>OY292422.1:822500-5822500 GCA_958496245.1 Perizoma flavofasciatum
AGGCTTCAAACTATGTCCACCAACTTTTGAGTGTCGAACCAAGGCTTACAATTTTCCATACAAAGTTTAGAACTCAATTGCACACCCCCAAAGTGTAGTATTGAAAAAATAAAAAATACGTGTTTTATTATTTATTTTAAAGTTTATTTATAACGAGTTTTGAGCGAATCAAAACAAGGAATATTTTTTTCTATATAAACTTTACCACCCTATTTAACCCCCTTACGGGTTGATTTCGAAAATTAGATTAGCCTATGTGTTATTCTAGAACCTAAGCTATTTACGTTCCAAATTTCATCAAAACCGGTTTAGTAGTTACGGAAATACGCGGTAACAAACATTCACACACACAGACTTTCGCATTTATTATATTAGTAGGAAGTAGGAAAAATAGCATCTGATTACGTATGAATTTCTAAATATTTTTTTGTAACATACCCTAGTATTTTTGCGAAGAGGTACTAGCCAAATCGGGATTCCTCGCATCGCTCCGTAAATAACCTCCTATATTTTGGCAACTGTCAGAGTCGCATGTATAAACGCGTAATGTCCGTGACATTCTTACAGGTGGCAACCCTTACGAATGAATTCTCCGAAAGAGACAGCCCTACCATTAACGGAGTAATTGAGCAGACTGATGAAATGTGAGAGGTCAATGAACCCTCCTCAGAGGTGAAAACAGAAACGCTTGATTACTGAATACTTAAACGCTATTCAAAGGATTGAATATAATACTTATCATGTTGATAGATCTTGCTCAGGTTATTTACCTGATAGTACGTAAGTAGATAACATTTTTGAATTTAGGAAAGAACTTTAAAAAAAATAGTACTTACGCGTACGTAAAAATAAAGTACCTTATTACTTTTTAATATTAGGCAGAATGTACGTCATTAGTGTTGTACATATATGTGGCTGGAAAAGTGTACTATAAAAATCCATTGTAAACGTGCTAATCGGCCAGAAAAAGTATATGAAAATTCATGGACAACGTGCTTTTTTATTTTTTGGTGATATCAGTAGGTACCTAACCTTAATTATTAAAAAAAAGCCAAATGATAAAAGTTTGCATCACCAAGTCCGGAAAATGCTTTTTCTGAACATTCATTTAATATAAAATTATTTTTACTTGCTTTTGTTTTATTTATTAGAATTCTATCTTTTTTTTTTAGTGCACGGCGCGACGCGGAAGGAGAAAGTCGCAACCACTCACCCTGATGAAGACTCTCGGAATGAGTCGAAACTTAGTCGGTGCCTTCACCGATAGTGCAGTACGTGAAAATTCCCGTTTTTACAATATGAATTCTATCTTTCTATCTATCCTTCGATAGTAAACATAAATAAATGTTGATTTGACGAAACCGCTAGAATTAAAAGAAAATTTTCACGCAGTTATTGAGACCATTTTGCCCGAGAAATTCAGAAAGAAATAAGTATAACAAGACTTATGAAGATTGCCTCGTAGGTTAAAGCAATATAGAGGTATACCTATCACTCAGAAAAACGTCCACATGAACATTTCACTATTCTTGCTTATGCTTTTATTGTGGATATCCATTTGAACCACGTAAACTGATCCTACTTATCTATACTAATATTATAAAGAGGAATGGTTTTTTGTTTGTTTGTATCGAATAGGCTCCGAAACTACTGGACTGATTTTAACCATTTCTTTACTTATATAAATCTAAACGATCAGGAAGTAACATAGGCTATAATTTTTTTTTAAATAGAGTTCCTTAAGAAAATTGCAAAAATGTAACCCAAAGTAGCAAAATTTTGCCTATCAAATTCATTATTTGGCGTGCGCTGAGAAAACTATTGATGATACATAAAAATGATGTACTACATGATTAAAGTACTCATTATTACCTACAAAAAAGGCCTAGAGGGAATATATCTATCATAGTTAAGTCAAAATAGCAGCTTTTATGTTCTAAAATTTAATAAGATCGCGGGTAGAAACAAAAGTTGGTTACATGCGTATCGTAGTATTAACTCTTATTCAAATAAATAGTTTTATCATCAAGGGTTTTTGTGAAGAAGTGAAATACTTTTTAATTCATTCGAATCAGACATTTAATTTCGAAGTCATAACGAGTATAAAATCTAAACTTACGCGGGTGAAACCGCGTGGCGCAGCTAGTATTATGTATATATCAAATTTTGCATGTTTCGTGGTTTGTTTGTAACTAGTATCCGTGATTAGGATGAATTTCTGAACATAATTATTCGTGACCTAGAATTCGACTAAGCAACTTTTTATCCGATCGAAGCCGTGGACAGAGGCTAACATACTTAAAAACCTCCATGTACTCACTCTGTTAAGGCAACCAAGCAGTTCAATATTTAGTTTCAGTATATCTTCTCTACACACACTACACACACTACACACACTACACACACTACACACACTACACACACTACACACACTGCATTGAAAGCATCACACATACCCCTGAGTTTCGCAAAAACATAAACGGGAAATAATAATAATAAGGATAATCCTACTAATATAATAAATGCGAAAGTCTGTGTGTGTATGTGTGTGTGTGTGTGTGTGTGTGTGTGTATGTGTGTGTATGTGTGTGTGTGTGTGTGTGTGTGTGTGTGTGTGTGTGTGTGGGTGGGTGGTTGGTTGTGTGTGTGTGTGTGTGTGTGTGTGTGTGTGTGTGTGAATGTTTGTTACCACGTATCTCCGTAACTACTAAACCGAGTTTGATAAAATTTGGAATGTAGATAGTTTAGGATCTGGAATAACACATAGGCTAATCTAATTTTCGAAAATTAACTCCTAAGGGGCTTAAATAGGGCGGTAAAGTTTCTATGATTCGCTCAAAACTATGTACAAATAAACTTTAAAGTAAATAATGAAACATGTATATTTTTTTTCAAAATTACCCTTTGGGGGTGTGCAATTGAGTTTAAACTTTGTATAAATTGTAATCCTTGGTTCGATTCATTCAAAAGTTGGTGGACATAGTTTGAAGCCTGGAGACGGTCATATGCTACTTTTATTACCATACCATGCAGGCGAAGCCGCGGGCAACAACTAGTTTACACTAATATTAAGAAGAGGTAAAGTTTAAATGTTTTTATGTTTGGATATAGGAGGAAATCTCCGAAACTAATTATCCCATTTCAAAAATTATTTCACCAATATTTAGATATTACTTTCAGGGTGGGTATAAGCTGTCTATTATCCCGTTAAAATAAAAGGTATTTTCGTGGAAAACCCTTTAGCAACGTAAGCCGATGAAAAAACGGTCGAGCGATTGCGTTTCTCAGGAAAGAGCTACTTTTCATAGACTACTTTTTATAAATAAAGTAAAGCCTTAAAAACTGTGCCTTAATCGTCCAACTTGCAATTTTCTTTCATTATTGTCGTGATTAAATGAAACACCTCGAGTGCTAGACAACAACTGATTTATTATACCACCCACACACACGTAGTTAACCAACATCTTCCCCTTAAATGTTAAGTGCACCTTATTTATTAACTAAATCTAATAATAATCAAGGCAATCTGAAAAACAAAGTACAGCTACTTAGGAAAGATATGGCATCAAAGCACCATCATCTCAGTAGGTAGGTATAGGTTGATTGGCATACAGGTAAGTAGGTAGTAGGTACTCCCTACAGACTGTACTTGCCTATTATTATGCATATATTGCCTCATCTTCCCTTCACAGAAAAGAAATATACGATAAATTGCTTAAATTTTTGTATAGGTAACTTATATCTAAAACTAATTAATTCTACTTTTGATAAGCATAAAGTTGTCAAAATCTAGCACCAGTCCGAAAGGCAGGAAACAGTTATAATCAAACAGGCGCACAAAGAACTATTGATATTTTTTTAAAGATCAGACAAAAGATCTACCTCCTTTAAAAGAGGAACATTTTTTGTTAACCTTTTTTGTTTTTGTATAGAAAACCATAACAAAACACCGCACGTTTAAAAAATCATGTTCGAATTTCTTGAGACCGCTACGAATCTAAAACTCCAGTTATTCTGAACTGAACATAGGTAGAAATTTTAACAGCTACATTATTTTTCGAAGTATTTTTATTTGCATTATACTTAAGATATCAAAGAGGTAAAACGTAATTACCAAAGTTCAAGCTAAATGAAAACGTTTTATTTGCAAACGTTAATCTTCATCAGATTTAAAACATCACGCCGTTTTCAAGCGGGCAAACGAAAAATCTTTAGAAACATTCGGCAGACAAATATTTCACAAAAGTAACATTTGAAAGTTATTACCTACTGCGGGAGAAATGCCATCAAACTGATAAGGATCTAGTTATTAAATCGAGTGACGTCTGAGCTCGGCTCATTTTATTAGCGTCCAGCTACACAGACTTGGCATAAGCGGAGCGACTAGCGGGGCGACTAGCGGTGCGACTAGGGCAACTTTAAGCTAATAATCTCCGTTCAAACTTTAATCTGTTTCTTGTCATCTTTATGTCGCCTTAATTATTGTTTACATAAGCAAATAATAGGTAAATACAACAAAGAAATGGTAAGAATGGATCAGCCCCTGATTACACTAGCAAAATGGTTTCCCATAGCCATTTTGACAAAACAATGGCATTCATTTTGCAGTGTGCAAAACTTCTCAATTATAAAAATGGGGATGCCAGGTCAAGATATGTCAACTTTTTAAGTTTGGACATATCAAAATGCCTGTTAAAATCAATCGTTTCACATTGCCATTTTGCAAGAGTATCTAATCAGAGAAATCAAGACAATCATAGCCCAAGTACCTACTTACATAAAATACAATACATAAGTGTAAATATAATCAATCAATTCTTATCTGGGTCAAAGCATTACGATTCAGCGTGGCAATGTAGCCATCATTTTGGGAACGCTTCCGTCTGGTAGCGATCTGGATCAATTGACCTATCTTTAAATCATTTGCAATGATCCTCAGATAGATATCTAGTTCCATCTATATTTTTTGTACACAAATCAATAAACATATTCCAATATTATGTACGTTTCCATGATATCTAAGGCGAACAAAGATCTACAGACCCACCGTACCCTTGATCTAATTTTATGTAATAAGTTGTATATTTCATAAATATTATAGGTACCTACTCAGTAAAGGAGAAAGGGTTTTGTCGTGACTAATAATTTATTCAAGTCTGTTGAAATAAAGGATGTCCTTATTCATAAACCACTCGAATAAACAGATACAAGTGATATTTTTAGGCCCTGACTTGTATTTCGTCATCTATTACGATAGATTGATAGATAAAAGACTTTATTTGCAACTTTAGACACACACATACAAATTACATTAATTATACAGTATACCAATAAAAACAAACAATAATAAACTACAGTTGTGTAATGTATATGTGTACTGCAGTACGTCAAAAAGGCCTTGAAAGGTGTGATATTTTGCCTAAGAAGCAAAAACACTGATTTTCAGTCATGACCTATTGAGAGCAAGCAGAACGAGTTTCAACTCAATGTGTTATATGTTCTGCTACTAAACGTTTCTGTTTTTGAATTTAATGAATTCCATATAATGTGGTGTTTCCTACCTCAGACTTATAAGTACGTGATGTAAACTATGACAACAGAGTGCGAAGCGATAACAGATAGAAGTTTTATTTTTGGCAAACGAAGCGCTTCGGAATACCTTCAATTTGTTTCTATAATATATATATTATCAATAGTACCCCCTAGTAATATTGAATGATAAACCCATCCTTCAAATCATACAAATCGATTGCAAAAAAACGATTTTCAATCGCATAAGCGGCTTTGGCGTTAAATGATAACAGAAAAAAAACTTTAAAAAAAATAAAGATAAAGATAAGATAAAAATATTTTATTTTGTGTCACATAAAGCTACACATACGAGTTATTAAGTAAATGAGATTGACAACAAAAACGGCCGCCACTCAGCACTATGTTATAGAAGCACTTTGTGCCACTAAAACGCTGGTCTTCCGTGACGCCGGTGTGCGTGCGGGGCAGCAACTGCGATACGCAGCATCTATTGAAACACTATACAAATACAAAATTGTTCACAAACTGTTGAATAATAGAAGAGCTGGATTCTATACACATGATAATTATGCAGATTATGTAAGTGATTACGTATAAACAACCTCTTATGGCCAACGCATATACTTACTCCTTGCGGCATGGGTAAACATACTCTTAAATAAAAAACCAACATTCCAAACAAACATTTTTTAACTATTAATAGGTAAAGAATGTTGGATAGGTGCTCGCTATTCCAAACAGCTCATTCTGTAAAATGCGGTTTTTCTAATCGATTTGTATGTCTTCAAGGATGGTTCTTAAATAGGTTTTAACATCAGAAGTCAATATTGGATGATGCAAAATTTACAAAAAATCATTTGTATACAAATTTTAGTAGATACCTTTGTACCTACTCATTCAATTACCTACTGGAAAATATCCATCAATATGCAATTTCTTATACTAAATTTATCTAAAAAATCATGAGACTATATCGTATGATTTAAGAATACACTCCTGTCGATCCCTATTCGTTTTATCGACTTAACCCAGAACCTAGCGACAGGTTGTATACTATGTATTGGTATAAACAGGCATCCCTTCGGAGAGCAAACATAAGTAAATGGGATATGACATTTGAGAGTATAGGTATAATAAATACCTACACCAAAATATATGGCTTGATGGGATAAAATATGTATAATACTAGCTGTTGTCAGCGACTTCGGACGCGTGGAGTTGTGTTTAAAAAAAAGATACTCCCATACAAACGTTCACCTCTCATTGCGACTCCCATACAAAGGTTGCGGGTTCATTTGTTTCGTGTCTGGGTGTTTTCTATGTATAATATGTATGTATGTATTTACAAAAAAAAAGTATATAAGTAGTATATCAGTCATGTAGTTCCCATAACACAAGCTCTGCTTACTTTGGGGCTAGATGATGCTGTGTGAAAATGTCCAGCATTTTATATGAAATATGAAAATCTAAAAACCCTGAAACACATCATTGTTTATTTATGCTCAGTAGTCATGTTTCTTACTTTAAAGATTAAAGTCTTTCATACAAAGTTCCTCCCCCATTTCCCCCTCTTAAAGTGGAAATTTCCAAAAATAATCTTAGTACATGCTTATATAAAACTAGCTTCTGCCCACGGATTTCCCCGCGTTACCCGAATAAAAGTAGCCAATGTGTTATTCTGATGTAAAAGCTATATTACTGTAAAGTTTCATCAAAATCCGTTTAGGAGTTTTTGCGTGAAAGAGTAACAAACATCCATCCTCACTAACTTTCACGTTTATAATATTAGTAGGATGAACCTATGTTCCAAATATCAGCTTTCTAGACTTTGGCTGTGCGTTGATAGATCAGTCAGTCAGAACAAACAATTTTATAAGTTTAGATTAAGTAAGATAATTTATTAATATACCACGCAAATAATATTGGGTAGAAAAATTTGAACGGGGAAGCACTCCACTCATCATCATCATCACCATCAGCCTATATTAGTTCACTGCTGGACATAGGCCTCCCCTAATGAGCGGCACAGCGCCCTGTCTTCAGCTTGCCGCATCCAGCATCTGGCTGCAGTGTTTCGCAGATCGTCATCCCATCTGGCCGGAGGGCGTCCTACACTACGTTTGCCGAGTCGCGGTCTCCACTCAGAGTCATCTTTCTACAAAATACAAAACAATACCTACACCCCGGCCATTCTCAAATTTACACAGAACCCTCTCGATTTACAAATATGTCTGAAAAAAAAATCCGAATATTTGAAGTAAATTCCAATTAATAACGGCAATTTGGAGTCATTTAATGAATGAATGAAAATACTTTATTGTACACCTTAAGATACAAACGAAATAAACAGTAACACATATGATAAAGGTCCAATGGGTGGTCTTATCGCTTAAAAGCGATCTCTTCCTGACAAACTTTGGATGGAGAGGATTATATATGATTTTGAAGCGGCCGGGGGTGTACTTTGTGTAAACTACCTTAAATAATATTATTATATACCAATATATACCAATTACCTATTGGTATATATTACATACTCGTATATACCAATTATGTCTATATACATACGAATACAATACTTACCTATAAATATATACTTTGTCATTGAAATGAAATGAAATGTTTATTTGCGAGAAATATGGTTACAAAGATCTTATATTAAGGAGTTATAGTTTAACATATTTCACCAAACATATTGGCATGCAAATGTTTATCTTAGTTAAACCTAACATCAATTTAATTTCATTATAATTTTAATTTACATTGTTAGATCAAATTCATAACATGTCATATTATTTTTAATAACATTTAGATGTTACCTAATTAGTTCTTTTACATCATAAAAACATTTTTCATATAACCATTGTTAATTTTGCGAAGTTAATTTTGTGTTTATTCGCATTAGAGCAAGGAGCTGCAGTTGATATTGGCAGAATGCGGCCACTGAAACTCATGTTGAATCGTAGAATCGCAAGTCAAGTAATAAGCTTCCTTCGGATGTTTGAGTGAGGTAAACGCTTGCTTTATATCCGGAAGCCGAGTCTGCTAGCGGCATGGAACTGTAGTCTAATACTTCATGTTGAGAAAAGACTTTAATGATTTTCAGTAAGACAATTATTTAATAGTAAAAATAATTCATAGAGTAACAAACATCCATCCTCACAAACTTTCACGTTTATATTATTACTAGCTTCTACCCACGGCTTCGCCCGCGTGGTACCCGGATAAAAAGTTGCCTAAGTGTTATTCCGATGTATAATCTATATTTCTGCAAAGTTTCATCAAAGTCCGTTCAGTAGTTTTTGCGTGAAAGAGTAACAAACATCCATTCTCACAAACTTTCACGTTTATAATATTACTAGCTTCTATCCACGGCTTCGCCCGCGTGGTACCCGGATAAAAAGTTGCCTAAGTGTTATTCCGATGTCTAATTTATATTTCTGCAAAGTTTCATCAAAGTCCGTTCAGTAGTTTTTGCGTGAAAGAGTAACAAACATCCATTCTCACAAACTTTCACGTTTATAATATTACTAGCTTCTACCCACGGCTTCGCCCGCGTGGTACCCGGATAAAAAGTTGCCTAAGTGTTATTCCGATGTCTAATTTATATATCTGCAAAGTTTCATCAAAATCCGTTCAGTAGTTTTTGCGTGAAAGAGTAACAAGCATCCATCCTCACAAACTTTCGTGTTTATAATATTAGTAGGATAGTAGGACAAACTGCTCACCTTCTTACTACTTACGGCTTTGCCCGCTTGGTATCCGGTCCGGATAAAAACTATCCTATGAAAACTACCTATCTCTTACAGTTAAGTCAGCGTTCGTAAGAAACACATTCGCTTGACCGTTTTTTCGTAAACTTGCGTTTCAAAATTGGTCTCACGAAAAGCCCTGAAGGTCCATTATAAATATTGGAGAAAGATTTTTTGTAATCGGAAGAAACTTACAAACTTTACGTCTTTACAATATTAGTGCGATTTTTGTATTCTAACAAAATATGGATTTATGGTCTCAAATAAACACTATTTTTACTCCAAAGACTATCGTGAACTTGACTATTCATATTGTAAAAACGGGAATTTTCACTTACTGCACTATCGGTGAAGGCACCGACTAAGTTTCGACTTATTCCGAGAGTCATCAGGGTGAGTGATCGCGACTTTCACCATCCGCGTTGCGACGTGCACTACTCTCTCGGAATGAGTCGAAACTTAGTCGGCGCCTTCACCGATAGTGCAGTACGTGAAAATTCCCGTTTTATGAAAATTCCCGATCTATAGATAGCTCAACTGATCCAGATCACTACCAGACGGAAGCGTTCCCAAAATACTAACCGCATTGCCACGCTAAATGGCAATGCTAATGCGTTGACCCAGATAAGAGCCAGTTCTCTGGTCACGCGTCGCTTCGACCAGTCGCCCTGAAAGAATTTTGAAAACGCGTAGAGCCCCGGTTCCACACGGACCCAAAGTCTCAACCCCAAAAGGCTCAAATAAGTAACTAAATAAATTCAATATCGAAATTTAATGTAGTTATTGCCAGTAGTGTAAAAAGTCATTATGTTTACACCAAAGAGGGAAAAGTAACTGATATCATAACATACATAATTAAGTAGTTTTAAAGATTATAAAACCAGCATATTCTGCTTGCTCTCAATAGGTGATGGCTGAAAATCAGTGTTTTCGCTTCTAAAGCAAAACATCACACTGAGCCAAGGCCTTTTTGACGTACTGCAACACACAGACATTATACCTAGATTTTAATTATATTATTGAAAATAGTTAACTGTATTTAATTAACTGTGTTTATTTTTACTACTATATAATTGATGTATTTTGTATGTGTGTGTCTGAAGTTCAAATAAAGTCTTTTATCTTTCTATCATATTGGTTCTTAATAATATACATTCCATTACAGAGGCCCTTCAAACTCTCGTCAGCTCTAATGGCTCCATCCATCAGCGGAATCAGCTGACAGGCCACAATAACCTAAATATAGTGTTGCTGCTCGTCAGGCAAACTTGTCGTTTAAGATGAAATCAAAAAATGTTATCCTTTCTCACAAAATGTGTAATTTTATCTAAGCGTATTATTTAACCTCTAGCGGTCTCATTACGAAACGTGGTTTAAGTCAAGTTTAAGAATTATTAATTATAAACCACAGATAGACCGCGGTTTTTAGCTTAAACCTCGTTTCGTAAGAACAATTTTCTAAAACCAGAGTCTAAACTTTTAGAACGGTAATATCCGCTGAAGTTTGAAAAACTGTGTCGCGAATGTCCGAAAAGAACCAAAATTAACCTTAATATTTTAGACCACTATGAGAAGGTAGGTATATAATAGAAAGTAATATGTAATATTAAAATTAAAATAGCTGGTAAGAAAGTAATATTAAGATAAAAAAATAGCTACTTAGTAGAGGCATAAATAAGAGATAGTCTCTTGGTGATGCTTGATCGGTGAAAAATATAGACATCGCAAAGGCAAGATTCTAAAACTAAAAAAAATTACATGTTCACGACTTTATTTTCTATGATGGATATCCTCAGATTTTTGAAGATCCTACGTAGGGGGTAGTCAGTGGCACGTCATTCGCTGCGTGCCCGTGTTTTGCAAGTTTACAACTTGCTACTGACACGCATCCCACGTGATGTTCCAATGAGCGTGGATGTGCTTGTAGCTCATCCACGCTTATTGGAACACTAACAGATGGCACGAACCTTTGAATTTTTGGTTAAAGGGCATGCCGGTTTTCTCTCGCCGTTTTGAGCACTTGTCATTCGCACATAATTTTTACGAGTAAAAAAATACATGAGCACAACCAGGTCAGAATCTACGGCAAAAAGGCTGCGACTCCACTATAAACTGTCACACTGTCTCATCCAAATGAGCCATAAAGTAGGTAAATATATTTAAATTCGCAAAAAGGAAAATATCACAAAGAATTTATTTAAGCTAAACAGTTTCCTGTACCTCTTGATTCTGACAGTAACTGACACGCGAAAGTAAACCATAAATTGGAGACGCTATGATTCGTTAGCAGAAATGTCTGAAGTGCTGACATACACAATACACCTTTGAGAAGGTTCTGGAAACGCAAAGTAACAAGTTGGAGATTATGGAATTTAACGTATCTCTTACTAAGGTTTCTCTTGAGTTTGAGTAGGTGCAAAGCGAAAAAACAATGGTAATATTTTTTTGGCTGAAACGGGAAATATACCACGATTTGTGTTTGAATGTTCTCCATTACCTATTTCGGCATACTTGCATGTACCATGATCACGGGAAGAACTGAAGTCTGCGAATGTAGTGGTAGACGAATTGGTCTACTCTCTTTCTCACTTTTTTATGGCTAATGATACCATTACCACTCCTGTTCTTAGTAAACATTTTGTTCATTACCATGATAGTGTTACGAGCTAGGTTACGGGATAAAATAATTAAGTCCAATTGTATACTAAAAGAACACTAGTCGGGTCTGGGTGTTTTCTATGTATAATATGTATGTATTTAAAATAAAATATCAATCATGTAGTTCCCATAACATAAGCTCTGCTTACTTTGGGGCTAGATGATGCTGTGTGAATATGTCCAGCATTATTTATTATTTATTATTATTATTTATTACTATAATAGCAAATTATACTATACTATTTACAACGGAAGTACACAATGGAAATTAAAATACTAAAACACTGTATCACTAGGTACAACACAAGCACAATTGTCACTTCACTAGTCATTGGGTATCGCTTCTTTATCACTTCAAAATATTTACATTCAAATCTTGAACAGAACTCACTCTACGGGTCGCTTGCCGCGCTTATACTCGTATACCACGTAGTAAACAAGAACAAGGACGCGTTTCTTCTAGTAATTTCTAGTAGGGAGCGTGACCCGCATGCTGCCTCGTGCTGCCTGGAATATTCGAAACACTACCGTCTTTTACTAGAGCGGTTAGTTTCTACAGACTATACTAGATGGCGGTAGAACAAGTAATGCGTCCATTTGATAAGAGATGGCGCTAGGGTACCGTAATTAGCAAGCCGCGCACGTCACAATCGTTTTTAAAAGTTAAAGAACAAATAATTTATCGTAAGTTCTTTGATGAGGAGACAGGTTCTAGCTACCTAGTTACTTAAATGTAACCCATGGAGGTAAAATGAGTCATTAATCAAAATAAAGTAGCTCCCAGCAAGGGGAATACAGAGGGGCAACTGCCTGTCCCACGACATAACGACACAGCGTGGATAAAATTTTGTCCGTACTGAACCCTAGTAACGAGTCTTTGAACGTAAAATTTATGTTCGCCATCTTTGATTGTCAACTACAAAAGTAAAATTATGATAAATGATAGATAGCAAAAGTGTGAATCGGAGGACAACGGAAAAAATAAATTCCTATTGTCCCCCACCGTAGGATAACGAAAAAAACCTCCTTGTTGTCCTCCAAAATCTCCTATCAAATTTTTTGGTAGGATTATTTCTCCTATCATCAAAATTTCTTTAACGCCAATGAAATCTCCAATTCTCAAAGGACGCTCACCCTTCGTCTTGCGCCCAAAAGTAAGGTCAAAACAGAAATTCCCGTGGAGACAAACAGAGGCGGTTTTTATTTTCTTATGCAAATTAATCTCGGCTCTCGGCTAATATTGCTTCTGCGAACACCACAGAGTCCACGGAATAAATATAGTAAATCCATTGAATTATGCTAAGCCATAGAATGAATGAAAGTTGCCATGGTAGTTTAGATAACGTAGATTATTATTAAATAGCGACCTCATGGCGTGACAACGAATTACTGTAAATCTTAAACATGCGATAAAACAAAGTATGGATATGGAAGTAGAATATTATATGTATTTACGTACCTTCTAGCATAAGCATTACTTGCGTCTTTCACCTTAATCAGTGCAGCATACAAAACATGACCACAATGCTGCAATCTTTTAAATTATCATTATATACCAATATTATAAAGAGGAAAGATTTTTTTGTTTGTTTGTGTGTTTGTTTGTAACGATTAAGCTTCGAAACTACTGGACCGATTTTAACCGTTTTTTCACCAATAGAAAGCTAAATTATCAGGAAGTAACATAGGCTATAATTTATTTCCAAAATAGAGATCCTTAAAAAAACTTCAATAATGTGACCCAAGTAGCAAAATGTTTTCTATAAAATTCATTATTTCGCGTGTGCTGAGAAAACTATTGATGATACATAAAAATGATGTACTACATGATTAAAGTACTCATTATTAACTATAAAAAAGTCTTCGAGGGAATATATCTAACTATCATAGTTAAGTCACAATAGCAGCTTTTGTGTTCTAAAATTTTATTAGATCGCGGGTAGAAACAAATGTTGGTTACATTCGTATCGTATTATCAATTCTTATTCAAATAAATAGTTTTATCATCAAGGGTATTCATGCAGCAGTAAAATACTTTACTGTTACTTTGTACCCCGATATTCCCGAGGAATCGAAACATACGCGGGTGAAATCGCGGGGCGCAGCTAGTAAATTGATAAAATTGTAGCACGCTTATCGCCAATCACAACAAATTTGGTTGGCTGGTAGAAAATACTTTAGCGATAAATCCGCCTATACTTCACTTTCATAAAATGTGCAATAAAGTGTTAATAAATAAATGCATGAAATATATATATCGTATATATATGATACGATCATCCAACGGCTAGACTTTTTACAATGCCCTCTTTTTGTAAAAAGTCTAGTCGTTTGCAGGTTTTATTGATTTAGAACCATAAAGAGCCAAAGAGATCAAATTATTATGGACTCATAAAATCCACCTACTTACTTATCATGCTATCTTGTGATTAGTTTAAGTATTCTCTAGGAAAACGCAAAACTGCATGCTCTAAGCGGCTTATCAGTCTACACTAACCTAGGCAAAGACAAGCATGTTAAGACTTTGTAGGACATCTCTGGGGCCTAACCATCAAGTCTTATTGCGATTCAATTTAGGCAACGATGCCAAATCCCGCTTTGCGAATGACGAAGCTTTAACAACACCATAGCGTCCTCAATCGCAAAGCGGAAAATGTCATCTTTGCCTGAATTGACTCGCTATAAGACTTCATGGTTAGGCCCCTTGTCAAAAGTTATTCTACATCTCCGTAACATTAACGAAAGTGTAATAAATCACAGCCTATTCTTTAGCAATTATCAAAACAGAAAACAATAGAGCAATACAAACAAACAGTGGATACAAGTTATTCCGGCGGTATCGGCGGCGTAAATCGAATTCCAAGTGTCGTCATTCTCTACTGCGCCAGTTGTTCTGCCTTTGGGACACTCTTACACCGGAAAGAACCGAATTACTCATATTTCTACCACCAAGCATATTACTGCATTCTGATAAAGGTTATGGTTTGTAGCTCAAACAAGTCTTACTTTTTTACATTTTGATTGTTATTTAGATTCAAGTCCTTTTTTTATAACCAAATAGTTTGATAACCGAAAAATTATTTGTCAATAAAAAAATATGATTATTTAATGAATGTAAGAAGATAATACATTTATTCATACAACTATTTACAAGTATAGGTATATACAAAAAATACAGATGAAACAGCTAGCTATCCAAAGACCGTTGCAAACGATCATAGATAGCTCAACTGATCCAGATCACTACCAGACGGAAGCGGTCCCAAAATACTGGCCGCATTGCCACGCTGAATGGCAGTGCTAATGCGTTAACCCAGATAATAGCCAGCTCTCTGGTCACGCTTCGACCAGCCCTGAAAGAATTTTGTAAACGTGAAGGTTCCCCACGCACCCAGAGTCTCAAACCCAAAAGGCTCAAATGAGTAAGCTATGTTGAGACTTCTATATTTGCGCCTTTTCAGAAGCTCGGCCGAATCAGCCGCTGCACCGGCTCTAACTGATGTCCCCGACAGATGAGATGGTGCTAGGGTATCTAATTAATTATAATAAATTGGTCTTCTAAATCTCTTAAATCTCCAATAGGTCTTTTTTTGCGACCGCGCGCCCGCTTGATATTTAAAAAATATAAACGTACCATTTCGGTGAGACTGCATCCTGAATTGTACAAGAATGTTACCGCTTCTCATTTCTATTTGGTTATGAATGTGTATTGTACAGATTTGTCTGCGGATCGTTAAGGTTACGCAAAGTTTCAAACGACGGGTACCAGGATTTATTGACAATAGGTCCTAGCTTTATCGATTAAATTTGTCAAATTGAAAGTTCGTCGACTAATGACTAGTCAGCGTTAGAGTTTAACTGCTCGAAGGCTTATAAGCTTAAGCCTTGAGTTCAACATAGACGGTTAAGTCTAACCATTGATTATGATGAAAGATTCTATAATGCTGGAAAATGCTAGACATTTTTTAAACAACATCATCTAGCCCGAAACTAAGCACAGCTTGTATTATGGGAATTAAACTACTTACATGCTTTTTTTTGTAAATACATACATATTATATATAGAAAACACCCAGACACGAAACAAATATTTGCAGGTCATACAAACATTTGTCCCGCGGCATCGAACTCGCAACCTTCTGCGTCTCAGGCAAGCCTTCACACACTGCGCCACAGATCGTCAACAATAAAACATACAGCTATGAAAACATATGTAAAAAATCTTTGATTAAGACCTCATCAGCCGTTACTGTGTTGGTGAACTTGGGTCTTAACGGACACTCCGTTGTGAAAGACATCCAAGGTTATTGTCTTGGTGCCAAAGACAAGTACTTATTACTACTTACACGTCACCTGATTAACGAGATGCTTCAGAGCAATGCATCTCATCTCACCAGCGCGCCTTATGCGTTCATTAAACTTATTCAGACGCAAGCAACGTATAGAAAGTCTCAGTCGAGACGGGAATACGCGACTTTTGGTCGGAAAGCCTGACCGCCTGAAGCAGATTAGTTTCAGTATCTGGACCTGAAATATCCACTTGTACCTGGCTCTCAAGTGTGCAAATAATAAATCACCGTAGTTAGAAGACAATTATAATAAAAAAATTATAATCCTTCAGTATTTTAAAAAAAATAGATATTGGACATTCACTGAACACTTTAATCATTTCCAACCAGTGAGAAATAATCGATAACCATTAAAATCTATGTTTAACCCAGAAATTTTGATTTCCTGAAAACCAAGGTTTTATAGGAATAAATCTTTTGACCATCAATAGTAATAGGTATACATAGCTGGAACTAGTATCAAATATAATTTGTATATGAGTCATTCCCGTCCACGAATTTATGTTTATCTGTCGCGTACTAAAATAAGTCACTTTTACAATTTGAGACAATCCGTTTTAATCCAGTTTCAGAGTTGCAAATATCTTGAATTAAGTGAAGATAATTGTTTTAATCCTCAATATCACTTGTTAGTCTGCAGACTCTTGAATAAATGAGACAATTTCAATTGATTCAAGTGTATTGCTCCCAAACAGGCTAAACTGAGTTGGTTCTAGTTTCATCATCACCATCAGTCCATATTTCTTTAGTCCACTGGCTAGATATTTGACTCTCCCAAATCAGAGAGAATTTGGACAAAGTCATTTCAGATTGATAGAATGGATTATACAAATTAAACATCAAAAAAGTTTGCAATCAGTTTGAAAGCTAACATATTTTTTGATGTTGAAATATTATCAAGAATTAACTAAAGAATTATTTTTGAATATCAAAAGTAATGCTGGACATTTTCATACAGCATCGTCAAGCCCCTCTACTTAGTTTGGGGCTTGTCCTTACTATAATAAAATTATAAAAAAAAATATATACAATAATTATTATTCAATATTAAATAAATAAATTAAAACATAAATTATCATCAAGCATGTGATGGGAACTACATATACTAATTATATACTTTTGGAGTTGAGACTCTGGGTCCGTGGGGAACCTTCGTGTTTTCAAAATTCTTGCAGGGCGACTGGTCGAAGCGACGCGTGACCAGAGAGCTGGCTCTTATCTGGGTCAACGTATTGCCATTAAGGGCGTGGCAATGCAGCCAGTATTTTAGGAACGCTTCCGTCTGGTAGTGATCTGGATCAGTTGAGCTACCTATAGATCGTTTGCAACGGTCTTTGGATAGCTAGCTGGTTCATCTGTATTTTTTGTATATACCTACTTGTAAATAGTTGTACGAATAAATGTATATTTTCTTTTTACATACATATTATATATAGAAAACATCCAGACCGAAACAAATATTTGCAGACAGTTGTCCCGCAACTTTCTGTTTCTCAGGTGGTATAAAAAATCTGTCACTTTTCAAAATGGTCGCAGATTTTAATTTAAATGTATATGTTGAAAGCATTTATACAAACCACCACAGATATAGGCAACTGACTAGTGGAACTTGGAGTCCAATGGAAAAAAAATAACTCGTTATATCGTGCCAAAGTGAAATGAATAAAAAAGATCAGAAAATGGCTGATAAAGCTCGACAACGATGAAACAGAGTCAATACTGGTTGCCATCTCATAACAATATTTTAATCAACACAACACACAAACTCACTCTAAACACACACACACCCACCCCTTCCAATGACACACACATATACACCCACCACGCCTTGTTGGGTCAGCCCAACAGACCTAATTCTGCGCGGCTTACCTAATTTTCTTTTTTATTATTTTTCGATGTTACTCAGGATATTTTGTATTAACAAGTAATAATTTAAATGTTTGCCATGCATTTGTTTATATCTTTTTTTTGTAAAACGCTATTTGGGCTTCCGCGATATAGGCTAGGCCTTGTGCGAAGCTCATTATTAAACTTGTAACTAATGATTTGACATTCTGTGATCTAATACTCCAGTAGGCACGTAGACCCACAAAGATTACCAATAGTGGGTTGTATGGTACATGCTTACATGCTCACATTTCGCATAGAAGTTAGAATTACATATGACTAATTACAATATATGTAATTAGACACGTGTAATCACTTCATTCTACGTCACACGGAAATAAGATCGAAAACCAAATTCATAGACAATCTAATGCACGCACTAAAAATGAAGTGGCAACGGGCAGGACACGTAGCCAGAATGGATAAAAAAGGACCAAAAGTAAAAAGAAGAAGCAGCCTACAAGCTAGATGGACCGACGAAAAAAAACAGATTCCTCAAATCAGAAGACTGGACGAAAGTGGCGACAGACAGAGACCGCTGGAAAGAACTTGTCCTAAATATAATAAAATGATAAAAAAAAAATATACAATAATTATTATTCAATATTAAATAAATAAATTAAAACATAAATTATCTAGATAAATTAATAAATTGCATGAATTGTAAAACTGTATTTTTTAGTTATGGAATAAACAGGCTTTTTTATTAATTTTATTTTTATAATAACTTCATTATTTGTTCTATGACCCATATGACCCATATTCTTTTATGGGTCATAGAAATAGTATATGACCCATAAAAGAATAAAACGATACCTACATTGCAATGAATTATGCAATTATTACTTATTCGAAGTGCAATAATTTATACATCAATTGTAGGAGAAAGTTTACCTTCGCTCCGGCCGGGGCCGCAGGCGATAAAAGTTCAAAAAGAACCTATAGGTACCTCTACTCGTACCTACTTTCTAGCTCTGGTCGATAGGGAAAAGCCAGGGCTGTGAGGATCAGAACGGAAAAATAGGAACAAGTTTTGCTAGTAGATTTTAAACTTAGAGTAGAAGTAAAGGTCTGTGTGAAAGTGCCCGTCCGGCACTTTCACAAAGATTAAATTAGTGGGAGAAATGCTCGCATTGATATGTTCCGGTTTGAAGGGTATTGTTGTCAAAGTCAAAGTCAATAGGTTTTTATTCATTGAAATCACAAGGATCATATAGAAACGTCAACTTAAAAACTACGTGAATTTAAAATTCGAAAGTGAATTTACGCCGGTTCCTCGCGCGCGACCAAGCATAGAAGAATAGAAGAATCATAGAATAGCATAATCAAGCATAGAAGAATAGCAGAATCATAGAATATCATAATCAAGCATAGAAGAATAGAAGAATAGAAGAATCATAGAATAGCATAATCAAGCATAGAAGAATAGAAGAATCATAGAATAGCATAATCAAGCATAGAAGAATAGAAGAATCATAATAGCATAATCAAGCATAGAAGAATAGAAGAATCATAGAATAGCATAATCAAGCATAGAAGAATAGAAGAATCGTAGAATAGCATAATCAAGCATATACTTTTAGTGTTGCAAGCTTCCATAGATTACGATAATTGCTGTACCAACAGGTGGACCGTGTGCTTTGCGACTTTCGTTTTTAGTTTCTTTAACTTTTATATGGATTCTAGGATGCTTTAAACGTTTTAAAGCTTATATCGGAACAGTTTAAGGGTAGGTATTTACAATCTTAAAGAACTGAACTTTTCAGTTATAAATGAAGCTGAAAGCTACAAACAAAATTTTGCGATTCTCTTTAATTTTATTGAAAATTTTGGTCACGGGCGTGTGTACTAGACGCCAGACCTAAGAAAAAAGATACACTCATGGACGTAATCAGAGGAACGGTATGATGGACCCCACCAATGGCATTAACCAGGAATAATAATCGGTAATGTATTTACTGACCCAACGATCTTGTTGATGTGAAGTTGCAGTGCTCCTTCAAACTTACATATCGTCAGCTAGCTAACAACACCGCGTTAATCGATTTTCCTAACTTTTCAGGAGAACCAAAAAACTGTTTTATCAACTCGGCACAAGTCCACAGAATTGAAATCCCTAATACTGAAATTAAAACTATGATTGGTTGAAATGCAATGTTTGTATTGGTAAACAGAAGCGCAGTGAAAAGAAATATCCAATGGCATAAAAATTACAAAACAGCAAAATTTCGGTACAGTGTTGTTAGCTAGCCGACTATATGTGAAGTCCCGCCCGTTCCCAGAGGTATAGGCAGAGATAACGGACTTCCACTCGCTATACGCGCTCGGATTCCCAAACACGTTATTCAGAGTTTACTTTATTTGTGAAATTAATAAAGATCTGCTCGACAAAACCTTTGTCGGATAGTCAAGAGTTAACTGACTGAGCTACCTACCTTGTAAAAAGTCTAGAAAGGGTGTTTTTCTATGTATAATATGTATGTATTTACAAAAAAAAAAAAGTATATTAGTAGTATATCAGTCATGTAGTTCCCATAATACAAGCTCTGCTTAGTTTGGGGCTAGATGACGCTGTGTGAAAAATGTCCAGCATTATTTATTTATTTAGACCGTAGATAGCTGTTTGACTGCAGCTCAACCACGTTATCACTTGTTAGCTTACCATCGTCCGTGATGGTGCAATTATAAACGGAAGCTTTGGTCTTTTAATAGACCACCCGATTTAATTAAGCATAGTACTTCTCCTGGTGCTGTATTTGTAGAGTGTGATGCATTTCAGACGGTGATCGTAATATTTTATGTGTCAAATATTATTGATATTTTATAGTATTATTTTTATAGAGCCCTCTTTGAACACTGCGGCAGATATAGCACTGTACGTATTCAAGATTAAATCGAGATTAATTAAAATGATTTTCAAAGTAAAAGCATCATATAATGTATCATTACACGTCTATTGCTTAAGAATTCAGAATTTCTGTAATTGATCGCAGAGTGCAGTTTAACGTTCAAGAGTAACTTAGTAAATAAATGAATTTATGAGCAACTTTGATCTTTGTTGAATCTCTAACTTATAAAAGAAAATTATTAGAATGGAAACGAAATATATAACAGAATTTCAGCATTTGTTTATTACACATAACACACCCATAACTAAAAATAAAACAAGCAGTAAAACTAACTTATTCTAGGATTAATCTAAAGATTATATTATAATCTTTAGATCAATGTAATATGATTTCTAATGGACAATTTTAGATTTTGGGTGATTGTTATTAGAAATGTCATCTTAATCGATTCAGCCACTGGGGAGTTAGCATTCATCAAGCCAATCGCCGCATAAATGATTGGAAGTAGCATAAAACAACCAAAAACATTGCAAACTTTGACATTTATAATAAGACTAGCCTTTGCCCACGGCTTCGCCCACATGGTACCCGGATAAAATGCATATGTGTTATTCTGATGTATAAACTCTATTATTGTAAAGTTTCATAAAAAACCGTTCAGTAGTTTTTGCGTGATAGAGTAACAAACATCCATCCTCACAAACTTTCGCGTTTATAATATTAGTAGGATATATAAGTCGTATAATATATAAGTAGGATATATTATGATTAAAGTCAATTCTGCCAAAACTTCAACAAAATGTTAGTAAAATTGCGTTTTGCAGTGTATCAGCCCTATAATAAGCTTAAAATATTATCTAATGTGCTTTAATATGCCACATGCAGGCTCGAAACTAAGCTCATTATCCCAACAAACTTTATCTTGCATTTAGTACAACTTTAATATAATTGAATAAAGTTGATTTTTATGTGTTCTATTTCAAAATAGTCATGTGAAAACTTGTTGCATAATGTACGGCTGTATTGCAATTTTCCTAGCATAAGTAGATAGATTACATTTTCATGATTAAAATCGTTTGTTTTTTTTATTGGGTTCTATAATAACCTAAGTAGGGTACTAAATTAATTGAATAAAATCGAAAATTTTTTGCATGTTATGAATTTTTCGATTTATGTGCGCTTAACATACTCAAAACGGTGAAGGAAAACACAGTGAAGTTTCAGTTTCTTGCCAAAGAACCGAAAATCCGGAGGCATGTGCCAACAGTCAGTGTTCCAATAAGCGGCGATAGGTTTGCCGAATGCGAACTTTAGTGTAAAACGCGGAAGTGTGCCAAATAATGTTTGGACCTGTCTCTATCTTGGTATTTTAATAGAGTATGTATCTGAGGATCTTTATCATTTGGATTACAGTCGTGAGCGTGTTTGTTTTTGTGTAAGTTTCACTTTAAAAAATCAACTAAAAGTATTACACTATTTTGGTTTTCAATAGTTTTATTAGTAGGTGGGTTTCAACAATGGCAATAACGATTTAAAGGCCCATTACATACAATAAACATTATTTTGTTTGTTATGTATTAAATACTCATTGGCCTCGATTCTGTAGTACACTAACGAAACTAAATTTAAACTGTCGCTCTCTTTTGCTGAAAGTGCAAGCAAAAAATAGATAGCTGCAATTTATGTGCTGACAAATTAGTCAGATTTAAGTTTTCCATACAAATTTAGTCGTAATATCAAAACATGCTGACTATAAACACGAAGAAAAGCGGCATGTAAACTGATTTGACAGCACGTAAAATTCTTGTCTTTCTTTCTTGCGTACACTATCAATAGAGAGCGACAGTTTAAATTTAGTTTAGTTAGATACTACAGAATCGAGGCCATCATGCCCCGCAAGAGCCTCTGGCCGCAAAACTGTTTAAAACTTTTTCTATTTGCAGCGGAAATCTTAGCCGACTGATCCTTCGTAAATCAAGATGTGTGTGGCTCCTGGGAGCCAATTATTGATACTAAGACTCGTATTTCGACCTAATTGGTGTCTAGTAATAGGTCAGTATAAGGTTATTATGAACGTTGATATTATTATTTGGATTTTTTGACATTGGCTTTTATGATTTTATTTTATTGGTATCCGGAAATCGTGATTCAAATTTTGACAATTTCATTGTAGACTCCTTGAAGTTAGTAAATCGTTTAAAGGGCACGGTGTACGCTTTTATAACAAATTCCCAAGAGATATTATACAAAAATTATCAATGAACAAATTTAAAAACGTAATTAAATGAAAACTTTATAAAAAGGCATACTATAAAATATCTGATTATTTAGATGACAAAAACAATTGGGATTGAAAATGCTCCAACTCGAACCTATTGTTTTGTAAAAGGATCATTAAAAAGAATAACCAGCCTTGTTTTCTTGCCTTTCTTTCCTGGCTTGGTCGCGGAGGAACAGGCAGTAGATAAAAACCGACGTTTCAAAGTGATCCTTGTGATTTTATTGAGTAAATGAATTGTTGACTTTGACTTTGACAATACATCTCAAAATTTGAATAAATAGGGTTTTTAGCCATAATTTAAAAAACATGCGAGTAAATATAACTACATTGAGACAACCTCTGTGGTACAGTGGGCGCGGGCTCGCCTGAGATGCAGTAGGTTGCGGGTTCGATTCCCGCTGCGAGACAAACGTTTGTATGATGCAAATATCTGTCTCGGGTTCTGGGTATTTTCTATGTATAATATGTATGTATTTACAAAAAAAAGTATATAAGTAGTTTATCAGTCATGTAGTTCCCATTATACAAGCTCTGCTTAGTTTGGGGCTAGATGATGCTGTGTGAAAAATGTCCAGCATTATTTCATACATATAAAAAAAAAGATGGGTCAGGTGCAGCGCTGGTTTCCAGAGGGAGCCTTCATGATGTCACGAATGTCGGTGAACGTGTGATACGATTATTTTGCATAATACAACTTCATATATAACTTCTTAATTTGACCTTCAAAACGCCAATGAACATAAACCGATAGCAATAAAACGTTATAAAACTCAATAATTCATGTTGTTTCGCGAAAACAACATTAAAAGCCTTTTGTTTTGCGGCGCAGAGCTTTCTTGAGCTGCGGTCAATAAAAATATGAGCGTAGTACGTGAGGGGACTCCGGACTGTTGGAGCGGGAATCGGCTTGGATTATGAGACAGAAGGGAAGCGATAAGAAGATACAGAGAAAGTAACTTTATAAAAACTTCAACTCCTTGTAAATTCAATTAGATAATGCTAAAATAACCTACTAAACTGTCGTTTTGTTAGGCACAATGAGCGAATGAATAATAATACTTTATTGCACACTATAAGAAAAAAAAACACAAAACTTAAAGTAAAATGGGAGTTCTTTTTGCTAAGAAGCAATCTCTTCCAGTCAACCTTTGTTTTTAATGCGTTGTTTTATTCCTTTATTTTCAAAATACTCTAGCTACAGAATTTTCTAAAATAACATCACGCTTATAATAAAATTATGACTTAAGTAGATTATATTTTTTCAGAATAAAATATCATTACGGAGATAGTTTTAATGTTTTAGGCAACTTGTTTTAATGTATAGAGAATTATTTACTTCTTCAGGAAAAATACTAATATTTTAAGAAAGATGTTATGAAGACATAACCTTAACGAAAGGTCAGTCCATTAGAAAGGATTCAACGGTCGAATCCTTACTAATGGACTGGCCTGATGCAATATTTCCACAAGTATAACTTTACTAGCTTCTGCCCGCGGCTTTGCCCGTGTAGTACCCGGAAAAGTAAAATGTAGTTTAAGTAGCCTATGTGTTATTCTGATGTATAAGCTATATTACTGTAAAGTTTCATTAAAATACGTTCAGTAGTTTTTGTGTGAAAGAGTAACAAACATCCTCACAAACTCTCGCGTTTATAGAGGTAATGGTAATTAGATTTTGGATAGAAATTTATTTGAAGGGAAATACTCTCCGTTATTTCTAACGGTTTTATGCAATCGGCTATCGCGTACACTTTGTTAGTTATAATCGAGCAAGCTGGCTTCCGAAGTAATTACTCGACTATAGACTACATACATGCTATCAAACCACTGATAAAAATATGTAGAGTCCGCCTATTGTGTTCCGCATTTGTAGATTCCGAAGATGCTTTTGACAGCGTCGATCACTGGGCGGTGATCCATTTTGACGAGCGCTAATTATATATTCTTCAGGAGTTAAATAAGTCTGCTAAAAAACCTGGCCTAGCGCGTGTCGGGCCACGCGAAGTGTGAGGTTCCGTAGTTGCCCATAAATTTTATATTTACTACCAACTACTTCACCTGAGTAATTTTCAATGGAGTTTGTACGAAACTATCATTTTTACTTCTCTAAGTACATTTTATAAGTTGGGTGACTATTACTCGTTATTTATAAAGCCTATTTAGTTGTGACAGTTTCCCTTTTAACTTCAAATCAAAATATATTTATTTGGGTCATACAAAAACTAATAAAAAAAACATGATGGTAATAACCTACGCAGTATATAATAACTAGCTTCTGCCCATGGCTTCGCCCGCGTTTTACCCGAATCAAAAGTAGCCTAAGTGTTATTCTGATGTATAAGCTATAATACTGTAAAGTTTCATCAAAATACATTCAGTAGTTTTGGCGTGAAAGAGTAACAAACATCCATCCTCACAAACTTTCGCGTTTATAATATCTGGCCAGTAGGTACTTCGATATTAGTATTTTCAGTCCCTCATAATACGAAGTTAATCCCACGTGGCATTTATTTTTGTTATTTTTCATTTTCACCATTATAAACATCGATAATATCTAATCAGTGAATAAAGCATTATGGAATAAATTCAGTGTATGTATGTAGTGCGGGATACGAAAAACTCGTAATAGCTTTAAGAGAGAATATGCGGGCAATATTGCCTATTATAGACGAGCAACCGGTGTGAAATGACACATTCATGTTACGTCATAACGTGAAAAAGGATTTTGGGGGCGGTTGTAGACCGTATCCATAGTCATATTACACTTCAGAACACATGAAAAATTTGGGTTTGATGCTTGGTACATAATATTATTTTTTAGCCGCCTATGATATAATCATAGGCCAGGTTGTGAATAATTTTTAAGTAAAAACAAAATTATAATTATTTGAGACTGAAACAAACTAACAAATGACCATCAATCGCCAATTTTTAAGTGTTGCCATCTCATAAATTGTATTACTTCTACTAAAATTCAAAGTTATTTAGCATAATATGTATTTATATATATATGTATTAATATATGTATAGACAGTCTGTAGGTATGTATTTTAAAATATTTATTATAGAGGTAGATAAATCTATATTGTAGTTCATATTCTTTTATTATAATTTTATGTACACCCCGCCTCTTTTTAAATTACATATTATCCTCTCCATCCAAAGGTTGTCTGGAAGAGATCGCTTCTAAGCGATAAGACCATCCATTGTACTCTCTTAAGAATAAGACTTTGATCATTATGTTATTTGTTTAAGGTGTACAATAAAGTATTTTAATCCATTCATTCAGCGGCTGTTAAGAGGCTTTGTCGATCAATTCATTCAGCGCGTAGTACGTCTTTTTCCACGAGATAAAAAGTGTGACAGGCATTCCGGTGATAGACAAAACTGTATAGACTGAAGTGAACAGAAACCAAGAAACAAGTTACCTATTTATTGGACAACCCAGACCATTATCATGAAAATAATACAGTCTCCACTCCGTGGTACAGAATTCACGGGGAATTTGCTAATCGAATGATGCCAATGTCTTAAAAAAGGCAGAATTGAGCGAGTCTTCTATCCCAGTGAAAAACTAATAAGTAGTCCTAGAAAATAGCAAAGTCACCTTCTCATTTTCCAATAATTTTCCGGGTCAGTGGGCTTGTTAACTATACCGTTAATGTTCGTCATTCAAGCCAAGGGCGTTAAGAGTTTCGCACAAACCTTCGCAACATCAAGGGTTTTTACCCCTGAAGCCCGAAACGACACTCGAATCTTTATAGGACGGTGAAATTACGTGACCAATATATTTAATGGCGTTTATAAGTATAAGGTTCTATGTGATACTGAAGTAAAATTTTATGAAAAGTATTTTATTTTGTATAAGATTGATGACTTGGTATCTATTGTTGTATAGGCAATGCTATAGAATGGATCTTCTATGTTTGCGCCATTTATTGTAGACCGTAGTCTACGCCGTAGACCATCTACGACGTTCTATATCAAAGTTTTACTTTGAGTCAGTCGATTTTTAGGATTCAAAAGCTAGGTGGCGAAAATTTAACCCTAATGGTTTTAGACAAACATGTCTGTCCGTCTGCGTGTCACGCTAATTTCTCGTGCAGTTTAAAGCTGGTTGGAAAGACGTGATCTCATAACTCAAAAACGAAAATCACAGAATAAAACATGAATTATTTATTTGCACATTCCCCAGCAAATACATGTAAAGTAAGATGTGTTTTTTGTGGTTTTTTTTCAATACACTCATCTGTGTGGGTTATTGTTTATTGAATAGGTCTCTAAAAATCACTCTATGGGTTTTTCAAGCATTTTCGATTTTTAGCAATTGATATGAACTCAACTAGTCGTAGTCTCGGTTACAATGATAAGTTTATGAAGCAACTTCGGGACCCTAAGGAGACAGAGCGTGTCATGTCATGTCTTGGATATTATACATTGAAATTACTGGGATAATTTTATGTAAGCGTGATATATGTCTTATAGTAGACTAGAAGACCAGTAGACAGACTATTTGATTTTGTTTGACAGATTATTTGTCGTAAGGAGACCATATATGCATTTGTCTAAGAGTTTGTTTCTTACCATTTATCTTCGAAACGGCTAATCCGATTGAAATACTAATTTTTGTACCGATATTGTATGAATTCAAGGATTTTTCTTAGATAAATGGTACCGTCACATGTCAGGGGTGCTGCAACAGACGTTGGAAAAAACGCCGGAAAATGTTGCAAAAAAAAAAAACTTCCCGTCTTTTCTACAAGACAACGGTTTTGTCTACGAAAGAATAGATAAAATAATTACTTACATAGTTTTATTGCCACGTCACTCGCACACGTCGGAGGTTTTAAATTAAGCATAATATAACTTTTGTATATAAATCTTATATAAGTTCCCGTAAAGCCTTCCTTTCCCAGATGTGGTAAAATTGCCTAACAATCTGGAATATAGCCCGCAGACAATAGGTGTTATAAATCACGCATAATTTTATTTTAGTACCTTGAACAGGTGAATGGAATTTTCTCGCCATCAGGTGCGTCAGGGTTGTCGGTAAAACATTACACTTAATAGGAACAGGAAAACGATTCGGAGACTAGTGAACTTTTAACACGATACAATGCAACCAGTATTCGACAAAAACAAAAAATTACAACTGGATTTTACTGGATGGTAGGTATGACTAGATCGCTTTATGTCCAAACATCTACACATCGCGTTTGGACTAGATCGCTATAAGTAGTGGTGGGTCCTCAGCACAAATGGCACCTCTTTTGTAGCTACACACTTCTTGAAACGAGGCCACACTCTTTTCGTTAGGACGAGCTAGCACACCTGCAGACCAACACAGTTGCACAATCGTGCTAGGTGCCAGGCGCGAGGCGCGAGCCGAGCCGCGAGGAAAGATCGTGTTGGCTCGCACAATGCGCCTCGCATATAGCACTCCACTCCATTACCACACCACACAACACGCACAGTGCACACTGTGTTCCCAAGACTGCCTCACTCAACTACGTTCAGAAACTGCCTCGCTGCCTCACCTCAATTGTGGTAACTTTTCATTGGCTACTTTGTATCCGGGTACCACGCGAGCGAAGCCGTGGGCTGTAGCTAGTCCGTAATAAGTTCTGTTATTTGTTGGCAGCCCTGTTTGTAGCTAACCCACCGGAGCCATACATCATGCGAGGTTCTATCAGTTTATCGAGCGCCTGCTCATTATGATGCCGCGTCGCATCGAGGTATACAAAAGCTCGTTATAAATGACACTTTTCCGAAAACCAAAAAATAAAATTATAGTAATAGAGCTTCTTGTGAAAGAGGTCGGAGAAGTAATACAACTTTGTGGCAAAGAAGCATACATGTTGGTTAGTGGTTAACTAATGGACGCTTGAAACACCAGAGTTATCAACCGCGCGCTCCCGACCCTGAGACATAACGCTGAAAAGTCTCATGTGCCTCAACGTAATACTAGCTTCTGCCCACGGCTTCGCCCGCGTAGTATCCGGATAAAAAGTAGCCTATGTGTTATTCTGATGTATAAGCTATATTACTGCAAAGTTTCATCAAAATCCGTTCAGTAGTTTATGCGTGAAAGGGTAACAAACATCCTCACAAACTTTCACATTTATAGCTTCTACCCACGGCTTCGCCCGCATGGTACCCGAATAAAAAGGAGCCTATGTGTTATTCTGATGTATAATCTATATTACTGTAAAGTTTCATCAAAATCCGTTCAGTAGTTTTTGCGTGAAAGAGAAACAAACATCCTCACAAACTTTCACGTTTATAATATTAATAGGATTATTAGGAAGGGTAGGAATAGGTTTTAAATACATGCGTTAGCTTTATATATTTAGTCCATTAAATATCATATATATCTGGTAATTTATTATAATTATTTATGTAAATTATTACCTAAGTAGGCGCGTATGCATTTGTTTTTTTCATTGTTATTTAGGTAAAACAGTTAGAACGTAGTAGATCATTTACAGTAAAAACTGTTTCAAAGTATATACATTTAATTACTTGAGAAAGTGTTTGGTTCTGGCGTCTGTGACGTCACTGCGCAGGGTCAGCAGAATACCAGCGCTAAGTAGGTAGCCACCTACCTAGCATTATGCTGAGCTGATACCTTTCTGGTGCGACATTGAACTGTCTAGGTGACAGATTAGTAAGGTGCATGGAGCATTTCCGTTTCAGTTATACTTATAAGCAGGCTGTTCTACCTTATGTATTATTGTTATTCTCATAACTTATACCACCATCTCATAACTTAAGTTCCAAAATTTTTGTATTTTTTATGTCGTACTAAATAAATGTTTTCTTTCTTTCTTGCCTCTAATTTCACCTTCAAGCCGGAACACAGAAATGCGAGCTGTTTGGCGTAGTAGGTATGGTGGTAGTAGGTACCTACTTTACCAGACGAGATCTTTCACAAGTAGCTACTACTCAATCTTGTAAATACAATTTGAATTGTACAGTCGTTGATACGAAAAGAAGTATAAAGTCTTTACAAGATGAGTCATAGGTCTAAAAACGTATATTTATTTACCGACCTCAAAAAAATTAGGAGATTCTCAATTTTATGTTGTTACTGGATCTTCGCCAATTGTTAACCGATTTTGATGATTATTTTATTGTTGTGTAGATAATGATCCTGAATAGGTCTCATAAAAGTTACATTCCTGAGAGTTTGCTACATTTTCCGTAAAACTCAAAATTGTCATCATAAGGAATCACAACTAGCGCTAACATTTCTTGTGAGCTTTTCCACTTTTGTTTTTTATTCAAAAGAATGTCATCCCGAGCGAGAGATAACGTGAGCACGTGAGGAAGTTGTTTTTTATTGACAATTAATGTCTTTTATTGATAATTCAGTGCATGACGTACAAAATGTACGATTAATCTAGCCAACAGAACCATACAGCCTGCGTCCGTTGTTAACCGGTGGGCTATTTGTTTCGTTCGGCCCACTAGCCACGGCCCAGTGTTTCCTTATTGCTCTACAGTAGCTTTTACTGACCATTCACTGCTGTATTGCTGTTAACAAGATTGTTGGGGAAATCATGGTAATGCTTAGTAGGTAATATATGGGGGTTTGATATGTTCTAGACAGTTTTTTTTGTGTTATTTGTAGTCAAACATACGGTTTAATATTGGCGTCTTTATACCGTCACAAGTTGCAATGATATTTTACTACAAAAAGGGAGTTTTATCCCTTTAAAACTCCCGCGAGTGTTGCAAGAGTTTGCAAGCGTGTCAGGTGATCTGTATACGTGTACCTGCAAGTACCTTAGTGTACAAAAAATAATAATTAAAAATTAAGTTAATGCGCTGCAACGTGGAAAGTTTTATGTTCCTGTATTTTCACCGTCATCCTTCACACTGATATACAGCAATGCAAACATTACCTCCTTGGCTACAATAACAAAAACTGGCCAAGTTCGTGTCAAGACACGCGCAGTGTAGGGTTCCGTAGTTGCCCATAAACTTCCTGTTTTACACAACTAACAAATTCATCTAAGTAATTTTCAAAAAATATTGTACGAAATTTTCCTTTTTCTTTTCCAAGTACGTTGTATAAGTCGACTATTACTCGTTAACTTGTAAAGCCTACTTAGCTGTGATAGTCTTCCTTTTAACTTCGTTATATACTGCTGTGTTTTTTTTACATATCCAAAAACACTTGAGCACAAACCTTTTTTGGCGGCACTATACACAGCACTTTAAAAAGAAAAAAATAAATGTTATATTATAGATATGACTTATAAGTACCAATTTTAAATGTAGCGGTGTATAGTTTTTGGTCAAAATAAACTTTTACTTTACTTTTTCTTTTTTTACTTGACTCTAACAAAATTAGCACTTTAAAGCTTAATATTTCGCATATTGAACGATCTATCCAACGACATTGCACACATCGATAGATGAAAAAAAACATCCCTTCTTTAAGTGTAGAGAATGTACCCTAAAACTACTTTTTATCAAGATTTTAATTTCGCCACTTTGTTGACGTTATTAATATGTAAACCCATGCCAAATTACAGCTTTCCAGTACTACGAGTATCTGAGCTAAGCATCAGACAGACGGACGGATATGACAAAACTATAAGGGTTCCTTGTTGACTACGGAACCCTAAAAACTTTGGTATAGGCACATAAATGCCAATTTTTACAATGAAAAGCCTTATCGAACCTGTTAGGTAGCTTTCCATGTGTATCAATCAATCAGTTTGAGATTATCCATCACGTGACGCAAACAATGATTTTCCAGCTCGCGGTTTTAATAACTTCGCATAGCTGTTTCTATCATGATATATAAAAATATTAGATATCATGATAGGACATATATATAAAAACATTTTTGAATATAGATAGGTAAATGAATGAATGAAAATATTTTATTATACACTTCATGAAAATTACATAAAAAAACTTGCCAAAACTAAAAGCACAAGGGTGTTCTTGTCGCTAAGAAGCGATATCTTCCGTACAACCTTTGTATAGAAAGGAATTTATAATATTATATTAATAGTCGGCAGTGTACGTAATTTGGAAATAACTTGGATATTATTTTATAATGTATTTTTTTCATTCTATTTTTTTTATCTAGTAGCGGGGCCAAGCATTTACACCTCCGACACGATAAGCTGCGAGATTTGAAATGTCAGATCGGCCAGTAATACATAGTCTTAACATCTTTGTCAACGGATTTAGACCCAGGCCCGTAGTTATGGAGATGGTAATCCGTCTTCTAAGGATGAGATTACTAGTAGCAGACAGGTGAGTACCCGAGTATTCAATATTTACTCAGAAATCTATATAATTTCTAGCTTGTGCCCACGGCTTCGCCCACGTGGTACCCAGATATAAAGTAGCCTATGTGTTATTCTGATGTATAGGCTATATTACTGTAAAGTTTCATCAAAATCCGTTCAGTTGTTTTTGCGTGAAAGAGTAACAAACATCCTCACAAACTTTCACCTTTATAATATTAGTAGGATAGGATTAAGTAGGATATCTACTAGCCACCGTCCACGACTTCGCTCGCGTGTTGCGGTTAAAAAGAAGGCTCTGCCGTGCTATTAGATACTTACTTCGTTTACTACTTTCGTTTTCTGACTTTTATTCTTTGTGCTCGGCTCCTAGCGTTTTGTTAACATTCCACATGACTCAAGCTAATCGTGCATGTATTTTATTTATATGAAAATGGGTGTTTTCTACGTATATTAAGTATGTATTTACAAAAAAGTATATAAGTACCTAGTATATCAGTCATGTAGTTCCCATTATACAAGTTATGCTTAGTTTGGGGCTAGATGATGCTGTGTGAAAAATGTCCAGCAATTTTATTTTTTATTTCTATTCATCTTTTCATATTCACAATAATATTATTCACGTCACATTTATCAGCCTATTTCGCTTGTAGGTCAATGAATTCAGAAGGTAGATCGCAAGTTCCCACGTCCTTAGAAAATGTTTACAAATCTCAAGGTAAGAATGATCGCACGTATTTACCGGCATAAATTCACGACCATTCGGCCAACTTTTTCAATATCCATCCCCGGGGAGCTCGCGTCCTGACGTCCCGGGAATATCGGGCTGGGAGTAGCCGAGGAGGTGTTGCGCGACTCTCAGCGATTTTAGAAATACATCAATATTGACTGAACAGCTTAGTGCATGCAGCCGTAAACACATCGTCGCTTATTAGAACACTATCAGATGGCGCAGCCTTGAAATTTTTGGGTTTAGGGCATGCCGGTTACAAAATAATGTTATTTTGTTTTTAAGTGGATCACAATCGCTTCATAAAACTCTGAGCCAATTTGTATAAGGTTTCTACCAGACTTCCTTCGAAACTCTAATATAGTAATAAAAGCACGATTACTAATATTGCCCTGATGCCGATATTAAATAAATAAATAGATAATGCTGGACATTTTCACAGAGCATCATTTAGCCCAAACGTAAGCAGAGCTTGTGTTATGGAAATTACAATGACTGATAATACTTATATATTTTTTTTGTAAATACATAATAAAAAATACCCGGACCCCGAGACAAATATTTGAAGATATAAAAATATTTGTCCCGTGGCGGGAATCGAACCCAAAACCTTTTTCGTCTCAGGCGGACCTTCGCCCACTCCACCATAGAGGTCTTCAAGAGTTGTGTTAATACTAAACACAACTCTAATACGAATGAACAAAATTGGTCTCATATTGGACGTTCTGTTTTTTGGACGGATGGGCCATTAAAATAAGGAACTAGTGTCAAAATTGATTGCCATCTCGATAGCCATGAGTTAGTGTGATCGCCCCACTGTACCATGTTGAGTCTGTCAAGAAACAATCTCTGTAAGTTCCACCCCGCCCAACCGCGTCCTAATAAATAGGGGCTCGTTACTGCGGCGCTAACCTACGGAACTCTACTCGAAGAATTTCCTTAAGAATCGGCCGTGATTGTGATTCTCGGACTATTCCCAACTTTTTGCTCGAAGGCAGCGTTGGGTCGTCTATTGTCGAACTTATGACAGGTTCTGAACTTGTTTAGAAGATGAAGCCCAGACGTGAAGTGAATCGTACCTACATTTTAAGATTGCAGTTGACTACGAAAAATTCGTTTATTATCAGCCAATAAGCCAAGGGCATAGGCCTAAGAAGGCCAGGAAAAGCGATATAATAATAATGTTTGACATTTTCACACAGAAACTATCGTGAACTTGACTATTCATATTGTAAAAAAGGGAAAATTTTCACGTACTATCGGTGAAGGCACCGACTAAGTTTCGACTCATTCCGAGAGTCTTCATCAGGGTGAGTGATCGCGACTTTCGCGAAAGACGCGATCCCGTTTTTACAATATGAATTTTCACACAGCATTATCTAGCCCAAAGTGAGCAAAAAGGCAAAAGTCAAAAGTCAAAATTCATTTATTCATTAAAATCATTGTGGAAACGTCGGTTTTATGGGAGAAGAGCTTATGTTACCTATGGGAACTACATGACTGATATACTACTTATATATATCCTTTTTAATTTCTCAGGCGGGCCTTCGCCCACTGCGCCACAGAAGTGGTCCATACAGAGGAGGTATAGAACCACGCATTTACCTAAAAACAATTTTGTAAATTAGTTTAAGAAATTGCTTTACACACGGACATTTAGATACAAAGCCCATAATCTAAGTATCAATAAATGTATGTCTAAATATATTTTGATTTGAACAAAATATTGTTACATTATGAATGACACTTCACCTATATGGTGTTTGATCCATGGACCTATGAAACAATGTTTGATCCATGGACCTATGAAACAATATTTGATCCATGGACCTATGAAATAATGTTTGATCCATGGACCTATGAAACAATGTTTGATCCATGGACCTATGAAATAATGTTTGATCCATGGACCTATGAAACAATGTTTTCTCAACCTTTTTCGGTTTAATCATGACGCAATCATCCAAACAAACTGACGCAGTGGCAAAGATCGCGTGAAGTGCAAGTAGTGATAGCCAGGGCGACAGTTCGGACAGACCGAAAAAAAATATATCTGCAGAACATACAAACATTTGTCACGCAGCAGGAATCGAACCAGCGCCTACCGTACTATCACTTCTTTTGCTTGGCTCCTAAGGGTCATAGCGTGATTAAATAACCTATACCTAACCTTCCTCATGAATTGATGCTATGAAATGCAAAAAAAACATTGTTTTTTTGATTAAACGCTCTAATCTTTAGAACTACCAATCGGATTTTAAAAAAAATGCATTTGGTAGCTCAACTCTTGTGGTCACGTCACGACACTTAAAAGCCGAGCAAAAGAAGTGATAGCACGGGGCGATGCGATAGGTTAGTCGGGAGCCGAAGGCGGCCGTGGTACAGTTAGGTACATATATTTTATTTGCTCTAGCAAACCCAGTCGTGCTCTGCCCAGAGGTAGGCTAGAGAGTAGAGTCACGACGGAGTGATAGTACATAAAAAAAACTATTATTTTATAAAGCGATAGCGATCCAATTGAAAACGAAACAACATTATTATTTATTATAATAATAATAAGCGGTAATAAGATTGCGTGAAACTAAACTCCACTCAACTGTATGCGTCCCGGGTTCAATACGCCGTGAATGTTGAAAAGGTGATGGAAATAACTCAAACAGAAGACTGCTTGCGGACTCAGAGACTCTCGCCGTGTCAAGCCAGAGGGACTGTTTATAACATGTCAAAATGTCGCGTCGACCGTATCGATAATTCCATGAAAAAATTGACGAAACGGTCATCATTTCGATTAGTTTTGAATGTATTTATAACTCAGAAATACTCAGAATAGGCCTCAAAAGGTTTATTGGCCACCTATTACGAGACACCACGCAACTATAATAATTTACAAGGTTTTGGTTTATTTTTTATGTATCTACTTATGTTAGTCCATAAGTGAGGTATTTATAAAAAAAGGCCTTTCTTTGTAGGTAATCTTATTTTGTGCGTGCACATGTTGCCTGAAATAAACGTGATGTTTAAATTTTTGGTATGGCAAAAACAACAGTGATCTCGTACGAGAAATGTGTTAGGAGTTTTCCTACCTACACTTATAAGGAGACATCAAATACCTATTAAGTAGATATCTAGAGATTAAAATATTACCGATTCCTATCAATTTGTAATCTACTATAAATCAAATCATGATAACATAGTGACATTTAGTTGTTTTTCGCATTTTCAATCCCATGTAGGTACATCGTTATATGTTATATGTGTATCGTTATATATCGTATATTGTGTATTCAGGTATATTAGTATGTTATAATACATTTATTCATACAACCATTTCAAGTAGGTATATACAAAAAATACTGATGAAACGATGATGATATGTGATGATGAAAGATGATATGTTGCAGTTCGTGCGTTCTGCTACGGAGCGAAAAAAAAACCTAAACCTTTTGTTGCATTTCGTGCGTCGAGTATTTATGAATAACTTGAAAAAGTAATACCATAGATATACATAAACAAAACAGAATTGGCAAAGGCTTAGCTATACCTTTTTTAGGTACAGGTGATTGTTGTATTAGTAAGATGATCATATAAAAATGGTGACAAATTTATTGGAGGACAATAATTTAATTAGTTTGTTTCTAAAAAAAAATTGCCATTTACTGTTCCAATTACGTATTTATTTGTTTACTTGTTGTTTTGTAGCCGAATAGTTCAAGGAATGTAACTAACTTAGAATAAGAAATTTATAACTAACATTTATTATGATGATCCAATGATGATTTTAATAAATAAATATGTAGTATAATACAACGGCTGGTGATGGTCTCGAACTGCTCTTACACAAATAAAGTTAAACTGTACATAAATAAAAAGAATCTGTGATTATCTACCATATTATATCTGTTTTTTTTGTTCTAATTTGAGTTTGTTTAGGTTACCTACCTACATGTTTGCTGATTATTAATCTGACCAACATGTACTGTTTTAAATTTTTTACAATTATTTATTTACTAAGTTTTAGTTATACTTTAAATCTTAGCTTAAGAACAAATAATCAAAGACTGATAGGTATTTTATAAAAAACATCATGTATTTTTGATTATTTAAAATTTGGTTTTAGGGTAACAATAGGAATCAAAACGTACCTATTGAAACTCTCATGACTTTTTTTAAAAAAGCTGATTTAAAAATGTTAGTTTAGTAAAAGTTTGTAATCTAAAGAATAAAACTAAATACAAAAACTGTGATTGCCAAGAGTAACTGTTTTAATATTGGTGATTAGTGTTATGTTCTGACTAACACTTACTTAAATGCAAAGAAATAAGTACAACATTTTGTTATTAATCTTTCGTCTATGTAAATTAATTCTGTTAAAGATAGACCAGTAAAGTTAACTATGTACGCCATCACTTTCTTTCATCCCAAAATTTTGACTCCCTAACTTATTATCATAAGGAAAACAATGTAACATAAACAGATCTATTTAACATATATACATTTTATTAAGACAAATTCTAGTTTTTTGTTGAATCCCTCAAATATAGAACAAATATGATACCTGATTATAATTATAATGAGACTTCTAAAAGTTTTGCTGCTCTATGGTAAAACTTAGTTGTACATAATTATTAATTTACTTGACGCACGAAATGCAGCTAAAGGTTTAGGTTTTTTTTCGCCGCGTAGCAGAACGCACTTACTACAACTTACTTGTTGTTTACTCAAAAATGACGACGCACGAACTGCAACATATTCAACGATCTATAGATAGCTCAATAATAATAATGTTATAATGAGTTATATTCTTATAAATTTATCCGTCTGTGTACACATACCCACCATTATTTTTCAGCTGTCCCTATCCTCAAAGTTTTGCTGGAAGAAAACTCTTGTTAGGGTTAAGCTAGCCTTTATACATGTCCTATATGTAAGTTTTTTGTCTGTATTTTCTGTGTGTACAATAAAGAATAAAGAATCGTTTTAAATTTGTATCTGCTATTCAAGGAGCCCTTATATACCTAAATTAATGGTAAGAGGTGGTTTAGATTTTGTCGTCAAAGTCTAAGCGCGTGAAGAATCGGCGTAATTGACTTTAACATTTTCAATTTACGTAGTTTTTAAGCTGACGACGTTTCTATACGATTTTTGTATTGAATAAAAACCTATTAACTTTGACTTTTGTATTGCAATCGTTTTGTATGACTTTAAAATAATATGACATAGATACCTATCGGTATTTACATCGTTAGGGATTTTAATTTTTTTCTAGAAATTAGCTTGTCTTATAGTGTATTACATTGTTCTTTGTTCTAATCTCTGTTTTCCACTTGCTTTGATAATGTTAAATACTTCCTTTGTTCTATAAAAAAAATATGCATTAATTTTTACCTATTCATATTGTAAAAACGGGAATTTTCACGTACTGCACTATCGGTGAAGGCACCGACTAAGTTTCGACTCGATCCGAGAGTCTTCATCAGGGTGAGTGGTTGCGACTTTCTCCTTCCGCGTCGCGCCGTGCACTCGTCAAGTTCACGATAGTTTTTGGAATAATTTTTTTACCTATTATATGCCAACCTTAATACATACTTATGATCAAAGATAATTAACTGCCTAATTTAATTTAAATCCGCAAATTATCTTCCATAGTATTCCCTATCCATCAAGCTCATGTAACAACGTATCTATGAATGTAACAGTGCCTACCTACCTACCAACTATAAATACTGAGGTGCGATTAACTAAAATCAGTCTACTTTGGCTAAGTTGCTTGTTAGCCACTTGATACAAATGAACCTAGACCTTTTGATTTAGAACATAAAAATAAAATCTATACAATTGGTATCAAAATAACTCACTCAATTATGAATTCCCTTCAAAAACTCTGTGTTATTTTTCTTCTTAACACATGGAGCTTCATTGCGATATCAGCTATTAATAAAGAAGATGCCATCACTCGACGTGACCTCAACTTTACTACACTGGTGGAGTATGATGGATTCCAATCGGAAAGCCACCAGGTGACGACGGAAGATGGTTATATCCTGACGTTGTTCAGAGTGAAATCTCGCAACTGCAGCAGTTATGCAGGTTCGAAGCCAATTATATTTATGCATGGACTGTTTCTCAGTGGAGATGACTGCATCGTCCCAGGCCCTAGGGGCTCCCATTGCTACGAATACGCGAGTGCCTGTCGTGACGTCTGGGTCCCCAACTCACGAGGTACCATCTACAGCCGCACGCACCGCAAGCTCAACCCTGACAAAGACCCAGAATTCTGGAACTTCAGTTTTGATGAAATGGCTCTTTATGATATGCCTGCCGTGATCGACTACGTACTAGATACAACCGGCAAGAAACAGGTCGCCTTCATAGGGCATGCACAAGGAGCTACATTACTCCTCACCCTCTGTGCTGCGAAGCCTGTATACAACGATAAGGTTAGGGTCGGTTTCGGGCTGTCGATGACCACTTGGCTCGACCACTGCCGATTCATCGTCATAAAAATTGCTGGTCTCCTATCCACTGTGCTCACGATGGCGATCGAAGCTGGTCTGAACGAGGAATTTCTGCCACGAGATGGCTTGTATCAATCTTTCGTGAAACTCCTATGCGGGACCACTGACCTTTCCTATCCGGGCTGCTCAGCGCTTTACTTCGCCGTACTTGGGAACAACAAGTTTCAAATCCCAGCGGACACTATGAAGGTATTGACTGGCCATGTCCCTGGGGGGACGTCATTGAAGAACTTCAACCATTGGGGTCAGATCTTTAGGAATGGATTCAAACGGTACGATCACGGACCTCTAGGAAACCTGAAAAAGTATCGTCAGTTGAAGGCTCCAGTGTACGAGCTACGTAAAGTCACCATGAAGTGGATTTTCGTTGGGAGTATTAATGATTACGTAAGTGATGAAAATGATGTCGACACCCTGATTTCGAAGCTTCCTGTCAAAGCTACTAAGTGCATGGTTTCTAATGAATCATTCGGCCACTTGGATTATATTTACGGTAGAGATATTTCGACGCTGATAACTCCAATGTTTTTGGGGTACTTGGACACTGGAAAATTTGAGTGCCTTTAATAATAATAATAATAATAGAGCATAAAGCCGGGAGTAGCGTTTAGTGAAACTGCAGCACACCTCTCGACACCCTTTAGCCGTTCGCACCAACGTTGCCTCTACGCTGCCTATCGTTGGCGGCACTTATGGGGCCCGTTTAGTGGACGGCAAGTCATCACCTGCCTATGATTTGATTTGAATTTGACTCAGAATTGGCAGGTGCCGTTTCATCCTACATAGCCCAGCAACCATTCCTTAAGCATTTACTCCTGCAATAGTCCAGATTTTCACCTAATATATTCAATAGTTTCATCATTCACCATCCACGAAAAACCGTTTTTTATATATTATATTGTACAAAAAGACCTCTTAGTGTTCGGCTCCACTAATGCCTATAAAGGCTCCAGGTATAAGCCTGAGATTAAAAATAAATAAAGAGGAATAATAATAATAATGCTGGACATTTTCACACAGCATCATCTAGCCCCAAAGTAAGCAGAGCTTGTGTTATGGGAACTACATGACTGATATACGAGTACTACTTATATTTTTTTTTTAAATACGTACATATTATACATAGAAAACACCCAGACCCGAGACAAATATTTGCAGATGTATATACAAACATTTGTCCCGCGGCGGGAATTGAACCCGCAACCTTCTGCGTCTCAGGCGGATCTTCGCCCACTGTGCCACAGAGGCTATGTTATTTTCAAAAACTGATTTATATAGGTAGGTGGACTTTGATCATGTCCACCGAAAAACTTGTACCTATTTCAGGAAATAAATTACAAGAATGCTTTATTCTAGTAGTCTGTGCTACTATTGTTGAATGATGATGTTTTTGCATATTAATTAGTACCTACCTACCTATTGTATCTATCAGGAATGTACCTACTTTATTTTCTCGTACAAAACCCCCGGACTCGTCGAAACTTTTTATCTACAATAGAGAAAGGTAATTTCCCTGAGAGTCACACCGTCTTTCAAGGTTTAAAAAATAAAGTTAAGAGGACTGCGGAGGATGAATTGCCCATACAAACGTAGGTAATACCAAAATCATTTGTAGGTAATTAGAGCTTATTTCCACCATAGGTATTATATTATTTGTATTCGAATAGTATTTACCTATCTAGGTAACTTGAATAATATTTTTTCAAAATACTTTGGTACCTAAAATGAAATGTAAACGAATCGCATTTTGGATATTTTAACGTTATTTAAGACATGTGAAAACATGTCTTATTCGTTTCATATTAGAAACAACAGTATCTTACGTAGGTATAGTTTGATGAGGTACATAGCTTATATTGTCTAGTTACTGAATAACAACACGATGTGAAAAATACGAAGTTTTTAGTTGTTATTTTTTGGTATTACGGAACACCACCAAATATAGAACAAATTCTGAACAGCTAATATCTATTGCTATCGCACAAGCACGAGCTGCATCAGCCAAAAAGAATAGCTATATTTTTGAACGCGCTTCGAATTGAAGTTGTGAGCTCTGTCCGCCGGATCCTTAAGTTTCAAACTCATAGTGAAAAAAACTAAAAAGACAAATTATAGAATGCGTTAGCATTCTAGTCTTTGATTATGATGAACCACCATCACAGACTAATAGTAGGATGCTGCTATGCTACCATCGACTTACAGTTTGATTTTTGTCAAAAGTCACTGTCTCGCTATCAAATAGACATGACAATGATATTGACGTACTGACATCAATTTAAATATATAGTTTTACGAAGTAAAAGGCGCGTTATCATGTCTCACTCACCGCGTCGAAAACTTGGCAGCTGTCACGTGACATTTCCACAGCTAATGTCATTTCCATACAAATGAATCTTTCCGCAGGCGTTAACGACAACAGAAAGTGGTATTTGTCTAACTGTCTAACCCAACACGACATCAGCCAGCCTCTGAAATCTGTTATCCTAAAGTTGAAACCAGAAAAAGAACTTTATGTACCCAAGTTTAGGTCTTACCCATACTTCAAAACCTCACAAGTCGAAGTGTCTAGGTTTTAACCAGTTTCTTCTATTATTTTTAATTTTCTTTTTTCATCACAGCAAGAAAATTTAATTTTAAATTAGTTTCAGTTTCTAGAGAATGGTTATTTCCTCTATGATTTGGTTTAGTGAATCTCGATAAAAACGTATTTGATACATAGGTCAAACGAACAGTCACATATTACGTCGACGGTAACCTACAAAAGCAAAACAATGTTTATTTCGTACACCGTCGACGTCATATTGTTTGTGGCGATAGCGAATGATAACAACGATGTAAATTATGAAAATCATCCAGAAGAGGTTGAAGATCTTTATCGTTGAACTAAACCACGAATATTGTCGAAGATGTCGCTCGGAAGATGGTTAGTAAGGTATGTTTACTTCAGTACTTGAGCTCCATGTATCAATGTCATGAAAAAGTTTTACACATTTTCATAAACAGTTTCACTAACACCATTCTGACAAATACGAATCCGTTTTACTTGAAGTTTAACTAAGTACCTACCTACTTAATGTTTCAAAGTTCTGGAATCTTCCAGGTCATGTATCCAAAGCAGTAGACTGACGAGTTACCAAGCTTCCCTATTTGCTAAAGAACAAAGGCAGAGATATGATAAGGAGAATGAAGACCAGGGATATTATAAAATAGGAGCTGGAACCATACTTGGTTTCATGCTTTTAGGAGCAAGCGGTAATCAAGAAGGTAATCTGTAGCTTTTAATTGAAGGTTAATGCACACTTAAGGGAAATGACAAGAATTTATGTCCAAATAAAATTGTGGGTTTCATTTTTTGTAAAAGATCTTATTTAATGTGTACACAAGTCTGATACAAAGATCTATTCTTTTACTGTGTTGCACTGACGGTTCTTAAGCCAGTATTTTCACATTAAATACTTTTTGTGTACGGAGGGTGACATTTCTTCATTATAATTATCTTAAAAGAAAAGTTAGTGTTACGTCTTTAAAATTGGAAAGTAGTAAGTATTTGGTTAAATAGTTTGTTCAGTTCAATCTTCTTGAAAGCAGAGGTGACATTCTGTTGTACTATTCTGGAAAATCTCAAGATTTTAATTTAGATTTTATCTTGAATGTTACTTTCAGATAAAATAGACGGTAAAACAAAAGGGCATGTGAACAGGCATTCAAACACTGTCAAAGCTGAGAATGTGCCATTTGAAGCGGGAACCAAGCAGCCTGACCTGCCAACATTCAGGGCCGAGGAGGTCAGCAAACATGATTCCAAGTTAGTTGCTGAAAATAGTATTCACTAGACATACAACCAGCTATTTAATTATAGACAAGCAGCTTTCGCTGATATGTCTATGTCATACAGTGTTGGATCAAAAGTCTTGTTTTTTTTTTAAGTTTGGTTCACTTTTTTTGTAATGAAATGTTCTTTCGTAGCCAGTTGTGGAGCTTGTTCTTAAATGCGTTAACAGAAGTAGCGGAAACAACATCCTCCGGCAGTTTGTTCCAGTTGTGGACTACTCTGTTGCTGAAGAAGTGAAACAATTCAGTGCAAAAAAGTGAACCAAACTTAAAACAAAGACTTGTGACTTATCAACAAACGCTGCTATACTAATAATATGTTTGTGTTTTTGTATTTTTTTTGAATGTGCTAATCTCTGGAATTACTATCCAGATTAGTCAGATTTGAATAAATATTGATATTTAGCCAATTTCTTGAGGGAGGTTATAGGTTATTCAACATTCCGCTATGACATTTTTCTCTTTTTTTCGCCTCTTAAAGGAAGTAATAGCGCGGAAGGGCAATGCAACGTGGTAGAGGGTGGCTGTGGTACAGCTAGTATTTTTTTTCTCTTAGTTTTATCTGAGATCAGTTCTTGAACTATGAGCAAATTGTTCATGGGTTTTGTGTCAGGGAGAGTTCACTCCTTTGTTCTTTCTCCAGTAGGCACTCTTCGTTGTTACAGTCTCATGCATTAAGTTGCATGACATCTTTCCTTTTTGTCGCCTCTTGTAAGTAGGCTTTATGAGTAGCTGTGGAAGTGGATTAGGATAGCTTTTCAGTTTTTCCTGGTACGCTTGAGCAGAAGTCTTGATCTCTTCAGTTATTATGTTGACTTGAAGTATGTCATGCAACTCTGTGTTCCTTATGAGCTAATAATTAAATAGATAATTAATCAATGATCAAATCTTCCAGGAGCAGTTTCTGGGTGACATACAAACACGGTGTGTATGATCTCACTGAGTTTCTTCCCTCCCATCCGGGAGGGGAGCAGATCTACCATGCGGCCGGCCTGAGCATAGAGCCCTTCTGGAATGTGTATGGCATGCATAAGACACGGGAGGTGTATGAACTGCTTGAAAGTTATAGAATAGGTGAGATACTGAGAGACATGTTTATAATACTTACTTCTATTATTTAAAAAAACAACAGTCTGAGTAGACATACATACATAGCCCTGACCCCACACTAGAGTTTGTGGATATCAAGAACTAGAGTTCCAAGGTAAGGTACCTGACCTGAAACAAATACCGATGATGGCAAAGCCTGTGTGTTACGTACTTACATTGTGTTCCTCAATAAAGTGAATTTTCATTTCAATATCTGCGGTGCATGCAAACATTAGTCCCGCGGAAATTGAAGCCACACCCCTTGCGTCTCAGCCGGGCTCTCGCTCGCCGCGCCACCGAGGCTCAGATTATTATATACTGAATAATAGCGATGAAAGAAACTGGAATGCCTTAGTAACAAAAATTCGTAGGCATAAGCCATCAGTAAGTCTTCCAATGAGTGATGATGGGATTGCCACCTGTCATGTAGAATCCTGACTCTTACGCATAACATGGGCATGTGCAGAATATGTTTAAGACATGCTGGGTCGATCACGCTAACCCATGGCTATCGAGATGGCAATCAATTTTGACACAAGTTCCCCATTGAATGGCCCATACATCAAATTGTGATTACAGTGATTCCCCATCGCTTGATTCCCATATTACCCAGACTAAACTGAAGGCCATGAACCGTTAATTCCCTAGGGTAACTAATGATTAATGAAACTATGGTGGCTGGAAATCATATTTAAAAATTAAATAATATGCTCAGTACTACTGTTTTCGTCGATCTGGTTCCAATTTAGTGGCTCATTATCACAAAATATTGTTGACATGTGTTCAAATTCATGGTTCCAGGTAATCTGCACGACGATGACGTAGTAGACCATTCAGATGAGGAGCTGTGGGTCCGCGAGCCGTTCCGGGACAAGCGGCTCATCGTGAAGACAGCCAAGCCCTTCAATGCAGAGATACCGCCGCAGTTTCAAATCGAACACTTCGATACGCCCAAGTATGTTAACAATTTAAGCAGTTCGATACGCCCAAGTATTTTAACATTTGAAATAGTTCGGTACGCCCAAGTATGTTAACAATTTAAGCAGTTCGATACGCCCAAGTATTTTAACATTTGAAATAGTTCGGTACGCCCAAGTATGTTAACAATTTAAGCAGTTCAATACGCCCAAGTATTTTAACATTTGAAATAGTTCGGTACGCCCAAGTATGTTAACAATTTAAGCAGTTCGATACGCCCAAGTATTTTAACATTTGAAATAGTTCGGTACGCCCAAGTATGTTAACAATTTTAGCAGTTCGATACACCCAAGTATTTAAACATTTGAAATAGCTCGGTACGACCAAGTATGTTAACAATTTAAGCAGTTCGATACGCCCAAGTATTTTAACATTTGAAATAGTTCGGTACGCCCAAGTATGTTAACAATTTAAGCAGTTCGATATGCCCAAGTATTTTAACATCTGAAATAGTTCGGTACGCCCAAGTATGTTTGAAGGCCGATACGCCAGTTTTTTAGCAAAATCAAAAGCTCGATACGCTTAAACATGCTAGTTAGCTAGTAATTTAAACAGATTGATACGCCCACGTGTGGTAGCGAATTAAAAAAGTTAGATACGGCCAAGTATGCTACCAACTGGATCTCTTCGATACGTTAGAGTGTGCTAGCAATTTGAACATTTTGATACGCCCGAGTGTGTACTCTATTATAGTATGTATATTTTGCTATATGAAGTTCGATACGCTAAAGTTTGCTAGCAATTCGGATGTGGTCGAACATCTTCTAGGGGTGGAATTTGTGAAAAATATTTTTATTAGTGCGCGTTATTTTGTTTATTTCATAAGGTGTAAAATAATTTATTTTCATTTATTAATTGATACACCTTAAAAGTAATCTTTCAAATTTAAGATCTTTAGAACTTACGGTTTAGGCTCCGTGTTTATTATTTGTCAGTGTGTCATAATAATAATCAGATAAACCAGTAATAATGATAACACTTTATTGTACTCCACATGGTAATAAAATAACTAAAAGTACAATGGGCTGTCTTATCGCTTAGTAGCGATTTCTTCCAGACAACCTTGTTGGTAGTGAGCTTCCAGACTCGTATAAATAACTAATATTATAAACGCGAAAGTTTGTGAGGATGGATGTTTGTTCCTCTTTCACGCAAAAACTACTGAACGGATTTTGATGAAACTTTACAGTAATATAGCTTATACATCAGAATAACACATAGGCTCCTTTTTATCCGGGTACCGTGCGGGCGAAGCCGTGGGCAGAAGCTAGTAGCATAATATTGCAAACTTATTTCCAGCGAATTATTCTACGTGCGGCAACACATGCCCGTGCCGGAGTTGGACCATTCATCGCACAAGCTGCGTGTCACCATCGTGGACCGCGGAGTCAGCTGCCAGACCTTCAGCCTCGACCAGCTCGGGAGGTTCCGGAAGGGGACCGTCAGAGCCGCGCTCATGTGCGCCGGGAACCGACGCAGCGAGATGGAGAATGTACGTATTATCAGAAGAATAGCTCGTTCAATGTGGTAGGCATGGTCTAGCTCGTCCGATGTGGTAGGCATGGTCTAGCTCGTCCGATGTGGTAGGCATGGTATAGCTCGTCCGATGTGGTAGGCATGGTCTAGCTCGTCCGATGTGGTAGGCATGGTCTAGCTCGTCCGATGTGGTAGGCATGGTCTAGCTCGTCCGATGTGGTAGGCATGGTCTAGCTCGTCCGATGTGGTAGGCATGGTCTAGCTCGTCCGATGTGGTAGGCATGGTCTAGCTCGTCCGATGTGGTAGGCATGGTCTAGCTCGTCCGATGTGGTAGGCATTGTCTAGCTCGTCCGATGTGGTAGGCATGGTATAGCTCGTCCGATGTGGTAGGCATGGTCTAGCTCGTCCGATGTGGTAGGCATGGTCTAGCTCGTCCGATGTGGTATGCATGGTCTAGCCCGTCCGATATGGTAGACATGGTCTAGCTCGTCCGATGTGGTAGGCATGGTCTAGCTCGTCCGATGTGGTATGCATGGTCTAGCTCGTCCGATGTGGTTGCATGGTCTAGCTCGTCCGATGTGGTATGCATGGTCTAGCTCGTCCGATGTAGTAGGCATGGTCTAGCTCGTCCGATGTGGTAGGCATGGTCTGTTTCTGACAAGCATTGTTTTTGTTCCGGTTTGAAGGGTATGGATCCTGGTGAAATTATAGGCAGATGACACTTTTCACCCGTTACGTCTAAGGCAACACGCGAGTAATATCTCTGGGATCGCAAGTGTTAAAAAACTTGGGGTAATACTTAAAAATTTTATTAGCGTCTCAAAAACCCGCTTATATTTATGAGTTGGTGCTCTTGTTGCAACTGATGCAATTCCCTTCATTATCTTATTTCTGAGAGTCTCTCTTACCTCCATATGCTACATGACAGCGTCATTCTGGGACAAATATTTGTACGATCTGCAAATATTTGTTCCGGGTGTTCTGGGTATTTTCTATGTATAATAAAAAAATATCTATCTATGTAATGTATTGTATTAAGTATATCAGTCATCTAGTACCCATAACACAAGCTCTGCTTAGCTTGGGGCTAGATGATGCTGTGTGGATTGTCCAGCATTATTTATTTATTTATTTATTATTCTCCTATATCTCGGCTTTTCCTTGTTTTCTTTCGATGATAGTTTTTATGGTTTTCATGTCGTACAAGATAACCAACTATCATTCCCCTTCCATTTTGAAAAGTTCTCACGAGAACTTTTCACAAAAAATTTACTGGAAGTCGCTAATGCGCATTTTTACAGAAAGTCGCTAACGCGCCCCTTTTTTATAGAAAGTTGCTAACACGCCTTACTTTACAGAAAGTCGCCATAACGCCTTCTTTTATAGAAAATCGCCAACACACATTTTTTTTTGAGAAAATCGCTAACACGCATTTTTCACAGGAAGTGAAGGACAAGGAGGTGAAAGGCATCAGCTGGGGCGGGGGTGCCATCAGTAATGCCGTGTGGAGCGGTGTTTACTTACGCGATGTATTGATACATTGCGGTGTTGACGAAACGCATACCGAGGGGAAACACGTTATAGTGAGTAGTGTGACAAACATGTTTCTTTTTTTTTCTAAGTTCTACCGCCATGCAGTACCTACTGCTCGTATTGCTGTGCTCCAGATGATTTATCTTCAAAACTGATTGATCAATTGAAATGCGGTATTTCGTAATCGTTCTATCTAACTTTAAGGGTAGGTTTATAGATTGGTTTTGTCGCCAGACATCACTAGAACGCTCTGCAATAGACTATGTAATATACCCGAGTAGTTTTTTGGTTAAATCACTTTGTACCAATTATATTTCTTCACTCACTTTCATAGCACAACCTTTAGAGATGGCTCCAAAGGTCGGGCTATGAATGTAAGTGGAACGGTCACATTCATAGTCGTGTTATAAATTCCAGCTGCAAGGGTCGGACTATGGATGTGAGTCGAAAGGTCACATTCATAGTCGTGTTATGTATTCCAGCTGCAAGGGTCGGACTATGGATGTGAGTGGAACGGTCAGATTCATAGTCGTGTTATGTATTCCAGCTGCAAGGGTCGGACTATGAATATGAGTGGAACGGTCAGATTCATAGTCGTGTTATGTATTCCAGCTGCAAGGGTCGGACTATGGATGTGAGTGGAACGGTCAGATTCATAGTCGTGTTATGTATTCCAGCTGCAAGGGTCGGACTATGGATGTGAGTGGAACGGTCAGATTCATAGTCGTGTTATGTATTCCAGCTGCAAGGGTCGGACTATGGATGTGAGTGGAACGGTCAGATTCATAGTCGTGTTATGTATTCCAGCTGCAAGGGTCGGACTATGGATGTGAGTGGAACGGTCAGATTCATAGTCGTGTTATGTATTCCAGCTGCAAGGGTCGGACTATGGATGTGAGTGGAACGGTCAGATTCATAGTCGTGTTATGTATTCCAGCTGCAAGGGTCGGATATAGACGCGACAGGGGTGCACTTCAGCACGTCCATCCCGCTGCGCGCGGCGCTGGACCCGCGCGGGCAGGTGCTGCTCGCCACTCACATGAACGGAGAGCCGCTGCCGCCCGACCACGGCCGCCCGCTGCGGGCCGTGGTGCCCGGCGCGCCCGCAGTGCGCAGCGTCAAGTGGCTCGGTAATCATACTACTGATTCTCATCTTATGTGATAGAGTGAGGAACAGCGTGGTAAGAGAAAAGTGTGGAGTGAATGAAGATGTAGTAACGAGAGTTGAGAAAGGTATGTTGAGATGGTGCGGGCATATAGAAAGGATGGACGAAAGAAGATTAACAAAACAAGTATACAAGGCGAGCGTGAATGGGATAGTTGGAAGAGGAAGGCCTCGGCGAACGTACTCTGACCAAATTGGAGATATTCTAGAGAAAGGCCAGGTCGGAAGTACACTAAACCGCCGAGCTTGTATGAAGAATTTGATGAGGATGAATGAAGTGAAAGAGGTATGCCAGGATCGAGCGAGTGGAAATCCTTGATCTCTGCCTACCCCTCCGGGAAACAGGCGTGACTATATGTATGTATGATTCTTATCTAATCAGTCATCTGATCCCGCGGCAGGGCAAAGGTCTCTTTTCTCTATTCCACTCTTCGCGGTCTGTAAATCTGCTGTCCTGGATACCGAAATTGGTGTCGTGTCTCTTGTTCACCAACTAAATTTAATTTTATCTTCTCATTAACTAACAGTAAAAAAGAAGAATATATTATGTACTTAATATATAAGGTATATAATATCTGAATGTCGTATATTACGGCAATTGCCGTATGAATAATGAACAACGCTGATTGTCGCTCCGATGTCACAACGCATCATTCTTCCCCGCTTCGTCTCTCTGATTCCTTTATCCTTTCAATACTCAATACATTTATTGCTTTCACATGGTAGGTATATGTGTTGATGGTGGTGATGGTGTTTATAGGTTTATATACATGAACCCTGTATAAGGGTATAGCAATAGATAGGCCGAAGTTTTGTGTAAAAAAAAAGTAGTAGGTAGAAACAATAAAATATAATAAAATGAAGTCAAGGTAGGCAAAGTATCAAGGATTTGGAATAACATAATTAAGTAGGTTTAGTATTTTTTCTTTTGTTATAATTTTCTTCAAAATAGGTACTTACGTCACTTTTTATTTATTTTTAAGAAGGTTTGTTAGCTTTCTAGTCTGAATAATATTTAATGTCATAGTAGAAATTTGTCAATTAAGAATGATTTTAGTCTTTTAGTGAAAAGCTAATCTTTTTCTAATTCTGTTATTTGTTTTGGGAGTATGTTGTAGGTTTTAATTGACATTATGTATGGGCCATCGCTGTGCAATTTTAGGTGCGATCTTGGTTGTATAAATTTGTTTCTACCTGGCGTAAGTGCGTATCTTCGAGGAAGATCATCAAGTTTCGTGTACAAATTGGGATATTTTCTGACAAATTTACATATTTCTAGAATGTAGATTGACGGTAACGTCAAAATCTTTAGATTTATAAAATGGTGTTTGCTATCCCCTATCTCTTTTTTATGTTAGCTATAATACGCACACATTCCTTTGCGGTCACAACGCACCGTGTGGCCTCACTCTTAGTTGTACACCGTGTGGCCTCGCTCATTATATTTCATTAAATCAAAATAATAAGTCAAAAGAGAAATATTAATAGAGTATACTCAGTACCTGAATGTTTGATGGACGAAGTGCTGAAATATTACTACAGCATCTCGTAGCCTTTAAATATTACTACGGCTACTTTAAATAAATGTCGGTCGAGGATTTTTCTAAATTTAGTACAAACTAAGTTGTATCAAATCTGTCTCCGTCAGAATCCATAACGGTGTCCGAAGAGGAGAGTCCCTCGCACTGGCACCAGAAGGACTATCGGTCGTTCAACGCGTCTAAGACGTGGGAGACGGCGGAGTTCGCGAGCGCGCCGCCCGTCTACAGCCTGCCCGTCACCTCCGCCATCTGCCACCCGGCAGCGGGCGCCGCCGTGCCCGTCAGGGGAGGACACGTTGAGGCGAGAGGTCACCCGATCCCTTATCTATATACGACCTCATATGACCTCACTTCACTTCACTTCTTGATTATGGCTTTCGAGAAATGTGTTAGGAGTTTTCCTACCTACACTTATAACGAGACATCAAATACCTACTAGGTAGGTAGGGTTTTAAAATCTAAAAGATTATAAAATGACTGCTTCCTATCAATTTGTAACCTACTATAAATCAAATCATGATAACACTAGCTTCTGCCCTGGCTGCGCCCGCGTAGTACCCGGATAAAAAGAATCCTGTTTTATTCTGATGTATACGCTATATTACTGTAAAGTTTCATCAAAATACGCTCAGTAGTTTTGACGTGAAAGAGTAACAAACATCCATCCTCACCAACTTTCACATTTATAATAGTAGTAGGATATATATCTATACTAATCATAAAGCTGAAGAGTTTGTTTCTTTTTTTTTCTGGGCTCTCAAATGCATATTTTTTTTTAATCCAAGTTCTAGTTTCAGAGATTAGCATGTTCAAACGAAATCTTCTGCTCTATTATTAGTACTAATTTTATTATGTTTTGTTCGCCAAAATAAATAATTTTGTACCACAGGTTACGCCTACTCTGGAGGTGGGGCCAAAGTTCTCCGCGTAGATATCAGCCCCGACCAGGGCACCACGTGGCTGGAAGCAGAACTAACATCCGATTCGGCCCCACCCACTCAGCACTACGCGTGGACGCTGTGGACTGTTAGAATACCCGTTACCAAAGATCAGAAAGAGGTATATTATAATATATAGTATGTAGCTTAGATTGCATCGTCAAAAATCTTTCTTCATCTGTTCTAATAATAAGGCTGAAGTTTCTTCCTTTTTTTTTGAACGCGCTTGTCTCTGGAGCTCCAGTTGGATTTTAAAAAAGGCCGAGGGCGGCAAAGCACAGCCAGTTTTAAATAAAAGTGACGTGGCCATCCTCAAACAATACATCTAATGATCATCTTTACATAACAAACCCAACAGTTACATACATACATACAAATCCAGATCCACATCCCGGATGTACAAATATTTGAAGATCATGCACACAATTGTACTGAAGCTAGAGCTGAAACCGCATCTCTCTCATTCATGTATATTAAAAACAGGAATGATCCTAGTATTGATCCTTGTGGTACACCCATTTTATTTGTAACAACTAACTCTGCAGAGCGTTACAAACCCCAAAATTTGTTTTCGATCTAGCCCCAAACTAAGCAGAGCTTGTATTATAGGAACTACATGACTGACATACTACTTCATTCATATACTTTTTTTTTGTAAATACATACTTATTTTATACATAGGAAGACCCAGACCCGAGATAAATATTTACATAATGATACAAAGATTTGTCCCGAGGCGGGAATCGAACCCATCCTGCTGCGACTCAGGATGAAATCAAAGCGCCGAAGGTATATTTTACTACAATGATAAGGATCTGTTCAGATAAACGCTTGACGGGCGACAACGCGACGAATAAAAGAAGCGTTTTCTTTCTGCTGGTGATAACTGTTTAATTCTATAGTTGGAGCTATGGGCGAAAGCAACGGATAGCAATTTCAACACGCAACCTGAAAAGTTTGACCACATTTGGAACATACGAGGAATTCTCAGCAACGCGTATCAGAAGATCAAAATCAAACTGGAACATCAATAGAATAGACGCCTTTGTTTTTACATAAGATAGGATACCAATGTGTGAAACGCACATTCTAGGAGGAAGAGGATTAGAAGAATAACTGGAAAATAGTGTAATCCACTGATGAAATACTCTTGAGATGTACCAGAATACCAGAAAAATGGAGTTTGTGTAGACCCAGTTTATATTATAAACAAAACATAAAAAAATCTTAGTTCTTTTATTTCGAAAGAACTAATATTTTTTTTTCAAGTTTTCTATATGGTACATTATTTGTTTTAATTTATTATCTTGTATTTATTCCCATTTGTCCCCCTAAAGGGACAAAGCTGGGGAACAAAACTAAATGTTATAATTCCCCTGAAGGACTCATTTTATATTTTTTGAGTGGGTCCAATTGTTGTTACCAATTTTATTTACTTTACACATTATTTGCAGTTTTATAGATGTGGGCAATCTTTAGAAAGTTCTTAGTTAAATATTGTGTTTACCTCAATTTATAATGCTTATCTCAGATTATGATCATCAAATGAAATTACTCTCTATTAAATAATCATAGATAAGCTAGGACAGTATATGTAGTTTTTAGGGTAGTTGTCTAGTTTATTATATTTAGCTATGTTACGAGTGAAATGTATCAAAAGTAACATTTAATCCAATGTTTCAAACTATCCTATCCTACTAACATTATCTGTAAAAAAAACATTGTTTGTTAATAATCTCCATAATGGCTGGACTTATTTGGATGAAATTTGGAACAAACATTATTTCTGTCCTAGAATAACACATAGTCCACTTTTTTATGTTGAAAACAAGCTGGGTAGAGTATTGTATAAACAACATAATATTCATGCAAAGAATTTTACATAAATGATGGTACATCAATTTAGAGCAATGTTGTTTTCATTAAGTTAAGATGAGCTCAAGTTCTTGGTTTTGTAGAATGTTAACTATTTAATAATATCGAATAATTTATGTACAGTAATATGTAGTTAATTGAATTGAATAAATTATTTTGACTATGAACAATTATTTATTCTTCATTGCAGTACAAATCTTTGTGAGCATGCGATGTTTGTACAAAGATTAATTGTAACAATATATATAATTATCATTTATTATCTCATACCTACATTTTGATGTCAACTAACTTTTATCTCAGTTTATCAAATTCCAAGCAAAGAGCAGACATGTTTACTCTAACACAGTTAAAAGCTAAATGTAATATCCTAAAAACATTACCAAAACTCATATCCAGTTCACAAATTCATACTAAAAAAGTGGTTTTTAAAAGTAAACCAGAGGAACATTTAAAAGTGATCATCCAGGATGAAGTATTACAGTTTCCCTATGTTTGGCTTCGGGATAACTGTCAATGTGAAAAGTGCTTCCATTTCTCAGCTAAAAGTCGGATCTTGGATTGGAGTTACTTTAATCCTAATATCAGACCTAGAGAAGTAATTCAAGAAGAAAAACATCTTGAAGTAACATGGCCGGATGGACATTTATCTAAGTACAAGTATAACTGGCTGAAATTCAGGAGTTTCACAACTAAAAACAAGGAGAGTTACAATGAAACTATTTACAAACCTAAGAGAGAGACATGGCAGGGGACAGACTTTGAGAAAGTTTGTAGCAAACATGACTACAACAAGATTCTACAGTCAGATGAAGCGTTGTACAACTGGCTACACAAACTATCCATCTATGGTGTGGCTTTGATAGAAAATACGCCAGATTCTGAAACCGCCTTGGATCCAATAGTAGCTAAAATAGGTTTCACAAAACGAACACACTATGGAGTCAAATTCGTTGTCCAAAATGTTCCAAATACAAGCAATGTTGCTTACTTATCTAGTAATCTTCAGATGCATACTGACCTGCCATATTATGAATACTGTCCTGGGGTAAACTTGCTGCATTGCTTAGTACAGACAGAAAGCCAGGGAGGTGAAAACCTGCTCTCCGATTGCCATTATGTGGCTCACTACATGAAAGAAAATCATCCTGAAGAATACAAGCTATTAACAGAAGTTGAAGTGGAATGGAGTGATGTTGGAACACAAGATGGTTTAGAGTTCTTTAAGCTATATCGTTCACCTGTCATTGTTTTAGACAAGCATGGAGAAATAACAAGAATAAGCTTTTCAATACCGCAGAGAGGGAGTCATTTCCCTGGGCCTATAGAGGATGTGATTCCCTGGTATAAGGCACATAACTTATTTTACGAGCTAAGTCATAAGTTCACAGCTAAGTTCAAGAACAAAGCAGGGAATATCCTGGTGTTTGATAACATCAGATTGCTTCATGGCAGAGCAGCTTATGAAGACAGTGGAACTAATGTGAGGAAACTGATTGGTGGGTATGCAGATTGGGATGAAATTTACTCACGACTCAGGTGTCTGAAAACTAAGTTAGGCAATGATGATGGTGTTTTGTAGTACCTCAAGTTAATTTCAATAAATTACAATTGTTAATGTTTATTTTGTATTAAGTATTTTTATTCATGCATTACTATTACAGACTTACTTTATACCACAGAATTACTTTTCCCTTTTACTCAGTCATCTTTACATCAAGTATCAAAACTTAACTCAACATAGGTGTCAATATTGTAGCTTCTGACTAAGAAACTTCTAAGTGGTAGAATCATAGCTGCCTCGTCATGCTTACTCTCTATTTCTACTAGAGGGAAATCTTCGAAATCTGGATTATTAGCCATTGACACTGCTGTAGATTCATTAGTGTGGAGGTAAATAGAAAAACTGCAGTCTTCAGGAAGGTTTTTGAACTTGTTGCTTATAGTTGTCAATTTTAAGCAAAAGGCACGTAGATTCTGCTCTGCCTGGATCAAATAAGCGTCTGCTGTCTCATCATACTGAGAGTTCTTGACGAAATCGAACACAAACTTCGCCAAAGCCTCATAGCTATTATTCGTGATCACGAACTCTATGCGACTCAGCTGACCACTCTTCAAACACTCTGCTATGCTTTTTAAACACAAATCAATGTACTGATTGATTTCTGGGTGGATGGAGCGGTAAACGACGATTCTGTACTTGCGCCTGGTTTCAAATATACTTTGCGGGTAAATCGAGGTGTAGTAAAGTATATTGTGGAAAGCAACGGATAAGAATTCTATTGTTACATCTACGAAACAAGTGTCCATTCTGGTATTTCAGAAAATTGCACAGCTTTCTTTTTTTTGGTTAGATGAGAAGGTAAACAATAAACAACGCCACGCCATATGTTTTTGACTTTGACATTTAAATGGCAGACAGGTAACATTGTTTTTTTCTATCTTCTACACATGGCTTAGGCCGGGCATCTATACTTCCCTATCATAAAGCAGTGCATATCCTTCTTGCAGATCTGATATAGATTTTGCTCATTGAGCTCAGCTCAGGCACTTTGGAAGAATGTAACACTACGCTAATCTAGCCACGAAAAGACAAAGTAAGGCAGTATTAGTATTTAGTGAAATCTTATCAAAAAGAGATTGAAGCTTCCAGCCAGACTTGGAAGGGGTAATAGATGTTAATAAAGTAATAATCACGATGATTTATAGATACCATCATCAACATCCTGTACAACTCCATAGGCCTCCCCCAAAGAGTGCCATGATGAACAATCAATATACTTTGTGCCTTTGAAAATAGAAAAAAAGGCAACAAAAACATTTTAAAAAAACATACAAGATTTTAAATTTTAGCCATGCTGTGATCTTTTCAGATTCTTTTTTATTAAGAAATCTGTTAGGTACTAATCGGTTCAAGTTGTCTGTATCATTATGGCTTACCTCTTTGTTGACTTTTCCTTAATGCATCAGTTTAGCTAGCTAATACTAGCTATTTCAGTATTAGCTACCTGTAGTGATGAAATTTCTATTACAGAAGTAGAAAAATTATAACAGATTTCAAATAATTTATTTTACTTTAACAAATTAAAATAGTTGATCTAATATTCTACTGCCACACCAACTGAGCTTATTTTTTGTCAGGAATTTGATCCAGACCCTGAAAATAAAGAATAAAAACAGATTGAACAATTTTCAAACCACTTGTTGAAACTGCGATAATTGGGCTGTGATGGCTATGTATTAATAATATGAACAATGGATTATATACCCATTTGAAACACTTGATTCAGGAATAATGCTGAAGCTTAGAACAATGTTCAACAATTCATGTAAGCAGTCTTTGATCTCAAGATATTATTCAAAACACCTTAAAATTTTAATAGGTTATAAAAAAATAAGTGCATTCAAAAGCACTTACCAATGTAATTTTATAAAATTTTATTAATTATATCATTTTAATTTATTTTTTAAACTTTAATCTAACTAGTTACCTACATCTAGGCTTTTAAACTACAGTATTCAACTCACATTAACTTTATAGGGATTGCCAGTGAGCCTCATGTCACGCTGGTATAAAGCCCGGTCCCACCTATCGTCCAAAGTGCGTCTGAAGTGCTAAAAATAAGTAGACAAATAATGTAAACTTTATATAGTAAACAGAATATGAAAACACTAGCTTCTGCTCATGGCTTCACTTGTGTGGTACCTGGATAAAAAGTAGCCTGTGTTATTCTGATGTATAAGAAATATTACTGTACAGTTTCATCAAAATCCGTTCTGTAGTTTTTGCGTGAATAAGTAACAAACATCCATCCTCACAAACTTTCGCGTTTATAATATTAGAAGGATACGATGTTTGTAGGTAGTTTATAGAGCTAGGTATCACCTGGTGCTAACAGTTTCAACAGAGTGTTTACGGTTAATCTAACACAGTAACGAACCAAGTTATAAAAATATCTAGAACCTTGAAGAATTAAGATCTGTGGACAGTATTTTGGTGGTTGAGTAGGAATCAGGTATTACCTAATATTTTGTTCTGCATGTACTTACGTTGCCAAGTGAAAGATTGTGAATGTGATAAAGCCCCCATCCCGGTAAGCCTACTCCGGCCATAATTATGAAGAAACTTGGCAGGATTTCGTACCACATTCTATTAAAAAATCGGCAAAATTCACAAACTCACGCAAGAACAGCAAGTGTTTTCGTGAAACCATTGACAGTGACAGCAAATTTGGGGCTGCCTGGCTTTTATTACAAACTCTACCAGACCCAGTGCGGTCCCAACACAAAGAAAATTATTTGTGGGCAGATGGAAAAAAGCGGTAAGTATAAAGTTTTAGGTCTTCGAATCTTTCAGTACGACATAATAATGTGGTAATATTCATAGTTCACTGCACACAAGTACATCTATAATATGTACTTGTGTGCAGTGCAGTGGAGTAATGTACGTGTAGTAAATTACTCATAATTAATAATACTCCACTAGTGGTGAGTCCTCAGCACGTGTGGCACCACTTTTGAAGCTACACACTTTCTCGAAACGAGGCCTCACTCTTTTCGTTTGGGCGAGCTAGCACACCAACACAGCAACTCAGTTGCACAATCGTGCTAGGCGCGAGCTGAGCCGCGAGGAAAGATCGTGTTGGCTCGCACAATGTACCTCGCACATAGCGCTCCACTCCATTACCACACCTCACAACACGCACAGTGCACACAGTGTTCCCAAGACTGCCTCACTTAACTACGTTCAGAAACAGCCTCGCTGCCTCGCCTCAATTGTGGTACTACAGTGTGCTGGCTCAGTTGTAAAACTGAGCCCCTCGCATGATCCTCATTTTCAAACAGTGTGCTACCATGACTATACACCACGGCTCACTTACACTATCATTACTACTAGCTAGTAATATAGTATCTGTGCTACAAGTTAGTGAGCCAAAACTAAGCACGTAGGGTAACATAAAATAATAGGCAAAATAAAGGGCAATACGTGCTATTTATAATATGAATCAAATAATGAAGAATATAATAATATAAAATTTAAAGAAATAAACATTATAACATTAGTTTCACAGTAGGTATATTAATTTATGAAAACCTAAATGTGCACGCATAAAAATAGCTCTAGTTTTATTAAAAAGTTTTGTATATAATATTAATAAAAGGAACAAAAATTAATTACACATTCCGAAATTTAGTTTAGAAAAGTCTAATGGTGTTATGGGAAACTCTGTACGCTTCTACAATAAGCTTCCGTTAAATATAACCGAGTTGCCTATTCGTAAATTTAAATCCTACTCATTAGTATGTTATAGTACATTAGAATAATTTAGTAAAGAAGGCGTGTTACACCTTAAATGCCTAAATTAATGATATAACTGCATGGCCTGGGGTACGAGGGAAAGTGGTATTTGTCTGGGGTATAAGACAAATATCACTTTCTGTAAGCGTTAGGCTCTAAAGTAGTGGGCGAAAAATCACTCGGTTATCTCAGCTGCAGCCACAAGCCACAGAATGGACAAATCTGCCAGTGGATGGTAAGGTGATGTGAGTTGTGGAGGCGTATTGCTGTGGTTTACTGTGTTTTTATACATAATCATCAGATTTCATTAACTACCTACCTACTATTGCATGATCCTTGTAATGATATAGGGACCTTGGATCCGTCATAATAATAATACTAATAACACTTTATGGTACTCCACAAGATAATAAAATAAACAAAAACTGAATAAAATTAAAAGTACAATGGGTGGTCTTATCACTTAATAGAGATCTCTTCCAGACAACCTTGTTGGTAGTGAACGTCAAGACTCATATAATACTATACTAAAAACGAAAACTAAGGTTGTTGTAAAAAAAACCTGCCGCTAACAGCGAAGCTGTCCAGTTTGTCTGTCCACTATCCCCCGAATTAGTGTGAAAACTGTATCTCGGAGGAGTGTTTACATCCTCACTGGAGAGTCCTCACTAACTATTGTAACTGATTAATATGAAGTAGGCACGTAGTAATCTGTACATTAGCTAGCTTAGACGAGTATATCTGTGTGTGTGAGAGGGTGTGGTGGTCATCTCATGATCAGAGATGATAACTAGGATGAACTGAGATCATGCAATAGTAGGTAGTTAATGAACTCTGATGATTAAAGGAAAGGAAAAGCTAGAATAAATTCCATCCCCAGAGTTCCAGATGTGATGCGGTACCTTACTTTTTTGTCCTCTAAAATTGCAGAACAACGTATGTACCTAACATGGAAGCTTTGGAAAATAAAAATAAATTGTGAGGTAGGTGCTTACGTTACCGAGCACTGAGTGATGTAACCACCATAATCCAAGACCCGGTAACCCCATAGCTGCAGTCATGATAGTTAAAGTAGGAATTATTTGAAACCACATTGACTTGACTACTTAATTGATTATGGCTTATTTTTTTAAATTAAACGTCCAGATTTTTGTTTTTACGAAAAAACAGCAAAAATTGTTTAATCTGTGAAGGAAACTTCAGGTTTTTTTTGTACATCATAAAGTTTGTCCTATCAATACTATACATACTTCAAAAAGTTTGACCTATTAATACTTTGTGGGTTATAGTAGGTAAGTACCTTAAAACCTATTTGATGGTATACAAGTGAATTTAAATAATTTAAAACAGTTTACTGACTAACTAACTAGTCTGTGATAGCCACTTAGCATTATAGATATAGGAAATTTATAAGCGCTACGTTAAAAAATGTATCACTTATCTATTTCTCTATTCGGAGATTAATGTTATTGCACTGCTTATTAACAATAATCTTTGATAATTGGATTTTATTACGAGTTTCCATTGAAACCAGGCGACAGATTTTACACTATGCATTAAGGGCCCGCTCCAACTGACGCGTCAACGCCCACGGTCAATTACACTCACGTGATTTTTGACAACCACTTGACACCCATTTTCCCTTGTTTGCCACCACCACCACGGCAGTTTGACTGGGCCCGAAAGATTTATTTATTTATTCAGAATACATTATGACATCATTACAGGTTTTTTTTTGAAGCCTAAATCGATGAAATATGTAAGTATATAGTAGTATATAGTATAGAATATAATATATAAGATTTGTAGACTAACCTATAGTTTCTAAAACAACCTGTGCTAATTGTAGGAGTTTCGGCAGTTTATCGTAAAAAATATCTACGCTGTTTGCAGACAAGATATTGAGCAGATAGATAGCGAGGGACATGCGGGCAAACTTAAGCAGATTGGTCCTACAGTTGGGCACCTCTAGGGTGGATCAGCTCCCCGCGGAGCATGCGCACCACGTACTTCACCAGCGCCATGTCTCTCCGGACCGACACCCTGCAGTACCCTACCATACCCAACACGAACAGACTCGAGTACATCAATGGGTCATATGGATAGACTCCATATTCTTTTAGGTACAAAAAGCGAGTAAATTTATTCTGAATCTTTTCTACCATGAGTTTGTACTTAGCTTCGTTAGGGTTCCAAATTATAGCATTTGTTTCTAAATAACTTCTCACGAGGGTATTATATAAAATTTTAATAACATTTATATTTTTAAAATTCACACTCTGTCTTAGAATAAAACCCAGGTTTCTAAAAGATTTGGCACACACATTTACAATATGGCGCCGGAACCTTAAGTCAGGCACCATTTCAAGGCCTAGGTCGCGAACGGAGGTCTTACAGACTTGTTTTGTTTGTATTTCTCATTATGCAGTACTCTAGATGCGTTTTCAGTAGAAGGTGCATTATCTCTGTGGCGCAGTCGTGGGTGAAGGCCCGCCTGGGACCTTTGTCCAGGAAGGTTGCGGGTTCGATTCGAAAATATGTATGTGTTTATAAAAAAGTGTTTTATGACATGCCACCGGTGCTATGCCTCACGTTGTTTTCTTTTAACAACGTGAGGCATAGCACATCATTTTTTGAGTCGAATCCACTGATAGGTACATGACTGGGTTTAAACCCGCGACCTTCTGATCGATAGTTGGGTAGCTCTCCCTATGTCATCATGGCCCTTATATTTGTAAGTACTTCAGTTTTTATTTGTTAACGTTACTAGTTATTAATTTATTTCATAAAAACTTTTAACGATACCTTTGTGAAACGAGCCTCGCACATTTTAAATATTTTTTTGTAGTGTTGGTAATTATTGAACTCTACTACTGGAATAGGTTATTCAGTTCTGGCAATTTAGTAGATACGCCTAGTGTTGTACCTGTGAATAGTAGCTACGCACCGTATCGATTGTTTAGCGATTAATATCAAATCACATATTAATTGTATTGTTCGTGAACCTAGGCAGTGGACTTACAAGTTATGCCTTAAAGTATTGAACTATAGTATCATTAGACCTTACCAATGGCTTGGAAACATTATGCACTTATGAGGAACATCCAATTGATAAAAAACAGCCATTATTGTTACAATGTAAGAATATAATATTTTTTTTGAATATTTTTAGAGATGTATCCTTTTTGCATTATAATACACTCAATGTCCATCTATTGTTCTAAACTAAGAAAGTAAGATATGTGAAGCATTAACATGAACTTTGACCTATATTTTTGTAACGGTTGGGAAAATTGATGTAGGTATGTACAAAGTGATCGTCACCATAATAATTATTATCGATAATTGTTGCGTTGCATTAACTCATGTTGAGTTAGCCATTAATCGATAAGCGACAAAGTTTATAGAAACAAGACAAGACAACACTACACTACACTACACTTCCCTTCCTTCCAGTGTCATCAAAAATGGCAGCGCTACCAATCGATGATTTTCCTGTTTGGGGGTTGATGCCAAAAAAAGAAACAGGAGTAGTTTCGTTTCTCAACAAACATGAAGAATACGACGGCAGGAACACGGTTATTGCCATTTTTGACTCTGGAGTGGACCCCGCAGCCGAGGGTCTGAAGGTAAAAAGTGTCTTGTCACGATTTGTTTGGTTGCAGTTAGTTCTTTTATTTGTGGATTCTGAGTGAATTTGGTGGTTTTAGGTGACTAGTACGGGTGAGACGAAGGTCATTGAGAGGTTTGACTGCAGCGGGGCCGGGGATGTGGACACTAGCACGATTATCCGGAAGGTGACCGACGGTGGAATTACCGGCTTGACGGGTCGGAAACTAAGGGTAAATACGGATATATTCTGGTGTTGCTATGCGGCTTCATTTTTTTTAGATCCTAACCTAGCTTGAATGCCTCTAATATTTCGAGGTCGTAATATTTCTCTGTTTAGATAAAACAAGTGGTTAGGTTAGCAAGCCTATCTCAATATCATAGAAATATTTTTTGAACCCTGTAATCACTCCTGCTTTTTATCTTCCAAAGATTAGAAAACACTACAAAGGCCCATAAATTACATAAGTATACACATTAAATAAATAAAAAGGTTTTTTTTAAATTTAATTTCATCAGATTATGAAACTAATCCAGGTTTTATAAAATATGTCAATCTATAATCTGATAATTTTTAACTGAATTAATGCTGTCAACAGCATTCTAAATATGTTAGTATTGGATCTATTGCACTAATCAATCTTTGGGTATGTTTAACCCATAGGCTGCTGGAGTAGAAATACTTACAGCTCCAAACAGCATGACGTTAGCTTTAGCTGAGCAGTGAGCAAGCCTAATTGTTGTTATAGATTCCGGAGTCATGGAAGAACCCAAGTGGGGACTGGCGTGTGGGTATCCTACACCCGTACAGCCTGTACCCGAGCAAAGTAAAAGAGCGCATGACCGAGCACAGGAAAGAACATTTGTGGGATGCGAAACACAAGCCGGCTTTTGCTCAGGCAAATAAAGAACTGCAGGACTTTGAAAACGAATTTGGTAGGTGACCAGAATCTGCACAGTTTAAAGATATTTTAAATTGCAACAACAGGGTGTCTAGACATATACCGCTTTCTGTTGGTGTTAATGCCTGCGGAAAGACTGAATTGTATGGAAATGGCATTCACTGTGGAAATGTCATGTGACTGCTGCCAAGTTTTTCCTTTGCATTAGCATGAAAGGAAAACTAACAGTGAGGTATTTGTCTAGACTAGACCATTTGGTGCCATATATATTTGTTTGTCTATAAATGGCTTATTGTATCTCAATGCGGTTTCAATCAATTGTGGATGGCTGGATGTAGGTACTTGAAGGATGGTTCTTAGATAAGTTTTACCACCGCTGGTAGCGGTAAAACTTATTACTGCCCAGTGACGCTTAACTTATTGCTGCATATTAATATGGGGTTTTAATATTTTGTTAGCATTTTTTTTGTTTTTTTTTTTTTGTTTATTTAATCATTGTTGATGTTTATGTCTGTGTGTCCACTGGCAAAGGCCTTCTCTAACCCTTTCCACTTGTCTCGGTCTAGAGCGACTCTCGTCCATGTTCTACCAGCTGTCTTTACTATTCCAACATCCCATCTCCGGAAGTCTTTCTTTACTCTTGCCGTTTCTTGGATACAAAGTGCTTATAGCTTTGCTCCATTTCTCTTCTCCTCGTATTGTGTGATCAGTCCACCACCATTTTAATTGCTTTATTTTTTGGTTTATGTTTGTTGTTTTTCTTATGATGCTGTTCAAGACAGCAAGATGATCTAGAATTTAGCCTGTGGTCAGCAAGGAAGAGCTCTTAGTGTTAGAAGGAAATTTTATATTATTTTCAAATTTTTTTGGGAACTTTGCGTCAATTATCTATGGATAGAGGGAAGTTGGAAGATGGTGGATGAAGGTGGCTTTAGCCAATTTTTTGTGGCGCTCTACGGGAGACACATCAGTGGTTGCTAGTTCTTTGGATTGATGTAAATGTTTAAATTTCAAAACCAACTTATTCTTAAATATTTCCATCATGTGTTGCTCCCCCTAGTTAAAAACTTTTTTAAACCCTGTTTTGAACTTTTACAAAACAATTACTTTTTAACCTTTTTAACAACCTCTTACATGTAGAACCTCACAAACTTTCGGGCTTATAATAAATAGCCCTAAAGTTTGTGAGGATGGACAGATGTTTGTTACTCTTCCATGCAGTAACTACTAAACTGACTTTTGATAAAACTTTACAGTAATATAGTTAATACATCAGCATGACACACAGGCTACTTTTTATCCGGGTACCACGCGGGCGAAGCCGGGGGCAGAGGCTAGTATAATATAAATGCGGAATCAATTGTTAACACTATCAAATCATTATTTTTCAAACTTTCATCCTTTGAGTCATCCCTGTTTGGCTGTTGCAATACAGTCGAAACGTCGGGAAAGGTAAACGCGATAAAGACTTATAATTACTACAGAATCAATTGTTTTCATCAGTATCAAAGTCATCCACTCTCTCGGTCGAAGAGAGACTGAGGAAAGAGGAGCTAGAGGCGAGAGTAGACGTCCTGCAGAATGCAGAGAAGAAGTTCAATGACCTCGGACCCACCTATGACTGCGTGCTGTTCCACGACGGACAGCTTTGGAGGTACTCTTCACCATTTTTTTTTTTAATATTTTTCCCCCGATTTTCGGCCCCATCAAAAAAAATAACCCAAATTTGTGTGGCACATTTTCTCTTTAGCAACCTAAGATCATTTAATTGTACCTGAAATTCTGATAAACTGAAATATTCGTATATCTCCAGGGCCTGCATAGACACATCGGAAGCCGGTGAGCTCGCGAGCGGCGTGCTACTGGGAGAGTACAGCGTTAGTCACGACCACTCGCACCTGACGGAGCTGGACGAGATGACGGTCAGCATCAATGTGCTCAATGACGGAAACACCCTGGAAGTCGTCGGAATGTGCTGTAAGTAGCTGTTTCTATTAAAATCACACTTTTATGATATTACTAGCCGATGCCCGCGGTTTTACTCGCGTAGGGTAGATAATTGATAGGTACATCAAAAAACAAGTCCGAGGAATTCGATTTTTCATACAAAAGTTTTCAGCCCTTTTCATCCTCTTTGGGGAAGAATTTTCCAAATTCCTTTCTAAGTGCACCCCTACACCATAAGAGGAAATATACCTTTTAAGTTTCATGCGTCTAGGACTTATGGTTTAGGCTGTGTGTTGATTCACTTCTTGGACTGTGAAACCCCCCTACGTCCCCTTTGAGGGGTATTCTGGGGAAATAATTATAAAAGACTTTTATCATTTCGATTGAAGAATATTTATGTGTAGTTTCAAAACTGTAAGTTCAAGGATTACGATTTTTCATACAAAGGTTTTCAGCCCTTTTCACCCCCTTAGGGGTAGAATTTTCCAAATTCCTTTCTTATTGCACCCCTACACCATAAGAGGAATATACCCTCCAAGTTTCATGCTTCTAGGACTTATGGTTTAGGCTGTGCGTTGATCCGCCCATGACTATACCACATACTTTACTAATCTCCTGCTGACGTTTCGTTGACCGTTTAGAGGTTCCTCATCCTCGCCTCATATTTTGCTAATATTTTGTATTGAAGATAATATAAATTGTATAGGTACACAATTTGTAATTACAAATGACAAATATTAAATAACAATTAAATTAATTACTAAATCAATTAGTTCATCTGTTACAATGAATATTTTCAAACATTCAGATATTGATATTTTTGCATTTATAACATAAGAAAGATTTGATTTCTAGGTATCTATTTATAACATTAGAAAGATTTGATTTCTAGGTACCTATTTATAACATTAGAAAGATTTGATTTCTAGGTACCTATTTATAACATTAGAAAGATTTGATTTCTAGGTACCTATTTATAAGATTAGTAAGATTTGATTTCTAGGTACCTATTTATAACATTAGAAAGATTTGATTTCTAGGTATCTATTTATAACATTAGAAAGATTTGATTTCTAGGTACCTATTTATAACATTAGAAAGATTTGATTTCTAGGTACCTATTTATAACATTAGAAAGATTTGATTTCTAGGTACCTATTTATAAGATTAGTAAGATTTGATTTCTAGGTACCTATTTATAACATTAGAAAGATTTGATTTCTAGGTACCTATTTATAACATTAGTAAGATTTGATTTCTAGGTACCTATTTATAACATTAGTAAGATTTGATTTTTAGGTACCTATTTATTGAGTCGGCTAGCTTTTAGTTTTTTGATATCGAATTTTTTGATACAGTTTAGCAATTAAACAATATTCAATTATTTCTATTGTTTTACAATTTATGGAAAAGATTAAGTAGAGAGATGCTATTGTTCTCAGTGAGCCAGGCGAAAAATGGCCATAAACCATAGCCATTATTTCGCTATGATGTATACCTAATAGTATATAATACTAGCTTCTGCCCACGACTTCGCCCGCGTGGTACCCGGATAAAAAGTATCCTATGTATTATTCTGATGTATAAGCTATATTACTGTAAAGTTTCATCAAAATCCGTTCAGTAGTTTTTGCGTGAAAGAGTAACAAACATTCATCCTCACAAACTTTCATGTTTATAATATTAGTAGGAAGGATACTATACAGGTCGATTTAGGTAACATGGTCCAAAATAAACATGGCGATGGGACCCCGAGGCCGATCCGAACCACCGAAAAAATTATATTAATATTTATTCCTATTAAAAAAAATACATATACTACTTAAGCTGAAATTAAAAAAAAAAGCACGCTCTCGTGGGCGTGTTTACTTAACAAGTATCTGTATTCTCCATAATGGCCGTCTTTAGATATAATAATATATTCAGTGCGTATATTTCTTAGTAGGGGGTAGTCAAAGACACGTCCGAATATTAATTATAGCCATCCAGGAGATAACCCCCAATAGTAAGCCATGATATTATTCAGGCCTTTAAATCAATCCATCAAAACTCTTGAGTTCTAAAGTATATTTCTTAGAACTCATAAGACACATATACATATACCTCGTGTGTTCATAAGTTTTGAGACGAACTTATTTAATTAATTTAAAATGAAAGTAATTCATGCAACCTTTTTTAAACTTTTAAAATTTTAAATTTCGAATGTTTTGAATCAGAAAAAATATACATTTGAATATTTGTTTCATTCTCCGTGAAAATGGCGCTAACAAAAGATTTGCGTGCGACTGTAATTTCACTGTTTCAAGCAGGAAAAAAACCAATGCAAGTTTTTAGTGAAATCCAAAGTTTGGGATGTAGTCGGAACTTTGTGTATTATACCATAAAGAGGTACAAGGAGACCGGCTCTTTAGAAGACCGTGGAAGATGTTGGCCGCCCGCGGTCTGTAAGGACGCCCGCCAACATCAAAGTAATCAGAGAGCGAATTCGTCGCAACCCTTGCCGGACTCAAAAGAAATTAGCTCTGCAGACCAACATTTCGCGAATATCGGTGAACAGGATACTTAAATATGATCTTAAACTAAAGGCCTACAGTCGAAGGAAAGTGCATTATTTAAACGAGCGTCTTCGTAAATTGCGACTGGAACGATGTCGGAACCTATTGAAGAGACACGATCCAAAAAATATCCTGTTTACCGATGAAAAGATCTTCACGGTGGAAGAAAAGTTTAACCGGCAGAACAATAAGGTTTACGCCAGAAGTTCAAAGGACGTCCAGCCATCTGTACGCAATGTCCAGCGCACTCATCATCCAGCAAGTGTGATGGTTTGGTGGGGTGTTTCCTACGAGGGGGTCACTTCGCTTCATTTTTGCCAGCAAGGCGTCAAGGTGAAGGCACAAATTTACCAAACCGACATATTGGAAGCGGTGGTTAAACCATTAAATGATACGCTATTCGCTGGAAAATACTGGGTTTTCCAACAGGACTCTGCTCCCTCCCATAAAGCTAAGACTACCCAACGTTGGCTGGAGGCCAATTTGCCAGGCTTCATTCGGAGCGAAGATTGGCCCTCGTCAAGCCCTGACTTGAATCCTTTGGATTATTCTTTATGGACGGAATTGGAGCTGAGGGCATGCAGAAAGTCTCACCCAAACCTGGATTCTCTCAAGCGAGCCCTTATTAAAGAATCGAAACGGATTCCCATTGAAAAGATTCGTGCCGCCATAGATGAATGGCGCACGCGTTTGAAGGCCTGCATTGAATGCAAAGGCGGCCATTTTGAATGATTTATTTTTAAATACAGATCTAGATGTCAGTAGTTTTAATTTTAATATCCAATAAATGAATACTCAACTTAGCTCCAAAAATATTTTAGTTTTACTGTGTCTCAAGACTTATGAACACACGAGGTATATTCTTTAAGTCTATTGATTTATTGAACGAATATATCGATAGTCTATTTAGATATGTCAGTTTGTTCCTTTACTAAGGGGTAGCGTAGGAAAGAGAGAAAAGATAAATTAAACTAGTAAGAAGTTTCCAAGTGAAATGTTGCACGATTTCTCAAGGATGTCCATTTTACCCTCAAGGGAAGCAAAGATCCCTCGCGTCTAAATAAAAGTTTATACTTAGTTAGAGTGAGTAGTCAATGTATCGACTGTACACAGATTTTTGCATTTGATAGCCTAATTCATAATGAAGGAATGCTTTTAACATCACGCTACGACTCCTAGGAGCCGAGAAAAAGAAGTAATGGCGCGGGCGGGCGATGCGACGCGGTGTGTCGTGGGCCGAGGGTGCCGTGCCCCAGCTAGTTCTAAAAATAATACGATTCCATGTTTTAAATAAATAATGCTGGATATTCTTCACACAGCATCACCTAGCCCCAACATAAGCAGAGCTACATGACTGATATACTACTTATATACTTTTTTCTGTAAATACATACATACATAATACATTTTCCAGCAACGCACGGCACGCACGTGGCCGCCATAGCGTCCGGCTACTTCCCGGACGAGCCGGAGCGGAACGGCGTCGCTCCCGGCGCCAAGATCGTCTCCCTGACCATCGGGGACAGCCGGCTCGGCTCCATGGAGACCGGCACCGCGCTCGTGAGGGCCTGCATCAAGATCATGGAGCTCTCCAAGCAGATGAAGGTGGACGTCATCAATATGAGCTATGGAGAGCACGCGCACTGGTGTAACTCAGGGTGAGTGTGTAACTCACCCTCATAGTCAGCATGTTTTGAAATCACGACTAAATTTGTATGGAAAACTTAAATCTTGACTAATTGGACAACACTAAAATTGAAGCTATCTCTTTCTTGCTTTCAGTAAAAGAGAGGGGCAGTTTAAATTTAGTTTAGTTAGTGTAGTACAGAATCGAGGCCGATGTATCGTAAGAGTTCTCTACTTATTATCTCGACATCGTTTGTTTCCAGTCGCGTCGGTTCAATAATCAGCTCAGTGGTGAACAAGTACGGCGTGGCGTGGGTGGTGTCCGCTGGGAACCACGGACCCGCGCTCTGCACGGTGGGCGCGCCGCCCGACATCGCGCAGTCCGTGCTCATTGGTATGCTATCCACTATCCACTATCCACTATCCACTATCCACTATCCACTATCCACTATCCAACCACTAACTACTGACACTTGAAACAATTACTTATTATTGTCTTCAGCCTAGTAAATACAGGATGTAACATAATATCCCTATAAACCTTAAACCTTATTCCACACGTCAGGACAACTTAGGCCCGAATTCATTATCAAATAGGGGCTCCCCTAGGGGACTGTTCAGGCGCTATGTAAAAATTCAAGTGCGAATTCAACCTTTATGCACCCAGCCGTAAGGGGAATGCTGAATGATGGATTTTGGGGGACTGTTCAACCCCCGACTATGAATTCAGGCTTTAGACATTTCTAATTTTTTTATTCATGAAATGCCTCTTATACTTTCCTCTAAAATTGACCTAGATACATATGAGGCAGCCTTATTTTAGGTTATTTACCCTGTTTTTTGACCTTGTGTATTTTATAAGTATTATAGTGGCCCTAAGTAGTTTTAGATACAACCTCCTGCAAACTATGCTCAACATAAAATTTGTATTTGTTTTGATATGCAAACTATTCCAAAAAAAACTTTTTATTTCAGTATTCACACAAGTATTGCAGCCATAATTAAACATTTTGACGACCGATGTGGCGCGGTGGGCGAAGGTCCGCCTGCTACACAGGAGGTTGCTTGTTCGATTCCCGCCCTGGGACAAATATTTGTACGATCTGCAAATATTTGTTCCGGGTGTTCTGGGTATTTTCTATGTATAATAAAAAAATATCTATCTATGTAATGTATTGTATTAAGTATATCAGTCATCTAGTACCCATAACACAAGCTCTGCTTAGCTTGGGGCTAGATGATGCTGTGTGGATTGTCCAGCATTATTTATTTATTTATTTGTTAAAAATAATACTTAAATATAGTTACTTAAATACTAAACAGAGTTTAAAAGTAAGTACTCCTCATGAAACACCTGATCAAGGCGCACACTGTGCAGTGTGCACCTTGTCCAGTGCCTCATGAAAAATCATTAAAACTGTTCTTTGTGGTGATCAATTTTGCAACGTAAATCGATGTAAAAACGGTCGAGCAAATGACCAGCCCTATCGGTAAGAGCTACTTTTCAGTGGCTACTTTTTATAAAGTACCACACGGGTGAAGCCGTGTGGGCAGTAGTTGGCTGTTGATGTATACAGGTATCTGTTTGGGCAGGTGTGGGAGCGTACGTGTCCCCGGACATGATGACGGCGGCGTACTCGATGCGGACGAAGCTGTGCGGCGGCGCGTACAGCTGGAGCTCGCGCGGACCCACCGCCGACGGGGCTGCGGGCGTGGCGCTCTGCGCGCCGGGCGGAGCCGTCACCTCCGTAGCCAGGTACTGTGTAGTACTCGATGCGGACGAAGCTGTGCGGCGGCGCGTACAGCTGGAGCTCGCGCGGACCCACCGCCGACGGGGCTGCGGGCGTGGCGCTCTGCGCGCCGGGCGGAGCCGTCACCTCCGTAGCCAGGTACTGTGTAGTACTCGATGCGGACGAAGCTGTGCGGCGGCGCGTACAGCTGGAGCTCGCGCGGACCCACCGCCGACGGGGCTGCGGGCGTGGCGCTCTGCGCGCCGGGCGGAGCCGTCACCTCCGTAGCCAGGTACTGTGTAGTACTCGATGCGGACGAAGCTGTGCGGCGGCGCGTACAGCTGGAGCTCGCGCGGACCCACCGCCGACGGGGCTGCGGGCGTGGCGCTCTGCGCGCCGGGCGGAGCCGTCACCTCCGTAGCCAGGTACTGTGTAGTACTCGATGCGGACGAAGCTGTGCGGCGGCGCGTACAGCTGGAGCTCGCGCGGACCCACCGCCGACGGGGCTGCGGGCGTGGCGCTCTGCGCGCCGGGCGGAGCCGTCACCTCCGTAGCCAGGTACTGTGTAGTACTCGATGCGGACGAAGCTGTGCGGCGGCGCGTACAGCTGGAGCTCGCGCGGACCCACCGCCGACGGGGCTGCGGGCGTGGCGCTCTGCGCGCCGGGCGGAGCCGTCACCTCCGTAGCCAGGTACTGTGTAGTACTCGATGCGGACGAAGCTGTGCGGCGGCGCGTACAGCTGGAGCTCGCGCGGACCCACCGCCGACGGGGCTGCGGGCGTGGCGCTCTGCGCGCCGGGCGGAGCCGTCACCTCCGTAGCCAGGTACTGTGTAGTACTCGATGCGGACGAAGCTGTGCGGCGGCGCGTACAGCTGGAGCTCGCGCGGACCCACCGCCGACGGGGCTGCGGGCGTGGCGCTCTGCGCGCCGGGCGGAGCCGTCACCTCCGTAGCCAGGTACTGTGTAGTACTCGATGCGGACGAAGCTGTGCGGCGGCGCGTACAGCTGGAGCTCGCGCGGACCCACCGCCGACGGGGCTGCGGGCGTGGCGCTCTGCGCGCCGGGCGGAGCCGTCACCTCCGTAGCCAGGTACTGTGTAGTACTCGATGCGGACGAAGCTGTGCGGCGGCGCGTACAGCTGGAGCTCGCGCGGACCCACCGCCGACGGGGCTGCGGGCGTGGCGCTCTGCGCGCCGGGCGGAGCCGTCACCTCCGTAGCCAGGTACTGTGTAGTACTCGATGCGGACGAAGCTGTGCGGCGGCGCGTACAGCTGGAGCTCGCGCGGACCCACCGCCGACGGGGCTGCGGGCGTGGCGCTCTGCGCGCCGGGCGGAGCCGTCACCTCCGTAGCCAGGTACTGTGTAGTACTCGATGCGGACGAAGCTGTGCGGCGGCGCGTACAGCTGGAGCTCGCGCGGACCCACCGCCGACGGGGCTGCGGGCGTGGCGCTCTGCGCGCCGGGCGGAGCCGTCACCTCCGTAGCCAGGTACTGTGTAGTACTCGATGCGGACGAAGCTGTGCGGCGGCGCGTACAGCTGGAGCTCGCGCGGACCCACCGCCGACGGGGCTGCGGGCGTGGCGCTCTGCGCGCCGGGCGGAGCCGTCACCTCCGTAGCCAGGTACTGTGTAGTACTCGATGCGGACGAAGCTGTGCGGCGGCGCGTACAGCTGGAGCTCGCGCGGACCCACCGCCGACGGGGCTGCGGGCGTGGCGCTCTGCGCGCCGGGCGGAGCCGTCACCTCCGTAGCCAGGTACTGTGTAGTACTCGATGCGGACGAAGCTGTGCGGCGGCGCGTACAGCTGGAGCTCGCGCGGACCCACCGCCGACGGGGCTGCGGGCGTGGCGCTCTGCGCGCCGGGCGGAGCCGTCACCTCCGTAGCCAGGTACTGTGTAGTACTCGATGCGGACGAAGCTGTGCGGCGGCGCGTACAGCTGGAGCTCGCGCGGACCCACCGCCGACGGGGCTGCGGGCGTGGCGCTCTGCGCGCCGGGCGGAGCCGTCACCTCCGTAGCCAGGTACTGTGTAGTACTCGATGCGGACGAAGCTGTGCGGCGGCGCGTACAGCTGGAGCTCGCGCGGACCCACCGCCGACGGGGCTGCGGGCGTGGCGCTCTGCGCGCCGGGCGGAGCCGTCACCTCCGTAGCCAGGTACTGTGTAGTACTCGATGCGGACGAAGCTGTGCGGCGGCGCGTACAGCTGGAGCTCGCGCGGACCCACCGCCGACGGGGCTGCGGGCGTGGCGCTCTGCGCGCCGGGCGGAGCCGTCACCTCCGTAGCCAGGTACTGTGTAGTACTCGATGCGGACGAAGCTGTGCGGCGGCGCGTACAGCTGGAGCTCGCGCGGACCCACCGCCGACGGGGCTGCGGGCGTGGCGCTCTGCGCGCCGGGCGGAGCCGTCACCTCCGTAGCCAGGTACTGTGTAGTACTCGATGCGGACGAAGCTGTGCGGCGGCGCGTACAGCTGGAGCTCGCGCGGACCCACCGCCGACGGGGCTGCGGGCGTGGCGCTCTGCGCGCCGGGCGGAGCCGTCACCTCCGTAGCCAGGTACTGTGTAGTACTCGATGCGGACGAAGCTGTGCGGCGGCGCGTACAGCTGGAGCTCGCGCGGACCCACCGCCGACGGGGCTGCGGGCGTGGCGCTCTGCGCGCCGGGCGGAGCCGTCACCTCCGTAGCCAGGTACTGTGTAGTACTCGATGCGGACGAAGCTGTGCGGCGGCGCGTACAGCTGGAGCTCGCGCGGACCCACCGCCGACGGGGCTGCGGGCGTGGCGCTCTGCGCGCCGGGCGGAGCCGTCACCTCCGTAGCCAGGTACTGTGTAGTACTCGATGCGGACGAAGCTGTGCGGCGGCGCGTACAGCTGGAGCTCGCGCGGACCCACCGCCGACGGGGCTGCGGGCGTGGCGCTCTGCGCGCCGGGCGGAGCCGTCACCTCCGTAGCCAGGTACTGTGTAGTACTCGATGCGGACGAAGCTGTGCGGCGGCGCGTACAGCTGGAGCTCGCGCGGACCCACCGCCGACGGGGCTGCGGGCGTGGCGCTCTGCGCGCCGGGCGGAGCCGTCACCTCCGTAGCCAGGTACTGTGTAGTACTCGATGCGGACGAAGCTGTGCGGCGGCGCGTACAGCTGGAGCTCGCGCGGACCCACCGCCGACGGGGCTGCGGGCGTGGCGCTCTGCGCGCCGGGCGGAGCCGTCACCTCCGTAGCCAGGTACTGTGTAGTACTCGATGCGGACGAAGCTGTGCGGCGGCGCGTACAGCTGGAGCTCGCGCGGACCCACCGCCGACGGGGCTGCGGGCGTGGCGCTCTGCGCGCCGGGCGGAGCCGTCACCTCCGTAGCCAGGTACTGTGTAGTACTCGATGCGGACGAAGCTGTGCGGCGGCGCGTACAGCTGGAGCTCGCGCGGACCCACCGCCGACGGGGCTGCGGGCGTGGCGCTCTGCGCGCCGGGCGGAGCCGTCACCTCCGTAGCCAGGTACTGTGTAGTACTCGATGCGGACGAAGCTGTGCGGCGGCGCGTACAGCTGGAGCTCGCGCGGACCCACCGCCGACGGGGCTGCGGGCGTGGCGCTCTGCGCGCCGGGCGGAGCCGTCACCTCCGTAGCCAGGTACTGTGTAGTACTCGATGCGGACGAAGCTGTGCGGCGGCGCGTACAGCTGGAGCTCGCGCGGACCCACCGCCGACGGGGCTGCGGGCGTGGCGCTCTGCGCGCCGGGCGGAGCCGTCACCTCCGTAGCCAGGTACTGTGTAGTACTCGATGCGGACGAAGCTGTGCGGCGGCGCGTACAGCTGGAGCTCGCGCGGACCCACCGCCGACGGGGCTGCGGGCGTGGCGCTCTGCGCGCCGGGCGGAGCCGTCACCTCCGTAGCCAGGTACTGTGTAGTACTCGATGCGGACGAAGCTGTGCGGCGGCGCGTACAGCTGGAGCTCGCGCGGACCCACCGCCGACGGGGCTGCGGGCGTGGCGCTCTGCGCGCCGGGCGGAGCCGTCACCTCCGTAGCCAGGTACTGTGTAGTACTCGATGCGGACGAAGCTGTGCGGCGGCGCGTACAGCTGGAGCTCGCGCGGACCCACCGCCGACGGGGCTGCGGGCGTGGCGCTCTGCGCGCCGGGCGGAGCCGTCACCTCCGTAGCCAGGTACTGTGTAGTACTCGATGCGGACGAAGCTGTGCGGCGGCGCGTACAGCTGGAGCTCGCGCGGACCCACCGCCGACGGGGCTGCGGGCGTGGCGCTCTGCGCGCCGGGCGGAGCCGTCACCTCCGTAGCCAGGTACTGTGTAGTACTCGATGCGGACGAAGCTGTGCGGCGGCGCGTACAGCTGGAGCTCGCGCGGACCCACCGCCGACGGGGCTGCGGGCGTGGCGCTCTGCGCGCCGGGCGGAGCCGTCACCTCCGTAGCCAGGTACTGTGTAGTACTCGATGCGGACGAAGCTGTGCGGCGGCGCGTACAGCTGGAGCTCGCGCGGACCCACCGCCGACGGGGCTGCGGGCGTGGCGCTCTGCGCGCCGGGCGGAGCCGTCACCTCCGTAGCCAGGTACTGTGTAGTACTCGATGCGGACGAAGCTGTGCGGCGGCGCGTACAGCTGGAGCTCGCGCGGACCCACCGCCGACGGGGCTGCGGGCGTGGCGCTCTGCGCGCCGGGCGGAGCCGTCACCTCCGTAGCCAGGTACTGTGTAGTACTCGATGCGGACGAAGCTGTGCGGCGGCGCGTACAGCTGGAGCTCGCGCGGACCCACCGCCGACGGGGCTGCGGGCGTGGCGCTCTGCGCGCCGGGCGGAGCCGTCACCTCCGTAGCCAGGTACTGTGTAGTACTCGATGCGGACGAAGCTGTGCGGCGGCGCGTACAGCTGGAGCTCGCGCGGACCCACCGCCGACGGGGCTGCGGGCGTGGCGCTCTGCGCGCCGGGCGGAGCCGTCACCTCCGTAGCCAGGTACTGTGTAGTACTCGATGCGGACGAAGCTGTGCGGCGGCGCGTACAGCTGGAGCTCGCGCGGACCCACCGCCGACGGGGCTGCGGGCGTGGCGCTCTGCGCGCCGGGCGGAGCCGTCACCTCCGTAGCCAGGTACTGTGTAGTACTCGATGCGGACGAAGCTGTGCGGCGGCGCGTACAGCTGGAGCTCGCGCGGACCCACCGCCGACGGGGCTGCGGGCGTGGCGCTCTGCGCGCCGGGCGGAGCCGTCACCTCCGTAGCCAGGTACTGTGTAGTACTCGATGCGGACGAAGCTGTGCGGCGGCGCGTACAGCTGGAGCTCGCGCGGACCCACCGCCGACGGGGCTGCGGGCGTGGCGCTCTGCGCGCCGGGCGGAGCCGTCACCTCCGTAGCCAGGTACTGTGTAGTACTCGATGCGGACGAAGCTGTGCGGCGGCGCGTACAGCTGGAGCTCGCGCGGACCCACCGCCGACGGGGCTGCGGGCGTGGCGCTCTGCGCGCCGGGCGGAGCCGTCACCTCCGTAGCCAGGTACTGTGTAGTACTCGATGCGGACGAAGCTGTGCGGCGGCGCGTACAGCTGGAGCTCGCGCGGACCCACCGCCGACGGGGCTGCGGGCGTGGCGCTCTGCGCGCCGGGCGGAGCCGTCACCTCCGTAGCCAGGTACTGTGTAGTACTCGATGCGGACGAAGCTGTGCGGCGGCGCGTACAGCTGGAGCTCGCGCGGACCCACCGCCGACGGGGCTGCGGGCGTGGCGCTCTGCGCGCCGGGCGGAGCCGTCACCTCCGTAGCCAGGTACTGTGTAGTACTCGATGCGGACGAAGCTGTGCGGCGGCGCGTACAGCTGGAGCTCGCGCGGACCCACCGCCGACGGGGCTGCGGGCGTGGCGCTCTGCGCGCCGGGCGGAGCCGTCACCTCCGTAGCCAGGTACTGTGTAGTACTCGATGCGGACGAAGCTGTGCGGCGGCGCGTACAGCTGGAGCTCGCGCGGACCCACCGCCGACGGGGCTGCGGGCGTGGCGCTCTGCGCGCCGGGCGGAGCCGTCACCTCCGTAGCCAGGTACTGTGTAGTACTCGATGCGGACGAAGCTGTGCGGCGGCGCGTACAGCTGGAGCTCGCGCGGACCCACCGCCGACGGGGCTGCGGGCGTGGCGCTCTGCGCGCCGGGCGGAGCCGTCACCTCCGTAGCCAGGTACTGTGTAGTACTCGATGCGGACGAAGCTGTGCGGCGGCGCGTACAGCTGGAGCTCGCGCGGACCCACCGCCGACGGGGCTGCGGGCGTGGCGCTCTGCGCGCCGGGCGGAGCCGTCACCTCCGTAGCCAGGTACTGTGTAGTACTCGATGCGGACGAAGCTGTGCGGCGGCGCGTACAGCTGGAGCTCGCGCGGACCCACCGCCGACGGGGCTGCGGGCGTGGCGCTCTGCGCGCCGGGCGGAGCCGTCACCTCCGTAGCCAGGTACTGTGTAGTACTCGATGCGGACGAAGCTGTGCGGCGGCGCGTACAGCTGGAGCTCGCGCGGACCCACCGCCGACGGGGCTGCGGGCGTGGCGCTCTGCGCGCCGGGCGGAGCCGTCACCTCCGTAGCCAGGTACTGTGTAGTACTCGATGCGGACGAAGCTGTGCGGCGGCGCGTACAGCTGGAGCTCGCGCGGACCCACCGCCGACGGGGCTGCGGGCGTGGCGCTCTGCGCGCCGGGCGGAGCCGTCACCTCCGTAGCCAGGTACTGTGTAGTACTCGATGCGGACGAAGCTGTGCGGCGGCGCGTACAGCTGGAGCTCGCGCGGACCCACCGCCGACGGGGCTGCGGGCGTGGCGCTCTGCGCGCCGGGCGGAGCCGTCACCTCCGTAGCCAGGTACTGTGTAGTACTCGATGCGGACGAAGCTGTGCGGCGGCGCGTACAGCTGGAGCTCGCGCGGACCCACCGCCGACGGGGCTGCGGGCGTGGCGCTCTGCGCGCCGGGCGGAGCCGTCACCTCCGTAGCCAGGTACTGTGTAGTACTCGATGCGGACGAAGCTGTGCGGCGGCGCGTACAGCTGGAGCTCGCGCGGACCCACCGCCGACGGGGCTGCGGGCGTGGCGCTCTGCGCGCCGGGCGGAGCCGTCACCTCCGTAGCCAGGTACTGTGTAGTACTCGATGCGGACGAAGCTGTGCGGCGGCGCGTACAGCTGGAGCTCGCGCGGACCCACCGCCGACGGGGCTGCGGGCGTGGCGCTCTGCGCGCCGGGCGGAGCCGTCACCTCCGTAGCCAGGTACTGTGTAGTACTCGATGCGGACGAAGCTGTGCGGCGGCGCGTACAGCTGGAGCTCGCGCGGACCCACCGCCGACGGGGCTGCGGGCGTGGCGCTCTGCGCGCCGGGCGGAGCCGTCACCTCCGTAGCCAGGTACTGTGTAGTACTCGATGCGGACGAAGCTGTGCGGCGGCGCGTACAGCTGGAGCTCGCGCGGACCCACCGCCGACGGGGCTGCGGGCGTGGCGCTCTGCGCGCCGGGCGGAGCCGTCACCTCCGTAGCCAGGTACTGTGTAGTACTCGATGCGGACGAAGCTGTGCGGCGGCGCGTACAGCTGGAGCTCGCGCGGACCCACCGCCGACGGGGCTGCGGGCGTGGCGCTCTGCGCGCCGGGCGGAGCCGTCACCTCCGTAGCCAGGTACTGTGTAGTACTCGATGCGGACGAAGCTGTGCGGCGGCGCGTACAGCTGGAGCTCGCGCGGACCCACCGCCGACGGGGCTGCGGGCGTGGCGCTCTGCGCGCCGGGCGGAGCCGTCACCTCCGTAGCCAGGTACTGTGTAGTACTCGATGCGGACGAAGCTGTGCGGCGGCGCGTACAGCTGGAGCTCGCGCGGACCCACCGCCGACGGGGCTGCGGGCGTGGCGCTCTGCGCGCCGGGCGGAGCCGTCACCTCCGTAGCCAGGTACTGTGTAGTACTCGATGCGGACGAAGCTGTGCGGCGGCGCGTACAGCTGGAGCTCGCGCGGACCCACCGCCGACGGGGCTGCGGGCGTGGCGCTCTGCGCGCCGGGCGGAGCCGTCACCTCCGTAGCCAGGTACTGTGTAGTACTCGATGCGGACGAAGCTGTGCGGCGGCGCGTACAGCTGGAGCTCGCGCGGACCCACCGCCGACGGGGCTGCGGGCGTGGCGCTCTGCGCGCCGGGCGGAGCCGTCACCTCCGTAGCCAGGTACTGTGTAGTACTCGATGCGGACGAAGCTGTGCGGCGGCGCGTACAGCTGGAGCTCGCGCGGACCCACCGCCGACGGGGCTGCGGGCGTGGCGCTCTGCGCGCCGGGCGGAGCCGTCACCTCCGTAGCCAGGTACTGTGTAGTACTCGATGCGGACGAAGCTGTGCGGCGGCGCGTACAGCTGGAGCTCGCGCGGACCCACCGCCGACGGGGCTGCGGGCGTGGCGCTCTGCGCGCCGGGCGGAGCCGTCACCTCCGTAGCCAGGTACTGTGTAGTACTCGATGCGGACGAAGCTGTGCGGCGGCGCGTACAGCTGGAGCTCGCGCGGACCCACCGCCGACGGGGCTGCGGGCGTGGCGCTCTGCGCGCCGGGCGGAGCCGTCACCTCCGTAGCCAGGTACTGTGTAGTACTCGATGCGGACGAAGCTGTGCGGCGGCGCGTACAGCTGGAGTATCTAGTTATAGAGTGATTATGGATAAGGATGTTACTCTTAATCATCATAGTAAGCAAAAATATATTATATTAGATGTTGCCAGCAGCTTAGCACACGTGGAGTCGTGTTAAAAAAAAACATAAACACCATACTCCAATACAAACTTTCATCCCCCATGTGCGCGAATGATAGGGCCACTCTAGTGAATATGATCTGTTCGTTCAATTGACCGAAAGTGTACCTATGTAGGTAAATTGAACGAACTCAAAAAGAAACGAACGAGCATTTTCTACTGTACATAAATGCGCAGTACTGTATCCAACTACTATGATTATACTGATGGCCTGTATTGCGTAGCGGGCTAGTCCAGCAGCGATGCCAGAGGTGCGGGTTCGATTCCCGCTGCGGTACAAATGTTTGCATGGGGTCAGGATTATGTATACCTGTTAGGTTGTAGTTGTGTTTTTAATTATGAGGTGCCTCGTAAATCCAAAATAATTATAGTGTTTTTAATTATTTTATATTTTTTTCAGATTCACTCTAAGAAATAGTCAATTAATGAACGGTACTTCGATGGCAGCACCTCACGTCGCTGGTGCAGTGGGTAAATATAAAAAAAAAAACTAATATATCTTCAAACGAATGTATGGAACTAACTCAACTTATAAACAAAAAAAATACTTCAAAGAAATGTATAGAACTATTAACTAACTAGCCGATACCCGCGATTTTACTCGCGTAGGATAGATAATTGATAGGTGCATCAATAAATATTTGCATGTCTAACACCCTTAACATGCATGCCTAACAAAGCCTAACGGGCTATTTTGAATATCTTGATACGTATTCAGTTCTTTTGTTTTTTTTTTGTATCTAAACTAAGTTTACAGCAAATCGCACCACGCGTTAAATATTTCTTAAACAAACTTAACATACCATCCTACCCCCTTTGAAGGGTAGTTTAGAAAAAAAATGTGTCTTTTATAATTTGTACAGAATAATATTTATGCCGAGTTTCAAACAAATTGGATCACTCGTTAAAAGTTCCCATACAAACTTGAACACCCTCTACAACCCCTTAGAGGGGTAGTTTGGGGAGATAATTACATTAGTACTTTATCATTTAGATTGAAAAATTTTTTTTTTCATACAAAGGTTTTCAACCCTTTTCACCCCCTTAGGGGTAGAACTTTCCAAATTCCTTTCTTAGTGCACCCCTACGCCATAAGAGGAATATATTTTCCAAATTTCATGCTTCTAGGACTTATGGTTTAGGCTGTGCGTTGATTCACCTCTTGGACTTTGATACCCCCTACATCCCCTATTAGGGGTATTTTGGGGAAATAATTATGTAAGACTTTTATCATTTGGATTGAAGAATATTTATGTGAAGTTTAAGTTAAAGGAATACGATTTTTTATACAAAAGTTTTCATTCAGCCTTTTTCACCCCCTTAGAGATAAAATTTTCCAAATTCCTTTCTTATTGCACCTCTACACCATAAGAGGAATATACCCTCCAAGTTTCATGCTTCTAGGACTTATGGTTTAGGCTGTTTTGATCCTCCAATCAGTAACGGAACAGTTTTATAGATATTGATGATATGGTAAAAAAACATGCTGACGTCTGTAACCCCATTGATGGACAACCTTAGATGTATAGATCTAAGGTAAGTACATATATCTATAAGATAAGGGTGAAAGGCATGGAATTTTTTTGATGCACATTTCAATTACCTATCTTACGCGAGTAAAACCGCGGGCATCGGCTAGTATATCTATAAGATTACTAAGCAAGGGGGGTAGTCAGTGGTCCAAAATATTTGGCGCATGCCCACGTTTTGCATAAAAGTTAGCATTTCGCGTGGTTGCGAGTCAATTAATGGCACATGTCTTTGAATTTTAGATTCTAGGGAATGCCTATCATATATTTGTCTTTAGTCTGGGTGTTTTCTATGCATATAATATCAAATATCAGTCATATAGTTCCCATGATACAAGCTCGGCTTAGTTTAGGGTTAGACGATGATTTCCAGCATTATTTATTTTTTGCAGTCGGGTACAAATACATTAGTGCAACTAGGTATGAAAGTCGGTGTACCGCCCACACGGTAAAAATTGATTTCTCATAGAAAGACAAATTGCTTTCCATTAAGACATTTTTATTACCTCCAAGAAAATGATTCTTTCCCTATAGACGCTAGACAATAATTTCTTCGTAATAGTAAAAAATCATCTCATTTTATTTTATTTGTTACGAGATAAATAAATTTAATTCAAGAAACATATTGTTTTATTTAACACATTTATTTGATACAACATAAAATAAGTCTTGAAATAAACATATTTATTTTCAAGTAAGAAAAAAATTGAGAAAGATATTGTCTTCAAAAAAGATAAGCAGTATTTTTGTTTTAAAAATATTGCATTACAATGTGTACCTGTTTTCTTAGGAGTATATTTATGTTCGTTTTGTATAACTGTGTTACCTTATGGGTCTGACATAAACCATGTTTATAAGTCCTTAAATAAATGAAAAAAAAAAAAAAAAATATTGCATTAAATTAAGAAAATATATTTTTGTAATAACCAAATATTTCGAGAAATCAGTCTTTCTTATTCAAATAAATCCTTTTTACCCGTGCACTAGGCCTACACGGTTTTTTTTTAATTTAATATTGATTTTCAGCGGCCCTCATATCCGGTCTGAAGGCGAAGCAGTTACCGTACTCCCCGTATTCAATCAAAAGGTCCTTGGAAAACTCAGCCATGTATTTATCACACGTCGAGCCGTGGGCGCAAGGAGCCGGACTGCTAAATATTGAAAAGGTACATATTTTAATTAAATTATATGTTTTATATCAGACTAGCTACGCCCCGTGGTTTCACTCGTGTGGAAAATAATGAATTTAAAAGTATTTACTGCTACATAAATACCCTTAATCATAAACTATTTATTTTAATAAGAATTAACGGTACATATGTAACCAACTTTTGTTTCTACCGACGATCTTATTAAATTTTAGAACTGAAAAGCTGCTATTGTGATTTAACTATGATATTTAGGTATATTCCCTCGCGGACTTTTTTGTAGGTAATAATGAGTACTTTAATCATGTAGTACATAATTTTTATATATCATCAAGAGTCTCAGCGCACGCCAAATAATGAATTTTATAGGCAAAATTTTGCTACTTTGGGTTACATTATTGCAATTTTCTAAAGGATCTCTATTTTTTTTTTAAATAAATTATAGCCTATGTTACTTCCTGATAATCTAGCTATCTATTGGTGAAAAAAATGGTTAAAATCGGCCCAGTAGTTTCGGAGCCTATTCGGTACAAACAAACAAAAAAATCTTGCCTCTTTATAATATTAGTATAGATATCCCCCATCCTACTAATATTATAAACGCGAAAGTTTGTGAGGATGGATGTTTGTTACTCTTTCACACAAAAACTACTGAACGGGTTTAAATTAAACTTTACAGTAATATAGCTTATACATCAGAATTACATATAGGCTATTTTTTATCCGGTTACCACGCGGACGAAGCCGTGGGCAGAAGCTAGTAGAGACATATACATATTTCGGTAGTAGCTCTTTGAAGATATCAAATAGGGGGTAGTCAGAGTCATGTCTAAAGATAACATTTGGCACATGGTGAAGTAAAACATCGTGAGGATACCAGCATGCCCTTATGTGCTATTGTCACGTGGAATGCTAACTATTTGCAAAATGCAAGCGTTTAAAATTGTACGTTCGGACGTGCCCTGCCTACCCCTTTGCTATCCTAACAAATTTGGATCTGAGAATCTCCATCATGCGGATTGCAGTGGTATGTCCTAACACATCTATATTCTGCAGGCGTTCGACCTCCTCTCGACGTACCACGACGCGGTGGAGCGCGACGTGCAGTTCAACGTGTCCTGCGGCACTAACAGCGGCAAAGGCATCCTCCTTCGACCCAAGCTCAACGCCGTCCCTAAAGAAGTCGCCGTCACTGTGGAACCGCAGTTCTTACTCGACCACGAAGACGCTGAGAGTGAGTTTGAATTATATTTATTAAAAAAAAACACTTCCAGCCCATCTATTTTTTACCTAACGAGACTTATTTACGAAGGGTGAAATCAAAAACGGTGAAAGAAAACACCGTAAGGAAATCAGCATATCCTAGAATTCAAGGGACCCTTCCTCGACTGCGTCTTGTTATCTGTGTATTTACAGAAATACTACTTATACTTAATAATGCAACTTTTTCCTAGCCTTCTAAATGCTGTTGATCTATAAAGACTTAATAAGTCGGAAGTGCCCGAAATTCGAGTTCGTCGGAAGCACTTTTTTTTAATAAGCCTCAATAAGGGCTCCTGAGTTGTCGAAACTTGGGTCCGCAATCCCGATAAACATGTAAAGCCTAATTTCGATTCCTACGAGACGGAAGTGTTTCCAAAATGCTGGCTGCATGACCATGCTGAATGGCAATGCCAACGCGTTAACCCAGATAAGAGCCAGTTCTTAAGTCTACTGATATAACTCTAAAGTAAAAATATTTCGTTTTAAGGAAAAAGCGATAAAAAGTGTTATTAAAAAATATTAGTTGATTTGTAAGTTGAGTCTATTTTGTTCTATTTCAGTAAATGAAATGAATAAAACTGAAGTGAATGAACCGAATATGAATGAAACAGAAGAGAACGAACGGAAAATTAATAAAACAGATGCGAATGAAACTGAATTAAATGAATCGGAAATGAAAAAAACAGAACTGGTTCCAATTAATAGTGTTTGTGGTGGTATGTTATTTAAAATAACTTATAGAAAAAAAACATAATTATAATCATAAAAAAGTAGCCTATGTGTTATTCTGATGTATAAGCGATATTATTGTAAAGTTTAATCAAAATCAGTTCAGTAGTTTTTGCGTGAAAGAGTAACAAACTTCCTCACAAACTTTCACGTTTGAATTGATTACCCAACACAGGAATTTCAATAGAGAAGATGGTTTTCAATTATCTGGAGTCTGGAATCCTGTGGTGAGATTGTGCAAAAACCGAAAAAACATGATACCAGTTCTGCGTCAGGATATTGTTAGTGTTGTGTGTCGGAGCCGAGATGTACTCGAATGTGACAGTGGAACCGGTGGTAGTGGTATTTTTCGCAATAAAAGAGTGAGCAAGAGGGTAGATCGATTTGTCCGCCATTAACATTCATAACCCGCAAAGACTTCAGTTCCTCCCGTGATCATGGTACATGCAACTGTGCCGAAATATCGGGGAACATTCAAACTCACAAATCACTGTAAATATTCCGTTTTTTAGGAATATATAATTATATATGCGTTACATAATTACTACATAATATTATTTTTGTTTTAACCATTCTGTGCACTACCAACACATCTTTTTCCACAATACACAAAGGTTATCTGGAAGAGAATGCTTTTTTGCATTAAGTTCGTCTATGTACTACTATTTGGTGCATTGAAATTATTAGGGCTTGATTATGAAGAAAACTCACCAGTAGATTCCACAGCCAGAGTCCGGTCCCGGGACGGAATAACAGTTCTTGGGGTTTCACTGTCACATAACACGTGGAATTAGTTTGTATGATAGTTTTTCGTATTTTTTTTTTTATGTAAGCTTGCGTGCGCGCACTTTTCAAGATGGAAGACAGTGGCGCTCTTCGCCGGGTGACGGCGGCGCGCGGAACTTCCCAGGTCGAGAAGCAAGAGACTCGTTTGGCGGGAAATGGGTCGTTTTCAAAATCAAGCCTTACTCAAAACCTAACAACGAATGTTCTATCTATCTATGTATTTATTGTTTGTTCCCAGACCGCGGCGTGCCGGCTCGTCAGATCGCGTTCGGGGCTCGTCTCGCGCTGGTCTGCAGCCCGCCCGTCAGCTGGGTCAGCGTCGCCGCTCACCTGGACGTGATGAACGTGCCGCGTCCCACCGGACTCAGGATAGACGTCACCGCGCTGCCGCCCGGACCTCACTTCACTAGGTAGATGCTATTTATGTATTTATTATTTAACATTACAGTAGACACCAATGCGCTATGAAATACAAACAATTATAAAAAAATCACAATAATTAACTAATAATAATGATAGAACTAATGATAGAACTAATGATAGAACTAATGATATAACTAATGATAGAACTAATGATAGAACTAATGATAGAACTAATGATAGAACTAATGATAGAACTAATGATTGAACTAATGATAGAACTAATGATAGAACTAATGATAGAACTAATGATAGAACTAATGATAGAGCTAATAGTAACACTATCAATCAACTCACAATACTCCAAATGTTCTCTACATACATTCGTCCATCGGTCAGCAAACAGATCACACTTTGGTGTTGATGCCAGGAAGGTATTTAATAATTTCTTAGCTCGAACAAGAGGTGAGTTGTCATGAGAAACATGCGCGCCCACGGTACTGTCAGTAGGCCGTGACTACGGAGCCTTAAGAAGTATTTGGGTATTTCGGGAACAGTCAGACTTACTTATTCTTTATTGTACACACAGATAATACAGACAAAAGACTTACATATAGGACATGTACAAAGGCGAGCTTAACCCTAACAAGAGTTTTCTTCCAGCAAACCTTTGAGGATAGGGACAGCTGATAAATAGCGGTGGGTACGTGTACACAAACGGGAAAAAAATATACAATAATAGCACACATTTTCATATAATATAATACATAAATAGGTACATAGTATAAATATATACAAATACATAAATATATATATATATATATAACTCAAATTATACATACATACAATATATACATATTAAATATTCACAAGGAGAGGTAGCACTCTTTAACTCTAAGCTTGAAGATGCTTAGCGATGGACTGGCGCGGACAGAGTGGTGAAAGAACTTACAACTCCGGCTAATAATTCCGGCAATGCCCCAAGTCAATAGAATACGATACGAATACGAAACTGCTCAATTCAACCTTATACCAACGAAATAGTCGAAGCTAGGGAAGCTGCTGAGAAACATCTTGCAAGCACCAGCTTTCCTACAATATTTTTAGTCAGGGTTTTGTTTAAAAAAGTCACCTAAAGCTTTTTAGATGGCGCAAATGCCAAATACCGTTATTTATTTAATACTTCCGCACAACCAATGTAGTGATAGGAGGACTTAATGCTAAAGCATTCTCTACCAATCATCCTGGGCGTGCAAAAAAATGGTGTGGCGTGTCTAGTATTTTATTCTAGTATAGTTATTCGCTCGGATAAATAAATAAAAATAATGTTGGATATTTTCACACAGCATCATCTAGCCTCAAACTAAGCAGAGCTTGTATTATGGGAACTACATGACTGATATACTACTTATATACACTTTTTTTTGTAAATACATACATATTATACATAGAAAACACCCAGACCCGAGACAAATATTTGCAGATACAAACATTTGTCCCGTGGCAGGAATTGAACCCGCAACCTTCTGCGTCTCAGGCGGGCCTTCGCCCACTGCGCCACAGAGGTCGTCAAGATAATTCTACTCTGTTTGTGTCTAGTTTGAACGCGTACGACACGTCGTGCGTGGAAAAGGGCCCCGTCTTCCGAGTGCCGATAACTGTGCTGCAACCGCAGCCGCTGGACGAGGGCCGCGCCAGCCCCGCCCTCGCAGAGACCGGGGTGCTCTTCAAACCGGACACTATCAAGAGGCACATTCTCATACGTAAGTCTTTACTACGATAACTTAATAATAAAACTATTGTAAGCTTAGGTTTTAAAGCCCAGTGTTCGTTTCAACCTTTTTCCTATCTCCGTGTCTTGTCAATTTTCGAACCTGAATATAATATAGTCGTCTTGCATATTTTATGATATTGTCACGACTATGCCAATTACTTTACTATTCTCCTGCTGACGTTTCGTTGATCTGTTAGAGATTCTCCCTCTGTCTTCCTTTCTATACGATCCTTGTGATTTCGATGAATAAAACTTATTGACTTAGTTTGACGTTGGGTCTGTTGTTGCAGCCCCTCAGGGCGCGACGTGGGGCGTGGTGCGTCTGTCGACGGCGGAGCGGTCGCGTCCCGGCAGGTTCCTCGTGCACGTGATGCAGATCCTGCCGCAGAGGAGCTGCCGCTGTCACGAGACGCAGAAGCTGATCTCTGTCACTGCGGACGCACCCGCAGCTCTGCCCTTCCAATGTGTCGTGAGTTAAACCATAACGCTACTATCTAAGCTTTCTAGAATACAGATAGATAAATAATAAATAAATAAATAATGCTGGTCAATCCACACAGCATCATCTAGCCCCAAGCTAAGCAGAGCTTGTGTTATGGGTACTAGATGACTGATATACTTAATACAATACATTACATAGATAGATATTTTTTTATTATACATAGAAAATACCCAGAACACCCGGAACAAATATTTGCAGATCGTACAAACATTTGTCCCAGGGCGGGAATCGAACCCGCAACCTCCTATGTCGCAGGCGGGGCTTCGCCCACCGCGCCACATCGTTCGTCAAAACATTAAAACAAAAGATTAAAACATTTAGAACACATCTGCCAGAATTTTCATTCATTATTCCTTTCTGTACAATCTATGTAAATAAAAATGAAAAGCTGTTCTTATTTTCGGTTTAAAATGTTTTTATAGAAAAGAATATCGGAATTTGTAAAAAAAACTTTGTTTCTTTCTCTAATAAAAACTGATCTTGGTTGTCGAATGCAGTTGGTAGTCCTTTATAGTTGTCGAATTGACGTTTCGTATCTGTCAAGCTCAGAGACAGAACATCGTCTCTCGGGTCAACTAGTAAAGAATAAAGACAGACAAAAAACATACATAAAGACATGGACGACAAAGATTTTTCTTTCAGCATACTTTTGAGGATATATTTCCATATTCGCCATAAATGAACAGCAATCTTCGATCATTTTCATTGTTATCATATTACTTTGTACATCCTCAAGTGCGATTTCCACAGATAAAAAGTCACCACAGACATTATTCCCCTCGCGAGCACATGTCAGTGTCATTCCGTCAAACTCCAAGTAGGTTGATACCAGAGATCTTGGACTGCCGTCTTGCTAGCAAGTAGCCCCTGACTGTCCAAGCTTTGTTCTGAGTCTGGGTGTTATCACGTTACTCATAGTTCCTGATACCCACGATCCAGGGAATCCTAGTGCTATGGATGTTTCCTTCTCCTGCTCGTTGGTGTTGGAAGTATTATTTATGAGTTGGTTTGTTAATTTCCAGGGAGATGTGACGTTAGAAGTGGCGATAGCAAAGTACTGGGCGAACATCGGCGACATGGAGGTCGACTACACGATAGAGTTGTTCGGCGTGAAGCCGGAGTGCGGAGGCAAGGTGGTCGTGATATCCAGCGACGGACCCGCGCGGGTGCCCGTTACCGCGCTGCGCACCCTCGACGTGCAACCCTCCGCGCAGATCAAATCCATAGAGCCTTCCTTCAAGTAAGCAGATACATACATACTAAATACTTTATTGCAAACCGAATAGTGTTTCAGCTTGATCAAATTCATAGAGCCTTCCTTCAAGTAAGTAGATACATACATACTAAATACTTTATTGCAAACCGAATAGTGTTTCAGCTTGATCAAATTCATAGAGCCTTCCTTCAAGTAAGTAGCTTAAATGTTTTTATAGATCTCAAATTACACCTGTTCCGAATTTCATCCAAATCAGTCCAGCCGTTACAGAGATTATAAGCAACACACATTCAAACATTGACATATTTTATAATATTAGATAACGTCTCATTTCTCTATGATAAGCTGTAAAAAATCTGGCGTAATATTTTTATATTTTTAAAAAGACCTTTCTCAACTATTCTAAATGATCCTTGTGATTTCAACGAATTTAACAAAAAAAATACATCTTTCTTTATGAATATTGTAATTTTCCAGGCCAGTGGAGTCCAAGATAGCGCCGTTAACGGCCCGGGACGTGATCCCACCGAGCAGACAGATCTATCAACTCATCAACACGTACAACTTCCACATCACCAAAGCCACTGACGTGAGTGTTGTCGATTATGAACCAAGCAAACATGGCGTTGTCTGCGTCACTACATTTATTTTGTGAATATATAAAAATAAATGCAAGTCAGGAACAGACTCAATTAAATCTCGCCAAACAGGCAGATCTATCAACTCATCAACACGCACAACTTCCACATCACTAAAGCCACTGACGTGAGTTTTTTCTATGACAAACCAAATAAACATGGCGTTGTCTGCGTCACTACTTTTATTTAGTAAATATATAAAAATAAATGCAAGTCAGGAACAGAATCAATTAAATCTCGCCAAACAGACAGATCTATCAACTCATCAACACGCACAACTTCCACATCACCAAAGCCAATAACGTGAGTCTTGTCGATAGCGAACCAAGCCAACATGGCGTTGTCTGCGTCACATGTGTTAGCTTATCCGACTTGGCTAAAGAGCATGTATGTATATGGCTGTAAAAATATATATAATGTTTTCAGGTATCCCCTATAGTGTCTCTATTGTGTGACATGCTGTACGAGTCTGAGTTTGAGTCGCAGATGTGGATGATATACAACAGCTGTAAACAGCTGATGGGCGTCGGCGATGCTTACCCTTCCAAGGTGATTCACAGCTTCTCATGTAAATAGTTAATAATAGGCTCGTTCATCATTAGCAGCTCGTGGGTTACCCACTGCTGGGCATACAATTCATATACAATATGTATTTATTTCAGACAATTGCTTGTAATTGAAAATCAGCGCTGTGCAGGCGCCTTAGTCTGCCAGGCAATTGTCTGTTTAGGTAGATATAGTTAGTTTTTTATGTATAAGTACCTACTTTATTATATAACCTGATAATGGTCATAATAACAGGCAATATTTTTTTTAATTCTATTCTATTCTAATATTTGTTAGTAAGTAGTACAATTATTGTGAATGTATTTGGTTCTGATCAAATTTTTCTCGTCTTCGTCATTTTAAACACGTAGTTTTTAAGCTGACTTTTCTTTATAATCTCTGTGATTTCAATGAGTTAAAACCTATTGATCTTAGGGCTTATTCTTGTTGATTTAATAAGCATTGTATTTTTAGAATTGAAATTATCGTGGTTTGGTTAGCCACGAGTTTAACACGTACTGTTCTATTCTCGTGCTGACGTTTCGTTGACCGTTTAAAAGTCGTTCCTCATGAGCACCGTCCGCGAGCACGCGACTGAGACGGGAGGAAACGTCAGCAGGAGAATACGTCAGCAGGAGAATAGTAGAGTAGATAGATAGATAATTCTTTATTGGCCAACTAAAAAGTACTGTACATAGACGAACTTAATGCTAGATTGAATTCTCCTTCAGCTCACCTTTGTGTAATATGGAAAACAGTCTTGAGGTAGTGCATACATGACAAGAAGAGTCATAAATGATAGGCTAGAGCTAGTACTATTAGATTACATGTTATAGTCGTGATAATATAGTAAAAAGCATTGTATCCGTTTCAGTATTCAGTGAAGCTGGAGAAGGGCGACTACGTGCTGCGTCTGAACGTGCGCCACGAGAACAAGTCTCTGCTGGAGAAGCTGCAGGACATGCCCGTGGTCATCCAGCAGCGTCTGCAGACGCCCATCACGCTGGACGCGTACTGCTCACCTAATCAGGTGAACTAACACTAGCCTGGATATATCTAACACTTACTATAACACTCCGCTCCTACGGTGCCTAGACATATATTACTTTCTGTTGGCGTCGCCTGCGGAAAGATTGAATTGTATGGAAAAAACATTAGCTATGGAAATGTCAGGTTTTACCTTGACAAATTTGCACAGCTTCCAAGTTTTTCCTTGACAAATGTGCAAAGCTGCCAAGTTTTACCTTGACAAATATGCACAGCTGCTAAGTTTTTCCTTAACAAATTTGCAAAGCTGCCAAGATTTACCTTCACAAATATGCACAGCTGCCAAGTTTTTCCTTGACAAATGTGCAAAGCTGCCAAGTTTTACCTTGACAAATATGCACAGCTGCTAAGTTTTTCCTTGACAAATTTGCAAAGCTGCCAAGTTTGACCTTGAAAAAATATGCGTTAGCGTGAAAAGAAAACTAAGCGTGAGGTATTTGTCTAGACACCCTGGTGTGGAAATTTCTGAAATGTTTCGACCGACTTCAAGAAAGGAGAAGGTTCTCAATTCGTCTATACGTCGGTTTTTTTGTGTGTATGGAAACTATCGGTCGGATTAGAAAAAAAAAAATTCATTTGATAGCCCGATTCTTGAAGAAGGTTGTAGGCTATTTAACATCACGCTACGATCTTTAGGGAGCCGAGTAGTTGACCAGTAATATAGTGATGACTGTTTTGATATATTATAATATAATATATTTATGTAGTGATGACTCTTCCTTATAGATACTTTTTTTTACATGCATTAATTCCAGAATTCCCGATACATATCGGTAAATATTTCATTAATTTATAGAACTCGACTGGCTATGCCTTATTACTCATTATCGTTTCTACAACCTGACATTTACAATGCGGAAGGTCGCGGTTTCAAATCCCTCCGAGGTTGTTATAATTGGGATGCTACAAACGTACAGTAGAAATCAAGGATAATATCATTGGGATGCTACAAACGTACATTAGAAATCAATGATAATATCATTGGGATGCTACAAACGTACAGTAGAAATCAAGGATATTATCATTGGGATGCTACAACCGTACAGTAGAAATCAAGGATAATATGATTGGGATGCTACAAACGTACATTAGAAATCAATGATAATATCATTGGGATGCTACAAACGTACAGTAGAAATCAAGGATATTATCATTGGGATGCTACAACCGTACAGTAGAAATCAAGGATAATATGATTGGGATGCTACAAACGTACATTAGAAATCAAGGATAGAGAATATACGTTACTTAATAATAATAAAAAAAAATTGTTAATTCCATATACCAAATAAAAATTTCAATTCATGCAATTAGCTAATTTATTTAGATATTTATAATTTATGTTAACTCATTTATTAAATTTTCAATAATTATTATTGTTTGTATATAATTTTCTTTATCATTTTAATATTGTAAGGACTTCTCTCAAGTAAAGACCTCTAAGCTAAGACGATACTGATCTGACTGCATTAAATGCCAGAAAAAAATATATTTAAATTTGTCAAAATAAGAAGACGTAAATTCACTTAAGAATTTCACGTATTAGGTTTATGAACGGTATACGTATACAGAGCCTTAAAAAAAGCATTACTTGGGTAATCGTAGCACTGATACTAACATTGTTTTCATTTGTATTGTATTGTTTATTGCATAATAAATATCACTAAATAGGCGAGTTTTTTTGGAGAATTTGATGAGGATGAATGAAGCTAACGAGGTATGCCAGGATCGTAGCTTAGTCTCTGGCTACCCCTCAGGGAAACAGGCGCGACTTTATGTACGTATAACAGAGATGCCTATAATCGCATCTGTTTTTCAGGTACTGACCGGCGGCAAGAAAATCAGCTCAACTCTGGTCACAACTGGATCTATGCTGCCTATTTATTTCGCGACCATACCCAGCGAGAAGTAAGTACGATTCAATAGATTTAACTCACGTGTTTCTCGAATTAATTTACTCACGTGTCACCCGAATTAACTTTCTCATGTGTTTCTCGAATTAACTTTCTCACGTGTTTCCGTAATAAACTTTTTCACGTGTTTCCCGAATTAACTTTCTCATGTGTTTCCGGAATTAACTTACTCATGCGTTTCTGGAATTAACTTTCTCATGTGTTTTTCGAATTAACTTCTCATGTGTTTTTGGAATTAACTTTCTCATGTGGTTTTCGAGCTAACTTACTCACCTATTTCTTGAATTAACTTTCTTTATTCTTCATTCTTTATTGTACACACAAATAAACAATTACAAAAAGGCAGAATTAAATGACATGAGGTAGGGCATTCCAACGCTTAACCGCATAAACAGTTATTCATCATGTGTGTCTTTCTCATGTGTGTCTTTCTCATGTGTTTCTCGAATTAACTCACTCACGTGTTCGCTAACTTCTGATGAAAGCGTGATGAGATAAAGGACTACTAATTTTAATTTGGCGACCTCTGTGGCGCAGCGGGCGAAGGCTCGCCTGGGCCGATTCGTCCCGCCGCGGGACAAACGTTTGTATGATCTGCTAATATTTTTCTCGGTTCTGGGTGTTTCCTACGTACAATATGAACGTATCGGTGACGTAGTTCCCATAACACACGCTCTGCTTAGTTCGTGGCTAGATGACGGTGTGTGTTCGTAGATTGGTCCGCGCGGGCGGCGCGGGCGTGCCGCTGTCGGGCGCGGTCACGTTCGCGAAGGACGAGCTCGGCCGCCGCGTGGACGCCTGCCCGCTCTACTACACGCCCGACGCCAGGCGCAACAACAACACAACCAGCTCCACCGGCACCGGCTCCGGCACCGGCACCGGCTCCGGCACCGGCACTGGCACCTCACCCAACAACACCCACGCCAAGGACAACAAGACCAAGCACGACGACTACATGGACGCGCTCAAGGACTTCACCACCACCTGGCTCACTAAACTAGGTAACACTCGTTCATTCATTCATAAAGTAATAACAGCATCCGCGTCAACAGAAAGTGGTATTTGTCTAGATATCCTGATGGTGCGCGGTTACCGTCGTCCATTGAAATCTGGAACACCCGTTTTGCTGATGCGTTACCTGCTCCGAAGAACTCCTTTTACATAATTTATGAAGCGGGTCATGTTATAGTCCAGCGCAAACACTTCAGAACGCAGCTCGTTCCACGGCTTACATAATTATGTAAACGTATGTCGTCAGCTAGCTAGCAACACCGTGTAAATCGATTTTGGTAACTTGTCAGAGAACCAAAGTTATCGATGTAACTCAACGAATTAGCAAGCTGAAGTGGTAGTGGGCCGGTCATATCTCGCGAAGAACCGATAACCGCTGGGGTAAACGTGTTCTTGAGTGGAGACCGCGACTCGGCGAACGTAGTGTAGGACGCCCTCCGGCCAGGTGGGATGACGATCTGCGAAAGACTGCAGGCAGATTGTACGATCCCAGTTAGGACCGTACAAGTAGGTTAAGTTGGTGTAAATTAACTTACCATGGAGCACGGGTACTTCCAAGATAGCTATTCACATCACTTACCTACACTGATATTAATGTAAAGTGAAAACACTTATTTTCACTAAAAGTTTATTTATTCACTAATTATAAGTAGTTGAAACGTAATCGATTACCACTCGCCGCGACTGTCTCGCGCGGTCACCTTAAGTGCACTCGTCGTTCAAGTCATTCCGCTTATTGCGGTAAAACTAATGTACGTCACCGTACACAGATGCTGGATGCGGCAAGCTGAAGACAGGGCGCTATGGCGCTCATTAGGGGAGGCCTATGTCCAGCAGTGGACTAATATAGGCTGATGATGATGAACTTTTCAGGAGAAGCGAAAAACTGTTTTATCAACTCCGTGCATTCTACAGAATTGAAATGGCTAACGGTTACTATGTACCTCGTGTGTTCATAAGTTTTGAGACGAACTTATTTAATTAATTTAAAAAGAAAGTTATTCATGCAACCTTTTTTAAACTTTTAAAATTTTAAATTTCGAATGTTTTGAATCAGAAAAAATATACATTTTAATATTTGTTTCATTCTCCGTGAAAATGGCGCCAACAAAAGATTTGCGTGCGACTGTAATTTCACTGTTTCAAGCAGGAAAAAAACCAATGCAAGTTTTTAGTGAAATCCAAAGTTTGGGATGTAGTCGGAACTTTGTGTATTATACCATAAAGAGGTACAAGGAGACCGGCTCTTTAGAAGACCGTGGTAGATGTGGCCGCCCGCGGTCTGTAAGGACGCCCGCCAACATCAAAGTAATCAGAGAGCGAATTCGTCGCAACCCTTGCCGGACTCAAAAGAAATTACAGACCAACATTTCGCGAATATCGGTGAACAGGATACTTAAATATGATCTTAAACTAAAGGCCTACAGTCGAAGGAAATTATTTAAACGAGCGTCTTCGTAAATTGCGACTGGAACGATGTCGGAACCTATTGAAGAGACACGATCCAAAAAATATCCTGTTTACCGATGAAAAGATCTTCACGGTGGAAGAAAAGTTTAACCGGCAGAACAATAAGGTTTACGCCAGAAGTTCAAAGGACGTCCAGCCATCTGTACGCAATGTCCAGCGCACTCATCATCCAGCAAGTGTGATGGTTTGGTGGGGTGTTTCCTACGAGGGGGTCACTTCGCTTCATTTTTGCCAGCAAGGCGTCAAGGTGAAGGCACAAAATTACCAAACCGACATATTGGAAGCGGTGGTTAAACCATTAAATGATACGCTATTCGCTGGAAAATACTGGGTTTTCCAACAGGACTCTGCTCCCTCCCATAAAGCTAAGACTACCCAACGTTGGCTGGAGGCCAATTTGCCAGGTTTCATTCGGAGCGAAGATTGGCCCTCGTCAAGCCCTGACTTGAATCCTTTGGATTATTCTTTATGGACGGAATTGGAGCTGAGGGCATGCAGAAAGTCTCACCCAAACCTGGATTCTCTCAAGCGAGCCCTTATTAAAGAATCGAAACGGATTCCCATTGAAAAGATTCGTGTCGCCATAGATGAATGGCGCACGCGTTTGAAGGCCTGCATTGAATGCAAAGGCGGCCATTTTGAATGATTTATTTTTAAATACAGATCTAGGTGTCAGTAGTTTTAATTTTAATATCCAATAAATGAATACTCAACTTAGCTCCAAAAATATTTTAGTTTTACTGTGTCTCAAGACTTATGAACACACGAGGTATGCAGAATATGTGCTGTTTGAAAATCTTGAAAACTTATTTGGTGATGTTTATTTTTTTGAATAACTGCCTGTGATTGGTCGTAATACACTGTTTGTATTGTTGAACAGAAATGTAAAGACCTATCCGATCGCATTAATATGTAAAAAGTGTAAAATTTCGAGTTCAGCGGTGTTGTTAGCTGACCGACGATATGTGTTATATCTGTATATTAGTTTAATTGTTGTTTTCAGAGGGTGATAAGTTAGAACAAGTGTACGAGGAGATTCAGGAGAAGTTCCCCGGCTATCTCGGAGCTCACGTCGCATATCTACAGGGCGTAGATTCACCTTCTGATCCCAAAAAGTAAGATTTACCCTATAGATCAGTCCAGACTATTAAACATACCATTTTATAAAAAAAATGTTATTAAGCGTATTTTGAATAATATATAAATAGAACTTAAGGGATTTTGTATGTAATTTTTCCGTGTTTATAATGTTAATTATGGATCTTTATCGGAAATAAATGAATAATAATAATAAACATAACACACTAAAATGGTGAAAGGTGAAAAATATTGTTCTAGGCTTCGCTTATTGATCTCGAGCGAGGAATCGATGTAAATCCATTTAAAATTTTAAATTCACATAATTTCTAAGCTTTCTATGCATGCGATTTCAATGAATAAAAACCTATTGACTTTGACAAAAAAAAATAATGTTTTTTTCAACAGATTACCTCATGCCAACGAAGCCCCTGACGTAACAACTGCGTGGTGCGAACAACTAATTGCTACTGCAGAAAAGGCAAGTATATTTTACTCACAGACATCACCTTCCATTTGCATCCACTTGGGGGTTTTAGGGGGGGGATTGTAAAAATATTTCTTAGAGCAGTCCTTGGTTTTTTTGTATAAAAATATAACTCATATTGTACAAACGGGTATTTTCACGTACTGCACTATCGGTGAAGGCACCGACTAAGTTTCGACTCATTCCGAGAGTCTTCGTCAGGGTGTGTGGTTGCGACTTTCTCCTTCCGCGTCGCGCCGTGCACTACTAATACCCTGATGAAGACTCTCGGAATGAGTCGAAATTTAGTCGGTGCCTTCACCGATAGTGCAGTACGTGAAAATACCCGTTTGTACAATATGAATAGTCAAGTTCACGATAGTTTTTGGAATAAAAAAAAAAAACTATTGTTTCAGGCATAAGCCTAATTATTATTTTTGTATTTTTTTTTTGCAGGTTATAAAGGCGATCGACCAGGAAAAACTATTAGCTTACTTGGGAATGAAAAACGACACGAGAAGCGACGCCAGCAAGATCAAGCAGTAAGTACTGAAATTCTGTAACAAAAACAGATACAATACAAAATTTAAAAATAAATCTTTTAAATACGTATTTTAGACAATATATAATTGGTACCTACTTAGGATGCTAATTGCTTGACAAACTTGTTTGCGTGCTCACGCGCATATAATATATAATACTAGCTGTTGCCAGCGGCCTTGAACGCTTTCATGTTTCTAACTTCAAAGAGCAAAGACTTTCAAACAAAGTTCACCCTCCCCCCTCCCCCCTCCCCTCTCCCCTCCCCCATTGACTGTGGTTATGGTTTTCGGCTAGAATAACGATATCGTCGGCGAAAAATGTTAATGCCATACTCTGACCAATCATGCTTTCTGAACATTGTTTCCAGGATAGATGTAAATAGTTTTGACGATATGGGGTCGCCTTGTTTTACGCCTCTTCTTTATTTGGAACGGTTGACCGACGATCTCCAGTTTTGTTTTAGCACGGTAGTTGTTATAACTTGTCTTCAATATATTTATAATATATAAATTGTGTATGGAGAGCAAATTCCATTTCTTCCAGGCTTTTCCAAAGATGGGGATGTAAGATAGAGTCGAACGCCTTTGTGTAGTCTACGAATGCTATGTAGATAATCTAATTGTATGCCTTTCTATGCATTGTGTCAATGGGATGATTTGATCCACTGTTGAATAGCCCTAGGATGATCCGCTCGAATCAAATGGAGTTCGACAATGTAAGAACCGTTGCATGTTTAATGACACTAGTTATTGTTGTTGTTGTTCAGGGAGCAGGAGAAGCAGCGCGGGTACCTGATCGAGGCGCTGTGCCGGCGCGGCGTGGCGCAGTGCCGCCTGCGCGCGCTGCAGGGCGGGGACGCGCTGCACCACGCGCTGCACGACAACATGCAGGACCTGCTCAAGTACACCGACCTCACCGACACCAAGGTACAACCTCACCGACACCAAGCTATAACATCACCGACACCAAGGTGCAACCTCACCGACACCAAAGTATAGCCTACCCCACCGACACCAAGGTACAACCTCACCGACACCAAGGTATAGCCTAACCTCACCGACACCAAGGTGCAACCTCACCGACACCAAGGTACAACCTTACCGACACCAAGCTATAACATCACCGACACCAAGGTGCAACCTCACCGACACCAAAGTATAGCCTACCTCACCGACACCAAGGTACAACCTCACCGACACCAAGGTATAGCCTAACCTCACCGACACCAAGGTGCAACCTCACCGACACCAAGGTACAACCTCACCGACACCAAGGTACAACCTCACCGACACCAAGTAACAATCTCACCGACACCAAGTAACAACCTCCGACACCAAGGTCTACTGCTGATAATTATGTTCCTTCCTTTGCCATCAGTACTTTCTTAGGTGAGGTTGCGTTACCCTGCGTTACAAATCTTCTGAAACTAAAGTCCGACTTAAATATTCCCACGGCCCAAAGTCATCGGTTTAGAGTGGTTGTTTGGAAAAATGTTCTGATTCTTATAATAAAATCAATATATTTATCTAAGGAGCATGATGCTGAAGATGACTAAGTGTACTTATTTGTTTGGACAGGCGATCCACTACGGCGTGTGGCATTACTTCACGTTCCAGCAGTGGGGGCGCGCCATCAAGCTGCTGAACAAGATTCTGGAGGATCGTCCCTCCAGGGAGGTGGAGGAGCGTCTGATAGAGGCGTACTCGCAGCTCGGCTGGCACCACCTCGCCGACGCCGGACAGAAGGCGATACCGATCAAGTACCCCGCGCAGTACAGACATTTCTAATTAACGATATAGCTCGATTTTGTACTCATTACCAAAATTACAATTATTTAGCTGAAGGCACAGTATTCTGACCAGAATGGTCATACGGCATCTGTCTATTTTGCTAATGGAATTTTGTACTCATTACCAAAATGACAATTATTTAGCTGAAGGCACAGTATTCTGACCAGAATGGTTATACGGCATCTTGACTATTTTGCTAATGTAATTTTGTACTCATTACCAAAATGACAATTATTTAGCTGAAGGCACAGTATTCTGGCCAGAATGATTATGGTAATACGGCATCTGACTATTTTGCTGATGGAATTTTGTACTCGTTACCAAAATGACAATTATTTAGCTGAAGGCACAGTATTCTGACCAGAATGGTTATACGGCATCTTGACTATTTTGCTAATGGAATTTTGTACTCATTACCAAAATGACAATTATTTAGCTGAAGGCACAGTATTCTCGCCAGAATGATTATGGTTATACGGCATCTGACTATTTTGCTGATGGAATTTTGTACTCGTTACCAAAATGACAATTATTTAGCTGAAGGCACAGTATTCTCACCAGTATGGTTATACGGCATCTGACTATTTTGCTGATGGAATTTTGTACTCGTTACCGTTTGCTGATGGAATTTATACTCAACAAAATGGGAATACAGTAACTGACTTCTTTGCTAATAGTATGTATTTTAACCAGAAATAGTACATAATATTTCTTATGATGTGTTCTAAACATCCGGGGAATTACCAAAAACTATTTAACTACCTATTTAACGCACCTTCAGTCTCCAATGAAAGTTAACCGAGCATAAAATTAAAACACTTACGGTCTCATTACGAAACGTGGTCTAAACTCGAGTTTAAGCCAGGACTACTAAGTCCAGGTCTAAATATAGACATTTGGTTTAGACTTGACTTTATTACAAAAGCAGATTTTTCCGAGGTCTAACTAAACCCAACTAGAACTCGGGTCTACGTGTTTCATTCAATCATTCACTGACAACAGCCAATGATCTTGGACTTTGCATGCCACAAACATCGATAACGTTCCATTCCTTCAAGAATCTTGAATAAAATTATTTTATTATTATTTGTTTCTATAACCAGTCAGCTTATAATTAAAATAAACAGAAACATTCTCTGAAAATAAAATAAAATATATTTTTTCTAAGAAGTTACAGATTACGTTTATTTACTACTTGAAACGAAACGTAAGCGACAAGGCGCCAGTATGCCCTTCAAATCGCAACAATCAACATCCATTGGTATCGTCAATCAGATTCAAGTCCATTTTCAAGCTTAGTCGTTTAGGGATCACAAACAAAAATCAGATAAGTACGAATCATCGAAAGTCAAAGTCAAAGTCAAAGTCAAAATTCATTTATTCAATAAAATCACAAGGACCACTTTGAAACGTCGGTTTTTATCTAGGTGCCTGTACCTCCGCGACCAAGCCAGGAAAGAAAGGCAAGAAAACAAGGCTGGTTATTCTTTTTAATGATCCTTTTACAAAACAATAGGTTCGAGTTGGAGCATTTTCAATCCCAAGAGTTTTTGTCATCTTAATAATCAGATATTTTATAGTATGCCTTTTTATAAAGCTTTTGTTTAATTACGTTTTTAAATTTGTTAATTGATAATTTTTGTATATCTCTTGGGAGTTTGTTATAAAAGCGTACACCGTGCCCTTTAAACGATTTACCAACTTTATAGAGTCTACAAGTGGCAACAGCGAGTTTATCTTTATTTCTAGTATTAACATTGTGATTATCGCTTTTTTTCTTAAGATGCACAAACATAACTTCAAACTTGAGAGACGATACCGACATAGAGCGTCAACGTAGATCATTGTGTGTAGTTGGCAACATGATAGCGAGGAAATTTTTCAACTGCTCATCTGACGTGAGGGTCATCCTGTTCAAATCATATTGTCAGTCCTTCTACACATGTCAACTTTGGACAGATTATACCAAATATCGCACGACGGTATCAGAGTGACCTATAACAATGTTTTTAGACATCTCATGGGTCTGAAGCGCTATTGTAGCGCTTCAGAAATGTATACTGAATCCCGTGTTGACTCTTTTAATGTCATCCAGAGAAAGAGAATAGCCTCCTTTATGTCCAGAGTTGACATGTGTAAAAAACGCAATTATAAGGAGTATGGCAGATCGTTTGATCTTGTCAGATATTTACAAACGGTGGGTGGCTATTGCCACCTAGAATATTATGATATTTTTTTATTTTTATTGACTTAGGTATCAGATATACCTATTTGTGTATTTTTTAGTTTTTTAGTAGAATTTGTATTGTACAATGGATCTCGTGTCTGAAAATAAAGAATTTATTATTTATTATTATATTATATAACCTCTAATTCTACAACAAGCAATTACATTCAAATCCGTAAAAAGACGGCGGATTGAGCTAAAACCAGAGATAAACTAGGGGGTTGGCCGGTTTAATTATAAACTACAGATAGACCGAGGTTTTTGGCTTAAACCTCGTTTCGTAATATCAATTTTATAAAACCAGAGTCTAAACCCGAGTTTTTTCTTAAACTTGACTTAAACCACGTTTCGTAATGAGACCGTTACTTTTTTAGAATTTTCCACAACTTAACACTTCTGTTACTTTTAATATGATAATCAAGGTGCAGCAGTAAGTAAATAAAATCAATTTATAATATTTGTCGTACCGCGTTTTAAAGGGGCCATTTTGTGGCATGGATAACTTAAGATTGTGCCTTAGTTCGATCGAATTGCGCCAAGTTCAGCGACTTAACCTTAGATTATGATCTAACTCAACTATAGTTAATTATCTTGGACCTACCTACTCTTGATTGGTGCAAAGATGAAAGTGGTTGAGGTGGCAGATGAAAAGTACCTAAATAGTATAATAGTTTAATTTGTCTAGCGAAATCGAGCTGTTTGCACGTTTATGAATAAGGTTGTAAAGTATTGTTTAGTTTGAAATTTTCATATTCAGACTCGGGATGCTGAAATCCTTTGAAAATAAAATAATTAATAATTATCATTTAATTTTACTGTGTTACCAACTAGGGGTCTGGTGTAAAAACAATTTTTAGGTAAAAAAATGTACCTGCCTGACTACCTTCATTGGACAAAAGTGGGCATAATAATGGACAAAAGATGATTTGATATAAAGAAACTGACGCACCTTAACCAAACTTTAAAACTGTTCAAAATTAAATAAATAATGCATGGAATATTTTGAACCTACGCCAGCCCGCGTCTTCACTTGCGTAGTAACAATAAAATTAACCTATATGTATCTGGAATACATGTATCGTGGTGAATATATTCATTTCATCCGAATCGGTCCAGCCGCAATACAATTATCGGTAACAAACATCCTTACTTACAAATTTATCATCGTAGTAGCATGGAAGTAGGATATTCTGGCGCAGTGGGCGAAGGCCCGTCTGAGACGCAGAAGTTTGGGTTCGATTCCCGCCGCGAGACAAATGTTTGTATGATATGCAAACATTTATCTCGGGTCTGGGTGTTTTCTATGTATAATATGTACGTATTTATAAAAAAATGCATATAAGTAGTAGGTACATAATATCAGTCATGTAGTGCACGGCGCGACGCGGAAGGAGAAAGTCGCAACCACACACCCTGATGAAGACTCTCGGAATGAGTCGAAACTTAGTCGGTGCCTTCGCCGATAGTGCAGTACGTGAAAATTCCCATTTTGACAATATGAATAGTCAAGTTCACGATAGTTTTTGGAATAAAATCAGTCATGTAGTTCCCATAATACAAGCTTTGCTTAATTTGGGGCTAGATGATGCTGTGTGTAATTGTCCAGCATTATTTATTTATATTATGGAGTGATTTAACTTAACTTTTAATTCGTACTTAAGGTGCGGCAGCAAGATATATTTCCATTATTGCCATGACCCCTTAAGAAGCAATAATTTTAAAGACGATTTGTACCAATAATATATAGCCAAGCAAGTCATAAACAACAGGGTGCTATCGTTTTGTGTGCTCAAAAACTAATATAGACTTTTATATGTTTTTTTTTTATATTTGCATTGCATAGATAGTTTTTAATAGGTTGTGTCAAAAATAGCTTACCAAAAAACAAGCTAGAATTGATGGTTAGCTGTGTTTACTCACTTCCTGCAAATTCAAACGGTTTGACGCGACCGTGACCCTTAGGCCTCTGATACACGACGACACTAGACACTGGACACTAGTGTCCGGTGTCAGTGTCGCCGTGTCTCCTTAGCATTAGATAGAACTTGAAATGTTGTAGTAGTTATTAACTAACTTGTATTTTAGCAATAAATGAATTAAATCTTTGAAGGCTAGATTATATATTCATATATAATTGTTAAAATATGAAACATTTTATGAGATTTTAATGCATTTATGTTGTTGAATGTCGAAAGAAAAATAAAAACCGACTCCAAAAAACGGAAGGTTGCTAAAATGTCCAATATACAATTTAATCTTCTTGTTTTTAATAGGGACCCTTGAAGTATGCTCTGCCCATTAAAAAAAGAATCATTAAAATCGGTTCACAATTGGTGAAGATATCCTATAACATAAACAAAAAAACATGATTGAAGGGAAACAGATACCTCTGGTGTTGCAATCGTCCACAGGTTACGGTAACCGCTTACCAACAGATGGGCCGGATGCTTTTTGCCATTTAAGTTGTATAAAAAAAAGACCAATTCAGAACCTTCTCCTTTTTTGAAGTCGGTCGAAAAAGGTAAATTACTGCCAATGTATTTCTGAGAAAACAGATATTATTTCATTTCTTGAACCCGAAGCAATAACACACGTCCAATTTAATAGTATTTTTGAACTTTTGAGTAGCAAGTCGTAATTATTGCGTGAGATTTGATTCCGTTAAAATGTAGAAAGAAATGGCACAGATTCGCAAAAGAATATTACAGATTCGCACGCTATTTATAAACTTGGTTTAGTCTTGGCATAGTTTTTTTATCGTACCTAACTAAATCGAAGCCAGTCCAAGATTTATAAATAAGACTGCAAACGGATCCTATATTTTGTACATAATATCATCATAATGAGAGATTATTATCTTTTACAATACTTGCGCTATTATGTTCTATCCTTTCTTACTTAAATAAAATTCTTATGTATAATTGTGTCGCAGATGGATTGTTTAGTTAGCAGTTTTACATAACCGCTAGCTGTTTTACAAAACAGTGCTGTTTTCTAATCAGGCGTAATGACGTCGAGCCTGATTGTAATTCGGATAGACAAAGATTTTCGTGTTTTCCAATGCGGCTGACAATGTGTAGCCGTTTTATAAATTGGAGCGCCGTTTTGTAGTTTCAAATAAAAACCTAAGAATCTAACCTCTCTTCTGTTTACAATATGGCTTAACATTGGCAGCGTTTTGTTGAACGGTCTGCCGCCATGTTGCTATACCCTAATACAAAGTTTATTTGAGGGACTTAACTTTATTTTACTGTAGATATTTATATTTAGTTTGTTTACGCAAAACCTCGGTCCTATCTGTTGTAGGCAGACCGAGACAGGGTTCATGTGAGATACCTACCTATAAACACCATCTATATATCTACCATGTGAAAGCAATAAATGTTTTGAGTATTGAACGTATCGTAATAACATTCCGACATGACGCCAAATTAGAAAACAGCACTGTTTTTTAAAGTAGCTAGCCGTTATGGAAAAGAGCGGATTATACATTTTAGCTGCGACATATCAATTTTGTCAGTGTTTTTATCATGGTAACGTTGTCTAGAGACCGGTGTCCACCAAAGCGGAACGGAGGGATTTAAAAGCGAACCAAATTATCAGACGAATGCGTCCCAAAATGCTGGCTGCATTGCCCCGCTGAATGGCAATACTAATGCGTTGACCCAGCTTTCGGGTCACAATTTAATACGCGATAGGCTCTATAACAACCTAAGTTCAACATTTTAATATAGTTTTTGCTTTTATTTATCTTATCTCCTCTCAGCTGTATGTATTTACTTTATGTAAGGTTAGATAATACATAATATTATTTAGCCTTTAATTTGTACTGCTTTTACAGTTACCCGCAGACTTTACTATGTAAATTATTTGATGCTATGTTTTGTCAAGTCTTTGCAATCTGTATAAAAAACGACGCATTATGTATACATAGATAATGTTTTTATGTTTATGAATTTGTGAATAAGATGGAATAAATTAATTATTTGAACAATGTCTGTGTTTATTTGTTAGTCAGTTATTCAGTGAAATAAAAAATATCATTTTGAATCGTCTTCTACGATTTATGTAGCCGAGACGCAAAATATGCGGATTTGATTCACGGGCATGTTCTATCTGTTCCAAGTTTGGATGTTGTGATACCATCGTACTCGTAGTTTCTGAAACTCACGATACAGGGAATGCTAGTGTGGGGCAAGACTATTAGCTGACTGTTGGGTATATATGTATCTATTCCGACCAAGCCTAGAATGATCGGGTACCAAAACTTACCACCAGAAATAATAAATAAATAAATAAATAATGCTGGACGGCATCATCTAGCCCCAAGCTAAGCAGAGCTTGTGTTATGGGTACTAGATGATTGATATACTTAATACAATACATTACATAGATAGATATTTTTTTATTATACATAGAAAATACCCAGAACACCCGGAACAAATATTTGCAGATCGTACAAATATTTGTCCCAGGGCGGGAATCGAACCCGCAACCTCCTGTGTAGCAGGCGTAAATGACTGCAGGTACATTACTGCAGCAAAAAAGAATCGAATCTCGTATGCAGAGAATTAGAGCCAATCATCGTGCAGGTAAATGTTCCCGAAATTCGAAAGTTTGTGCCCCAACCGTTTTCGAGTTATTTTTCGAGTTTCGTTTTATTGGGGTAACGTTTTTTTTCGATTATTCGGGTTAGGACAGATTTGTTTTATGACAGATTCTGGTTAATACAAATTCTTTTAGTGTTTCCGTTAATCATGTTCGCTGTAACACGGATATCTATATAGAACGACATAATTGAGCCTCAGCTCAAGAACACTCCTGAGTTTTAAATAGGGAGGTAGGTATGAACGTACCGTACGGTTTTTCATCATCAGATCTCTGTAGGAATGTAAGTTATTGCAAAAGATAGTTAGTAGAGGGAAATACATTGATTCATACAACTAAGTACAAGTATAGTAGATATATACAAAAATACAGATGAAATGGCTAGCTATCTAAAGACTTGCAAACTATCTATAGAAACTCAACTGATCCAGATCACTCCCAGTCGGAGAAGAGAGAGTAAATTCAATGTTCAGTCAACGACATGGAAACCGTCTTAAAGTACTTTCTCTGTGGAAACTTGGTCTCGAGAATAATCTTCATGTTAAATTAAGAAAAAAATAATATAATAACATTCCCTTGTCAATACATCTATGAAAACTGATGTAATGTTCACGAAATTATTAAGAAAAATTGCGATAATCGCAATGTTAATACTAGAAATAAAGATAAACTCGCTGTTGCCTTGCCACTTGTAGACTCCATAAAGAAATGAACTCGTTTAAAGGGCAATGTGCTTTTATAAAAAACTCCCAAGAGACAATTAAAAACGTAATTAGACAAAAACTTTATAAAAAGGCATACTATAAAAATATCTGATCATTTAGATGATAAAAATCTTGGGATTGAAAATTCTCCAACTCGATAAAAAATGTATGTAAGTACCTCGTTTTGTAAAAGGATCATTAAAAAGAATAACCAGCCTTGTTTTGCTTGCCTTTCTTTCCTGGCTTGGTCGCGGAGGAACAGGCAGTAGATAGGTAAAACTTGTGATTTTAATGAATAAATGAATTTAGACTTTGACTTAAAATAGATACCTACCTAGTGGAAGGAGTCGAGTCGAAATAAATTGAGTAGGTAAACTATAATAGTGTTCATCATCGTTTTTATCGTCGCAAAAAGATAAGGAAAGGAAATACCCGGGGCTCTTGCAGGTTCCTCGCGCATAGTGTTGGGAACAATTCCAATGAATTAATCTTTTGAATTTGACTTAGGTAACCGGAACACGTGTTGGCGTGGTCCTCCAGTCCTCCAGATTTGATGATTTACAGAGGGGAAAGATAATGCCGCCTGCATCGACGAATGCTAACGGTTTTACGTGGCGAGTATATAAGAATAAAATGATTTTAGTATGTTTTATGCTGATTTTCTTTGATACCTATAATATACAGGGCGTAAAAAGACGACTACCGAAAACTGGAGGGGTCGAAAACTGGGTCCGAAAACTGGAGGTAACTGGGGTTGGAGCGAAAAAAAAACGCTAAAAATATGTTGACATATCTACGCCTTTTTCATTTTTTTTTCTAGTTACATACACATAGTACAACATAATAAGACCATATCTATCTAATTATTTAATTTATAAAAGCAAAAATAAAATAAAATAAAAAACAGCAATGTACGCATAAAAAGCAGCAAGCAGATTCCACTCGTACTAAACGAACAGCTGATCTCGCCCGCGGTCATTGATCGAGCGAACATTGCTGGCTGCCGAAATAAATAAAAATCTTGAAACATTATTTTCTCCGGCTATAATTTTTTTTTCGAACAACTGTTTTTTTTGGTTGGGTTTTGGGTGCTGTACCACCCCCTTTCGTTTTCGGAAGTCGTCTTTTTACTCCCTGTATACTAAGGAGCAAAAAATAGCGCGACCAGTAGGTAGCGAACGTCGAAGAGAGATGGCTTTTCTTCAACCTCCAGGTATGTGAGGAGGTGCCAGGAAATTGAGGTTACTTTTTATAAATATAGGTGTAAAGACACCATTTCATGCAGTAATTGCCATCTTTACAAAACACGGCATTTTTATCATAAATAAATGGTTTAAAAGGGTGGAGTTTTCAGTGTAAGCTGGTAGAGCTTTTGAACTTGTTGAGCTTATTTACCTACCTGCACCTACCCAACTAGTAGGTACATACGTATATATTATCCTTTCTACTTCAGCCTTACCTACATTCGGCTTTGCCGTAAGCAATTCGAGGTTAATTCAATATTGATTAGATAAATTTGAGTTGAATAAAGTCCTTTGACGACCTTTATTATTCAGAACCCCTTCGAAAATACGCAGAGTCCGCATTCAGGTATTGCATTGAATTATTAAACACAGGCACGTCGTGGGACTAGACGGATCGAGTTGTTCCTTCTTACAGATTTATGAGGGTAGGTACCTAGCTAGAAATTCTGAATGATTTTCGCACAAAGTTGGATAAATGGTTGGCACAAAGTGGGATGAATGGGACACGCAATACATGGGAATGAACCAGGATTTCGTACTCACCTTATTATTTAATTCAATTCATTTATTTATTTCAGACCAAAATTTACCAATTAAAAACTTAAAGCTAATCTTAGTGATATGTAGGTACCTACACATAAAAATCGCGACATGTGAAGACTTATCCAATCTTCTATCCCCAAATTTACCTGAATTTAGTCATATTGAAGTTGACGTTTACCTATATATTGCAATATTCATAAAAAGTGCTAATAATCATAAACATTTGACGGTAAAACAAAGTGCAATCGGTGAATCGTGGTTGCGCAGACTCAGCCGCGTGGTCAATCCAATCCCTGGACACCGGCGTCTATCGCGGAGATCATCAGCAAGGTTCCTCTTCGCGTCGCTGGGATATACCTAAGCAAGGACGCTGCCTAAAGATTTCTACCTTCCTATATTCCCAATTGTTCCTATATATGCCGTGATCTTATTGCCAATATTTTCGATTATATTCAGTCAACAAAACCGCTGATTCAAATAGTTGAGCTTTGAATCACCGCTCTAGATTTCTATATGTCTGGACGAGCCGACTATCAACAGCTCTATATCTATAACATATTGGTTATTTCCGCCATAAATTTTAGTAGCCCGGCGCTAATTACTCGTACTTAGTTAAAATATTTTTTTTGGTTCTTTTCAGAGGGCGCTAACATTCGCGAAGGTTTTTTTAAACTTCTGCGGATATCACACATGTCTTTCAAGTTTTTGTACTACCCAAATAAATATATCTTGATTTTTTGAATAAAATACTTTTATCGCCGAAACGTCTCTTCGAAAACAGTGATGCAAATTTCAAGAGAAGCGGCGGAGCTGAGAACATAGGATAGTAAACGAGTCCCTCTGGTGAAATAACTGGAAATGTTCGACTGAATTTTCGGACGATCTTCAGTTTTGAAGTAATAAGAGCGCCGTTCAAAGCGAAATGTAAAACGGTTAGAGCTAATGTCGGCTTTAACGTTCTGACGTTTTCAAAATGATTAATTTTCTGAGTGATAGTGCAAACGTATCTCGTGTAATTTGAAGCCACTCAACAAAGACCGGTCTTATTAATGAATTATTAGTCGTAGGTAGATCGACGAAACTAAATTAACGATTTCAGCAGCGCTTTTTGTTCGTGTTTAAGTATAAGAAAATTTTAACCTAATCCTCACGATACGTCAGGGCTGGTTATGTAACTATCCCATATGGACATCCTTAGGTATATATTCAGTGCGTAGAAAGTAGAGGGCAGTCAGAGGAAAGTCCGAAAACTACATTTGGCACACTTATTGTAACACTAACCGATGCATATAACTTAGTTTTTTGTTGGATTTAGGGCATGCCGTTTTTCACACAATTAAATCATCAAAGGGTGTAATATAATCAAAGCTGTCACAAAAGGATTACCTGTGTTGTAAGGAGCTAGTCGTCTCCTCCAAACTGGACCTACCTACATACTTACTTAATGACCCATACGTGGAATGTTACAGATGCAGGCAAAGCGAAAGTAGGTATGAGAGGCGGATAGAAAGCTCTCGTTACAGATTCTATGCACTATTTCCAATTCCACATAAAATAAAACGACCTAAGTTCATGATGTTCTAATTAACTAATTCGTCCATTTGGCTTTGGTTGGCAAAGTCTTGGCGCTGTGCCGAATAAATTACTAGTATGATTTATGCTGCCTAATGCACATTATGAAAGCGTGAATTCAGTAGGCAAATTTATGCTTATTTAATGCTTTACCATTAAGGATTAAGATTGCATATTCCACGGTCACATTGTATTTACCTACTTAAGCCTCGACAGTTCAATGTTTCTGTGAGATAGTATCGATAGCATTGAAATTATCGTGGCTTGATATCATTTTAGGATATTATTACGACTTTTATATTCTTCTGCTGACGTTACGATCATTTCTCATCTCACTTGTGCTCGAGGGGAAGGACCTCTAAATGGACAACGAAACGTCAGCAGGAGAATAGTAAAGTACGTGGTATAGTCGTTATTACGTCCTAAAATGACCGTATCGATATTTGATACTAATAATTGCTTGGGAACCCATGTATGGAATTAAAATTTGGAGAACAATAGATTTGGCTTTGGTAAGAATGACCCACTCTGTCCAGCCAAGAGGTCTATGCGAAATCTCAAAACTTAAACATGACTAAGTAGGTAAGTCTACGCGACGTAGAGGCACCGTAGCATGGTTCTGCTACGCGATCTCGTAGATACGATTACATTGCATTCATCACCACCACTAATCATTGGATATAGTTCTAAAGAGCTTTAAAAAAACTCGAAACTTTATTGCCAATTGACACAATGAAAAGGAATTTACCACTTCTTGGTAAATTCATTAACTATAATACTTTCAATCGTTATCAAGTAAATGATAACACTTACAGTCTAGTTTGGTTGGGGTCAATATCGTAGAAGATAAGTATAGGTACCTACCTAAAAAAGAAATATACCTAGAGGTCTCTATTTATTATTAACTGCGACGTAAGGAAGTGCTTTTGGCATAAGAGGGTGTATGTTTGTAGGTTGACATGGATTTTAATAAAATAATAATTTATTTTGCGATGCATGAGTTTTAATAGATATTTTCATAATAATGATAATGTTGTGCAATAATAGCATGCAATAACACAGGTACTTACCATACTCAAGGTATTTGAAGTGGGATGGAATGTAAATTGGTCATTATGCAAACAGCGAATTGCAGTTATTCCGGCTGCAGTGCAAAACTTTCAGGAAATATTTTATATGGTTCTCACGATTTCAGTTATACTGTTTTAAGTAGCTTTTTTTGATAATAAAAAAAACTATGTAGAACTCCGTTTTCAGTTCAATAAAATTTGGTTTATCTTTGATTTCCGATCGACGATCGACTGAATGATCGACGAACGCCAACCGCCAACCAACGCGTTCGCCGATCCTGAAGAGGCACCTTTTTTGGTTCTAGGGCATGCCGATTTTCTCACGATGTTTTCCTTCATCGTTTTCAGCACGTGTTTACCACACCTACAGCCTACAGCCTCCGGATCGGAAGTCGGGGTACCACCCACTAGGCCAACACGGCTAGCTAGCAATTTTCTATAAAGAAATATCATCCATTGCTTACCATCCAGCTTGCAAATACTTACACTTTAATTTCTTCAACGCCGTCGGATTATTTCCTCTCGTTGCCTCGATTGTAGATAATTGCAACTGGTACGGACTGCAGTCTTGCAGTTAATGAAATGATGCTCAGTTACGTTAATAACGTTAATTAAACGCTTTTCTGTAACGAAATAAAAGAGGCGCTTTACCTATTTAAGTAGGTATGTTATCTGTTGTAGATAGGAAGTTACCTACATATTAGGCATGCCGATACACCGACGTCGATCGATTGAGAGTCAATACAATCGATTTACGCCCAATCAATTTACCTACTGTCTATCGATTGCATGTCTGGGTGATACATAGATCACGATAGGATTCTTGTTTATTTATACTTTCATTTTTATTACAACTGGATTCTTTTCAGGTAGTCAGTGTCAGTGTACCTGTGAGTACCAAAATAAAGTTTTGACGACTTCTGTGGCGCAGCAGGCAAAGGCTCGCGTGAAATGCAGAAGATTGCGGATTCGATTCCCGCCGAGGGACAAATGTTTGTATGATCTGCAAATATTTGTCTTGGATCTGGATGTTTTCTATGTAATAAAAAAGTATATAAGTAGTATATCAGTCATGTAGTTCCCATAATACGAAGCTCTGCTTAGTTTTAAATGACGCTGTGTAAAAATGACCAGTATAGAAAAATAAGAGAAAGTAGGTTCTGGAACTTTTTTAGTCCAGTGGAATTAAGAGGGCGTTAATAACTGTGAGCATTTTATCAAGTTTGAAAAGCAAAAAGGTCAATTTTGCATTGCTAGTAGCCAGTGGTTAAACCTAGATGGAGTATGCAACTCCACATTGGCACTACACTATATATGAATGAAGGATCATAAAAAAAACATCAAAGCAAAGTTTGTTGTCATTGCCTATTCTTCAACGCCTGTGGGTCGATCACGCTAACCTATGGCTATGGAGATGGCAATCAACTTTGACATTAGTTCCCCATTTGAACGGCCCATCCATTAAATTGCGATTACACTGATTCCCCGTCGCTTGATTCCCATAGTACCTAGACTAAACTGAAGGCCATGAACCGTCTATGAACGAACGAAACTTGTGATTTTTGACAAGTAATCGAATCACGCTAATGCCATGCCTCTATCTCGATAGCGATGGGAATTAGTGTGATCGCTACCAGAGGGCCTATGCTGAGTTACAAATACGTTCAAAACTTGTCGAAACGATGTCCGTTTCGAAAATTTTTGTATGGGTTTCTTGACGATACGGTCGACGTTTTGTCATGTTATAAACTCAGAATAGACCCTCAGCGCGCTGGTCGCGCGAGGAAAGTCACGGTAAATTCACACGTAGTTTTTAAACTGATGTTTTTATATGATCCTTGTGATTTATGTGAATGAATGAATGATATTTATTTGCAAGAATATAGGTACATTAATATAATTACATAGGTATAATCAGCTTCTCTATATTCGACATTTTGGTCGTGCAAATTTTTACATTAAGTAGGTAAATACCTACAATTAAATTTATAGATTTATTAAATATGACAAATTTATAACTATATAAAATTTACTAGAATTGAAATACTTAGTCTTACCATTAAAATCTAATGCAGGCTTATTATTCAGATAGGTAGTCATTAATTGAAAAAAAACATCCGTTGCAAAGCCAATTGAAAAGTTTCTTATTAAATTCTATGTTATTCATTTTTAATATGTCTTTTGGTAATTTGTTCTATATTTTCATAGCCATAGTATATCAATTTTTATCGCATAATTTTAATCTGTTGCGCGTTATCACTAAAGGTTGAATGACAATGAATAAAAACCTTATGACTTTTACTTTTCTACCTTCGTTGTATTTAAATCTTGTTATACGATGAACGTCAAATTACTGTTCTATTATCATTGTAGCTACATCAGCCTACACTGTAAAATATGCCACTATTAGCTAATATCCGTAGGCGTCAGAGGCTCGTTAACGAGGCATAAAATACCTACCTACACCCGGTAATTTAACCGCAAATTACGTATTCATAGAAGTTCATAGTTGATACCTGCCTAGATGCATCGCTTCTCTATTTGTATAGATGTGTGTATGGTTTTCACAAATTCGTTTTTATAAATGTAAGTTTTCTAATGCGAAATACCAGTGAGAAACTAATCTACAACGCTGGAGAGCCAAAGTCAAAAGCGCGAATAAAGCTAGGGCCGAATAAAATTACTTTCAGCTCTTGACATAGATAAATGTTATCAACTTGATTTTAACTGCGCTCATGTGATACAACTTTGCATATCATTTCATCTCTCCTTATTGCAATGCTAAATACTTATCTGCGTTCCAGCTGAATTAAAAATGGCGATAGAAGTGTCGAGGCAATCCTACCGCGCAGCAAGAAAATGTTTTTCATTAATTAATAAGATGGAGCCAGCTGGTTAGTGGCCACTCGCACAAGTTATCAAGTCTAGTGGCTGGACAAACCACATGCGACAGACTTGATAATATCCGAGACAAACCTTACATTACTCTGGCAAAATGGTTATGGATGAAACAATGGCACTTTTTGCCAAGCGATGCCAAAATGTTTAGGTGAAGAGGTGTTCTCACGGTTTAGAAGTTTGGGCACGGTTTTTGTTTAGCCTGGTAAATGATTACCCGTTGCAATTTAGTTTGCGTAATTAAGCGGCGGGTTGAGTCTAGAATCCTGTCTTCAGGACAGGTAAAATAATAATAAATAATGCTGGACTTTTTTCACACAGCATCATCTTGCCCTAAGTAAGCAGAGCTTGTGTTATGGGACCTACATGACTGATATACTAACTATATATTTTTTATTTTTTTTTTGTAAATAAATCCATATAGAACATAGAAAACACCCAGACCCGAGACAAATGAATGCAGATCCTTCAAACATTTGTCCCGCACCGGGAATCGAACCCGCAACCTTCTACGTCTCAGGCGGACCTTCGCCCACTGCGCCACTGAGGTTGCCAGGTATTGTAGGTACCGATGTTTATTATGTTTCTATGTATCTAATCAGCTCACATTCACCTACTGCTGGGTATAAGTCTCCTCTCTAGCACGTCAATCTTCCCGATGCTGTGCTAATCGAACGAAGTGCGTTGGCACCACCTTCACAATATCATCCGACCACCTGGCTGGTGGTCTGTTTAGTTAATATTAATAATTGTACGACCACCTGCCTGGTGGTCTGTTTAGTTGATATTAATAATTGTACAACCACCTGGCTGGTGGTCTGTTTAGTTAATATTAATAATTGTACAACCACCTGGCTGGTGGTCTGTTTAGTTGATATTAATAATTGTACAACCACCTGGCTGGTGGTCTGTTTAGTTGATATTAATAATTGTACAACCACCTGGCTGGTGGTCTGTTTAGTTGATATTAATAATTGTACAACCACCTGGCTGGTGGTCTGTTTAGTTAATATTAATAATCGAACTAGGTATTATGTTTCCTGTGCTGATGCGTTGCGTAGAAGCTCCATGCACGGATATTCGTTGTCAGTGACAATTGTCGTTTCCTTTTCATATTATTTCTGCTGTCTACACACAAAATTAACCAGCAGACGTATCATTTTTTTCAAAGTTTGAATTGACGACTTCGGCGCGGCGCGCAAGTGGTCGGCTGCGACGCGAGAGTTACGTGTTCGATTCCCGCTTCATGACAAATGTTTGCATGTTGTGTAGATATTTCTTCCGGGTCTTGATGTTGTGGTACCACGGAACTCTAAGTTCCTGATATCCACGGTACAGAGTTGGGTGCTTTTTTAATTGGCTAAATACGCCGTGTGTCATTCAAACATGCCTTGGCACCTTAAAGATCTTATCTTATACGTCATATAGTGAAATCCGTCATATCAAATTAGAAGCTGTCAAAGTTTGTTCAGTCTATGCCTAAGTCTATTATTTCCCGATGACTTACCTACGTCATGGCAACTGTTACTGTCAATCTTATAGCTAGATATGCTCATTGAAGCACAGAAGTGCTCAGTTACATAATCTGAACATTGAATTCATGTTCAGTTGCATCAAAGACGGTTTGTCAGACAGAGAGCAGCTAGAGTAAACTGATAACGTCATCTTAACATTGACTTATAATTAGTACACGGTTTGGTCTTTCATAATCAGCCATATTCGTGGGCGAAGGTCCGCCTGGGACGCAGAAGGTTGCGGGTTCAATTCCTGTCACGGGACAAATGTTTGTATCTGCAAATATTTGTCTCAGGTCTGGGTGTTTTCTATGTATATTATGTATGTATTTACAAAAAAAAAATATATAAGTAGTATATCAGTCATGTAGTTACCATAATACAAGCTCTGCTTAGTTTGGGGCTAGATGATGCTGTGTGAAAAATGTCCTGCATTATTTATTTATTTATATTAGGGCTCACGCTAGAAAATAAAACATATCCTTTAGATCACCGTCATCAAAAACATCGAGATTTATTTTCATTTTTGTTTTCAAGCTATTTCCTCTAGCTGTTTTTTTATATACTACTTCTAGCTTCTGCCTACGGCTGCGCCCGCTTGGTACCCGGATAAAAAGTAGCCTATGTGTTATTCTAATATATAAGCTATATTACTGTAAAGTTTCATTAAAATCCGTTCATTAGTTTTTGCGTGAAAGAGTAACAAACATACATCCTCACAAACTTTCACGCGCGTTGCCGACCCTAAGACATAACAGTACGCATGTGTTTATAATTTCACAATCGGAACACAGCAATGGAAGCATTACTGAGTTGAGGCAGAAAGAGGTATGGTGGTAAAAGAACTTCCTCGAACGAGCTCTTTCACAAGACGGTGCTACGTCCTACTTAAGAAAAAAAGCGATAATCACAATGTTAATACTAGAAATAAAGATAAACTCGCTGTTGCCACTTGTAGACTCCATAAAGTTAGTAAATCATTTAAAGGGCACGGTGTACGCTTTTATAACAAACTCCCAAGAGATATACAAAAATTATCAATTAACAAATTTAAAAACGTAATTAAACAAAAGCTTTATAAAACGGCATACTATAAAATATCTGATTATTTAGATGACAAAAACTCTTGGGATTGAAAATGCTCCAACTCGAACTTATTGTTTTGTAAAAGGATCATTAAAAAGAATCACCAGCCTTGTTTTCTTGCCTTTCTTTCCTGGCTTGGTCGTGGAGGAACAGGCACCTAGATAAAAACCGACGTTTCAAAGTGGTCCTTGTGATTTTATTGAATAAATGAATTTTGGCTTTGACTTTACTTCTTTTAGTTTCTCAAATGGCTGCGGGATTTGTTTCGACCTCTAGGTACGGTCTAACACTAGGCTTAAAAAGAATACAACCTATGCTACATACTAGGCCTCAAAGAAAAAATATATTGAGTTTAATCGCTCCGCCTTAGACCTGCCCCACAGCCTTGCTCAGGAAGCGCGCGACTATTCCCACTCTAAAATGTAATTTAACTTTAATGAAGTCTCTGCGGAGTGACCCCTTCTCTGCACTTTTTGCCATTTTAATGATGCGGATATAAAAACTAAATGCTGTTCACGAAGAAAAGACTTACATGCTCTCTCTTTCGCAACTATATGGACGTAAAAATTCTGTGATGACACGATGGCGACCAATGACGTGCAGGCTCTAGTCTTTCTACGTGAAAGTTACAGAGCGTGGCTGTTTTATGATACTTGTACAGATTGCAGATTTATTTGTATACCACTAGTCTCTGCTTACGGCTTCGCCCGCGTATCACTAGAAAAAAAAAATATATCGCCTATTTATTAGGTCACGAACTCTAGGTACTTTTGTTATAAATTTCTTTTCTGACCGGTTGAGCTGTTATGAAGATATTTTTCAACAAACATCTTACTTACTTACTTACTTTATGGTAAAGCATTTCAACCAGCTCTTGTTACCAGCGGTTAGCTGGTAGAAAATTCGAAACATATTTGTTTATTGGCAGTTGGCGTCTCCAAAGTTTCGCAAAGGAATCCTACTACTAAGTATTATAAACATGAAAGTTTGTGAGGATGGATGTTTGTTACTCTTTCACGCAAAAACTACTGAACTTATTTCAGTAATATAGCTTATACATCAGGATAACACATAGACTAATTTTTATCCGGGTACACGCGGGCGATACCGTGGGCAGAAGCTAGCAAGAATATAAAATAAAACACCCAACATACATAGTCCTGACTCCACACTAGGATTCCCTGTGTTATGGGTATCAGGGGCTATGAGTACCATGGTACCACAACACCCAGATAACAAATATCATGCAATCATTAGTCCCGCACCACTACGTCACAGCTAGCTTCTTCCCGCCGCGCCATCGAAGCCGTTCAAATTGTAGAAACCGAAGTTAGATACGAGTAGTTAGTATAGGATATGTTATTGCGGGAGGCGACCCCGGCCTGCCACGAATGTGAGGCGCCGGAGGCTCCATACGCTGGAGGTGTGTGCCGCGTGGGGTCCCATGCGACACACACTTTCAGCGATCCTGGGCCGGGACCTCTCTCTGCCGAGCGTGGTAAGTGCCATGCTCGGAGGCGAGAGGGAGTGGCAGGCGATGGTCTCCTTCTGCGAGGAGGTCATGACGCAGAAGGAGGTCGCTGAGCGGGTCAGAGAGGATGACGCCCGATCTGACCCGCTCCGGCGCAGACGTCGCGGGGTACGAAGGGGGCGGTTCGCCCGCCTCCTTCATCCTCCCTAGTGGGGTAACTGGTGGAGAGTCGGGGGACTCTCTGCCGGCTGGCACGACCCCACACGTCTGAGGGGTAACCTTGGGTGAGAAGGTTACCCCTCCCTGAGGCCGAGGCCCGGACCGGTTCCCGGGCCGCCCGCCGGGATGAGATGGTGAATGCGAAAGCGATCCCATCTCGTCCCACCATGGCGGGGGACTGCTCACCGGGGGGGTTTTTAGTGGGTTCGAGCCCCACATACCCGGGGGGGAAATGCGGAGGGCATTTTCCCCCCCCACAAAAAAAAAAGGATATGTTATCACCATACGTTGTCTTGTGTCGGCAAAACGCTCAACCAAAGCAAGCTTCGATCGATGTTATAGAACATCTTATCATCCCTGTGTCACAGTCATAGCCGAGAACTGTACGGCCCACAGCCCGTTGTACGGACCGCAAAGCTGAAATTGGATACATCCCAACAATGCTTATTGTACTCTCGTTGGTTGTTGGCTCAAATTAAACAACACAAAAGTATTCACAGCACCATTTTGATACGAGGCTGTGAGATGTTACTAAAACCTAGTTATCTTTTTAAAGCAGAGACAAATACCTACAGCTAATCCAAGGGGCACATATATACCAAATAAGGAAAAATAGACGAGTATGCCACGTTCCCCGTTGCAATACCTCTTTTGCTAGACGTCATTCATATTTTCGAAGACCGTATCTTTATAATAAAATTAATATCAATCTTCAGTACTACGAAATGACTTCCTATAAATGCAAATTCAACCTGAAAAATTGGCTACTTGATCAAAACTACACAGAAACTGAAAATTTACTTGTCATCCCAACATAAAACATATAAGTACCTACCTACGTTCATCAAACATTTTAAATCACCATACTTCTTTCCTATACTCTCACACACAACACATCCATACGCCCAAACCACTCTCCCCCAACACACATCCCTCTACACACACTTATACATTGACAACTAAACATAGCACGTTTTCTCCAAATTTACCAACCTACCTACTTACAGACATTTCTCTCTTTACCTAAAATTATTGGTGTCCAATCCACAATAATAATTCTAACCTACTACTTAGTCATATATATATATATAGATATATAATGTTATCTATTTAATCACATCATGTCCGGAGGGAGGTATAGGTATGCCATCATACAGGTTCTAACCTAGTTTGGGTACCAATGTTTCTCCAATCTAAATTGTTTATCTTAGTAAAACCATTGTTAGAGAATAAGATTTGTAACGTTTGTCGTTTTAATAAATTATTATATTATCCGATTCTAGACCACGCTAGTCGTTTCCCAAACACTGACTATTCAAAGTATGAAAATATTGTCATAAAATCACCTATTATTAAGTATAATTTATCTATTAATTCATGAAAAATATTGTTGTTGCTCAACGGTTTGAGTAGATATCTCCACAAGATAAATGTTGCGGATGACACATTTTTTTAGAGATTCATTTTATACCTACCTAGGTAGGTATTTAGAAAAATCCTCGAGTAGACCCTCAGGTATTCTAAAACCTTGATATTTCTCTAGGTTTAAGACTGTAAAAATAAAATATTTACCTACATAACCCATTTGCCGTAGAAACGGTACCTTGTCTGGAACATGACAGCACGTTTCCGCTCTACGAGCAACCTGTGTGTACATTTTCCCACCTAAATATTCCGCAGTTTTACCTCTAATCTTTGTATTTTCTTGTCTAGTCCTAGAATAGACAAGACCTTAGTGTTAAGACACTCGGGAACCGGATTCCGGTCCTAAACATATATTCGCATGGGTAAGTAAACATTTTCAGGTCCTCATTTCTGTCGTTAAGTTTACGAGCCCAGCTGTACTAAGGACCTACTTGTTTATCTACCTCTAGTTTACAAAACGTTAGCTACAGAAGCACCGTGCAAGTAACGAAGTAAAACTAATTACTACTTGCTAAAGGAACGTAAAATAAGAGCTAGTGGTAGGTATCGTTTGAAGAGAGTAGATCGATTTGTCGGCCACTAACATTCACGTGTTAACATTTCAGTTCACTCCTGCAATTGTGCAGAAATATCGAGAAACAATAACAACACCATATGCCGATATATCTCAACTGAACTCGTAAATCAGTGTAATCTTGTTTCCAATGAAAATAATAGGAGATATGGCTATGTTTTAGTTTTAGATGTGGAGAAAAACGAATAGGCTGCAAGATCTATTATTGACTTACTTAATAAGATAACTTTTTGTAGACACTATCTGAAGAGATCATAAAAAAATATTCGAGTGATGTTTTTTTTTTGCTTTTTCGACGTATGATTACAATGGCAAAATAACATGATATCTTATAAGTGATTCTTATGTGTAGGTCCGATAAATCTTAAAAAACGACGTTACAAAGTTTTGGATATAAATTGAAGAATCTGTAAATTTATAGAAAATTTTAAGGGCCTAACGATTTCCACTTTGACTTTTTACCAATCAATAATTTGGAAAAATTAACTATATATTAATTTGATGAATTTTACCGCTATAATCGCTCAACTATATGCGTTTACTATATACTGCCAGCTTTCAGTGTTTCAGTGAAGCCAGACAGATATTTTAGCTTATTATAATTTGTTTAAATGGGCGCAAAGTTCTCATAATTAATGTTAAAAACTATTTATGTATTCATAAATGCAAAACAAATAGAAAATTATGTTCTTAAAGGATATTAATTGACACATTTATTTGGCACAACAGAACAATTCCCATAATTTTTTTTTTTGTGGAGAGTCTCCCTAAAGGAACAACAATCTGCCAAGTTATTTGTAAATGCTATCCTTCATTGTAGTAGGCTATGGTTAGCTATATATTGTATTGTATTTTCGTTATGATTAATAAAGATCCTTTAAAACAAAGCTTATTGTTTGCCCTTTATACAAGCTTGTAACGCCTATAGCCAGACGACCTATTTTATGAAAATGTCAAGGAAAAGCTAAGGAAAAAATATTTTTTCGAAATTAAAGACCAGTTTTTCGTTACTATTTAATTTGACGTGAAAATTTTGGTGTTTTTTTAACGACAAGGGCGTCTTTTTTTCGAATACCTCTGTGGCGCAGTGGGCGAATGCCCGCCTGAGACGAAGAAGGTTGCGGGTTTGATTCCTTGATTCCCATCGCGGGACCATGCAAATGTTTCGTATGATCTGTAAATAGTTGTCTCGGGTCTGGGTATTTTCTATGCATAATATGTAAGAATTTACAAAAATGCTTACATAGTATAGATGATAGATGATGCTGTGATGATGTGTGAAAAAATGTCTAGCATTATTTCTATCAGCTATACGAGTATATATCTACCGTCATAAAATTTACAAGACTTCTAGCACAGCAGAGTCCAAAATCTTTGCACGTGACCAAAATTATTTATAAGACTGAAATAAATATTCACAGCGAGTGACTTTTGAATCTAGAATAGAAGGAACTCTTTTCAATATATTTCCCTGTGCCGTTAAACGTGGAATTTGAATCGGAAACCAAATCTTTACCTAACTTTGCAAAAAGCTAACACGAAGTCCTGTGCACTGAATAAATCGTCAAAGCTCGGGTTCCGCACAATCTAATACGGTTTTAGGGCTCACTCGGATAATGGTAGAGCCTCTAAAAATGAACGATTACGGTCCCCGTCCCCCATACAGGTGTGGTTTCCACTGTAACTTGAGCTTTGGACGAAATGTATTGAGTAGATATCGTTCGTAGTTTAACCGGTTTTTCTTGGTCACCTATGGTCTGTAAGTGGTAGGCTTGTTGGCGACCTTTGTGGCGCAATGGGCGAAGGCTCGTTTAAGACGCAGAAGGTTGCGTGTTCGGTTCTGGCCGAGGGACAAATGTTTGTATGATCTGCAAATATTTTTCACGGGTTTGAGTTTGTTCTAAGTAAATTATGTATGTATGTACAAAAAAAAATGTAAGTAGTATATCAGTCATGTAGTTCCCATAACACAAGCTCTGCTCACTTTGGGGCTAGATGATGCTGTGTGAAAATGTCCAGCATTATTATTATTTATTGAGTTTTCTTATGTTTTATTCTGTAAATGTTTTCGTTCGCCGCCGGAATTCAAACTTACTACCCGTTAGAGCAATATCTTTTTTGATCTCTGGTCAAAAGGTTCTCTCAGAACATTTATCTTTCCATTGTCTTTCCATTCCAGGGCGTCTCAGGGTCTGGAAATAGTCTTTATTTCAAGAAAGAAGTTGGTCTTAATTATACTAGAATTAGTTTCATTTAATCCATTTCGGTCAAGCAATGGTGTATGTATATACATACATAATCATGTAGTAGTAGACTCATTGAATACATATTGGTAGGTACAAATTAAAAACTTAAGTCCATTTATTCATACAACTATTTACAAGTAGGTATATACAAAAAATACAGAAACAGCTAGCCATCTAAAGACCGTTGCAAACGATCTATAGATAGCTCAACTGATCCAGATCACTACAAGGCGGAAGCGTTCCTAAAATACTGGCCGCATTGCCACGCTAAATGGCAATGCTAATGCGTTGACCCAGATAAGGTCACGCGTCGCTTCGACCAGTCGCCCTGAAACAATTCTGAAAACGTGAAGGGACCCGGTTCCCCAAGTCGGAAGTTAGTTATAAAATATATTATATGAAAAGTTATATAAAAATCCTCAAATAAAATGTGTGCATATGCGAGCATTAGATGCTTAGATGTTTGTTAATACTTCATTTGATTTTGGTTAATTTTTGCTTCAAATCAGGCAGGTCTAGTTACGGTGGTGTCTGGCGGTATTTGGGTCGGTCCACCTGATATTTATCGGTACTTCCGTTGAAATGTGCTGTTCGAAATTATGTGCTGTGGCGATGCGAATTAAGACATGTTTTTCGTTTTTGACCTTTAGCTAGGCTAAAAATGTTTTTTTTTGTAGGTATAGAAAAAAAATAGATAAATAATGCTGGACATTTCTCTTACAGCATCATCTATCCCCAAACTAAGCAGAGCTTGTAAGTATTGTAGGAATTACATGACTGTTATACTACTTATATACTTTTTTTTGTAAATACATACATTATTATACATAGAAAATACCCAGACCTGAGACTTCTGAGGTCTGGGTATTTCCTGAGGCGGGGAATTGATCCCGCAACCTATTGTGTCTAAGGGTGTTTTCGCCCACTGCGCCACAGAGTTCGTCAATAATGTTCATATTAGGTAATGTTCTAAACTAGATTGCAATAACTTAGATTAGTAAACCTTGGCTAAACCTTGAGTCATAATTAATAGTTAAGCGATGGTTTAAATTTTGAAAATATTTCATAGGTATTCATTTTAGTAAAATATTACGTAATACTATATCCGTTCCTTTTCTTGAGATCATTTAGCTAAAGAAAGTAACCATTTCACAACCAACGCAGAACTTTCAATTCATTAACACCTCACTTAGGATGTTTAGCACGCGTTTACCAACAGAAGCGGCAATGAATAGCATCATTATGTCACTGTCAAGAACGCGAAGAATACCGTCACAGTAAAATACTTTAGGAAGTAAAAAAATAAAAAAAACACATTGAATCAACAAAGAACTTTTTGCACTTCTCGAACTTTTTATTTTATTTTGTCCTGCGAAGTTATAGACAATCCAATTTAAAAATAAATACAATAAGTTCATAAAATGCATAGAAAAATTGTGTTTTTTACGTTTTTGTGTGCTGTCGCTACTTGCAGTGCGTTTCTGAATGAAGAAAATGGAATCGAAGCCAGAGGGAAGAAAAATAAAATTGCTCTATTCGGTAAGTAAGTTGAGTCTTTTCTGTCCCCAGACATAAACTAATCTGGCATGTCCGTTGTAGCAAGGAATTGAATGAAAATTACAGATAAATAATCAGATACCTATTTTCACTCAAAATCCTTGCCAAAATTAAAAAAAAAAACGCAGTATGATCTAGCCCCAAAGTAAGCAGAGTTAGTGCTATGGGAACTATATGACTATATACTAATTATATACATTTATTTTGTAAAAACATACATTTTATACATAGAAAAACACTCAGACCCGAGATAAATATTTGCACATCTATATCGAGATCGTGATCGAGATCGCGGCGGGAATCGAATCGGCAACCTTCTGCGTCTAAGGCAGGCCTTCGCCCACTGCGCTACAGAGGTCGTCAATTGTAACACACTTAGCTAGAATAATGACTTTTTGAGAATTATTGTGAAAAAAAATCCTAATAAAATTTTCGCTGAAATACTAGTAACGGCACTGGAAGTATTTATCAAGTATAAATACTTAATCATGGCACAGCAATAAATAACTGGCAAAAAATATAAATTTTGATTCGCAAGTGCGCCTGAAAGTAACGACCAATACCTGCCGCATGGAAACACTGCATATAATTATGAAATGAACAACCTACTTTATTTTGACAAGTTAGCGGTAACGATTGCCTATTAAGCTGGTTATTATTTTGAAGTTGTACGCTGTGCGAGAATAAACCTTTTGAAAAATTAAACCCCATTTTAAACACTGAACGCATTCCTGTTTTAAACTTCGCAATGGCGGACGACGCGGAAAGTAAGTGAATAATAATGACTGAGCACTTTAGACACCTGTCATACGATGTCTCATGTGTCTAGAAGAGCTTCAAAGTCTTCGAAACGTCAGGATATTATGGCAAAAATAAATACATAGTTAATAATATGCTAAGTTTTACTAGCCCTAGCCGCAAAAAAACAAAATGATACATATAATAAATAATTAAAAAATGTCCCGCAATACATACCCAATGCGTTAGTCTCTCGGCACAATTTCAGAATGAAAAGTATATGCTCTGCCGGTTGGAAATAATTTAAAATTGAAAACAACTTCGAAACGTTAGAAAATCAACGAAAAAATCGTGAAAAATTCATCAGTATCAAAAAAACCCACAGAAGTTCTGGTCCTATGCCTCCCCCAAATAATGCCATAACGAACGTTCTTGGGCTACCCCCACAGACTTATCGAACTTTCAATGTCATTGAAAAATAACGTATTCAATTCAAAATGTAAAACATGCCCCACATCACTACCTGAGTGCGTCCCTGTGCATGCAGTGCAGATCTCTCAGCGCCGACTTCGGAACGGAAAAGTGGCATTCGATAATGGCTTTTCAATCGACGTTCACATTTGAATTTATTGAAAACGCGAGAAGCGCGACCTATTTTAACACAACCTTTACATATTTAAGTTCTTTTCATATTGCTATGCCCGGATTGTATTTTCCAGGATGTTCTTTTTTTAAATAATTAAATATCTAGTCGACACATACTCCTGACCTTGTACATATTGCTATGTCCGGATTGTATTTTCAAAGATGAATGAATGAATGAATGAATGAATGAATGAATGAATGAAAATACTTTATTGTACACCTTAAGATACAAACGAAATAAACAGTAACACATATGTTCAAAGATGTTCTTTTTTAAAATAAATAACAGCTATTCGACACATACTCCTGACCTCGTACTAGGATTCCTTGTGTCGTGAGTATCAGGAACGAGTACCATGGTACTACAACACCTGGAACAAATATCTGCAAAACATGCGAATATTTGTCCCGCAGCGGGAATCAAAGTCAAAGCCAAAATTCATTATTAATTAAAATTACAAGATTTACTTTGAAACGTCGGTTTTAGCTACTGATTGTACTCGTAACAAGCCAGAAAATAATGCAAGAAAACAAGGCTGGTTATTCTTTTTTTTAGTGATCTTTTTTTTCATAACAATAGGTATATGATGTTGTCGTATGATGTATCGTCTAATTACTGGGTAAAATTACTGCCCGAAATAATGTGGATCGTAAATTATTTCCTGGCAACACTTTTAATAGCTTTGTAAATTATTATATCCATTCTAATTTTGTCAAAAAAGTGTTGTTATTATATAGGAAGGTTGGAATAAATTTAATGATTATGTTTACTTATGGTTATCTTTCTTTTAATACCTACATTTTTTAACGAGTATTTCAATCCCAAGAGTTTTTATCATCTAAATAATTTGATATTTTATAGTATGCCTTTTTACAAAGTTAAATTACGTTTTTAAATTTGTTAGCTGTAAATTTTTGTATATCTCTTGGGAGTTTGTTATAAAAGTGTACATCTTTTTTCTATTTTTAATCTGTATGTCTTTACAAAAAATATGTATACAGTAGTATATAGTCATGTAGTTCCCATAACACAAGCTCTGCTTACTTTGGGGCTAGATGATGCTGTGTGAAAATGTTATTTATTTATCAATTCTCTTTCTCTTTTCCAGTATACTTCGCAGATATAATAGTAAAGAAGATCTTCGTTCTAAAGCTGATCTACGCATTCGTGTTCTGGGTGGTTCTTCACAAAGCAGGCTACTTCCTCGGCTGGTTCGCCAGCTACCTGAAGGAGAAGAAGCAGGAATTCCACCATGAGAGCCCTCCGCCCCACCATCATTATGAATACGGTCCACCGCAGTATGGCTACGGGGCTCAATACGGCCCACACACCCCTTACAAACGTCAGGGACAGGGGAGGGGGATCAATCATAGGCAGCTGTAGAATTGAAACTATAAGAGAGCTGGCTCTTATCTGGGTCAATACATTAGCATTGCCATTCAGCGTGGTAATGCAGCCAGGTTTTGTAAACGCTTTCGTCTGTTAGTGATCTGCATCTGTTGAGCTATCTATAGATCGCTTGCGATAGTCTTTAGATAGCAAGCTGTTTTATCTGTAATTTTTGTATAAACTATAATGGTTGAAAATCATAATTAGAAACTGGAAATATGGCCTTGTTCATAGTGTTTTTTTTTCTTCGATTTTGCTGACGAAGAAAGCAGGCAGAGTTCATGGCGAAGAGCTTAAAGAAAATAAGGTACGAAGGTTAGCAAAATCGATTCCCTGTATCGTAGGTATCAGGAACTACGAGTGCCGTGGTACCACAACACCCAGACTCATGACAAATATCTGCAGAACATACAAACATTGGTCCCTGAGCAGGAATCGAACCTGCACCTCTTACGTCGCAGCACATCGCGGTTGTCAAATTATCCATATCTTTAAGGTTTTAGATATCAGTAGCTGGTTTAGATATCTGCTGGACACAGGTCTCGCATTAATAATGTAGCTATATGTTCACACGTGCGCTTTCATCTTCAACTTGCGTCTATCTGTGAGTGCCATTTCGCACGTGTCGAAACGTCTTTTCTTGCGCTCTGTACAAGTAAGTTTAGGCGGTGTTCTTTATGCGATTTACGGAATTTAACTTTTTACTTATTATTATGCCGTAAATTGCATGCAGCAAACTGCCTACACTTAGATAATCGTTTGCACAAAGCGCATAGACGCAAATTGATGATGAAAGCGCACAGGTGTGAACAGAGCTAATAGGTTTTCTATAATCTAAGTGAATTTAAATAAAAATTAATAGCGTTATAAAGAGTATGCTTTTTCCCATCAGTGGGTGCAGAAAAAGTAGCTTTTTTTTTTTTTTTAAAGGGGGAAATGCCACGCATTCTCCTTCCGCCACGGGGGTGGCGAAATGTGGGTGGTATGTGGGACTCTAACCCACTAAAACCCCCCCGGTTAACGTCGCCCGCCGTAGTGGGGCAAGATGGGGTCGCGTTAGCATTTACCACCTTACCCAGACGGGTGGCCCAGGATCACCCGGGCCCCGGCCATGTGTGGGGCCGTGCAAGCCGGCAGTGTCCCCCGATCTCAGCCAATGACCCCACACCCGCGCCCTGAAAAGGGCGCCCCCTCCAACTTACGCTGTCCTTCACTCCGAGCCTGACCGGTATGGGAAGCCCTGCCGGTATAGCCTCGTAGATCAGAATGGCCTAGCCCTACTGCACCCATTATATACAATAGTGTATATAATGTACATTAAAACATAAATACTAGATACTAGATAGGTAATACTAGAAGATGATGAAGTCAATTTGCAACGATTCCTTGAGATCAAGTATATAAGAATAAGGCAGCAAACACGGTAGATATTTTTATAAATTCTGTGTTTGAGCCGCCTATGGGGTTGTCAAAATGTCGAATAAATGGTTTTTTTTTATGTTATTTCTTTAGTTATGTATAATTTTATGAATGAAAACGTTTCTGAAATAGAAAACTTTGAAAATGATACTCGTTTTTTGTTGTGAACAATCTTTTTCTTCTATAACTTTTCTAAATTATTTTATGCTGACTAATATTAGACTTGATTAATTATCCTACCACTATTGTAAACGCGAAAGTTTGTGAGGATGGATACATTTTTGTTATTCTTTCACATAAAAACTACTGAACGGATTTTAATGAAACTTTAGAGTAATATAGCTTACTAGCTTCTGCCCACGGCTTCGCTCGCGTGGTACCCGGATAAAAAGTAGCCAGAATAATCAGAATAATAATCAGAATAATCAATTTATAGGAAAGGCTACTTTTTAAGCTACCACGCGGGCAAAATCGTGTAAAGAGGCTAGTCCTACTATCCTACTAATATAATAAATGCGAAAGTCTGTGTGTGTGAATGTTTGTTACCACGTATCTCCGTAACTACTGAACCGGTTATGATGAAATTTGGAATATAGATAGATTAGGTTTTAGAATAAAATATAGGCTAATCTAATTTTCATAAATCAACCCCCTAAGAGGGTTATACAGGGTGGTAAAGTTTCTATGGAAAATTTTATTCCTTGGATAGATTCGCTCAAAACGCTGTACAAACAAAGTTTAAAAAAAAAAAAAAAAATTAAACGTACTTTTTCAAAACTACTCCTAGGGGAGGTGCAAAGGAGTTCTGAAATTGTACGGAAAAAAATATTCCCTGGTTCGATTCTAAACTATACGTATCTATTAAGTCAGTAAAATATACTATGTTTCCTATATGTTTCACGACGAAAGCCTGGAGACGGTCATACGCTACTTTTTATCAGCATACCACGCGGGCGAAGCCGCGGTCAGAAGCTAGTAATAAATAAAACTTTGAATAACAGTCCATAAATGCACGATCGTGATTTGTGGCTGAAACTTTCGCGTCGAAGTTTGAAATTGGAAACAAACTGAAACGATCAAACTTCACAAGTTTTACGTGAAGGCGTAGGTAAGGATTCCAATAGAATATTATTGAACTTCGTATGCGCTTGTCTGTACAATTGGCGTCGAACTTTTTGAGCACCGTTTTTTTTTACGCCTAACACGTACTTAGTCCGGATCCCACAAGGGATCCTCTGTGTCGTATCAGAAACTACGAGTATCGTGGAACCACAATATACCCGGAACAAATATCTGCAGAACATGCAAAATATTTGTCCAACAGCGGGAATCAAGCCCACAACTCATGTGTCATAGCCGGTGACTTGCCCGCCACACCATCGAGTCATATGTTCAAGAAGGTCACCTGTTGTTACCTAATGTTACCAATTTATTCCATCTTTGTACACAGTGGGTAATTAACGGTAATTTTATTAAATTCTATATTAAGAAGTCGTCTCACCATCGAAGGTTTTTTTGAATACATTTTATAGGTAACAACGTATACCACGGATTCGCCCGCGTGGTGCTCGGATAAAAAGTAGCCTATGTGTTATTCTGATGTATAAGCTATATTACTGTAAAGTTTCATCAACATACGTTCCGTAGTTTTTACGTGAAAGAGTAACAAACATCCATCCTCACAAACTTTCGCGTTTATAATATTAGTATGATCTAAGGACTTTGTGTGCATAGCGAGATCGCTGCTCTCGAGATTCCGAGCAGATTGACACCAATATGATCCCCTGTGTCGTGAGAATCAAATACTATGAGTACCATGGTATCGACAACCAGATCCAGTACAAATATCTGCAGGACATGTAAACATCTGTCCCTCAGCGGGAATCAAACCCACACCTTCGGCGTCTCAGCCAGCAACACGTCGTCCGGTCCGGTACGGATTGTCCGACGATATCCACCGAACCGTCTATTTAATCTATAGACTATTTAATATGACGACCTCTGTGGAGCAGTGGGCGAAGGTCCGCCAGAGACGCAGAAGGTTGCGGCTTCGATTCCCGCTGCGGAATAAATGTTGAATGAACTTAATCGGTAAGGGGTTTTAGAACCATGAGGGATTTTGGTATTACTTGTTAAATTTATAGAAACATATTTAAAGTTTTATATAGCGTATCGTGTGTTGCTTTAAGAACTTTGATTGATACTTTAGAGGACTTTATTTCTTTAACAAAGCTCTTTCTGAATGAATGAATTCACCTTGTTCGAATGGCACCATACTATAGCTGAATGAAGGATCATACAAAAAAAAAACCAAGAGTTGGTTGCCTGATTCTTCTTGGCTTGGTTGCATTTACGCCAATGTACTTGAACATTTTTAAATCACGTATTTTATAAGTTGTCTTTTCTATAATGATCGTATAGACTGACTTTGACTTCAGAATGCGAAATGAAAGAGAACGCATCGCTGCAGACGCGTCTGAGTTACCACAGACGAGCCTCTTGCTGCGCAACCAAAAGTGTCGTGCGAGTTCATTAATAAAATTAATTTATACATTTATACATCATACAACTATGTACAAGTAGGTATATACAAAAAATATAGATAAAACAGCTAGCTATCTAAATACCGTTACAAACGATCTATACATAGCTCAACTGATCTAGATCATTACCAGACGGAAGCGTTCCCAAAATACTGGCCACATTGCCACGCTGAATGTCAATGCTAATGCGTTGACCCGATAAGAGCCAGGTCACGCGTCGCTTCGACCAGTCGCCCTGAAAGAATTTTGAAAACGCGAAGGGCTTCGGTTCCCCACGGACCCAGAGTCTCAACCCCAAAAGGCTCAAATAAGTAAGCTCTGTCGAGACTTCTATATTTGTGCCTCTTGAGATTCTCGGCCGAATCAGCCGCTGCACCGGCTCTAACTGATGTCCCCGACAGATGAGATGGTCCTAGGGTATCTACTTATGTGGTGTCCCATACCAAAGGCCTTCCCCTCTCCCAAGGGACAAGGGTCATGCCGTCGCCGCTTACCATAGTCACGTAGTAGACCATTCGCTTAATAAAATAACCGTTATTAATAAAATAACGTACCGTGTGAAGTTTTTAGGATTCTATGTGTCGAGTATATCGGGAACTATGAAAACACTTTTTTGAAATGGGTCTCCTAGGGTCTCATTACGAAAGGTGGTTTAAATCGGTGGTTTATCTTTTAGACCTTTGATTCCTGATTTTCAAGACAAATTGTTGTGCAAAGGAAACAAGGCTTAAAATTGAATGCTATAGTATAATAGCCGACAGTCTATGTGACATTTCAAAAAGAGGTTTGACTACAAATAACTGCTAAAAGATAAACCAGGCGGTCACCTAGTTTATTTCTATCATAACTCAACCTCTTTTTGAGAACCTACTTTTTTTTGTAGCCAATCAAAATTATGTTTTTCTTTTTTATTTTGGTTTAGAAGTGTTTTTTATATTAAACGGTCATCCCGCGGTTTTATTTTATTTTTAAATTGTCGACCGTAGTGGCTTTCCAATAATACTTTTTTTTCGATAAGGTATATTTAAACCATGGTTTAGTGGATCTGACAGAACTTGAGTTCAACTCGAGTTTAGACCACGTTTCGTAATGAGACCGAAGTTTTATCAAAGTAATCCTATCCTAACAAAAGGCTTCCAGCGTCAGTGATTGATCACTTTCCATTACAAGTCCTGAATTATCAATGAGCCCTCAATTCTTATTCAAAGCCTTGATTTGAACTCCATTATTTTGAAACCGCAAAAGTTAAAGTTCTGGTCACTGAAGGAAGCTGAGAATCATTATTCATTTTAAGTATTGAAACGACTCAATTATCTCAGTGGAATAAATAAATGGTGACAAAGATGCCTACTAAAAACTTCAACATCATCAGTCGTTGGAAGTCCACAGCTGGACATAACAGAAAAAAACGTACTCACGACTATATTCCTCAAGATGGTCATCTATAAATACATAAATAATAAATAAAAAAAATAATACTTGACATTTTGACACAGCATCATCTAACCCCAAACTAAGCAGAGCTTATGTTATAGAAACTTCATGACTGATATGCTATTTTTTTTAAATACATTCATTTTATGCATAGAAAACACCCAGACTCGAGACAAATATTTGCAGATCATACAAAATTATCTCACGGCGGGGATTGAACCCGCAACCTTCTGCGTCTCAGGCGGCCCTTCGCCCACTGTGCCACAGAGGTCGTCAATAGATTAATATATAGTTTTGCAGAAAGCCTAACCTTCTGTCTCAGGCGGGCCTTCGCCCACTGCGCCACAGAGGTCGTCAAATATATATACATACACGGTGACTATATCTTTGAGGGTACTAAGTAGGGAGAAGAGACATGAAGAGACACGCCTATCGCCGCTTATTGGAACACCAACGGATGGCACAAGATAGCTCATAGATAGCTCAAATATTGACCAGCTAATTATATTTTAGAAGATCCGACTTTTGTCGAAGACTGCAGGAGCTCATTAATTCATGTTCTCCATCATCAGTAACTCCCACGAAGTCAGGGATACTGGAACACTAATGTCATCCACCCAGAGTCCTTCTCCGTTATTTCAAGAAGTTGGGCTGATTGGGGCCAGGTTGTGATTCTATCGGGGGGTGGAAAGGAGATGGACGAATGGGGGCGGCGAGCGAACGTGATGAGAGGAGGCTCTGCCGCCCAAGAGAGAGATGGATTGGGGTCGCCAGTCGAGTCGCGGAAGGAATATTGTTCCCGTGGCTCGGCTACAATGGCGAGAGAGGAACACCGGAGGGGTTTTAGTGGGTATTCTGCCCTCAGAGCGGCGAGTCCCACATAACTCCGGTCTCCCCAGACCGGAAGTATTCGTCAATGAATCTCCCCTCCGAATACAAAAAAAAAAAAAAGTTGGGGTCAGGTTATGTGCATAATGCACAATACACCACAATGCGGGACGTCAGGGCAAACCTTAGTTACCCCATTTAGAATTAGAATTAAATAATAGATAGTTTCATAGTTTCATTTATTTCAACTGTTGGGACATCACTTAGTTTCGTCAAATTTTACAAGTTACAAATTTTATAATAATTAATTATAACTTAATGTCTAAGACATTAAAATACTGATAATAACGTCAAAATAAGAAAGCACAAAACAATCCTACTAATATTATAAACGCGAAAGTTTGTGAGGATGGATGTTTTTTACTCTTTCACGCAAAAACTACTGAACGGATGTTGACGAAACTTTACAGTAATATAGCTTACTAGTTGTTGCCTGCGGCTTCGCCCGCGTGGTATGTTAATAATAGTAGCATATGACCGTTTCCAGGCTCAAACTATGTCCACCAACTTTTGAATGAATCGAACCAAGGATTACAATTTATACACTTTTACTTTAGAAACTTTACCACCCTGTTTAACCCCCTTAGGGGTTGATTTTCGAAAATAAGATTAGCCTATGTGTTATTCCAGAGCGGATTTGAATGGATGACGTAAATGAAGCAAAAGAAGTACCTATGTCAGGATCATAGTAAGTGAAACTTCGGGAAACAGGTAGAGTATAATCTATAGGTACTAATATTGTAAGGAGGTTTTTTGTTTGTTTGTATCGAATAGGCTCCGAAACTACTAGACCGATTTTAACCATTTCTCACCAAATGAAAGCTAAATTATTAGGAAGTAACATAGGCTATAATTTATTTTCAAAAACATAGAGATCTTTAAAAGAAAATTGCAATAATGTAACCCAAAGTAGCAATTTTGGCAAAATTTTGCCTATAAAATTTATTATTTGGCGTGCGCTGAGAAAACTATTGATGATACATAAAAATGATGTACTACATAATTAAAGTACTCATTATTACCTACAAAAAAGTCCACGAGGGAATATATCTTACTATCATAGTTAAGTCACAATAGCAGCTTTTGTGTTCTAAAATTTAATTAGATCGCCTATATTCCCACGGAATCGAAACTTACGCACGTGAAACCGCGGGGCGCAGCTAAAATAGTATAAAACATGAGTATAATACATACATACATATATTCACGCCTGTTTCCCGGAGGGGTAGGAAGAGACCAAGGATTTCCACTTGCTACGATCCTGGCACACCTCTTTCGCTTCATTCATCCTCATCACATTCTTCATACAGGAATGAGTATAATAGTTAGTTCATAGTTCATTTATTGATAACAAATAGTATGTAAGTATGTATGCCAAGACAGGTCGAAAAACGCCAACAGTACCATCTGTTAGCAATAACTAATTTTAATGTTCCTTCAGATAAAATCTCATTTATTGTAAGTAGCACTCATATAATGAATATCACAATCTGCAAAGCGAATAAAATAATGCAATTTTATCTCGGCGCACCGCCGCGGCCGAGCAGCGAAATGCAGAACTCATAATTCTCGAAGCAAGTCGCATTTCAGGTTTTTATTCGATTCCACCTCGTTTCACACTCATTTTGATCATTACCAGGGAATTACAGGGTGTTTCACTCTAAACCTAACCAAAACTAACACTAATACTTTATAGAGGTAAAGTTTGCAGCAATAGTTAATACTTAGCTAATAATAAAAGACCATTAAAATATACCACATTAAAAGAAAAAGCTTTGTATGTTCACAAAAATAATTAACATTACTAGAGTTCATAAATTTAAATTATCAAAATATGTCTAATAAATGGCCGTATTTTTTTATAGCGTTGACTTAGAAGTTTTATTCCAAAAACTGTAGAGCGTCGCGATCACTCACCCTGATGAAGATTCTCGGAATGAGTCGAAACTTAATCGATGCCTTCACTGATAGTGAAGATTCCCATTTTTACAATATGAATTGACTTAGAAGCTTGAGAAAAGGGGTCTTAACAGACAGACGGACGGACAACGAAGAGAAAAGGGTTCCGTACCGGGTTCCGTTTTTCCTTTTCAAGGACTTTTTTACCTTTGATTAATCTTATCTTATCTAAAGTCAAAGTCAAAGTCAATAGGTTTTTATTCATTGAAATCACAAGGATCATATAGAAACGTCAACTTAAAAACTATATGTGAATTTAAAATGTTAAAGTTTAAGTTCCCGGCGGTTCCCCGCGCGCGACCAAGCATAGAACAATCAGGCAACAAACTCTACTTGGTTATTTTTTTGATGATCCTTCATTCAGCTTTAGTGTGGTATCTCTATAGAGACGTCAAATAAACAGAAGCGAAATAAAATTTACTAACTATAGAAAGTCCATTTGTAAAACTCAGCCTGTATTTGATATTACCGACCTAGTTGGTTTCAATTCCATTGCGAAGTATCTGGGTATAAGTTAATCCAGTTGGTTGAACATTATTTAATTGAAGTAGATTTGGGGTTTTATCAATTGAAAATACTCGACTACATACTAAGTACGTTTCGATTCTCGAATACTTCACATGAAAACCACTCTGTTAAAATAAATCAAACTCAATCTCAAAAGTAGCGGAAAAAACGAAAAATTACGTTCTCTGATGAAATTTAGACAGCAGTTTTTACCTTAACAATCTTTCGTAGATTTACTAATCTATTATATTTATTAAAAGCTTCTGCTCACGGCTTTATACGTGGTACCTGGATAAATGTTGCCTTCGTGTTCTACCATGCATTATAAGCACAAGATTTGCACTTTTTACGAAATCCGCTTAAGCTTTTTTCAAAAGATTTTCCGATTCAAATCTGTATTTTTGAGATAAGTAATTTGAGATTCACATCTCTTTGAAATCTTTTACAAACTTTGGAATAGTCGCTAAGATTTACCATAGTAAACAGATTTAACTGGGAATCCCAATATAATTTAAAGTTTGACTAAGAGATAAGAAAATAACTACCAAGAGCAAAATGTAAATGAATTTTGTTGTTAACCCTTTTTCTATAACTCATTAGAATATTCGATATGCCTAGCACATTATGCAAAACACTTATGTACATACAGTAGTGAAATTTTTCAAATAGCGTAAAAATTTGAATACATTTGTACGAGAAAGTTTAACAAAGAAAATTATTATTTTAACACGTAAATTAGTCACAGAAAGGGAAACTCGGCACTGAATTGCTTGACTTCTGAAAACAAAGAAACTTTCTTCCTAACTCGGAATTTACAAGTGCGCTATCGGTAACAAATACTTATTTATTAAGCAGAGTCACAGCGGAGAGGTTCAGTTGCCATATTTTTCTCAGTTTTAAAAATAAAAAGAAAAAGTAAGTTGTTCACATTTCCTGAACACCTGACGGAAAATAAATTGAAACTTAAAAGAAAGACTACTCCACATTCATTTTGTGCGGCTCGACATAAATTATAGTTAAATAAATAAATTTCGGCTATTTTTGAACAACTGTAAAGATGTTTAAGCAAATGCTGGTTATTTCAATGTTGTTGGTGAGCTGCTACTGCATAGACAGCAACGAGCTTCTGGCAGAAGAAACGAGGGCGAAGAAGAGTAAGAAGAAGATCTTTCGTTTGATCGGTGAGTTAATTCAAACATCTTTATATAACAATCTATCCATATATCTTTCTAATCAGCCGGTAACCCCTGTAATAGAGCGTAATAGAGAACAGTTCTTTACTAAGAACTGTTCTCTATTACGCCACTCTTGACGGTCTTGTGCCAGGGTCTAGACAAATACCTCACGCTGAGTTTTCCTTTCATGCTAACGCAATTTTGTCAAGGTAAAACTTAAGTAACAAGGATTAAGCTGTGCGTTCATTATCAGCCAGTCAGTCAATTTGTCTAGCACCCTGGACAGTTGACAAGTCATAAGAGGCGCAGTTTCCTTCTCCACTGCGGGACAAATGTTACATGTTCCGCAGATACTTGTTCCGGTTCTGAGTGTTGTGGTGTTATGGTACTCGTAGTTCCCCCCAGGGAATTCTAGTGGGGGGGGGGGAGTATAATAAATAATAATAAATAAATAATGCTGTATATTTTTCACTCAGCATCATCTAGCCCTAAACTAAAAAGAGCTTGTATTATGGGAACTACATGACTGATATACTACTTATATACTTTTTTTTGTAAATACATACATATTATACATACAAAACACCCAGACCCGAGACAAACATTAGCTAATCATACAAACATATGTCCCGCAGTGGAATCGAACCCGCAACCTTCTGCGTTTCAGGCGGGCCTTCACAGCGCCACAGAGGTCATCCAGTATGTTATGTATCTGTTGGGTATTTTTTTTGGTTTTATAATCTATGTTTCCAATGTCAGTAAGTTTGGTGTCTATTTCAGAGATTAGTTCTAAACTAAATTAACCTCGTTAAATTAGTCAAAGTGCGAACATATTGTTATTTACTTGAGAATATAGCACGATCAACTTAATTGAAAGTTCAAAATAATTACATTTCAGGCTTTTAGAGCCAAAAGCTAATATAGAACCGAGTATGTTCTACCAAAACCGTATTCCGAAGGGATTTCATACATCCATAGAACTTAATTGGGTTACAGCTGTTTCATCTAATCAGTGCTTTGGGGATTCCACATCTGAGGGTGTAAATTTCTACTGAAGCCACAGTACATTTTATATGATTGTGAGGATTTTCTTCAAATGAGTCCAGATCTCTAATATTCGTATTCCAAGAATAATCAAACTAAAATAATACATAAATAATGCTGGTCATTTTTTCATCTAGCCCACAGGTTCTCAAACGTATTTTTCCGACCGCCCACTTTGAGAATAAAAAAATCTTAGCGCCCCCAAAGGTTTTAAACATAACAACCTATGCTTTCCCCTCTAGACTGCCTTAGTGCCCACAATATCTTCTAGAGCTTTCTACCGCCCCCCTGAAGGCCTTCAAACTAAGCAGAGCTTGTATTATGGGAACTATATGGCTGATATACAACTTATATACATTTTTCTACATAATATCGGTCTAATGTTGGAACCTGCTACCTTTGACTACCATTTACTTAACATCCTAACCGCTTACTATCTACCTCTATATGCTATCATTGGGATTACAGTCACGAGTGTTTTATTTCAAGTATCCTTAAGAAGTTCATTTCGTAACTCAAGTTTATTTTAAGTTATATTTAGCAAAGTTTAAGTTAATCCGCGCTAAAGCCAGCGTTAATTTGTAGCCTGACATTGTACCACCTAGCTAACGTGTCTGTGAAATATATCTCCCCTAAATTGTGCCACGACGAACAATCTTGATTAACCATCCACCTGAAACCTTTAAGATGTCATCGGTCCATCAGGTTGGGTATTCTTACACTGCGTCTTTGGGTTCAAATTCGTCATTTGAAAACCTAGGGGTCTTCGGTTCCGCGAATTAGATAGCCATTAATCTAATGGAGAGTGGAATCTTCTCGGGAAACTTGTTAAAACCGAACAAAACCAAACCCAACTGTAGGGCCAATCGCGAATGACATGGGGTCAAACTTAAGTAAAGTTTGACCCCATGTCATTCGCTATCTAGCTGCTCAATATCTTGTCTGCGAACAGCGTGGATATTTTTTTACAATAAACTGCCGAAAATCCTACAATTAGCACAGTTTTAGAAACCATAAATGAGTATAGGTACCTATCTTATATTACATACCTACTTACATATATCAAGGGTTCAAAAAAAACCTATAATGATGTTATAATGTATTATGAATAAATAAATAAATAAAACTATTTTACAGTCACTATAATAATGGAGTCCCTTCTCAGGTCACCCCCAGCTTACACTTGATTTGTCTTTCGAAGTCGGTTTTCGAGTTACAAAGTTATCCTAAGCTAAGCTTAGTAAAGCCTTTGCTTAAAAGCCAGTTTGTGAGAATAATAATAGTCAGCCGGTTGAGATATGGTGTAAATCTATGGGTGTCTTCACAAAGAAAGAGAGAAAGAATATTTATTTATTGACTAGTTGTTGCCCGCGGCTTCCCTGCGTGGTATGTTAATAAAAGTAGCATATGATCTCTAGCTATGTCTCCAGGCTTCAAACTATGTCCACCAACTTTTGAATGAATCGAACCAAGGATTACAATTTATACAAAGTTTAGAACTCAATTGCACACCCCAAAGGGTAATTTTGAAAAAATAAAAAATACGTGTTTCATTATCATTTGTACAGAGTTTTGAGCGAATCAATCATTTTTTTTCCATAGAAACTTTACCGCCCTATTTAACCCCCTTAGGGGTCGATTTTCGAAAATTAGATTAACCTTTGTGTTATTCCAGATCCTAAACTATCTACATTCCAAATTTCATCAAAATCGGTTTAGTAGTTACGGAGATATGTGGTAACAAACATTCACACACACACAGACTTTCGCATTTCTTATATTAGTAGGATATTCTCATAGACACAAAAGTTTAACAAAATATAACAGATAACAGGGGCCTAACCATGAAGTCTTATAGCGATTCAATTCAGGCAAAGATGTCACTTTCTGCTTTGCGATTCAGCACGCTATGGCGTAGATAAAGCTTTGTCATTCGCAAAGCGGGATTTATATATACCAGATAACATAAAACAAAACGAAACGATCGAACGGTTCAGACGAAGCTTACTTCAGCTGCAAGCTTGATACTAGATAGTGGCTGTGGGATATAGATTAATTTTCCAGTCACAGGAATTTAAACGAATTGACGAAACGGCGGAGTGTGGAAAGGAGTAGGTAGATTCGCTGCAATGGATACGTTGCGGTCAGTTTTGTCCTCACGTTGGCAACACTTGAGTTCTACGAATTTTCATATTCAGCTACGAATTCGTGCCATACTTCTTTTTTGCCCCTGTGGTATAGTTCTGGTGACGTCCATAGAAGACACTTTACGACTGCAAAAAAAAGATGATTTTTGGTTAAACATAACCAAGAGTATGACTTGAACTAGCTGCCTCATTTTCAGTGAAAACAGCAAAGTCGGGATGTAAAACTTGGTGCACTCATTCCGCGTTAGTTTTACTAAGAAATGTGGAACGTTGATAACTATTGCAGGTAGAAGGTAGCATACATTTTACGGGTGTTTACATTTGCTTAAGCTTTAAGTTTTGCACTAGGGAATGTTGGCTAATGAGTTCCGATTGCATATATTAAGATACGCGTATGTCTGTGAAAATAATAATGATAGTGTGGGTAGATGTGAAACTGTTGATCAAGTTGGAGATGTTTATATCTGAAATTAAGTTGTTTTTTATAATTAAATGATAAACATTTATTTAGCATAACATAAAAACAAAATTATATTTGTAATATAATAGTGGGAGAGTTTAAAAATAAAAACATACATTGAGAAACTCCTCTTTTTTTCTACTCTTTTAAAAAAAACAGCATATATCAGCCTATTGACACAGAAATGCTCCCCGCACCTTAATTTAGGGGTAGATGATGCTGTGTGAATAATGATCAGCATTATTTATTTATTTTATTTATTAAATTATTTTGTGAATAAATTCTACCCTTTATTTTTGATTAAACCGGGTTTTAGTGACCACTGATTTCATCAAAGAACTCATGTCGAGTTTCATATCAATGGCCTTTTGCTGTGACGCTACTGAATGACTAATAGGTAGGATAGACCGGGGGCAATAGTAAGATTTTTTGGTTTTCGCATTTGGTTTACGTTTGTACACGTTTTTCGCATGTCAAGCTATCACCCGAGGGAAAGATTCCGTTTAGTACTAATTTTTAGCGGAATATCCATACATATTCCATCACAGATTAGTACAACAACGCTACGAACACAATCGCCCCCTCCACTCGCGCGCCTTTATAACCGCGCACAACGTGCGGCAGCGCGTAGTGCACGGCGCGTCGCGGAAGGAGAAAGTCGCAACCACTGATGAAGACTCTCGGAATGAGTCGAAACTTAGTCGGTGCCTTCACCGATAGTACAGTACTTGAAAATTTCCCGTATTTACAATAGTTTTTGGAATAAAAACTAAGTAGTCACATTCGTGAGCGAATTACGTATAATGCAAACTCGGTATAAAAACGTGGAATAATAAAAATACACTGTTCTGTAAATTGGAGAGCACAATAAGATTAAGGGTCCTCATAAAATTATTACCCTTCAACCCAGATGTAGCTTTGGTAACCAAATAGGTCGGTATATTTCTAACAGAGACATTATGTTAATGGGCATGGGTCTCTGATAAAATTATATTTTGAGAAACATTATTTGTTTTTTTTTTGTAAATGTAAATCTGTTTTTGTATTCATGATGAAACAATTATGAAGGAAGCTTAGAAATAAAGTATATAGAATTTTACAAGCAAGGCATAGCTAACGCACATTTATCAAGGAAAGACTTGGCAGTAGACGACGACCTCTGTGGCGCAGTGGAAGAAGATTCGCTTGAGACGCATAAGGTTGCGGGTTCGATTTCCGCTGACGGACAAATGTTTGAATGATCTGCAAATATTTGCATCAGGTCTTGGTGTTTTCTATGTATTAAATGGAGTAGAACTTTGAATGCTATTTTTGACATTATTTAGGTAGGTAGTTATAATGAAAGACGATTTCGTAGGTGAAACAAAGCTAAGTTCTAGAACGATATGGAATTCCTGGGACGGAAAAGCTTGCTTTAAGAATTTTCCAAATTGCACCAAACATGAGACTACAGTTTACTCGTCTGTGAAGGCTTATGTTTTAACCAAGAACTCTGTTGATTCCAAAACACTATTTATCAATATTTTCTCAATAAAAGTGATATACTTAAGTTACCTCAAAAAAAAAAAAAGACTTAATGTCTTTAAATCCTATCTTCGTCAATAGATTGATTGATAACATTTAAAGGACATTATCAAGAAGTAATTTATATTTACTAAAAGTAATTGTTTGAGAAAGAAAAAGCCAAAAAAAATTTCTCGCATTTTTTGTCAGCGCGATATCGTTAGTGCTACATACTTACGTTGCTTAACTCAATTATTTTGCGTTTGAGAGTTATTTGGTTACTTTTTGATATGCTTATTAGACACCTGTCTGCGCCTTAATTCAAACTATTTTTCTTTTCCAGCAATGGTCGCCCTGTTCCTCTTCTCAAAAGTGGCGATCTTCAAGGTGGCATCATTCTTCTTCTTCATGGCATTCTTCCAAAAGCTCTTCGCTCTTGGTGGAGTTCTTCTAACCTACATAATGAGGAACCAGGCTCAAGTCGCTTCGGGCCCTATGGTCCAGCCTATCAGCATGTACGGCCTACCGTCAGACTACAACACTGTTGGGTACAGTTACGGCCCACCAGACCACGAGCCTGTGTTGAATGAGGGGCCAAATATAGCCGATTTGGGAGGGGCTTTCAAATGGCTGGCGGGGAAGCAGTGAATTTTAATTAAAGTATTTAAGCTGCATGCGCAGTTCGTTGGGTAGTTCTGAATCAAAAACAAAGTCAATTGGTGGTTATATTGAAATCATAAGGATTAATTAGAGCGTCGGCTTTTGAACTGATGATTTTTTATTTAAAAGTGTGGTTATTGTGGCAATATGGTACTCGTAGTTTCTGATAGCAACGATACAGGAAATCCTAGTGGGTTCAGGACTTGATGTGTTAGATGTGTGTTCATTTATTTATTGCAAAAAAGTATATTGTAATGTAAGCGTACATTTTAGTTGTGTTTGTTAAAAACTCGTAGTTCCTGATATCAACGATACAGGAAATCCTAGTGGGTTCAGGACTAGATGTGTTAGATGTGTGTTCATTTATTTATTGCAAAAAAGTATATTGTAATGTAAGCATACATTTTAGTTGTGTTTGTTAAAAAGCATGTTTAAAAACTGCTGATTGAAAATAAATAAACGAACCTCGACCGTTCTTGTCAATCATTCAGATTGTAAAAAGTTATTTCACAACTCATCAGAAACTCATTTCACTCAAACGTTTTTCCATTAGCGAAAACATATCTATAATGTAAAAATATGTTAGGTGATAAGTTGTTCATTGAACTTTTATTTAACTTTGTTTTGGGCCCTGTAAGTTATTACCGCGATAGACTCTTGCAATATCATCAGGTTATCACTCGCCTGTTAGCGACCCTGAGACAAAATGGATGAAAAGTCATGCTCCTGTAATTTCACCGGCATTATACCCTTCAAACCGAAAATACCAATGCGAGTAAGCAGTAAGCTTGGCTGCAGAAAAAAGTACTTTTGACTTTGACTTTGACTTTGAGTTCTTACCCGAATGAGCTCTACTACTTCATAAAGGACTACAACATATAACTACGTCCTAAGATCGCGTAAGAAATAATTCTGGTTTTGACTTTTGTATTTAACTTGACTCATTTTTAATATTATAATTAATCTATCATTCAATGTAATCGAGTCAATACCAGTGTTAATGAAAGTAAATCCTATCCTTCGCACTAATATTATAAACGTGAAAGATTGTGAGGATGGATGTTTGTTACTCTTTCACGCAAAAACTACTTAATGGATTTTGATGAAACTTTTACAGTAATATACGAGTAGCTTATATATCAGAATAACACATAGGCTACTTTTTATTTGGGTACCACGCGGGTGAATCCGTGGGCAAAAGCTAGTAATAAATAATAATAAGTTCGCTTTCAGCTTTATCATAAAAGTTTGTCATACCCAGCATGCTTAGCATGAAGACCGGGTTTGTCTACCGCCGGGAAGACAAAAAATATTTTATCCCTCTCTTTTGTTTGATATATTAGACGACAGAAATAGATTTTGTCTTCTCTTTCGTCTACGAAACGTTGTCTTGGGTGCTCATGCTATGCGGGCAGCACCCTTTTATGGTATAATTCTTGCTGCGCCCAACCCTCTAAAATTCAGAGCTAAAATTCTAGTACTGTGCGTTTTGGTTGTCCAATGTTTGTTAATAAACATTATGGTAAGAACTAGATAGATATACTCGTAAAACGCTTTATTGTACGAAATAAAACAAGTACACAAAATAATAGGCAAACTTAAAACTAATTAGCATTTTCTTCAAGCTAACTTGTGTAATGAAGAGTGTAGTTCGTTTGTACAAAATTTACTAAAATAAGAGAAGAAATATGAATTTAAAACTAATTAGCTAAGCAAAATAACAGTAAACTACCTACCTACCTATTAACTACAAACATTTTAGAAGTTACATGAAAAAAATCAATATCACCATCCAAAAATATACTTGCATACATATATAATATAATTATAAAATACTAGCTTCTGCCCACGGCTTAAACACGAAAAAAATAGCCTATATGTTATTCGGATGTATAAGCTATGTTACTCTAAAGTTTCATCAAAATTCGTTCAGTAGTTTTTGTGTGAAAGAGTAACAAACATCCATCCTCACAAACTTTCCCGTTTATAATAATAGTAGGATATAATATAAATGCTAAATTTGGGAACCAACTCAAAAGAAACCGATATAAAATTTTCTTATTTCATAAATCTTCGCCATCATCTCATCCGATCCTAATTCTCATATCATTACGGCATAACCTTCACTCGCCAATATGCCGGGATTCTTGGGCTCTTATCGCCAGTTATGGCTCACGATGGGCCCATATGAGCCTCGTACATTGTCTCTGGTCTACCCTTTACGGTTATGGCTTACTAATTTTGGTACATGGTGTCCCATAGAAAGGAGATTATGGTGTAACAGGGATATCCATCAAGTAATTTTGGGACAAAGTTATGAGATATTTGATCATGATTTTTGAAAGTCTTCATTTTAGTATATTTACATGAATTTGTTATTTGAGAAAGAGTGTCTGGTTCTTTTATATTACACATTTTTTAGTATCATTAGGTAAATAGATGCATAATATACCCCTATAGTTTTAAACACTCTGATTTGGTTTTTAACCTAAAGAAAAGAAAAGAAAAGATGGATGGATTGTGTGAAGAATGACATGATTAAGAAAGGAGTGAGTACTGAGATGACGGCTGATAGAGGAGAGTGGAAGAAGAAAACATGTGGGATAAGGACAAGTAGATGATGAACCCACACTTAAGGGATATTACAAGATTTTATCATATTCAAAGAAATCAACCTCGGCGGGACACGAACCTGAGACATCCTGCTTGGTGCGCTGAGTTACAAGCTAAGCCACAATCGTTATCAGCCTGGTCGTGTTATTGGGTGTCTTGAACCGTTACGGCTTGACCTACAGAGAAAATATTTTGCAGCTATCCAAGCCTGTTCAATGACTTAAGAGGCCTACGTTGGATGAATTGCCCATACAAACGTAATACCATAGAAATTTGTATTTAGAGCTTATTTCCACCATAATATGTTATTAGTTGCATTTGAATAGTATTTATCTACGTACCTTGCTATATATTTTTTCAAAATACTTACCTAAAATGAAATGTAAACGAATCGCATTTTGGATATTTTTACGTCATACATGACATGTTTTCTTCTTATTTGTTCTTATTAAAAACAACAATACCTTACGTATCGTTTTGTTAGGTACATAGATTATATTGTCTAGTTACAGAATAACAACACAATGTAAAAAATTTAATAAGTTTTCATTCATCTTTTTTTGGTATTACAGAACATCACCAAATTTATTACAAATTCTGAACGGCTAATATTGCTATCGCGCAAGCACGGGCGGGCCTGCATCAGTCAAAAAGAGATAGCTATATTTTTGGACGCGCTTTGAATTTAAGTTATGAGCGCTGTACGCCAGATCCTTAAGCAAATTTTAGTACAATTGACGAGAATTGTCACTTTGCTTATTCAATCTACTTTAAGATTTTTCTACTTTTTTGTTTCTAAATACAGATAATATTCAATATAATTACTATCTGTATTATATTGAATATTATTCTTCTACTCTCTTCCTTTTGAAAAATTAAAAATGTCCATTTGAATACAAAACTAACTTGAATACAAAGAAAGGGAACGGCTTACAAAAACTCATCTGCATAATAGTTATGTAAAAACATAATCAAATCCGACACAGCACGCACACTGCTTTGCATTCATTCATATTCATACGCATTATTTACTAGATAAGAGATACTGTGGTGAAAAAGTAGTCGGTAGGTCAACTAGTAAAGAATATGGTGATAATAGTGGTGTTAACATTTTATTAAATTAACGTGGGATCAGAATGTATGGACATTCTCACCATATTCGGTACTAGTTCTTTACTAATAAGTGAGATGTTTGACGGATGATTGTGTGATAGTATCGGAACGTAAGAAAGATTGATGAATGTGAACTGGAACGGTTTGAATGAATCTAAGATGTCTGAACGAACAAGGTAATAGACAGTCTGTGGTGTGGTAATGACGAGACGAGGAAGTGCAAAAATACGATTATATATTTTAAGAAGAAATAAAACATAAGATGTGAATAAACTGCATTTAATTTTGCTTCCTCATCCCACATTAATATAAGGCATTGTATATCAAAATACTTACTTCCTCACGTACTTTCGTTATCTTGCTGACTCGGGATGACATTCTTTCGAATAAAAAACTAAAGTCAAATAGCCCACAATAAATATTTCGGCCAGTCGTGGTTCCATAAGATGATAATGTTTTTTGAGTTTTAAGGGAATATTATCAATCTTCAGGAATAAAACTTTTATGGGACCATTTAGAAATCCTTTTCTATACAACAACAAAAGAATCATCAAAATCAGTTAACAATTGGCGAAGATATGAAGTAAAAAAAATAAAAAATACAATCGAATTGAAAAACTTCTCCTCTTTTGAAGTCGGTTAAAACTAACACGCTCACAACTGATCGACATCCTCAGATACATTAGTAAGTGCACAGATCTTTAGATAATCCGTACCTGACCTACTAAGGTTTAGGAGTAGCATAAGACTGAGACGGGGACTATAAAACTATTTTCTTTTTTTCTCTAAGTATACAAAGTAGGGAGTAGTCAAAGGCACGTCCGATTATGATATATTTAGCACATGCCCATCGTCGCTTATTGAAACACTAACCGATGTTACATGCTTTCGAATACACTAGTTTTGATAATCTACAAAGCTTTGGAAATTAAAATAGCCTACACAATGGGGTTTTCAGATGTGTCTAGAAATTCTTCCGGAGTTTCACTATGCGATAAGAACCGAAACGAAGACCTTTGTAGATGAACTAAACTAACCGACATATCTCTTAGAATTTGTAAGTTAAAGTGCCCTTTATAGTTCTAAGAACCGGCAACCGCTGGAGAACTGCAAAATGCCGACAACGAACCGGACAACGCACTATAGACAGAACCCAATCCGATGGACTGATAATAGACTGAGGTCGCCCGCAAAATGGTTTCAGATTTGGACTTCTACAAGCTGGGGTCTAGACAAATACCACTTTCTGCTGGCGTTAACGCCTGCGGAAAGATTGAATGTATGGAAATGACATTAGCTGTGGAAATGACACGTGACTGCTGCCAAGTTTAACCTTGACAAAAAACGTCAGGTATTTGTCTAGACCCCCTTTTACAAGATGATGATGAAAAAACGCTCTAGAAACAAGAAAAAGAAACACCTTTGTATTATAAACTTGTACAGTCCACTCATAATACCCTTGAGAACTTAAAATAATCAAGGAACATAAACAAGCGTCCTTTCCCGTGCAACATTAATTAGTTTTTATAATCCAGTAAGATATAATACAGGCTGTTGCATTTTATAGTCGTCTGATCTGTCGAGGAAGGCCATTGATGCAAAGCTTGGAGCTATGCAAGAAAAAACATAAAAAGTATTCCAAAACCTATCGTGAACTTGACTATTCATATTGTAAAAACGGGAATTTTCACGTACTGCACTATCGGTGAAGGCACCGACTAAGTTTCGACTCATTCCGAGAGTCTACATCAGGGGCAAGTCCCTGATGTAGACTCTAGTCTACATCAGGGCCTTAGTCGGTGCCTTCACCGATAGTGCAGTATGTGAAAATTCCCGTTTTTACAATATGAATAAAAATATTAAACAACAACACAATAAAAACATTCGTGAGGTATTTGTCTAGACCTCTGTCGTTTTACATATCGATGACCTCAATGACCAAATGTTCGCATGTTTTGCAGATAGAGTCTGGGTGTAGTGGTATCACAGTACTTATAGTTTCTGATACCTGTGATACAGGGAATCCTGGTGTGGGGTCAGGACTAAGTATACTTACGTCTGGATTTTCTGTGACCAGGGAATTCAAGTGTGGGGTCAGAAATAATGCGTCTGGATTTTTATTATTATTATTATATTTACCTTGTTGTATGTTACTTATCTTTGTGACTGAACCGAATTGGATAAAATTCGGAATATAACGTTCTCCATTTTTTAGTATAGTAACGCGCTAGCCGTGGCCGTTCTAGGTCGAGACCTATTTCTATTTCATCTATATCAGTTTAGCCTTTGCGAAGATGGTATTGATATAGCCATGTAATTCCCATAACATAAGCTCTGCTTACTTTGGGGCTAGATGATGCTGTGTGAAAATGTCCTGAATTATTTATATTGTATTCTTATTATATTGTGGTCACCCTGTGGTTGAAGTACAAATGAGACCATAAATTAGCCACGCCGCCGGCTGTTCCTAGCGGTAAGCGAAACAAAGCGGCTACTTATAATGAAACATACGGGAGAAGATTATGGACATTTCTAAAGCAGAATATAATCATATAGTTTGATAATTGTTTATTATATATATATTAGCAGTATTTGTTTACGATTTTAATTGGTTTTTGTATTGTAATGTAAATATTATTTAAAATTTCAATGTGTTTGTTTACTTATTACGTATTGTTTTGTACATCATTTCATATCTATTAATGTGCATTTACATTTTCTACTGGATACCCTTTGGTGTATGACCGGGTATGAACACACAACCTTCGGATTGGAAGTCAGGGTACCACTCGCTTAGCCAACACGGCCTTTACGAAAATGGAAATGCAGTTATATTAAATAATGCATAGTCAAAGAATTTAAAATATCTTGGTTTGGTATCATTTTAGGATATAATTATAAATAATCCACGTATGTTTAATACGTGGATTATTTACGTCAGCAGGAGAATAGTAAAGTACGTGGTATACTGAGTCGTTAAATTATTCTGGAATTCTACTATTAATATAAACGCGAAAGTTTGTGAGGATGCATGTTTGTTACTCTTTCACGCAAAAACTACTGAACGGATTTTAATGAAACTTTACAGTAATTTAGCTTATACATCAGAATAACACATAGGCTACTTTTTATCCGGGTACCGAGCAGGCAAAGCCGTGGGCAGAAGCTAGTAATGCATACTATATATGTTTTATTTTATAATTTCGTTTTTATTCCAACTTGCAACTATTTGGACTCCTAATGTAATAGAGTAGAAACACATATATAAATTTTCAATAGTCATAGAAAAGCGAGAGAAAATATACGCTATTTTATCTTGGTATTAGTTAAAAAACCAACCAGATAAATAAGTGCGATATGTTATGCTGCAAAACATCTCTGACTTATGTAAGTGGAATAAATAATTTATATAACGAGCTTTGCAACGTATAGAGAGAGGGAGGCTGATTAAGATACGTACAAAATAGCCCCGTATGTTACCAATTGGAAAACAAATCAGTACCTTAAGGATCCGGCGTATAGCGCTCATAACTTAAAATCGACGCACGTCCAAAAATCCCTTTTTGTCCAAAAAAAGCAATATTAGCCGTTTAGAATTTGTTATAAATTTTCCGTAATACCAAAAAAGATGAATTAAAACTTGTCGTATTTTTCACATTGTGTTGTTATTCTGTAACTGGACAATATAATCTATGTACTTAACCAAACGATACGTCAGGTATTATTGTTTTTAATAAGAATCAAATAAGACGAAAACATGTCATGTATGACGTAAAAATATCCAAAATGCAATTCGTTTAAATTTCATTTTAGGTAAGTATTTTGAAAAAAAAATATAGCAAGGTACGTAGATAAATACTATTCGAATGCAAATAATAACATAATATGGTGGAAATAAGCTCTAATTACAAATGACTATGATATTACGTTTGTATGGGCGATTCATCCAACGCAGGCTTCTTAAGCTCTTACCTATGCACCAAGTGAATTTTCCAACTGGATTTAATTAGCAAGTAATTGTTTATGAGTAGTTTAAGTTGGTGCAATTTTAAATAAGCCAGAAGTTCAGAACAGCGAAGAACTTAAAATTTAGTTTAAGAACAAAAAGTAGTTTTACGAGTGAAACTGACTTGTTATGGAAGATAAAAGGATTTTTTTTAAAATTAATGTATACTGAGCCTGTACTATATCTATTGTACTATAGATCAGTATACATTAAAAGTACTATATATCTATATAATACTATTTATTGCACACCAAAGGAAAATGCAAAAACACAGGAATTGATAAGCAAATGAAGTAAAATGCGCGATGTTCTTTAGATGGAAAGGGTAAAATAGAATCAAAAGACGGCGGTGCATGATATACAAATGAATCGAGCTAAAGATTAGGCGATAAAGTCCTTATTTACGTTTTTTTATAATTTTGTTTATATTTAACTTCATTTTATTAACCCGCCACTACTGGTAGCAAGCTGAAGTGGCAGTGGGCCGGTCATATCTCGCGAAGAACCGATCCGCTGGAGTAAAGGTGTTCTTGAGTGGAGACCGCGACTCGGCAAACGTAGTGTAGGATGCCCTCCGGCCAGGTGGGATGACGATCTGCGAAAGACTGCAGGCAGATGCTGGATGCGGCAAGCTGAAGGCAGGGCGCTATGGCGCTCATTACGGGAGGCCTATGTCCAGCAGTGGACTATATAGGCTGATGATGATGATGTTGATGATGACTACTGGTGACGTCAAAATGACTTACATAGTTGGTGATGCCGGTCTCACGTACCGTAATTTTTGGGCTTAAGTAATTTCCAAAATTATAAACAGTATACGTGCAATAGTATATTTAGTTATAAAGATACCTTTTTTTTCATTTTTTTTTATTAAACGTAGTTATATTAATAATACCAGCTTATACTTGTCACCCAATAACGGGTGAAGACAGACGGAGACGGACAGAGTAATGATGATGATAATAATAATTATGTAGTTTTACTTAGAACACTAAAAATTATATGTTTTTATAGATAATATTAAAAACAAATAACAATCACAAGATTCCTTCATGTAAATCTATGTTAGACATTGCTAAGATGCTTATAGGATACAAGATGCAGAAGATTGAAGATTTTCGTTTTATTTGTCTCTTACAAATAAAATAAAAATCTTCATTCTTCGGCAACGAACAATAATATATCTCTATTTAGTCTTAAAATCAGTAATTAATTTATGATGATTTGAATAAGGTAGTTGGTAACGCCGGTCTCACGCACCGGGTTTGTACTAAAACTCTGGAATGTGCTCTAACCCTGGCAAGAGATGGCGGCTACTCGACATCTTAATGAATCGACGACGCGACGGTTGAAAAATATATTCAATGTTTACGAATCATCCGGTCTTACAGACATATACAACCCGGTCACAATATCTGTGCACCTGACCTCGTGACGTCATATCGGCGGTCTGGGTACGGTGTGCAAAAAAGTTTTTTCGAGAAATGTGGAGGTAAAAAAAAATTACTAACCTTTTCAAATCAATTTATTATTGATGAAGGGTTTGTTATTAAAAAACAATAATTTTGATTACAAAAACATTTATTATTAAAGTAGGTGGTTGTACTTTGGCTTCATTTTTAATTTTCATTAGAGTCCTCTTTGATATCCCAGTTGCAGCACAGGTTCGTTTCACCATTTGGTCTACAGGTATGGTGTACTGTTTATTTGCTTTCTCCGATTCAAAAAACTTGAGCACTTTCAAGATTAAATTTCTTGATTCGCTGTGTATTGTTTTTCCCATGACTTCAGTTTAACAGCTAAAACAATTTTAATAACAAGCAAACCAGTCCAAACTTAACAGTAAACAGTCTAAACTTAACAATAAATATTAAAAAACAAAACAACAACAAAGCGAAAATATCAAAATTATCGGGATGTGTATCGGCAACGTAGATGCTAACTGTCGCACCGGGGAGTGCGCGGAGAGGTGAAAGGGGAAGCGGGAGAGGCGCCGCATTCCAGCGAGGTGCACAGATATTGTGAACGGGTTGTACTGACGTTTGACTGGTGACCCAATGGCAGTTAATAATTAAATTATCTTGACCAAGGAGAGCAACACAATGTACTAAAAATATGGCGAAATGCAGTATTTTTAGTGCATCTGTGTCTGTGTCTGAGGTGTTTTTATAGTCTGTGGACTACTAAAATGCTAGTGTTGTAGTGTGAAATACATTTTTATTTACGTAACGATCCAAATCAAACATATAAAACAACAAAACATAAAACAATAAAACTGTCAAAGCCAAACCTGTCAGACGTCAAATCACATGGCACTAAGCGGTATAGGCAGTTCAAGATCTTTGGTCACGTTGGCCATAAATATTGTTCGATCGTATAATTGCATACCTACAAGCTAATGAAATTATTGGTATCTTTCTGATAATACTCTAGTTTTCCATATTTGCTGGTAGCCTAGTACAGGCTAAAGATAAAATTGTATCCAGTTCAAAAGAGTGGAAACTGTCATATTCTTTGATCATTTTGCAGAGTTGCATAATTCTGAATATTGGAATTTTCCGTTCTCATGAACTTTCAATGTACTACTTTCATATTCACTATTCATGCTACTTTCAGGATGAGCTTGAACTTATTTACGAATTCTGAAGTACTTAGGTAGTAAGTACCTACTCTCCCCCGGCTGCCTGCATCTTCGGAATACTCAAGCCGCCATTTTGTTCCACGCTAGAAAATGTAATAAAAGTTCAATTACTAGATTTTCTACACGAGCTGAACGTATTTTTTCTTATCTCCAGCAACAGACCGGCCACATGAGGACGTAATGAAAAAACGAAGTATAAAGTCAGATGACACCTCTTTTTGCTAAACCATAAAACCTACCAGCTAAGTTTTAAATATAAGGCTTCTTTTATTCAAAGTACTTAATTCAAATTTAGAACGATGGAAAGCTACGCTATTTAAAAAACGTGGTTTGAATAATTTTTTTTATCTCCAGAACCAACCACATAGGAACTGACGAAAACAAAAAGACTATCGCATTTTTACATTCTTTAAGCTGTACCTCTGCATCCCTTTTTGCGGAGATGCCTACGTTTTTCATAAAACAACCCCAATTATCAACTCACGCTTGCAGGTTTCTGATATGAATAACATCAGGGCGAGTATAGTTTTATATTGGGAAGGGTTCCGTGTATTTTTATCAAGCGAATCTTGAACTGTGGGCATCGAATAATTCACATTGTTTTCAAAACAACCATTACCTATTCATGGAATGCTTTTCAAAGTACCATGCTAAAAAACTAAATTTTCAATAAAAACTTTAATGATATCGAGTTTTTTTTACAGTCCTCGCGTCTGGGGTCTAGACAAATATCTCACGCTTTTCACGCTAACGTGAATTCGACAAGGTAGAACTTGGCGGCTGTCACGTTACATTTTCACAGCTAATGTCATTTCCATACAATTTAGTCTTTCCGCAGGCGTTAACGCCTAAACAAATACCACTTTGTGTTTGCGTCAAATCACCATGACGCTCTGATGATTTTTAAGTCCTAAGTAGATTAATCCAACCTATTTGAATAATGGATACGTTTATCCAAACTTTTTTGACATAAAACTAAGCCGCACAAATTCAACCTGACTGAAAGTTGCCCTGCATTTTCACAAAATAGAATTAGGTTGAGCCAAGCTAGGGAATCGCCAAGCTAACTCTGCGGGAACGCCATAAATCAATTATGGCAAATTAGGATGTCATGCGAAGATATTTTTTAAATTGATAGGCTGCCACTAGTACTTTGAATTATTTTATAATAATAATTATAATAACACTTTATTGTACTCCACAAGATAATTAAAAAAAAAAAAACTAAAAATACAATGGCTGCCCATCTTATCGCTTAATAGTGATATATTAACTTATGAAAGAATCGGAGCTTTTCCGAAAGCATGTTATCATTTTACCACATTCCACAAATATTATTTGCTAAATTATTAAATAAATGCGGTGATGGGCTTAAAACGCAGGCATGTGCAGAATAATGTTGGACGTACCTCTGACTACCCCTGCTTAGTATCCTCAAAGATCTACGCACATGTGCCAAACATAATGACTGGACGTGTCTCTGACTATCTTGTGCTTGGTAAAATCAAAGCTCAATGCACTGAGTAGTGTACCTATCTAAGGATGTCGATCATTGAGGATAGAGTTGTGAGCGTGTTTGTTTTTGTTTATTTAGCGAATATAATTAATTATATTAGTACCCCAGAACAAAAGATGCCCAAGTAGAAATATTCTGAGAATCAAAGACTGTTTTTAAGAATTTTGCAAGGGACTCCTAAAAAGAATAGGATGAGAATCGCACTAAGCTGATTTGAACGTTACTCCTAGTAAAGAAGAATTCGTACTTTTTACAGCCGAGATAAATTAAATCAAACCAATGCATTTAGATATAATCGTTATAAGCAAAGAATGAAGCAATATTTTTATCAGTAAAAAACCCAGTAAATATCATTTTAACCAAATGCGCAAAACGGTTGTTAAATTATTTATTTTCATGAGAGCTTTTATGCCAATTAGTAGATCGTTCAATAAGAGACTAAACGAGCCATTTCATAAATATGAGATGTTATAGAATTGAGTATGAAATGGTTTTAGCCCCGAGTTAAACGCTCTACTTTTCACTCGATTGCGAGAAAATAAACTATTTATTGCAGTAAGAATTCAGATGCCCCGGTAATACCAACTTAAAACAAATCTTCTTTTCTACAAACGTATGATACATCCAAGGTTTGCCCATAAACGCTAGTGCAGCAGGTCAATGCAGGCAGGTTCTATTTTCAAAAATAAAATACAAATATTTCTTTGGGAAAATCATTTTTTCGAAGAAATTATTTCAAAAACGGAACATCGAAAATTACGAGTCTTTAAAAAGGATCACATTAATTTTGGAGAATGTGGACAATAACGACAAAAAAAAAAAGTTGACATTTATAAACCAAATTTAAAGTATTAGCCATTTCAGTCCGCCGACGGTAAGCTAAAAATGACACACTTTTAGAGCATGAGAAATGTAAAAAATACTATAAAGTTTGGCAACTAAAATATTCAATCTTGTATCATTTTCATTAATAAAAAAATCTTTATTTATCTTTCCGGCTTCGCCCGTTTGTTACCCGAATAAAAGTTGCCTACTTATATGTTATAATTGGTCACGAAAAATATGTATTCCAAACATCCAAACCGGTTCAGCCTGCTTACTTCATGCTAAGCACGAGAACAGTTTTGTCTACCGCCGAGAAGACAAAAATATTTTGTCCCTCTCTTATGTTTGACAGAATAGTCGACAGAAATAGTTTTTGTCTTCTCTTTCGTAGACAAAGCGTTGTCTTGGGTGCTCATGTTAAGTGGGCTGCTGTTACGAAGACATCCAAATTAAGCTTTTCTTTAATTTAGAAAAAAGTAAACAAACGCACTCACGAATCTATTTCCCATCATTTCAATAATGCTGGACATTTTCACACAGCATCATCCAGCCCCAAAGTAAGCAGAGCTTGTGTTATGGGAACTACGTGATTGATATACTGCTTAAAAAACATTGTTTTTTGTAAATACAGACATATTTATACGTAGAGAATACCAAGACCTGAAACAAAATAATGCACCTCCTTAGATACATGCTCAGTGATCTTTGAGGACACCAAGTAGGTAGTCAGAAGTACGTCCAAAAATTGCATTTGGCACATGTCCGTGTTTTTCAAGTAGTTATCATTCCTCGTTTGTTGCAGGTTGCAAGCTGATCGCCGCTTATTGGAACACCAACCAATGCAACATACCTCAGATTTTTTGGTTTCCTCACTATGTTTTGAGCACGTGTTAAGCGCACAAGAATTGGTGCACGATTTCGAACCTATGACCTTCAGATCGGAAGTGAGGATACAGCCTACTAATTCAACACTAAGGCTCGTCATTTCAAGTAAAACAAATCGCACAGATGAAATTCAATTTCAAAAGTATTTGTTCAAAGAGTTGCCATATAAAAGAGTCTTGCTTAGTCTACACAACACATACTGACTTAGTTCGTGTTTGTGCAAAACTTTTAAGTGTAACCCTTTTGTTCGCAATCGGTAAACCATCGCTGGGTGTTGCCAGAGCTTTATAGTTCGCTGTTTGAAGGGAGTATGTATGCGTAATTGAATTGATTTAAAGTTGTTGAGAAAGGACTATAGGGTAGTTTTATAGTACGGTAAGGGGATTAGAATTTAAACCCTCGTAGATATTTCATCTTATACTTTTTTGAAGGCGGAAAAGTGCCCTTGTTTTTCTCATCTACCACAGGGGTGGCGAAAGAGGTATTTGGGACTCGAACCCACTAAAACCTCATCGGCTAACAGTTCTCCGCCAAGGTGGGACAAGATGAGGTTGCGTTAGCATTGATTATCTCACTCCGGAGGGTAGCCCGGGAAGCGGTGTGTGTGGGCCGTGCAAACCGGACAGAGTCCCCGGATTTCCATTAACTATTTTTACCTCAAGCAACACATATTTTCTATAGGCTAATTCTTTCTCAGTATTTTCCCATGTTTGTGTTTTTGGGTTCAAATAAAAATATTCTTTGTTTCTATTAGTGACCCTACAAACGCGCTCTGAAAAGGGCGTCCCCTCCAACTTACGCTGGTCCCTCCAAGCCAGTTACCGGCAGGGCTACCCATACCTTACCTTGAAAATTATTTATCTATGTCTTGGGTATCAAGAAATGGCCTGGTATCAAGAAATGGAATGTCGCATAAATGGCCGTGTTTTTTTAATACATTGATTTTTTTAGAGCTCCAAGATATCGAAGATTATGTATTTGATATCAATTTCAACTTAATACCTCCACGCGTTCCTGAGAAAAAGGTTCTTGACTGATAAATAGACAGACAAGTAAGTGATCCTATACGGGTCCCTAAAAACTCGAGCAGTTCCTGAGAAAAAGGTTCTTGACTGATAAATAGACAGACAATGAAGTGATCCTATACGGGTCCCTAAAAACTCGAGCAGTTCCTGAGAAAAGGGTTTTTGACTGATAAATAGACAGACAATGAAGTGATCCTATACGGGTCCCTAAAAACTCGAGCAGTTCCTGAGAAAAGGGTTCTTGACTGATAAATAGAAAGACGATGAAGTGATCCTATACGGGTCCCTAAAAACTCGAGCAGTTCCTGAGAAAAAGGTTCTTGACTAATAAATAGACAGACAATGAAGTGATCCTATACAGGTCCCTAAAAACTCTAGCAGTTTTTAGGGCTTTGTAACTTAAAAGAAAAACGATGTGTGAAATAGCCTTAATGCTGCATCTGACAGCTGTAACCAATACATTGTCAACTACGAGAAATTACTTAACTCCATCTCGTTATGGTTAACGACTCTGAAGTTGCAGTAAAGTTGAAGGCATAATTATACTTTGTAAACTTATCTCAGTAAGTAGCACTTCATGTTTACGAGTTCATTAATTTAGCTTAGTTTTACTGTTATCTGTGTTTCAGTGTAGACGCAGCCTTACAGTAATATAGTATTGTGGTGTTACATATCTTCGGTCTGAATTGTTTTGGTATTGTTTCGAATGCTTCGCTTTGATGGATGGCTAGAGATTCCAGGATACTTTAGATTAGCTGGCGCACTTGCGGCAGCCTGTCTATTAATCCTAGTAGAAATAGCTTAAGAAATCAATGTTAGATACGTATTCGGTTTAAAGATTGTTTATTTCTCAAAGAAAAATTCACTTATTATATGAGATAACAAAACTTTAAGTACCTTTTTATAAGTAAGTATATACTTAAATATAATATATCTTAGCACGAGTGTGTTTACCTACCTGCTAATTTAATTTACTTAAGTACCTATCAACTATGAAAACAAAAGAAAAAACAACAGAAAAAAACAGAGAAAACAAAACAACTTAATCCAACACAACACAAAGTAGGTACAAGACGTATCCATTCGGTATTTGCAGACACACATTTGTACAAAGAAAACCCACCAATTCATGTTTTTTTTATAGATGGATATTAAATACCTATCTAGAAATAAACCAGCTAGACAAAGCAAAGTAAATTTGTTATGTATTTTCATTTAAACGGAATATTAACATTTTTTTTCAATTCCAATTTGCAAACGATCTTACGCCTCAACTGTTGGTAAGCCCCTTGTAATCTTTCGTATATCCAAAGGTTGTCTGGTAGAGATCGCTAATTAGCGGCAACTTTGTCAAAGTAATGTCTAAGCTGATGTATTATTTGATGTGGAATAAAATATTTTCTATCTTTCTATCGAAGCCGTTAACGTAGTCTACGGATGTTTCCAACAACAGACCCTACCTTTTCCATCATTTAAACACTGGATCTTCTTCCGCAAATCCCCATTGGTACGATATATCGGTGGAGATTTCTGGAAAATATTTTCGGCAGCCTTTCAGTAAATGTAGACTTAAAACAAAAAGAGGTAGGAAAATAATTGAGTTTTTTTTAAATTTGTTTAGATAATTGCATTATAGAAATGTTTATATTTATGAGTGGATGTTATTACTAGACTTCGTTATATCCCATTTCTCACTATAATCTATTTATATACTAAATAATAATTATTTTTCATTTATTTCAGGCAACATATATGTACAAAATACAGGCCCTATAAACAAAAATACAAATTTCAAATACAAATTTATTCATTTACCATTAAGTATGATTAAAGCTAAACTATTCCGGTGGTCCCCGCACGAGGGCTAGCCTGTATCGCGTGAGGCCGGTTACATAGGATATAATTACCAAATTTCAGTCAAAATTTAAAAACTAAAATACATAAAATTGTTTAAAGCAAAACGTATTTATCTAGAATGTATTGACTGCGACGCGGGCAGGGCTGGGTTCGGTAACCGGACCCCGAAAATGTCAATAGACGATTCCTTTACGCCAAATATCTTCATTCATGAAAGTCGGCAGATTTTCGGTAGGCAAATTCACCACGAAATAGTTGAAGCTGATTCTATCGAAGTCAAAATTCATTTATTCATTAAAATCACTTTGTGGAGTCATTATAAATAACAATACTTTCAGATCGATCAAAACTTGACTTGAGCCAAATATAACGGAGTAAATAATTAAGTACCCATTAGCTGAATAAATCTTAAATTTAACAAAACGATTGATAAAAAAATTATAGTGGGCAATACCCCGACTTTCGATCAGGTGGTGGTGGGTACAAAATTATGTACTTACGTATTAACACGTGTTCAAAACGATGAAGTAAAACATCGTAATAAAACCGGCATGCTCTAGAACCAAAATGCGATGGCATGTGCCATCAGTTTGTGCTCCAATAAGCGGCGATAGGCTTGCAATCTGTCACGTAGAATGGTTAATATTTGCAAAACACAAGAATTTGTCAAATGTAATGTTTGGACGTGGTTCTGACTACCCCTTTAAAGATCTACGCACTGAGTAAGTATTTGAGCATGTCAATTATGGGGAAAACAGTTGTGAGAGTGTTTGATTTTGTTTTTTTTATCCACTAATTAATCCAGCAATTCTATTTTATATTCGTCCATGTTAAATGCTATCCACAATTTTGTATGAAAAAATTTTCCTTTTCTTGTAAAAATCTTTAAAATATGCGTTACTAGCTTCTGCCTACGGCTTCACCCCCATGGTACCCAGTTAAAAAGTATCTTATGTGTTATTCTAATGTATAAGCTATAATACTGTAAAGTTACATAAAATCCGTTCAGTAATTTTTGCGTAAAAGAATAACAAAAATCCATCCTCACAATCTTTCGCGTTTATAATATTAGTAGGATTGTGAAAATGTGTTATTTTTTTTAATTAAAAATTCAACTTTTACATGACACGAATATATGACACATTTCGATAGTTCAATGGAAATGGAATGTTAGTATTGTTTCACGAGTATTTATTTGGAAAACTAAATGAAATGTGTAAAAATGATTCGTAGTAAAAATAATTTAACTTTACAGCTGATTGTTTCTGAAATATAGAATCCATCTTATTACATGGGCTGATAGTAAAAGTAATACATAATGATCTTCCGGAAATCCCCACTGGCGATGCTACGATATAGCGATGGAGATTTCTGGAAAAAAAATTGGCAGCCTTATTTTTACCGAAAATTTATAGGTAATATAAAATATAGTTATGAAGAGGTATGCATTATGTATATAAATGATTACGTACATACAATCCCCGGGAGGAGTGTTTGCTTCTGGCGTCTGTGACGTCACTGCGTAGGGTCAGCAGATTACTAATCCTACCTACCTAGCATATGAGCTGACACCATTGGGCGCGACATTGAAACATTCTAAATGGATCAGAAAGGAAGGATAAAATACTTTTACATAAGTAAAAACTTTTAGATACAGTAGCTTTTCTACTGACCATATACATAAACAGACTGAATGTGTACAGCTTTAGGTGTACATAGTATACTTATTAAATGTTTTTTTTATTCGAGGATAGGTAGAAATAAATAGTTCTGTCTGTTCCCCTGTTACTGACGAGGGGATCTAACTTTTTCAATTTATAAAAGTTATATCAGTTTAAAAGTTTGATCTGTCCCCTTTTATGCAACGGTCCCTCCGTTGCAAAATAGGGGACAGATCAATCATTTTTCCCAACTATCACCCTAGGGGGGCAGAACAGGTTGACAGATGGGAATACTTTTTCCACCTACTGATAAAAATATAACAAAACTGAAAATATATGCATTACGCACTCAAGCACCTACCGAAGTTATAGTGCTAAGGTGTATTTTTTTTGTGTTTTTTTTTTGAGTATCTTAAAGTTTATTATAATCAACTAATTAAGTTATTTAGTACAACAATAATACAATTAGGTACCTACATAATATTAAACTAGGACAAGAAGACTGTTTTCTACCTGTAGACTGTATGTGAACAGAATAATGATAGGTATCTAAGTACCTACTATAATTAATAAAAAAAATGCTGGTTATTTTTCATACAGCATCATCTAGCCCCAAACTAAGCACAGCTTGTATTATGGGAACTACATGACTGTTATACTACTAATATGCTTTATTTTTGTAAATACATACATATCTATACTAATATTATAAAGAGGAAAGATTTTTTGTTTGTTTGTTTGTTTGTACCGAATAGGCTCCGAAACTACTGGACCGATTTTAACCATTTTTTCACCAATATAAAGCTAAATTATCAGGAAGTAATATAGGCTATAGATTATTTTGAAAAAAATAGAGATCCGTAAGAAAATTGCAATAATGTAACCCAAAGTAGCAAAATTTTCCCTATAAAATTCATTATTTTGCGTGCGCTGAGAAAACTATTGATGATACATAAAAATTATGTACTACATGCTTAAAGTACTCATTATTACCTACAAAAAAATCCTGGAGAGAATATATCTAACTATCATAGTTAAGTCACAATAGCAGCTTTTGTGTTCTAAAATTTAATTAGATCGCCGGTAGAAACAAATGTTGGTTAGGTACATTTGTATCGTAATATTAAATCTTATTCAAATAAATAGTTTTATAGTCAAGGGTATTTATGCAGCAGTATAATATTTTTTAATTCATACGAATCGGATATTTAATTTCGGAGTTCTCACGAGTATAAAATCGAAACTTACGCGGGTGAAACCGCGGGGTGCAGATAGTTATATAGAGAAACCCAGACCCGAAACAAATATTTGCAGGTCATTCAAACATTTATCCCGCGGCGGGTATCGTACCCGCAACTTTCTGCCTCTTAGGCGCCTTCGCCCACTGCGCTACCGTCTTCATAATTATATTAAAATTAATCATCTGAATATGATCGAACGCCTTCGAAGTCTCCAAATTAACGGCACATCCTTATATTGTTAACCAAATTAATTGTGTTACGTGATTACGTTTCTCGTTCACATAATATATGTAGCGTGTGGAATATACATCATGGAGGCAATTGGCTAGTGATAGATCACCTGTAATTCGGCGATGCGTATTATATAAGTTTATATCCTACTTATAATATTACTAGCTACTGCCCTCGGCTTCGCCCGCGTGGTACCCGGTAACCTCTGTGTTATTCTGATGTATTTGCTATATTACTGTAAAGTTTCATCGAAATCCGTTCAGTAGTTTTTGCATGAAAGAGCAACAAACATCCATCCCCACGTAGGATAAACGCTAAAGTTTTTGAGGATGGATGTTTGTTACTCTTTCACGCAAAAACGACTGAACGTATGTTGATGAAACTTTACAGTAATATAGCTTATACATCAGAATAACACATAGGTTACTTTTTATCCGGGTACCACGCGAGCGAAGCCGTGGGCAGGAGCTAGTTATTACAAAAAACGGAATATTTACCATGATTTGTGAGCTTAAATGTTTGTTACTCTTTCACGCAAAAACTACTGAACGGATTTTGATGAAACTTTACAGTAATATAGCTTATACATTAGAATAACACATAGGCTACTTTTTATCCGGGTACCGCGCGAGCGAAGCCGTGGGCAGAAGCTAGTTATTACTAAAAACGGAATATTTACCATGATTTGTGAGCTTAAATGTTTCCCGATATTTCGGCACAGTGTCACGTACCATGATCACAAGAGGAACTACGTGGCTTATCATGTAGAATGCTAACAATACGGATATGTGCCAAACATAATGCTTGGACTTGTCTCTAACTACTCCCGACTTGGTTTCCTCATATATCTGGGCATTGAGTACGGATCTGAGGATACATGGGGATTACAGTTGTGAGCGTGTTTGTTTTAAATAATAAATAAATAAATAATGCAGGACATTTCCACACAGCATCATCTAGCCCCAAACTAAGCAGAGCTTGTATTATGGGAACTATATGACTGATATAACTACTAATTAAATACATTTTTTTGTAAATACATACATAATATATTATATAGAAAACACTTAGACCCGAGACAAATATTTGCTGATACAAACATTTATCCCGCGGCGGGAATAGAACACGCAACCTTCTGCGTCTCAGGCGAGCCTTCGTCCACTGCGCCACAGAGATCGTCCACTCGCCAGTTTTAGAAGTCCATTGCCGAACGGAAAAATAGATAGATAGATAGATAAACCCTTTATTTATTGTGCATAACACCAATTTACAGTAAACACAGAAACATAATAATATAACACAACAAAAACAAAAGAAATGCACAATGAGCGGTCTTATCGCTGAAAGCGATAAGAAAGTGTTTCTAGACAACCTCAGGATAGAGAGAACTATTTAAAATATATACCTACATGTAATAATAAATGGATAACCATTTACTTCGCCGACATAAGAGGCACTAAGATATTTTTTCAATCGTTATTTATCGAAAGAAGTGCTTCTGGGTCTGTTCCCTTCCTTGGCTCAGACAGTCAATAAAACGCGTCATCACCCTTTCATATCCGGGTGACGTGTCCACTCGATGTGACAAATTGAACAAGGAAGAAGTGGGAAGCATCCAACTGTTTAGACTTAGTGGTTTTAACTGTGCGTTGATAGATCAGTGAGTCAGTCAGTCAGTCAGTCAGTCAGTCAGCCAGAACAAACGATTTTATAAGTATAGATTTATTCCAAGAAGTAGGTACTTTGAAGTACTACTTGAATTAAATGACGTCGCGAATTCATTTACCTTGTCATCTAAAACTATAGAATTTTAACTTAATCATTTTTCAATTTTGCAAGTTGGAAGCCAACTCATTTTAAACTAGGAAGCTCTAAGTTTTAAAGTAACAGGAAATTTTCCTTCGTCAAAGTATACTGTATATTTTAAATGTCTTTACTTTGAGTTTTAGAGTAAAATTTATAATACCAAGGAATGAATAAAGATTAAAGTGAATTAAACTCTGATATCCTCTCTGATAGACAACCTTAGTTTTACTTTCACGTCATCGCAAATTTGTTAAGGTAAAACTTGGTAGAAGTCACGTGACATTTTCACAGCTAATGTTATTACCATACATTTCAATATTTCCGTAGGCCAACGGCAACAGAAAGTGGTATTTTTCTAGACAACCTTAGTTTTCCTTTCACGTTATCGCAAATTTGTTAAGGAAAAACTTGCTTGAAGTCACGTGACATTTTCACAGCTAATGTTATTACCATACAATTCAATATTTCCGTAGGTCAACGCCAACAGAAAGTGGTATTTTTCTAGACAACCTGTGGCCCATGGCTTGCATTCAAACCAATTAGATTCCACTGTAAATATATTAAAATATGTAAAAATTTGGTAATCAAGAAATACTAGATAAATTTCACTTTTAACTTACCCTCGGCCCACCTCGGCACACAGCTTTGACTTGAAATTAATGATTCTATGTACACACATACATACATACATACATACATATGTGTGTACAGAAAGGTTTCCAGATAAATGGATGCCTTACCCTACTCATTAACAAAACCGGAAGCGGAAGAACCAAGTAAACCATAAATTATCATAATTAATTCAAACGTGCTTGTTTAGGTGTTTCTGATTAATTATTATTTTCTACCTTAATGACAAATTGTGATGGTTGAATGAAAATCAGTTTTTTTAACAGTTAAGGATGAAAAGATAACAAATGTTTGTATGATCTGCAAATATTTGTTTCGGGTTTGGGTGTTTTCTATGTATTATATGTATGCATTTACTAAACAATATATAAGTAGTTTATCAGTCATGTAGTTCCCATAATACAAGCTCTGCTTAGTTTGGGACTAGATGTTGCTGTGTGAAAAACGTCGCATTATTTATTTACTTAATATTATAGTAAAATTATCAACTTTTACTAATTTTTTGGAAAACTGCGGCTATTTATCGTGTTTCACAAACGATGAGAATATTAGACACTAGCTGCGCCCCGCGGTTCCACCCGCGTAAGTTTCGATTCCTCGGGAATATCTCGATAAAAAGTAACAGTAAAGTATTTTACTGCTGCATAAATACTCTCTTGATGATAAAACTATTTATTTGAATAAGAATTGATACTACGATACGAATGTAACCAACTTTTGTTTCTACCCGCGATCTAATTAAATTTTTAGAACACAAAAGCTGCTATTGTGACTTAACTATGATAGTTAAAAAAATTTCCTCAAGGACTTTTTTGTAGGTAATAATGAGTACTTTAATCATGTAGTACATCATTTTTATGTATCATCAATAGTTTTCTCAGCGCACGCCAAATAATGAATTTGATATGCAAAATTTTGCAACATTGTGTTACATTATTGAAACTTTCTTAAGGATGTCTATTTTTTTTTAAAATAATTTATATCAGAAAGTATGTTACTTTCTGATATAAATTTAGCTTTCTATTGGTGAAAAAACGGTTAAAATCGGTCCGGTAGTTTCGGAGGCTATTCGTTACAAACAAACAAATAATATTTCCTCTTTATAATATTAGTATAGATTATGACCGCGGTACTAATAAGCTATGCAACATTTTCATACATAGTGTCAACAACACAATCTCTCTAGCTAACATTACGTATAATAATTTACGGGAAAACTTTCACAAAACTACAGTATTTATCGTTTTAATTTACGCCATATTGTGAACCTTGCCCGTTTTCACTAGTTGAAGCATTACCGATACAACTTTGCTATGATATGGTGTTGTGAAGTAATTTTCATCTGATATAAACCACTGTAAGAAGATTAACGAATTTAAGAAAAATAAATGTATAAGAACTACTGAGGAGAAAATAAAAATAATATAATCATAGTGTGCCTATATGCAATAGCATAGACAACTACAGTTTCATTGGATGCTGGTTAAATTTAAGGATAAAGTTTTTTCTGGAAAATCTAGCATTTTCAAAAGTGGACGGACAAAAATGAAAGCTGAATTTTTTGTATTGTTAGTCGCAGTGTTTGCGTGCTCAGTTGCAGTACACGATGATGGAAATCAGCTGGTCGAGGCAAGAGGAAAAGCGAAATATGCATTGTTGAGTACGTATCTTTATTTTTTAATTCGTGCATTCTTGTTTGTATAAAACCGTAAAATATACCAGATGGAGATAATTTTTCTGCGTTGAGTTTTTCTTTATTTTTTTGATGTTTAAAATATTTACACCGTTATTGTTTACTAGCTTTTGCACACGGCTTCGCCCGTGGTACCCAGATAAAAAGTAGCCCATGTGTTTTTCTGATGTATAAGCTATATTACTGTAAAGTTTCATCAAAATCCGTTGAGTGGTTTTTGCGTAAAAGAGTAACAAACATCCATCCTCACAAACTTTCGCGTTTATAATACTAGCTTCTGCCTACGGCTTTGCCCGCGTTGTACCTGGATAAAAAGTAGCCTATGTGTTATTCTGATGTATACGCTATATTACTGTAAAGTTTCATCAAAACCCGTTGAGTTATTTTTACGTGAAAGAGTAACAAACATCCATCCTCACAAACTTTGTGAATTTTGTTGTCCAGCTTTGAAAACCCTTGATACTCGATATAATCTCAATTCAACTTTAATCTAATCCAGTTTCGTTCTTCTTTTAATTTTCCAGTCTGTGAGATTTCGATTGCAAACTCTTCTCCAATCTCGAATGTCAACGTCAAAATAGCGTCAAAAGTACCTACCATTAAATAACATAGTCGATTTAAATTTGCTCTATAAAATTCCACCAAATTTTTATTCCAATCCGTATGCTAGTTTTGGATTCAAGAGTACTATATTCGATATTAATCCCAAATTGCGATAAGGATCGAGTTTCAAGAGTAGCTCCCCACCAGTGTTGCCGTGAAATTTTGTGAGATATGTCATTCATAGCTCAAAACGTAAATGTTTCCGTTTTAGGATGGATATGAATTTGTAATTTTTTTAATTCGGAAAGAATATTATTCTCTTGATGAAGAGTTTCTAAACGATAAATCCTACTAATCTTAACTTACTAATATTATAAACGCGTAAGTTTGTGAGGATGGATGTTTGTTACTCTTTTACGCAAAAATTACTGAACAGATTTTAATGAAACTTTACAGTAATATAGCTTATACATCCGAATAACACATAGGCTACTTTTATCCGGGTACCACGTGGGCGAAGCCGTGGGCAGAAACTAGTTTTAACAATAATTTTACTGAATGATTTAGTCATTTATAAATTTCAATGAATTGAGTGAGCAGAAGCGAGTTTTATATGACTAAATACTAAAGAGCCGATATCAAAATTTGTACACATTGAGCTCGAAACTTAACAAAGGACTAGGATTTTGAAAGCGGAAGATTTGTCCGTCAGTACTGGTTTGCAAGCGGCGTTTATTTCCTCGAGCGGAAATTTACTATCGTACGAAAAACGACAATCTTGATTATAAATTCTACTCAAGAAAGTCATTTCTCGTATTTTTTGCGATTGTCTCTTCAATATCGGTCATCTGACTTTTAATTACACTAGGTTAATTTACAATATTCACCGGCTACTCTCAAATCCATAGAATCCAAAGGTTGTTTGGAAGAGATTGCTTTTAAGCGATAATACCGCCTATTGTTCCTTCCAATTTGATATGTTATTTTGTTTATTTCATAAGATGTACAACCAAGTATTTTTATTCATGTTTAAAAAATGGGTTATGAAAACAATCTTTAAATAAATAAATCCTATCCTACTAATATTATAAACGCCAAAGTTTGTGAGGATGGATGTTTGTTACTCTTTCACGCAAAAACTACTGAACGGATTTTAATGACACTTCAAGAAATAAAGCTTATACGTACATCAGAACACATAGGCTACTGTTTATCCGGGTACCACGCGAGTGAAGCCGTGGGCAGAAGCTAGTCTTCTATATAAATAAAAATTAATTGCCGCATGTACGAAATATTATCACTTGATAGCGGCCGTTGTGTTCCTAAGTGTCAGGACAAGGTAGAACTTTGTATAAGAGTATTTTTTTTGAAAAACTACCGGAAAAGTCTGAAATTTAGATGAGCCGAGCGAAGCCGGGGCGCGGGTTGCTAGTAATTAATAAATAAATATCCATTAGACACATCATATTCCTGACCCCATACTTGGATTCCCTGTGTCGTGGGTATCAGAAACCACGAGTACCAAGGTACCACAACACTCGGAATAAATATTTACGGAACATGCAAACATTTGTCCCCCAGCGGTAATTGTACTTGCACCTTTTGGTCGCATCTGGACTTCTGAAGTTTGAGAAAAAGTTGATCACTTCACGACCAAAACTGTTTATCAGTAAATATAGCGAAGGCAATTAACCTACAATACCCTTACCCTGTATCTACGCGTAATCAACATACAATACCCTTACACTGTATCTACGCGTAATCAACATACAATACCCTTACCCTGTATCTACGCGTAATCAACATACAATACCCTTACACTGTATCTACGCGTAATCAACATACAATACCCTTACCCTGTATCTACGCGTAATCAACATACAATACCCTTACCCTGTATCTACGCGTAATCAACATACAATACCCTTACCCTGTATCTACGCGTAATTAACCTACAATACCCTTACACTGTATCTACGCGTAATCAACATACAATACCCTTACCCTGTATCTACGCGTAATCAACATACAATACCCTTACCCTGTATCTACGCGTAATCAACCTACAATTCCCTTACACTGTATCTACGCGTAATCAACCTACAATTCCCTTACACTGTATCTACGCGTAATCAACCTACAATTCCCTTACACTGTATTTACACGTAATCAACCTACAATTCCCTTACACTGTATCTACACGTAATCAACCTACAATTCCCTTACACTGTATCTACACGTAATCAACCAACAATTCCCTTACCCTGTATCTACGCGTAATCAACCTACAATTCCCTTACACTGTATCTACGCGTAATTAACCTACAATTCCCTTACACTGTATCTACGCGTAATTAACCTACAATACCCTTACCCTGTATCTACGCGTAATCAACCTACAATTCCCTTACACTGTATCTACGCGTAATTAACCTAAAATACCCTTACACTGTATCTACGCGTAATCAACCTACAATTCCCTTACACTGTATCTACGCGTAATTAACCTACAATATCCTTACACTGTATCTACGCGTAATTAACCTACAATATCCTTACACTGTATCTACGCGTAATTAACCTAAAATACCCTTACCCTGTATCTACGCGTAATTTTGCAAAAGATAAATGCATACCTATACTTGTATAGTCCTTGTTTTTGGCGTGAAACGTCTTTCATTTTGGTTAATAGAGGATCGTTTGCAAAAACCATATGTAATGAAAATATGTTATGACAAGACCGCTTATAACTTTGGAAGTTTAACACCTACCGGCATTATTTTACCATCATTATTTGAATGATAGAATCCATTACTCGGTTTTGAATATAATTATGTCGCGACGTTTCAGTTACTCCACTGTGGCTGCGTCCCTTATACAGCCTACCCGCAGTGAGTCATACATTTACGTAACATTGTTTTCTTTAGTACCTTACTAGCTTCTGCCTACGGCTTCGCTCGCGTGGTACCCTGATAAAAAGTAGCCTATGTGTTAATCTGATGTATAAGCTATACCTATTACTGTAAAGTTTCATCAAAATCCGTTCAATAGTTTTTGTGTGAAAGAGTAACAAACATTCATCTTCACAATAGGATAACTTAACTAGCTTCTGCCCATGGCTTTGCCCGCGTGTTACGTAGATAAAAGTAGATCTTACCGTTATGGCAGCGTTTATAAGAAACGGATTCGCTCAACCGTTTTTTCGTCGACTTATGAAAAGCCCTTTTATTTGAACGGGATAATATACAGTCCACTCTGAAGGTCCATTGTAATTTTTTTGAAATCGGATGAGTAGTTTCGAAGATTACCTACTACATCCAAACATACAAACTTACAAACGTTACCCATAACTATCTGCTAGCAGATACACACTATTGTAATAAGGTTGCGTGACGAAAATGAAGATTACAATAATATAAGAATTAAGAATTTTATTTAACCATCTGCTACACACTGGTGAAATTAAGTTGCGTGTCAAAAAAATATAAATAACTAAAAATAAACAATAAATCGAACAATGAAGATTATGTAAGAATGAAGAATTTTATTTTACCAAAATATTTAACACTAGTTGTTGCCCACGGCTTCGCCCGCGTGGTATGTTAATAAAAGTAGCATATGATCGTCTCCAGGCTTCAAACTATGTCCACCAACTTTTGAATGAATCGAACAAAGGATTACAATTTATACAAAGTTTAGAACTCAATTTCACGCCCCCAAAGGGTAATTTTGGAAAAATAAAAAATACTTGTTCATTATTTATTTTATTCGTAAGTTTATGTGTACCGAGTTTGAGTGAATAAAACCAAGGAATATTTTTTTCCATAGAAACTATACCACCCTGGAAGATACGTGGTAACAAACATTCATACACACATACACAAACACACACACACACACACAGACTTTCGCATTTATTATATTAGTAGGATAGGATTAGTAGGATATTTAAAAAAATACCGAGCGTTTTTGTTTTAGTAAACCCAACAAAATATAACCAACAGCCACAGCTAAAGAGATTATTCTCTCTTGTAAAGAGAGAAATAGTTCCAATAAGATCTTTTTTGATTCTAATAGTTCCAATAGGATCTATTCTGATTACCAATGAAAGAATTTACGACTTCGGACATCCGATCCTGATCCTTTCATTGCCATTGATGACTGCTTTTTCAGCGCTGGTAGTAAGCCTTAAAAGAGGTTACGAACGGTCTGGCGTTTTATTAGCTTTCTATTTAGGGCTCTGAGGTTTTAAGGTTTTAAGCTATTGGACTTCGTGATAGAAAGATCGTTCTTGAAAGGATTCAATTTACAGCCAACTCAGATAAATAATCTTTCCTTTACCTTCAAATATAATCAAAACATTTATTTTCTGTGATTTTAGGTAAGCGTTACATCAAGGTGGTAAATGAAAACTATTTGTATCACTAAATTCTGCCCTTAGGTTAAACATTGAATTAAATGTGGTATCGCAAAAACATAAAATTTACATAGGTAGGAAAATAAAATATAAAATGTCAAATTACAACACAGTCACACAAAAACTCATCCACTGTGTAATACGCTTTTTTATCAGAATATAACTAAATTCGCTAACTTAATTGATTATTCGTAATATTTTATGACCTCAATCCCACATTGTCATATAAAAACGAACTAAAAAATACCCTCACGCAAAACAAAATTGTTAGCTATATACTCATACGTCTTTTATGAAAGTAATATTTATTACTCTGAAAATGTTGATAGTTTAGACTTGAGAAAATGTAACACATAATTATAGTTATACAGCTTGCCGATTATTTTATTTTTATACCACCATAGTATCATACAAACATACAGCATACCTATTGGTAAATGTTTCCCGTAACTTATGGACGTTTGCAACACCAGAGGCAAGAAACGCGCGACCTTGCCGATTCTTTAAACAATTCAAAACGCCCTTTTCTGAAGAACCTAATATTGTAATCACTAAATAGATGTCCTTTTACAATACTGTTGTCCACATCGGAACAGATTTTCAAAACAGTATTTTCTTTTGTTGCAGCCAACCTCGCGATACTGTTGGCTGCCAAAGTGGGACTGTTTAAGACATGTGTAGGAATAGCTCTAGTTATAGGAAGTATGAAGTTCATCATCGTCCTGGCGTGGGCGCTGGCAATATTCAAATACGTCCCAGATTCATACATTTACTACAACTCGCATCACTACCAAAAAACACCACTACATTTGGACCATAATCCGTTTGACCATGACCATTATGGTCAGGATCATTATGGTCAGGATCATTATGGCCAGGATTATTATGGCCAGGTTCATTATGGTCAGGGAAACTTTGGTCCGCATCGTATCGATCACTTTGGACAGGACACTACTAATTATAGTTTACTAAACTCGATGTTAAAATTCTTCAAACTACAGTAAAACAGGTTTGTGTTCATCTCAAATGAGTTCACCTCGGTCAATTGGCACCACACTAAAGCTGAATGAAAGATCATCAAAAGAATGATCTTAGTGATTTCAATGAAAAAAAAAACTTACTTTGACTTTGTAAAAAATTATATAAGGAAAAACATTTTAAAATTACTTTCCATAATATTTGTTTTATGATATAAGCATGTGGGTTACTTAAAATAAAGAGGTCGGATTACTCAGCTGGATGGTACCACCTGATTAAATAATTAAAAATAATATCGTTGTTATTGTATTCCACGTATATCACTAGATGCTAGAAAAAAATGTAACAGCATCGATGTTGCCATCAACCGACTTTTATTGGGTGATGTGAATAAATAGATACGAAACTCGAAATGACAATTAATACTACCTTACATTGTACTTAGATAGATTTGTTTTATATTTTTACTTAGTAGTAGATCTTTACCTACTTAGTAACCTCAAAGATCTATGCACATCTGTGCGTATGATGGATAAGCTCAGATATATGATCACATATATCTGAGCTTATCCAGTAGTATTAGTAAGTATTCATATTGTAAAAACGGGAATTTTCACGTATCGGTGAAGGCACCGACTAAGTTTCGACTCATTCCGAGAGTCTTCAGGGTGAGTGATCGCCACGTTCTCCCTCCGCGTCGCGTCGTGCACTATCATGCACGAAGATACGGAGGGAGAAACTTAGTCGGTGGCTTCACCGATAGTACGGTACGTGAAAATTCCCGTTTTTACGATATGAATAGTCAAGTTCACGATAGTTTTTGGAATAGAGTATAAAAGTATTAAATTAGTGATTTAATTACTTTGGGGAAAGATGATGCTGTATGAAAATGTCCAGAATTAATTATTTACTTACTTCTTTCCTTTTTCACAGTACATTTCTTCTACGTCGTAGCGACAAAGCTGTTCATCTTAAAGATCATCTACGGAGGAATATTCTTTGCTTTGATAATCAAAGGATGGCATTTCGTATCTTGGTTTATTCACTACTTGAAGCAGAAGAAACACGACCATCACGAATATGTCGAGTATGATCATGAGCCATCATACCATGATCACGGATATCATCATGATCATTATGGCCATAATCATAATGGTCATGATCATTATGGGCTTGTTCATAATGATCATGGTAATTATGACCCTAATCATTATGACCCATTTAGCTATGCCTCAGACAGTTATGGACCGTATGCATATGAGAAAAAAGGTGGTAAGAAAGCTTATGATGCTGATGGATCTTACTCAGTTAAAAGTTAATATATTACACAACAATGAATTTAATAAAAAATATACTTCTACGATATAATGTTCTACTTTTTGGCTATTATTTTTTATATATAAATGAAATGCCGGACTTAAAATACGATTTAAACTCGTAAAAATGACTTAAGTGGAGGGAAATCTTGGTACCGTAGAAGAATTATGGGTGCCGGTGAAATTACAGATATACGAGCGATTCACTCGTTATATCAGGGAGTTTTATCCCTAGTGTTGTTAGCATCCATAGCTAATCGCTTACCATTGTGGGCCGTATGCTTGTACGCCATTTTAGAAGAATAGGTATGTAAAAAAATAGCCTACGAGATGTTTATGATACTAGAATAATTGATAAGAAGAAACAGTAACTCATTACCTCATTATTTAATAAAGTAATTTATAAGTTTGTCGCTGTTTGATTGGGCCTGAACACAAATACCTACTTAGTTATAATCGGCTTTTGAGTATAAGTGAATATACCTTCTGCATCTCAGGCAGGCCTCCGCCCACTGCGCCACAGAGGTCGTCGAGTATAAGGATTCCGCTTTTACCATTTGCTTACGGAACCATAAAAACAAAAGCTCCAGCTCCAAGGCGAATCAAATTCTATTTCCTCTTAGCTCACCGGACGAAGTGCTTCTTGTATTAAAAAAAACTGAGAGTTGGAATCTTGTTATGACACATAACATGTATAAAAAAAAACATATCAATCAATGCCACTGTGTGGGTTGAATCGTGTTTCCATGAAATCATGTAATCGTTCCTGTCTGCTTTGTTACATGACTGCTATGAGAAGAGGGGGATAACAGGATGTCTAAATATAGAGCTAATTTGCAAAGGGGTCTTCGTAAATTTGACCTCGAATTATGTACAGTAAATTCAACGTCGAGGAAAAGAACGGCTAATATTTGGCTTATCAAATTTACCGTTTAAATTATATATGCTTGTTTAAAGGTTGCAGCCATCTAGCTTGATTAGCCTCTCAGTTAACAGCCTATTTTACTAAACAACTTCAACTTTTGTTTATGGCTTCTGTGGTAAGAGTTGCCACAATTTTGCCAATGTCGCGTCGACAAGATTAAAAAAAATAAGGCGATGGAGAGGAGTTTACAGAAATTTGACCGTTCTAAATAGAGGGAGACTCGAACAGTTTTTTTTAACTATAAGTTGATTTATATAAACCTGTAAAGGACAACACAAATACAGAGACAAAACACACGAAATGTACATTTAACATTATGAAAGGCACATAGAAATATAAGTACATCAGCATAGTTATAATTATTTTATTTTATTACAAGTTAAAAATTTACATAATAATATATCCCCTATAAAAGGGGAGAAGACAAGGGATAGTATAAATTTGGAAGAGAGAGGACGAGGGATTACTAAACAATACACAGATTATTGAATTCCTGCCGGAATGTCATTGCGATGGCTGCCAATGTCAAGCCATATTGTAAACAGATGACATTGAGTGGATTATGTTGTTTTTTATTGAAGGGCTGAATATAATTCAGGCCGGTAAACGACACCGTTTGGTAAAAAGGCTAGGCTGTTAAGTGAAAGGCTAATACTTAAGCTTGTTGGCTGCGACATATAGGTATATATAGTCACGCCTGTTTCCCGGAGGGGCAGAGACCACGGATTTCCACTTGCTACGATCATAGCATACCTCTTTCGCTTCATTCATCCTCATCACATTCTTCATACTAATTATCTGTTACTTTATTTAAAAGTAGATTGCTTAACTACGTTTTAACTTTGCTGCTTGGACATAATGTTATTATAAGGAAACCTTAGAAGTAACCTATATCTCTAATCCAATAAGACAGTCCAGTGTAGCCAGTAAATATTTCCAGATCTCCGATGGCCTAGAAATATGCACTTACCCTCATTTGAAAAATTTGTATTTTTTATAAGCTACTAGCTGAGCCCCGCGGTTTCACCCGCGTAAGTTTCGATTCCGTAGGAATATCGGTACAAAAAGTAATAGCTATGTACCTATTAAGTTTCAGCGCAACTTTTGTTTCTTCCGGGGATCTAATTAAATGTTAGAACACAAAAGCTGCTATTGTAACTTAACTATGTTGGTTAGGTATATTCTCTCGAGGACTTTTTTGTAGGTAATAATGAGTACTTTAATCATATAGTACATCATTTTATGTATCATCAATTCTCAGCGCACGCCAAATAATGAATTTTATAGACAGAGTTTTACTACTTTGGTTTACATTATTGCAATTTTCTTAAGGATCTCTATTATTTTGAAAATAAATTATAGCCTCTGTTACTTCCTGATAATTTAGCTTTCTATTAGTGAAAAAAATTATAAAATCGGTCCAGTACTTTCGGAGTCTATTCGGTACAAACAAAAAAACCAACACAAAAAATCTTTCCTCTTTATAATATTAGTATAGATGTAGTAGTATGTATATGCACTATGTTGTATAGCCGGCTGTGACGCAAGTGATGCGGGTTCAATTCCCGCGGCGGGACAAAATGTATGTATGTTCTGCTAGTATTTGTTTTGGGTTTTGTGGTGCCACGGTACTTATAGTCCATGATACCCACAATACAGGAAATCATAATATAATTATATTATATTATAATATAATATTATTATGGGATCAGCACTATGTATTGGTCTGTTGATATTTTTGATGTTATGAACTTACTTACCTGAATGTATTTTTGAGACGTAAACATATTATAATATTATGTTGTTCGTGAGAGACGAGAGATTTCACTCGTCTTAATGTATTTTCTACCTAGGAAAATACATCACAAAATGTTGACGACCTCCGTGGAGCAGTGGGCAAAGGCCCGCCTGAGACGCAAATATTTGTCTCTGGTCTGGGTGTTTCATATACATAATATGTATGTATTTACAAAAAAAAAGTATATAAGTAGTATATTAGTCATGTAGTTCCCATAATACAAGCTCTGCTTAGTTTGGTGCTAGATGATGCTGTGTGAAAATGCCTAGCATTATTTATTTATTTATTTGATACTGACATTATAAATTCGGTAAATAATCGATCAATGTTGCACAAAATCAAAAATTCATTATTATTTACTTAGGTACTAAACAACTCACTTTTATAACGTTATCACACTTTAGGCCTAGGTGCAATTATAAATAGAAGTTATGTCTGTAGGTAACTAAAATTGAGAGGAAAATAGATAAAGTTGTAAAAGCAAATGATTATGTGAAAAGCGCTAAAAGCACATTGAGGCGTAAAGACAATGTATTTTATTGTCAAAACGTGATTTTGAGCAGCAAGTTTTATATCAAGTCGTATCTATAGTAGGGGATGTTGTGAGCTTGTCGCAAAAATAACTTACGCGATCAAGTATTTTTTCAACCAGTGAAATTGAAGTGACATAGCGTCAGCAGGAGAATATTTTGTAATAATATAAAATTGAGATCATTTTTAAAAAAGGTTGTATTCAATTTTAAATCAGCTAATCTTCAATTCAAGGAAAGAAGAAAATTTATTCTCTTCCTTTTAATAGCTTTTCCATAGGAAATTTATTTTGAAATTAGGATTTTAAATTGATTTTATACACAATACAAATAAAATGGTTTGTTTTAATTCTAATTATTGTATTTTTAACACGGATTTACAATTTTTTGTAATATTTCAACATATCCACATATAAGTATTTAAGTTATTAAACTGATCACAAACTCTTTGATGTGATACCTCTGGTATTGCAAGCGTCCATAGGTTACAATAACCGCTTACCAACAGGTGGGCTACATGCTTGTTTGCAACTTTATTAGGATTGAAAAAAAAAAACAAAAAAAAAGTCGTGGCTTAGTTGGTATAACCCAGGTTATACCAACGCGGTAGCGATTGTGCAGGCCCTTCAGGTTTCATTATTTGGGATATTATAAAATCTCTTAACGTGTGGTGTGGGTTAAAATTTTAAAAATCGTAAACCCAAACGATCTCATTACGAAACGTGGTCTAAACTCGAGTTTAAGCCAGGACTATTAAGTCCAGGTCTAAATATAGACCTTTGGTTTAGACTTGACTTTATTACAAAAGCAGATTTTTCCGAGGTCTAACTAAACCCAACTAAAACTCCAGTCTTCGTGTATCATTCAATTATTCACTGACAACAGCCAATGATCGTGGACATTGTATGCTACAAACATCGATAACGTTCCATTCCTTCAAGAATCTTGAATAAAATGATTTGCTTTATTATTTACGTCACGATTTAAAAAAAGGTGTCAGTTATCAAAACATATGATTATTTATTCGCCTCGATAACCAGTCAGCTAAAATAAACAGTAACACACTCTGTAAATAAAATCAAATATATTTTTACTAAGAAGTTTCCGGTTACGATTATTTACTTGAAACGAAATGTAAGCGGAAAGCGCTAAAATGACCTTTTTCAAAATCGCAACAATCAAAATCCATATCGTCAATCAAATTCAAGCCTATTTTCAAGCTTAGTCGTTTAGGAAACACAAAATAATATCAGATAAGATAAGTACGAATTATCGAAGGTGCACAAGCAATTACATTCAAATCTGTATAAAGACATGACAGATTTAGCTAAAACCAAAGATAAACTAGGGGACTGGCTGGTTTAATTATAAACCACAGATAGACCGCGGTTTTTGGCTTTAACCTCGTTTCGTAATAACAATTTTCTAAAACCAGAGTCTAAACCCCAGTTTTTTCTTAAACTTGACTTAAACCGTAATGAGTACTTTTCGTTTCGTAATGAGACCGAAAAAGTTCATATAAGTACAAAGGTCTATAGATAGGGCTTCTCGTTCTAGCTTCTTCAGCAAAACGTTGAACGTTTTAGGGTCTTTGTTGCCGATGTAACGGCATCGTTTGCCATTATTATGTACTACAGGTATTTGTCTTGCAATGAAGTTTGCTCACTGAAATTGGGTTTGCTGGTAGAAAATGATTTATCATTACGGCCTATTGTCACGTTCTGAAATGTGCAATGAAATTATAGTAGGTCAATAAATAAATCCTACTAATATTCTAAACGCGAAAGTTTGTGAGTATGGATGTTTGTTACTCTTTCACAGAAAACTACTGAGCGGATTTTAATGAAACTTTACAGTAATATAGCTTATACATCAGAATAACACATAGGCTACTTTTTATCTGGATACCATGCGGGCGAAGCCGTGGGCAGAATCTGTTTAATATATCTCGTAGATAAAATATTGTCAAAAATAAATGTCATGTATCTTATTTTTTTACGTTACAAGACTAGACATTTTATTCAGAATCGTTACAAAGGTTACTTGCTGAAGATTTACAAAATGCCTGAAAATTCCGTTTCATGATAAGAAAAATGCTTGCGGGAGAAAACAAAGACAATCCCGAGCGCGACATGTTAAGAACATGCTGATGTCAAGAAAGCAGGTGCTCCTAAACGGGCGATTAAAGTTGAGCAACAATTTCGTCACGACCGACGGTCAGAGCTGGGTCAACTGTTCAGTTGCTCTGGTTGAAATTGTATCTTTCGATATAAAGCTGGATTAGAATACATAGTTTAATTTTAAAGGTTTATTTTTCGTGTACGATAGAAGCCTCTTCGAAGTTCACTTTATCTTTTCAACCAAACTGGTTCTTCTTTAATAGGTCACTTAGCCTTTTCATCGTACTATCACTCTGAACTTACGTGCCCATCAATATAGAAAAGGTGACACGACCGAATAGAAGTTTTATGGAAAACCTGCATCTTATCTCGTATGGTATCCGGATTAAAATAGCAAAAAACGGGATATATACCATGATTTGTTATTTTGACATAGTTGCATGTACCATGATCACATGATCACGGGAGAAACTTGAAGTCTGCGCGTGGATGTTAATGTCAGACGAATCTGTCTGTTTTGCGACTGTACCGAAATACCGGGAAACATTGTAAACATCCCGTTCATAGTAAAAAAATATCCATATCTTATTGCATCTATATAATATTAGTTGATAGGGTAATGTAATCAACAAACACCTAAAATTATAAGCTACTTTTAATATAAGGTGAGTAAGTAGGTTTTGTAAACATTTCAAGTTTTCGAGTAATCTTGGTCATCAATCGTTATGATGAACAGTTCAAACAGATAAAGATACATTAGCAGAAAAGTTGCCCGTCTAAGAACCTCATAAATATGATAGTAGCAGCATCCTTACAGCATAAACATTATTTACTCCCCACATTAACATAAAGAACAATGCCATAATACCGAAATATTACGGCACGTAATGACTACACGAACTCACTGAAATGAAAACTTATTGTCCACAATAAATAAAGTTTATTCGAACAAACAACATGAGTAATAACTAAAATAATTATATTCAATAACTTAGTATATAACCTATCAGTTGATAAAAGAATTTTTATATTGTTTACCTATTTTATAAGCAAACCTTACGCAAGATTACTTATCACACAAACATCACTCATGAGTAACTAAAGTTTAAAACAACTAATCAGTCTTGTCTCGCATAACTTGCATGCGGATCACTCCATATTATCATCAACGATTGCGTAGTCTAAGCCATTGCCCTCTCCTTTCGTCACTTCGTTATCTTTCGCAACTTTGGTGGTTGTCTTCAGTTCCTTCTTCCTGATCTTTCCGTGAGTTGTAGTCGCTTCTACATCCAACTGCTCCAGAGGCTCTGGTGTTGCTGTCGCAATTGATTGTTCTTCTTTCTTTTCCGTCGTTGTTTCAATGACTACGGGCTTCCTGACTTCAATCGGGATGTTCCTTTCTGGTGGCGGCGGAGGTAGATCATGTTTAGGTGCTGATACAAAGAGAACCCCGTTTTCGTATATAGCTGTGACTTCATCTTCGTTGCATCCTGGTGGTAGCGCGAAGTTTTGCACGAATCTGTTCACCATGAAAAGATCATCATCGCTTGCCTTCTTTTTACCTTCGACGATGATGAAGTGGTTCTTCACTTTCACTCTGAGATCTTCAGGGTCGAATCTTTTTACGTATAGATCTATTTCGCACTTGTTTCGGTTCGAGACGAGTTTCGGGTCTTCGAGAGGGTTCGCTGCTTGGAATATGTCGTGCCACGGCCAGAGTTTCATGCGTGGCGGAAACACGTAGTGTACGAGCCTGTCCATGAGAGTGAAGGGATCATCCATTTGCTGTTTCGCTTTCTGGACCTCATGGCAGGAGACGATCGCAGCGAGGGCGATTAAAACGCACGCGTGTTTAAACATGTTTGTAGCTCAGTTGCACAATAACTTCTGCCGATTTCCAGCTCAGCGGGCCTTATATAGTCTTGGTGTCTCTGTGGTTGGTTCGAGAATGCTCCTCCATTGATAGAAGGCTGAGGCAGTTGTCGTCAACAGTTGTGTGAAAGTTGTTCTGTAGGTCAACTGTTTGGATGTGACTCATTGGAAAGCACACATGTGTTTGTTTTGGGCTGTTATTTAATGTACTTGTAAAGGTGGTGATTCACTGTTGTTTATTATTTTTCACACGAACAAAGTAAATAAGGCGTGTTTGCACAGAAGTAACGAACTGCAATTTATATCAATTAGTAAAAAAAACACTACTTATACATATGTACTATTATTGACTATTTTAAAGCTAAGTACGAGTTTCGAAACTTTTTCGCACTATTGCGTGTAATATTGACTTAAAATTTAAATCATAAATTATTTTAAAACTCTTGTAAGTTTTCAACGAGGCTGGAGTAGTTTGTAATACTGACAGAGTGGAAGTTAAACAACTAACAAGTGAACTAGAAAGAGAAACTAGTAGAATATCAACGGCAATTCCCGGTTATTGAAACTTTATCATTTCTAAGCGTATTTTGCAAATGTCAATCATAGGAATAAAGTATAAGACTTAGTTGAAGTATAAGACTTAGTCTCTACAGTAACAAAAAACTTCTCTGTTATTTTTTAAAGATTTAAAGCATTTAGTTCCTTTAAAAATATTAGATTTAAATTTGCAAAATTCATTAGCACTAGGTATGTAACATACAAGAGCATTGAGCAATAGCTGATACATGATATAAGAAATAAGCACTTAATACGTAATAATAGGGAGTGATTTATCGCATTTGTGACCAAGCATCGAACAAAAACTACTTATTAAAATAAACAAAAAACAATATACTAATGACTGGGATAACCATTAGAACAATAATCAGAACGCAATCCGCGATCTCGCGTCCAACATTATATTGATATTTTTTTTGGTATAAGTGGCAAACAAGCATGGGGCCCACCTGTTGCTAAGCGGTTACCGTAACCTATCGACGATTGCAGCAGAGTAGCAGAGATACTCTACTGGAATTTCTACGGCATTCTTACAATGGCCTCGTTTATGCATAGTTACCTATCTACGTGGCGAAATATATTTAAATTACTTTGTTCCAGACAAGTTGGAGTCTGCAAGCCCATCGCAACTTTATTGGAATAACGATGGCGCATGTCTTTTAATCTTTTACTTGGTTGAATATTTTTTTGTCAAAATATATTTAAATAACTTTGTTCTAGACAAGTTGGAGCCTGCAAGCCCATCGCCACTTTATTGGAACAACGCTGGCGCATGTCTTTTAATATTTTACTCGGTTGAATTATTTTTTGTCAAAATATATTTAAATTACTTTGTTCCAGATAAGTTGGAGCCTGCAAGCCCATCGCCACTTTATTGGAACAACGATGGCGCATGTCTTTTAATCTTTTACTTGGTTGAATATTTTTTTGTCAAAATATATTTAAATAACTTTGTTCTAGACAAGTTGGAGCCTGCAAGCCCATCGCCACTTTATTGGAACAACGCTGGCGCATGTCTTTTAATATTTTACTCGGTTGAATTATTTTTTGTCAAAATATATTTAAATTACTTTGTTCCAGACAAGTTGGAGCCTGCAAGCCCATCGCCACTTTATTGGAACAACGCTGGCGCATGTCTTTTAATCTTTTACTCGGTTGATTATTTTTTGTCAAAATATATTTAAATAACTTTGTTCTAGACAAGTTGGAGCCTGCAAGCCCATCGCCACTTTAATGGAACAACGCTGGCGCATGTCTTTTAATCTTTTACTCGGTTGATTATTTTTTGTCAAAATATATTTAAATTACTTTGTTCCATAAGTTGGCTACTCCTGCGCACGCTGTCAACACACACGGCCGTTGAACTTGTATACGTGTGTGCGGGTACCGTTAGCAAATCTGATGGTACGTTGAAATTATAGTATGTTGTATATTTGTAGGTCATCCATCTGTGTTATTGAACAATGGCTAGCTAGCATTCGATTTGTTCTCGGAAGAAAGTGCTAGAGTTTAAATAGCGTATTGTGTTGTGAAACATTTAATAGGCGTTCAATTATTTTTATTGTCGAGTGTAGGGATATTAATGTAAAAAAAACGAAAACAAAATACACTTTCTACTGTTAATATCACTATCTCAGATAGATAAATAGATAAACTCTTGCACACAAAAGTGAAATGAAAAAAAAAACAGAAATTTATAAAATAAAAGGTACAATAGGCGGTCTTATCGCTTAAAGCGATCTTTTCCAAGAAACATTTGGATGGACAGAATAAAATGGAATCAAAAGACGGCGGTGTACGAGTGAACCTATAGTCCTATCCTACTAATATTATAAACGTGAAAGTTTGTGAGGATGTTTGTTACTCTTTCACGCAAAAAGTACTGAACGGATTTTGATGAAAATTTACAGTAATATAGCTTATACCTCAGAACAACACATAGGCTACTTTTTATCCGGGTACCACGCAGCCAAGCCGTGGGCAGAAGCTAGTAAAATATAATATTAATGTCTACATAAATAACATAACCTTGACCTTAAATGACCTTGATCTCTTCAGCTGTAGTATTTCTACTTTTAGAAATAAGCTAAATAACACTTTCTTTGGTATTTTTTTTTGCAAAATTGAGTTATTTATATTTACTGAATAGTAGGTATCTACTTACATGAATGCAAGCAGCCTTGCGATATCAAAGGCGAATGTGAGTGATAAGCTGGTGTAAACTAATAATGATTTCTTATCTAATTGCTAAGGGTATAACGGCTTATTCCACAAATCCCCTTCGATAATCGCCTGCGAAGGGGATTTCTGGATTTTATCCATAAATCCCATTCCGGTACACAAAGGGGAAGCTAAGAGGATTTGTGGATTAGAGTTCCAGAAATCCCCTGATCCATTATTTACAGAATTTATCCATTATTTGAAGACAGGGCGCTATGGCGCTCATTAGGGGAGGCCTATGTCCAGCAGTGGACTAATATAGGCTGATGATGATGATGATGATTATTTACAGTAAGAAATGTTGTAGTTACTAAGGGTATAACGGCTTATTCCACAAATCCCCTACGATAATAGCCTGCGAAGGGGATTTCTGGACTTTTATCCAGAAATCCCCGCCCGGTAAATAAAGGGGAAGCTAAGGGGATTTGTGGATTAGAGTTCCAGAAATCCCCTGATCCATTTATTTACAGTAAGAAATGTTGATACTAATATGTTTTTATCAATGGAGACCTCTAAATGACCTCTTATCTGCTAGTTTAAGTCATGAATTTCATTTTTAAGTGCTGATATTTTTACTAAAATAAATAAATAAAAAATAATTATGTATATACATAACCTATATAATACATACACGTAATAAAAATCCTACTAATATTTTAGACGTGAAAGTTTGTGAGGATGTTTGTTCCTCTTTCACGCAAAAACTACTAAACGGATTTTGATGAAACTTTACACATAGACTACTCTTTATCCGGGAGCACGCGGGCGAAGCCGTGGGCAGAAGCTATTGTGAGACAATAAGTATGTAATAATTTAAAAAAACTATATAGATACCTAGGTACTTATTGCATAGATCTTTGAGAGCCCCCTCCCCCGGGGGTAGTCAGAGGAACTTCCAAACATTACATAACGGCCCATGACCGCGTTTTGTAAGTAGTTTGTATTCCACGTGATAGGTTGCAAGTTCATCACCGATTATCGAAACACTAACATTTTGAGGCATGCCTTCCATGGTTGATGGAAGGCATGCCTCACCGTTTTGAGCACGTGTAAATGTATACATACATTTGTGGTTTTTCAAGTGGAAAACCATAGGTGAGCGAAGCAAGTATGAAGACCTCTGTGAAGCAGTGGGCGAAGGCCCTCCTGAGACGCAGAAGGTTGCGGGTTCGATTCCGGCCGCAGGACAGCTGTTTGTATGATCTGCAAATATTTGTCTCAGGTCTGGGTGTTTTCTATGTATGATATGTATGTATTTACAGAAAAAATGTATATAAGTAGTATATCAGTCATGTAGTTCCCATAATACAAGCTCTGCTTAGTTTGGGGCTAGATGATGCTGTGTGAAAATGTGCAGCATTATTTATTTATTTATTTATTTATTTATAGGTGCACGAATGAGAACTCTGGATTGGAAGTTAGTCTTACTATTAGGTAAATAAGTACCGTTATATTAAGTTAACAATTATGTCTATTAATAATTAATTAAAATATAGATAGAAAACACACCCATAACTTTAATCTCCAAAATTGATATATTCAGATTTAAAATTATCATCTTAAAGAGAGGACTTGGTGATCTAGATATGTTTAGGCAGAAACAAAAAACACGTAGGTACCTAAATCTTTTTAACCGACTTCAGTAAAAGAAAACAAAAAAACTCTTTTTAGGGTTAAGCTTGCCTTTGTCCATGTCATTTACATTGCCTTTTTGTAATGTGTGTACAATAAGGAATAAATAAAATAATTAAAAGGAAGTCTATTTTTTTACTAACGTTACGTCTGTTGTATGTGTTACTTAGACCAGGCCTACTCACATCTAATCGTACAAAGAAATGTGAAACTTATCACTAACGAATAGAAGGTCGCAATTCCAATTACAAAGATACATAATTAATTTAAAAATCATTCTAGATGTAATGCTAAACTGTCAGATGCAATGTTGTATAATTTTGTCACAGAGTTATCGATTTTAACGCGAAAGGAATTAAATGGAGTTTTGTTCGGCAAATAATTGAGACTTGTTAGATCATTCTAGAGTATAATACCGTAGCAATTGCGGCGGTGAAATTGTAAACAAACCGGTGGAAACGTAAACAGCGATATTGATGTTAAGGGCCCGTTCAAACAGACGCGGTGGCGGTGGCGGTGGCGATTAAAGGGAAATGGTTGTCAGTTCAAAGTCAAAGTCAAAGTCAAAGTCAAAGTCAAAGTCAAAGTCAAAGTCAAAGTCAAAGTCAAAGTCAAAGTCAAAGTCAAAGTCAAAGTCAAAGTCAAAGTCAAAGTCAAAGTCAAAGTCAAAGTCAAAGTCAAAGTCAAAGTCAAAGTCAAAGTCAAAGTCAAAGTCAAAGTCAAAGTCAAAGTCAAAGTCAAAGTCAAAGTCAAAGTCAAAGTCAAAGTCAAAGTCAAAGTCAAAGTCAAAGTCAAAGTCAAAGTCAAAGTCAAAGTCAAAGTCAAAGTCAAAGTCAAAGTCAAAGTCAAAGTCAAAGTCAAAGTCAAAGTCAAAGTCAAAGTCAAAGTCAAAGTCAAAGTCAAAGTCAAAGTCAAAGTCAAAGTCAAAGTCAAAGTCAAAGTCAAAGTCAAAGTCAAAGTCAAAGTCAAAGTCAAAGTCAAAGTCAAAGTCAAAGTCAAAGTCAAAGTCAAAGTCAAAGTCAAAGTCAAAGTCAAAGTCAAAGTCAAAGTCAAAGTCAAAGTCAAAGTCAAAGTCAAAGTCAAAGTCAAAGTCATAGTTAAAGGTAAAACCAATGGCAAAAAGAAACTCGTAGAATTTTCATAAAAAAAGAACCAATAGACATGCATTGATGCATAAAGATGGGCATCTTTATAAATTTTAATGTCCTCTCGTCTCTGTCTCTTTTGTCTTATGTATTGTACCTCTATATGTGTTTATTTGTGTAGAATGAAAAAAGAAAGAGTTTATTTCATGATGATTTTCTGAACCATTTGAGAGCACAAAATAAATTAAAATTTTGCAGTGGAAAAATCATTGATGTTTGGTCGAATTAAAACCTACGACCTTTGTATCGAAAGCCACTACACCACTACACCACCCGTGCTCTGTCTCTCATTTGATGACGCCCTCGAGAGTTCCACGACGAACGGTCTTTATCCACCATCCATAGATTTTGACAGTTAGTACAATGTCTTTAGTACATCGGATTAGAGGCCGCCCTACATTTCCGTTTTCCGTTTCGTTGTTCGCGGTTCTTGATTCTGCGATCTGTTATGGCCTGTCTATTGCCACATCAACTTCGTATTTTTTTAACGATTTTTTTTAGGTTAAGTTTTTAAGTTAAGTTTTTAAGCTAAAAAACAAAATTGCCTTTTTTTTTTAACTTAAAAAAATCGTACCTTTGATAGGATGAAAGAAAACGATTCCTATATGCGTGTACAGATCGTGATAATGCCACGATCATTTCAATCCTATTCTAAAGTATAATTTGTTACCTATGTATTTTTAACCGACTGCGGATGGTTATATTACTTTGATTGTTCCGACTAAGTTTCGACTTAATCCGAGAGTCTTCAGCGTGAGTGACCGTGGCTCTCTCCCTCCGTTTCACGTCGTGCAAAAAGTCCCGTTTTACAATCTGAATCTATTAAAGAAATAAAAATACTTACATCTTTGTGTTCAACTCAAGTTAAACCGTCTACCTAGTTATATCATTCATTCAAAGAAGTCGTTCAATTTCAATCAGCTCCACGAATAATGAGCTTCCCAACAAAAGGAAGCTTTCCGAAATAAACTAAAAAGAATCGCTCATCGGACTCACAATACTCGAACCGACTGTTATACTGTAGACTGCCGTACATTTAATAACCAACAGAGAGAGAGCTCTTTCGAGTTTCAATACAAAATGTCCTCCACTCGGATACACCTCAACCGTTTCCTCAACTGAGTGAAACAATTCAACTGTCATGTTAAGGTGCCTCACGATCTAACTTAAGTATCCTCAAAAACGAAAACAGTTTTGAAGAAATCTTATAGGTACGATTCCTATCACGGAAGTAAGTAATTCTAAGAGATGCCGAAAATCACTTGGAAGTATATGAACTGAAAGTGTTTAGGAGTTTGACATCGCCATAGTCAAATTTCTGAACACTTCAGGTTGGCCATATTTTGATTCTATTGTTTGTTCATAACCGTGGATTCAACTCGAATCATACTCGTGAGGAACCTTGAGAAGTTCAACTAAAATATCAAATACTAGCTTCTGCCCACGGCTTCGCGCGCGTGGTACCCGAATAAAAAGTAGCATATGTGTTATTCTGATGTTTAAGCTATATTACTGTAAAGTATTATCAAAATCCGTTCAGTAGTTTTTGCGTCAAAGAGTAACAAACATCCATCCTCACAAAATTTCGCGTTTATAATATTAGTAGGATGAGGAAGTTTTGAAGGAATTCTCAAGGCACTCTGAGTAGAGTTAAGTGGAGGAATATTAGGAGAATGTCTAAGAATACGAAGGTCTACATAATGTCCTAGAACATATTTACTACCCCAAAAGGGCTTAATTCTGCTCATAAAACTAAACAAGTTTTTTTGAAACAGTAAATTTCCATATAAGACAATTTTCAGATTGAATAAATGATTGAAAAAAAAAACTTAATTGTACACCACAAGATAAACAAAAACAATGGGTGTTAATAGTACAATGGGCGTTCCTATCTCTTCAAAGCAATCTCTTTCAGAAAACCTTGGTATGGATGATTTGGATGGGATTTTCTGTCTTACGCTTTCAAAAAGGTAGGTCAAATCATGAAACTTCAACATTGTCTTAACGGCAGATAACGTAATTTGCCTACAAGGAACATTAGAACAATTAAATGCAAACAGAATGGAAAATTGAATCCAGACGTCTCGTAACTTAGCCGGCTTGTTGTCCACATTGACATCGATGTATGACTACTTGTTAAGATTGCAATATTCACTCATGCGCATAAGTACTATAAAGTTGACAAAACGCTTCTAGGACGATTGAACTAAGAACATAAGCTATAGTAAAATAAAATAAATATACTTATACAGTCAGTAAAGAACTGTATAACAGATCTAAGTGGCAAGTTGCAATCCCATAGCGGGTTTTCGTAACTCTACCGATATCGCATGCCTGTCAGGGAATCTTCGGTTGAATGGCATGCCACTTTTTACTCAAGATTTTTCAGTTTGAGCACCGTTTAAAAGCGCAAACACATTTTTCGACTGGAAAACATGGATACACCAAGACCATCTCCTGAATAAAACCTCTTTAATGAGTAATTGGGTGAAACGTGCAAGGAAATTTTGACGTAGTAATTTCTTGTTTGCCACCAGACCAGGTAAAACTACCTTTTACGAAGCTAACCGTACCTACTCCGTGGGTGAAAGTAAATATTGTGAAAGCCATCGACTCTCCTCGCGTATGATGAGGAAAATACCGGCGGCGGGAGCAATCTTGGTTTCAATTGTTTGTTTTGGTTTCGAGTTATACAGAGTTCGTATTTTGTACGACTTGCCATTTCGTACAAAGGATTTAAATGCCTTCAACTGGGCGAGAATGATTGCCTCTATTATGATCTTTTTGCGAGAAGACCGCCCATTGAAACAATGTTTATGAATTTCTGTATTTTTATACTATATATTGGTGTGCAATAATGAGTTTATTTATCTCTTTTTTTTTGTTAATTGGTGCGGCTGAGGCGCTAGCGGAGGGGGCCCTATTCCTGCTGTGGAACAATAATTGGGATCATTCCCACTCAATGTAAATATTTTTCCCTCTCAATCCCACGAAATAGTTTAATAATAATTTAGGTAATTAGATAGATAGATAGATAGATAAACTCTTTATTGCACACCAAAGCAAAATAAAAAGTAAAAAGTAATTATTTTGTTCTCACGCAATCCCACGCCACAGAATACAAAATCAGTATTAAAATCCGTTCAGTAGTCTTTGCGTGAAAAGTAACAAACATCCATCCTCATAAACTTTGCGTTTATAATATTAAGTAGGATGCATCTGAAACAGTGACCAAAATAAACAACGTTGGCACGTACACATTAGTCTAGGCATAGCGTAAAAAGCAAGCAAGAACTTAAAATCTAACCTTAGCTTTAAGTTACTACCGACCTAAGTCATAAGCCACACATTTCCACCTACCACCTCAAGACATGTCATTAAATCAGTTCATCTTATTATATTGAAAGCACGCTATAGCTGAACCATAAAAAAACAGAGTTTATAATATGGTCCTTCTAGTCGCGAGAGTCTGATCGTGCCCGAGGAAACAGCGTAATTTCACTATAAAATTTTAAATTCACTTAATTTTTATAATGAATAATAATCTATAGATTTTGCGATCGACATTTTGTGGTGAATGTCAGTGACGTCCTGTGTCCTCAGCATGAGAGTAGGTAGAGTAGACATTTATAAAAACTTTTCCAACAAAATCATAGCATGAAAACAATGAATTCAAACATTGACTCAACTTGCGCGCAAATCGACATCGCATCTGTGTTGATTGATCAAAATTGTTTACAATTCGCAAAACACATTCAATTTGGCACGGTCGGACGGTCAGACGAACTATTTCCAGAACTATAGTACTTTGGGGATACATTCAACACTAAAATAACATAGTAAATTCTGTGATGTGTAGTCAATGATCATTCTGTGTTACTTATTAGTTCTATTAGTTTGCGTGATATGATTACTTTCATTTACGTATTCAACAGACATTTTATTAAATTCACCTAAATAAAACGTAATTGACGATGAATAGCGAAAGAAGTATGCCAGGATCGTAGCAAGAAATCCTTGGTCTCTGTCTACCCCTGCGGGAAACAGGCGTGACTGTATATATGTAAAACGTAATTCTTGACTTCTTGTTGCTTGGGTTATTTCAATAGATAATGACATTTTCGAGTGCTCCAGATCACGATTTAACATCTCTATCTATCTACAGTGACTTCTCGTATACAGAAATATAGATTCAATAGATATTTTGACGTTTTTAGCGACAATTACCTACTGAATATGATATGTGGGATCAGAATGTATGGATGTATCCGAATGTATTATGAAAGTGAGATGTTTGACAGATGATTGTGTGATAGTATCGGAACGTAAGAAACATTGATGAATGTGAATTGGAACGGTTTGAATGAATGAAAAGAGTGAATTTAAGATGTCTGAATGAACGAGTGAAGAGAGGCTGTGGCGAGAACGATGTGGTAAGGACGAGACGACGAAGTGTAAAATATACGATTATACCTAATTTAAGAAGAAATAAAACGCAAGAAGTGAATAAATAAATAAACTGCATTTAATTTTGCTTCCGCATCCCACAATATATATCCCTTTTGCGAGAATCGCCCCGAGAAGTCGAGATATTATTATAGCGAAAACACCTGCTAAAGAGTGAGTACCTGTAAAATGAATAAAAAGGTCATTGTACGACCTCTTTTCTCCAAATTGGAAAGAAATTCGTCATAAAGCTGGCGTAACCAGCGCATAAGAGAATGTCGCCAGTACGGTTGGTGATATGTTTTTACGAGCTCGTTCGCCGAGAGACGGAATGCCGTGTGCTGCCATCTGTGGGAACGGTAATAGCTTGCGGGGAATAGGGAATACTGGAGAAGGCACTTTTTCTGACAAATATCCTACTAATATAATAAATGCGAAAGTTTGTGTGTGTTAATGTTTGTTACCACGTATCCCTGTAACTTCTAAACCGGTTTTGATGAAATTTGAAATGTAGATAGTTTAGGTTCTGGAATAACACATAGGCTAATCTAATTTTCGAAAATCAAAGTTAACAGGGGGGTTAAACAGGGTGGTAAAGTTTCTGTGAAAATTTTTATTCGTTTGTTTGTTTCGCTCAAAACTCTGTAAAAATAAACTTTAAAGTAAATAATGAAACACTTTTTATATTTTATTTTGTACCTGTCCTTTCTGTTTTGGTTGTTGTTCAACCCTTAAGGGGGTTAAACAGGGTGGTAAAGTTTCTGTGAAAATTTTTATTCGTTTGTTTGTTTCGCTCAAAACTCTGTAAAAATAAACTTTAAAGTAAATAATGAAACACTTTTTATATTTTATTTTGTACCTGTCCTTTCTGTTTTGGTTATTGTCAAATAAACCACTTTATAATATTCTATTCTTTTATCAAGGTGATTTTTATACGAAATTCTTGCTGCAATACTAAACTTATAGAATAGATATACAGAACTGCTGGTAAATTTCTAGATGCCACCTCCATAGCTTCCTATTTCTATGGTTCCGGTGCGTCCCCACGAGAGCCAAGGATGACCTTTCCGCGACATTCAACCAGCTGGGACCGGTCTTCAACGGCGCTGGTACTAAGCATGGCGATTGGCATTGACCTTCAGAAGGGCAAGGTAGCCACGGATATTATATCATTATTATGAGCCGTTTTGTGTAGATCTCAGTACTACTCAGTAGTAGTTAAAGATCAGTCGGAAAAATATGGGAGTATACGCAACAGGAAAAAATGAATACTGATTTAGTTGATAAAATTTTCAATATGAAATTTCCATCTTTATTTTTCACCTTTTATATTTTCTCATATAAATGTTATTAAAAAAATGAAATTCCTGACTTTAAATAAAGTCAGGAATTTTAACTATTGTGTAATAAAGAGAAGAGCGGTAGTGAGTTTTTATGAAATTACATGAGAAAGTTTATAAAATAAATAAAAACAAAATGTTGGACGTTTTTCACATATAGTATCATCTAGCCCTAAATTGAGCTTGTGTTATCGGAACTACATGACTTATTTACTTTTTTTTGTAAATACATACACATTATACATAGAAAACACCCATACCGAGACAAATATTTGCAGATCATACAAACATTTGTCCCGCCGCGGGAACCTCACCCTCAACCTTCTACGTCTCAGATGGACCTTCGCCCACTGCGCCACAGAGGTTGTCAATGCCCAGTTTAAGAAAAGATTAATTACCTAAAACTTTAAATAGAGTCAGTGTTTATTTTTTTCTGTTACGTTCACTTATCGCGTAATTTTTCCGACTCATCTTTTACTACTCAGTACTTGTGTGTGATTATATATCACACACAAAAAAAACCATGGACGAATCAAACATTCAAATTGTTTGTTTCTAGGTTTTTATTATACAACTCAATACATTTATTGCTCTCACATGGTAGGTACATAGATGGTGTTTATAGGTAGGTATCTCACATGAACCCTGTTTAAGGATATAGCAATAGATAGGTAGGCAGGCCGAAGTTTTGTGAAAACAAAAAAACTAGTAGGTACAATAGAATAAAGTCAAGGTAGGCAAAGTATCAAGGTATCTAGCATTTGGAATAACATAATTAAGTAGGTTTAGTCATTCCCTCTTTTGTTATAATTTTCATTAGTCAAAATAGGTACTTACGTCATTTTTTATTTTTAAGAAGGTTTGTTAGCTTTCTAGTCTAAATAATCTTTAATGTCATAGTAGCATTTGTCAATTAAGAATTATTTTAGTCTTTTAGTGAAAAGCGAATCTTTTTGTAATTCTGTGATTTGTTTTGGGAGTTTGTTGTAGATTTTAATTGATTATGTATTGGCCATCGCTGTGCAATTTTAGGTGTGATCTTGGTTGTATAATTTTGTTTCTACCTGGCCTAAGTGCGTATCTTCGAGGAAGATCAACAAGTTTCGTGTACAAATCGGGATATTTTCTGACAAATTTATCTATTTCTAGAATGTAGATTGACGGTAACGTCAAAATCTATAGATTTATAAAATAGGGTTTGGAACGGACACATTTCTTTTGTAAAATAAACAAGTCTTGCATATCTACACTATTCCCCGTAAGAGTAACGGTATTGACAAACATACGGCCCATTTGTTGGTAACCGGTTACCGTAACCTATAGACACTTGCGACACCAGAGGTATCAATCGACCGTTGCCGATCACCCCTTCATCCCTTCAAACTGGAACAGAGCAATGCGTAAAGTTACAAAACTCTTTTCAGGGCGACCAAACATCAACTAGATAATATCAATGACCTAACGCATGGTGACCATAAAAGAACAGAGGGTCTATGTTGAGTTACAAATCAAAGTCAAAGTCAAAGTCAATAAAATAAAATAAATAAATAACGCTGGACAATCCACACAGCATCATCTAGCCCCAAGCTAAGCAGCGCTTGTGTTATGGGTACTAGATGACTGATATACTTAATACAATACATTACATAGATAGATATTTTTTATTATACATAGAAAAAACCCAGAACACCTGGAATAAATATTTGCAAATCGTACAAACATTTGTCCCAGGGCGGGAATCGAACCCGCAACCTCCTGTGTCGCAGGCGGACCTTCGCCCACCGCGCCACATCGGTCGTCATAGGTTTTTATTCATTGAAATCACAAGGATCATATACTCGTAGAAACATCAACTTAAAATCTATACGTGAATTTAAAATGTTTAAGTGAATTGACGCCGGTTCCTCGCGAGTTTTGTAAATACGTTTAAAACTGGTCGAAACGATAACCGTTTCGTAAATTTTTCGGTAAGTGACACGGTGGAAACTTTGAAGTTTAGAAAAGCTAAACACTAAAATCAATGTTTACTCGATCACAAACATGTGGTATTCAAAGCCAAAGTGGACTTCCGGCGGAAGTGCGCTAATGTGAGGCCGGAAGCGCTTTCATTAGCCTGGACCAAATCTACCCAACTCACAGTGAGTTGGGTAGGTTTGGGCTTACAAATGTAAAATGTGGTGATGAGCTAGAAGGATTTGATAAAGCAATAGCTTTTGCCCACGGCTTCGCCCGCATGGTACCCGGATAAAAAGTAGCCTATCTGTAATTCTAATGTAAAAGCTATATTACTGAAAAGTTTCATCAAAATCCGTTCAATAGTTTTTGCGTGAAAGAGTAACAAACATCCATCCTCACAAATTTTCGCCGTAATAATACTAGCTCCTGCCCACGGCTTCGCCCGCGTGGTACCCTGATAAAAGTAGTCTATGTGTTATTCTGATGTATAAGCTATATTAATGTAAAGTTTCATCAAAATCCGTTCAGTAGTTTCTGTGTGAAAGACTAACAAACATCCATCCTCACAAACTTTCGCGTTTATAATATTAAGTATGAATAAAGTAGGTATAGTAGGATAGGATTAAGTTGACGTTTACTAACGATGTGAAGTGCCGTTTTAGATATCATTTAATTTTACAAAACAGTGAGAATTTATAATTATTCGTCTCAAATAGAGCAAAATACGACGTCAGTGGAAATTAAAAACTCTCATATAAAGCTGCATTAACGGTCGATAATATCGCATCTGTGTGTGAGATTGCATCCTTCCTAATAACGAATATGCTAAACAGATATCACAAAAACGATTTATTATCGATCGTTTTAACGCAGCTGTGTGGAGGAGCCTTAATGTGATATGGGGCGTAGGGATATAGGAACTCAACAGATAAGATATCTTCCTCAAAAAAAAAACATAGTCTAGCTTGAGCAAATAAACGTAGTTTATATATTTGCAGATCATACAAATATAACCGCCTGTGACGCAGAAGGTTGCAGGATCGATTCCCGCCGCGGGACAAATGTTTGTATGATCTACAAATACTTGTCTCGGGTCTGGGTATTTTCTATGTATAATATGTGTTTATTAACAAAAAAATGTATATAAGTAGTATATCAGTCATATAGTTCCCATAACACAAGCTTTGCTTACTTTGAGGCTAGATGATGATGTGTGAAAAATGTCCAGCATTAGGTTAGGTTAGGATATTTGCCCCGCGGCGGGAATCGCACCCGCGACCTCAGGCAGGTGTCAGGTATCCTATACGAAGGAAAGTATTGTCTTAGCCTAGATATAGATAATTAATCTACACTAATATGCATATAATATGCATTTATAAGATGTACTTTGCGGAAGGAGAAAGTCGCGACCACTCACCCTTATGAAGACTCTCGGAATGAGTCGAAACTTAGTCGGTGCCTTCACCGATAGTGCAGTACGTGAATTACCGTTTTTACAATATGAATAGTCAAGTTCACGATAGTTTTTGGTCCAACATTTTGTTTTTATTTATTTTATAAATTCTCTCATGTAATTTCATAAAAAAACTCGCTACCGCTCTACTCTTCATTGCACAATGGTTAGCTGGAAATAAAAAGTAATTATTTTTTTATCTTGTGAATAAAAAAAACTCTATCTATCTTTACAAGAGAGCCGAGTTCCAATTAATTCTGTTATTGCAGCCTGTGCAGCTGCAACCTACACTCTAGAATTGCCGTCTCATCTCATCTTGATTACACTGGCCTATAGGCATTTAGGCGTGTGGATGAATTCACATATCAAGCAGGTTGGAGCCGGCTATCGAACGAGCGGCGTTTACCGGCAGGCAACTTAGATAAACACCCACCCAAGAAACACCAACGATCTGTCACACATCCTGAATCCACACTACGATTCCCTGTGTCGTGGATATTAGTAACTACTAGTCCCCCATGGGACACCCAGAACACCCAGGCCTGGAACCAAAATTAGACATCCAATCCAAACACTTTTACCGGAGTGGGAATCGAATCTGGACCTTTTTAAGAGTAGTTAGAGTTATGCATACACACACCCCAAACATACATACACACCCACACATCGATACACCCCACACACACCCTCACATCACACACACACCCACTGAGGTTATATCAACTCATTATTCTTGTCCCTTGAAGCAAACTCTGCGATAGATTAATAATCTTATACCTATAATATATTAGATAGATAGATAGATAGATAACTCTTTACTGTACACCACATACAAATTTTTATGTTGCTTACAAATTCAAACGGAGCAAATTACAAGCTAATCGCGGGAGTACAATGGGCGGTCTAATCGCTTATAGCGATCTCTTCCAGACAACCTTTGGATGGACAGGAATTTACGTGAACGATACAGGACGGTGGTGTATAGAGAATACAAACATACATAGTGACGAGTAATTAGATTAAACACATACTTTTACATACATATATACATGAATACATAAAACTACATAAATAATCTATAAGATTATCTATAAGAGAGCAACTTATCAGCTTTGAGATAAGGATAAATAGTCACTGTGCAATAGCTAGTTTAGTGAATATCGTTTATTGAATAATTTATTGGTAAAGTACATAAAATGTTAATTGGCTGTTATATAAGTTTTTATTGGTTAAATTTATCATTCCTTGAGAGCTGTGTGATTTTGTTAAATAAATAAAAGAAATAAAATATCTGTCTCAACACGTGAGCATAACCTCTGGTACCTCTGGTATTGCAAGCGTCTATAAGTTACGGTAACCGCTTACCACCAGGTGGTCCGTAAGTACGTTTGCCTCTTAAATAGCATAAAAATAAAAACCTCTTACTTCTGTTGGTCACTTTCCCGCTGCGCTACCGAGGAGGCCGAGGAGGCTAGAGGACCTCCTCTTACAATCAGATGAGATTAGGGTAAAATGAAAGCCTATTATAATTGATAAATAAAAAACTAAGGCGCTCCACAAAGAAACTATTTAGTGTTTTATACATTATTTTGGCGTGTTCTAGAAAAATACTTGACGCTTAGTTTTTCTTTCACGCTAACGCAAATTTGTCGCAACTTGGCAGTAGTGACATTTCCACAGCTATGTCATTCCCATACAATTAAATCTTTCAACAGGCGTTAATGCAAACAGAAAGTGGTATTTGTTTAGACACTCTGATGTATGGATGACATCGCCCATTCTGCCACAGCGGTCGTCAAAATTTAATGATAATGATGATTTGAATAGGTTTTATTAAATTAAATCTTTAATCATATTTTATACAAAGTCAAGTCACAAACAGGGTTAGACGAAACAGGTAACTTACATGGCTCAGTAATATTTAAAAAAAAAATCTATAGTGTGGTGCCCAGACAAACAAGGTGGCTTTTTTCTAAGTTCTGGCAAGAACCCACGCATACAATCTTTATTTTTTTGAGGACAATGTCAGTGTACCGGCTCCATTAATGCCTTGGGGTGGTGCCGGTTACCTGTTTTCTGTGTGCATATGTCCAGGTCTTAGTGCTTTCAAACGGAAATCGGTCCAATATATTGACGGTGAATTGCTTCCTACACTGTTTAATTAATATTGCTCTAGGGCTACATATGGGTTCCTATTTATTATATGCCTTCTTCAATATTAAGGGTAAAAGTAAGTATATTTGAAAAAATATAATTTTCTAACTTATTCTACCTTCATAATTATTAGTCTGGGTTAAAATGTGGAACGTTCATAAAAGCAGCTCAGAACCGAGACAAATATTTGCAAATCATACAAACATTTGTCACGCTGAAACGTGTTACATAGTTTAGGGCATAATTATATTTATTTCCCATTATTTAGTGGGTTCATCAGTATAATATCAACATCATCTACAACATTTAATCAATCAAAGACTAGGTAGCAATTGTACAAATATTTTATTTATTTATTTATATTATACAAACCGTACCAATGATGTGGTCAGGGCGACTTCCAAACAACGAATGAGAGCTTGTATAGCCAACATTGCCCTTTTATCCCCGCCAGCCGGTAAACCAGCTGGCGACGGTATTTTCGTGACGTAAGCACTTTATCAAATTAGATGTTGTTCTACAGCAATTATGATTTTATAGTAAAGGATAATATTTTATAATTTAACTACAATTATTTGAGACATAAAATAAATATGTCCACGTACTTTGAACCATGTATTTGTTCATTACTCCCGTGAATAAATACGTGGTTTATAACAAAAAGTATCTTATAAACAAATACAATGACCAAAATACATTACTTTTTAAATAATCGCTAACAATCGAAAATGAAACCTTCTGCGTCCTAGGCGGGCCTTCGCCCACTGCACCACAGAGGTCGTCATTATTTTCTTTTCTAACCTATGTTGTCAAAACTTCCTATATCTACCTGAATTCTATCAAAGTACAGGGGCCCAACCATCAAGCCTTATTGCGATTCAATTGAGGCAACTATGTCATATCCTGCTTTGCGAATGACAAAGCTTTTACAACGCTCTAGCGTCCTCAATCGCAAAGCGGAAAGTGACATCTTTGCCTGAACTGACTCGCTATAAGACTTCATGGTTAGGCTCCAGGTAGGTACTAAAAGTCGACCGTCAATTTCCGATAGGCTAATGCTTGCAATAGCCGATGTGCTCTGATTTCTTGCAAAGTTCAGGATATTGGATCTATAGATTGTCGTGGTCCATTGACAAAATGACCTGGGTGTCTAGACAAATACCACTTTCTGGCGTTAACGCTTCATCTTCGGTGCCGTATTGGATGGTGAATTCTGGAGGATCAGATACAACCACGAACTTTGCAATATGTTCCAAGAACCGGATGTAGTAAAGTTAAAGTTGGTCGTCTCCGATGGGCTGGTCACGTGGAACGAATGCAGGACGCAAGAGCACCGTATCGTCTTTTGAGAGGCAAACCCGATGGCCAGAGACTCCGTGGCAGGCCCAACCTCAGGTGGCTGGACGGCGTAGAACGGGACATTAAATTTATTGGAGTTGAAGGCTGGAGAGAAAAAGCACAAGACAGGCCCGACTGGAGAATTTTACTGGACCAGGCCAAGGCCCACCCGCGACTGTAGCGCCTAAGATGATGATGAGCTATTTTTCTAGACTCCCTAGTCGACTGTTCCCTGACTCGTGATCGTGAGTCTACAGGATTTGAAGATGGTCATAAGGTCTTTAAATGTTAACCACACTTTGTTATGATATCTTAAAAATGCAGCCTTCATAATTGGGCTTCTAGGCCTGCCGATGAATTTACGGGACATAATTTTTGATCCGTCTGTTCATTGGGTTTACAATCGTGATCGTGTTTGTTTTTCTTATTTAATCCTACTAATATTATAAACGTGAAAGTTTGTGAGGTTGGATGTTTGTTACTCTTTCACGCAAAAACTACTGAACTTTGATGAAATTTTACAGTAATATAGCTTATAAACTTCTGCCCACGCCTTTCCCAAGTGGTACCCGAATAAAAGTAGCCTATGTATTATTCTGATGTATAAGCTTTATTACTGTAAAGTTTCATAAAAATCCGTGAAAGTTTGTGAGGATAGATGTTTGTTACTCTTTCACGCAAAAACTACTGAACGGATTTTGATGAAACTTTACAGTTATAAAGCTTATACATCAGAATAATACGTAGGCTACTTTTATTCTGGTACCACTTGGGAAAGGCGTGGGCACAAGCTTGTATTTAATATTTTGATTTAATTTTATCGTTTGTAGGGTTAAGTCCTCGTAGTTACTGGTAAAACTATGATCCTGGACATTTTCACACAGCATCATCTAGCCCCAAAGTAAGCAGAGCTTGTATATGGGGACTTCATGACTGATATACTACTTATATTCAGGTGTTCCTCAAGGAACAATCAGTATGTAACAATAGTTGTGCCAACCCAAAAAAAAAATTACTTTAAGAGTACTTTAAGAGTTAAATAAACCTCCCATAGTCACATCAGGAACTACGACAACATCCAAGAACAAATATTTGCAGAATGTGCAAACATTAATTTATCCCGCAGCGAAAAATCGAACCGGTAGGTACCTCTTGCGTCACGGCTACTCACCAACTGCGCCCTACTTTACTATTCTCCTACTGAAGATTCAAAAAAACGAAATTATCTTGTACCTTTATGAGCAGAATTAATTTACCTACCTTAAAAATTTCAAAAACAAAAGCTTAATAAAATTTTTACAATTTATACAGTTGTGAAATAAAACAATATTTTTTTAAACATTGTATTTAACTTTGTCGCAGTTTGCTTAATTGGATATAGTCCATTTGAGATATTCGAAAAGTTAAAACTACTTCATAGCCGCAGAGTTGTCTCTTTGAGGAATGTACACTCGCTCAAATAGTTTATCCATTCTTTCGCCGTTGAGGCAATACCCTGCCAAGAGACTATCTTCCCCGAAAGATTTATTACCTTTATTACCGTGCAGTAACGGTGAAATTTCGCTGTCATAACTCTGGTTTTGATTGCGCATAGTTTTGGGGAATTGGTTGGTGCTTTGTGGCGTGTTTTGATGCGGGATTCCAGAGGCGGCTTGCAGGATCGATTCGAGAGTCATTTGGTCCTGAACCCGTCTCTGTATGGCGGTGGCTTGAACGTTTGCTACGATATCTTTGTATTTCACTTCTAGCTTATCTAGTGCTGCAGTTAGCTCGGTCTGATTCTCATCGGTCACTTCATTGATCACTTGAGCCCTCTGCCTCACCATTTGTAGTTGAAGTGAACATTCGGCTAAGTGCTTTTCGCGTTGTAATTGAGATAATTTTGCTTCATAAATACGAGTGCATTTCATTTTGTTTTTCTCCATTTTGCTCAGACGTTTCTCCAACTGCTGTGCTTTGAACCGCATGTTATCTCCGCTGAAGTTATCAACGGGTTTGTCAATGAATTTTTCCAATACGCTATGGAGATGGATTTTTAAATCATCGATCTGACCATTGAGCCGATTGATTTCTAAATCTTTAGATGCAATTGTTTTGTTTTTCTCTTCAATCAAATCGTCTTTAGATAACTTCACATCCTGAATATCACTTGATGATTTGTTTTCGATTTCTTTAATTTTTAATTCGTAGTTTGCTTTTAGGTCTTGTATTTTATTTTCATACATATTTTTAAGCTCCTCTCTGATAGAAGTTTTAATTTTTAGAATTTCTAATTTATGTTTGGCCTCCACTTCTTCAATTTCATGGATTTTTAATTCATTACAGTTATTAAGTTGCTCCTGTAAACTAGACATTTTATCAATAAGACTATTTCTAGACTCTTGTACTTCTTGCAGTTTGAATTTAAGAGATTTCAATGTTGCACTACTCTCTTTACTTTGTAATGCACTGGTGGCTATATCCACTTTAATTATATCGTCATCATCATTAGAATCAAAGTGTTTGGAAGTAGATTCTTCTCTCAGAGATAAAAGTTCAGTGTGCATCATTTGATTTTCGGTTTTCATATCTCTTAATTTTTTGATCAAATTTTTCGCTCTAAATTCATACATTTCTCCAGGGGAGTTATAGTTGGTGTAGTTTCTCGTAATTTCTGGACACGCATAGCAAAACACCTTTCGTTTTCGAGAACTATTACTCTTTCCAAAGCTGGATTTCATATCACTATCATACTGGCTCTCTGTCTTAGTATATTCATTACCTTGTGAGAGATACTCAGTATCTGAAACCTGTAGTTTTTTGTTGTTGAACAGCATTTCAGTGTTCGGGTCTTCAGCGTCTACAACTACACATTCAATTTCTGTCGACGAGTCATCACTGTCCACACTTTCAGGTACTGGTAGCAAGCTGTTAGATGGTGGAAAGTCCAGGAATGGGTCTTCGAGGAGACCCTTGGCTAGTTGGTAGCAGAGTGAGAAAACATATTTATTACGGTTAACTTTTTCATTGTTCTTACAGTTTGAGAGCCGCTGGATCCAAGCATTGCAGATGGCTATAACGTTATCATTAGTCAACTGTCCTAGGTACGGACGTAAAATTTGCAAATACCTTTTGAATTCCAAATCTAGATTGTCGTTTTCATCCATTGTATCAATTTTAATTTATTTTAAAATTCTCAGTAGATTTCGGCCAAATTGACATAATTTTTCCATCGATCATTCATCTGTCATCAACTTCAATGAGATCGTTGGAATAAATTCTTATTGCTGGAAGTCACTGAGCAGGTTTTCAGAAAATTATGAAAATCTTATTTGGATTAAATGTTATGTTTTCGGAGAGTCTTATTTATCTACTATGACTATGTATATTTGTTTCACCGTTTATGCAGACACACTGTTTTTAAACTCCTATAATTTTGTTCGAAGCGTTTATCGAGTTAAGCCACGGGTACCTTAAGGGTAGGCGACCTCGATAATAATGGACTATAACCTAAAACCATTATATTCTTGCACCTTTTCCTGCTAATCTAAACTTCCAATAGGGCGTACTACCGATTCCATTAACTGCACAAAGAGACTGTAATAGCAAGCGAGCGGCCACAAAGATCTAAATATTTCTTAAGGCGCTTAGTGTACTGGTCAATAACGTAGCTCAGACGATTTGAAAACGAGTTTTGTTGTTATTTTTAGGGGTTTTTTTTTAATCTTTATTATATTTACAGGGGTTTTGCCACACAGTGACTATGGCATCCCCGGGTTTACGGCAACTTACGAAGCGAAATACCCGCCGGGCGAGTTTTATCGTTCTACCTAAAGCGCGAACCAAATACGGCAAGAAAAGAATTACGTACGATGGTGCTCAACTTTACAATAAGTTTCCCTCAGAAATTAAACATGTAAACTAGCTTTACGTATTTAAAACATGACTTGCTCGTCACACTATTAACAACATTCGTTGATAATACATTACATACGTACTTCATTGCGTTTTAATTACGTTAAATGGGTAGGTTTAGATACTAGGTACTTACCACACCTTATCACTTACCATAGGTGCTGATCTAGCTTATACTTCTAGAACGACCTGCAATATAATAATAATCTTAAGATAGATGAGAACTATCTAAGTGACTTTTAGTCTTTTTGGGAATAAATGTATTTAAAACCAAAAACTATCGTAAACTTGACTATTCATATTGTAAAAATGGGAATTTTCACGTACTGCACTATCGGTGAAGGCACCGACTAAGTTTCGACTCATCCCGAGAGTCTTCATCAGGGTGAGTGGTCGCGAATTTCTCTCTCCGCGTCGCGCCTTGCACCGTGCCGTGCGAGAAAGTCGCGAACCTGATGAAGACTTTTGGAATGAGTCGAAAATTAGTCGGTGCTTTCACCGATAGTGAAGCCCGTGATACCCCACATAGTACCGTTATAACGGTCGATATTATCTACCTACCATAAAGCAATATAGTAAAGCCTTAGGTCAGCGTAGTATAGGGTGACCCATAAAGAACTACTAACAGGACGAATAAATAAATAATGCTAAACATTTTTCACACAGCGTCATCTAGCCCCAAAGTTAGTAGAGTTTGTGTTATGGAAACTACATGACTATATTTTTTTAATACATGCTTGTAATAAATAGAAAACACTTAGACCCGCGACAAATATTTGCAGATCAAACAAACATTAGTCCAGCGGTGGTAATCGAATACCCGACTTTTTGCGTCTCAGGTTTTCGCCAACTGCGCCACAGAGGTCGTCAAATTAATTCGTAATTTGGTAGTGCATAGAGTTTTTAACGCCTCTAGTTTCCCATTTCCAAAGATTCCCGAAGCCCATTCTGTTTATTTTACTACTAGCTTCTGCCCACGGCTTCGCCCGCGTAGTACCCGTATAAAAAGTAGCCTATGTGTTATTCTGACGGATAAGCTATATTACTGTAAAGTTTCATCAACATACGTTCAGTAGTTTTTGCGTGAAAGAGTAACAAATATTCATCCTTAAAAACTTTCGCGTTTTTAATATTAGTAGGAAGAAGGATAGTACGTGATGGTATTTCTCGAAACCAACTGTAAAGCCAATTTACCAATTATCTTTACAATTGTCTTTTGTCTTTTTATTTAATTGTCGAAGGATAGTACGTGATGATATTTCTCGAAACCAACTGTAAAGCCAATTTACTAATTGTCTTTTGTCTTTTTATTTAATTGTCGAAGGATAGTACGTGATGATATTTCTCGAAACCAACTGTAAAGCCAATTTACCAACTGTCTTTACAATTGTCTTTTGTCTTTTCCTTTAATTATCAAAGGATAGTACGTGATGATATTTCTCGAAACCAACTGTAAAGCCAATTTACTAATTGTCTTTTGTCTTTTTATTTAATTGTCGAAGGATAGTACGTGATGATATTTCTCGAAACCAACTGTAAAGCCAATTTACCAATTGTCTTAACAATTGTCTTTTGTCTTTTTATTTAATTGTCGAAGGATAGTACGTGATGATATTTCTCGAAACCAACTGTAAAGCCAATTTACCAACTGTCTTTACAATTGTCTTTTGTCTTTTCCTTTAATTGTCGAAGGATAGTACGTGATGATATTTCTCGAAACCAACGGAAATAATTGTAAAGCTTTATGTGATCTAATCTCGTTTCCTCAGCTGCCCGATATAATCACGCTCACAATAGTTAATGCTATAAACTTTGAAAAGACGTGCTTAGAACGTGTGGCCATCGAAATGGTAAATGGCGTAGATGACAACACAATATTATTTTGACAATGTATTGTATTATACCACTGCAAGGTAAAGACATTCCTCCCTTCGCAAAGGTGGAGAGACAGACTTGATTCATATTTGAAAGACTAAACACACACGCGCTCAATAAAGCCTTTTCATTCACACTTTAAAAGGAAAATATTTTTTGAACTAGCTCGATTCATAGACTGTACCTACTTAATATCTATATTTTTAATTCGATTTGTCAATCATTGTATTCTTTGTGAGGATGGATATTTGTTACTCTTTCACGGAAAAACTACTGAACGTATGTTGATGAAACTTTACAGTAATATAGCTTATACATCAGAATAACAATAGGCTACTTTATATGCGGGTACCACGCGGGCAAAGCCGTGGGAAGAAGCTAGTATGTAGAAGTAGTTTTTAATAAACGTGAAAGTTTGTGAGGATGGATGTTTGTTAGTCATTCACGCAAAGACTAATGGACAGATTTTGATAAAACTTTACAGTAATATAGCTTATACATCAGAATAATACATAGACTACTTTATATTCGGGTATCACGCGGGGAAAGCCGTGGGCAGAAGCTAGTACTATTATAAACGTGAAAGTTTGTGAGGACGGATGTTTGTTACTCTTTTACGAAAAAACTACTGAAGGGATTTTGATGAAACTTAACAGTAATATAGCTTATACATCAGAATAACACATAGGCTGCTTTTTATCCGGTTACCACGCGGGCGAAGCCGTGGGCAGAAGCTAGTTTTTAATAAAATAAAAACTAGCTGCCTGTTGTGAACTCAATAATAAAATTAACGTTATTGTCCAGTATTTCCGTGGCCACAATCAGCATGTAGTGTCTATAATACTTGCGTGTATTTTGTAGTAGGAAGTGACCATACTAAAAAGAATGGACAAGATAAAAAATGTGTAGAATAATATTAATACTACTAGTAACAAACATCCATCCTTACAAACTTTCGCGTTTATAATATTAGTAGGAAGTAGGATGTTTTGAATTTTACACGACAAATTCTATCCGGGTTTGAACCCACGACCGTTCAACACGGCGCTATTCAGTTGGATAATTAAAATAAAAACAGTAAAAATTAATTATATATAAAATTATAACAGACTTGAGGTTTCGAAATTAATTAAATCTCAGTACGGTTTCAAAGGTCACCAAATTTCCTGCTTAAATAAAGATTTAATTAGGTTCAGTTTTTGTTTTATTACGAGCAATTTATTCGACGGATCTCCTTTGGACCTTTAAACTTTTTATGGACGTAATAAGTGAAATAAGGAAAACTCAAATTAAATAAATAAAATTTCAGTGGGTAGGTCCCTAGTGCACTTATCAATCATTGTTTATTCCATCTCAGGGCCCAGCGGTATTTTCATTCATTTCGAATCATCCAATGAATTTACGCCTGTTATTTTTTATTCAACCGATGTGGAAAATAAGCATACAGCCCACCTGTTGGGAAGCGGTTACCGTAACCTATGGACGCTTGCGACACCACAGATGAAGCTTGCGTCACCGACCCTGAGACATAACGGATGAAAAGTCTTATGTGCCTGTAACTTCACTAACCAAACATCCATCCTCACAAACTTATTGGAGCACTAACCAAACATCCATCCTCACAAACTAATTGGAACACTAACAAAACATCCATCCTCACAAACTTATTGGAACACTAACCAAACATCCATCCTCACAAACATTACTATTCTCCTGCTGACGTTTCGTTGACCGTTTAGAGGTCCTTCTTCATGAGCACCGTCCGCGACTACGCTCGACGGTCGTGAGACAGGAACTCATCGAAACACGAACCTAACCAAACATCCATCCTCACAAACTTATTGGAACACTAACCAAACATCCATCCTCACAAACTTATTGGAACACTAACCAAACATCCATCCTCACAGACTTATTGAAACACTAACCGATATCAAATGCCTTCGAATGTTGATGAAACTTTACAGTAATATAGCTTATATATCAGAATAACAATAGGCTACTTTTTATGCGGGTACCACGCGGGCAAAGCCGTGGGAAGAAGCTAGTACTATTGTAAACGTGAAAGTTTGTGAGGATAGATGTTTGTTACTCATTCACGCAAAACTAATGGACAGATTTTGATGAAAATTTATAGTAATATAGCTTATACATCAAAATAACACATAGACTACTTTATATCCGGGTATCACGCGGGGAAAGCCATGGGCAGAAGCTAGTACTATTATAAACGTGAAAGTTTGTGAGGATGGATGTTTGTTACTCTTTTACGAAAAAACTACTGAAGGGATTTTGATGAAACTTAACAGTAATATAGCTTATACATCAGAATAACACATAGGCTAATTTTTATCCGGTTACCACGCGGGCGAAGCCGTGGACAGAAGCTAGTTTTTAATAAAATAAAAACTAGCTGCCTGTTGTGAACTCAATAATAAAATTAACGTTATTGTCCAGTATTTCCGTGGCCACAATCAGCATGTAGTGTCTATAATACTTGCGTGTATTTTGTAGTAGGAAGTGACCATACTAAAAAGAATGGACAAGATAAAAAATGTGTATAATAATATTTATACTACTAGTAACAAACATCCATCCTTACAAACTTTCGCGTTTATAATATTAGTAGGAAGTAGGATGTTTTGAATTTTACACGACAAATTCTATCCGGGTTTGTACCCACGACCGTTCAACACGGCGCTATTCAGTTGGATAATTAAAATAAAAACAGTAAAAATTAATTATATATAAAATTATAACAGACTTGAGGTTTCGAAATTAATTAAATCTCAGTACGGTTTCAAAGGTCACCAAATTTCCTGCTTAAATAAAGATTTAATTAGGTTCAGTTTTTGTTTTATTACGAGCAATTTATTCGACGGATCTCCTTTGGACCTTTAAACTTTTTATGGACGTAATAAGTGAAATAAGGAAAACTCAAATTAAATAAATAAAATTTCAGTGGGTAGGTCCCTAGTGCACTTATCAATCATTGTTTATTCCATCTCAGGGCCCAGCGGTATTTTCATTCATTTCGAATCATCCAATGAATTTACGCCTGTTATTTTTTATTCAACCGATGTGGAAAATAAGCATACAGCCCACCTGTTGGGAAGCGGTTACCGTAACCTATGGACGCTTGCGACACCACAGATGAAGCTTGCGTCACCGACCCTGAGACATAACGGATGAAAAGTCTTATGTGCCTGTAACTTCACTAACCAAACATCCATCCTCACAAACTTATTGGAGCACTAACCAAACATCCATCCTCACAAACTTATTGGAACACTAACCAAACATCCATCCTCACAAACATTACTATTCTCCTGCTGACGTTTCGTTGACCGTTTAGAGGTCCTTCTTCATGAGCACCGTCCGCGACTACGCTCGACGGTCGTGAGACAGGAACTCATCGAAACACGAACCTAACCAAACATCCATCCTCACAAACTTATTGGAACACTAACCAAACATCCATCCTCACAAACTTATTGGAACACTAACCAAACATCCATCCTCACAAACTTATTGGAACACTAACCAAACATCCATCCTCACAGACTTATTGAAACACTAACCGATATCAAATGCCTTCGAATGTTGATGAAACTTTACAGTAATATAGCTTATATATCAGAATAACAATAGGCTACTTTTTATGCGGGTACCACGCGGGCAAAGCCGTGGGAAGAAGCTAGTACTATTGTAAACGTGAAAGTTTGTGAGGATAGATGTTTGTTACTCATTCACGCAAAACTAATGGACAGATTTTGATGAAAATTTATAGTAATATAGCTTATACATCAAAATAACACATAGACTACTTTATATCCGGGTATCACGCGGGGAAAGCCGTGGGCAGAAGCTAGTACTATTATAAACGTGAAAGTTTGTGAGGATGGATGTTTGTTACTCTTTTACGAAAAAACTACTGAAGGGATTTTGATGAAACTTAACAGTAATATAGCTTATACATCAGAATAACACATAGGCTAATTTTTATCCGGTTACCACGCGGGCGAAGCCGTGGACAGAAGCTAGTTTTTAATAAAATAAAAACTAGCTGCCTGTTGTGAACTCAATAATAAAATTAACGTTATTGTCCAGTATTTCCGTGGCCACAATCAGCATGTAGTGTCTATAATACTTGCGTGTATTTTGTAGTAGGAAGTGACCATACTAAAAAGAATGGACAAGATAAAAAATGTGTATAATAATATTAATACTACTAGTAACAAACATCCATCCTTACAAACTTTCGCGTTTATAATATTAGTAGGAAGTAGGATGTTTTGAATTTTACACGACAAATTCTATCCGGGTTTGAACCCACGACCGTTCAACACGGCGCTATTCAGTTGGATTAATAAAATAAAAACAGTAAAAATTAATTATATATAAAATTATAACAGACTTGAGGTTTCGAAATTAATTAAATCTCAGTACGGTTTCAAAGGTCACCAAATTTCCTGCTTAAATAAAGATTTAATTAGGTTCAGTTTTTGTTTTATTACGAGCAATTTATTCGACGGATCTCCTTTGGACCTTTAAACTTTTTATGGACGTAATAAGTGAAATAAGGAAAACTCAAATTAAATAAATAAAATTTCAGTGGGTAGGTCCCTAGTGCACTTATCAATCATTGTTTATTCCATCTCAGGGCCCAGCGGTATTTTCATTCATTTCGAATCATCCAATGAATTTACGCCTGTTATTTTTTATTCAACCGATGTGGAAAATAAGCATACAGCCCACCTGTTGGGAAGCGGTTACCGTAACCTATGGACGCTTGCGACACCACAGATGAAGCTTGCGTCACCGACTCTGAGACATAACGGATGAAAAGTCTTATGTGCCTGTAACTTCACTAACCAAACATCCATCCTCACAAACTTATTGGAGCACTAACCAAACATCCATCCTCACAAACTTATTGGAACACTAACCAAACATCCATCCTCACAAACTTATTGGAACACTAACCAAACATCCATCCTCACAAACATTACTATTCTCCTGCTGACGTTTCGTTGACCGTTTAGAGGTCCTTCATGCGCATTAAAAAGTGCTTGAAATGGTGAAGGGACTCATCGTGAGAAACCGTCATGCCTAGAACCAAAATTCGAAGGCATTTGATATCGGTTAGTGTTTCAATAAGTTTGTGAGGATGGATGTTTGGTTAGTATTCCAATAAGTTTGTGAGGATGGATGTTTGGTTAGTGTTCCAATAAGTTTGTGAGGATGGATGTTTGGTTAGTGTTCCAATAAGTTTGTGAGGATGGATGTTTGGTTAGTGTTCCAATAAGTTTGTGAGGATGGATATTTAAGTAGTGTTCTAATAAGTTTGTGAGGATGGATGTTTGGTTAGTGTTCCAATAAGTTTGTGAGGATGGATGTTTAATAAGTGTTCCAATAAGTTCGTGAGGATGTATTTTTTTTTTTTTTTTTTTGAATTTTTATGAAAACTTACAGCTAGGTACACATGAAATTACTTAATTAAATACTTACATGCAAAGTGCATGTAGGTAGGCTGAGGGCCAATTAAAAGTTTCCATTAATAAAATAATGTATGTTTAATTAGTGTTCCAATGAGTTTGTGAGAATGGATGTTTGTTACACTTTCACGCAAAAACTAATGAACGGATTTTGATGAAATTTTACATTATTATAGCTACTTACGCATAGGCTACTTTTTAACCGGGTACCGCACGGGCAAAGCCGTGGGCAGAAGCTAGTAGTAGATATAGATCACCGAATCACATGAAAGAAAGCAGGACGGAAGATGCTGTTTCTACATTTACAGTAGTGATGTTTCACTTCTATAGTGCGGACCAGTACTCGTACCTAGAACCGAAAATTCAATGACAGGGGTGACATATTCATCTGAGTTTCGCTTAGTTCCAAACCAAAGTTGGTCCATCAGACCCTCACTTCATAGTTCGCGTCAGCCGTCACGATGCAACTACATATTGACAAAGTTTCACGCTCCTTCTGTTTGTAGTTACTGTTGATGCAACTGTTTAGTGTTTATGAAGCCGAACAAATGTGGGGAACCCTCGACAGATGTGTGCTATAAAAAGTTAGTTCTAATGAGCATACCGACCCGACTTCTGCCAGAGTTTACAGACTGTCTAAGAACTCTGACTTAGAATACAATAGAATAGAATATATCTTTATTGTACACCAGTAAATACAGAAGAAACACGAAAAAGAAATTATAATTATATCTAGTGATACAATGGGCGACCTTATTGCTGAAAGCGATCTCTTCCAGGCAACCTTTGGATGGACAGAAACTGTAAGAACAAATAAGGACGGCGGCGTACAACCAACATTATAGAGAACGATAGAAGTTAAAAATAAAAACAATAAAAAAAATACTAAATAAATTACATACATATATAAATACACCTAACAGCTACATAGATATATAAATATATAATATATTATATTAAGACGACGTAGAGAGCGATGAAAGATAATATTTCTTTATCAAGCTTTTAAGCATTAGCTTAGCGGCTTATATATTACGGCTTATCCTACTAATATTATAAACGTGAAAGTTTTTGAGAATGTTTGTTACTCTTTCACGCAAAAACTTCTGAACGGATTTTGATGAAACTTTACAGTAATATAGCTTCTATATCAGAATAACACATAGGCTACTTTTTATCCGGGTATAACGCGGGCGAAGCCGTGGGCAGAAGCTAGTAATTCATATAGTATGTAAAACGGTAAAAACAGCACTTATTCTTTTATATTCATTGCAAAATAACAGCTTTCGCCGTTACGAAAGATCTGAAAATCTAGTTTAACATTAATCCTCAATACGCTTTACTTTAGTTAACCGTCTCGATCTGAAATTAGTACTCCTAACTATGATCCCAAACTTCTAAACACTACTATATCCTACCATAAACCCACCCAGCTTAACATAGAGTTGTATATCGGTAGGCGTAGTTGAAGCATCTGGAAGATTAGACATTAAAGCCAGAACAAGCTTTAATGCAGAAGCTGTTTATCGTGCAGATAAAATGTCGACATATCTAGCTAGTTAGTTTGTGTTGAGAGGCTTTATTTTTCTATGCAACAAAAGTAGCAATTAACATGATCTTTATTAACAATATACTCGATACAGATTACACACATTACTAAACAGATAAAACATACTATATTATTTAACATATTGACGACTTCTGTGGCGCAGTGGGCGAAGGCCCGCCTGAGACGCAGAAGGTTGCGCGTTCAATTCCCGCCGCGGGACAAATGTTTGTGTGATCTGCAAATAATTGTCCCGGGTCTGTTATAATTTGTATGTATTTACAAAAAAATATATATTATGTATTACATCAATCATATTATGTATACTAGTTTTATTTTTGTTTACACAAAACTTCGGCCTGCCTACCTATCTGTTGCTATACCCTTAGACAGGGTTCATGTGAGATACCTACCTATAAACACCATCTATGTACCTACCATGTGAAAGCAATAAATGTATTGAGTATTGAGTATTGAGTATCATGTAGTTGCCATAATATAAGCTCTGCTTAATTTGGGGCTAGATGATGCTGTGTAAAATTTCAGCATGATTTATTTATTTATTGATATTTATTAAAACAAAATAATAAATGATCACAAAGTAACATAATTAGGTACAGACACAATAAAAAAAACTAATCACTTATGATAACACACTATGCAGTAAAGTCACTCTCACAAAAACTGAGATAAATTCGCTGAATCTCCTTCCGAAAACAGATCTGACAATCAACAAAGGATGGTTCCTAATAAGCACCTTAATACCAAAATTACCTACAATACAAAATGAATGGAAGACTGAATATGATACTCATATTTAATTCCACTGAAATTGCTCTCACAAACAGTATCTACATAATTCTATAGACGCAGTCACCAAAATTGCAATTTGCAAGGAAACCGTGTGTTGTGTATTTGATGTAAGTAGAGATTTACTTTCGCCTGCAATGCTGTTGTGACAATAAAATACTGATTTTGTAGTATAGTCTGTAAAGATGTGAGATTTCTAAGGCTTTGTTCATACGGAAGTTTTTTCTCACACAGGCACAAAGCACGCAAGAATGCAAAATGCGAAAAGATAATGCGTAGATAGTTGTAGCTGAGTGTATTTAAAATGGCCAAAACGCGAACAGGGCACCGAGCAAACTGCATCAAACGGGAACTGAAACAAACGCAAATCGAACCAAACGCGCAACAGTTGCTCTGAACCAAATGCGTATTGGATCAAACGCAAATCGGTTGATCTGAACTAAATTTGATTTGAACCAAACGCGAATTGGTGGAAATAACCCAAACGCGAATGTGAGTATAGGAACAAGCGTGGTTAATGTGACAAATAAATATTTAAAAAAGTTGTTTACCTAAATTTTTTACACTAACATTTTTTTTTATGTTGACTTTGTAACGTCATAAAAACATACTGGTCTGGGTGTTTTTCTATGTATGATATGTATGTATTTAGAAAAAAAACATAAGCATATAAGTAGTATATCAGTTATGTAGTTCCCATAATACAAGCTCTGCTTAGTTTGGGGCTAGATGATACTGTGTGAAAAATGTCCAACAATATTTATTTTTTTATACAAAGTAGTGTTTAAATTATCACCTGTTTAACAATCTTTATGTACGCAAAATATCCCCAAACATCTAGAAAACGTGGTGAGCCTAGTGTAGCAACAAAGAAGGGATTTCAGGAGAAATGTAAAACGTACGGTTCAAAGACTATTGTTTCACGTGATAATGGAATTAGCTGGAATGCCAGTTACATTCGAGCACTTTGTTTTGTTTCATTACCTGCATTCGTCGTTCGAACCGCCTGGAGCTACTGATGAACGAGCTAAAATGCGCATATACCATTAAGTTTAGTACGCACTAGGAGACATGTTTAAACATATTAACTTCTCTCGAGCATGTTTACTGTCTTTGGGATTATAACAGCGTTTCGTTCCAAGGCGTCACGAGACTTGGTGTTATAATAAGCTTCGTTTAAAGATGAGTTTACCTTTGTTTAGTGAATGATTGATGGAAAGAAGCATTTTAAAAATCAGAAAGATACAAAAAATCAGAAGCGAGTTTATTAGGAAAAAAACAAAAGTAACAGATGCTCTCCAGCATGCGCTCAAGTTAAAATGGAAGTGGGCAGGCCACTTAGCCCGATACACCGAAAAAAGGTGGACTATCGAGGCGACTAGATGGGCAGGACCAAGTGGCAAAAGAAGACCTGGTCGACCAAGAAAAAGATGGACAGATGACATTATAGAAACTGCTGGGATACACTGGATGCTCATAGCTAGAGACAGAGAGAAATAGAATCAACTGGAGGAGGCCTATACCCAAAGAGGGGGTCCTAATCAACATTAGTTGTATATATAGCTTTTAATATGTAAAATTAGTTGGTAAGGAAATAAAAAAGGCTTTATTATTATTATTATTAGTGAATGATTAAGCGGAGAAGTGCGTAAATTTTGCTTGCTTATTATTTTACTCTTTGAAAAACTTTCAAAATATTACATATTTTTTTGTAAGTTCTTATGAAATGTCACCTAGTGTATCTTAGGCTTTAGGTGCACAATACCGAAGGCTTACACTATCACTAGTTTTTTAATTTTCATTCAGTTATTTTCAAATAAGGTATGAATTATGAATTTTGCCGTCCGTACATTGTAATTCCTAATTAACAAGTTTATGCGCACGGCTTCGTCTGCAAGTTCACACGGTTAAAAACCAATGTTATTCCTGGTCATGAAACATCGAAATTGGCTCAGCCGTTACAAAGATTATTGCTCCTCACACGATGAACCGATGAAACCTTGGGGTTGCTGAAACTTGAAACTTTGTTGATGGAGGTAACCCAAGACCTTCCTTATCATCCCATATTTTTCCCATAGGGTCATGGTGTTTTCTATGTTTATGTATTTAAAAAAAACGTATATAAGTAATAATATCAGTCATGTAGTTCCCATAATTACAAGCTCTGCTTAGTTTGGGGCTAGATTATGCTCATTCAAAAATGTCCAGCATTATTTATTACTAACTATACCACGGCCGCCCTCGGTCCCCGACCGACCCACTGAATCGCCCGCCGTGCTATTACTTCTTTTGCTCGTATCCTAGGAGTCGTAGCGTGATATTAAATAGCCTATAGTCTTCCTCATGGACTAGGCTATCAAATACAAAAAAGGATATTTCAAATCCGACGGGTAGATCCTGAGATTAGCGCGTTCAAACAATATAATAATATAATGATAATTTATTGATCAAATAAATTACATCAGAGGTATACATTAACTTTACAATGACGGTACCTTCTTCTAGGTAGTAGGTAGGCATTCTAGCTTATCGGAGATGTATACACAAGACACTAATACCTAAACTAGGTCGAGCCTGTATTATAGGTTTTAGTTCCTTCCAGCTATCACTACTTCAGCTTTATTATTAGTATATAAGTATACATTTATTATTATTTATGTAGCTGATAGACAGCAGTATCGTCCATCAGTTAAACTGGTACCTTCCAAGTAAATACTAGTAATATACATCGATAGCTCGATATGAGATAGCGGCCGTGGTCGCGGTCGTCCCCGCCGGCGATAGCATACGCTCCACACAGATGGGACTGCAATTTAATGTGGAATTGCGTGAAGCAATCTCTTTACATTTATAAATGTTTTGTTTTTATTGTAGAAATGGGAATTTTCACGTACCGTACGGGAAGTATCGGTGAAGGTACCGACTACGTTTCGACTCATTCCGAGAGTCTTGATCAGGGTGAGTGATCGCGACACTCTCTCCGCGTCGTGTCAGTGCAAGATGCGGTGCCTTCATCGATAGTACGGTACGTGAAAATTTCGAATTTTACAATTTTAATAATAAAATTCACGATAGTTTTTGGAATAAAATGTTATATTTGTCTGATATAAATGATTCTGGACATTTTAACACAGCATCATCTAGCCCCAAAGCTTGTGTTACGGGAACTATATGACTGATAAAATACTTCTTATATTTAATTTTGATTTTATAACAAACTCCCAAGAGATATACAAAAAATATCAATTAACAAAACAAAAACTATTTTAATAGGCATACTATAAAATATCTGATTATTTAGATGACAAAAACCCTTGGGATTGAAAATGCTCCAACTCAAACCTATTGTTTTGTAAAAGGATCATTAAAAATAAATAACCAGCCTTGTTTTCTTGCCTTTCTTTCCTGGCCGCGGAGGAACAGGCAGTAGATAAAAACCGACGTTTTAATGTGATCCTTGTGATTTTATTGAATAAATGCATTTTGACTTTGACTTTGATTTTCCCGAAAACCGCGGCGAGTGTCCGTATGAAAATGAATGAGCGCCGCTGCGTGATACGAATCGGACGCATCATGATAGTATAGGTGTGAAGCCCTTTATAGGTGAGAACACTGCTTAATAGTTATAGTTTTATAGTTATACATAGAATACTTTATTATAGTTTCATAATAATATTTTAGTCTAAAGTCTCGAAGAAATTTTGTAATTAAAAAGCGAGATCCCCACAGGTATATACTATATACTTAAAAGGAGATCCAGTATGTATATACGTAGATTAAGTAACTGAAATAAAAAAATGAATTTGTAATAACTTTTGTATTACTAATACTAAACCTTTAAGTTTTTTTTTCTGAACACTTGGCTGGGGATGGGGGCTATACCCCACCCGAAGTTTATGGCTAGTAAAGTAATTTTTCTTTACGCCACAGTCTGTATACATTTTTTTTCGGGCCATGCTACGCTGTCGTATTATAAAGTAAAAAACTTGAAAAAGCTCGGTTAAATAGATGATTGGTCGGGCGGTTTTCGTTGGAAATACATTTCTCTTTTATTTGTCTTCATCCGTTCGTTTGCATATTCATCTGAAACAATTTGCTCAAAGCCAAAGATCATTGTTTAGATTTGGTTTCGGCTTGCTTTAGCGCCGATGTATCAATAACGATGCTGTTTAAGTCATAAGCTTTTGTGAAACTAACTACGAATACAGTTTCAGAATCTTTAGATATGTTTTGAACATGTTATCAGATAGATAGGACTGTCAATGTGAATGAAAAGAAAGAAAACAATAAAGATTTTTTTATTCGTTCCTCATACACAAAAGTGGTAAAAAACATATCATATACAATAAAAATGGACAAAGTAGGTGTGTAATTTTGGGTTATGTGGGGTCAAATAGGTCTCTGCATTATGAAGCACCAAAATCTAGATAAGTCAGGTGACGTTAAATGACTTATCTAGATTTTGGTACATAAGGACCTACATAAGGGTGCGAAAGACTGCAGGCAGATGCTGGATGCGACAAGCTGAAGACATGGCGCTATGGCGCTCATTAGGGGAGAGGCCTATGTCCAGCAGTGGACTAATATAGGCTGATGATGATGATGACATAAGGGTAAAATAAACGTATGGTATATGTCTAGTAATTATGTTTATGTGTAAGTACGTTTGAATATTTTAATTTTCTTACTTTTTATTTGCATATCTTACGGTTGCCTCGCAACCGAACGAATATCGTGGCGGAACGTGTAAAATACTTAAAACCGGAAAGCTACTGTGGTCTTCTCTACCTATCGATCACCAGAACGAGTTACCAACATGCTACTACTACTACCCTCTACTTGGTATTTACAAAGTTCTACACTCTGAGTATAAATCTGAGTATGAACCATGAGAAACAGTCAGAAGCGTGTTTGTTTTGTGGTTTTGCTACTTCAAAAACACGAATGTAGCGGACATTAACGTATAAAAATGTTAGATGAGCAAAGATGATAATACAGATAAAGATGTGTTGTTATAGGTCATTCATTACCATTAGGGACTGCAAATATAATGAACGAATGAATGAATGATTTATTTAAAAAAATAGTAAGCATACAGTATGACATCAAAATGCTACTGTCTTAGATTAAAACTTAAATATAATCTTAACGAATTAAATATTGATGACGGGCCCTAGATCTAGTCTATAATGGACTGCGGGGCCCTAGAGACACATTCCAATTTAATATTATTTTCATCCCTAGAAAGGACTGTCCAAGCTCTCTTCTCTGTTTTTTTTTACAAACTTAAATATATTCAGTACTGTAATAAAAAAGTTTTTATGGAAAATAAGTGGCAGAATAAGCTTATTTCTTGTATCAAACACATTCAGTAATAAATCTAGCTGCTTAGTTTAACAAGATACAAACCGTCTGACCAAATGCCCACAATACTATTGATACAATTTATGCCCTAATCTATTGCAATAGGAGCGATAGTGGTGTGAAAGGCGTAGAGATAAATTGGCCTGGTTTAGTTCGGTGCGCATTGAAAATCGAGATAAAATGGCCAATTCTGAAAGGAAATATAGGTATAGGATCTAATCGATTAATCTCGAAGTTTTGCATAAAATCACAAATCTAAGCTCCGGAATCAAGATGGCCGATGTCGAAAACATGGCGGAACGGGGATACATTGAATCTTCCCGAAGCCAGTATGGCTGTAACCACTACGTAACTAAAGTGGTAAACAAGCATAAGGTCAATGATTGGTAAGCGGTTACCGTAACCTATAGAAGCTTGTAACATCAGAGGTATCGCTCGCGCGTTGCCGACTCAGACATAACCTGCTTTCAAGTCTGACGTTAGCACACGAGATGACTTACACAGTTACAGTTATGTCTCAGGTTACGGTAACCGCTTACCAATAGGTAGCCCGTTCTTGTTTGCCACTTTAGTAGTACTTAGGAAAACAAACTTACAACTTTAAAGTGCAATCAATAGGGATTTAAATCGAGACTGAGGTCAAAATAAATGCAGTTGTGTTATACTTATAATACGATAAAAAGAAGATAAATCTAAGTAAAATAAATATTTTTTAGGAAAGCAACGTATGCGATGCTTGGAACTTAGTTTTTGGGTTGAAGAGTGAACCGACCATATCACTTATTGCTTCATTATGTTAATACTAGCTTCTGCCCACGCCTTAGCCCGCGTGGTACCCGGATAAAAAGTAGCCTATGTGTTATTCTGATGTATAAGCTATATTACTGTAAAGTTTCATTAAAAACCGATCAGTAGTTTTTGCGTGAAAGAGTAACAAACATCCATCCACACAAACTTTCGCGTTATAATATTAGTAGGATAGGATTATAGTTGGAAGTCGAATTAAGATAACATTCTTTTACACACCGTATTTTACACATAAGTCCGGGCATGTGCCAAATATAATGTTTGGAGGTGCATCTGACTACCCCCTACTTAGATCTACGCAGTGAGTATGTATTTATTTGAGTTGTATTTGAGTATGCCCATTATAGGAGCGTGTTTTTTTTTATGTTTGTTGCAAATAGTCTTCGTAACGGCTTAACCGATTTGAATGAAATTAAAAATGGATATTACCTTGAATAAATACATAGGCTACTTATCCAGTACCGCGCTAGCGAAGCCGTGGGCAGAAGCTAGTTAGGTTTAAAAACCCTCGTAGGTACCTACGATATTCGCAGAGAACGTGATTTATCCGGCTTTTGCCATTCTGTTGATTTTCTTTCAGTCAATCAACACTTTTTTGAAGAACTGTTTTTTTCATTCTTTCAATGCAAATAAGTCACGTTTTTTATTAACGTCCCAACTCTCAGTCGATTTGTCTCACACGCTTGAGACATATCTACGGTTCAGTGCAAATCGATTGTTACCATTTGCCATGAAACATCAGCGCCTGTTTGGATAGCCAGGATTATGTAGCTCGATCTAGAGTTTGAGATCGGCAATCTGAGATAGATACGGGACGATACCTACTAGGAATACTACGGATTTAGTAAGACATCAAGTTATTTAAAAAAGGGTGCTTATTAAACAGACTTGTTTTTAATAGTATTATTACATACATATACATACATATATTCATGCCTGTTTCCCGGAGGGGTAGGCAGAGACCAAGGATTTCCACTTGCTACGATCCTGGCACACCTCTTTCGCTTCGTTCATCCTCATCACATTCTTCATACAGGCTCGGCGGTTTAGTGTACTTCTGACCTGGCCTTTCTCTAAAATGTCTCCAATTTGGTCAGAGTACGTTCGCCGAGGCCTTCCTCTACCAACTATCCCATTCACGCTCGTTTTTTTTAATCTACTTTCGTCCATCGTTTCTATATGCCCAAACCATCTCAACATACCTTTCTCAACTCTCGTTACTACATCTTCATTCACTCCACACTGCTCTCTTAGCACGCTGTTCCTCACTCTATCACTCAAAGTTACACCACACATACTTCTCAAAGCTCTCATCTCCACTGCATTCACTCGACTTTGATGTTTCTTCTGCCATACCCAACTTTCACTTCCATACATTAATGTCGGCACTAACACTCCTTTATGCACGGCTAGTCGTGCCGTCTCAGACAATTGCCGGCTGCTCATGAAGGAGTGAAGTGCCCCATTCACTTGATTTCCAGCATTCACTCTCCTTTCAATATCTTTCGACTCTAAAATTACTAAGTCAGTCACAATTAACGAGCGTCTGAATGATACTATCTTAGCCACTAGTTATCTTCTATGTGAGCCACTCTAAACACAACTCAGCATGCTGGTTAGCATATCTCATGGGCAAGGTCCCGTCACCGAACTGTGATCATTGCGGTGTACTGGAGGACGTAATGCATATTTTGATGGACTGTGTTCTTAACGATACCTTCCGTACTAATAAATGTAAACAACTTTTAAGAGAATCCGCTGATTGTAATATAATATTGTCTAACCCACTATCAGATGAAATAAAATTATTGGTTAAGCTGTACAACATAAAGTTTAGCTCAGTTAAGTAGGTATATGTGAATGGGCAGGTAGATTAATATGTCTACCTACTTATTCACATATATCATAGATAATTTTATCTATACAATAAGATTAATAGTAAGGAATGTGCAACTGTTGATTTATCAGAGCGACATAATCGCACCGTGATTAAGCTCTTTAATAAAGAATAAAAAAAAAAATGCTGGTTATTTTTGAGTATCTAAATTTGTAACATGCATTCAAGCAGTAAACTTCTTAAATATTAATATATGACTAACCGGTCGGTTTTATTATTTTGAACCCAAGTTTTTTGGGTAAAGTTCGGATAGCAATCCTTCTTTTCTGAGTGGTAATAAAAAAACTAATAACCTAACCTATCCAAGACTTCTGATTATTGATCTTTGCTTGACGCTTTCTATAGAATATTTAGTTGGCGTTGTAAAAAAGACGAATTAGTTTATTAGAGGCTATCTCATTTTCCGTTAGATCACGTGGCCAATAAAGAAAATTGTGGTTTGACTTATTATTTTTCTTGAAAAATTTTAATGACAAATAACCTACGTAGAATTTTAATAGAGTTTTAGGAATTCTTACCTACATTTTCATATTTATGACACTGATAACTAGCAATTCTTGGAATGATTAATGAATTCTGCAATAGGTAAAATAGGCTAATGTAAAATTATGTTTCATGGATTAAAATGTTTTATGGATGTTTACCACAAGTATCTTAGTTTTTACTTTTACATAAAGGAGAAAAATATTACATAATTATTAATAATTCATCTCGGTATTAAACTTTTGCATGTAAACTTGGCGTAATAGTGGCTATTAAGTGAAGAATGTATAGTACTACTGTGTTTGCAGACTTCCTTTTAAGTATCTTACTAAAATATTAAACATAACAGAAGAATTGCTTCGAACTCCATGTAATTCTGTTTTAAAACTGCACACATACGATTTCAAATTCGATTTCACCAATATTTCAGTGTGGACATAATTCCTGCTATGGATAGACATAGGCATAGGTTGTATGAGATAAAAGGGATTTTTGCGGTAAGCAATTTTGCAACATTAGTCGGCGAAAAAACGGTCGACCGTTTCTTACAAACGGCAATAACGGTAAAAGCTACTTCTCATCGGCTACTTTTTATCCGGGTACCATGCGAGCGAAGACGTGGTTTTTAGCTAGTGTAAAATATATTTTTTTGCCTCACGCCTTTTCGAAGAAAAGGTATCTATTATAATTATTATTAGCGGTATTAGTTGGAGGTTTAATGGAAAAGGTATTATGCCCAGTTGATTAGTTTAGCTCTCTATGATAAATACTGGAATTATTAATAAGACACGTCGATGCCGGAACTACTTAGAGTAAGGGACAAAACACGACTTTTCAGGAAAGCAAAAAAAAAATGTTAACCAACCACTTACACCATCTCATACTGATGCCGAACTCGATTCGATATAATGATATTTAGAAGACCTTTCTAGTTTGCAGTATGTATCTCCTTATTTTATTTGAGGTTTGATTTTAATGAGGTTTTAAGCAAAGTTTCCTAAATGTCTTGCCTTTTTCATGGTAAAAACGCAAAGTCTAAGAACACCTCTGTGGCGCAGTGGGCGAAGGTCCGCCTGAGACGCAGAATTTTGCGGGTTTGATTCCTGTCACGGGACAAATGTTTGTAAGATCTGTAAATATTTGTCTCGGGTCTGGGTGTTTTTCTATGTATGATATGTATGTATTTAGAAAAAAAAAGTATATATAATAAGTAGTATCAGTCATATTGTAGTTCCCATAATACAAGCTCTGCTTAGTTTGGGGCTAGATGCTGTGTAAAAAATGCCCAGCAATATTTTTTTTTTTACCTAAGTACCTAGTAGTTTTGGAGATAGCATGGCATTAACGTGTGCCTTACGTTACTTAAATCTAAGATGTAAATCGACATAGATTATGTAGATATGTGACATGAAAGATAAAAAAGTTGGGTGTCATTTTAGTGTGAAGGTCTCTTACAAGGTACAAGTCTTAGTGTTGAATTAAAAAAAAATTGTAAAGGTTTAAAAAAAAGACAGGGTTTTTTTAAACATATCCAAATCCTGTGCACGTCAGTCGATAGAGTTGAGTTGCCTCTTACGTTAAGTGATAGTTCCGGTGTCGACGTAATAATCGAGTGTTATTATAACTATATTATAACTTATTATAACTATATTATAACTTTTAAGAATATTATTACGACTATATCACGTACTATTCTCATGCTGACGTTTCATTGACTGTTTAGATGTCCTTCATCATGAGCACTGACCGCGACCACGCTCGACGGTCGTGAGACGGGAACACTAATAATAGTAGTATAGACGTAATATATTCTAAAATGATACCAAACCACGATAATTTCAATTCCATGTTATAATGAATTCAACTTTGGATTAAATTAAATTCACCGAAATTCGAATGCACAACATAATTACCTAAGCGCCTGTTGAATTTACAGTTGCAACCTTCAGCTCATAAATGTTTAATAAACTATGCCGTTTAGCTCAGGCGCTTTCATTTCACATTAATTATAATAATAGACGTAAAAATACGTATAAAATATTAGTTATTTCCACCATTTATCAATTGAACTTTATTTTTATTTGATTTTTATGGCTAATGACTTACCTACTTGTGATCAAGAGAGCATACAGAAAAAAACAAAACTCTGAGATGAACAGCATGGCAACTTCCGTCTAGACCAGCCGATACCTCGGGTAACGAACCCGCACGCGCTCACGCACTTTCAACCGCGCCGCCGTTTATTTTTGGGTGGTGGCGCTGTTGTCGCAGTCCGGCCTCCGTGATTGTCTGATTCCTCTCTTTGGTAGCCTAGTACCACGGAAAGCCGCCGAATTTAAGTTAAGAATCTCAAACAACATGTATTGTATTTTACCGCAATAACGCATGCCACATTTTATAGGTGTAAAACCACGTACCTACTTATCTACGTTTTTTTTTAAATATTGTTTTTGTTTAATGAGTTTTAGCCATAGGTACAGCGGCTATGCCACCCCCGTTAAAACAAACATAAAATACAACACTACTAAAAACAAAATAAACAAAAAAAAACTACTAACTACAAGAAATAATCCTCCAATGAGGATGTGAATTTGAAAGTGTAAAAGCAAACTTAGTCCGAGAAAAACAAAAAAGTTGATAGGTATGAAAAAAATAACGTGTTGTAATCTTTACTGCAAAAAGTTTTTATAAAATGATATCAAAGTATTCTACATATAATCGCCACTCTACATACTCTACATTATAAAATAAATGACCATGATTCAATAATGTACGTGTTGGTAGATCATTAGGTTCTCGAAGGCTGACTCAGTAGGTAGATAGGTAAATATTATCGCGCACGTACCTATCTACATTTACGTTGTAGTCGCATATTTTTTTCAGATTAACATTCTATATGAATGATGTTGGAATAATACCCTGATTTTAAGAGAAACAAAGTCAATTCTCCTTCGAGTGGGCGCACTTATCCGTGGCGTAACATAGGCTAGATTGTATTATTACTTAGATACATTAATTTATTTTAAGTATAATAATGTAATCAGGACAATGAAAGAAAAACAACATATCCGTGGAAGTTTAGTGGGCGAGTAGTTTGCAATTTTCCGTCCTTTTTACAATCATATATTGACATATATGATTGTAAAAAGGACGGACGGATATGACTATCATTATGTATTTTGTGTGTAAAGTAAAAAATAAACAAAAAATAAACTTATTTTGCAAACAAAATAGAAAATACTTTGTTCTAAAACTGTCTTTCAAGACGTTATGTAGATACTCGTACTAAGTTTTCAGACGAATCAGACAACAACCGCAATAAATAAAACATTAAATTCGATTCCGATTTTTCGGGCCACATTTAACCTGATTTTTCGCTTTAAATAGAACCAACTTTACAGAAAATTCTTTAGTAAAACATACAAAAGAGGGAAGAACGGGTCACTTTCATCCATACGTTGGCAATAGTCGATTATAACTTTACGTGGTTCGTGTTAATATTGCCCGAACATGTTTTTGTCGTATGACTGTGGTGTGGTCAAGTTTTCGTTCGTCTAGCAAGGCATTTCGCAGTGCAGCCGCGGTCTTATAAAACAAGCAAAATAACTGCCTTGATTAATTTCTATTTCTCTGATATGAAAGCGCTGGATATCAAAGCTCATCGGAATATCCTAAAAAAAACTTAGTGCTGTTTACAAGGCTTGGTTCATTTCTTTTAGTTCTGTTTACGCCTGGCAGACTTCGATATTTGAGGCAGTCAATTTGCATTTAATGATTATCTATATAGCGAGGTATTTACGACGATAGACATAAATTTTAAAATCGCGTAAAAATATCCTATGGTATATCTGTTTGTTGCATCGTAGCTCCCAAACGGATGAACCGATTTTTTTTTTTTAGAAAAGTGACTTGAATGGTGGTGTTCATTTTTTCATACAGTATCATCTAGCCCCAAACTAAGCAAAGCTTGTATTATGGAAACTACATGACCGATAAACTACTTATTTACATTTTTATTTTCTAAATACATATTACACATATAAAACATCCATGTTAAGCATGCAACTGTTGCCTATTCCTATCGTAAAAAACGGGAATTTTCACGTACCGCACTATCGGTGAAGGCACCGATTAAGTTTCGACTCATTCCGAGAGTCTTCATCAGGCTGAGTGTTCGCAACGTTCTCCTTCCGCGTCCTCCGCGTCGGATGCGGAGGATAGTGCAGTACGTGAAAATTCCCGTTTTTACAATATGAATAGTCAAGTTCACGATAGTTTTTGGTATAACTGTTACCTGTTTATTTATGGTATCGTAGTACCACAATACGCAGAACCAGAACTTATATCTGCAGAACATGCATACATTTTGTCCCACAGTGGGAATCGAACCCTGACCTCTTGCGTCTTAACTGTATATTATATGCCTCTGTGTTATTCTGATGTTTATGATGTACTGTAAAGTTTCATCAAGATCCGTTCAGTAGTTTTTACGTGAAAGAGTAACAAAAATGCATACTCACAAATTTTCACGTTTATAATATTAGTAGGATAGGATTGGATATTATCTAGCAGATAATAAAACACCATTATTAATCAAACTTACCTTAAAATGGATACTGATATGAGCCTCATTTGCAATAAACTTTGTCAGCTCCTAAGTTAATGTCCAATGACAAGTTTCATAGAAAAACTGTCACTAATAAATATCTAAAGACCGCGGTGGCGGTGGCAATTGATACATTCACGCGAACTTGCCAGCCACTTGACAAGAATTTCCCTTTCATCTTCGCGTCATTTTGAAGTTTTGAAGTTCTACGTTTAAGAGGCCTGCAGAGGATGAAGAAATGCCCATACAAACGTAATACCAAAATCATTTGTTTCAATTAAAATGCATTAGCATTGCCATTCAGAGTGGCAATGCGGCCAGTATTTTGGGAACGCTTCCGTCTGGTAGTGATCTGGATCAGTTGAGCTATCTTTAGATCGTTAGCAACGGTCTTTAGATGGCTAGCTGTTTCATCTGTATTTTTTGTATATACCTACTTGTAAATAGCTGTATGAATAAATGTATAATTAATTTATTAGAAATTTAGATGGAAATAAGCTCAATTAGAGCTATATTGTTCATGCATATTTGTATTCGAATTATTATTTGTATTCGAATAGTATTTATCTAGGTACCTTGATAAATATTTTTTCTAAATACTTACCTAAAATGAAATGTAAACGAATCGCATTTTGAATATTTTTACGTCATTTAAGACATTTTTTCATCTTATTTGTTTCATAATTAAAAACAACAATATCTTCAATAATTGTGAAAAATACCACCATGTGAAAAATACAACAAGTTTTCAGTCATCCTTTTTGGTATTACAGAATACCACCTATAACAGATTCTGAATGGCTAATGCTATCGCGCAAGCACGGGTGGGCCTGCATCAGCCAAAAAGAGATATCTATGTTTTTGGACGCGCTTCGAATTGAAGTTGTGAGCGCTGTCCGCCGGATCCTTAAGTCTTTGCTTAAACTTTTGTAACTACAGTGTAGATAACATAACTTACTTTAAACTTTTTTTTTATATTCTGTTTTTTTTTATGTAAAAGACTTAAACGCGCTCATTGCGTTATTTTTATTATAATTTTATTGTTTGTTGATTATTATTTGTAAGATTTATGAATCTTTCTAACTAAAAGAAATATTGTCATCTATTTCATCTTTGTGTCTTTTTAAGTGGGTCTAATTCTTTACAGTAATTTAATTATAGAGTACACTAGGCTACTAGTGAATGGTACCCCAACTTCCGATCTGGAGATTGCGGAATCAAATCCGGTCATGCATAATTCGATTTTTCCACTCGAAATAATAGAAACCAAGAACTGAAAAAATTGAGGCATGTGCCATTGGTAAGTGGTTCTAACCGATGCCACATGACTCAAAATTTTTGGTTCTAGGGCATCTCATACGGTCATCATCAGCGGCGAATCGCAACCTGGAATAGTAACAATTAGCAAAACGCAGGCATATGTCAAATGCTTGGGCGTGCCTCTGACTAACTCCTTATTGGTATTTTCAAAGATATCCACTCAGTATGTCTCTGAGGATATCCATAGTAAGTACAGCCGGGAGCTTGTTTTTTTTTGCTTAGATAAATATCGTAGGTAAGTGATCTATACTACTACATAGTGTTTTTTTTAAATCGGTTCAGCCATATTAAAATATATGGACACCCAGCAAACATTCATACATACTTTGCTTTTATATAGGGCTATTGAAAGTCGTAACTCTAATGTTCTTGCACGAAAACATGCTATATTTAGGCACTCGTTTAAATATGTTCAATTTAAACACGCTAAGTGATCATATTTACTGGGATTTTCCAAGCAAACAGCATCTACGAAACAGCTAAGTAGCAAAATCATAGCAAAAAATATATTTCTTCACAATCACAATCACAATTTATACAGGTTGTCCAAGGATATGTATACCTAAAAGATATTGATAGATAGATAGATAACCATTTATTCAAACTACCACAAATTATATTAAACTATTCGGTTAACTTATGAAATCATATAAAATTAGAATAATATAAGAACTAAGATAAAATAGAGTAGGTATGCTCTGTGGTGGTGATTTGGCCTTCAGTTTAGCTTTTGTTGTATGACTTTTGGAAACTATTTGACTATTTTCATTGGTGTTGGTCAATCAGCTGGTTTTGGTTAAATACATTAAATCGGCTGGTACATAACCCGATGCCAAACATCTTGTCCATTATCCATCAGATTTGGTTCCGGCTCAAAGACAGAACAGCTGTTAACAGAGTATTAGAAATCTTTTTTAATTATTTTTGCTAAAAATTTGTTTTTAGGAAAATTTATAATTTTTGTAAGCAAAACCTTTAGGAGAGTATCATAATTCATATTCATAATATTTTTATTTCGAAACACAGGTAATAGGATGATTATGGGACATTATTATAACATATACCTATGTTATAATAATGTCCACTGTACTTTACCATTATGGTGTACAATAAAAAAAAAATTAGCACATTATTGTATCTAATGTTATACTGTTAATAAAGTTATACTGCTCCTATACACAACAAAACAAAAACAAGAGTGACATTATATATAAGAAGGTATGTTCAGAAAACAGAGTCGTGCGTCCAATCCCAATTTAGTTTCTTATCTAGGTATTTTTTTACGGTATAATAATATCTGTATACTCAAAACAGAAACTATTTTCTGGTACACCCTGTCTTTGATTCAATCAATTTATAATAAATGTCATTGGTTTAGACATTGTAAATTATAAATTAGGATCGCTATGAGCAACATTCTTTTATAAAAAATATATATATATATAAATCTTGTAACCATCATTAACAAGAATCAGATCGTTAATTGGACCCTGAGTAGATACCAGGATGGTAATTACAATCAGGATGATGCTAATCCAGTCGTGACATTACCATTATCGACAAGAAGTGGGTAGGTACCAAAGCGAATCACTTCGGAGAAGAGTTGAATAGTCGTAAATTTTTCCTTGTTTTGAGGCATGATTTTATTGGTTTTTATGGTGTGTTCTTGCAGATGTTCTACATACCTATGTATTTCTTCGTCTCAGATTTACGTGCATGATATCAATTCGAATAAAAACTATAGTCTCAGGTCAACTTCTGAATCCGTATCTAAATTGGGTTTCGTATGACTGCAGTGAAACATATTTTTGTATATATAAGACATGTACATAAAGATATAGGTAATATAACAAGATGTTTATAATGCTCACAATAACCGTATTGAAACACAGAACCGTTTGGGGATTTAGTTTTTAAGAGCTGTCTCTTTGCACCCTGTATATTTTGAGCACATAGTTCTAAAAATATATGAGTGTTTCCTTCAAACTCCGAAGGCTAGTAAGTTTCGATTAATTCTGAATCGGGTAACTTCAGCAAGGTTTGTACAGTCAGCTTCAGGTGTAGATGAACATTCCAGGAATTGAACGAGAATGACAAAAAAATGCACTTCATTTTATTATCTTTCACTATGTCATTTTCAAGATTGTGTAGTAAATATTTTGATTAAATTTTACTGTTGTTCGTATATTTTACATACTATGTATTTGTAAACACTCCAGGAGCTAACTTACTTCGGCTTAAAGTAAATTGCGGTATATTATCATCATCATCATCATCACCTTTCTGACTTTCTGCACCTACTGTTGGGTATTGGCCTCCTCTTTATAATGCTATTCTTTCAGATCCCTTGCGATTCTCATCCACTGATACCCGGCCACGCTGACTATGTCGTTCGACCATCGGGCGGGTGGTCTGCCTCTCTTGGCCATTGGTATATTATAAAAACGATAAATAAATAAAGACATTATTTTACTCAGGAATGCTTTTTGTCTAGAAATATTTTGTTCGTTCCTTTCGATTTGAGGATGACTGTACCTGCATGACAAACAATAAGATAAAATTAATTAATATAACAGACTAAGTTAGAATAGTTATGTTTGCTCGTATGTGCCTTAGAGGAGTAGATACTTCAAAACAGTCTCTTGAAGGGAAATGATGATTGGTTTTACCAGGAGATCAAGTTTTTAAGTAATTCTACCACAATTCAGAATATAAGATACCTCGTTCTTCTTATGATCCTACTAGCCAGGCTTCGCCAACGAGGTACCCAGACAAAAAGAAGCCTGAGTGTTTTAAAGCCATAAAAAAAAACAACATCACATCTTATAAACGAAGCCGTCATAGCTCTCTCAAGCAACTTTTGGATGGTCTTAAATTAAAAAATGTGAAGAGAGGTGGTAACTGCCATAAAATAAGTTCTTAAGAATAACGACAAATGACATAAATATAAAATATATAACACTAGCCTCTGCCCATGACTTCGCCCTCGTGGTACCCGGATATAAAGTAGCCTATGTGTTATTCTGATGTATAAGCTATATTACTGTAAAGTTTCATCAAAATCCGTTCTGTAGTATTTGCATGAAAGAGCAACAAACGTCCATTCTCACAAATTTTCGCGTTTATAATATTAAGTAGAATAGTAGGACATAATAACATACAAACAATATAATAGGTATACATAATATATGTTAGTATTAATTATGCAATGTACTAGTAAAGAAAATTATACCACGTAAGGTTTAAATTCGTGCCAATGGATTTTTCCACTTTAAAACATTGTATTTGCGCATTAACAAGTTCTATAAACGGCTAAGGAAAATATCATAGGAAGTTCCTAGAACCAAAAATAAGAAGGTATGTGCCATCTACTTGCGTTTGCAACCTGTCACGCGGAATGCTAATCCGAAACGTGGGCATGTTCCAAATAGAGGTTAGTACTTGTCTCTGACTACTCCTTACTTATAAGGCAGTACTAACTTCGAAAAAACTAGGAAAAAACTGTTGAAGAATATCAACTGTGCAAAACAGTATTTCACACGAACTCATTGTATATCGCTATTCAAAGCACAAATTCGGCCACACGTTAAATAATACTGTTCCCACGTTTGGCACGGAACTCCCAAGTATCAGCTGCTTCGCTTTGATTCCTTGCAGAGGAGAAGAGCCGTTAGATTCATTGATGATGAGCACACCATCACGCAGACCGCTGAGCAAGCGCCGTGACATTGGCGCACTCAGTATGTTCTATCGTCTCTACAATAATAAATGGTATTCGAACTTATTCTTGCATCGAGATTTTATACACCTCACTACACCGTAACAGGGCTCATCCACATATCCTACTTATAAAACGTGAAAGTTTATGAGAATGGATGTTTGTTACTCTTTCACGCAAAAACTACTGAACGGATTTTGATGAAACTTTACAGTAATATAGCTTATACATCAGAATAACACATAGGCTACTCTTTATCCGGGTACCACGTGGGCGAAGCCGTGGGCAAAGGCTAGTTATTGATAAGTGGCTCACTCGTACTACCCGCTTTACGAGATCCTTTCTTCTCCGTACGTGTAAACTGTGGAATGAGCTGCCTTCCTAGGTGTTTTTGCTAAACGATAATGACGTACTCAATTTTTTTTTAAAAGAAGTCCTTCAGAGCAGGTAATTCATCAGCAATACCCCAGGAGTTACAGTAGTCAATAGGCAACGGTAACCGCACACCATTAAAAGTCAAAGCCAAAGTCAATAGGTTTTTATTCATTGAAATCACAAGGATCATATCGAAACGTCAACTTAAAAACTACGTGAATTTTGAAACTGAATTTACGCCGATTCCTCGCGCGCGACCAACTCTGGAAGAATCAGGCAACAAACTCTGCTTGGTTACTTTTTTGATGATCCTTCATTCAGCTTTAGTGTGGTGCCAATTGAACAAAATGAACTTATTTAAAAAAAATAGTTCTAGTCAAAGAAAATCCACCATCAGGTGGGTAGGTATGTCTATTTGATTTGACATAATATAAACAAATAGTAATCTCACAGAGTTCTTGATAGGGCGATTAAAATTCGTGAGATATTTGTTTTTCGAGGCTCGTTGTTAATATTCACTTATCCAAAATTTATTTCACTTTAAGAACACAATGGCCAAGATTGAAAAGGTCTTTGTTGTGACTACGATTAGAATTTATAACGCGTCATTCACATTTTGCAATCAATTATTATTGCCTTGACAAATCATAAAACTTCTACAATCTTTGATGTATTTCGTCATTCTATAACTTTGTAATAATATTTTTTGGGTACAAAAATCAGAAAAAATGTCTTTGATTTATTTTAATTGAACTCTTTATTGTAAATACAATAAAAAAACAAGCAATTCCATTTTTGCAAGGAAAGAAAAAGATTGCAAATTTATACAAACCTTTTTAGATATAATAAGAAATTGTTTTAAATCCGAAGAAAAGGGATACACGCGAGACACCTTCACATAAAATGCAATTTTCTTGGAATACCAAACATTTTACAATGCATTTTGAGCTCTACCATTTAAGTAATAAAGTTATTAAAGTCTTATAATGTTGGTAAGTACCTATAGCCCTTCTGTTAACATTTTCAATATAAGCTCTATAGTTCCAGCAGAAGGTTAAATTTAGCTCGTAATTAGGGTTATTGACTCTTGCAGTCAAGTTCAGGCCCTTGAACCTAAAAACACACCTACGTAAGAAGTTCTTTGGCAATGTCTTTTTTTCGTATTTATTCCGGCTTTAAATGGTTTATGGATAAAAGCGAAGGTTTTTCGAAGATGTTACTGAGGTAATTTATAGCGCAGTATTTTTATAAATAAATATCTTTGAGGATATGAAAGAAAAGATGCAGAGGAATCGTGTATTCATTCTTCTTCTATATGCCACCGTTTTTGTAATCGCGACGACGGGAGCCCATACATACTTTTCCGTAAGAAATTAATTGAAATACATTTTATTATCTGTGGTGAACTAGGCGCTGCTGTGTTGATAGTAGTCTAAATTGTTTCTATCAAAGGGTTAAAAGAAGTATTCTATTTGTCAGTTTCCTTGTTACCATTTATGTCAAAACGTTTTGTAACAAGGGTTTTTTTAATCGATTTGTATGTCTATCCTTGAGATAGGTATTTAGGAGGCGCTGCTATCGGTATCTGGAAATAAATGTCGTCGATCTGGCATTGAAAATTTTTGAAAAAAATATATTACTGTTTTACAAAATTTTTGTCAGGTCAAAAGCTGGTTACATTATTACCTGACTAAAATCTTTGACCAAAAGGTCAAATTTTACCAGCCATATTTATGCTCAAAACTTCTAAAACTAGAAAAAGCAAAAAAATAACAATAGCAATCAGTTTGAAAACTACATGTATTTTTTTATTTGTATATATATATTGTAAAAAAATATAAAATGTATTGTTAAAATAACACTCAACAGACATATATTCTGACGCCAAATAAGAATTCCCTGTATCGTAGGTATCAGGAATTACGAGTACCAACAACACCCATAAGCGGAACAAATATCTGCAAAAGATAGAAACATTTGACCCGCAGCGGTAATCGAACCTGCACCTATTAAGTCGCTGCCTGCTACTCACCCGCCGATCATAGCATCTTTGGATTCCATTACAATTTACAAAACATGATTATTGTCACGCACATTCAACTTAACATCAGCTGTTTCAGTAATTTCACAAAACAAACGCCAGAAAATGCAGGAAATCTGATTTGCTATGAGAAAGAAAATGAGCGGTGGAGCACTCTAGAACAGTCTTCCAAGGCCATACGTGATGCGTCATAGAGCCAATGTTTTGTAAATTTCCGTAGACTGGCCACATCGTAACACGCGGTAAAATGTGCCTACATTATTTGGTTTGAAATGTTTAAAAGTATTATCTATTTTAGTACTTGATATTTTATTCCAAAAACTATCGTGAACTTGACTATTCATATTGTAAAAACGGGAATTTTCACGATCGGTGCCTTCACCGATAGTGCAGTACGTGAAAATTCTCGTTTTTACAATATGAATACTCGATATTTGATATCGAATAGCTTTTTTAGAGCCTTGTTAACCTTGTGGTACGTGGACTTTGTTCTAGAACCAAAAATTTTAAAGCAGATATCTATCAATTAATAATTTGATAATCAGTGATGCACTCGTCATTTGGAATGCTAAGTACTATACAAAACGTATGTCATGTTGCATAAACTCGAAAACTCCGCATAGAGTGCACACTATGAAACATGACACAATCGACCAAAAATGATATAAAAAAAAAACTTTCATTCTACAGACCTTTATATTTTTATTAGCAACTGTGTTAAATGATATCTGGACGTGCCTTTGGCTATCCCTATCTTAGAATGTGAAAAATCTGAGTATAGATCTCGAATGTCCTTCGTGGGGATTCGTGAACTTATTTTTTTAACTAAGAGTTACTATTTCCAAAAAAAAATTATATTAACCAATCTTGCAATGTTTTTAGTGATTGATTAATCTACAAAATAGTAGTTTTGTTAAATTGAAGTTTTAATTTAATTATTTCACAACTGTAGTTTCTTTGAAATGAAAATAAAACATTATATCCGAAAACTTTTGATATCAAAGCCAGATCTGAAATGAATCTTAATTAAAACCTTTTGTTTGTGAAATATAAAAAAAATTGCGTTCAATTCTATTTGCAGGGTTAAGATGCTCAAATATTTATAAATGAAGTCCATTTTTAACAACCAAGATTTTACATTTAATTTCAACTTATTACATTTTTGGTGCAATTTCGGCGTAGTGTCATCAACAGTGTCTTTAGCAAAAACATCTATTTAATTACATAAATTAAGAATATAATTGAAGAGCGCCAGATGCTACTAATGAAGTATTTTCTCAGAATTTCTTCATTACTAAGTTTCAGTTGCTTTGAATACGTATTTAAATAATCATGTTCAAATTTAATCAAATTATGGTTAAGTTACGAGCTCTGAATATTAAATTACCTAAGTCAAAATAATATTTATTTTTCATTGCTGGTGCTGAAATCTTCACATAATTATCAAGTGAATCCATGAATCCAGTTTTAGAAAATTCGTTTGTCTGAATATTTTTCGATTTATTCGCTCATTTCAAAACAAACCTACATTACGCAAAAAGATAGAGATTGTTTGTCATATCTGTAACTGACTAGTCTACTTATGCCGTCACCGCGTCCAGCGATGCGCTTGCGCACCCCTGCCCCCGCCGCTGGTATATAGCCTCCACCACCCGCGCCCGCTTCAGTTCTTATTGCATCACAGCACAGTGCACACGCAAATATGTTTTCAACGCGCTGCTTTGCGATCTTCGCCCTTATAGCCACAGCCGTTGCGCTGCCGGCTTCCGAGAAACCAATACCAAAACCAATCACAGCAATCACGAGCGATGACTTCGTACCGGTTAATATGCCAGCTCCGTGGTTCAACGTGCCATACTTTGGAGACATCACCAAGATATTCGCGCCTCTATGGAAGCTCTTCCCTAGCTTCGAAGACTTGGGCCCGAGAATAATAGCCGACGATAACAAGTTCCAAGTGATCGTACAAGTCAAGGAATATTCTAAGAACGATCTGAAGGTTAAGGTGAAGGGAGACTTCATCTTCGTACAGGGAACGCATGAAGCAAAGGAAGCTGACCATGATCTGTTTGCCAGTCAGTTCTTCCACACGTATACACTGCCCGCCAACTCGAGCGCAGCGGACGTGACCGCCGAGCTGACTAACGATGGGTATCTAATCGTCAACGCTCCAATAACCGGCAGCGTCGACAGATCGAAGGAGACCGACCGAGAAGTGTCCATTGTGGAAACCGGCGCGCCTTTGAAGAAGGATTTAGCGCCTGAAACTCCTGAGACCCCGGAAATCCTGGAGACCCCAGCAACGCTGCCTGAGATTTCAGAGAAACAGCCTGCTATACCAGAAAAACAGCCTGAAATACCAGAGAAGCAGCCTGAAACTCCAGTTATCTTGAAAGACAGTGCATCCGTACCCGAAATCGAATCCGAAGAAGATCGAAAAGAGCAAACAACACCACAAAGCGATCGTGAAGAGGTCACGGAGAACGACAACGTGATCCCCCACGGGAATGAATTGAACGAAGTAACGCCCTAAGTGATATAGTTTTAAGTATTTAATATCGCAGTATTTTAATAAATATTTTTTTTATTTTACGTCAGTGCTTTTTGTTTGGTATGCGTTTAGTGATGCTGTAGTAATGGCTCGGCTAGGGATGAATACAAATGAGCTCCAAACGCACGGTGCGACTTGGAAAACAATAGAATAGGCTTTGGCCAGCTCAGGTACCTCTAAATTAGCAGGCAAATGACAATATTGTTGGGGATAATGTTTATGTAGGAACCTGCTTGGTACCCGTTCAAGCGAGATTAATATCGTTTGCCAACATTCTAGCCGGAATTTGGTTTATAATATGTCACTTAAAATGTATAATTATTAATATAATCTCGTTCTAAAATAGTGCACATCTGACATTCATCTTTTCAAGGTGATCCACACAAAACTTGACAGGTTCGCCTTCCATAAAGATATATCCTTTAATCATTAAGATTGATGATTGAATTTAACGCAAATGTGTGATCTTTCTGTGGAGACGTTGGCGAGACTTATAAGAATGATTTTTCTTATTTCAAGTAATTTATGCCTCTTCCACACAGTACTCGAAATTCTACAATGAATTTATTAGTCATAGCTTTGATTCAGTTACTGAAAATATGACGAGCACAATAAAGATATATTATGTACTAAATGAATAGACAACGAACAATAATAATTCGTCACAGTTATTAATTATAATAAAATTCAATGAACATTTTCGTAATTAGATGAGTATCTTCCTTTCAACGCATAACACGGAGATAATTGGGACATCTCTAGAATCCTTATTTTCTAATCCATTAGTAAAGTAATTATACCTTGAGCCTCTTATAATGACCAATTGGATACCATTAACCTGAATGTATTTATTCAATTATTGTTTGTTCAAAACGGTGTTTCTACGGATGCTTCAAAATAATACAAGCAGCTATGAGGAAACTGTATTCTTCATTTACATAAATTTGTTCGAATTTATAATCTCAAATTAGGCTATATTTTATGGATAGCCTTGCTTCCTTTTCGCATTTTTCTGTAAATTTAATTTCCTTTCTTCGAATTACCTGGAAATGTAATTCTGTTCTGTTCCTCGGGATTGTTTTGATTATTTCGTCGGTGTTACTTTGCATGCGTTGTAACGATTCGCGTTCGTATGAATTGTAATGTATTCAAATTCAAAGTTGGTCCATTATGGGAAGCCTGGTTAGATGGCTAGCTAGCTCAACTCCACGCAGAAGCATAGAAGCGGCCAAGTACTACCACCATATCAAATCAAATCATTTATTTGCAAGAACACATATTTTATAATTAAGGTCTTTGACATTATGATGCGAATGTACTGAGCCTGCATGCTGGTGTGCAAATATTAAAAATATCATTCTATTTATTACAATCATTATATGTAACATACTCATTAAGGCTATAAAACAATAACACATAACTTTCTCTTAAATGTAATTTCATCTAATGCTTTAATTTCGTCAGGTAATTTATTATAAATTGTTAGACACATATTATAAACATTTTTCTTTTCATATAATATTCATATTGTAAAAACGGGAATTTTCACGTACTGCACTATCGGTGAAGGCACCGACTAAGTTTCGACTCATTCCGAGAGTCTTCATCAGGGTGAGTGGTTGCGACTTTCTCCTTTCGCGTCGCGCCGTGCATATAATATTCTGTGAATAACACACAGGCTATATTACTGTAAAGTTTTCTGCTAAAATGAAAGCTGAATGTAAGCTGAAATGTTTTCAAATATAATTTCTTAACATTAACTGGTATGTACGTGTACGAAATATGTTTATTTGTAAAGAAACACCATAATTATTTTTTTGAAGTTAAATCTAGCCGTGCAAATTGTCAACGTCGAAAATATAAATACAACTTAGTAATACCCCAAGTCAATAACTCAATGTTTCATAAAAGTTAATTTTACACTGCAATTAGAATCTACAACGCATTACCTCTGATTATTAAATCTCTTAATGGTCCCCCATTTCAAAAGAGTTTAAAAAAATGGTTCCTATCAAATGTATTCTATAGCTTAGATGAGTATTTTGCGGAAATGACGACTTAACATGTTTTAAATTAGGTATATATAATTGTATATTAAACAGTTAAAAGAGTAGGAATGATTTAGTTGGGTAGTTATTCCAACCTTAGTGTAACTTAACTTAAGACCAATATTGTATGTCCGAAACGGGCAAGCTGTTGAAACTAAAAAGCAATACCACCTTTATACACAGTTGTTGCAATAAAGATTTACTTTACTTTACTTTACTTTACTTTAGTTTTATCAAAATCCGTTCAGTAGTTTTTGCGTGTAAGAGTAACAAACATCCATCCTCACAAACTTTCGCGTTTATAATATTAGTAGGATATAAAAAACTCGCTCGCTTCATATAGCGCCATCGCGTAGGCCGTCTGAGGTAAAATATGACATAAAAGTTCTTGATTAATCCTACTATTATTATGAACACGAAAGTTTGTGAGGATGGATGTTTGTTACTCTTTCACGCAAAAACTAATGAACGGCCAGTAATATAACTTATACATCAAAATACTTAGGACACATAGGATACTTTTTATCTAGGTACCACGTGGGCAAAGCCGTGGGCAGAAGCTAGTATATAATAAGTTAATGGTAAAAAAACCCCTGAGTGCAGCAACCATGTCATGGTAAAACTTAAAACGTATAATAATAAAATGCTTACACAAAATTTCGTGTCTGAAATTTTGGGAAATTGAAGAGTTACTTTATTTGAAGCTTACCCTGGATGTCGATTCAGGTCATGCTTACCATAAAAATGCATTGTCATCGGAACTGAACCAACAAGTAAAAATTCAACTCCGTAGGACAAAGAGGAAGTGAAGAGGAAGAGGAAGTGGCTCTAATTCAGTTTAAAAGATTGATCTAAACAATAAACTAACATACAAACATTGAAGTTAAATAAAAGCTTTTAAAAGACTTGGTACTGTCAGAATCCCCAAGGTTTTAAAATATTCTCTGCATGATTATCTCTAAGAGAAAAAGAGAAAAAGTAAAGCAGAGGTAGGCCAAAGAAAAGATGGATGGACTGTGTGAAGAATGACATTATTAAGAAAGGAGTGAGTACTGAGATAAAGGCTGATAGAGGAGAGTGGAAGAAGAAAACATATTGTGCCGAGCCCACGTAATGTGGGATAAGGACAAGAAGATGATGATGACGATGATGATTATCTCTAAGAGATTCTTAGAATTGTCCGAATGCTCCTTTTTTTTTGCAAAATAAACGCTTTTTCCATGTTATAGTTATAGTTATTACGCCAAAATTGAATATTTAGTTTCAACCAATGCATAATACACTATTTTTAATTGTTCGACACTAATTTCGTCACGTAAAGCTGACAAGATGGAGCTTTCTATAGCTTCCAATTCGTTCTTCCAATTTAATAGTGAGTCCATGTGTACCCCCAGAATATCATTCACGACCTTGTATGAAGTTTTGTAGAGAAAGGTCTAGGTCATTTTTGAATAATACCTACATCATGAGTGTAACTGCTGACTGACTCATCAAAACGTGAACTTTATACCTACCTACTTGATGCTATATCGATGTTAAGTCGCTGCCTACGTGTTATGATTGCAATTACCTATGTTTAGGTAATATTGAGTCATCTATTGTCTGGAAAATGATCATCCAACTGTTTCTGTAAAGATAATAGAAAGGAGTAGGTAGGAATATTGGAACATTACGTTAAAAATATTAGGCTCTAACACACATACATTTTCGGTGAACTCGGTGTGGTGGGCGACTAGCCGGCTCGAATCCGAAGCCGTAAGAGGTGTGGGTTCGATTCCCGCTGTGGAACAAATGTTTGCATGGTCTGCAGATATTTGTAGTTGTTCCTGACCCACACAGGGAATTCTAATGTGGGGTTAGGACTATATAGTCATAATATATATTATGTATGACACTGTTGGATGTTTATTTATCAACCGACTTCGAAAAAGGAGGAGATTCTCAATTGTTCTGTACTTTTGTAGAAGATATCGCATCACATATATATAATTTTATGATTCGGTTTTAATGATTCCTTTTTTAATGGGGGGTTTTCAAGGGTCTCATATAAATTGTATTACAATTTACAATTTACTATTCTGGTGGTCCCCGCACGAGGGCTAGCCTGTATCGCGGGTGGCCGGTTACATAGGATACCATTACCAAATTTACTAAGTTAAGTCATTACTAAGTTAAATCATTCATTTCCAAGGCAAACAACATGATAAAAAAATTCTATACTCGAAGACTTGACAATTTACGTTATGACGATAATGCAATAACTTTTTATCCCATTTTTTTTATTTTTATATAAAAAAATCCAATCCTTTTTTTTAAATAATCATAATTTATAAATAAATAAATAAAACTTACGTTGCTAGGCTCACAGTTCGTTTATATGAAAGAAGCGTCATGATATGACACGACAGCCTTTATGTTATTTTGCTACTTTGTGGCTAAAAACTGCACCATCATAGCGTTTTTCAAAGATCTAAATAACTAGTTTTTGGCGTTGGCAGGGGTCATTTTTGAGACTTATCATTGATTATATCATTATTCAAAGAGCCGTCAGAATGGTAACTTATCCGTAGCTCCGTCAATTTATGCGCAGTTACGGCAATGACTACAAAAAATAACTGCGTCTTTCCACAAAACCAAAAACAGTGTGTATTTTTAAGAAATATGAATAATCATTTGCGTGTTACAAAGCCGATTTCATGCTCTTATTTTCGCCAGTGAGCCAGCATTACGTGTTTGACTGTCAGTTCGTTTGTATCTGTTGACTGCAACAAAATACTTATCTGAAAGAGGGAACTGAAAAAGCGAGTATTATTTCATCATTCTTGTTATAAGTAACTACTTATGAAAGTCATAAAAGATGCAAAGTTCTAATATCTCGACAAAAAGTCAGTTCCTTTCAAAAGATGACTGTGAACTTGTGTCTTATCAGGACACACCCGTCGAGCATTCATGTTTTTTTTAATCGAAACATTTATGTATGACTAGCTTCTGTCCACGGCTTCACCTGTCCGGTAGCCGGATAAAAAGTAGCCTATGTATTATTCTGATATATAAGCTATATTACTGTAAAGTTTCATCAAAATCCGTTCGGTAGTTTTTGCGTGAAAGAGTAATAAACATCCATCCTTACAAACTTTCACGTTTTTAATAGTTGTAGGATATATTAGCACTCTCAAGCGTATCGTAAGTACCAATGTAACATTAGATAAATAAATCATTTATTGGTACCTACGTGCATGGAAAAAGCAATGATTCTTAGCTTGTAGGTGTAGAAACCTGGCATAGATGGCAACTCTTTTTTCAATGCCAAGTAGTGACCTAGAATTAGGTCAAACTAGCCAAGTGTTTCTATCCCTTTCTTTAAATAGTAAGCTGTACCATGCTATCGTGTTACCAACATACTGGTCAGGTTTAATATTCGTAGCTAGCAATTTTATCCACGACAGTCTTTCTGCCATATTTTTTCTCTTCAATTTCAAAATTCAAATATAAGTCTAAAATACGAGTGTTGGGCAACCAAATGGATTGATGAAAGAAGAGTGCACGCAGCTGAGATGCGAATGTTAAGATAGATGTGTGGGGTTACTAGAATGGACTTAATAAGGAATGAGTGTATCAGGGGAAGTTTGAAAGTAGCACCCGTGACAGAAAAGTTAAGGAGTAATAGGTTAGCATGGTATGGGCATGTCATGAAGAGGAAAGAATGTCATATTACGAGAAGAATGTTAAATATCGAAATAAAAGCAGAGGTAGGCCAAAGAAAAGATGGATGGATTGTGTGAAGAATGACATGGTTAAGAAAGGAGTGAGTACTGAGATGACACTGATAGAGAAGAGTGGAAGAAGAAAACATGTTGTGCCGACCCCACATAATGTGGGATAAGGACAAAAAGATGATTAATTCCCTACTATACGAGTTGACAATCTAAGTACTGAAACTAAAAATGAATACATTAGCATATAATGATTTCAAAGTCAAAGTCAAAGTCAATAGGTTTTTATTCATTGAAATCACAAGGATCATATAGAAACGTCAACTTAAAAACTAAGTGAATTTAAAATTTGAAAGTGAATTTACGCCGGTTCCTCGCGCGCGACCAAGCATAGATTGTACGAATCAACAGTAACCCCTTTCAACAGTAGTCACTAGCCAAAACACAGGGGATCCTAATATGGGGGCTAGTATACCCAACTTGTTTGCCGGCACATAGGCACTACCTACATTAAATATTGTATCAGGTCGTTTCCGTAACTTAATTTGTAAATAAGCACCTGTATAATATTATTTTTGATTAAATAAACAATTTTTTTTAAAAACCCTTTTCAGGGACACTATAATTCAGCCTAGCCACTGATCTAATAATAATAATAATAACGTTTATTCAAAGACAACATGATCCAAAAGTGTTAGTAAGCTTAAGAAAAGGGTTAGTACTTAATAACTAATACAGATTTCGTTCTCTGGCAGAGCTTCCACACCAGAGGACATGCGTGATTTCTAGCTATTTCTTTCAGGATGCTGTTGTTGCTCGCGCGCACTCTGCTTAGCAGAGAGGCAGTCTTTTTCCGCCAGATGGCGTCAAATATGTCGGTGCGCGCATCGGCGAACATGCCTGAAGCAGTACAGAAGCACGGGAGCCGCAACAGCGTCCTGAAAGCGTTATTAAATTGGACCCGCAGAGCATTGTAAGCCTTTTGAGTATGCTGAAAACACAGACTCTAATGCAGGAGAAGAAATAATTACACGAACGAACAAAGTCCACAGAATGTATGGTTCTTTCACCGATGCATGGCGGCGTTTCACCACACATTTGCAAAGCCGTTCCCCGTTATGTATACGTTCCGTTTGTTCCTGTGTATGTACTAATACCTTTTACATGGCATATGCTTGTTGTGGATTGCATTGACGGTAATTGAAAGTGATTCACTGCGGTCAGGTAGACTGATTTTGATTCATTGCGGCCACGCACCAATAGTTGGCAACATCGTAAAGGCTTCAGGTATTCAAACAATAGCGATATCATATCTAGGAAATAAATAATGGTATAGCTATATATATCAAGCGGTTGACCCAATGGTCCCGATTCAATCGCTCTGTACTTGAGTGGGCGCTTATCTAGGATCATTGCACTAAGTCTCTTCACCAGACTTTTTAAAGTCAAAAGTTTTTTTTTAAATTTAAACATTGGTGAATTAGCTTAGTATAATTTATTTTTATACATTTATTTTCACAAGAGCACCAACGAATTTTATGACTTATATTACTTTAACTTTTTTAAAAAAAATACTATGACTATGTAGGAAAGAAATAATGGAAAAGCAATGTCGCTGAACCGATCCGATTGCTTCGCACTTGAATTGGCGCTTGTCTAGCGATCACTGCATGAAGTCTCTTCATCAAACTTTTTAAATCCCCAGATATTGTATGGAGATAGCACATCTAGGAAATAAAATAATGGAAGGGGAAGGCGTTGACCGGATTCGATCGCTCTACGCTCGAGCGGGCGCTTGTCTAGAGATACTATACGAAGTTTCTTCACGAGAATTCTTTATGCAACAATCAATTAAGATAACTGGTGCACTTCAGTATGACTTTGACTAGGTACTAAAGCAGCCCCTTAAGATAGTCCCGATAAGTTCTTAAAGGGGCATCCCATTTAGCTAACCCCCCACCTCGTTTGACAACAATGCCTGGAAATCTTCCAAGTCAGCCTTAATTAAGAACCGTTTCATAAAATCACGCTCGGAGTGATTCACTGCTAGGCAATACCTTGTTCTTATTCCTTACTTAGAACATTATACGCAATGTAAAAGGCTATAAATGGTAAGTACGCTATCTACCATTGATAAACTTTTAGATTATTTGAACAAATATTTGTACCGTGCGGGAATTCAATCCATGACCATTCGTGCATTAAGTGGCGTTCGTACCACTAAGCCAAATTGGTCGTTATGTTTTAAGTCATGTTAAATTTATGTATTTCTACGTTTCTATAGATTTCGTGCTCGAAAAGAAAAGTCTTTTACGTGCGTTGCAATATTTCTAATGAAAAGGTTAGGTGTTTATTATATATATTAATAATTTAAACATAAACCTCAATAATTTTTGTTAACTCTATGTATATTTTTATTTTATATATTTAATGTTATTTAATTCCATTAAATAAGAAAAATAATTACGTAAAAACGTAAGTTATTATATCACATTTTATTATATCATTTAAAAGGAAATTTATAAATTTTGTGGGAATAAAAGCATATTTTGAATATTACAGTCTGTTTTTTAACAATTTATAACCAACGATTTGAGATCCAAGGCTTTGAAATTACCTTCCCGAGTATTTTAATTAAAATCAAGCGGCGAAAAATATATATTCAATGACGTTCAAGCAATTCATTTGATAATTTATTTAAAAAATAACGACGTGAATAGAACTCTCAAATTACAGAAATAAAAATAAATAAAAATCACTTTAACTAAAAACTGAATGCCGAAAATTTCCAAAAAGGAAGGTTTTTTGGAATATTTGTAAGACAAAAATCCAAAAAAAATATACTGAGAACTGTTAGGTTCCCGAAGTTAAATGCTTTGTTCTCTAAAGTTATTATTGAAAATCTTATGAACTTTTCCTATCGAAGGATACTCGATAAATTTGGTTTCATACCAGGACATTGTGTTAAAAAGTTAGAAGAAAGCGACTGTGAAGACTATAATTCACTCGATGCTTTTTTTTGCTTTTGACTGTTTATATCTACATAAAATGGTTTTATCATAAACAAAATTAATATAATAATAATAGGTAAAACTTCTTTAATGTCCACTAAATAAATGATTACTCGTCTTTAGATTTAGAGATGTCTAGATAGATGTCTTTAGAGTTCACTTGTTCGATTATAATACTAGCTTCTGCCCACGGCTTCGCCCGCATGGTACCCGGATAAAAAATAACCTGTGTGTTATTCTGATATGTAAGCTATATTACTGTAAAGTTTCATCAAAATCCGTTCAGTAGTTTTTGAGTGAAAGAGGAACAAACACCCTCACAAACTTTCACGTTTATAATATTAGTAGGATTTATTTCAAATTAATAGTATGTAGATTTACGAAGACACTTAGACTTATTCTTATTGCTCACTAATGTTTAATAATGTAGGTAGGTTGCTAGTTGATTCACAAACACAACAAAAATTCCTGCTGCTATTGTCCAAGTGATACTGATACTAAACTAGGCAAAAACCTGTTAAATAGGTATCTGTGTGTAGAAAAAGTCGTCAATAAAGTTGTAGAGCCTATAGTGACTGTGTATGGTTATTAATAGTGTTAAAATGTTTGGGTATGTACACATACATACATACCCACACACTTTTACAACATGTGCTCTGTGTAAGTATGTGTAGGTTAGGATGTGTACTCAAGAAGTCAATCCAAGGGAGGCAGATATAGTTGGGGTACCTAAGCCCACGTGTGTGAGTGAGATTGTGATGTGTGTAGTACATATATGATTGGCACCACACTTTAGCTAAATGAAGGATCGTTAAAAAAACCAAGCAGAGTTTGTTGCCTGATTCTTCTAGGCTTGGTCGTGCGCATAATCGGCGTTAATTCACTTTTTTTTTAGAAATTCATTTAGTTTTAAAACTGACGTTTCCATATGATCCTTTTTACTAGGATTCCCAGTATCGTAGGTATGAGGAACTGCGAGTACCGTGGCATTACAATACCCAGGCCCTAATCAAAATCTCAGCAGAATATGCGGGAATCAAAACCGCACCTCTTGCGTCTCAGCCGGCTACTCGTCTGCTATTCCATCGAGGTCGTCAAAGTTGATGGTTTTGATTATTGTGACGAAGGTTTGGTTTGTAGTTTGCTGGCAAGAATTGATGTTATGAAAGTTTTGAAGTGATTGAATATAAAATTTTTAGTGAAAATTATGATAATTAGCAAGATAGTTGACGACTTCTGTGGCACAGTGGACGAAGGCCCGCCTGATACGCAGAAGGTTGCAGGTTCGATCCCGCAGGGATATTGTTTGTATGATCTGAAAATATTTGTCTTGGGTCTGGTTGTGTGTTTACAAAACAATTGTATATAAGTAGTTATCAGTCATATAGTTCCCATAACACAAGTCAAGCTCTGCTTACTTTGCAGCTTGATAGTGCTGTGTGGGAAATGACCAGCATTATTTATTTATTATTATTTATTTTATAGTTTTAAGCAATAGATTGGATTTTTATTTGAAGGCCTTAAATGATAAACCAAGGATGCATTCAGCTTATTACTTTTTCGTAGCGATGTGACCACGCACACTTTTTGCGTCTGTGGTCAGATTAACCTTATAATCAAGGACACTTAATGTCATTACATTGCTATGATCCGATGATTTAAGTAAATTTTTGCAAAAATTTTAAAACCTCTGACGCGTATTCAATAATCGTTTTCAGCATTGTAGTGACTTGTGGCAATAAAACTTATCTAAGAACTATCATATTTTCTCAACAAATTGGAACAAAAACTAGTAAGAATATAATCGAATGTAACAACTCAGGAAAAATACAATGAATTCGAAAGATCCCTGACTAATCTGACAAAAGAATTATCGGATGCTACGAAATTCACTAATATAGACAAAATAGGATATGAAGCGGCAGGACTATTAGAGGAGAGGAGAGAAATGCTTAGAAACAGAAAAGAAAACAGGAAAATTATCGAGTTACTCAGTAAGAAAATAAACGAAAGTATAAGAAAATACAAAAACAATACGGTAAACAATAAACAAGATAAGATACGAAATAAAAAGGTCAGGTGGAATAAAAAAGGCTTTAAAACAACTTTGTGATCACACAACCTGGATACCAGAACTTAAGAGAAAAGATCAATTACGAAAGGAATGTGTATCTTCACAAAGACCTACAATATGTAACATCGCCACAAGTTTCTACCGTAACTTATATAGTATGGCATTATCTACATCAGCACCAACAGAAAACTATGACCTCGCAGCCTCGGAAGACTCGATGCAGATCACGGATGATGAGATACCCCATCTTCTTATTAGCGAAGTACGGAAGGCGATACATTCACAAAAAAGCGGTAAAGCCGCAGGTGAAGACAAGTAAACAAATGAGCTACTCAAAGTTACTATAGACATCATACTTACACCAATAACAAATTTATTCAATGAGATAATACAAAAAGAGGAGAGATCGATTCAATGGAAGACGTCCACGATAATTCTACTGCATAAAAAAGGGGACAAGAATAAAACTGATAACTACAGACCAATCAGCATTATGTCAAACATTGACAAAACATTCTCAAAAGTATTGCTCAATAGACTTACGAAATGTCTTGATGATGAACAGCCAAGAGAACAGGCAGGATTTCGTAAAGACTTCTCGACTATCGACCACATACACTCATTAAAACAGCTAATAGAAAAGTATAATGAATATGGCAAGTACTTTTACATAGCTTTTGTCGATTATAACAAAGCATTCGACTCACTGCTTCACAAATCTATTTTCACAGCATTGATGAACCAGGAAGTGCAGAAAAAGTATATACCTCTGATTCAAAAGATCTACAATGAAAATACAGCAAGGATACAGTTGGAAATAAAAGGTAAAGAGTTCAGAGTTCAAAAAGGAGTAAGACAGGGAGGCCCACTCTCTCCAAAACTTTTCTCAGCTGTAATGGAAGACGTGTTTCGAAAACTAAAATGGGAAGTATATGGCATGAATATCAATGGAAAAATATTGACCCATTTGAGGTCTGCCGACGATCTGGTGATTTTTGCTGAAAATGCGGAGACATTACAAACAATGTTACTACAACTTACAGATGAAAGCGAAAAAGTGGGTCTCACAATGAATACAACCAAAACGAAAGCAATGACAAATAGCTCTAAGACCAGCATAACGGTGAGAAATCAAAACATAGATTACGTGGATGAATATGTCTATCTAGGACAAATAATATCAACAACTCTACAGATGACAAAGGAGATAGAAAAAAGAGTAACCAGCAGCTGGGCGAGGTATTGGTCACTCAATGAGATATTGAAGAATAAATCAATACCTATGACAGACAAAAGCAAAGTATACAATACATTCATAGTACCTGCCCTCACATATGGCTGTCAATCCTGGGCCCTGTCTAAAGTCAACTTCCATAGATTAAAATTTTGCCAACAGGGAATGGAAAAGAGCATGCTCAATGACAGATTGAAGGACCGGAGGAGACTTACTGACATAAGAAATAAAACCAGAGTAGCGGATGTACCAAGGTACGCAAGCTGAAATGGAGTTGGACAGGCCATACAATGAGGTCAATGAAGAATAAATGGGCATATGATACAACTGTCTGGTACCCACGAGATGGAAAGCGCAAGAGAGGCAGACCTGTAAAACGATGGGAGGATGATTTATCTGGATGATGGAATGGCATAAAATGGAGGAGGCCTATGTCAAAGGACAACCTGACTGGGAGGATACTGGTGTCACTATATAAAACATGTTATATTAATATAATTAGTATGTAAGCATTTATAAATAATTTTGTGTAAGTAGTTAACAGTCAGTGAAAAAAGGCTGTTTTTATTTTTATTTAATTTATTTAAGAACTATCATAGAAAAAAAAAACGTTTAGAGGTCCTTCCAAAAGCAATGTCCGCAACCACGCTCGACGGTCGAGTTCCCGGTCCTCCCAAAAAGCAATGTCCGCAATCACGCTCGACGGTCGTGGGGAGGTCGAGTTCCCGTCTCACAACCGTCGAGTGTGGTCGCTAACAATGCTCATTTAGAAGGAGCTCTAAACGGTCAACGAAACATCAGCAGAAGAACTGTAAAGTACATGGTAAAGTCGTAATAGTCTCCTAAAACGATACACCAACCACTGGTTTCAATTATCAATACTACATACAAATCAATTTTAAAAGCTGTATTATGTATTACATTCCAATAAGCCGAACCGGAGATTCGTAACAGATAAATAAACAAAACTTTTAGGCCAAACGCATTTACCTATACAGGTAAAAATGTCAAATTTCGTCTCCGATAAACTACCGCCGGCCTTTACTCAAAGCGAAGTCCCTGAATTTAAAAAATGAAAAAATATTTATATATATTATTTATAAGAAATTATTATAATTTAAAATACATCTATCACATGTCATATAATAATTGAATTAGTTTAAAAATGCAATTGGTAATTTAAATATACATATATGTGCTAATGTTAATATTGTAAAATTCGGTGGATAAATAAAAGGCCGTTTGTTATATTATAAACAACCGCCGAATAAACAGCCGCCAGAATGCCAGCCTATAAACAATTGCAATCCATAACACAGGTATTTCTTCCAATAACTTGAGTTTCACAAACGAGGAAGTCATATAAACATGCTTCTGTTCACAGAGCCATTGTCTAGTTATGAGCAAAGAATTCTAAACAATAACTGATGTCGGACAATACACCTTGCTTGTGATTAACCGTTCTTGATGGAAGCTAAGCGGAAACAGAGCCGGTGAAAGTCGTAACAGAAAGGGGTGTAACGGAGTAGTACCCGGATGAAAAGTAGCCTATTTGTTATTCTGATGTATAAGCTATATTACTGTAAAGTTTCATCAAAAACCGTTCAGTAGTTTTTGCGTGAAAGAGTAACAAACATCCATCCCCATAAACTTTCGCGTTTATAATATTAGTAGGATTAGTAGATCCTTGGAGTGGATATGATATTTGAATGAATGAATGATTTAGGTATTCATTGAATAGTAGATAGATAGATAAAAGGCTATTTGAACTTCAGACACACATATACAAAATACAACAATTATACAGTAGTAAAATTAAACCATAATAATAATAATAATAATAATAATAATAATAATAATAATAATAATAATAATGCTGGACAATCCACACAGCATCATCTAGCCCCAAGCTAAGCAGAGCTTGTGTTATGGGTACTAGATGACTGATATACTTAATACAATACATTACATAGATAGATATTTTTTTATTATACATAGAAAATACCCAGAACACCTGGAACAAATATTTGCAGATCGTACAAACATTTGTCCCAGGGCGGGAATCGAACCCGCAACCTCCTGTGTCGCAGGCGGACCTTCGCCCACCGCGCCACATCGGTCGTCAAATAATTAAATACAGTTAACTATTTTCAATAATATAATTATAATCTAGGTATAATGTTTATGTGTGCTGCAGTACATCCATCGATAAAAATAAAAATAAAAAATGATACAATATTAAAAAAAAGTACAATGCGTGATCATATCGCTTAAAGCGATCTCTTCAAAACACCCTTTGGATATTTGTATATTTGCTCAAGACTGTGCCGTAATGAATGTAATTTCTTTACTTTCCTTGTGATTAGCTTCGCAAAGTTTACGTAATCTAAAGGATTACGTAGATTAGCGTTGCTAATCTAAGAAGTTCCCTTTAAACAAACTTATCCACAATTTGAGAGCACCCACCCAAATAAAATGTACCTTACTCCCAAAGTAACAGAGTTAGGTTTCAAGAAAATATGTATATTGAATTGACGGCATTGTATGGATGCTTATAGCCTTATATTTTTCTGGCGGCACTTTTAACTAAGAACATAATATTTGTCTTCGCAACTCCCAGCTTTGTTTCGAAGAGAAATTGGGTTCTATTTTGTATGAGTAGCTCTCGTGCGTTGCCCTGTCTTTGTAGTTATGGCAAATTTACAAACTACTTTTCTTGTTTGGGGGTTGAAAGCTGATCCTAAACGTATTCTGTTTTGAATATAAAAGATGAGTGGGTTAGAGAAAGTGGCTTTTCCAGAAAAGCCACATTTTCTAACCACGGTTATGTGTGAATAGGATCTTGTTTGCTGTATGATCGGTTGCCGAAGTTTTTTGTGTACTTTCATACGGCAAAGCTGGCAAATAAACGTTTAAAACCCTCTGATGTTTGCGGATATTCTTAGCATTGAAATTAGCGTGGTTTGGCAACATTAGGATATTATGACGACGATACCAACCACGAACTTTACCTACTATTCCCGAAACAAAGTCAAAGTCAATAGGTCTTAGTACCAATTGAAAATGCTCCAACTCGAACCTATTGTCTTGTAAAAGGATCATTAAAAAGAATAACCAGCCTTGTTTTCTTGCCTTTCTTTCCTGGCTTGGTCGCGGAGGAACAGGCACCTAGATATAAACCGACGTTTCAAAGTGGTCCTTGTGATTTTATTGAATAAATGAATTTTGACTTTGACTTGACTTTGACTTTGAATAAGGATCATAGTCAATAAGGATCATAGTCATAATCTGATAGTCAATAAGGATCATATAGAAACGTTAATTTAAAAACTACGTGAATTTAAAATTTGAAAGTGAATTTACGGCGATTCCTCGCCCGCGTTCAATCCTAGAAAAATCAGGCAATAAACTCTGCTTGGTTATTTTTTTGATGATCCTTCATTCAGCTTTAGTGTGGTGCGAATACAACGAGGTGAACTCATTTATAGAAAAAGAGTACTAGTCAAAGTAAAAAAGTGTAAAAAAATCCTTTCTGGGCCCTAACCATCAATTATTGCGACTCAATTCCGGCAAAGAAGTCACGCTTCTTTGCAATTGACGATTGTATGACAACGCCATAGCATCCTCAACAGCTAAGCGTAATTTTATCATCTTTGCCTGATAAAACATGATGGTTAGGCCCCTGCTCTTACAAATGGTCGCGGAAGGTATTCATGAGGAAGGACCTCGAAATGGAAGCAGGAGAAAAGTAAAGTACGTGGCATAGTCGTATTTTATTCGGAGTTTTTGTGAGCACCAACTTCCGATATTTGAGCAGTATTGGAAAAGACAAGTTTATGAGATAGAGTTGTTTAAATGGAATTTGGCCAGTAAATTTGGTATTTTATTCCAAAAACTATCGTGCACTTGACTATTCATATCGTAAAAACGGGAATTTTCACGTACTGCACTATCGGTGAAGGCACCGACTAAGTGTCGACTCATTCCGAGAGTCTTCATCAGGATGAGTGAACGCAACTTGCTCCCTCCGCGTCGTGCACTAACACACGGCATAGTAATGCGGCGACGTTTTTACAATATGAATAGTCAAGTTCACGATAGTTTTTGGAAAAAAAGTCTAACATAGTCAAGATTGTAATATTACTGGGATACATTTCTTTTAGATACCTAAATATACCTCTAGAGGTATAATAATAGAAAGAAAGAAAGAAAATGTATTTTTTATCCCCCAACAACACACAATTTAAACAAAAATAGTAATAAACACAAAACAGATACTTAACATATAACACAGCGAAACGAAAAACAGACAAACTAAGTAGGAACGTCATTTTGTGTTGCGTGGGGTCAAATAGGTCCCCGTCTTAGCTTTATGCTGCGCCAAAATCCAGGGGTCAGGTGCATCGGTTTTCTTATATCGTGCGTAGAAAAAAAAACTTGCGACATATACGAGTGCCAATTCAAGAGTAGCAGAGCTACTGTGAATGGCCTGTCATGCTCTCATGCTTGAATCTTACAAAGTTTAAGCAATCAGTCTCTCAGCTACATATTGTGAGAATAATATATATTATATAGAATATGTAGTAGTCTATGAATTATTATCTGTAATTTGTAAGGTTAGGTTATGTAAGTAGATAGGTATATGTAATTGTGTTTATTTAGGGAATAGTGTTTAAGTTTTATTAATAGATTACCTCTAGCGTATCATTTATCATTTTTTTATATATATGCACTACCTCAAGACTCTTCTCCATTAACACAAAGGTTAGCTGGAAGAGAATGCTATCTAGCATTAAGTTCGCCTATGTACAGTACTTTATAGTTGTGCAATAAAGAGTATAAAAAAACGTTTACATGCTAACTTCACAATCAGCATTCAACATTTATTTGTCTACTAGTTGTTAGCTGCGGCTTCGCTCGCGTGGTATGTTAATAAAAGTAGCATATGACCGTCTCCAGGCTTCAAACAACGAGTATGTCCACCAACTTTTGAATGAATCGAACCAAGGATTACAATTTATACAAAGTTTAGAACTCAATTTCACACCCCCAAAAGGTAATTTTGAAAAAGTTAAAAAATACGTGTTTCATTATTTACTTTAAAGTTTATTTGTACAGAGTTTTGAGCGAATCAAACATTTTTTTTTTCATAGAAACTTTACCGCCCAGTTTAGGAGTCGATTTTCGGAAATTAGGTTAGCCTATGTGTTATTCCAGATTCTAAACTATCTACATTTCATCAAAATCGGTTTAGTAGTTACGGAGATACGTGGTAACAAACATTCACACACACACACAGACTTTCGCATTTATTATATTAGTAGGATAGTAGGATGAGAGCTCATCTATGAGAAACTAGTCGGAAACACACAACATAGTTATTTCCAAATAAATTGCCATTTTTATATTATATCCGAACCTTTTTGTAAGGCTTTACATCTCTTGTAGAAGACCTAACGAAATATTCTCAGGTTTCAACAAATATTTCAACAAAGGAACTGGGCCAAATTTTTCTAGTTGAAAAGAGGCATTCAAGACACATGAAACGGTCAGATTGTCTGATTCTTCTCGGGGAAATTGATTTTATTCGTAAATATTGGAAGCTTTTAACGACCTCTATGGCGCAATGGGCAAAGGTACGCTTGAGACGAAGGTTGCGGGTTTGATAACCGCCGCGGGACGCTTTGAATGGTTTGCAAATATTTGTCTTGGGTCTGGGTGTATTCCATGTATATTAGATATGTATTTACAAAAAAAAATTGTAAGTATTATATCAGTCATATAGTTCCCATAACACAAGCTCTGCTTACTTTAGGGCTAGATGATGCTGTGTGAAAATGTTCACACAGCATCATCATTTCATCCAGGAGTTTTTCTAAAAAGTAATATGATAGTTTTTTTGACAATTTCAAAAATCAAAATCAAATCCGCCCGCGAATGTATTCGCGATGATGGAAATCCTCAGATACATAAGTACTTAGTGCTTAGATCTTTGAGGATACCAAGTAGGTAGGGGTAGTCAGAGGCACGACTAAACATTATATTTAGCATATGACAGTGTTCTGCGAGTATTCCACGTGACAGGTTGCAAGCCTATCAGCACTCATCGGAACACTAACTGATGGCACATGCCTTGCATGTTCGCATGCAACTGATGCCAGTTTATTCACGATTTTTTCCTTCACCGTTTTTAGCACATATTATTGCGAACATATATTTTTACAGCCGTTAAATCGAATGGCGCACGGCTGGGCCCAACAATCTCCGGATTGAAAGTCGGGTACCGTCCATTAGGCCCATTAGTTACTTCAAAGCCTTCAAAAATACATTACACAAGATAAATGTGGCCATGTCTAAAATTAAGTCACAAATGCTTTTTTTAACCAAACCCACATGTGCTACGGCCCACATACTGATAACAAATTACATATATACAACTTACTCGTAATTTCTGATAAAGTTCGAAACACGCTTAGTTTTTCATTTAACGTATTCGCCGTTTCTTGAATTATTGAAACAATAAAAAAAACTTTTCGGCGCACCAAAAAAATATAGAAATATAGTTTTTAATTTTATTGTACAATTAAAATGGGCTGTACATATGCGAACTGAATGCTTAACAGCATTATCTTCCAGCTAATCTTTGTGTAATATGGAAAACAGTCTTGAGAAAGTGCATGAATAATAAGTTATAACTGATGCTACTGAGGAGCAGCTTAACAAACTGGAGCGGTTGTTGAATCTCTGCATCAGATACTTGTACGGTCTACGCAAGTATGACCAAATCGCACACTATCGCTCGCAGTTAAAATGGCTTAAAATTCGGTATCGTCGGGATACCCACATACTCTGCCTTCTTTACAATACCCTCCATAATCTTTTCTCTCCTAACTACCTCAAAGAACTTTTTTCTTCACTCTTCCCTCAAGACCGTCTGCTCGTTCCTCTCAACATCTTCGACTACTGACCCCTGAGCATTCTACCTCTTTCTATACGGACTCTTTTACTGACACTGCGATCCGCTTGTGGAACTCTATCCCAGCAGAAATCCACACTGTTGTATCCATTGGAGTCTTCAAATCCAAACTTTACAAACATTCCATCTGTCTACAAAATAGTCAACAAAATTGAGCATTTATATTTATATTGTATTTGTATGTATCTAAATATATATTTGGATGTATGTATTTAAATATAAATTATTTTTCTTTTTATGTATGCAGTTTAATTCTATTTTAAGTAGCTAGTAATTTATTTATAAAATTGTTTCTCATAATTTGGTAATCAGCCAAACGCTCTACCGCTCCACTCTTCATAACACAAAGAAAATGCTAATTAGCATTAAGTTCGCTTGTGTACTTATTTTATCTTGTGCAGTAAAGAATTTTCTTTCTATCTATCTATCTATCTATCTATCTATAAATTATATGCTAGAGCTATACTATTAATAAAACACAAACACCAAAAATAATACTAAAAGTATTCCACTATCCACCTCTTGGTTCCATCATCAGATCTTCATTACCAAGCCCAATCTATAATACTCGTCAAAACGAATCATGAGCCCAAACATGAGGGGTTAACCAGTAGCCACTGAAGAGTTCCACTATCCACTTCCTGGTTCCATCATCAGATCAGCTCCAAGATACCGAATCATAGCATTTTCATCTGAACCACATATACAAAGTTTCATTTCGATACGATATTTTTCTTAGAAGGAAGATAAAATTTACTTCAAATACTTGATTACATTCATGCTGTAAAAACTGGAATTTTCACGTACCGCACTATCGGTGAAGGCACCGACTAAGTTTCGACTCATTCCGAGAGTCTTCATCAGGGTAAATTATCGCGACGTTCTTCTTCCGCGTCGCGTCGTGCACTACAATATGAATAGTCAAGTACAATATGAATAGTCAAGTTCACGATAGTTTTTGGAATAAAACTTAATTTACTTGTTTGTTATTTAGTTAGTTAGTTATTTAGTTAGTTACAAGTGAAGCTAATAATCGTGTTAAAATTTTTGTTTTAAATTTTACTGCATGGCAATCTGTAATGTCAATTATAATTCCATATTATACAGCAGCGCCTCCTTCTGACCTGTGGCAATCAAATCTATTGCAAAAAATAATATAATATTAGTATACTGTTTTCTATACTAATTTATAAAAAGGATTTTTTTTTTGTTTGTTTGTACCGAATAGGCTCCGAAACTACTGGACCGATTTTAACCATTTTTTCACAAAAAGAGAGCTAAATTATCAGGAAGTAACAATGGCTTTAATTTATTATCAAAAATTTGAGAGATCCTTTAGAAAATTACAATAATGTAACCCAAAGTAACAAAATGTTGCCTATAAAATTCATTATTTGACGTGTGCTGAGAAAACTATTGATGATACATAAAAATTATGAACTACATGATTAGAGTATTCATTATTACCTACAAAAATACCTGGAAGGACCTAACTATCATAGTTAAGTCACAATAGCAGCTTTTGTGTTCTAAAAAGATTAAGAAACAAAAGTTGGTAATAAAAAGTATTAATTCTAATTCTAATAAATTGATTTATCATCAAGGGTATTTATGTAGCAGTAAAATACTTAATTCATTCGAATCAGACATTTAATTTCGAAGTTATCACGAGTATAAAATCGAAACTTACGCGGATGAAACCGCGGGGCGCATCTAGTATAAGATAAATAAAATAAAATAATAATAGTAACAGAAAAACATATAAAAAAAAAAAACATCTCAATGTTTAACAAGTGATAAGCGATAAGGCCGTCCGTTGTGTCCGTTGTGGTTTACATGATCTTATATAAAGTGTTTGTTTAATTCGAGTGTTATATGCAATAAAGAGTTATCTAGCTATAAATAAATAAACACAACACTCATCAGAAACATGCGTAAATCTAACCCCAATCTAGGATTCCATGGGTCATGGATATCAGGAACTAAGAGTACTGTGGCACATTCACAGAAACATTCCCGCCGGGAATCGAACGTGAACCGCCGTGCTATTGAGGTCTATCTATGTATCTATAAACAACTTTTTAAGGCAAACGTATATACGGGCTCCTTGTCTTTTTTGTCAGTACGGGTAAAATAAATAATCCATAGATAAAATATACAGGGTGTCCCGGAATGTGTATATAATGCCGAAAGGAGGTCATTAACACCGTGTTGGGGAACATTGTTTGCTCTACGACTTTTTGGACTTCCATATTTTTCATTTATGAAATGACCATCACAGTTTCCATCCTACCTGCTCTTAGCGTATCCCTAAAATCAACAAAACAGCGAAGTCAATGACGTCACACGAGGTCATTGACCTCGGGTGACGTCATACTCAAAAGTCAACTAAACAGCTGTTTAGTTAGGATGAAACGAGTAGGTAGGATGGAAACTTTGATGGTCATTTCACGAATGAAAAATATGGAAATCCATAAAGTTGTAGAACAAACAATGTTCCCCACCACGATGTCAATGACCTCCTTTCGGCATTGTATACAACTTCCGGGACACCCTGTATACTCTACGTTTATATCAACAAAAAAAATGACTGCGGGCGCACTGGAAATCAATGAAAGCTGATGAATGCGCTAGTTGAGTTAGGAATAAAATGTTGAAAACCAATGAATTTTCGATTTGTTTACGAATGTGTTTCAGAACCGAGTTTCTCCCGGGATGTATTACCTCGTATCGTTTATATTTCAGCCTCCAACTAGCAACGCTTCCGGCTATAGTTTCAAATACCCACTTCAAGATATTGAAAGAAAGAATGAAAATACATTAATTAACCTCAAACACAACACAACAGGTGATAATATACGAAACAAATAAACACAAATACAGAAAGGTTACATTAAAATATTACAAAAAAAAGTGTTCTATGGGGTCAAAAGGTCCCTATCCCAGCATTATGCTGCACCAAACCTAAGAAAGGTGTAGCGCTGATTTTCAGACAGGGCCATCGTATCACGAACAACGGGGAGCAACGGGAAACAACAATATTGCATGTTTGTTAGGTGATATTATAAAGAGGTAAAGTTTGTAAGTTTGTATGCCTAATCTCCGAAACAACTCATTCTAATTATTTAGAATGGACTTTCAAGGTGGACATAGGCTATATATTATCCCGTTTAATTAAAAAGACTGTTCGTGGAGATCAATTTTGCAATGTAAGTCGACGAAAAACGGTCGAGCGAATTCTCATCGGCTATTTTTATATCTGGGTGCCACGCGAGTGAAGCCGGGGCAGTAGAAAGTTTATTAATAACTAGCTTCTGCCCACGGCTTTGCCCGCGTACACAGATAAGTAGCGTATGTGTTATTCTGATGTATAAGCTATATTACTGTGAAGTTTCATCAAAATCCGATGAGTAGTTTTTGCGTGAAAGAGGAACAAACATCCTCACAAACTTTTTCATTTATAATATTAATAGGATAGGATTAAATGGACCGTTTTAACATGACATAACGTTGACGCATGATGTGTTGTTTTGCGTAGGGTTTGTGAAGTCAATATAGTTAAAAAGTCTCGTATGTCTGTAATTTTGCACCACATAAAGCCCTAGTACTTTCCGGCTGAACTCATAAAATTATGTCCATTAATAACGCGCCTCCCGTAACCTTTTATTGTACATTTTTTCATCCAAATAATACTTATAATATTTACAGGACAGGTTGATTCGTAATCATAGCACCTGCTTTGTTCCACAGTAGGTACTCTGAAGCGACAATAGTTTCGTTACGGTTTCGCTTCTAAACATACTGACCCAGTTTTGGCTAACAGTTGCCAATGCACTACAATGATTAATCATTAAACTAGCTACTGCCTACGGCTTCGCCCGTGTGGTACCCAGATAAAAAGTAACCTATGTGTTATTCTGATGTATAAGCTATATTACTGTAAAGTTTCATAAAAATTCTTTCAGTAGTTTTTACGCGAAAGAGTAATAAACATCCATTCTCACAAACTTTCACGTTTATTATTTAACTAGCTTCTGCCTACAGCATCGCACACATGGTACCTAGATAAAAAGTAGCCTATGTGTTATTCTGATGTATAAGCTATATTTCTGTAAAGTTTCATCAAAATCTGTTTTGTAGTTTTTGCGTGAAAGAGTTATAAACATCCATTCTCACAAACTTTCGCGTTTATCATTTAACTAGCTTCTGTCCACGGCTTCGCTCGCATGGTACCTGGATAAAAAGTATCCTATGTATTATTCTGAAGTATAAGCTATATTTCTGTAAAGTTTCATCAAAATCCGTTTAGTAGTTTTTGCGTGAAAGAGTAACAAACATCCATCCTCACAAAGTTTCGCGTTATAATATTAGTAGGATTAATGAATATATTCAGTTTACTTCATACTAGCGTCTAGCGTGTCATAAGGAAGGACCTAAAATGGTTAACGAAACGTCAACAGGAGAAAATGATAGCAGTAAAGTCGATAATCTATCTGAAGGTGCACCATTTTACCACCAGTGCGGTTCGCTAGGCGCACTCTCGGAATGAATCGAAACTTAGTCTGCCCCTTGATCGATCGTACGATAAGATTCCTGTCATACAATATTAATGATCTAACTCGCGATATTGTTCGAAATAAATTCTGTATATCGATGTTATGTTTTTGCACGTTCCATACGTGAGACTTCGACTAAATACTTCATAATTTCCGACTTTTCCAGCTAGCTACTGGCTCCAGAATTTACGTTTTGGGAGTATAAATAGGCTGTTGGATAAGGCTTATTACCGGTTATAAGGTTTTAAAACTCAGTTAGAAACAATTCTGATGATCTCTGTGACGCAGTGGGTGAAGGCCCGCCTGAGTCGTAGAAGGTTGCGGGTTTGATTCCCGCCGCGGGACAAATGTTTGTATCTGCAAATATTTGTCTCGGGTCTGGGTTTTTTCTATGTATTTATGTATTCACAAAAAAAGTGTATAAGTAGTATATCAGTCATGTAGTTCCTATAATACAAGCTCTGCTTAGTCCGGGGTTAGATTATGCTGTGTGAAAATATCCAGTATTATTAATCAAAAGAGCTCTCAGTGTTTATTAATAAGCTGTGCTTTCAGAAGTACCTACTTCCTCCCGCGAACACTCAGGTTATGGAATCATCTCTCTGCCGAAGTTTTCCCAAGGGACTGCAGTAAGAGGTTCTTCAAAAAGGTTTTGAATCGATGCAATCTATAAGCTACGATAGTCGCTTACCAACAGGTGGGACGACTTGTTTGACACTTTTGTGGTAGAAAACAAAATTTGATTTGATTTGATTTCAACATTAAAATCTTCCAATCTATACTAATATTATAGAGAGGAAAGATTTTTTTGTTTGTTTGTATCGAATAGGCTCCAAAACTACTGGACCAATTTTAACCATTTCTTCACAAATAGAAAGATAAATTATCAGGAAGTAACATAGGCCATAATTTATTTTCAAAAAATTAGAGATCCTTAAGGAAATTGTGATAATGTAACCCAAAGTAGCAAAATTTTGTCTATAAAATTCATTATTCGGCGTCCGCTGAGAAAACTATTGACGATACATAAAAATCATGTACTATATGATTAAAGTACTCATTACTATCTACAAAAAAGACCTAGAAGGAATATATCTAACTATCATAGTTAAGCCACAATAGCAGCTTTTGTGTTCTAAAATTTTATTAGATCGCGGGTAGAAACAAAAGTTGCTTACATTCGTATCGTAGTATTAACTCTTATTCAAATAAAAAGTTTTATCATCAAGAGTTTTTGTGAAGAAGTCAAATACTTTTTATTCCATTCGGATCAGACATTTAATTTCGAAGTCATCACGAGTATAAAATCGAAACTTACGCGGGTGAAAACGCGTGGCGCAGCTAGTTTATAATATAATAATTATGTAATATCAAACAAGTTTTCTGATTTGTCAATGTCCTTGGCTTGAGAATTGTATCAACTCATTACAATAATAAGTTGGACTATGGAATTAAATGTCAGCTGGTTAACCAATTGGTCATGTTAATGGCCGATGAACCGGAAAATAAATGCGGCCTTCAGAAATCGCTGTTGTTAAATATAAAATAAAAATATTATCCACACTGTGAATGGGTTAGGCTACTACAAAATGGTTTTTTACCCATGACGGCAAATGGTTTCATGCGTATATGCCGTAAGAGTTTGTCTCAAGGAGGTGGGCGTTGAGGCCGATATGCAGTTTGATAGATTTTTTTTTTATCTTCGAAACGTCTCATTGGATTGTAATACAGTTTTTTGACATCAAGGAAGGTTTCTTAGAAAAGTTTTGAAAAAACAACATTCAAAAAGGAATTAAAAAAATACTTAAAAAAAAAAATACCAATTAACCGTCTCAACTTTGGCCGAGGCTCACAAATGTGGGTAATAAATAGGAGTATCCAACTAGAGTGGGCTATTTTTGGGAAACTGGAAGATGTTTTTAAATCTAATATCCCCCAATGTCTTAAGGCCAGGATGCACAAGCAATGTGTTTTGCCCATCCTCATTTATGGAGTCTAAACATGGCCCCTGACTAATGCGCACCATTAGAGTTGCTAAAAGAGTCATGGAGCGGGCCATGCTAGGAATTCATCTCGTGGACCGTATACCAAACTTCGAGATAAGAGGTCTCACTAAAGTGGAGGAAGTAGGTATACGGATTACGGATTGCAAGGCTCAAGTGGAGATGGACAGGGCACTTGGCAAGGCAAGATCAAAGATCAAGATCTAAGGATCACTAAAAGACCAAAGCAGTCACGAAATGGTGGCCGATAGATTGCGGCGGCCTCGTGGCATACCACCTGCCCGCTGGTCAGATAATATTGTGAGTAGGTGAGAAGTGGATCCGGCTGGCACAAGACCGCAAGAAGTGGCTTCATAGAGAAGAGACCTTTACTTAGCAGTGGGTGTTATCAGCGAAATAGATAGATAGATTTAATGCAACCAGCATTGCTGCACGAGTTAATTTACTTGAATCGATCCACGTAGTACTGTAGGTAGACGCAGACATATCGTTTTGTATTGATGCATTTTTATTTGAAAACAAAAACTATTGCTTAAAACGCACTGGCTGTATCTGCCCCCGAAACAATAGTGATAAAAACTTGGACGGATATTGGATTAAATTGACCATCGCGACTGTCGAGGGTTAACGTACAGAACCAAGGGGAAACAACTGTATAGTTGTTGAACAGTTATGAAATTAAAAATATTAGGTAACTCCAATCCTACTACTATAAACGAACAGGTTTGTGAGGATGGATGTATGCTTGGATGTCCATATGTGGAAAAATATCGTGAGTTAGATCATTAATATTGTATAACAGAAATCTTATCGTACGATCGATGAAGGGACAGACTAAGTTTCGATTCATTCCGAGAGTGCGCCTAGCGAACCGAACTGGTGGTAAAATGGCGCACCTGATAGATTATCGACTTTACCGCTATCATATTCTCCTGTTAACGTTTTGTTAACCATTTTGGGTTATCCTCATGAGCACCGTCCGTGACCACGTAATCACGCTAGACGCTAGTATGAAGTAAATTGAATAAACTCATCAATCCTACTAATATTATAAACGTGAAAGTTTGTGAGGATGGATGTTTGTTACTCTTTCACGTAAAAACTACTGAACGAATTTTGATGAAACTTTACAGTAATATAGCTTATACATCAGAATAACACATACCTAGGCTACTTTTTATCCGGGTACCACGCGGATGAAGCCATGGGCAGAGGCGAGTTTTAAATATTTTATATAATTCTCAATAATGAGTGTTTTGTTTTATAAAATATATTAGAGTACGGAAAACATAAATGGGTCTTAAAAATTACAGACCCGTTCCGGAACCGCGCTAATCAAGACTATGGTAGAATGTAGTGGCTATGATATGGTAGAAATTAATAAGCTACGTATCGCCTCCAAATAAAGTGACTCCAAATAAGCAGGAACCTCAAATAATTGGAGCGTATTGATTCCCGTGATTCTTCAAAGTTCCGAGGTTATCCTTCTCACAGGCACAAAACACTCCGACATTGCGACTCATTTGCATAAACCTATTTCACGCAGTCATATCCCGTTATCTCACTGTTGATAAATAGACAGAAACCACACCTTTGACTAGAAACGACATACAAGGCTCAGAAAAAAAAATACCCGTTTACTGGTTATGGTAGCCAACGCTCAGTCAGCTATATTCCGTTTTCTATTTAACATTTGCCTAGCAAGCTCTGTATTTTTAACCATCGAGTACCTAGTGTACTCGAATTTGTTGCGAGTGAAGAAATATTGACGTTCCGCGCGTACAGAATTGCAGGCGACAGGTATTACATAAATTCATCGTTTTGATATATATCGAGGACATTTGCCATCATATGATCTATACTAATATTATAAAGAGGATTTTTTTTTTGTTTGTTTGTATAGGCTCCGAAACTAATGAACCGATTTTAACCATTTTTTCACCAATAGACAGCTAAATTATCGAGAATAATATAGGCTATAATTTATTTAAAAAAAATAGGGATCTTTAAGAAAAATTCAATAATGTAACTCAAAGTAGCAAAATGTTGCCTATAAAATTCATTATTTGGCGTGCGCTAAAAAAACTTTTGGTGATACATTAAAATTATGTACTACATGATTAAAGTACTCATTATTACCCACAAAAAAGTCCTCCTGGGAATATATCTAACTATCATAGATTCAGCTCAAGAGGTTAAGTCACAATAACAGCTCTTCTTCTTGTTCTTAAATGTAATTAGATCGCCGGTAGAGACAAAAGTTGGTTACATTCGTATCATAGTATTAATTCTTATTCAAATAAATAGTTTTATCATCAAGGGTATTTATGTAGCAGTAAAATACTTTACTGTTACTTTTTATCCCGATATTCCAACGGAATCGAAACGTACGCGGCTAAAACCGCGGGGCGCAGCTAGTATAACATAAATACATACATTATCTCGGACGTTGGCTATCAAGTGGGCATAATGTTCAAGTTTGCTGCATTTCACTTGAGTTGTGATTTCGAAATAGGATAAGGGTGCGGGATAGACTACGGCGAAGATGGATAAACATATGAAAAACTGGTCAGGAATAACTTAATAGAAAGGAGTTGAAGAGGAACGCCATAGGCTTAAATTTTAGTAATAATAATTTCAGATTATTTAATTATTAAATCATGTCTATTGAGAATTGTTTATTGAGTATACCTAATATTGGGGGATTATTTGTACATCGGATACCTAAAATTTTTAGAAAGGTTTAAAGCTTTTTAACATCACCAATATGTCACTATAAACCAATCTGCCATTGAAAAAATAATAGTTTGGTCGTAGTTTGGATGAAGTATAGACAAGCAGAACTCGGGTTGGTTTAATTTAGATTGCACTAGCTTCTGCCCACGGCTTCGCCCGCGTGGTACCCTGTTAAAAGTAGCCTATGTGTTATTCTGATGTATAAACTGTATTACTGTAAAGTTTCATCAAAATCCGTTCAGTATTTTTTGCGTGAAAGAGGAACAAACATCCTCATAAACTTTCACGTTTATAATAATACTAGCTTCTGCCCACGGCTTCGCCTGCCTGATACCCGGATAAAAAGTAGCCTATGTGTTATTCTGATGTATAAGCTATATTATTGTATAGTATAATTAAAATCCGTTCAGTAGTTTTTGCGTGAAAGAGGAACAAACATCCTCATAAACTTTCACGTTTATAATATTAGTAGGATTTAAGGCACCAAGAATAATTAATCTTTATCAGAGTGAATGTTGATTCAGGTCGAAGCAATACTTTGGTTCGACCATCGCATCCCTTCGATTGTTGGCAGTCCGCACCGGAAATTGTAATTGTTATTGAACAACAATGACGCCTTTGTTATTGATACCCGGTTTTGGGAAAACAATAATTTTGGTATTGATATTTTAGTGGAACATCAAGTAAATATTTATTGTGAACACAAAACCAGTGATTTTTTCCTATCATCATTATCATGTGCATAGCCTGTACTGCTGCACACAGGATCGAAATTGTTCGTCATAACGAACCCATGGTCTTGGGCTACATGACTTCTTGCAATCCTATGTAATTGGTGCATCATATGGGGGGCCTTCCTACACTTAACTGTGCGTTTATTTTGTGGTAGCCATTCGTAATCCTTTCTTCCGCGGTTTTCGGTGCTGCAAGCTATACCTACCTGTCATTTCAACATTCTTTTTATAGAAAACTTCTATGAGTTCTGTCGGCGAACCGTTCGCTTACGGTGTTCTCTGTTGCAGAATTAATTAATTTTTTTTGTAATAGTTAAGAAATAACCATAACAGTCTTATTAGTGAAGTATCTTTAGTCAAAAAAACATACTGCTAGTATACAATCTACTACCTAAATTTTGATCTGTGGCTATACCAGTTGTTGGTGATGTTATGCAAATGTGCATTTGGAACCAAACCTTGGCTACACCGCTGAAACCACAATATTATCTCAATCTGTCAGATTCCACCACAAACAAAGGCTTAACCAGTCATTAGGGTACGATCAAGCTGTGCTCAAACTGCACGTTGACCTCTGAATGTGGTATTTGGTGCGTAAACCTTGTCCGACGTACGAAAGGACTTTAGTGCTAATCCCTGTGTTTCTACTTACGAAACGTGGATGTGTTAATATAAGCGGATAATACTTTTGCGGACCGGTGAGTCAAGTCTGGTCAGGCTTGTTGATACGCCGGACCGATACACTAGTGAGCTAAACAGTCTATATTTGAGTACCTTGTACTTTTTCTTTGTCTTTGGATTTCAGGAATGATGGAAAGGCCGGCGGTCCAACTCTTCGGAGGCGCGTCCATTCACTGGTTCTTGAAGGGCATTACACCTGTGGCTAGGTATCCATCATAGATATAAAAAGTCAAAAGTCAAAAGTCTTTGATGGTTGCTTGTTTAATTCGTTTTTGTACGTATCTATAAACATTGTACATATTCCTTACGAACTAGTAATTAATTCCCTTACTGTTTTGTTTGTGATGACGTCAGCTAATTAACACTCGGCTGAGAACTAATGGATGATGGATAGCTGTGATTTCGGAGGGTACTCTGCTACTGCTCATACGTATCTTACTAGAATAATAAGCTTTTCTGGAATTGTCATCCTACTAATATAATAAACGCGAAAGTTTGTGAGGATGGATGTTTGTTACTCTTTCACGCAAAAACTACCGAACGGATTTTGATGAAAAGCAACATGTATTTATTTAAAAAAAATTAAAAGTAAACGACAGAACAGTCGGGATCGGGATCGGGATCGGGATCGGGATCGGGATCGGGATCGGGATCGGGATCGGGATCGGGATCGGGATCGGGATCGGGATCGGGATCGGGATCGGGATCGGGATCGGGATCGGGATCGGGATCGGGATCGGGATCGGGATCGGGATCGGGATCGGGATCGGGATCGGGATCGGGATCGGGATCGGGATCGGGATCGGGATCGGGATCGGGATCGGGATCGGGATCGGGATCGGGATCGGGATCGGGATCGGGATCGGGATCGGGATCGGGATCGGGATCGGGATCGGGATCGGGATCGGGATCGGGATCGGGATCGGGATCGGGATCGGGATCGGGATCGGGATCGGGATCGGGATCGGGATCGGGATCGGGATCGGGATCGGGATCGGGATCGGGATCGGGATCGGGATCGGGATCGGGATCGGGATCGGGATCGGGATCGGGATCGGGATCGGGATCGGGATCGGGATCGGGATCGGGATCGGGATTGGGATTGGAATTGGAAATTGAAACTTTACAGTAATATAGCTTATTTGGGTACTACGCAGGCGAAGCCGTGGGCAGAAGCTAGTTAGATATAATTGTGTAGCGGGTTTTGAAGCCAGATTATTCTAATCTAGGCGCGAGTAATCGTCGTAAATACTCTTTAAAATTTAATTTTAATTCAAATAGTCTATAGGATAACGTTACTATATGATCCTTGTAATTTAAACGAATTAAAACCTAGTCTTTGAATATGACTTTTCATCACGACTTGGAGCAAAAGTAGACTTTTAAAGACTGATGATAATATAACTTGGATGTAATATAAGTTGCAAGCTATCATGATAGAATAGAAAAAAAATATGAATTGATATTTATAATAGCACATTCATATATAATTAGCGATAATTAGATTGTTTAATATAAACTGTGCATAAAGGTCTCAGAAAACTAGCGCTATTTGGTCACAGGCATCTCTCAGAATGCCATTATCAACGCTCTTGAGAAACCTCTCAGATATCATCTATCCGTCAGATGCAGAGGCTGCCTATACAGCGATGTCCGATTACTAATCGCTTTTATAAAAAGTTTCGTAGGAAGACAGTTTAAGTATTTTGTGGTTTTTGAATGATAATAGCGCGTGTGAAATCAACTGTTGGCATTCGATTGTCAAGTTATCTGACATATTATTAAGGGACAAAGGCTTGAGATGTAGGGGCAGTGTCCGTAAACTGGATCTTAGGGAGATCTTAACTTTTTCAACTAGTGGTTTCAAGAAAATGGTTAAACCTTTTATGAATCAACATTTTTCTGTATGACAAGTTAAGAAGTGCTGAATATAACCTCTGCCAGATACTATATCAGCACAATATTTAAATAGGTACGTACAAAAGTCACGCTTGATTTCAGGAAAGTACTTAGTAAACCACCGATTTCCATACGTTACTCTTCTTGCTTTATGATCTCCATAAAATCATGCTACAAATTCTCCTTAAACACCCAACTTACACATTAGTCATGACCCCACGAGAATTCCCTGTATCGTGCTTCTCTATCATCGCTATCTCTTATGTGCCATCGAGGTCATCAACATACCAATGGCTCAACAGCTTTGGATATTTTAAGATAGCTATTAGTTCGTGACGTATAAAAATATATAGGATACTTTTTATCCGTCAACTACGGAAGTATTACGTACTCAGGAAAAGCCAGTGGCGGAAGCTAGTAGATAAACTATAATGAAAATCTATTCAAAATTAAGTTGTCGTTATGTCAAGTACACACTTCTGTACATTTTCACATCCTCGCACTATGAACCGAACTAAACTCAATTTCAACTTCAGCGTTGATCCCAAAGCCATCTGTGCGATGTTTATAACCTTATACTAGCTACTGACCACGGCTTTGCCCATAAGGTACCGGATAAAAAGTAGCCGGTTAAAAGTAGCTCTTACCATTAAGGCAGGTGTTCGTAAGAAACACGCTTACAAACATTGCCTTAACGCTCAACCGTTTTTTCGTCGACTTCCGTTTCAAAATTATTGGCCTCCACGAAATGCTCTTCAACTTTATAAGCAAACGCTGTTGATTAGCAATAAGCAAATAAAAAAATAAACAATTCATATTGTAAAAACGGGAATTTTCACGTACTGCACTATCGGTGAAGGTACCGACTAAGTTTCGACTCATTCCGAGAGTCTTCATCAGGGTGAGTGGTTGCGACTTTCTCCTTCCGCGTCGCGCCGTGCACTACGCGCTGCCGCACGTTGTGCGCGGTTATAAAGGCGCGCGAGTGGAGGGGGCGATTGTGTTCGTACGTACGCTACTGCTCACGTCGACGTGAGCAGTAGCGTAGACGATGTAGCACCCCTACCACCAGTAGTTACTACAACGCTACGAACACAATCGCCCCCTCCACTCGCGCGCCTTTATAACCGCGCACAACGTGCGGCAGCGCGTAGTGCACGGCGCGACGCGGAAGGAGAAAGTCGCAACCACTCACCCTGATGAAGACTCTCGGAATGAGTCGAAACTTAGTCGGTGCCTTCACCGATAGTGCAGTACGTGAAAATTCCCGTTTTTACAATATGAATAGTCAAGTTCACGATAGTTTTTGGAATAAAATAAACAATTTTTACGGGATAATAAGTATAGCCTGTTGTATGTCCATTGAAGGTAAATTCTAAACATTGGTGAAAGAATTTTTGAAATCAGATGAGTAGTATCGGAGATTACCTCCTACATTTAAACTTACGAACTAAGTATATAGAAGCGTATATAAGTATAAATTGTACTTGTAGTAATATTGAGATCGTTAAGGTCCTTCAGGGTGTCGTTGAATCGGGATAAGTAGTTAAGAATAGTTATGGCCTCATAACAGTTTAATGTAGCGGGTTTAAAGGACTAAAACATACGCAAACTAAATTATATTTTGGTTTAATCCTTCCGTGAAAACAGCCATTTCTTCATAGCACTGGCACTTTATTTGTGTTGATGAAGGTGTTTTTTTAAGAATATACCTTCATTTGAGTAGTACTTGCTCACATGAGTAGTAGAGCTTCTGTAAAGGGCTCGTCCGGTGAAGTGCTACCACCATGTTTATTTGCCAAGCAATAATGTTCTCATTGATTACCACCAGGTAGACCGGCAGTTTGTTTTCCTTTTAATAGTATAAAAAAACTCGACTAATATATACCGATATGGTTATTTTTAGGGTTAATGTTTAAAAAATCCTACACATGAGTATATTTCAACGTTAATAAAATTATGTACCTACTGTGTCACAAAGGGGCAAGTGATGTTAAAAAAAAGATTTAAAAATTTGTATTTTATGAAGATTTACGTTTGCAAAAACCGCACAAGGTATGAAAGAATTTAGATGTGCTCTAGTGGGAAACTTATTTGTTCATCCCCTGCGGAAAGCGTATTCAGTTCAAAAAATTTAGGTACCCATTGTTTAGTAAAAAGATAATTAAAATAATAACCAGCCTTGTTTTCTTGCCTTTTTTTCCTAGCTTGGTCACAGAGGAACAGGCAGTAGATAAAATCGACGTTTCAATGTAATCCTTGTGATTTTAATGAATTTTGACTTTGAGTCGCGTACCGTGTTTTGTCTCATGTAATTGTTTTTTATTAAACGCGAGATCCTGTTTATGGTTCAATTAAGTGCTTTTAATTATGATTTTATTATAAGATTTTTTTGACCCGTTAAAAAAACCTTTTTAAAAAATTTTAAACACAGCCTTTTAGACATGAATTAATCGATTTCAACTGCCTAGTCCATAGGCTAAGAATTTTCTTTGATATTTTTTGGATCTTTGAGTCCTGTTAAGTTTGATGGCAACTTCGTAACTGTCTCAAGATTGTGCCTCTTGCGTGTGTTGTGCCTTTTCTCAGTTCCGAGTGTCATATTGACACAGCTATTCTATTATCATCTGTGGTATTACTGTGCTAAGCTTTGAAACAACATACGTAATCACTTATTTGGTTTGAGAAAGGCATTGTAAGCATGTTGTGAATAGTTTCAAGATTTGGACATTGTTGTCGTCTTTGAGGACTTAGAGTTTGTAGACTATGGTTTCTGAACGTGGCTCACCCTGAATAAAGTTATTTTAGTTTAGCTTGAGTCTCAAAACTTACTTCTGATTTAGGAGCCTTCAAAGGGTTTTATGAAAACAAACTTATATTCAGCACAATGTTTAAATAGTTACACACAAAAGTCACGTCTGATTTCAGAAAAGTACTTCGTAAACCACCGATTTCCATATATACTCCTCTTGCTTTATGATCTCCATAAAATCATGCTACAAATGATCCATAAACATCCAACTTACACATTAGTCCCCACAAGAATTCCCTGTATCATGCTTCTCTATCTTCACTATCTCTTATGCGCTATCAAGGTCATCAACATAGCAATGGCTCAACAGCTTTATTTTAAGATAACTATTCGTTCGTGACGTTTAAAAATATATACCTCTAGGATACTTTTATCCGTCAACTACAGAAGTATTACGTAGTCAGAAAAAGCCGGTGGCGGAAGCTAGTAGATAAACTATAATGATCTGTTATATTATGTGATGTTGGTTTTCCTAAAATAAATAAAGACATAAATTTAAACTAGATTATTGACTACATCTGCATCGGTTTGGAGACGAATAAGTAGTAATAAAAAAGTATTGCAATTGAGGATCTGTACCACTGACTGTACAGACTGCATCCTGTTCAATGAGAGGATGCAGCCTGGTGGTACAGATACGGCTTCATCAGCATTCTTTTAAAGCGCTTGCAAATCAAGCTAAACTAGTTTCTATATTCAATGTAAGGTAGAGAGGGGCGACGTGCGATCATAACGACTTACCACCGCCGTGTTTTTATTTTATCAATCTATTTATGTACACTTTAGTACTACACAAAAATTACATAAAATATGTTTATGTTGATTTAAGTATTTAAGCTGATTTTAATATATATTATTATCTTTTTTTTAATTGTATTTGTAAATTAATGTAGAAATCGCATCAAAATGTATTTGATATACTGTACCTAAATTAATTTATTTCAGTTACACCACCTCGCTTTATATTCTTGTAAATTAAGTTCATCCAAAGGTTGGTCGGAAGAGATCGCTCATAGCGGTAAAGCCGTCCATTGTATCACCACAACCTAGTGTGTAAGATTCTATGTATTTTTTTCTTCATATACAGATTTGTCTAACTACCTGTCTATCAAAATAAAGCATTTTGGCGTGTTGACTCTTCAAATATATAAGTAACATCATCATCAAAAATAATCTGTAGAAGTCTACTGCTATACATGAGTGGTATAACATTGGTCCATCGCATGTGAAGCCCTTTACTAACTGCGTAGTCCGGTTTATAGTCCGCGAAACAATAAGAAATTATGGCCTCTTAATTTGTATCAAAGTATAAATATACCTATTTATTACTCATTGTTCAATAGTATATTGTTACATTTGAGCAATTTAATATTCTTGTATTCGTGATGAAAAATAACTTTGTAGCATCACTATTTGATTAAACGAAAGAAACGACAACGTTCGTTCATCATCGGGATCACTCGTGCGTCGTCGGCACACAGCGACGCCATCTTGGCGCCGCTCGACTATATAAGGCCTCGGCGACCGACGGACATCGAGCACACTCGACTGCCGGATCCCGAGCCGGCAACACGTCCCTTCTGCGCTCCTGCCAGGTACGCCGACCCGGCTACCTGCTAGCCGCCCGGAACTCGCCGCCGGCCCCCGCGCCGGTCGCCTGCTCCAACCACCACACAGGTAGTCATCCCGACTACCTGCTCGCCTCGTCAAAGCCCGCCGCCGGCTCCCACGCCGACAGCCACGCAGGTAGTCAATCCGACTACCTGTTCGCCGCATCGACGCCCGCCGCCGACGCAGCTCAAGCTGTGTGACGTCGTGCTTCTACAAGCACAGAGATCGTTGCCTTTCTCAAGGCGACCCTCTCTGTTTGTTTCATTTGACAAAAACGTCCAAATCCACGCTTAGTGGTCAACCCAGGGATACTTAACAGTGCCAACGAACTGGGTTGGGCGCTGACCCGGAGTGCCTGCTTTCCTCCTTCTGAGGAACGCAGAATCCGGCTGGGTCTGGTACCACCGGCCTTGGGGTCTACCCTCGCCGACACCAGATATCGGTTAGGACACACCCCTTCTGCTCCGTAAGAGCAGCAGTTGGGACACACCATTTAGGTAGGACACTGAGGCCTCACCCCCTCCCGTCTAACCCGACGGGAGGGTCACTCACCTACACACTCCCGGGTGCCACCCCCCGGGAGAAGATGGATATCTCCAATTTGTCCCTCGAGTCCATCTGCGATCTTCTTCGTGCGTTAAACGAGGCTTATCCCTCTGTTTTTACGTTCGATCCCGAAGCCCTTCGCAATGCCCTTCAGGCAGCCTCCGCCCCTCAGGCCCCTCAGGCCGCACCACTACCCGACTCTCCGGAGTCTCCCGACGCATCTCCCGCTCACCCGTTCTCTCTGGACGCGGCGATGGAGACCGACCCCGACCTTCGCCCGATAACCTCCGACTCGGACTCTACGGACGACACTCCGTTCTCGGTTGTCGACCGTAAGAGGAAGAAGAAGCGGTCTCCCAAGTCCGACTCAGCCCCGCCCGCTAAGACGACTGTCCCTCCGGCAACAGATCGTCCGGTCTCGCCCCTCTCTCCTCCTTCCGCTACTTCAGATGCGGCTAAAAAGGAGAAACTCCCTCCTCCCATTTACCTTCGCGAGAAGGCTAAATGGGACAATGTTTCGAAGCTTCTTGTCCTCAAGAAGATCGAATTCACCAAAGCCCAGAATACCAAGGACGGTATCAAAGTTCAGGTGCAAACCTCGAACGACCACCGCCGCCTCACCTCCATCCTCAGACAAGAGTCCATAGGCACCTATGCTCTTGAGGATGAACGCCTCCTCCGTGTTGTGATCCGCGGACTCCCCGCCGAACACAGTACGGACTCAATTAAAGCCGACCTTGTGGCTCAGAATTTCCCCGTCAGGGAAGTCCACCGCATGTACAGCGGCAAGACCAAAGTCCCTTATGAATTAGTACTAGTCGTACTAGACCTTTCGCCGGAAGGTAAGGCCATCTTCAACCTGAAGACGGTCAACCGCCTCTCCGGACTACGTATTGAGGCCCCACATCGTAACGGTTCCCCTAGCCAGTGCCATAGATGTCAACTCTATGGGCACTCAGCTAAAAATTGTTACGCCCGCCCGCGATGCGTCAAGTGCCTGGGTGACCACGGCACCGCTGACTGCACCCGCACACGCGACACCCCCGAGCCACCGAGTTGTGTGCTTTGCCGTGCTCAGGGTCACACCGCGAACTATCGCGGCTGTCCCATGGCACCCAAAGCCAACAAAAAGGTGATCCGCCGGGCCCCCGATCGTGTCCCTCCCCCCCGTCAATACTCCAATGTCACATCCAAAGTGGCATTAGTCCCCCAGGGCAAACCGATGCCTTCCACCTCGGCATGGGCTAAGCCCCTACCCTACACTAGCCGTGCCCCTCAGGCAAAGGCACCTCTCCCCCCCTCTGCCCCTGCCCCGGCTCCAGCAGTCGCTTCTCGCTCTCGCTCCAAAATGGTTAGCCATTCGGACCTAGTCCCCGAATTAGCTTCCCCCGAGTCCAAGTTTATTGACTTTACCAAGGCCAAGATGGTTCTGTGTAAACTCAAACAAGCCAAATCAGGCCTTGAAAGAATGATGATCCTTGCAGATCACATGGACATCGTCAATTACGTTGAAAACTTTGACTTTTAGTATGTCTATACAAAAGGAAAGGTTAAAACCCCGCTCCGTCAAGTTAGCGTTTTTTAACGCTAACGGACTTGCCCATCAACGTCCTCTTGTCCAAGACTTTCTAGTCAAACACCAAGTCGATATCATGCTAGTGCAGGAGACCTTCTTGAAACCCGGAACCCGCAATCCTAGGATTGCGAACTACCAAATGGTCCGGAATGATAGACCAAGCGCCTTAGGCGGTACTGTCATTTATTTCAAGAGATCCCTGCACTGCATCCCTCTTGACCCCCCTCCGCTTACTCACTTAGAAGCCTCTATCTGTCAACTCGGGATGACCGGTCATCAACCGATCATTATAGCATCCTGCTATCTTTCTCCTACCCAACCGAGAGTCTTGCTCAAAAGCGACCTCGAAGCCCTCCTCAACCTAGGAAGCGCCGTCATCCTGGCTGGCGATTTTAACAGCAAAAACACCCTTTGGAATTGTACGCAAAACAATCGAAACGGTGTCATTCTCGATAACCTTGTCGAATCTCTCAACTTCGACCTTATCGCTCCAATGTGCCCGACCCGCTACCCTGCAATCGCGGGGCAGTCACCCCAAGTCCTCGACATAGCACTTCTAAAGAATGTAGCCCTACGGTTATCTTCAATAGAAGTTCACCACGAGCTTATTTCCGATCACCGCCCTGTAATATTACAGCTAGGCCCCCCGACCGATCTTCCCCCTCCAACTAAGACTGTGGTAGAATGGCATAAACTTGGGAAAGCTCTCAAGTCTATACATTCACCCGACTTAGATAAAATCCCCGACGATATTAGGACCCCTAGTGATATCTCGATCGCGGTTGACTCTCTGACCAGTCACATCACAAACGCTATTAGCGAATCATCGAAACCGGTCCCGGTGGTGGCTCACCCCCGCCTGGTCCTGCCAGATGATGTGAGGCGCCTGATCACGGAGTCAAACGCAGCGACCCGCTATTACAGCCGCTGGCCCACCGAATTTAATAGAGTCAAAATGCGCTCTCTACACCGCGAGGTGCGGAGGCGCATTAAAGATCTCCGCCAACTTCAATGGGACAGTCTACTTTCAGGGATCGAACCCAGTCACCTGGCTTACTGGGAACTGGCTCGGTCTATGAAATCAGACATGATCTCGACGATGCCGCCCCTCAACCGACCCAATCAGCCTCCCGCATTCGATGACAAGGATAAAGCCAACTGCTTGGCTGAAAGCCTAGAAGCCCAATGCACTCCTAGCCACTACCCCGTTGACCCTGCTCACCTCGATACGGTGAACAGTGAAGTCACGCGCCTTATCTCCCTACCCCCCTCTGCCCCAGCTCTGCCCCCTGTCAAAGCTTCAGAGGTAATGACGATCATCAAGGATCTCCGCCCTAAGAAATCCCCTGGTGCAGATGGCATCAGCAACAGAGTACTCAAGCAGTTCTCAGTTCCCCTCATCTATCTCTTAGTCAGCATCTTCAATGCAGCCATGTCCTCGTGTTCATTTCCTAATGCCTGGAAGGAAGCCATCGTCATCGGCATCCGTAAGCCCGGCAAAAGTGCAAATGAACCCTCCAGCTACCGCCCTATCAGTCTCCTCAGTTCCCTGGGGAAGATTTACGAACGACTCCTTCTGAATCGTCTTTGGTCCCACGTAAACGAGTTCAGGCTCCTCCCGGACGAGCAGTTCGGTTTTCGAGCCCGACACTCGTGCCCCCAGCAAGTGCTCCGCATCACGGAGCACATCCTATCCAAGAGGCACGCTATCTGGCCTGCAGATACAGGTGCAATCTTCCTCGATGTAGCGAAAGCTTTCGATAAAGTCTGGCACAATGGCTTGATCTACAAGCTATTCCAACTCGGAGTGCCAGACAGACTCGTGCTCATCTTACGAGACTATCTCCACAATCGAAGCTTCCGCTATCGCGTGGAAGGTACTCTTTCTGACCCCAGACCCATAAGAGCCGGTGTCCCTCAGGGCTCCGTCCTTGCTCCTCTCCTGTTCACGCTGTATACCAGCGATATCCCTCGGACTCATCAAGTCGAACTTGCCCTTTTCGCGGACGACACAGCTTTATACGCATCCGATAAGAACTCTGATCGAGTGCGCATCAAGCTGCAAGCCGCTCTCGACACCTTAAGTGCATGGTTCCGTAAATGGCGCATAGAGGTCAATCCAACGAAAAGTGCAGCAGTGCTCTTTTCTCGGAGAAACCGCTTGCCCACAAGAACGGTCTCACTCTTTGGCGAACCCATCCCATGGGTTAAGTCAGCCCGTTACTTAGGAGTGATCCTTGATAGACGTCTATCCTTCTTCACTCACATTACGAAAGTGAGCAACCGCGCCAAGTTCATCCTTGGCCGCCTTTCCCCTCTCATCTGTGCGAAGAGCAAAATGTCCCTTAGAAATAAGGTGACACTTTACAAAACGTGCATCCGCCCTATTATGACATATGCCGCAGTGGCCTTCGGCCACTCCACTCATGTCAAAAAACTCCAAGCTGTCCAAAATCGTTTCTTGCGCAAGGCCACCGGTGCGCCGTGGTATTCGCGCAACATAGATCTCCACCGAGACACCAAGCTCGAGTCCATAGCCAAATTCATAAAAACCGCTTCTCAGCGGTATTATGAACTGGCCTCATCCCACCCGAACCCCTTAATCTCCACTATCCCCGACTACTCGATCGAGTCACCCGAGTTGAAAACCCTCCGTAGACCAAGACACGTTCTTGGTGACCCCGATGACCCCATCAGCACCGCTAACGCGGTGGTGACGTCATCAAGTCCCGACAGAGCAAACACTCCACAGATACACCGAGCCCGCCGGCGGGCTCGACGAGTCCCCACTTCCGCCTACTCACGGTACAGATATGTACCGGGGCGTTTCTCTCCTATTCCACCCCCTCTGGCAACGGCCCAAGCCGAGGTCCGTACCTAAGTGGTGCCCTTGTGCTAGTTGCCCCATCCTAACTTTTTACAGGCTGAGCGCCTTCTGCGCTCGCCGTAGTCCGGTGACGCTGACCAAGGCCATCTGCGGCCCTGCAGCATTAAAGTCCATTAAATTTCAAAAACGGACATCGAGCAGTCTGCGCTAGCGCTCCGCCGCATCCAGTACCGTGGAACGGTGGTCACTAGTACAGGCGCTTCCCCCCAACCCTCACCTACGGTTGCATCCTAACGCTGCTTCGTATCGCACCTCGCGTCACGAACTCGTCGGGAACAACGTACCAACAGTCCTACCTACTTCAGCAACCTACCCACGCTACAACTTTGCATTATGAATACGAGAAAATTCAAAAAGTGCTATTGATTTTTTACAACAGATTGTGACTAAACAGAAAATATGCTTTCTCGGTTCCCCGCGTTTTTTTCGCAACGGACTGTGGCCAGTTCGAAATAAGGATTTGTGTTGAAGTTTTTATACCGTTTTTGTAACATTGTAGCATATTATAAAACTTAATGAGCACGGTTCTATTATCAAATTTACTTATTTAGTTAATTGCATTTACGGAGCATTTTTCTAGTAAATAATAATAATTTTAAGAATGCTGAAAATTTTCAAACATCATCTAGCCCTAAAGCACTAATATTATTAGTTATAAATTTACTATAATTTCGTGTCCAAAGTAAGCATAGCTTGTGTTATGTGACTACATGACTGATATACCTATTACTTACCTATATATAGTTTTTATTTCGTTATTATAACCTACATATTTTACATAGAAAACCACCCAGATCCGAGGCAAATATTTACAGATCCATAAAAACATTTATCCCGCGGCAGGAATCTAACCTGCAACCTTCTGCTTCTCAGGCGGGCCTTCGCTCACTGCGCCACAGTAGTCGTCTAACTATGTCCTACTTTCAGAGCATAATTGATTTTATATTTATTTATCTGCGTGTTACGATTTATTTATCTTTAGGGGCCTTTTTGGGCCTAGTGCCAACGAACTATGAAGGCTATAACATCCTACTAATATAATAAATGCGAAAGTCTGTGTGTGTGTGTGAATGTTTGTTACCACGTATCTCCGTAACTACTAAACCGATTTTGATGAAATTTGGAATGTAGATAGTTTAGGATCTGGAATAACACATAGGCAAATCTAATTTTAGAAAATCGACCCCTAAAGGGGTTAAATAGGGCGATAAAGTTTCTATGAAAAAAAAAATTGTTTGATTCGCTCAAAACCCTCCTGTTTTTGTTGTCTATCGGACTAGTACTTACTTGGTTTTTTTTTGTAATGTGTTAATTTTATTTTATTGTACAACATACTATATTATTCTCATAACTTATACCTATCATCCCATTACCTGTGTTTCGCAGTTAATATAATATTTATAACGATGCAAAAAAAAGTAAGTCATACATAATTAGCAAAAAAGTACAAAATTGAAGAATAATAGTAGATTAAATAATATGTAATAACAGATAATATGAAAATTGGTACATTTGTGGTTTTCCGTTTGCCGTGTTGGCCTAGTGGGCGGTAGGTATCTCGACTTCCGATCCGGTGATTATGGATTCGAACCCGGTCGTGCACCAATGTATCTTTCCTCTCGAAAAATGTGTGTGCGCCTAGTACTAAAAATATGATGGCATGTGCCATTCGTTTATGTTCCAATAAGCACCGATGAGTTTACAACCTGTCACGTGGAATAAACTACTTGATAAACGCGGAAATGTATCGGATTTCATGTTGTACATGCCTCTGACTACCTCCTACTTGGCATCATAAAATATCTACGCACTGACTAATTATTGTTTTTTATATTTCTTTATCATCAAAACAATCAGAGCCAATTATTTTCACGGCATTCTCTATAATTGCAAAAGTGATTATGTTTAAAAAAACGTGTGAGCAACCAATTATTAGATTACTGATATTATTAATGCGAAAGTTCGAATGTTTGTTATTATTATTATTTAATAATAACGATAATAACAGAACCGATGAATGAATGAATGAATGAATGAATGAATGAATGAATGAATGAATGAATGAAAATACTTTATTGTACACCTTAAGATACTAACGAAATAAACAGTAACACATATGATAAAAGTACAATGGGCGGTCTTATCGCTTAAAAGCGATCTCTTCCAGACAACCTTTGGATGGAGAGGATTATATATGATTTTGAAGCGGCCGGGGGTGTACTTTGTGTAAACTACCTTAAATTATATTATTCATAAGACATACTACAGCAGAATATAATAAATAATAACATATATACCAATTACCTATTATATATATATATATATATATATATATATATATATATACACATATATATATTTATGTCTATATACATACGATTTGTATGTTACAAAGTTTACGACTTAGAATAATGACTTTTACCCATGTCCCACATAAGCCGTGAGATGAAGATGAAGCCGTGGGCAGAAGCTAGTGTAATGTTTTAATTTTAATGATAATGTTACGTGAAGTTTTTTCATAGCCATATAGGAATTATATATAGCCACTAATCTATGTTGTGTTCTTATTGTAAAAACGGGAATTTTCACGTATCGCACTATCGGTGAAGGCACCGACTAAGTTTCGACTCTTTCCGAGAGAGTAAGAAATGTAAGGCTTCAAAGTATCCCAAATTGTGCTTACTTTTTAACCTTGAGTCCTAAAGTATGACATAAAATTAAACAAGGATCTATCAAATAAAATTTGTTTGACTGATTTTCCATTATTACTTTAGGAACTAGAGGGCAATTTCTGGACCATAACATAGCGTGTAGCTTGACACTTCTTGGGCACTTTGTTATATAAAATCATTGCTCTTGATAACAATGTTAAAATAAGTATAAAAGGCTCATTATCGAACACAATTGGCTGAATACCTAATTTATCCAATTACATATATAATTAAAATGATTGCCACTGCAAATGACACTCGATCCTGCCTACGGCTTCGCTCGCGTGTTTCCGTAAAATGTATTCCTTTGTTATAGGCTAGGTCACGTTTCATCCAAATTTATTCAGTTGTAACAAATAATTCGCTTCGTATAATTATATTGCTCATAATAGCAACACAACCTCATAATAGCAACATTTTTCCAACTTTCGCGATTTAGATAAAAAAAAACGTTTAAAAAAAGGTAAACGCGATAAAGACTCGTAAATCTTATAATCACGTCAAACCACCAAACATCCATTCTTCCAAATTAATTACTTTGAGTTGGATTTGCTTTGGTCTGATGAAATTGTAGAAAGCAATGTCTATTAGGTAAGTTTCAAAATTTCTATTCCTGTCTAACAATTTAGTTTTATCCCTAAATCCCGTTTAAGATACTTACTTATCTACAGACAGAGCTCATCACATTGTATCTTTGCATCTTCATCTTCAGTCCTTGTTCCACTTTACGTGGGACGGCACAACATGATTTCTTCTTCCATTCTTCTTTAATAGTCGTCTTTTAAGCTCTTATTCCTTTCTCACTGATGTCATTCTTCATACAACCCATCTCTACTCTTCTATCCATTCCATATCTAAGACTATTCCCGTAATGTGACTTCCTTTCCTTCATCCTGATGACATGCTCGTACTTCGCTGACACATTAATTCTTCATTTTTCCATCACTGGCACAACTTTCAATATTCCCCTGATATACTCATTCCTTATCTTGTCCTATTTATTCAACTCCACACATCCATCTCAACATTCGCAACTCAGCCGCTTGTACCTTTCATCCATTCCTTTGCTTTCGGCAGGCAGGTTTTATGATCGTTTTGTAAATATTCCCTTTGAACATTCTAGGATCACACGTACCTAGTCCCTGTGATCTATTGCCGTTTCATTCATCCCGTATTTATCTGGGGAATCGGCAGTACCTCCGTCAAGTCGAGCAAAGCACAGCCTTAGTATACCTACTTTTCTTGAAGCCACTTACGTGACTTTCGACCCCCTTGTAACTTCGTTGTGGATAAAGCGAGAAGCCTAAATATTCATTGACCGAGAGGACATATTCCCAAATTATCTAATATTTATATCTATAGTTTACGAACTATCACCAGTCAAAAGTAATTTTGTTAAATTATATTTCCGTACAATTTCGGCATTCAGTGTGAGCGAAGCCATGTCGCTTATCTGGTACAATATTGACGAAACTGTACATTTTGCAATTTAATAGGCGAGGGATTTAAAGTTTTAGAAGTTGCTTACTAACGATTATTTAGAGAAATAGTTGAATCCAGAGTCCTACCCAAGGTCACGATCCTCAGCATTTAGGATATCGGTGGAGGAGAAGGAGGCTATATAAAATCAAAATCGATAGAAGGTGATCATTTACTCCCAACGACGACGGCAGATTATCCTGTGTACAAGAGTTTGATACCAATTTCTTGTCATCTGTTGTAGTTGCTGGGGACATGTTATTTGTTGCAGCGTCAGGGCGAACTGGAGTATTCGTGTTATTACCTCCCTTACTAGTGTTTGCAACATAAGTTTGACATTTTCAATTAGATCTTGACAAATCTCTGTTGAATTTCACACTTCGAAATTTTGCTCGTTGTCATACTTATTTGTAATATTTTTTGTATGAGTGCATATCCAAAGAATACTGCGTAAGAAAAGAAATTGTAGATACTCGTTCCATCCAAAGGGTTGTCTTGTATAGATCGGTAATTAGCGGATAGACCGTCCATTTTACTACATTTGTCAGAGTTTGGAGTATTAATCGAAGCTGAAATATTATTTAGGGTTCATCAAGTAGATTTTGTCTTCTATCTCTTTTATATTTCTTTACCGAGAAAATAAGGACTCACACACGACAGTGTCTTTCTCATCACTAAGATACGACTCTCAACTCAATAGGTATGATAATAAAGGCGCAACTTGTGTTGCAATACTCAGTCAGGTGCGTACGTATTAATTTTAATTGTGATATCTATATATACTAATCTATACTCTATACTAATATTATGAAGAGGATTTTTTTTTGTTTGTTTGTGTGTATCGAATAGACTCCGAAACTACTGGACCGATTTTAACCATTTTTTTATCAAATGAAAACTAAATTATCAGAAAGTAACATATACTATAATTTATATTGAACAAAATAGAGATCCTTAAGTAAATTGCAATAATGTAACCCAAAGTAGCAAAATTTTGCCTATAAAATTTATTGTTTGGCGTGCGCTGAGAAAACTATTGATGATACATAAAAATTATGTACTACATGATTAAAGTACTCATTATTACCTACAAAAAAGTTCATGAGGGAATATATCTTAATATCATAGTTAAGTCACAATAGCAGCTTTTGCGTTCTAAAATTTAATTAGATCGCCGATATTCCCACGGAATCGAAACTTACGCGGGTGAAACAGCGCGGCGCAGCTAGTTGTTTATATATAAGGTTATTCTAGTGTCGAAGTTCTTATAATGCTCAACTATAAAAAAATGCTGGACATTTCTCCCACATAATCATCTAGCCCCTAAGTAAGCAGAGCTTGTGTTATGGGAACTTCGTTACTGAATTATACTACTTATATATATTTTTTTGTAAATATATAGCATAAAAACAAATACACTCACAACTCTTATCTTCATGTTGTAAATCCTCAAGCCTATTTAGGAATGTTCTGAGTACGATTTACGTGCACAGAATATTTTATAAATACATGGTAGGTATAACTCGTATACAGCTTTGCAGTTTAAAGTTAAATAAGTTTTATTATTCAGTAAATCGTAGTTTGTGAATATAACATAACTACAGTATATAGCAGTTAGAAGTAAATAAACACCCAAGCGATACATACATAGTCCAGACCCCACATTAGGATTCCCTGTACCGTTAGTATCAGGAGCAAGAAGCACCCTGGTACCATAACATCCAGTCCTGAAACCAATATCTGCAGAAAATGTAAACAATTTTCCCACAGCGGGAGTCGAACCTGATCGAACCAGCGAGGTTATCAAGTCTTCGAGTATTTAAGTTTTCAAGGTGAATATTATAATTGGATTTTCCGCCTGTACCAATATTGTTTCTAACTTCTCCAACCCCAATCATCCCTGGCATCTTTTTATCGAATACTAGCTGTGTCCCGCGGTTTCATCCGCGTAAGTTTCGATTTTATACTCGTAATAACTTCAAAATTAAATGTCCGATTTTAATAAATTAAAAAGTATTTTCTTGCTACATAAATACCTTTGATGATAAATGTATTTATTCGAATAAGAATTAATTCTACGATACGAATGTAACCAACTTTTGTTTCTACCCGCGATCTAACTACATTTTAGAACACAAAAGCTGCTATTGTAACTTAACTATGATAGTTAGATATATTCCCTCGTGAACTTTTTTGTAGGTAATAATGAGTACTTTAATCATGTAGTACATATTTTTATGTATCATCAATAGTTTTCACAGCGCACGCCAAATAATGAATTCTAGAGACAAAATTTTGCTACTTTGGGTTACATTATTGCAATTTCCTTAAGGATCTCTAATTTTTTGAAAATAAGTTATAGCCTATGTTACTTTCTGATAATTTAGCTTTCTATGAGTGAAAAAATGGTTAAAATCGGCCCAGTAGTTTCGGAGCCTATTATAAACAAACAAATCTTTCCCCTTTATAATATTATTAGTATAGAAGATATAAGTTTGATATTCTAAATTATTTGACGTATAAGATATTAGTTCCTCCAATTTTTTATGTCAAAATAGTCATCATGCATTTTAACAATAAGGATTTAATTGTAACTAGGACGTGATACATTTTATTTTACACCAGTCAGTGGATCGCCCCGCGGCTTCGCTCACGTTGAGTTATTTTTTTATAAACTTTATCTTCAACTGACAGTCTTCTGACTGACTCAACAGTGACTCAGTCAGTCAGTGTGTCATGCAACAATTTTATATGTATTGATTTTTGAGGGAGGAAAACAAGCATACCGCCCACGATGGTAAAGAACGGTATCTTAGTGACATCAAAGATGCTGATATGCTTTTTCTGCCATAGACTATTTCACTTCTATTAGACTCAGTAGTTTATACCACAAGAGCAAGTATAATCTTCTGTCTTCGATTATTAGTTTTCCCCCTTAAGGGGGATTTTCACGGGGGAATTCTAGACTTCTTTTTTTAGATACCTTCCCCCCTTAGGTGGATTTTTAAGAGGGAAAAGTGGAGTAAGCATTATTTCGATTCCAGTTTTCCCTCTTAAGGAGGATTTCAGGAGGGAATTCTAGACTATATTTCTTTAGATTCCAGTTTTCGCCCCTAAGGGAGATTTTCAGGGGGGATTTGTGGAATCACTCGTTCAATGGTAGTTGATTCACAAATATGTTCTTGTATTACATTAGTTCAAACTATCGATTAACTTTAATCGTAGATTTACGAAATCAAAAGTTGAAACTACCTTTGATCTTACGGCCCTAAGCTGTCTATAAATATTTTTACTTTTATTTATACATTGGACATAAGCACTGACGTTTTATAATTAATCTTGTTTTTCAATCGATATTCAATCTAGATACCTATTTACATTTGCATACCTTTTATATGGTAGCTTCATCATCATCTTCTTATCCTTATCCCACATTACGTGGGATCGGCACAACATGTTTTCTTCTTCCACTCTCCTCTATCAGCCGTCATCTCAGTACTCACTCCTTTCTTAACCATGTCATTCTTCACACAATCCATCCATTCTTTTCTTTGGCCTACCTCTGCTTTTATTTCCATCCACATTCATATTTAACATTCTTCCCTCAGGACATGCCCATATCATCCTAACCTATTCCTCAACTTTTCCATTACAGGCGCGACTTTAAAACTTCCCCTGATATACACATTCCTTATTTTGTCCTTATTATTATTCCTTTTAGAATACATAAGAGCTTATGATTTAAAATTTTAAATCATTTATATTATAGTTTACCTTTATTCATAAAATAAATGTTCTGATTTCTGATTTCACCGAAAACATAACTTCCTTATCTTTTTGTTTAAAAAAAATAGATGACTATTATGTTACTAGAATCTTTTGCATAAAATGCATTGCTATGTTTGTGGTCGGCTAAGAATATCTGATAAGGGCACGTACTCACTTCGTAGGCAGGCAATAACACGTAAATCGTGATTAAAACTAGCTAATGGTCTTCCCACACGATTCTAGATTCTGAACAGAGCTGACCTTGAGACTAAGTAAATATTATTATAACTTGGTAGTCTTACTGACTGCGGAGGGTTATGTTTTACATCGAGGTTCCAATTGCGTTGAAAATATCAGCTCTTTGCTCCCATCTCCTTCATTATCACTTATTTTTCTTAACCTTGCTAAAAATGGTGAACGATAATGTGTGAAACCTGCATGCCGTAGAACTAAAAATTCGAAGGCATATGCTATCGATATGTGTTCCAATTAGCGTCGATAGGCTTGCAAGCAGAATGCTATTTAACATGCAAAACACAGACAAATATAATGTTTACACGTGTTTCTGACTTCCCCTTAGGTACTTTATCTTCCAAGATTTGCGTACTGAGTCCTTACTCATTACGCAAATCTCTGAGGATGTCATCATCGAGCGTATGTTTTTTTCTTTCAGTCTACTTCAGGTCCGTGACCTTGTTTGCCTTAACTATAATCACATAATAAATAGTACTGTCAAAGTGAACTGCTCTGACATTTTCAATAACTATTCCTTGCGCAAATACATCGTGACGTTCAGATATTTAGCACATTAAACTTAATAGTCGACGCAAACTGTGGCAACAGAACTCTTATTAAACTAGTAAAATCGAAAACGGTTCAAGGACACTTATTTTGCCAGGCGCTAAGTATAATACTTAACTTACTTGCATCTAAAACTTGAAAATGAAAATGTTAAAATAAAATTAAGAAGTGTTCCTTTTTTAAGCGTTTCCACTGCCATTTTATTGGTGTATTTTGAGCGCAGAAATGTGCGATAAAACGAGTCAATGATTCTCATATTTCCGGTCGTAGCAACGTTCAAAATTTATAAAACTTGAAAATGAGAATGTAGGTTGAGAAAGGAATACTTCTCCACTTTTCGTAGTGCAATTTGGGGATAGAAATGACGATGGAAACAGAAGATTGACTCAATCACACTTATTTTGCTAGGCTTAGCAATTTCCAAAATGTCTATAGATTGAATTTTTTTTTTCTTGCAATAAAAAATATGAGCGATTACACAAGGTTTTGAAAAATACATATTTTTCTTGCTCATAATTAATAGAACGATTGCGCAAGGTCTAGGCATAGGTAACTTAACAGAAATAGATACGTTAGTATTATCAAGGACATCATAGCATGAATTCATAGTCAGGGGTTAAACAGTCCCCGAAAATCCATCATTCAGCATTCACCTTATGGTTGAGTGCATAAAGGTTGAATTTACGCTTGAATTTTCACATAGCACCTGAATAGTTCCCTAGGGGAGCCCCTATTTGACTATGAATTCAGGCCTAAATCTTCCTTCGAACTGGAATAGTTTTGTATCACCGTAAAGACGTGCTAATATAAACTTCAGAATTATAACGATCCATTCATAAACAAACCAGTTAAACCATTAAGTTTCCTATTACCAATTGTCCGTAATAACCCATCAGCATATATTTATTATATGTTCGTACATTTGTCATTCGTGCTCGCTTTATTGGCAGTAAACCAAGGTTGAAATACACGTAAAATTATTGTTTTGTTTGCGTATTTGTCTTGGGGAGATTCCATGGTATTTCGATGATTACGTTTTAACGCAAGATCTTGAATTCTTTTGCAATCATCTTTAAATGGCGGCCAAACCTACCTCAACCAGTCTCTCACAAAACAGGTTTAAAAAACCCTTTAAAACCTATGGGTTTTACTTTTATGATTATTATTAGTCTGATGAAAGTTGACTAAATATAGCGCTGAACTGCATCGGTGTGGCATGATATGAGTCGATAAAATTACCGACGACAGTCGATAGTCTGTGTAAAAATTGATAAAAACAAAAAATGGCCAAAGACGTGTCGATTCACGCTATGTTAGGGTCCTGAAGTTACCTAATTTTAATATTTTTAATGCGTCGATTTTTTTTTGTTAATAGGGCCCATTATATACTACTTTAAAGCCTGCAAGACGATGGTTAGATAAACCTCAAAATTATTTTTATAGATGCACGTGGTGCCACGTACGGCACGTGCATGAGGTGGAGAAAATAAGCGCGATAAATTAACGAACTCATTTAATTTTCTTTTTAGTTAAAGAAGACACGTCTGAATTTTAAATTTCATCTTGATATAATATGCACTTACGCTTTAAACTGAGCGAGAAATCGGAATGTAACACATGGATAGATAGACTGACAAACAGATGGACATGACGGAACTGTAAAGGTTCTGTTATTGCCATTTGGCTTCGGAACCCTAATACTTTATTTATTTTTCAGGAAATAAAAGGCAACCCAAAAATCGGAAGTTCCGAGATACTTCATCAAGGTGAGTGACTGCGACTTAGAGGTGGCATTTTTTATAAAATTTAAGTAGGACCACCTTACTCATTCAAAAAAGTATTATGAAATCGGTTCACTATTGGCAAAGACTAGTATTACATATCGGTGGCGAAGAAATCGCGTAACATACAGACAACAAAAAAACAGAAGAATCAATTGAGGACCTCCTTTTTTGAAGTCGGTTGAAAACACGGGCTAATGCTACAAAATTATGTGATGACGCGCATTTCAGGTAAAAAATATAGACACAACCAATAAATTGATAGAAAATGTTTTCTTTTACTGAAGTTTTTTATTCGTTCCCTGAGACTCAAACAATATTGAGTTCCCTCACAAATGTATATTGCAGTATCGATTTTATACAATTTGTTTCATACGCTCGCGATGCTCTGTGTAGTCATGCACAGAACACATTATAGTAAATACAGAAGTGAAACTCCTAACAGCTGTGCGGACTTTTTCATGTTGGCAAGAAGAAAAAAGATCGTGATAATAAACATGTAAATATTTATCAAGAGTGGAGGCCGTCATTAATGTACAGCATTACTTTGTAATTTTTTTAATCGTAGATATAAATATCTACATAATAATAAAGTAAACATTTCATTTTATTATTTATTTATTATCTTTTCCTTCAATATTTATATTGTTGATTATTTGAACCAAAAACGAACGTAAAACAGCTTGCAATAATTTTTATTTCGGCTGTAATATTGATCGGTGTGAACGAATTTGATTTTCCTAAACCAGGAAAATTAAATTTGGTCGCACAGGTCTAAGACGTTATTCTAGCTTCTACTCAAATGTCCATATCTTGTTCTAAATAAAGTCTGGAGATGTGAGGCATTTCCTTTTAGTTAAAGAAGACACGTCTGAATTCTAAATTTTATCATGATATTATGTACTTACATGCTCAGTTTAAAGGACATATACTTGATATATGTGCTTTAAACTGAGCGAGAAATCGGAGTGTAACACATGGATCATCATCATCATCATCAGCCTATCATCAGTCCACTGCTCGACATAGGCCTCCTCTAATGAGCGCCATAGCGCCCTGTCTTCAGCTTGCCGCATCCAGCATCTGCCTGCAGTCTTTCGCAGATCGTCATCCCACCTGGCCGGAGGGCGTCCTACACTACGTTTGCCGAGTCGCGGTCTCCACTTAAGAACACGTTTACTCCAGCGGTTATCGGTTCTTCGCGAGATATGACCGGCCCACTGCCACTTCATGGATGGACAGATAAAATATGTCATGACGCGCATTTCAGGTGATAAATATAGACATAACGAATAAATTGATAGAACACACGAAAGCAAAAAAGTCGTACAAGGAAAATACCGGATTTGCTACTTTATACAACGCGAATTATGTACTATACTATGTGTGTACTATACTGTGCAAAATATTTCCTTTTCAGGTCAGACTGGCTGTGTTTTGCAACGGATAGCCTAAATAAAATATATCTTACCAAAGTGTGAGACAGACAGACGCCAAAATAAACTAATTTTGTTTATTACTTAAAACTCTTCAGCTTGTACATTTTGCTTTGGCTCTAAGAATTGCTTCAAAATTTCAGTAAATGGATGAAAAAATTTTGTGTTCAGCTGTTTATGCAAGTTGTTTATGTTTTAAATTTAATGCAGTCCTATCAATCTAATCAATAAAGAGTTTTTGGTTAAGGTTTCACGCTCACAACTGTATTTCCCATGATGGGCATCCTCAGATACATACTGAAGTAGGGTTTAGTCAGAGGTACGTCCGAATGTTTTTTTTTAAATATATTGTGACTGATTACAGCCCATCGTCGCTTATTGGAACAGTAGGTACCCTGATTACACATGCCTTCAAAGTTGTTAGGCATGCCGGTTTCATCACTTTAGCAATGAAAAAGTCCATTCTGGGGCCTAACCATCAACTCCTGTAGCGATTCAATTCAGGCAAAGGTATCAAAACTTGCTTTACAATTGACGATTATATGACAATTCTATATGCGTCCTCAACTGCAAAGCAGGATTTGACATATTTGCTTGAATTGAATCGAAACAGTTGATGGTTTGGCCCCAGCTCTTAAATAAGAGCGCTAATACATACGCCAGTAACTGGCTCCAGTCACTAATTCAATGTAAACCGGCATCTAATTATAAAATGATTTGAATTTCGTACCGGAAGGAGTTTTACCAATAAAAAATGTAAGGAAGTAGGTAAATCAGTTACTTACGTCTCGGTTAAATGACACGCTATTTTCTGTTAAAGGATGAATCGATCACCCGTGTAAATTGTTATTGAATTTTAAATCGATTTTTATCAAAGAAAACCGACTGCCATTTGACTAAATAAATAAGTAATGCTGGACATTTTTTCAGATTATTATCTACCCCCAAAGTAAGCAGAGCTTGTGTTTTGGTTACTACATGACTTTTATATTTTTGTAAATCCAAACATTTATACCGCGGCGGGAACAGAACCCGCAACCTTCTGCGTCTCAGTCCTCACAATTGCATCAGCAAAAACGGCCAGGCAGACCCCTGACCGATTGAATTGGGAAAAAAGCGCTATGAGATTTTTTCATAAACAAAAAATATATATTTAATTGATTTCTAAGAATATAAAACATATTTCAAACTATATAGCATTAGGTAAATACATTTATGTATGGCCTTCGAAGAAAAAATAATATTAATAGGTTATGAATAGGTTTGCTGGAAGAAAACTCTTTTAAAGCTAGGTTTAAGCTCGCCTTTGTACATATCCTATATGTACGTTTCAACTCTCGTATTTGTCTGTTTTATCTGTGTGTTCAATAAAGAATAAAGAGAGTTCGATGAAATTACATTTTCTAACAGGAACACAGCAGTGCCACCAACAGAACAGAAATAGGTAGGTGTATAGTTTCAATACGTTTTAGGGCTACCACCCCTAAAATACATTTAAGGGGTGGTAGCCGCCAACCAAAACTCTTTGGCTTAATACATATGAAATATAAATACGTAATCCAATTTTGATCGCTCCCAGGCCTGTAATATCACAATTTCTGGCTGAAAGGAGGAACTTCAGAAATGTCCGTTGAAATGATCAAAGGGAGGGACAAATTGATTAAAACATAGATTAATAAACTTGGAAAAGCGAGGTAGCAGGTATGTCTGCTTATAAAGTTATATCCTACTACTATAATAAACGCGGAATTTTGTGAGGATGGATGTTTGTTACTCTTTCAAGCAAAAACTACTGAACGGATTTTGATGAAACTTTACAGTAATATAGCTTATACATCAGGTTGATACATAGACTACTTTTTATCCGGATACCACATGGGAGAAGCCGTGGGCAGAGGCTAGTACTATTATAAACTCGGAAGTTTATCGGAAGATGGATGTTTGTTACTCTTTCACGCAAAAACTACTGAACGGATTTTGATGAAACTTTACAGTAATATAGCTTATACATCAGAGTAACACAAAGGATACTTTTTATCTGGGTACCACATGGGCAAAACCGTGAGCAGAAGCTAGTATATTAATATTTATCTATGAGTAGGTAGCTTTGTCAAGTCCGGGTGGAAGAAACCTTGATTAAAATATGCGCGTTTTAAAAACGTGACCCAATGACTTCGTTATCTTAACTACTTTTAAAGAAGGTACTTACATATAATACTCTTTAAAATGTTTATTTAATCCCTATTTACTTGCTTATCGTTTAATTTATTAACTTAAAAAAAGGAGAAGATTCTCAATTCGTTTTGTTTTTAATGTTTGTGTCTTGATATATTCACAACTCACTCTGTTACAACACACCATACATTGCGTTTGCCCTGTGATAACCTGACTCTCATCAGACTGGGAGAATCAGGGCATTCCACACACACACACACACACACACGCACACACACACACACCACACACACACACACACACACAAACACACACACACACACGCACGCCCAAACACTCTTTAGGTACACACATAAATTAACTTTATTCTTTTATTTTATTTATTCTCTTGTTTCTATATCCTACTAATTTATAGATAGGTAGGCACTCTAAGTTACAATACTTGGATACCTACGCAATACTAGTCTAATTTAAGAAAGGCAGGCGCTGAGGATCGGGAAACAGAATTTCTTGTCCGATTAGAGTTCTGAACACTAACATTATGTCTACAAAATGGCAACTGAACCAGACAACCTAATCTATTTTGTAAGATTTAGATAAGATATAAATGTAAGCAATGTACTTTCAACAATAAACTGTGAACGCGAAAAAAAATCAAAAAAGATACCTACTTGGCTGAAATGTATGGACATTTCAGCCAAGTAGGTAACTTTAGTATGAAACAGCTGATGTTTTTTCGCGTTCACATTGTTGGTTCCATACGAAAAGTTGTTCATATTGATGGGTACTTTCACTCCCTGAAGTTTTCGGGAGTAGTCTTTTTACACCCGGTATATCCACCCTACAAAAATAATAAAAATAGGTACATACTAGCACTATGTAATTCCCCAAACGATGATGGATGCCAAGAAACCCTTTCGCTCAAAAACTCATAAATCTTTCTGAAAGGATTCAAAGGAAGTATGCTCTTGCATATTTTAGCAGCAATTCGAGCTCTCGACTGCCAATAAACTATTAATATGGAAGGAATCACCATGTCTGATACTTTGATCAATCCTATCCTACTATTATTATAAACACGAAAGTTTGTGAGGATGGATATTTGTTACTCTTTCACGCAAAAACTACAGAATGGATTTTGATGAAATTTTACAGTAATATCGCTTATACATCAGAATAGCACATAGGCTACTTTTTATCCGGGTACCACGCGGGTGAAGCCGTGGACAGTGGCTAGTTATAAATAAATCTATCCTACTAATATTATAAACGCGAAAGTTTGTGAGGATGGATATTTGTTACTCTTTCACACAAAAACTACTGAACGGATTTTGATGAAACTTTACAGTAATATAGCTTATACATCATAATAGTACATAGGCTACTTTTATCTGGGTACCACGCGGGCGAAGCCGTGGACAGTGGCTAGTTATAAATAAATCTATCCTACTAATATTATAAACACAAAAGTTTGTGAGGATGGATGTTTGTGACTCTTTCACGCAAAAACTACTGAACGGATTTTGATGAAACTTTACAGTTATATAGCTTTTACATCATAATAACACATAGGTTACTTTTATCCGGGTACCACGCGGGCGAAGCCGTGGGCAGAAGCTAGTAACCAATAAACCTGTGTTCAAGCAAATCAAGTTTTCATCCATTCATTTTACTAAGTTTCTGTTTGTATCTAGTTGGTACGTACCTATATACAGATACCTTAAAATATTAACAGAATGGTTAAATACCTAGATACTACAAATGATAAAAATAATCTCGTAACGGCTGGACTGATTTGGATGAAATTTGGAACAGGTTCCTTGAATAACACATAAGCTTCTTACTATCCGAGTACCACACGGGAGGAGCCATGGACAGAGGCTAGTTTTAAATATATTATTATAAAGCGGTAAAGTTTGTTAGTTTGGATGTAGTCGGAAATCTCCTAAATTCATTCACCTTTATTTAGGATGGCTTCAGGGTGGGCATAGGCGAAAAGCCACGAAAAGCCCGTTTTATTATCTCGTAAAAATAAAAAGGCTTTTCGCGGAGGCCAATTTTCCAAGGTAAGTCTACAAAAAAACGGTCGAGCGAATTCGTTTCTTACGAACACTGCCTTAACCGTAAGAGCTTATTTTGCTCGGGTGCCACGCGGGCCGCAGGCAGGGAAACTGTGGGCAATGTCGCAACCACTGATTAGGGAAACATAATATACTTTTCTTGATTTGTCGACTACATTATCTATATTATTGTCGCATCCATGATGATATAATATACTTTGCTTGATTTTTCAAATACATTATCCGCATTATTGTCGCATCCATGATAGTCAAAGTCAAAGTCTAAATTATTTTATTCAATAAAATCACAAGGACCACTTTCTAACGTCGGTTTTTATCTACTGCCTGTTCCTCCGCGACCGAGCCAGGAAAGAAAGGCAATAAAACAAAGCTAGTTATTCCTTTTAACGATCCTTTTACAAAACAATAGGTTCGAGTTGGAGCATTTTCAATCCCAAGAGTTTTTATCATCAAATAATCAGATATTTCATAGTATGCTTTTTTATAAAGTTTTTGTTCAATTACGTTTTTAAATTTGTTAATTGATAATTTTTGTATATCTCTTGGGAGTTTGTTATAAAAGCGTACACCTTACCCTATAAACGATTTACTAACTTTATGGAGTCTACAAGTGGCAACAGCGAGTTTATCTTTATTTCTAGTATTAATATAGTGATTATCGCTTTTTTTCTTAATCAAATTAATATTTTTGTGATGATGTAACACGATTAAGTCAAGCTTCACATAATCCACAAGATATATAGCAGCCGTACCTTATGATACCTACATGGAAAGCTTATCTGATCGGCAGTCGACACCTACAAGATAAGCGAATTAACTTCGCCGTACTAACTAGTCGTTGATCTCTGGCAATGGGCCCAGTTGCAGCTAAAGCGATTATCGGGTCGGAATAACAGGCTACGGGCGTCCAGACCAATTTGCTACAAATGTATGGGTTTAGAAGCTGTGATATCGGTGGAGGAATGTAGGTTGAAATTTCGGACGCGAATAATAACTGAATTATTGGCTCGGAATCTCTAGATAGAATACTATCTAGATATTCCGAGATCTAGTCTTTTTGGGATTTGGTCATTTTGAGACCTTTTTTTTTAGGGGGGAAAATGCCCGACGCATTTCCCTTCCGGGGTATGTGGGGCTCGAACCCACTAAAAAACCCCCCGGTGAGCAGTCCTCCGCCGTGGTGGGACGAGATGGGGTCGTTTTTGTATTCACCATCTCGTCCCGGCGGGCGGCCCGGGAACCGGTCCGGGCCTCGGCCTCAAGGAGGGGTAACCTTCTCACCCAAAGTTACCCCTCAGATGTGTGGGGCCGTGCAAGCCGGCAGAGAGTCCCCCGACTCTCTACCAGTGACCCCACTACGGAGGATGAAGGAGGCGGGCGAACCGCCCCCTTCGTCCCCCTCGACGTCTGTGCCGAAACAGGCAATATCGGGCGTTAATTGCGACCCAATTGCGACTAAGATGTTCTACGCCAGACCTCTATTACATATAGATAGATATAATTTTTACTCCACACATACGGATACAGCACAGACAAATGATAAGAAAAAATAGTAAATTACAATATAATACAAAAAATAAACGGATAAAAAAATAAACATAAAACGATAAAACGTGGTCAATAGGTTTATAGTTAATTACTGATTATAATTAACTAGCTTCTGCCCACGGCTTCGCCCGCGTGGTACCCGGATAAAAAATAGCCTATGTGTTATTCTGATGTATAAGCTACATTACTGTAAAGTTTCATCAAAATCCATTCAGTAGTTTTTGCGTGAAAGAGTAACAAACATCCATCCTCACAAACTTTCACATTTATAATATTAAGTAGGATTTCATACATATTCACCACCTATAGTATTATACGTGGGTAATCAGTGCTAACGAGGACAGTAAATGCTGCAGTGGTATGGATCGAAAAGGTCCTATCTATAGCCTAATGCTAAGATACCTAGCTAAGAAAACACAATTGTAAATCTCTTGAGGACAGCTTCTTGCGAGTTACAGTACTGCGACAACTCTGTTGGCAACGCGCCAGCTGCTCTATTGTTATGAAGTTCCAGCTTTTAATTAAACTGTCTTATGAAAATGAGGCTCCAACTTCCAACCACCTAGATCCATTATATAGCTAACCTAAACGATCAAGATCTTTGGGGCAAAGTTTAGTTTATATCCTTTGGTACCTTTTTCTTCTTCGTGTCTCCAGTTTTTTCTAGATCACCCTAAATATATATCATTAACTTTGGCTACGAATGCGTAGATATAGCTATTTGTTTTATTCCAAAAACTATCATGAATTTGATTATTTATATTGTGAAAACGGGAATTTCCACGTTCCGCATTATCGGTGAAGGCACCGACTAAGTTTGATGGACCGTAGTTCATTTAAAATTAGAGTTATAGGTCAAAACTTTTTGGTAAACTTTTATAAAAGCATAGCTAGAACAAATAATTTATTCCATCACAAATTCCATCACATCCGACAGGACATACATAACAAATTATAAGCCTGACACGGTAAACAAAAAACGTTGTAATAAAACGTTACTTCCTGTCGGGTGATTGGCAGCGCATGGATTAAGGTATCTTTGTGATTGAATAGGTTTACGCACGCAGTGACGGGAACGAGACGAGCAAATGGATGGATAAATTTCTGATATCCAATAAGAAGATAGTGTGGCATATGTTATTGTAGACGGTGCAGGCAAGTTTTGGTCAATTTGGTAGTAGGTACTAATGAAAACCGAGAAATAGGTAAGAAAAACACCTTTTATTTAGAATAGAATAGAATAGAATAGAATAGAATAGAATAGAATAGAATAGAATAGAATAGAATAGAATAGAATAGATTATAATAGAATAGAATAGAATAGAATTTATTTGACACACACACACACACACAACATAAAAGACATAATAACAACAAATAAAAATAATCTAGGTAGGTACTAATCTACAACAAAAAAGAAGAAAAAAACATAAAATAATTAGAAGAAATTGACATACAATAAGATGCAAAAAGATGCAGACATATATTAAGCAAAGACCTAGATCCTACGGACAATTCTACCAGTCTTTCGCTGCCAGTTTTTCAGTTTTTTAGAAGGTACGTTAGCTCAAACCATGAAAGTAGGGAGCGTGCGGATTACGCGGGGCTAGTATTTCGACTGACTTATTGAAGGTAGATTCTAACGCTGATTCTAACTAGCGTCGGGACTCCTCCCGCGCACAATATAATACAGATACACACTTATAATAGGTAGGTATGGGTAAGTAGGTATACTTTATCGCTTCGCTAACAGTTATGATAGATAGCTATTTATTCAAACCACCACAGATTATAAACGGTCACAGATAATATAATACAAGTAAAAGTAGGTATATAAACTATAAGGTTTACTTGTGGTGGTAAATTGGCATTCAGTTCAGTATCAGCTACCATATGTTGCCATGCTCACGGACATCTTGATAAAGACTAGAAACAAAACACCCATAAAACATAATATACTCTAATAGATTATACCTTAAATATATTAATCCGAATGCGCAATAGCTTTCGGTAAATATTGCAAAGAGTATCGGCGAAATGGGCCGAATAATGGACATTGGGATAATCCCACCTTCGAACAGGAGCACTTACTTAATGCCCACATATTTTATGAGGCCCATGCTGAGGTGGACCTTATTTTTATGTGGTTTATTTGATTAGGTTGTTTGGTCTCATTTTGTTGCGGTGTCATTTACACAGAGTGGACTTTTCTAATTGAAATACTACGGTAGGTAATTTTGCTATTATTTGCGTGTTTTCATGAGTCTGAGGGCAAAATAGCTGCCGGCTCTGGCCTTCATGTTAACTATGTCATGTGATTTCAGGCGGTGGTATCCAGGATTAGTATTGCTATTAGCTCCATAACTTCGCCATTTCACACAGGAGGTTGCGGGTTCGATTCCCGCCCTGGGACAAATGTTTGTACGATCTGCAAATATTTGTTCCGGGTGTTCTGGGTATTTTCTATATATAATAATAAAAAAAAATATCTATCTATGTAATGTATTGTATTAAGTATATCAGTCATCTAGTACCCATAACACAAGCTCTGCTTAGCTTGGGGCTAGATGATGATGTGTGGATTGACCAGCATTATTTATTTATTATTTATTTATTATTTGCTCCTAGTTATAGATATAGATTATGAGTAAGGTATGTATGATCCTAATACTATTATAAACGTGAAAGTTTGTGAGGATGGATGTTTGTTACTAATTCACGCAAAAACTACTGAACGGATTTTGATGAAACTTTACAGTAATATGGCTTATACATCAAAATAACACATAGGCTACTTTTTATCCGGGTACCACGCAGACAAAGCCAGTAATTAATAATCATGTTAGATTTTTTTGTTTTTTCACTCCAAAAATGTATGTGCTCAAAACGGCGAAAGAAAACATCGTTAGGAAACCGGCGTGCCCTAGAACATGAAATCCGAAGGCATGTGCCATCGGTTAGTGTTCCAATAAGAGTTGATGTGACTGCAACCTGTCATATGGAATGCTAACTATAGTACTTGCAATATTGAGGCATGCGCCAAATATAATGTTTTGACGTGCCTCTGACTCTCTAACTGATAACCTCAAAGATCTACGCACTGAGTTTCATCATGGTATTAGTTGTGATCGTATTTGTTGGTTTTGTTTAGTAACCAAATATTCCTAAAGATTTTATTAACTTTCTTCAATCCAAGCATGAAACTGTTTCTCCCTTGGTGGACATATTATAACGTTTCGATTCCACTTTCATAATGAGAACGGAGAAGGAATGAAACGCATTACCCCAATCTGTCTTTCCTGATTAATATAATCTGGATCTCTTCAAGGTAACAAAGATATTAATTACTAGTTGTTGCCCGCGGCTTCGCCCGCGTGGTATGTTAATAAAAGTAGCATATGACCGTCTCCAGGCTTCAAACTTTGTCCACCAACTTTTGAATGAATCGAACCAAGGATTACAATTTATACAAAGTTTAGAACTCAATTGCACACCCCCAAAGGGTAGTTTTGAAAAAAATAAAAAATACGTGTTATATGAAAATCATTATTTACTTTAAAGTTTATTTGTACAGAGTTTTGAGCGAATCAAACATTTTTTTTTTCTTAGAAACTTTACCACCCTGTTTAACCCCATTAGGGGTTGATTTTCGAAAATAAGATATGCCTATGTGTTATTCCAGAACCTATACTATCTACATTCCAAATTTCATCAAAACCGGTTTAGTAGTTACGGAGATACGTGGTAACAAACATTTACACACACACAGACTTTCGCATTTATTATATTAATAGGATAGGAAGTAGGATAATATCTTTGGTAACAGTGAATAGGTATCTTCTAGAGTTTTATGATGCTCCATCGTTGGCCATTTATCACTCATCATCAGGTGAGATTATGGTTAAATGAAGGTCTGTTCTTGAAGTCAAAGTCAAAGCCACAATTCATTTTGACGACCTCTGTGGCGGGTTCAATTCCTGCCACAGAGGTCGTCAAAATAATCTGCAAATATTTGTCTCGGGTCTGGGTGTTTTCTATGTATAATATGTTTGTATTTACAAAAAAAAATGTATATAATTAGTATATCAGTCATGTAGTTCCCATAATACAAGCTCTGCTTAGTTTGGGGCTAGATGATGCTGTGTAAAAATGTCCAGCATTATTTATTTATTTATTTAAAATCATCAGGATTACTTTATACAAGTAACTTATACCGATATTCAAGTACTTAAACGGCTCATTAATTAAGTAATTTATTAGTCACAGGTCAGATAATTTTAAAGCAAAAAAGATTTTTATAAGCCATATTTTACCGCCAGCCTTAAGTATTCGAAGGGATTCCTTCGAAAGAATTTTCCTTGTTCTAAAAATATCCTTAAATATCTAACCCTTCCAAACTTTGTTTTACGGTTGGAACCAGTTGTTTAGGATTCAGTCGAGGACTAACGTTTTTATAAACCTCAAAAAAAATGTGTGTATACAGGGTGTGATAAGATGACTTCACTTAAAAAATAAATAAAAAAGTTCTTTAGAGCAGGCAACGTATTAACAATGCCCCAGGTAATATTAATAATCATACTATTATTATAAACGCGAAAGTTTGTGAGGATGGATGTTTGTTACTCTTTCACGCAAAAACTACTAAACGGATTTTGATGAAACTTTACAGTAATATAGCTTATACATAATCGGAAACCGCTTTTCATCAGATGTGTCGTAAGTTTGTAAGATTCTATTAACATATAACATTAAAAAAACAGAAACCTTAATTGAGCCCTTACAAAACAAATACGAGTAGTTTGAATATCCTTTAGTTTTTACCAAAAAAAAAAGAGTTTTAATGTTTCCCGATATTTCGGCAAATATCTCGCAAATATCTCGTTTTTTAGTAAAAATTATGTTCAAAACCATGATAGTTTCAAAAGTGATATCCTTGTACATTGTACTTTCTCTAGTATAAGATCTTGTTATTAAGTTTTTTGCTTAAGGTGTACAATAAAGTATTTTCATTCATTCATTCATTCCTTCATCCATCCTTTAGATTTATATCAAAGATATCTGCTACTGATATTGGGAGAGGATGGAAGATCAGCACGCTACTTACCTTCACCAGGTCTGCGTCGTTTTATGCTGAGCCCATCCCAATTTGTGGCTGCTTACTTCATCAGCAGTTCAACCATCTTAGTTATATACTTAATTAATAAGTAGTTCCAAATAAATGATTTATTTATCTATCCTTCGGTAAATGATTTATCTATCTATCTACCTATCCTTCGGTGCAAACCCATTTGCTTTTTACTTTATGGCATGTGTAGAAAAAAATGCCTAGCGTTTAGGTGTTATTGAAGTTTTAGGTGTTGTGTTTACATCCTGTAAAATAAGTGGTAGGTTATTATATTATACGGTAGCGAAACGAAAATCAATTAGAGTTTAAATATTATTCATTAAAATCACAATGAGATCATTTGTATACATAATTTTCATCCGTCAACTAAATTTACGCTGTCTTCGCGACCAAGTTAGGTGGAATCAGGAACAAAATTACATTATGTTGGAATGTTTTGCAGTATTTGCCCTGAGTTGTTGTGGTACCACAGTACTCGTAGTTTCTGATACACACTACACAGGAAACCTAGTATGGGGTGAAGACTATGTATGTGACTGTTTGTTGTTTATTTATTTATTTCGTTTTTAAGGGATCCGTAGTCAACAAGGAACCCTTATAGTTTGGCTTGTCTGTTTGTCTGTCCACGGCTTCGATCATACTTAGTACTAGAAAGCTGTAATTTGCCATGGGTATATTAATCACGCCGATAAAGTAATAAAACAAAAATCTTAAAAAAATATTGTTTAGGTTACCTTCCCTACACGTGATGGATGGCATGTCGTTGAATGGGTCTTTGAAAAACATTGCAAGTGAGTGGAAACCATTTTTCGATTCAGGGATCTGGAGGAATATAAAGTTTTAAAGTACTCATTTTGGCTAGATTCATGTGCCCCCGAAAATGTCCTAAGATTTTGATAATATTCTCAGAAAAGAGAGATTCGTGTTGGATGTGTCCTAAAATAAAGAAATAATTCAGAAAACTCAAATGCCCGTCTATTGTGCTTAGCATAAAATAAGCAACAATAATCTCGTAAAAACACACTCAGGATTCCATAAAAAACAATAATATTTTAAACAATTTTATGGCAAAATAAAACCATGGGGGCAATAACATACTGCACTCACTTTTGGGAGCTACCTCTGGCAATCAGTAATGAAAACAAACATGGCCGCCAAATATTTATGTTTCAATCAAAACCGTGCAACAATCGTATTTTTAAAGCGGGCGATAAAGCCGCTTTATGGGGCAACTTACTATAAATCTTTGGAAGTAGTTACACGGATCATAGGTGTCTGTTAAATAAGTTTTTGATAAGTTACATCCAGAACCAGAACAAATATATCTGTAGAACATAATAACATTTGCCTCCGGAACATCTGGACAGATTCGCAACTGGACCGATTCTCAGCTCAACAGTAACTAGACAGGGTATAGTCAGGAAAAAAGGTAAAATACAACATGAAACCTATGTAATGAATAAGTTAAAGTCTATATTCAAGATTACACAAACGGACGCAAAAAGATGAGACAAAATAATAAGTCTTCTTGAAATAAAACACAAATACAGGTTGATTTTAAGTTCCTATCTCTAGTAGAGATCAAATGTTGTCTCACAGCAGGAATCGAACCAGCGCCTCTTGCGTCTCATTCGCTGCGCTACTGAGGTTTTCGAAATACCAAAACGAAATACCTATTTTCGAAATACCTGAAATATAACGAGCATTAGGCATACACGTTCAATTTATACAAATACTAGCTTCTGCCCACGGCTTCGCCCGCGTGGTACCCGGATTTAAAAAGTAGCCTATGTGCTATTTTGATGTATAAGGTATATTACTTTAAAGTTTCATTAATATCTGTTCAGTAGTTTTTGCACGAAAGAGTAACAAACATCTATCCTCACAAACTATCTTATATAAAGAACAATCTAATAAAGAAGGCGTATTACACCTTAAATGCCTATATTTACGATAAAACTGCATGGCCCGATGTCGTCGCTCCGCTTCTTCGTTAGCTTAATTGTGGAATTGTATATCTGTGGTATCATATTTTTTAAGAATAGGTTAAGCATTACTATTATAAAGCGTATAGTGTGTTGTCATAAGAACTTAGGTTGATACTTTTTAGACTTTATTTAAGTCTCTGACTAGTACTTTTTTCTATAAATGAGTATCGTTCATTTACGTTCGATTGGCACCACACTAAAGCTGAATGAAGGATCATCAAAAAAATAACCAAGCAGAGTTTGTTGCCTGATTCTTCTATGCTTGGTCGCGCGCGAGGAACCGGCGTAAATTCACTTTAACATTTTAGATTCACGTATAGTTTTTAAGTTGACGTTTCTATATGATCCTTGTGATTTCAATGAATAAAAACCTATTGACTTTGACTTTGACTTTGACTTTGTGTTTTATAATAGTAGTAAGATATCCTGCTAAGCCATCTGAAATCATCAGATATTTTTAAATAACACATTGAAAAATACTAGCAAAAACGTATCAACGTTGAATTCTACCTCAACTTTCTCCAAGATCATAAAAATACACAAGTTCAATACGAATTGAGTTCGAGTTTGGCAAGACATTTTAAATTCAATTTTCTATCGGGAGCTGCGAGTAACACCTGCATTCAAAGTACTAGCAATGCCACCGGCTTCTTAAGATGAGGGCATAAGATTTGAGTGGAACATTCTGGAATATTTTCAAGACAATAACTACAAATGGGAATGAGTTCACAGGGTTGTGATAATGGCGGCTGCTATAAACAGATGTGCGAAACAATTAATGCAATATTAAATGCACATAATTCAAGAACTAAAGGGGAGGCGAAGAACGAACTTTGAATGAATGAATGAATGAAAATACTTTATTGTTCACTTTATGATATAAACAAAAAACAATAACAAATTATGATCTTTTAAATTCTTTATTTGCAAACATGATAAAGGGACAATAGATTCCATTACATTATTATATGGATTGGGGAACTTTTAAAAGGGATCGATATGTTTTTGGATAGTTTTATGTTTATGAAATTTGCTGTTATCATTTAGGGCTACAAAAAATATTAAGAGTAAAGTAAAAATATTGTTTGGCCAAAACTATACACAGCTACTTTTAAAATAGGTACATAAATAACCCATTAGGTGACATTTATGTTTAATTTTTTTTAAGTGCTGTCAAAAAAGGTCCGTGCTCAGCATAATACTGCATAAATGTTATTTGTATTTAATTTTGTTTTTAACTTAAAATTAGAAATCACAAGGATTTATAAAATGGTAAAAAAACAACCTAGACAGGCATCAAATCCCGATTAGTACGCGGGGGCTATACCAACTAAGCCACGAGATAGTTTACAGTCTGATCGAAATTACATAAAAATATTAAAAAACAATTTGCTCTATAGAATTATTGCAGCAAGTTATGTAATCCCATCTTTAGAATGAGAAATAAATTTTGTATCGAGTAAGGAATTTTCCGTTGCTCTTGCTAGAAATTATTATTTCATGTAATAATCAGTTTAGTAGTTGCAATATTCCGTGAATTTATAAGAAATATTTGATTATTTCTAGAGAATCACAGTCAGAGGCGACGTCAAAATCGTATTTCTGAAAAATTAATTTTAAATTTTCACTATTACAGTATTACAATTTTTCAGCAACTATTTCTTGTAGTCAGAGAACCAAAGTTATCGATATAGCTCAACGAATTAGCAAGCTGAAGTGGCAGTGGGCCGGTCATATCTCGCGAAGAACCGATAACCGCTGGGGTAAAGGTGTTCTTGAGTGGAGACCGCGACTCGGCAAACGTAGTGTAGGACGCCCTCCGGCCAGGTGGGATGATGATCTGCGAAAGACTGCAGGCAGATGCTGGATGCGGCAAGCTGAAGACAGGGCGCTATGGCGCTCATTAGGGGAGGCCTATGTCCAGCAGTGGACTAATATAGGCTGATGATGATGATGATGATGATGATTTCTAGTAACTATAGTTGCAAACTCTAAAAGTCGTTAACTGTGCTCACTTTCAAACGTCTTGTTCATGATCGTGTTTTGAACTTATTCATCTGAGAGGTATTAGCTGTTTTTTTTTATTAAATATAGGTATTGTGTATATGTATACACTCATAGACTTATTTAGAGGAACGCTTCATCAATCGAAAAAAAGACTGAAATATGTACAAAAAGTTCTTAGTACAAACTGGCCACATATACCTCACATTTAATTTTTAAAAATAATTACTTCAATAGTCTTTTGTTTCAGGGTATCATTTGTTTTTTTCGTTTATATTTTATTTTCACTAGTCTATTGGAATAATTTTTCTTACGTGTGCATATTCATTTCATAAAACTCTGTCTTTTTGTAATTTTTTCCACAAAAACGTATCGCAATAATGGTGCTTACGTATCAGTGAATACCTGAAGTGACAATGCCGGATCTTAACATAGCTCAGGTTTCCAAAGCTGTTTTTTGCAGCTTTAATTGAAAATGGTCACAGTTATAAAGAAGTGGCTCAGACATTGCGAGGTTTCCAAATCCGTCATCTTTCTAATTGTTAGACGTTATCGGCAGACTGGAGAGTACAAGAGGCGTCCATAGCAAGGTCGAGAGATTCACTTCAGCGAGAGACGATCGAATATAGTAAATAAATATAAAATATACCAAAACTAATCATAGGCATATTTTACTCCCCAAGAACGTGAAATCAAAAAATAAATGTCAATGTTTTTTGCGGAATCTTACACGAAACAAATAATTTGTAAATTTGTTTCATTGAAAACTTGTGCATTTTCATGAGCAGAATAGGTTTTTTGAGTTAGCACGTACTATGTTTCGGGACACCCTGTATTATTCTACGGAGCATTACATTTTGTTTCAGATAATAACAAATTAGGTGAAGCATATGAAGTTGTATTTTGCCGACTTCTATGACGCAGTGGACGAATGCCCGCCTGAGACGCAGAAGGTTGCGGGTTCGATTCCCGACACGAGACAAACGTTTGTATGATCTGCAAATATTTGTTTTGGGTCTGGATATTTTCTATGTATCATATTTATGTATTTACAAAAAGTATTTAAGTAGTATATCAGTCATGTAGTTCCCATAATACAAGCTCTGCTTAGTTTGGGGCTAGATGATGCTGTGTGAAGATGTCCAGTATTATTTAATTATTTTTTGAAAATTATTTCAGTGTGACTCGTCGAAACGACGCGTGACCAGAAAGGTGGCTCTTATCTGGGGCACGCATTAGCATTGCCATTCGGCGTGGCAATGTGGCTAGTATTTTGGGAACGCTTCTGTCTGGTAGTCTTTAGATAGCTAGCTGTTTCATCTGATTTTTTTGGTATATACCTGCTTGTTAAGTTGTATGATTAAAGTTATGCAATTCAATTATTTTATTTATTATGTTCAATAGATTCCTTTTGCCGATGATGTATGCTACGTACAGACTCAACAAACTCTGCCAATCAATGCAAATCACACATTTGAAATCACATCATATACTCGTAGACATTTCAAAGCTTACTATCTACTCAGTTTGAGAAGTCTTGTTTATCTCGTGCTCTCTGCAATCGGAGTTTGGAAGTAATTATTAGCTCTCAAAAGTGTTTAAGGGATTTGGAATGATAGTTTGAATGTAGATAACTTAAACTTATGTCAGACATTGTTTGGACAACAACCCCATTCGATCCAAAACTTTCATTAATGCTCGTATTGTTAACCCGCCATTAGTGAATATGTCATACATAGCTGGTGACGCCGCGCATTTCTTACGCACTGTGATTTTTAAGATAATTTTATTCCAAAAACTATCGTGAACTTGACTATTCATATTGTAAAAACGGGATTTTTTTACAATATAAATATTCAGGGTGAGTGGTCGCGACGCGGTAGGAGAAAGTGCGACCACTCACCCTGATGAAGACTCTCGGAATGAGTCGAAACTTAGTCGGTGCCTTCACCGATTGTGCAGTACGTGAAAATTCCCGTTTTTACAATATGAATAGCTAAGATAATTTTTAATAATATATGTTATAATTATATTCTATATATACCATTTATATACTAGGTATATTTAATTACTAACTGTGCCAAAGCCTCGGCCACGCCACATCAGCCGCCCGTACTATTCCACCTTTTGCTCAGCTCCTAAGAATCGTATCGTAATGTTAAATAGCCTATAACCTTCCTCATGAACTGGGGTATCAAATGCAAATTTCAAATCCGGCTGTTAGATCTAGAGTTTAATATGTTCAAACAAAAAACAGTCTTCAGCTCTATTAATAGTATAGATTACGTAGGTAATTTTATTTAAAATACTAAAAACGTTTTTCTAGGTAACTTTAAAAAAAATATAAAACAAAAATCAAACGTGTTTTTTATCCAAATCAGCCTTGAAGGGTGCCTACAGATAATATGCACTTTTACAAATTAAACACAAAATTATAAGGTCCTCCTTTTTAAATGCCCAAACTTCTTCATTTATAGGCACATGAGAACTTTACATGTTATTTTTCAAGGTCAACGACGCACGTTTAATAATCGCTAGTGTAGCAATCGTCTGCAGGTTACAGTAACCGCTTGATAACAAGGTGGGCCGTAAGCTTGTTTGCCACTAAAGTTATATAAAAAAACTTTGTTCCGGACCGGTGAGAGTTTTATAACAAAAAAATCCATCTTAAAACATTAAAAACAGTTGATTGTGTAATCCTCCGTTGTTCCTAAATATCTACCGGAATATTTGTTTTGTTGTGTACGTTTGATTTTCAGAAACCTACCCCTAGAGGGTGCAGCGATAAGATAACATTTGTATGGAAAAAAACTCAACACGAACGAAGACTATGGAGGTTTACTTGTTCTGAATAAAAACGAGCGCACAGTCTGCAGTTAAGATAGCTTGATAGAGATGGCAACGTGCCTAAAAAGCTGATAGAAGTTTGAATACTGATCAATTTTACGACTTGAAAGAAAAAAAAATGACAGCCCGATTTAAAGTAAATTTTCTTAAGACGGTTATAGATTGGTGGAATTAGGGCCGATGTCTAGAGAAAGCCAAAATCTGTAAATTTTTATGATTACGGGATAATAGCCAAGTTTACCCTAAGCTTGTATAAAAATGTTGTGAGGAAGAATAGAGTTTCCAGCCTGCTTAGCATGAAGTTCAAAGACAACGGCCTTGTCTACCGCCGAGAAGATAAAAATATTTTGTCCCTCTCTTTTGTTCGACAGAATAGGCGACAGAAATCGTCTGCTCTTTCGTAGACAAAACGTTGTCTTAGGTGCTCATGTTAAACGGGTTGGATTGTAGCAAGTGGAAACCCGTAGTCTCTGACTATCCCTACGGGACACAAGCGTGGCTTTGTGCAATATGTATAGTTTAATTTTTGTCGATTTACTTACATATATTTCAATAATCACTCGTGTAATTATTAATACTTATTAATTTATTACAGATTAGCCTCTATCCATGGCTTTCCTACGTCATACGCCGACTAACACATAGACATATGTGTTAATTTAGGCCACCAGCTGATCTCTAATATCTAAATCGGTCCAGCAGTTACGGAGATCATTAGCAACAAATTTCAAATTTTGACATCCTACTATCCTTCCTACTAATATTATAAACGCGAAAGTTTATGAGGATGGATGTGTGTTACTCTTTCACGCAAAAACTACTAAACAGATTTTGATGAAACTTTACAGTAATATAGCTTAAACATCAGAATAACACATAGGCTACTATTTACATCCAGGTACTACACGGGCGAAGCCGTGGGCAGAAGCTAGTATGAATGTAAAGGGAAACACTGTCGGAAAGGCCACTCGACAATCTTTTTAACCGGACCTTGCACAAATTGGCACGTTAGCAGTGGCGGAAGCTAAAAGATAGTGCCGTAAAATTCGACGGCAACGTAACGTAGGATGGTAAGGTCGCCGTGCTTGATATTACTTTTAATGATTGCAAATAATGATGGGCTATCTGAACCAAAGTTAAAAAAGTGGTGCTCACAGGCCACAGGGTCACTTAGTGCATTCGAAAGGGTAATTCCACAAATACCCCCTCAGAAATCCTTTTTCAGGGTGATAACTGAACCTTAACGTAAAAAAGTACAAAAATCTCCAAGGGTAAGGACACTTGAACTTACATTTCATTGTATTTTCATACAATGAGAAGTACCTAAGATCAAATAGGTACGCCAACAGATACATGCAAAGTGAAGACCCAATAAAAGGATTCCGCGTATCGTAGGTATCAGGTTCAACGAGTACCGTAGTTCACATAGGCACATATAAAAATGACTTTTTTAAAACAAGCTTTTTCATATTCTTCTCGACAAACCTTTTCCTCTGCTACCTATATCTGCTACCTATGCATAAAATATTTGTCCGCCATCTTTGGGTGTCCGCCATTTTGGATTTAGAATGATTCTACTTAGCTTACCAAGAATAGACATCTAAACCAAATCTGTACGCACAATTTCAACTCGATCAAATGTGGATATCTGGTTAAAAATCAGTTGCAAGCTTTGACACATAAATATATATTTAAAAGCTAATAAAATAACTTATTTGACTTTATGAGACGCGAGTAGTAGGTGCGGGTTGATTTCACATCATTCATTGAAAGCCTTAGATTGGATTTACGAAAAGCTACTCTTGAAACAGTTAAATACACCATATCCCTATATGGGGCTTAAAAACTCAAAGGGGACTGAATCTGCACATGAAAGTGAACAAGTTTTCCCGAAAAAGAGTTTGCAAAAAGTTGTTCTCAGAACAAAAGTTGTTACCGGTGTGTGGAATAATCCCGGAATTTTAGACGTATTCTTAAACACCCTGTATACATAACTATCTAGGAGATTTTCACTAGTTTTCCTATGTTTTAGACTCCACTAATACCTAAGTACCTTTATCAAATGCATAAAAATACTGTATTTCTACTTTTATTTATTCAAAATGAAACTCGATGCCAATTCATTACGGAGATTCCAAGTTTAGTTTCCAATCGTTGAACCGTAAACTTCCGTTTACTGACCCTCAGCTTTCCTCCATCATTGATTGACCTCAAACGCAGCGTAACAGATTGGTACAGTGCCTTACTTTTTTAAAAGTTTGCCATAAGTTTAAATACATAAATACAATAATATTCCCTTGTCAATACATCTATGAAAATCTGATGTATTTTCACAAAAATATTCATTTGTTTAAGAAAAATAGCGATAATCACAATGTTAATACTAGAAATAACTATAAACCCTCTATTGCCACTTGTAGATTCCATAAAGTTAGTAAATCGTTTGAAGGGCAAGGTGTATGCTTATATATATAACAAACTCCCAAAAGTTATACAAAAATTGACAATTAACAAATTAAAAAAAACGTAATCAAACAAAAACTTTATAAAAAGGCATACAATTGAAAATGGTCCAACTCGATAAAAAATTTAGGTTCCTATTGTTTTGTAAAAGGCACATTAAAAAGAATAACCAGCCTTGTTTTTTTGCCTTTCTTTCCTGGCTTGGTCGCGGAGGAACAGGCAGTAGATAAAACCGACTTTTCAAAGTGATCCTTGTGATTTTAATTAATAAGTGAAATTTTTACTTTGACTATCAGAATTTAAAGATGAACATTATTTCCATACGACAAAGCTTCAGTTGCCGTACTCATATCGTATTCAGTCATTTTTATCAGACAAAAAAGTCTCAATTTTTGCCATGATTAAATCGGCCCGTTTGTATTTATTTTTCAAGTTAAAAACATGAGCTTAAATTCTTCGATAATATCTATTGAAAAGTTTTTCTCAAAGGCTTAACCAGTTATTAAAAAATATAACCGATATTTTGTTTATCGAACTTTTTTACGTTCTCGTTAGTGATATTTATAAGGATTTCAAGTCATTGTTTTACATTTATATTATTTAATAAATTAGTGGACATTAAAAACCTTTTCACATTGTGTATTATAATGATCTTATGGATAAAGTTGACTTAGAATTATTTCAGTTTGGTATCATTTTAGAATATCTAATAACTCGTACCCACTATTCTCTTGCTGATATTTTGCTGATGGCTTGGAAGCGACGACGCTTATCCTACCGACAGTATTGTTATTAGTTAATATTTTTCGATAAATCATTTATGAATTAATTGTGTTGTATTACTAGATTTTTTTTACTTTGTCCTCAGATAAGTTATAGAACAGATAGTTGCGATCGAGCTGCGGTTTTAGCGCCAGATGGAACTGATCGTAAGGAGACAGTATCTGGGCCGCCGCCACCGCAGGGCTCCTCGGAAATAGATCGCAGAATACTTATCAATAATACCACTAACCTATGAATTTATGTGAACTGCTGAAGTGTTACCGCTGAAATATAATATCACTCGTTTTATAAAAATAATGAAAAAAAAACTTTTAGTGCAGGCGATAAGCGCTTTCCATCAGGTAGGCCGTAAGCCTGTTTTTCTCGTCCATATTAAAAAAACGCGTGACCAGAGAGTTGGCTCTTATCTAGGTCAACGTACTAGCATTGCCATTCAGCGTGGCAATGTGGCCAGTATTTTGGGAACTCTTCTGTCTCGTAGTCATCTGGATCAGTATAGCTATCTAGATAGCTATCGTTTGCAACAGTCTTTAGATAGCTAGCTGTTTCATCTGTATTTTCTGACGACTTCGGTGTCACGGCGGGCTGCGACGCAAGAGGTGCGCGTTAGATTCCCGCTGCGGGACAAGTATATGCTATTTTATTCCAAAAACTATCGTGAACTTGACTATTCATATTTTAAAAGTGGGAATTTCACCGATAGTGCCTTTACCGATAGTGCAGTACGTGAAAATTCCCGTTTTTACAATATAAATATTTGCTAGTCCTGTAGATATTTGTTTCGGTCTGGGTATTGTGGTACCACGGGACTCGTAGTTTCAGATACAGGGAATCCTAGCCAGTGTTGTTCGTAGATGCACAAATTTGTGCCACATCAACGTGTCAAATTACGAATTGACTAAGGAAGCAGGCTAGTATCGTGTCAAGACTCTGTATATGTCGGTTGGCTGTTTTTTTTCTATCTGCCCGTTTCTGGCTTGGACTAGGAAAGAGGACTAGGTATGTATCAAGATACTTCCCATTTATGACATTCTCAAATCTGTACTGAGGTATAGTACCTACCCGTGAGTACCAAGTAGGTAGTAAGCAGAGGCAAATCGAAATAATACATTTGGCACACAGAATACTTGGTTCCCTATGATAGATATCTTCAGATACATACTCATTGTGTAGATCTTTGTACCACCAAGTACCAAGTAGGGGTTAGAGGCACCTTCAAACATTACATTGGGCACATGCCCGTGTTTGTAAGTAGTTAGTAATTTACGTGGATGCAACCTGCATCCACCGCTTATTGCAACACTAACTCGAATAAACGTGTAAATGTTTAACCGTATTTTTTTTTATATTTTTTAAAATTCACCTTTTTTCAGAAATATTATTCAACTAGCTTCTGTCCACGGCTTCGCCCGCATGGTATCCTGATAAAAAGTAGCCTATGTGTTATTTTGATGTATAAGATATATTACTGTAAATTTTCATCAAAATTCGTTCAGTAGTTTTTACGTGAATGAGTAACAAACATCCATCCTCACAAACTTTCGCGTTTATAATATTAGTAGGACTAGCTTCTGTCCACGGCTTTGCCCACATGGTACCCGGATAAAAAGTGGCCTATGTGTTATTCTGATGTATAAACTATATTACTGTAAAGTTTCGCGTTTATAATATTAGTAGGATAGGATTATTTTTACATAAAATAGCATTTGGAATGTTAATTCTACGGAAAATAAAAACACCAATCTCACACGAATATTGCAATTAAGTATTTTGCACACCGTTTACTCTTACATTTTTATTGCAAACTTGTAATTTTATTCGTGGGAATTTAAAAATAAAAAATCGTAAAAGTATTTACCGAATTTTGGAGTTTGCCTATGGTAGGTAACTTTCTATATGATTGCAATACTAACTGAAGGCACGCCATCAAATTTTCGTTTCAAAGATATGCTGGTTTCCTTAAGATGTTTTCCTTCACCGCTTTGAGCACATATTGGTGCGCATATCAATAATTCTAGTAGAAAAATCATTGGCACACGACCGGGTCTGAACTCACGACCTTCAGATCAGAAGTCGGGAACCGCCTACTAGGCCAACACAATTCTTATCATGAAACGATGTCGGACTATCGTGATATTATTGGGCCGGGGGTGAAATAATTATCTGAGTGGCCGAGTAGCTATTTTACTAAATCCTTTCATTATACTTGGGTCTTTCCTTTCAGGGAATAAGATGAAATTATTTTAGCTACAGATTAAACAAACAAAATGCTAGACACTTTTCACACAGCATCATCAAGCCCCAAAGTAAACAGAGCTTGTGTTATGGGAACTACATGACTGATATACTACTTACATATATTTTTGTAAATACACACATTGCTATACATAGAAAACACCCAGAACGATTTCATATCAGCGAAAAAAAATCAGCTGTTCTATACATTTCAGCCAAATAGGTATTGATCTTAAGTATGGACCAGCTGATTTTTTTCGCGTTCACATTGTTGGTTCCATAGTAAAAGTTGTTCATGTTGATGGGTACTTTCACTCCCTGAAGTTTTCGGGAGTAGTCTTATTACATCCTGTATGAACTGCATACATTTGTTTCGGTTCTCGGTATAAACAATTGCCCCGAAGCGGGAATCAAACCCACAACGCCCTCTGCGCCAAAGAGGTCAGAAAAATATTAAAACTGAATTTTACTTTCATATTTCAACGGGATAATATTTTACCGGCGCAGCCTTCTCAAATACAATGACGGAACTCAATTCCCGAAGATGAATGAATCATCTGTAGGCGGAAATAACGCTGGAAAATAAATCATCTAATGAACAATTGATTCACAAAGGAGTAAAAATAAACCCGTTGATTTTCTGTCTTTTCTTTCCCTTGATTGGATTTGCAAGAGGGGTTCTATTCATAGAAATTATATTTTTCCTAAAGTCAGAACGCATAATCATAAAGTCATATAATCATTACTAACGTAAATCATTATTTACTGACATATATTTTTTTTGTGCCTTAATTATTTTATTAATTTATAAGTAAATTTTGCAAAGATTAAGTTTTTATATAACACCCGGAAAATATTGATTTCTTACAATATGCTTGCTTGGAAGATCCGACTCTGTTAGGATGTTAGGTTTTTTTTGGCAACCCTGAAGGTTTTCTTGCAAACCATGCTTGCTTGCTTGCTTGCCTGCTTTTAGTAATTATATGTTAAATTTTGATCATGTTTTAATATTAGGATAATTGACTATTAGGATTACGAATTTAAGGATCATTAATGTTCAAACGTATGTCTCTTCAATGTTATGTCTAACGAACAGGATAAATGATTTAATCTTGAGTTATCATTGTGAACGTTAAACAATATGGAAAAGAAAAGACCAAGATAATTAATTATAATAATAAATAAATAATAAATAATGCTGGACATTTTCACACAGCATCATCTAGCCCCAAACTAAGCAGAGCTTGTATTGTGGGAACTACATGACTGATATACTACTTATATACATTTTTTTGTGTAAATACATACATATTATACATAGAAAACACCCAGACCCGAGACAAATATTTGCAGATACAAACATTTGTCCCGTGGCAGGAATTGAACCCGCAACCTTCTGCATCTCAGGCGGGCCTTCGCCCACTGCGCCATAGATAATTAATCAGCTGGTTCTTATCTGGGTCAACGCATTATCATTGTTTGGAAATGCAGCCAGCTTTTTTAAACGCTTCCATCTGGTAGTGATTTGGAGCAGTTGATCTATCTAAAGAGTATTTTTTGTATATTACCTTTTTGTATAAAGTTGTATGAATAAATATAGCAAACATTAGGGAGGGCTTGGAAGAACCATCATCACGGTCGGTCAGACCGTTACGCCACTGAACCATCGATCGATCGAAACTAAACGTTATATTATATTTCTAATATTTATTTATAATAATTTCGGGAAGTTGATAAAAAGCCCTATTTGAAATTTCATCCCCCATTTTTCACACTTAGTGGTGTTTTTTTTAACTTTAAATAAGCCCTATTCATTAAAAAAAGAATCATTAAAATCGGTTCACATATATCGCGTAAAATACACAAAAAAAACATACGGACGAATTGAGAACCTCCTTCTTTTACCCACGACGAAACGGATCCCCTATATGTGTTTAGGGTGAGAGGTTGTTTGTGTGTGTGTGCACTCTAATGTTGCCATTTTTTTTAAATAGGTTGTAAATAATGCTAGTTTTAGATACTCGTAGTAAACAGATTTCCTTGATCACATAATGCCTGAAGGTAACCAGTGTAATGAAAAACTCTGGCTTTTCCCAGGTCTCCTAATGCGTACTTTACCCACTTTCATGTTACTCTGTTCGTCTGTCTGAGAAAACGCCTTTTATTGAGGTAATCGAAGGGCAACGTTGCTGCCTTTTATTTGGAGGTTTCGTTATTTACGGGTGAATGGACAAACAGAGATGATTTTGGACCGACAAAAGATAAGTGATTGTTTTTATATTCATTCCTCAACCAGAAATATTGTAAGTCATTGGTTGTGTCCACAGAATACTCGTAGGACCCCGTAGTGGTATCTAGGTGACAAAAAACAAATAGCCCTATATTATTGTCTCCGTTAATAAATGAATTTAATTTATCTGCCTATCTATATTTATTATATAGATAGGCAGATAATAATAATAATCATTTTATTCCAAAAACTATCGTGAACTTGACTATTCATATTGTAAAAACGGGAATTTTCACGTACTGCACTATCGGTGAAGGCACCGACTAAGTTTCGAGTCATTCCAAGAGTCTTCATCAGGGTGAGTGAACGCGACTTGCTCCCTCCGCGTCGCGCCGTGCACTAATAGTGCAGTACATGAAAATTCCCGTTTTTAATACAATTATAATAATAATAATATTTATTTATTCAGACAAATGTTTATTTTTTTTATACAACCCTAAAACTAGGGTAGTACAACAAATAGCGTATATTGTAAGCTTTTGTTCCGTAGTATCTACTGACCATTCTTGTACAAGTCGCAATATTGTTCAAATCAAAACACTAGGATTTTACACGAGTTGCACCAGGTAGACGCTAGCGGCGCTAGATGGCGCTGTTAATGAATTACGATACCTCAGTGTTACCTGTTAGTGACGCTTTTGTTCTCTGCTATAAATCAAAGCTATCTGCAGCTCAAGTCTGGCGGCATGCCAGGCTTGTTATAATGCAATACATTACTCACAGTAACTAAACTTTGATTTTCCTTCTGTTTACCGAACGACTTTGTGTTTATGGACCAAATAAATATTTATAGGAGCGGGAAAGCGATGGTAGCAGCATCTACCAAGAGTTTTCCAATATAATATCCTAGATGGCGGCTATGTAACATGCTTTGATACTTTTGTTCTCCCATTATTCATCGACGGCCTGTAGACGTTCTTTGCTGAACATAAGGCCTACCCCAAAAATGACGAACGATCTTGAGCTATTGTCACTACATAAAATCATCATTAGTTTATAGCTGGCTATAGGCCTGTTCAAATACACGCCTGAGCCCGTTGTTCGGCTCTTCTCAATCAATTTCTTGCCACCTTTTCCAAGTCATCGCTCTTCCTATTTTAGTAGTCAAGGTGCTCCACACTAAATTACGAGAACATTTGCTAAAACGCGATCTTCTCTGGAGAACTCGTTTACCCCAACGATTGTCGGTTGTCAAAAGGTCTATTGCACTTTCGTGGATTTGGATAAGGACTATGATAAAGTGATGAGGAACGAACTATGGTCGGTACTGTCACTGTATGGAGTGGAAAGCAACCTAATTCGAGCTCTGAAGTCTATCTATGAAGAATCCAGTGCTTGCATAAGGATAAACGGGTCATATACTGAATGGTTTAGTATCCAAAAGGGTGTTAGATAGGGAGGTGTAGCGTCACCGTGGCTGTTTAATCTATTCATGGACAGTTGTTTGAAAGAAAGTGAATGTGGATTAAGAACGAATGAGTTACTTATCAAATGTCTTCTCTACGCCGATGATCAGGTTATACTTGCGTCATCGGTGGATGAGTTACAAGAGATGGTAACAATTATGCATGAAGCGTTTGAAAGAAAAGGGATGAAAGTTAATTGTGAGTAAGATGAAAGTAATGGTTATTGATAAAGATCAATTGTCTGAGACGGCACGACAAGCCGTGCATAAAGGTGTGTTAGTGCCGACATTAATGTATGGAAGTGAAAGTTGGGTATGGCAGAAGAAACATCAAAGTCGAGTGAATGCACTGGAGATGAGAGCTTTGAGAAGTATGTGTGGTGTAACTTTTGAGTGATAGAGTGAGGAACAGTGTGCTAAGAGAGCAGTGTGGAGTGAATGAAGATGTAGTAACGAAAGTTGAGAAAGGTATGTTGAGATGGTTTGGACATATAGAAAGGATGGACGAAAGTAGATTAACAAAACATGTATACAAGGCGAGCGTGAATGGGATAGTTGGTAGAGGAAGGCCTCGGCGAACGTACTCTGACCAAATTGGAGACATTTTAGAAAAAGGCCAGGTCAGAAGTACACTAAACCGCCGAGCCTGTATGAAGAATGTGATGAGGATGAATTAAGTGAAAGAGTTACGCCAGAATTGTAGCAAGTGGAAATTCTTGGTCTCTGCCTACCCCTCCGGGAAACAGGCGTGACTATATGTATGTATGTATGTATGTATTGTCGGTACTTGACCAGCTATATGGAATTCAGGGCTATCAGGAATATCAGGGCTGAATTTTTGCATTACAATAAAATTATTTATGTAAGTGATGCAAAACGACACCATGAGTGCAGTCGATTACAATATTACGTGATGCAGGACCGAGTAACAATAGCTAATTTAGTACCACACAATATCAAATTTAGCGATTCGCTTCCAGATAATATGCGATCTGCTGGCTCGCGTATTTGCTAGCTGACAATTATATAAATTGCTTCCTCTATAACGTTGGGCAGCAAAATAGGTGAAAATTATTCGAAATAGAGTAACAGTGTAATATACAAAATGGCGGCGGACCGATAAGCGTTAGTCATTCTGCCACCGAGAAACAAGATTACGGGCCGAGTTGACAAGTGATATTATTATTCCTTATTACTGTGAGAACTTTAGGAATTATGAATAGTAGGCTGTACCCTGACTTCTGATCCAAAGTTCGTGTGATTCTAATCATGCAATGATTTTTAAATTTGTGTGCGCTTAGTTAACATAATTATTGTGTTCAATACGGAAACATGGTCAGGAAACCGACATGACCAAGAACCAAAAATGCGACATCGGTTTGCGTTCTAATAAGCAGCGATGGGCTTGCATTCTGACATGTGGAATGCCAACTAATATGCATAAAGCGGGCATGTGCGAACATGGGGCTGTCAGAGACGAACGTTATACGATGAACAACGTTGTACGCTTAGACAAGTCTCTGGCTTAGTATCCTTAGAGATCTGCGTATTATTACTTTTTTATTAGCTTTAGTATCACTGCGGTCATCACAGGCTTATTGTGATCGCCCCTCAAGGGGCGTTCGTAGTTCACCGCTCAGCCATACAGCTGTTAGAAACTGCAGGATCTTTTTGGGCGTGATGAGTTTTAGTTCATCCGAGCTGAGAATGTGTTGCCCCAGATGAAGGCTACGCTTATGTATCAGTGATTCACACTCTCCTAACAGATGAAGGGGCGATTCGTTAGCCTTAGATCTGCGTAACTCCATCTGAGGATCTCCATCTGTGGATAACAGTGTGACTTGTGAGCGTATTTATTTTTTGTTTTGAAAATGACTACAAAAAAAAATATTTTCCGTGAATTATTCGATTAAATTGGGCCTTGTTTCACCCTGTCTCATGTGCATTTTAAGGACACTCACTGTATTTGTAGTATAAAATGTTAAATTCATTTAGGATAATGAGTTAATTGATGATCCTTTGAGTTAAATTAATAAATACTTAACATATTGGTATTGACTGTGATACACATACCTCAGTCTTGATTCCATGGCTTTAACAGGCAAAATAGCGATCAGTGGAGATGATTTTCCATAAACCAATGCAATGTTATATCATCATTATAGATGACACGTTAATTTATTCAGAATACAAATTGAGCAGGCAAAGATAAGGCTAAATAGTGGAATATAAATACTGTAATCCTACAGGAAACTTCACATGTGAAAGATAAAGAAAGTCAATTGGTTTTTGCTTTCTCTGGCCGGCGCTGTAACAGACCGCCATTCTTTTTAGAGAAGATTTACGAATTTTTCTAAATGAGATTTGGGACGGGTGGAAATTTATATCTTCAAATGAAGCGTACTCTTTTAGTATCGATGGAATTTCACTTTGCAAGTTCGTTTGATCATATATCTATTACTAGCTTATGCCCACGGCTTCCTTATAAAAAGTAGCCTATGTGTTATTCTGATTTATAAGCTATATTACTGTAAAGTTTCGTTAAAGTCCTTACAAAAACAGCGCGAAAGAGTAACAAACATCCATCCTCACAAACTTTCGCGTTTATAATATTAATAGGATTTAGCGAAATCTGACTAGAGATCGATACGAAACTGAATAGGATAGTAGGAAGGCAAAATTTCGGTAATTATTTAAAGTCACACTTGTTTTTTTGGAAAGGTAGGTCCTGGTATACCTCTATCGCTTCGTTCTTCCTCATCAAATTCGTCATACAAGCACATAGGTTTTGGGTACTCTTGACTTGGCCTTTTGCCATCTAGAACGTCTCCAATTTGGTCAGAGTACGTTCGCCGAGGCCATTATATCATATGGCCAACTATCCCATTCACGCTCGACTTGTTTCTAACCGCCTTCAAAAGAATGAAGAAGTTCTCAATTCAATTGTTTTTTTTTATGTTTCTATCTTGTTTGAAAGGTTTGCTGGAAGAAAACTCTTGTTAGGGTAAAGCTCGCATTTGTAAATGTCCTATATGTAAGTCTTTTATCTGTATTATCTGTGTGTACAATAAAGAATAAAGAATAAAGGATATCTTCGCCAGTTGGTAACCAATTTTGATGATTATTTTGTCGTTGTATAGAAAATGATTCTGAAGAGGTCCCATGAAAGTTTTATTCTGCGGGATCGCTACTTTTCCCGTAAAACTCAAAAAACATTATCTTATGGAATCACGACTAGCCGAAACATTCTTTATGGGCTTTTTTACTTTTGTTTTTTTATTCGAAAGAGTGTCATCCCGAGTGAGCAAAATAATGTAAGCACGTGAAGAAGACGTTTTTCAACATTTAATGTCTCATATTATGTTAATCTTATTTCATCCATCCTTTCTACTTATCTAAACTATCTCATCTTGCTTTTTCAATTGGATAAAATTGGTATTTTTAATTAAGCCTACTATTTACAAGGGAATTCAGGCCACTCTCAGTGTAATTTGTCTTCTACGCCCAGCTTTTAAGGGAAAGCTAGTTCAGTGTTTCGTAAAAATCCATTTTCATGTTCACTTGACCGAATAGATGATTTACATTAGTTTTTAACACAATTTTAGCCATTTTACAGTCAGACATAAATAACCGATAATAACATTTTTTTTAATACTTCTAATGAGGAAAGCAAGTATACAGCCCGCCTGTTGGTAAGCGCTTACCGTAGCTCAATACCAGAAGTATAATGATTATGCTGGACATTTTCACACAGCATCATCTAGCCCCCAAGGAAGCAGACCTTGTGTTATGGAAACTACGTGACTAATATACAACATATTTAATTTTTTTTTGTAAATACGTACATATTATACATAGGAAACACCCAGACCAGAGATAAATGTTAAAAGATCATACAAACATCTGTCGGGCATTGAACCTATTCTATTGTTTTCTATTTTACTTAAGCTCAGTATGTGTTTTCTGGTTTTCAGCTTGAACCAAAGAGTGAAGAAGGTTAGAGTATTAGCGACTGTGAAAATTGAAATTATGAATTATGCGAAATGAATGTGAGTTTTTATTGCAATTATTTTTGTATTTTGACATTTGTGTGACAGATGTGTAACAACAGATAAAAAAAATAGGTTTATGGAATATTCAGGCTTTAGTTTTTTTATACTGAGGTTATTTTAGTTCCTAGTTTTCTTATACCTGTTTTTTGTTTAGGTACTTATACCTTAGTAGGTACTTACTAGGAGAAAGAACAGAGTAAATGAAGTAAAGTAAAGTAAAGTTGATTTTCTTCATTTATATTGTTTTTATTTTAGTTATTTTTTAAGAATCTGGTCCTCAAGCTTACTACACAGTTGTTTGTCTGCTCAACATTGTCACTCATTTATTGTTTTTGTGTGCGCACATAAGTTATGTTCCCAACCAGATCAAAACTGTATTTTAGATATTGTATTTTTTTTTAATGTTTGTAACGTGTAATGTGTGCTTAAATGAATAAATAAAAAATAAAATAAAACGGACTTAAAAGAAAGGAGGAGGTACTTTTCCTCACCTCAGAACTCCGTCGTTTATAAACCGTTTTGGAAAATTCTTTGTTTTGATTATTCGAAAGTGTCATCGCGAGTTTTGAAGTCATTTTTTTGGACATTTAATGTCTTATTTTTATTTGATCGTGAATTGAAAAACCTTAGTACATAATTAAAAGTGATAATTATATAATTATCACTTTTAATAAAATACGACCATATGGTCGTAGTATGTACCAACAATAAGTCCTAGTATGTACTATAAAGGCAGGTTTAAGGAGTTGTCGAACCTTTTCAGTTTTTGCTGGATCAAGCCCATTTGTCTATGCGAACTTAGGCTCATAGATCGTAACCCAATATTGTTCAGTGTGCCTACATATGAAACCTGCTAATTTCACATGATTTAACTGACTTCTAAGTGTTACTCAGTAATAGGTGCTGGAAAATAAGGATGAGTTAAGTAACAATTTATTTATCATGTAAAATAAGATCAGCAAATTTGGCTTGAAAATTGCTCTATTGGGATTACAGGCGCCTTTAATGTTTGCATTAAAATAATACTAGCTTCTGCCCACGGCTTCGCCCGCGTGGTATCCAGATAAAAAATAGCCTATGTGTTATTCTGATTTATAAACTATGTTACTGTAAAGTTTCATCAAGCGTGAAAGAGTAACAAACATCCTCGCAAAATTTCACGTTTATAATATTACTAGGACTAGCTTCTGCCCACGGCTTTGGGCTACTTTTTATACAGGTAACACGCGGGCACGGCTTCTGCCCGCGTGTTACCTGTATAAAAAGTAGCCTATGTGTTATTCTGATGTATTAGCTATATTACTGTAAAGTCTCATTAAAATTCGTTTAGTAGTTTTTGCGTGAAAGAGTAACAAACATCCATCCTCACAAACTTTCCTATTTATTCTTTATTGTACATACAGAATATACCGATAAAAAAATTACATATGGAGCATTTACAAAGGCGAGTTTACCCTAACAAGAGTTTTCTTCCAGCAAACCTTTTTTATATCTATGTATAATCAAAATTACTCATAAATAGATCATCAAATTACTTCCAAGCATCAGCTATCAGCCCATTGCAACCTTACCATAATATCAAGTTACTTATTGATAACAAACGTGACCAGGGAGTCTAGACAAATACCTCACGCTTAGTTTTACTTTCACGCTAACGCATATTTGTCAAGGTACAACTTGGCAGTAGTCACGTGACATTTCCACAGCTTATGTCGTTTCCATACAATTTAATATTTCCGCAGGCGTTACGTTAACAGAAAGTGATATTTGTCTAGACCCCTACAATTGGGGACCTACATTATACCTACAGCGTCTAAGCGTCTTGTATTGTTCCAGATTGGCTAAAAGACGCTTAGACGCTGCCCGGACGACATGGTCACGTGATAAACGCTCGCCTGAAAAACAGACTGAGAATAGTAATTCGCATTGGTAGAAATTAGCGAATCAGCAGTTTACAGTCTTTTTCGTTGAGTCCTTTAGAGCGCGTTGCCCGCTCTAAAGGACTCAACGAAAAAGACTCTCAATGCCTAGGTATTGCAGATGTTAATAGGCTACAATAACCGCTTACCATATGTATGTATGTCTGGTGGATCGTATGTATGTCTTCCTTGATATAACATAAACAATAGGTAGTAAAAAAATATAATGAATCAGATTTAGGTAACATTATGAGAATTATAAAACTTCAATATCACTATAAGTAGGTTTAAACTCCATGTACAACAATATGGATATATCAACTCGTAAATATATTATTATCCATTACACTAGGTGTTAATCTAGGTGTTAGCAAGCTGAAGTGGCAGTGTGCCGGTCATATCTCGCGAAGAACCGATAACCGCTGGGATAAACGTGTTCTTGAGCGGAGACCGCGACTCGGCAAACGTAGTTTAGGACGCCCTCCGGCCAGGTGGGATGACAATCTGCAAAAGACTGCAGGCAGATGCTGGATGCGGCAAGCTGAAGACAGTGCGCTATGGCGCTCATTAGAGGAGGCCTATGTCCAGCAGTGGACTAATATAGGCTGATGATGATGACACTAGGTGTTTGCTTAAGAATACATTAGGATTCCCTGTATCATGAGTACCGTATCACAACTAGACCCGACAAATATTTTGATTCCGGGAAGAAATCTAGTAATAACAGTTAGTTGAAAGGTCAAGGAGTATAAGATAGTGGACTTTGCCCAGCAGTTGGACAACATTAAGTAAGATGATAACGCTTGATCAAAATTTTTGGTCAACTATCTAATCGGAAGACCAAAGTGTCAACACTCGCAAAATAGCAGAGTAGGAAGGGCTGAAGGCGTTACTTATTCAGTTAGTGGTAACTCGGTTGGGCCTACGCGGCGAGGTCACAGAACAAATAGTACTACCAGAGTTCTGAAATTCCACTCGACGCAATACTAACCACTCATTGAAAATATGTCAGTGAAATCACTAGCAAAGGGGCTGAAGCAGAGAATATGCTCTAAGAATCTCAATGATCTTTTATGCAAACTTTTCAAGATTAAAAAAAGCCAAACCTTCTTCTAAAATACCACTTGCGAAAAATTTATTCTGAAATGAAGCAATAGTTGATAAAATTTAGAAGAATAGGTTCTCACTATAATTATGTTGATTACATGTTCTTACCTCGTACGCTTGTATGGGCTACTTTTTGATACGCGATTTCGGCATCTGTCTGCGCCTTAATTAGGTAATATTAAATAACATTACCTGCGCCATATTATATTTTTAATTTAAGAAAAGTTGATGAAGAAATCAAGGCCCTCACTGGCCTTCCTATCACCGTCGCCTTGAGACAAGCCGAAGATAGAGCGGCATGGAAACAGCTCGTCTTCTCGTCAACAAAACTTTCCAGGACGGGCGCGACCTTCAGTAATGAAGAGTGCGACAAAGAAGAAGACGAAGAAGATAAAGAAAAGGGTGTATCCAGAACCAGAGCTTTGCCACAGATCACAAGGAAGGCAATATTTTATTCCTACTTTAAAATATATGCAGCGCTCCTAGCGCAGCGCTATTTTTAACAATGTTTTATTCATTTATCTTAGATCTTCATTTGGCCATAATCTGACCTGATGGCAAGTTATAATATGGCCGACGATGGAGCATGTTATGTATGAAATCACGCACCCAAAACATATTGCATCTATTCATATTGTAAAAACGGGAATTTTCACGTACTGCACTATCGGTGAAGGCACCGACTAAGTTTCGACTAATCAAGTTCACGATAGTTTTTGCAATAAAATATTGCATCTAATATGCGCATTCAACTCATTTATAATTATTTTGAAATGACGTAGGCCTGGCTCGGTAGGCCCGATGAAATTATTTCTCGCCAGGCGGTATAATCCTCGCGGCGCGACGACGGTTGAATTTCATTTATCTGGGCTGTCTGGACGATAGATACCATGGATACATACGGGTGGTAATTACGCACTGTTACGCGCTGTGGAATTCGAATAGCCTTTCAAAAGTAGGAGTGCACTTGATATAAAACTGATATAAAAGATATTGTTACGAGCTAGGGTTCGGGATAAAATAATTAAGTCCAATTAAACACCAAAATTAACACTGTATTAATAATCACTCAATAAAAATGTCAACAGAACAAATAACACAACAAAACTACACCTTTAAAATAAAAACACTAAAACACTGTATCACTTGGTATAACACTAGCGCAACGGTCACTTCACTAGTCACTGGGTATCGCTCTCGAATCACTTCCAATAATTCACTTTCCAATCTTGAAAAGAAACTGACTCTACCGGTCGCTTGCCGCGCTTATATATCTCGTAAGACATCTCTTCCAGAACAATCTAGTAGGAGGCGTGGCCATCACACTGTCTCACTTCGCTCTGCCCTGTCTCGTACCGTATCGAACGTTCTGCAAACTACCGTCCTTTTCTAGCGCGGTTTGTGCCAGTCGATACTAGATGGCGGTAATAAGTAGTGCGTCCATTTGATAAGAGATGGCGCTAGCGTACCGTAGTTAGCTAGGCCGCGATCGTCACAATATAAAAGTTTGCTGAAATTATTAGTAATTATTCAATAACGTTACCAATATTTGAGCAGCTTTACTGCATCCATTCGCGGTGTAATAGCTATATATGAGCTTCGTAGTTAATGCTTAGTACATGTAACATACATGCTGATCCAACAAGTATTAGTCAAACCGGCAAGTGTAAGTGAATAAAACCAGATTCTATTTACTAAGCTACAAGTAGACGACAAGTGACTATCCCCATCAAAATTACTTGCACTTTTAACTTGTTGAGGTTAAGGTGTTTCATTTTGTTCGAATTTCATCATTTCGTTCGGAAACCCATATAATCATAAAATCATAAAAAATCTTTAGGTATCGATCCTCATGACAAAGGGTGAAATAAAAGTATGCAACGAAAAATGTTGTGAATATGGTACCGCTGAACCGTTGCACAATATTGTTTTCACCTCCTGTTTTTCAGACAAGTGTTCTACACGTGTCCGTGCCGTTTATGGTTCTCTGTGTTTCCATTACGGAACCCAGATTACGTCGCCGCGTTTTCGGGCGGTTAACGAGATCACGCGCCTGCCCGGAAGCAAGACGCTTACGTTGGAGAATTTTGAAAAGAAACTCTATTTTCTCTTGGGAACCACCTAATCTTTAGGTATAGACGGCGAAAAGAGGAATGGGAAATTCAGTTGACTTATCATCAGTTTAGAGGGTGTAACCGGAACTGCGATAAAGATATAAAAAGAGCGCGTAGGGCAATGCCGATCAAGAGTAATAATTATGTTGGCATGCAGGTTCGCCCGTTGCAAGTGAAAATCACTTATTTAAAGCCTAGACATTTTTATACGAGCAGTCTGTAGTTTACCTCTACTCAAAAGTCGCTAAGTCGACCCGGAGCGACAGTTCAGTTCAGATGTAAACGTAACTACGATAAAGATATAAATAGAGAGCGTAGAGCAATGGCGATCAAGAGTAATTTTTATGTTAGCATGCAGGTTTGCCTGTTGCAAGAAAAAATACAATTTTAAATCCTATAACTTTTTATATGAGCAACCTGGTATTTAGCTCTACTCAAAAGTCGCTAAGTCGATCTGGAGCGACAGTTCAGTTCAGGTTTAACCGTAACTTCGATAAAGATATAAAAAGAGAGCGTAGGGCAATGCCGATCAAGACAAATAATCATGTTGGCATACAGGTTCGCCATTCGCAAGTGAAAATCACTCTTTTTAAATCCTATAACTTTTTATACGAGCAGCCTGTAGTTTAGCTCTACCCAAAAGTCGCTAAGTCGACCAGTAGCGACAGTCAGTTCAAGTTGTGGACGCGCATCCAAGTGATTTGGGAGCGATACCCAGTGATTAGTGAAGTGTTTATAGTGCGATAGTGTTGTAGTTACAGTGTTTTTGTTTTAATTGTGTTATTTGTTTCGCTGTACATGTTATGGTGATTTTTTTCGTATACAGTGTTCAATTGGACTTAATTATTTTATCCCGTACCCTAGCTCGTAACAATATTATTATTATTTTTTTGACATTTTCACATATCATCATCTAGCCCTAAAGTAAGCAGAGCTTGTGTTATGGGAACTATATGACTGGTATACTACGTATATACATGATTTTTTTTTGTAAATACATACATATTATACACTAGTTGTTGCCCACGGCTTCGCCCGCGTGGTATGTTAATAAAAGTAGCATAATAATATGACCGTCTCCAGGCTTCAAACTATGTCCACCAACTTTTGAATGAATCGAACCAAGGATTGCAATTTATACAAAGTTTAGAACTCAATTGCACACGCCCAAAAGGTAGTTTTGAAAAAAATAAAAAATACGTGTTTCACACACACACACCCACACACACACACACACATACACACACACACACACGCACACAGACATTCGCATTTATTATATTATTATATTTACATAGAAAACGCCCGAGGAAAATATTTGTAGATCATACAAACACTTGTCCCGCTGCGGAAATTTAACCCGCAACCTTCTGCGTCCCAGGCGGACCTTCGCCCACTGCGCCACAGAGGTCCTCAATAATAATGGGTATAGAATGCTCACGATAGGGCTGGTCCATCAGTTCAAAGTCGCTCAGCGAGCTATGGAAAGATCTATGCTCGGAGTTTCTCTGAAGGATAGGATTCGTAACGAATACATCCGTCAGAGAACCAAAGTTATCGACGAATTAGCAAGCTGAAGTGGCAGTGGGCCGGTCATATCTTGCGAAGAACCGATAACCGCTGGGGTAAACGTGTTCTTGAGTGGAGACCGCGACTCGGCAAACGTAGTGTAGGACGCCCTCCGGCCAGGTGGGATGACGATCTGCGAAACACTGCAGGCAGATGCTGGATGCGGCAAGCTGAAGACAGGGCGCTATGGCGCTCATTAGGGGAGGCCTATGTCCAGCAGTGGACTAATATAGGCTGATGATGATGATGATGATAGAATGCTGATGGGGTTACCTCGATTCTGCAGTGCATCTACCATGTTTGCGGAGGCATGAGTTTATAGCTTTTATGCTATCATCCACAAAAAAAACTGCAAAGACAAGCAATTAGTTGCTCAGCAGACTTTGGGGTAATACCATGCCTGTATGTAATGAAGACTTTCATTCGAATCCTAGTCTATAAGTCTCATAGAGACTGCTTGTCTGGGACGTACCTAAGTGTGAGTCTGAGTGCATATATCTACCTACATAGCTACAACAATAACATAGTTTTTTGGTCATACTAACACAAATACGTTAGTATGACTAAAAAAACTATGAAATTATATTATATATATTTATAAATATATTTATAAACGTGAAAGTTTGTGAGGATGGATGTTTGTTACTCTTCCACGCAAAAACTACAACTTTTATTAATTCAGACAATTATATAAGTCTACTTGCGTTTGCCCATTATATAGCTTATACATCAGATACTACATAGCTTTTTTATCCGGGTACGACGCGGGCGAAGCCGTGGGCAAAGGCTAGTAGACTTATATAGGTGACACCGTGGTGGGGAACATTGTTTGTTCTACGACATTTTGGATTTCCATGTTTTTCATTCATGAAATGACCATCAAAGTTTTCATACTACCTACTCTTAGCACATCCCTAAAATCAACAAAACAGTTTTGTTGACTTTTGAGTGTGACGTGACAATGAACTCTTGTGACGAAACATGGAAATCCAAAAAGTCGTAGAACAAACAATATTCTCCACCACGGTGTCAATGACCTCCTTCCGGCATTATATACACATACTGGGACACCCTGTATAATTGTCTGAATTAATAAAATATTTTAATTTTAATTTGGCTTGCTAAAATAACGTTCGCTCAGACTTCAGCGCGCTACTATCCCTTCAAATGTATGATATGTATGATATGTATGTATTTAGAAAAAAAAAGTATATAAGTAGTATATCAGTCATGTAGTTCCCATAATACAAGCTCTGCTTAGTTTGTTTGATACTGTGTGAAAAAATGTCCAGCAATATTTATTTATTCAAAATCCTTATGGTCCCATGTCTGCTATAACTGTGGACCAGACTGCAACTCCCGTTGATAACTTTAGGCATTAACAGACATAAACTGTATCAGTCGTCCTTAGCAGTTGGATTAAGAGGTTACTACCTACCGCAGACTTATACCTTACCTACCTATATTACTTTTTAGTAGGTAGATACCTATCTTTTTATTATATCCTTTTATTTATCTGGGTGTCTGTTTTAGTGCAAAGTTGATGTCTTCTTTCCGTTTTGTCAAATAAAAATATATTTTTTCTTTCTTTCATTCTTTCTTTCTTTTTTTCTTTCTTTCTTTCTTTCTTTCTTACATATGATAGACATCCTCAGATACATACTCAGTGCGTTAATGTCAGGATACCAAGTAGGATGTAGTTAGAGGCACATCCAAACATTTCATTTGGCACATTATACAAGAAGTTAGCATTCTGGTTGCACCTATCACCGCTTATGGGTCTGAAAATGAGCGAGTATACCCACGAAAGTCCATATCTGACAACCAAAATAATAAAAACCCTCTGTAATGATAGGCTTATATCATCATCAGTTCCCATTAAGAAAATGAAAGGCTTCAAAACAGCAAAGTTGTAAGGTATGAAATATGTCCTTAGTATTTAAATATTACTATCAATTATCTCGGTGTATTTAAACATAATTATAGAATATTTTTTTTAACCAACATATCTTTTTCCACAATACACAAAAGTTATCTGGAATACAATGCGTTTTGGCATTAAGTTCACCTATGTGCGACTATTTTGTGAAATAAATAATTTTCTATCTATCTATGGGCCTCTTTTATTTGCAACTCCTTTCTTTTTTATTCACCCGACAAAAATATGCAGTAATAAAACCGTTTTATAAAGTTAATGTAGCAAAAACTGGGTATTCTTATTTTGTTGGACTTTTTAACAAGGTACAAGTTTCTTTTGCAAAGAAAATATCTGGAAAATAGGTATGAAAAAGTTTACAATGTCAGAGTGAAAATGACCAAGATATAGCATTGAGAGATTTTAAGATTAATACAGCCGAACCGACATTATACTGAAACTCAGTATCTACTCATCGCCTAAATTAGAAAAAAGACAGTTCTACTTAAATATTGAGTAGTTTTTATTAATTCCCCTTTCCCACTTGTAAAGGATCATTAAGAAGAATAACTTGCCTTCCTTGCATGGCTTAGTCGCGGAGGAACAGGCAGTAGATAAAACCGACGTTTCAAAGAGATCCTTGTGATTTTAATGCATAAATGAATTTTGACTTTGAATTTGACTTCCATTCCCACTTTGACCAGTGGGTGGTCCGATACCCATGCACGCAACATCTGACTCAGTGATGTATATGTAATGATTTGTTTTGTTTTATAATAATAAGTTTAGATTTTTTTTCATAATGTTGATTTTTATAATATGCTTATTTTTATTTCGTAAGTTGCCCTGGAACAGTAAGTTTATTCATAATGGTATATTTTGTAACAAGCCTCCCACGATACACGCACGTCCTCGTGCAAAGACTACCAAAATTTTAACCTACTTTGGATTAATTACATCCAGTACTCAAACCGAATATATATAGCAGACTTTTGACAAAATAGAAAATATTTTTATTCACAAAGTAGATTAAAATGTTTGTGGTCTTTGCACGAGGACGTGCGTGTATCGCGGGAGGCTGACTTAGGAAGAGCTAGAAGCCAACATTTGATTTCGGAGTTTATACCACAGCCGGGTAAACGGCAGCCGAAAATCCTTCCAAAACATATACATTCCCTCGCTGACTGACCAAAGGAATCCTTTTATCGAGGAAAGAGCCAGTCTTCTTATCTCCACCGGCGACCACTACGAGTGTTAACCTATTTTAATAATTATATGCTTCCTCCTAGAGTATCTATTCCAAGTGGCACGAAAATGTAGACATTAGCATGCCTTTCATTATTCTATCCCGACATGATACAAGTGCTATATAATTCAACATGTTGCTTAGACACATTTTCAGTGGACGAGCTGGTCGAGTTTCCCGAAGGACTGCTCTATAAACTAAAACAGTGTAGATAGTTTTTTTCGCTTTAATTTTTTAGCTTCTGCCCACAGCTTCGCCCGCGTGGTACCCAGATAAAAAGTAGCCATTATGTTATTCTAATGCATAAGCTATATAACTGTAAATTTTCATCAAAATCCGTTCAGTAGTTTTCGCGTGAAAGAGTAACAAATGTCCATCCTCACAAACTTTCGCGTTTATAATATTAGTAGGATTTTTATGTTATTCAGTGTATCATTTATTTAGTTGATGTTTTTGTTTTTAAGCTCTCATTTTGTTTTTTGCTTTTGTTAATTTATTCGTTTTTCTTCTTTTCATTTTTCTACTTAGTATAAATTTTAAAAGTTCCAACCACAAAAAAAATCAGCGCTGGTTATTGCAACTAATTATATTTTAGTCTTCATTATTAGCTCGGTTGGCATACTCAACTGCTTCCGACGCGGTTCCAGCACTTGTTACAGTTTTAAATATGACTCTGCTATCTACTATCTGCTTGGAATCTTTATTCAAGTTAGCGAACGTTGAGAATATTGTATTCAATTTCATTATTCATGTTATAACGCTTGGTGAGCGGGTTAGCGGTAAGGTTGCGTGCACATTTATCATACTTTAGAAATAACTTACCCCACAACAATTGGATTCCCCACAGGCCAAGGGGGTTTTAATGTTCAGAGGTTTTTCCCATAAAATATTTGGTCGGTATCAAGTACAAAAAGATTTATTTCTTTTAAAAATAGCTCCACTGTCTTGTAACTAACTAAAAACCGAAAATATAGTCAAGCCATTTTGGAAGTCAAATGAAAGTCTACTTCAAATAAATACTACATGACTGATATACAACTTCTATACTTTTTAATTTGTAAATACATACATATTATACAAAGAAAACACCCAGACCTGAGATAAATATTTGCAGACCATACAAACATTTGTCTCGTGGCGGGCCGACGCCCACTGCGCCACAGATGTCGGCAGAGGTCAAAATGTCGTATCGAAATGAAACTTTGTACGTATATGGATTTCGGATGTCAATAATATAATATAGTATCTTGAAGCTGATCTGATGATGGAGCCAGGAGGTGGATGGTGGAACTCTTCAGTGGCTACTAGTAAACCCCTCGTTTGGTTTCATATGATTCACTTTGACGAGTCCAATAGATTGGGCTTGGTAACGAGGGTCTGATAATGGAGCCAGGAGGTGGATAGTGAAATTACTTTTTATTAATTTGTTTTTTTTTTAACTACACATTTTATTAAACATGACATTCATATAGTTTGATTAACAAAACTCTTGGTTTATGATTGGTATCTTTTTCTCACAAAAATTCACCCCAAGCGTTATCTTCTTCAGTATTTACTTTAGCAATCGTCATTAATCAAATTCTGTACAGCTGTTGCTTTATTAGGTCTATAGTAGGTAGGTAGGTATCCATTTATATTCGTGTTTGAATTGTCGTTTCTTTTTTTTTAATACCACCAATGTGGCATACAAGTATACGGGCCATTGGTAAGTTATGGTAACCTATGGACGATTAAAACACTAAAGGTATAAAACGCGCGTGGACCTCTTAAAAATTTCAAAGCACGATTTTTAAAGAACTTTTGTCACTCGGGAAAACCTCAACAGGAAGATCATTCCATAACCTGAGTGTTCGTGGATAATTATTACCCACGTCATTTGAAACATCACAACTTTACATGTGTTATAGAGGTATATGAAAATTTTAGCCGCCATATTGACACCAAGTAAGCATGCCATTTTCAGGGTGATAGCGCGTTTAATGAAACCACATCTTATTGAAATCTATTAACCCTGGATGTTTACGAGGTACCTGGTTACATAGTCATAATTTTATAACTATTGGTTATAAAATTATTTCTGCCAATGTAGACGATGCATAAGAATAGAGCCCTCAGCTATATATCTCTTGAGACTTTCTGATGGATCGTGTGTACAATAGATTATAATGCAACGCGCATATTGCATACTCATTGTTTGGTTTTTAGCTAACAAACAAAATTCTCTTATTAATATAATAATGTATCTTTTGCTATAAGTTTTTTAATAAAGTTTGGGTTATTTTGTATTATCTTTTTATACAAAAAGTCGAGCTTATTTTTTTACCGGGTCGTTCCCACCAATGCCAAATCTATTGTTTTCCAAATTAAAAATTTCATATACGGGCTTCCACGCAATCCCATGCCATTTTTAATATAAAAATAATGTATTTTTCTTTCCCGGACAATGCCACGAGTTTTAGGTAGGTGGTAGGTACAGTTAACAGAAAAAGTCGAAGACTATATTTTTTTCATTTTTCTATCATTGTAGGTATGACAACCTACCTCGACGTCTCTGAAGTCGTTTGCCGACAAAATGGCCTAGCAGGTAAGAATACAGATGCGAAGCAAATGCGGATTCGATTCCCGCAGCGGGATAAGTGTTTGCATGTACTGCTGATATTGGTGCTAGGACTGAGTGTACAATTTTAGTGTTGGGTCGGGACAATGTGTCTATGTGTGGGTGTTTAATTTACTTATATATTTCATTTTCATTATTATAAGACGTGCCTCTGACTACCTCCTACTTGGTAACCTCAAAGAACTCGGCACTAAGTATATATCTGAAGATGTTCATCGTGGGGTATAGAGTTGTGAGCGTGTTTGTTTTTGTATTAAGTGTGAACACCCACGAAAGTGTGAACTATCAGGAACCAAGAGTAGTGTAGTATTAAGGCCCGGAACAAATAACTGCAGAACATGCAAATATTTGTCCCGCAGCGGGATTCGAACCCGCATCTCTTGTGTCTCAGCCGATTACACGCACTACGCGCCAACGACCACCGAGGTTGTCGATTAAAATAAATAGTGGTACTTAATAGATACATAGGTAGATAGAAAATACTTCATTGAACATCAAATATTTCAGCTTAAATTAATAGTACAATATTTGTCAATTTTGTACAGCGGGCGGTCTTATTGCTAATTAGCGATCTCTACTAGACAAAATTTGGATGGAACAGACTGTACAAAATATTTCATGGGGTGAAAACCACATACTATGAAAACACTATATTATTATTTAATCTACATAATTACTTACTATACAGCATAATACCTACATACTATCATCAACTATTTTATAATACACTAGCTTCTGCCCACGGCTTCGCCCACGTGGTACCCGGATAAAAAGTATCCTATGTGTTATTCCGATGTATAAGCTATATTACTGTAAAGTTTCATCAAAATCTGTTCCGTAGTTTTTACGTGAAAGAGTAACAAACATCCATCCTCGCAAACTTTCGCGTTTATTATATTAGTAGGATAGGATAATAGAGGTACATACTTAAGAAGGCCAGAAACAGGCGACTCGAGGACAAGTATGAAGTATAAAAATAGCGATTTCGCATGTAAAAAACGGTTTAATAATTAACTATTGCATGATTTTTGTGGGTACCTAACAATAGCCTTACGTTTTCCTTAGAAAGGGAATACTAAAATTTGGGTAAAATAGCGGTATATGATATAAACGGAAGTAATACGACCATTTACTTAAAAGCTCCAACGGGTCGAGGTACATATAAACGTAAGCTTCAACATCGTGAGAGTATGTGCTAATGTGCTCTCAAACGGTGAAGGAGATTATCATGGAAACTGGGATTTCCAAGAACCGAATATGAGGAAAAAGCTTTTGTAGGAAGAGAACCTCTGCAAGACACAGTGAATTGTTGATTTACTATTGGTCCCTGGGTGCTTTAAGATGCTCTGAAAGGACACTTTTAGAAATTTTAGAAAAAGTTGTACAAAGAGCAATGGAGTGAGTTCGCAACACTATAATCTGACTTCTCATGAAAGACCATGAAGTTGGTGACAGGGTGACCGATCTCAAATAACTCCTTTTGCTGCTCCAGCTGCTCCCGGAATGTGCAAAAGGTAATATGCTAGTGGGACACCGGTGCGTTCCTTTGTAGATCCCAGAGCCAATTGAAATGCATCGAGGTTGGTCACCGGGGGGAATTTAGTGAGTCTACGAGACTGTGAACCTCACATAAACCTGCCACACCCTCAATGTGGTAGGGTATCTGTTTACAGAATTCTCTCTTGGCACTAAAAAATAACTCAAATAGAGTTTTTTGTGTCGAGGACAGGAGACCTGGCCTGACGTAGTGGTGGTCGCTGGATTAAATCCTTGACTAAGTGGTTAAAGACAGGTCGAAGAAGTCTGCGTTAGCGCGGTTGACGACATCGTAAAACTGGCAGAGCATCTAGGTATGCTGTACCAGTTTTACGATGACATCAACCGAGACAGAGAAGGCTGGCAGAATTGAAGGAGACCTATAGGTATTATAGGTCAGGTTATATATATAGGTTATAATGCCAGCAGTGTATGATCCGGGCTGAAATGATGATGATAATGTAAGTATAGGATGTCCACTCCGCACCGCGGAGTTGAAGCATTTATCAATGTTAACCCTAAGACCACTCATGTAATTTGCATTTTTTTACTGCGGGGCTTATGTTTACATGTCCTGTAGATATTTGTTCCGGGTCTGGCTGTTGTGGTACCACGATACTCGTAGTTTCAGATACTCACGACACAAAGTACCCTAGTTTGGGTCACGATATATATGTCTGTAAAAAAAAGATCTTATACTCTGATTATCATTTGCTCAGTATGTAAAGGATTTGGTTGTACTCAAAGCAGAAATTTCGACGTTTTATATGTCGGTAAATTTTTAGCTCTTAGTTTATTTTAGGATGAGTTTCTCTATATGTAGTGGGTTAGGTAAATTGTTAATGTTATCATGAAACGTACGTACTGGCTCTTTACCAAAATTTGGCAGAGACCTCCTTATTACCTTCTGAAGTTCTCTGTTCATTGATTTACAGCCATGTAAGTAGTAACACAAAAAAATACAGATTAAACATCTATCTATCTATCTAAAGACCTTTTCAAACTATCTATAGATAGACAACTGACCAGGATCACCAAGGAAGCGTTCCCGAAATTCTGACTCCATTTTCACGCTGAATGGCAATGCTAATGCGTTTTGGTCACGCGATGCTTCAACCAGTCTTCTTAAAAAAAATTAATAATCGCAAAAGGCATAATTTAGACGACTTTCTCTTTCTCAATATATGAGTTCACCTCTTTCTATTGACACCACACCACATGTAGCCGAATGAAAAATTCACAAACAATAAACAAAGCAGAGTTTGTTGCCTGATTCTTGTAGGTTTGGTTGTGCGTGAGAAATCCGCGTAAATACATCGGCGGCTGAGAAGCCGTTTGCGGGTCGATCAGAGGACCTATTTTGAGTTACAAATACGTTGGAATCTTGTCAATACGGCCGATATTTTGACATATCATAAACTCGGCATAGACCCTCTGGACTAATGAGACAGAGTTAAGTATTAAGAGACCGCCGGAGATCAGGATATGTGGAAAAAATGGGGGGAGATTAATACCTAGCAGTGGGACGTTACAGGCTCCAAAAAAACACTAAGAAGGCGAGATAATATGTCCCTTGTAACAAAAATACCCTATAAAATGTCGGCTCTGCATCATCAATGTGTGAAACATAGCAGAATCTTAGGTAAGACCAGAAACAAAATGCTAGTAAGCATTTGGTAAATAGGTTACCAAAGGTCACTAAAAATGGGGGGCCAACAAAAAAAATAGTGTCATGTTGAAATACGTTAAATTATTTTCAATTTGAATGATAAATGTTGTGATAGTGATAATAATAGAGTAAATAAAGTACCATACAGTGAGGAATAATGGTGGTGTAAAGTAACCAATTAAGGGTTTCGGTACGAGGTAAGAAGGCGTCTAACATGTACAGGCAAGTTTAATTTTGGTGTGAGCACTCTAATTATCTAGTTAGAGGGTACTTGCTCTAATTAAGACTTTTCCGTTCTACATCCCTACGGGGCCGAGTTACGGGTTGGTTAAATATGCAGGCCTCGACTAACACGGCCACTCTGCGCAAAACACTAAGCAATATTTAATATTACGGTGCGGAGCTCGACTCATATAAATAATTTCCCTGAAAAGTCTCGGCGACGAATCGTAAGGACTTCATTTGGTGGAGTTATTTATAGTGTTTAGAAAGTTTATGTAATGGCCGTTGGGGAAGCGAAATGTTTTATTAAAATTGCTCTTAGGCTAAGCTCACTTCTTAACTTCCTCCTATCCTAGTCATTGTGCATTTCTTTTTTTTTTTGTTTTTTCTTTTTACTATGTTTCTGTGTTGATATTGTAAATTGGTGTTATGCACAATAAAGAGTTTATCTATCTATCTATCTATCTATCTATCTAGTCAATATGAACTGTTACTGTTCGGAAATAGAGTAAAAAAATCTCATAATAATATTCGAAAAGTCTCATGTTCCTGTGATTTCACCGGCACCCATACCCTGCAGACCGAAAAACAGCAATGCAAGTATTACTGCTACTGGTAGTACTTCCCCGGACGAGAGTTTATTTAAAAAAACTGTATTATGATGGGCATTCTCAGATACAATACTCAGTAAGTAGATCTTTGAGAATATCAAGTTTTTTTTTATAAGTTGTTAAATGTAAAGTAAGTAGGAAAAAAAACAAGTTTGTGAATGAAAACTAGATGGCGCTGCTACAATGAGCCTATTTCTACATCGCGCTATCGAAGTGTTTTGACGATACATGACCTCAGTTCTATTGGTGTATAATTCTTGCTTGCTTCTACCAAGTTGGTTTCCTTACACGAACCTTCCTCACCTATTTGATTTGGATTTGTACACAAGTGGGAAGTGGGTGGTCAGATACACATCTAAACATGACCTACTTATATTTCTCACATGCCCGCGTTTTGCGAGTAGTTATAATTCGAAGTGACAGGTTGCCAGCCCATCGCTGCTTATTGGAACACTAGGTAACATATGGCACATGCTTTCGATTCTTTTGTTCTCACGATACCGTGCCCGTTTTCGTTTTTCTTAACAGTTTGAGGTAAACATAAATCATTTGCCACCTCAAACAATCATAAGTAGTTATATATTGTTAGTCGCGACTTAAGGAACTGGTAAGTGTTTTTGGGTTATGGGGTTAAATTGCACGTTTTATTGGTACATAGGTAATGTTTTTTAGTTTTAGGTACCTATGTATTTTTTGAACACTAACTAATTTTTCATTTTGTTTGTTCCATTTCATATAAATTAAAATGCGGCTATTTTAGACCTGATATTTTACAAAGCTTCTAATTTATTGTAAATTGTTCAAGATAAAACAAATTCACATTTTTCAATAGTTTCTTCTACATCTTCGTTCGGCCCTACTACATACTTCAAGTTCGTTGATTCTCATAATTAATCTCCTATAGATAAATTCAGAGCAAAGTGACCGCCAGTCCTTGCAAAGCGCAGTTTTATAAGGCGTGAATCAGAGGTTGCTGCCGTGATTATTATTCGCCACTCTAACTGGAATTCCAGTCGCAAATCGAGGGCACCCTCAGTTGGAGGCTTTTACATGATCCTCAAACGATACGAAAAAATGCAATTCGAAAGATACGAAAAAGAAACGAAACGATACGAAAAGTGTTTCATCATGGGTAATATTTACGGTACAACATCATCCTATTTCTATTCTTTTACAAAATTGAACACGTTCTGAAGAAATGTCAGAGGATCTATGCTGAGTTACAAAAACGTTTAAACATGTCGAAACGGTGAACGTATCGATAAGATTTCTATACAAAAATATTGAAACGATCACGTATCGACACGTTGCAAAACTTGCAAAACTCAGAATAAGGACCCAGGTCATCAGGTGAGCATCCATGAAAAGTGTAATGATACTGCATGAGGCAAAAGAAGTATGTCAAGATCGTAGCAAATGCAGATCCATGGTCAATGCCTACAGTGTAGGTACTGTGGAAACAGATGTGAGTGTATGTATGTATGTATGTACTGCTATTTCCTACCTCGGGTATAACATGCTCTCAATGTTTTCTCTTTAGGCTTTGGGTTGTTTATTTGTATGTGTGTATTTTCCCATTGAACTCCGAAACGGCTTAGCGGATTGAAACCTATGATCAGTATCAATGAAAGGCCTTAAAGTTTTTTAAAACTTAACTTGTGAAGGTGCCTTTTCAGTTTCAAGCACTTTTGAACTAAAAGACGAGGTCAGTTTTATTTACCGAACTTCAATTATTCTATTTTTCGAAGAACTCATTATATTAGGTACTGCGCCCCGCGGTTTCACCCGCGTAGGTTTCGATTTTATACTCGTGATAGCTTCGAAATTAAATATCTGATTTAAATGAATTAAAAAGTATTTTATTGCTACATAAATACTCATTAATGATAAAACTATTTATTTGAATAACAATTAATACTACGATACGAATGTAACCAACTTTTGTTTCTACCCGCGATTTGATTACATTTTAGAACACAAAAGTTACTAATGTGACTTAACTATCATAGTTAGATATATATCCTCCAGGACTTTTTTGTTGGGAATAATGAGTACTTTAATCATGTAGTACATAATTTTTATGTATCATCAATAGTTTTCTCAGCGCACGCCAAATAATGAATTTTATAGACAAAATTTTGCTACTTTGGGTTACATTACTGTATGTAAATTTTTTTTAAAATAAATTATAGCCTATGTTACTTCATGTTAGCTTTCTGTTAGTGAAAAAATGGTTAAAATCGGTCCAGTAGTTTCGGAGACTATTCGATACAAACAAACAAAAAATCTTTCCTCTTTATAATATTAGTATAGATAGTATAGACGATTGACGTTTTAGTTTGTACATGTGGCTGTCTATCTATACGAGTAGGTATTATTATCCTATTCATATTATAAAAATGGGAATTTTCACGTACTGCACTATCGGTGAAGGCACCGACTCAGTTTCGACTCATTCCGAGAGTCTTCATCAGGGTGAGTGGTTGCGGCGTCCCTAGTACTCCGGTAGTGCACGGCGCGATGCGGAACCGGAAAAAATCTGTGTTTTTTTATATTATTTTAAAGTTTATTTATACCAAGTTTTGAGCGAATCTAACCAAGGAATACAATTTTCCATAGAAACTTTACTACCCTGTTTAACCCCCTTAGGGGTTGATTTTTGAAAATAAGATTAGCCTATGTGTTATTCCAGAACCTAAAATATACGTATTCCAAATTTAATCAAAAAAAGTTTAGTAGTTACGGAGATACGTGGTAACAAACATTCACACACACAGACACAGTTTCGAATTTATTATATTAGTAGGAAGTAGGATTATTATTTTAAAGAAACGTGAAATGTGACAAATCGTATCTGTGACAGGAAACAAACATGTTCACGACTGTATTCCCTATGGATGCATCCTCAGATCCGTTCTTAGTACTAGGTACGCAAATTCGAAAGGGCAGCCAAAGGAAACTCCAAATATTGTTTCTGACATTTTGAAAATCATTTCGTTAACATTCCACTAGAGAAGTTGTCAACCCATCGCTCCTTATAGCAACACTAGCTTCTGCCCCCGGCTTCGTCCGCATGGTACCTGGATAAAAAGTAGCCTATGTGTTATTCTGATGTATAAGCTATATTACTGTAAAGTTTCATCAAAATCCGATCAGTAGTTTTTGCGTGAAAGAGTAACAAACGTCCATCCTCACAAACTTTCACGTTTATAATATTAGTAGGATTAACTGATAGCACCTGCCTTCGATTTTATAGTTCTAGGGCAAACTGGTTTCTTTGCAATGTTTTCCTTTTGAGCGAGTGTTAATGCATTGACCGAGTACATTCATGCTGCGTATATCGCTTGGTGTAAAATGCCTTAGCATGGCCACTGCACAGATATGCCACTGGAGGCTGATACTAAACGCGTGTATGCGCCGTGTGATTTGAAAATTACCCGTCTGCCGACAGAGGCGTGCTTTGCGGTTTATTTAATCCTAGTTTTAGAATGCGATCGTGTTGTACACTGAAGGTGGTCAGGGAATATCTGATATAGATAAAATGAGGGAGGTAAAATGAGGTTTATGCGATATTAGGTCCAGCGGATGACGAGGTCGGTATGTGTGTAAATATTTTTTGTTTGTTTCTCGCATAGATTTTTCTCAAAGGTGCTCTTCAAAAGACCTTGTTTTTGAGTGTGTTCTGGTGTACCTTGTGCACTTATGAAACAGACTATACATTTATTCATACAACTATTTATAAGTAGGTATATACAAAAAATACAGATTAAACAACTAGCCATCTAAAGACCGTTGCAAACGATCTATAGATAGCTCAACTGATCCAGATCACTACAAGACGGAAGCGTTCCCAAAATACTGGCAAATTGCCACGCTGAATGGCAATGCTAATGCGTTGACCTAAATAAGAGCCAGCTCTCTGGTTCGACCAGTCGCCCTGAAATAATTTTGAAAACGCGAAGAGCCCCGCTTCCCCACGTACCCAGAGTCTCAACCCCAAAAGGCTCAAATGAGTAAGCTCTGTCGAGATTTCTATATTTGTGCCTCTTGAGATCCTTGTTAACATAGTTATAATTCTGACGTTCGTTTTTTAAATTTCCGTCTCCGATGTGGTGATATTTTATTCCCTACGCCCACCACTGAGTCACCAGTGCAGGTTGTTAGGACCACAGGGAGTGTTTAATAAAAATATCAAAAGGACCATGAATATACTTGTTAAACTCCAGTTATTTTACATTAGCTAAGCTTACCAATTTGCCAGCGTGGCCTATAAAAAATAACTCTTATTCATAAGAAACACATTGACTTGACCGTTTTTTCGTCAATTTACGTTGCAAAATTGGTCTCCACGAAACGCCCTTTTATTATGCCTATACCCACTTTGAAAGTTCATTATAATTATTGGTGAAATATTCTGAAATCGTATGAGTCACCTTCTACAAACAAACATACAAGCTTTACCGCTTTATAATATTATGCAGAGTAAAAAATTCACAATATTATAGACGAAACTTTTGTGCATTCATCTTTTTCATAGAAATTTCAATTGAATACCGGCTTATCCTTATTTTTCTAGAATATCTGCCCAAAGTCCTGTCTTCTCAGAAGTCTCACAAACCATCACTCAATTACTAAAGCGATAGCAATCACAAAAACTCCTCTACAAGGATAATGCCCAGGATTAACAAACTGAGAGCTAGGTCGTCTGAATGTTGTTCTAGGTTATTTTTTCAGCCGAATTTTCTTAGTTATTAGCGATCACCCACGCGTTTTTGAACTAATTGAAATTGGATGTATAATTGAAGTGGTTTTATTGAGATGAAGAATTAAAAGTACCTACTTCAAAAAGGAAATTTAATTCTCTGGCGATTTTCATTAATGTTATTTTCTAGCGTAAAATCCTTTTAAAGTTTGTGGTCTATGATTTTTGTGAATCTACTTTCGTTTATCATAAAACTAGTGGTAGAGAATGGAACGATAATATGTAGTTCTGTTTCAAGCGTCCATAGACTACGGTAACTGCTTACCAACAGGTGGGTCGTATGTATGTATGTTTGCCACCTCAGGTATAAAAAAAAAACTAGCCAATATAATTTGATTTACAACATTTATTAACTTATTTTTTACTTTTATCGTAATGGGATTAGATATCACTTACACTAATTATTACTAAAGGATACCTTCACAGACATACAGTCAGATAATTACTACATAAATTTAATATATGCATATGTCAACAAAAATAAAACACAAGATACGACTTGGTAACGCCCGTTTCAAAGCGCTCAGTTGTAAATAAACTAGGACATACCTAGTTCGCCATAAGCTGAGACCTCGCAATCACATCGTTAAAAATAAATCGGGTTATTCCCACCGTCTCCCGATCTTTGGCTCTATCAGGGGACCATGAGGAGTTTTTATCAAGGGGACAATATCTTCATACGGCAAGCGAACGCCAGTAACTGGCTATTTTCACTGTCCATTTTAGGCACCCGCCGTTTGAGACCTTTCGCGTCACTGCAAAAGAGGAAACCTAATACTTTGGCATTTGCGATTTCAGTTACCTGCGGCCTAGTTTTGCTATTTACCGCGCCATTATCATAGCACCATCGCGGACGGTGGTTAAGCTCAAGTGATTACGCGGTCGAGTCAAACAGCTATTTTGATTAAGTATCATTCTACGATCTAGACTATTTACGTAGGTAGCTCAGTCAGTTAACTCTTGACTATCCGACAAAGGTTTTGTCGAGCAGATTTTGATTAGTTTCACAAATAAAATATACCCTGAATAACGAGTTTGGATATCCAATGGCGTATAGCGAGTGGAAGTCCATAATCTCTGCCTATACTTTTGGTAACGGGCAGGACTTCACATTGAAGTTTGGAGGAGCACTGCAATTTCACATCAACAAGATCATTGGGTTAGTAAGTACATTACCGATTATCATTCTTGGTTAAAGGTCATGTCGGGTCCATCACACCATAATCTTATTTACGCGACGGAAATCGACTCGCGTAAACTCCAAATATCCAGTCCCTTAGTCCGCTTTAGTATTCTAACAAAAAACTTTTTAATAACCTTTCAATCAAGTTGCATGATCAAAAATACTCGTAACGTTATGATATATGGGTAAAATACCAACTGAGAGCATGAAAATGTATATTTCGGTAAACCTACGTCCCAGTTCGTCTTACCAAAGTTTTAAACTGTCCATTTTAAAACTTATCACTCTGGAACTACGAGTAACTTCATGTGCTCGATAAATTCGCTTCAATCTCGGACAATAGTCAGCAGTCAGCAGTCAGCGGTCAGTAGTCAGCGGTCAGCGGTCAGCGGTCAGCGGTCAGCGGTCAGCGGTCAGCGGTCAGCGGTCAGCGGTCAGCGGTCAGCGGTCAGCGGTCAGCGGTCAGCGGTCAGCGGTCAGCGGTCAGCGGTCAGCGGTCAGCGGTCAGCGGTCAGCGGTCAGCGGTCAGCGGTCAGCGGTCAGCGGTCAGCGGTCAGCGGTCAGCGGTCAGCGGTCAGCGGTCAGCGGTCAACGGTCAGCGGTCAGCGGTCAGCGGTCAGCGGTCAGCGGTCAGCGGTCAGCGGTCAGCGGTCAGCGGTCAGCGGTCAGCGGTCAGCAGTCATGGTTACCAAGTCTACCAAGAAACCATGCAGAGTTTGATGATTCTTCTTAGCTTGGTAAATTCAACGTAAATTCACTTACCTATAAATAAAATTTGTTTGAAACGGTAAAGGTAAACATCGTGAAGCACTGGAGTTGATTTTTTAAAATTAAATTGTATTAAAGGTTTATCGTTTCTAAATTAACCTTGTGATTTGAAATTTTGAGTTCTTGTTGTTCCAGATTATGTCCATCTAAAGATTTTCTGGAAGAGAACAATTTTGCTAATACTCAATTTGTTGCTTTCACATGGTAGGTACATAGATGGTGTTTATAAGTAGATATCTCACATGAACTCTGTCTAAGAGTATAGCAACAGATAGGTAGGCAGGCCGAGGTTTTGCATAAACAAACCAGTTATAAAGTAAATAAAGTTAAGTAGGTAATCTCTCAAATAAACTTTGTTTTAGGGTATAGCTACATGGCGGGAAACCGAGGTTTTATTTTCATAGTTAGAATGTCCATGTAGGTAGTAAACGTAGGTACTTTTTTGGCCGTGTCTATATAATTATGTCTTAGGTCTCGACAGAGCATAATTATTTGAGCCTTTTGGGGTTGAGTCTCTGGGTCCGTAGGGAACAGGGGCCCATCGCGTTTTCAAAATTCTTTAAGGGCCACTGGTCGAAGCGACGCGTGACCAGAGAGCTAGCTCTTATCTGGGTCAACGCATTAGCATTGCCATTCAGCGTGGCAATGCGGCTAGTATTTTGGGAACATTTCCGTCTAGTAGTGATCTGGATCAGTTAAGCTATCTATAGATCATTTGCAACGGTCTTTAGCTGTGTCATCTGTATTTTTTGTATATACTTCTTGTACATACTTAGTTGTAGTTAACTGATTACGCGCAAGAAAGATCAGTTTATATTTCTGGTTCTCGCAAAACATACGTAAAGCTCGACGATCGGGATTTAACTTTTTCTATGTGACTTTTAAAGTTAAGATGAATGTCGATATTAATTCCAAGTAATGAGAAAGTGTTGACATTGTAGAGAAATATTGTTGAACATTCAGTTGCTTGTACATTCAGTGTTGACATTGTAGAGAAATATTGTTGAACATTCAGTTGCTTGTACATTCAGTGTAGGTTTTTGTAGGGTCAACATTCCATTACCTTTGTTTTTGAGTAGTTTATTTCTAAGCTGTGATTCGTCATCCAGTTAAAATTATGGCCGCTTATCGACCATAATGCTTACTACGTACGACCAATTTAAAAACGGGTTCGGGTTTTCTCTTGTTTGTTGTGTTTTCTGTGTTACATATTTGTTTGGCAATGCCCCTCTCTAGCATCGAACTAGTGCCACAGTGTAATGAAAATGTAAAAGATAAATGAGCTGTAGGTTCAGTCGTACTCCGACCACTCTTGATAAAATGTATGAAACAAACGCATGTGTAATCACCATATGCAAAGTTTACGTACGTGAATGGTGGGTGCCATTGTATTTGTGAGTGAATTAGAAATGATGGCACCAATAAATTTTGCTTATCGCAAAGCGTAATGGCATGCGTTTGCGCTCCGTTTGCGGTTTGAGAAGCCATCTATTACTTCAGTTTGTAAACAATCTTCATTTTTATTCTTTATTGTACACACAAATAAAGACAAAAAGGCAGAATTAAATGACATTTACAAAGGCGAGCTTAACCATAAAACGCTTAAACCTTATAACATTACGCTGACGTTATGTCCTTATTCTAAGAGCAAATTAAGTGAGTGAGTAAGCATTCTGTAGTGACGTACTTTTATGTTACATTGTGGCTTGGTTCCCACTATTATTTGTGAGAGACACCGCAAACTCATCAACTCATGGATATTGGGATATCGATCATACGGTAGCTTGCTAACGAACCTGAAACAGAGAATAATTAATAATACAAACGCATCTGTAGATAGAAACCGCAACCATTAACTTAGTCCTCACCTCAGGCGTTTGATGTATGATAGAATATTATCACGACTTTACCACGTACTTGACTATACCACCTACAACACCAAGACCCAGCACAAAATAGGCAGGACATGCAAACATTTGATTTACCTTGATTTGTGTGTTTGAATTTCAACCGATAATTCGTCACAGTTGCCTGTAGCATGATCACGGGAGGAATTGAAGTCTTTAGATGTTAGTGCCGTGGATGTTAGTGACGTGGGTGCTAGTGGCCTGGATGTTAAAGGCGTGGATGTAAGTGGCGTGGGTGTTAGTGGCCTGGATGTTAGAGGCGTGAATATTAGTTCCTTACTTTTTTACTGCGAGCGAAACCACTACCATCGGTTTCACTAACTCATTCGAGTATATGAGGCCCTGACACGACAACAGAGTTTTCCATCTAGACGCGCCGCTAGCATGTTTTGTTTTATTAATAAAGATTTTGTTAATAAAAAATAATAGAAGATAATAATAATAATAATAATAGTTCATTTATTGCAGGCAACACAGTAACAATCGTTTCATAGTTTTGTTTCATAGTTTCATTTATTTCAACTGTTTCAACCGAGTTCCAAATGTCGACATACGAAGACGGATCAAAGTTAAAGACATCTTTAGGATTATAGAACTGAAATGGAGATCGGACGGGACATATTGCAAGACGTTGCAATATGTCCCGTCCGTTGATGATAGGTGGAGCAGGACAACGACTGAATGGCGGTCGAGGAGTGGATATAGAAACATTAGACGCTCGGCAGCGAGATGTGCAGACGACGACATAGACAACGTCAGGTTGGCTTAAAAAACTGAGGGTGGCCTATACCCAGCAGTGGGTGAAATCAGGCTGTGGATGATGGTGATATGTAACAAACATAAGTAACTTATTTATCTACATATGCAGAGTTTTCCGTAGCAGGAATCGAACCCGCTACTCACACGTTTCAGTCGGATAATCGCCCGATGTACAGCCGTAGCAATATCGCGTCACTTTCTTATTTATTTATCAGTGCTCTCAGAAAATTGACAAAACATTTACGCGAGGGGTAAAAAAAATAGAATTGTCTAAATGACTTCTAGAGTACCGAATTAACTCACTTTCGAGACAGTTAATTTTGGTACTTCGAGTTCTGGTGAACAACCTTTAGTTCCAAAAACTTGACCGATTGATCTCATATTTTAACTTTATACTTACAAAGATTTTATAAAACATTCGATAGTTATCGTCGGACAAATAATTCTATTACTATTATAAACGCAAAAGTTTGTGAGGATGGATGTTTGTTACCGTTTCACGCATAAACTACTGAACGTATTTTTATCAAATTTTACAGTAATAAAGCTTAACACATAGGTTACTTTTTATCCGGTAAAATGCGAGCGAAGCCGTAGGCAGAAGCTACTAACGAATAAATATTACTTTCTCTTAGCTTATTACAAGAAGGCAAGCAATGCGGTCTTTTTTCCCTAAACCAAATCATAAATCAGTGAACAGCAACAACAAGTTAATAACTGAGCTCGTAACTTTCTTAAACGACGTGTAAACTTATGTTAAGAGCTACAAGAAAAAAATACGCAAATATTTGGGGAAGTTTATGTTTTATGCAAATAAATTCGGACCTTACTAAGTGGTTTTGATGAGTTTTGCACACTTAGGTTCAGCAGAACAAAAGTAATATTGGCAGACGGACGTATGGACGGTGGGTTGATGATATAATCAAAATGCCTCGAAAAAATTGGACGACCGCAGCAAATAGCAGAGAGTGAAGAGGGTGGATGAGGCTTTTACCCAAGAAAGGGTCCAATACTCATATTAACATAACTAACTAATAATAACTATGTAGTATCTAAGTTTAACTCAAAAAAATAGATTAAAAAATATGAGAATATATCTATACTAATAATAAAGCTAAATAGTTTTTTCTTTATTTTTTGTTTGAACGCGCTAAACTGTGGAAGTATCAGTCGGCTTTGATTTTTTTTTCTTCTTTGATAGCTAAATTCATGAGGATGGTTATAGACTATTAACATCACGCTACGAACTTTAGGAGCCGAGCAAAAGAAGTAATATCACGGACGGGTGATGCGACGCAGTGGATCGTTCGGGGGCCGAAGGTGGCCGTGGCACAGATAGTCATAATGTATTCGTACCCTTTCATACATTATAGTAATATAAATATATTACTTAAGAGATTTAGAAATATGTACTTAGGCTCAGTGTTTTTGTTGTAACTGATTGCCCACTCTCAGTATTTAAGGTTTAAAAAGCCTTTGTGATGTACCCTTCACAAGTACTGCTGGATTTAGGAGTCTACAAGGAATACTTGGTCACGACTTTATATGCCAATCATTGAAGATACCAAGTAAGGAGAAATCAGAGGCACGTTTATGCAATTAGCCACTAGCATTCCACGTGACAACTAATTTATAAATCTTTGCAAATATTCCTACTGTCCTACTTCTAATCCTATTTTACCCAACCTTTGACATTGATTATTGAGCTAACTACCTACTTCGTTTTTTTCTCATAATTTTTGACATGTTGTTTTTCGTATTATTGACATTTAATTTTGTTTTGTATTTAGTAATTGTAAAATAATAACTACCTCTGCAACTAGTGGTAGGTCCTCAGCACGTGTGGCACCACAATTTTAGCTACACACTTTCTCGAAACGAGGCCTCACTCTTTTCGTTTGGACGAGCTAGCACACCTGCACACCAACACAGTTACACAATCGTGCTAGGTGCGAACGCGAGGCGCGAACCGAGCCGCGAGGAAAGATCGTGTTGGCTCGCACATAGCACTCCACTTCATTACCACACCACACCACACAACACGCACAGTGCACACTGTGTTCCCAAGACTGCCTCACTCAACTACGTTCAGAAACTGCCTCGCTGCCTCGCCTCAATTGTGGTACCACAGTGTGCTGGCTCAGTTGTAAAACTGTGGCCCTCGCATGATCCTCGTTTTCAAACAGTGTGCTACTCATGACTATCTGCAACGCCTTAACAGGGCCGATGTACCTACCAACCTACTTGGAGCTACACTAGACCTAAGCTTAACCATTGTATGTAGGACATTAAGCATGAATAAATAAATAAATCATAAACGACAAAGTTAAGAGTGTGGATGTTTGTTACTCTTCCACGCAAAAACTACTGAACGGATTTTGATGAAACTTTACAGTAATATAGCTTATACATCAAAATAACATATAGGCTACTTTTTATCCGGGTATCATGCAGGCGAAGCCGTGGGCAGAAGCTAGTTTTCTATAAATGATGAAACTTTACAGTAATATAGCTTATACATCAGAATAACACATAGGCTACTTTTTATCCGAGTACCATGCGGGCGAAGCCGTGGGCAGAAGCTAGTTTTCTATAAATGTGAACCTATTTATGTGTAGATGTTAAGATATAATTATGTAACCATTAATCCTTGCAACGATATGGCTACATCCGACCCATTTTAAATTTCAAAATTATGGCTTACCGTATTCGAATTATATTTGGAATATATTTGGCCTGGAATAACAAAGGTAATTTATTTTCCCGGTAATGCGCGAGCGTAGCCTTGAGCAGAAGGTTTATCATCATCATCATAAGATTGTAGAAGTCTATTGCTGTATGAATAAACATCACCCCTTGATTGAATACTTGAACTACTCTTTAGTAGTTGATAAAACCTGTTTTCCAAAATATCACCATGAGATCTACTCGACTCAACTCAACATCACTTTTATGTTTTGTTTGTTTTAGTTAACAACATGTCCTCCACACGAATTCTCCTCGACTTATCTCCTCAACTGCATGAAACAATCATCTCAAGGTACCGAGATCATCACGACCGTTAACATACAGCGAAGTAGCATCGCATTAAACCTTTAATCTTATTAAAGATACATTATTGTTTATTTTAGGTGTACACTTAAGTATTTTAATTAATTAATTCATTCATTCATCGGTCCTAATTTTTTTTTGTATTTGAGGGCCTTTGAAAAATATATTTATGAGACAGAGCGTGCAGTTACCTACCACGGAAGTAAGTATTTAGGGATGCAGATAACCCCTTGGAATCATAATTAAGAGGATGTATTTTTTTAAATGATACCCGCTTTAGTGAAACAGCTATATGTAGATACATGTTATATTTCCAGTTTCTTCGGTTGTAGGATAAGTAATTAAAAAACACGAACTTCAGAAAATTGTTATTTATTTATATTTTATTCCACGTTTATCTCAGAGCAACGAATCACAAGGTATCCAAAAACCATAGAGAAAGAGAGCCGGACCCGGTCCATAGATTAAAAACAACCATAGACTAAATATACAACAATACAGCTCCACGAAAAGTTGAATCATAAAAATATCAAACATTAGGAAAACCTGGAGGAAACCTCAACCATTCTGAGACGAGTTACTGTGGAGGAATCTTTAGTTGTCTAAATTCTAAGATTCCTTGTATTCACAAACAGCATCACTAACATTCTGTTAACATTGTCAAATATCGCAATACCCAAGACTTTAAACACTTCATATTTATTATTGCACTGTTAAGACAGATGACGATTCTGTCCCACAGCTATGCAAAGGCCTTTTTCTTTCCACAGATGGCGTAAATCAGAGCACTTTGGTTCGATAACATCCAGATCATCTCGCTATCTTTTTTTTGCCTTCCGCGGCATCTTCAACCGTGTTCGGGTACCCATTAGGTAACGAGTATTGCCCAAAGTTCTGGATACATTCGAGTCAAGTGATCAGCTCAGTCCCACTTCAAACGTGCAGTCTGCAGGCCCACTATGCGGTTTTTTTTAGCGAGATAGTTATTAAATTCTATCGCAGAGTGCAGATCGCCTCGCGGTTGTGTAGAGATTACATTATATAAGCTGTTTCCTCATTTAGCACGCTATAAAACGAATACTAGGAGCAAACACAGCTCACTGTAATATTATTGCTGAAACAATACCAGTAATGTCCCGTAATATAGTATAATTTACGAAGTTAATTATAATGTATTGTCTTGGATGTGTACCGATTATTATGGCTCATAATTTCACACTGCCAAATGTGTACGAGTAAAATCAAATAATAGACACGCATGTAAATTTAGGCTGAAGTGGAGTATAGTTTCAATAAATAAATAATAAAATAAATAAATAATGCTGGTAATTTTTCACACAGTATCATCTAGCCCCAAACTAAGCAGAGCTTGTATTATTGGAAACTACATGATTCATATACTACTGAGATACTTTTTTTTTGTTGCAAATACATACATATTCCCTGCAAACGTCTGCGTCTCAGGCGGACTTTCGCCCACTGCGCCACAGAGACTGTCAAATGGTCACATCATTTTTTTTATCATAATATTATCCTTATTTGGCCATAATTCCACCGGATGGTGAGGTAAGTGATGATAATGGCCGACGATGGAGCATGAAGTTTTAAAAGATACCTATTCATTTTTACCTTGAAGAGATCCAGATTGTATTTTTGAGGGAAGACAGACGAAGATTCTCATTTTATAGGCTGGTATAAACTTACATTGTAAAAAACATTGATCGGCATAAGTTGCAGCGAACGAGTCATTGAAGGCATTCAGAAACGCATGCCCTACACGCAAGATACATTTAAAGTTGAAAGAGGTAAGTTGAACAGGAACGCTTCAAAGACAAAGTCAATAGGTTTTTATTCATTGAAATCACAAGGATCTTAAGGAAACATCAATTTATTTAAAATTGTAATTGGATTTAAAATTTTAAAATGAATTTATGCCGATTCCTCGCCCGCAAACAAGCCTAGAAGAGTCAGGCAACGAACTCTTCTTGTTTTTTTATGATCATTTATTTAAAACTTTAGTCAAAGTGCAAGTGAAGACACGTTTATTGACATTTTAAACTTTTCGTGGCCCCTACAAGATTTATTGGCATGGCATAAATTATTTTCATCAATTTGTAATAACTTGAAATACTGTGTTTTATACTGTTTCAGTACCTGTCTCGTATAAGATAAACAATGCTAGTAAACATTATTAACGCAGTGCATTTAGTCGGGTTAATTACGAGGTTCTCTCATGAGGATGTTCCGCATCCTGGAATAAGCTTATCCTTTAGGATAAATATACATTTAACTAGCTGTTGCCAGCGACTTGGCACGCGTGAAGTCGTGTTTTGAAAAAATCATACCCCACGTTATATATTTTGTCCCTCTCTTTTGTTTGAGAGAATAGGTGACAGAAATAGTTTTTGTCTTCTCCTTCGTAGACAAAACGTTGTCTTAGGTGCTTATGCTAAGTGTGCTGGACCCTAACTTTAAGATCTCAAAAATTTTGTTACCATCAACTTGTACCAAAATCACTTAATAAAAAAAAACACATTAATACATTATGATAAAGGTACAATGAGCGGTCTTATCGCTTTAAAGCGATCTCTTCCAGACAACCTTTGGATGGAGAGGATTATAATATGATTTTGAAGTGGCCGGGGTGATTTTTATAATTTGTGTAAACTACCTTAAATAATATCATGCATAAAACATACTACAGCAGAATATAATAAATAATACCATATTATACTTTCCTATTTTATATATATTATATATATATATATATATATATATATATAATATATAAAATAGGATGTTTATATACATACTAATACGATACTTGCTGTAGAGAGATGATACTTATACATACGAACAGCAACTCAGCAATAACATGAAAAACTATTACTTCTGGGATTGATAGAATATGGAGACGAGGCCTTCCTTACCGATATTGATAACTTATATTTATAAAAAAAAACACCCAACAGATTCAAGCCATTCAATATCTGCAGAACATACAAAATTATTTGATTCGCAGCGGGAATCGACACCTCTTGCGTCGCAGCCGACTACAAGCCCTAATATAAAATAAAAAACGGAAACATATAAAACAATATTATTGCTTGTGACTGTACTAACCTATACTTTCCCGTTCTAACAAAGATTAAAAAAACAACATTGGGGGAAGACTGACCTTTGTAGAAATGCCCAAAACTTTTAAAAACTCGAATAAGGGACACTTTTCGACTGAAACTTTCCAATTTACAAGTTTAAAAAGTTTAAGGCATTGCTACACCAAAATGAGTGATATTGTCTCATCTCCATAGCCACTACGCTAGAGTTATTAAAGACAGATCAATAAATAACTTTTGAAAGGACCTTTGTGGATAGTTTCAATTCTTATGGCTTTTATACACATACGTTGATATGGACAAGTACATTACGTTATCAATATGCGCGTGAGTTTTCGCGGGCGACTACTGGACACAGAGAAATTGCGTAACACGTCGCCGCAGACTTTATGTGTTAACAAATAGTAATAGTATTATAAAAAATTTGTATGTTAGTCAAGTCAAAGTCAAAGTCAAAATTCATTTATTCAATAAAATCACAAGGACCACTTTGAAACGTCGGTTTTTATCTAGGTGCCTGTTCCTCCGCGACCAAGCCAGGAAAGAAAGGCAGCTCTGCTTAGTTTGGGGCTAGATGATGCTCTGTGAAAAATGTCCATTAAAAATGTATTGAATGGACTGCGCAGGTTTTCCATCACTAATTTGGCTTTCGACCTAAGATCTGGTGAAGTGCAGTCAATATCCATTTCACATTCGGAACCTTTGGAACTCATTTTTATTTATGTATTTATTATCAAAATAATAAAATCGTGACCACCTTTTTCTTTACTGATTTTAGTTTTTTGTTTTACTGCATCTGTAGAAATATAAAGGAGTCTGCATACACCCACTTAAATACCTATTTTTACCAAGCTTGATGAAAGAGATCGAAATTCAAATTAGGCAAATATAGAAAAAGTTTTTCGTAGTCAACATTGCAGAGGCACGTTTTTGTTTTCCAAATTCAAAACTGTAGCTGTGTGCGTAAATACGACACTTCGCGTTCTTTTTTCAAAAGTTATGACAGTATTTAAGCGCAGTCTGAGAAAAATACGTTACTACAGATTTGCAATTTGACAATTTACCTCATTCTTATTTCGCTACCATATTTTAAGAGCAACTGGACATGCCCTCGAAGAGATTTACAGCAATTGGTGCAAAGTACAGATGCTTATCCGACCGCGATAAGGGTCTCTTTGGAGTATCGATCTAAGGTAGGTTTATGGTGGAAGCTATAAGCTTATAGAATTGACTTATCGTGGCTTTTGATCCAATGCGCGTGAAGTAGCGTTTACTGGCGTGGCCATCACACCATCACGTCGTGAAAATATATCGTTGAGATTTGCGAAACCAACCTAAGCATCTAGAAAAATAACTCAGGCTTAGTCTTTCTTTCACGCTAACGCAAATTCTTCAAGGAAAATCTTGGCAGTAGTCACGTGATCTCAAAAGTTAATTTCATTTCCATTGACGACCTCTGTGGCGCAGTCGGCAAAGGCCCGCCTGAGACGCAGAAGGTAGCGGGTTCGATTCCCGCCGCGGGACAAATGTTTGTATCTGCAAATATTTGTCTCGAGTCTGGGTTTGTTCTGTGTATAATATGTATGTGTTTACAAATAAAATGTATATAAGTAGTATATCAATCATGTAGCTCTCATAATACAAGCTCTGCTTACTTTGGGGCTAGATGATGCTGTGTGAAAATGTCCAGCATTATTATTATTCAATTCGATATTTCCGCAGACGTAAACGCTAACATAAAGTGGTTGTTGTCTATGGTGGCTCGACCAATGGCGTAGCGAGTGAGCAGCCAGTTGTGATACAAGAGAGACGTGTGCAATTCCCGCTCAAAAAAACAAATGTTTGCGTGTTCTGCAGATATTTGTTCCGGGTGTTGTGGTACCGCAGTACTCATAGTTCCTGATATCCTCGTCACAGGGAATCATAGTGGGGTCAAGATGTATGCGTCTGTAGGGTTTTTTTATTTAATAACGTGTTAGTTTGAAACTAACAACAAACTAAATAACTAGAAAAGTTTGTAGGTAGAGCCTCGGCGCTTCGAAGCTTGAGATCGCTTGAGATGTTTCGAGCGAGTCGAAACATCTCAAAATTTTCCACCAGCTTTGCAATTATTGTGTGGCTTAGTCTTTTAAACTAAAGTTTATATTATCACAATGCGTTTTTGCATCCTACTTTTTTTTATCTCGGCAGTATTATCAAAAAAAAAACGGATTAATAAATCTGTTAAAATTATAGACCGTTCTGCAGTAAACGCAGCTTTGTGCGTTCTAATTAATTTGCGATGGTTGTTTAGAAATGTCAACACCGTATCGATATATAATCGACTAAAACCACTGACTGGCAATATTACCCCATCTCTACTCTAAGAGCAAAGGATATTTCTACAAAACCGTGAGACGCGTTCCTTTTTCAAATTGACTTCAAAAAAGGAATAGTTTTTAAATTCTGTATTTTTCTGTGTGTACGTCACGTGATATCTTCGCCAATCGTAATACGTTTTTAGTGATTCTCTTTTAATGGGTAAGGTTAAATACAAGAGTCATATAATTTATGAAGAAAGGCCACCGCTTAGAAAATTAGGAATGTTGGATTTTTTTATGAACTTCTCGGTAAAAATCTCATTGGTCGATCAAGATGGTCCTACATTTCATATTTTTTTCCCTACCAAGCCCTTGTCAAACTTGAAAGCTTGCCCTTGAAAGCAGACTCCATCGTTTACTAGCAATCACATTTTTATTTAAATAAGCACAGCACAAATTAAGCAATCCCTTACAACGATCTTTACATAGCTCTTAGCTCTATATATAGGTAATTATTTTATTTATATATTTTATATATATACGCAATGTGCTTACAACATGTCATGTCGAATGCTAGCTACTTGCAAGAACGTGGGCATGTACCTACTAAATGCAATGTTTGGACGTGCCTCTGACCACCAACTACGAGGTTTTCTCAAAGCTCTACGAATTTCTATGTATCTAAGGGTGACCATCGTGGACGTTCTTTTTCATACTTTTTTTATTTATTTACACACTTGCCCACGGCTTGGCCCGCATGGAAAAGAAGCCTATGTGTTATTCTGATGTATAAGCTATATTACTGTAAAGTTTCATCAAAATCCGTTCAGTAGTTTTTGCGTGAAAGATTAACAAACATCCATCCTCACAAACTTTCGCGTTTATAATATTAGTAGAAAGTAGGATTAGTAGATTTTTTTAATGATTATGATAGGCAAGCGTTTGACCTCAATCTCACCTGAAAGAATGTATATGTTTGATAGAGGATATTTCAATTTTGTATACAAGATACCTATTTACCACCGACTCTAAGACTTCAGCAAAAATATTATATCGGTGAAGACAGCCGCCGTAGTTTTATACATCTTATTTTTTATACTATAATACCCGACACACATTAGCCTCGATTTTGTCGTTCACTAACTAAACTAAGTTTAAACTTTCGCTCAAATTAAACAGATTAAATATTCCATACAAATTTAGTCGTAATTTCAAAACATGCTGACTATAAACACAAAGAAAAGCGGCACGTAAACTGATTTGACAGCACTAAAATTGTAGCTATCTCTTTCTTGCTTGCATTGTCAGTAAAAGAGAACGACAGTTTACATTTAGTTTAGTTAGTAAACTACAGAATCAAGGTCATTGTTCAATACTTAAATAAATAAAAATAATAAATAATGCTGGACATTTTCACACACATCATCTAGCCCCAAACTAAGCAGAGCTTGTATTATGGGAACTACATGACTGATAAACTACTTATATGCTCTTTTTTTTGTATTTTTTTTGTAACTTAAATATAACAGATACGAAACGTCAATTCGGCAACCATAGAGGAAGTGACCACTACATTCGACAACCACGATCAGTTTTTAAAGGAGTAAGAAACACCGTTCTTTTTTACATATTACGAGCAATTTTCACTCAATAAAAACTTAATTTGGTCTATTACGAACATTTTAGAAGTAGTAGAATTCCTTGTTCCTTCCAAGATAAAACAATATAGGTGAACTCAATGTTAATTAGCATTTCCTTCCAGCAAACTTTTGTGTAATGAAGTGTGGGGCGGTAGTGAGTTTAATCATCTTTTCTCCGCAAAACACAGCCACATAGACCAAAACGAATTCCCAATAAGCCCATTATAATGAGCCTCGAGGGAACCACACGGAGCCATGCTGGAAATGATACTTATTGCCTCCGTGACATCAGCAATTCTAACTTCTTAGTTCTTTGCTCGGAGGGAACACAAAGGGTTTTATATCTTTGTTGTGGTCTCATATTGCTCTCAAAGCTTCGAGAGTAAATTCGCTTTTATGCGATAAAACCGACCATTGTAAATTTAATTTTAATATCTTATTGTTTATTTCATAAGATGTAAAATAAAGTATTATCATTCATTTATTATGAATTCATTTATTAATATGTTTAAGGAAATCATCTTGAGGTAATCTGAATCCTTATGTTTTTTCAAAAAAAAAAACAAATTTTTTAAGAAAAAAAGTTAATCATAATGTTAATACTAGAAATAAAGATAAACTCGCTGTTGCCACTTGTAGACTCCATAAAGTTAGTAAATCGTTTAAAGGGCACGGTGTACGCTTTTATAACAAACTCCCAAGAGATATACAAAAATTGACAATGAACAAATTTAAAAACGTAATTAAACAAAAACTTTATAAAAAGGCATACCATAAAATATCTGATTATTTAGATGACAAAAACTCTTGGGATTGAAAATGCTCCAACTCGAACCTATTGTTTTGTAAAAGGATAATTAAAAAGAATAACCAGCCTTGTTTTCTTGCCTTTCTTTCCTGGCTTGGCGCGGAGGAACAGACAGTACATGAAAATTGACGTTTCAAAGTGATCCTTGTGATTTTATTGAACAATTAAATTGTGACTTTTGACTCTTCTTGGCTGTAACCAAGGATTATTATTTTAAAGCGTACTGTGTGCTGTCCTAAGAACTTAGGTTGTTACTTTTACGATTTTACTTAATTCTTAACTAATGCTCTTTCTCAATGAAAAATGTTAAATAAATTCAGAATAATAAACATGCAGAGTTTGTGGCCTGATTCATCTAGGCTTAATCGCGCGCGAAGAATCGGCGTAAATTCACTTAGCGTGAAATTCAACTTTAAATTCACGTAGTTTATAATAAATTTGTCATTTATTTAACATTTTTGTGACTTAACATCTTGGTTGTTGCTTGTGTAAATAATAATTATCCTTGTGATTTAATAAAAAAAACTTATTGAACCTTGACTAAAACTTTGAACCGGTGAACCTTTGAACTTTGAATTCGTTAATTGAATTGATTACATAAAAAACCTTTTTTATACCCTTGCATTTTTTGTGAAACGCATTAATGCCTCGGTGGAAATGACAATTGCCTATCTCATATTGAAGTCCATTGAAGTCCTCGCCTGCGGACATACTCGACCTGCAATTGCCTATTTCGTGCCCTCTGCTATAATGTACTTTTGTATATTTACGCTTGTTTAACAACATAAAGAAACTCACGTTTCTCTTCAATCATTTAAAAATAATGTGATGAGGTTTTTATTTATTCAAACACTCTGTATGGTTTAATTTAACCTAAGCATAATCCTTTCCTGTTCCAAAAGGCTTTTTGCTATCAGTAATTGTCTTAAATTCTGAGAAGGCTTTGAGAAGATCACAGCCTTAATGAAACAGATAGTTCGTATAATTACCGTTTGTAAAATAAATGGGAAGGCATCTTTCTATCTGGCTCTGAAATTATGTATCTGAAAGTCATACGAGGCCGTATTCTGTGGCCATATTGATCAAACTTACGTCACTGAATGATTTAAAGATCCCGATAACAAACGAAGACCCATTGAACTGGCTTATTTCATAGCGCTGTGTAGTCCGACCTCTAACTGATTTAATGGGAGTTTTCCCGTAACCTGAGGCGGTTCACAACCTAACCCGTATACATCAAACAGCGTTTCCGCGAAAAGTACAGATCCTTTTCGCTGAGCACCATTTGATGTATATTGATGTACATATATTGATGTATTTGAGCACTTTCAACAACTCGATTGATCGATTACCTTTTAAGAGTTTCGGAAGTCATTGAATGGAGGTAGCCTAAGATTATTTTCAGTTTCATTTGATGTTTACTGAGTACGCCGAACGAAACGTTAGCAGGAGAATAGTGAAGTATTTTTTTTTATACTTAGATCCACAGTTTATTCAAAAAACTATCGTGTACTTGACTATTCATATTGTAAAAACGGCGCATGATTTTTCATTTTGAGTGCACGGTGCGACGCTGAGGGAGCAACTCGCGATCACTCACCCTGATGAAGACTCTCGGAATGACTCGAAACTTGGTGCCTTCACCGATAGTGCAGTACCGTCATCTATGGACCATAGGTGACGTCCTCGGTGGCATGGCGGTAGGGTAGCCGGCTGAGAAACAAGAGAGTCAACTTCGATTACCGCTGCGGGACAAATGTTTGCATTGTCCCCTACTTGTTGTCTCTGATACTCACGACACAGGGAATCTTAGTATTGGATCAGGACTATATATAAATAAATAAATAATGCTGGACATTTTCACACAGTATCATCTAGCCCCAAACTAAGCAGAACTTGTATTATGGGAACTACATGACTGATATACTACTTAAATATTATTTTTTTGTAAATACATACATATTATAGATAGAAAAAACCCAGACCCGAGACAAATATTTGCAAACGATACAAAAAAATATCATTACATTCCTTAAGAGCCTAGTCGTGATGATATAATGGGCTGTCTTATCGCTAAAATCTCTTCCAGACACCCTTGGGTGGGCAGGAAAAAATAAAATCAAAAGACGGCGGTGTACGAGTAAATCTATAATAATATATATATTAATAATAAATACCTACATAAGTTACATATTTATATACATATCCTATATAATATACGTACAAATAATAATAATGTGAGATAATAAGTATGTAATCCTACTAATGTTATAAACGTGAAAGTTTGTGAGGATGTTTGTTCCTCTTTCACGCAAAAACAACTGAACGGATTTTTATGAAACTTTACTGTTATATAGTTTATATATCAGACGAACACATAGGCTACTTTTTATCCGGGTACCACGCGAGCGAAGCCGTGGGCAGAAGCTAGTAATATATAAAACTATTTACTAGCAGCTCTGTGACATAGAAAGTAAATGATTGTATACCATAACTTTAAAATTAGCAAATGATTTGATGATCTAATAGAAAAAGATAGGGCGTTCCATAGTCGTATAGCTTGCACCGTAAAAGAGTTGCTATAAAATTGCGAACTATGGACAGGAGTATGAAACTGTAGAGTTACGGAAGAGCGAAGGTTTCTATCATGCACGTGGTGTAAAAATTCAAAATGCTCCTTAAGATAACATGGTGAGGAAGGATTAGAAACACTATAGAGATAAAGAATATGTACATAAGGCTGATATGAAGCTACTTGAGTTTTGCACGAAATACTGAAATATGGTCATACTTACGTAGCCAAATATGAACAGGAGAGGTGGTGCAACGGAAATTAAATAATTTACAATATAATAAAAAGCATATATATTATACATAATGTGGTAGCGGCGATGGGCTTGCAACCTGCCATGTATATGCTAACTACTTGCAAAACGCGGGCGTGAAGAAATATATTGTTTGGAGGTGCTTCTGACTGCCCATTATATGGTATCTTCAAAGATCTGCGCACTGAGTAGGTATGTATCTAAGGATATCTACAGAGGGCATTCCGGTTTCCTCACGATGTTTTCCATGATGTTTATACGCCCTTAAATTATTCGTGGTGGAAATCCATTGGTGCTCGACTGGGTTTGAATCCTCGACCTCCAGCAAGTCGAGGTACTTCCCACTAGGCCAACACGGATTCGTTATTAAATTGAACAATTTTCAACTTCGCAGCACAGTATTAATTAAATTAAATCGCAAACTCTTGACGTGGAGATGCGAGATATACTGATAGATCTCCTGAGAGATGACACGCCCTCAACTGTAATTTAGGAATTCTCATTAGGGGCATTTAATTTAATTAGCACATATTTCCTGTTGCCTACAATATCGAATATGATATAATAAAATACATGCTCATAAATCCTAAAGAAGTTTATTATTATTATTTATTTATTTGACAAATTAAGTAGGTACAATAGTTAGTCAGTGGTATCTCTAAACCTATGTTAGATTTGTCTAGACACGTATCTCGAGGTACTCGAGGTATATTTGAGACAAAAGTACACATCAAAAACTAAGTAATAAGTAGGTAGGCATTGAAACTAATATTATAAACTTTAATGTGGATACATAATTATAATGAAGCGTCCGCACACAAAAATAACGATTTAGTTTGTACGTAAATATATCTTTTTTCAGTAAAAAATAAAAACCGACTTCAAATAACGGTAAGTTGATAAAAAGTCCAATATGACGTTTATTCCCATAAAGACAATAGTCATATACATTAGAACATAAATATAAAAAAAAACAGTAAAATTAGTTCACTTTTGGCGGAGATAACGCGTAACATAAAAAATTACATACAGACGAATTGAGAACCTCCTTCTTTTTTGAAATCGGTTGAAAAAAGATACATACTCAACTTTGTACTTAGGTCGTTGATATTGAGTATATCAAAGGTTGCCTGGACGAGATATTTCTAAGCGATAAAACCGTTTTATGCCGCGACTTAGTTTATCAAATCTTTTTCCAAGTGATTTTTGTGTTCTTGTGTTTGCAATAAAGAGTTATTTATCTATCTCTATCGCGACCCCGATGCCGGAGTATAATTTATAATAATAAAATTTACAGAAGATTAATAATAATAATTGCTAATGTAGAGCAAACAACTTAAGCAGGAAATGTTCTATATTATGTTCACAATACGTTAGATATGCCCCTCAACCTATCGCTCATCTATTTGCAATTGGAAGTTGCATTGTAAAAAGCTGTTAAATAATTAAATTCAAAGCTTCTGCTGAAAATTAACAGCTTAATTCATGAAACTAATGTTTATATTCCACGGAAACTAAAAACGAAAAGTATGCTGCCACAAATAGGGAGGTTTGTAGTTCATAGTTTTGTATCATCATCATTACTTGAATCTAATGTTTTGGATCGAACGGAGAAAAATACTTATTGGGTAGAAAAATCTTGGGTCGAACGGGAAAGCACTCAATTCTCGACCAACCGTTTATCCAAAAAAAATTAAATACATTAATTCCTACAAAAAATATTGAAAGAATTTTCTAATTCGCGATTCAAACAAATTACTTTTTAAATAAAATGTTACCAAATTTATACATTTCTCTCCCCTTGAGTTCAATAGAGTAATATTTTTTGGACATCCTTCCCTTTGATCGTTGACAACTAAATCAAATCACGTAGACAGAGCAGCTTTTAGTTCTAGATACCCCACAATAAAGTTGAACTTTCTGTAACTGTTTCCAAACGATCTAAGGCGATCGCCCGGAAATTAATGCTGGTAAATTAATACCTGGTATTTGAACGGCTAAAGAGACGGTAAAGAAATGAAACTGTGTGGGTGAATAAAAATTGCTTAGCACTTGTTTAAGGCAAAAAAACTTCCTCAGACTTTCACTGATATTAAAATGTTTGTATACCGGCTCTGGGTGTTTTAACCTCTGACGGTTAAAGTCCGGTGACGCTGACCAAGGCCATCTGCGGCCCTGCAGCATTAAAGTCCATTCAGAAAAAAAAACATAGAACTTCCGAATATAGCCTGACTCGATCGAAAAATATTCGGTAAGTATATTTCTTGGTCATCTGAACTGCATAGTTTTCGAATCAAATTACTACTAATAATTATATTACAAATGTTTTTGTTACTGTAAAGTTTCATCAAAATCCGTTCAGTAGTTTTTGCGTAAAAGAGTAACAGATATCCATGCGTCCTCACAATCTTTCGCGTTTACATTAGTATAGTAAAATTATGTGTACAATAATCCTTATATATATAGTTATGATTTGTTGATCATATAGTTGGCTAAGACGAAACTAAAAGAGTTCCGTTTTTCCACTATATTTTGTAACTCTAAAAACTACAGGAAGGTGTCCCTCGCGTAATACGTAAAATTAGACACAAATATAACCTTAAATCAGGATAATTTCATACTTTGAAGGTTCAGACAGCGATCAAGGCATGAAATCAGATGTTCTCAAGTTCATAAAACCAATTTTTTCGTCGAATTTCGTCTTCAATATCACATGGCCTATTAGAGGCTTAGAGGGGTAGCAACACAATTTTCCAATCTCCGAACTCATCTCGCGAAAGGAATTTAGGTACGACCTCTTTGCATAATCGAAGAGGAATATATCAGACCTCAAGAGTGAAAGCTTACTAGCTACGACGGAAGGAGCGGTGTGTGATTATGACGTATACCCAACTAACTGGTAGAATCACTAGGAAACTGTTGTTCCTCATAGAACTATACTCTGAGCACGCCCACGCACTGGCTATCTGGTTTTGGAAGATAGCTACAATGTTGGACCAAAGGTAATCATTTAATGATTATAAAAGGAAACTAATATTTAGAAATCTAACGATTTCATTGGCAAACATATTATGGGGCAAACATTTGAATGTTTGCCAAAAGCTCCACTAAATTGTTTTGATAAATATATTAAAAAGTAACTGTAATGTTTAAAAAAAGCGTATAGAAATAAACTCCAAAAGAATAGAAACTTTCCTTAAATTCCTACTATTATATTACACTCTGAAAATATATTAATTGTTTGTAAATTTAAATGAGAAAATGACACTTATGTTCCTTCTAGTAGAACATTTTTATTCAACAATTTAATGCCCTCTTTTCATTAAGTCGGTTTAAATGAGAAAATGCCACTTATGTACCTACGAGTAGAACATTTTTATTCAACAACTTAATACTATACATTAAGTCGGGACTCTAGATGCGGTAGTAAAGTTCATCTTAACTTCTCCACGCTTTTTTGCATACGGTTCAACCCTCAAATCATCTCCCCGCAATATGGCTGAAGTATTGGGATTCGATATGGCGTGAGCAAATCCGTCCCCTGGTTTATCGTTTTTATAAAGTGCAGGCTGTTACAAAGGGGGGTATGTTTTGCCTTAAAATAAAGTATAATAGATATCGAACGCTGGAAAATAACTGGAAAATATCTTTACACATTTCATTTTTCTTTAACAATACGTGAAAATTATTATAATAAAATAACTGTTATTACGCCTTTATGTGCATGAACTTAAAATACTGAAAGTGGTCAGTGGTTTTGGTAGTAAAATACGTGTATTTATTCATCTTTATTTATTAAAGAGGGTTTAATCAATACTGATGATATCACCCTTGAAATGGCCAATATTGGTGTCAGAGTGGGCATATCCCTCATAGCAGGTGTTCCTCATGGACCAAACAGTATACACAACTTGGCAGAACCTAGTTTTGCTATATCTGTTTATTATATTGAAATGTTCCGTATGTTACCCTTTCTGGGTGGTCATAAAGAAAAACCTAACAACCTAACCTATCCAAGTCCGATCTGCCCAAGAAGGATTTTTTAGATGTACAAAGTTGTGTCTAACGGAACTAATAATATTTGGGACGGCACAAGTAGATTTGCATACCGGTTGGCCCGTAAGGAAACTCTCCTCATAGGCCGACATGGCTGAAAAGATTGTTGAAACTGCAGCCGTTCTTTAAACAGGTCCTCCGAAGCACAGAAGCGCTCGGATTTAAATCCAATTACCGGCCACCCATCCGAAGACCTGGCGGAAAATAGCTTAACCTAGGCAAATGCAGGCACTGGCCTCGATTCTGTAGTATAACTAACTAAACTTAATTTAAACTGTTGCTCTCTTTTACACTTAGTGCAAGCAAGAAAGACATAGCTACAATTTTAGTGCTGTCAAATTAATCAGATGTATGTTTTCTATACAAATTTAGACGTAATTTCTAAACATGCTGACTATAAACACGAAGAAAAGCGGCACGTAAACTGATTTGACAGGAGTCAAATTCTTGTCATCTATTTCTTGCGTACACTATCAGTAAAAAAGTTTAAATTTAGTTTAGTTAGTGTACTACAGAATCGAGGCCAATATCTATCTTATCTGTGGGTAACACCCACTGCTGTGCCAGTTTGGTCACAGCTCACCTACTACCTTCACAGTCTTCTGACCACCGCGCAGGTGGTCTGTCTCAAGGCCACCGCATATCTCGTGGCCACCATTCCGTATCAATGATCCCGCCTTGCCAAGCCCATGACCATCTCCACTTTAGCCTCAATAAAACAATATCCTACAATTACTTAACCATTTTATTTTGATAATCAACATCGTATCATTTCTTCTTATTCAGAAGCTTTAAAACTTACAACAATACCATAGTTTTACTGATATTGCAAATTAATCTTAGAAGCAAAGAGTTGATAAAATTTCTAATTATTTACATTTCGTTATGTTTTAGATTAATATTTACATGAACGATACTATTTTTACAATATTTTATAGTTTAAAACCTTATAGTATTTTAGAATGACATTTTACAATCGAGTTTCTATAAAAATGTACCTATTTTTCATATAATATTGTTTAAAATTAATAAATGAAAATAATAAAAATATAGTACATAGTCCTGACCTCTCACTAGGATCCCTTGTATCGTGGGTATCTGAAACTACGAGTACTTTGGTTCCATAACATCCATGGTTTCCTTACTCTGAACAAATATCTGCAGAACATGCAAATATTTGTCCTGCAGCGGAAATAGAACCCGAACCTCTTGCGTCTCAGCTCGTCCGGTGCGCAAATGAGGCCGTCGAAAAGTTACTTTTAAAAACTTAAAGAATGATTTAAAAGACTGTGACACAAAGTAATTTGATGATTTAATTTATACAAATCCATTTTAAATATTTCACTCATTTTAGTATAATCTTATCTAAAGCAAAATTTTAAGAGTCTGGATCTGATAGTTACCTGTATTAGTTAATCTATATAGATCTATATATATAGTTAGCTGCTTCATCTGTATTTTTTTACACATAGTTTAAATGAATATACATGTATATTTTAAAATACAAAGTAGGCAAGTTAAAAACTATTCAAGATAATAATTTATTTCCAAACTATGCCAGTGATTGTGTGATAGAAAAAACTCGAGTCAGTTTGAGTTACACTGCTGTATTAACTATATGATTATAATTTTCAAAATATTTTATACGAAGTATTTACAGAGATTTATAATCACTAAATGTCTTTCCGCTTCATTTATTTACAGTTATTAATTTCTAATAACATTATAATAATAATGATGGACATTTTCACATAGCATCATCTAGCCCCAAAGTAAGCAGAGCTTGTGTGTTAAGAGAACTACATGCCTGATATACTACTTATATATTTATTAGTTGAAATAAGTTTTATGCAAAATGTTAATTATATTAAAATGCAATTTTCCATTTTAGTAACCACTGTGGGATATTAACAAGAATAAACCATATGTACGCAGCTGTTTACCTAACCAAACCTCTTTGCTTAGTAAAACTTACTTATGGTTTTAGGTGACTTTGAAAACCATAAGTAAGTTTTTAACCACATTTATACCTTAAAATATAAACAATAAAATATGGCGGATATTATCTTATTTCATCAGGCTAACCTTGGTATCGAAGGCTGCTTGAAGGCTTTAAATATCCTTCACACTTCAGTTCAGTTATACCATAAACAATTACCAAAATATATTGTACACAAACTAGGTGTCTGCTATAATCATTTTCTGTCTGTTCTGTCGAAGGAAAAGTTCCAAGAACCAAGCAAAATGTTTGTGCGCTATTTTGGCTTTCAACCGTACTAAGCGAATTTTTAAAATGCAGTTGCATGCACCATGATAATCAGTTGAAAACTTCGAAAAATTGCCAACAAACTTGTCCGCAAAATGCCACGCTGCAAAACTGCGGTACAAGTCACGAATGCAAAAGGGAATTAAACTTTTTAAAGTTACCACGAATAGCTTTGAGCTTCTTTGCACGGTGAGCTTGCTTTGGTAAATCTGGAAATGGGTAGGTAAATGCTAGAATTGACGTGGCAAAGTTGGGCTTACATTTTTCGACCGACTAAAAAAAGGGATTAAAATACGTCTGTATGTTTTTCTTTGTGTCTATATTCCGCGATATCTTATGAACCGATTTTTAAGAAAAAATGGGGGATGAAATTCCATATTGGACTTTATATGAACTTCCCGTTATTTTAAGGTTTAAAAAGATACCTGTCAACGTAACAAAATGACAGCAAGACAAGGTTTCTGTCCACAGCGAGCATACCGTATTGCTTGATGTTACCTTTATGTAGTTACTTTTTAATCGAGCAAACTTAACTGGACTATAACAGTGATACTTTCAACTCCTGGCTTTTCAATCAGCTCCACAAGAACAGGCGCAATCAGATTTCATTATTCATCATTATTCTTCCTAACGTTTCCTTGCAACTTTAGCTAATAACGTAGATGTTTTTAAACCATTTCCCTGTTAAATTTTGCAAATACTTTGCTATGAATAATATCACCTAACATGAAACTCTTTAAAGTTGTTTACTGCATAATCTTAGCCATGATTTTACCTTATAAGCATGTACATATAACTTTAATAAAATGATTGGTATATTAATTAAAAGGTTAACATTGACTTTGATCTCCACAATAAGATTCCCTGTGCTGTCAGTTTTGACAGCTGCGAAGCCGTCAAAATTGTTGACCTTCATTAAATCGGAACATTCCCAATAATTGTTTTTAAGATCTGTTGAGACACCTATTGTCAGGAAAAACAAAACATCGCGATTAATCCGTTGAATATACAATTTCATTATACCTAACAATCACGACAACCTAACCATAGTATACCCAACAACCATTGTTCTGTGGTTTTGTTTATGACGAAAAAGAAAATAAACTCGAAAGCACCTAGAATAAGCTATACATTTCCCCCCACAAACGTATCAGCATTATACTCGTACATCAACGCCCTCATAACTGATATGCTTCAAACTATTAACAATCTAAGAATCACAGTAAGGACTAGCATTAAACAGTGCTATAGAAATATAAGTACAGTCTTTTATACAGTAACTTCTTCAGTAAACCTGCTTTTGTCGTCCAGGTTGATGACGATAGCGTGTGTCCTCGCATGGCCGGATCTAACACCTTTCACAGTTTCAGTACCACTGGGACTTTTCTGTCCGTCATTTTTCACACCGTTCCGAACCGTTACTTCAGGCGGACGTATGTCGCTACAGTTTGGTTCGCCTGATATTTTGAAAACACCATTTTGATTGTCATCTTCTTTGCTTTTTTCTTTCTTCTTCGGGGAGTCTGTAGTGACGTCGGTGTGGCTTTGCTCGGCGATACTGTTTTCGACGCTTTTTGGGCTGAATGGTTTGTGCTTGTAGGCTGGGGGGGCTTCGAAGGGTAGATCCCTGCCGCTACTGCTCGACTCCTCCGCTGGAGTGACTGTACACATGAGCCTATCTGCCACTGCACTGAAGACAGTGTTGAGTTTGAGTGGGGCTGAGTCAGAAGTGGGGGGTTTTCTATGGTCAGTGGCGGCAGCGTCTTGCATGGCAGTGATTCGTCGAGAGATGGCTGCGCAAGCGCCGCATCGCTCGCGCAGTTTCTCTAGCTGGTTGCAGATTTTTTTGAACTCCTCCTGTTAATAATAATAATAATAATAATAATAATAATGCTGGACATTTTCACACAGCATCATCTAGCCCCAAACTAAGCAGAGCTTGTATTATGGGAACTACATGACTGATATACTACTTACATTTTTTATACATTTTTTTTTGTAAATACATACATATTATACATAGAAAACACCCAGACCCGAGACAAATATTTGCAGATACAAACATTTGTCCCGTGGCGGGAATTGAACCCGCAACCTTCTGCGTCTCAGGCGGTTTAAAAAAGGTTCGTTGTCAGGTATTGGACATTTTTAAAGATTCATATTGTAAAAACGAGAATTTTCACGTACTGCACTATCGGTGAAGGCACCGACTAAGTTTCGACTCATTCCGAGAGTCTTCATCAGTGTGAGTGGTTGCGACTTTCTCCTTCCGCGTCGCACCGTTGGCGACGCGGAAGGAGAACGCCTTCACCGATAGTGCAGTACGTGAAAATTCCTGTTTTTACAATATGAATAGTCAAGTTCACGATAGTTTTTGGAATAAAATTTTTAGAGATATTTACGATTCTATATTGTCACAATGTCGAGTGATTGCACTTATTAAAGGTTGAATTTTTCACAGTTTTTTTAATTTAAACGTCTTTCATTGTCTACCGCAGTGTCCCCTAGTGAATTAGCGATAAACCCTATCCAAAATTGAAGATACATCTTAAATCTTAGATTTCAAAAAAACCGCATTACAATCCGAAAATTTGTCTTCGAGATAAATCGCAGTTAGCGTTTATATCGATAACGAGTTAAAAATAAGTAAGTTTATTCGAAGCAAATATAGAAGACGTCTATTAAAATTAAAATGAGTAGCTAGTAAGAAAATTGCAATGTTGAAAACGACTAACGAGTATTTTATTTTCTCGTTGGAACAGATTTTTTATTACAAAACGATATCCGCAGGGGATATTTGCTTCGGTTGTTATTTTACGAGAAAAATAACATACCAATATTTTAGAACAATGGAAAACGATTATTTTAAATATGGACGTGATTATAATGGCTTTATTTTAAGAGTAGGACAAATATTCGTATTTGTCTAGTTCAATAACTTTAAACAACATGCTATTTTAGGTTATTCGGAATTTTTATAAAAAAATCTGGTATTTTACCCACGTTTCGTGTATGGCTGGATCCCAAATACAAGTGGTAAATTTTTTTGTCTGAATCAAAACGATACTCAATCCTACGCCACATATTTAGTTGTAAATCAATAAATAAATGTCTAGTAATATTGTTAAAAGTATTAATGTCATCAAAATATCTTGGGGTTCTTGGTTTATGCTCTGGTAACTAATTCTTTGACCCACGAAACAATTATTTCATGTTTGATATCATAAAGCTGTATGATAAGCGTTATGCCTAACTTATTTACTGTAATATTTATGCAAGCAAGTTTTACTAGAAATCGCTTTATAGCCTCTTACGTTACTCTGCATTGGGTACGGAATTACTTGAACTTAATAGCATGTTTAGTTTATTTTGGGGTCCTAAAAGTAGATTTTACAAACATCTGCCACTGATGTGACAGGTTTTAAACGATCTATGGAAGGCTAGTTAAGTTCCTCTATAATATTATAGATGGCACTTTATGGCAAAATATGTCAAAGCAATACACCTGTAATGCACCCTATGCAATATACCTGCTTGTCTCATAAAGCCATATATTTATCAGTTATTCTTTAAACCTTTCGGAAGGGCGAAAATAACCAAATAGCAAATTAAAGAACCCCTGCTTTATACAGGAAACTTGTCATTGAATTTTGATCGATATGTAGCTCCATATCTCGCCACGTGATTGAGCTATGTTATATCACATCAACGCAGAGCGAAGAGTAACGAACAATTGAATTAAGGATCCGGCGTACAGCGCCCATAACTTAAACTCGAAGCGCGTCCAAAAATATAGCTATCTCTTTTTGACTGATGCAGGCCTGCCCGTGCTTGCGCGATAGCAATATTAGCCGTTCAGAATTTTTTATAAATTTGGTGGTGTTCCGTAATACCAAAAAAAGATGAATGAAAACTTGTTGTTTTTTGCACATTGTGTTGTTATTCTGTAACTAGACAATATAATCTATGTACCTAACAAAACGATACGTAAGGTATTGTTGTTTTTAATACGAAACAAATAAAAAGAAAACATGTCATGTAAGACGTAAAAATATCCAAAATGCGTTTCGATTACATTTCATTTTAGGTAAGTATTTTGAAAAAATATATAACAAGTTACATAGATAAATACTATTCGAATGAAAATAATAACATAAAATGGTGGAATTGAGCTCTAATTACAAATGACTATGGTATTACGTTTGTATGGGCAATTCATCCAACGTAGGCCTCTTAAGGAAGGTAGCTAGCTAGTTACTATCACATAAAACCAATGGCCATCAAAGATTCTATATCGCACAAGTAGAGTTTAAACGCAATCTGAACATTATAAAATACCTCCGACAAACTCTTATCTTATCAGCCCCGTGGAAGATCTTTTCCTTTGCATATGCAGGACACACTACCATGGTCTCTATATCTATAAAAAAAATGTTTATAATATGTGTCTAACAATTTATAATAAATTACCTGAAGAACTTAAAGCATTAGATGGAATTATATTTAAGAGAAATTTAAGTAAATGGTTAATGTGTAATTGTTTTTATAGCCTAGATGAATATGTTACTTAAAATAATATAAATAAATTAGCATGACATTTTTAATATTTGCACGCATGCATGCAGGCTGAGTACATTTGCAATCATTATATTATTTAAGACTTTAATTATAAAATATGTATTCTTGCAAATAAATGATTTGATTTATTGATTTGATTTGATAACGCAAAGGGCTCGTCTGGATAGTACTACCGATTCCTATTTCTGCCGCCAATCAATAATGCTCGCAATGCTGTGTTCCAGATTGAAGGGGATAAGGACAAGAAGATGATGATGGTTGCCAGTGGAATTACTGGTACATGATTTCACTCGTTATGTCTCAGTAATACCTTCTTACCGCGCTAGTAATATCTCTTCTAGTATTGCAAGGTTACGGCTATTGTTTACTTACCAACAGTACACTTGTTTTCAACTTAAGTTGTTAAAAAAAACTTCGTATCAGCCCGATGGAAGATCTTCCTTTTCAAATGGAGTACACTACCAATCGTGTTCTCTATAAATGAATCAATTTACTGGTAATTTACGTCAAAAGGCACCTCCGCTGTTCTCTTCTCTCTCTCAACTTACCTCAAGTTCTCTCTCCGTCATATTGTCGCAGAACTTGGTACTTCTATTTGTTGTCATGGTGTACGTAGACTCGGCTGGCCGCGATCTGAATTTGCCCGTTTTTTCTCTGTCGTCTTTGCCATGCCCTTTGTAGACCATGTATGCCTGTGGCAGAACAATTAAAGAAGTTTTATTCCAAAAACTATCGTGAACTTGACTATTCATATTGTAAAAACGGGAATTCGCACGTACTGCACTATCGGTGAAGGCACCGCGCACGGCGCGACGCGGAAGGAGAAAGTCGCGACCGCTCACCCTGATGAAGACTCTCGGAATGAGTCGAAACTTAGTCGGTGCCTTCACCGATAGTGCAGTACGTGAAAATTCCCGTTTTTACAATATGAAATAAAGAAGTAGTTGCCATGTGCCATCAGTTAGTGTTCCAATAAGCGGTGTTGGGCTTGTAACGTGGAATCTCGCGCAAAATGCGGTTAGCCTTTTTTTGGTATCCTCAAAGATCGACGCACTAAGTATGTACTCGTATCTCTGTGGCGCAGTCGGCAAAGGTCCGCTTGAGACACAGAAGGTTGCGGGCTTGCCGCGGGACAAATGTTTGCTATCTCGGGTCTGGGTATTTTCTATGTATAATATTAGTATATCAGTCATGTAGTTCCCATAATACAAGCTCTGCTTAGTCTGAGGCTAGATAATGCTGTGTGAAAAATGACCAGCATTATTATTTACTAGAGGATGCCTTTATGGGCAATAATGGAGATTAAAGGAACATGTTTTTTTGTTGTTTTTGTTAATGTCTAACAGCGTGACGAGTTTCTGCTACATGGCGCAGTACGCGTTCATTCACCAACTATAATCAGCTTAGCAGTAGCTCGCTGGGCCTCGTCCAAATGTGGCAATTAAGTCTAGAGGTCTCATCGGACTTACAGAGACATTACATTGCCAGCTCAAACTCGGACATCGTTTCATTTGGTCGAGATATCGCAAACATACAATGATTTATTTATATTTATTTACTAATAAATAGGGACTTTCGGAGATTTGCGAAACTATAATTTAGTCTAATTATTTCGGGGGGTTAGGTCTCAATAACACTGTTGATTCCGCTTTCAAAGGTCAAAATCAATAGGTTTTTATTCATTGAAATCACAAGGATCACATAGAAACGTCAACTCAAAAATTACGTGAATTTAAAATTTGAAAGTGAATTTGCTAAAATTTAAATTTAAAATCATTTATTATTTTAAAGCCCTCGTCCAGGAAATTCAGGCTACCACATATTTTGCTTATAAATATGTTAAATTATTGTTTTTTTTAAGTTAGGTACTTTATGGCGTACAATAAATTATTTTAATTTATTCATTCAAAGTAGCAAAAGTTGTGTCTCCCTGTAACTTTTTAACGTTAGAGGGGATAGAACGAGTAGCATTTAAAAGGAACTACCAACAAAAAATGTTGTGAAGCATTTACAGTGATAAATTAAGTAGTTATGAGGTATATTTGGGGTCCTAACCAAGCATGTATGGATACTTCTCAGTTTATTTAATCTATATTTAATAAATAAATAAAATAAATAATGCTGGACAATCCACACAGCATCATCTAAGGCACCGACTAAGTTTCGACTCATTCCGAGAGTCTTCTTCAGGGTGAGTGGTCGCGCGGAAGGAGAAAGTCGCGACCACTCACCCTGATGATAGCGCAGTACGTGAAAATTCCCGTTTTTACAATATGAATACTAGCAGATCATAAAAATATTTGTTCCGCGGCGGGAATCGCACCCGCAACCTTCAGGCGGGCCTTCGCTTACTGCGCCACAGATGTCGTCTTAGTAAATGTTGAATGTCATTTCCGGTTGTCACAGTCGTAATTTTAAGAGACCTAAAAACTCTAGAGACTTGAAAAACCCTGACGTGGATTGTTGTCATCAATAACAGGGACCCCTTGTGATTGTGGCGATAAATTTTAACGCAGAACCATCCTTTTAAGACATACAAACTGATTGCAAAAAACAAAGAAACAAATAGCCACTAGTAGCAAACCAATATACTATATAGGTAATAATTATATCAAAGTCAAAGCCATTTATTCAATAAGGATCACTTTGAAAAGTGGGTTTTTATCTACTGCCTGTTCCTCCGCGACCAAGCCAGGAAAGAAAGGCAAGAAAACAAGGCTGGTTATTCTTTTTTATGGTTCTTTTACAAAACAATAGGTTCGAGTTGCAGCATTTTCGATCCCAAGAATTTTTGTCATATAAATAATCAGATATTTTATAGTATGCCTTTTTATAAAGTTTTTATTTAGTAACATTTTTAAATTTTTTAATTGATAATTTTTGTATATCTCTTGGGAGTTTGTTATAAAAGCGTACACCGTGCCCTTTAAACGATTTACTGACTTTATGGAGGCAACAGCGAGTTTATCTTTATTTCTAGTATTAACATTGTGATTATCGCTTTTTTTCTTAAACAAATTAATAATTTTGTGAACATGCATACATCAGATTTTCATAGATGTATTAACAAGGGAATGTCATTATAAATTTTTTATTAAACTTTTGGCGAAATAGAAAAGTAAAATGTAGAAAAAACTCTATTAACACATGTTTCTTGCTCACCTTACTGCCAAAGATGAAGCACAAAAGTAGAGTTACAGTGAGCTGTGTGTGACAGAAGAAGATAATGTACAGCAAGTCAGGGTTGGCCGGAGATTGGAGGAATAACCTGCAAAGAAGAATAAGGTTAAGAAAGGCATTTGTATTTGTTTCTTTTTGTCCTACTGCTGGGCAATTTCTTCTCCAATTTTTTCCATCTATCTCGTTTTATGTTAAGTCACGCCACAGGGTGTTTTTTAAAAAGGTTTGCAAGTTTTAAAACGTCATGGAACAACCTTTATATGATGATACTTAAATTTTATTTTATTTTTGCAAATTTTAGAGATGGGATATAATTTATTTCCTATCTTTACTAATAATAAAGCGGGTGTTTTTTTTTTAAAGATTTGCAAGTTTTATATTTTCATGGTACATCCTTTATACGATGCCACTATGCAATCGCTACCCCTTTAGCAAATTTTAAATATGAGATAATTTATTTCCTATCCTTACTAATAAAGCTGAAGAGTTTTTTTATGTTTGAACTAGAGAGTTCACTCTGAAACTAGCAGTCGGATTTAAATAATTATTTTTGCATTTGATAGTCCGATTCTTGCGAAAGGTTCTTGCTATTAAATATCACATGACGACCCTTAGGAGCCAAACAAAAGTTATCTCACGGCGGGAATCGAACCCGCAACCTTCTGGTTCTCAGGCGGGACTTCGCGCACTGTGCCACAGAAGTCGTCAATAAATCCAAACTTTACAAATATACATCCTAACTTTGAAGTCTATCATATAAAAAAAACACTTTACATAAGATCTTATAAATTAAGTAATAAATAAAAGGGCATTTAGTATGTACCTTCTTTTTATGCTCACTATCCTATTGTTACCTACATATATGTATATAGAAATTCATCATGTTTTCTTAGACAATTCTCTGTCCCTCATTATATGGTGAAAGTAAAATCCGCGGAGTGGGAGCATTGGTGACCTTTAATTACAGGTTTTTTCAAAACCTATCTCAGGCACCAGTCTCGCACAAAACAGATTTTCTTTTCATTAGTTTTACACCTCAAATAGTTAAGGACCTATACCTACTCTAAGAAACCTTTGTGAGAGAAAATAAATGTTTTTTTTTTTTTTATTTACTAGCAAATAAACTAACATACCTAGCCTAAGTACAATATAATTATAAGTAGGTAATAAGTAAAATAGTAGGTATAGTAAGAAGATAATATGTCTGTATGTAAGTAAAAATGTCTATCTATAATTCTTAACAATCTAGCCTAACCACTCGTAGTAGAAGACCAGCTGTACGACTTTCGTACAGACAGGGTCACGAGACGGGACGCCAATGATATCAAAAAAACCAAGATTTCAATCAGTTTCAGATTTAATGCCCTTAGTTGGGGAATTCAGTTTTAGATACAAATTTTAGCCTTACACTATATCTACTGCCGTGCGTTTTCGTCAGCGCGATCTAGCATTTTGTCAGATTTAGCAGCGACATCTAGTTTTGATACTGAACAACAAATTACGATGAATATTTAGTTTAACATACCGCCCACCAAGGACAAATTGGCACATATTTGTCCTTATTTAAAGTTACACCACCCACCATGAGAACTGTGAAGCTAGACAACCAAAAATAAATAATGCTAAGGTAAAACACAAACCAAAACTCTTGATACTAAACAAACATAAACAAAACCAATAGTTAATTCACAGGAAGAACACATAATTTAGAGGTGGGTCTTTTTATCAAAGTGTTATTTTTGGTGCGCAGAGATACAACCCTCGTCAAATTGTCAGCCCCAGGATGTTTGACAACCACACGACCAAGCAGCCATCGGGCTGGTGGAAGATCCGCCTCCTTAATAAGAACTAGGTCCCCAATGTTAGGTTCAGAAGTTTGAGCTGACCATTTATAACGGTGTACTAATAACGTTAAATATTCCTGCGACCAACGCCGCCAAAACGTTTGCATCATACGCTGTGTCAATTGCCATCTACGTAAGCTACCAATATTTGATGACTCGAAATTGTAATCTGGGACAGTTAGTAAAGATTCTCCCACCAGAAAATGTCCAGGACTAAGAGCATCGAAACTCTCTGGTTCGGTGTCAACCCGTGATATTGGCCTAGAATTTAAACATGCCTCGATCTGTCCCAGAATTGTTGATAACTCCTCATATGTTAGAGTAGCATCACCAATAACCCTTTTCAAATGAAATTTAACCGATTTCACCCCTGCTTCCCACAGACCTCCGAAATTTGGGGAAAGAGGGGGTATAAAGTGCCACGTTGTGCCAAACTCTCAGCTATCTCTTTCGGCATCACCGATTTTTCAGCAGAGAATAGCTCTGCTAGCTCTCTGGAGGCGCCCACAAAATTAGTCCCGTTATCGCTCCAGATATCTGTGCATTGCCCCCTACGAGACACGAACCTCCTAAAAGCTGCCAGAAATCCTTGAGTGGTTAGGTCACTAACCACTTCAATATGAACCGCCTTGGTTGACATGCAGACGAACAGACAGATATACCCTTTGTAGGCACGGTGCCCACGACCCTTAGATGTTCTTATATTGATTGGACCTGCATAGTCAACCCCGCTACTTTTAAAAGGTCTAGCTGGCGTCACTCTGGCAGTTGGGAGTTGTCCCATCATTTGTGTTGATGTGACCGCATTATACCGAATGTATTTGCTTTAGCACCAAGAACCCAGAATTTTGATCTCAAGTAGGTCAGCATGAGCTGAGAACCACCGTGAAGAGTTTTAGCGTGAGCATCCGCCACCATCAAATTTGTCAAAACTGACCTTCTTGGGATTAAAATCGGGTGCTTCCTATTTTCGTTAAGTGTCGATCTGTCTAGTCGACCTCCTACCCTTAGCATATTGTTTCCATCTAAGAATGGATTCAGTGATTTTAATGGACCCCTGAGCTTAGATGATTTTCCACTATCACTGACCTCCAAACATGATATTTCTTCGTTGAAATGTTCTTTTTGACATTCCCTAACACAGACTTCCATCGCTGTTTTTAATTCGTTTGTTGTTAAAAAACCCTTTTCCCTGTTTACTTTTCTTGTTAAAAATCTTCTGCAATATGCTATGACCCTAATCATCCTGCCCATGTTAGAAAACCGTTCCCAAAATGTTACCTGTTTTATTCCCAAATGCACCTTAATTTCTTCTATGTTTGTTTCTTCGTTGGATAATCTGTTGTAAGTAACGTTCTTCTCACGTAGAAAATCTGGACCCTTGAACCATAACTCGTTCTCAATCAGCTCTGTAGGGTTCAAGACACGTGACGCACAATCCGCTGGGTTTTGTTTTGATCGGATATGAGACCACTGCTTTGCATCAATAGTCGTCAAAATCTCGGAGACTCTATTAGCCACGAATGTTTGCCATCGGCTTGGATGACTATTGAGCCAAGCTAATACTACCGTCGAGTCTGTCCATGCGTGAATATAATCCCGATGTATGCGCATAACTTCTGCTACTTCAACCAGCAACCTTGTCACCAAGACGGCTCCACACAGCTCCAATCTGGGGATTGACACCTGCTTGATGGGTGCTACTTTTGTTTTAGCTGTGACTAAGTTAACGTGTATACAGCCATTCTCATCAACAACACGCATGTAGACTGCTGCCGCATATGCTATTTTCGATGCATCTGAAAACCCGTGAAGCTCGATCAGCATATTTTTATGCGATGTTTGAAACCAACGAGGTACTTGCAGAGTCGCGAGTTTTGGTAAGTCATTTCGATAAGACAACCACTCTTCCAATATTTTGCTTGGTACTGCCTCATCCCAATCAGCTCCTGACATCCAAAGCTTCTGTATAATAGCTTTTGCAACTATCACACTAGGTGCAACCCATCCTAGTGGATCAAATAACCGCGCGATATCGGATATGATTTTTCGTTTTGTTATAGGTTCCTGCAACTCTGTAAGGATCACCGTGTACTGAAATGCATCGACTTTACGATTCCAGGTAAGTCCCAGTAACTTCATTATTTCGTCTTCCTTTAGCTGTAATCCTTCTTCCCCTCCAATACCTTCTCCAGTTTCCCTGATCTTCTCTAATACCTCTTCACAATTGCTTGACCATTTTTGTAGCTTGAACCCTCCCTTTAGCAGTAAGTTATTCATTTCCCTATAAATTTGCATGGCTGTTTCTACATTTTCGCAGCCTGTAAGGAGATCATCCATATAAAAGTCACTTTTTAGCTTTGCAGCTGCAGCTGGATAGTCTACTCCATCGTCGTGCGCTACCTGCTGGAGAACTTTGACTGCTAAATACGGAGCTGATGCTGTGCCAAATGTTATTCGCAGTAAACGAAGCTCTTCTGACTTTATCGTTGCTCGATCTGTTTTCCACAGGATTCGCTGAAAGTCTACATCTTCTGCTGCTACTTTTACCTGCCTGTACATCTTAACAATGTCAGCTGATAAGCAGATGCGATGCCTTCTCCAGCTCATCAGAAGATGTCGAAGTTCAGGTTGTAAGGTAGGTCCTACCATTAGCAGATCATTTAATGAGACACCGTTTTCTCCTTTACAGGACGCGTCGAAGACAATACGGACTTTTGTGGTTTCTTTGTCGTTTCTTACTACCGCAAAGTGCGCTAAGTACGCTGCTTTGGCATTCTTCGCTTCGCCCTCCGGTATCTTCTCCGTATGGCCGAGTTGTAAGTATTCCGTTATTACTTCTTGATATTTAGATTTCAGCTCATTATCTTTACCCAGCTTTGCTAGTAATAGATTCAATCTTCGCTGTGCTATCCTTTTGGTATTTTCTGCTTTCAGTTCTGGATCTTCAGATTTAAAAGGCAGCCGTACTACGTATCGTCCCTCTTCATCCCTCACAGTTGTTTCTGCGAAGAACTTTTCACAATGCTTTTCTTCTTCAGTAAGTATTGGCCTTTTGATAGCTTTAGGATCAGCTTCTAGTTCCCAAAATCGCTTGAGTTGCATATCTTCCACGCATGTATGCATTGCTACCAGTGTAATATTCTGCTTATCTTGATTTGACACTATCCCTGATAGAATCCACCCGAGTGTGGTATTCTGTGCTAAAAGTGTCCCTTCTGGATTCTTCTTTACCCCCTCCTGCACCACCTGACCATAAATTTCGGCACCAAGCAATATATCGATTTTGTTCGGCACGTCGTATTTCGGATCAGCCAATGGAATGTTGCCTAAAATCCAATCCGCCGCAACTACCGCTTTGCTTGGAAGAAGTGTCGTTATAGATTTTAAAACGTAGACGTTTAGATTTAGACTAACATTTTGATCGTAGATAGATTTGATTGTTATGTTAACCATTGAGTTACAAGACGCGTTTGTAACTCCTCCTAACCCGGAGATCACTCCCCTTACTGGTGTCTTTTTCAGACCCAAGTATTGAGCGGTTGCCTCAGTGACAAAGGATGCTTGCGACCCCTGATCCAACAAAGCTCTGATGATACGAGTGTCTCCATTGCTAGATTGTGCTCTTATGAGAGCCGTTGCTAATAGGACCTGGCTGCTAGATGCCATTCCTCCCGATGCGAAACAAACTACTGGAGCAGCTGTTTCCCCTGATACATTTCCCGTGTTTGAACCTTCACTTTCTGTCTGGTGAAATCCTGAATCCGTGCTTGTAGGATGCAGGTAAGTATGATGCCTACGCCGGCACATCCGACAGGTCATCGAGCTACGACACTGACCGGCCCTATGGTTGTCGCCTAAGCAATTGAAGCAGATGTTATGTTTTTCGACAAACCCCCGACGAGTCTGTACTTCTGCGCCCAAAAAGTCTTTACAATGGGCCAGCTTATGCGGTTCGTTACAAAATTTACATGACACATTCGTATTCGATTCATTTGCTATATGAAATGATTTTGGTGGATGTTGAGGCTTTGCTTTGTTGCGGTTCGATCCTGAGTCTACGAGCTCCAACGCGCGAAACCGGTTTGTTAAAAACTCTTTAAATGATATCCATGTCGGAAGATCCGTCGAATTTGCGCTCTGCAGTTCCCACTGCTTGCGGGACTCATGATCCAACCTCAACGCTGTAATATACACAATGATAGTATCCCAACCGGATACATCTACCCCTATACTGGTCAGTGCACCCAAACATTCAGAAGTAGTATCGAGCAATTCCCTGATAAAACTGGCAGACTCATTGTTTGCAGTTGGTTGTGAGAGCAATCGCTTCAAAATAGTGTTACATAAATAGCGTTTATTATTGTATCTTGCTTCTAACATTTCCCAACACCGCTTGTAGTTATCTGCCGTTAAAGTAATATGTCTCACTAATTGCTCAGCCTCTCCACTTAATAAACCTTTGAGATATTGCATTTTTTGTATTGTTTCCATATCTGCTTTGTGTACGAGAGACAGGAACAGATCCCGAAATGCACTCCATTCACTATACTTTCCTGAGAATTTGGGGATTATGATTTTCGGAAGCTTTGCACTACTTCCTCTGCTACCTTTACTGTTACTAGAGTTGCCTTCTAAGTTCCGCTCCGGTTCCTCGACATATTTTGACAATGCTACTTTTAACGTACACTTGTAATCAACATAAATTTCCTCGGTTTCACCATACACATCTTTTTCCATATAAGAGGATGATCGTAAGTCTTTGGGATTACATGTTTTTAAAAGTTCCATATGATGGTCTACGAAATGAGTCCACAATTTTTCTAAAGATTGTAGCCTAGACTCAATATACTCTTTACAAATACGATCTTTCGGTGACTTTTTAAAATTAGTTCTAGCATTTGTAATGCGTTTACTCGCATCTTCCTGAATATAAAGCAGTGATTCCATTCTGATATGTTAAACAAAGCCGAAAAGGTACAAAGTTTATGAGAAGTTAATAAAATTACCAATGTTCAACAAAATATTCAAAATAATTTTACAAGTCCTAAATTATTCGTTTCCGATTTTTCTAAGTGTTTGAGAAATTTGCACACCGAATAAAAATTGGGCATAGGTTCCCCGTCTGCACCTTTTTCTTAAAACTATTCTAAGTCTATGTTAGTTGATTTACGCTAAACAATAATGTTATTTTTGTCATGCAAATAAAGTTCAAAATTGCTTCGATTTTTCACAAGTTAATAGTCCAAGTTTTATATCACCAAGTTGCTGTGTTGCTCCTGCCTGTCCTCGTTGAAACTGATGCCACTTGGTCCGCCCCTCCTGGCTGACCACCCTGCTGCTGATTGACTCCTCCACTGGTCGCGTCTCAAGCTATCACTGAGCTGAGCGGGTCTCGCGCTGGCCGATGCACCACTAGCTCCCTCCTGAGCTAAGCGCCTGCTGATATTGAGCTATTCCCGCCTGAATAAGCTCCCACACCAATGCTTCACCGTCACTGCTCCGTTTGCGTTACGTGGCTGTCACGTAATCGCACAAGTCCCGTACTTGTAACTCCAAAAGATGTACCGCTGTGGTCACGCACAATTTCCTTGTGCACGACACGATCCGAAACTCGAAGGACCAGAATGTACGACTTTCGTACAGACAGGGTCACGAGACGGGACGCCAATGATATCAAAAAAACCAAGAGTTCAATCAGTTTCAGATTTAATGCCCTTAGTTGGGGAATTCAGTTTTAGATACAAATTTTAGCCTTACACTATATCTACTGCCGTGCGTTTTCGTCAGCGCGATCTAGCATTTTGTCAGATTTAGCAGCGACATCTAGTTTTGATACTGAACAACAAATTACGATGAATATTTAGTTTAACACCAGCCTACCTCCCCTAAAGCGAATTAGTATAAGTTACTTAGTCATAGCATACAACGGGCCTTGTAGCTAAAAGAGATCTTTTCTAGAAACATTTTGAATGGACTTGATCAAAAAGAATGAGTAGAAATATTCGTAGTATATGAGGATTTACCGTTGACGTACATGAGCCGGGCTTTGCTCTTGAGTGACACATCTGATTGAAACAACAAGCTTGAAACTTGACTTGATCAAAAATAATGAGTAGAAATATTCGTAGTATAGGATGATGTACCGTTGACGTACATGAGCGAAGCTTTCCTCTTGAGTGACACATCTGATTGAAACAACAAGCTTGAAACTTGACTTGATCAAAAATAATGAGTAGAAATATTCGTAGTATAGGAGGATGTACCGTTGACGTACATGAGCAAAGCTTTCTTCTTGAGTGACACATCTGATTGAAACAACAAGCTTGAAACGGAAGCATGATATTGAAATTCATATGCAGAGATTTCTATTGACATCAAAGTCTCTTTGGATATTGCGAATCTCAAACGCAGGATAACTCTTGAATACATGTCATATTGCTGGAGCTTTCAGACGAATATTAGTTATGGCTTCGAAACAACTAACGACAAATTCAATGAGGGCAGCTTTGTTCAAAGATGCCGCCGCAATAAGGTGGACTCAGGTAGCGAGTGGTGTCTTTACATCTATCGATAAGATGCAAATCGTTGCACATTCATATTGTCCTACTAATATAATAAATGCGAAAGTCTATGTGTAAATGTGAATGTTTGTTAGCACGTATCTCCGTAAGTACTAAACCGGTTTTGATGAAATTTTGGAATGAAGATAGTTTAGGTTCTGGAATAACACATAGGCTAATGGTATTTTTGAAAACTGACCCCTAAGGGGGTTAAACAGGGTGGTAAAGTTTCTATGGAAAAAAATATTCCTTGGTTTTATTCACTCAAAACACGGTACACATAAACTTTATAATATATAATTAAACACGTATTTCTTCAAAATTACTCTTTGGGGGTGTGCAATTGAGTTCTAAACTTTGTATAAATTGTAATCCTTGGTTCATTTAAAAGTTAGTGCACATAGTTTGAAGCCTAGAGACGGTCATATGCTACTTTTATTAACATACCACGCGGGCAACAACTAGTTTGAAAAAAATAAATCGTGATTAAATCACATGTCCGACAAAATCAATCATACTTTATCATACGTTAGTTTTTTTTAAACTCGATATTGCTTTTGTATCGGAACCGAAACAAAATATTAATACAAATAAAATAAAAAACAAATACCAAAAAAACCGTTACTTGCTTCTGCCGTGGGCAGAAGCTACATACATAACATCGATGCACCACAGCATCAGGGATCAGGAAACAGCTAGCGACTATAGGACAAAGTGCCCCTTGACCAAAAATACTATGTTAGGTGTATTCAGAGTACAAATATAACTCGTATTATGTATGGGAGTTTCGTTTTTTTTAAGGAGGGAAATTGAAAATTTAAATTGTAGCTGCCCATCATAAATAATAAAAATATGTGTTTCAGGGTTTTTGGATTTTCACATTTTAAAGGGGGGGAATGTAAGGTGAAAGTTTTTATGGGAGTGTCGGGTTTTTTTAAAACACTTCACGCGTCCAAAGCCGCTGGTAACAGCTAGTACATTATGAAACCCTTTCTTCGACCCGTCAAGACTTCCAACCTTAAGTATAAGACGCTAGAATAATGCGAACAAAGCCTTGCTCTGTACATAAAGCAATCCTCAACTACTTCCAAAGCTTCCAACTATGGGACTCAAGAACCAGGTTGTACAAATATCAATAATATTGATAACAATGATGTAAAATCATTGTTTCACCACGACTGCTTTCACTGAATCACAAACTTGCGAACTTCATCTCCAACTTTGATTTATAGTTCTAGTTCGGTTCAAATCGCCGCTAGAAAGTGAAATATGACTCAAATACTCGCTGCCCTTTTAGTTTTTTTCCAAGTTTTTATCTCTTGTGTACTTAAAGGGCCGTCGTTTTGAGTGCGCACGTGACTGGGGCCCTTAAGTTTTCGGGAAAACAATAGAGAAACTTTCAATCCACTTTTTATGATAAAACTAGCTTCTGCCCAAGGCTTTGCCCGCTTTGTACCCGGATAAAAAGAAGCATATGCGTTATTCTTGTGTAAGCTATATTACTGTAAAGTTCAATCAAAATCCGTTCAGTAGTTTTTGCGTGAAAGAGTAACAAACATCCATCCTCATAAACTTTCGTGTTTATAATATTAAGTAGGATAGGATTAGTGAAAGAAATTGCTGACACAGTCTCCATGATCAGTATGAGTAGATCTATAAGGCTAGAGAGTAGGTTAGTCAGAGGTATGCCCAAAATAATTCCATTTAAATAATAATTTTAGGATTAAATTAAAAACGTTTATTTTAGAACACCAGAAAAGCTCTGAAGATCTCCGTAATGAACTTTCTATTTTATAGTGTGAAGGCTCTACCTTGCTCTCTCACTTGGGCCACCGGTCTAGGTTTTGTTTTATTTATATTTCTTGATACTAACTGTTGTATTGTTTGTATATTGTATTGTTCTTGTTATTTTATTTAAAAATGTAATTATTCTTTACTGGACATTTTCTTGCTTTTTATTATTATTTTTTATATTGTGTTAGTGTACGTGACGTGTTTAGTTGGTTTCGACGGAAGATCAGCGTTGTGAACGCTATGCGCAATAGCTATTACAACATAGGCTGAGTCGGACGCCATTTTGTAGCATTTAAGTTTCTAATTTATAAGTAGATAAGTAGTTATTATGGTGTTGATTAGTATAAGTAACTAGAATATCTTACTTTAATATTTTATTTTATTTTTATTTTTGTTTAAATGCTCAAATAAAGATTTCTTTCTTTCTTTCTTTCTTTCAAAATATTTGGCTCATGCCTAACTACGTATTGCAAATGTTTTTAGGTAGTTAGCATTTCTCATGACGGGTTACAACCGCCTGTTGAAACACCGGAATGAGTACTTCCCCGTTCAACCCACAATTTTTCTACCCAATATTATATTTTCCCGTTCAACCCAAAACATATGCTCCGTTCTACCCAATCCAAAAATCTAAGTCACATTGTATTTTAAACAGTACAGACACCGTAATATTTATAAAAAATCGAACTTGATGAACTTAATGCTATCTAGAATTAAGTTCACCTGTGTACAGTACTTTATAGTTGTACAATAAAGAAACAAAAAAAAACGAAGTGACTTCAATAGTGAGAACAATTTTATTCAATCAAACCGTGGCAGACAAATTTTGCACAATGGATATAAGTATAAAAAAAGAGCAAACAAGATACATTTAAATATTTGTTCTCGAAAAAAATGTGATTTTGCATGACTGATATTATGTACCTAGATAACTTAGAAATGTAACTTTATATTTACCTACCAGACCTGAATCTGAACATTGATGCGCTATTTTTTAGAATAAATCCTGGGCTTAAAGTAATAATCGATTATTATATTGCACAGTAAGTATTACATAGAGCTAAATTTTTTGATATTTTAGGTAAGAATTGAATATTGAGCAATAATTGATCAAAAGTTCGAAAGATCTAGTTTGATTTTCATTGTACCATATTTTTCCATTGAACCGTGTAGGTACTAAACTTAGACGGTTTAATGGAAAAATATTTTATAGGTGTACAAAATAAAATAAAATTCGTAAAAAAAGTATTGTCTGATTAGTAAATATATACATAGAAGAGAAAATACTTTATTACACACCAAATATAACTGCTTCAATAAATCGTACAAACTTTGACATTGTTTTTTAATGGGCGATCTTATCGCTAATTAGCGATCTCTACCAGACAACCGAAGCCGAAGACAATACATGTATTGCACATTGGCATTAAAAAACAAAATGGTGGAGCAATATACAGAACTTAAAAAATAAAAAGCCTCTGCAAAACGAATTCTGACTAACATAGAGACGTTTTAGAGCACTGTTTCTCAAAGTGGGCGATAACGCCCTCTTGTGGGCGCTGGAGGGCCTTCAGGGGGGCGGTAGAAGGCTCCAGAAGATATTGGGGGCGCTAATGTAGTCTAGAGGGGAAAGCATGCGTTGTTATATTTAAAAACTTTGGGGGGCGCTGGGATTTTTTTATTCTCAAAGTGGGCGGTGGGAAAAATAAGTTTGAGAACCTGTGTTTTAGAGAAAGGCCAAATCAAAAGTACTATAACTAGTAAAAATTAATCAAAAGATTTCCACTCATGGCATAACAGGATCATAGTAAGTGGAAATACGCAGTCTTTGCCTAACCCTCCATATAACAAGCGGGACCGTAGGTAAGTATGAATTCTATTCAGAATATATTTTTTATAAACTTTTTTTTTTATTATTTAATACTGCATTTATAAATCTAACAAGAGAATCGAAACCACGATCACAGCAATTCATATGATAATCAAATAATCGACTATTCTGCCTCAATCAATGGCTGTATTTAAATTGCATCATTACATATGAATGTCTCTCCCGGGATAACTTCCAATTAGGAAATACATATATTCATACAAATATGTAAGTAGGTATCCTACTAATATAATAAATGCGAAAGTCTGCGTGTGTGAATGTTCGTTAACACGTATCTCAGTAACTACTAAACCTGTTTTGATAAAATTTGGAATGTAGATAGTTTCGGTTCTGGAATAACACAGGCTAATTTTCGAAAATCATTTCCTAAAGGGGTTACATAAAATATGGTGGTAAATTTTCTATTGAAAATGTTATTTGCTCAAAACTCGGTACAAAGACTTTAAAATAAATAGTAAAACACGTATTTTTTTTAAACTACCCTTTGGGGGTGTGCAATTGAGTTCTAAAGTTTATATGGATTTTTTTTATTAATAGTTCGATTCACATAAAACTCGGTTTAAATCCTACTAATATTATAAACGTGAAAGTTTGTGAAGATGTTTGTTCCTCTTTCACGAAAAAACTACTGAACGGATTTTGATGAAACTTTACAGTAATAAAGCTTACACATCAGAATAACACATAGGCTTCTTTTTATCTGGATACCACATGGGCGAAGCCGTGGGCAGAAGCTAGTAAACTATAAAGTAAATAATGAATCACGTATTTTTACCCCTACCCCCTAGGGGGTGAGATTTTGATGAAACTTTACAGTAATATTGCTTATTTATCAGAATAATACATAGTCTACAATTTATAATGATATTGTGTGATTTGACCATAAGTATCAATTAAGTCAGTAAAATTATATCGAAAATATCTATACCTATATATTTCTGGGCTAAACGACTGAGCCGTTTGTCATGAAATTTGATATGGGCATAGTTTGAAGTCTGGAGACGGTCATACGCTACTTATATCAACATACAACGCGGGCGAAGCCGCGGGCAGAATCTAGTACACAAAAAATGCAGATGAAATCTTAAGAGAATATTGAGATAAAACTTATTCAGATGTACTCGTATGAGCAGGCTATAGGGAAGAGAATGACCGTAAAATCTGATAAATCACGACGTCAATGGAGCCGCGAACCAAAAGCCGGCTGAGACGCAAGAGGTACTGTTTCGATTCCCGCAGCAGGGTAAATGTTTGCATGACAACCTTTTGTGCTTGATGTTTATCTGTATACATTTTTACAGTAGAATATATACGGACGCTACGGAGCTGAGACGTGGACACTCACGATAGAGCTGGTCCACCAGTTCAAAGTCGCTTAGCGAGCTATGGAAAGAGCTATGCGCGGAGTCTCTCTGAAGGATAAGATTCGTAACGAATACATCCGTCAGAGAACCAACGTTATCGACATAGCTCAACGAATTAGCAAGCTGAAGTGGCAGTGGGCCGGTCATATCCCGCGAAGAACCGATAAACGCTGGGGTAAACGTGTTCTTGAGTGGAGACCGCGACTCGGCAAACGTAGTGTACGATGCCCTCTGGCCAGGTGGGATGACGATCTGCGAAAGACTGCAGGCAGATGCTGGATGCGGCAAGCTGAAGACAGGGCGCTATGGCGCTCATTAGGGGAGGCCTATGTCCAGCGGTGGACTAAAATAGGCTGATGATGATGATGAGAATATACACAGGCCTATAAAAAATATGACATAATACCAATATAAAATGTACCTATAGACATGAAAATAAATATTATAATTTCTGAACACGCAAAACACATCGGGAGTAATTATTTAAAAATGCACTTGTTTCGGTTAGTTTTTGTAATATTAAGCGCGGGCGAAGCCGTGGGCATAGGCTAGTAGCCTATGCCCACGGCTTCGCCCGCATGGTATCCAGAAAAAAAAGTATGTGTTATTCTGATGTATAAGCTATATTACTGTAATGTTTCATCATAATCCTTTCAGAAGTTTTTGCGTGAAAGTAACAAACATCCATCCTGACAAACTTTCGCGTTTATAATATAAGTAGGATTTGCCGTATTGATAGAGCAACGTTTCTATTATCAGCTTGAAAAGCAGTCCGCGTAAGGTAAAGAAACTCTACTTGTCTTCACGAAACTATTCGGTCTTCATCGAGTTTACTTATTTTCTTCTTAATACGATATCGTTCCCAGATTCATCTGTACGAGTCAGTCTCATGTTAATAATAATTATGGTATATTCATACCCAACAATATTATTTCACAATTAATAAATTATATATTCACAAATATTTACTCCGACTAAAATACTGTCTTTAATTAACTTATTCTATTTCATTGTATCATTTTCGTTGTTTGCTGATTCTTCTTCTTGACGAGGAATCAACATAAAATCCTTGAGATGTAATTTAATTTATTTGGCTTCCACTTTGACTTCTTAAATGCTATTTGTATATTATGCTATTTTCTATAATAAATAAAATAAAGACTGACTGACTTTTAAATTTTACTTTCGACATTTTATTGGCTTTTCCTAGAATCAAAAGGCATGTACCATCAATTAGTGTTCCAATAAGCGGCGATGGATTTGCCAAATGTCACGTGGAATGCTAACTCCTTGCAAAACGCTGGCAATGTCAAAATACTGTTTATGGACGTACCTCTGACTTCCTCCTACTTGGTATCTTGGAACCTACTCTCTGAGTATATATAATAATAATAATAAATGCTGGACATTTTTTCACACAGCATCATCTAGCCCCAAACTAAGCAGAGCTTGTATTATGGGAACTACATGACTGATATACTACTTAAATACTTTTTTTTTTGTAAATACATACATATTATACATAGGAAAACACCCAGACCCGAGACAAATATTTGCAGATCTTACAAACATTTGTCCCGTGACAGGAATCGAACCCGCAACCTTCTGCGTCTCAGGCGGACCTTCGCCCACTGCGCCACAGAGGTCGTCAAAATCTGACAATGTCATGGAGAATATAGTCATCAGTATGTTTTTAAATGGCTTTTTCTATGATATAAATGATCTTTAACCCCATTCATATTGTAAAAACGGGAATTTTCACGTACTGCACTATCGGTGAAGGCACCGACTAAGTTTCGACTAATTCCGAGAGTCTTAATCAGGGTGAGTGATGGTGACTTGCACCCTCCGCGTCGCATCGTAGTGCACGGCAATCAATCGAAACTTAGTCGGTGCCTTCACCGATGTGCGGTACGTGAAAATTCCCGTTTTTACAATATGAATAGTCAAGTTCACGATAGTTTTTGGAATAAAATCTTTAATCCTGCGGTTCTTCTGCCTCCGAGTGTCTGATTCCTTGAGAAAATTACTATTTGTATTATTTATTGATGTTTGTTTACCCGAAACAAATAAATAACGGGTGTTAGTGTTTGGGAGATTACGTTAGACGGGGATATATTTCGGCTTTGTGATCCGAATAATAATTTGTACTAATTCTGTACCAAAATAATTCAGTCAGAATATTCGATGTAATTTATACCGAATTGATATCATTAAAACTTTTGAGATATAATGCTATGCAATTAAAGTACACATTTAATGTCTGGAAAGTTAATTAAAGTTCGGTGCTTTGCAGTTTTTCAAGATTCTCTCTGAATTTATCATTTTCATCGTTTTATTCATGTTATTAAACTTTAAGTAGACTATTTTGTACTGAGATTTGATTTCAAATCAAGATTTTAAAACATATAATTAAATTAAATTAATAAATTAAGAATTGTATGTGTTGAATAAAAAACTATCTATCTATCATTTTTTTAGGAAAGTATTAAGTATGTGTAAGTGATAAGTATGTATAGTGTTAAGTTTCTGTATTATATGGATTTTTATAATCTGAAATAAATTAATAATAATAATAACGACTATATCACGTAGATACTTTACTATAATAATGTTGCTGACGTTAATATCCTAAAATGATACCAAACCACGATAATTTCAATTCTATGTACCTACCACTCTTATTTGAAATAATTAATAATTAAAAATGCATTAAATTACAATTTTTAAAAGGGTAAAATTAAAAATCGCAATAATGAACCGTATAAAACTTAAAATTAGAGTAAAAATCTATAATAATATTATAAAGAGGAAAGATTTTTTTGTTTGTTTGTATCGAATATGCTCCGAAACTACTGGACCGATTTTAACGATTTTTTCACCAAATGAAAGCTAAATTATCAGGAAGTAACATAGGCTATAATTTATTTTCAAAAAATCATAGAGATCCTTAAGAAAATTGCAATAATATAAACCAAAGTAGCAAAATTTTGCCTATAATAAAGAATATTTGGCGTGCGCTGAGAAAACTATTGATGATATATAATAATGATGTACTACATGATTAAAGTACTCATTATTACCTACAAAAAAGGACTTTTATAGGCAAAATTTTGCTAATTTGGGTTACATTATTGCAATTTTCTTAAAGATATATATTTTTTGACGAGGGAATATATCTTACTATCATAGTTAAGTCACAATAGCAGCTTTTGTGTTCTAAAATTTAATTAGATCGCTGATATTCCCACGAAATCGAAACTTACGCGGGTGAAACCGCGGGGCGTAGCTAGTATTAAATAAATAAAAAATCTATAGTTCAACCTACACAGTGAATCCTATAGCGTAACGTGGAGTCATATATTTATTTATTGTTTAGAAGCATTTTTCAACTATAACTTTGAAAGGCTTTTATATATCTCGCTGTGTAAAGACTATCAGTAGTCATGTCGGTTATTTACTTCATCTTGATTTTTTTTGTAAAATTTATGTACTTACATTGAAATATTCAGGAAGACAGAGAGTAGGAACTCATTGTATATCGCCATGGATATGAACCGGCTCTCATTGAACTCGGAGGGCGCTTTCCGCACCATTATGCAGAGTCGGATGCCCCACATCAGGAATATTACCTCCACTGTGAAAAAAAAACTATTTTATTATAACGCTTTTGTATGGTGGTAAGAAGACGTAGCTATGTGCTACGCCGTAGATGGTCTACGCTTACATATATGCCACAGAATACATCAATAATAAATAAAACACTTAACAGATACATACATAGTCCTGATCTCACACTGGGATTCCCTGTGTCGTAGGTATCAGGCACTATGAGTACCGTGGTATCACAACCCCGAGACCCAAACCCGAATAAACCAAACCCGAGACAAATATCGACAATATATGACATTTTATTTAGTCCATTACATTATTGGCAAGTGACCCTAGAATTGTACTTCCCTAGAGTTATTTCACAAGAAGTTTCTTAAATCTTTAACAATTAAATATACTCACGGCGCGACGCGGAGGGAGAAAGTCGCAACCACTCACCCTGATGAAGACTCTCGGAATGAGTCGAAACTTAGTCGGTGCCTTCACCGATAGTGCAGTACGTGAAAATTCCCGTTTTTACAATATGAATACTCACAAGTAGTAAAAGAGTGGTCCCACCAGTCAGTTTTGCAAAGATAAGCCTTCAAATCCTCCTTAGTCCTGCCAACGATGACTGCAGGGGGCGCCACCAATGTTCTTATAGCTAGTAGCACGCACGCGACTCCGACTATGACGCCTATTCGTCGGAGCAGCATTATATCAGATATCTTGACGGCTTTTGCTGACCGGACTTGGAAGATTACCGATATCCTGGGGACAATGGGGTTAAGTCAGTCGCAGAATGCATATATGAATGCAATAGAAGTGTATAACAAATTGCCAAATTTATTTAAAGATTTATCAAGCTTCTGCCCACGGCTTCGCCCGCATGGTACCCGGATTAAAAGTAGTCTATGTGTTATTCTGATGTATAAGCTATATTATTGTAAAGTTTCATCAAAATCCGTTCAGTAGTTTTTGCGTGAAAGAGTAACAAATATCCTCACAAACTTTCACGTTTATAATATTCGTAGGATTTGTTTAAAAATAAGCTGACGAAATGGTTAAGGGACCAATGTTTCTATGATATTAATAAATTTATGATATTATGACCAATGACTAGGATTAAATTTTTAGCAATTACCAATGACTAGGATTAAGTTGTTTATAATAGGATAGGTAAAAAAAATGCTGAACATTTTTCACACAGCATCAATTAGCACCAAACTAAGCAGAGCTTGTATTATGGGAACTAAATGACTGATATATTACTTGTATAGATTTTTTTGTAAATACATACATATTATACATAGAAAATACCCAGACCCGAGACAAATATTTGCAGATTATACAGACATTTGTCCCGCGGCGGGAATCGAACCCGCAACAAAATCACTGCGCTACAGAGGTCGGAATAGGTATTGAAATTTTTAATTCAAACGTTAGGGATAAGTTCTGACATTATAATTATTCTTGTATAAATTGATTCTCAATCTACCCATTGATATTTGCACATCATTTGGATGGTAGAATACATAAGGGCCTATAGAAATTGTAACATTATGTATAGCTGACCTATATTCATGCAAATAAATACTCTGATTTTTGGTTTCTGATTTCTAATTTCTGATAAAGCGTAGCCGCGGACGGTGCTCATGAGGAAGGACCTCTAAACGGTCAACGAAACGTCAACAGGAGAATAGTAAAGTACGTGGTATATTCGTAATAATATTCTTAAATACATCGCTTTTAGCGATAAGTTTGCCCATTGCACCTTATGTTTATGAATTCCTGTGATAATGAAGTTAATGAAGTTCAATAAAGAGTTTATCTATCAAGCAATCAATTTCAAAACACTCTCACTGCTAGACCTGTTTGTGTAAAAAGTGCGACACACTCGTTCATGTAATCTTAAAGAGTAAAACCTCTCTTTGAAATGAATGAAGCTGACTCATTTATTAAAAACTGTCGCCTCTCGCAGCGAATTAATATGCCGTTTGCGGAACACCATAAAAACTTAATCCCGATTCCCCATTCCGATTTCAATTCACACCGAGTCGGGAAAATCCAGGGAATTTCGGCCTAATTGCCTCCATAATTATAAAGTTGAACTTCTATTAACAGTAACTAATTCTCTTTAATTGCGAACCGTCACTCTTGTTAGTCGAGAGTTTAATTTTGTAGAAGGCCAAATGATAAACTTTGATTATAAACAAGGAAAACGATAGCAAATATTAGGTAACATTCCTACATGTTTTTATTTCCTTTTTTATTTACTCATCTAAGTACTAATTTAACGACGACCTCTGTGTTGCAGTGAAGGCCCGCCTGAGACGCAGAAGGTTGCGAATTTGATTCCCGTCGTGGGACAAATGTCTGCAAATATTTATCTCGGGTCTCGGTGTTTCACACATCATCATCTAGCCCCTGTCTAAACAAAGCTTGTGTTATGGGAACTAGATGACTGATATACTACTTATATACATTGTTTTGTATGTAAATACATATTGTACATAGAAAACACCCAGACTCGAGACAAATATTTACATCGAACCCGCAACCATCTGCGTTTTAGGCGGGCCTTCGCCCACTGCGCCACAGAGTTCGTCATTATACTACTTTAAAATAGTGTTATGCACAATGAGTTTATCTATCCATTTGTCTATGTATATATTCTATACCCATTACCACATTTATTATATTTATTTTTTATTATTTCTTTAAAACTGACGTTGAAGTGTCTGCTCAAAATTATAAACAAAATATGTACTTCCCAAATCAGTGTATCGGGGCATAAAGATGAGAAACGTTACCACCGAATTTTCGAAGCCATGTTGGTTGGCACCCTGAATTCCGACCCGGAGGTTGTAGGTTCAAACCCACTGGGGTTGGTCGTGGGTCATGCACCAATGGATTCTTCGATTCGTAAAACATATGTGCGCATATAAACGTGCTCCAAGCAGTAAAAGAAAACGGCATCACGTGCCGTCTTGGTTAGCGGCGATGGGCTTGAAATCTGTCAGTAGAAATGTTAACAACTTGTAAACCGAGGGAAAATCCCAATGGAATGTTTGGACGTGCCTCTGACAGCTCCCTTCTTGGTATCCTTAAAGATCAACGCACTGAGTATGAATCTGAGAATGCCATTAATGAGTAATATAGTTTTGAGTGTATTGGTTCTTTGTTTTCAATATGAATTTGAGGTGTGTAAAGGCTTGATTTGATAAATCCCTATCCCAATTTGCAACTATTACGGCCCAGTTCGTGTTACGGCCCACTAGAGATAATGTTTTATGAGATCATACATATTAGGACGGTATTGGGTTTCGGACCGCATGGAAATTAGATTGTTTTCAATTATTTAACGGATATTAATTACAATTTTAAGAAGAAAAGTAAAGTTAAGTAAACACTAGGCGTGATTTTAAAACTTTGGCGTGATATAGTCACGCCTGTTTCCCGGAGGGGTAGGCAGAAACCAAGGATTTCCACTTGCTACGATCCTGGCATACCTCTTTCGCTTCATTCATCCTCATCAAATTCTTCATACAGGCTCGGCTGTTTAGTGCACATTTGATTTGGCCTTTCTCTAGAATATCTCCAATTTGGTCAGAGTATGTTCGCCGAAGCCTTCCTCTTCCAACCATCCCATTCACGCTCACCTTGTATACTTGTTTTGTTAATCTTCTTTCTTCCATCCTTTCCATATGCCCGAATCATCACATAATACCTTTCTCAACTTTGCGTTAATGAACAATATAATATAATCACTGCCTTCCCTTTATTCCATTCTCATCAATTTATGATTCTCATGAAATGCACAACCGATTTTCCACCCAAATAAATATATTAATTACCACGCTCCTGGTTTGGTATTGGTTTCGTGGGGAAATCAAATTAGGAACCCATTGCTTTAACAAAAGAACAAAGGCCGTGTACTCGTATGAGAATATTTATATGCAACAAACACGCTCATGACTGTATGATGGGCATCCTCAGATACATACTCAGTGCTTTGTTTTGGGGAAATGCTGCAGATGCCAATAGAGTGTTTTGATTACAGAAGCGAGCAATTCAATTCAATTCAATTTCAATTTATTTATTAATCTTTTGACAGATTACATGTTCTTAGATAAGTAATTTTTACAAAATACAGATAATAAGCTTCATAATAATCAATTTATAAAATACATTATCAATCATAATGTCAAAGAAATAAAAAAAACTAAAGTCAACTATGAAAAATATGATTTGTAACAACTAATTGAATAATCAGAATAAATAGAAAAATCTGCAAAAGCATTGTCTAGTGTATATAATAAACTAGGTTAAATTAAATTTACAAAGTCAAACATATAACAACAAGTACTGTTGTTAATTAAGTTATAAATATACATCGAATATGTTATTTGCTAGCTTTTATGTACAAAAAGCTTTTTGTACATAAAAGCTTCATCTAGTCGATAAAAACTTTTATCAAGCAATTGTTTCAGCAGTTTGAAGTCATTGTCAAGCATACTTTTAACATTTTTTGGAATTCTGTTGTACAATTTTACTGCCGTACAAAAATAACTCTTAGATATCTTGGCTAATCTCGTTTTTGGTACAACCAGGCGATTTTTATGCCTCTTATTTTAGTTTTTACTTTTTATATTTTATCAATTTTCGCTTACGTAAATCACATTTTGATAAATAAATTCTCCATTGTTATTATTCCTAGTTCTTTAAATTTATCCCTGCAGGACTGCAAATACCCCATATACGTTAATATTGACTACTAATATAAAGACTGAAATTCGTTATATATTAGGGATACATTACATACATTGAATCTTGTCGAGATAAATTTAGAGAATTAAGAGTAATGACAATGGCTGGTGAATTCACACTGCAGAATATTATGCACGTAAGAGAATACTCAATACTCAATACTCAATACATTTATTGCTTTCACATGGTAGGTACATAGATGGTGTTTATAGGTAGGTATTTCACATGAACCCTGTCTAAGGGTATAGCAATAGATAGGTAGGCAGGCCGAAGTTTTGTAAAACAAAAAAAAAAAACTAGTAGGTACAATAAAATAAAGTCAAGGTAGGCAAAGTATCAAGCATTTGGAATAACACAATGAGGTAAGTAGGTTTAGTCATTATTTCTTTTGTTATAATTTTCATTAGTCAAAAATAGGTACGTCACTTTTTATTTATTTTTAAGGTTTGCTAGCTTTCTAGTCTAAATAATCTTTAATGTCATAGTAGAGAAAATATTAACAAGATAACTAGGAATCGGGATAATGCATAATTCTAGATATAGCCAAAAACTAGGTTATCTAAGATATCCAAAAGTTATCATTGTAAAACATTCAAACTATAGAGGTATAATAGAATACCAGACAATGTAAAAAGTATGACAAATAATTCATTTAAATTGTATATTAAAGGACATTTAATTAATAAAAGTTATTATAAGTTAGAAGAAGCTTTTGCTGATAAAAAAATATTTGAATATGATGTAACTTTGTTTCGATTAAGTTTTAATTTCTGTTTTTATTATATTCTTAATTTTATTTAATACAACTTTGACGATGGTATTGCAGATGACTTAGGTACCTAATGTTTTTTTTTAAGTTTTTTTACTATTGTGTAACATGTAACTTTTTTATGTTTTGTAGGTGTGGTACTTGTTTGTGTAAATTATCTTTTCTTAAATTGTATTATTATATTAAACCATTTTTTGTAATGAAATAAAATGAAAAGTGCGTAGATTTTTGAGAATATCAAGTAGAGGGTAGTAGAAGAGACGTAGAAACAACAGATTTGGCACATGCCCGCGTTTTTGCAAGTGGTAAGTGTACCACGTAACAGATCGCAAGCTCATTGCCGCTCAGTGGAACATTAACTGATGTCATATGCTTCTCTATATTGATAATAAAGCTGAATAGTTTGTTTGAGATTTTGTTTGAACGCGAAAAACTCTGGAACTACCAGTCGGATTTGAAAGAATCTTTTTGCATTAGATTTCTCAATTCTTGAGGAAGATTAAAGGTTATAGCATAACGCTACGACTCTTAGAGGCCGAGCAAAATAAGTAACAGCGCGGGCGGGCGATGCATCGTGGTTGGCTTAATACTAGTATTAAGCTGAAGAGTTTGTTTATTTGAATATAATCTCTATAACTTGAAGTTGGATTTGAAAAAATATTTTTGCATTAATATCGGATAATTCACGATATTACTCTAAGGAGTCGAAGAGAATAAGTAATAGAACGGGCGGGCGAAACGACGCGGTGTATCGGAGACCGCGACCGGCTGTGGCGAAGCTAGTCTATACTATCTTCTATACTAATATTATAAAGAGGAAATATTTTTTGTTTTGTGTTTGTTTGTACCGAATAGGCTCCGCAACTACAGGACCGATTTTAACCTTTTTTTTCACTAACTGAAAGCTAAATTATCAGAAAGTAACATAAGCTATAATTTTTTTTTTTTTTAAATAGAGATCTTTAAGAAAATTACAATAATGTAACCTAAAGTAGCAAAATGTTATCTATAAAAATCATTATTTGGCGTGCGCTGAGAAAACTATTGATGATAAATAAAAATGATTTACTACATGATTAAAGTACTCATTATTCCCTACAAAAAAGTCTACGAGGGATTATATCTAACTATCATAGTTAAGTCACAATAGCAGCTTTTGTGTCGTCTTAAAAATTAATAAGATCGCCGGTAATAATAATAATAATAATCCGGCAGGGCGCGCTTGTGGCGAGCGTTCGGTGCGTGGCGACACCCCTCGGCTTGCCTTAGCCGGCCGGTCGGAGGTGGAGGCGCAAGAGCGGAACCAAGGGTGGAAGTGTTAAAGGCATAAAGCCGGGAGTAGCGTTTAGTGAAACTGCAGCACACCTCTCCACACCCTTTAGCCGTCCACACCAACGTTGCCTCTACGCTGGCTATCGTTGGCGGCACTTATGGGGCCCGTTTAGTGGACGGCAAGTCATCACCTGCCTATGATTCGATTTGAATTTGAGTCAGAATTGGCAGGTGCCGTTTCATCCTACATGGCCCAGCAACCATTCCTTAAGCATTTACTCCTGCAATAGTCCAGATTATCCCCCAATATATTCAATAGTTTCATCATTCACCATCCACGAAAAACCGTTTTTTATATATTGTATTGTACAAAAAGGCCTCTTAGTGTTAGTTTCGGCTCCACTAATGCCTATAAAGGCTCCAGGTATAAGCCTGAGATTAAAAATAAATAAATAGGAATAATAATAATAAATAAATAATACTGGACATTTTTCACACAGCATCATCTAGCCCCAAACTAAGCAGAGCTTGTATTATGGGAACTACATGACTGGTAGAAACAAAAGTTGGTTACATTCGTATCGTTGTATTAATTCTTATTCAAATAAATAGTTTCATCATCAAGCGTTTATGTAGTAGTAAAATACTTTTTTATTCATTCGAATCGGACATTTAATTTCGAAGTTATCACGAGTATAAAATCGAAACTTACGCGGGTGAAACTGCGGGGCCCAGCTAGTAATATATAAATTGCTTTCTGCGCCTGTTTTTCTACAAGATAAACGCCCTACAGATACATACATTATAGTCCTAACCCCACACAAGAAATCCCTGTGTCGTGGGTATCACGAACTACGAGTACAGTGATACCACAATACCTGGAACAAATATCTGCAGAACATGCAAACAACTGTCGGTAAACGAACCCGCCATGGAGACTTCTTAATGTTATAAAAATCTTGTTATTGATGTCGCTCCAAATCGATGAAAAATTTACCTATTATTTTGTAAAAGGATCATTCAAAAGAATAACCAGTCTTGTTTCTTGCCTTTCTTTCATGGCTTGGTCGCGGAGGAACAGGCAATACATAAAACTGACGTTTCAAAATGAACCTTGCGATTTTTATTAATAAATGAATTTTAAATCAACTTCAATTAAAAAAAAATGCTGTAAATTTTCAAACAGCATCATCTAGCTCCAAACTAGGCAGAGCTTGTGAGAAGGGAACTACATGACTGATAAACTACGTAAATACATTATTTTTTTATAAATACATACATATTATACACTAGCTTCTGCCACGGCTTCGCTTGCATTGTACCCGTATAAAAAGTAACCTATGTGTTATTCGGATGTATAAGCTATGTTACTGTAAAGTTTAATTAAAATCCGTTGAGTAGTTTTTGCGTGAATGAGTAACAAACATCCATCCTCACAAACTTTCGCGTTAATATATTAGTAGGATAGGTTAGAAATATCCTAGACCCGGGACATATATTTACTGATAAAACTAAAATCTGTCCCGCGGCGGAAATATCACGCTATCTTCTGCGTCCTAGGCGGGTCTTCGCCCACTTTGGCAGGTCGTTAATGATGAGATAGTCCTTACCTCCAAGTTTTCAGCATCAGAGCTCCATACGTGAGACAGAAGCCGACTTCTCTGAGCCACACCCTGGCTGTGCACGTGAACACTGTGGGTCTTCCATACATGACGAGAGTGGTGCAGTAGATGAGGAAGGCTCCTAGCACGATGACCCTGAGGAGTGCTGGACTTGCTGCCCGAACCACCTGTTTAAATACACATACAAGTTAATTTTTGTAAAATTTTAAGTCCATTAACGTGTTTTTGTTGAATTCGCTATAATATTAATCCTACTTCCTACTATTATTATAAACGCGAAAGTTTGTGAAAATTGATGTTTGGTACTCTTTTACGCAAAAACTACTGAACGGATTAAGATGAAACTTTACAGTAATATAGCTTATACATCAGAATAATACATAGGCTACTTTTTATCCGGGTACCACGCGGGCGAAGCCGTGAGCAGAAGCTATTGGATGTATAAATGTGCTAGCAGCCTGGTAGTGTGTATAAATTACAGCCTTCAGTGCTGGACATTTTTGACATAGCATCATCTAGCCCCAAACTAAGCAGACCTTGTATTATGGGAACTACATGACTGATATACTACATAATATACTTTTTTTTGTAAAAACATACATAGTATACATAGAAAACATCCAGACAGAAAACATTTCATAGGTGCTTTGTTTAACTCTTTGACGGTCTCTGGCTGAGTGGGTGAATGCCCGCTTGAGACGCAGAAGGTTGCAAGTTTTATTTCCGCCGCAGGACAAATGTTTGTATGATCTACAAATATTAAATATTTGTCTCGGGTCTGTTTCCCCGACCGTGTTTTGTTTTGTGTTTTCTATGTATATTTTGTATTACAAAAAAGTATATAGTAGTTTATCAGTCATGTAGTTCCCATAACACAAGCTTTGCTTACTTTGGGGCTAGATGATGCTGTGTAAAAATGACCAGCTTGTGTTACATATTTCTTTTATGCTTACCCAACTAAAAATGTATGTTTATAGACCCATGGAAAATATCTGTGCCCTTGGTAACTTTTATGCTTGAATAGCCACGACGTGTTCTATCGTAACCCCGTTGTTGGTAAGGTATTTGATATAACGTAGATAATATATCTTCAGTAAAGGAAAGCTCCTGAGAGAGCTTTGAGACGCACGTATGATGTTTCAATCTCGAAACATCACGTTTCTCATAAAAGCCGTTACTTCTACAAGTAGGTAGGTAATAAGTAATATTTCAGTAGGATCTTTCAATAAAATCATGTGTAGCTAAATAATACTCCTTGAGTTTAAACTAGAGTTGCACCTCGAATAAAAATCTGACATTCTAAGCGCCGAAAGATAAATAATAGTTTAGACTTTGGATTTCGTAAATCTACGATAAAAGTTAATCTATGGTTTAATCTACATTAAAAGAATAAATTTGTGGATTACCATTGAACTTATGAAATCCTACCAATATTAAAAACGTGAAAGTTTCTAAGGATGGATGTTTGTTACTCGTTCACGCAAAAACTACAGAACGGGATTTAATGAAACTTTAGTAATATAGCTTATACATCAGAATAACACATAGGCTACTTTTTATCTGGATACCATGCGGGCGAAGCCGTGGGCAGAAGCTAGTAATTGATAAGTTGTAGTTTAAGCTACTATTGATCTTACATCCCTATAGTTATAGTAGTATATAACTACTAATTGTAGAAGTTAATTGATTAAAATAATTTTAAGTCAAATCAACACACGACCGTCGAGATTGATAGATAGATAGAAAATTATTTATTGCACAAACTAAAAAGTACTGTACATAGACGAACTTAATGCTAGATAGCATTCTCTTCCAGCTAACCTTTGTGTAATATGGAAAACAGTCTTGAGGTAGTGCATGAATAAGAAGTAAAGTTATAAATTATATTCGAGAGCTCTAATATGAATAAAACAAAAACACTGTTCCATAGATCAAAAAATTAAATGAAAAATCACTTCACCATGAGGAACACCATGTAAGTACGAGTGTGAAGGACCCACCCTGGCCTTTAACCAAGAATGATAATCGGTAATGTAATTACTGACCCAATGATCTTGTTGATGTGAAACTGCAGTGCTCCTCCAAACTTACATATTGTCAGCTAGCTAACAACACCGCGTTAATAGATTTTCCTAACTTTCAGGAGAACAAAAAACCTGTTTTATCAACTCCGCACAAGATCACAGAATTGAAATCGCTAACGCTGAAATTAAAACTGTGATTGGTTGAAATTCAATGTTTGTATTGGTGAACAGAAGCGCAGTGAAAAGATCTATCTAATGGCATAAAAATGTCAAAACCGCAAAATTTCGACTTGAGCGGTGTTGTTAGCTAGCCGACGTTACGCAAATCACGCCCGTTCCCAAAGGTATAGGCAGAGATTATGGACCAAACTCGTTCTGAGCGGTGTGGATATTCACCGTCCCCCGAACTAGTTTAAGAAGATTAAACTAGTTTGGGTTAACACTGTTACATCGAGTCATACTTGATCGCGGTAGGTGGTCATGAGGGAGGATGAAACGTCATTAAGAGAATAGTAAAATACATTTTACAGTCGTAATAAAATCCTATAATATAATATTCGCCCGCGTGGTACCCGGATAAAAAGTAGCCTATGTATTATTCTGATGTATAAGCTATATTACTGTAAAGTTTCATCAAAATCCATTGATTAGTTTTTGCGTGAAAGAGTAACAAACATCCATCCTCACAAACTTTCGCGTTTATAATATTAGTAGGATTAATTGTTATTTAAAGATATGTACTTACCCGTACGTGTCCATATTTGATGGTGAACACCACTATGAAAGGCAGTAGGCTGGTGATAAGGCAGGCGAGGGCGAAGATACTACTCCTCAGCACCCAGTTCAGGGCGGCCACACATGGAGAGCCGTCCACGCAGGCTTCACAACCTTCCGCGCAGGGTAGGCACTCGAACTCATCAATCAGGGCGTACAGGTTGACTTGGACCTGTTTCATACATAAGTACTTTATATTTTACTAGCTACTGTCCACAGCTCAAATTAAGCAATGAAAAGAAGCTCTTACTTTGGCGGTGGTGATCAAAGGGAACGATTATCAAGTAGTTATGAAAATTGACGTAAATAATGCTGGACATGTTTCACACAGAATCATCTGGCCCCAAACTAAGCAGTCTGTATTATGGGAACTACATTACTGATAATTTATTTTATTTATTTAATTAGAACAAGACACATCCAATTATACTAATTATTTTAAAAAAAGAGTCATAGGTAATAACACAACACAGAGATAAATTAATATGATAAATTGAAAAAAGAAAAAATAAACTTAAATAAACATATTAACAACATAAAAAATTTAATTACAATCAGAATTAAAATTAAATTGAAATAAATGAAATTGTCAAATACATACAACCACTCATTCTCGCAGTACCTCAAGCATACCAACATGAATTCCTTCCATTCGTCCGCAAATATATCAGTATCAGGGTAGGCAGTTAGGAGTTTATTGAGAGCGGTGAGGGTGCGAGGTAGCCGGGAATCAGCTACCAAAAAAATATAATAAATAATGCTGGATATTTTACACAGAATCATCTAGACCTTTAAGTCAATCTGATAACAGGACGTTTGCATACATGGTCGGACAGCTATTTAGTCTTATCCCGATGTAGTCATATCGAGATATAGTCATAAGCGACCTAGTCATACCAACTATCTAGACAAATCGAGATGTAGATATAAAGCTTCTAACCCCCCCAAATTAGCAGAGCTAATGTTATGGGAACTAAATGACTGATATACATTAAACATTACTTACATAATATACATAGCAATCTCCCAACCCGAGACCAATATTTGCAGATTATATAAACATTTGTCTCGTAAAAGGAATCCCACAACTTTCTGTGTCCCAAAAAGGCTTTCACCTACCCTGCCACAGAGTTCTTCAATATATGCGATTTGACTTAGTATCTGATGCATATTATATCGTCATTATGTACAACAAAGAGTATATTGTTATTACGAGTAGGTACTCGTCGAGTAGTAGGTAGGTACCTACTTATCTTATTTCTATACTACTATCAAACAACACTCCACCGCGAAACCAGAAGTTACGAAAATCGTTGATAAGCTAACCGACGAATCCCGTTTTTAATCGAAATTATGCTGATAACTATATGTTCAAAAGTAATACCGTTGAAAAAATGAATATGAATATAAAAGCTCTGCTTAGTTTGGGGCTAGATGATGCTGTGTGGAAAATGTCCAGCATAATAAAATGGCTATATTGGCTCCCTCGAGGCTACCATAGAATTTCCTATTCATTTCTAAAAACAATCGAGTCACAAACGGCCTCCAATTAGAACGCTAGACCGAGCGGCAACTTCGTCTTTTTGCAATCAGAACCGACAAAAATGGCTATATCGCTGCGAAGCGTGAAGTTGGCTCATTTGAATATTTTTTAAATAAACTTTGGTTGGGACATCCAGAAATAAGAGAAAGAAAAGAAAAACTATAAATTTTTTGTGCACTTTATGAGAGTCCAGATTTTTAGGGGTGCGAAGACGTATGGCGAAAACGGAACCTACTCTCGTCCTGTCTGTCTGTGTGCAAACCCCGATTAATAGCTCAGTTTAGAACGTATCGAGATAAAATTTGGTATGCAAACCTTTTTTCTTATCCCAAAAAACTAAAATTTAAATTATCGAGTAAATATGACTGAGTCGGTACAATACACATATTTTTTTTTCATTAATTAGATCTCAAAAAAAGTTTCTTATTTCATTTATAATCGAATAAAAGGTTTAATTTATTTAAATATATAAGGTATTAAATTTAAATGTATCCCAAAAATTCCTATTCAACGTGACTCGAACCTGATTGTTAATGCGTAGACCAATTCCGTCATGAATCGACTGATGCTGTGAACGAATTTATGAGGTACTTTCTGTTCAGCTAAGCGCTCATGGACGCTATCTTAAAATGAGATAATATCGTAAAATACATAGTATTTTGAAATGTCAAAAGACATTGCCCAAGGCCTTGGACCAACAGAATGTCGGCTAGAGTTTTATTTTAACTTTAAATTTTTAGAACAAATAGCTCCCGTGGTTCAGACTGAATTGATGTTTCATTCGATATAGCGCCATCTATTAGTAGCATACAAACACGCTTCGTATATTAGTCGATCAGTACTCATCTATACTTATACTTACTAATAATAAAGCTAAAGAGTTTGTTTTATTTTTGTTTGAACGCATCAATCTCTGGAACTACTTTTCGGATTTGAAACCCTTTTTTCATTTGATAGCCCCATTCTCAAAGAAGGTTATAGGTTATTTAACGCTAGGTCGCATGCTACGATTCTTAGGAGCTGAGTAAAAAGAAAAGAAAGTCAAAGAGAACGCTAAGCAAAAGCAAAATACCTAATAGCGCGGACGGACGATGCATGAGACGCAATTAATACAGCGAGGTGGACATAGTGGGAAGATCAAACCTTTTGAGTTATTGTTGTGTAAATAATAGTGTAAGTGCTATGTAAAAAGAACATACGGTCAAAGTGTCTTTCCCTTAAATATACAGTAAGAAACATTACAATTTTTTTAACGAATTTTCGTAATTAAAAATTAGGAAAATTCGTTCACAATTGGCGATGATATCGCGTAATATATACACAAAAAAGAGACCAATTGTGAACCTGCTTTATTTTGACGTCATTAGAAAACCAGGTGGATTGTAATATTACTAGAAAACATTTATTTATTTTTAGTATAATAATGTATACTGGATAAGAACAAAAAAATAATTTAGACACTGTAGGGCTTAGGAAATGGGAAATTACTAAATAATTTTAAATTTGAGTTTCGTATCTATCCACCCACTAGAACCTTAATCAAACGATTTTACATTTCATATTTTGGCGAGAGATGTCGCTGTTACTTGTTACTCACCAACAAATGCTTCTCATACTCTTCCTCGATATCGCTTCCGTTGTAATAGCGGTTCTCGGCCGTGGTGTTAGGGAAGTAGAACCCTCGTCTGCACACGCAGCGGTAAGAACCACGGCGGAACCCCAGTCCCGGAACTGGCACGCACTGGAAACAGTTAAAGATTTTAGCTCTTTCTATTCAATATGTTTTTCATATGTAGAAAAGTATTGGCATCCGTGGTAAAGGCGTCTGTATGTAGCCACTTGAATGTAACCTATTTTTACCAAGCTCGATGAAAGAGATCCAAATTGAAATGAGAAAAACAAAAAAAGTTTTGTCATGTCATTATTGCCGGCGTGCTGGGTGCATTGGGCATTTGGCACCTAGCACGCCGGATAAATGGACTTACAACATTGCAGGCGCGTTTTTTGTTCTAAATTCAAAACTAATGCTGTGTACCTAAATACGATACTTCGCGTGTTCTTTTGTCGAAAATAATGACAATATTTCCGCGCATGTTTGAGAAAAAATGATTAACTATCGTGTCGTCATCTTTATTCTAAACTAGATGGCAAAAATGTGAATAGGGGGACAATGGGAAAATTCAATTCCCGTTGTCCTCGTAAGGGGCTGAAGATTAGTCACAGGGAAAGTTAGTACTTGCAAAACGCGGGCATGTGCCAAATATAATGTTTGGACGTAATTGCCACTTACGTGATATCCTCACAGATCTACACTATTTGTTGTATCTGTGAATGTCCTTCATGGGGAATAAGGTTGTGAGCATGTTTGTTTTATTTTTTGTTCCATCTTTTTTGTTCTTTTTTGTTTTTGTTTGACGCAGAAGGTTGCGGGTTCAATTCCCGCCGCGGGACAAATGTTTGTATGACCTTAAAATATTTGTTTCGGGCCTGGGTATTTTTTATATATAGTATGTATGTATTTACAAAAAAAAGCATATAAGTAGTTTGGGGCTAGATGATGCTGCGTGAAAAATGTCCAGCATTATTTAAATAATGTGATTTTATTTATTTATTTTGAATAATGTAATATCAGTTGCAACCTGTGGTCGATCACCAAGAGTTCAAAGGATCGACATATTAATTTCAAGAGCCTGCAGTGTTTGATGTGAATAATCACAAAAATGGCAGTTTCCGTAAATCAAGGAATTCAACGCTTCCGGCAAATGAAACCAATTTCCGCTTTGACACAAAATTGGAAGTTTTTTTTTTGCGTTATATTTTACTTTCTTTTTTGATGTCAGTTTGTGTTCTATTAAGTGGCGATGGGTTTGAAATCCTAACTACTATGTAAAACGCTGACGAGTCCTAAATAAATCTCTGGACGTGTCTCTAACATAGCCTTGGTTTCCTCACAGATCTGCGTCCTGAGTATGAATCTGAGGATCTTTATCACGGGCATTGCAGTTGTAAGCATAAATAAATAAAAATAACAAGACATTTTTCCACACAGCATCATCTAGCCCCAAAGTAAGCAGAGCTTGTATTATGGGAACTACATAACTGGTATGCTACTTATGATACTTATAATTGTTAATACATACATATTATACATAGAAAACACCCAGACCCGAGACAAATATTTGCAAATTCTGCAATCATTTGTCCAGCGGCGGGAATCAAACCCGCAACCTTCTGCATCTCGGGCGGACCTTCGCCCCCTGCGCTACAGAGGTCGTCAAAGCCGTCAAGCATGGTTATTCTTATTTAAATAAATAAATAAATAATACCGGACATTTTTCCACACAGCATCATCTAGCCCCAAACTAAGCAGAGCTTGTATTATGAGAACTACATGACTGATATACTACTTATATACGTTTTTTTTTGTAAATACATACATATTATATATAGAAAAACACCCATACCTGAGACAAATATTTGCAGATCTTACAAACATTTGTCCCGTGACAGGAATCGAACCCGCAACCTTCTGCGTCTCAGGCGGACCTTGGCCCACTGCGCCACAGAGGTATTTTTGTTTGTTTTATTTAAAGAGGTTTAATTTATTTGTCACAATAAAAGGTGCATTCAGATATTTCCGTAACCATGTCCTCTCTTCCGCGAAGTGCTTTTAAACAAAGAGATATTTTCGTATTCGAAAATCATTTTAATTGATAAACAAAAGTACAGAATCGAGTTAGCTTTGAATTTTATTACTTTTAACTAGAGCGATAAAACAAACCTGATATCTACAATGAGATTATCTGCGAAAATAATAAAATATTGCCCATTAAAATGATCGTACAGTTTATCTGACGTGAGGCAACATTTACATAGTAAGCGTAAGGTAGGAAGGTATACCTGCTACCGGTACAAACTAGAAAGATGTGAAACTTTATGATTTTCAAACTGGAGCATGAAAAGAGTTGTGTGTAGGCACATTGTTTCACCACTATAGTTCTTTTATGGTTCTGGGTTAATCCAGCGAAGATAAAGTTGAAACAAATATGTACTTTCAAACAAGTTGTCAAACAACTTTTAAATTGTTTTCAAACAAGAACTAACCAGTTTAAAATGCGAAAAAATAAACTTCATCTATATAGCCACAAAAGGCATCGCTATTACATCGAACATACGACTTTCTCATCGCAAGTATCGAGTTAGATTTCCAATGATGTGAGTGAGTTAATACTAACAAGCGCCGGTAAACATGCGCTGGCTGCCTGTTTTCTACGTGAATGAAGCCAGACCGTAATTCTCGCAATAATTTGCGTATCTTAGGCCTGTGGACCATAACAGTTTCACTTTACGACCGTTATGTGTTTAGATAGCATTATATACTAAAAAGTATTATTATATTCCTACCTAAATAATAATATTGTAATATACTAATGGATCCTAACCGTAAAACGAATTAGACAAATATCACTTCACCTGTATAAGATAGTTTTCTAAACTTGTCATTGTCAAAATGCATATCTGTAGTAACATAGTTTTGGTTCATCGTTATTATATGTAAACCTATCGTGTGTTAAGAACTTTAGTTGATATTTTTTAGGCTAATTAATTGTTTAACTCTTCGATTGGCATCACACTAAAGCTGAATTAAAATATCATAAAAAAAACCAAGCTGAGTTTGTTGTCTGATTCTTCTAGGCTTTGTCACGCGTGAGGAATCGCGCTTATTTCGACTAACCAAGCCATATACACTCCTAGCTGCGTAGCTACCATGTCTCATATCAAGCAGCTTGACTGCCTTGTCGTCTAGCAACCTAGCTGCCTAGACGCCTACAGTCTAAACGCGACCATATCTTGTTCAGCAGTCACGGTATCATTATGTAACAGGGCCGCAAAAGAAAACAAAATAATCCTACTAATATAATAAATGCGAAAGTCTGTGTGTGTGAATGTGTGTTACCACGTATTTCCGTAACTACTAAACCGATTTCGATGAAATTTGGAATGTAGATAGTTTAGGATCTGAAATAACACATAGGCTAATTCCAATTTTCGAATATCGACCCCTAAGGGGTTAAATAGGGCAGTAAAGTTTCTATGAAAAAAAAACAATTGTTTGATTCGCTCAAAATTCTGTACAAATAAACTTTAAAGTAAATAATGAAACACGTATTTTTTTTTTAAAACTACCCTTTGGGGGTGTGCAATTGAGTTCTAAACTTTGCTTAAATTGTAATCCTTGGTTCGATTCATTCAAAAGTTGGTGGACATAGTTTGAAGCCTGGAGACGGTCATATGCTACTTTTATTAACATACCACGCGAAGCCGCGGGCAACAACTAGTAATTACATAAAACAGATATCATATAACAAAACGAAACTAAAAACAGACAAACTAAATATCAAATGTTGGGTCAAATAGGTGCCCGTCTCAGCATTAAGATGCACCAAAACCTAAGTAACTTAGATGCGGCGTTCATTTTCAGAAAAAAACTATTAATACAAATAAATTCTACGAGAAATAACGACCACGAGCACTCTATCAAGATTTTAAACACTAAGAACTATTCTAGCATGAAGATATCTGAAATAAACGAAGATTCAGTAGCTTATAATTCAGTGAGTGTCCTCAGCAACAAGTTGTGTTCAATGTTTTGAATCGAATTCTAAATCAAGTCGCGTATCGTTATTCAAAGCCTGACCTGACTGAGAATGAAAACTTCAATCACAGAATATATATTTTCACGAACAGTAATGATGTTTTTTTTTAATAAAATGTGGAATTACTCAGGGCAAAGTAATGTCCTTGTTGTTGCAAATGTCAACATGTGACGGTAATAATGTTGAGATGGGCTGTTTGACAGTTGCAAAAAGATAACATGTGTCATGTATCGCCACCCTGACTGAGAATGAAAACTTCAATCGCAGAATAGATATTTTCACTAACAATAATGATGATTTTTGTTTATAAAATGTGGAATTACTCAGGGCAAAGTAAAGTCCTTGTTGTTGTAAATGTCAACATGTGACGGTAATAATGTTGAGATGGGCTGTTTGACAGTTGCAAAAAGATAACATGTGTCATGTATCGCCACCCTGACTGAGAATGAAAACTTCAATCGCAGAATAGATATTTTCACGAACAGTAATGATGATTTTTTTTAATAAAATGTGGAATTACTCAGGGCAAAGTAATGTACTTGTTGTTGCAAATGTCAACATGTGACGGTAATAATGTTGAGATGGGCTGTTTGACAGTTACAAAAAGATAACATGTGTCATGTATCGCCACCCTGACTGAGAATGAAAACTTCAATCGCAGAATAGATATTTTCACGAACAGTAATGATGATTTTTTTTAATAAAATGTGGAATTACTCAGGGCAAAGTAATGTACTTGTTGTTGCAAATGTCAACATGTGACGGTAATAATGTTGAGATGGGCTGTTTGACAGTTACAAAAAGATAACATGTGTCATGTATCGCCACCCTGACTGAGAATGAAAACTTCAATCGCAGAATATATATTTTCACGAACAGTAATGATGATTTTTTTTAATAAAATGTGGAATTACTCAGGGCAAAGTAAAGTCCTTGTTGTTGTAAATGTCAACATGTGACGGTAATAATGTTGAGATGGGCTGTTTGACAGTTGCAAAAAGATAACATGTGTCATGTATCGCCACCCTGACTGAGAATGAAAACTTCAATCGCAGAATAGATATTTTCACGAACAGTAATGATGATTTTTTTTAATAAAATGTGGAATTACTCAGGGCAAAGTAATGTACTTGTTGTTGCAAATGTCAACATGTGACGGTAATAATGTTGAGATGGGCTGTTTGACAGTTACAAAAAGATAACATGTGTCATGTATCGCCACCCTGACTGAGAATGAAAACTTCAATCGCAGAATATATATTTTCACGAACAGTAATGATGATTTTTTTAATAAAATGTGGAATTACTCAGGGCAAAGTAATGTACTTGTTGTTGCAAATGTCAACATGTGACGGTAATAATGTTGAGATGGGCTGTTTGACAGTTACAAAAAGATAACATGTGTCATGTATCGCCACCACGGCATTTCTTTATTATAATTTTTTCTATTTTAATGAAGACTTAATGAAAGGATTATTTAAAATAAACTTAAATTTTGAGGTTAATACGTGTAGGTATCACCCTTAGGGTATCAATGGAACATACATAGTTGAATAGGTGGAGTTTTTAAAAATTTTATAAAATTAATATATCGTAACATTGCCAGAGACAAAAAATATAAACCTCTTTACAGTACTATAAATAATCACTAACTGCACCTGTTTCATGTTTGTAAAAAGCAGACAGACGATAAAAGACTGTAGATACTGTTTATATGTTGCCAGAATTCCGGAACAAATGTTACTGTTATTGGAAATGATTCTCTTTGTTGTTTCCACATAAATTCATCTAGTCCATCCTTTTTTAACTTATTTAATGGAAATAATGTTTTATTATCTTCGTTTTTCAAGAAAACCTTTGTTAAGTAAGTTTCTGAGCTTAATGAGAATAAAATTGCCGAGTTCTAAGGGAAAATATCTGAAGAAGGTAAGTTGGAAATAAAAAGTTATTTTTATAATTAATAATTAATTGGATTAAGACTGAAGGGTGTATTTCTTTGTTCGAAAAAACTCGAGCTTATTATATTTTTCACTCCCAATGACACATTCATTTAATTTGTACCTAGTTATTTTATTATCTCGCAATCAAAGTGAAAAGTAGATTGTTTGATTTGAGATCATACGAGCATTCATTCATTCATACTCGATTCTATAGCCTTTCTTGTTGTCGCTTGGGAGGCTAAATATCTCATATGAAATAGTTCGTTTAATCTCTCGTTGAACAACCAACGAGCACTTGTTAAGCTTTCTAGAAGCATTATGCCTCTAAAAACTGTTTGAAAGGCCCATCGACGACCTCCGTGGCGCGGCGGGTGAGTAACACGCTGCGGTGCAAGAGCACGTGTTCGATTTTCGCACATACTCTTGCACCGCAAGAGATGATTGATTGATTGTAGTCCATGTGTCAGGTCGCAGAACACTAACTGATGGCATATACCTTCGATTTTTTACCTACATGCCTGATTTTTTTAGGGCAGAACCGAACTGGTAAGTTGCTAATAACCTCAAAGGTCCTTAATACCTTGCAGAGACAAATTGTCGAAAAACCACAAGTGCCAGTCTTATCAGCATCTCACAGTAAGCGTACGCGTATACGCAAATCTGTGAGGGCATGAAGTTGGGGGTAATCAAAGGCAAATTTCAGGTAAAATCCGTTGTTACACGACCAAACGACCTTCGGATTGGGATTCGGGCTGCAGACCACTAAACTCAACACGGCCCGCTCGACCAAGCACTCGTATACTCAAACAAGCTCAATTGAAAATGTTTCTGAAGAAAGTACCAGTCGTCCACTATATAAAGCAAATACATCTCTCTGTTTGCCGCCCGCAAGCAAACAGCATTGCAAATGGACACTAGAGGAATAGAAATTCTAGAAATAATAGACTTTCGGCACAATTTGTACACCAAAGTAGATCCTACATTTACGGTAAACAATATGGGATCCTAGTATCACCTACGATGCCTTCGTACGTCCGTAGGTCCAGTCTGTCTGTCTGAAAGATAGGTTCTCAAGTGGCGACCACGAACGTGACCATTTCACGTAAGGTGAAATGGTCTTTCACACGATGGATCGTAACTTACGATTGTTCAGTCCAAGGCTCAAAAACGTTCATAATGCATAGCGAGGGCTGGGTCTATGTCAATACAGCTGATGGCAATGTTACAAAAACAAAACTTACTAATCCTATCCTACTAATATTATAAAGGTGAAAGTTTGTGAGGATGGATGTTTGTTCCTCTTTCACGTAAAAACTACTGAACGGATTTTGATGAAACTTTACAATAATATAGCTTATATATCAGAATAACACATAGGCTACTTTTTATCCGGGTACCACGCGGGCGAAGCCGTTGGCAGAAGCTAGTAATATTATAAACGCGAAAGTTTGTGAGGATGGATGTTTGTTACTCTTTCACGTAAAAACTACTGAACGGATTTTGATGAAACTTTACAGTAATACAGCTTATACATCAGAATAGTACATCGGCTACTTTTCATTCGGATACCACGCGGGTGAAGCCGTGGGTAGAAGCTAGTACTTTATAATATCCTTAAACTTTGAGAGAGAGCTTATTAGGTGCATAAATTCACCACATTGTATTGTAAATTATAACACAATTGTACCTACCAGGACTGTTAAGACTCAATAATCATTGACTTTTATCTTATCTTTATCTTATTTAAGCTCGGCGGGACTCGAAACATATAATTAATCATATAATTTATATATATTATGATCATAATCATATAATTTATTCACTTTCAAAATCCAGGAAACACTTGGTTTTGTTGCTTGGTACATAATTTACTTTAGCGGCTGCACATAGGCCTTTTTAGATAGTAAAAAAAATTAAAATTATAAAAATATTTGTCTTTTTGATTGTACTTTAATAAGGATAATATTTTTGATTTATTTTGTTACGATTTGTTTATGGTATTGAAGTATTTTAATTCATTCATTCATTCCCGATCAATCAGTCAATTTCAAAGTGTTGCCATGTCATAAATTTAATTCCTACTGAATTTCTACTTTACACTTAAAAATCCAAATAATCACAGAAGTAACTGAGTTACCAAACAACCCAGAAATTTTCAATTAAACTAACTGGCTTCAAACCAGTTATTGCGAATCTAAAACCAAAGTAGCATGATGGATGCCCCGGAAATTCCCTTTGTTTTAGTACTCCCAAAAACAAAGGGAATTTCGTGGCATATATCGATGAATGTGTCATATTCGTATTGTACAGCTAAATATCCATTGACTAGCGGAACGAGGATTGAGTACTCTTCTATTTTGCACGAACGTGCTGACAATAACTGACAATATCTAGTTTTTGCTCTCGTTTGTCATATTATTGATTCTTTCCTAGTTAGATTATATTACTCTTTTACGATGTGTTATAACGTATACCAAAAAAAATGCTGGACATTTTAACACAGTATCATCTAGCTCCAAATTAAACAAAGATTGATTTATGGGAAAAACATTACTGATAGGTATCTACATTCTTTTTTGTAAATACTTACATATTATTCGTAGAAAACACTCGGACCCGATTTTCAGATCATATAAACATTTGTCCCGCAGCGGGAAACGAACCCGCAACCTTCTGCGTCTTAATTTGTGTTCATATTATTATTTTTCTTAAAAAAAAAACTGTTTTTTTCATAACATACTCGTATATTATGTGTATAATCTACGAGTAAATATTAATTATATAATATATCTGTAGGTATTTTTTTGAAAATAATAAACACCTTACACACAATAAACACATGGTCCTGACCCCACACTAGGATTCTCTGTGACGTGGGTATCAGGAACTACGAGTAATGTGGTATCAGAACATGCAAATATGTATTTGTCCCGCACGCGTAAATGTCGTATTGTATTTATTATATAATTCCGTATTTTGTTTTATAATTTACCTATTTCAATAATTATACCTACTGTTATGGTGTTTGTGAATACGTTAGAAATTAATTTGTGTTATTAATTGGATTGAGGCTTTCTTATTTAGTCAAATAAATAAAGTAAATTAACATTAAGGCAATATAATTAATGAAAAGCAATCGCAAAGTTTACGAACTTTATTCACCTTCCTAATCTAATTCGGCCACGTTATCTCGGATATCACTGGTTATCACTCGGATATCAGCAAAGTCCTATAAGACATCCAACATGGAGTGCCAACAATAACAAACATATAATTTACCAGCCCCGCCTACTTCCTCCCGCAGCGGATGTTGATTCACGAATGTTTTTGTTACCGGAAAAACTTCGCTTTCGCTATTTCTTACGGAAATAGTTTTATGTAATTAGTGTGGGTATCTGGCGAAGATTGGTTACTCGGTAATCTCACAATCTCTTATTATCCTCTCAATCCAAAAGTCTGGTTTGTCTAAGTTTGTCTGGAAGAGATCGTTTCTAAGAAATAAGACGCCCATTGTAAATACTTTTTTATGATAATATTATGTTATAATGTTAGGTACAATAAAGTATTTTCATTCATTCATTCATTCATAATAATATAATTTTGGCAGCCAGTAGCAAAGAAAAATAAAGTCACAGACGTGGATTATTATGGTCATGGATTAATCATGAACGTATGCAAAAAAAAAATGCTAAGACAGGCAGTTTTGTATGAAAAAACAGCCTAAAAGCCATCATCCTACTTCCTACTAATATTATAAATGTGAAAGTTTGTGAGGATGTTTGTTCCTCTTTCACGCAAAAACTACTGAACGGATTTTGATGAAACTTTACAGTAATATAGCTTATACATCAGAATAACACATAGAATACTTTTTATCCGGTTATCACGCGGGCGAAGCCGTGGCAGAAGCTAGTAAGATCATAATATCTAAATTATCAGATTAAAACGAAAAGTTCGGGTCAGAAGTCTAAATCACGCGCAAAAGATAAATTAAATTCAACCTCTCCCCTAAAATAGGCCGCCCTTTTCAAGCACTAACGGATAACAAAGTCAAATTCAAATCATTTTAAACTTTCGCCCTCAACTAAATATTAATAGAACAATCAAAGTTAAGGGTCAGATGCGTATCTTGTCAAAAGTGTCCAGAACACGGTACTAAAAGGAACAATTAAAATGGGTTAAAGCGATAACCCTTTACTTTTGACCGACTCCAAATTAATAACGGATGAAACTTGTAACAAAGAATTTGTATATAACTTATGTACCGACTCAAAAGTTATAACTATTTAAACTATCATGGTTTTGAACCTAATTACTACTAAAAAACGGGATGTTTACCATTATTTGTGAGTTGGATGTTTCCCGATATTTCGGCACAGTTGCATGTATCATGATCACGGGAGGAACTGAAGTCTTTGCGGGTTATGAATGTTAGTTACAGACAAATCGATCTACCCTCATTTATTGCAAAAAATACCACTACCACCGGTTCCACTGTCACAATCTCACCACATGATTTTGCAAAAATCGAAAAAACTTGATACCAGTTGTGCGTCAGGATATTGTTAGTGTTGTGTGTCGAAACCGAGATGTACTCGAATGTGACAGTGGAACCGGTGGTAGTGGTATTTTTCGCAATAAAAGAGTGAGAAAGAGGGTAGATCGATTTGTCTGCCACTAACATTCATAACCCGCAAAGACTTCAGTTCCTCCCGTGATCATGGTACATGCAACTGCGCCGAAATATCGGGAAACATTCAAACTCACAAATAATGGTAAATATCCCGATTTTTAGTAAAAATTATACTCTAAAGTTATTTCTATGTTTCGTAAGGGATGATCCCAGTGTGGTCCTATAAAATATCATCCTAAAAATTTAATAAAAAAAAGCTGCACGAACTTTCTGTTTAGGATAAACTTTATCCATACCAAAGTGATAACGATTTGTTTTCTTGGCGGATTCGTCCCGAGGGAGCGAACTATTCTCAGTCGCGACAATATAGTTGATTGGACGATATATGATACGTCGCTTTTTGGTAAGGAATGATCTGACATGAACGGAGCGGATATTGGAACTAAGCGAGACTCATTGGTCGAGTCAGTAAAGCAATTGTTTTTAGGCATCATGAAAGAAAAAACCGGCAAGTGCGTGTCGCGCCACGCGCTGTATAGGGTTCCGTGGGTGCCCATAAACTAGTATTTACTACCTGCTTTACACAACTGACAAGTTCATCCAAGTAATTTTTAATGGGATTTGGACAAAATTTCCTTTTAACTAATCTAAGTAGATTTTTCAAGTGGCCATTTTGAAAACAGGTCGTTCGTAAAATGTTTGCATTGATGGAGTTTTGGTCATAAGTAGACTACGCGCTTTCATAATAACCAAAGTTAGATATTTTTTACTTTTCTTTTCTATATTCGTCCTTATACTAAATTCGTCATCCTTTACTTCTCTAAACAGGTTTTTCAGTGGCCATTTTGAAAACAGGTCGTTCGTAAAATGCTTGCATTGATGGAGTTTTGGTCATAAGTAGACTACGCGCTTTCATAATTAGCAAAATTAGATATTTTTGATTTTCTTTTCTACATCCGTCCTTATACCGTTTTTCCGCTCCGCTGAACGCTCAGTCTGTGTTACGACTTGGCACAGAGATTTATCTTCGAAGCGTGATTTTGTGCCCGTTGCTTTAGAGGAATTTGTTGTATAGCTTTGTTTTTGCCATCAAGGATTTAACACGCTTGATGTCAGCTTATTTTGGTGTGAAACGATATGATTTCTGCTCCGTGTGTGTAAACGCGAAATCTGCAAATCTTTTACGGATCCATTTGTTTTCGTTATATCAGGGAAACAATGTTGTTTGGATTTTCTATGTAATTTAGGAACGCTTCCGTTTGGTAGTGATCTGGATAAGTTGAGCTATCTATAGATCGTTTGCAACGGTATTTAGACAGCCTAGCTGTTTCATCTGTTTTTTTACAGGACTTTTTCACACAGCATCATCTAGTCCCAAAGTGAGTAGAGCTTGTGTTATGGGAACTACATGACTGATTTACTATTTATAAACATATTTTTTTTTTGTAAAACTTGTATGTTTGTGACAACCTCTGTGGCGCAGTGAGCGAAGGTCCGCCTGAGACGCAGAAGGTTGCGGGTTCGATTCCCGCTGCGGGACAAATGTTTGTATGATCTGCATAATTTTTTTTCTCGGGTCTGGGTATTTTCTATGCATAATATGTTTTTATTTACAAAAAAAATGTATATAAGTAGTATATCAGTCATGTAGTTCCCATAACACAAGCTCTGCTTACTTTGAGGCTAGATGATGCTGTTTGAAAATATCTAACATTTTTTCTTTTTTTTTTACTAAATACATAGAAAACACCTAGACCCGAGACAAATATTTTCTGATCATACAAACATTTATCTCGCAGTGGAAATCAAACCCACAACCTCAGGCGGGCTTTCACCCACTGCGCCACAGACCACCCACTGGTTTATCACTGTACTCATTGCTCCTGGTATCCAGACAGGGAATTCTAGTGTGAGTTCAGGACTATACATTACATTATATAAATAAAATAAATAAATAAAAGGGCATTTATTTACTTACACTTAAACAAACATACCTAGCCTAAGTACAATGTAAGTAGGCAAAATAGTAGGTATAGTGAGAAGGTATGTCTGTAAGTAAAAAATATATGTAAGTAATATATGTGTCTCTTGGCTATTTCAATTTCCCTAGACACTCAAAAATACGAAAAAACACCAATTTACAATTACGCAAAATTGAATTCTCTCGCTTTTTTTTTTGGCTAAATATTTGAGCCACGTTAAAACGATGCCTACATTCGAAAGTCAGGCATGTGTGACTTGCCACAAAATCCGATTTTCAATTCCCCCTGCGGCTCGGGTCTCTGTAATCTTGCGGCCAGCGTGGTACTGACAAGCTGGCCTTTACAAATCGCCTTCACATTTTGCCTTTTGAATGATTTCTACTTCTGACGACCGATGTGGCGCGGTGGGCGAAGGTCCGCCTGTGACACAGGAGGTTGCGGGTTCGATTCCCGCCCTGGGACAAATGTTTGTACGATCTACAAATATTTGTTCCAGGTGTTCTGGGTATTTTATATGTATAATAAAAAAATATCTATCTATGTAATGTATTGTATTAAGTATATCAGTCATCTAGTGCCCATAACACAAGCTCTGCTTAGCTTGGGGCTAGATGATGCTGTGTGGATTGTCCAGCATTATTTATTTATTTTATTTATTTGCCTTTTTACAATTCAGATACGTACTCTACAAACCCTAGACTATAAACAATAAAAATTAAGGAATGGAAATAAAATTTACAAAGCAAAGAATTAAAACAATGAAATTAACAAGTCTACAGCCAATGTAAACTCAGATAATCCTTTGTTAAACCAGCGGAGTTAACCACACGAGAACCAGTGTGATGAAAGATATATAATATTATATACCTACCTTTAACTTTTTATCTTATTTTTTGTTTCTTTTAAGTGTATAATATTGTAAAGTACCGTATTTTTTTTCCTTTTTGTTATTTTTAAGGTAGCAACCCAACCCAACCCTTTTTTGTAAACCTGTGAGGTTGGCAGGTAGAAAATGCTTTTAGCATTAAGCCCACCTTTTGTACACTCTTTTTTTTATTCCAAAAACTATCGTGAACTTGACTGTTCATATTGTAAAAACGGGAATTTTCACGTACTGCAATATCGGTGAAGGCACCGACTAAGTTTCGGCTCATTCCGAGAGTCTTCATCAGGGTGAGTGGTCGCGACTTTCTCCTTCTGCGTTCTTATGCGTTAGTAGTGCACGGCGAGACGCAGGTGTATAAACTACTAGTTTCTGCCCACGGCTTCGCCCGCATAGTAACCGGATAAAAAGTGGCCTATGTGTTATTTTGATGTATAACCTATATTACTGTAAAGTTTCATCAAAATACGTTTAGTAGTTTTTGCGTGAAAGAGTAACAAATATCCATCCTCACAAACTTTCACATTTATAATATTAATAGGATAGGATATAATAACCTATCTACTTTTGCAAAGACCAGTTACCTAATGTACCTAATGTAATGTAAAAACTCACCTCTGTAGTTTTCTTCTTGCATTTGTCAGTGCCAGCGAAGATGTTTAGTTGCGTGGATCCTGGTTTCAGAGGACACTGGTCGATGTCAACTCTACGCAGATCAATGTCGATACCACTCGTCCCCCTATTAAGAGAAAATATAACTTTTAATTCATAATTCATTATATATTTTTCGCGAAAATAAATGCGAAAGTCTGTGTGTGTGTGTAAATGTTTGTTACCACGTATCGCCGAAACTACTTAACCAGTTTTGATGAAATTTGGAATGTAGATAGTTTAGGTTCTGGAATAACACATAGGATTCGAAAATCAACTCCTAAGGGGGTTAAACAGGGTGGTAAAGTTTCTATGGAAAAAAATCCTTGTTTTTATTCACTCAAAACTCGGTACACATAAACTTTAAAATAAATAATGAAACACGTATTTTTTATTTTTTCAAAATTACCTTTTGGGTGTGTGCAATTGAGTTCTAAACTTTGTATAAATTGTAATGCTTGGTTCGATTTATTCAAAAGTTGGTGGACATAGTTTGAAGCCTGGAGACGGTCATATGCTACTTTTATTAACATACCACGCGGGCGAAGCCGCGGGCAACAACTAGTATGTTATAAAAGTGTTCACTGTATTTTACTATAGTATATAGTAACGCGAAAGTTTGTGAGGATGGATGTTTGTTACTCTTTCACGAAAAATTACAGAAGGGATATTGATGAAACTTTATACTTTTTATCCAGGTACAACGTGGGCAAAGCCGTGGGCAGAAGCTAGTATAGTTATACTTGTACGACACGAATGTTGATAAAGTTATTTATCAAGATTTACAATATTTTTTTTTTTAAATGCACAACTCTACATAAGAACTGACTTAACCGTTTTATCAATAAAAACCTGCGTAATTGCTGAACCGATTTGAATGAAATTTGGGACTGGTATTGTTCCGTGACACATCGGTTACTTTTATCCGATTACAACGGGGCTTTGATACTAGTTTGTTATAAACTAAATTTTGAAAATACCCTGATCGTATTAAAAAAAAGCCCTTAAGGGTGCAAGGCATGCAATTATTTTTGATGCACCTATCAATTATCTATCCTACGCGAGTAAAACTACGGGCATCGGCTAGTGTATCTATGATATTTGTGATTAAAAACCTATTACTTATTTAGATTTTTGTCTTTTGAACACTCGTTTCGACACCAGTTAAGGCCCTGTTAATTAAAGCAGTGGTAGTGGCGATAACGGGGAAGTGGTTGTCAAAGTTCGCGTGAATGTACTGTTCGCCACCGCCATCCATACCGCCACCGCGTCAGTTTGACCTGCCCTTAACATTCACCCGCAAAAATTTTCCACCCACTACCACAGTACAAGCAACTGTGCCGAGATATCGGAAAACAATAAAATTCACAAACCATTTACCTGACCTTCTCACATTTCCAAGATTTTAGAATGACGAGATTTAAAAACGACGTGATCGCAAAATGACAATATCTCTGAGATCTTATTGAAACAAAGATGTCGATTTCCGTTTTGCGATTGAGAATTCTGTGACACAGCCATAGCGTTCTCAACCGCAAAGCAGGGTTTGACCAAAAAAACTTAATAGTCAGGCTCCAGGATAGGTAAAAATTGAGTATTTTTTTTATTTACAATATACCTTAATATGGTCATAATCTCACCTGATGGTAAGTGATGATTATAGCTGATGGAGGATGAAGATCTAGAAGATACCTATTCACTCTGACCTTGAAGAGACCCTGGTTATATTTTTCAGGGAAGACAGATGATGGCAGTGTATTCCATTCCTTCGCCGTTCTTATTATAAGGATTTTATAATTTTTACTAAAAAAAACGGGATATTTACCATGATTTGTGACTTTAAATGTTTCCCGATATTTCGGCACAGTTGCATGTAGGAACTATGATCACGGGAGGAACTAAAGTCTTTGCGGGTTTTGAATGTTAGTGGCAGACGAATCGATCTACCCTCTTTCTCACATTTTTTTTGAAAAATACCACTACCACCGGTTCCACTGTCACATTCGAGTACATCTCGGCTCCGACACACAACAGTATCCTGACGCACAGCTGGTAACATGTTTTTTCGATTTTTGTACAATCTCACCACAGGATTCCAGACTCCAGAATTGAAAACCATCTTCTCTATTGATATTGATAGTTTATAACAAACTAGTATCAAAGCTCCTGTCGCGACTTCCGAGAAATATAAATATTGTAGATAGCAACACTGAAAAGATCTTCATTATCTATGGTAAGATACTTGGATATTTCTATTGACTTCCTCTATGTAATTATGGCGGGCATTGTATTTCGTATTCTCTCGTGCACACAAAAGCTAAGTTTTAAATCCAAGTTTCTAAAGCTCTAAAGAATAATATGTTTCTGTTAAAGTGGTTACAGTGTTAAATGATAATAGATTTGATTTTGGAGGAATTCCTAGAACTAATTTATAATAGTGATAACCCTCAAGAATGATAATAATGTATGTCGTTAGGTCTGGAGTAATTACCAGATCTAATGACCCAGTGATTATAAGAGTTGATTGGTTAGGTGCAGTCCTAATGCCAATGCCCAGCTAAGAGTCTAGATCCCGAGTAGAGAAAGAAAGATAATCCAAGATACCTGGTCATTTAAACGGAATCTAGGTTGAAAGGTTGACAGGTCACAGTATCCTAGCTGATTGATCAGAGCACGTGAGCTTTGAGTCGGCATAGAAAGGCATAAAAGGTTTAGAGAGTCCTGGCTCATTGATCAGGGCCCGTGAGCTTTGAGTCGGCATGGAAGGCCATAAAAGGCTGTAGATCTTGGCTGATTGATCAGAGCCCGTGAGCTTTGAGTCGGCATGGAAACGCATAAAAGGTTTCGAGTGTTCTGGCTGATTCATCAGAGCTTGTGAGCTTTGAGTCGGCAGGGAGGCCATAAAAGACTGAGGATCCTGGCTGATTGTTCAGAGCCCTTTGATCTTTGAGTCAGCATGGAAAGACATAAAGGTTTCGAGTGTCCTGGCTGATTGATCAGAGCCCGTGAGTTTTGAGTCGGCATGGACGGCCATAAAAGGCTGAGGATCCTAGCTGATTGATCAGAGCCCGTGAGCTTTGAGTCAGCATGGAAAGACATAAAGGTTTCGAGTGTCCTGGCTGATTGATCAGAGCCCGTGAGCTTTGAGTCGGCATGGAAGGCAATAAAAGGATGAGGATCCTGGCTGATTGATCGGAGCCCGTGAGCTTTGAGTCGGCATGTGGCCCTGCAAGGTCAAAGCATTAGTAGGCTGAATTTAAGAGAACAAAATAAGACGTAAGATCCTTCATCCCATCATTTTGCTACTGGCAAGATCATTTTTACAGGAGGTGGATTTGTGATGAAGCAGTTGAATCAAAGATTATACCTAGTAACAAACCATAACATGAATTAAGTTGAATAGTAAACTAACAAACAGAGTACTTATGCTAGAAGACATCAGGTATGAAACTTTTCTTATTATTTCAATGCTTATAATTAAAATAGATTGGTATATCGTTGCGACCTCATGCAGTACCTAGAATAATATAGACCTTGTAACGACAGCTCCATTGTTACCGGATAAAAAGTAACCGATGTGTCATGGAACTAGAATACCAGTCCCAAATTTCGTTCGAATCTGTTCAGCATTTACTCAGTTTTTTTATTGGTAAAATGGTTAAGTCAGTCAAGTTATGTATTTAGTTTATTAAAATATTTTAAACCTCTAATTTTATCAAGAGTCGTATATGAAATAATAAGACAAACTCTCCTCCGAATGCTTTATTCCAACGAATAAGTAACGGTCGAAGTAACATTGGGCGCCTTTATTTATCTTAAAAGCTCAATCAAACATCTTCATTATTCATTTTGCTTTTTAATTATAACACCCCGCAAAAGGTTTCAATACCCTAGCTAGATAAACATTTCAAAACTGGAATTCAGTCGAGATCCGCTTTTAATTGGAAGAAGCTCGGATCAAGTATTCTGTGGAATTTTCAATAGTTACCTTTAAAGTTATAACTCAAATTGGATCAAGCGGTTTGGGGCGCTTGATCCAATTTGAGATCTCAAATTTATGGCGTGAATGTAATAATGTCATCATTGTCAAGCGGATTGTGCTCAGTTGGATAGAAGGAATGTATTGCATTCGCACTGTTTATTCGATTGAATAATACCTATCTAGTTGAATACCTACATAACATTGGCTATTGAGGCCAATGTTGTGAGATAAAGCACTTGTTGTCACAGATATCTTGAATATAATTATCTTTAACTATCAAAATACACAAAAAAATACAGATGAAACAGCTAGCCGTTGCAAACGAGCTATAGATAGCTCAACTGATCCAGATCACTACCAGACGGAAACGTTTCCGAAATACTGGCCGCATTGCCACGCTGAATGAGAATGCTAATGTGTTCAGCCAAATAAGAGCCAGCTTTCTGGTCACGCGTCGCTTGGACCAGTCGCCCTGAAAGAATTTTGAAAACGCGAGGGGCCCAGTTCCCCACGGACCCTGAGTCTCAACCCCAAAAGGCTCAAATAAGTAAGTTCTGTCGAGATTTCTATATTTGCGCCTCTTGAGATTCTCGACCGAATCAGCCGCTGCACCGGCTCTAACTGATGTCCCCGACAGACGAGATGGTGCTAGGGTATCTACGCATGTGGCGTCCCATACCAAAGGTCTTCCCCTCTCCTAAGGGACAAGGGTCATGCCGTCAGGCCGCTAGATAGCGGTAGTAGACCACTAGATACGCTAGATTAGATAAGACAATATATTGTACAGACTCGTAAACTGGTATAAGTACGTAATTGTAAAAAATATGATTCGTATTACTTGTATATTTTACTCGTAATACAATAGATTTTGACGTATATTTTTTAAGTATACATTGTACAATAAGCGATACATCCTATTAATATTATAAACGCGAAAGTTTGTGAGGATTAATGTTTGTTATTCTTTCACGCAAAAACTTCTGAACTGATTTTGATGAAACTTTACAGTAATATAGCTTATACATCAGAATAACACATAGGCTACTTTTTATCCGAGTACCACGCGGGCGAAGCCGTGGGCAGAAGCTAGTATAGTTATACGTGCACGACACGAATGTTGATAAAGTTATTTATCAAGATTTACAGTATTTTTTATAAAAAATACACAACTCTACATAAGAACTGACTTAACCGTTTTATCAATAAAAACCTGCGTAATTGCTGAACCGATTTGAATGAAATTTGGGACTGGTATTGTTCCGTGACACATCGGTTACTTTTATCCGATTACAACGGGGCTTTGATACTAGTTTGTTATAAACTAAATTTTGAAAATACCCTGATCGTATTAAAAAAAAGCCCTTAAGGGTGCAAGGCATGCAATTATTTTTGATGCACCTATCAATTATCTATCCTACGCGAGTAAAACTACGGGCATCGGCTAGTGTATCTATGATATTTGTGATTAAAAACCTATTACTTATTTAGATTTTTGTCTTTTGAACACTCGTTTCGACACCAGTTAAGGCCCTGTTAATTAAAGCAGTGGTAGTGGCGATAACGGGGAAGTGGTTGTCAAAGTTCGCGTGAATGTACTGTTCGCCACCGCCATCCATACCGCCACCGCGTCAGTTTGACCTGCCCTTAACATTCACCCGCAAAAATTTTCCACCCACTACCACAGTACATGCAACTGTGCCGAGATATCGGAAAACAATAAAATTCACAAACCATTTACCTGACCTTCTCACATTTCCAAGATTTTAGAATGACGAGATTTAAAAACGACGTGATCGCAAAATGACAATATCTCTGAGATCTTATTGAAACAAAGATGTCGATTTCCGTTTTGCGATTGAGAATTCTGTGACACAGCCATAGCGTTCTCAACCGCAAAGCAGGGTTTGACCAAAAAAACTTAATAGTCAGGCTCCAGGATAGGTAAAAATTGAGTATTTTTTTTATTTACAATATACCTTAATATGGTCATAATCTCACCTGATGGTAAGTGATGATTATAGCTGATGGAGGATGAAGATCTAGAAGATACCTATTCACTCTGACCTTGAAGAGACCCTGGTTATATTTTTCAGGGAAGACAGATGATGGCAGTGTATTCCATTCCTTCGCCGTTCTTATTATAAGGATTTTATAATTTTTACTAAAAAAAACGGGATATTTACCATGATTTGTGACTTTAAATGTTTCCCGATATTTCGGCACAGTTGCATGTAGGAACTATGATCACGGGAGGAACTAAAGTCTTTGCGGGTTTTGAATGTTAGTGGCAGACGAATCGATCTACCCTCTTTCTCACATTTTTTTTGAAAAATACCACTACCACCGGTTCCACTGTCACATTCGAGTACATCTCGGCTCCGACACACAACAGTATCCTGACGCACAGCTGGTAACATGTTTTTTCGATTTTTGTACAATCTCATCACAGGATTCCAGACTCCAGAATTGAAAACCATCTTCTCTATTGATATTGATAGTTTATAACAAACTAGTATCAAAGCTCCTGTCGCGACTTCCGAGAAATATAAATATTGTAGATAGCAACACTGAAAAGATCTTCATTATCTATGGTAAGATACTTGGATATTTCTATTGACTTCCTCTATGTAATTATGGCGGGCATTGTATTTCGTATTCTCTCGTGCACACAAAAGCTAAGTTTTAAATCCAAGTTTCTAAAGCTCTAAAGAATAATATGTTTCTGTTAAAGTGGTTACAGTGTTAAATGATAATAGATTTGATTTTGGAGGAATTCCTAGAACTAATTTATAATAGTGATAACCCTCAAGAATGATAATAATGTATGTCGTTAGGTCTGGAGTAATTACCAGATCTAATGACCCAGTGATTATAAGAGTTGATTGGTTAGGTGCAGTCCTAATGCCAATGCCCAGCTAAGAGTCTAGATCCCGAGTAGAGAAAGAAAGATAATCCAAGATACCTGGTCATTTAAACGGAATCTAGGTTGAAAGGTTGACAGGTCACAGTATCCTAGCTGATTGATCAGAGCACGTGAGCTTTGAGTCGGCATAGAAAGGCATAAAAGGTTTAGAGAGTCCTGGCTCATTGATCAGGGCCCGTGAGCTTTGAGTCGGCATGGAAGGCCATAAAAGGCTGTAGATCTTGGCTGATTGATCAGAGCCCGTGAGCTTTGAGTCGGCATGGAAACGCATAAAAGGTTTCGAGTGTTCTGGCTGATTCATCAGAGCTTGTGAGCTTTGAGTCGGCAGGGAGGCCATAAAAGACTGAGGATCCTGGCTGATTGTTCAGAGCCCTTTGATCTTTGAGTCAGCATGGAAAGACATAAAGGTTTCGAGTGTCCTGGCTGATTGATCAGAGCCCGTGAGTTTTGAGTCGGCATGGACGGCCATAAAAGGCTGAGGATCCTAGCTGATTGATCAGAGCCCGTGAGCTTTGAGTCAGCATGGAAAGACATAAAGGTTTCGAGTGTCCTGGCTGATTGATCAGAGCCCGTGAGCTTTGAGTCGGCATGGAAGGCAATAAAAGGATGAGGATCCTGGCTGATTGATCGGAGCCCGTGAGCTTTGAGTCGGCATGTGGCCCTGCAAGGTCAAAGCATTAGTAGGCTGAATTTAAGAGAACAAAATAAGACGTAAGATCCTTCATCCCATCATTTTGCTACTGGCAAGATCATTTTTACAGGAGGTGGATTTGTGATGAAGCAGTTGAATCAAAGATTATACCTAGTAACAAACCATAACATGAATTAAGTTGAATAGTAAACTAACAAACAGAGTACTTATGCTAGAAGACATCAGGTATGAAACTTTTCTTATTATTTCAATGCTTATAATTAAAATAGATTGGTATATCGTTGCGACCTCATGCAGTACCTAGAATAATATAGACCTTGTAACGACAGCTCCATTGTTACCGGATAAAAAGTAACCGATGTGTCATGGAACTAGAATACCAGTCCCAAATTTCGTTCGAATCTGTTCAGCATTTACTCAGTTTTTTTATTGGTAAAATGGTTAAGTCAGTCAAGTTATGTATTTAGTTTATTAAAATATTTTAAACCTCTAATTTTATCAAGAGTCGTATATGAAATAATAAGACAAACTCTCCTCCGAATGCTTTATTCCAACGAATAAGTAACGGTCGAAGTAACATTGGGCGCCTTTATTTATCTTAAAAGCTCAATCAAACATCTTCATTATTCATTTTGCTTTTTAATTATAACACCCCGCAAAAGGTTTCAATACCCTAGCTAGATAAACATTTCAAAACTGGAATTCAGTCGAGATCCGCTTTTAATTGGAAGAAGCTCGGATCAAGTATTCTGTGGAATTTTCAATAGTTACCTTTAAAGTTATAACTCAAATTGGATCAAGCGGTTTGGGGCGCTTGATCCAATTTGAGATCTCAAATTTATGGCGTGAATGTAATAATGTCATCATTGTCAAGCGGATTGTGCTCAGTTGGATAGAAGGAATGTATTGCATTCGCACTGTTTATTCGATTGAATAATACCTATCTAGTTGAATACCTACATAACATTGGCTATTGAGGCCAATGTTGTGAGATAAAGCACTTGTTGTCACAGATATCTTGAATATAATTATCTTTAACTATCAAAATACACAAAAAAATACAGATGAAACAGCTAGCCGTTGCAAACGAGCTATAGATAGCTCAACTGATCCAGATCACTACCAGACGGAAACGTTTCCGAAATACTGGCCGCATTGCCACGCTGAATGAGAATGCTAATGTGTTCAGCCAGATAAGAGCCAGCTTTCTGGTCACGCGTCGCTTGGACCAGTCGCCCTGAAAGAATTTTGAAAACGCGAGGGGCCCAGTTCCCCACGGACCCTGAGTCTCAACCCCAAAAGGCTCAAATAAGTAAGTTCTGTCGAGATTTCTATATTTGCGCCTCTTGAGATTCTCGACCGAATCAGCCGCTGCACCGGCTCTAACTGATGTCCCCGACAGACGAGATGGTGCTAGGGTATCTACGCATGTGGCGTCCCATACCAAAGGTCTTCCCCTCTCCTAAGGGACAAGGGTCATGCCGTCAGGCCGCTAGATAGCGGTAGTAGACCACTAGATACGCTAGATTAGATAAGACAATATATTGTACAGACTCGTAAACTGGTATAAGTACGTAATTGTAAAAAATATGATTCGTATTACTTGTATATTTTACTCGTAATACAATAGATTTTGACGTATATTTTTTAAGTATACATTGTACAATAAGCGATACATCCTATTAATATTATAAACGCGAAAGTTTGTGAGGATTAATGTTTGTTATTCTTTCACGCAAAAACTTCTGAACTGATTTTGATGAAACTTTACAGTAATATAGCTTATACATCAGAATAACACATAGGCTACTTTTTATCCGAGTACCACGCGGGCGAAGCCGTGGGCAGAAGCTAGTATAGTTATACGTGCACGACACGAATGTTGATAAAGTTATTTATCAAGATTTACAGTATTTTTTATAAAAAATACACAACTCTACATAAGAACTGACTTAACCGTTTTATCAATAAAAACCTGCGTAATTGCTGAACCGATTTGAATGAAATTTGGGACTGGTATTGTTCCGTGACACATCGGTTACTTTTATCCGATTACAACGGGGCTTTGATACTAGTTTGTTATAAACTAAATTTTGAAAATACCCTGATCGTATTAAAAAAAAGCCCTTAAGGGTGCAAGGCATGCAATTATTTTTGATGCACCTATCAATTATCTATCCTACGCGAGTAAAACTACGGGCATCGGCTAGTGTATCTATGATATTTGTGATTAAAAACCTATTACTTATTTAGATTTTTGTCTTTTGAACACTCGTTTCGACACCAGTTAAGGCCCTGTTAATTAAAGCAGTGGTAGTGGCGATAACGGGGAAGTGGTTGTCAAAGTTCGCGTGAATGTACTGTTCGCCACCGCCATCCATACCGCCACCGCGTCAGTTTGACCTGCCCTTAACATTCACCCGCAAAAATTTTCCACCCACTACCACAGTACAAGCAACTGTGCCGAGATATCGGAAAACAATAAAATTCACAAACCATTTACCTGACCTTCTCACATTTCCAAGATTTTAGAATGACGAGATTTAAAAACGACGTGATCGCAAAATGACAATATCTCTGAGATCTTATTGAAACAAAGATGTCGATTTCCGTTTTGCGATTGAGAATTCTGTGACACAGCCATAGCGTTCTCAACCGCAAAGCAGGGTTTGACCAAAAAAACTTAATAGTCAGGCTCCAGGATAGGTAAAAATTGAGTATTTTTTTTATTTACAATATACCTTAATATGGTCATAATCTCACCTGATGGTAAGTGATGATTATAGCTGATGGAGGATGAAGATCTAGAAGATACCTATTCACTCTGACCTTGAAGAGACCCTGGTTATATTTTTCAGGGAAGACAGATGATGGCAGTGTATTCCATTCCTTCGCCGTTCTTATTATAAGGATTTTATAATTTTTACTAAAAAAAACGGGATATTTACCATGATTTGTGACTTTAAATGTTTCCCGATATTTCGGCACAGTTGCATGTAGGAACTATGATCACGGGAGGAACTAAAGTCTTTGCGGGTTTTGAATGTTAGTGGCAGACGAATCGATCTACCCTCTTTCTCACATTTTTTTTGAAAAATACCACTACCACCGGTTCCACTGTCACATTCGAGTACATCTCGGCTCCGACACACAACAGTATCCTGACGCACAGCTGGTAACATGTTTTTTCGATTTTTGTACAATCTCATCACAGGATTCCAGACTCCAGAATTGAAAACCATCTTCTCTATTGATATTGATAGTTTATAACAAACTAGTATCAAAGCTCCTGTCGCGACTTCCGAGAAATATAAATATTGTAGATAGCAACACTGAAAAGATCTTCATTATCTATGGTAAGATACTTGGATATTTCTATTGACTTCCTCTATGTAATTATGGCGGGCATTGTATTTCGTATTCTCTCGTGCACACAAAAGCTAAGTTTTAAATCCAAGTTTCTAAAGCTCTAAAGAATAATATGTTTCTGTTAAAGTGGTTACAGTGTTAAATGATAATAGATTTGATTTTGGAGGAATTCCTAGAACTAATTTATAATAGTGATAACCCTCAAGAATGATAATAATGTATGTCGTTAGGTCTGGAGTAATTACCAGATCTAATGACCCAGTGATTATAAGAGTTGATTGGTTAGGTGCAGTCCTAATGCCAATGCCCAGCTAAGAGTCTAGATCCCGAGTAGAGAAAGAAAGATAATCCAAGATACCTGGTCATTTAAACGGAATCTAGGTTGAAAGGTTGACAGGTCACAGTATCCTAGCTGATTGATCAGAGCACGTGAGCTTTGAGTCGGCATAGAAAGGCATAAAAGGTTTAGAGAGTCCTGGCTCATTGATCAGGGCCCGTGAGCTTTGAGTCGGCATGGAAGGCCATAAAAGGCTGTAGATCTTGGCTGATTGATCAGAGCCCGTGAGCTTTGAGTCGGCATGGAAACGCATAAAAGGTTTCGAGTGTTCTGGCTGATTCATCAGAGCTTGTGAGCTTTGAGTCGGCAGGGAGGCCATAAAAGACTGAGGATCCTGGCTGATTGTTCAGAGCCCTTTGATCTTTGAGTCAGCATGGAAAGACATAAAGGTTTCGAGTGTCCTGGCTGATTGATCAGAGCCCGTGAGTTTTGAGTCGGCATGGACGGCCATAAAAGGCTGAGGATCCTAGCTGATTGATCAGAGCCCGTGAGCTTTGAGTCAGCATGGAAAGACATAAAGGTTTCGAGTGTCCTGGCTGATTGATCAGAGCCCGTGAGCTTTGAGTCGGCATGGAAGGCAATAAAAGGATGAGGATCCTGGCTGATTGATCGGAGCCCGTGAGCTTTGAGTCGGCATGTGGCCCTGCAAGGTCAAAGCATTAGTAGGCTGAATTTAAGAGAACAAAATAAGACGTAAGATCCTTCATCCCATCATTTTGCTACTGGCAAGATCATTTTTACAGGAGGTGGATTTGTGATGAAGCAGTTGAATCAAAGATTATACCTAGTAACAAACCATAACATGAATTAAGTTGAATAGTAAACTAACAAACAGAGTACTTATGCTAGAAGACATCAGGTATGAAACTTTTCTTATTATTTCAATGCTTATAATTAAAATAGATTGGTATATCGTTGCGACCTCATGCAGTACCTAGAATAATATAGACCTTGTAACGACAGCTCCATTGTTACCGGATAAAAAGTAACCGATGTGTCATGGAACTAGAATACCAGTCCCAAATTTCGTTCGAATCTGTTCAGCATTTACTCAGTTTTTTTATTGGTAAAATGGTTAAGTCAGTCAAGTTATGTATTTAGTTTATTAAAATATTTTAAACCTCTAATTTTATCAAGAGTCGTATATGAAATAATAAGACAAACTCTCCTCCGAATGCTTTATTCCAACGAATAAGTAACGGTCGAAGTAACATTGGGCGCCTTTATTTATCTTAAAAGCTCAATCAAACATCTTCATTATTCATTTTGCTTTTTAATTATAACACCCCGCAAAAGGTTTCAATACCCTAGCTAGATAAACATTTCAAAACTGGAATTCAGTCGAGATCCGCTTTTAATTGGAAGAAGCTCGGATCAAGTATTCTGTGGAATTTTCAATAGTTACCTTTAAAGTTATAACTCAAATTGGATCAAGCGGTTTGGGGCGCTTGATCCAATTTGAGATCTCAAATTTATGGCGTGAATGTAATAATGTCATCATTGTCAAGCGGATTGTGCTCAGTTGGATAGAAGGAATGTATTGCATTCGCACTGTTTATTCGATTGAATAATACCTATCTAGTTGAATACCTACATAACATTGGCTATTGAGGCCAATGTTGTGAGATAAAGCACTTGTTGTCACAGATATCTTGAATATAATTATCTTTAACTATCAAAATACACAAAAAAATACAGATGAAACAGCTAGCCGTTGCAAACGAGCTATAGATAGCTCAACTGATCCAGATCACTACCAGACGGAAACGTTTCCGAAATACTGGCCGCATTGCCACGCTGAATGAGAATGCTAATGTGTTCAGCCAGATAAGAGCCAGCTTTCTGGTCACGCGTCGCTTGGACCAGTCGCCCTGAAAGAATTTTGAAAACGCGAGGGGCCCAGTTCCCCACGGACCCTGAGTCTCAACCCCAAAAGGCTCAAATAAGTAAGTTCTGTCGAGATTTCTATATTTGCGCCTCTTGAGATTCTCGACCGAATCAGCCGCTGCACCGGCTCTAACTGATGTCCCCGACAGACGAGATGGTGCTAGGGTATCTACGCATGTGGCGTCCCATACCAAAGGTCTTCCCCTCTCCTAAGGGACAAGGGTCATGCCGTCAGGCCGCTAGATAGCGGTAGTAGACCACTAGATACGCTAGATTAGATAAGACAATATATTGTACAGACTCGTAAACTGGTATAAGTACGTAATTGTAAAAAATATGATTCGTATTACTTGTATATTTTACTCGTAATACAATAGATTTTGACGTATATTTTTTAAGTATACATTGTACAATAAGCGATACATCCTATTAATATTATAAACGCGAAAGTTTGTGAGGATTAATGTTTGTTATTCTTTCACGCAAAAACTTCTGAACTGATTTTGATGAAACTTTACAGTAATATAGCTTATACATCAGAATAACACATAGGCTACTTTTTATCCGAGTACCACGCGGGCGAAGCCGTGGGCAGAAGCTAGTATTATAAACGCGAAAGTTTGTTAGGATGGATGTTTGTTACTCTTTCACACAAAAAATACTAAACGGATTTTGATGAAACTTTACAGTAATATAGCTTATACATCAGAATAACACGTAGGCTACTTTTTATCCGAGTACCACGCGGGCGAAGCTGTGGGCAGAAGCTAGTATAAAAATAATATCTGACTTTCAAAAATGTAATCTGTTATGTCCTTAGAGCTCCAATTATTTATTTGATGATGTGGATCTCATGGAATTGAAATAAGACCTATAAAAACTAAAAACACTGTTTTACCTCTCAACATTTCTTTAATGGTCATCATTGGCCGTGGTTATTTTAATTTCAGTACAAAACGTTCCCGAGCCACAGGTATTATCAATAGCTCTATTCCCGATAAAACGAATGATGGTGATAACATGTTTAGCATAGCGGGAACAAAACTGTTAACCTACTTTTGTCGCTGACAGTACCATGCTCCTTGTATTATAAAGATCTCTACAGTCCATCTGTGGCAGATTATGCAAATAGCATTGGATAGTCAGGCTCGCTCGGGACTTTAATTATGAGATTATTCGCAATTTATTTTTGCAAATAATTTTGATTTGTGGTGTGGAATGGTTTGGGAAATTAATTGGGTTATTTTAAATAACGTAGCTACGAATATTTAAGGAGAACATAACTGAGCAATAATTATTATTTGTGAGCAATTATTCGTATCTCAACTCTCGCACTGTTTTGTAAGTATAGAGTATATAGTATGAAGTATTTTCTGTTCAAAATACGAGAACAATTGGTTCAAATAACTTGTTACACTTGCTAAATACAAGTCAAGAAACAATAAACTGAATTGTTTCTAACTAAACGGACAAACCAAGCAACGGACAATTTCCATTTAATACGAAAGGTTTTCCCTTATTTTATGTTTCTTGTAACCTTATAAAGGCGGTATCGTGTTCATGAATAAATCTATTTGCAAAGACGAACCGCCCGCGGTATCTCTGACCCGATCTTTGCTATTGCCCGAACTAGTATTTGTAGCTTTTGTGATCCTATCTTTCGATTACATGTTTTGGATTGAATGAAAAACTTCAATACGTATGATTGAAAACAAAATAATGGTGTTGATTTGCGAAAATTGATTTTATACAATTTTTAACGCCAAAGTTGTTTTGGACAAAGGCCTTTAGATATCTTCATAACAGATCATGTGGTGAAGAGTGCGAGGAAGTAACACTTTAGTCATTAATTTAGTAAGTAATTAATAAATTAACACTTTAGCCTTCAGTGCAGTGTAGTCAACAGGTTACCATCACCTGGGCAATACGCTTGATTTTTTTATGCCACTTGGGGGTTGGTTTTTTCTTCATAAAATGTATATAGGACCACCCTTGACGAATTCCGTTTTTTGAAGTCGGTTGATAATAATTAAGACATGATATTCGCTATACGCTTGCAGTTAGTTTACGTTTCTATCCTGCAGGTTTCTACTCTATCATCAGATCATAATATGCCCTTGATACTTTGCTTACTTGTTCGAATAAAAAACAAAGGAAAAATCGCCCACAAAAAATGTTTCGGCTAGTGGCGATTCTATAAGATGATGATGTTTTTAAATTTTACGGGAAAAATAGCAATCCCTTAGGAATAAAACTTTTATGGGTCCAACTCAGCACCATTTTTTTATAAAACAACAAAATTAAAATCCAAATCGTTTAATAATTGGCGTAGATATTAAGTAACAAACGTATACAACTGAATTGAGAACTTCCGAAGTTGTTTAAAAAAAATACAATCGAATTGAGAACTCCCTCCTTTTTTTAAGTTAGTTAAAATGGGTGACAACTGTTGACTTACTTGAAGAAGTAACTCCCGTTGTAGCCGAAAAAGGGGACTGTGTATGTGAGCATCCAGATGTTCCCTCCCCCGCAGTCGTAGTATGGCTTCGACCACTTCCCATCTTCGTAGCTAACCGACAGAATCTCGTCAGGCTCTCTTGCTGTGTGCGCTGTGTCATTGTGCGTGTATGTGTTGTAGCCTGCGGAATTAAAATTTGTATCAGACTTGAAAAAAATGAATTACCAAGTAGGAAGATCATTTTTTAAGGTTTCATTAAAATTCTTTTGCAATAAAGTTTTGTTAAAATAAGCATATATTTTTTTACTCGAAAGAAAAGTGGGCGCCAAGACTACCTAATGAAGTACACATATGAGTATTACCTCTATTAATAATATCATTGTTTTTATTAATAATCCCGTTGTCCATGTAGATACGTACAACTATTTTTTTTTCTTTCGCGGTAACTGGTTACGAATTATTAACCTAGTTTCCTGTTAAGAAAAATAAATGTTTTCTCGTAACTGGTATCGTACGAGGACGAATTATGTTTAGTTCGTAACTGGTTACGAAGCTTCGCTTTCGTAGACGTACAACTAAAATTATTTCTATCGCTGTAACTGGTTACGAATTATTAACCTAGTTTCCTGTTAATAAAAATGTGTTTTATCGTAACTCGTATCGCACGAGGACGAATTATGTTTAGTTCGTAACTGGTTACGAAGCTTCGATTTCATAGACGTACAACTAAAATTATTTCTATCGCTGTAACTGGTTACGAATTTTTAACCTAGTTTCCTGTTAAGAAAAATATGTGTTTTCTCGTAACTGGTATCGTACGAGGACGAATTATGTTTAGTTCGTAACTGGTTACGAAGCTTCGCTTTCGTAGACGTACAACTAAAATTATTTCTATCGCTGTAACTGGTTACGAATTATTAACCTAGTTTCCTGTTAAGAAAAATATGTGTTTTTTCGTAACTGGTATCGTACGAGGACGAATTATGTTTAGTTCGTAACTGGTTACGAAGCTCCGGTTTCGTAGACGGCCGAAGCGATAATTTCCAACATTTCAAACTTCATAGAAAAAAATCCAGAGTGAATTTCTAAACTGCATAAATATTTTTTGTCATGAAACAGATCTGTTTGTTTATATAAACGTTTTCACACTTATTGATGAAAATATTATTTCTAGGAAGTTTTATAAGAGCTTTGCTTCGATACTGCTGAAAAAAAAAACATCGGGTGTGCCTAGCTTGCCCGAATTCTCGTACAGAAAATCTGTTACGACTATCATTTTCTCATCAGATATCAAAAAATATTTCACATATATTTAGTATGGACTTTCAGAGTGAACATAGGCTGTACAAGGTGTAAAAATAGCCACCACCAAGCCGAAATCTACGCATACCGTTTATCTTTTGTTTTGTAAAAGGATCATTAAAAAGAATAACCAGCCTTGTTTTCTTGCCTTTCTTTCCTGGCTTGGTCGCGGAGGAACAGGCACTAGATAAAAACCGACGTTTCAAAGTGGTCCTTGTAATTTGATTGAATAAATGAATTTTGACTTTGACTTTGACTGTGACTTGACTTGACTTTGACTTAACGAGTGACATTGAGAGAAAAACTTGCTATGCAATAACTTTAAATTTCAGGGATTAAAAAAATATTTTTAGCTCGTAATGTAACGCGTTTGTTTGCGTGTTCCGGCACTCACACGAGTCAAAGCCGTAGTGTAAGTTTGAGTTTGAAATTCATTGCGTTTCTGTAACTTCAAATGCGTAGTTTTTAAAGAAAATACGAATATGTTGATAATGTTTGACTGGATGAAAGTTTAATAATAACATTTGAAATTCATTTCCTTAAAAAACTTTATAAAAACAAAATGATTTTGACCTTCAAGAACTTCAGAACTAGTCCTGACATACACGGTACCTTTTCCCCAATACTTGGATACAATAGTCTAGTAAAAAAAATATCCCAATGATGTATAGAATATATAGCTTTCGGCTTGGTGATGGATCTTTTTACACCCATTATTTTATCCCTTTAAAATAAAAGCGTTTTTCTTGGAGACCAATTTTGCAATGTTAAATTTAGGCGGTGGAAGTGAAATAAATGAATAAATAATTCTGGACATTTTCCACAAAGCATCATCTAGCCCCAAAGTAAGCAAAGCTTGTGTTATGGAAACTACATGACTGATATACTACTCATATACATTTTTCTTGTAAATACATTCATATTATACAAAAAAAAACACCCAGACCCGAGATAATTATTTGGAAATCATAAAAACATTTGTCCCGCGGCGGGAATCGGACCCGCAACCTTCTGCGTCTCAGGAGGGCCTTCGCCCACTACCACAGAGGTCGTCATGGTTGTCAAAATTCGTGTGAATGTCGCATCCGCCGCGACGTCTGTTAGACCGGGCCCTAAGTCACGTTAATATAAAACGGGCCGGAGTAGAAAAAATCGGGAGATCGTTGAACTAATGTCCGAGCCTAATATTATTGCCGAAACCAAAGCTTACAAACTGCGTTGGTTCGGCCACGTGCCGAATGGGAGCAGATCGAGCAGCACGACGTGCTTTCCAAGGTGTCCCGGTCAGCCGGCGACCAGTCAGCCGTCCCAGATACAGGTGGAAGGATGAAGTGGAGAAAGACCTTCGCTCACTTCAAGTCCTCGCACCGGACTGGATGGAGGCGGCGCATGACGAGACCGTTGGCGTTCTATTATGTCGGAGGCCAGGATCCACTTCGGGGTCGATGAGTCAGGATAGTAAGTAAGTAAGTAAGTAAGTCACGGTACATAAAGGACGTCATAAATGTCATCTAAATAATCAAGTAAGCTCAAGCACCTCGGGGGAGTAAATATTTCCCCACATGCACCCACGCGGCACACTTTGCGTCACGTGACACGTTTCATCTCAAATGGAATTAGAGCGTGTGCCTACTCCTGTGCCCACGTTTATGACCTTTAAGTAATCTTGTCTGCACGATATTGGCTTTCCAAATTAATATTGTGTATCGCCTGAAACGTTCAAATTAACTCTTGTAAGATTAATTTTGAATTTGTGATTTGGTTACCGTTTTAATTTGAGTTCTAGTAAAATTGAAATAATACATGAATTTCTGCGATCAGCTATCAGTTTCTAGCACGTTCTAGCTACTTTAGCCTTATGAAGGATTTTGAGCGGCCCAATGCATATATCAATGTTTTGGTTAGTTCGCAATTTTTTTATCAAGAATTGACCATAGACCTTCATTTGTCCATAATCTCACCTGATGATATCATGGCCGACGATGGAGCATCTAAGTCCAAAAGAAACCTAATCACTCTTACCTTTATATATACAACTGCTGTTTCATCTGTTTTTTATATACCTTCTTACTTGTACATACAAGTAAGAAGGTATATAAAAAACAGATGAAACAGCTATCTAAATATACTTGCAAACGACTATAGATCGTTCAGCTCTTACCTTGAAGAGACCCAGACTATATTGTTCAGGAAAGACACACAATGGCAGTATGTGTTCCATTTACTACCTTATAAAAAGCTTGTGTCTAATAAGAAATAATTGAATGGATTGGAGTTTCTAATAATTAATCAAGATACGGAGAAAACGAAAATCATTATTATCCTACCACTATTATAAACGCGAAAGTTTGTGAGGATGGATGTACTACTGAACTGACTTCGATGAAACTATACAGTAATATAGCATAAACATCAGAATAACATATATGCTACTTTTTATCCGGGTATCACGCAAGCGAAGCGGTGAGCAGAGGCTAGTTGATTAAAATAAATAAAAATTAGTATTGTTTTAGTAAATAAATTCTGTATAATTAGGTATTCAGTAACGTGCGAAACGTCATTGTTGTTTTAGAATTTTTTTGTAGATCGCAATTACATAGATATTTGACACATTTTTAGTTCTTCTGCTATCCACAGATACCTATTGTTTTGTTTTTTTTCACATAACGTGATGTCATTCAAGCCGCCATGATAGTTAGTTTCAGTTAACAGATTTAAAAACGTAATTTAAATCTTTTAAAAAGGCATACTATAAAATATGTGATTATTTAAATGACAAGAACTCTTGGGATTTAAATTGCTCCAACTCGATAAAAAATTTAGGAACCTATTGTTTAAATATGATGATGATGTTATTATTCTTTTGTAAAAGGATCATTAAAAGAATGAGCAGCCTTGTTTTCTTGCCTTTCTTTCCTGACTGAAGAAGAACAGGCAATTCATATTGTAAAAACGGGAATTTTCACGTACTGCACTATCGGTGAAGGCACTGACTAAGTTTCGACTCATTCCGAGAGTCTTCATCAGGACTCGGAAGGAGAAAGTCGCAACCACTCACCCTGATGAAGACTCTCGGAATGAGTCGAAACTTAGTCGGTGCCTTCACCGATAGTGCAGTACGTGAAAATTCCCGTTTTTACAATATGAATAGTCAAGTTCACGATAGTTTTTGGAATAAAAAAAGAACAGGCAATAGATAAAACTGACGTTTTAAAGTGATCCTTGTTATTTGTAATGAATAAATGAATTTTGTATTGAGCATTTTCGAGGTAACGCAAAAAACGTTTTTTTTTTAAATATAACATTTTGTTTGGTTGAAATATATATTAACGTAAAGAACTATCAATTTTTCAAATTTGGTCCTTTGTATTCATCTCATAACTCTTTTTGTTGTCAAGAACATTGACATTCAAAATAATATCAAAAGTTAATCATAAATCTCTTTCGCGGGCTCACCGCAATAAGGTCATTTCCGCGATTGAGCCTGATAAAGTTGGTTACCCTTTGTTGCTTGCCTCATAAGTAACCGCTAATTGTTTTCATCTTATATACTCTAAAGATAAGTACAGGCTTATATACAACAGTCATTTTCAGGCTGTGAATGATTGTGATAAATGTTTTATTTTATTTTAGAGAAACCATCGGTATTTTTTTTGTTTTACACAGCATCTAAGCAGAGCTTGTATTATGGGAAATTACATGATTGATACTTTTTTGTTTTTTGTAAATACATACATATTATACATAGAAAACATCCAGACCCGAGACAAATTAATGCAGATCATACAAACATTTGTCCCCCGCAGCGGGAATCGAACCCGCAACCTTCTGCGTCAAAGACAGGCTTTCGCCCACTGCGCCACAGAGGTTGTCTGGTGACTTTTAAACACTATTGACTCAACTAGTATATATATGTTTTCTATGTATAATATATATGTATTTACAAAAAACAAAAAAGTATCTCATATGAGACCAATTAAATCGACGTTTGCTCAGAATTTGCGAGAGTAAACGGCTTGCTTTCGGAACTATCGGATTCCCTAACTCACGCTGGATATTGAGTTTGAGAAGCGGGAAACTTCCTAATCCATGTCAACAAAATATGCACGAGTTTCACAGAGCCTTGTGATATTTATTTATGTATCAAAGAGTTCCTTCTAACATTTGCTTTAGATACAATCTTCTTTAGGAACGTATATAAATCTCACGGAATTAATTAAACCTTTGAGGTACTAAAGTTTACAAAAGATGATTGTAAAAGCATATTTTTCTATAACCTTGTTTTTTTCTAGGGAATTTTATTGGTTAATTTTAGAGCCATCTGTTTAGTTTTTTTGCATACGTGAGAACCCTGAATTTATTTTTCTCGCCCTTTGCGAAAATTTCTGGATTAATATAAAACAAAAAAGTATGAATATAATAGTATTTTTCAAACTATCGCGATCAGTTAACATAATTATCATCATAACTTACCATCCAGTGAGATTATGGCCAAATTAACCTTCAGTTTTTTTAATCAAGAACAGACCTCTGTTCTTGATTAAAAAAACTCATTAAGATAAAAAACTTACCTCTTCGAAACTGGTTGTGGTTACGTATCACTCTCTCTGCATTTTTCCTTGCAATATAAAACCATTCTGAGGTATTACTCAAGTACTTGTACTCCACCGCAAGGTCTTTCGCCAGGATCGGCCCTTCCGGCAGCCTATACGCGAATGGACAGAAGAGCTGGTAATCTTTGTACTGATACTGGTCGTAGCAGTTTCCAGCTCCGAAAATGTCAGCGTCAAACTCTACCATCGAGAACACACTAGCGTGGAGTAAGTACTCGTTATGCATGACAGATGGACCAGCGTATTTCCATAGTCTAGTCAGCATGTTCGCTCTATTTACAGCCACATCTGCCTCTATCCTAAACCTCTCTTGAGCGTATCTATCAACCACACCTTCGCCTAAATTAAGATGTGTGCCTGCAGTACAATTTTCACCCATAAGATGCTGCGTTTCTATTAATCTAAGGAATTTTGTCACTACGTCATCGTATACTGGTCTAGCTGCAGTTACATTTTCAGACGTTTCGTTTGTCTCTTTTATTACATTTGTTTCGTAAACTACTTTGGAATCGTTATCGTAACTATGCTCTACGTTGACGAAGTGCTCTACTAAGGACACGTCGGTGGGATGATCTTGCTTAGTAAAGTTCCCAAATAGCTTGGAGAAGTCTGCATCTCTTGTGTCGTCTTCATCGTCTGGTGCGCCGTAAGCTCTTAAAGCTGACAACACTGGGTCCTCTCCAGACTTGTCTATGCTTTCTGTAACAAAAAAAACAGCGATCAGCACTATATTTTCAAGTCGATCGAAGAAACACCAAAAATGTTTGGTGTTTCTTACACACAAAATATTAAGACATCAGAAATATTAAGAGTCAGATTATATAGAATAGTATTTTGTATCAAGTCTTTAGGCATAAGTTTATACTACTATATTTGTTTTGTCTTCATTTTTGTCCAGATTATTTCGATGAAAAATGTTTGTTGTGATGTGAAATTACGTCCAGCTAGGCCTCGATAAGACATCAAGCTGTCAATATCGCGGTCATTTCATTCGTTTGACAAACCTTCATTCACCTGTTGAGTCGAAAAAAAAGGAAGAGTGATATCCCTGTGTGAAAGACTGCGGAGGAAAAGAAAAATATCGTAAATTACTGACCACCGCCGGCCGGCTTTTCGTTTTACTGAAAATTCGCGTCACAACTTTAGCAGTGAATAACTATTACGGATTTCTGGAGTGGATTAGCAGACACAGGCAAGGTATGTGAGTTTGATGTGTTGGTTCTAATTTCTTTATCATAAACATTCTTCGAATCGAAATAAACGGCAATTTCTATCTCATCGTAATTGACCCATGTTGCAATTTACGTTATCATACAGATTTGCAACAATATTGTTTATAGAAAAGACTCGTATAATATTAATCGAACTTCACTTCAAGAAGTTTATTAGATCTTATATTATCTATTCTAAAAGTAAAAGATGTAAAAAAAACATTCTAAATCACTTTTGAGCCGATGATCATACCTGTACAGAGTATAAATAAATAAAACCTTATTGATTTTGAATATGGTATTAAAGGATCAAGTTTATTTTGTCGTGCTCAGACTTAAATTACTGCTTCAAATCTATAATTAAAAATAATGCATGTAAAGAAGTAGGTATGAAACACAATTTCAACAATTTATATCTTTTAACTTTCGTTTATTTTTAAAGAGGTCAGAGTAAAACGCAAGTCTATCTTATGTCGGCTTATGGCGCGGCAGTGGGTGTGTAGGTAAATCAGGCTGTGGTCGAGATCGGCCATACTCCTTTTAGACACGGCTACTGCGGTTTCCACACAATTAAGCTTATCCCAGCCTTTGCTAGCAATCCGAGCCAACACCACATTTTTATCTGAAGAAAAATTTTAAAATACCTTTTTAGAAGTTCTCCAAATTACCGAATTGGAAAGGATTATGACGCGTCCCTAATTTTTCTTTCCTTTGGAATGAAAATATACTCTTATAACAATAGTTTTTCATATATCATAAAAAATTACTGAACATAACTTTATTCTGAAAGTATATCAAAATTCTAAACATTTCAAAATTCAACATTTAACATTTTTAAAAATTGATTTTTTTTAATAATAATAAACATAAATAATAATAATAATAATGCTGGACATTATTCACACGGCATCATGTAGCCCCAAACTAAGCAGAGCTTGTATTATGGGAACTACATGACTGATATACTACTTATATACTTTTTTTTTGTAAATACATACATATTATACATAGAAAAACATCCAGACCTGAGACAAATATTTGCAGACCTTACAAACATTTGTCTCGTGACAGGTATCGAACCCGCAACCTTCTGCATCTCAGGCGGACCTTCACCCACTGCGCCACAGAGGTCGTCACATACATGTTGTCTCAAACTCTTGTTAGGGTTAAGCTTGCCTTTGTACATGTCCTATATGTATTTTTTGTCTGTATTATCTGTGTATATAATAAAAAATACATGGCCATGACCCGACGCTAGTATTACCTGTGAGATGGGTATCAGGAACCACGAGTACTGTAGTACCACAACACGACCCGGAAGTAATATCTGCAGAACATGCAAACATCTGTTCCGCAACGGGAACCGTACCCGCAACTCTGGCATCGCAGCTAGCTACCACCGAGCTCAACGAATTAGACGATTCAAAACCATTCTCGTTATTCTAACTAGCTGCGCCCCGCGGTTTTATCCGCGTATGTTTTGATTTTACGAATGTAACCAACTTTTGTTTCTACCGGCGATTTAATTAAACTTTAGAACACAAAAGCCGCTATTGTCACTTAATTGTAGGTAATAATGAGTACTTTAATCATGTAGAACATCATTAATATGTATCTTCAATAGTTTTCAAATAATGAATTTTATAAACAAAATTTTGCTACTTTGGGTTACATTATTGCAATTTTCTTAAGGATCTCTAATTTTTTTAAAATAAATTGTAGCCAATGTTACTTCCTGATACCTTAGCTTTCTATTGGTGAAAAAATAGTTAAAATCGGTTCCGTAGTTTCGGAGCCTATTCGGTACAAACAAACAAACAAACAAAAAAATCTTTCCTCTTTATAATATTAGTATAGATGAACAATAAAATATGGTTGTCTATGATCAACTACGCTAAACGGTATATTTGCTTAGCTAAATTAAAAAAAAAACATAATACTGGACATTTTCACACGGATTCATCTAGCCTCAAACTAAGCAGAGCTTGTATGATGGAAACTACATAACTGATGTACTACTTATATACATTTTTATTGTAAATATTTACATATAACACAGAAACCACCTAGACACGAAACATATTTGCAGATCATATGAACATTTGTCCAGCAACCTTCTGCGTCTCAGGCGAGCCGCAGTAAACCTCAACGAACCCTCTGTGTCGCAGTTTGCGACACAGAGGGTTCGTTGAGGTTTACTATCGATTATTAGTGACAAAAAGCTTTCCCAAACTGTTGCATAACTAAATTCACGCCAGTCATTTTTATTGTAAATATTTACATATAACACAGAAACCACCTAGACACGAAACATATTTGCAGATCATACAAACATTTGTCCAGCAACATTCTGCGTCTCAGGCGAGCCGCAGTAAACCTCAACGAACCCTCTGTGTCGCAGTTTGCGACACAGAGGGTTCGTTGAGGTTTACTATCGATTATTAGTGACAAAAAGCTTTCCCAAACTGTTGCATAACTAAATTCACGCCAGTTTATTCATAGGTATCCATTAATTCAGAAATACCATGTCAGGCTAGGAATACACTGAATTTATCAAAGTCGATTTAAGTCGATACTAGGCTATGATATCTATACTAATATTAAAAATATTTTTTGTTTGTATCGAATAGGCTCCGAAACTACTAGACCGATTTTAACCATTTTTTCACTAAAAGAAAGCTAAATTATCAGGAAGTAACATAGGCTATAATTTATTTTCAAAAAATTTGAGATTCTTAAGGAAATTGCTATAATGTAACCCAAAGTAGCGAAATGTTGTCTATAAAATTCATTATTTGGCGTGCGCTGAGAAAGCTATTGATGATACATAAAAAATATTTACTACATGATTAAAGTACTGATTATTACCTACAAAAAAGTCCGGGATGGAATATATCTAACTATCATAATTAAGTCACAATAGCAGCTTTTGTGTTCTAAAATGTAGTTAGATCGCGGGTAGAAACAAAAGTTGGTTACATTCGTATCGTAGTTTTAAATCTTATTCAAATAAATAGTTTAATCGTCAAGGGTATTTTAGGAAAATACTTTTTGAATTCATTCGAATCGGACATTTAATTTCGAAGTTATAACGAGTATAAAATCTAAACTTACGCGGGTGAAACCGCGGGGCATAGCTAGTCCTATATAAAGTTGAAGGTCAAAAAATCTCTTTAATTAGATTAAAGAGCTCTTCGTAATACTGAGAATATATTCAAAGGCTTGTACAAAATAAGTAGGTACTCAAATAAATTGAACGGTTTCTCTTTGACTTTGAAATTACTACCGAGAAATGAGAGCGACACAGTTATCGATGGCGGGCTTCGATAGCACGTTTAAACGCTTAATATTTTTTGTGAGATTATGAGTTTATTATTAAACTAGCTTCTGCCTACGGTTTTGCCGCATAGTATCCGGATGAAAAGTAGCTCATAATATAGTTAAGGCTCAACCCTTTTTACGTCGAACTTCGATGCAAAATTGCTCTTTACAAAAAAATATTTTAATAGGATAATATTATACAGCTTATGTCCAACCTAAAGGCCGATTCCTTCTATCGTCGGCTAGCTAACAACACCGCGTAAATCGAACTTTTCAGGAGAACCAAAAAACTGTTTTTTCATCCCCGCAAAAGTCTACAGAATTGTAATCGCTAACGCTGAAATTAAAACTGTGATTGGTTGAAATTCAATGTTTGTATTGGTGAACAGAAGCGCAGTGAAAAGATCTATCCAATGTCATAAAAATGTCAAAACCTCCCCTTCCCACTCCCAATATACTACACAAGTACTAAACACACACAAACTATTTACACACACACCCACCCACCCACACACACACACACAAACACACACACACACACACACACACACACACACACAAAATTCCTACGAAAGTGTGCAAGACCCATAATATGTTATCTGAAACTGAAACTGAAACTGACGAGGTCTTAAACCAGACCTCAGACCAAATTTTCAGTTTCAGTTTCATCTTTAATGTTTTTATTTTATTTCTATTTTGTGTTTTGCCCTGTTTGTGTTTTTGTTTTTTATGGAAATCATATTTATAACTAGCTGTACCCGTGACTTCGTTCGCGATTGTGATCCCTGCAGACTAATTATTCGCATCTGACCTCAGTTTGTCTCATATAAGCAACGCTGTAGTCTGCGGTAAGCACTCATATCAAGAAAGGAGCTTTTTACTTTGGATTTGAAAACTCTCAGGTTGTATTTTTCAGTCCAGTCCTAGTCCCAGTCCTCTTTCACGCAAAAACTACTGAACGGATTTTGATGAAACTTTACAGTAATATAGCTTATACATCAGAATAACACATATGCTACTTTTTATCTGGGTACCAAGCGGGCAAAGCCGTGGGCAGAAGCTAGTTTATTTATAAAAGGATCAATAAAAAGAATAACAAGCCTTGTTTTTGCCTGGCTTAGTCGCGGAGGAACAATCAGTAGATATCGATGATTCAAACTGATCCTTGTAATTGTAATAAATTTAATTTATCTTTGAAACCTATATGTCAACGTGACTTTATACTTAATATTCTCACGGATTTGTTGATCTGAGGGTGAATAGTTAATTGATTTATTTTTTTGGCGTATTTATTTTTAAATTCATCATATTTCAGAGATGAGAAAACCGGCAATTAAAACTTGGTAAATTCATTCTGTTAAATAATTTTTTTTAACATAAAATTGTCATTCAAATGGCAATGTTTTTATAGTGGCAACTATGATTAAAAATGTCAATTTCCCTTCCGTTCCAATCGAACTAAATGTAATTTCATATACAATTAAAATAATACATTTTCAAAGTTTTTATCGCCTTTTTAGTACACACATTCACACTCCGGTAAATAAACATTGGCTTCCCAACTTCAAATATGAATTTACCTAAAATAAAAGCGATAAATCGCAGGTTAAACATCAACTCCAGGATACAATTTATATTCATAGGTATGCGTTTATATTTCCCTTTTGAATTTTGAAAGTAAATGAAGCGCTATACAAAATTCATGAAGTTATAACAGGAGAAAACTCCCTGACTATTGCATTATGTAGGAGATATCATGATATTTACCAATCTTTAACGTATGATATTATTTTATTAATCAAATAAATATATTTATTCATACAACTATGTACAATTTAGAATAAAAAATATAGTCGAAACAGCTAGCTAGTTAAGGACCAACGGTCCTTAACTAGCTATCTAAAGATAGGTATCTATAGATAGGTCAACTGATCCAGATAACTACCAGACGGAATCGTTACAAAAATTCTGACCGCATTGCCCACTGAATGGCTATGCTAATGCGTTGACCCAAATAAGAGCCAGTATAGATTTCATAGTATGATTGGTTTTTATTGTTTAATTTTTTTTTTGCTTTATCCGTGTAGTGCTGAAATAGAAATTATCTTAGGTGTTATTTTAAGCCAGCCATACCTATTTTAAATTTTATTATAGCTTGATTTCAGACGTATTTATATCAATCGAAAGAGTTATACATGGGTTTTTTTAATATCTTATGGTATTAGATGAATAAAAATCGACAATCCAATGTTATATTGCGTGCCAAATAAATAAACAGCTCACTTGTTTACTTTTAAAAGACACGATTTGTATTTATTTTCACATAAACAATGTACAAAATATGATGTACCAGCCATTCCTAGCGGTTGGAAACAGAGGTTAGCGTTTTAAACTAAAATACTAACCATAACCAATATTTTTCACTTTCTTGAAAGCGTTTTATCGTATCCTGTCAAAACGTACCGACATTTGTATTTCCTTAATTGAATCTGCCAAATCTCAGGTAGATAGCAACTTTACCTTAGTAAAAGTGGTGAAAAGTAGGGTCCGTGACCGAAGCTCTTTGATGGATTTATCATGTCCCTGAATATTTTAAAGAATACAAGCTCTTTCAGAGCAAGGGCACTATTTAACAATTTTACTTTGAGGATACATTTTTAATAAAACCAAACATACCAAACTCTATTATGCCGTAGAGGAATTTTTGACTAATAAATTTAAATTAATTTCATTATTGTTTGACTGATCTGACTTAATTGTAATTAAATATTGGTTTAATAATTGAAAATATCATAGCCTTAAGCTCGATTACAGCGCCCTGACAGGGTACATATACTTACTAACAAGCTAATTTAAGATCCAAGCTATCAATTAATGTATTTGTATGTAATGAATAAATGAACATTTACCTCCATTCCATAATTTTTTTGTCCGAAATTCTAACTTTCGGAGTGGCTATTGTTCACCGCACTGTTCTGGTTAAGATTAAAATTGAAAAGAACAAACACTAATTACTTATTTCCACTTATTGTCATGAAAAATGAATGACACGACTAAGCACAGAAGTTTTCATTTAATTCGGTTTTTTATTTTATTTATTTAATATCTAGCCTTCGCCTTCGGCGTTAACTGGATAAAAAGACGTAGTCTATTTTACGTCACGAACCGTCCACAATAAACATCATAATCATCTATTGTATCCAAACTTTTGTAGTTAAAATATTTTTATTAAGTAGTATTTTGGGAATGTTTTCGTCAGGAAGTGATCATAGATAGCTGTTTCATCTGTATGTTTGTATATAGCTACTTGTACATAGTTGTATGAATAAATGTATCATTTTATTTTATTTAATGATGTCATCCACACATAATATTAGTAGGATATGTAGGTTTCTGGTTCGGTTCCCGCCGCGGGGCAAATGTTTGTATCATCTATAAATATTTGTTTCGGGTCTGGGTGTATCTATGTATAATATGTAAGTATTTACAAAACAAATGCATATAGTAATACATCAGTCATTTAGTTCCTTTAATACAAGTTTTGCTTAGTTTGGGGCTAGATGATGCTGTGTGAAAAATGTCCAGAATTATTTATTTGTTCATAGTTTTGTATCACGTGGCTTACACGACCTTCATGACAGAAGCACGAATTGGTTATGAATCATCACTTTCCGCATTATCTCTTTTCATGGGACGTTATTGGTGTATGGTATCTGAATTTGGATCCAAAAGAGTTGCTTCAAATCCAGTCGGGTACAGAGGAAGAATTCAAAGAATTCAAAGATGAATCGTTTTAGCAACTTAGGTATGTAAGCGTAAGTAGATATATTTATTGATTAATGTGTTTTAATTTTATTATTTTATTAAAATATATATCATATTATTTGTTGGATCAATTGTAATAATATGACGCACATTATCACTTAAATGTTTATATCTGTTTTTCCACGTGAAAATATTATATGTCCTGACCCCACACTATGTTCCCCTGTATCGTGGTTATCAGGAACTATAAGTACCATGGTACCTACCACAACACCCAGACTCGATACAAATATCTGCAGAACATCCAAATAATTTGTCCCATAGCGGGAATCGAACCCGCACTTTTCTTGCAGCTAGCTGCTCGCCCGACACGTCACCGAGGTTGCCAATATACCTCGTAGTTCCTTGAACCAAGGAATTTAATCATTTTAACAGGGACAGAGGCCTCTGCAAGGCGTTTTAAATTCAATAATCACACTGGCCCTTCAATTACTACGCCCTTTCCAGAGTCACCATTCCTCAACCTGTTCACTGACTTAACGCAGGGTGGCCAAGAAAGAACCAATGACAAAAGAAAAAACTTCTGCTCACATTAACAGATTGCAAGAAGGTAAGTTTGAGTTCTGCCCGCTACATGAGGACCCAAGACAACGCTTTGGTCGACGAAAGAGAGAACATAAATAGTATTTAATTATAATCATTTATTTGATCTATAAAAATAAAACAAAATTCGCTTACGTTAGGTTAATTACATTTCATGTTTGGGATTTAATGAAATAATATTTGGGACCTACCTTCATTCAAAATATTTACGCAATAACAAATTTTGTGTTAAATGTGAAATGGGTACAAATTGATATGGTAAGCCTCAGGTGCCTAAGCTAGACTAAAAAGTCTGTAATATACATAGACAGCTGCGCTTCCCCTTCATTAAATTGCACAGATACTTGATCTTAAATACCTTATCTTCCATCTTATTTATCTTTTCATTCATAGACAAAACGCTGTGTATATGCTAAGTGGGCTGGATTGGAGACCGCATCTTGGCAAATTTTAGTATGGGACGCTTCCCAGCTAGGTGGAACGAAGAAAGTGGATAACAGCCGAACCAGGCTCAGTGGCTTTACCAGCTGTGGACTTACGTGGGTTGATGGTGATGAAAATTATGCGTAGCATATGCTACACAATGTTTGTAGAGCTACGGTGCTACGAAATGACGCTACGAAGTTGTACGCTAAATTTTCAAGCTCGCACACTCAACGGTTGCCATGATACAAGCAAATAAAGTTATAGGGTATTTCTTTGAGATGAGTCAGTGAGGGAAAATCCTAAATGGTAAGATATCCAAAAATGCTAGAAGGTCACGTCACCGAATTCTTCTCTCAGGGGAAAAGTGGAATAGGCCAATATGATGAGGGGGATTTCTGTACATTTTTTTTATATTTGGGTTCTGTTTTTTTCCCCTGAGGGAATTCTCTTAAGAGGGAAAAATGGAATAAAAAAAATGGTTGAGGCGGATTTTTTTTTAACATAAGAGTTCAGTTTTATCCCCCTAAGGGGGATTTCTCAGGGGGGATTTGTGGAAGAACCCAAAAAAAAACTGCATTAAAAGATTATTAAAAAACGTTCAAAGTTATTAGTAGTAAGTTCTTATTTGTTGGTAAATTTATGTGACTACAATATTTTATATAAAAAACTTATGAAGAACCGACTTTGATGCGATTAACTAAAAGTAAGGCAGCATTTTGCTGGTTTATGACATACATTAGGAGTAAATGAGCTCTTTGTAAAGAGCTCGTCCAGGGAACAATTACCACCATACATATTTCTGTAGCCAAGAATTAAGCCGGTGAAATTACAGGGCATATAAAACTTTTCATCCGGTATATCTCAGGGTCCACAACGCCAGAGTGATAAACTCTGGTGTTGCAAGCTGGACATTTTTCACAAAGCATCATCTAGCCTCAAACTAAGCAAAGCTTGTATTATGGGAACTATATGACTGTATACTACTTTTATACTTTTTTTGTTGTAAATACATACATATTATATATAGACCACACCCAGACCCGAAACAAACATAAGCTAATCATATAAACATTTGTACGATAGCTATACGTGAAACTTACCGTTTTAAAATGTGGATGACTGAGTCACTGAGCTAATATTTCAAACTTTATAAAAAACACAGCTATTTTTTATGAACTTTGAAATATTAGCTCAGTCTCAAAGTAACGGTCCTCCTTTTTCTGTAATCTATATCTATAGTAATATTATAAAGAGGAAAGATTTTCTTGTTTGTTTGTATTGAATAGGCTCCGAAACTACTGGACCGATTTTAACCATTATTTTACCAAATGAAAGCTAAACTACCAGGAAGTAACATAGGCTATAATTTATTTTCAAAAAATTAGAGATCCTTAAGAAAATTGCAATAATGTAACCCAAAGTAGTAAAATTTTGCCTATTACATTATTTAGCGTGCGCTGAGAAAACTATTGATCATACATAAAAATGATGTGCTACATGATTAAAGTACTCATTATTAACTACAAAAAAGTCCTGGAGGGAATATATCTAACTATCATAGTTAAGTCGCAATATCAGCTTTTGTGTTCTAAAATTTAATTAGATCGCCGGTAGAAACAAAAGTTGGTTATATTCGTATCGTAGAACTAATTCTTATTCAAATAAGTTAATAAATAATAGTTCTATCATCAAGGGTATTTATGTAAGAGTATACTTTTTAATTCATTTAAATCGGACATTTAATTTCAAGGTTATCACGAGTATAATTAAAATCGAAACTTACGCTAGAAATGCGTTACTATAAAATGCGTTTATATGCACATCTCATCAGCCTATTCGTCCCAACTCACCAAAGAAAAAACTATAGGCAGGCACCAAAGAAAACACCACACGCTAAAGTGAATTTGATGGTTGCTTGTAAAATAGCAATATACCCGCATAAAGGAGGATTTCGTTTATGGGACGACAAATCGCGACTTTCATTACGAGACGCGAGAATTGATGTTCGCACGTTTATTGAAGCAATCTCGTTCGTCGTAAGTCGGTTTCTATTTTTGCGGAATTATCGGAGTTTTATCAGTAGGCACTTTGAATACCTACCTCCGTTCGCAATGACAGGTGTTTATTTTTAGACCTGGCACGAGTCCTTCTTTATTCCTTATTGTACACAGAAAAAGGCATAATTAAATGACATGTACCTCTACAAAGGCGAGCTTAAACCCAAGAAGAGTTTTTTTTTTAATTTATTACATCCTATTCATATTGTAAAAACGGGAATTTTCACGTACTGCACTATCGGTGAAGGCACCGACTAAGTTTCGACTCATTCCGAGAGTTTTCATCAGGGTGAGTGGTTGCGACTTTCTCCTTCCGCGTTGCGCCGTGTCCTTCGTGCGGAATAAGAATAAGTTCACGATAGTTTTTGGAATAAAATTATCACAGCCTATAAAGTAGACGTAACCTCTAGCACACTTTCCAAATTTAAGAATTCTTCTCCTTCTTCCCGAGACGCAGAATGTTGAGAGTTGGATTGCTGCGACGGGACAAATGTTTATATATGCAAATATTTAGATAAATAAATGGACATTTATTTACTTACAATTAAACAAACGTACTTAGCCTAAGTACAATATAACAAGTAGGTAATTAAAATAGTAGGTATAATAAGAAGGTATGTCTGTATGTAAGTAAAAATATCGAGGTCACACACACACACACACACACACACACACACACACACACACAGACACACAGAGAGACACACACACACACACAGACACACAGAGACACACACACACACACACACACACACAGACACACAGAGACACACACACATACACACACATACACACAGACACACAGACACACAGACACACAGACACACAGACGCACAGACGCACAGACACACACACACACACACACACAGACACACAGACACACAGACACACAGACACAGACACAGACACACGCACGCACGCACGCACGCACGCACGCACGCACGCACGCACGCACGCACGCACGCACGCACGCACACACACACACACACACACACACACACACACCCACACACACACACACACACACACACACACATACATACATACACATACACACACGCAAATTAATAACAACGCCATTTAACTTTAGGAATATTACTGGAACTTGTAATGTAACTTGTAATCATAATGGGAGCCAAAAAAAAAAAAAACTGCCGGCTAACATCTGTCGTGCCAAGGGGTACACTGAAAATCAGCGCTGCGCCTTAGTCTGCCAGCATTTTGCTGAGTATGCTCCTTTTGCCTGAATTGAATCATGGCAATTGCCAAGTTAGATATACTTAGTTTTTTATATGTATAAGTACCTACTTACTATGTAACCTGATGCTGTTATGGTCATAATTTCAGGCAATAAATATTTTTTCTATTCTAACCTATTCTATATAATCTATAATTGGTATAACTTAAACAATCTAGTCTAACCACTCGTAGTAGAAGTATAGTCCATAAGGCGATATATTATAAGTATATTTGTATATATTTGTCTCGGGTCTGGGTGGTTACTATGTATAATATGTATGTATTTACAAAAAATATACATATAAATAGTACATCTCAGGTTTAAGAAGGATAGGATTCGTAACGAATACATCCGTCAGAGAACCAAAGTTATCGACATAGCTCAACGAATTAGCAAGCTGAAGTGGCAGTGGTCCGGTCATATCTCGCGAAGAACCGACAACCGCTGCTGGGGCAAACGTGTTCTTGAGTGGAGACCGCGACTCGGCAAACGTAGGGTAGGAAGCCCTCCGGCCAGGTGGGATGACGATCTGCGAAAGACTGCAGGCAGATGCTGGATGCGGCAAGCTGAAGACAGGGCGCTATGGCGCTCATTAGGGGAGGCCTATGTCCAGCAGTGGACTAATATAGGCTGATGATGATGATGAGGTTTAAGTTTATTTCTATTTCTCATAAGAATAAATACACTTACATGACAACAAAAAAGATCACTTAAATTTTACATAGGAGTTAATAATCGTACATAATAAAAGAATAGGTTACTTATTATTCAAAAAAGATAGGAACGTAACAAAAAATAACATCAATTTCGGTAGTTAGTAAGTAAGAACTTACTTGCAGTGTGGGTAGCATGAAATAATGTACGTTCAATCACATGGTACCTAACGATTATCGAGCTAAGTAGGATTAGTTTTAGTTCTCATAACAGAAGCTCTGCTTAGTTGAGTCTGTGTAAAAAATAACCAATTATATTATTATTTAGTACAACCCCGGCCATTCTTACAACCTCATAGAATCCTTTCCAACCAAAGGTATACATATAAGTACATATCACTCAGACGGAAGCGTTCTCAAAATACTGGCCACTACTCTGGATCAGTTGAGCTATCTATAGATCGTTTGCAACGGTCTTTAGATGGCTAGCTGTTTCATCTGTATTATTTTTTATTAGTACGAGTACATCTGTTATGTAGTTCTCAGAACAGAAGCTCTGCTTAGTTTGGGGCTAGATGATGCTGTGTAAAAAAATACCAGCATTATTTATATTATTATTTAGTACATACCTGGCCATTCTTATAACCTCATAGAATCCTCTCCACCCAAAGGTAGTCTATAGAGATCATTTCTAAGCGATAAGACCGCCCATTGTAATTTGAGTTTTGTAGTTATGTTAATTCGTTTTATCCTACTCAAATTATAAACGTGAAAGTTTGTGAAGATGGATATTTGTTACTCTTTCACGCAAAATTAACTACTGAACGTATTTTGATGAAAGTACAGTAATATAGCTTATAAATCAGAATAACACAAAGGCTACTTTTTTCCGGGTACCGCGCGGACGAAGCCGTGGGTAGAAGCTAGTTTTTCTTATAGAATATTTCCGTACATTCTTACGTAGGCGTCGATCAAGTTTTTCAGACGATAAAACATACTTAAAGGGTTCCGTAACACCACATAATAAAAACACGAATTATAAGGTAAGTAACAAGATATTTGCTTCTGAAAAAATATTTTGAATATTTCATTATTTTCTACTTGAAAAAAAAAATTATCTACGTATTAGAACCAAAAATATGCAGCTTTGACAAATAGACAGATTGCGCAGGCCTAGCAATGCCCTGTTGGTACCCTTTGGGTTATAGGTTGCCCTAAAACAGTAGCAAATGATGCAGAAACATTAAACTAGAAAAATTTAAACTTTCTGAAGTAGGAGTTCTAGAAAATAAACTGGTAAAAAGGTATTGAGGAGCTTTAACAAAACCACACAGCTCTCAAGGAACTTAACTTAACTCTAAACGACTTTAACGAATAAAAACTTTTCTTACAGCCAATTAAGGATTTACATTTTATGTACTTAACCAATAAATTTACGACAATTACTAAACTAAAAGATATAGATAAGTATAATATTATTAATCTATCGCAGACTTTGCTTCAACGTGACTGAAGATCATTATTGGACCTACTTGATTAGAGAGGCTATCCAAGTAGGTACAATTTTAGGGCACTTTGCCATATTTTCTGTGAAGTTTTTACGTTATTAGGCAATAAATTACTTGGGATGTTGTTATAAAACTATAAATCTGGATGCGACATTTGCTGGCTGATAAATTAATGTTTAGAAAGATTAACGCATGAGGTAAGGGTTGGAGCTATGATATAATTTATAAGAAACTAAGAAGATATATTCGAATATGAATGAATTAAATTAAATTTTCAATAGGGATATTTACCATTATTTGTGTCTCACCCTGATGAAGACTAGGAATGAGTCGAAACTTGGTGCCTTCACTGATAGTACGCTCAGACATCTATCTATCTATCAGTAAAATAGTGCCCAAAACACAAGCACTGCTTACTTTGGAGCTAGATGATGCTGTGTAAAAATGATCAGTAAATTATTATTATTGCACATATTTATTAAATATTTCAGACTTTATTGTTCAGTGTTGTTTATTAATTTGTCATTATTATTCGTTAGGCAAGTAGCCTTTACAGGCATTAGTGGAGCCGAAGCTAACACTAAGAGGCCTTTTTGTACAATACAATATATAAAAAAAACGTTATTTCGTGGATAGCGACTGATGAAACTGTTGGATATATTGGGTGATAAACTGGGCTATTGCAGGAGTATATGCTTAAGGAACGGTTGCTGGGCTATGTAGGATGAAACGGCACCTGCCAATTCTGACTCAAATTCAGATCAAATCATAGGCAGGTGATGACTTGCCACCTACTAAACGGGCCCCATAAGTGCCGCCAACGATAGGCAGCGTAGAGGCAACGTTGGTGTGAACGGCTAAAGGGTGTCGATAGGTGTGCTGCAGTTTCACTAAACGCTACTCCCGGCTTTATGCCTTTAACACTTCCATCCTTGGAGCATAGGTTCCGTTCTTGCGCCTCCTGTCGACCTGCCTGCCTCCTGTCAGGGTGTCTTTCAACCCCAGGGAGTAATGGGCCTCCGCGGTGTCGCTACGCACCGCGGGTACAATCAATAATACTTATTATTATTACCTATGTGTAACAACATCAAAAGATGATTGATGATAACGGATGTCAAAAACTTCGCCGAAGATTCTTACGAGATTTGAGCAACAGCGAAAATCAAAAAATATATAAAATGCCCAAAGGCAAGTTGAACAAATCTTCTGTTTATAATATTTACTGGACAGCCAAGGTCCTATAGGACAGGTTTACGGATACAATGTTTTGGCCCAAGAAAACACTGGACCCATGTTACATGTATCCAGTGTTTTGTTGTGTGTCACGTGTACAGTACAGTACAGTACACGTGACACCAGACTGAACTGATGGCAAGGTCAAACTGACGCGGTGGCGAAGGCGAATCAATACAAATGTATGTGCGAAAATACGCGAACATCCAACCTCTTGACAACCAGTCCCCTTTGATAGCCACCGACCGCCACCGCCACCGCCAGGTAGTCAAGTGAGAGCAGGTCTTAATTTATTTTATTTTTGTATGCGAGTTTACTGGATCGAAGAAAATTATTAAAACCTAAATAAATAATGCTGGTAATTTTTCACACAGCATCATCTAGCCCCAAAGTTAAATAGGACTAAGTGTTACAAACTTACCTTAATTTGCAAACAATAAAATGATTTAATTTGATTTAAAATTCACCAATTTCGTGTAATTTCGAATCTAAAGCACCGAAGAACATTCGCTTTTCATTTCTATTTGAGTATTGTATGGTAAACATGTTTTGGTCCCAAATTGATACAGGTTAGGAAGTAGGCGAGTTTTTGTTTGTATTTTTTTACACGCAACGGGCGTATAAAAAGGTTGTTCCTTCGATATAATGTTTTGATGGATAGGATTACCTTATTTGTGTGTTTATTTTTATGTCACATCTTATTTTTGTTGACTTATTTGTCTTGTTTTCGATTTAATAATCCGATTGAGCCAGAATCAGAAGCTCGAAAAAAACCATTACCAACATTTCATCACTTTGGATTTTAGTATCTCTTTTACCAATAGAGGCAGAGCTATCACAGAGTGATCAGGAAAAAAAAATACATGAAAAAGAAGGTTGTATTAAAATCGCAGCCTCCGTGGCCACACCGGCCTACAAATCCGTATAATTTGGTGAGAACGGTACGACTCTTCCCAAATTTGATTACCATTTTCATTTATCTTGTTCCGGTCCTTGAGCCGTTTTATTGGCGATCCCTTTAAGCACCACTACAAGGATTTTACTTTAAATAGGCCCTACTACCAACTCTTCTTTTTGAAAAGAGATAGAGTTATCGAGTTTGGTCTGGTTGAAGTTAAGTCTGATTCTTCTCGGTTGGGTCGCGTAAATTTACTTACAACATTTTAAAGTAACGTAGTATTTAAGTTAACGTTTCTACATATATGATCCTTGCGATTTCAATGTACAAAAACCTATTCATTTTTACTTTAAGTTTTCTTTCGAACAACAAATTAGTTAACAGACACACATCATAGCTCTCACCCCGTAAGAATTCCCAATTTTCCAGTGAAGTATCACGAACTAGAAGAATCATGGTAAGAACCCTGATCATCCAGAACGAACATCATGTAAATATTTCTCTCGAAGCGTGAATTGAACCAACCCATCTTGGCTACTCGCTCACTAAGCAAAGAAAGTTACCCTAAAAAGTCATGACGAATGATTTTGAGCTAACTTTAGTCATCGAATTTCATCGGTCTTACTTCTCTGATGGTAAATCAAAATGACGTCCTCGAGGGCATGGCGGGCAAGTAGCCGGCTGATACGCAAGAGTTGAAGGTACGATTCCCGCCGCGGGATAAATTATTGCATGCTCTGCAGATATTTATTCGGAATCTGGGTATTGTGGTACCATGGTACTCGCAGTTTCTGATACCTACGATACAGGTGTCCTAGTGTGAGGTCAAAACTGTATGTGACGGTAAGGTGTTTATTAATTTTAACTCTTATAATTATTGTATTGGTTATCGTAGTAGGTCAGCATGAGAAACACAATAATGCTAATAAAAAGCTTAACTCCTGGTATAACATTTTCTTTAAATCTTGAGAAGCAAGGAAATAAATAACCAATAAATCTTCGAGGGTGTGTTGTATAGTAGGGCCTTAAGCCTAAGTATAGGAGCCTCATAAATATTGACAGGGCTTCCTAATAAAATCTCTCGTTCCATTCCTCGGGACTTTCTGTAGCGGAGATCTTTTATAAAAATATGAAAGCTTGTTATTGAGTATTTTTCAAGGGGTATTAGGGTCTAAGATCATTTTCTTAAGTAAAGCTAATAAAGATTGTTCAGCGACTAATCAAAATGTTTGGCAGTGAAGTTTAGGGTTTTCATTATTTTTGTAGAAATAATGTTAACATAACAAAAAAATATAGGAATTCCGACCAGGTGAGTGGTTACAAAACCCGCTTGCAAGCAGCTTGCGGATTATATATTTTTTTGAGAAATTATAAAAAACTATTTCAAATACCTGTACCCAAAGACAATAGGTTTTTACAGATTAAAATCACAAGAATCATATAGAAAAGTCAAGTTATAAACTAAACTAGCTACTGCACATGGCTTCACTCACGTGATACCTGAATAACAAATAGCATTCGTAAAAACGCATTCGCTCGACCGTTTTCATAGACTTACGCTGCAAAATTGGTATCCACGAAAAGTCCTTGTATGTTAGCGAGATAATATATTAGTATAGCCTTTTGCCTACTCTGAAAGTGTATTCTAAATATTGGTGAAAGGACTAAAATTAGATAAGTAGTTTCGAGTAGAGATGAGTAGTAAATACCTCCTACATACGAACTTACAAACTTTACAAATTTACGCCAATTTCGCGAATATCAGCCTGATTCTTAAGGAATTTAAATTCAAGCAAAATTTCTTTCTAGTAGCGACGGTAACTGATGATTTTACATTATAATGTAAACAGACGGAATGTATACATAAAGCTTTATGTATACATAGTGTACCTATTAAATTATTTTTTTAATTAGAGGACAGGCCGGAATAAAAGTTCTGTCTGTCCCCCTGTTAGTGCCGGCGGGACAGACAGAACTTTTTCAATTAATTAAAGTTTTAGCTGTCTCCCCGATGCAAAAAAAGGAGACAGATCGACCTTTTTCCCAACTCAGATCAACAGAGCAGGGTGACAGATGGTAATAATTCGCTCAGAGCGCGTGACCATGCCAAGAAGCAATCTCAAAAATCTTTAAAAGATAATTCTCGTTGAGATAAATTAAAGTGTGAACTGCACCCACTATGCAAATTTTAACATAAATCTATTTAAGTACCTATTCACCTAAGCATTAATTAATTTACGCAACCCTTGAAAACTCGCATTTCTAAACGAAAGCTATTCTTGGCTCTCATCTCACCTCGTTGCGAGATAAATGTGTACATAATTCATTGGAGTTTCTAATTAACGCCGACGTAACGCTCGAGAAAACCATATTTTTTCTTCTAAACGACTATGCCTATAGGTGAGGTGAGCGAATATGCTAAGATATCATCATCATCAGCCCACATCAGTCAACTGCTGGGCATAGGTCTCCCCCAATACTCACCACTGAGCCCAGCGTTTGGCTCTTCTCATCCACTATCTACCCGTCTTTAAATAAATAAATAAAAGGACATTTATTTACTTACTTAAAACAAAACTAATTTGAACCAGACATTTTCCATGAATTTTAAGACAAGCTTAAACGTCTTATTATTTAATTACCTGTCACTACCATTGACTCGTCGAGGCTTTAATTAAATAAAAATATATCTAGCCTGAGTACAATATAATGATAAGTAGGTAATAGGTAAAATAGTAGGTATAGTAAGAAAGTATGTCTGTATGTAAGTAAAAAAGTCGAAGTCTCAGCCACGCTGTTTTTCAGCTTCGCCTACTGATGTAGCTGCTGACGTCACAGCTACCAAAAACAATCTATAATAAGTAGCCTATCCACTCCTAGTAGAAGAACAGTCCCTAATGCGATATTTTATAAGTATTTTAGGAAATTATAAACACACAATAACAAAATAAATGAATAGATAGGTACTTATTCTATTTCATTTAATTTCAAATGTTTAATGCTAAATAAGATACTAGCTTCTACCCACGGCTTCGGTCGCGTGGTACCCGGATAAAAAGTAGCCTATGTGTGATGTATAAGCTATATTACTGTAACGTTTCATTAAAATCCGTTCAGTAGTTTTTGCGTGAAAGAGTGACAATGATCACTCCTCACAAACTTTCACGTTTATAATATTACTAGCTTCTGCTCACGGCTTCGCCCGCTTGGTATCCGGATAAAAAGTAGCCTATGTGTTATTCTGATGTATAAGGTATATTACTGTAAAGTTTCATCAAAATCCGTTCAGTAGTTTTTGCGTGAAAGAGTGACAATGATCACTCCTCACAAACTTTCACGTTTATAATATTACTAGCTTCTGCTCACGGCTTCGCCCGCTTGGTATCCGGATAAAAAGTAGCCTATGTGTTATTCTGATGTATAAGGTATATTACTCCAAAAACTATCGTGAACTTGACTATTCATATTGTAAAAACGGGAATTTTCACGTACTGCACTATCGGTGAAGGCACCGACTAAGTTTCGACTCATTCCGAGAGTCTTCATCAGGGTGAGTGGTTGCGACTTTCTCCTTCCGCGTCGCGCCGTGCACTACTGCACGGTAGTGCAGTAATATGAGAAGGTATATTACTGTAAAGTTTCATCAAAATCCGTTCAGTAGTTTTTGCGTGAAAGAGTAACAATCATCACTCCTCACAAACTTTTGCGTTTATAATATTACTAGCTTCTGCTCACGGCTTCGCCCACTTGGTGCCCGGATAAAAAGTAGCTTATGTGTTACTCTGATGTATAAGGTATATTACTTTAAAGTTTCATCAAAATCCGTTCAGTATTTTTTGCGTGAAAGAGTAACAAACATCCATCCTCACAAACTTTTGCGTTTATAATATTACTAGCTTCTACCCACGGCTTCGGTCGCGTGGTACCCGGATAAAAAGTAGCCTATGTGTGATGTATAAGCTATATTACTGTAAAGTTTCATTAAAATCCGTTCAGTATTTTTTGCGTGAAAGAGTAGCAAACATCCATCCTCACAAACTTTTGCGTTTATAATATCACTAGCTTCTACCCACGGCTTCGGTCGCGTGGTACCCGGATAAAAAGTAGCCTATGTGTTTTTCTGATGTATAAGGTATATTACTTTAAAGTTTCATCAAAATCCGTTCAGTAGTTTTTGCGTGAAAGAGTAACAAACATCCATCCTCACAAACTTTTGCGTTTACAATATTAGTAGGATAGAATATATGTTAGTCAGGTAGGTACAATTTCCCTACAACACTTTTGTTTTTCCAGGAGCCAGTTTTTACAGTTCATCTTAAATTTAGATAGATAGATAGATAAAAGACTTTACTTGAACTTCAGACACACACATACAAAATACAACATTTTTACAGTAGTAAAAATAAACAATAATTAAATACAGTTAACTATTTTCAATAATATAGTTAAAATCTATTATTAATTTAGCCATTCATCGCTTCACCTAGCCGTGGGGCGCTACACTACGTTTGCCCAGACACGGTCTCCACTCAGATTCAGATTCAGATAATTTATATGCACAGAACACAGATGAAAATTATAGATTAGTAAATATATCACCATATTCTACTTTGTTGTTAGTACATAAATATTAATCAATTTGATTTACAATAAAATCAAATACAAGGCAAAGAAAATTTATTTTTTATATCATGTCTACAAAAGGATAACTATTCAATTGATTTCACAGTGACTTGTCGAACTCATACCTAACAAGAAATAAAACAAACACGTTCACAACGTGACGGTAGTTCCCAAAATTTACGCACTGAAGGACATCCTCAGATACATACTCCTTCTAAGACAAGTATTGTTTACTTAACAGAAGGTTCCAAACTTAGATATAAAAGAACTGTAAATAGTTACAGAAAATAAAACATATTGATTTTTTTGATACTCTGTGCGTAAATCTTTGAGGATACCAAATAAGGGCAAATCGGAGGCACGTCTCAAAATTATATTTGGCAAATGTCCGCGTTTTTTCCGCATTCCACGTGACTAATTGCAAGCCCATCGCCGCTTATTGGAACACTAACCGATGGTACATACTTGTTTTTTTGATTCTAGGGCATGCCAGTTTCCTCACGATGTTTTCCTTAACCGTTTAAAGCACACACTTTGGATTGGAAGTCACAGGGTCCTGCCAACACGGCTCATAATTAACAGAAGTTGCTCTCTCGTACTATCGTACTTTACGAGATCATTTAATTTTCTTCCTCGTACATGTAAACTATAGAATGAGCTGCCTTCTGAGGTGTTTCCACTGAATTCGTGTTATACATGAACCCGCTTTAAAAACACGTGTTTACCATAGTCTGTTACAGCGCTTTCTAATGACGTGAAGAAAACTTATCCAAAAACCACCTTTGAAGTCATACAAAACCGGTTTAAATCGGATAAGCCATTTCTTAGATAGCAGGTAGCATTCAATCTGCTTTCAACCGGAATATGTATTCGATTGTAAAAAGTATACACGTTGTTTTTATAAACCGGAAAAAGATTTTTTTTTTTTTTTTTTTTTATTCTTTTTTGTATTAATATCACGATTTTTATCTCATAATCCAGTATCTTTTCCATGTTTAGCCTCACACAATAGCCTTTTTTATATACGATACATAGAGTCTTCTGGTCTCTTACTGTTGTGCACAGCTCCAGTTACGCCCTAAAGCGATCCAGGTCCAGGCCTAATATATCAATCAAATAAAACGCCCGACAGTCGCATACATCCTGACCTCCAGGTCGTAAATATCAGTAACTAAGAGTTACACCTCAAAACATCATCCATTACAATCCATTTTTCAGAGCATTCGAAACAACTCCAAAACCCTAGAAAGAAGAGATTAAAACAACACAGAGTAATTACGTAATTTACCACCTTCACCTTTGGCCAGAACTTTCAAAAACTTTTTTAACTTCTGTATTTCAGACAGTAATAAACAGTTTGAACCTAAATTAGTCAGAACCCGAGGACCTAATTAGAAAGGAAAAACTTTTAGATACCGTTGCTTCAACAATTGCTTTTGAAACTTATATTTTAAGCTATAAATTATCCTTCAGACGCGACTATGATAAATAAATATCAGTTATTTTGTTTTTTTTCTGTGGGGTTCAGTCGTCACACTTGTTCGTTTTTCTCTATTGGACCTCTTTTTCATATTGCGCATCAGAATATAATTCAATGTTCTTTCGGACAACTGTAGAATAAAGCTTTTTGAATGGTAACAAAGACAAGTGACGCATCCTCGGAAAGCCTTTTAACTGATAGATTGATGAAAGAATATAAGTTGTGGGAAGTATTTGGATGGAAGTAGCTAACCAATAGTCATAGAACTTTTTGAAAAAGCCATGTGCCCATTATACTACATAATTATGTAACATAAGTATTATGTGAAGACACCGATACTGCAGTACGTGAAAATTCCCGTTTTTACAATATAAATAGTCAAGTTCACGATAGTTTTTGGAATAATATAAGTATGTTGTATTTTTTTTTAATAATTGTAGCTTCTTTAAGCTACAATTGTTGGTTGTCGACAATATTAATCCTTAAATTTAAATACCTGTTTACCTATTGGTAAAAAAGAAACTATTTGTAAATTAATATAAGAGTATGTAAAGTGTGTTGTACATAAATTGTATTCATATGCAATCGGAATGTTAGAAATTATTTTGTATTTATATGTTTTAATTCAGGAATAAATGTCTTATTTTTATTATTAGTCATTGGTGCAAATATTTTATTTCATTTAATTTCTTATTTGAGATTATTTCATTGCCACGACATGAAAGTCTAACTCCTAAACGTGCAAGACGGTTCAAAGTATAATGTTGACACGCAAGACGGTTCAAAGTATAATGTTGACACACTGGTTATGTTATTATTTTGTCGCTATTTCACGTTATGTATTATTCAACTAGTTGGCGACCAAAAGTCGCGTCCGAAAGAACATTTCTCGTTTTACCAGCTGACATCTATAATGACGCGGTGAGACGTCAATGTGTTAAGGAGATTATCAAAGTTCTATAATTAGAATACTACAGAATATTGTGAACTTTCGGATTGAATTATCTTTGGAAAATAGGATTATATGGAACTTCGATGTTCTTGGATTTCGAAGGCAGCTGATAACTTAATTACTTGTGTCTTAAGTTTATGATGGACGTGCCTATTACATTTTACCTGATTTGATTTTGAGTTGAGTTTGGAATAATGACAAATAAATGTTAAAATGTATGAACAAGGTTACCTGACGGTAACCGTTCTTGCATCCGAAATATTTAGATTGTTCCTAAAATATCTATGCAAAGACAGACTTTAGTATTTAATCGATTTGTTCATACAACTATATGTATTATACAAGTGCCTAGGTTGATAAAAAATACAGATGAAACAGATAGCTATTTAAAGCTCATTGCAAACGATCTATAAATAGTTCATCTGATCTATATGTACTATTATTATGTGCAATAAATAATTTTCTATCCATCTAAGATCTTTGCAGATTTTTAAACAAATTTGAACGATAGGAAAAATAACTTACTAGGTATATACAACAAGTGATATAAAACCAGCCAAGTGGAAGTCGGGCTTGCACACTTCCGATTCCGTACACCTTGAGTTTATATTACTTAAGTAGCAAACAAGCCTACGGACCTTTTGATGGTCAGCGATTACCGTAACCTATGGATGCTTGCAATACAAGAGGTTTTTACGAGGTAGTTTTGACGACCCTGCGACATAGCGGGTGAAGAGTCTCGTGGTTTTTTATCTTTTTGCCAGTATCCATGACATCTCTAACCTAAACAACCGCACACTGAACACTGTACAGTACAATAGTACCTACTTTATTTACTTTCTTCTATTATTTGTCTGTCTATCTTCTCGATGAATTTTGCACTTATCGGCGTTCGTGAAGTCAACCGCACCGGCTTTGCCTGAAAATCAGCGCTACTTTACACCCAAACGGTGTGAAGTAGCAACATGCTGAGACAAAGCCTTTTTGGCATGCGGTGCTCGGGAGACTCACTTGACACAACGGTACCTACCTGTGAGGAAACCTAACTACCTACCGCAGACTTGTACTTTACCTACCTACATTATGTTTTTACATATTTAGTAAATAATAAATAAACACCCAACAGGTACAAAGATATATAGAAAATACTTTATTTTATTCCAAAAACTATCGTGAACTTGACTATTCATATTGTAAAAACGGGAATTTTTACGTACTGCACTATCGGTGAAGGCACCGACTAAGTTTCGACTCATTCCGAGAGTCTTCATCAGGGTGAGTGGTTGCGACTTTCTCCTTCCGCGTCGCGCCGTGCACTACGCGCTGCCGCACGTTGTGCGCGCTTATAAAGGCGCGCGGGTGGAGGGGGTGATTGTGTTCGTAGCGTTGTTGTAACTACTGGTGGTAGGGGTGCTACATCGTCTACGCTACTGCTCACGTCGACGCCATAACCTATTTCTGGAGGAGCCAGACAGGCTACGCTCACTGTGGCAATGTCAGATCCGACTCCCCCGTTATCATGCAGTCCATACAGACATGACTTCCAGGCATGCTCCGCAGGACACACTGTATTTCAATAATTAGATTTAATATATCCGTAAAGTTGTATTAATTGTGTGCGTATATATAAAGAAAATAAAAACAATGGATTATTTGTACAGTTAAAATGATGCAGACGGAGAGCGTATGCTTGGTATTAGGGTTCCGGTGGCATCGTTTCCGTACGGAACTCTAAAAAAGCTTTGTTATAAAACTACTTGCAAAACGCGGGCATATACCAAACGTAATGTTTGGGGCATCCTGATCACCTCCTACTTGGTATCCTCAAAGATTTATGCGCTGTGTATGTAAGGATGACCATCATTGGAATAAATTTGTGAGCGCGTTTTTTTTTTGCCTAACTGTCTTGTCGTGGATAATTTCCCGTGTAGCTGTCCCTTAACACCGTGCATAAAGGCCTGTTAAACTGACGTGTTGGTGAGGGCGATCAGTATATTTGAGAGAACTTTGGCAACACTTTGTCAAAGTTCTCTCAAATAACTTTGAAAAGGGAAGTACCCTTTGATCGCCACGCAACCGCGTTTTTTTTTTAAATAATATACCTTCCTTTGACCGTAATCTCACTTGATGGTAAGTGATGATATGTCCGACGATGGAGCATGAAGATCTAAAAGATACCTATTCACTCTGATCTTGAAGAGATCGAGGTTATATTTTGAAAGGGCCCTTACACGTGCTGTCACTAAGGACGGTTTCCAAAACCAACAATAATTGTTAATTACCCTCCCAGGTTTAATTTGTTTATCTTTGTAAAATAAACAACTGTTGGTAAATAATGATTTTACCAACGCTGTTCGCTGTTGATTTTTTGAAACACAAAATTAAAAGAAACTTATGATTTCACAACACAGCATACAAATAAAATGAATAAAAAAACAATCATAAGATTTCCAGCGTTTTTTTTAATGATTCGCTTCAGGCTAATATTTTCAAGGTCAAGTTTGTTTGATATTAAAAACACCTTATTTTGAATGGCTTTGGCTTTGTTGATTTTAGGGCAGACGGGTGTAAAATTCATGTAGAAGTAAGAAACATTTTAAGGCCCGCTAGGCCTTAAAATGTTTCTTACTCACGAATACAAAAAAAAAAAAAAAAATTCAACTTCGGCGAGATTCAAACCCGCCTCTCGCTTGTTATAGAAGAGGGAGGTCGAAATTCTAGGGATGTGTCGGCTCGAAGCACTGAATTGATTGATCGATCAGATTCAATCCCGAGATCAGGGATTGAGTGATTTTGGTTATGTTCCGGTTACCACTTTAAAAACCATCCAATTTCCAAAATACACTAACTTTAGTCCAACCCAAACAAAAAAGAGTCTTTGCCAATTCACGATGTTCTGTCAAAATATATATATTTTTTTAATTAACTACAATTCTACATAATTAACCATAGGTTACGGTAACCACTTATCAACAGATGGGCCGTATGCCTGTCTGCTACTTTTGTTGTAGGTATAAAAAAAACAATACGGATCGGGGCGTTAGTCACATACTGTACAAACGCCAAGCCGTAAAAGTTGTCAAATTCAAAGGAAATTGTAATATTTATTGAAATCCTAAGGATCATTTAGGCCCGAATTCATAGTCAAATACGGGCTCCCCTAGGGGACTGTTCAGGCGCTAAGTAAAAATTCAAGTGCGAATTCAACCTTTATGCACCCAGCCATAAGGCGAATGCTGAATTATGGATTTTGGGGGACTGTTCAACCTCCAACTATGAATTCAGGCTGTAGACTAGTTGATTGGGAGACCTCGATTCATACAACCAATAAACTTTAGTAAGCTTGTAAATTACGTTCAATATATGGCTCCATAGTTACCTCCAAAGTTTTGTAAATTAATCTTTTGTTTATGCGGCGTTTAGTACACCCTTATGCGGTATCGGCCTAAAAGCTTTGTTGTTTAATTAATTTTGTTCTTGTTGAGTAAACTTATCCTATAAAATAAACAGCTACGGGATATAACATGAATCGGTACGGTTAGATATGAAAACAGGGGGAGAAAGGTGGAATCTATTTCAATGTCATCATCACATCATAAGATCCCACGTTTTTCATGGCTGTTTTTTAAGAGGGATTTTGTAAAAGTGGCGCATTGAGCGCAGGCCTGCTTGAGTCGCAGAAGATAGCGGGTTCAATTTTTGTATATAAAAAATAATAATTATATAAGTATGGATAATATTTTAGAATATAATTACGACTATACCACGTACTTTACTATTCTCCTGCTGACGTTTCGTTGACCGTTTAGAGGTCCTTCCTCATGAGCACCGTCCGCGACCACGCTCGACGGTCGTGAGACGGGAACTGACTTGGCCTCGACGCTCTGCCCTTTGCGCGCGGCTGGACAGCGGCGGCGCGATCGGTAGAGGGGAAGCAGCTATCCGTTCTTCGTCGCATGCATCGATGAAGTAAGGTTGCGCACACACCGCGCTGACCGTGTCGCTCTCCAGACGAGCCTGAACACTATCTTGTGAACAACTATTGTGGAATTCAGTAGCGGTCTCCAAGAAGGTGATATCCCCTATCCCTGGTCTCGATTTAAATTTGGGTGCCTGCTAATCTCGATTGCCTCGCGAATTTTTCGGGGGACGAAGAACTTCTCTCTGGCTAAAACCGAAGTCTTGTCAAACCGTATGTAATGAACCGAGGCCTGAGTGAGGGCATGTTCTGCTACTGCTGACCTATTCGTGTCCAGGTTTTTCACACTCCGTATGTATTCCGTCAGTCTGGTAGCGATGTTGCGTCGAGTTTCACCTATATAGCTATATAGGTATACACCAGGTACGCTTAGAGGATCACTGTCTTTTGGGGACCTTAGGTGTTGTCTTATCTGGCCCGGAGGTCGAAAAATAGGAAATAACCAACCTTGTCCGTTACTCCGTGTATAAACGGAAGATAGACCGGAGAACGTTCAACTGTAGGAGTTCTTCTACGTTCATCTACATACATCATCCGAGAGCATTTACTCCAGCTATATCCATTACCCTCCAGTACCTTCCTTACATGATCTAACTCCGACTGGACATGTTGTTGATCACATAAGGCGAGAGCTCTGTTAGCGTCCTGGGCACGGACAAAAGATGAGATGGATGATGATGGGAGTCTGCACGTAGATACCGATCAGTGTGAGTAGGTTTCCTGTATACCGAATGTGACAGACCACCACCCGGGTCACTCGTACATCCAAAAATGGCAAAGTTCCATCTATTTCCCTTTCAATCGTAAATTGTATCTTAGGATGCACAGAGTTCAGATGATCCAAAAAGTCTGTCAGTCCATTTTCCGTTATAATGGCGAACACATCATCCACATAGCGCCACCAATATCGTGGTTTGATGGGAGCCGATGTTATGGCTTGCCTCTCAAAATGCTCCATAAAAATATTGGCCACTACGGGTGCAATTGGAGACCCCATCGCCACCCCGTCTACTTGCACGAAACGTCAGCAGGAGAATAGTAAAGTACGTGGTATAGTCGTAATTATATTCTAAAATGATACCAAACCACGATAATTCTAATTCTATGGATAATATTAGTCATATTTCGAAAAAGAATAAAATAATATAACAGTAACGTCTGCTATATAGCCAATTTGTTATTTAATGCAATAAATAATATATATAAATAAATAATGTAGGTCATTTTCACACAGCATCTTAGTCAGCAGAGCTTATGTTATGGGAACTACATGACTGATATGCTACTTATATATATACTATACTATACTTTTTTTGTAATTACTCACATATTAAACATAGGAAATACCCAGACTCAAAATAAGTTACCTTATAACTCTCAAATTTACCATTGGAAATCGTTTAAACTAATTTTCGTAAGTAGTCGTACGTTCGTTGCATAACTTTGTTTCATACTTAGTCTTCTAAAAACATTAATTTTACTTCATTGAATTCTATTGAAGGTTATTTCCAGGTCTTTAAATAAAAAATTGTTGAGGAAATCGCAAAGTAATTTTTGAGGCCTATTCATTGATTGACATGGGGGTTTGAGTAAAAAAACATGCCCAAACAAAACATGTATAGTTATTTTTTGTTTTCGTATTTGGCTTACTAAATTTCATATCAATACGCTTTAAACTGAGCGAAAAATCAGGGTGTGACTCAAACTACAGAATAGCCAGACAGACAGACGTACATGACAGACCAACAAGTTTTCATCCAATTAATATAGATAGTGTCACATTTTACGTGTCCTGTATGTAATTTAAATTTATTATTATTTATTCGTATATTATATAATACATATATTTACTAATTTTAATGTAAGTAGACTACATTCTGTAGTATGACAAAAAAAATACAAATGAAACTTTCTAAATGAAGATACCACCGAACTAATAAAATCTACAAAAAACTAGTACAAAATAACGTCTCGTTATGTCAGCAATCTAGAAAATTGAATCTGAATCTATGTTGGGCATCTGATGTTGCAGACATTTGTCCCATTCCCCTAGATTTTAATCTAGACTTTATCGTTTAGTGTTATTTAGCTGTATGTATGCTTAAGATAGCTCTAGTCAAAAAAAAAAAATATAATAAAAAAATCTCCAGAAATATTCATAAAGAACAGATAAGTTAAGACCCTTTGAGTATCTGTGGTTATTCAATAAAAATATACATACAATAGTCCTGGATTCTATACAATTACCTCACGTTTAGGTTTCCTTTCACGCTAACGCAAATTTGTCAAGGTAAAACTTGGCAGCAGTCACGTGACAATTCCACAGCGAATGCCATTTCCATACTAATGAATCTGCAGGCGTTAATGCCAACAGAAAGTGTCTAGACTCCCATTACCCCACATTATAATTCCCTGTATCGTGAGTAACGCAACACCTTGACTTGGAACAGATATCTGTAGAACATACGGGAATCGACGCAAGCCACTATGATCAGATTACCATGGTATACCCTAGATTTATCTAGATACCTTCAAATTAGTGAAACCCTCGCCAAGTTAGCAGGTCGCTAACTCTCTGTCCTTTTCTAATACTAAACAAAGGATAGAGCCAGAAAACTTTAAGCACACTACTAAAGTTAGTGAGTGATTATGAATAAGAGGGTCAAGATATACTTTACTTTTATATGGTCGCTCTGAAAGAATTTTGAATACGTATAGAGCCCCGGTTTCCCACGGATCCAGTCTCAAATCCAAAAGGTAAAAAAAGATAAGTTAAAATAAGTAGTTAAGCTTGATAAATATTAAAAATAAATATGTCCATAAATAATAAGACTGCTCTTGAAAATAAATATGGCAACAAAATCATATATTTATTATGAGCGTACGTAAAACCATAAAACTCATAATTGTTTCATGGACCAGAAAAACTAACCTTCTCTGCCATTTAATTTCTTCACATCATTGATTCGCCCACAAAATTCAACTACTACGAACCCTGCCAAAGTCATAACTTGCGGTCCACAGAATTGGAACATCCAAAACTTTCCGCAGCTTTTCTCATAGACGCAGAAAAGATAAACTTGCATACAGTAAAGATACACTTAAAATTGATTTTCAACACTCACACAATCGTCAAAGTTCTGCGTAAACCTACAACGGTTTTCGGTGTATGTGTATTCTTAGGTAGTTCAAATAGGTATGTATGATATGTAGTTTATTAAAATATAGTGGTATTTTAAGTATATTTCCTGATTTTGCACACCTACCAACTTTATCACTTCTCTATCTCTCCTCAAAGGTTTGCTGGAAAAAAACTCTTTTTAGGGTTAAGCTGGCCTTTGTACATGCCTCACCTAATATCTTGTTTAATATTTCTGTTTTATTTCTGTGTACAGTAAAGAATTATAAGAACTTATAATCATAGAATGATAAGTTGTTTAAAAGTTTTTATCGCGTTACCTTTTTCATTATTTTCCCGACGTTTCAACTGTGTTTAATAACAAAAAGACCGTAAAAAAACTAATAATGATGTTAACTAATCGTAAAAGATTGTAAAACAAAACCTCCGTAATGCTGAACCGATTTGGATGAAATTGGTATAGTTACAGTTAGTTATAATGGAACAGGTATAGTTCGTGACCTAGAATAACACATAGACTACTTTCAACCTGGGTACCACGCGGGCTAAGCAGTGGGCATGGGCTAGTTCTGTTATATTTTAATTATAGCGCCGAATATTTGGTTTGAATAGAAAATTATATATGACGGAGGTGGCTCCAAGGTGGTTTTAAGAAAGTGTGTCGTCAGCAATGCTGACGCCACTACCATCACCAGCATGCTGGTCACTCATAGTTGACGACGAAAGTAAACTCCAGGAGATGTTCTTCTAATTTATTCTCCGTTGTACAGAGGGTTTCTAGGTCTGTACGGTCCGACGGCTCGAGCAAGAATGAATCGTACTATTTTTTTCTGAATGGACTTTAATGCTGCAGGGCCGCAGATGGCCTTGGTCAGCGTCACCGGACTACGGCGAGCGCAGAAGGCGCTCAAAATCAAAATCGTACTCGCTCCGTCACCCGTATTTATGCAAAAACACAAACTCAAGCAAGCTACTTGTTCGAACAAGTTTAAATTACTTGCAAGCTTATGAATTTCTACATTTACAATCATTTAGGTTTACAAATGGTTTTAGAAGGTAAACAATGTCAAAATAACAACGTTTCACACTATAATTCGACAATCTAAGTGATGATTTGTTAAGTAACTCGTGGTTCTGCGCCGATGACTCATTGTAGAAGCAAAATAACGCCTTTGCGCCGACATATATACATGCTTACATGTTTTTAAATCAATATAGGAAATTGAAGATACATAGAGGTGACTCAGATATGTCACGAAGTCCAACATCATCCTGTAAGTTAAGGACCATCTCACTTGAATCAACCTGCAGATATTAATCCTATTGATTCAAATTCTAGCTTTCATAAAGAACTTGCCTGTACTAAAACTTCGTGAAACAAATCAGAAAATAAAATGTTTGCTAGCGTATTTACTGCATGCAGAATCTTGATACTGTGCTAAAGTTTCTCTAACAAGATGTTAATAAAACGTCTCCAATATGAAAAACCCTCTTATATTTTCGTTATAAACAGACTGACCTTAATCTTAGAGTCGCAATTTGCTCTAACTACCGCAAGTCGGCTTAGAAATGGAGGAGGCTGGGGATTTGCATCGAGACGTCTTTTTGGGCTTGGATTGAAATGAATGTTTTGGATGAGTCTTTCAATAAACTCGCTTAAGGGAGAGTAAAAAAACGAGTACTTATGGAAAAGTTCTCGGGGTTGGATCGAGCGGCGTCGCTTAGTTTCCGTTTCTCGCTTCTATCATTCTGTACCATGCCATTGAGTTTAAGTATTCATTTTTCATAGACGTGCGCATTAACACGGGCTCAAAACGACGGGAAAAATCGCGATGAAATTGGCATACCCTAGATAAAAAAAATAGAAGGCATGTTAAGGCATCAGTTAGTATTCCAATAAGCGGAGATTGGCTTGCAACCGGCACGTGGAATGCTAACTGCTTTCGAAATGAGGGCACGTACCAAACGTAATGTTTGAACGTGCCTTTAAATAACTACAGCTGTGTGTTTATTTTTGTTTTATGTTTCATGACTAAAAATAACTGTTATTACATGTTGGAAGAAAAATGATTTACGTAAATCTCCCACGTAAATTCTTGTCCATCCAAAGGTTGTCTGGAAGAGATCGCTTTAAGTGATAAGACCGCCCATTGTACTCCCGCGATTAGCTTGTAATTAGCTCCGTTCGAATTTGTAAGCAACAAAATATTAAGTGGTGTACAATAGAGAGTTATCTTTCTATCTATCTATTTACCTTTAATTTGTGGATAATTATCTAACTTGAACAAAAATGCGATAAAAATCAGGTGGTATTTCTGAGTTTTTTACTAAGCAATCTGAGTAGGTAGTAAAGATTGTATCTTTAAACCTATGTTAGGTTAGGTTAGACACTAGGTTCTCGAAGTGTCTCGATCTTATTTTATCCGTAACAAAAGAGCACAACCAAAACTTGAGTAATAAGTAGTTAGGCATTGAAAGGATTTTTATAATAAATCTAGATAATTAATTATTATGAAGAGCTACACACAAATATAGCAACACTGTCACGGAGTTTGCATTTAAAATAGTAAAAATAATCGCCATATAAAGTTGCTCCTTACAAAAATATTGACTAAGTTTGAAATCTCATTGAATTCATAAAAAAATCAGATAATTCGACGCAATCAGTAGGTTTACGATGAAAACGGTAGTGGAAATCCTACTTTCCTACTAATATAATAAATGCGAAAGTCTGTGTGTATGTGTGTGTGTGTGTGTGTGTGTGTGTGTGTGTGTGTGTGTGTGTGTGTGTGTGTGTGTGAATGTTTGTTACCACGTATCTCCGTAACTACTAAACACATAGGATAATCGAATTTTTTGAAAATCGACCCCTAAGGGGATTAAATAGGCGGTAAAGTTTCTATGAAAAAAAATTACCAAATTTCAAAATTGCCCTTTGGGGGTTTGCAATTGAGTTCTAAACTTTGTATAAATTGTAATCCTTGGTTCGATTCATTCAAAAGTTGGTGGACATAGTTTGAAGCCTGGAGACGGTCATATGCTACTTTTATTAACATAAAACGCGGGCGAAGCCGCGGGCAGCAACTAGTTAAAAATATAACAAGAGAAAAAATGCTATCAGAGCGAATAAGAAGTTCCAATTGGTATATTGTTTAATGGTCAATTTGGAGCAACATTCGGTCGTTCCCTTTTTTTTCAAGCAGTACAGTTTTTTCAACCATTTTTAGAATGTCTCTTTTTAGGGTTCCGTAGTCAACAAGGATCCTCTAATGGTTTCGCCATGTCCGTCTGTCAGTCTATCTATGTGTCTGTTTGTCCGCGACTTAGCTCAGATATTAATCACGATAACATAGTGGTAAAATAAATATGTTCACATTTTTAAGGATACCTCCTCTACACTTTTTTCTAGTCTATCCCATAGTGTGGGGTGTCATTGGATAGGTTGTTCAAAAATATTACGGGTATGTAAAAACTATTTTTTAAATTCAGTGATCAACTTTCAAAGTCAAAGTCAAAGTCAATAGGTTTTTATTCATTGAAATCACAAGGATCATATAGAAACGTCAACTTAAAAACTATACGTGAATCTAAAATGTTAAAGTGAATTTACGCCGGTTCCTCGCGCGCGACCAAGCATAGAAGAATCAGGCAACAAACTCTGCTTGGTTATTTTTTTGATGATCCTTCATTCAGCTTTAGTGTGGTGCCAATCGAACGTAAATGAACGAGACTCATTTATAGAAAAAAGTACTAGTCAGAGACTTAAATAAAGTCTAAAAAGTATCAACCTAAGTTCTTATGACAACACACTATACGCTTTATAATAGTAATGCTTAACCTATTCTTAAAAAATATGATACCACAGATATACAATTCCACAATTAAGCTAACGAAGGAGCGGAACGACGACATCGGGCCATGCAGTTTTATCGTCAATATAGGCATTTAAGGTGTTTCGAAATATAGTGCTAACCCCCTGCTAGCTAAACGGTTGTTTTTGGATAATTATGTAAAAAAAACATGTTTCATCAAAAAAACTAATTTAAAAAGAAAACAATCACAGCTAAGTAGGCTTTACAAATTAACGAGTAATAGTCGACCAAATTATAAAATTAACTTGGAGAAATAAAAGGGATAATTATGTACACAATTCATTGAAAAGGTAATTTTCAAAGTTGTCAGTTGTGTAAAAAAGGTAGTAAATATTAGTTTATGGTGAATACTGAACCATACACTGCGTGTGGCTCGACACGCACTTGGCTGGGTTTTTGATCTAGAGTGAACCACTGTTGACTGACCGTTTGCAACTAATTGCTAAAAGTTGCCCGTGTGATATTGCAGAGATAAAGAAAATTCGAACGGTATTTTCTAATGTCAGTCTTTCAAATTGAGTTCCCATTTTCGCGAAAATTGGATTCTGATTCAACATCACATCACTAGTCCAGAAAATTGCTTGGATTTGCATAAGGAAATGTTTGTTTACCGTGAAGATGATTTCGGTGATTTTTTACGAAAACTTTGACATGATAAATTATCTTGTAAGAAAGTTTAAATTGAAAATTAACGAGTGCCGTCCACTGAAGCATAACCTACTTTCCTAGAACAAATCTGCTCCAGTCACAATGCTGATGACGACATCTAACGAGACTGCATACGGTTTATACCTAGTTATGAAAGTATAAGTAAAGTTGGTAGTTAATATAGATTAAGCTGGAAATATTATTTTTCACGTTGCTACAGGTCCTATAAAAGCCGAACACTCACTTGTCTCAGCCCCCTCCGTAGACCAAGACACGTTCTTGGTGACCCTGATGACCCCATCAGCACCCCTAACGCGGTGGTGAAGTCATCAAGGGAGGGTAACCTCCTCACCTAGGTTACCCCTCAGACGTGTGGGGCCGTGCCAGCCGGCAGAGAAAGTGAAAAGTTAGGATGGGGCCGTGCTAGTTGCCCCATCTTAACTTTTTACAGACTTAACACTTTCTGCGCTCGCCGTAGTCCGGTGACGCTGACCAAGGCCATCTGCGGTCCTACAGCTTTAAAGTCCATTCACAAAAAAAAAAATTTTCAACCCCATTTTCGCTCCAGCCGTCGTACTATCAACATTGTTATTCTGTCCAAATGATCATTGGTTATATATAAAATTGATTGTAGTTGTGTTTTGTGATGTAATTTTGGAATTATTAGATTATTTTGTTAGATCACTGTTTCTCAATGTGGGCGATAACGCCCCCTTGTGGGCGCTGGAGGCCTTCAGGGGGGCGGTAGAAGGCTCTAAAAGATTGGGGGGGCTAAGGGGAAAGCATAGGTTGTTATGTTTAGCTAACAACCTATGCTTATTTTTATTCTTTTGAGAATAAATGGGCGGATTATTCTCAAAAGAAGTGGGCGGTGGGATGAATAAGTTTGAGAATCCTTGTGTTAGATGTTTTATATATGTTTAAGTTAATTTGACAGCTATGGTTGATACATCTATATGATCCTTGTGATTTATTTCAATGAATAAAAACCTGTTGACTTTGACTTTGACTTTGACTTTGATTATAGTATAACAAGTCCAAGCTATACACATTAATTAACCGGTAACCACCCGCAGTACAACAGGTTTTGCTCTGGGGGATTACTCCTTATTAATCAAGGTGTCGCCTATGCTAGGTAATAGGTAATCATGCTTCAAGCCCTCTTCAGTGGACAAAGGCCTTAATTCCGCTGAAATTTCGAAGTTCTGATTGAAAATTAAGTAATTTACTAGTCCGTATCAAAAAGCATTTATTTCTTAATTTTACGCTTGGGTACTCTGTATTTTACATGAATGGGAAGAACCAATGAGTGGGTATTTTATCATGAATGAGTGAGCCAAGTGGCCTAAAAGGATAGAGCAATAAACGATAAAACGAACGGCCGCCAATGCAATTACCGAATTAGAAACAAAATAGGGTTGGGAATAAAATAGGGTTGAGCCGTAAAACAGAGAACGCACGGGTCGAGTGAAACTCTGGCAAGTAATGGGTATTATTGCTCTGTGATAGTACAGTCTCGGAGTTAGAGGTAATGTTTTATCATAATAGCAGAAATAAATAAAAATTGCTGGACATTTTCACACAGAATCATGTAACCTCTGCATCTAGATGCAAAAGGTTGTGGGTGCTGTTCCCGCCGCAGGACAAATGTGTGTATGATTTTCAAACATGTATTTGTGTTGGTTCTGGGTGTTTTCTTATGTATAATATGTATGTATCTACAAAAAAAAGTATATAAGTTGTATATCAGTCATGTAGTTCCCATAATATCTGCTTAGTTTGGGGCTAGATGATGCTGTGTGAAAAATGTCCAGCATTATTTATTTATTTACACAGAATCATCTAGCCCTAGCTCTGCATCTAGAAGAAGGTTGCGGGTTCAGTTCCCGCCGCAGTTTGTCCTGTTTGTATGATTTCCAAATATGTATTTGTCTTGGTTCTGGATGTGTTCTATGTATAATATGTGTGTAAAAACGTTTACAAAAAAAATGTTTATAAGTAGTATATCAGTCATTCAATTACCAAACACACGCTCTGCTTACTTTGGGGCTAGATGATGCTGTGTGAATATGTCCAGCATTATTATTATTATTTTACCGACACGCAAAACAAATCAAGGAGTGTATTTCTGGTGCCATTTTAATTACTAATGTAAGGCGGGACATTCGCATTCGTAGTACAAGCTCTATGGTTCGGAGATGCTCGGCTTTACTCGGGTCGTCTTCGGCCCGCTCGCGCGATGGAACTCGGGCGCTTGGTAACAGACCGACAGTTGGCCCGGAGCTTTGCCGCGAAACGCATACTTGCGTGTACGCAAATCCTCTGCGATCCGACCGCCATTATTACACAATTGTAGAAACTGTTTTTGTGTTGTGCCCTCTCATACTTGTTCATATTTTGTATTACTTTTTTGTGTGTGTTTATTTTATATTATACTTTTAAACTTTAACGCCTGTGTATGTGACTGTGGAATCCCGAGTCCCCATAGACTAGCGTAATCTGTACTCGCAAAAATCTGGTTCGAAATTCTTTGATCAGAAATATCAATAAAAGTATAATATAAACATAGATACCACTTAGTGCTTCTATTTTTAAGTAAACACCTTTTACTAGTTTATTTTCGAGCATGCTATGTTATTGTGATCTCTTCTGTGTAATTTGCGTGTTATTTTCTTTCTTTCTTTATATCATCGAGGTTTTTATGAGAGAATGTTGTTTGTGTATTTACTATGTATTCCTACAACGTTTTAAGTATGTATAAATGTGCATATATGACACATACTTTTTTCCAATTAAAAACATGCAAGATCTACGCCGCTCTTATGCCTCGTTGCTTTTGTCTGTATTGCTCAAAAGAAGCATGTTTGGTGTTAAATAACATTCTTATCGCACCTGTTACATTCCATATATAACACGCTTTTAGTATACCAGTGCTGATGCATCCTCAGTGATATAATCCGACCCTTTCTCTTGGCAATTACATAAATTGGCGTCACTCGTCGTTCAACCAGAGCGTTCGGACGGTCGAGTGCACTGGATTGAATTACTGGACAAGACTAATCTGCTATAGGTCAGTGCAAAGCCCGATTAGGCTTTGAGAATATAACTTTGGTTATTAGTGTGTTGCTATTTGAAGTGCTTTTTGTCGTTGTGTAGAGAGGGAATAAAGCTGCTTTAGAACAGCGCTTTAGCGCAGCGAAGGACATGGAATAGCTGACTAATATTAACGTATATATTTGCTGTTACAAAGCAATTTAGGTGTTCCATGTTCAGAAATAAATAAAACAAAACTCGGGTATAATTAATTTTAAGGCATCATGATCCAAAAGGAGCAGGTTGATGGGAGACACCATGGCTGATTCGAATCATCCCATGTTGTTCTACGATTTTGTATAGTTCAGGAGCTTGGCCTACTTTGATTATTGCCTCAGGAAAAGGTTGAGTGCACAACGCGACGCGGAGGGAGAGCGTCGCGATCACTCACCCTGATGAAGACTCTCGAAATGAGCTAAAACTTAGTCGGTGCCTTCACCGATAGAACGGTACGTGAAAAATCCCGTTTTTACAATACGAAAAAGGATTACGTAGTATTAATTATTTTAAGTGAAGCTAATAAAGTTAACAAACCTAAAAAAACACGCTTTTATCACGCACTAAAAATTAAAAAAAAAAACTATCAACCCCCAGGAGGTTGATAGTGGAATTATTTTTCCATCATCGGACCCTCGTTACTAAGCCCAATTAGTTGGAGTCGTCTAAACTGTTTATATGAGCTCAAACTCGAGGGATTTACTAATAGCCACTGAGGAGTTCCACTATCCACCTCCTGGCTCCATCATCAGATCAGCTTATAGCCAAATTATAGTATTGTCATTAAAACTACATAAATATACAATGTTTCATATAGATACGACAATTAGAAGAAGGTTAAAATCGTCTACTAAGATTTCATATACCTCTATGTTAGTTAGTTAAAAATGAAGCTAATAATATAAGCATGTTAAAATACAGAACGAGCAGATATTGGATTGTCAAAGCTTATTTTAAATGTCGGCAAAAAAAACTATATTTATTCACATATGTGTAGAACTAAGTCTGTCTATGTTACGAAAATGTAATAGATATGTAGATCAACTGATGTTCGGGATGCAGAAAAACTTTTCAGTAAAAGCCTTGTTTTTCGTGTAATGAGTTTGAATGTGCCGTAAATATAGAATTTAATTTTGAATTTCAGTAAAAAAATTGGTTTTGCTTCTTACACGTTGAGGTTGGATATTTGGTTGATGCAAGATGGCGGCAATTCTTCCGGGTGGTCACAGTATTGCCAGCGAAAATAAAAGAATGAGTTGAATGAGTTTATGAGAATTGTCAGAATGAGTTGGCGTAGACAACAGAGACAGATCAAAAACCTTGCTTTGTGCACGTTTTAAATCTCCGGTTACGGAGAAAAGGTAATTCAAGAAATCTTTTACCGTATTCATATTTGGATAAATCTGTTGAGAAAAGAGAATAGTCCTGCTAATATTATAAACGCAAAAGTTTCTGAGCAAAAGTTTAGTTACTCTTTCACGCAAAAACTACTGAACGGATTTAGATGAAACTTTACAGTTATATAGTTTATACATAAGAATAACACACAGGCTTCTTTTTTATCCGGGTACCATAGGAGCGAAGCCGTGGGCAGGAGCTAGTTTTATTATAAAAGTTAGTAAAAAGCCGTGTTGGCATAGCTAGTGAGTGGTATCCAGACTTCCAATCCGGAGATAGTGGGTTCGGACCCAGTCGTGCACCGAGTAATTTTTTTTATTCGAAAAAATCATGTGCACATTAACATGTGTTCAACACCGTGAAAGAAAACATCATGAAGAAACCGGAATGCTTTAGAACCAAAAAATCGAAGGCATGTACCATCAGTTAGTGTTCCAATAAGCCACGATGGGCTTGCAGCCTGTCATGTGATATGCTAACTACTTGTAAAACGTGTGTGCCTAATCCTATGTTTGGATGTACCTCTGACTACCCCTGCTTCATAGTCTCAAACATCTACGGACTGAATATGTATCTGAGGATGTCCATCGTGTTTTTTTAACAATTAATTTTATTCTAAGTTCTCAAATGTAATGAAATTAATCTATTCATATTGTAAAAACGGGAATTTTCACGTACTGCACTATCGGTGAAGGCACCGACTAAGTTTCGACTCATTCCGAGAGTCTTCATCAGGGTGAGTGGTTGCGACTTTCTCCTTCCGCGTCGCGCCGTGCACTACGTTAGTGCCTTCACCGATAGTGCAGTACGTGAAAATTCCCGTTTTTGCAATATGAATGGTCAAGTTCACGATAGTTTTTGAAATTAATCTACATCAAATCAGGTAATTTAGTTAACAGAGTAGTGATTGTGTTGTACCAATGTTCTAAAGGAACTAATGTAAGGCCATATTAATGCGCGATCATTAAATCACCCGCGTGCCATTAATGTAACCACCTACCGTCATAAGAACTCGACTCTGCCGCAGATCAAAACATTAATTACTACATAAGGCCGGCTATAAACGGACCTTCCGAAGTCAAATCTGAAAGTCACGATAGAAGAATTATTAAGATAAGAGCTAGCTCTCTGGCCACGCGTAGCTTCGACCAGTCGCTCTGAAAGAATTTTGAAAACGCGAAGAATTTTTTACAATAGTTTATATATTATTATTATATTTAATATATATTAATTATATATATATATATATTGTAATGTAGGTACATCAGTACCTTATAATTATGTAATTGATAGACTTTTCTGGACACGCCACACAATTTTTTTGCACGGCCAGGATGACAGGTAAAGAATGCTTTAGAATTAAGTCCTCCTAGCCTTTACACAGTTTGATTGTGCGGATGTATTAAATAAATAAACAAAAAAAAGAAACTATTTCAATCATATAACCCTTGGTGTATTAGTCTGACTCGCACTTATTTATGTCCCGGTATTATATGGCTTGGTTAGAAAAAATATCATAATATACTTACACCACTAACAGAAAATCGTGAGATCTTAGTTTGTGGCTATTTATACGTTTTAGCTTGGAGTTAAGATAAGAAAATAAAATGATAAAGCAAGTTATATGAACTGTAAATAACAATAAATAGCACATATTAATACAAACACTAAAACTTAAACTCTTTATTAAGATTAAGTTACTTAGTTCGTTCAACGTCAGTAAATTTTACGAAAAACAGTCATAATTTGCCAGACGTAATATCAAATCAATCAATTAATTTCATTAGTTGCTAGGATCAAAATGACTTGATTATTCATATTGTAAAAATGCGAATTTTCACGTACTGCACGTGAAAATTCCCGTTTTTACAATATGAATAGTCAAGCTCACGATAGTTTTTGGAATAAAAATGGCTTGATTAATAGTTATTTGAAATGCCTACCTAAAAACACTCTTTATTTAGGCTTTTTTTCATTTTGCATAATAATTGGTACAAGTTGCTGTTTTCATGTGACGATGTGAAATATTAATTGAAATTCCTTGATATATTTAAATAGTAAATATTTAAATAAAACAAGCCTTGTTTGAGATTTTTACATAAGTGTATTGCAGTTGCTGTTTCCAACTAGTTTTACCTTAACATTAAACAGTCAATTTTGATAGTTTCAGCTGTTCGTGTATATCCGGCCTAACACCACAGTGTGAACGTGCAAAAAGCTTTCAACGGGAACATAATGTGTTTTTGGGGTTTACTTGGGAAGTAGTAGGATTAATAGTGGCAATTAACATCAATGAGTTACTGGTTGAATACAGACGCATGTTCGTGGCTTTGCTTGCTCCAAATCAAGTTGCGTTTAAGTTTTCTGTGAATGTAAGAGAACATCAATTTGGTCTATATCCACGCCATCTGTTAGAGTGGTAACTCCACAAGTATTTTTATATTTTTCTTTGTAAATTCTATGTTTTTTTTCTTGGACTTGTACTTAGTCAGTGGCCAGCTTTCATTTTTGGGCGGCTTAGGACCACAATTAAAAACACCATGTTTTTTTTAAGAAAGCCACTCATTGTCTATCTGATTACATATTAAAAATATATTATTTATTCCTTTATTTATTTTTTACGATTTGGGGTACTTTGTTTTCAAAGTGTTTAATTCAAAATTTAATAAATTTATTTTTAAAGGACTTAATGTCAAATCAAATTTTTACAAATAACCCATGGTCCTAATAATTTTAATAATTTTTTCATGTACTAAGATGTAGTTCTTGATGTTAGATTTTATTTAAATTCCACATCAAAACACTTAGGTAGGCTCTCTCTAGAGGAAATCTCAACAAAATTCATTTAAACAGTCTTATGCTGCAACTTAACAATTTTATATATATCTAGTTTAGGCAATTACTAGTTGTAGAATGTACAAACACTATTTTTTTTCATTATATAAATAATAGCAATGTAAAATTATTAAATAAATAAATTAAAGTACAAAGAAATTTTAGGAGAATAATAATATAATATTACGAGCTTTCAAATATGAGCTGAAAATACTCCAGTCTAGAAACCTGCAGTGTGATACGCCACTTGGGACGCTTAAAGGAAGAGCGTGCTTCTACATATCTTATGGAAGCACTGAACTCTGTGGCAGTAAAATCTTCGGGTCCCAAAGGTATTTTATCCTTTGAAGCGTATGCAGAAATCCCCAAAATCACAATCTCCCAAAAACAAAATAAAAAAACTGGCATATTGAGCAATCCTATTTTGTACATCAAAAAAATTAGTAATAGCATCGTTGGTTATGTTTATCTATACAGTCAACGTATTTAAAAAGTGTTGGGGTGAAAATAACCTCACCTTGTATGCCGAAGGTTAATAAATGAACCTGATTCTTATGATTTTAAAAGTACAATAAACGCAATCTCCCCTACATGCAAAAATAATTGTAATACATGAACTATCTTTACCCCGTAAAATAACATAATATAAGATATTGTCCCAAAAAGCGGCTATGGTTTTGCAACTTGTCTCGTGGAATGCTAACATGCAAAACGCGGACATGTGCCAAATTTAATGTTTTCCGTGCCTCTGACTACATCTACTTGGTATCCTCAAATATCTTCTTCATGGGGAGTACAGTCGTGAGCGTGTTTATTTTTTGTTGTTGTAAGATAAGATAAGATAAAATATTCTCACAAAAACTTAAGAACTAATTTACATTTTTAATGCGTTTATAATATAAAATACTGAGACGATGCCCGCGGCTTTATTCGCGTAGAGTATGTTATTGTTAGGTGCATCAAAAATAATTGCATGCCTTGCACCTTTTAGGGCATTTTTTAATATCCTGGTACGTATTCAGTTCTTTTGTATTTGAAGGTATCCCAAATTAGTTTACAGCAAATCGCACCACGCGTGAAATATTTCCCATACAAACTTAAAACACCATCATTTCAGGGTAGTTTGGAAAAATACATGTATTTGTCTTTAATCATTTCTACTGAACAATATTTATGCCGAGTTTCAAGCAAATTGGACGACCCGTAAAAAGTTTCCATATAAATTTGAACACCATCTCACACCCTTTTCGAGGGGTAGTTTGGGGAAGTAATTATATTAATCTTTTATCATTTCTATTGAAGAATGCGAAGTTTCACGTCGCAAGTTCAAGGAATACGACTTTCCATACAAAAGTTTTCAGCCCTTTTCACGTAGAATTTGGTTTGAATCTACCGCTGACTGGACAGTAGTAGGTATGTAAATAGTTAATATTATTTATATAAATCGTGATCAGTTTTTTCTGATAAAAAAGGTTCATTTGTAATATAATTTAAATAAAAAAAAAAATCTCATTTGTTTCTTTATTCAAAAATATGTACAGCACAGATCATAATATCATTTTCAATCGTAAAATAATAGGGTCGTTCCAATCAGGATCTCGAATATGAATGAATTTATGAAAATACTAGCTTCTGCCCACGGCTTCGTCCGTGTGGTACCCGGATAAAAAGTAGCCGTTATTCTGATGTATAGGCTATATACTGGTAAAGTTTCATTAAAATCCGTTCAGTAGTTTTTGCGTGAAAGAGTAACAAACATCCTCACAAACTTTCACGTTCATAATATTAGTAGGATTATGTTTATAAGTGTACTATGGGCAGTCTTATCGCTCAGAAGTAATCTCTTCTAATGTACGAATGGGTTTTTTCACGAGGACGGAACAAGTTAGAAACTACGAGTGCGCCACGAGCGATTATTATTTGGTTGAAGTTGGTTGAGCATTATCAACCAACTTCATAAAAATGAGGTAACAAAAACCTATCGTCAAAATCCCTTAGCGCCCATAATAGCGTACTTTATAAAAATCATATACTCTTATATCGTAGAGTCGGTCATCAATAAATTTCCTACACAGAAAAACAATATAAACCAATCATTGTCAGACCCCTTGTCAATACGAAGTTGAACATTTTGCTGGTACAAAACCAGCTGTAGAAAGGGCCAGATTTTATTGATTAATTCAAAGAAGTTGGTTTAATATTTGGGGCATGCAATAAAACACCGGGACCCTTGTTACTCTGTTATAGCCTTTTCTGTCAAAACCCAATGCTTATCGAGCATTTTATGGACTGTTGGGTGAAAATAGTTTTGATTGAGTGCCTGTTGATAACCTAGTGGAATGCCACTGGCATACAGATATCAGATCAAAGAAACCTTCCGCAGTCTTGCAAGTAATATCAAATCTATACTAATATTATAAAGAGGAAAGATTTTTTTGTTTGTTTTTTGTACCGAAACTACCGGACCGATTTTAATCATTTTTTTACGTATAGAAAGCTAAATTATTAGGAAGTAACATAGACTATAATTTATTTAAAAAAAAAATGAGATGCTTAAGAATATTAGAATAATGTAACACAAAGTAGCAAAATTTTGACTATAAAATTCATTATTTGGCGTGCGCTGAGAAAACTATTGATGATTCATAAAAATTATGTACTACATGGTTAAAGTACTCATTATCATTACCTACAAAAAATCCTGGAGGGAATATATCTAACTATCATAGTTAAGTTACAATAGCAGCTTTTGTGTTCTAAAATTTAATTAGATCGCCGGAAGAAACAAAAGCTGGTTACATTGGTATCTGAGTATTAATTCTTATTCAAATAAATAGTTTTATGATAAGGGTATTTATGAAGCAGTAAAATACTTTTAATTCATTATTTATCACGCGGGTGAAACCGCGAGGCGCAGTTAGTATCAAATAATTGTAATAGACGATGAAGGTTGAGGATTGGTGTCGTTCTGCTCATTCAAACTAACTTAAAAACCAAATAACCATTTATATCCGTGTCAGATAAATATCTCAATCTCAGTATCATCTCAAGGTACATCTAGCGGATGTTGCTTCAGTGTTCCTTACTGGGCTTAATAGGATAATTTGATTTGTCCGACAAGTGATTGAATTGACCAGCTGATGTCGAATCGAGGTCGTCAGGAACTATCCTGTGCGTCGCCGTTTAAAGAATACTGCTTTTTATTGTTTTTAAGGATTATTCTTTTGCATTTTAATATTATATAATATATATTATGTATTTAAATGTTATTCTTGATGATCTCATGTAATTTGCCAATGTTATGTTCGCCTTAATTGGTCTAGGTAATCAAGCTAACGTTAAACCAAACAATGTTTTAACGCTACAGACCTAAACTGCTGGCATTCCAATATATAAATAAAGTTTTTTTTATGATAAATGTGTGTCCTGTATGATTGAATTGTGTGGAAATGACACTAGCTAAAGATGTCACTCAATGATAGTGAACAGGATTCGCTATTATATGATATGGAGATTACAGGCTTGCCAGAAAAAAAGGGAGAGGAACTACCGAATTTGGTTCCTCTTTTAGCTAGCAAAATCGGTATAACACTAGATGAGTGTGAAGTTCTTTCTGTTGAACGTTTGGGAGCACCACAGTTATCACAACATAAAGACGCCAAACTCACTGTCAGGCCAAGGAAATTGTTATAAGGTTCACTCGTCGCATAACACGGGACACCTACATGCCTGCAAGCTGCGCGCGCGCATCGTGGGTTCACGAGCGATGAGCTAGGAATAGAGGGGCCATCCGTTCGCCTATTCTTCAACGAACGGCTAACGAGATTGAATCGCCAGCTATTAGCCAAGGCCAAAGAAGAATGTCGCCACCGTCAGTGGAGATATTGCTGGACCGCGGGAGGACGCATTTATCTGCGCAAAGAAGAAGGTTCCCCAGCGGCTCGTATTCGTATGGAAGACGATCTTAAGAGAATTTTTCAAAACTTTGATAACTACCATCTAACCTGACACATTACCTAGGAAATCTAGTACATATATTTACCAAATAACCTAAAGAGGAGCCGATATATAAATACCAACTTGCTACTATCTACTTGTTTTTGTCAAATTAGCTAGATATTTTAAAAATAGTATACTTACTTATCTGTATATAAATATTAGCTAACCTTTTTAATTTATTTGCCCTAATTATTTTGACAGTAGCAGTACCCATGTATATACAGTTAGTTACCTACCTACTCACACCTGTGCTTGCCTACCTATTGTACATTTTTCATTTGCTTTTGTATTAAGATTTTATTGTTTATTGGTTACATACCGACACCTACTTAATATGTAGTTGGTTCGTGGCATGTCCGTGCGTCAACCGAGGTCCGTGCTGAAAATCAGCGCTTCAGTTATCTGCAGCATTACGCGGAGCACAAACCTTTTTTGGCGGCACTATACACAGCACTTAAAAAAATGTTATATTATTGATAATGTAGCTGTGTATAGTTTCTGATCAAAATAAACTTTTACTTTACTTTACTTTAGCTGTGGAAATGTCACGTGACAGCTGTCAAGTTTTACCTTGAAAATTTTGCGTTAGCGTGAAAGGAAAAGTAAGCATCAGGTATTTGTCTAGACCCCATGAGCTTCAAATTTAATGGTTTTTAATGAATGGATGTTGACTATAAACAAATAACAAAATATTATTCTTATGAACGTACATTAGATGGTATTATCGCTTAGAAGCAATCTCTTCCAAACCTTTGGATGGAGAGTATACTAAGAGCTTGTAAGAGTGGCGAATGTATACTGATAGTGAGATGTTTGAGAGACGGTTGTGTTATAGTATCCAAACGATAAAAGATTGATGAATGTGAATTGAAATGGTTTGAATGAATGAAACTGTTGAAGAAAAATAAACAACACCATTTGTGTCACCTGTCACATTTAATAACCGTCATTGTCATGTCACATTTTAGTTTGACAGTTTCTTATTGTGAACTCCCTCTTGCTTCGTATCTCCATCAATGAACGTTTGCGCTTGTAAAATTAATCCTATAAAAACTAAATAAAATACAGTTCAAAATGTCTATCCGGTTTTTATTTCAACAGAAACGAGTGAATCTAAGAAAATGGAGTTAAGTTGAGAGTCATTAGTAACTGCAAGACGACGAAAAAGACTACGAAAACGATTGTTTTGAATTTTGAATTTAATTACGAGAAAATATATAAAGCACAAGACGTTAAAAAACTGAATTCAATTTTGCTACCGCATTCCACATTTATATTGAATTCTACGGTCATAATCCAAAAAAGCCTCTTTCAAGTTACCAAATAAAACAAAGAATATAATACGCCGTACATCATAAATACCACGGCGTCGTAAAATGAGGCTTTACGAGTGAATCTTTATATGATTATTATTTACGCTCATGTAAAATGTATGGGCTAGAGTGAAAACGAAACCGAAATACTCGCAGATTTCATAATAAATAATGTATTGTTTACGCGATGGGCTTGCAACCTGTCACGTGGAATGTTAAACACTTGCAAAAAGTGGGCATGTGTCAAATGTGACTTTTTAATTCGTTTGAATCGGACATTTAATTTCGAAGTTATCACGGGTATAAAATCGAAACTTACGCGGGTGAAACCGCGGGGCGCAGCTAGTACTAAATAACATTTTTCAAACAGCAGCATATATCCCCAAACTAAGCAGAGCTTATGAAAAAAAAAGTAACCTATGTGTTATTCTGATGTATAAGCTATATCTGTCCAGTGCAGGACCAATAATCTGCAAATATCTGTCTCTAAATTGCAATATCTTATTGCTGCCTCTTGGTGCTTCCTATGTATAATATATATGCATTTTAAAAAAAATCCTACTATTATTATAAACGTGAAAGTTTATGAGGATGGATGTTTGATACTCTTTCACGACTACTGAACGGATTTTGATGAAACTTATACAACTTATATAGCTTATACATCAGAATAACACATAGGCTACTTTTTATCCAAATACCACGCAGTCGAAACCGTGGGCATAAACTAGTTTGATATAAAAATATTTTATTCAAGAATCAATTTTACGTAGCGGTATCAGAAAAATATTGCCTTCCTTCTACAAATAATAATTTTCCTCGATATATTATTGATGACAAGTTTCTATTGTTTTAAAATATTTTTATTTCGCAACATTTACCAAGATAAAAATTTAAATGGGTGATTTTTATACATATTCTGTTACTCCGGGGATTAACTACTGGCTTAGAATTAAAAAAAAACACCGTGGGAAATTTAATCTACAAAATATTTGCTAGAAAATGTAAATATTCACAGCATAAAATTAGAATAGTGAGGCAACTGTTGCATTTTTGTGAAATAAGTGGAATGCCTCTTTCATCTGCGTTGAGTTTTTTCCTTATGGACTTGATCGTAAATAAAAATAAATAAAAAGTTATCCGTTTTCTTAAGAAACTGATAGAAATAATGTCTGTTTTTGATATTATTTCAAGAAATAACAAGATGTATTACGATAGGAACCTGCCCGAAGACACGGCATAGGCCGAATGAAAACACTAGAGTTTTGGAATAAAAATGAAACGTAGGTTTAAGCTGTAAGTTGGTTATCAGTCAGTTAGTGATTTTGTGTATTTAGATTTCTGTATATTATCTTTATAATATGGCCCCTTTTATAATAGAATCCAGATATACCTACACAAATTTACAGTACAACATAAAAAACAACAAACATACAGAATAAACTCAATGTGTTATCACTGAAAACGATTTCTTCCAGAGAACTTTAGGATGGAGAGAACTATGTAGAAGAATGGGACAATAAAATCGTCTAACTGAAAGATGTAAAGGTGTATGATAGATAGATAGATTACTTTTAATTGAATACACCAGAATTAAACAAACACTTTACATAGGATCTTATATGGTTGTGGTATCTTCCAGGCGATCTTTAAATGGCTTGATTATTTAATTACCTACTTGATTAAAAAGAATGTATAGAGAAAATGAACAAACTAGATTAATTTTATTCCAAAAACTATCGTGAATTTGACTATTCATATTGTAAAAACGGGAATTTTCACGTACCGCACTAACAGTGAAGGCACCGACTAAGTTTCGACTCATTTTGAGAGTCTTCATCAGGGTGAGTGACCGCGAAACTTAGTCGGTGCCTTCACCGATAGTGCGGTACGTGAAAATTCCCGTTTTTACAATATAAACTAGATGAAAATGTTAAACCAGCTTTTCTTCACTTTCTATGAGAGTCTGGAGCTAAGTTTCTAAGATAATGATTGATATTTGATCTATTTGAAAATAATGAAGAGTCTTAAATCTTTTATAAATGGGAATTTTACTTGTATCGCAAAATACTTTGTTTCTGATGATTTATTGGGTATTAGGTATAAGATGATTTTACGATGAAACCTTTTTTCTCAGATATAATGAAAAAAGAATAGTTATGTATGTTTGTTATATAAGTGAGTATTATATATTTATTGGTTTTCTTGGTAACACCAGATGTGTACTCTTTTACTCGTGATGGAAGATACCGGTTTATGTGTTTGGGAGACGTTTTAGAGTCAAATATGCAAACAAACTATTGACTGCTCTTAAACAGAATATCCGATTGTATGGTTTTTAGAATAAAGCCAAAGAGCAAAAACTGAAACCTTTGAGACCGACCCTCAGTTTCATAACTACTCGCCAACTTAGCTTCACTTAATCTAGCCCTGTCCTTTTCTAACACTTAACAAAGAATAGAGGCTGTCAACTTTTAGCATGCTGGTAAATTGAGTGATTATGAAACAGAGGGAAAGTGTCCCAATTTGATTTCTAACTGAGTTTGAAGCATATCGAGATTAATTAAGTAAGCAGACTTATTTTCTTTACTCTAAAACATGATACCATTTTTGATTCCTCATAAATGGGCCCTGTTCTATGAAATATAAGGCTTTAAAGTAGCTTAACTCTTTAACTTTTTAACCTTAGTATGCAACAAAGTTTAGCGAGTAGAGTTTTATACGAACTACCAGAAAAAATAATTCGACTGATTCCCATTGAAAACTTTGGAGTTAAAAGGCAACATTGGGACCACCATATGTATTTTTACCGCCAAGCAGTAATGCTTGTATTGCTGTGTTCCTATTTACAGGGTAGGGGTGCTGGTGAAATTACAGGTACATGGGAATTTTCAGATCTGGCATAGCAATCGTCCATAGATTATGGTAACCGCTTATTAGAAACAGAGTTTCAAATACTTATTTGCAATAGGTTATAAGAGTGGATTAAATAAATATGAAGTTGACTATTCATATTGTAAAAACGGGAATTTTCACGTACCGCACTATCGGTGAAGGCACCGACTAAGTTTCGACTCATTCCGAGCGTCTTCATCAGGGTGAGTGATCGCGAAACTTCGTCGGTGCCTACACCGATAGCGCGGTACGTGAAAATTCCCGTTTTTACAATATAAATATGTTTATTACATTTTTTTAACAGTGGGTCCCAATGTGTGTGTATGTGTGGATAGATGGGTGTGTGTGTGAAGGGAGAGAAACAACTTTGGCACTTTATTTGCAGTAGCTTGGAACAATTTCAAGGTTCTTCTGCAATATGCGATGGAATGTAAAAAGGCTAAACCAATTGTAATGAAGTATTAAGAACTGTTTTGTGTAACTAGCTAGTCTAAAACAGATAAATCCTATTGTAACTTTCCATTATGTACCTGTTTAAATACATACTATAAGGTAGTTAAAACATTTTTTGTTTCATTCAACTTTACTTTTATTTTCGAAAATCAACCCCTAACGGGGTTAAACAGGGTGGTAAAGTTTCTATGAAAAAAAAATTGTTTGATTCGCTCAAAACTTAAACTTTAAAGAAAATAATGAAATACGTATTTTTTATTTTTTCAAAACTACCCTTTGGGGGTGTGCAATTGAGTTCTAAACTTTGTATAAATTGTAATCGTTGGTTCGATTCATTCAAAAGTTGGTGGGCATAGTTTGAAGCCTGGAGACGGTCATATGCTACTTTTATTAACATACCACGCGGGCGAAGCCGCGGGCAACAACTAGTTATTAATATTTCATACTACGAACAACTTGATACTGTTCCTTCATAATGAAGGTATATTACCGGCTATATCGAGGAGTATTGGTAGTGTTGAGCAATCTATTTTGAGATCTAGGATTATTTTAGGAAACAGGTTTGGAAACAGGGATATTGTTACAAGGGTCCATAGGTTACGGTAACCGCTTACCAACAAGTGGGTCGTATGATTGTTTGCCACTATAGTAGTGTAACCTTAATAAATTAAATTAAAGCGAAAGTTTATTTAATAAATAAATAATGCTGGACATTTTCACACAGCATCATCTAGCCCGAAAGTAAGCAGAGCTTGTGTTATGGGAACTACATGACTGATATACTACTTATATACATTTATTTTGTAAATATGTAAATATTATACATAGATAACACCCAGATCCCGAGACAAATATTTGCAGATACAAACATTTGTCCCACAGCGGGAATCGAACCCGCAACCTTCTGCGTCTCAGGCGGGCCTTCGCCCACTGCGTCACAGAGGTCGTTAAAAAATTTAGTAGTTATTTCTATCGCCCTAAAAATAAGAAAATATTTATTTATCTGCGTCTTATTTTGGATCTTATATTACTCTTCAGAAGGTACAACATAAGTAGGAAATGTAACAAAATCCCAAAAAAAATTACCTTGTGGGACTCGAAATCTCCCGCTTGGTTCGCGGGGGCTATACCTCTAATCCACAAGATCCTTACCAGCCTGTTCGATTTTTTTGGGATTTTTCAGCTCGGAGCGTCGCTTCAACTGCGGGGGAAACTTTGCAGTTATCCAAGCCTGTTCAACGACTAAGGTACGATTTCCAGATGTCGCTTTGCACATCAAATCTTTCAATGGTTATTTTGTTTATTGGTGTTAACCCGCACTTAAGGTAAAATTACAAGAATTTATAATATTCCAAAAAAATTACCTCAGCAGGACTCGAACCTAAAACTCCCCGCTTGATATGCGGAGACTATATATATTCTAGTTTTAAAAACCAAACAACCAAAAGAAAGTTACTTGAGCAGAAGCGTAAAAAAAACAAAAAATGAAAAGAAAGTTATTTGAACAGAAGCGTCAAATTAAAAACCAAAAGAAGGTTACTTGAGCAGAAGCGTCAAATTAAAAAACAAAAACCAAAAGAAACTTACTTGAAAAGAAGTGTCAAAAAAACCAAAAGAAAGTTACTGGAACAGAAGCGTCAAATTAGAGATTAAAAGCCAAAAGAAAGTTACTTGAACAGAAGCGTCAAATTAAAAACCAAAAGAAGGTTACTTGAGCAGAAGCGTCAAATTAAAAAACAAAAACCAAAAGAAACTTACTTGAAAAGAAGTGTCAAAAAAAAACCAAAAGAAAGTTACTTGAACAGAAGCGTCAAATTAGAGATTAAAAGCCAAAAGAAAGTTACTTGAACAGAAGCGTCAAATTAAAAACCAAAAGAAGGTTACTTGAGCAGAAGCGTCAAATTAAAAAACAAAAACCAAAAGAAACTTACTTGAAAAGAAGTGTCCAAAAAAAAAACAAAAGAAAGTAACTTGAACAGAAGCGTCAAATTAAAAACCAAAAGAAGGTTACTTGAGCAGAAGCGTCAAATTAAAAAACAAAAACCAAAAGAAACTTACTTGAAAAGAAGTGTCAAAAAAAACCAAAAGAAAGTTACTTGAACAGAAGCGTCAAATTATAGATTAAAAGCCAAAAGAAAGTTACTTGAACAGAAGCGTCAAATTAAAAACCAAAAGAAGGTTACTTGAGCAGAAGCGTCAAATTAAAAAACAAAAACCAAAAGAAACTTACTTGAAAAGAAGTGTCAAAAAAAAACAAAAGAAAGTTACTTGAACAGAAGCGTCAAATTAGAGATTAAAAGCCAAAAGAAAGTTACTTGAACAGAAGCGTCAAATTAGAGATTAAAAGCCAAAAGAAAGTTACTTGAACAGAAGCGTCAAATTAGAGATTAAAAGCCAAAAGAAAGTTACTTGAACAGAAGCGTCAAATTAGAGATTAAAAGCCAAAAGAAAGTAACTTGAACAGAAGCGTCAAATTAAAAACCAAAAGAAAGTTACTTGAACAGAAGCGTCAAAACGCAGAAATAAACGAAGGAAAAGAGTGGATGTACGATATTTTCTTGCGAACTCATTTTCAATAATGTCGTGTAAGTTTTTCAATCAATCCCTGTCCAAATCTATGATTGACTATGGTTTATTATGATGAATAGCCATCGTTATCCCATTTCCTTATTAGATTTATTTTATTTAGGATCCGATATGATGTTTTTGTAATATTATTTATTGTGTTTTCTCTGCGTGTGTCAAATATGTTTTATCGTCATCTAGCTAATCTATTTACTTTGGTAAGTGGACCAAACTAAATAGATTAGATTCTATTCTTGCAAATAAAATCTGTGAAAAAAATTAACGACTTATTTTACATGAAATAAAAATAAATTATACTTTCTATAATATCAATTTTAATTGTAACAATAGTACCTAACTAAAGTCGTTTTTTGTCAAACCCGCTACCTCTTGTCGGGTTTTTTTTATCTTACTTTTACCTTTATGTGTTTTTTTATTTGTTTTACACCTTTCCTTTCTATGCATTGTTGTTGTGTCAAATAAATCAGATTCTATTGTATTCTATAACTGGCAACCTCGGTGGCGCGGCAGGCGAGTGGCAAGACGCGACGTATGAGATGCGGGTCGAATTCCCGCTGCGGGACAAATGTTGCAACGTTCCGCACGTACATACATACCATTTGTTCCAGCTCTGGTTGATATGGTATCACGGTACTCTTAGTTCCTGATACCAATGACACAGGGAATCTTAGTGTGCGGCCAGGAATATGTACGTATGACTGTGTTTTTTTGTTTATCAATTAATAACACAACTATTTAAACTTATCCACAACCAATAAAGGCGATTTTAATTAAACCATTAACTTTATTTAAACAGTCATTTTTTACAGGTGTCCAAAATAAATAATTGTATACAAAATATTTGGAGTACCTCAGGGCAATTATTGGGTGGAAATATTGAGCTGGAAATATTTAATTGGTATAGTCCGCGGTATTTAAATTTATGGAAATTTTATTTTGTTATTTAACGGCCCGATCAAATTGAAACGGTGGCGCGGTGGCAGTGGCGATCAATACAGACACGCAACCACTTGATAATTTCCCTGTTTGATCGCTTCAGTATTATCGGACCTTTAGTATTTACATCAAAGCTACCTCAACGTTCCAAATGACCGAACGAATTATACACGATTTTTTTTTAATTTCCGAAGTTAGACAAAGATTTCCGAAGCTTATAACTTTTATCGCAGTACTCTGGAAGGCATAGTATGTTAACGAGAAAGCAAAAACACGAGGCAGAAGGCACGTTCTCATGTTCCTCTCAAAACATCCTGTATTTATCTAAAAAGTAGATACATACACCTAACTTAGCGAGTTACGCGACGTAACAAAGGAATTAGCTACGGCTTACTCACGCGTGCTTGTTTATTCGTATAAACAAGAGTATCATCGATAACCAGTATCGCAACTGCATACATTTCGTTTTAATTACACTACAAGATAAACAACTCGTAGTCTTAAGTGCGCGTAGTCATTTATCACAAGGATCATGTGTAGAACCAGTAAACCAACTTATACAGTAAAGCAGTAATGCCCTTATTGCTGTGTTCCAGTTTGAAACGTATGCTTCCCGGTGAAATTACAGGCACATGAGATCTTACAGCTTGATTTATCAGGGAGGTAACCGCTTACCAGGTGGACTGTTTGCCTCTTTAGTGGTATAAAAAAAGCTCCTTCTCCACACAACCATAAAAAAAGGTAATTTTCACACAGTGGCATCTAGACCCAAAGTAAGCAGAGCTTGTGTTATGGGAACTAAATAACTGATATACTACTTATATATATTTACATACATGGGAATCGAACCCGCAACCTTCTACATCTCAGGCAGGCCTTCGCCCACTGCGCTACAGAAGTCGTCTATTTTATATCAAACGTATTTTAACTTCCCTTCAGCGCTTTGTTAGCCGTGTTTGTATTTATTTAGAACATAATAAGTTGGATTCATTTAATTTAATTTTATTTCATTGGAAGCGACTAACTACAAAACAAGATTTGAACAGGATTTGATTTTGATTTTGACTATATATATAAAAAGATATGAACATAACTACTCAAATATTTTTACTGTATCAAAATACTTTCAAAGAAACTATACTTTATTCAGAGAATCATTAAGTCAGTTTTTTACAAGAAACGAAAGGAGCTTACTTTAAAATCTTACATAAAGCTATTTCCCCAGAAATAATTACTATTATTTTAGTTGAGACAAATAGGAAGCATTTATTTTTGTATATGTAAGAAACATTGGAATTCTTGAAAAGACTATATCAATTGAGGCTGGTTTTTGGCAATATTTTTGATTTTGCATTTGCAAAAATCTGCTTGACTAAGATCATCTTCATAAGCAACAATCTGTAGAAGACCACTGCTGGAAAAAAGCCACCTCAAATAGTGACATGCCCAAAAATTTTATGATGCATCAGGATGTTTTAATTTATTTATTTGGTGTGATTATTGTTTTGTTAGCAAGGATAATAATGCTCAGTGTATGAATGCCCAGAGTTTCAGAAGGGATACTATGATACCCTGTCTGTTTTGGTCGGTATAGACTGTGCTATATATTCTGCAAATATTTTATTATCTATTAGATTAAGATTTATATTAGATTTAGATGTCAAACTTGAAGCAACTTAATGTTTAGAGATCTCCTAACAGTTGAAAAATGACTGTGGGTACTAAAAAAACTTTAGACGATTCGCTCATAGGACGTCTTGCTAAGAAGACTTATTGCAAGTTGGACGATTCGCGCTTTTTTTTGTATGTATGAGCGGCGTATCGATTCTCTAGCAATCAATGAAACTATGTGTTACTAGCTTCTGCGCACGGCTTCTCCCGCGTGTTACCGAGATAAAAAGTAGCCTATATGTTATTCTGATGTATAAGCTATATTACTGTAAAGTTTCATCATAATCCGTTCCGTAATTTTTTGCGTGAAAAAGGAACAAACATTCTCACAAACTTTCACCTTTATAATATTAGTAGGATTGTAGGATTGTGCTCTCAAATGGTGAAGGAATCCACATATTTGAAGGCATGTGTCATGCGTGAAAGTGGCATATGCGAGATGCATATCAATGAGTACCTACTTAATAATTATTTAAACTTTGAAATGCTTTAAACTGTTTTATTTCTTGGATGTCGTCCTCGTTCCGATTTAAAAATATCCTTGCGTCTGACGGCCACATAATGACATTAAGAATTCCGGCCAAATTATACCTGGCCATAATGTAAACAAGCCACCGAATTCTTGGCTCTCTTTTAGGTCACTATAACTGACTCTCGCTGATGCAGGATGACCTTAAAAGAACTTATAATATAATGATGAACACATAGTTATCAAATGTATACTAATAATCAAGTTGAAGATTTTTTTTTTGTTTGAACGCCCTAATATCTGGAACTATATTAGGGCGTTCAAACAAATGCATTTTATAGCCCAATTTATGAGGAAGGTTAAAGGCTTTTTAATATCACGCTATGAACCTTAGGAGCCGAGAAAAAGAAGAAATAGCACGAGCGGGCGATGCGACGCGACAGTTCGTCTGGGCGGGCGATGTGTCGGTCGCGGGCCGAGAGTGGCCGTAAACAATATAAGGAATCGCATTTTAAATGCAATATTTTGACATAATATTTTGACTAAATAATTAAGCACGTAATTAATAAACACGAAATCAGTTGTCACTACGCGTCAATTATCTACGCAGTTCTGCAAAAGCTTGACGCACCAAACTGCGATACTGAACTTTACCTATACTGTGTGTTTGTTCGCGCTCGTAGCACAGTATTAAACGTTACAAGTTCAGAAGGGTAATCAAGTAATATTAGTTTTGCGAAGCGCTCACGATCTCGAAGTTTGCCATACAAAAGTTTGACTTATTAATGTTGAAACAAAAATATGGTGGAAAAATACACTTTGTCAGAACTAGTTTTTCTAACCTTGTTTTGCACCCTTTCTGGATGGTCATAAAAAAACTAACAGCCTAACCTATCCGAGTCGGATCTACCCAGGAAGCATTTTTTAGTTGTGTCTAACGGAACTAATATTTGGGCCGGTGTTGATACAAGTAGTTTTTTATACTGATTGGTGCGTGGCAGACCCTGTCTCACTACGGCAGTGCGGACTCAACTGTATGACCGCGAGCGACAGGAAATTGAAAGAACATAATTATACGTCCTGAGTATTGTGTCTTAGTCATTCGTCATTTGGCCGATTGCGGCCAAATGACGACTGACAAAAAAAAACACTTTTTAAATTATGGTTATGAACACATTTTCTTACTAACAACCGGACATTTACCACGATTTGTGAGTTTTAATATTTCCCGATAATTAAATAAAATAAATAAATGTTTCACACTGCATCATCTAGCCCCAAAGCAAGCAGAGATATTTTATATTACCAAATCACTCGTATAGAGGGCTGAGATAAACTCTGGGCTAAAAATAGGCTTAGAATGTGACAGTGAAACCGTTTGTAGTGGTACCTATCGGTCGCAATAAAAAAGTGAGAATGAGGGTAGATCGGTTTATCCGCACGCAAAAACTGCAGTTCCTTCCGTAATCATGGTACATTCAACTGAGACTATATATCGGAAATCATTCAAACTCACGGTAAATATCCCGTAGATATATAAGATAATGATAATTTTACAAAGGGGTTGTTCTCACTGGACCACGATTCACTTCGTAGACCAAAATCTTCGAAATTGAAACTCGATCAAACTTATTGGTTATGTCGATAAGATCTCAGAAGCGGAAGTACCTACTGATATAAATTAAACAGAAATCCGATCCCAGCATCGAATTAAGTCCCACTGGCCCAGAGATATGGCCATAAATGATAAATCGAGCCCGGGGGGGTGACTTCGGGAACTTTTGGATCGGTTGAGTGAAATCTTGTTACAAACTTGTTTTAACTAAATTCAAAGGAAATCGGTAGGTTAAGATCGTGGCAGTCAGCCGAATCTATCCGGCTGATAGCAATGATGTGTAAGCGTCATTAAAAATCATGGTGTGTGGAAGTGTGTGCGTAGTTTAATGTTTGATTTTACGATATTTATGTTGAACTTGAAGAAATTTACTGTAACATTAGCTTATAAATTGTTATTCATTTTTTTACAATCACGAAATAGATGAAATTATATGTTGTGTTTAAGATGTAATGTAATTGACTTGATATCACTTATTGGCTCAACAAAACCACCGTTTGTCATAAAGTGGGGGTAGAAAACCTACGAGTGAGCCATGGTTAGTCAAGCCGGCATTCAGATTCCAGACGGCGAGAAGTAAACAGGTACAAACCATAGGCCTTTTAATTAGTAACCAGATTTATAAAATATTTTTGCTGATTATTCTTTAAATTTAATAAACAATGAAACGTTAAAGTAGTTTCTTCTGCGTCTTCGTGACTAAAAGTTCTTTCAGATGGGTTCGCGGTTATTTGATTGCACGTGTTGTTTTCTATAATAATATTATAAAGAGGAAATATTTTTTTGTTTGTTTGTTTTTTTATCGAATAGGCTCCGAAACTACTCAACCGATTTTAACCATTTTTTCATTAAAAGAAAGCTAAATTATATAATCTATCTAAAAAAAATAGAAATCTTTAAGAAAATTACAATTATGTAACCTAACGTAGTAAAATTTTGTCTATAAAATTCATTATTTGGCGTACGCTGAGAAAACTATTGATGATACATAAAAATGATGTACTACATGATTAAAGTACTCATTATTCTCTATAAAAAAGTCCTCGAGGGTATATATCTAACTATGATAGTTAAGTCACATTAGTAACTTTTTGTGTTTTAAAATGTAATTAAATCACCGGTAGAAACAAAAGTTGGTTACATTCGTATCGTAAATATTATTAATTGTTATTCAAATACTTTTATCATGAAGGGTATTTATGTAGCAGTAAAATACTTTTTAATTCATTCGAATCAGACATTTAATTTCGAAGTTATATTTTAAAAGGCGCGGCGGGTGGACGGTGGTAGATAATGCTTTAGCATTAAGTCCTCCTAGCACTGCATTGAATAGATAACTGCGATCTTTATCTTTTTTTTTATTAGAACGCGCTTATCTCTGGAGCTACCGGTCGGATTAAAAAAAAGTTTTTTGCACATGATAGCCCAATTCTCGAGGAAGGTTATAGGGCATTAAAATCATGCTACGGCCCTAAGGAGCTTAGTAAAAGAAGAAATAGCGCGGGCTGGCGATGCGATACTTCCTCGCAAACAACAACAGCATGAGTGACGTATTAAAAATGTTAGTGTGTGTAAGACAGAGTACGAAGCATATTCTGAATCCTACTAATATAATAAATGCGAAAGTCTGTGTGTGTGTGTGAATGTTTGTTACCATGTAGAGGTATATCCGTAACTACTAAACCGATTTTGATGAAATTTGTAGATGGTTTAGGATCTAATCTTCGAAAATCGATCCCTAAGGGGGTTAAATAGGGCGGTAAAGTTTCTATGAAAAAAAATTTCAATTTCAAATTTCTGTACAAATAAACTTTAAAGTAAATAATGAAACATGTATTTTTTATTTTTTCAAAATTACCCTTTGGGGGTGTGAAATTGAGTTCTAAGCTTTGTATAAATTGTAATCCTTGGTTCAATTCATTCAAAAGTTGGTGGACATAGTTTGAAGCCTGGAGACGGTAATATGCTACTTTTATTAACCACGCGGGCGAAGCCGCGGGCAACAACTAGTAAAATATAAGTTTCAAATATTTCATAACTATGTACAAGTAGGTAGGTATATACAAAAAATACAGATTTTTTGATAAAAATTATCAAAACTGTTTAAAAAACGACGAACTCTGTAGCGTAGTGTGGGACGCAGAAGGTTGCGAGTTCAATTCCCGCCGCGGGACAAAAAACATCGTTGCTTATTGGAACAAAATTTTATGTAATAATATACCTCTATACATTATTATTATTATTTTGTCGTAGGCAATGTACTGCATGCAAAATAATAAATTGCAGTAGAGATTTTCACGCGATTCGTAAGATTTATATTTAAACTACAGATCCTTATATATTATAAACGTGAAAGTTTGTGAGAATCAAATGTTTGTTCCTCTTTCACGCAAAAACTACTGAACGGATTTTGATGAAACTTTACAGTAACATAGCTTATACACATAGATCAGAATCAGAATAACACATAGGCTTTTTATCCGGGTACTACGCGGGCGAAGCCGTGGGCAGAAGCTAGTCATAATATAATTACTTCCATTGCTTGAAACAGTTCTGTAAAACACGAGTTTTATGAATAACTCAAGTGGAAGTCATGAAAATAACAAGCATAACTTTCAAGAAGTCAGGAACCGCATACATTTTGTACTTTCATTACGAGTTTGCAAATAATAAACAAAGACACGATATGCCTTTGTTTGCATAAAAAATTGTTCCTTTTATTTGGAACAGGAACTGTACAAAAACCCTGTTGTTCCGAAATGATCTCTATCTAATAATTATGTCAAAACTCTTTTAGAATGCTACTTATCTAAAACAGAAATCTTAATAAAGCGCAAAGTGAGTACAATTGCGCATAAACTCTGCTAAAAAGGGTTGCCAGATAAACGACTCTTTCGCAATATTTCGTCGTTTTTCTTGATCACCCTGAATGTGGGTAATAACTTCTGGTTACCCCTAGGGCTTTATCTCATTGAATACTTCGGGGTTGCGAAAAATATCATTTCTATTGATTACAAGTTTAATCCCTCCCCTATTTTTTCCCAAGAGCGTTAAGCAAAGAAAGGTTTAACGAATTCCTACTGACTCCTAAAAACAAATAAAAATAATAAACATTTTATTTCAGGCAACAACATGAACAAAATTTAAAATGATGACAATAGGCCCATAAAATAAATACCTAAGAGACTAGCATGCATTGGCCTCGATTCTGTAGTACACTGACTAAACTAAATTTAAACTATCGCTCTCTTTGACTGATAGTGTACGCAAGAGATAGCTACAATTTTAATGCTGTGTGCTGCTGTCAAATCAGTTTACGTGCCGCTTTTCTTCGTGTTTATAGTCAGCATGTTTTGATATCACGACTAAATTTGTATGAAAAACTTAAATCTGACTAATTTGACAGCACTAAAATTATAGCTATCTCTTTCTTGCTTGCACTATCAGTAAAATATAGCGAAAGCTTAAATTTAGTTTAGTTAGTGTACTACAGAATCGAGGCCATTGTTTAGTAAATAAATAATATTGATTAAGTCCTTATTTACTTTAGGAAAAATCATGGAAAGAAGTAAAATAAATATAAATACTAACGACCTGCATAAAAGAAGGCACAATATATGCCAAACATATCATTGAGCGTGTCTCTGACAACTCCCTACATAATGTACATATAAATATTTTTTAACCTACAGTAAACTAGGTTATATTTGAATATTTTTTTACGATTTTTTTATAAAAATAAAATTAGTATAGAAAATAAAATTAGGTAGCATAAATTTTCTTGCTTGCACTATCAGTAAAAGATAGCGATAGTTTAAATTTAGTTTAGTCAGTGTACTACAGAATCGAGGCCATTGACAATTATTATAATACTATACTGACGATCTCTGTGGCGCAGTGGGCGAAGGTCCGCCTGAGACCCAGAAGGTTGCGGGTTCGATTCCTGTCAAGGGACAAATGTTTGTAAAATTGCAAATATTTGTTCCGGGTCTGGGTGTTTTTCTATGTATAATATGTATGTATTTACAAAAAAAAGTAAATAAGTAGTATATCAGTCATGTAGTTCCCATAATACAAGCTCTGCTTAGTTTGGGGCTAGATGACGCTGTGTGAAAAATGTCCAGCATTATTTATTATTATTATAATAATAAGTATAATAATAATAATAATAAATAATAAGTAATAGTATTACGCAATTGCGCTGTGTCTAGTAGTCGCCCACGAAAATGACGAAACAACACATTCTTCGACCAAAATTCCTCATTCATGAAGGGCGAAAGATGGAAAGTCGGGACACGGTGCACAAAAGATTAAAAACTGTTCGGTGATTCCAACTGTTTGACTCTTATTTGGAAGTTGGTTTTCATCTTCACATATTCTACTATCTGTTCGACCTTCGTGTCAAAGTGTAATTGGGATATATACAGCAGGCGTCGCAAAACAAAGAACTTACAAACAAGCTCACGATTTAGATCCCTATAATAGACATCCCTATATATATACAGGATATACAGGATACAAAGATCTTTGAGTATACAAAGTACGGCGTAGTCATTGAAGTGATCCAACATTATTTTTGGCACATTCTCACGTTTTGATTCACGTATAGTTTTTAAGTTGACGTTTCTATATGATCCTTGTGATTTCAATGAATAAAAACCTATTGACTTTGACTTTGACTTTGACTTTGCAAGTAGATAGTATACCACGTGACACGTTACAAGCCCATTGCTGCTTACTAGACTAAAACGAGTTTTAAAAACTGCAGACTCTAAAAAACAGCTCCTTAAAAAAACTAAAAGAAAAACAGAAGTCAGGCAACGAGATAAACACGTTCAGGCGTTAACATTTTTATGCTAATTTGAAAGATAGAAAATTTTTACTTTGGTGATAATATTATAAGTAGAATCATATGTGTTTCGCAAAAGTTTGAAAATGTGCTGTTATTTTATAACTAGCTTCTGTCCACGACTTCGTGTGGTACCCGGATAAAAAGCAGCCTATGTGTTATTCTGATGTATATGCTATATTAATGTCAAGTTTCATTAAAATCCGTTCAGTAGTTCTTGCGTGTAACAAACATCCATCCTCACAAACTTTCGCGTTTATAATATTAGTAGGATTTTCTTTCGAATTAAATATTCCTTCACTCAAATTCGATTCAGGGCATCTTTCCCTCAAAAACTTCCTCTTGTTTGGTATTATTAGTTGTACTTATCTAGAATAAATAAATAAATAAAAAAAACACGCGGTCCGTGGCTTACCCTCCAAATATAACTTCATGTCAAAAATCTTTTTACTTCACTCAAAGTCAAAGTCAAAGTCAAAATTCATTTATTCAATAAAATCACAAGGACCACTTTGAAACGTCGGTTTTTATCTAGGTGTCTGTGACCAAGCCAGGAAAGAAAGGCAAGAAAACAAGGCTGGTTATTCTTTTTAATGATCCTTTTACAAAACAATAGGTGTGTACTATCGCACTCTGAGCACATTCATATTTTTATTCATTTGTATTTATTGCTCTCATATACACAATTGAGTATGGGCACATATGGGGAATAAAATAATACATAAGTAGGTAAGTAGATGAACCCCGTTGGGGCGCTGCAACTTTCAGTTCGATCATGTAGGTAGGTAGGTATGGATGTATGTATGTTATAATTAGTTATATTCTTTTATCCGTGTATACATACCCACTATTATTCCCTATCCTCAAAAGTTTGCTGGAAGAAAGCTCTTGTTAGGGTTAAGCTCGCCTTTGTTCGCTCGTTTTTCGTTTTACTTCTTGTTCTGTTTTTAGATTTTTGGGTATTTTAGTGTAAATTTCAATCAGTCTAAATTAAGGGCACTTACCAAATGTTCGAAGGTTCGAGGATGGTATAAATAATAAATTTATATTGTGCATATTATAGTTGGTATTGGTTTCTGGATTGGATTTAAAATAATTTCTATGTCTTCTTACAAATAATGATGTTTGGAGAATATACATGAGAGAGTCAAAATGTCGTTCTTAATAAAATGCGGCTTACAGATTTGTCGATTTGCTATGTTACCTAAAATTCTTATATAACTTTTGAAAGTATCATGGTCTTTAACATAATTTTTAATAACTCACAAATCATGGGAAACGTTCAAACTCACAAATCAAGGTAAATTTCCCGTTTTTTAGTAAAATTCTTATAATTCTAATTTAAATAAAATAACTTAAGTATTCGCGGGTACGTGCCAAATATAATGTTTGACGCGCCTCTGACTACCCCCTAAATAACCTCAAAGAAACAAAAGAGTATGTATGAGTATGTATAGGTACAGTCGTGGGGGTGTTTGTTTGGTATTCGGATAAAATCCAATATTGTTTTAACCATATAAAAATAAACTTTCCCTTTGCAAATTGGACAGATCTTTTATTTATTTTTCCGACCAATATCTATGGAAACTAGATCACCTGACGTGTTCCGTTCAATTTCCGAATATATTCTCGGAAACATTGAGCTCAATGTGAGCTTATATTTTTACTATATCAATATCAAAAACATCCAAATTATTTATTACAGCAAAAAAGTAAACACATCTTGCTTTTTGTATAAATACATTTTATGCCGAGAAGTTTGAAACAAAAATTGCAAAAGAGATGTTTCTACTTATTCACAGCAGGTTCTCAAAAACTAGAAATAGATACGTTACCTACAAATAGCACTATTATTTATGCCTATGTAGATATCTATTACATTATTAATAATAGGTACCTACGCAAAATATATAAGCATAAAACATCTAGAAGTTGTTGTCGAGTAATTGTTCCTAATACATATGAATGAAGGAACATAAAAAAAACAAGTTTATCGCCGATTCCTTAAGGCTTAGATCTTTTAAGAAAGTTAATTTACACTAAATAGTAATCTATCGTTATCTTCGGCATGATCGTTAAACTGACTTTTGTTCGTGACTTAATCAACTGTTTACTGTCCCTTTCCGCCATTATGACAATACTTGATTAAAAGTTTTACAATTAGGTTCTAGGTCCATTAGATTAAAGTAGCAGGTAAGTTAATTAGTTAATACAGAGTGTGAACGGACTATCAAACTCTATAAACTCGTATTTTTATTTTTTGGGAAAAAAGACAAAATTCATTAAAATCACAAGGATCATTATGAAACGTCGATTTTACATACTTGCATGTGGCACCGCGACCAAGCCAGGATTAAAGGATCTTTTTTACCCTAAATATTTTTTATTTGTAAATATTATTTGTATATAACTTTTGAAACTATCATGGTTTCGAATATAATTTTTACTAAAACACAGGATAATTACCATGATTTGTGAGTTTGAATGCTTCCCGATATTTCGGCACAGTTGCATGTACCTTGATCTCGGGAGGAACGGGAGTACAAATCATGGTAAATATCCCGTTTTGTAGTAAAAAATATATTATTTGTATATTTGTCCAACAGCTTTATGTATTATTTACTATTACACCCTTGACACAAGTTCTGGCTTATACCTGACAAGGTCTTAGGTAGTTCAGAACAAGGGTTCACGTCTTAGTGGCCTGATAACTAAGTAAGGGAGGCGTTAGATTCGTCTTATTTCGTTGTAGCAACATGAAAGCAATGTGTTACTGACATTAACCCAATACTTGTATATATTGACGACCTCTGTGGCGCAGTGGGCGAAGGCCCGCCTGAGACGCAGAAGGTTGCGGGTTCAATTCCTGCCACGGGACAAATGTTTGTAGCTGCAAATATTTGTCTCGGGTCTGGGTGTTTTCTATGTATAATATGTATGTATTTACAAAAAAAAAATGTATATAAGTAGTAAATCAGTCATGTAGTTCCCATAATACAAGCTCTGCTTAGTTTGGGGATGATGCTGTGTAAAAATGTCCAGCATTACTTATAAAAAAAAAAAAAAAAAAAAAAACCCGCAGTCAAACTAAAGTCTCACATACATAGTCACGCCTGCTTCACCTTAAGGACAGAGATCACAGATTTCTACCTACTACGATCCTAGCACACCTCTTTCGCTTCATTCATCCTTATGCTATCCTTATTAGATCTTTGAGAATTCCGTACCTGTGTTCGTAAACTAGGTATTAGGTCCAAGTTTAGTATATAAGGTGATAGAAATAAATACTTTAGTTTTTATACTGTTATTTTATTTTCTATTTGGAATAAACTTTAATTTAATTTAATTTAATTTATCACATTCTTCATACAAGCTTGTTGGTTTGGGGTCCTATTTATGAATAAACGCCCAATATACATATTTGGCCCCACACTAGGATTCCCTGTGTCGTGGGTATCAGAACCTACGAGTACCGTGGTATCTCACCCAGACCCGGAACAAATATCTGCAGAACATGCAAACAATTGTCCCGCGGTGAGAATCGAACCCGCAACCTTCTGCGTCTGAGGCGGGCCTTCGCCCACTGCGCCATAGTAAAATAAAGTAAAAAAACGATTCATTGAACCGATTATGAATTTCTTGAATAACTTAATAACTGCTGGGGGCACTAACGGGCTTTAATTCTTAAATACTCAAAATAGCGAAATTCCGCTTTTTTGCTTCATTTCGTCGCGATGACATCGCTCCAGTCCCTCGATCCCTAGACAGCGTACTTGTCAAATTGCATATTTTGTAGTAACATATTTAAGAAAAAGCGCTCACGAATGTATTCTCATGGTAGATATCCTCACATACTCAGTGAGTAGATATTTGAAGATACCTAGTAGAGGGTAAATCTAAACCTAGGTAAACCTTGGGTAAAACTAGTAGAGGGTAACCTAGTAGAGTTCAAACATTATATTTGATACTGGTTGCAAGTTCTATGAAATATCAAATCGATGATGAAATAACATGGTTTTTTACATTTGGTTCATAAATCATTTGTTCATTAGGTTTATAAAATTAGGCATCAAAGTTCAAAAAAATGATTGATTGGTATCAAAACAATCATATCCTACCAAAATATATCCCTGTTAGTTTGACCTAATATAGTTTCAGCTGATAACATTGGAATAAGGTTATATAGATAACAGTTCTCCTTGATAATGGAAAATAGATTTCGTAATTTAATGATTTATACAGGTGGTAAAATCTACTCAATATGAAGACAATAAGAAATATTAGAATATATAGAATAGACTAGAAATTATTTATTTGACACAAACTCACACAGCATAAAAGACAAAATAACAAAAAATAATAATAATCTACAACATAAATAAAGAAGATAAAAACATATAATAATTAGAAAAAAGTGACATACATCATCATCATCAGCCCACATCAGTCCACTGCTGGACATAGGCCTCTCCCAATACGCGCCACTGAGCCCGGTGTCGGCTCTTATATTCAAGGTGCTTAACATTGGGAGGAATTTGCCCATAATCACCACGCTGGGCAGGCGGGTTGGCGATCGCAGGACACAGCTTGTCGCACCACTGACACTGCTGCCCGTCAGTGGTCAGGATATTTAACTGTGTCAGTTTAGGGAGGGCTATATCGCCATTAACCGGTCGTCAGAGCCTCGTTTGTTTCTGCAGGATGTACCGCGTGCAGGTGTAGGTTGACGATTGGAGCAGAAGGTGAAATGTTGCTCCCTTCCTTCCTTCCTTCCTTTCTTCCTTCAGACATACATAGATGTAGACATATATTAAGCAAAGACCTATACCCTACGGACAATTCTATCAGACTTTCGCTGCGAGCTTGCGGCAAAACAGGCCCAGACTCAGCATAATGCTACTCCCGAACAATGTAGGTGAGCATCGCTGGTTTTCAGACTGAGCCTTGACGTTACGGGCGACGCAACACACAAGAAATAAATAATTGGAATTTATTTTTCCAATTATTTAACAAAAAGGACAGATAATAAATAATAAGCTCTTTGTGCAAGAGCTTGCCTGGGGGAAAACTACCACGATACCTAATTCTGTTGCCATGCAGTAATGTTAATTGTTAGACATACTTAATTAAAACGATGTACAAGTATATACAAAAATACAGATGAAACAGCTAGCTATCTAAAGACCGTTGCAAACGATCTATAGATAGCTCAACTGATCCAGACCACTACTAGACGGAAGCGTTCCCAAAATACTGGCCGCATTGCCACGTTGACCCGGATAAGAGCTAGCTCTCTGGTCGCGCGTCGCTTCGATCAGTCGCTCTAAAATAATTTTAAAGACGCGAAGGATCAATTAAATTACTATTATAGTAAAATAAAAAATTAAACGAAATTTATTAAATGAATTAAACAAAAATATTATAGTAAAAATGACGAGAGGTGTCGCTTCTCTTGAGTCCCTTCGATGTTGAATTTTAGGGATTTTATAAAATCTGGTGATTTCCATTAAGAGGTGGGTTACACCATAAAAACTAAATAACTAAAGTTGTTTATATAGATTCTAGCTGACCCGACAGACATTGTTCTTTTCACATAAAGATAAAGATAGATAAAGATAATTTATTTTTCAATTTCAGATGAAACTAAATTCTTTGCAACTTAACTAATACAGTGAGTAACTTATAAACTAGAGACATTACTAGTATATTAAGATTGCTCTGGTCTTTATTTTTTTATAAATTACTACAGGTTATTATTAAAATAAGTATGTAGTTACAAAACCGTAACCTCCCCCCCACCCCCGTGCTAGATTTAACTGTGTTACGGCAGGGTACATGCTTCAAACCTCCATAACATATCTTATATTAAGTGGAGCAATCGAGCATTCATATAACATAAGAAACGTTAATTCGACAACCAAGAACAAACAGTAGGAAAGATATAATATTTTTTTTACATTTTCCGAGCAGTTAAAGCATCTTTTTCTATAAAAAGTCGTAATAGGGTAAAGTCGTAAAGTCGTAATAATATATAATATAGTCCAAATAGGGTATTTGGACTATTTCACAAACATGTAGCCAAACTAGGTTTCAAGTTTTGCGCTTGGCAACGAATAACATTTCAGTTTTATTTTTGAAAATAATGATGATTGATGTAATGATTATAGAATGTTCAAATGTAGGTACGATACGTTTCCTAGAATCGCTACTTTGAATGAAAGCCTGAACATTTCACAAGTGATCAAGTTTCTGGCGCTGCGCTAGCACCCATTTGGTAAAATGATACCTATTGAGACGCTACTCAGCGAAAATGTTATAACTTTATTGAGTTTCACCGTGAATCCCAACAGCAGTTATATTTTAGGTATTCGCGATTGTTAGACATAAATTAAACACTTTTAAACGGATTAACCGCGTTTTTTTCGTCGTTTTTTCTTCATTCTCTTCTTATCTCTTTGTCGATTCTTTCGATTTGCTCAATTGTTTTTTCGTCAACTTACGTTGCAAAATTAGTCTCCACGGAAAATACCTTTAATTTAACTGGATAATATACAGCTTTTGTCCACCCTGAAAGTCCGTTCTAAATATTGATAAAACATTTTTCAAATCTGATAAATTGTTCAATAATACAAACTTTACCTCTTTATATTATAAGTATATGTAGATTTTCAGCTAAAAAAAATGGTTTAGAAACGGCACTAATAGGCAATGTTGAGACACATTTCATCAAGTGTACATGCTAACATGAAATCTGCATAGCCGTATACGTTAAAATAAAATAACGCGTTCAATCCGTCTAAAAGTATTTAGTTTTAGTAGTTATCTAACTTGTATAATTACGTAATTTTTAGTGTTGTTTTATATAAGAACACCGAAGTTGCGGCTAGGGACCGACTTTCGATATTAAGTTCATAGGTTTTTATTCTGTCATGCACCAAAGGATTTTTCCATTCTTAACAAATGAGCGAAACGCTATTGTGCTTACAGACATTGATTGAAAGTATTGGAAACTAGCATTTACTAGAGCCGACTTTGAAAGCATATGCTGCTTGTATCAGTTAGTGTTCCAAAAAGCGGCGATAGGCTTGCAATCTATCAGGTGGAATGCGAACTACATGCTAATTGCCAAACTGTAATGTTTTGACTACTCCCTACTTGGTATGCCCAAAGATCAACGCACGGAGTATGTGTTTATGAGAACGTCCATTGGGCTTATATGAGCGTGTATTTAAAATGAATGAGCACAATGATATTGTGCTCTCAAACAATGAAGGAAAACAGCGTGTGGAAACTAGCATGTACTAGAACCAATATTTAAAGACAGAAAAACGTGCATTAAAGGTGAGAACGACCCCCTATCGTGCAGATGGTATTATGCGTGTGGCTACGAGCCAAATGATATAAGCAGGCAACAAAAGTTATAGGGAAAAACTTTGATGATCTCGATGGCATGGTAGGTGAGTGGCTGCGACGTAAGAGGTGCGGGTACGATTCCCGCTGTGGAACAAGTGTTGTTCTGCAGATATTTTGTTTCGGGCCTTAAGCGAAACCAAAACGTATAATCCGCTGTTTTACATAACGGCTTGCCGCTTTATAAAACTGAAGTGAGGTTATGTTCTTAAATTTTTTTGGAGTGTTTATCGTATTAATTTTTGAACTAAAAATGACAAAACGGCGCACCAGTTTGTAAAACATTTGAGCCGAATTGGAGAACGCAAAACGCCTTCAGGGCTTCAGGGGTTCTTCATTTAGTCGTGCTATCGGCTGAACGTCAATACGCCAAACTAGAAACAGCACTGTTTTGTAAAGTGGCTAATGTAATGGCATTTTACAGTAAATTAGTAAGTAAATTAGTAAGAAAATTAGTAAGTAAATTAAGTAGTAAATTAGTAAGTAAATTAGCAAGTAAATTAGTAAGTAAATTAGCAAATAAAGTTTCTAGACGCTCTTTTTCTTAAAGTTTTCATCACTAGAAAATGGTAACTTTCGATCGTAAATTTTTCAGAGTCATGTCGGATCTTCAATTGAAGCCGAATATTTTGAACAAAAGTTCAAATAAATAAATAAATAATGTTGGACATATTCACACAGCATCATCTAGACCCAAAGTAAGCACAGCTTGTGTTATGGGAACAACATGACTGATATACTATTTTATACATTTTTTTTGTAAACAAAAATATTATAAATAGAAAACAGCCAGATCCCGAGACAAATATTTGCAGATGCAAACATTTGGCCTGCGGCGGGAATCGAACCCGCAACCTTCTGCGTCAGGCGGGCTTTCACTCACTGCGCCACAGAGGTCGTCATTTTGTAGAGGAGCTTACATCTGACGATTAGAGTTATAAAAAACGAAACCTTGAAATGTACTCTTTAGATTATCGTTATCAAGCAGAATCATTTATTTACAACACTGGTTATTTACAATAAAGGAGCCCGTGGAGACATAAAAACTTAAATATAAAATCGTAAAGAGTCGCAGGTGGTCGCCGCTGTGATGAAGTAGCTCCCTCAGGTTTAATAATGTTACTAGCTGTTGCACCTGGATTCGAACAGGGGAATATTTTATTTAAAAATTCAATTCTAGATAAAATATGTTGTGAATAGAGAATTAAATCGTGGTTTTACTCCCAAAACTATCGTGTATTCATGTTTGTAAATATTTTTTCACCGAACTATCGGTTAAGCCTCGACTTGCTTCGACTCATTCTAAGTCTCTTTATCGGGCTTTTGTCCATATAGTAGCATGAAGTTACGTTAGTAGTTGGGAATCCTACTACTATAAACGTGAAAGTTTGTGAGGATGGTTGTTTGTTACTCTTTCACGCAAAAACTACTGAATGTATTTTGATGAAACTTTACAGTAATATAGCTTATTTGTGAGAATAACACATGGACTACTTTTTATACCACCACGGTTCTGCCTACGGCCGTCGAAGCCGTAGGCAGAAGCTCATATATAAATATACTAAAAAGGAAGCACCAAATATATAAAAGGCTTGTTTTAACACCCATCAGTCACAGACTTATGTAGGTAGTCCTGGCCAGAGTTTATTTATTTAACATTAAAAAAAAATCCCGCACCTGTAATTGAACACTCTTGCGTCTGAGCTGGCTACTCACCCGCTACGCAACCCAGTACGTCAGTTGGTGAAAGTTGGTTTGTAAAATAAGAACAAACTATTTAGCCCCATGTAGGAAAAATTATATGGTTTGGTGGAAATAAAATCCGCATCTTTTACTTTTAATCTGTAGATAATTCCGTTAATTTGAAATCTCCTTGCTTGCTCTAATACATAGTTCAGATTAATCTAAGGGTGAATCCATCGTCAAGGATCAAAAATTTCAAAAATAATATTACAACGGTAAGTTTTAGCAACAATAGTAGGTGAAATTGTATCATTTATAATCATTTTCATCGTTTCATTAAATCGAGTGCGATAGCTCATCAACACACTCACTTGAGCTTTCATTTATGAAAGTACTTTTTAACGCTTTTCAGCGAAACCGGGTCTAACAGACAGTCAAACTCATTAAAAGTTCAGTTTTGTTGAATTTATGTGAATAGGATACGGGCGAATAGGAGTCACATAAAAAATGGGAAGAAATAAATTCATCCCGGGGATTATAATTGCAATCCAAAAGTGGTCTTAATAGTCGTTCGTTTAACATTCATTTTGAGACTTAGAACGTAGATTAGAGAGTATAAAATTTTATTTTTTACGCATTAAATAACGTGTTGGGTTAGGTTTATAGTAGGTATATGTGACTATTAAGTATTGGATAAAACAGTGTTTGTCAGATCCACATCTAGATAGCTGACCAGTATGAGTAGTTTCATGCCTCAAAATGCCTACGTTTATTAATTAGGCACTGCCCGTGCGGTACCCAGATTAAAATTAATTAATGAAAAAATCCAATCACGGGTAAGGCAGTTTTCGAAAGAAACACATTCGCTCGACCGGGTTTTCGACGACTTACGTGCAAAATTGGTCTCCATGAAAATCCTAATTTAACGGGATAATAAACAGACTATGCCCACTTTAAAATAACATTATAAATATTGATAAAAGAATTTTTGAAATCGGATGAGTAGTTTCCAAGATTACCCTCTATATTCAAACTTTAACTCTTTATAATATAAGTATAGATTATAATATAGACTAGCCATGCTACAGGCCTTTTAGCGACTAAAAACATCGACACCAGTGTTGGCCACTAGCTCATAAAAACTTTTCAGACATGTAGGTACGTAAGATATGCCCAGAACATTAAAATAGAAAGGATAAGGTTAGAAAAGTAATGAGTTGGACCAACCGTCAGCTAGGTGTACTAAATCATATAACCAATCAAGGTTTCTCGACATACGTAAGATCTCCTTATATTATATTTATCAACGGTAAAGTAGGATTGCCCAAGTTGTTTACATTCTTTTAGTATTTTTTTTTTATGTACCCGCGAATGAATGAATATTTTTAAGAGTGTATGGGCTAAAATATTTTACGTGTGTTAAATTCAGACGATATAAACGAATACTTACGAGTATGTCACAAATAAGCTAGAAACTATACTAAATCAGACTTATTTAATATTTTACTCAATTAAAAAGGAAATAGAATGTTACAGTCCAAGAATAATTATATCAGGTATCCCTATTTACCACTTTATGATATATAGATGTTTATAATACATTATGTAATTTTGTGTAATTTTGAAGCTGATTTAAATCAGTTGGAGACTGTATATCTAGACCGTCTCTGATTTGGTCTGAGATTTATCGAACTCAGGACTACCGAATTAAATCCTATTCATATAGCTTATGACCTATAATAAACGAAGGTTGCTTTTATCCGAGAATGCGAAAGAAGATGTATCCAAAAGCTTGTCATTTACACTGTACAAAAGTGAATACTCATACACCATATACTATCGATATAGGTATAATATAGATAAACCTAAAAACAATACTTAATTTTTACCCAAAACGGGATATTTATCATGATTTGTTCTAATTTTTTCCCTATATTTCGGGATCAGAACACTTATGCTTAAACCACGATCACGAGAATATCGGGAAATATTCTTTTCAAATCCTGGTACTATCCCGTTTCAAAATTATAAGTTTAACGGGTTTTTATCGCGTTTTCCCTTTTTTATTATTTTCCCGACATTTCGACTGTATTGCAACAGCCGTGGTCACGGGATAACTGGCGTATACGGAGCTAAATAATAAAAAAGGTGAACGCGATAAAGACCCGTTAAACTTATAATTATGTTATCTAATCGCGAAAGAGTTTGTTGCCTAATTGTAGGCTTGGTTGCGCGCGAGGAATCGGCGTAAATTCACATTCAAATTTCAAATTCACGTAGTTTTTAAGTTGACGTTTCTATATGATCCTTGTGATTTCAATGAATAAAAACCTATTGACTTTTACTTCGACTTTGAAAGTTTGAAAAATATTATCCCGTTTCAAGTAAAAATTATGTTCATAACCTAGAAAGTTTCAAAAGTTATATGGTGTAACTTAAAAAAAAACATACCCAACTCGCTGCTCCTCTCCGCTTCGATTTGCGCGATGAGGTCTCTCGAGCGCGCGTGCAACCTCGCAAAATGCACGCGCGACCTTCCATGCCTGATCAGAGCACGACTGTGCCTCACTTTACCCACATCACTCCTGTAACAGTGCACAAGACTCGCGAAGTATATTAGGAGGATCGGACGCATCTTCACGGCGGCATGACGACCGCTCGGCGCGGCGCGCGGACGGCAACTGAGCATTCGCCTTCAAATTGTGAATGCACTCCAAACTTTCTACTGTAAAAAAAGTTCAGGGCTTTTTTGAACTGAACTCTTTGGTGATCGTTTCAGTAGACAATACAGCGACTGCATAGTAACGTATTTTATATTTTAAAATGTAAAGATTTACAATATACGCGAATAAACAACTGCTCGAGCATTAGCGCTGCTCAACGATATGCTTTCATAATACCCAGATCGAGATATTCTCCATGGTAAGGTAGGTAAAATGAACGCCACTGTACGTTTTTACCTTTGTTCTACATTGTCACGCGTTGGACTAAGTTAGTCTATACAGTGAAATAAATAAAATATGAAATAGTAAAAATACACAATAAAAATATCATTTTGATAGAACGGTACATGACGTTTCCTGTTTTATAATATGAATGACTAGCTTCTGCCCACGATTTCGCCCACGTGGTATCCGGATAAAAAATAGCCTATGTATTATTCTGATGTATAAACTATATTACTGTAAAGTTTCATTAAAATCCGTTCATTAGTTTTTGCATGGAAGAGTAACAAACATCCATCCTCACAAACTTTCGCGTTTATAATATTAGTAGGATTGAATTCACGATAGTTTTTGGACTAAAAAAAAGACTGTGTGACTCGCAAGGTTTTTGAAAACCTTGCGAGTCACACAGTCACAGAGACACAAACCAACTTGTTGTATCTACTGCAGAGAAGACAAAAAATATTTAATTTCTCTCTTATGTTTGATATAATAGGTGACAGAAATATTGTTTGTCTTCTCTTGCGTAGATAAAACGTTGTCTTCGTGAGAGCCATCATTGATCAAGGTGTCGCTAAGAAATTTAAAAAAAAACACTTGTACTCATGGCTGTAATCCTCTGGCATATTTGACGTCACTGCTAAGGGTCAGTAGAATACCAGCTCTAAGTGGGTAACCTATCTTAGCATATGCTGGCATCTTTTCGCTGTGGCACTCATCGAGATGGACTCGGAAGCTGTATGGCGCATTTTAGTTCAGTTTTATTTATACCAGTTAGTATATTGTTTTTGACCTCGACGGAACTCGATAGTGTGGTGGGCGAGTAGCCGTCTGGAACGTAGGAGGTGCGAGTTCGATTTGATATTTAATTTTGATATTTTTCGTTGATATTTGTTCTCGGTCCGGGTATTGTTCCTGATACCCACGACACAGGAAATTATATTGTGGGGCTAGGACTATGTATGTATGTGTCTATTGAGCGTTTATTTATTTAAAACTATTCCAATATCCTTATTCTTATTCCAATATCCTATTCATGGATATGTAGATACATACCTAATTTGTATTTTTTATTTCGCGACGAATAAATGTTTTACTTTTCATTTAATTTTCTCTTTCCTCATTTGATTTCCCAACGCAAACAAAGTCGTGGGCGCTCTATTGTTATTATATTTAAAACCGTTTATTAGAAATTTTTCCGGTTCCCTGATTTTAAACTTTATCTCTGATACTGTTTTTCGTTCCTTCTGCTTTTCGTTGCTTATCATAATAAACTAATTGAAGAAATAATAAGCTTTCTCTCTCTTACTACGATGTTTTTCGTAGCAATAGCTCTACGAATTGCTACGCAGCTATGAATTGCTACGAAGCTACGAAGATTTTAGTCCAAATTTTAGTTTATTTTTTGTTATTTATTTATGTGTGCAATAGCAGGTGATCAAAACGGTGAAGGAAAACATCGTTAGCAAACCGGCATGCTTTAGAGTCAAAAATTCGAGGACATGTGTCATCGGTAAGTGATCTAAAAAGCGGTGATGGGCTTGCAACAAGTAATAATATATAATATAATATGTATATATTATATTTATAATAAAATGCGGGACATTTTATCACACAGCACCATTTACCCCCAAAGTAAGCAGAGCTTGTGTTATGGGAACTACATGACTGATATACTACTTATATACATTTTTTTTGTAAACACATACATATTATACATAGAACCTCCCAAACCCGAGACTAATATTTGCAAATCATACAAACATTAGTCCCGCAGCGGGAATCGAACCCGCAACCTTCTGCGCCACAGAAGTCGTCAACCACGTCACGTTATGTGGAATGCTGACTCCTTATAAAATAAAAAAATAAAAATAAATAATTCTGGACATTTTTCACAAACCATCATCTAGACCCAAAGTAAGCAGAGCTTGTGTTATGGGAACTACATGACTGATATACTTTTTTTGTAAATACATACATTATTATGTAAGTACATAGAAAACACCCAGACCCGAGACAAATGAATGCAGATCATACAAACATTTGTCCCGCAGCGGGCATCGAACCCGCAACCCTGCGTCAAAGGCAGGCTTTCGCCCACTACGCCACAGAGGTCGTCGCGCATATGACAAATATTTGGACGTGGTTCTGACCACATATCCTCGTAGATCTACTCACTGAGTATGTATCTGAGGATTTCCGTCATGGGGAATACAGTAACGAGCATGTTTTTTTTACCTCTGACTAACCCTCTATTTGATATCCTTAAAGATCTATTCACTGAGTACACGAAATATCAAAATCTGACCACAATATCATGTTTTCAAGGCAACAATCCTCGTGAACATATATTCCCTACTCATTCCTTTTTTGGGCACTCTTAGATTTCACGAGAGGTGGGAATAAAATCAGTTTTGCCTTTAGCCGGGATTTCAAAAGCTATGTTATGTATCAAAGGTGTTTCACGGCTGACATACCTAACTTACTAGGGCTGTGACGACTTTATATACGGAATGTGTACAGAATAAGTAAGTGTAAAGTCATATGAACTAGTAGCTAACATGGTTCAATATCTACTATTATTAATGAACGAATGAATGAATCATATTTATTTGCAAGAATATAGGTATTTACATTAGTTTAATTACATGGGTAGAGTATATACGCATCTCTATATCCGTCATTTTGCAAATTTTGACATTTAAGTAGATATGTATAATTAATTTTATAGATTTATTTAACATGCAAAATTTATAATAACACATAATTTACCAGGAATTATATACTTGTTAAAATGGCATGGAAGCTTATTGTTTAGTATATATTCATTAACTGAATAAAAACATCATAAAGCATAGCCGATTGCAAAGTTAGTCTCATAACCGACGTATTAAAAACAAATTTAAAAAGGCAATTAAACAAAAACTTTATAAAAAGGCATACTATCAAATATCGGATTATCAAGTGATAAAAACTCTTGGGATTGAAAATGCTCCAATTCGATAAAAATTTAGGTACTTATAATTTTGTAAAATGATAATTAAAAAGAATAACCGGCCTTGTTTTCTTGTCTTTCTGGTTTGGTTGCAGAGGAACAAGCAGTAGATATTTTTTTTTTTTTTTTTTAATGAATAAATGAATTTTGACTTTGACTTAATTATTGTACATGATCGATGTTGGATGTCGTTCGATTACTCCACTTGTCCCTCGATTCAAACTTTCACCATATATTTTGAAATCTAAACAAAGATCTTTTGTGTTTTATATAAACCTACTTGTACATAGTTGTATGAAACAATGTTTGAAATCAAAGTTGGCGAACAAGAATTTTATAATTGAAAATTCTTTGAAGTCAAAGTCAATACGTTTTTATTCATTAGAATAGAAACGTCAGCTTAAAAACTACGTGAATTTAAAATTTGAAAGTGAATTTAGGGCGATTCTTCGCGCGCGACCAAGCCTAGAAGAATAAGGCAACAAACTGCGCTTAGTTATTTTTTTGATTATCTTTCATTCAGCTTTAGTTTAGTCCAATTGAACAAGGTGAACTTATTTATAAAAATACTAATATTTACCCATTGTATTCAATAGTATCCATCTGTGGCCATGCACACTACAATATTATGTTTTTTTATACGTACGAAAAGCCTCTAAGCGTTGGCTCAGGTCCCTTTTAGATCCAGGCCCAGATCTATCGTAATATAATCTTAGTTCCAGGAAAATGTTAAGAATTTCAGTTTGTTACATGTGGCAAAGAATGTAAGGGACGTTTTAATAAACGCTAATTGGAACACTAAGCGATAGCACATTTCTTCGAATTTTCGGTTCAAGGGCATGCCTAGTGATGCTTCTGATGATTTTTTCGAGTCGAAAATTTATTGGCGCAAGTCCGGGTTTGAACCCACGATTTCGGGATCGGAAGTCAGAGTACCGCCGGCTAGGCCAGCTCAACTCTTCAATGGATTTAATAGAGGGTTTCATTATCAATAAACCGAATATTTCATCTACCACAAGACATCAATTTCTAACATGAGATTTGACTTTAGACGGATCTCATTACGAAACACTGAAATTTCCCACAGGACACGATCCCAATCATCCCCACTTTTTTGTAAGAACCAACTGCTATTTTGAGTTAAGTTCGGAACATTATTTGAAATGATACGTTTTGGTTTTCATTAAAATTTGCTTTTTAATTAATTCTTTCATATAAATTTAGAATGGACTTTCAGGATGGGCTATATTAATACATAACCTCTTTAAAATAAAAGGGCTTTTCGTGGCGACCAATTTTGCATGCAACGTAAATCTATAAAAAAACGGTTGAACAAATGATATATAAATAGAAAATGCTTTATTGCACAAGATAAAACAAGTACATAGGCGAACTTAATGCTTATTAGCACTTTCTTCCAGCTAATCTTTGTATAATTAAGAGGGACGGTAGAGTGTTTGGCTGATTACCAAAATAAGAGAAAATTTTAGCTACTTAAAATAGAAGTAAACTTCAAACATAAATGAAAATAATTTATACTTAAATACATACATCCAAATATATACTTAGATACAATAATATTACAAAAAAATGCTGGACATTTACGAACACTACTTTTCATTGGCTCCTTTTTAGACCTTCATCCGCGTGGGATACCACGCCGATGAAGGTCTAAAGGTCTGAAGGTCCGAAGGTCTAAACTGTAAATAGGAGTTATTGTTTTGTAAATAAAACATATAGATTAAGTCCTTATTTACTTCAGGAAAAATCATGAAGATTAGTAAAATAAATATAAATACCAACGACCTGTATAAAATCGAGCACAATATATGCCAAACATATCATTGGACGGACGTGTCTCTGACAACTCTCTACATAATGTACGTATATATACATTAACTAGGTTATATTTGAATATTTTTTTAAGATTTATTTATAAAAAAAAATAGTATAAAAAATAAAATTAGGTAGCATAAAATGTATTTTCATATTTGTGCATGTTTTGATTAAAAGCAAACAACTGTTCCTAAATAAAACCGCAAACCGAAATGCGAAACATCTGAATGTACTTATGTAGCATATCCAATTTTCTGATAACATGTCTCATTATAACTGACCGCATTTTCACTAGAATGAGGCTGGATTTTCGAAAAATACAGATTGCCTCGCCTTTGAAAGTAGATACAAGAACCTCTTGTACAAGAACATGCAAGAATATTACTGAAAATGTTCAAAATTCTGTTCGGCAAGTAGAGTAAAAATTTGCTACTACTCATTTTACGTATGAACAGTAAAAATACAACATAGTCATATATATAGTACTAGCTGCGCCCCGCGTTTTCACCCGCGTAAATTTCGATGATGATGGCTCGTGATAACTTCGAAATTAAATGTTCGATCCGAATGAATTAAAAAGTATTTTACTGCTACATAAATACTCTTGATGATAAAACTATTTATTTGAATATGAATCAATACTACGATACAAATGTAGAACACAAAAGCTGCTATTGTGACTTAACTATGATAGTTAGATATATTCTTTCGATGACTTTTTTGTAGGTAATATTGAGTGCTTTAATCATGTTGTACATATTTTTTATATATCATCAATAGTTTTCTCAGCGCACACCAAATAATGAATTGTATAGGCAAAATTTAGCAATATATTAGTGAAAAAATGGTTTATCGGTCCAGTAGTTTCGGAGCCTATTCGACATAAACAAACAAACAAAAAATCTTTCCTCTTTATATTATTATATTATAATATATAGTAATAGTTTAGTATAGATCGAGGATATCAGGAACTACGAACAATTATCTACAGAACGTGCTAACATTTCTCCCGCAGCAGGAATCGAACACAAACCCCTTGCGTCTTAGCCGGCAGGTAGGCTAAGAGGCAAGAGGCAGGTCGTCTTTGTATACGTTATTTTATAAGTAACAACTGAGTTTCATTTTCTGCGCAGTTGCGTCTGAAAATTTTGGGGTGCACTGTTCAAGATCTTTGCAGTTTCCTTTCAAATACGACAGTACAATTTTTTTTTAATGCTGGACATTTTTCACACAGTGTCATCTTGCCCCAAACTAAGCTTGTGTTATGGGAACTACATGACTGATATACTACTTATATATTTTTTTTAAATACATACATATAATACATAGAAAACATTGTTAATTTGACAGTTATTGGATATGAGCGCTTCGTATATTATGTTATAGTTATTTTTTCTTTGGCTTCGTAGAAATTTCTTCAGATGACTGCTTCGTCCTTCATCGTTCTAGTCAAGTCCTGTCAATATAATAATTCTGTTATAATTACGTGATGTACAATTAAGTATCATCTATCTATCTACAGGTCAAACGGAATCATATACATTTTTATATTAACAAATTGAGCCAGAAAACCTCTGCATACTGTTGGCAATTTCTTTTACCCTGCATCACCTGTTCATATCTTTGATGGTGTGCTTTGTATTGATTTCTACCTCTAAGGTTAACTTGTTTACAGCATGCAAATGCTCAACTCATTTTAAATTTTGCCAAAAAATACACCACTAGAGGTTTTGAGTTACTCACTGATTTTCGAAAGCACTCTGAATTATTCAAAGTATTTCAAGTTTCAAATTCAAGTGTTCGATAGATCTACCATATATTAAGTCTAAAATTTGTTTCTTATGTTAAATCTGATACCTATTTTCTATATGCTATTTTTTAGCGTTGGTCTGATATCCCTTTCACAGAAAACTTGATGTACCAACTGGCTCCTATAAAATGTAAACTACCAACCTATACGCAAGGAAAACATAAATTTCAACATAACGCCTTTTATGCTCAGGAGTTTATGTTATATTTTATTTATAGAAAGGATATATACCCACATTATTTAAAAAAAATATTTGCATGCCAATATGTTTGGTGAAATATGCAAAACTATAACTACGTACTATAAGATCTTTGTAACCATATTTCTCGCAAACAAATAAACCATTGAATTTCATTTCAAAATAAACAGTTAATAATTGTTCAGAATCTCAATTAAATTTAAACGGATTATTTTCCAACCCCTTTAAATTTAAAAGCCTCACCTGGACGAGCTCTTTCACAAGGGGCTCTACTACTTTACATTTACTTTCACTTCACAGCGCTGTTAAAAAATAATTTATTAATTTAGACTTAATAATCCTTCCTACTAATATTATAAACGCGAAAGTTTGTGAGGATGGATGTTTGTTACTCTTTCACGCAAAAACAACTGAACGGATTTTAATGAAACTTTACAGTAATATAGCTTATACGTCAGAATAACACATAGGCTACTTTTTATCTGGGTACCACGCGGGCGAAGCCTTGCCAGAAGCTAGTATTATAAACGTGAAAGTTTGTGAGAATGGATGTTTGTTACTCTTTCACGCAAAAACAACTGAACGGATTTTAATGAAACTTTACAGTAATATAGCTTATACGTCAGAATAACACATAGGCTACTTTTTATCTGGGTACCACGCGGACGAAGCCTTGCCAGAAGCTAGTATTATAAACGTGAAAGTTTGTGAGAATGGATGTTTGTTACTCTTTCACGCAAAAACAACTGAACGGATTTTAATGAAACTTTACAGTAATATAGCTTATACGTCAGAATAACACATAGGCTACTTTTTATCTGGGTACCACGCGGACGAAGCCGTGGACAGAAGCTAGTATAACAATAAATGTAGTACATATATACACCTACACAATCTAGTGATTAATACTTTGATAGACTCATAAGTCCTGCGGTGGCTGAGTTGAAGCTTATCCGAGCTGAAAGTCTGCGGTTTCTGTGTTTTCAAAAGGCAGCGCTGATAAAAAGGTCAATGCCATCACAAGAAAAAAAACATTTTCACACAGCATCATCTAGCCCCAAAGTAAGCAGAGCTTGTGTTATATAAACTACATGACTGATAAACTACTTATATACGTTTTTTTGCAAATACATATTATACATAGAACACCTAGATCCGAGACAAATATTTGCAGATCATGCAAACATTTGTGCCGCGGTGGGAATCTAACCTGAAACTTTCTGCGTCTCAGGCGGGCCTTCGCCCACTGCGCCACAGAGGTCGTCTTGTTCGGAGAATAATGAATGCCTGACATTTTTCACACACCATCATCTAGTCCCAAAGTAAGCAGAGCTTGTGTTATATGAACTACAAGACTGATTACTTATATACGTTTTTTGGGGAAAATATTATACATAAAGAACACCAGACCCGAGACAAATATTTGCAGGTGGGAATCTAATCTGCAACCTACTGCGTCTCAGGCTGGCTTTCGCCCACTGCGCCACAGAGGTCGTCTTGTTCGGAGAATAATGAATTGATTTCTTCAGCATTACTTTTGTTGAACACAATTTTGATCAGATATTATAATCTGTTAGCTAAGTTGATTTCTGCAGTCATGCAAATAAATAAAAGACGCCCATAATGGGCACATATGTACGTACTCATATTTTTGAGTATACCAAGTAGAGGTTGTCAGAGGCACATCCAAACATAACATATGGCACAGTCCAGTGTGCCACGTGTTACAAATTTTCCGTGCGACAGGTTGCAAGCTCATCGCCGCTTCTCACGATGTTCGCTAGTTCTATAGCAAGTCAAAAGTCAAAAGTCAATAGGGTTTTATTCATTGAAATCACAAGGATCATATAGAAACGTCAACTTAAAAACTATACGTGAATTTAAAATGTTAAAGTGAATTTACGCCGGTTCCTCGCGCGCGACCAAGCATAGGAGAATCAGGCAACAAACTCTGCTTGGTTATTTTTTTGATGATCCTTCATTCAGCTTTAGTGTGGTGCCAATCGAACGTAAATGAACGAGACTCATTTATAGAAAAAAGTACTAGTCAGAGACTTAAATAAAGTCTAAAAAGTATCAACCTAAGTTCTTATGACAACACACTATACGCTTTATAATAGTAATGCTTAACCTATTCTTAAAAAATATGATACCACAGATATACAATTTCACAATTAAGCTAACGAAGGAGCGGAGCGACGATATCAGGCCATGCAGTTTTATCGTCAATATAAGGCAAGTCAATATATTTAAGGTGTAATACGCCTTCTTTATTAGATTGTTCTTTATATAAGATTTAAATCTTCGAATAGGCAGCTCGATTACATTTTCCGGAAGCTTATTATAGAAGCGTACAGAGTTTCCCATAAAAGACCCATTGGACTTTTCTAATCTAAATTTCGGGATGAGTAATTTATTTTTGTTTCTAGTATTAATGTTATGGACAGCACCTTTTTTTATAAAACAAGCGCTATTTTTATGCGTGTACATTAAGTTTTCATAAATATACTGTGAAGTTACTGTCATAATGTTTATTTTTCTGAATCGTTCTCTCAAAGAATCACGAGGCTTCGTATTATAAATGGCATGTATTGCTCTTTTTTGTAAAACAAAAATTGTTTCCTTAGGATGTTTTCCTTCACCGTTCAAACTCACTATATCTAAATTTCCTAAATTGCTCCTAAGAAGTTTAATGTAATTATTTTTATAATTTTTTTAAAATATTTATTCTTTAGATTTCTGCAGAATTTCAGGCATGTAGGTTTACTCGTTAAAGCGAAGCTCAATCCCTGTGGTAGGTAAACGTGAAACAAAGTTGCGAGAAGCAATGCCTCAACGAGTTCGTGTTATTTGGCTTAGGACCAGACTTTGACCCTGGCTTTCATATGCTCACGGGTGGATTGGTGCTTAATTTGCGAAGTAATATTGAAATAGCATAGTTCGACACAACTCAGAGTAGTCTCTTATTATTGTAAAACGATTTTTTTTACATTTCCAGTAAACGTCATTCACCCTGATGAAGACTCAGGGTACGAAGAAATTCCCGCGGTTAACTCGTATAGGTAATTGATAGCTGCATCAATATCAATAACAATATCAACATCAAATATCATATCTTTTATGCACGACCGGGTTCGAAGCCACGACCTACGGATCTGAAGTCTGATTACCACCCACTAGCCCAACATGCCCTAAAAAAAGCATTTTTGACAGGACTACCATTTTTGACAGGAGCTTATATATGCATTAGACCCAGGAGGTTGTTTGACTGTAACCATTTATCTCAGTAACGGCATAATTGGATTTTTATGGAGTTCTTAACAATCGATTTATTGTCTTGATGTGTCTTGGATAGATTTTATCGCCAAAGAGGGCGCTACAATCGCTTATCGCCAAGGTTTTCAAATGTTGGTTGTTGGTAATGCAATCCTGTTCCAAAACCTGAAAAAAAACCTGTTACAGAGCCTGTTGATACTATCGTATATCGTATGTTGTATAGTATTATAATGTGCTAGTAGCGTACTATTGTTTGCATGTTCTGAAGATATTTTTCTCAGGCCTGGATTTTATGGACTTGGTACTCGTAGTTACTGATACCCATGACACAAGGAATCCTAGTGTAGGTTCAGGACTATGTACGAGTATGTTTCTATTAGTGTTTGCTGTCATAATATAAATAAATAAAAATTATGCTGGACATTCTTCATTCTTTATTGTGCCTTTCTCCTTTATGGTGTTTATTCTTTATGCTGAGAAATGCAAGGTTGTGTTTTAGGAACCTCCGATTTCTGTTATACTGTGGAGTATTTGAACATAGCGATTGTGGCTTCTCTTGTTAAACATATTTGAGTTTAAGAATACCCTTAATTCTCTGAATATTTGGTATCAGTGACCGTTGCGATATTAATCATAAATGTGGCTAAAAATTACAGAATTTAAATTATTGTGGTTGGATACAAGTGTATCATATTTGAAACACACCATAATAGCTTTTTAATCAAAATATGTTGTAATAAAAAAAAACTTGTATTTAGTCAAATTTGTTGCATGATGAAATTCATAACAACCGTTCAAGATCTGGGCTAACGTCAAGATATAACAATTATATATGAAAAATACATGTTTAGTAGAAAATGTGAGCAACAAGAAACGTTATAAATACCAAAGCCCTAAAGATAAATTATACAATGCATCCAGAATGTTCCATCAGCAGTACTTTGTTTTACAATGAGTAACAATAGGGAGATAAGATTTTCAAGAAGAGTAATAAATGAGCAATGAACAGTAAAAACGACGAAGCGAAATTGCTACAGACAAACACGCTCACGAATTTAATCTTTTATACCTCTATGAAAATCTAATGTATGTTCACAAAAGTATTAATTTGTTTAATAAAAAAAGGGATAATCACAATGTTAATACAAGAAATAAAGATGAACTCGCTGTTGCCATTTGTAGACTTCATAAAGTTGGTAAATCGTTTAAAGGGCACGGTGTACGCTTTTATAACAAACTCCCAAGAGATATACAAAAATTATCAATAAACAAATTTAAAAACATAGTTAAACAAAAACTTTATAAAAAGGTTTACTATAAAATATCAGATTATTTAGATGACAAAAACTCTTGGGATTGAAAATGCTCAAACTCGAACCTATTGTTTTGTAAAAGGATCATTAAATAGAATAACCAGCCTTGTTTTCTTGGCAGTAGATGAAAACTGATATTTCAAAGTGATCCTTGTGATTTTAAGGAATAAATGAATTTTGACTTTTTTTAATTCTGAATTCCCATGATTAAAACATGAAACCATAAAGTCTTATAGCGAGTCAGTTCAGGCAAAGATGTCACTTGCCGCTTTGCGATTGAGGACGCTATGTCGTTGTTAAAGCTTTGTCATTTGCAAAGCGGGATGCAAAGCGGGTTTCGACATCTTTGCCTGAATTGAAACGCAATAAGACTTGATGGTTAGGCCCCGATGGTTAGGTACGTAGAAGCCCTTGTTCCATACGCCCATAGGTCATGGTAACCGATTATCACCTTGATGGAATTAAAAAAAAACGATCTTTGATCTTTGATAACCTCTGTGGCGCAGCGGGCAAAAGTCCGCCTGAGACGCAGAAGGTTGCGGGTTCGATTCCCGCCTTAGGACAAATGTTTGTGTGATCTGAATATTTGTCTCGGGTCTGGGTGTTTTCTATGTATGTTTTGTATGTATTTACAAAAAAAAAAGTAGTATATCAGTCATGTAGTTCCCATATTACAAGCTCTGCTTAGTTTGGGGCTAGATGATGCTGTGTGAAAAATGTCCAGTTGGGTTGGATATCATCACCTGCCCACATCAGTCTACTGTTGGGCATAGGTCTCTCCCAATACACGCCACTGAGTTGTGTTTGACTTTTCTCATCCACTCTCTGCGCCGCTTATATGACTTAAGATATCGTTTACCCCAACGCTTTTCGGTTGTTCGGCATTATATTACTGTTCAAGAAAAATAACAACACCATTTGTGTCACCTGTCACATTTCATAACTGTCATTGTCATGTCACATTTTGAGTTTGACAGTTCCTTATTGTGACCTCTCTCTTGCCTCGTATCTCCATCCATGAACGTTTGCGCTTGTAAAATTAATTCTATAAAAACTAAATAAAATACAGTTCAAAATGTCTATCCGGGTTTTTGTTTCAACAATTACGACCAGCCCACTGCCACTTCAGCTTGCTAATCATCTGTCCAAATAAGCTCACTGCGGAACTAGAAATAACTCACATAGTTTGGTGGTAATACTTTCCCGGACGAGTTTTTCACAAATAGCTCAACTATTAATTTTATTTTCTTCTAAAATGTACTATAGTTAAACTAATTTAGTGCTGTGAATTGTCCGCACTTGACCTCGGTAAATCTTTAGAGCAATCAACCTTGCCTGCCAGCAGATACAGGGCTGCTGCTTGAGCACGGACCGATACCCTCTACAGTAGAGTGTAAGGGATCTCCCACACGCAGGCGAGGAGCGGCGAGCGGAGCGGAAAACTTCACGAAATGTGTAGGAAACGCCTATATGTTTTGAATTAACGGCATCGGTGCGGCGGCGGGTAAGAAGCCAGCGACACATGAGGTGCGGGTTTAATTCCCGCTGCGGGATAAATTTTTGCTTGTGGTGTTGTGGTACAGCGGTACTCGTAGTTTCTGATACCCACGACACAGGGAATCCTAGTGTAGGGTCAGGACTATGTATGTAATTATTGTGTGTTTACATATTTATTAATAAATTTCAAAAACCATTCTTCCCACTCAAAACTAGCGGGGGAATGGGAATAACTCAATTTAAAGGGTAGGTAGGAAAACGTCTATTGACACCGTTGAAGTCCAAACATCTAACAAAACGATCAACGAAACGTCATCAAGAGAATTTTAAAACACGTAGTATAGTCGTAATAATATCTTAATAAAAAGTCCTTATGATCTCTCAGCTTTGAAATGAAACTCCACTCAAATATACTATTCATTTAACCCCCCTTTTTCAGTTATCATTGCTTCTCTTTGGCTTAGCCAATGAAATCTCCAACACCGCTTCTGCTTATCGCTACGCTTGTGTACAAATCCAAACTTGATTAACTATTGCAAGGCGGGAATGTAATCAGCTTTTTAAAACTACTAGAATTGCATTGTCATCATCATCATAAGTATGAAGAAGTCCACTGCTGGGCATGAGCCTCTCCGAAATAATGCCGAGAAGAAAGGGCCACCTCAATCCACCGGCTTCGTCCGGTTCGTAGTCGCCATTCGATAACCTTTCTTTCCCAGCGGTTTTCGGTTCTGCAAGCTATAATGGGTAGGCATTACGATCTGAACTTGTTCGTTCAACATATACGCTGATAAATACATACATACATATATTCACGCCTGTTTCCCGGAGGGGTAGGCAGAGACCAAGGATTTCCATTTGCTACGATCCTGGCACACCTCTTTCGCTTCATTCATCCTCATCACATTCTTCATACAGGCTCGACGGTTTAGTGTACTTCTGACCTGGCCTTTCTCTAAAATGTCTCCAATTTGGTCAGAGTACGTTCGCCGAGGACTTCCTCTACCAACTATCCCATTCACGCTCGCCTTGTATACTTGTTTTGTTTATCTACTAACTATTAATGCTGATAAATTAATAAATAATTTTGGAATAAAATATAGATATAATTTTAATTCGACATTTAGGCACAGCGCAGACAAGTAGAAATGATAAGGAAAACAGTAAAGTATTATAAAATACAAAGGATAAAGGTGGTAAATATGTAGGTACCAATGTAACTAATTATAAACAGTAGTACCTATATTAGATGGGTACCAAAAAAACACCATTGCTAAAGGCGACAGTCAATTTTGCAGTGATATGATTCCAAAATGTATCAGATAATCTCATTGCCTTCATTATCAATGGAGGTGGAACCGAAATGTTAAATAAATAATTCTCGACTATGTTTCACACATCATCATCTAGCCCCAAAGTAAGCAGAGCTTGTGTTATAGGAATTATATGACTGTTATACTACTTATATGCTTTTTTGTACATACATACATATAATACATATAAATATGAATGAGTGGTATACTGAGGAGGTATGGATGATACTGAGCAGAGCAACTGCTTGTCCTTTTGTGAAAAGCAGATGGTGAAATCAGATCATGTAGTATATTCCTTAAATGAAGTCTATACAAGATTGACTATGGTCTATACAAGATCTTTTTTTTAAATAAATAAATAAACACCATAGTCCTGACCATACACTAGGATTCCCTGTCGAGAGTATCAGGAATTACCGTGATACCAAGACCCTGAACAAAATCTGCAGAACGCACAAACTTTTGTCTCGCAGCGGGAATCAAACCCGCATCTCTTGCAATGCATCCGGTTACCCTACCATCGTGCAGTCGTCTTAACTGATTTTGTTACAAGTTGATAAAAAACGAAATGCAAATAAGCATTGATCGCTTGATCCCATGACTATACAGGGTCAAGAAGAGAAGTTTATCGTAAAAACGTCACGTATGCCATACTCAGGTTATCTGGAAAAGCTTTTACTTTAAACTTACGCTCGTATTACTGTGTATATGTCGTAGCCAAAACGTACAAGCCGCTCTATTACATAACGACTAACTGTTTTACAAAACAGTGCTGTTTTCTAATTTGACGTATTGACGTTCAGCCGGATCAGCACGGCTAAACGAACACCAGATTGTTAGGGTGTTTTTCGTTCTCAAATCAGCTTCAAACAGTTTTACATACAGACGCGCCGGTTTGATAATATTATTAGTTCAAAACATAATACGATAAGAACTTAAATACTAACCTTGGAACCTTTCCTCTCCTCTGTTTATGGGTAAACATTGGCAGCCTTTTTGTTAAACGTATTACAATGACATTTAGGCTGGCGTAAATACGACAAACTGCAAAACAGCACTGTTTTGTAAAGTAGCTAGCCGTTATGTTAAAATGCGGGTTATACGTTTTGGCTGCGACATATATTATTAAAATACCACATAGAAAATTCTAGAGTTCAAGGTCTAGATTCGCGTGGCACTCGCAGGCCTAGAAAAAAAGTCACGAGATCTGTACTTGCGATTCATATCTCATTTTACATTTCACTAATTACAAGCGGCATTTTTCTCTTGGGAAATATTTGTTAGTATATTTACAAAAATTAACAAAAACAAAAAAAAAACTGTATTTACATCACATGCATATTCAGTGAGTAGATCATCCAGGATACCAAGTAGTGGGTAGTTAGAGGCACGCCCAAAAATACGTTGGACACGTCAGCGTTTTGGATGTAATAATCTTTAGATTATAAACTATTTTGAATTAGCAACATTATGATAAAAGATCTGACATTATATAGTTATGTTATTATTCTATTTGATCACTTAGGTTGACAATGCCCCTATACAGCAGAGCCATTCCATAATTATTGACATGTAACCCAATAATTTTAACATTACGTATGTTCTTGACAATGTACCCTTTACAGCAAAAATTCAATGTAACCTATTTATGTAAACATTCATAATAAATAAATAAATAATGCTGGACATTTTCCACACAGTATCATCTAGCCCCAAACTAAGCAGAGCTTGTATTATGGGAACTAAATGACTGATATATTAATTATATACTTTTTTTTTGTAAACACACATATTATACATAGAAAACACCCAGACCCGAGACAAATATTTGTAGATGATACAAACATTTCTCGCGGCGAGAATCGAACCCACAACCTTTCGTCCACTGCGCCACAGAGGTCGTCATAGGTAGGAAAGTTAAATACTTGCCTGTTTCTAGCACCCTTCCAAGTCCTACAATGTAAGTTTTCGTAAGTGTTCTGTAGGTTCTTATGGCTAAAAATAAATGAGTATGAATAAGCAGTCTACATGCAGCTCGCAATCCTATCGCCGCTTATTGGAACAGTAACTGATAGTTTATGCCTACGAATGTATTACAAAGAATTATTTAAACGATCGATGGCATGCTCCATCGATAAAGTGCTCTGAAAAGCGGAGATCACCTTCCATTCTGCCACGTTTCATTACAAGAACATAATGTGACGAGCTAACTACGGTACGCTAGCGCCATCTCTTATCAAATGGACGCACTACTTATTACCGCCATCTAGTATCGACTGGCACAAACCGCGCTAGAAAAGGACGGTAGTTTCCAGAACGTTCGAGACGGTACGATACGGGGCGGAGCGAAGTGAGACAGTGTGATGGCCACGCCTCCTACTAGATCGTTCTGGAAGAGACGTCTTATGAGATGTATAAGCGCGGCAAGCGGCCGGTAGAGTCAGTTTCTTTTCAAGATTGGAAAGTTAATTATTGGAAGTAATTCGAAAGCGATACCCAGTGACTAGTGAAGTGACCGTTGCGCTAGTGTTGTACCAAGTGATACAGTGTTTTAGTGTTTTTATTTTCATTGTGTAGTTTCGTTGTTATTTGTTCTGTTGACATTTTTATTGAGTGATTTATTAATACAGTGTTAATTTTGGTGTTTCATTGGACTTAATTATTTTATCCTAGCTCGTAACAATATCATTTCAAAATTGATGAAACAGAAATGGAAAGGATGGATGAAAGAAAATTAACTAAACGAGCAAATTAACTATCAAGTGAATGAGCGAAATTTGAATCCTTGATCATTCTACCTCATTCAGATTTAAGACGACCTCTGTGGCGCAGTGGAAAAAGGCCTTCCTGAGACGTAGAAGGTTCGATTCCCGCCACGAATGTTTGTATTATCTACAATTATTTATCTCAGGTCTGGGCGTTTTCTATGTATAATAATGTATGTATTTACAAAATATATATACAAATAGTATAATGCTCGAATTCATAGTCGGGGGCTGAAACGTCATTCAAAATCCATCATTCAGCATTCGCCTAGAGGCTAACGCTGGAATTCATAGTCGGAGGCTGAAAACGTCATTCAAAGTCCATCATTCAGCATTCGCCTAGAGGCTAACGCTGGAATTCATAGTCGGGGGCTGAAACGTCATTCAAAATCCATCATTCAGCATTCACCTAGAGGCTAACGCTGGATTTCATTGTCGGGGGCTGAAACGTCATTCAAAATCCATCATTCAGCATTCGACTAGTCATATAGTTCCCATAACAGAAGCTTTACTTACTTAGGGGCTAGATGATGCTGTGTAGAAAATGTCAAGGATTATTATTTTCAAGATTATTTTCGAGCAAGTTTGTCGACGGAGTAATCCGTTGAATGTAAAGCGTGTCAGATAATCCCTGCTAGAATCTTCGAGTGGATATGTCGACTGTCTCTTGAGCACCTCTGGCAAACTGCTGCTGATCAACTGTTAAGATAGGAACTTTCTGAAATGGTTATTTAGTAAAGAGTTTACCAACACTTAAGGTACTCTATGATGACCTCAGTGTCGCAGTGGAAGGCTCGCCTGATGCAGAAGATTGAGGGGTACGATTCCCACCGCGGGACAAACGTTTGTATGATCTTCAAATATTTGTCTCGGGCCTGAGTCTTATATGTATTATGTGTATGTATTTCCAAAAAAAATCTTTTTAATGTTATAAACGTGAGAGTTTGTGAGGATGGATGTTTGTTACTCTTTCACGCAAAAACTACAGAACGGATTTTGATGAAACTTTACACTAATATAGTTTATACATCATATTAATACATAGGCTACTTTTTATCTGAGTATGCGGGCGAAGCCGTGGGCAGAAGCTAGTATGTATATAAGTAGTTTATCAGTCATGTAGTTCCCATAGCACAAGCTCCACTTACTTTGGGGCTAGATGATGCTTTGTGAAAATATTCAGTGTTTTAATTTTTTTTAATTGGTATTGAATACTTGAGTGGTCGAGTGTGATCGCATCAGCTGATCTTTAGTGCTTTGAGGCAGCCTCTTGAGCACTCGAGTGGAACTGTTGCTGATAAACTATAAACCAGAATATTCTGGATTGACGGATAAAAATTAAAGATAAAGAAGGCCTTTTCTCTAGCCATATATAAAGCTCGCGCTAAAACCTTCTATCAATCCCAGAATTAATAGTTTTTGCTTGATCCTGTTTTACTGAGTTGCGAGTGTGCGTATGTATAAGTATTTATATGGATAAGTATTGTACTTGTATGTATATAAACATATATATTTATATACAAAATAGATATATGTTATTATCTATTATATCTTACTGTAGTTTTATGCATAAAATTATTTAAGGTAGTTTACAAAAATTATAAAGTACACGCCCGGCCACTTCAAAATCATATAATAATCCTCGCCATCCAAAGGTTGTCTGAAAGAGATCGCTTAAGCGATAAGACCGTCCATTGTACCTTTATCTTAATGTGTTATTGTTTATTTTGTTTATATCATAATGTGTACCTACAATAAAGTATTTTCATTTATTAATTCAATTAAAATTGTAACAATATTTTATGACTTCGATGGCGCATAGCCAGCTGTAACGCAAGAGGTGTGGGTTCGATTCCCATGCGATTCCACGATTCAAATGTTTGCATGTTCTGCAGATATTTATCACGTACACCGCCAACCATTTTTACTACCGGAATACCTTTTACCAAGGTATTCCGCAACAGATTGTTTTTGTTGAAATGTTTTTTTTTTTGAACCGATTTTATTTTAAGATTCTATACGTAGGTTATAGTTACGTGAGGATTTTTTTAACTTGTCACTAATATTAAACCAGCCCCATGTATAATACTTAATATTCAGACTCTCTCAGCAACATACGAGTATAAGACGGCAGACCGCAATTATCTGAAGGTCTGTCGCGGCGCGATAACGCGCGATGATTTTGCATCTACTTTTATTGAACCTTAGGGGCACTTACACTCAACAACCAGACAACCCTGACCACGAACTTGAGAATTATCTTTGAAATTATAACTCTTAAAGTACTAGATCCTAGGTTCTTGACTAAACTCCAGGTCTAAAGTTCCTTAGTATTCAATGGATATTATATTGAGCCAAGCTACATAAAAGGTCATCGCATAATTTCTCCGCCTTTTTATTACCGCTCGGATTTATCTCTTCCTGCGTGAGCGTAAAGGTTGCAGATGTGTGAATTAGTTATGCTTAAGAGCGTCTGTTAGCAGTGTCGTGTGTCTGTTTTGAGGGAGAAAGTATATATCCAATTTCCAGTGAATTTCTTCAGGCTGCTGAAAGTATCCATGCTCAATTTCTAAGTTTACCAAATAATGGAACTAACTCCGTCCGTGCAAATAGGAATCGTGTAGTGGAATGAAAAGCAAGCAGTAAGTCATCTCAATGACAATGAAATGGCTGCCGATGGAGCATAAAGGTCTTGAAGAGACCTATCCGTTTATCGTTTTATCCTTTTATCGTTTTTCCTTTTTATCTTTTGTTTTGTATCTGTTTTTATTTTGTATTGTGTTTTTGTTTTTCTTGTCAAATTTATATTGTAAAAACGGGAATTTTCACGTACTGCACTATCGGTGAAGTTACCGACTAAGTTTCGACTCACGCGTCGCGCCGTGCACTACGGCGCGACGCGGAAGGAGAAAGTCGCAACCACTCACCCAGATGAAGACTCTCGGAATGAGTCGAAACTTAGTCGGTGCCTTCACCGATAGTGCAGTACGTGAAAATTCCCGTTTTTACAAAATGAATAGTTAAGTTCACGATAGTTTTTGGAATAAAATTTTCAAATTTACTTATTTGTTTTGTATCCGTATGTGTTGAATAAACATTTTATCTATCTATCTATTCTTACCTTGAAGAAACCCGGACTTGGGTATCTTAAACTACGCATTTTCATTTACGCTTGTGTGATGTCAGCCATCTGAAGAATCCCAAAGGTTAAAATAAGCAGTGATTCAGTGGACTGTGTGCTTTAACAACGCCGATTTAACATTCAAATGTTCTCTGCAAAACACGCGAACTTCAACAAAATTGCGAAATGCATTTTCTTTAGCATTTCTGGCGATGCAGAAAATCTCACGTAAAATCGGAAATCTATAGTGCAAGTACCTATAAGGTTGAGACAAATAAGGTCGTTGAACTTTACATTACTTACCAGTCCGTCTGAGTGGGTTTGGATGGTGATGGCTTTCGTGACATGTGGAGGGAATTACTTTGAAACTCGTAAGAACCTAGTACCCCATTGAGAGGCAAGATGAAAATTTTAAGTAGGCACCTCACTTCTCTGGAGATCTATATCAATAATAATAATAATGCTGGTAATTTTTCACATAGTATTGTCTAGCCCTAAAGTAAATACATACATATTATACAGGGTGTGGCGTAATGAGTAGCCAACACTTAGGATTACAGCCCACATTTTTTTTTACATCACAGGAGGTTAAACTTTGAAAACATAAGTAAAATACTTTTTTGCCAAATATATTTCTAAAAAAATACTGTACCTATGACAGAAAAATAGTAGGTAGCATTTGGATAGTACACTTATCTAAGAATGTTATATCAAAAACAGGTTGAGAAAGTTCCTTAATTTGTGATCATGGCGTTGAAAAAAATGCACAAGGGTAAAAAATGGCATTTTTACTAGGTAAATTTTTAAGTTTTTTGAACAGTAATGATAGCCCCCACCCGTAGATAAAGTGTAAGCTACTTATCACGCCACACCCTGTATATAGAAAACACCCAGACCAGAGACAAATATTAAGTTCATATGCGTTAATTAGTCTGTAGTTCTTTTATTCATTTATTTACCGATGTTTTTCTCCTAGTCTTTTGAAAATCGGATATCAGCGCCGGCAGACGACGTAGTCCAAAGTTAAGCTGCGACGCAAAAGGTGCTGGTTCGATTCCCGCTGACAGGACAAATGTATGCATATGATATTTGATCTAAGTCACCCAGACTTAAGTATCTGATGGCAATAAAAAATGCCCGCATTTCAGTTACGAGTAAGCTGTATCTAAAATCAGTACAATTAATCTTATAATTCTTTGAAAGTAACTCTTAAGAGATCCATTGGACAACCTCTGTGCCTCAGTTGGCAAAGGCCCGCCTGAGACGCAGTAGGTTGCGGGTTCGATTCCCGCCGCGAGAATTTTTTTTGTATGATCTGCAAATATTTGTCTCGGGTCTGGATGTCTTCTATGTAAAATAATGTATGTATGTTTTTACAAAAAAAATATAAGTTGTATATCAGTCATGTAGTTCTCTTAACACAAGCTCTGCTTACTTTGGGACTAGATGATGCTGTGTGAAAAATGTCCAGCATTATTTATTTATTTGTTTAGATAATGGAATAGAAGTGGCCAAGTGGTACCCCGACTTTCAATCCGGAGATTGTAGGTTCGAACCCGCTGTGCACCAATGGATTGTTCCACTCCAAAAAAATATGTGCGTATTATCACGTACTAAAAATAATAAATGCCCTACAATTCTAAGGCAAAATTATGCAATCGGTCAGTGTTCCAATTAGCGGCGATGGATTTGCAACCTGTCACGTGGAACTACTTGAGAAACGCGAGTATATGCCAAGAATAATGTTTTGACGTACTTCCGACCACCCCCATCATCAAAAATCTACACTCAGTGTGTAGATTTTTGATTTTCTCAAAAATCTATACACTGAGTATGTATCTGAGGATTTTCATCATGCAAAATATACCTAGTTATGAGCGTTTTTTTCTTTGTATAGTCCCAGGGTAACCTTTACATTTTTGTGTTCCAGCATTTCCAGTTTTATGTTAAGCTTATGAATTTTATACTTCCTCGTAACGTTGACCTGTTTGATCCGGAACTTTATGAGCACTTGGAAAGTTCACTTATTACTTTGAGAGAGTACTTCCATGCAAAATTTCATGACAAAACGTAAGGGATTTTCGGAAAATGCTTTTATTTGGTGTGTTTAATCTACGTTTGTGTAAATTCTGCTTAGACTTTCTACCACACTAGTGCTCGTAATGAGTAGTTTGTTATAATCAAAAAACATAAGCAATATTTAGTACAGAGTCTAGACATATACCTCATACTTAGTTTTCTTTTCACGCTAACCCCATTTGTCAAGGAAAAACTTGGCAGCAGTCACGTGAGATTTCCACAGCTAATGTAATTTACATACAATTCAATTTTTTCCGTAGGCATTAACGCCAACAGAAAGTGGTTATTGTCTAGACACCCTGGTATAATAAAATTTAGATGGGTCACCGAAAAATGGCACTGGGAATTCAACAAAGTGGAATGACAGTTTAAAATTACGCTTGAAGCAGATGCTAATTTTGTTTGGTTAAATGAGGCATCTGAAAACCTTTATTCTTCAAAAAGTACCATCCAGTGTACGACTACTGTCAGGATGATAATTCCTCTAGAAAGTCAAAGTTAATAGGTTTTTATTCATTGAAATGACAAAATATCAAAGCCGATTAACGATTCCTCGCGCGCGCGCAAGCTTAGAAGAATCAGGCAACACTAAATCTTGTTTTTTTTATTTTTATTTGATATAATAAATAACAAACAGCCAACATACATAGTCCTGACCCCACACTAGGATTCCCTGTATCGTGGGTATCAGGAACTACGAGTAACGTAGTAACACAAAACCCAGTCCCGTTGTAATGGAGCCATAATCAGATCGATACAATATCACTATTTGTTTTGAGCGTCAGAATTATGAACCAATATCACTTAGCACAAAAGTTCGTTCGAGCGATACATGACAGGTACCTACACGACCCTTTCTTTTTTTGGTTCTTGTAAAATGAGCATCATCTGTTAATCATAAAACGAACTCAATAGGCTAGTTTTGTGAAGAGACATGGAAGCTGTCAAAGAGGTAATGGAAAGAAACGATTTATTATACGTAAAAACAAAACACTTAGCTCGGCCGTTTTAGACCCGCTGTGTTAAGGACTCTGTGTGCTCTACAAAGCTGATAAGGAAGAATTTCTTTATTTATGAGTGGGTTTTTACGATGTGAAATATTTGGCATGTACTTTTTTTTCTTTCGTGCCGTTCACCCTTAGCTTTACACACATGTGTAAAATTGTTTGTTTAAGGCATGATACTTATAAGTGAATGTTATACAATAATATTAATAGCAAAGTGCATGGTATCAACCTATGCTATTCCCAGCTTAGACGTCAAAGTTGGATATAGATAGACTTACGAAATGATCATGATTCCATGAAGTTAGTAAAATCTATGATTCATATTGTGAAACGAGTATTCTTATATACCATTGGGAAAGTTAATTATTTTTAAAGTATTTTGGAATATAAATCATGTTATCATGAATCTTTGGGAGCTACTTTAATTCACCGTGTGAGCTACTTGTATCTTCGTGGTTGAAGATGAGTTTTTTTTATGTACACAAATTTTATTTTATTTCCATGTGAGGTGGAGCCGAATCGAACTATGAAGTAGGCGGTGACCTTGCTGTTGTGCTGACCGGCCAATCATACACTTGGAAATGTCAATGGAGTTGCGTTCGCGCCGTTTCCAGGGGTAGGAGAATCGATGGGATAGGAGAGGCAGTCGGGTTTTAGGAGGGAATGAAGGGAGTCGTTTAAGGAGAGAGTTTGCTAGACTCGAGAGCTTTTAGAATCAGTGTTTTTGATTTGGGGTACTTAGCTCCTGAGTAATTGGTTTAACTTCGATTGAGTTTAATTTAAATTTGAAGATGTATAACGATAAATTCAGTGATCTTGGGCGGTTTCCTGTTAAAAGTTAAGTTTATTTGTACACTGTTGAGACAATTCGATTGATATAAGTTTGATTTGAAGTACTGAGCCAGGTGGTGGCAAGGCAAAGGCACAATGGTTGTCTAATTTAATTAACCTTTTAACTTATATCAATCGTACTTATTGTCTATTGTATAAATCTATGTGTGTTCTTCCTAGGTCTGCAGTTAGTCCGCCTATTTTTCAGGCCTGTCCCGTAAATCTCTACTGAGATACTGTGTGGCAGAGTTTCACACTTGATAAAAGAGTAATCTGGATTATTTGTCGGTAGGGTAGCTTATAAGGTCCGTCTGATCTTATAACTCCCGAGGCTTATGGGAAGCAAAGAATAAATAGTCTTCTAGGTTAAGCTCTGCCTAGACTGGGAGATTCTCTATTCCGCAAAAGTGGCGGGACAACTAATCCAAAATCTAAAATTGTCCATCAGCGGATAATAAAATTTATAGATTAATTCTAGAGTAAGCTAGTCTTATTGCTTGATTTGCTGCCTGTTGTATTTTTAGTTATGTGTTGTGTGTAATAAACAAATGCTGAATTTCTGGTTTCTATTCTAATCATTTTCTTTAACAAGATAGATATTCAACAAAGATCAAAGATATTCATAAATTCAATTATTCACTAACTTCTCACTGCAGTATATTACAGCAATTCTTAAGCAATAGACGTGGAATGATACATTATTTGACTCTTACACATTTTAATAGCATTTTAATTAATCTCGATTTAATCTTGAATAAGTACAAGTGCTATAACACTAGCAGCCGCAGTGTTCAGAGGCCTCTATAAAAAAAATAATACAATAAAATAACAATATATATATTCGTCACAAAAAAATATCATGATCATGATCTACATATACAGCACCAGGAGAAGTACTATGCTTAATTAAATCGAGGGTCTGATGAAGGACCAAAAGCTCCCAAATATCATAGCACCATCGCGGACGGTGGTTAAGCTCACAAGTGATTATGCGGTCGAGCTATAGTCAAACAGCTATTTTGATTAAGTATCATTCTACGGTCTAGACTATTTACAACGTAGGTAGTTCAACCAGTTAACTCTTAACTATCCGACAAAGGATTTATCGAGCAGATTTTGATATGTTTCAAAAATAAAATAGACCCTGAAGCGAGACTATATTTATGTAAGTTTGGAAGAGCACTGCAGTTTCACATCAACAAGATCGTTGGGTCAGTAAGTACATTAACGATTATCATTCTTGGTTAAAGGCCAGGGTGGGTCCGTCACACTGTGGGTCGATCACGCTTACCCATGGCTATCGAGATGACAATCAATTTTGACACTTCCAGTTCCCCATATGAATGGCCCATCCATCAAATTGCGATTACACTGGTTCCCCATCGCTTGATTCCCATACCCAGACCAAACTGAAGACCATGAACCATCCATGAACGAACGAAACTTGTGATTTTCACAAGTAACCGAATCACGCTTATGCCATGCCTCCATCTCGATAGCCATGGAAATGAAACAGAAACATTTGTCCCACAGCGGTAATCGAATTTGCACCTCTTACATCCTAGCTGACCACCGAGGCCGTCCTTACTCAGCTTCAGTTAACATTCGTCGACATTATAATACAATAAAAAGGTACACTTAGAGATCCTCTCCACTCCACATTAGATCAACAATCAACAACACAATATGAGAAATTAATCACCAAAATGGGATCTGATTCACTTCACCCAAAGTGACCCTTGTATCTCTCTTTAGCCCTTTATTAGTAAAGACAAAAAGGACATTATCCAAGTTGATGGGACTCTTAATCATCTATGTAACGGAAGAGTGAATTATAGGTGGCTTTGATAGCAGATAGAAAGATAGAAAGAGATTTATTAATAAAAATACTCGATCGAGCGAAACAAAAAGATTTATGGTTAGAAATATATATGGCATGGTTCTTTAATTCTGTAATAAATACTTTATCAATAAAGTTTTCGGTCTAGTTTGTGTGACCATAGGTCGCTGGTTCATATACAGTTCGAAGGACCACGTGGGAGTCAGTGGTGGTGTATCGGAATGATAAATATCCTCAATTTGCTGTGAAAACAGTTTTTATCGTAGGAAGAATCACAGCGCACACACCTGACCGGAAGAAGAGAGAGATGTTTCCACACGCTTTGTTACCTAGTAAATAATCTACATACTTAGGCCTGATTTCACCAAAACAATAACAGGTGGTTAAATGCTTATCAAAGCTTATTAATGCATGTTTTCATTAGCATCTGTTATCATAATCAATGGTTAGACTTGACCATCCGTTTATTTTATTGGTAAACTCAAGCCTAAATCGATTATAGAATTGTATATCTTGGAAACCTACCCATACAATTATTGAAGATCTTTGCATTGTTTTCTGCTATAAGTATACTTGTCCTTTTAAGCTTATTTTTCAGAGATTATAGACTATTAATAATCAATGATCTCGGTGGCGTGACAGGCGAGTAGCCGGAGACGCAAGAGGCGTTCGATTCCCGCTACGGAACAAACTTTTACATTTTCTGCATATATTTGGGTTTTGTGGTACCACGGCACTCGTAGTTTGATACCTGCAATACAGTGAATCCTAGCGTGGGGTCAGAATTATGTATATGTATGTATGTATCTATATTTTTTTATAATAATGTATTCTGTATAGTGCACTAAAAAGCCTTCTTAAAGATAGCGTATGGAGAAGACGCAGACGAGATTAATCGATAAAGTAAAAGTTTTCTACCCACAGAATAAGACAAACTGTTTGTTTATCTAGTTTGCGAGGGTTTTCACGATAAATAACGTATTGAGATATAAGTCTTTTTGAAGGTAGAATAGATATCAAAAATGAAAGTCCTATGGAGATTTAGATTTATGTTGTTTAACTTTATGTTCTTCGTAACGACTGAACAGATTTGGATAGTAAAAGTATAGTTAGTGATCTAGAATAGCACATACGCTACCGTATTGTGTTTTAATTATTAAACAGTAAGTAATACACGAGCGAAGCCTGGACAGAAGCCAGTATTAAAAAGTATAACATTGCCATAAAAGGTCGTCAAACTAAAGGCAAATAACCTTAAAATCAAAGCTCACTAAATCAACAAGTGCTATTTCATTTTAAGATCGTTCTATTCGGTTAACATTTGTCAGAAATAACATTTTATTATGAAAATAACTCTCTCTAGTTCGAGTGTAATATACATATACTAAGTTATCTTTACAAGTCTTAAAAATATTAAACGACTTTGCATATTTTAACCCCGTAGATTTGTAATTTTAATTTTTGTCTGTACCATTTTGATAAAATTATTTCATTAATAAAATCTAGAAAGTTGAATTTGGTTACAAATGATCGCCTAAACACTGCTTCGGAGTTCAACAGTCAAATTAAGAATTCTTGCCGCGTTTTTCACCATAGACTATTTTATTCCAAAAACTATCGTGAACTTGACTATTCATATTGTAAAAACGGGAATTTTCACGTACTGCACTATCGGTGAAGGCACCGACTAAGTTTCGACTCATTCCGAGAGTCTTCATCAGGGTGAGTGGTCGCGACCTTCTCCTTCCGCGTCGCGCCGTGCACTATACACTATGAATATATATAATATGTGCGTTTTTATAATATGAATGTCCATAGACTAATTTTACACCTTACAGAATGTTCTGATGGACAGCAAAAATGTATATTTGCCTACCTATATACAATGATTTATTAGTTACATAGTATTTATTTGTTACAATAAGTTGTCTAAGTTAATAAAGTAAGTTTCAGTCACTCTTTTTATAGAGTGTTTTTTTATACAACTCAATTTCTGGTTATTAGTCTGGTTGTATCTCGTTACTTCGTCTTCTAAGGGTCTAATGTCATTGTTAAATATTATAATGTAATTTGCTTCACAATGTATGTACCTGCTTTCCACTAACCATGATATATACGCATGTTTTAGAATACCATCTACCTCAAAAAAATGTGTTTTTTAATGTATTTTATAAGGATTGTTTTCTGTCTTGTGTGCCAAAATAAATAAATAATTTATAAGGTGCCATTACATAACATTCCACGTGCAAGCCCATCGTCGTACTAGTACTGTAACTAATGGCACGTGCCTTCAGAACTGTTGTTTCTAAGACATGCCAGTATTCTGACGATGTTTCCGTCACTGTTTAAGAGCACTATCATCGCACATAATAATACATTTTTCAAACAGAAAAATTTTAAGCCGAGACAAAAAGAGGTAGGAGAGAGACTCTTCTCAGTGACGTATATATGGGGTTGTCTTTACCTTAAACTGCCTACCATAAGTAGGCAGTTTTGTCTTCGAGACGCTGTTTGAGGTTTCTTCTGTGCGCTCCCTGCTCAATGACCGGGTCCAATAAAATGAAGTCTGAAGTTCAGGTATTTCAAAGTCGGTGTGAGGAGTGCTGATGAATGAAAGTTTGATTTATTTTCTGTTTCGAAAAACTATTTCGAAATAAGAGCTTTTTTCGAAATACAAACAAAAATAACAAACAAACTTACGGCACAACCGTTGAAGCGGTCATCATAGCCTATGGAGGCTTGCAACATCAGAGGTATTATACATGTGTTTTAAAAATATCAAAACATTGAATCATCATCAGTCTATATTAGTCCACTGCTGAACATAGTCCTCCCCTAATGAGCGCCATAGCGCCCTGTCTTCAGCTTGCCGCATCCAGCTTCTGCCTGCAGGTCATGACGGGTAGGACGCACTGATTGTTAAAGAGGTTTTGTAGCTCCTGTATAACAGGGGCTCCTCCTGCTTTTAAAAGCTCTGATGTAATTCCGTCCTCACCAGGGGCTTTTCCATTTTTAAGCTGCCTCAGAGCTAACACAATCTCATCTTGACTAACGTCTGGCAGTTCGTCGGTATAGTGGCGCATCAGAGTGGCTCTGGAATCGTGGTGGTCTCGTCGGGAACGAGGAAAACATTGAATATCAAATTTCAATTGTGGTTTCTTGAAAGTAATCGCAATTCAGCTTAAGTAGGCTACTTTTATCTTGGATATACGGGCGAAGCCGTGGGCAGTAGCTAATCAATTATAATTTGAAAGACCGTGAAAATATATTTTTATACTTTGAACAAGTTTTTCAGGAACAAATAATAACCGACTCCAAGTAACGTGAAGTTGATAAAAAGACCAATATTATACTTCAAAAAATAATCTTTAAAATCGATTCAAAATTGACGAAGATATCGCGTAAAATAAACACATAAAATAGACTAATTGAGAACCTCCTCCCTTTTTTTTAAGTCGGTTGAAAACAAGATTAAAATTGACTTTTACTTTGTTAGTAAATTTTCCCCTAACTTTCAGTCAATTCAACAAATTGAATTGAAATAAATACTTCAAACAAACAGCGAGGTACGGCGTTAATTTGATTTAGGTACCTTTATCAAAACAAATGCAAAGTTCAGTCTTGGGTTTTCCATAAGAAAAGCTTTGTAAAAATATATTCTTTCATGAAAATTGAATTCCACTATCCAAAGGAGATATAGAGTGGTCGCAAGAAACTCTTGAAATCTAATGGTCATACGTGCATCTCTTATGTAAGTACTCCATTCAACTTTCCAATAAAATCATTGACATGTTTCTTTTATTTGTTTGAGATATTTCATAACCTACTTAGGTAATAATAATAATAATAGTTTTTGACAGACGTGCATTTCTTTGAGATTTTTCAGTTAATATATTTTACGCTTTCATTCATAGAAAATTACAGAATAGTCAACAGTAAACCTATTTTTTTTTGCAACATTTTTAAGAATAAATGAAGAAACTCATCGATTCCACCAAAACTGTAAAATTTTCTCCAGTTTAGCATTGTTTACACATCTGACATACGTGACAATCCAAAATGTCATGGCAAAATTTTTGCAAAATTTCAAACGAATTGTACACAAGCGGACTCCAATGCACGCCCTACAACCACCGCTGCCTGCCTCGAGCAGGCAGCGGTGGTTGTAGGGCAGCATGCCGAGCTTCGTCACTGTCCAGCTATAAGAAACCTGTGACCCCCAGGACCAACAGCAAATGAAACAAGAGCAGGCCGCTACCAGTAGCCTCGGCCGCCGCGACCACCTGTGCGACGAGGACCACCGCCTACTTCGCAAGCTGCCGGGCTGTACCCGGTCCATGCTCCGCCACCGACGACGATATAGTGCATCACACAAACTATCATCATTCATACATCATCCCGCAGGGCGCGCTTGTGGCAAGCGTTCGGTGCGTGGCGATACCGCGGAGCCGCGGCCTTGGCCGGCCGGTCGAAGGTGGAGGCGCAAGAGCGGAACCTATGCTCCAAGGGTGGAAGTGTTAAAGGCATAAAGCCGGGAGTAGCGTTTAGTGAAACTGCAGCACACCTCTCGACACCCTTTAGCCGTTCACACCATCGTTGCCTCTACGCTGCCTATCGTTGGAGGCACTTATGGGGCCCGTTTAGTGGACGGCAAGTCATCACCTGCCTATGATTTGATTTGAATTTGAGTCAGAATTGGCAGGTGTCGTTACATCCTACATGGCCCAGCAACCATTCCTTAAGCATTTACTCCTGCAATAATCCAGATTATCACCCAATATATCCAATAGTTTCATCATTCACCATCCAGAAAAAACCGTTTTTATATATTGTATTGTACAAAAAGGCCTCTTAGTGTTAGCTTCGGCTCCACTAATGCTTATAAGGGCTCCAGGTATAAGCCTGAGATTAAACATAAATAAAGAGGATTAATAATAATAATATTATTATTATTATTATTAATAATAAATAAAAATATTATTATTATTAATAATAATAATAATATTATTATTATTATGCCGACCTTGTCGGCTCTGAGGTGCCGTACTTAAGTACGTACCGCAGACGGTTCTCGAGAATGATCGTGCCACGCTCTACTGGGACCGGTCTATCATCACGGACAGGACTATTGCAGCCAATAAGCCTGATATCGTACTGGTAGAACGGTCAGAGCGCCAAGCGATACTCGTTGACGTCACTATCCCACATGATGCTAATCTTGTGAAGGCCGAGATGGACAAACAAGTAAGTACCTAGACTTGGCCCACGAGATTACTGCCATGTGGGATGTGGATTCGACGATTATCGTTCCGATAGTCGTGTCAGTGAACGGACTGATTGCGAAGAGCCTCGACCAACACCTTAAGAGACTTTCGCTAGGCTGCTGGATCAAGGGTCAGATTCAGAAGGCGGTGCTCCTGGACTCGGCGCGAATCGTCAGGAGGTTCCTCTCTCTGCATCCCTAGCCACCGACCGCTTGGGTTCTGCCCTGCGGTTTGTAGTTCTCCGTTTTTATATGTTTTTACTACAATATTTGAATGTAATTTATATTGACTTTGTAGTGAAAAATTTATTTAAGCGAGATTTTACAATAAATGAAGTGTAATAATAATTTGTTTATTTGATCCAAAATACTATTACACAGTTGCTTAATTGCCAACTAAGTTACGAAAACAACTCAATAAATCATTAAATGTAGGTAGTGGCTATGTCAGTAGGCACAAAACCAGGGAATCCTAGTGTGGGGGACACTAGGATTTCCTGTATTCTGGCTATGTGGCTAGTCTCTTCCAAGGGTTTAAGGCATTGAATGTCAAGGTGGGTATATTATAGCTAGGTACAAAGTTGCAATCGGTACTAATAAACTCAATAGACAGGTAGGTAGGTTTACTCCTGGTACATTGGATGTGGACCAAGACAAACAAACAGTAGGTAGGTACCTAAGTACTCATAAGTACCCTAGGCTCATAAGGCGCTTTCATCACACAGTTAAAATGTACTTATGTTACCTACTTCTATAATTAAATGTAATACGTAGGTACCTACCCACGTCATAACAAGACTAGACTATTCATATTGTAAAAACGGGAATTTCCACGTACTGCACCCTGATGAAGACTCTCGGAATGAGTCGAAACTTAGTCGGTGCCTTCACCGATAGTACAGTTTGTGAAAAATCCCGTTTTTACAATATGAATAGTCAAGTTCACGATAGTTTTTAGACTAGACTAGGTAGGTAGAACTAAAATGCAATTAAATACAATTGAACTGTATTAAAATACAATTAACGCAGCGACCGATGCATGAGGTGCGGGTTTGATTTCCGCAGCGTAACAAATTAAGTACTAGTCAAAGAATTAAATAAAGTCTAAAAAGTATCAACCGAAGTTCTTAAGAAAACACACGCTTTATAATTATTCTTATAAAAAAATGTTACCACAGATATGCAATTTGACAAGTAAGCTAACGCGGGAGCGACGACATCTGGCCATCGAACGTTTTTCGAAACAAAAAATACACTGTTTCTGATTAAAATGTTCGTTTTAGAGCTGTTGAAAAGAAACATACACCTTCACACCTCACGAGATTCATTAAAAGCACTCTACGCGGATATTTTCAACGCTAGAGAATTGTAAGATTTTAAGACTCTAATACAACGTTATATTAAAAGTTTTTACTTTAACAGGAGGAAGTGTTTTTTTGGTAAGTATTATGTAATTTAATATTTCAAATATATTATATACTTATTGATTCATGGCGTATCCACAGTCTTTTAAACACTGATGAATAAAGGAAGGAAAACTGGAAGAAAACTCTGATTAGGTAACGCTTCGAAGAAGACGAACTTCTCACAACACAGTGTGAAAGAATATAATAAAATAAACTTAAAATGGATTCTATGTTATAAATTAAAGGATTTTGTTTTTGTGTAGCAAAACCAAAACTATCACCACCCTCCTCAATCCAGTTTTTCGTCAATAAGATGAAGACAGTAACTCCTTCTAGATATTAAGTTCTCAGCGTAATAAGCACATAATAAGCCTAAGGTGGTATTCTATTTTATGTTATATCTGATATGTACTTACTTTGTTTTTGCTGTTACTTTTTTTTGTACTCTTGAAAGCCGAAGATACAGGTTCCAGACCCTTAGATTATTATGCCCTAGCTAGGTGACAATAAAATCGCTTTATTCCGAACAATGTCCAATCTATAACTGTTTTTGTAAAGCCCTGCTTTGAGGTCAGATTGAGGCGTCTAATAGGCAAAACCACAAAATTAGAAATATCCTACAATTCATTCCGAATCGGAAATAAAGTACTGTAGTATGTATAAAAAGTACGTTTATTCAACCAACCAGCATCGTGTACAGAAATCAACTGCCGGCCGAAAAGGAAGCTAGAACGAGGACCGGAGTCATTCTAATGTCGTTCCTTTTCCGGCCATAGATAATATATATACAAAACCTTACACTAGTGCGGGCGTACTCCCTACAGTACCAAATTATAAGTCAAGTAGAAAATACGGCAAAATGACAAGATCATAAAATGTCAAAATCGTAAAATGACATGCTTGCAAGAGATTATTTATATTATGTACGGAACTCGTTATACGCAAGTCCAACTCACAGTTGGCCGAGTGTATAACTAACTTTGATACAACAAAGACAATAATTTTATTGCAAAAGTCCATATCATAATTATTGTAAATCCGGAATGAGCGCTCAGCGAACCGCGTGCAAAGTGCGGCAGAACGCAGTGTAAGACGCGACGCTCACCCTGATGTAGACTCTTGGAATGAGTTGAAACTTAGTCGTTACCTTCACCGTACGATACGTAAAAACTCCCGTTTTACATTATGACAATAAACGAAAAACACAAACGTAAAAAATATTTGCGTAGCCTCTGAAATTACATAAACAGTGCCTTGGCAAAATTTAAACACAATTGATATAAAACAATGTGAAGGCTTATTACAGCTGCAATATTATAGATTATAGAACCTCTAACGTTATAAACCTGAGTTGTAAAGCTCATTTTGGCTTGTGCGCTTGATGTTATATAGAAAAATGCGAGTCAGCAAATAAAATTTCATTCAAAGAATTTGCAAGAAAAGGGTGACCTGTTTTGGTGCAAGTTATAAGAGATATTCAAGACCGTTTATGAATTTGTTTGGGAAAATAATATATAAAAGAATGAAAATATTTTAGAATATTATTACGACTATACCACGTACTGCTGACGTTTCTTTGACGGTTTAGAGGTCTTTCCTCATGAACACCGTCCAAGACCACGCTCGGCGGTCGTGAGACGGGAACTGAGTAAAGTACGTGATATAGTCGTTATAATACTCTAAAATGATACCAAACCAAGATAATTTTAATTCTATGATGAAAATATTTGTTATAAATAATAAAATAAACAAAATCGTATTTTTCATTGAATACAATATAATGGGTGGTCTTATCGCTCCAGATCTCTTCTCTCCACCAACCTCTCTTCCAGACAACCTTTGGATGAACAGGATAATTATGAAGATATTAATAGAGTAGCGGAAGTGTACACAAAAATAACAAAAAAGAGCTTGGAATATTTTATAAATTTTTACTAAATACTAAACAACATACATGTCTATAATAAAAAAAAAGTTAAGATACATACTATACACCCATATATGTCTACAATATTGTACAATAGCCCAAATTCGGGATACCGCCCTCTGGGCCAACACGGCTCACACCCGATTACTAATAGACCCAAATCTTAAAACGCTCCTAGCTTGTATCCTGAGCCAGCGGCAATAATGAAGACCCTCCCAGCCTGATGATTCAGGGATCCTGGCCGATAATGGAGGATTGCTTTAATCACGTCTGTGCCACAGCCTTTTATTTGCTAATTCTGAGGTAAGCTAGATAGATAGAAGTAAATCTATCTGTGGATACCTCTAAATGGCCTCATAGATCTAGTAGCTAGTTAGTCATTAATTTTGCTTTTAGGTGCCGATGTTTTCCTGAAATAATGAAACAAAAAATATATTTACATGTTCTGATTTTTTTTTAACAAAAGCTAAAGTTAGGCCAAAAACATGTTGCTTTGCTTCTTATCACAAGTTATTTTTTATTTTATTTTTTGAATGTATTCATAGGTAATCGATCCTCTAGCGTCCTCTAGTGATTTGTGGAGTTACAATCTATCTAAGAATCATGAATAAATACAAATCGATCTGTTACCAACCGATTAGTAACAAACAAACGAACATACAAGCGAACTTCTTTAGACAGGTTCCTTACATGACGGGTAAAAATGTCAGCACTTGCAGGTAGACTAAGGCCCGATTTCATAGTCAAAAAGGGGCCCCTAGGGAACTATTCAGGCGCTACGTGAAAATACAAGCGCAAATTCAACCTTAATGCACCCAACCATAAGGCGAATGATGGATTTTGGGGGATTATTGAACCCCCGACTATGACGACCTCTGTGGCGCAGTGGGCGAAGGTCCGCCTGAGATGCAGAAGATTGCGGGTTCGATTCCTGTCACGAGACAAATGTTTGTAAGGTCTGTAAGGTGTGTTATTCTATGTATAATATGTATGTATTTACAACCAAAAAAGTATATTAGTAGTATATCAGTCATGTAGTTCCCATAATACAAGCTCTGCTTAGTTTGGGGCTAGATGATGCTGTGTGAAAAATGACCAGCATTATTTATTTATTTATTTCAGTTCTGCTGCTTATGCATTTAGCATAAGCAGCAGAACTGAATTAAATAACAATTAGACCTCTTACCGATGAAGCTACAGAGGGTAGTATATTTCAGATACTTTCATAGTCTCATGTCATATGGAATCTTCGATGGGGGAAGGCAACAGATAATTAAACAATGACAAACCTAGTCACGCACAGCGGCATAGTATAAACTACGTGTCCACTTCCAAATAAATTATGAAAATAAGCAATGGAAAACGCCTATGTACTTTAAGTTTGTAATTTTGCTAAGTAGTATAAATAAATTAAAATGGTTTACTTTATATGTTAATGTTAGGGTTCATGTGAGATACCTACCTATAAACACCATCTATGTACCTACCATGTGAAAGCAATAAATGTATTGAGTATTGAGTATGTTATATTTTACAAGGAATCAATTCGATATAAAATAATTTTTAATAAAATTAAATATATCAAAAAGATGTTAATGTATAATAAAAGCATTGTATATTATTTATATACAAATAAATAATATACAACTTAAAAGCGTGGCAATGCGGCCAGTATTTTGGGAACGCTTCCGTCTGGTAGTGATCTGGTTAGATAAGACAGATAGATAAAAAATTTATTCGTTGCTACAGACACACACCAATATACATTTTATTGTCAGTAAGTTTGTGTTTGTGTGTGTTGCAGTACAACAAAATGGCCATGGCTCAGTGAAATTTTTTTGCTTAAAAGCAAAAACATTGATTTTCAGCCAAAAACCTGTTGAGAGGAAGCAGAACGAGTTGCAAGTGTACCTAGCTACGAATGATTGTAGTTGTGTTGCGAGTAGCGTTCATACATTTAAAAGAGAGTTGAGCTATCTATAGATCGTTGGTAACGGTCTTTAGGTGGCTAGCTGTTTCATCTGTATTTTTTGTATATACCTACTTGTAAATAGTTGTATGAATAAATGTATCTTCATTCCTAAAAAAAAAACTTAAAAAATAGTATCTGTATTGCGGTATGGATCTGAAAATCTCTTCGTTTTTACTTATTTTTTCGCGTATAAAATCGTGTCTAGACGCAAAGTAAAATTTGCCCCTCATAAATCAGTCAATTCTGACCGAATGTGGAAACTGACCGCGGCAATATGACCAGCCACGCCTCTTTTGGAGATCCCTATTGAATGTATCAGACCTATGACGTGCTGTATGACGCGGCGGGCGAGGTGGTGGCTAAAACGCAAGATTGTTCTGCAAATATTTGTGCTGCGTCTGGATGTTGTGTTACTACTACTCATAGTTCCTGATACCCATGATACAGAGAATCCTAGTGTGGGATCAGGGGTTGCCAACTCCTGTTACCTGTTTGTTATTTTTAGTAGGATCGTATTATAGTAGAGGCCCGAATCTACGGGGTACGGTAGTGGGCCCGCCAAGACGAGACAAAAAAAACAGGGTACCACCTACCTTTTCTCAAAGCATTTTAAACGTATTAAATCCTCACAGCTTCGGCCTGGATAATACTAGAAAGCCGGTATTCTCAGGATAAGATGTAGTAAAACCCAAGAAACAGACTTAGTTTCATTTTTCTAACTTTTATATACTTCAATCATGCCTGGCTCACTCACTCACTCATCAAAACCTCTAGGGTACTTCTCAAAGGACTAGAATACTGAAATTCGGTATGGGGCCTAGAATTTACAAACAAGCAAAAAAAAACAACCCCATAAATTGGGGTGTATCTATAAAACTAGTAAAACAAGGTGACTTTCCAAAATCATAGAAAGCTGAAATATCGGTAGGATTTGCACGCACTTAAAGTACAAAAAAAAATGTATCTTTCACCCTCCAACCTCCTTAAAGGGGGCTGCAGGTCAACCAAAACAAAACCATGTAAATTAGGTTGCCAACACTCACAAGCTCATAATGCTTTCGCTGTTAAAAAATTATCACATCAAATTTAGAGCTGAGCCCCTAAGCCTCTCCCCCCCCCCCCCCCTCCACCCCTCGACCCCCTTACAAACCCTATTCCAAGACACCAACATCGTTATAAGTACCAGTGGAAGTATACTTTTCACCCGTTATGTCTCAGGATGGGTTATTCCACAAATCCCCCCTGAGAAATCCCCCTTAGGGGGAAAACTGAACTCTGATCAGCAACGGCACCAACAAGTGGGCTACCGTATTCTTTTTATTCCAAAAACTATCATGAACTTGACTATTCATATTGTAAAAACGGAAATTTTCACGTACTGCACTATCGGTTAAGGCACCGACTAAGTTTCGACTCAATCCGAGAGCCTTCATCAGGGTGAGTGATCACGACTTGCTCCCTCCGCGTATTCTTGTTTACTACTTTAAATAAAAACATATTTCAATTTTACTTTCTAAACCCACTTCACCTGTTCAGACCCTTAGTCAAACGCTTGAGCGGACCCCACAATATGCAAACAAAGAGTTCGCACTTGGCCGATTTATTTAGGGTTCAGCACACATAAAAGATTTCTCACTCTCGCCCAGCCTTTTCACGAGATGTCTATTTGCGTATGATTTATGAAAGGCTCTATACTGAATCTCTGCCATCACGATTTACAGAAATTCCCTTTTTTCAGAGGCTATAGAGAAAAGGATTCTATATGCGCTTATTATACAGGCTGACCCAAAATTTGAAATACTATCTCAAAAGGGAAGTCATTTCATATAAAGGGTGACATCTTCTGCCTTGTGATTTTTCGAATAAGGGATAATTTCATTGAAGAAAATGTTAGTGAAATTCTGCTAGCTTCAGTATTTTATCATTGCTTGTAATAAATTGCACCCCGAGCCTGGTCGAAAGGTATCATTTGCCTACATAAATACATTGATTCCCCACGGATCGATTCCCATACTCAGACTAAACTGAAGGCCATGAACCGTCCATGAACGAACAAAACTTGTGATTTTGATAAATAATCGAATCACACTAATCGAATCGCCATGCCTCCATCTCAATTGCCGGAAAAATCCGGAAGTCAGGGTACTTTCTACTAGACCAACACGGCTCATCTGAGTTGAAATTATATAATAAAAGAGGATAAATCTACTTTTGATTATATGTATGAATCTACTTTTGTTGCTGACGGTCCTGCAGTGTTCGTCTATAAACTAAGTCAAGCCATTTGAGCTAAGTAACGCCAGCTGAGCTAGGTTTGCAACCACTTCAGGAACTCTGAATTATAGATAGGTTTCCTATTCGAATCCCATTTCCTATTGCTATTCGATTTCCTCGCCAAAGCATTGATGCCTATCGGAAAGTTTAGAACCTTTTCTTTCAATCCTGACCATTAATGAGATAAATACATATAAACTAGCTTCTGCCCACGGCTTCGCCCGCGTGGTACCCAGATAAAAAATAGCCTATGTGTTATTCTGATGTATAAGCTATATTACTGAAAATTTTCATCAAAATCCGTTCAGTAGTTTTAGCGTGAAAGAGTAACAAACATTCTTGTGAGGATGTTTGTTCACGTTTATAATATTAGTAGGACTAGTTTCTGCCCACGGCTTCGCCCGCGTGGTACCTGGATAAAAAGTAGCCTATGTATTATTCTGATGTTTAATCTATATTACTGTAAAGTTTCATTAAAATCCGTTCAGTAGTTTTCGCGTGAAAGAGGAACAAACATCCATCCTCATAAACTTTCACGTTTATAATATTAGTAGGAAGTAGGATAGTGTCTAATAGTAAATAAGAAGTGAGAAGGTTCCCATAACACGAGCTCTGCTTATTTTGGGGCTAGATGACAAAAAAATTTTTAAATTGCATTTATTTTAGTGCAGTTGAATAATGGAATAGTTTTGAAAAAATATATGCGAATAAAATCAGTAGTGTTCAGATGATATTGGCGGCACGGTAGGTGGGTAGCTGAAAAGCAGAGGTGCGTGTTCATTTCCCGCTGCGGGGAAAATGTTAGTAAATACTGCAGATATTTGTTCCGGATTTGGGTGTTGTGGGACTCATGGTTCCTGATACGTACGATACAGGGAATCCTAGAATAGGGTCAGGACTATGTCAAAGAAAAAACTGAACCCTAATAGGATCACTTCGCTGGTTGTCCATCTGTCTTTTTCTCAGGATTGCGTTGAGGTATCAAGTTGAATTAATATCAAATACGTTGGTCTACGATCCCTTGAAGCTCTTAAAAAATCAAACTTCTACGTCAACTTAATAAAAAAAACACAGCCGTTTATATGATAAATGGCCGATTTTAAATAAGGAACGTTTATTAAAACAATTTCATAAAATGTGCGCTTTGATATATAATGTAGATGCAACGTAGCTGCATGCGCTACGCAGCTATGTAGTGCACCATTTGTTGCATTTCGTAGAGCGTTTCTCTAAGAAAAAAAAAAACTAGTTTCGACCAATCTAAGGCGATACTTTAGAAGAAAAAAAGCTGCTTAAAATCGCAGAAAATACATTTTGTTTTATTAGGCCTATAATAAACTGGATGTTACACAATACATCATACATCATCAGGCTATATTAGTCCACTGCTGGACATAGGCCTCCCCTAATGAGCGCCATAGCGCCCTGTCTTCAGCTTGCCGCATCCAGCACCTGCCTGCAGTCTTTCGCAGATCGTCATCCCAACTGGCCGGAGGGCGTCCTACACTACGTTTGCCGAGTCACGGTCTCCACTCAAGAACACCTTTACCCCAGCGGTTATCGGTTCTTCGCGAGATATGACCGCCCACTGCCACTTCAGCTTGCTAATTCGTTGAGCTATATCGATAACTTTGCTTCTCTGACGGATGTATTCGTTACGAATCTTATCCTTCAGAGAGACTCCGAGCATAGCTCTTTCCATAGCTCGCTGAGCGACTTTGAACTGGTGAACACAATGCATCCTAGTAATCAAAATTACGAAGAATATCAGAGACGGTGTACATATTCCTAGAAGTAGGCACAACCTACATTACACTACCCGTTAATATATACTACCTAGTAGAAGTAGATAATACATTAGTGTAATATAGATTTATAGAAATAAATCTATATCATTTAACATTAAACATAAAAAAATTATAACACAGGGCCAAAGCGTTATATATCTGTGATACAATTCACACAAAGCATGATGGTAAACTTGAAAAACTTAATCGAGTTGAACAGTGCGAGTGCGTTCGTTATAGCGGCGTCCTTATGTATATATACATAAGGACGCCGGCAGTGCGAGCAAACGCACGCGTAGGCACGTACCGAGATGTGACGTAGAGCCTACATCTGTGGCCTACACTCAGATAGGGCGGCAGGGTTGTCTATGGTACCCTGTTAGACCAAAAAGTAGTGGGAAAGATGTGCACATTTAAAACGCAGCTCGAGCGTATTTAGTCCAATCATCCTCTGTGGCGCAGTGGGCGAAGGCCCGCCTGATACACATAAGGTTGCGGGTTCAATTCCCGCCACGGAACAAAAGTTTGTATCTGCAAATATTTGTCTCAGGTCTGGGTGTGTTCTATGTATATTATGTATGTATATACAAAAAAAATGTATATAAGTAGTATATCAGTCATGTAGTTCCCATAATACAAGTTTTGCTTAGTTCGGGGCTAGATGATGCTGTGTGAAAATGTCCAGCATTATTATTATTATTATCATACCAAAATAATAATAATTAGTAATAGTATTCGTATTGTAAAAACGGGAATTTTCACGTACTGCACTATCGGTGAAGGCACCGACTAAGTTTCGACTCATTCCGAGAGTCTTCATCAGGGTAAGTGGTTGCGACTTTCTCCTCTCCAAGGAAGTAGAAAGTATATGAATAGTCAAGTTCACGATAGTTTTTGGAATAAAAAGTATTCGTATTCTTTAATAGCATTTTACACTTTTTTATGAACCCGTTCCAGCGATCTTTCTAGAACGGAATCTTGGAGACAGAACTTCTCTTAAAGGTATCTTCTTTAAAAAAAATGATTGCATTCATATTGTTAAAATGGGAATTTACACGTACTGCACTATCGGTGAAGGCACCGACTAAGTTTCGTCTCATTCCGAGAGTCTTCATCAGGGTGAGTGAACGCGACTTGCTCCCTCCGCGTTGCGCGACTAAGTGAGTCGAAACTTAGTCGGTGCCTTCACCGATAGTTCAGTACGTGGAAATTCCCGTTTTTACAATATGAATAGTCAAGTTCACGATAGTTTTTGGAATAAAAATGATTGCATTGTAAGGTTTGACAACCATTGCCGCCCGGTCTATAACATAATCCATTATCAATAATTGATAAACAGTAATCAGTATCGAGCATTGACGCCAGCCGCGGTCTCTGCGGTCATGTGGCCGTCGCGGTCAGCGTCATACGACCTAATAAATTACTGTAATTAATGATTGACTAGCTATTTGGGTTAAATTAGTGTGTTAAGAATTAATTATCCTAATATCCAGGCATGTCCTACAAAACAAATGGGGTGACATAGTTTCAAGTTTTTTATTTGTTTTGAAAAAGAATAGAATATAAATATTTTATGTTTCTATAGATTCTGAGTGATTAAAAAACTTTGCAGGATCCTAAGCTTTCAGAATAGCAATAAAACAGTGCTACTTAATATGCTTTTATTTGCTGAAATCTGCCTTCAATGGTACTGAGGTGAAAATTCCCAAAGTTAGCAAATGACTGGTCATCCTATCTTATAAAAAGGCGATCTATTTCAGACAACCTTTAGATGATCAGGATAAAATGGAATAAAAATACGGTGATTTACGAGCAAACCTATTTAGAATTTAATCTGTTTAATATATATGATATGAAATATAGATATCTCCGTAGCTAACAAAGGTCAAAGTCAAAATGTCAGAATTCATTTATTTATTAATATCACAAGATCACTTTGAAACGTTGATTTTATCTTATGCCTGTTCTTCCGCGACCAAGCCAGGAAAGAAAAGCAAGAAAACAAGGCTGGTTATTATTTTTAATTAATCTTTTACAAAACAATAGACCTAATGTTTATCGAATTGGAGCATTTTCAAATATTTTATAAAATGCCTTTTCATAAAGTTTTTGTTTTATTACGTTTTAAATCTGTTAATTGACAGTTTTTGTATATTCTTGCGAGTTTGATATAAACGCGTGCACCGTGCCCTTTAAACGATTTACTAACTTTATTGTGTATAACAGCGAGTTTATCTTTATTTCTAGTATTTAATAACCGATATTTTATAAAATTATTTCTTAAACAAATTTATATATTTAGCATTTAGCATTCGTAATAATATTATGTATCTATTATGTACGTATAGGGGAGCTAATCTGGCTATATTATATTATGTGATAAGTAATTAGTAATTAGTTTAAGTAGTTAGGTACATTTACAATTAAGTATTATATGTCTACGAGAGCTACTGCCGACAAACTGTTGTACAGTTTGGCAGAAACTTTATAATGTAAAGTACTATAATTTGAAAAAAAAAAAAAAAAAAACTGAATATTCATCAGATTTTCATAGATGTACTGACAAGGGAATGTTATTCAATTTATTTCTTTAAACTTTGATGAAGTGATTCTTTTGGGGCCCATATTATAAATAGTAGGTAGTTATACTTATTTCATGAACGTACAATCACAAAGGTCCTCTATGAAGATAAACCTGTAGATGAGAAATTCGTAAAACATTCCACTTGAATTGAGTCAGATGTTCCTAAAACGAAAATAACTTAGTTTTCACCTAAAGTACTGTCGCTGCCCAGTCAGTCGAGAAAAGGGGTAAGCTCCTTTGATATTCGATAAATTTGGGTTCCAGTTACGTAACCATTTGAAGTATTCAATTTGTCTCAAAGGTGTCCATAAACTAACTATGTATTTAGATACTATTTCATTCTGTTTTCTGTTTTTATATGTAGTTTATGTTATACTTAATATACCTATGTAGTTTATGTAAGTTTTATTTTGTGCCCTCGTCAATGTTCGTGTCCTCACAAAAGGCCCTGTCTGAAAACCAGCGCAGCAACGTACTAACTAGATGCTGCATCAAGCTGAGACAGACCCCAAGCAACACATTTTCTATAAGCTAATTCTTTTCCAGTTTTTTACCATGTTTGTGTTTTTGGGCTCAAATAAAAATACTCTTTCTTTCTTTCTTTCTTTCTTTCTGTTGTTGCGGCTGCCTCTATTACGTGGCGATATTAAGCATTTATAATATACTAGCCTTTGCCCTCAGCTTCGCCCGCGTGGTACCCGGACAAATAGTAGCCTATGTATTATTCTTATCTTTAAGCTATACTAGTTGTTGCCCGCGGCTTCGCCCGCGTGGTATGTTAATAAAAGTAGCATATGACCGTCTCCAGGCTTCAAACTATGTCCACCAACTTTTGAATGAATCGAACCAAGGATTACAATTTATACAAAGTTTAGAACTCAATTGCATACCCCCAAAGGGTAGTTTTGAAAAAATAAAAAATAATTGTTTCATTATTTTCTTTAAAGTTAATTTGTACAGAGTTTTGAGCGAATCAAATATATTTATTTTCATAGAAACTTTACCACCCGGTTTAACCCCGTTAGGGGTTGATTTTTGAAAATAAGATATGCCTATGTGTTATTCCAGAACCTAAACAATATATATATTTCAATTTTCATCAAAATCGGTTTAGTATTCACGTGGTAACAAACATTTATACACACAGACTTTTGCATTTATTATATTAGTAGGATTACTGTAAAGTTTCATCAAAATCCGATGAGTAGTTTTTGCTTGAAAGAGTAACAAACATCCGTCCTCACAAAATTTCGCGTTTATAATAGCATTAGGATGAGTATGTATCTAAGTATTTATATGGATATATATATTTAAGTTGAATTATTTTAGTTTATGTATGTAGTTTACTTCTATTTTAAGTACATAGTTATTTAATTTAATATAATTTTCTCCTATTTTGGTAATCAGTCCAACGCTCTACCGCCCACTCTTCATAACACAAAGGTAATTAGCAAATGGAAAGAAAATACTAATTGGCATTAAGTTCGCCTGTATACTTGTTTTATCTTGTACAATAAAGCATTTTCCATCTATCTATCTGTCTATATCTCCATATAGTCCAGTCAACCCGTGATCATGGCTGTTGCAACACAGTCGAAACTTCCGCAGTTTCACAACGTCGGGAAAATAACAAAAATGGTACGTTTAATACTATAAGGGCGCATTTACGGAAAGATTAATGATTTTTAAAATTAATAGCGATATGCCGAATATGACGATGTATGACAGCGTTTATGTTAAGAAAACGCACGTAAATTCGCTTCTCCGTAACATACATTTAGTCTCATACATTTTTGAATTTACTGCGGGCCGCAACACGCATGATAAATTGCATCTTTTCAAGCCGCAAGAAACTGATAACGTGACAGTTTTCAAGCTAATATCATCTAAAACTAAATGTCCTAGTTCCTTTAAGTAACAGCGAGCATCGTTTAGTCTTTTCAATAGCTTGAGTGATGAAGTGTCTGCATCGGCGAAGGCTTCCAGCTCCTATGCGGTGATTTATTGGTTTACCCTCAAACTTTTCACTATTATTTTTAGACACGAGAACGCAAGGATATGCTATAAAAGCTATATATACTTAAAAAAAGCTATATATACTATAGATACTTAAAAATCATAAAGTGCTAAGTTTTATTAACGGTGCATGGGAAGCACTTGGAACACTGGGCGTTCTTGAGTACCTATGTAGAACATGGGGGTGTTGGTATGGGGGGCCTATGTATGGGGTTATGTTTTCGGATGTTCACAAGGTAACAACTTTTGTTCTAGCATTTTTTTAAATTCGGCTATTTTGAAAGAAAGACTGGTAGTGAATAAATAAATAATGCTGAACATTTTCATACAGCATCATCTAGCCCCAAACTAAGCAGAGCTTGTGTTATGGGAACTCCGTGATTGATGTACTACTTAGATACTTTTTTTTTTGTAAATACATACATTTTATACATAGAAAACACCCAGACCCGAGACAAATATTTGTAGATCATACAAACATTAGTCCCGCGACGGGAATCGAACCCGCAACCTTCTGCGTCTCAGGCGGGCTTTCGCCCACTGCGCCACAGAAGTCGTCAATATATGTAGCTTAGGTAAAAATCTAATAATTTAGTTATTTTAGATGCGGTCATATATCTTGTTTGTCTTATAATAAATTCAAAAAAGCGAAATAAAGGACGTTACATGAAATTTTATATTCAAAAAAATTGGATATTCGACTTGAAAATGCTGGCTGCGTTGACCTAGATATGAACCAGCTCTCTAGACACAGGTCGTTTCAATCTGTCGCCGTGAAAGTATTTTGAATATGCGAAGGGCCTTGGTTCCCCACTGACCTCAATGTCTCAACCTCAAACGGCTCAAATAAGTAAGTCCTGTCGAGACATCTAAATTTGGCCTCTTGAGATCCTCGGCCATATCAGCCGCTTCACCGGGTCTAACTGATATCCCCGACAGATGAGATATCGCTAAGTTACTTAGATCTTGCTTTTTCTAACAGCTGCAGGGCTGAGTGTTGAACTTTGAACGCCCTTTAATGGTGAAGAAAGCCATTAAAGGGCGATCACAATAGACTGATCACGGCCGCAATGATATTAAAGACACAAAAAAAAGGTACATATCTATGCATATAATATCCCAAACTAAAGACCTTCCCTTCTCCCAAAGGACAGTAACAATTTTGATAAAATTTTATGATAAACCGAAGCCGATTTGATTATGTTTGTGATAATCAACAATTATAGTAAAAATGATAAACTTGACAAGACATTTGTATAAATTTTATATTTATATATTTAATAATTATATTTTGTATAAAAAAACACATAATAGTGTAGGTTTTGTGTATACAAAACCTGCGCTCTTATGTGTTTTTTTTTATTAAAGTGGCAAACAAGCTTACGGTCCACAAGTGGGGTGTAGAAAAATACCTCACGCTTAGTTTTCCATTTACGCTAACGCAAATTTGTTAACTAACTTGCTAGTAGTCACGTGACATTTCAACAGTTAATATCATTTCCATACAATTCAATATTTCCTAGCAAATATCAAAAGAAACAAGAGAGGTTGAATAAGAATCGTCTCGCCACTGTATTATAATTACACTGTGTTAAAATCAGTTAAGACAAGTGTTATTTGTCTAGACGTCCTGTTGGTAAGCGGTTACCATAACCTGTGCAACTTGGCCAGAGGTACCTATAACTCGCGCGTTTCCGACCTTGAAAGATAACGGATAAAAAGTCTCATGTACCAGTAAGTGAGACCGTTTTCGGGGGCACTCAACAAACCTGATTCAAAAGTCAAAACGTTGCACGATTTTGATGACTTAGTAAAATGCATTCAATGAAGTTCCAGCCGATTAGTCTGTCATACTCAACTGCTCTGAAACCAGCCAAATCAGGCAATTCTCTCAATCAAAGTCAACAGTTATTGCTAATCAGCTGTTTACCCAGCCATCGTGATTTAGTTGCGGCCATCAACAGCAAGCAATGGTGTTTGTGCAGCTCTGAAGCCTAAATAGCATCAAATACGGGAAAATGAGACGCGACTTTTAAAGGCGACAAAATAACGCGCCAAATTTGTCAATAAACGTCGCCTTTTGATCTGCAATACCTGGGGCATTGCGAATGGTTGCCTGCTCTTTAGAAGTCTGTTACTAGATAAAAAAGATTAGGTAACACTAATGTAATTCGCAAAATGACCCTACAATCCATTTTATTCCTAGCTCAAGCACTTTTAAGTAAATAAAACTTCGAGAATGGTCGAAGTAAACAATAATACGAGTATAGTTAATGGCATATATATAACTATAAGTCTCGAAATACTATAAGTTTGCGTCTAAACATGTCCTTTTCTAGTTTTAGTAAGTAGTTTAGGACATTGCTAAAACCGAAAACAATAACCAGCCTGACAGGCCTGCAATGGGTGATATAGTTTCATACCCTATTGCGGAGTAAGGACGCAACTAATATATCAATGACCTTATCTTTATACATAGAAAAAGATCTCAAGTTTGGTCCCCGCTTTTGTTAATAATTGGGATATTATAATCTTGCGTTCGACACATGACGAGTATTGAAATATGTCAAAGAATATTGGCGTCTGCCACATGACGTAAAAATTCGCACTCATCGGGCGATTTTCTTTTTCTTTTTTTTTCACCTATTATTTACCTTTTTAGAATATTATTACGACTATACCACGTACTTTACTGTTGTCCTGCTGACGTTTCGTTGACCGTTTATTATTTACCTTCTTTACGTTTGCTTGTTCTTCAGATATATGTTTCGGGGTTATTATTTTATTTTAAACGGTGTTTATTTTAACAAAAAGTCGTGTCCGAAAATATATTTTTGAATCAATATTACAATTAATGCGCAAATCATTTTATCCAGTTAGAGTGTCCATTAACAGTCTATATCTGGTTTGATGTGAGCAGCATTATGTAATTAAATTCTTAGCTAGGTATGTTATGTATCTGTCCCAGCCAACTAGCTTAATTAGTCTTTCATTTATGAGCCCAGCCACTCTACAAAACAGTGCTGTTTTTTAATGTGAATAATAATAATTTGACGTCCAGTCAGGGTTGCCAATGTTTAGCCATATTGTAAACAGATGAAAATGAGTAGTTTAGGTTTTTTTTATTAGGTTCAAAAAATCCAAATTTTGTGAACTAAAAATGACAAAATGTTTTTTTATTCTCCAAAAAAACCGTATTAACCTTCTCATTCTTGTTTACAATATGGCTAAACATTAGTAGCCCTTTTGTTTAGGCTGGACGTCAAATTATAATTTGCTGCATTAGAAAACAGCACTGTTTTTAGAGCGGCTAGGCGTTATGTAAAAGAGCGGATCATAAGTTTTGGCTGTGGCATATCTAGTCTTATAACAGGAGCCGCGCTAAAATTAATTAGAAAATAATTAGACAATTAATCATTATCTAATTGGTAACAGATGTCTACATTATTAGAGCTATTTGATATAATGGTCAAAGCCGTGTTGTCCTAGTGGGCTGTGCTCCGACTTGTGATTCGAAGATCGTGGGTTCGCATCCGGTCGTGCACTAAGTAGTGTTTCAATCGATATGCGCTTATAACACATGGTAAAAATGACGAAGGAAAATTTCGTGAGATTTTGTGATTTAAATGAATGAAAATCTAATCACTTTGGCTTTGAAATGTAACGTTAGGACTTGCCTCTGACTACTGTTCTATTGATGGGGAATGTTTATGTTACTTAATTCAAATCACATACCCCTTGTAACTAGTACCTATTAGTACTGAATACTGATCGACGGTACTCAAATTTGTCTCTGTGCGTACCATTTACTTTGTGATATACTACTTATTGCTCAATACTCAGAATATTTGCAGCATATTATGCAGTTTTCTTTGTAATGTAAACGTCACGTTGTGTGACGTCACATTTGATCATGTCTACGTTATTTCGAGCGTTATTTTATCTCTCTGTGGCTCAGCCGGGAGCCTTCAACGCAAGCGACACTGAGTTAAAATCTCAACCTTTCCGCCTTTTTCCATCTTTATTTTGAGTTTCTTTATGCATTCCAATGTATATCATTAAATTCGAGTGCAGGTAGGTAAATCACCTCAGTAGTTAAAAAAAACATTTATTAGGGAATAGTCGGTGCACCGGTAGTCATTTTGTGAGATACATTGCATCTGTGCAGTCGCACCTTCGATATTTACCTCTAGAAATGCAATGATATGCAATTTATCAAATTGCAAGTAATTGATACAATTACCAAGTTTTGATTGTTTTTTTTGTTATTTACAAAAAAAACAATCAAGAGACGAGAGACGAGAGACGAGAGACGAGAGACGAGAGACGAGAGACGAGAGACGAGAGACGAGAGACGAGAGACGAGAGACGAGAGACGAGAGACGAGAGACGAGAGACGAGAGACGAGAGACGAGAGACGAGAGACGAGAGACGAGAGACGAGAGACGAGAGACGAGAGACGAGAGACGAGAGACGAGAGACGAGAGACGAGAGACGAGAGACGAGAGACGAGAGACGAGAGACGAGAGACGAGAGACGAGAGACGAGAGACGAGAGACGAGAGACGAGAGACGAGAGACGAGAGACGAGAGACGAGAGACGAGAGACGAGAGACGAGAGACGAGAGACGAGAGACGAGAGACGAGAGACGAGAGACGAGAGACGAGAGACGAGAGACGAGAGACGAGAGACGAGAGACGAGAGACGAGAGACGAGAGACGAGAGACGAGAGACGAGAGACGAGAGACGAGAGACGAGAGACGAGAGACGAGAGACGAGAGACGAGAGACGAGAGACGAGAGACGAGAGACGAGAGACGAGAGACGAGAGACGAGAGACGAGAGACGGAAGACGAGAGACGAGAGACGGGAGACGGGAGACGGGAGACGGGAGACGGGAGACGGGAGACGGGAGACGGGAGACGGGAGACGGGAGACGGGAGACGAGAGACGAGAGACGGGAGACGAGAGACGGGAGACGAGAGACGAGAGACGAGAGACGAGAGACGAGAGACGAGAGACGAGAGACGAGAGACGAGAGACGAGAGACGAGAGACGAGAGACGAGAGACGAGAGACGAGAGACGAGAGACGAGAGACGAGAGACGAGAGACGAGAGACGAGAGACGAGAGACGAGAGACGAGAGACGAGAGACGAGAGACGAGAGACGAGAGACGAGAGACGAGAGACGAGAGACGAGAGACGAGAGACGAGAGACGAGAGACGAGAGACGAGAGACGAGAGACGAGAGACGAGAGACGAGAGACGAGAGACGAGAGACGAGAGACGAGAGACGAGAGACGAGAGACGAGAGACGAGAGACGAGAGACGAGAGACGAGAGACGAGAGACGAGAGACGAGAGACGAGAGACGAGAGACGAGAGACGAGAGACGAGAGACGAGAGACGAGAGACGAGAGACGAGAGACGAGAGACGAGAGACGAGAGACGAGAGACGAGAGACGAGAGACGAGAGACGAGAGACGAGAGACGAGAGACGAGAGACGAGAGACGAGAGACGAGAGACGAGAGACGAGAGACGAGAGACGAGAGACGAGAGACGAGAGACGGAAGACGAGAGACGAGAGACGGGAGACGGGAGACGGGAGACGGGAGACGGGAGACGGGAGACGGGAGACGGGAGACGGGAGACGGGAGACGAGAGACGAGAGACGGGAGACGAGAGACGGGAGACGAGAGACGAGAGACGAGAGACGAGAGACGAGAGACGAGAGACGAGAGACGAGAGACGAGAGACGAGAGACGAGAGACGAGAGACGAGAGACGAGAGACGAGAGACGAGAGACGAGAGACGAGAGACGAGAGACGAGAGACGAGAGACGAGAGACGAGAGACGAGAGACGAGAGACGAGAGACGAGAGACGAGAGACGAGAGACGAGAGACGAGAGACGAGAGACGAGAGACGAGAGACGAGAGACGAGAGACGAGAGACGAGAGACGAGAGACGAGAGACGAGAGACGAGAGACGAGAGACGAGAGACGAGAGACGAGAGACGAGAGACGAGAGACGAGAGACGAGAGACGAGAGACGAGAGACGAGAGACGAGAGACGAGAGACGAGAGACGAGAGACGAGAGACGAGAGACGAGAGACGAGAGACGAGAGACGAGAGACGAGAGACGAGAGACGAGAGACGAGAGACGAGAGACGAGAGACGAGAGACGAGAGACGAGAGACGAGAGACGAGAGACGAGAGACGAGAGACGAGAGACGAGAGACGAGAGACGAGAGACGAGAGACGAGAGACGAGAGACGAGAGACGAGAGACGAGAGACGAGAGACGAGAGACGAGAGACGAGAGACGAGAGACGAGAGACGAGAGACGAGAGACGAGAGACGAGAGACGAGAGACGAGAGACGAGAGGCGAGAGGCGAGAGGCAAGAGATCCCGTCCTATCCTGTAGCGGAAATCGACATCTTGCGTCTCAGCGGGCTACCGAGCCCGCTACGGCCGCTGCGCTACCGTGTTCATATTGTTTCATAGAACTTGATTTGATTTCTTTAGAACCTCCGCTATATTACGGCCGCTATATAACGGCAGCTGCATTCAAGTAACAACGGTATAAGACAACATAATAAATTCATAAACAATTCTAATATTGTCCGGGCTGTATTCATAATGGCTACATTATTTCACTTTTGACAGCGTTCAGGTAATTTTCACCGGAAAAGCTAAATTAGGAGGTTTCCTTATCACGTACTTGTACTAACGGTAACAATTACGAAATTAATATTATTAGTAGAGTTCTATTCATACGAAGGCTTTTGTTTTTTTTAACTTAAACTTATAAATCCTACTTATGTTATAAACGTGAAAGTTTGTGAGGATGGATTTTTGTTACTCTATCACGCAAAAAATACTGAACGGATTCTGATGAAATTTTACAGTAATATAGCTTATACATCAGGATAACGCATAGGCTTCTTTTTATCCGGGTACCACGCGGACGAAGCCGTGGGCAGTAGCTAGTTCATAAGCTGACGAATGTTATTATTATGCTAGATAGCTATGGGATTTAAGATGGAAAAAACTGTCTATTGAATCGAATTTTGATGTTTAATTCGATGCTAAGTGATACTATATAGACTTATCATTATTATCATCAACAGCATGTAAAAATTCACTGGACAGAGACCTGCCCTAATATCCTCAACCAGTTGGGTGACCTGCCTAAACTGCGAAGTCAAGCTTTTCTTCAAGAACCTTGTCACTTCAACTTGCAAATTTTGAGGTATGACATTTTTAGTTCTTCATCGGATCTCCTCTTTTAGAATTTTATCACTAAATAAAATTCCGAGGCATATATCTCTCCGTGGCTCGCTGCGTGGCAAACAACCTCTAACTATTGGCCTCTAACGGAAACCTCAGTTTGCGTCCAATAGTAGGCGGCCATGTTTTATTTATGTTTAATCAGGAATTGACCTATTATAAAATACTAGCTCGCGTGAATTCGTAGCAAACTGATACTCCAATACACCGTAAAAAACCGATACTCCAATACAAATTTCCAATCCTTTAAAATGTGAAAATTCAAAAACGCTGAAACCCAATACATATGATGAGTAGCAACAATTCCCCCCTTTAACGTTCACCCCCCCTTTCCTCTACTTCAAATGTGAAAGCTAAAATACCCTGAAAACACCCTTATTCATGTTCAGTAGTTGTAATTTTTTTTTATGTTTCTAACTTTAAAGAACAAAGAGTTTCATAAAAAGTTTCTCCGTCATTCCCAATCGAAATTTTTGTTTTTTTTTTATTATATTTTGTGTTTGATTATATTCTGTTTTGTGTGTCATATTAAATAAATAAAATAAACCTTTGTTCCAAATTTCAGCTTTTTTGGCTTAGTAGTTTTGGATCATCAGATTAGGGGTATGTATTTTAGGGGTAGTATTAAGTCTTTACACAAACCCCGGCTATAAATCTGCGTTTAGTAATAATAATAATATGGAATTGAATTTGATGAGCTTTGATTTCCAAACTCAAAAACCTGAAAATTAATGGCGATTCAGGTTTATTCAGGTTAATAAAAGGAATCAGATTACTGCGTTTAATGTTTTAACTAACTGAAAGGAAAATGTCCTTTTAAATTACGGCATTTATTTCTTTATTGAAATCAATTCTAAGAGCTTACAGTGAAATGTCTCGAATGTTAACATTAGCTGTCGACAACTGCCAACAGCAGTACCTGTCGACGAGCCGAGGAAACTTCTCAGCTCGTCGACAGCTGCCGCTGAAAACGACTAAGTATTGTGGTACACGATACTCGTAGTTCCGGATACCTACAATACAGGGAATCCTAATGTGGGGCTGTTTATTATTCATGATCATGTACAGCTAGTCTCATCCCACAGCTGGGCCTGTCTTCGTTTGTTTCATCCGATCCGCGGCGTGTCGACGCTTGCCGTCTTGTCTGTGAACAATGACGACTCAAATAAGTCGAATTTATTAAAATCTATCTCTTAATTATGCCCATCTTCAGTTGTTGCTCATTTTGCAGGATAATTAATTTTGGAACACACTTTGATGATTACGTCGTTATATTAATATTTTATTTAATGTTATGACGAGACAAACGGATAAACCGTGTGTTCCCAGAAGTCCGTGAACATATGTAGTTCCGTAACGAAACATTTCAGACTTTTTTCTCATTAGTTCCGTTAACTAATGAGAAAACAGTCTTCAGAAGTACCTTCTGAAAAAATAGAGAATTGAGTACTGTCCACTTTAAGCAAAAGCAATACTTATAAATAATATATTGGCTCTTATTTTTATCTGTTTGTATATCTACTAAATGACTAACTTTGTATTTATTCCGTTGTATTGTTACCTGTCCAGCTCAAATTTTTATGTATTTTTTCGCTGTATCTACACGAGAAAACCTTTTATTGGCCTTCTGTGTTATATTATTATCTCTTTCTGTTATATTTGCTGTTGCTTTTACTAAAAATAAGTAAACATCAGATTTATCTCAGTGTTCAGTTGCCTATTTCTCCATAAAACTATTAAATAATTTCGCTTTTGTTTTGCGCAATGTAATATTATCACTTAGTAATATAGGCTATATTTTATTTAAACAAAAATACTATAACTTATCGGATTATTTAGAAGATAAAAACTCGATAAAATGCAGGTACCTATCGTTTTGTAAAAGGATATCGTTTTGTAAGAGGATTAAAAAGAATAAACAGCCTTGTTTTCTTGCCTTTCTTTCCTGGCTTGGTCGCGGAGGAACAGGCAGTAGATACAATCGACGTTTCAAAGAGATGCTTGTGATTTTAATGAATTTCGTCTTTGTTGAATATAAATAAATGTCCACAATAAATTAATACTTAATGAAACACCTACATTTTGTTTTATTGACATTGTTTAAGATTTTACGGAACTAGCGAGAATATACAGGATTAATAATGATTATTATTAATAATCGGGGATTTTATGTGTGCTTTGTTTCGCGGACCTATTGGGAAAAAAAATCTCAAAAGTTCCGGAACTTCTGGGAACATACGAGACAAACGCTCGTTCGTTCAGACACGGCCCACTTGATGGAAAGCGGTCTGATCTGCACATACACCCAGTTTTCCTGCAAACTACATTTTTCACTGGAGACACGTAAACGCGGAAACCTGACTACATGTATTCGAAATTACTAAATGATACAGTGTGTTTCACAAGGTCACGTTTGCACATACGCTCAGTTTTCCTACAAACTAGATATTTCACTCGGGACACGTAAACGCAAAAACCTTGAGCATCTCTCCGCGAAGTGGCGTGAGACGTGAATTGCTGGGAATTTTGTAGTTACGTTTCGTACTTGTGTCAAGTAGCCGAACGCCATTTTGCTGATTTTTACGTCCAGAGCCAGTAATGTGCGTTTAACGTAAGTGGTTGTTCGTTTATTTGATCGTCTATTACCATTTATGTCTGAAACGGAGATTCGATTTTGTAATCAGTTGTTTAACTTTGAGAATAATAATATCTAATAAATAAATAAATATTGCTGGACATTTTTCACACAGCATCATCTAGTCCCAAAGTAAGCAGAGCTTGTGTTATGGGAACTAAATGACTGAGGTCTTATATACATTTTTTTATAAATACATATATAATTATACATAGAAAATGGTTAGAATGGTTCTAAGATATGTTTTATTGCCACAAGTCACTAGGGAGCACAGCAATAAACAATAAAAAGGGTTTATTTATTTTTATTTGCAAGAAATTACTTGCTTACAAATTTTAGTTGAGAATCATCAATATCATCTTAAAAAAACTATTTGGCGGCAATCATAAGTGGCTGGGCTCAAATTTGTATAAATTTGCAGAGATCTAACCACTTATGTGGTCGATTTAACGTATGGACGAACCGTGCATGGTGGTTACGTAGCCACAGTACAGCCACAAAGCAGCACACTCGTGTATCTCTCCCGCTTCTTTGTTAGTAGATTCAGCTGTGTGTCCAGGTGGTGTTGACCAATGCCATTTTTGCTGCCGTGGTGTGGTTGTGGTGTAGCCCTTCTGAAAATACCCAAGCTCTAGTTTACAAAGAATCACATTAAACATCTACACCAATCTTACTTATGCTACTTAATCCTATCCTACTAATATTATAAACGTGGAAGTTTTTGAGGATGTTTGTTCCTCAATCACGCAAAAACTACTGATCGGATTTTAATGAAACTTTACAGTAATATAGCTTATACATCAGAATAACACATAGGCTACTCTTTATCCGGGTACCACGCATGCGAAGCCGTGGGCGGAAGCTTGTTCTTCTAATATTATAAACGTGGAAGTTTGTGAGGATGTTTGTTACTCTTTCACGCAAAAACTACTGATCGGATTTTGATGAAACTTTACAGTAATATAGCTTATACATCAGAATAACACATAGGCTACTCTTTATCCGGGTACCACGCAGGCGAAGCCGTGGGCGGAAGCTTGTCCTTCTAATATTATAAACGTGGAAGTTTGTGAGGATGTTTGTTCCTCTTTCACGCAAAAACTACTGATCAGATTTTAGTTAAACTTTACAGTAATATAGCTTATACACCAGAATAACACACACGCTACTTTTTATCCGGATACCACGCGGGCGAAGCCGTGGCCAGAGGCTAGTATTACATATATGTATAGAGGTAAAGTTTGTAAGTTTCGATGTAGGCGGAATGTAATTTCCGAAAGTACTAATCCGATTTCTAAAATTCTTTCACCAAAATTTAGAATGGACAGAGTGTCTTACGAACGCCTTAACGGAAGGAATAAAATAGAATAATTGTTTATTGTCTTACTATGTGTACAAAGATGAAATAAATTGGTAACATTTAGTAACAGTTTCGCTTCCTGGGCATACAATAAAAATAAATCTAAAAAAACAAACAGGAAACATAATATACATTAGAAATCATCATAAAAATATTATGTTATATTATTTATGTAATAGAAAACTTTTCCTTGACAACTCGCTACTTTATTATTATTCATTTATTTTAGATTATAAAAATCCATACAATATTATTACTTATATAGAAACTTAACACTATACATAGCAGGATAAAAATTAATCATTAAAAAATATTAAATAAAATGTCACAGTAAATTTAAAATTGGATGAGACAAAATGTTACACAAAATTAATATGACTAATTTTATTTCAAAAACTATCGTGAACTTGACTGTGCGTAGTGCACGGCGCGACGCGGAAGGAGAAATTCACAACCTCTCACCCTGATGAAGACTCTCGGAATGAGTCGAAACTTAGTCGGTGCCTTCACCGATAGTGCAGTACGTGAAAATTCCCGTTTTTACAATATAATATGACTAAATACACAAAAAAAATAATGAATAAAAAATTAATCAAATTAATACGACGTAAGCAAAGCCGTACCTAGTTAAATCTTAAAGTGGTAGTTATTTCAACGACTAGTAAAGTTACCTAGGGTTATGTGATCGTCTCGCACATGTCTGTTCACAGCTTATATAAGGATAAGTTTACGAAAAATCGCATGCTATTTGCTTGAGTAATATATCTCAAAGAAGAGTTCGAGGCATTCACATGTCACTCGGATATTTCAGATTTGTTTAGATGTGTTGGAAGTTAAGAACATTTTTCAAGCTGCGAATATTTTCTAACGTTTCTTTATGGTTCTCAAACGGAGGTGAAAAATCGGAGTTCGCGTTTTCTTTTTCTTTCAGCATCACCATCATCAACAGCCTATAGAAGTCCATTGTTGGACATAGGCCTCCCCAAAGAGTGCCATGACGAACGATTTTGGGTCACCTTCATCCGGACTTTTTTATTTTATTCTTCACTTTCACGCTAATTTATAAAAAGTTCCAACTCAAAAAAATGTGTTTCTATTTTTTTCTAGCGACCTAATAACGTTTGTATGAAAAGTAAGTCATGATGAGACCCCAACTATTTCACCTTTGCGCATATACAAGGCAAAACACGTTCCAATCAAAGCAATAAGTCATTGGTACTACGTGACCAAACGAGAAAATGCCTGACAGGCATTTAGCTACTTTTGTTAAGAGCAATGCACGGATGCAAAGTGTATCACTAAAAATATACAGTGTGTAATGAAAACCCTATCTGTTTAAGTCTTGCACTTAGTGTAGACACCGACGTGCGAGTCCAAGCCTTACAAATACTTATTCATGAAAATATATCTGTTTTTTTTTATTGATTTTAGTTATACAAATGCTTGATTTTCAAACTAAAATTAATTTTAATTATTATTTATTTTGGACGAACTCCTACTTAATAAAAATCTATGATTTTTTTAAGAAAAATTTGAGAGAATCGACTGTTATTTAAAATATTATTAATATGCAAATATACGCAAAAAAAAAATGGGAACGAACCGGGCACCAACTTTTACATAAGACCGAGCCATTACGACACTGGGTTTTAGTGGGGGAAATATTATCCTACTAATATTATAAACGTGAAAGTTTGTGAGGAAGTTTGCACGCAAAAACTACTGAACGTATTTTGATGAAACTTAACAGTAGTATAGCTTATACTTTTTATCCAGGTACCGCGCGAAGCCGTGGGCAGAAGCTAGTAATGCATAATTTTACATGTGTAATTGTTTGGATGTTTGTTTCCAAATATTTCCGTGCCGGCTGAACCGATTTGGGATCAAAAGGAACATTTTCACGTCAATAAAAAAAACGATTAACCTCTAAAAAATTTGCGCGCCTCCTAGTTGGCTGACAGATGAACTCAGACAGGCTACTTTCATCTAAAACTCCTTTAAAAAACAACTAAATATCACCACCATCAGGCAAGAATTTATACATAATAACATTTACCTGTCATGATTTTACTGCAAGTGTCCTCCCTCCAAAACATTCCCATAAAATTTTATGCAAATCAGTTAACATACAGTTGACTGATTTGCATAAAATTTTATACAAATATCCCTTTAAAATAAAATCTTGTGATATTAAAACACACTTACCCAGTGCCTTTAAGAGGAAAGGCGGCCGGCATATTTCTCATACAAACGTATTACCATATTTCCTCACTGAATTATTATGATACTACTGCAAAACTTACCATAATTTTATAGTATTAAAAAAAAACAGACGCTGTCGTTATGTATTTTTAACATAACGACAGCCTTGATTTTTTTATGGTAAGTTATTATTAAAATTGCTCTAAAAAGAGGCTCCCGTTACAAAGAGGTAACAGTAAAAAAAAATACTTAACGTACTTTGTTGTAATTATGTAAAAAAAATGATCAAGTTCACAAGGAGACAGGGGAATGCGAAACCCCGATTGTATTGATTATTGATTTCTGTTGCTAGGTTAAAATAATAAGTTAATTTTTCGACATCCAATTTTTTACTTTGTCGCCTGCTTTTCCTCTTAATTAGCAGGAAAATAGTAGGATTTTTTTAAATTGGCCCATTTCAAAGTAAAATACCCGTCGTTCTGGTGATCGCAGTCTTATCTCGGGGCCAACAGATTATAATGGCTTGTTTTTCACTTTGCAAAATCTCTTTAAAGTTAATCACAGTGCTTATGATGATGAGAATACAAAAACTAGCCTGAGTTTAGTTCGAATACAATTTGTTAGCGTTTTTAGATAGAAGCAGCGTCTCTAGCGGACTGTTTTGACAAATTATTTTTCACTTCTCATGCTCTAAAAGTGTATAATTTTAGTAAGGCTTATGTGTACTTAAGCCTCTTTGTATCGTTATTATCAACAGCCTACAAAACGTGATGCTAAGGCTTTTCGATGTTCCAATTTTGAAATAATTTCTTAGAAAAAATAAAAATATCATATTTTTTTTATTTATAACTATTTTTGAAAATGGAACTGATAGACTAGTTACACTGCTGCACTAGTGTTTCTTGGTTATCGTTAGATTCAGTGCGTTTGTCAACAAGAAGAAAAAAAAGAGGTTGGTATTGCCGCGAAATCTCTAAAAATTTTACCGTAACAAAACTTGTAAAATTACTGTCAGATAAAATTGATGTGAATTGATTGTGACTATTTATTTGAAAATGTCATCAAGTGAAAACGAAGATCTTACTCCTAATATGGAAATGGCGCAGAAAGTCAATGAAACAATTCATTTTTTTTTATTTTGTACCTAGTTATTTTATTTTCTCGCAATCGTAGTACAAATTAGAGTATTTAATTTGAGACTAAAACCTATACATCCTTGATTCTATAGCCTCCCTCGTTGAAACGTTAGTTAGTGAAATGGCTCGTTGTAGTCCCTAAGAGCATGTATGGGGCATGCATTTACTCTAAGAATTTGTTTGTTTGATTATATATCTGTTTGTCTGCTAACATTTACCTCCGAAACGGTTCACCATATTGTAATGCGGTTTGTCCAATCGATTGCTATATCTTCAAGGATAGTTCTTATATAGGTTATATCGACACAATTTACTAGAGCGTGCTGTAATAGATAATGGAATGTAAAATGGCGTAAGTGACCCATTGTGATCGTTTTGTATAAAAAGTTTAAGTAAAAAATAACTTATCACTGAACATTTCTGATTCGACATTATTTTAACATAAATCAGTACCTTGATCTACAGCCGTGACACATAATCTTTGGTATTCGCCTTTCGCATAGTAATCACTTGCCAAAATATTCAAATAACGTTCAAACATCAAAAATCCTCGATGTTACAATTTCAGCCAATCAAAGCCCTCCAAAATCGTATGATTACATTCAATCACACGGCTCGGGAAAATCCACACTGAATATATGAATCTGTTTGACGCTGCACGCGAATGGACTGAGCAAAATTTTCAGTTTGCATATAATAAAACTGCGCTAGACGCGCCAAGACATGATATTTTAGAGCCCGAAGTAGTCTCATATTTCTTAAAGTTATCAATGGGAATCGTACAGATTTCTATTCGCTAAATATGCGGAATAAAGATAAATTAGTGAACAATGTATATAGGCTACAAAAATCGAATAAAAGCATTGTGGGCAATTCTGTTCGATTTTACAATAAACTTCCGAAACATATAGATTGAACAGATTAAACAGAAAAGGCATTTAGGAGATTTATAAAAGACTAGTTGTTGCCCGCGGCTTCACCTGCGTGGTATGTTAATAAAAGTAGCATATGACCGTCTCCAGGCTTCGAACTATGTCCACCAACTTTTGAATGAATGGAACCAAGGATTACAATTTATACAAAGTTTAGAACTCAATTGCACACCCCCAAAGGGTAGTTTTGAAAACATAAAACATACGTGTTTCATTATATACTTTAAATAAATAAATAAATAATGCTGGACATTTTCACACAGCATCATCTAGTCCCAAACTAAGCAGAGCTTGTATTATGGGAACTACATGACTGATATACTACTTATATACATATTTTTTTTGTAAATACATACATAATATACATAGAAAACACCCAGACCTGAGACAAATATTTGCAGATACAAACATTTGTCCCGTGGCGGGAATTGAACCATTTAAAACATGTTAGATCTTTCTGGCGTGAATGTGAATGAAATGAGTATTTAAGTATTTAAGCAGATCTTGTGTTATGGGAACTACATGACTGATATACTACACATATACTTTATTATTTTGTAAATACTTATATATTGTACATAGAAAACACCCAGACTTGAGACAAATACTTTACACCAATTCATTACCTAAGCAATTTTATAAGATTAGATTTAAGAATACCCTAGCCAGTCGAGCAAAAAGGGAAATTCTCTGAAATCGTAGTAAAATTTCAAGAAATACGTAAATAACTGTCTCCAAAAAATATCTTATCCTTTGTAACATTTATCAAAATTTTATTTTTTATAATCTGCATAGAATTATAAATATTTGATTTTGCAAAGAGTTTTTACTTTGTATGATAACTCCTATCTTATTTCTACACGGATAATAAAAATATGACAACCCTGTAAGGTCGTAAAATTGAAAAAAAAAGTGGTAAAAGAAAACACCATTAAACAGGCAGATAGGTTTTGAATTCGAATTCCATATCGAACAAACACAAAATGGCTTTTAATTTCGCCCAAAAGTATAAAAAATATAAAATGCTAAAATTCTTAAACGCGTGTCTCTTCCTAGGTCAAAAAGATCTTTGGAAAGAACCGATTTCATCTCAAAAATTGCGGAAAGTTAGAGGATAGATGGCTTATGATTGTTCGTCATTGCAGTCTGTGGAGGAGGCCTATATCAAGCAGTAGACTTCTAAATAGTTTAGTTTCATAGATTTTTATTTCCAAATTATTAGAGTTGGACGTGCTTGTAACTATCCGTTACTTAGTATCCTAAAAAATCTACACATGAATAGTATGTTTCTGCGGATGTCGATCATGAGGAATATAGTCGAAAGCGTATTTTGTTTTTTTTTTAATATTTCGATGACAATGTTGTAAAATTTAATTTAGCAGAATATGTCCTTTGAGAAATAATCACACTATTAACGATGAATTTTAGATGTAGATTGTTTTCGATTCAATTTTTTTAATCGAAATCTAGTCTTAATAATAATAAGTTTAAGAGGCATGCCAGGATAGCAAGTAGAAAACCGTCTCTGCCTACCCCGCCGGGAAACAGGGGTGACTTTGAGAATGTATGTATGCTTAGGCTGTGTATTTATTTTTAGTCATGTAGTAATTTGATACATCTAGCTAGATAATGTAGGTATGCCTTTTTCATATGCAGGTTTAAAACCTTTTCCCACTTCACTATAGATTCACATACCCCGAAACACATGGAGTCACAAAAACCTCCATTACGGAACAGATGTGCACAGTTTCGGCAACGGCCTAATCGCTGCGGAATTCCGCTTTTTACCTGCGAAAAAGTTTCGTTGATAGAGCAATTAGATCGGGCCTGTATTATGCGCAAGGAGTAGTATTATATTATGCTCAAACTACTGAAAGAAACATCTTGAGAAATTCGACATCAATAATGTAATATCGGTTCTAATAAGCGGCAATGAATGGGCTTGCAAGCTGTTACTTGGGTTGTTAACTAGGTACTACGAAAAAGTAGGCTTGTGTCAAATATTATATAATGTGTTGCCTTTAACTACCACGAAGATTCATGAAAATTGTTACATCTTTATTATTAATAGTTTTTTTTTGTAAATTTACTTTTTATAGGGAGGCAAGCAAGCATACGGCCTTCCGTTAAAGCGGTAACGGTCGCCTATTGACTTATGCAACACTTGCTGATACGCTGCTTGCTAAGTTTTTTTTTAGACCTGGTCCTGCTATTGATCAGTGGAAACACCTCAGAAGAAATTTATTCCACAGTTTTATCCCCGTACGGAGAAAAAGCGTGTAAAGTACGAGAGAGCTATAAGTCTTTTTTTTCAGGAATAATATTATTTATTCAATTGATTTCCATGAAAGTTGATGAATGATCTACGCACTGAGTAGAAATCTGATGATATTCATCATGAAGAATACAGTTGTGAGCTTGTTTTTTTTTTTTATACGATTTCTTTGGCAATTTAGTCTCAAATAGATCAAGATAAAGAAGACAAATTCAAAGACCATTATGTAACTAAGTATTCACAATCACACTCACGGGGGCGCTGCTACACAAAGGTAAAAACTTCCTAACAGCCCCCTAGGGACATCACACCCGTAATGGCCCAGGTGGGACATCGCAATTTGTGCAAATTTTATAGGACTTGAACATTGTTGCCGAATTCTAGGGATGCCGGAATCAGGTTATTTTATTATCTGTGGCTCTTTCATGCGTTTGACTTATGGCGGTGATTATGGGGCTTTTGTAAAGTATTTTTAGGGAAAAATTGTTTATTGTGATAGAGAAAATTGCATACGAGCATTGCTGATGTGTTGGCTGTCTGAAAGTAGTAAAATGTATCATTTGCCTGTTATTTCACCGGCACCAAATCGGAAATCGGATCTTCAGAATCGGAAATCTTCGAAACGGAACTCAGCTTGGCAAATATAAGCAAGAATACTGCTTGGTGGCAGAAAAGTACGGTGCTATTTATTCACCTTATACATTTAGGAACAAAAGGTATGTACAATATTTAAGGTACCTAAACTATATAGTCAAAATACAAATGAAACAGTCTAGTTATCTAAAGACCGTTTTACAGTTTTATCGGAGAAAATTGCATAGGAGCATGGCTTATACTGACGCAAACTAAAAAAAATAAAAAGGCAAAAAATCTGTTAATTTATATGGTGCCATCTATTATGATACCAATGTATTAACTTAATCGTGCCAACCTCAGTAGGTATAAATTAATATCACTAGAAGAACGACGACCTTATTTGACGTTGTAAAAACATAAAAATATAATTTAGAAGCCCATTATTTTATTTTCAATTGTAAAAGGGATTTTTAATTAGAACATACATTTTTCAGGATATATGTATTCTCTTCTATTTCAATGATAAAGCGATACATTTAAGATTTATTTGGACTAATAGTCTTCCTTGAACTTTAAATAAATAAATAATGCTGGACATTTTTCACACAGCATCATCTAGCCCCAAACTAAGCAGAGCTTGTGTTATGGAAACTATATGATTGATATACTACTTATATACTTTTTTGTTAATACATACACATTATACATAGGCAACACCCAGACCCGAGACAAGCATTTGCAGATCATACAAACATTTGTCCCGTGGCGGGAATAGAACAACCGAGGTTGTCTAAATGCAAATGCCATCAAATCTCAAGCGGTGCTTGTCATCGGCAACTGGGACCAAAATATCATACAGTATTTTTTCATAGCAATCGCAAACCCATTACCAAGGTCTCGTGTGAGTTTGTGCGTGTGTGAGAGCCGTAAATCGTACCGTTTAGCGGCGATTCCGGACGTCCTATCCGGCTGGACGTCCCTTGAGAGACCGAATTGCCACTTCCTCGCCGGATGCTTGACCGATTGAGGCTAGCAGATAAGCGATAATCCATTATATCCTACTAATATTATAAACGTGAAAGTTTGTGAGGATGTTTGGTCCTCTTTCACCCAAAAACTACTGAACGGATTTTGATGAAACTTTACAGTTATATAGCTTAGACATCAGAATAGCACGTAGACTACTTTTTATCCGAGTACCACGCGGACGATTCCGTGGGCAGAAGCTATAATTCCATAAACTAAAAAAGTACATACTCTAAATTTGTCATTAAAAAAACTTAGTCTTTCAATGGGTAAGTACATACTCTAAATTTAATGTAAATATGTTCTATAAATTGTGCTTCAGCGGGAGTTGAACGCGCATTTTCGTCTCTAAACGGTAATGCGTGACTCTGGGTAACGAATTCTATTCAATTTTTAACGCAGTTGAATGCTATCTGCAAGTGTCTTATTCATACAAACAAATGAACAAAAACAGCATAAACAAATACCAACTTAACTATGTTGATGTGTTTTTTGGTGTGCAATAAAGTATTTTCTATCTACGTACAAGAAATCTCGAAAACCACTTAACGATTCTGACGAACGGTTATAAACTTGTAGAAGTAGCCTCAAAACTTTAAAATGAAAAAAAACAAAAAACTTTTATTATTTGCTCCTAAGAAGCTTCAAAATCTAAAAGGACACTTTCATTTTCATTAAAGGATTACAAACCAAGAGTACGATTCAATTGTTCAGCAAAGTAATCGCTTACTTAATGGCCCACCTAGAAATGACTGAATCACCAAACGCGTTTTTGCTGTTGTGTGACATATTTATGTCTGCTAGTAGCAGGTCAAATTGTATTCTATCACTTTTGAAAATGTCCAAAGAGGTATGCATGTACTTACTGTGTCAACATGTTTGACCTGTAACGACCTAGTACTGGCTTTAGAAGAGACACAACGTAAGAAGACTAGATAAAGACTAATTAAATGACTCGGCGTAAGGAATAAGGTGATTTGAATGAACGCGATTCGACGTAACAGAAACTCGACGTAACGTGGCTTGACGATGTAAGGTGATTCAACGTTAACCAACTCGACTTTTTTTTTGGTGATGAGGAGGAAATCTGCTAACAGATACCCTACAACATTGAGGGTGTGATAGGGTTATGTGAGATTCATGGACTCGTGGACTCACTAAAACCTCCCCGGTTGCCGGCCTCGATGCATGTCCTCCGAGCGGGATCGGCCCTCTCCCGATCTCGCTCAGCGACCTCTTTCTAAACCATTACGGTCTCACAGAAAGAGGCCACCGCCCTCCAAGCCTACTCGTCTGCCAGCATAAGCGCTACTACGCTTGGCAGAGGGAGGCCCTGCCGGATCCTGGAGACCAGGATTCGCCGCTCCACACACAAGCTCGAACACTCCTCCAGCGTGTGCTGTGTGGAATCCCGGTCTCACCCACAATGGTGAAATTGCGGTATCGGTTCGCGTCCTATCCTAGACAGGAACACACCAAAGCATCCGTGCCCGGTGAGAACCAGAGAAAGATGATAGCTAACATTACCCACCTCCCTCCCTAGCCAGCCTTCGAGGTTTGGCATGGTCGAACGCAACTCCACTTAAGGTGACTCGATGTCAAGTGACTTGACGTAAGGTGATTCGACGTAAAGTGACTTGACGTGAGGTGGCTCAACTTTACGCGACGCGACGTAAGATGATAAGAGGTATCGAAACTATAAAATAAAAAAAGGAAAATAAAATAATTGCGTTTTTCTTCATTTTGCTCGCAATTTTGCAGAGGAAACACGGTTTTCCCGGTGCATGTTTATGTAGGATGATACGAGAAATAGTTAGTGTCATTTATTAAAACCTGACGGATGAGATACCGTCAGGGTAACGTGACCAGAGGAATTACGTGCGGCTGGCTTAGGGCTGCGACCTCTTAATATTGTTAGATTATTTATTATTTTGAAGAATGTGCACTTGTAGGAACTGAGATCCTTTCACCACGATGGTTCTTTTACTATTGCTCATTAGGTAGGTACTCAACTCACTTAACTGTCACTGCGTTAGGTGTGACCAACAAAAATGATTATCTCACTATAAACTTTACCTTGATAGACGCAAAAAAAGAAGAATTTGGGGAGACCTTTGCCCAGCTGTGGGATTGTACAAGAATCTGTATAAGATAATACAGATTCTGGATTTGTTTTTAAATTGTCTGCTAAATAAAATCTATGTTGTTTTTGACGTGATAACGTCTTATAAATCGATAACACCGGCTGCACTCACGAAAAATTGTCACTTTCCGCCTGAGCCTGAGCGTGCAAGCGAGAGCGCGGTACAAGCGATAGAGAGGCACGATCGGCCCAAGCGTTAGCTTTTGACAAGCGTTCTTTATGACGTTGTCACGTAAAACTATCGTCCGTAAACCGACTTTACAGACAACCAATTTTTTTGAATCTAACTAAAATTTATGCGTTTTTCCAATAATGTAACCTTTAGATGGCACAACCCTAAAGTGACCACAGATAGAAAAATAAGCGTAACAGAGTATCTACTAAATTACGTTACAAGTTTATGTGACAGACTGACTGACAGGTTTTTTTCTTTTTTTTTTTTGTCGGGGGCGTAAGCTTCTTGTATATTTCTACAGTTTTTATACAGGATTTTCTTCTTAGGGCTCGCGCAGACAAGGATAAATCCGAGCCAGTGCAACCGACGGTACTTGAACCTTCTTCTGACGTCAGGCGAGTGGGAGTGAATATTTTATTTTTATGATTCTAGCAATCATAAAAACCGTGTTGGGTTAGTGGGCAGTAATCTGATTTTCGATCTGAAAGACGTGGGTTTAAATCCAATCGAGCATCAGTAGATTATTTCACTACAAAATGTATGTGCGCGCTAGCTCGTGCTCAAAACAATGAAGGAAAACATCGTGAAGAAACCGATATGCCCCAGAGCCATAAAAGGCATAATTTAATGGTATCGGTAAGTGTTCCAATAAGCGGAAATGGGCTTGCAACCTGTTCGGAATGTGAACTGTTCTACATGCAAAACTGTTCTTTAAGCGCTAAGACCGCCCGCTTTTTTGTTTGTGAATTTCGTGATTTTGTATTTTTTAATTTATCTATCTATCTAAGTATATCTATATTAATTTTCAACTTCTCTGAAGATTATAATGCAAATGAAAATTAACTATTGTTCACAAATATCCGTCTATCCAAAGGTTCTCAGGAAGATATTGCTATTAGCAATAAGACCGCACGTATTTCTATGATTAGTTGCTCTCTTTTATTTTGTAAGAAAATTTCTTCTATTCACCATTGAACTTTGACATTTAATGGTTTGATAAAACCTAAGACCATAAGACTTTCTTTTGCATTAAAACAGTACAAGCAGGGTTAGCTTCACTTATGTACATATGCACGTCTTTTAACTTAGCCGTGTGTATTCATGTTTAACTTATTCTACGTTCACAAAGTATGAGTAAATATAACTTAACCCGCAATAACTCAACGTAAATTAAACTGTCCACTTCACCTCATTTCCTGCGCAACCTCAAACAGATTTAATCAGCACAGAAGCGCGTCTGTTGTCCCATTCGAGGTGTGGCGTGTGGAACAGAATAAGCAAGGACAGAAGGTCAAAGTCAATGTTTATACTGTGAAATCACAAGGATTATACTGTCGTGTGTAAAAGTCACATTGATTTATACAATTATATTTAATTATTTTATTATATTTTAAAAAAATTGGGAAAACTTACAGCTAGACAAGATAATAAGAAAAAATATAAAAATACATGCCTAGCACATATTTAAGATGATGGCAAATTACAAATTTCCACTTATGGGCTTGAAAGTGAGGAAATAAAAAAAACTGTTGTAAAGTAGGAACAGAAAAACATTAAACTAAGTATAAATTAAAAATAAACAAGTTCTATTCCCGCCGCGTGACAAATTTTTTGTAAGATTTGCAAATATTTGTCTCGGGTTTGGGTGTTTCCAATGTATAATATGTATGTTTTTACAAAAAAAAATATAAGTAGTATATCAATCATTTCGTTCCCATAACACAAGCTCTGCTTACTTTGGGGCTACAAATAATATATATGAAACAGCTAACTAAAGGCAGTTTGCCTTTAGTTATTTAAACATTAATTTGTATTTACCAATATTATGTTAAGAAATAATTCATCTACATAATATATACATCTAAATAATATACACAATTTAAATGTATAGTTATCAGTATGTACTTTTTCCAATATTGACAAAAAATATATTGTATACGGAACGTAACATTATGATGACATAATATTACACAAACTAATCACTTAAAATCATACATATTATTAAATAGGATATATTAAATAGAATAGTATTATTAAGCATATTAATAAGCGTAAATAAGTATAAATAATTTCGTATTTCTGTCTCGTACACAAACCTGCCATCACCATCTCTCTCTTTATCCGTATTCATTTATTTCTGTCTTGTAAACAGTTTTTTCGTAGTCTTTCCTCAAAATTTTGCTTGAATAAAAATACTTTCAGTGATAAACTCACCTTTGTACATGTCTTTCTTAATATTATATTTCGGTTTAAATACAGTATCCAAAAATAATTGAGATGACACATTTGAGTTATCTATAGACAGTTGCAAACGATCTGTAGATAGCTCAACAGATCCAGATTACAACCACGGAAGCGTTCCCAAAATGATAGTTAGTGTTCCTTAATATTATATTTCGGTTTAAATATAGTATCCAAAAATAATTGAGATGACACATTTGAGTTATCTATAGACAGTTGCAAACGATCTGTAGATAGCTCAACAGATCCAGATTACAACCACGGAAGCGTTCCCAAAATGATAGTTAGTGTTCCTTAATATTATATTTCGGTTTAAATATAGTATCCAAAAATAATTGAGATGACACATTTGAGTTATCTATAGACAGTTGCAAACGATCTGTAGATAGCTTAACAGATCCAGATTACAACCACGGAAGCGTTCCCAAAATGATAGTTACCAAGGCGCTAATTTCCTGGCTTAGCGATTTTTAAGAGAAAAAAAACTGCATACCTATTGTTAGCTTCAATCTTAAGTTCGGCTGTTCCAGCTCATAAAGCTATATCAGAAATGGATAGATAGATAGATAGATAGAAAATGCTTTATTGCACAATATAAAACAAGTACATAGGCGAATTTAATGCTAATTAGCATTTGCTTCCAGCTAACCTTTATGTTATGAAGAGTGGAGCGGTATTGCGTTTGGCTGATTATCAAAATACGAGAACAATTTATATTAATAAAATAAATAGCTACTTAAAAATAAAAAATAAACTACATACATAAAATGAAAAATAATTCATACTTAAATACATACCTACATCCAAATATATATTTAAATACATACAAATATGATATAAATGCTCAATTTTGTTGATTTTGTAGATAGATGAAACGTTTTTAGAGTTTGGATTTGAAGACTCCAATGGATACAGCAGTACGGATTTCTGCTGGAATAGAGTTCTACAAACGGATCCTTCTCGTGTCTACTTAACTGTGTACATTTAATACATAGGTACTCTATTTGCAGCAAACACGCCGCAGGCTAAACTCTAGTTACTTTGTATTAACCTGTAAGTGCTACTTTTTGTGGACATTTTCACACAGCATCACCTTGCCCCAAACTAAGCAGAGCTTGTATTATGGGAACTACATGACTGATATATTACTTAATTTTTTTATTTGTTAATACTTACGTATTATACATAGAAAACACCTAAACTCGAGACAAATATTTGCAGATCATACAAACATTTGTCCCGGGCGGGAATCGAACTCGCAACCTTCTGTGTCTCAGGTGGGCATGCGTCCACTGCGCCACAGAGGTCGTCCACACTCTTGTTGGAAGACTAGGATTTCACCTTGGCTGCGTCTCTGTCTTACACCTACTTTTTTGAAACTGTATCAATAATTTTCTATTTCATTATTGTTTTTAAGTTGCTGCTTTTCGAGATCTTTTCTTCTCCGTACATGTAAAATTTGCACAACTTGATGGTTCTTTGATAGATTTTACTGTCATAAGTTGAGCAGAAAGTTATAGTATTTTTAACGAATTAAAAAAAAACTAACAATTATGATCACAAATAATTTGGCACTTGTCTACATTTTGCATTCCACGTGTTAGGTTTCAAAACCATCGCCGCTTATTGGAACACTAATTGGACAAGTCAGTTTCCTAACGATGTATTTTAGTATAATTGAAAAAACGCACATAAATTGAAAAACGCATTCGTGCATACCGGGTACGAACCCATCTTCGGATATAAGTTTAAAATTGCGAATTCAAGTCTGAAAACAAAGTAAGTTTTCCACAGCGCTGTCTCCCATCACAGATATAATAAATAATACAGGTACTTTAGTCCCTGTAACCAACGAAAATTATAGTAGATTTCAACCAACAACGGTTTCATCTCAGAACTTTTAAAAGGACTATTGGATCTTACATTCAGACCAAACTTCCTTTAGCTTTTAGCCGCTAAACAGAGTATTTATTTCTACAGCTATTTTAATGGTCGAAAAGTGAACTTGTGTTAAAGTTCGAATTTAAAGGCTTATTCTTTAAGAACTTTGAGTTGAAGATTGTGAAGAAGTTTTGAAGGAAATGGTACTTTTGAAAAAAAAAAAAAAAAACTGTACATTTTCACACAGCATCATCTAGCCCCAAACTAAGCAGAGCTTGTATTATGGGAACTACATGACTGATATACTACATTTTACATACATAATATACATAGAAAACACCCAAACCTGAGACAAATATTATTTGGAATTGAACCCGCAACCTTCTTCGTCTCAGGCGGGCCTTCGCCCACTGCGCCACAGAGGTCGTCGAAAAAAGAAAAAAGATGCTGGAGTTGGCATAGATTGTGGTGTTATTTGTAAAAATAAAGAATGTTTATTCCAAAAACTATCGTTGACTATACATATTGTAAAAACGGGAATTTTCACGTACTGCAATATCGGTGAAGGCACCGACTAAGTTTCAACTCATTCCGAGAGTCTTCATCAGGGCGACTTTCTCCTTCCGCGTCTCTTCGTACACTACCACGTACATAGTGCACGGCGAGACGCTTCCCGTTTCCGAAAAAAATCCCGTTTTTTAAAATATAAATAAAGAATGATACAACTTGTTAAGTACCTACCTATGTACTGTTGTATAAAATGCTAGCTTCTGCCCACGGCTTCGTCCGCGTGGTGCCCGGATAAAAAGTAGCCTGTGTATTATTCTGATGTATAAGCAGCCTATGTGTTGTTCTGATGTTTCATAAAAATCCGTTCAGTAGTTTTTGCGTGAAAGAGTAACAAACATCCATCCTCACAAACTTTCGCGTTTATAATATTAGTAGAATGAGACTAATAATTTTGTGTTTTTTTTTATATTTTGTATTATTTTCTATTTTGTAACCAGCCAAATCAAGAGTACACTAAACCGACATGCCTGTATGAAGAAAATTGTGTTAACGAATAAGCTCCGGGGTACAGGCGTGACTCTATGTAATGTATATAATGTAATGGTACTTACTTAGATATTTTATTCACAAAATATTGCCAGAATATTCTATTTTGCTACTGATAGATGTGATTGACCTAAAACACCTCGGTACTCACTCACCAAAGTTATTATGACTCGCAAAATTCTCAAAGTATTTCTTTGGAGCTCTTACGCACACAAAGCTCTAAGAATCTTTGTGAAACAAAGAGATTTTAATAAAGCACCTACAAAGTCTGGCTTTTAGGGGTCTAAAAGTTATTATGAGAAAAGTTACTTAAGGTTGCTGAGTGCATGAATGCATGAAACTCTGTATAGAATTTATGATAATAAAATGCGAAAAGAAATAAAATAAAATGAAAAACATTTATTCGGCGCAACAAAACAATTTTTTTTTCAAACAAAACAAATATGAAAAAGACTAATAATTTGGTTACCTATCGTAACGTCATATCCGGCAAGGCAATATTGTTTGTTGGTAGCTCTGATTTGACTCGTGTAATACCCCGATACTTGAGTCAAATCAGAGCTATGTAGTTTAGCAAGTATTGGTGGGAGAAAATGGATAAAAGGAACGCGGCCAGTCGTGCACTTATTCAGTTAATAGCAACTTATGCCCAACAACAGTGTGATATGAAAATATAAGTGAAGAGATAGAAATTGTTTAATTTCACAACAGTGCCGCAATTCCTAGTAAAGTAGGAATAAGTTCTACGACTATTCATATTGTAAAACGGGAATTTTCACGTACTGCACTATCGGTGAAGGCACCCACTAAGTTTCGCCGTGCACGGCGAGACGCGGAAGGAGAAAGTCGCAACCACTCACCCTGATGAAGACTCGGAATGAGTCGAAACTTTGTCGGTGCCTTCACCGATAGTGCAATACGTGAAAATTCCCGTTTTTACAATATGAATAGTCAAGTTCACGATAGTTTTTGGAATAAAAAGTTCTACGAGGTTCAGATTCACTATAATCCTGAAATATTTTGTTGGGACAGTTTAAATCATACAAACACGCTCACGGCTATATTCCCCATGATATACATCCTCAGATACATACCCAGTGCGTAGATATTTGAGGATACCACCTAGAAGGGGTAGTCAAAGAGACATTCAAACATTACATTTGGCTCATGCCCGCATTTTGTAAGTAATTAGCATTCCACGTGATAGATTGCAACATAATTTCGTTGAAACAACTGAACTGATTTGAATAAAAAAAAGATGTGATGCTGGTCTTAAATTACCACGTAGGCTCTGGTTGTCTGAAAGAGATCGCTTATTAAGTATATTAAATATATTATTCTTATACGTATCTTATAATACATTGTACATTAGTTTATTTTTTACTAGACACGCCACACCATCTTTTTGCACGCCCAGGATGACTGGTAGAGAATGCTTTAGCATTAAGTCCTCCTAGCACTACATTGTTTGTGCGAAAGTATTAAATAAATAAAAAAAAATGAACATTTAATTCCTTTGCTTAGAACGTTTCTTTGGCGTGCAATAATAACGATATCTAAATAATAAACAATCCCGTTTTACATGGATAAACGATAGTTTATCCATGTAAAACGTAAGAAGAAAGAAACGACAAGGTAAAATAATTAAGTACTGTAAAATTTTGGTAAGTATAAAGTATTCAAGGTGATCTGTTCCTTTTTTTTTATTATTACTGTAGGTTTGGTGCCTTCACCGATAGTACAGTACGTGAAAATTCCCGTTTTTACAATATGAATATTACTGTAGGCTTCTCCGTGTTGAATACCTAAATAGTAGATGGACATTGCGTGCTTACAAATCGTTATTTAGACTAGTTTTTTTTTTTACTTTCAAGGCTGCCGGTAAGCATAGGCGGTTACAGTAGCCACAGATATTATAATCTAGCCGTATCCGTAGTCTATGGATGCTTGAAGCACCAGAGGCATCAGACGCCATTTGAAATAAAATAGTTAGGTGGGCCGTAAGTTATCAGTTTCACCGGCTCAAGAGGACGCTAAAGAGTTCGAGCGTGGGTGTAGTTAATTGCTTACACCCGAGAACAACTCTTTTTTTTTATCACGAATGCGAGGAAAATAAAAAGACTTATAAAATCCTGCTTTATCCTACCCTACTAATATTATAAACGTGAAAGTTTGTGAGGATGTTTGTTACTCTTTCACGCAAAAACTACTGAACGGTTTTTGATGAAACTATACAGTAATATAGCTTATATATCAGAATAACATATGTCGTATAGGCTCCGTGGGCAGAAGCTAGTAACTCATAATTTTTCATCACGAATGCGAGGAAATTAAAAAGACTTATAAAATCCTGCTTTATCCTATCCTACTAATATTATAAACGTGAAAGTTTGTGAGGATGTTTGTTACTCTTTCACGCAAAAACTACTGAACGGTTTTTGATGAAACTTTACAGTAATACAGCTTATACATCAGAATAACATATAGGCTCCTTTATCCGGGTACCACGCGGGTGAAGCCGTGGGCAGAGGCTAGTAAATCATATTTTCATAACAGTATGTTGCTAAAAAGAACATTGGCTTTCTTGGTTTCCCGCCTTCTTTTATTTATTTTTGCCCAACCGAACTGTGACCAGTTCCATTTTTAAATAAAAATAAGGATTTGTCATGGAGATTGAATATCATTGTAGGATATACATAATGAATGAGCCTTGTTCTATTTTCAAATTTATTTTTAAATAAATTACGTAGTTTTCTAGTTTTAAAAAATTTAAATACGGCCTTTTTAAAGAAACCCATACCGTAGCAGACTACAAGAGTAGAAAGATCTCTTCTTTTACCATTTTTGGTATTTAGTCATGCCTAGGCTCGTCTTGATGTTTATCTGCCTTCAAAGTGTACTTAAAGTAAACATAGGACTTATTGACTTTCGGCTGTTTTAGTAGAGTCAGAATAACAAGCAAGTTTATGAAAACAAATTTTGAACTAATGACATTGCTTAGTGATCAGTACCCTGACTTACAATCGGGTGATGGGTTGAAATCCGGTCACAATGGAATTTACGCATTAACACGTACTAAAACGAAAGGAAAACACCGTGAGGTATGCCGGCTTATAATGATTGGTATACGAACACGAATATTATAAGAGAATGGCTCGTGAAGCGATTGAAATCAAGAAGACTTACCCAAATTTTAATCGTGAAGACGGCTATACACACTGCGTCCTGGAATTCCGTGATAAATCAGGTCTTCGCGTCGCGATCCATTCTGCAGTGCGGTGATACGGTTAGTGTAGGGTGCCGTAATGTGAACATGGACTTTTCTGATTCCGAAGATGAAATGAGGGTAGTTGCTGGTACTGCCATTATTTCTACGATAGCTCCGTATACTCCAGTCATCCCCTGACCACGGCTGTTGCAATACAGTTGAAACGTCGGGAAAATAATAAAAACGGTAAACGCGATAAAGAAACTAAACCCGGTTTTTTACTAAAAACCGGGATATTTACCATGATTTGTGAGTTTGAATGTTTCCCGATATTTCATATGTGATATGTGATAATGGAACCGGTGGTAGTGGTATTTTTCGCAATAAAAGAGTGAGAAAGAGGGTAGATCGATTTGTCTGCCTCTAACATTCAAAACCCGCAAAGACTTCAGTTCCTCCCGTGATCATGGTACATGCAACTGTGCCGAAACATCGGGAAACATTCAAACTTGTGAGTTTGAATGTTTCCCGATATTTATTCCCGACATTCCCGATAATCATGGTAAATATCCCGGTTTTTAGTAAAAATTATGTTCAAAACCATGATAGTTTCAAAAGTTATCTATTGCCACTTCAACTGGCGAGTACGTCGATGGTGTGGTAGGATAGCCGGCGAGCGACACAAAAGGTACGGGTTCGATTCCCGCTGCGTGACAAGCATTGGCATGTTCTGCAGATATTTATTCTGTGTCTTGTTGTTGTGGTACTGTGGTACTCGTAGCTCTTTATACTCACGAAGCAGGGAATAGAATGAGGGTTTTTTTACCAAAGTGTGTATCGTTGGTAAAAAAAAACTTGCTAACTTAGGGAATAGTATGAGGTTTTCTTTACCAAAGTGTGTATCGTTGGTAAAAAAACGCTAACTAGATTCGAGGCTGATGTTTAAAAAAACTGTTTTGGAAACGCTACTTACATAAACACTGCGTTATATTATGAGCTGGATGGGTTCTATTACTTCGGCAAAGTTTCTCAAGTTTGTTTCATAGGAATTTCGAATCAAATCTTTACTTGAAACAGTTATACGCATATAATTGACAACCTCTGTGGCGCAGTGCGCGAAGGCCCGCCTGAGACGCAGGAGGTTGGTGTTTCGATCCCCGCCGCGGGACAAATATTTGTATGATCTGCAAATATTTGTCTCGGGTATATTTTATACAAAAAAAAAATAAAAGTAGTCTTTTATCAGTTGTTTATTTTCCATAACACAAGCTCTGCTTATTTTGTGGATGATGCTGTGTGAAAATAACCAGCATTATTATTTATTAAAAAATATAGATATTTCGAGGCTTTCTGTACTCAGTAATTGGATCATAAGTCCTGTTAATGTTGCCTCTAGCATCGTAATGCAGCCAGCATTTTAGGAAAGTTTCCGTCTACTTGATATAGAAGTCAATCTATACAGGGTGTCCCGGAATGTGTATATAATGCCAGAAGGAGGTCATTGAGACCTTGGTAGGGAACATAGTTTGTGAGATTTGAGTGTGACGTGACAATGACCTCTTATGACGTCATGCTCAAAAGTCAACTAAACAGCTGTTTTGTTGATTTTAGGGATGTGCTAAGAGTAGGTATTATGAAAACTTTGACGGCCATTTCATGAATGAAAAACATGGAAATCCAAAAAGTCGTAGAACAAACAACGCCACGCTGTCAATGACCTCCTTCCGGCATTATATACACATTCCGGGACATCCTGTAGATCGTTTGTAACGGCATTAAGATAGCTTGCTGTTTCATCTGTATTTTTTGTATATTTCCGACCCTGCGCAGACGCAGTCCAATCATAATTAATCATTATATTTATGAACCATTTTCATTAAAATTTGCAGCGATCGAGGTTTGGCTGCCGTTATAGTCATGTTAATTGTGACGAAACATAGACAAAAGCCATGAACCTTTGTTAGTTACTCTTGACTATATACTGCATATATATTATACTGCAGATTTTTAGCCAATTCTGTAGTCAAAAAAACGTGCGTGTGCATACAAAATCGCTCCGACCCTAACAGGAGGGGAGGAAAAAGAGACCCTAAAACACTGCGCAATGTAGGGTACATTATAGAGTATATACCCTATAATATATACACAATAAATACTGTGCAATAAATCATATTGTAAAAACGGGAATTTTCACGTACTGCACTATCGGTGAAGCCACCGACTAAGTTTCGACTCATTCCGAGAGTCTTCATCAGAGTGAATCATCGCAACTTTTTCCCTCCGCGTCGCGTCGTGCACTACGTTTTTACAATATGAATGTTCAAATTCACGATAGTTTTTGGAATAAAACTGTACAATAAAATTAAAATTTTGTTCAGCTTTTAATACTTCAATAAAATATTATCCCTATTATACGGTCAATAATATCGCGCAAGCAAATAGTTACGTAAAATTATTAATCGTAGAAAAACCCCATTATTGTTGTTTGAAACCGATGAAGTTCACTGGTTTCCCTACAAAAATGTACTAGCTCTTTCTACATTTACTTCATAAAAAGCAGGGCCATAAATCGCTTTTCTTATCACTTTGTGAAAAAGACAAAGTTTTCGGTCAAATTTTACTCCAGCCGATAAAAAAACTTCACGTCTAATCACCCACGAATCAGTCGAGTTAGAATAAATGGGCTAAAGAACTGGCGGGACTAATTTACCGAGATTAGAGGTACGAAATGTCTCAAGAAAAAAGCGAGTATGAGCTAAAATAGGTAGGGTTCCGGTCTTGGTAAAAATGTTATGAAATATTGCAGGATCGAAAGGAAACCTATAAAGTACTAGTCCTATAACGACCCTATATCATGCCAATCAAATAAAGGATCTTCTATATTTCTGTTTCTTATGAAAAGGCAGAAGAATAGTTTTCTATTCTTAGAAATAGAATTCTATTCTTAGAGTTTTCTATTCTTAGAAGAATAGAAAACTATTCTTCTGCCTTTTCATTCAGATTATTATTCTTTGGTAATGATGAGTGTCATTACAAAAAAAGTAGTACATAATATATCAGACATTCAATGTCTTTTTATTTCACCAAGGTGCCCCTCTGCTGGCAGGCGGTTATCGTAGCCTATGGACGCTTGTTACACCAAGCTTCTGTTTCTTATGAAAAGACAGAAGAATAGAAAACTATTCTTCTGCCTTTTCATTTAGATTATTATTCTTTGGTAATGATGAGTGTCATTACAAAAAAAGTAGTACATAATATATCAGACATTCAATGTCTTTTTATTTCACCAAGGTGCCCCTCTGCTGGCAGGTGATTATCGTAGCCTATGGACGCTTGTTACACCAAGCTTCTGTTTCTTATGAAAAGGCAGAAGAATAGAAAACTATTCTTCTGCCTTTTCATTTAGATTATTATTCTTTTGTAATGATGAGTGTCATTACAAAAAAAGTAGTACATAATATATCAGACATTCAATGTCTTTTTATTTCACCAAGGTGCCCCTCTGCTGGCAGGCGGTTATCGTAGCCTATGGACGCTTGTTACACCAAGCTTCTGTTTCTTATGAAAAGGCAGAAGAATAGAAAACTATTCTTCTGCCTTTTCATTCAGATTATTATTCTTTGGTAATGATGAGTGTCATTACAAAAAAAGTAGTACATAATATATCAGACATTCAATGTCTTTTTATTTCACCAAGGTGCCCCTTTGCTGGCAGGCGGTTATCGTAGCCTATGGACGCTTGTTACACCAGTGGCATCACACGCGCGCTTAGATCCTTTCGGAAAAAAATTAAAACAGCTTTTCTAAAGAACGTATTGTAGTCATTGCTCCTAATTGGACACCAACGAAAGGTACGACGATCCTCAAACTAAGAAAGAAAGTAAGGGGAAACTGCTGCAGAAGCATTCCATTAAAGTAACTTAACAATATAACTTAAAATGGACGGGCAACGTCAGGATGCATCCCGGGAAGTTGGCACATATTGCAACTCCTTGTTGTCCGCAACAATGTGCCCGGACGGAAGGCGACGACGAGACGATCTGGACCCACATGAGAGAGAGTGGTGGGAGACCGCTGCAGACTGGAATAGATGGAAGAAATTGGGAGAAACCTTTACCCAGTAGTGGAAAGATACAGGTTAACTAAAAAAAATTAAGAATTTGCATATCTTTAAATCTTTATGATGATGAACAGAAGTTGAGTCTTGGCTATCAACTTGACTGTTCAAGATAGAAAAGGTAGTTTTACGTGCCTTATGATACAAAGAAGTGAGTGTAAATACCATCATCGGTCACCCATCCAAGAGTTGACTGATCTGAGTTTGCTTAACCACGCCACGAGCCCTTTTACCAATGTTATTATTTTTACCCGAGACGGCAGGAACTCATTTATATGTTTGTTAGTTTGTTTGTCAGTTACCAAATATTCCCGAAACGACAGAAATGCGTTTTTTTACAATCGATTTGTTTGTTTTCAAGGATGGCTTTCAGTTAGGTCTTATTGCTACAAGTAATTTAAGTAAGGACTCTGATTATGGAAAACACAACAAAGTGAAAAACTTCGGGGTTTTTAAAATTTTGCTAAAAGATACTGAACCCCAAAATGAAGCCATTTGTATTTTTTTCTGGAACATTCGTTTTGAAAGGAGCTCCATGACACGTGATTATATTCACTTAGGTACTAATATTTTATTCTCATTTCACTTAAGAGTAAGAATGAGACCGTGCGATTGAAACGCTTGCAGAATAATAAGGTAATCTTGTTCATTTTTAATCTTCTTTAAAAATTACAGACACGTTTTTATTTTAAGAATGGGTTTCGTGGTTGGATTTACAAAAATGATAATAGAAATGGAAACGTATTTTGAATAATTATCTGTTTTTAGTACATTATATCCACGAGAAATACTTAGAGGGAATAACCACCATGATAAGAGGAATAGAACTGAGATTTACAGCTAAATTACACATGTTATACAAAAAAAAATCTTATGTTTTTGACATGTATGACACATGTCAATTTGACATGTAAAAATATCTCCATTGGTTATGCGGTTTAAGTAGTAACTTATAATTAGTAACATAATAGAAAATACTTTATTTGACGACAACAAGATTTGTACAAAATAATTAAATAAAATAGATATTTTATACATAGATTTTATACAGAGATAAAGAGATTTTTGTGCTAATTACTCCCATCTATGGCGTGTGTGCCAAACAGGTCATGTCTTAGCTTCGGTTGTATTTTTAGTTTTTTACGTTTGTTACTCGATATATTCGCCAATTGATGTTGATGATTGTTTTGCTGTTGTATAGTGAATGATCCAGAAATGGTTCCATGAAAGTTTTATTCCTAAAGGATTGCTACTTTTTTCGTAAAACTCAAAAAAACATCACAATCTTATGGAAACACGACTAGCCGAAACATTTTTTGTGGGCTAATTTACTTTTATTTTTATTCGAAAGAGTTTCATCCCGAGTGAGCAAAATAATGTAAGCACGTGAGGAAGTCGATGTCATTTATATGTCTTATATTATTCTCTTCTACCCATGGCTTTGCCAGCGTGGTACTCACAAACTTTCGCGTTTATAACATTAGTAGGATAGGATGATGTCAAGAGTCCGTGCGTTTTATGTAAGAGGATGTGTGTTATCGGGTTGTAATCGAGGTTTAACTGACCCCAGTTTTAAGGGGACACAGCAGTTGACTATGTAAAACAAGTAGGAGATGTAAAAATTGATTTGTAAAAACTATTTACACTTCGTACAACAAACGAAGAATGGCGAGAAAAATCTTAAATCTTAAGCACACAAATTTCGTAACAGTTATTTGTGATCTAAATAAATATACACTGGCCGAAGCTGCCATGGTCTTCTTAACTTTAATTTATCACTGGAAAGCAGCACAACTTAAGTACTTGGACAAACACTTTTCGAAAAAAAATATTTTAGCATGTTTCACTCTGCATTTTGTTTCGAAGGTCAGTGTGAAATATAGTGCGGTAGGTGGGCGCGTTGCATTAGCGATCTAGCTAACACTCTGGCAGCGAGTTAACAAATAAAAACGTCATACATGTGGTAATTAAGCTTAAAATAACCTACTGGTGATCCTTGAGTGAGTATTCTGAACGTTAGTATTATTGGTTACTAGTTTCTGCCCACGGCTTCGCCCGCATATTATCCGGATAAAAAGTAGCCTATGTGTTATTCTGATGTATAAGCTATATTACTGTAAAGTTTAATCAAAATCCGTTTAGTAGTTTTTGCGTGAAACAGTAACACACATCCTCACAAACTTTCAAATTTATAATATTAGTAGGATAGGACTAGCTTCTGCCCACGGCTTCACCCGCGTGGTATCCGGTATTAAAAGTAGCCTATGTGTTATTCTGATGTATAAGCTATAATACTGTTAAGTTTCATCAAAATCTGTTCTGTAGTTTTTGCGTGAAAGAGTAGCAAACATCCTCACAAACTTTTGCGTGTTTAATATTAGTAGGATTTTTCTACATTTATACACAAAAAAATCATCCATTCATCCGAGTGAATAAAATTCGCAAAAGCCACGCGTCTCAATTGCAGTGTTATAAAGCTCCACTGATTTAATCTGCAAAAAATAAACGGCACCTCACACAGAGTTTCATTTTTCAACGACTCTTGGTCTTTGCTGACAGAGGCTTATATTTTAAGTCTTGTTTCGTTGCGAGAACAGTTTTATTTAATTTCAGCATTTTGTAACAAGGGCTACTGCGCAGTAGTTAGGCTTTAGAAATGCGAAAGGATTTTAAGTCAGTGGGAGCAGATTAAAATAAAGTTAATTTTATTGCTTACTAGCTTCTGCCCACGGCTTCGTCCGCGTGGTACCCGGTATAAAAAGTAGCTTATGTGTTATTCTGATGTATAAGCTATATTACTGTAAAGTTTTATCGAAATCTATTGAATACAAAATATGGTGAATATCTGAGCTGATTCGCTGATACCCAAACTGATACTGGGCTATGCACTGATGTATTGTTGGCTGGTTCCAACTACTGATATACTATTCATATTGTAAAAACGGGAATTTTCACTTACTGTACTATCGGTGAAGGCACCGACTATGTTTCGACTCATTCCGAGAGTCTTCATCAGGGTGAGTGGTTGCGACTTTCTCCTTCCGCGTCGCGCCGTGCACTTACTTAAACTTAGTCGGTGCCTTCACCGATAGTGCAGTACGTGAAAATTCCCGTTTTTACAATATGAATACTGATTAACTATTGGCTGTTCCAACTGATTCTCTGGTATGTACTTAATACTGATCGTAAGTATTCGGGGGAATCTCCCCGGTGTGGCCTCTAACCTCTCCTATAGCCACCCCGAGCCTCGCTTACTGGTCTGATATTAGTCAGCTGGTTCTGATATTGGTCAAGCTCTGATCCCTGATCGCAAACATACTTGACGCATCGGTAATAATCTGGTAAATATACATAGCACAAGATCTGGTAGGTAATGCATGCACTGACGTCTGGTAGGCCAATGCCGGACGGGAGCATTTGTACCTGCCAAACATGCCACTGCGCCAACCGGTTTTCTCATTCTGACGTAACTAAAGTTAGTGCTATGTAAGTATACCAATACTATTTCGCATCCGCGACAGTAGTCAATGCATAGCATTCTAGCAGTCTGTGGTCAGTGTCACTATTCAGTATCTACCCACTAAAACTCTGAGAACATCTATGTCAACAAAATTAAAACCTCTTTCATTATTTTGTAAAATTTCATAAGAAATATGTCACAGAATGACAAGATCAATCAGCCAACACCAGCATAGTCTTGAAAAAAAACATCAACTAATAAAATGGAATTGTAAAAACATTATAAAATGGGTGACAAAACTTACGAAAAATGTTGCCCAATGTTCAAAAACCTGGTAAGTTTTTGTCTTCACATTATGTCATGCCATGGCCAATGTGATTTATTTAAAGTTATTATATCATGAGTCATTACCTATTTTTTAGATGAAATTTAAAGTTTATTTGATGTCCCGTCCTTCCCGCATAGAGGCAGTAAGTTAATAAACTCATGCTATTTAAAATTTACTGCGTAGAAGATGTTCTGATGAGATGTTCTGCATAGGTACAGAACATTAGGACTGAATCTCAAAAAGGCTCTCAGCATCGGTCAGCGTCTGTGTATACGGATCAATATCTTAGCTTAGCACAGAATCTCGCACAGAATCTCTTTTAGATGTAACGCTTGTGAAAAAGCATGCATGTTCAATATTTATCTGCCCAAGCAATGTTCAGCACAATCAAAACTAGATTAAGTAGTTGACGACCTACGTGGCGCGGTGGGCAAAGGCCCGCCTGAGACGCATAAGGTTTCGGGCTCGATTCCCGCCGCGGGACAAATGTATGTATCTGCAAATATTTGTCTCGGTTCTTGGTGTTTTCTATTTATAATATGTATATATTTACAAAAAAATATGTTTATAAGTAGTATATCAGTCATGTAGTTCCCATACAAGCTCTGCTTAGTTTGAGACTAGATCACAGGTTCTCAAACTTATTTTTCGCACGCCCACTTTGATAATAAAGAAAATCCTAGCCCCACCTAAAGTTTTTAAACATAACAACCTTTCACCAAAATTAAAGATTTTGGGGGGCGGTCTAGAGGGGAACGCATTCCCCTCTAGACCCCCCCCCCCCATAATCTTCTAGAGCCTTCTACCGCTCCTGAAGGCCTTCAGCGCCCACAAGGGGGCGTCATCGCTCATTTTGATGTGTGATGTGTGAATAAATGTCTAAAATTATTACTATTTTTTTTTAGTTACCTACTTGTACATAGTTGTACGAATAAAAGTAGATAACCATTTAAATCTTCATGGTACTTATTGATGTTTAAACATAAGACTTTGCACCATAACGTCTCAGGGTCAGCAGCATGTGTGTGATGTCTCTTTGCAAGCGTCCATAGCCTGCAGTAAACGCTTACCAACCAGGGTGTCTAGAACGGCATAAGAAACGATCCTAATACATAGAGTGGTTTGTCTGATTGGGCAAAGTGCAGAAATAAGTCTAGCTTTTGTACTTCAAATCAATTCAATTAATTATTCAAGAGCGCCGTGTTGACCTAATGGGTTCAGGAGCCTAACCATCAAGTCTTATTGCGATTCAATTCAGAGAAATATGTCAAATCCCGCTTTGCGAATGACAAAGCTTTAACAACGACATAGCATCTTCAATCGCAAAGCGGAAAGTGACATATTTGCCTGAAATGAATCGCTATAAGACCTCATGGTTAAGCCCCTGGTCAAGACAAGTCAATTCAAAATTCATTGAAATCACAAAGATCACTTTGAAACGTCAGTTTTACTGCCTGTTCCTCTTCGACTAAGCCAGGAAAGAAAGGCAAGAAAGAAGGCTGGTTATTATTAGATTTTTTATTCCAAAAACTATCATAAACTTAACTATTCATATTGTAAAAACGGGAATTTTCACGTACCGCACTATCGGTGAAGGCACCGACTAAGTTTCGACTCATTCCGTGAGTCTTCGACGCGACGCGGAGGGAGGACGTCGCGATCACTCACCCTGATGAAGACCCTCGGAAAGAGTCGAAACTTAGTCGTGCACTACACGACACACACTACACGTTTTTGGAAATTTACACACAGCATCATCTAGTACAGTGACCTTCGTCGTTTTAACCAATAATGGGAGAAAGTGCTTTTCATTTAATAAAAAAAAGCCCTACTAAATTTTTTTGATTATCAAGTACGTAAATCCGAAAGTCAAATATTAAATCAGATCTTTCATTGCAGACCGCAACTCGCAATTGAGAAGTCTGTACACCTCAATATATTTCACTATTCAAGTTATGGACGATATTGCCGAAAGCATGTACTCCGATTACCATGATTGGCGGAGGGCTAACCTAGGACATGAAGTAGGTTTGTTTTAACATACTGAAAAGGCTTATTCCTTCTGATATTGGTTGAATCGATCAATAGGCCATAACGACGAATTGGCGACCGATGTGGCGCGGTGGGCGAAGGTCCGCCTGCTACACAGGAGGTTGCGGGTTCGATTCCCGCCCTGGGACAAATATTTGTACGATCTGCAAATATTTGTTCCGGGTGTTCTGGGTATTTTCTATGTATGATAAAAATATCTATCTATGTAATGTATTGTATTAAGTATATCAGTCATCTAGTACCCATAACACAAGCTCTGCTTAGCTTGGGGCTAGATGATGCTGTGTGGATTGTCCAGCATTATTATTATTATTATTATTATTATTATTATAGGCTACTATACCATAAGCAGGGTTTTCCAAAAAGTTAAACGTGCAAACTGAAAAGGAAATAAGACGTGTTTTATAGCTCTGATTCATAACGGAGCGCGGTTGTGCACTCTTCGGGGTTGAAAATGCTTAAAATGAAGCAAATTGTGGCGATCTATATATACTAGCTTCTGCCGACGGCTTCGCCCGTGTGGTACCCATATAAAAAGTAGCCTATGTGTTATTCTAATGTATCAGCTGCATTACTGTAAAGTTTCATCAAAATCCGTTTAGTACTTTTTGCGTGGATGAGTAACAAACATCCTCACAAACTTTCACGTTTATAATATTAGTAGGATATGTGGATATAGGTAATTAAGTACGAATTATTATCTTGTAAATTCTATTATTATTTAATTTGTATGTATGTAGTATATCTTTAATACCGGACATTTTTCACACAGCATCATTTAGCCCCAATCTAAACAGAGCTATGACGGGAACTACATGTCTGATATACCGTTTTTATTCCCAAGCCCGAGATAAATATTGTTTTTTTATTTATTTTATTTGTTGTTGCTAGTTATTTTTATATTACTAAGTTTTCTCTTATATTGGAAGTCTTCTACAAACATACTACCTCTCTATTCTGCAATACACAAAGGTTGGCTGGAAGAAAATGTTATAATTAGCATTAAATTCGCCTATGTACTTGTTTAATCTTGTGCAATAAAGCATTTTATATATATTTTAGGTTAATACCTTAAATATAGTGACAACAGAAGGTGAAATTTTGTAGCGCTTTCATGCTTTCTAGTATTCAGATTGAATAAAACTCAAATTTTACATAATTTTCCAATGTAATTCTCTCTTTATCTCTTGCACTGCACAATCTTGCAAAGATTCCCGCCCTCCAAGGCTATTTCACAGATAATATATCACCACAGATCCCGCGAGCATTAACATCACATGCCAATATAATTCTATCTGATACCCGCTGTTCCAAAGAGGTTCATGCTGTACGTCACAATGTATTTCTTCCAGTTCAGCGTAGCTCAACTGACGGGCTCCAATCATGGAGAAGGCGGTACGGTGGTCCATGTCTTCAAAACCTGGCTGAGAGCTCATGAGGAAGCCCAGGTTACTTTCCACCTATGTTTAATACTTCATTAGAATTGTATCCGAAACTGCAAGTGCCTTAAATAAGACAAACAAATACGACCTAAATAATTAAACGCTTAACAGTCACCCCACACTAAGACTCCTTATACCGTGGTACCAAAACACCCAGGCCCGGAACAAATATCTGCAAAACATTCGAACATACAAATCACGATGAATCCTAGTCTACGGTCAGTCAGGACTATGTAGGTACCTATGTGTGTGTTAGATGTTTAAAAAAATATATTTGATACACAGCGCGAATCAAGCCAGCACCTCTCGCATCTCACCCACTGGCCTGAGAATGTCGTTTTTTCTCCAGTGGAGTGGAAACATCAGAGGCTTGTGCATGCAATCTCCGAGTAGCTTTGCGGTCAGACGAGCACGTGCCTTGTTATCGAAGTTTCTCGTAGTTGTGACAATTTATTGGGCATTTCTCGACATTCGCACGTAGTATGTAACCAGAATTGACACCTTGGTTTCCTATTGAAGTGGATTCAATTTATCAAGTACAAGTACAAATACTGGGCACATAACATTAATGCCTTACTTCAATACAAAATAATATAATAAACTTAAATATCAATTATAATAAACAAACAAAACTTATTTATCTAGCACGCGGGCGCGGCTGGATTCGGTAGTCGACAATGGAAACGTCGATAGACAATATTCTCTTAGTCTTAAAGACCTGTTTATATTATGTTTTTCTTGTATGACCTGAGCACTTTCATCTTTAATTTTCAATTCATCTTGCGTCTGGAGGCATGCAAAACCTAAGACCTAAGATTGAAGAAGGTGTTTCTAACATCTGACAGAATGACAGAAAGTTGAAGACCAGCCCTCCCGTTTGATAGCTATGATGCCGCATACAGATACATGCTTTTACACTTAGAACGCTGCTTTTTTTTTGGGGTCAGGAGTTAGAAAAAAAGGTTCGAGTTCCAGCTAATAGGAACTTTAAGTTATGGATACGGTGAATTCGTTTTAATTTCAGGTGATGCTGGCCAGTGTACTGGTCGTCATCGGACTATGGTGGCTGGTCCGGACCGTCTTGACCCTGCTCATCAACCTCATCTGCCCGCTACTTGTGGTTCTGCTTGCTGTGGTTGGTACTCTTTATTATTACACGTGACGGACGGTGCCTACCCCGGCCACTCACAATAAAATGTATGAAACAATCGTGTCTGTAATCACCACCAAGATTTGTGTACGTAAATCGCTGTATGTGTGCACGAATTAGAGTGCTATAGTTAGCACTGATAAGCAATGCCTGGTGACTTATAATATAACCATATTATCATTATTATATTAGTATTATTATCATTTTTCATATAAAATTTTCATATAAAATATGCTTATGCCAAACTGTTTAAATATGTATGTTGTGTTCATCTGTAATTGGAATTACATGTAAACTAGATCCTAAAATAGAAGCTATAAGCAATTATTAATGTAAATTATGTTGATGCTCCTAATAAATAAATAAATAACCAAAGCGTTATAGTATATTTTTGCGCTCTCTGTCCGTTGTTGGTTTGTCTGGGTGTGGTTTAGGCATGATTTGGAGTGCATGAGAATTTCTAAAGCTCCCAGTCTTTCCGAAGATGGACGAAGATTGCCGAAGCGCATAGCCATAAGCAACCTGTACAATAATACTTCATCCTTTTGAGATTCAGATTTGTGTCCCACAACTACGAGCACCGTTACTCGGACAAAACTACCCCATGCTGGCAAATCTAATGAGGAACATTCTCATGAAACTGGCGGAGAACATAAAATCGCAGTGAAGACAGGAACAAATGTGTAAAAAATGAAAATCTTTGTGGAAATCAATAAAATTTAATTTTACGTAAGTAACTGATCTTTGACTTTACTCTTTTTAGTACAGTTTTGATGAGTGTAAAAGTTGCCACCACCGACGAATTAGTATCTAACAGAGAAAGGGTTAAACCACTTTATTATACTCCATTCATAATGTTAGTTTCTATACCACAATGTTCCAAATTAAGTATAGATGAAATTAATAATTAAAAATTTGGGTTTCAACTGATTTACGTAGTAATACCAAAACAGATAACAAAAAAAGTTGTGTATGGTATGATAGCACGCTGTACTTATGCGTGATTGAATGAAAATACATTTCTGTACTGTAATACACAAGTTTTAATTCAGTTATAAATCCCATCAAAATCGGTTCGGACTTCGGGTAACTATTGAATCCTTGAACATCAACAGAAAAATCGCATTATAGTTATCTCCGCTTGAGCTAAAAAGCTCGGTAAACATAGGCGTCCATCCTTTATTAGTATACTAGTTGTTGCCCGCGGCTTCGCCCGCGTGGTATGTTTATAAAAGTAGCATAATATGACCGTCTCCAGACTTCAAACTATGTCCACCAACTTTTGAATGAATCGAACCAAGCATTACAATTTATACAAAGTTTAGAACTTAATTGCACACCCCCAAAGGGTAGTTTTGAAAAAATATAAAATAATTGTTTCATTATTTACTTTAAAGTTTATTTGTACAGAGTTTTGAGCGTCTCAAACATTTTTTTTTTCATAGTAACTTTACTGCTCTATTTAACCCCCTTGAGGGGTCGATTTTCGAAAATTAGAATAACCTATGTGTTATTCCAGATCCTAAACTATCTACATTCCAAATTTCATCAAAATCGGTTTAGTAGTTACGAGATACGTGGTAACAAACATTCACACACACACACAGACTTTCGCATTTATTATATTAGTAGGATAGTAGGATTAGGGATTTGGGTGGTAACAGTGTATAAGATACTAGCTGTTGCCAGCGGCTTCGCACGCGTGGAGTCATGTTAAAAAAAACCGATACTCCTATACAAACTTTTCCCTAAAATGTGAAAATCTAAAAACCCTGTAATACGTCATTATTTATTTATGTTCAGTAGCTGTTATAAAAATTTTCATTAGATTAAATTTTCATAAAACTTTCATTATATATAGAGACATATGGAGAATTATGGGCTCTACTACTCTTCACTAGAAACTTGCGCTTGTCCCTACTTCCAATTTTAAAGAAATCCAATAAAAATGTTTTGAAAATAAACTATTTTTTACGTAATATCTTCCTGAAGCTGATCTCAGGTTTAGAATGTCATCGTAGTGAGATAAGGAACAAAATGAAGCAGTAAAATTGATCATAAATGAGATAATATTGTAGGATCTTAGGCGATCGCACCGTTTCCCACTAGAGTCGATGTTTTCATAATCATTTTAACCTACTTGTGTTCCATTGCTAGGCACGTGTCTTCCCTAATCTCAATAAAAATACCAGCACCAACCTACGTGGACAATCATAAGAAGACTCTCGAAAGTGAAAGTGATTTTTCAATGAATGAGTTTGTTTCAATCACCTTGTTTGAATAGTGCACTAAATTGTGTTGGAAGCTTTTTAATTAATAATTCGTAGCTAGGTACACTTGCAAATCGTTCTGCTTGGTCTCAACAGGTTTTTGGGCAAAAAACTTACCAACTCTAATTAATTTCTAAGTACTTACTTTTTAAATATTTTTGTCTATGAGTATTTATTATTTATAAAAGACTATTTATACCTATAGTATTTGTATATGTTAAAAATAGAATAATAATATATATTGGATGTGTGTGTCTGTACTGTGTAGTAACATTTTTTTTATCTATCTATCAATGACTACATATCGATTTGACTACATAGTAGGTATGACTAGATCGCTTTATGACTAAATCTTGATATGACTACATCGAGTTAGACTACATTGCGTTTGGACTAGATAGCCCTCTAAGGCCAGATAGCGTAAAATGAAAGATAACAAACCAAGCAGAGTTTCTTCTGGGTTCGATCGCAAGTAAACTGTATTAATTCACTTAAAAATTTAAAAATTCACGTAGGTAGTTCATAAGTTGATATTTCTATAATTATGTTTTAGGGGTTCGGAGTCAAATGGCGAAAAACGAAAGCCTTAGTTTTTTTCATGTCTGCCCATGAATCGTCAATGGACCACTGTTATTTTTTATTTTAGTGTCTATAGAATGTACAGCTCGAATTACAAAATACCCAAACCATTACTTTAAAAAAATACTGGCTGTGCAATACAGGCTAATACGTAAAAGTCGGTTCCGTGATGTGGGATGAGATACAATTTTGATTAAAAATTGATTAAAAACAAGTGATCGCGAAATACTTGTCATACATTCTTCCGTCCGTCGTGTATTCCATATCGAGCTTGTACGGCCCGTATTCAACGAACATGGAAAGCACATCTAGACAGAACGGCAGTGCTTTCACCGCTGTACAATAGCAGGCCGTCCAAACGACGTACAATGACTGGCCGTACAATACCAGATCTCAAATTTGTTTAGTCTGTGCGCTGTGCGGATTGTTTGCTTTGGTTGTGGCGGGAAGGGAAATAATATTGGAATGCTGTGTGTGAAATTGTGTTTACAACGAAATATTTAAATTTTATGAGGCTTTACTTTAGTTTCGATTGGAATTCGGAATCCAGGAAACGTTGGTAGTGGTTAATTAATAAAGAATGCTGAGCATTTTTCACGCATAATCAAGTCCCAAAGTAAGCAGAGCTTGTGTCATGGAAACTAAATTATACATAGAATTACATACTACATAGAAAACACCCAGACTCGAGACAAATATTTGCTGATCATACGAACATTTGTCTCGCGGTGGAAATCAAACCCGCAACGATAGGAACTCCCTCCCTCTTACTTGATAATCTTGTGTTCTAGAAGTAAAAATGAAGTTTAAGAGCTCGGAAAGTACTACCACCATACCTGTTACTGCAACTAAGCAATAATACTTGAATTGCTGTACCAGTTTAAAGGGTGCCGGCCGGTGAAATTACACGAGACTTTTACCCGTTATATATCAGGCTCAGTAACGCACGAGTGATAACACTGGTTCTTCAAGCGTCTTTAAATAACGGTTACTGCCCATAAATCGGTGGTCCATATGCTTGTTAGTCAGTTTAATCCTACTATAACATAATAAATGCGAAAGTCTGTGTGTGAGAATGTTTGTTACCACGTATCTCCGTAACTGCGAAACCGGTTTTGATGAAATTTGGAATGTAAATAGTTTAGGTTCTGGAATAACACATAGGCTAATCTTATTTTCGAAAATCAACCCCTAACGGGGTTAAACAGGGTGGTAAAGTTTCTATAGAAAAAAATATTCACTGGTTTTATTCACTCAAAATTCAGTACACATAAACTTTAAAAAAAATAATGAAAAACGTATTTTTTATTTTTTCAAAATTACCCTTTGGGTGTGTGCAGTTGAGTTCTAAACTTTGTCTATATTGTAATCTTTGGTTCGATTCATTCAAAAGTTGACATAGTTTGAAGCCTGGAGACGGTCATATGCTACTTTTATTAACATACCACGCGGGCGACCACTTTCAGTATTTTTAATTTATTTTTTTTTGTTTACCCTCGTATATGTCACTGCGCAGTCGGTGCGGTGGGCATACACCTTTGGCTTTACGAGTTAACCAATACAAAGTTACTACTTCAAAATCGTATACAGAATTTTATATTGGGAGTCTAGATGGAATTTTAAAAAGGCTTTTAGGATGGTCTGTGAGTTAGTTTACCTTACTCTAGATAGCTAGAACAATTTTATGATGTGCTATGTTTCATTTTTGAAACTGTAATGATCAGAATCTGCATAACCGGGCCGCGTTTGCAGGTAGTTTTCCACGTGACAGGTTGCTTGCAATCCCATCGCCGCTTATTGGCACACTAACCTATGACACATACCTTCGAATTGGTTCTTGGACATGCCGGTTGCCTCACGATGTTTTCCTTCACCATCTTGAGTATGTGTTAAGCGCACATAAATTGAAACATTGCCTGAAATAAAGGAACATTAATTATAATTCTAAATGCGGTTTAATGCATAATACCTATTTGACAAGGATTGGGGCATGGAGACAATAAGTTTATAAATATTTATGCAGGTTTCCCGCAGTATATCTGCTCGGTCCGGAATGTTATCAAACTACAAACTTATGCAGAAAGTAGCCACTTTTAAAATATGCAGTTGAACTTTCCGCGAATCGGAAATACACTATTGGTTTTGGGTAAAAGCAGCTGCAGAAAACATAATTATGCAGCACCAGTTGAACGTTGCATACTAAAAGTCAAATATTTTTAGTGCAGCCATGAATAAAAGGATTCTATTGCCCTTGTTTAGTAGATATATTTACATACGTAAAACGCCTTTCTCAGAGGGGGTTTCCAGAGGCAGAGACCATGGATTTCTTCTTATTACGATCCTGATATACATCTTTTGCTTTATTCATATTCTTCATCCATGCTCTCCTGCTTAGGGTACTCTTGATCTGACCTGTCTCCTGCAAGAACGCCTCAGATTCGGTCAAAATATCTACCTTTTCTAACTGTACCATTCATGGTTGTCTTATATAGTTCATCATATACATGTTTCGTCAATCTCCTTTCGTCTATCCCTTCCACATGCCCAAATCACCTTAGCATACCTTACCTTAATAAATATATTTTAAGTGCTAAATCGATATAAATACCTTACAGTTTTTACTCGGGTAAGGTATATGATGTGTGGTTTTGCACCGGAAAATATATAGAAAGCCTAAAATATATTCGAAAATACCAGTTTCTTTTTAGTATTTATAAAAACTATAATCACGTGACAAACTGGAAACCTATCGTCGTTTACAGAATTTTCTGGATCAAAACACACAATAATTGACCTAATTTCTTGAACAATAGTTTTTTTTACTATAACATAAATGGAAGCTGTTACAAAATAAATCAGGTAGGAAAATACAATTATTACATATTTATAAACTGCTCTTTGATTATAACTAACTTATAATTATGAAAATAACGATTATGATTACTGTACGGGACGATCGGAGGCGCAGAGCAGGTGACTGTCGAGAGAGTGGACTGTATCTGTAAACTGTCGAATAAATTGGCCGACTCTGTCCGATTCGTCCGGCGCGTACTTGTTTGCTGGGATTCTGTAGGTTCTCGAAAAAATGAAACACTTCGGATGGCTTCTGTCTGTAAACTTCGTCGAGGCTTGAAGCTGAGGAGACTCCTTGGTTCGAGGTCTGAACGTCACTGTGTCTGGGCTGCTACTACTACGAACTGTCAAAAAGGGCCCACTATTTATGCTATTGTTCAGAGCCAAACCAAAGCGGCCCCCCCCGCGCCCCTTCTGTACTTTATTTGTCTATTAACTGTCTTAGGGCTAGGGTTACAAAGTTCTAACTTAATTATAACTATAGCTAGACTAATTTACTATAAAATTACAATATTTTCTGTATTTGAATTATCATAAAATTCAAACTATTAACGGTTTTCCTCACACGTAGGCGTATGAACCTGCTTTGTGCGAGAGAAATAGAGAGCGTTATTCTGTCTCTGTCTAGATGATTCTAGACGTGGGAAAGACTATACTGTTGCGCGCCGCTTTCATATTTATTACTAAGGCGGCGTACTTTGTGCCTTAAATCCTGTCTTTGTTCTATTTTCTATAGATTTCTATTTGAACTGTCTGTTATTACTTTATTACCTACTTTTTATTTGTGCGATATTACGCTAAAACTATTTTACGTAACGGGCAAACAGATGTCTATTACCGTGTGAGCCGTATGGCTATTTTGTTAAGTAAAATACCATGATTCCAAAGTTTTATTAAGAATCTTATACTATCTTAGGTAATCCTAGCAAAGAACTAACGAATATTTAATTAGACAATGTTTCTTACATAAATGCCTAAACCTATTTCTGTTGCTATTTTATAAACGTTCTATAGCTATACGTGGCCGTTCGGAACATCCTCCCGCCGTTCAGTGACTCCCGACGCTGTATCACCCGTAGTGGAGGACGGCCGGCTCGTTGGCAGCACGATTAGCTTCTTTGTCGGTCTTCTCATGACGCCTCCCTTGGTCTGGACATCGACGGCGCGAACGACTCCATCGGCACCTGGGTAGGTGGTGATGATGATTCCCCGTGGCCACACATTGCGAGGTAGGTTAGGGTCTGTTATGAGCACGATGTCCCCTTCCTTCACGGCTGGACCGCTGCCGTGTGGCTCACGGCGAAGTTGTAGGTCGGGTAAGTATTCCCTGAGCCACCTGGCCCAAAAAATGTCAGCGAGGCGCTGTGATGCTCTCCAGTACGTTCTTCCTATAAGGTCGCTGTCGGTGAAGGGACCTAGCTGTGGCGTTCGTGCTGGTCCCAACAGCAGAAAATGATTCGGCGTAAGGGCTTCTGGGTCCTCGGGGTCCACTGATACGTGTGTCAGTGGTCGGCTGTTGACTGTGAACTCTGCTTCGGCAAGCAGTGTTTGTAGGACTTCTTCGCGGGGGTGTCGCTCGTGCAGAGTAGCAGCTAGCGCGATCTTAACGCTTCTCACAAGACGTTCCCAGGCGCCTCCCATGAACGGCGCACCTGGTGGGATGAAGCGCCAGAATATGCCCCTGGTAGATGCCTCATCTGCCATGCTATGGTCGATAGCCTCCCGGAGCTCTTTGTTAGCTCCTCGAAGGTTGGTCCCGTTGTCAGACCAAATCTCGGTGGGACAGCCGCGGCGCGCTATCATGCGCCGCAAAGCCATCACTGCGGCTCCCGTGGATAGGTCAGATACCAACTCGAGGTGAACTGCCCGAGTGGTTAAACACGTGAAGAGGGCGACGTACCGTTTTTGAGTGGTACGTCCAACTGTGACGGTGACTGGGCCAAAGTAGTCGACCCCGGTTTAGGAGAAGGGCCGACTGTGATGTGCCAGCCGGGCCAATGGGTGGTTACCCGTTGGTGGCCGTGTGGCTGGCGTCTTACGGATTCTGCAGACCAGGCAACGGTGGATTATCATACGGGCCACCGGTCTCAGGCGCAGGATCCAGTAGTACTGGCGGCACTCATTAATTGTGGTTTCAACGCCAGCGTGGTGGAGCTTTCTGTGAACACTTTCAATAAACAGATGAGCTAATTTACTGTTGCCGTCGAGGATAGCCGGTGATTTTTGTTGATCTGTTATCCCTTCTGTTGCCCCAATTCTGGATCTGAGGATTATCAACCCGTTTTTTAGTTCTACACTCAGGGGGTGAAGTCTGCTGTCGTTTGGAACCTCTTTTCCTATTAGCAAGGCCTTCACTTCTAGTTTGAAAGCAGTCCCCTGGCTTGCTCGCACCAAGAGTTCTTCGGCACGTCGAAGTGCCGTTGGTTCCAATCTTAGGTACCGGTCTATTTCAGTTCCAATCGTCTTTTTGACGGCTTTGGAAATTGTTGGCTTAGCCCGCCAATTCGGATCTTTTTGTCCATTTTTCTGTGTTTTCGCGAAATCGACCCGTTCTGTTTTCTTCCGCAGGTTATCTATGAACTGTAAAATTCGAGCTGTCGTTCTTACCAGTTTTTCAAATTTGGAGAATCGCTCTGGGTCCGGGAGCACCGACGCTAGAGACACCGGATTATCGGAATGCTTTGCAGCTTGCACGCGTTCTTCGCCTGTAGTCTGAACTGATGCAGGCAAATCCGTTGGCCATGTCGATGGATCTTCTTTGAGAAATTCTGGCCCGCAGAACCATCGATGACGGCAGTCGAAATCTCTAGGTACCTCGCGAGTGGCGTCGTCTGCAACGTTTAGCTTCGTTGGGACCCAGCGCCACTCTTTTAGGCTGGTATTTTCTTCTATCGCTGCGATTCGATGAGCGACAAACGGTTTGTACGACCGAGCTCCTGTTTTAAGCCACGTAAGAACCGTCCTACTATCTGTCCAAAAGATTTTCTCATCTGGTTTCCTGTTATGTTCTTCTATCACAGCCTCTGCCATGCGACTTCCCATTACTGCTGCCTGTAGTTCAAGTCTGGGAATCGACAGTACCTTCAGAGGTGCGACTCGTGCCTTAGCTACGATGAGTGATGTCTTAGAGTTTCCGTCTTGAAGCACAACACGCCAGTAGAGAACGGCAGCGTACGCTGCTTCCGATGCGTCAACGAAGGTATGTAGTTCCAGTTTTAACGCGTTACTGTAATTACTATAGCATCTTGGGATTCCTACCTGTCTAAGCTTTTCAAGGTGTCCCATCCATTCCATCCATTGGGAAGTTAGGTCTGCAGGAATGGGATCATCCCATCCCGTACCGCGGCGCCAAACTTCCTGAAGAATTTGTTTTGCTCGGGTTGTTACCGGTGAGGCGAAGCCTAAGGGGTCGAAAAGGGACATCACTATTTTCAACATTTCCCTCTTCGTCGGGTTTCCTTTCTGTAAAACATTCTGAGGAAGTCGAGCCATATCTAAATTGAATGCTAATTCGTCGGATCCCGGCTTCCAGATAAGTCCCAGGGTGCGCTCGGTCTTCGTGCCATCGTCAAGTGGCCGCGCTATCTGTTTCTGTTCCGGCTCGAGCGCTTCTAAAACCTCTGTGCTATTTGATGTCCATTGTCTTAGATCGAAATTAGCCACGGCATGAATTTTTCTTACCTCTCTCGCTGTCTTAATCGCTTCCTCTATAGACCGGAAGCTCTGGAGGTAGTCATCCATGTAATGGTTCTTAACTATAGCCGTGGCCGCCTCAGGGTATGCCTTCTCGTGCTTGCTAGCGTTGAGATTTTTAACGAATATCGCCGTTGCTGGCGATGACGTTGCTCCGAATATGAGCGAAGTCATTCTATATTCTGTTGGCTGTGAGTCGCCACGACGGTTTCCTCGCCACAGGTACCTGAGGGCATCTCTGTCTGATTCTGTAATTTTTACCTGCATAAACATCTCTGCGATATCTGCTGACACAGCGATGGGGTGTTGTCTGAAACGCATCAGTACTCCCGGTAATGATTGAAGGAGATCTGGGCCTGTCAATAACTTGTCATTCAACGATGTACCTTTTGTTTTTGCTGCAGCATCGTGTACTACGCGAAGCTTGTCTGGCTTTATCGGATTCACGACCGCAAAGTGAGGCAAGTACCACGTTCTGTTTCCTGTTGCTGTAGGTGCTCTCTCCGCATAACCTTTCTCTATTAGATTATCCATCTGTTGCTCATACTTCGCCTTCATAAGCTCGTTTTTATCTATTTTCTTTTCAGTACCTATAAGTCTCGTAAGGGCATTTTGGTAGTTATTAGGCATATCTGTTTTTTCATCCTTCCATAGTAGGGCTGTTTCATAATACCCGTCTGACCGTTGTTGGGTGTTTGCCTTCAGTATTTTCAGAGCTTGCTCCTCTGGATCGCTTTGAGGACGTTTTGGAACGATCATCAACGATTCGATGGAGAAATGACGGCGTAGTTCTTCCTCCATATTATTCTCTGCACACAAAAGGTTGACATAATGTACCTGTTGTCCAAGTGTTCTTGTCCTCGATCCGTGAAGAACCCATCCTAAGGGCGTCAGGGATGCTACTGGTTGCGATGCTCCGCCCGTTTTCATGGTGTTGGCAACAAGCAAATGCCAATTGTCTTGCCCTATTAATATTCTTGGCTTGGCGTTCGTATGCACGATGTATTTTTCTATGTCTCTGAGGTGTTCACATCCACGAATATCCTCGTAACTTGCGGTCTGTGGAGAGAGCTTAAGTCCCTGGATGGTACGAGCCTGTATTTCGTGTGTTTCAGCCCCACGCAGTGTTAATGTTACTCTTTTTGATTTTACCTCTTGTAGTGTTGTATCTGCTATTACCTCTATGCTAAGAGGGTCTTGAGGTCCTTTTGCTCCAATCACCGCGGCGACGTCTTCATCGACGAGTGTAATCGTCGACCCGTCATCAAGCAAAGCATAAGTTTTTACCTCTCCTTCGGGCCCCGATGCTGTAACTGGAATGATCTTAAGGAATGTCCTCTTATTGGACGGAGCCCAGGTCGATGCAACTGCTTCTTTTTCTGCGTCTATATTCTCAGCTGCTTGACGACGGAAGTGAAGGAGCTTGTGGTGCCAATATTGGCAGCCATCCTGTTCGCACTTTGTTTGCTTGCAAGTGTGATTCTTAGACTTTACTTTTAAACACCTGAAGCATAATCTGTGTTTCTTAGCTAAGTCCCACCTGTCATTGTTTTTGGCACTTATGAATTTTCTGCATTCCGCCACTGTGTGGGAGTTAACTTCGCAGATCGGGCAAGTAGACTTCACGGCGAGTTTGTTATCTATACTACTATGGTTATCGTTGCTTACCGTGAAAGTCCTATTTTTGTTATTCCTTCCCAATCCTGAGGTACATGTAGATCTATCTGTTTCCGGCTGTGCATATGGACTACACATGTCAGCCTCTATATTCAAAAATTGAGATAATTTTACAAGTTCTGGCTCGTGCGGCGACTGTGTCGATGCGTATCTATACCAATTGTATTTTAACGCTGTTGGCAACTTCTCTATCATTTGTCTTGTTACCTCTGGGTTGTATAAGTAATGTTCACGCTGCAATGCTCTAAGCGTAGCCACTATGTTGGCTACACGGCTCGCGAAGATGCATAATTCTCTCGGCGAGTCATTCGGACGAGACAAAGCACGAAGTCGCTCCAACTCGGCGATGGCGATGACATCTTGTCGTCCAAATCGAACCTCCAGTCCCTGCATAATGTCTTGGGCCTTGACATTATTGATGAGCAGGCTGTCTACTGACTCTTTTGCCTTACCTTTTAAGCATCGTCGCAAACGAGCCACGTTTTCTGTTTCTGTATACGCAGCGGCTGTCTCATTGTACGCTGCCTTGAACGCTAGCCATTCTTGGTAAGCGCCGCTGTATATTGGCAGCTCTGTAAACCGGCGATTATTCGACTGTGTACCGGCATTTATAGCTTGAGTTAGAGCGGAGACAAGCTCTGTAATTTCTGTTCGTGGTTGTTGCTCCGCTGTAACTCCCGCCGGTGCAGGAGCACCCAGTTGCGCAGCTGTACTATTCTGTAAGCCACTATGACTATATAAACTATTATAATACCTTCCTACGGGGGCTCCTGTCGTTCCCACTGGATTATATCTGCTTCCAGCACTGTTAATCTGTTCACTGTTTACTGGATATCTACTTACATTATGAAATCCAGGCATACGGTTGGTCGGGGCACTATGTTCATTTAGCATTGGTCCATTCGTCCCGGTCGTCGCTGGCAATCCCCGGACTGTTGATTCGGCGTTGGTAGGGACTGCGACGGGTGAAGAGAATGGTGCTGTTTGGGCACCCGGCATGTTCTTTTTTTGTTCCTCCGACGGCGGCGCAGAGGACTCAGCTTGTGGTAGTCCCGACGGCGGTGCGGGTTGCAGCAGTACAGCGGCGTTATTCTCATTCGCATTTGCCTGCACGACTGTAGTTTCCATCACCCAATCGTTGACCCTTGCTGTATTCTCAGGTCCATTGACGACGGTGTCTATTTCACTATCTGAATCCGACTCAGCTTGTAGTCGTTTCAATTCGGCGGCGGCGAGTTTTTTACTTATCCGGAGAAACTCCATTTCAGCTTCCATTATTCTGTGTTTTCTTGATTTTGCCTTCGACTTCTTGGATGCCTAAGATCGATGTCTTTCCGTTACTTGTAAGTCGTCCGTCCTCTCATCGGAAGCTGTTGACATATTCCCGGATGTCTCTCTGGCACTTGGTGTTATCGGTGTCTGCATGTTCTCTGTTGTGTGGTTGGTCCCACTTGATGCCACGTCGATGCTGTTTGAGTCTGTGGGCGCGATCGTGGTATGCGAGGTACGTGATGGCTCGGCCGTTGCCATTGTACTGAGTGCGGTCACGAACGCGGATGCGGGGCTAGAACGAGACGTAGGGTGCGGGGGATGCGTAGTGGACGCATCTGCGAGAGGCGCGGGGGGTGCGGACGCTACCCGCGTGGTTGTTTCCGAGGCGGCCAGTGGAGATGTTCGGCCAGCTTCTTTCTGTAACCGTGTTAAAACCATCTTGATGTTTCACTTTCCAAGAAAATCCGGCTCGAAGGACCAAATGTACGGGACGATCGGAGGCGCAGAGCCGGTGACTGTCGAGAGAGTGGACTGTATCTGTAAACTGTCGAATAAATTGGCCGACTCTGTCCGATTCGTCCGGCGCGTACTTGTTTGCTGGGATTCTGTAGGTTCTCGAAAAAATGAAACACTTCGGATGGCTTCTGTCTGTAAACTTCGTCGAGGCTTGAAGCTGAGGAGACTCCTTGGTTCGAGGTCTGAACGTCACTGTGTCTGGGCTGCTACTACTACGAACTGTCAAAAAGGGCCCACTATTTATGCTATTGTTCAGAGCCAAACCAAAGCGGCCCCCCCCGCGCCCCTTCTGTACTTTATTTGTCTATTAACTGTCTTAGGGCTAGGGTTACAAAGTTCTAACTTAATTATAACTATAGCTAGACTAATTTACTATAAAATTACAATATTTTCTGTATTTGAATTATCATAAAATTCAAACTATTAACGGTTTTCCTCACACGTAGGCGTATGAACCTGCTTTGTGCGAGAGAAATAGAGAGCGTTATTCTGTCTCTGTCTAGATGATTCTAGACGTGGGAAAGACTATACTGTTGCGCGCCGCTTTCATATTTATTACTAAGGCGGCGTACTTTGTGCCTTAAATCCTGTCTTTGTTCTATTTTCTATAGATTTCTATTTGAACTGTCTGTTATTACTTTATTACCTACTTTTTATTTGTGCGATATTACGCTAAAACTATTTTACGTAACGGGCAAACAGATGTCTATTACCGTGTGAGCCGTATGGCTATTTTGTTAAGTAAAATACCATGATTCCAAAGTTTTATTAAGAATCTTATACTATCTTAGGTAATCCTAGCAAAGAACTAACGAATATTTAATTAGACAATGTTTCTTACATAAATGCCTAAACCTATTTCTGTTGCTATTTTATAAACGTTCTATAGCTATACGTGGCCGTTCGGAACAATTACCGATCGCCAAACTTTAAAATATAAGTAAGATAATGTTTGATAATGATATCTTGCATAACATTGTCCAAATATTAATATATCCGAGAACGTATCACGGGAATATAGATGCCAGAGACAAAGTTGTAGCCGTGTGTAGTATGGGGAATCAATTTCAGTGGAGATATTATTCCCATCTGAACTTAGCTTAAGCAAAATCTTAGTGGCAGATTTCGGTAAAAAAAATGGTCGTAAGATACAATGAAATAAGTTTTCATAACAATAAAAAATATATAAGAAATTCCAACAGGCTCAATAGATTATTTGACCAGTGTGTCAATAAAGATCATTATCTACTTTGACTTTGACTTTGAGAGGAGTTAGACGACGCGGTCCATCCTCCGCTTACTCTTATATAGGTAGATAAAGATAAAAACAGTTTATTTTGTATCACTTAAAGGATACAGAGGTATAATACAACAAAAACGTATAATTTTAAAACTAAATAAAGACGTAAAAAATAATAAAATCTTAAATAACTAAAATAAACCCGACACCACTTATGTGAGGGATTTTTTTGTGAATCTAACAAAAGTTTTTTTAAAGAATGTTTAAAAGACCAAATTGATTACATATTTCTTAAAGGTGCAGGCAGGTTTTGCCAACATTTCCTGGTAGCATACCTATATAGGTAGGTATATTCAGCGAGTTCCTCACGGACCAACCTGCCAGGGTCTGGGTATTCTCTTTGTATAGTTACTCATACTCATGTACGTAGGTATAAACTACCTACGTACACATTATATACCTATCCCTGTCAGACAATAACAACAAAAGTGCCAATTACCACTGACACATCACCTCCAAACAATTCCAGAGGAAAAACTATTTTCGTAACTGAGATCACGTCCAACATAACCGCGCCCTCAAATAAACCCTCTGATAAGAGAAAGTTTTTTCAGTCACGTATCTACCATGATACCCCTTGGAGGGTAGAAGACAAATAACTGGACGCTGAATTAAAGAAGGTCGTTTATTACTTTAACTCTCCAAGGATTTAGGCTTTCTAAAAAAGTATTAATTTATCTATTGACGATCTCTGTAGCGCAGTGGGCGAAGGCCCGCCAGAGACACAAAAGGTTAGGCTTTCTAAAAACTGTCTATTTATCTATTGACGAACTCTGTGGCGCAGTGGACGAAGGCCCGCCAGAGACACAAAAGGTTAGGCTTTCTAAAAACTGTCTATTTATCTATTGACGACCTCTGTGGCGCAGTGGACGAAGGCCCGCCAGAGACACAAAAGGTTAGGCTTTCTAAAAACTGTCTATTTATCTATTGACGACCTCTGTGTTGCAGTGGACGAAGGCCCGCCTGAGATACGGAAGATTAGGCTTTCTAAAAAACTATATATCTATCTTTTGACGACCTCTGTGGCACAGTGGGCGAAGGCCCGCCTGAGACACAGAAGGTTGCAGGTTCAATTCCCGCCGCGAAACAAATTCTTGTATGGTCTGCAAATATTTGTCTCGGGTCTGGGTGTTTTCTTTGTATAATATGTATGTTTTTAGAAAAGAAAATATATAAGTAGCATTTCAGTCTTGTAGTTCCCATAATACAAGCTCTGCTTAGTTTGAGGCTAGATAATGCTGTGTGAATATTTCCAGCATTATTTATTTATCTATTTATGTATCTACTACTTAGGTACCTACTGTTTGTTTGTCCTGGTACCTTCCTACCTGCCTAATTGAGTTTATTAGTATTTCAACTTTATACCTAGCTACCTAGCTATTATATTACCTGTTTGCCGGTTGGGTAATGAAAACTGCTTTGTACATACTAACATAGGTAATACCTACATTAAGTGATGGATTGAGTTGTTTTCGTAACTAAGTTGGTAAATAAGCACCTGTGTTATAGTATTTTAGAACAAATAAACAAATTTATATAATTACTAGCTCCTGCCCACGGCTTCGCTCGCGTGGTACCCGGATAAAAAGTAGCCTGTGTGTTTATTCTGATGTATAAGTTATGTTATTGTAAAGTTTCATCAAAATCCGTTCAGTACTTTTTGCATGAAAGAGTAACAAACATCCATCCTCACAAACTTTCGCGTTTATAATATTATTAGGAAGGATTGTAAGTGACAGGTTGCAATACGTCGTCGCTCACTATTTACAGTTACACAGAATTTAGAATAAAAAAACTATATATTAGTGAGTTTATATACTAAGAATAGTATACTTTTTGCCTTCAAATTAAATAAAACTGAATACCTTTGATTTAAATGTGTTTACTTCTGGATAATGAGTTTGAAATAGCTTTACGTTCCCATGCCTGCGTTTTATGGCTTTTGGTCGCCATATTCAGTAAGTTTTATATATATATACTGCTCCTCAATTCTTTGTGCCTCATTATTATAGTGAAATAGGACTATTCAAGCTTGTGCAAAATGTAAAATAATTTTACACTTTCACAAAAGTTGGAGCCGAGTTTAATCCAGTTCCTAAGCGAACGGTTTCACAGCGTGGAAAAGTTACTTATAGGTGATTATGAAGATTCGGAAAATTGTTTCTTAATTGAATCTTTTCGAGGGAAACTACTTTATACATAAATTACTGTTCTGAAACATGATATCGTGGCAAAAGTTTTGGTATACCTTAGCTCTTATGAATAAATTTATTTAAACTTGCTCTAATTAAAAAAACATATCTATCTTATTATTTAATTTATAAAAGCAATAAACAAATAAAATCAAAAAAACAGCAATGTAAAAAACGCGCAGCAAGTAGATTCCGCCCGTACTACATGAACAGCTGATCTCGCCAGCGGTCATTGATCGAGCGTACATTGCTGGCTGCTGAAATAAATAAAAATCATGAAACTTTATTTTCTCCGGCAATATTTTTTTTCGGACAACTGTTTTTTTTGTTGAGTTTTGGAGTGCTGTACCACCCCCTTTCGTTTTCGTTAGTCGTCTTTTTACTCCCTGTATATGTAGTTTATCAGTCATGTAGTTCCCATAATACAAGCTCTGCTCAATGTGGGGCTAGATAATGCTGTGTGAAAAATGTCCAGTACTATTTCTTTATTTAAAAAAAAATTGTTATGTTAGTGGTAAAAAGTGGTTAGTGGTAAAAATACAGGGTGTAAAAAGACGATTACCAAAAACTCAATCAGACCATGATTCTGAATATATTTAGCGAAACAAAAAACGCTAAAAATATGTTGACATATCTACGTACTTTTCATTTTTTTTCTAGTTACATACACATAGTACAACATAATAAGACCATATCTATCTAATTATTTAATTTATAAAAGCAATAAACAAATAAAATCAAAAAAACAGCAATGTTCGCGCAGCAAGCAGATTCCGCCCACACTACACGAACAGCTGATCTCGCCAGCGGTCATTGATCGAGCGTACATTGCTGGCTGCCGAAATAAATAAAAATCTTGAAACTTTATTTTCTCCGGCAATATTTTTTTCGGACAACTGTTTTTTTTTTGTTGGGTTTTGGAGTGCTGTACCACCCCCTTTCGTCATCTTTTACTCCCTGTATAAGTAGTTTATCAGTCATGTAGTTCCCATAATACAAGCTCTGCTTAATGTGGGGCTAGATGATGCTATGTGAAAAATATCCAGTACTATTTCTTTATTTTTAAAAAAAATGTAAGGTTAGTGAACTGATATAAGCAGTAGAGCTCCTTGCGAAGAGCTCATCTGGGGGAGTGTTACTACCATATATATTGCTGCCATCAAGAAGGAGTAATGCTCCCATTGGTGTGTTCCTGTTTAAATTGGTGATAGTGAAATAACAGGTACATGATAATTTTCACCTGTTATGTCTCTTGGTCGGCAACGCGCATAGGTTACGGTAACCGCTTACTAACAGGTGGGCCGTAAGCTTGTTTGCCACTTTAGTTGTGTAAAAAAGTACCGCTGAGACGTTAGTAACTATTTATATCAATGACGCTAGGTAATATCGGTTCGCAGGTTGAGACGAACCGAAAAACGCAGTACAAATTGAAGCCTGACTTAAGGTAGTCACAGGATGTTGCCATCGTTTTATCTCTAGCGGTTGTCGGTTCTACGAGCTACATGGCCTACTAATTGCCACTCTAACTTGCTAATTCTTAGTAATCTTTTCAAGTCGAATATTCTATTGAGTTATGTCTTCGTTTTATATCTAGCGGTTTTCGGTTCTATGAGCTACATGGCCTACTAATTGCCACTCTAACTTGCTAATTCTTAGTAATCTTTTCGAGTCGAAGATTCCATTGGGTAACAACACGGTTCGCGTTCACGGGAACGCCATAGAATTGAAACGAACCAAGCGTTCAATAAAAAGTCAATCCGAATAAAACTCAACACAGATTGTTTGAACAAACAATTCTTATTTAACGACGCGGCTAAATTAACTAACGGCATAAAAACGAATATAAACCTACGTTGTAACATTTACACACAAAGCAGGTTAAATCCTGTTGTCTACCGGTGCCGGTGTATTTCGGTATTTCAATATTACTTCCCATAAAGTTGAGGGAATTTAATTTACGAATACAGAATAGAAACCATGATGGCATCCTTGAACATACAATTTTAGGTTTTTTTTATTTTATTTAGAAATTTTAGGAAATCATCTAAAAAAAGCTAGGTACAAAGAGTTATTACTTAATATATAAATAGGTACATGGTATGCTTTAGGCAAATTAAAAATGTACAAATATACACAAACAAGCTATGGTAAGAACACTAGACATACGATATAGATTTATGTGATTTTACAACAGTTAAAAAAGAAAGAAAGAAATAAAAACATTTATTCATCAGAACAGTACATAACAACAACAACAAATAACACATATACAAACACTATACAGATAGGTATAGCAGGATGGGACAGTACTGTACAAGTATATGCAGACCGCTGCTATGTACAGGTTCCTATGAAAAGCCCTGAGCTCAGCATGTGCTGTGAAATAATTATCAGCGTTGATTTTCAGCCCAAGGCTCTAGTGGCGCACAAACTGACATAAAAAATAAATGAAATTAAAATTATTTTTCATCAAATATATAGAAAGTTTATTATCATAAAAAATAATAATGAATTGATCCCAAACACATATAATAAACATTACGGAAGAAAAGAGTGATACCTAATAATAAACATCGAAATATCATTTTAATGAATAAACAGTGGCCTCGATTCTGTAGGACACAGACTAAACTAAATTTAAACTATCGCTCTCTTTTACTGATAGTGTACGCAAGAAAGAGATTGCTGCAATTTTAGTGCCGTGTGCTGCTGCCAAATCAGTTTACGTGCCGCTTTTCTGCGTGTTCATAGTCAGCATGTTTTAAAATCACGAATCAATTCGTATGGAAAACTTAAGTCTGACTAATTTGACAGCACTAAAATTGTAGCTATCTCTTTCTTGCTTGCACTATCAGTAAAAGAGAGCGACAGTTTAAATTTAGTTTAGTGAGTGTACTACAGAATCGAGGCCAGTCATAAACTTTATTTAAAAACATCTTTATGCACTGCGTAATCGCTTAAAGCTTGCTTATCGAGATGTTAAATAAATCATCATGTACTTCTGCCTTAACCAAAGAGTTAATTGAGGCGCTTGCTCTGATCAAGTGCGCGTTTTGTCTATAGCTTGTACTGACTAAAGGAACAAATAAGGGGTTAGGTCTTCTTAATGAAGCCGTTTCTGTACTAAGTGTATGAATATAAATTAACATGATTTTATTTCACTGAGCCTCAATTACAAACAATTGGTTTTTTGGTGTAGCATAATGCTGAGACGAGGACCTATATGACCCTTCTCAACACAAAATTAGATATCTTGTTTGTCTGTTTTTTGTTTCATTTGTATGATATCTGTTTTGTGTCTTATATTATTAACAACTTTTGTGTATACAAATAAAAACATATTTTTTCTTTCTTTCTTTTTATTTTAGTATAAGAGATTACAATATTCGACCCATAACTGCCCCGCTACAGCAGCGCTTCTGGTACGTTTGGGGCGCGGGCGGTGCGGATCGACTGCTTTCATGGCACTCAGCGCAAGCACGCCGCCTCCATGGTGCGCAGGCTGCGGGGAAGCACCAACACCGTCCTCGTCATGTTTGCGTCTAGGGTTGATTGTACCTACACGAGGCATTGTTGCTTGCGACACTCGTCCACCAACCCTATTAGCTTTTAGTTTAACTATAGTGATTTTTGTTTATATGAGTATTTCGTTGGCTAGCTAACAACACCGCGTAAATCGATTTTCCTAACTTTTCAGGAGAACCATAAAACAGTTTTATTAACTCTGCACAAGTCCACAGAATCGAAATCACTAACGCTGAAATTGAAACTGTGATTGGTTGAAATGCAATGTTTGTATTGGTGAACAGAAGCGCAGTGAAAAGATCTAGCCAATGACATAAAAATGACAAAACCGCAAAATTTCGACTAGCCGACGATTTGTATGCTTGAAATAAAGATATTTTATTTTTATTTATTTTATAATTAGGATCGTTTCTGCTGTTTGGAGGGGGGGACCTAAAGCCCAGCAGTAGGCTGGAAGGGTGATAATTTTATGAGTAAACTACGATAGACAAGCGCCGGTAATCGGTTTTCTATGTGTACTGCAGTTTTACCCCCCAGCCGAACTTGGTGAGTAGGTAATTTATGTGCCAGAGAGTTTATGTCTAATCACTTGTTTTGCAAGTGGTTTATTATAATTTTGATGTTATTGGCGGTAAACACGAGTTAATTAAATTGGATTTTTGCTATATTGTAAAAAAAAGGCTTTGTAGCTGAGAGACCTATTTGGACCTCTTAAGATATATTTTTTTAAATTATTATTTTATTAAAGACTTCGTCACTGAGCGACCACTTTGCCTATTCAGAAAAACAGTATAATAATATGAACGATTTAAACCACAAAAAAAGCTAGGTTGTACACACTTTGGGCTTCATCTGTAGATGACAGTATGCTATTATTGCAACGGCCAACATGAAGTCAAAGTCAAAGTCAAAATTCATTTATTATAATCACAAGGATCACTTTGAAACGTCGGTTTTTATGTACTGCCTGTTCCTCCGCGCCAAGCCAGGAAAGAAAGGCAAGAAAACAAGGCTGGTTATTCTTTTTAATGATCCTTTTACAAAACAATAGGTTCGAGTTGGAACATTTTCAATCCCAAGAGTTTTTGTCATCTAAATAATCAGATATTTTATAGTGTGCCTTTTTATAAAGTTTTTGTTTAATTGCGTTTTTAAATTTGTTAATTGATAATTTTTGTATATCTCTTGGGAGTTTGTTTAAAAAACATTTTAGGATGTTCAATAAGAAATCCTTCTTTAGTATTTTTCAATCTTTCGCAATTAGATAACATAATTTTATAAGTTTGACGGGTATTTACCGTGTTGACGTATTTTATTATTTTCCCGACGTTTCGACTATATTGCAAAAGCCGTAATCACGGGATGACACAATAATAAAAAAGTTAAACGCGATAAAGACCTATTCATATTGTAAAAACGGGAATTTTCACGTACTGCACTACCGCTGAAGGCACCGACTAAGTTTCGACTCATTCCGAGAGTCTTCATCAGGGTGAGTGGTCGCGACTTTCTCCTTCCGCGTCGCGCCGTGCACAAAAGTGCACGAAACTGTGAGTGTTCACCCTTCACCCTGATGAAGACTCTCGGAATGAGTCGAAACTTAGTCGGTGCCATAAATTACATGTACATATGTAATTTATGTAGTTTATTTTTATTGTTTTTATTTTTAACTTCTTTCGGTCTCTATAATGTTGGATGTACGCCGCCATCCTTATTTGTTCTTCCAGTTTCTGCCCAGCCAAAGGTTGCCTGGAAGAGATCGCTTTCAGCGATAAGGTCGCCCATTGTACCACTAGGTATTATTATATATTTTTTTCGTGTTTCTTTTGTATTAACTGGTGTACAATAAATATATATTCTATTATATTATATTCTAGTACTATCATACTTAACCTTAAGCACAGATAGAAAATAGTTATAAATAACTTTTACATATTTTGTAACTCAACTTGCAGTATATTGAAATAAAACGATAGAGTATTTGTTCAGCTCTGACCGAAAAATCCAATGATTTTCTTATTTACCTCTAAAATTGAGGGATTATTTATTCAAAAGAATTTATACGTGAAAATGTTTAATTTTCTTGGTTTACAAAATATCAGTCTCCTTTTTTTATTCAATAATAATGAATAAGAATTATTTATTTAACGACACGAAATCAAATAAATTAGTAAGAAAAGCACCGCTTATTTATTTAAATTTGCTCCACCATAGTTAATTGACAACCTCTATAGCGAAGGTTGCGGGTTCGATTCCCGCCGCGGGACAAATGTATCTGCAAATATTTGTCTCAGGTCTGGGTTTTTTCTTTGTATAATAATGTATGTATTTACAAAAAAATATATATAAGTAGTATATCAGTCATGTAGTTCCCATAATACAAGCTCTGCTTAGTTTGGGGCAAGATGATGCTGTGTGAAAATGTCCAGCAAACGGACGTCCGAAAAAAATAATATAAAGTACTATCAATTGCGCGTTGCCGAGTTATAACGGGTATATAAGCATTACGTTCTTGGCGGCAGAAATGGATGTAGTGGACAGTGGTAACTTCCCCTGATAAGCCCTTTTACAAGGAGCCCTACTGGTTGTATATATATACTAACTGCGCCCCGCGGTTTCACCCGCGTAAGTTTCGATTCCGTGAGAATATCGGCGATCTAATTAAATTTTAGAACACGAAAGCTGCTATTGTGACTTAACTATGATAGTAAGATATATTCCCTCGTGGACTTTTTTGTAGGTAATAATGAGTACTTTAACCATGTAGTACATCATTTTTATGTATCATCAATAGTTTTCTCAACGCACGCCAAATAATGAATTTTATAGGCAAAAGTTTGCTACTTTGGTTTACATTATTGCAATTTTCTTACGGTTCTCTAATGTTTTCAAAATAAATTTTAGTCTATGTTACTTCCTGAAAAATTAGTTTTCTATTGTTGAAAAAATGGTTAAAATCGGTCCGGTAGTTTCGGAGCCTATTCAGTTGTACCGAATACAAACAAACAAACAAAAAAATCTTTCCTCTTTATAATATTAATATAGATTATTATACAATTTGTAACTTATAAAACTTTATGAAACTTATTGTTCAAAGATGTCCCAACAGTTGAAATAAATTAAACTATAATTAGCGATCTCTACCAGACAACCTAGCAGTAAATCTAACATTGCTGTGTCTATAGGGACATGAGACTTTTCATCCGTTCAGTGTCAGGGACGGCAATACGCGAGTGATATTTTTGTGTCCAGGCGTCTTATGGTCTTATGCTTGTTTGCCACTAAAATTGTAAAAAAGTGGTATTTCACCATTGAAATCAATGAAATAAGCCCATGTTTTCCTCGTCCATGTATTTACATAAAAATCTTGAATATAACACGTTTGCTAAATACAATTTGGCTTTGTTCACGGGTCAGTTGAAGTAGGTCGAACAAGTTTTTCTGGTCTCCGATAATAAGCCTAAGTGAAAAGCTTTTACTCGTTTCTTTGTGAAATCGCACGGATTATGGTGTAAGCCCTTTGGGTTTTGTGGTTCTGCCTTTTGAGAAGAAGATGATATAAAAAATAGAGAATAGTTTTAGCCAGTCGAATGTGAAGCTAAACTTTGGCATGAAATGTCAAAAACATCTTTTATTGTTACAAATTTTATTTAACTTTCAATATTTATATGTAAGTTTGTTTTGAAAGGTTAAATCTTGTAAACTAAATTAGATCCACTTCCTCTTATACTACGGAGTTAATTTTTACTTGTTGGTTCAGTTCCGATGACAATACATTTTTATGGTAAGCATGTCCTGTATCGACATCCAGGATTAGCTCCAGATAAAGGAACTCTTCAACAGTCATCAGCACAGACACGAAATTTAGAGTCCACATTTTATCACGATAGCTGATTTTAAGTTTTACCAAAACGTTTGCTGCACTCAGGGTAAAAAGCTATTTTTTTTACGATTAATTTATTAATATCCGCGACGTTAGGAGCCCATATAATTGCGGCTGCCATAAGAGGTTGTTTGTTTATTAATTTTTATCTCCGAAACGACTCAGCCGATTGAAATACAGTTTTTTGCAATCGATTTGTATGACTTTAAGGATGGGTTTGAAATAGGTTTATTGTCACAAGATATGCAAAGAGGCGCTGCAATAGTTGATGGAAAATACATCAGAGGGCTTTAAAAACGTTAACTTGTCTATAAACTATTCATATTGTAAAAACGGGAATTTTCACGTACCGTACTATCGGTGAAGGTTCGACTAAGTTTCGACTCATTCCGAGAGTCTTCATCAGGGTGAGTGTTCATAACGTTCTCCCTCCGCGTCGCGCCGAGCACACAAGTTCACGATAGTTTTTGTCTATAAACTTTTTTTTTGTAATGCTCATTTTTATTTTTAGTTAACTAACTAACTAACACTAAAAATGCCATTATGAAAAAGTTTCCTCGCGTATTATTTGTATATATTTGGGTATAAATTAAAATCCAATTTTACAAGGAATCAATGAAATTATGAATACGTAAACTAAGGCTATATTTTGCAGTGAAAATTTTAAGTAAAAAAAACCCTAAATAAATCAATCGTTATTTTATTGATGTGTCTATGAAACATAATCAAAACTCATGAAAATCAAAACAGAATGATGTATAGCCTCGTTCTATAAGCCGCAAAACAATGACAAAGAAGATTCCTATCGTATGGTAATCAGCGCGCCTTGAATAACTTTGCAAAAACTCTCAACCAAGACATAATATGTACGTACATATAACCGTTATAAAATAAAAGTATAAATTAGGAGCAATCACATCAAGCCAATTGTTGTCACGCAAGTATAGCATTTTAACTTGGGTTAAGTTAAATCAAAGTTAATTTTGGGATAATAGAACGACTATACCATCTACTGGGTCGCTAAGATACAGACGATGCCTGATTTTTACCTTCCTTATTCTTCACCAGGAACTCAATTTGTCGTTGAGATATGCTATCGTTCCCGTATAGGCAAATAATAGTCATTTGCGTAAGTACCGCACCTCGGAAACGGATTCTGCTTAAATCATCTTTTATTGATATAAAAGGCCTATGATGATAACATAACCAATTATACAAGTAACAATTGGTAATGTTAATTGATACTTTTGTAAACGAGTTTGTGAAAAAAATAAAATTTATCTTATCTTATCTAGTTTTAGGATACTATAAGGACTATTATTTGACTATACTATTCTCCTGCTGATGTTTTGTTGTTCATTTAGAGGTTGTTTCTCATAAGCATAACGATACGTCAGAAAATAATAGTAAAGTACGTGGTTAATTCGCAATAATATTTTAATTATTTAATTCTACAATTTGCTAACCGTGGGTCAAGCAATAGTGCAAAGAGTGGCGTTTGAAAATTAACTCAGTAGGCATCGTATAAAGATTTATATTCGTTCGCCAAAAAGAAGACTGAAATTATAGAATGAGATGGCAAACAAATCTTTTATAAATAACCTTAATACTTAATACTTTTCAAAAATGTACGTCAAATATGGGGGGGGGAAAACAGTATGAAAATATGTTTTTTTTTGTTTTGGGTAATATTTCATATATACCTACCTATCTATTAATATATGTTTATATTATAGGTTACCTAACATCATCAATAATGCCATAGCTAAAAGGTTTTATGATCAATTCCGCAAAATAACACTGGACGCTTTTTCTGATCATTATTTAAAAAAGAAAAGAAAAAATAATTTTAACAAGTTCAAATCGCGGTATTTGGAATGCCGTCTCGTAGTGATAGTGAAGAATTAAAAGAAAATACCTAAGCAGTTATTGAGAACCCATTACCCGCGAAATCCAGAAATAAATACAACACATACGAATATTTCCTCATAGGTATAGTAAAAAGCACTATGTATCACTCGGAAGAAAGTGCAGTTCCCACCTCTTATCTGTTAAGGCTCTCGCCTGCACCTCGGGCTTCAAACTACGTTGGTAATAGCCCACTTTTTCCCCTTGGTGAAAAATGTACCTACTATTTAAAGTATTCTCGCAACACTTAAATGAAAACAAACGTACATGCAATTTATATATAAGCATCAATATGTCAATAAGCTTATCGTAGACAGCCGACAACGTATTTCAGAATCGCAATAAGGTCCCTAAGCCGATCCTATATTTCTCCCGCGACTCAGTAGCCATCAAAACAAGACCACATCCTCGTAAATAAAAACATGTGATCCCATCGGATAGACAGTTTTATTTCTCGTAAAGCAAATTGATGGTCAGTACCTATCCCTAGGCGTTTATTTTTTTTTTAAAGTTATCTTTATCTTAGATGGATGAACGATAAAGTTTTACGTAAACTCTGAAAACTAAAATAGTTTTTTTTTATTAAGTACTAAGACTGCGGTCTTAGAACTTTATATGTGGTGGTGCGCCACAGAAAAAAAAAGACTAGATGTTATTGTATAAACTTTTACGCCAGTTTTTTTATGATTTCTATAGGCCTGTCAAACGGTCTTTTTATGATCAAATGGCGGTAGCGGTAACGCAAACTTTGACAAGCACTTGACAGCCATTTCTCTTTGGTCACCACCGCAACTGAGTCAGTTTGACCCTCCGGACCCTCAATGTAATAGACCAGATGGCAACTATTGTCAACTCTACTGCATTGTTAGATTCGTCTCTTGCAGTCCTGCAGATTCGCCTTCGTTAATGGATTTGGATTGGCCATACTTTGCGCAAGTACAGACAATATAGCCAAACAGGCTTTGAATTGAAACCCGCAAGGGAGGCGCAAGGGTGGTCACCGCAGAAGCGCTGAGCATCGAACTGACCTGAAGCGAAGAGGAAGACGCTTGATAGAACGGACTGGATAAACTTTATGGCTTCCCACAAACCCCGCACCCCCCGAACCCCGGGGTAAACCCTGACGCGACGAATTAGGATTCAAATAAGAAGAAAGAGGTACATTGTCAACTGTCAACCAATTGTCAGTTGAGTTTTAACATAACCTTTGTTTATACAAATTAAGAGGCGTACCACGTTCAACCACGTTGGCTTAACTACAGTCAAAAAACTTACATATAGGACAAATAATAAGACGAGCTTAACCTTAACACGAATTTTCTTCCAACAAGACTTTGAGGATAGGAAAAGCTGATAAACAGTTTTAGACACAGTCAGTGTTTTGTCGCTTCTTAAATAAAATTTTACAATAATTGTTGCCGCCTAGAACATAGAGATGTTTTATAAAAAAAAATGGTTATCAAGTGTTTGGCAAAGTTTACGTAAATGTAGGTATTGATCGCCTCTTCCAAAGCCACCGCGTCAGTTTGGAAGATTTATGAGATATTAAAAACTATTTTTTTATATGTAGATTCTAGCATTTATAGTCCAACACGACACAAATAACCATAATTGACTTTTATACTACGTTTGGAACGTTCGGATTTATTTGCTGAATTTGAAGAACCCATCTCAACTCCCATGGGGTACCTGTCCGAAGTGAATTTACAATTCTCACGGCTTCAGTTAACATACTATAAGACGATCCAAAATGTATCCGTGATTTTTATCCAACAGGAGAAGGATACTTATACAAATAATTCAAATACAATATTTTAATTTGTCGAATTTCAGATTACATAAGCGGTCTTAGATTGTTAAAGAGTGTTCCACTAAAATTGGCATAAAAAAATATATCAAAGTCAAAGTCAAAGTCAATAGGTTTTTATTCATTGAAATCACAAGGATCATATGGAAACATCAACTTAAAAACTACGTGAATTTAAAATTCGAAAGTGAATTTACGCCGGTTCCTCGCGCGTTATATATTAATAAATAATAATTATTTATTATTTACTTAATAAATAATATAAGATAAATAAGATGAATTTATTCACACAAAAACTTAGGGACTAATTTAGAATTTTTAAGCGTGCTTTTAAATGGAAAAGATGCTTTATAAGACCATCGTACTTAGAAGACTATTTGCATTTGTGTAGGCGCTTGTGGTATAGTAATGTAACTTACCTCCCGTGCTAGTTACCTACCTACATACTACTGAACCATATACATTTTTTTTACGTAAATAATAATTAATGTTTAAACTACCACAATTTAATAAAGATTTTAGATGTTATTCTATGATAACCTACTTATAAATATTACTCGCTTACACTATAAACAAGATTTAAGCTTAACTTAGCTAACAAGATTTTAACAAATTGTTATTTTAATGCACTCGGAGCCAAACCTCGAAAATCAACAAGTAATTAATTAAAGACTAGCTGCGCCCCCCGGTTTCACCCGCGTAAGTTTCGATTCCGTGGGAATATCGGCGATCTAATTAAATTTTAGAACACAAAAGCTGCTATTGTGACTTAACTATGATAGTTATATATATGCCCTCGCAGACTTTTATGTAGGTAATAATGAGTACTTTAATTATGTAGTACATAATTTTTATGTATCATCAATAGTTTTCTCAGCGCACGTCAAATAATGAATTTTATAGGCAAAATTTTGCTACTTTGGGTTACATTATTGCAATTTTCTTAAGGATCTCTATTTTTTTTAAATAAATTGTGTTACTTCCTGATAATTTAGCTTCCATTTGGTGAAAAAACGATTAAAATCGGTCCAGTAGTTTCGGAGCCTATTTGATACAAACAAACAAAAAATCTTTCCTCTTTATAATATTAGTATAGATTGCCAATCGAGCTGTCGGGTAAAATAGCTTATTATTCAATTCGATCTTTGTAGGAAAATGAGCACGGGTGTGATTTTTTGGAAATTTTCTATAATCAGTATTATTCACAACAAATAGACACTGATTTTGATGTTCCTCGATGACCTCTGCCGCGGCGATCGAGTAGTTGGCTGAAACGCAAGATATGCATGTACCATTCCCGCTGCGGGCAAATATTTGCATGTTCTACAGATATTTGTTCCGCAAAATGTATTTGTGGTTCTATTTTTTAGGAGAGGAAATTATTAACACTGATTTTAATGTTCCTCGACAACCTCGTCGGCAAGTAGCCGGCTGAGACAAAAATAGATGCGAAAATGATGTCCATTTCATTCAATTCGATCATTCATGTTATGTTGGAATATAATTATTAACTTTGCACTATCGGTGAAGGCACCGACTAAGTTTCGACCCATTCCGAGAGTCTTCATCAGGGTGAGTGGTTGCGACTTTCTCCTTCCGCGTCGCGCAGTGCACTACACCACAGTGAAAATTCCCGTTTTTACAATATGAATTTGCGGCAGATAGGGGTGAGGTGGTAGGTCCCAACTCTGCCCACAGATAGGTAGTTAGCTAGGTAGGTCCGAAGAAATGAAAAGCAGGAATAAATTACCGTACTTTTAATGTTCATTACTACAACATTACACAGCCGCACAGTTCCCACACTCGTAGATCACTAGGTAGGTATTATGTCGAGTCACTGGCCTGAGCACTAAGTATTCCGCGCAGCACGCGCACTGTCCAGGACGTTCCAGGTAGAAAGGTAGATAGTCCTCCCTTCAGCTCAGCTCACAGCAGCAGCGAGAACAGAGGCCGTCGCCGTAAATAGAATAGCCGCACGGCTCCGGTAGGTAGGGTGTAGTCCGGATATGGAAGAGATAGGAGTTACTACTCCAGTAGTGGAACCCTGGAACGAAGCTAAGTTTTAGGGTTCATCCCAGAAACATAGCTGTCTGCCAAGCCACCGCCGATAGAGGACAGGCCACGTACGCGTGGGTGCAAAGTCCAGCGACTCGAGTCAGGCGATTTAAATAATAACGGCAGTTAGCTTGTGAGAGGCGAAGCAGACAGCTTTACATAGAAGTTTAGGTGCTAAGCGCTTAGGTAGGCAATAGGGGATAGGATAATTATGAGAAACTCACCCTAGAGGGATTCCAAGCACATATAGTAGGTTTTTAGATGTAGAAGAGCGGTACGTGCGAGCGTCACCGTGGGTAGCAATCAGCTGAGTGATCGGTCGAGACTCTCGCGTCGAATGACACAGGTTAAGGCATAGTACGCGAGACCGGTTTGTTTTAGGATTCCGTTGTCAAGCGGGCCGCGCGCAAAAGCCTTATGCGAATAGTGTTAATATCGCGGTTCCGTATTTTTTTTTTTAATTATGTTTTTAAGAATTTAATAAATTAAGTAACGGCGCTAGACGCAACGTTACAAATTATTAACTTATTTCATCATCATTCATACCTTACTATGAAAATCAGAGGTAAAAAATTCAACATCATTTGGCTTTTACGGGGAATTTTAATATGATAAACATTTTCATTTTTTACATCCTTTTTCCGACTGACTCGTATCAGAAAATAGTTTAAGAATCATTGGGTGTATCCCAACTTTCACAAAAAAGTTACTTTTAACGACAAGACCACCCATATTATTAAAATTATTATGGTTAGTATCATTTTAGAATAATAGTACTCTAATATTCTCCCACTGACGTTTCGTTAGCTTCCTCCCCCGAGAGTTTCCGTCTCACGACCGTTGAGTTTGGTCGTAGACGGTGCTCATTCAGAAGGAGCTCTAAACGGTAACGAAACGTCAGCAGAAGAATAGTAATGTACGTAATAGATTCGTAAATATATCCTAAAAACATCACCTATTTTGTTTCTATTGTTTTAGTTATTATGTTTAATAGTTGTGGTATTTTATATCGTAACTGCTTAGTGGCGATCTATCTATTATATATATATCAATATTATGGTGTCAAAGAACAAATCTCTTGAAGCAGATGAATAGTTCTCGATGAGTAGTAGTAAACTAATTGACAGTTATTGGGCTCGTTTAAATAAGTTCTATGCTTAAAAGTAGGTAAGTAACAATGCTATTTATTTTATTTTTTAAAAGCCGTAATCTGTGTAATGTTTTTACAAACTGTCTCATAGCTTGCCTAGTTTTATATGAAAACAATGCAACTACACACGGTCTGTCATCTTTACTTTGATGGTTGCATTTATAACTAATCAATGTCAGAGTCAAAAATAATTTATTAATTAAAATCACAGGATCACTTTGAATCTCTGAAGATTAGAAAGTGTGTGGTTCAATTGTTCACTGGCTGAACGGGATATGAACTCCAACACTTGGGTTGATCACTCGTTTACACAAACTAAGTTAGCCCTTGAACAGGACAATAAAAAACATTTGTTTTTCAACTACACCAAAGCCGGTGTACCTATAAAGTTTTCTTTAAACCTTTCAAATGTTGCGGTCGTTCTAACGTGAAATTAATATGAATTTCGTTCCGAATCATTGCTCTGGTCAAAACAACATTTCGGAACGCAGAAAATCTATATTTACTCATGTATGCTAACTCGTTGAAGCGGCAAGCAATTCAATATACTTCCTTAAGTAAATCAAAATGAATGAATGAACACCCAACAGACACATAAATAAATAAATAATGCTGGACATTTTCACACAGCATCATCTAGCCCCAAACTAAGCAGAGCTTGTATTATGGGAACTACATGACTGATATACTACTTATATACATTTTTTTGTGAATAAATATGATACATAAAAAAACCTAGACCCGAGACAAATATTTGCAGATACAAACATTTGTCCCGCGGCGGAAATTGCTACTTTCTGCGTCTCAGGCGAGCCTTTGCCCACTACACCACAGAGGTCGTCAACATAGCCTGACTACACAATAGGATTTCCTATGTCGTAGGTATCAGGAATTACGAGTACCGTGGTACCACAACACCCAGACCTGGGAATAATATAACTTCTTAGTATTTTAAAGTGATATACCAAGCAAATGATCCAATGTCACAGTCAAAACTCATTAAAATCATAAAGATCACTTTGAATCGTCGATATTTACTACTGCCTGGTCCTTCGTGACCAAGCCAGGAGAGAAAGGCAAGAAACAAGGAATATAATTTGCTTGCATGCCCTTCTTTAACGTTTGATGATGCTCTTTCTCAATTAATTGTGGGAGTCAGTGGTGATTCTAAAATGATAACTCCATATTTGCTGTAGAACCAATTTTATTTTGGAAATATTACAAAACGCATAGCGCACACACTTAGAAGAGCACCGGAAGAGAAGGATAAGAGGTGTTGCCACTCGATTAATGAATTTGATGTCTCGGACAGAATAAATTTACCTTGTGTTAAATTGACATCACACTATTATCTACAGTAATACTATACTTGATAAAGTATGCCATAAATACCATAAGAATAAATAAAACATAAAAAACTTTTTTTTGGTCATCAAATTTAAGAGCATGTTTCAAACAAAAACTATCGTGAATATGATTATTCATATTGTAAAAACGGAAATTTCACGTACCGCACTATCGGTGAAGGCACCGACTATGTTTCGACTCATTCCGAGACGCTCTCCCGTTTTTAAAATGTGAATGTTACACACAGTTTTCACTCAGACTTTTTGAGATTACTTAGTTTAGTTAATACGTCTTATTCATTTACATACTAAATCAGTCTTAAAATGTTAATTAATATTAAAATATAATTTTCATTAAAATGTATCAATTCTATCATATTTCTTCACATCACTTTAAGCTTATCATTAAAATTATTCCAAGATTGCTTTCACGCGTTAGTAAAACACAGGTCGAAAATAATTTATTCATCATTAATGTAGAAATTTGCAAAAATCCTTTCTTAGCACATGATTTTGTTATAAAATAAAACTATGTTCCAAATTTCAACTTTATTACTTAGTAAACTAACTTAACTAGAGGTAGACTTCGTAGTTTTGGCTGTGCGTTGATAGATCAGTCAGTCAGTAAGTCAGGACAAGTAAGTAAAGTATAGAAAATAGGCAGTCTCTGCAATGAGGCGGACGAATCGCCCCCTCATCTGTTAGGAGAGTGTGACATATCCGAGTGTGGACCACTGAAACAAGCGTAAACTCCATCGCAAACTATTCTAAGCCAGATTAAAACTCATCTCGCTTAAAAAGATTCTGCAGTTTCTAATAGCTGCAGGGCTAAGTGGTGAACTTTGAACGCCTCCTAAGGAGCGAAGTAAGTAAGTTGCCTTCCACGGCCGCAGTAATATAAAAGACACAAAAGTTAATAAAAAAGGCGGGCAGGCTGTATAGGAGACGCAGCCGCAGTGTTGTACGTGAAACGTCGCTACATAATGCATTACCGAGTAATGGTTTCTATCCTTTAAATAATGGTAATAAAATAATGCCTATAGGTGCTATACTACCAAAGCAATAAGCAATCTTGTCATAACATATTTTGGCTTGCCGACATTTCGGACACAAAATTTTCAGACACTTTGTCCGAACTGACACTTTTAATTTTCATTAATAATTTACCGACATTTCGGACACCAACAAAATATTGAAGCTGTTTTGTACTTGTTACAAATAGTTTTTACAAATGATCCCATTATGACCGAAATGAAAGACGTTTCCCGTCAACAAAATGGTGTTGGAATATATAGGCTTCGTAATGGATTCTATAAGAGGTAGTTTTCAATGCACTTTAAATCTCACCTAGAACCTATTACAGCGTGAATTTTATGCCAGGTGGCAGTCATTAAAGTCTGCTACGTGATTTCTGTTTCGATATCAGTTTATAGCCTTCAAGGCTGATGCATTTCAAGTCATATTTTTTAGCAAATTTATACTTTTAAATAATAAAACTAGACTTGTTAATAATATTGCTTTTAAAATAATTATTTCTAAGCTAGAACCTACACAACATAATCATGTGAAGTCATTACCATCTGAAGGCTTCCAAAGTTGTTTAGAACAAAGGCCATCACCGGTCACCCATCGAAGATTTGAACGCGATGAAAGTTGCCTCCTAGGCGAGACAGGTCAAAATTAAATCGACTTTGACTTTTAGATTTCCTAGGAATAGGGCTCGACCTCACAAAAAGCTAAAAGCAGAATTTAAATTCAGCGCGTTCGTAGCCTCTTTGTTATGTTTGATACATATCTAAAAACAGCGTATTTCTGTTCAGTTTTCGTGTTTTTATACCATTATCTTGTTTGAATGACATTGAAGCATAAATTCAAGCTGCAAGTCAACGTATGCAAAATTCTCAGTTTATTCCTTCCTCTACCTACTACGAATAAATAAGAACAGAAAATTATACAGCTTGGCTCAGGTATATCGTGTAATTGAACGGACAGCATTGCTTATTCATATGTAAGACCTCTAATTCTACACTAGAAAATCAAGGGTCACCAAGATACATGCAATTCCTAATTAGGGGCCCACCGCTAAGACCTAAAGCATAATGTTGATATGGAGAAGGAACGCAGAACATTGCCATAGGAATATTATAGCTAAAGTACCAAAACTGTTATTCAATGTAATGTATTTGCCACTTACTAAATAAACTTTATCTTTTCTTACATTATTTAGGCTGCATATGCTGGCCCGCTCTGCGTATACAGACGCAATGAAATTTACTTTGCACAAAGCTACATCTCAGTAGGTACTTTGCGAGTCTGAGGTTCAGCTATACCGAAAAATCTGACAATTCTATGCGAGTCCAATATAACAACGCATCAAGGGTGCAGTTGCGATTTCCGCCATTCTGCAGTGCGTCGCGTATACATTACGAGGCGCGCAATGACATTTTCAACGCTATAAAAAAACTAAAGCTAAAAACAGCCTCATTGCTGAGCAGACTCCGCGAGAGCAGGAACAATATCCTAAATGAAATTGCAGAACAATTTGGTTGCCCTCAGATATGGGAACTAATTCAGAGGAGCAAATCGCTATAAGCTTTGAATTACCTACTAGCTTAGTTTTACGTGTCTTCTAAAGAAATGGACTCATTTGTCTGAATATATAAAGTTCATTATTATTTTTAAAACTGTATAACAAACATATTTTAGAGACTTCTATATTCTTGATCGTTTATTTTATTGCAAATAATTACGTGTCTTATTCGTAAATACATTAATTCTTATTTCTATTTTCGATATTTGTAAGTCGACAAAAATGTTTCACCGGAAAACTACCACACTCAGCACTTTGGCTATAAGTGGTGACCCTGCTTCAACACTGTGTCTTATTCTTAAATAAATTTATTCTGATTCCTATTCTTAATATTGGCGAGTTGACAAAAAATGCTTCGTAGGGGAACTACCGCGCTCAGCACTTTGGCTCTAAGTGGTGACCCTGCTTCATATTCCAATGAGCCCCATGATTTATGAGGGCATTTATCATTCGTAGACATCTTGAACCGCATAAGGGCAGTCGTATGCCTAATAGGTAGCAATCCTCACCAGACTTTGGAAGTAGATTATCCCTAAGCTGTGAGCTTACCTATAAAAGGAATATGAATTTATGAAAGTAAATAAGCTGAGTCCAAAGAATTTAACGAATAAAAAAGTTACTTGCTTAGATGGCGGTGATTTTTCAATGTTATATTCAAAATTATACTCAACTAGTTTCTTCCCACGGCTTCGCCCGCGTGGTACCCAGATAAAAAGTTACCTATGTGTTATTCTGATGTATAAGCTACGAGTATATTACTGTTAAGTTTCATCAAAATCCATTCAGTAGTTTTTGCGTAAAAGAGGAACAAACATCCTCACAAACTTTCATTATAATATTTAGTAGGATTAGTAGGATAGGAAGGATATGTTTTGTACTAACATTTATTTACAGTTGTTCTGTAGATATTTTTCTGTGGTGTGAAATAACACGAACATACATAAATTCACGCCTGTTTCCTGGAGGGGTAAGCAGAGATCACAGATCTCTACTTTCTTTGCAATCCTGGCATAACTCTTTCGCTTTTTTCATCCTTATAACATTCTTCATACAAACTCGTCGGTTTGAGAAAATTGATTTGGCCTTTCATCAGTGAAAGATGACTTTATTATCTATGTATCGTATAATCAAGATCTGCCTACATCGAAGCGAAATCACAAGCAGGATTTGATTTCGAGATAGGTGTACGCAACCTCTCGGCATGAATACCAAATAATGTCATTAGCAGACAAGGAACGCATACTAATCCTTGATGGGGATGTCAATAGGCTTTGAATATCTCATAGATTTATTTATGTGATTCTAAATAAATAAATAATATAAGCCTATTTGATTTTGTATTGACCCTCCTTTGGGGTAATCCTAGTAATATAATAAATGCGTAAGTCTGTGTGTGTGTGTGTGTGTGAATGTTTGTTACCACGTATCTCCGTAACTACTAAACCGATTCTGATGAAATTGGAATGTAGTTAGTTTAGGATCGCCCAATTCTTCCTAAAGAATTGGGCTATAAATATCGAAAAATAAATTTTCAAATCCGACTGGTAGTTCCAGTGATTAGCGCATTCAAACAAAAAAAGAAACACTCTTCAGCATTATTTATTTATTTATTTAGTAATATATGGCCTCGATTCTGTAGTACACTGACTAAACTAAATTTAAACTATCGCTATCTTTTACTGATAGTGCAGGCAAGAAAGAGATAGCTACAATTTTAGTGCTGTCAAATTAGTCAGATTTAAGTTTACCATACAAATTTAGTCGTGATATCAAAACATGCTGACTATAAACACGAAGAAAAGCGGCACGTAAACTGATTTGACAGCAGCACACAGTACTAAAATTGTAGCTATCTCTTTCTTGCGTACACTATCAGTAAAAGAGAGCATTAGTTTAAATTTAGTTTAGTCAGTGTACTACAGAATCGGCATGGCACTATGCATGAGCTACATAAGTGCATGGAGGTAGGATCCTACAAACGACTTTCTAGGGAATATGTATAAAGCTGGTTAATGATGTTAAAAAAATTTTGCCGCCTACGCAATCTGTGATAGTCAAAGTCAAAGTCAATAGGTTTTTATTCATTGAAATCACAAGGATCATATAGAAACGTCAACTTAAAAACTACGTGAATTTAAAATGTTAAAGTGAATTTACGCCGGTTCCTCGCGCGCGACCAAGCATAGAAGAATCAGGCAACAAACTCTGCTTGGTTATTTTTTTGATGATCCTTCATTCAGCTTTAGTGTGGTGCCAATCGAACGAGGTGAATTAATTTATAGAAAAAGAGTGCTACTCAAAGAATTGAATAAAGTCTAAAAAGTATCAACCAAAGTTCTAAGACAACACACGATTCGATATACGTAACTAATTTCGTACGATGACATTTTATTCTTCGAATGAAACCCTCGTAGGAAATCCACTAGGTAGGTAAGTTGGTTCAGTTTGAATAAGATACGTGATAAAGCAAATTACATGCAATTTGTTAATCGACTTCAAAAGAGAAGGTGGTTCTCAATTTTTTTTTAATGTTTGTTAATGTGATTATGATGTCTTTGCCAATTGTTAACCGATTTTGATGTTTTTTTTTTGTTTTTGTATAGGAATTATCCCGAAGAGGTCTCATAAAAGTCTTATTCCTGATTGCTACATTTTCTGTAAAACTCAAAAAACATCATCATCATATGGAATCACGTCATCATCATCTTATTTGATTTTTATTCGAAAGTCTGTCATCCCGAGTGAGCAAAATAACGTGAGCACGTGAGGAAGTCGGTTTTTTGTCTTATATTATTTGAAAAACATACTAAAATGGAAATCCGTACGACACAATTAAAAAAATAAATAATGCTGGGACATTTTTCACATAGCATCATCTAGCCCCAAACTAAGCAGAGCTTGTATTATGGGAACTACATGACTGATATACTACTTATATACATATTTTTTTGTAAATACATACATATTATACATAGAAAACACCCAGACCCGAGACAAATATTTTCAGATACAAACATTTGTCCCGTGGCAGGAATTGAACTCGCAACCTTCTGCGTCTCAGGCGGGCCTTCGCCCACTGCGCCACAGAGGTCGTCAATATTGGGGATACTGGTTTTTTGATCGCTCTGCATATAGGCAAATAGACATGGACTTTGAAATTGAGGACGTTAAAAAAGAGTTTTTTTTAACGTCCTCAATTTCAAAGGATTCTGTGTGGCTCACAGTAAACAAGTAAACATCGTCAAGTTTAAATGCTGACCCACCAATTTAAAGCTGAATGAAAGATCACAAAAAAACCAAGCAGAGTTCATGTGAGATACCTACCTATAAACACCATCTATGTACCTACCATGTGAAAGCAATAAATGTATTGAGTATTGAGTATTGAGTTTGTTGCCTGATTCTTCAAGGCTCGACCGTGCGCGATGAAGCGACGTAAGGTCGAAACGTTTCTATGTTATTATGATCCTTGTGAATAAAAATGAATAATTACACATTCATTTCAATGAATCAAAACCTATTGACTTGACTTTGTACAAATAACAATTAATACTTAGGTTATTCAGATTCAAATCAAGCATTAGAAAGCAAACAAAACTTTTATACATAATTTTAATTCCCAAACAATGACGATATAATTTAAATTATTCATAAATAATAACGGTGTTTTGGTAGTTGCGAGGTTTATTAATTTTCTTTGAATTAACGAACCGTGATATAATTGTGTAGCTCCTTCAAATCTAAGAATAATGAAAAATAAGGGCGAGCCCAGACGAGAGTAATTGAAATAACAACATTATTTTTACGAGCGTGATTTTATAAATGCAATTTCATTTTTTAGTTTGCCCTGGAACAGTGACTTTACTCAGTTTATTGGAAACCAGCTTCTGCCCACGGCTTCGTCCGCGTACCTGGATAAAAAGTAGCCTATGTGTTGTTCTGATGTATAAACTATATTACTGTAAAGTTTCATCAAAATCTATACATTTTTGTGTGTACGAGAAGTGAAGACAGAGCGCGCGAAAGCATGCCATCACACTCTGGCGGTAAGTCAAATAAAATGGTGTGAATTTCACGTACACCTATACATGTGGTTATTACGTTGCGATTGTTTGATACATTTTATTGAGAGCAGCCGAGGTGTGGTAGTATCTTTTAGATCTTGTATATAAAGGCATTGAGTCTATAAAGTTTGAAGCAGGTATTTATGAATAAGATGCTACGAGAAGTGAAGACAGAGCGCGCGAAAGCATGCCATCACACTCTGGCGGTAAGTCAAATAAAATGGTGTGAATTTCACGTACACCTTTACATGTGGTTATTACGTTGCGATAGTTTGATACATTTTATTGAGAGCAGCCGAGGTGTGGTAGTATCTTTTAGATCTTTTAAATAAAGGCATTGAGTCTATAAAGTTTGAAGCAGGTATTTATGAATAAGATGCTACGAGAAGTGAAGACAGAGTGCGCGAAAGCATGCCATCACACTCTGGCGGTAAGTCAAATAAAATGGTGTGAATCACGTACACCTATACATGTGGTTATTACGTTGCGATTGTTTGATACATTTTATTGAGAGCAGCCGAGGTGTGGTAGTATCTTTTAGATCTTGTAGATAAAGGCATTGAGTCTATAAAGTTTGAAGCAGGTATTTATGAATAAGATGCTACGAGAAGTGAAGACAGAGCGCGCGAAAGCATGCCATCACACTCTAGCGGTAAGTCAAATACAATGGTGTGAATACATGTGGTTATTACGTTGCGATTGTTTGATACATTTTATTGAGAGAAGCCGGGGTGTGATAGTATCTTTTAGATCTTGTAGATAAAGGCATTGAGTCTATAAAATTTTGAATAAGACGGTGACTCATGAGATAGGCGAAATTACGCGCGTGAAATAACTAAGGACATATTTATATTCCTTTATCGTATTTACGACGCTACCTACAATACATACATACATATAGTCACGCCTGTTTCCCGGAGGGGTAGGCAGAGACCAAGGATTTCCACTTGCTGCGATCCTGGTATACCTCTTTCGGTTCATTCATCCTCATCAAATTCTTCATACAAGCTCGACAGTTTAGTGTACTTTTGGCCTTTCTCTAGGACACTGTTTCTCAAAGTGGGCGATAACGCCCCGGAGACATTCAGGGGGGCGGTAGAAGGCTCTAGAAGATATTGGGCGCGCTAAGGCGGTCTATAGGGGAAAGAACAGGTTGTTATGTTTAAAAAATTTGGGAGCGCTAGGATTATTTTTCTCAAAGTGGGCGGTGGAAAAAATAAGTTTGAGAACCTGTGCTCTAGAAAGATAGAAGATCTAGAATATCTCCAATTTGGTCAGAGTACGTTCGCAGAGGCCTTCCTCTTCCGACTATCCCATTCACGCTCGCCTTGTATACTTGTTTTGTTAATCTTCTTTCGTCCATCCTTTCTATATGCCCAAACCATCTCAACATACCTTCCTCAACTCTCGTTACCACATCTTCATTCACTGCTCTCTTACCACGCTGTTCCTCACTCTATCACTCAAATTTACACCACACATATTGTGTGAAAACCAAACCGTACATAAATTAAGTAAACAATTCACTTCTAGCAGTGAAAATTACGCTTTACATAATTCACTTATAGCAGCGTAAATAACGTTATACGCTCGTCTAGCCTCGCCTTTATACAACAGGGTCAGTTGTAGAAATAAATAAAAAGGCGTATCGTTCTTTGCCGAAACAAAAAGTAATGCCCAAAAGTGCTTTGATATAAAAATATAATATTAGCTAATAAACTTAAAAGCCTTTCTTTCGAAAAAAACCTAAGCGTGCGTTAATTCACGCCTCATAATCCGGAGGCCTACTCTGTAACCGTTCATTCTGGGACGGTAAATCGATAGTTATGTTTTTTGGTAAATTTTGATAGGATTCCCGCGACCCAGGCTAGCCCTAGTGCGGGTTTCATTGTAATAATGTAAACAGTTTTTAGTAGGTATTTTGATAAATAAATTATTCGTGTTCGTGTTCGTGTTCGTGTTCGTGTTCGTGTTCGTGTTCGTGTTCGTGTTCGTGTTCGTGTTCGTGTTCGTGTTCGTGTTCGTGTTCGTGTTCGTGTTCGTGTTCGTGTTCGTGTTCGTGTTCGTGTTCGTGTTCGTGTTCGTGTTCGTGTTCGTGTTCGTGTTCGTGTTCGTGTTCGTGTTCGTGTTCGTGTTCGTGTTCGTGTTCGTGTTCGTGTTCGTGTTCGTGTTCGTGTTCGTGTTCGTGTTCGTGTTCGTGTTCGTGTTCGTGTTCGTGTTCGTGTTCGTGTTCGTGTTCGTGTTCGTGTTCGTGTTCGTGTTCGTGTTCGTGTTCGTGTTCGTGTTCGTGTTCGTGTTCGTGTTCGTATTCGTATTCGTATTCGTATTCGCATTCGTATTCGTATTCGTATTCGTATTCGTATTCGTATTCGTATTCGTTGGAATCTGTGTTTTCTATAGCATCCGAGTTTTCAGACACAATTAAAAAAAACATAACCGCGCTGTAGGCGTCTAGTATACGCACAAACTCCATGCGTCGAATACATTTTATATTATTTTATATACATTGTACAAAGTATACGGATTTATATGAAAAAAAAAATAACTTTACGAAGCTTGTTTAATGATAGTCTAGACGCTTAATAGAGCGATAATTTTTTTTTTTCTTATTTTATTTACCTTTTGTAGGCCATATGGTCTGATAACGTGGGCGTTGGCAGTCTACGAATCAAACGATGGCCGTGTATAACAGCATATTTCAGCGTAAGTCCCTTGGGTAGAGCTTTTCATATTAAACCTATATAAATAATATCAATACCTATTAAGTTTAACCTTTACTGGGCATTACTAAAGTTTTGCTTTTCTAAATACTTTTTCACTTCTCATGCTCTAAAAGTGTTTCATTTTAGCTGAGCGTAGGCGGACTGAGGTGTATCATTCAACCTCTGGGGACTAAAGTATTTAAGTATTAAGTTTTTTTTTTATTTTAGTTGGTATATTCAACAGACTACAAAATTAATGTGAACCTTTAAAGAGACACGGCTTTTCGATGTTCCATTTATGAACTAATTTCGTAGAAAAAAAATATTTTACCTATACTAATATTGTAAAGAGGAAAGATTTTACCTTTGTTTGTCTGTGCATTAGTTTGTTTGTTTGTAACGAATAGGCTTCGAAACTACTGGACCGATTTCAACCATTTTTTCACCTATAGAAAGCTAAATTATCAGGAAGTAACATAGGCTATAATTTTTTTTTTTTTTAAATAGAGATCCTTAAGAAAATTTCAATAATGTAACCCAAAGTAGCAAATATTTGCCTATAAAATTCATTATTTAGTGTGCGCTGAGAAAACTATTGATGATACATAAAAATAATGTACTACATGATTAAAGTACTTATTATTACCTACAAAAAAATCCTGGAGAGAATATATCTAACTATCATCGTTAAGTCACAATAGCACTTTTTGTGTTTTAAAATTTAATTAGATCGCCGGTAGAAATGAAAAGTTGGTGACATTCGTATCGAAGTATTAATTCTTATTCAAATAAATAGTTTTATAATCAAGGGTATAATTATGTAGCAGTAAAATACTTTTAAATTCATAATTTTTCACGCGGGTCAAACCGCGGGGCGCAGCTAGTATAAAATAATTTCATGCATGGTAGAAATAAGTAGGTAGATAGAATTAATTTTAAGTATTATTATTTTTTATTTTATAAATGCCATTTCAAATGACTATGTATCTGACGTTATTTTAGATTAATTTATGAAGTAAGATTATTTTCTGTTTTATGTATTACTAGCTTCTGCCGACGGCTTCGCCCGCATGGTACCCGGATAACCTATATGTTATTCTTATGCCTATGCCTTATAGCCTATGTGTTATTCTTATGTAACATCCTCACAAACTTTCGCATTTATAATATTTTTATATTATATTATATAGTAGGATTTGACATTCATGATTACGATTATGTTATTAGTATTATTTCATTTTAAATAAATATTGACTTAAACATGCAGCGCCCCTACAGGTTCCATGTACTTCCCTACAGCTACTATGATGTAAGAACTAAGCTGAATGTACAATTGAACATAAATAAATGAATATGAATGAACATAATATGAAATTATTTTTGAAAAAAAAATCTGAAAGCTACCCACAATGCTGCAGTAGATACGTTTGTATTGCCGCGAAATGTCTAAAATGTTTACTGTAATAAATAGTTTATTTCATTTTCTCGCAATCGAAGTGAAAAGTAGAGTGTTTAATCGGGACTAAAACCATTTCATACACCATTCTATAGCCTCCCGACATGCCTCGTTTAACAATCCCCTTTTGAACAATAGACTACTATAAAAAAAATTATGACTTTATCTGTCATAATTATTGTCAAACTTGGCGCATTTTTAGAAGTATAAAATATGGGTAAATTAAAGTATAAAAAAAAGAAGGTAATTTGTCACACAGCATCATCTAGCCCCAAAGTAAGCAGATCTTGTGTTATGGAAACTACATGACTTATATACATATTTTTTGTAAATACATACATATTATATATAGAAAACACCAGACCCGAGACAAATGAATGCAGATCATACAAACATCTGCGCCACAGAGGTTGTCTATGATTAATCGGATAAAAGCTAGTATTGATACCGTGACATGCCCTCCGAAGTATGGATGCGCTCAGTTCTAAATTACACCACCCGGTCACCCACCCATGGCCACATGGAGCTGATGTGATAGAACTGCAAGCCAAGTAACATGGCTGCAATATGCTTTGAGCCACTTCTAATCTTGATGATTATATTCATAAACCAGTTAGATCTACATGGAGTAACAGCATCTAACTATTTTTATAACTAAAGAAGCAAACATATGGTCCACCTGTTGGCAAGTGACTTACGTAATCTATGGACTTTTGTAACAGTCACAGATTAAAAATATTTTGCTCCGTAACACTTGCGGGTCGCCGTGCCTGAGACATAACTAGTGAAAAAAACTTTTACATAGATAGGTTTATATATGGTATAAAATAATTTAAGTGAGTGTTTTGCAGACACTGACCTAACATGTTTAATAATGTAATATTGCCAGAATTTCCAAAATGGCGCACAGGAGCAATGTTCTATTTGAGAGCGAAAAATTAAAAAAGTTTTGATACATTGTGGGAATAACATGGGGCACTTTAATGGTCGAACTTAATGATAAGGTTTCATTATTCATTAATTTGGTTTCGTTATGTAACTCCGTGGCGTAGCGGCTGGAAACTGGATAGTAGGCTTATGACCATCCTTTTTTTCTAGTTTAAGAATTTATTCTCATAAGAATTTATAATTCACTTAGATGATAACTTATAACTAACAAAATATTACGTAGGTACTTAAATAGTTGCCATACGCGAGCGAGTGTTATAAACTAACCTAGAATAGGTAAACATAAGTGACAAAACCAATTATTATTAAGTTAGAATAATACCATGCCTACCAAAACATTCACAACTAGCATTAATTAAGTTCAATATAGGTGAGTAGATTTGAAAAAATATGACCGACAAGACCAATACTTGCTAAGTATAAGGACGGGTTTTAAGCTACACAGATCAACATTTACTAAAAGTGACAAGAAAAGTTTCTTTTTTCTATTACTGATTTGGGCCTTTATTAAATAGATAAATTCATAGACATTTTTTCATAGAAATCTGATAAAAGGATGGCCTACCAAAACATTCACAACTAGCATTAATTAAGTTCAATATAGGTGAGTAGATTTGAAAAAATATGACCGACAAGACCAATACTTGCTAAGTATAAGGACGGGTTTTAAGCTACACAGATCAACATTTACTAAAAGTGACAAGAAAAGTTTCTTTTTTCTATTACTGATTTGGGCCTTTATTAAATAGATAAATTCATAGACATTTTTTCATAGAAATCTGATAAAAGGATGGCCTACCAAAACATTCACAACTAGCATTAATTAAGTTCAATATAGGTGGGTAGATTTGAAAAAATATGACCGACAAGACCAATACTTGCTAAGTATAAGGACGGGTTTTAAGCTACACAGATCAACATTTACTAAAAGTGACAAGAAAAGTTTCTTTTTTCTATTACTGATTTGGGCCTTTATTAAATAGATAAATTCATAGACATTTTTTCATAGAAATCTGATAAAAGGATGCCCTACCAAAACATTCACAACTAGCATTAATTAAGTTCAATATAGGTGGGTAGATTTGAAAAAATATGACCGACAAGACCAATACTTGCTAAGTATAAGGACGGGTTTTAAGCTACACAGATCAAGATTTACTAAAAGTGACAAGAAAAGTTTCTTTTTTCTATTACTGATTTGGGCCTTTATTAAATAGATAAATTCATAGACATTTTTTCATAGAAATCTGATATAAGGATGGCCCTTTTATAGACTGAGAGAACTTTTATCTTATAAATCTGCCACAAACCATATGTAAAGCCCCGGTCAAACTGACGCGATTGCCGTGGCAGTAGCGGCGGCGATGAAAGAAAAATAGTTGTCAAATGTCAACTGCGCGTAAACGCCACCGCCATGCGCCACCGCGTCAGTTTTACCGGGCCTAAAGTCTTTTCCAAAGTGCACATGAACATTAGTTTCTTGTCATGACATCCTACCCAAATTATAAATTATATTCTTCTTCTGTAATAGGTAATATTTTTTTATATATTTTTTTTTAAATATATATAAAAATCAGTCGGAAAACCGAAAATTTTCCTGCGCCAAAAAAAACTGGCAGTTAGTTACAAGACGCCAACTAGATGGCTCTCTATGTCATTGAAGGCATACGTACGGACGAAAGTCACATTTTGACCTAAATTTGTGACTTTGTAGAACTCAAGGCCTGGCCAAACTGCCACATAACAACCCACTTAGATCGCAACCACAACCACCAACGTCACCGCCAGTTTGACCAGACCCTTAGTCAACGATCAAATAAAAACCTCTTACATTGCGGCATCCCTAGTAGACATTTTCAGTACCGACATTGTTGTACATACAGTGATACAGAAAGTCACCCCTGTTTTCTGGAGGGGTAGGCCTCTGCCTAGAATACCCTAAACCGACGAGCTTGTATGAAGAATGTGTTAGGGATGAATGAACAACCAGGTATGCCAGGATTTATTATTTATAATTTATTAAATCAAATCACAATCACAATTTACATATCAAGGCACTTATCACAATAACTTAAAATATTTTATACATTTTGCGTACATTCGCCAGGATCATTGCAAGCGTAAATCAGTGTCTCTATCTCTTTGGTTCATTCATCCTTATCACATTCGTCATACAAGCTCTTCAGTTTTGGATAATCTTGGTTTGGCTTTTCTTCGGAATCTCTCCAATTTGGTCAGAGTACGTTCGCGGAGGCCTTAAGCTTCCAACTACCTCACTAACGCCTTACTTGTTTTATTAATCTTCTTTCATCTTTTAATCAATAATCAATCCTTAATCAATAATAATCTTTAATCGTAATGTAAGCAGACATCCGTGATTTCCCTTAGTGTTTAGTTCCAATGGAAGATCAGCGTTGTGTTGCCAGTTGACACAACAAATGCTGAGTTGGACGCCGTTGTCTGATGGTAGGTATCGGGAGGCACATAGTTTTATTCGTAGTATTTAGATTTTTTTGTGTAAATCCCGTGTGTGTATTGTCTGTCTGTTTTATATTGTGCAATGTCAGCAAATAAATGTATTTTCTTTCTTTCTTTTTACATGCCCATACCATCTCAACATACCTTTCTCGACTCTCGTTACTACATCTTCATTCACTCCACATCTTTCTCTTAACGCGCTGTTCCGAATGCTGGTCCTCACTCTCAGAGTTATTATTTAAATAGTATTCAACAATCACCCACACAAAAATTACCTGAAACATGGTTATCAAGAATACGAGTTCCATCTTACCAGAGCACCCAGAACTGAGACAAATATTTGCAGGTCCTGGATGGCGCGGCGGGTGAGTAGACAACTGCGGCCCAAGAGGTTCGCTTTCCGCTGCGGGACATATGTTTTTACGTCCTGCAGATATTTATTCCGAGTCTGAGTTTGTGGTACCATAGTCCTCGTTGTTCCTGATACCAACGACACTTCCCTCCCGGCAAGGATTCTCTCCTTGTGTGGGAGCAGGTCTATGTAAACGAGGTTATGTCTATTTGGTGTAAAAAAGTGGGTATCAAACCCAAATCTTTAGCGTTTCTGCTTACCACTAGTCCGGCGAAATAATGTCATACTTTCGACAGATTCACGACAGTTCTGCAAGCTTCAATTGAAATAGTTTCATTATAAAAGAAGGAATTGAATTCGTTGTTCGTTATAAGTATTCCAACAAAATCTAATCTAGAAAACATATTGTAGATAAATAAAGCGTCAAAAACAATGATGGCCGCCACAAAACTGTAACAAACTTGGTGCGACATAAAAATAGTTCTTTCTCCTGACAGTTCGTAATAATCCGATTTTCATCAAGAAAATATTTGAGCAAGTTTCTACATTGTCATAAAATATAACCGACCCTGTTTACTTCAGAACGAAGCCCACAATATGTCCACATTTCACTAAAAGAATGCTCAACTCATAGTAGCGTTTACTATATCTACCCATGTCAAAAGAAACCAACTGTCCATGTAACATGAGCTTTATCACTTTGAAATTCATCACTTTATCACTTTGCAATGCAATGCAATGCAATGCAATGCAATGCAATGCAATGCAATGCAATGCAATGCAATGCAATGCAATGCATTGCATTGCATTGTATTGTATTGTATTGTATTGTATTGTATTGTATTGTATTGCATTGCATTGTATTGTATTGTATTGTATTTGTATAAACTTAATTAATATTATGCATAAAACAAACTACTACAGGAGAATATATTATATTTCAAATATACTTACCTATTTATATAAATACTTAAACACATAAGAAGGGTTAGCTTTACACAAGGTAATAGTTACTGTGACATACTTAACTTAAGGTTTATAGTAGGACAAGACCGTGCCCGATTAACAAAAAAGTCTGCTATGGAAGTGAAACTTCGGCTTACAACTTCTTTTTGTTCTATGTTCAAACAAAAAGAGAAACTGTTTACCTCATTTTGGTGTGTTTTTGTAATGTAATGAAATATGTATCTAGTTTACTGTTAAGTATGAAGGCAAAACACGCGACTTTCAACCTTGTGTGGATAAATTTACAGCTTGTAAGATATACTGGTATCAAGTACGTGTTTTAGTATAGCGTATGAAAGAGGTTGTTACGTTCTGTGATCAAATGAAAAGTATGTTACACTGATGTCGTGAGGAGTTTCATAAGTTTATTTCCTTGCAAACTGCTTCTTTTGTCGACTTCTATGGCGCAGTGGGCGAAGGCCCGCCTGAGACGCAGAAGGTTGCGGGTTCAATTCCCGCTGCGGGACAAATGTTTGTATATGCAAATATTTGTCCTGGTTCTGGGTGTTTTCTATGTATAATATGTATGTATTTACAAAATAAATCAGTCATTTAGTTCCCATAATACAAGCTCTGCTTAGTATGGGGCTAGATGATGGGTGTGAAAAATGTCCAGCATTTTTTTATCGCGATATTTTTGCTGGATGGCTGTCACACTTTTCAGTGGATCTAAGTACTGAAAGTATACATTTGAGAAAGCACATCTTGGAGATTGAAATGAAACGAAACCGAAAAATTACTTTATTGAGGAACACAACGTCCTACAAATGGCGGTCTTATCGCTTACAGGGATCTCTTCCAGACATCCGTAATTCAAGGTTGTTGTTTTTTATTTGTTTCTATTTTTTGTTTTTATTTAAACTGGACGATTTAATACATTACATTGCTCTTGCATAACTCAAGATACTTTCTGTGTCGTTTTTAGTCTCCTATCTGAATTATGAGTTTACTAGCTTCTGCCCACGGCTTCGCCCGCTTTGTTACCCGGATAAAATTAGCCTATGTGTTATTCTGATATATAAGCTATATTACTGTAATGTTTCATTAAAATCCGTTCAATAGTTTTTGCGTGAAAGAGTACAAATGATTAAGTACAACATAATGGTTTATTCATTTTTTTATTCTTTCTGTTGCTTGCGTTCTTCTGTATATAATTAAATAGGATCCAAAGAGCCACATTCTGATACCACACTAGGATTTCAGTGTCGCAGGCTTAGAAAACGAGGAGTAACATGATAACAAAACCAGGGCTATTTACAGACCATGAGATTATTTGCGTTGCAACGGTAATCGAACTTGCACTTTTGTCTCAGTTGACTAACTCACCCACCGTGCCATCGGAGTCCTCGATATAAGTTCACAGTGACATCCTTTTTTCCTGTTTTCTTGTCCAAATATTTGTGGCAAATCTCATTTCTGCGTAAATAAATATACCGTTACTTAGTAACCGACTTGCCAATTGAGCGTGCTCTATCGATGATCTTGGGATGATCTTGGATCTTATTGGAACGCCTGCAGCATTGTTAACCTCCAAGTATTTTGAATAAATGTATGAATAATATTAATTTGCAAGAATATAGGTAATTACATAAGTAATTTCACATAATTTCTCATTGAATATAATTAAAATACTCATATTACATGCAAGCTTATTATTTAGATTAGTAATTTATTGAACAAAAACATATGTCGCAAAGCCAATTAAAGAGTTTCCTATAAAATTCTGTTATATTTTTTTCATACCACTCCTCGCTACATACCTTACGGATTGATTTGAGAGAAAACCAACTTGCTGCCTTGGACTTAATCGAACGAAGAGAGAATATGCCAGGAGCTATATGATCCAACAATCTCCTTTTCACTTAGGGCTTGTTCTTAAGTGAAAAGGAGATTGTTGGATATGATCCCACATATTATGAATTAAAAGTTTACTTGTTTCTGCCCACGGCTTCGCCCGCGTAGTACCCGGATAAAAAGTAGCCTATGTGGTATTCTGATGTATAAGCTATATTACTGTAAAGTTTCATCAAAATCCGTTCAGTAGTTTTGGCGTGAAAGAGTTACAAACATCCATCCTCACAAACTTTCGCGTTTATAATATTAGTAGGATTTACAAAAAGTATATAAGTAGTATATCAGTCACGTAGTTCCCATAATATACAAGCTCTGCTTAGTTAAGGGATAGATGATTCTATGTGAATAATGTCCAACATTAGTTTATTAGTTTATCAGCTGGTTGACAATTATCTTCGGACAAAAACCACACATAAATATGCCGGAATGTCTGAGTAGGATGTCGTTTACTTCGCTCGCTCGATCATAATAAGTAGGTATCCATACTAAAAATGTTGTAGATGTTTTTATCTACAACATCGGCTCGGCTCCTCTTCATTTGGCTGAATTTCAGCATTTGTAAAGACTTATTTATATTCCAGAATCGACTTCCTTTCTTTGTGTCATGAAACATGCTGGTAAGTATTTACTGTGGATTTTCTGGGGTGTTCTAGAAAGTGATTTCTCGATAATCATAAAAAAATCTCGCAAATGTTAGTATTCCTAGGTCCATATCTAATTACAGAATTTTAACAATAAAACCCACCTTGAAGTGTTAAAAAAAATATAAACACAAAACGATCTACCGAATCCGATCTACTGCCACATAATTCGACCAAATACTTTACTATCCCATAAAAATGAATTGACTCAAAATAAAACCAGCAAATTAGATCCGCAGGCTATAAAATAGGAGTAACGTCCAAAAGAAATAGGTTTTTAAGCCGACAAGATCAATGATCTTAAGCACGGTAGCCAAAAGTAATTAACACTATCGCTAAGAAGTGAAACTATTTTAGATAGATAGTTTTTATTCAACACATACGATACAGCACAGATAAGTAAAAATGAAAAGAAAGACAAACAATCATAAAAAAAACACAGTAAATTACAGAAGAGTACAATTCGTTGTTACTAACCAGTGCTAACGAGGGCGTCTGATGCTGCAAATGGTAGGTATGAGTCGAAAAGGTCCTATCTCAGCTTATTTCTGCTCCGCAAAGGCGAAGCAGCAGGCGAAGTGACCTCACGATCGCAGTGTTGCAGAAGGAAAACAGTGAAGACAAAGTGAGTGTGGACAAAGAGTATGTGATGAGAAATGGCTAGACATGGATAGTTAAGTTTAATTGTACATTAATCTGAGTGTATTTTTGGTTAATTTGTACTTAAAATGACGTGACTAAATTAAATGCTAACTTGTAAAATGCGGGCATGTATCAAATGTAATGTTTAGACGTGCCTTTGACTATCGTCGACTTGGACTCATAAATCTACTCACTGAGTATGTATCTGAAAATGTCTATCATGGGGAATACAGTCGTGAGCGTGTTTGTTTTTGTTTGTTTTGACGTGACTTTTGAGACTGATAAACTAATCTGTCAGAACTGCCTGGCGTATAAAAGATGTTTCGAGATGTGGTGCAATTCCGAATAAACGCCTCACATACAAATGTTGACAACAGAGCCATCTATGCCGTGTCATTTGCAAAATAAGTTCGTTATTTAATAGACTCGATCATTAGTACCTCATATTTTTAACCACTGATGACAGTGGTTAAAAGGTTAGCGACCTTATTCTAATTATAAGTGGGGGAACTAAGATCTGCACTGCCGTCCCACATTGGGGTGTATTGTGCATTATCCCCCTTCTACCTGACCCCAACCAGCCCAACTCCTTGAAGTTGAGGAGAAGGACTCTGGGACAGCAGTGTTCCAGTATCCCTCAGCTCTTGTCAGTTAATGATGATGGAGAGCATGAGTTGATGAGCTCTTGCAGTCCCGTCTTCGACCTGACTTCATTTGTGGCGGTGCAGTGTATTACCACATGCTCCACAGTCTCTTCAACCTGGAGACAGTAGCTCTGTTCAATACTATAAAAGCTAAATTGCAATAGACCTAGCCCTCTCTCCAGGTACTGATTTGCTGCCTTCTAGGATGCAGCCAGCAAAGCACATCGTTCGGAAAGAGCAGATTCTGAGATCAACATTCGGAAAATCAAACATCAAGCGGCATTGACCAACACTTTAGCTATCAAGTAAGTGAGCTGGCGAATTAATAATATCCCTCTATTACTGTGTTAAAATTCCAATCTTAAAATCTGATCAAGTGCATTTCTACGTGTCCAATAGTTGGTCTACCTTTGCGAAACGGCATAAAACACGTAGCCATAAATAAGCCATTTATCGTCGCGTCACTGTTTTTTTCTTTGTCTTGGTTGTGATAGGACTGTGATATGACCAGGTATGGTGATTGTTGGTACTAAAGAAGGCCTAGTGATCGATAGTAAAAGAACCAATAAGGTAGAGGGATTCAGGTCGCCACATTGAGGCTCATTCATAGTTTTCAAATTTCTGATTCTAGGACTTTCCATTCATGCATGTAAAGAGATACAACTGGATTAAAACATATTTGTACGTAGGTATATATATTTATAGGTATATATTTACACATATTATAAAATAAGTTTTAGGACTATGCCATACTATATACACATTTTAGTAACTATAGTTATGCCACTTTATAAATATTTTTAAGATTAATATTAATTGAATGCTTACTTAATTTAAGCTAAATATTCTGTTAAGTTTTTAACATTACTCAAACAAATACATAACTTGTTATGTGCTGTTTTTCCACATGTTTTGTCTGATTTGTATACTGCGTTAACTTGTTTACGTCCAGTATACGAGCCTCAACACAATCACTCACACAATTGTCTTGTCCAGTTCTGTTTTAAGATCAACATAATATGACCCGTATTTATATGGGGCGAGAATCCGTTACCTTGCCGTAACACAGTTATAAACTAGCACGGGAGGTAGGTAAGTGTTCTGAAACTGTATTGCTACCGGCATTTATTTTAATTGTACCTACAAAACAGTACACAGTAAAACAACCAAAATCTAAATAACATATTGTTCATTAAGTTTTGTTATTTTCTAAATAAAGTTATTCTTATTCTATTCTATTCTTATTCTATTCTATTCTTATTCTATTCTACGTTTATACCCTTTCACATCCAAAAAAATAATAATAACTTAACAGCCAGTTTGTAAAAAAATTGAGTTTCACTTCTTTCCGGCAGTCTTTAATTGTTGTATCCACATAGAATAGGTGCTACTCCGTAGATGCAGCGGTAGCTTAACGACCACTTTTAGAGAGACATCCTTGAAGTTTCTTTCTAGTATTTATGTAGTTTGAAGTGCAGCTCTAGATAAATAGATTTTCTACGTACAGCGCTTTATCTTTAGGATCTTCCACAGTTAATCCTTCTACTTCTAGTTTACAGAACTAACTTAATTAATTTAGTAGTTTCAGTAAGGTGCAAATTGGAATTCAATGTGTGTAATCAAAAAACAAATAATAAACTAAAAGCTATAGTGGGGCGTTCGTTCTGATGATGGGATCCATGAGGAATTGGGGGAACTCCTCAAATTTAGGTGAAAAAAAGGGTGACGAAATTTCATTTTGTATTTTTATCTATTTCCCGTTTTTTAAAGTCGGATTGACATTTATCGATCTGCGATCGTGATTCCTTTTGGATTTAACTCAAACTTAGGAAGAACCCAAAGGCAAGAACATTTTAATATTAAGTCAAGTAACTCTTCGCAAACATGCGCGGAAATATTGTCATTACTTTCGAAAAAGGAAACGTGAAGTATCGTTTTCATGTACATAGCATCAGTTTTGAATTTGAAACACAAAACGCACCGGAAATGAAAGGAAAACCATTTCCGAACAATGCACCCAACACTTCGCCAATAATGACTACGACAAAACTTTTTCTTTTTTTGCCTCATTTGAATTTAGATCTCTTTCATAAAGCTTGGTAAACATATGTTGTATTTAAGTGGATGTATGCAAACGCCTCTACATTTTAGAACTTGCAATAAAACTAAAAAAAATCGTGGGACAGAAAAAGGTCATCTCGATTCTATTATTTCGATTATAAACACAAATATAAATGAGTTCGGAAGGTTCTAAAAGTGAAATGGATATTGACTACACTTCACCAGATCTAAGGTCGGAAGACAAATTAGCGATGGAAAACCTGCTTTCAGCGAAGTCAAAAAATACTTAAAAGTATCTTACATAAGAAACCTTTTTTATTGCCTTGCATTTATTTAAGAAAAGCATTACACATGCAAAAAATTACCTATTTCGCGGCCTCTGAAATAATCGAGTTAATTTAATATGTATACATTGTATATACACATATACTTGTTATTTCATATACGTATATTTACACTTATATTATGTAATAATATATATATAGTATTTGTGTAATAATAATATGTTATAATTAGTAATGTTATACGTTGCCACAATACTACAATATGTATTTATAAAACATAAAATACGGTTGGGATTTGCAAAGCCGTTGCACGAATTTAGATGAAAAAAGGATAGGGGTGGAGAGGGTAAACTCCGAGATTTGATATACTCATAGTAAATCCTTATTGAAAAACGGGTATTTTCACCTACTGTTCGGTGAAGGCACTGATTCAGTTTCGACTCATTCCGAGAGCTTTCCATCAGGGTGAAAATTTCCATTTTACAAAATATTTAAATACGCGAGTTTTTAGCATAAATGTGAGTCCTTTCTAGAGAGTACCTAAATACACAAAAAATAAAATCTGTTTGTCAAATGTACAGGCAATCACATCAAAATGTTGTTTGCTTCAAATCAGAAAGGTTGAGTTCATAAATATCTCTGCCTCTATTATGTTATCGTCGGTACACAACAAATTACTCGGATATGAATCGTCGCTGATTCTGTTTCCTCACCAGAGGGCGCTGTAAAAGATCTTTGATCCCACGGATGCTCGCAAAAGGGTGGCTGTGTGGTACAAGTTACAGGTGACAACGGAATAAGCAATGTACCTATTCATTCGTTTTTTTTTTTAACTATTGCGATCAGTAACCACAATTATCCAGGCCAAAGCTGGTGGGTTTGAAAATACCACGAAACGATTCGAGAAAATATAAGGACATCTGTTATACGATTCTTTATCTATTTACTTTTATTTTTTGCTGGTCATTTTTCACACAATGTGCCCAAAGTAAGCAGAGCTTCTGATATAGGAACTAAGTATATGACTGATATACTACTTAAATACTTTTTTTTACATATTATACATAGAAAATACTCTGACCCAAGACAAATATATGCAGATCATACAAACATTTGTCCCGGGCCATAGAGGTCGTTTCGTCTGTGTTCCAACAGCCGTCGATCGATTCACTGCCAGTTGACTGATTCGCCTACACTCTGGCCTGTTCTACGTAGGTATATACCTACTGAGGCAAACCAGTAAAACGTTGGTAGGTACAGCCAAGCATGTTCCACTCCGCAGTTTGGGTGCAAAAATATACCAACTCTTGCAAAATCATAAGAAAAATTTAAGTAAGACCTGTGTAAAACTTATAAAGATTTCGTGGACCCTCTCCTACGCGATAGACCTTAGCAGACCTTATCAAGTCCGTCACACAATTCACCTTTTTTTTCTTTTTTTAACAATACCATGACTGACGGCTCTCGCAACGCGAATAGAGTTGAATGGAGACGCATCGCCAAAGTCGCTACTCAAGCAAGACCTGCATAACCACGACAACTCCACCAAAAGAGTGCTCGACAGAAGAAGAAATCTTAAGTTTTCTTCTCATGCATGAAAATCTGAGATAAAATAAATTAATTAATTAGCTATCCCGTCTGATAACATTTTTCTTTTTTCAGGAAACTTAAAACCGACTTTAAATAATGGGAAGTGAAAAAGACATATTAAATTTTATCCCTCATCTTTCAACTTTAGGGATGGGATTTTTCATAAAATGTGGGACCACCCTTGAAGTATAACCCTTAAGGACCTAGCCATAAAAAAATGAAGATATCGCATATCATAAGTACAAAAAAATACAAGACGAATTGAGAATCTCCTCCTTATTTGAAGTCGGTTGAAAAATTATAAATAAATAATGCTGGACATTTTTCGCACATCATCATCTAACCCCAAAGTAAGCAAAGCTTGTGTTATGGGAACTACATAACTGATATACTACTTATATACATTTTTTTTTGTAAATCCATACATATTATACATAGAAAACACCCAGACCCGAGACAAAAGAAAATACCATCACACTGATAAAATACCTAAATCAATATAACCACTTGAGCTTTTGACTTGATTCGGAAAACAGTAAATCTTGGCTTCGTCTTTATCTGTTGCAACATTCATAGGCCGTAAAATCTTTTTACTACCTATCCATCTTTATTTTGGCTCTGAAGGTAACTTAAATTATTTTGATCATGGCTTCGTTCAACGAAGTAAAATTTTATGTCGTAGCTCGTAAACATTATTGAAAATGGAGCTTATTGTGCAACAGTAGAATAATAAATCATAAATAAATAATGCTGGACATTTAACTCACAGCATCATCTGAGCAAACTAAGCTGAGCTTGTGTTATGGGAACTACATGACTGATATACTACTTATATACTTTTTTTGTAAATACATATTGTACACAGACCCGACACAAATATTTGCAGATAATACAAACATTTGTCCCGCGGCGGGAATCGAACCCGCAACCTTCTGCTTCTCAGGCGGGCCTTGTAACCAACCCTCAACTTGTTTCTCTGTTTGTCAATATTTATAAAACTGTTCCGTTACTGATTGGCGGATCAACGCACAGCCTAAACCATAAGTTCTAGATGCATGAAACTTGGAGATTATATTCCTCTTATGGTGTATATACCCCTTAGGGTTTGAAAAGGGCTGAAAACCTTTGTATGAAAAATCGTATTCCTTGAACTTACAGTCTTGAAACTTCACATAAATTTTCTTTAATCTAAATAAAAGTCTGATATAATAATTTTCCCAAAATATCCCTCGAAGGTGATAAAGGGGTGGAAAGGGCTAGAAACCTTTGTATGAAAGAATGGTATTCCTTGAACTTAGAAACCACATTAATAAAAAATTGACTTCAATCCAAATTATAAAATACTCCACAAACTACTAATAATAAAAATAATTATCTCCACAAACTACCCCTCGAAGGAGTTGTAGAGGGTGTACAAGTTTGTATGGGAACTTTTTAACGAGTGGTCCAATTTGTTTGAAACTCGGCATAAATATTATTCAGTACAAATGATAAAAGACAAATACATTTGTTTCTAAACTACCCCTTACAGGGGTAGGATGGTATGTTAAGTTTGTTTAAGAAATGTTTAATGCGTGGTGCGATGTGCTGTAAACTTAGTTTAGATACTTAAAATACAAAAGAACTGACTACGTATCAGAATATATCATGCAATTATTATTAATACACCTATCAATTATCTATCCTACAAGTAAAACCGCGGGCATCGGCTAGTCTATTCATATGTTTATGCCACACGCACGCCCATCAGACTATTAACAAGTATCGGACTCACAAAGAAGTATATTCAATCCTAACTAAAGGCACCATGGTTTGAAATTTTGGTTCATTAATTAATTAATCACATGTAGGCCCAGAGAAGCCATACCAACAGACAGACAAGACAAATGTCCGAAGCTACGTAGCTTACGTTGACAAATCTAGCGTATCACTACGGATTAGTGGTCGAAGGGAAGGCTCGAATAATGCTTCTCTATGTCAGAGCTCTGAATAATCTAACACAACATCACCCGTCGTATATATACCCTACTTGTTTCTATCTACGGCAAAAAGCTTATGTGCTATTCCCAAAATCGTTAATCACGGAAAACAATGCACTTATACCTATCTCCTAAAGTACCTACATTGACTACCTACAATGAAAATAAAACCTCGGTCTGCCGCCGTACCCTAATACAAAGTTCACTTGAGAGACTTTACTTACTGTAGATAACTAGTTTGTTTACGCAAAACCTCGGCCTGCCTACTTATCTGTTGCTTTACCCTTGGACAGGGTTCATGTAATACCTACCTATAAACACCATCTATGTACCTACCACGTGAAAGCAATAAATGTATTAGGTATTGAGTATTAAATCAGCATAAAACATACTAAAATCATCCGCGTAGAACCGATGGCGTTCGTCAGCTTCTGCACCTTCCGACCCCTCAGCAAATCATTGGTATGGTATCTGGAGAAGGGATTCCTTACGAGTGTGTACCCATCACCTACGAGGTACCTGCAAAAACACCAGATAATGTCCTCGATTCTGCAGTTCACTAACTAAAATAAATTTAAACTGTCGCTCTTTTTTACTGATAGTGCAAGCAAGAAAGAGATGGCTACAATTTTAGTGATATCATATAATCAGTTTACGTGCCGCTTTTCTTTGTGTTTATAGTCAGCATGTTTTGAAATTACGACTAAATTTGTATGGAAAACTTAAATCTGTCTAATTTGACAGCACTAAAACTGTAGCTATCTCTTTCTTGCTTGCACTATCAGTAAAAGAGAGCGACAGTTTAAATTTAGTTTTCTAGTGAACTACAGAATCGAGGCCATTGATTTTCCTTCATAACTTTTCCAAAACCAAAAACTATGAAGCGAATGATCATTGACCAATAAATGATGAATGATAATTTGTTTCAAAGTGATCCTTGTGATTTTAATGAATATATTAATTTTGACTTGGACCATTTGGCCTGTCACAGATTAAAAAAAATCCTGTCATTCGAAAGGGTATGTTGCAATTTTCCTCAAGGAATTTTGACAACTCAATTGTAAAAAAAACATTGATTAGTATATTTCAACTTAAAGCCTGCTTAAGTTCCAAGCCAAACTCAAAACAGAAACTATTCAGAAACCCATTTTCGTCTCCACTATCCCATTTACGGAACGCGAATGAGTTAAATAAATAAACCAAAGTTATTGTGCACTTATAGAAATGCTTTCTGACAGGGGAAAGCACTTAAGTGCCACTTAGGAATATCTACTTAATATTTGGAACCTGTTCTAGTTCTGAGTTGTTTTTTTTATCTGCTATCAATATTAGTTTTATTGAATTATTAGTCGTAGTTTTGGTATCTAACAGAATTGTACACATGGCAGATTTTATCGTTTGATTTTTTTATGAAATAAATAATTCTGGACATTTTTACACAGCATCGTCTATCCCCGGCTATTTATTCTTATTCTTATTTTATTTTTAATACGTAGATACATAATGAATATACCTTCATTCGACAATAATCTCACATGACGGTAGAAGATAGCTCACGTCTATCATAGCAACCTCTTATTTGCAACATACGTCACATAATTTTAACTAGTCTTAGAAACAAAATCAGTTTATCTTCAGCTAATGCTTATCTTGTCCTTCAAATTCATTTTTCATCTCGTGTATCATGAAAAATGCATTTACTCCACATAATATAACTTATCTTATTAACAACCTCTTATCTCTTATTTGCAGCGTCTTTGTCGTACTAGAATTCTCATCAGCTTAACTAAAAAAATCAGTAAGTCAGAACGATGTACATTAGTATATGTTGATAGATAGATAGATAACTCTTTATTGCATACACCAGGATAAAAAACACTTTACAGAGGATCTTAAAACAAGGTTGTGGTGATACAATGGGTGAACTTATCGCTGAGAGCGATCTCTTCCAGGCAACCTTTGGATGGACTTGAACTAAAAGAATGTGAAGAGAGGTGGTGTAACTGCAATAAAAAAATATAATTTGCAGTAGGTAATAAAATAGATATTTAATAAATAATATAATGTTGTATAATGTATACCTACCAATACAGTTATATACTATATAACTACAAATGTGAATGACTGGAGCTAAGAAAATGATAATACTTAGTTTAACGAAGCTGCAAAGTACAGTAAGCTATTTTGCATGTCTAATGGATACAGATAAGTATCTGTTGAGTGTTAAAAATAATTGTATGACCGATTCGGATGAAATCTGTGACTTCAAACAGACACTCGACCTTCAATTGCCTATTTCGCGGTCTTTGCAATAACGCACGCAATTTCTATATTATTTATGTACCACGTAGGTGACGCCGTAGGCAGAGGCAAATTATCTACCTATACCACTGCAAGGGCTCAAAATATTTCAGAAAATATTGGTCGATATCCATAAAGTTAATAAATTAAGTTATTCCAAATCATTTCCAGATGAACATAGACTGCTCTTCTATTCAAAAAGGGGGCATATAACACAAACACGAAACCGAGAAAAAATATTTCCGTAAATGTATTGAGGACCTCTGTGGCGCAGCGCGAAAGCTCGCCTGAGACGCAGAAGATTGCGGTTTGATTCTCCCCGGGACAAATTTTCCTATTTATCAGGAATGAGACAGGAAGAAAATACTTTTACGCCTTTTTTAGGGTTCCGTAGTCAACAAAAAACCCTTATAGTTTCGCCATGTCTGTCCATCTGTCAGTCTGTCCGCGGCTTAGCTCAGAGACTCTTATTACTAAAAAGCTATGTTATTTGGCATGGGTATACAAATATTGATCAGACCAGAAAAGCGGTAAAACAAAATAAAAAAATATCTTTAGGGTACCTCCTCTACACATAACCTGGGGACGATTATTTTTTCTCGTCTAATTTATGGTGTAAGGACTAAGGGAACTAACGTTGGATAGTTCGTTTTAAAATATTGCGGATGTATGAGAACCATATTTTGATTTAGCGATCCATTTGCGGTAGTAGCATATATAACGAAGTTAAAAGGAAAACTATCACAGTTAAGTAGACTTTTAAGTTAAGGAGTAGATGATAGAAAATGCTTTATTGCATAAGATAAAACAAACACTATAGACGACTTTAATGCTAATTATCATTTAAAAGGAAAATTTCGTACAAAGTTCATTGAAAATTGAAAATGAAAAGATGAAGTTGCTAGTTGTGTAAAACAGTTACTTACCACATATTATCACGGGCAACTACCGAACCCTACACTGCGTGTGGTCCAAATCGTACTTAACCAGTTTTTACTGATCAGGTATTTAACTTAATTTTGGCAAAAATGGTAGATGCGCCCTTTTCAATAAAAACGGCATAGAACTTGACATTATTTTAATTTGGAATTCAAATTAGGCTGGAATTACTTCTTTGCGAGTCCGAAACTTATTAAAAGTTTGATGGGCGTGCGTGTGGCATTTCCGAACAGACAAATAATTTGATGATTAAAATCACTTCAATCATATTGTAATTGGTTGTCATACGTGCCCAAAACGGTGAAGGAAGACATCGGTCGGTTAGTGTTCCAATAAGCTACGATAATCTTGCAACCAGCCGCGTGGAATGCCAGCTAATTGTAAAAGCGCGTACCAAATATAGTTTTTTGGACAAGGGTTTTACTACCCCTTCAAGGAACTGTCATGATGTCCATGATAGATCCTTCAAATGAATACCATGTTTTTTTTTTTTCTTCATTAGATCATTAGTATCTTCAACGAAAACAGCAAGCTTTCGCTAATCATTCTTATCGCCAACAATAAAAATACTTACGTTAAACAGCTCATTAAGTACTTTCTGCCTAAAACGGAAGGAATAATTAAGCTATTAACTCTTAATTGCTCCATTTTTCTAAACGGAATTATATAGAAGTACTTTTAAAGAGCTTACTAACGAGGATTAACGAAACGCTACGTATAAAAATAAGCTGGTCAATAAAAAAAAACAAAAAAGGTTACTTCGTTTTTATTATTGTCTACGGCATCACAAGTTTCAACATCGATCACTTCGGGCCTATGTGGAAGAGGATACACCTTGTATAAAATATCAAGAGCTGGTATTACCAACAACAAAAAACAATCTCTTCCAGACAACCTTTTGATAAATAAATAATGCTGGACATTTTCACACAGCATCATCTAGCCCCAAACTAAGCAGAGCTCGTTTATAGGAACTACATGACTGATATACTACTTATATATATTATATTATACATAGAAAACACCCAGACCCCAGACAAATATTTGCAGATCATACAAGCATATGTCCCGCAGCGGTTATCGAACCTGCAACCTTCTACATCTCAGGCTGGCTTTTGCCCACTGCGCCACAGAGATCGTCGTATATCTGAAACTACTCGAATTGAGTTTTAGTCCTACCAATGTTTGAAGGCAAAACATGGCAAAAATAAATATACTTTTTTCGCTCGATGTACAATACAAGCTTAGGTACCTGAAAAAAATATTCCAGAAAATGTTTAGAGAATTACTTTTCTGAACTGCGTAATTATTTGATTACATACTAGCTTCTGCCCACGGCTTCGCCCGCGCGGTAACCGAATAAAAAGTAGTCTATGTGTTATTCTGATGTATAAGCTATATTACTGTAAAATTCCATCATAATCCGTTCAGCAGTTTTTGCGTGAAAGAGTCACAAACATCCATCCTCACAAACTTTCGCGTTTATAATATTAGTAGGATAGGATACACATTGTAGTTTTAAGTTAGTTGTGTATGAATGAACGAAATACTTTATTGTACACCATAGAAAATTAAAAACAAAAACTTTACAAAACTAAGAGTACAATGGTCGGTCTTATCGTTTAGAAGCGTTCTCTTTCAGAGACGCATATTTTCATACTACGCATATGCCTACTCTTGGCTCAATTATGCCACTATTATGTGGGGCGAAAGCACTGACTATATAAAATTATTTATATTACAGAAAAAATGCATACGAATCTTAGTAAACATCAAACGCCGGGTAAGCTGCAAACCATATTTTATTAAAAAAGAAATTTTAACCTTACCGTCTATCTACATTCTACAGGCTTGCTTATTTGTAAGGAATAATAAAAAATGTTTAGGTCAAATTCCGAAACACACGATAATTACAATAGGCGAAACAGAAACAAACTTAAGCTACCCGCGACAACCTTGCAAACAGTACAGAACAGTCCTGCCTACAGACTTGTAAAAATATATAACAAACTGCCCGAACTAATAAAAAGTGAAGAAAAGGACTCATTATTCCAAAAACAGATTAAAACCATCCTGACGAAAAAAGCCTACTACACTGTTGGCGAATACCTATCTGACAAACTTGTATAATCTGATTACAAACTACCTACCTACATATTCTTGACCATTTCATTCTCCAACATTTCTTACTTACAAAATATGACGTCTGTAGGTACGTCATATTTATACCATAGAATATACCAAAACCCAACCTTTGACATTGATTATTGAGCTACCTACCTGCTTCGTGATATTCCTATTCTTATATTAACAATTATTATAATTCTTGACATATTTTTTCTCATAATTTTTGACATTTTGTATAATTATTGACAATATTTAATTTTATTTGTATACATACCTACCTATTATAATTGTAAAATAATAGCTATCTGCAACGCCCTGACAGGGCCGATGTACCAACCTACTTGGAGCTACACTACACCTAAGCTTAACCATTGTATGTAGAACATTAAGCATGAATAAATGAAATTATGAAATAATGAGAACCTTTGAATTAGGAGTGATCTATGAGATTATAAGAATGGTCGGTATTATAAACTTATGAACAAATACCTACTTATGGTACACAGTAGAGTATTCGTGCTTGCTAACATAATTATTTTATGCAGGTACATCTTACATATATGGCTTTTTGCCTACTCTTAATAATAAAAAAATAATAGACAGTGAATGAATTTATGAAATGAAAATACCTTACCTTCAACAAAATTAACATAATAAACGAATTGTATTCTTAAGAAGGTACAATGGGCGGCCTTACATGACTATTTAACTATTCAAAGACAACAAAAGAATTTTTTAAAAGATTTTCAAAGCAAAAGAACCTATTTTCAGTATTTACCACTTTTCTTTGTATGATGATTCATATCATTTTTACCCCAAAACTTATTCAATGTGATCTGTGTCTGAACAATGGCCGAACGGTCGTATGTCTTCCAAAAGATAAAAAGATTCAGCCCGTTTATCTTTGTTTGTGGTGAACCATAGAGCGAGGCACAGACAGGACACTCAGAGGACACTTTTATGCCCCTGTAGGAGGTATAGGGCTTTAAACTAAGCTCAAGTGTGCCCAGCCCACTCTAACTTTATGAAGGCCCATTTACATATAAAGTTTCTCGTCTTGAAGATGCAAGTTTCGAAAACATATATAAAATTCATTCACGATGTAAAGCTAACAGTATAGCCAACCAGCCGTTTACAAACGATCCGTACCAAATCAGCATTGATGTGAAATCCTATGTTATGAGCGTAAAGACATCCACTAACTAATGAAAAAGCTAAAATCTGTCAAAGGACACAAATGACACTAACGATGGCGTCTACAGGACTATTAGCAATCTTGTGTTGACATGGATCTATAGAGCCAGCCCTAGCTAAGCTAAGAGATAGAAAAACCTTTGCTAGTGTCAGATATTTTAGTAGTAAATTAATAGAAAAAGAAAAAAAGAAAAAAGAAAGAAATAATAAAATAGTGCCGTGTTACAATATTGGTACGAGCAACTAAACAAGCATTTATAACTTAGATCTCTCTTCTCTTTGTGATCTTGTATACCTACCTTCTATGAAGCGTAACGAGCATTGTATAGTGCATAACTTTTTATTAATTAAAACGAAACCTATTCTGGTGTGGAGATTCAATTTGATGTCAACCTAAAACTACCTATCATTATTTTAGTTTCTACAGGCATAAGGCCGAATTATGGCTACTAAAGACGCGCCTAATTATAAATAACACATATCTCGATGTTGTATATTTCAAAATTATATTATTAGGAACATTAATAAATAAATAATAATATTGCGCACGATCTGTCTCCGCTACGTATACTCTACGCCAGCAACGATGAGATAGAGTGACAGTGAAGCCAGTTCTGCAACTCAATGTCGCGGAGGTACACTTCGACACTGCTAGACTGGATATTCATCTGCGTCTAGTGACGCCATCTCGCGGATACCAATCGGTATCAATTTTGCTCCATTTGGCCTGAGCAGTGCGTATCATGTGGCTAGTCTAGTGTATATATCCATTTCTGTTGGTCCACTTTTTTGTAATGTCTGTCACTCTGGTTTTTTTTTCTGCAGAGCAGAGTTCTCCCTTCCCTTTTCCACACTTCGCGGTCTTGTGAATCCGCTGGTCAGGATACCCGAAATATTAAACAGTGACGCGGCATAATATTAGCCGTATTGCATTAAGCTGAATAGAAATTGCACAATACGGATTCAGCGTCATTCGATTCATGGCGGAATTGATCAACGCATTTCCGATTAGAGGTGTTATATGGCAAAGGTCGAGTCCCGTTGAATTGGTATTTTTAGGACACATCAATGCATTGGGGTATATAATTAGACTAGTTAGATTTTGTATATTTTGCAATAGAAATATTCTAATGGTGTGTAATGGGCATGACGGGATGCTGTTTTGGAACTCATTAGGTAATTAGAGCGTGCTAATCGTTAACATGAATAATAAACGTGCTTTTGTGAATCGATGAACTAATTACATTGTTTCGAAAATAATCCTGCTAGTACCTAATATAAATACGAAAGTAGGTAAGATGAATGGTTAGATGTTTGATGCTGAAAATCTTCTAAAGGCTAAAAAACACTCAACAGACTGTACAGGATCTTAAAGGAATCGGCGTTCAAATTTTAAATTCAGTTGTTTATAAGTTGACGTTTCTATATTATAATCTTTGTGATTTCAACGAATAAAAAAAAAGAAATAATGCTAAACCTCAGGCACCCCAAATATTTTGTATTATAATAAATATATAGAGGTATATCAATACCTACCTAACTAATTTGTTTAAGTAAATTATCGTTAAAGATATTCGTATTTATTTTGTAGCGAAAAGTTCTGATCGAATTTATAACCCTTCGAATCTTATCAATGACGTGCATGTCACGTCACGCGGAAATGTCAAGAATAAAACCCTTCATATTGTAAAAACGGGAATTTTCACGGACTGCACTATCGGTGAAGGCGTCACGCCGTGCTCTAACGACGCGGCAGGAGAAAGTCGCGAAAACTCACGCCGATGACTCTTGAAATGAGTCGAAACTTTCTCGGTGCCTTCACCGATAGTGCAGTACGTGAAAATTCCCGTTTTTACAATATGAATAGTCAAGTTCACGATAGTTTTTGGAAGAAAACCCTTTTTAAAATTTTGAGATAAGGCGTTATAAAAATATTATCCCCAAAAAAGTAGCTACAACGATTTTCATCATCATCTTTTTGTCTTTATCCCACATTACGTGGGGTCGGCACAACATGTTTTCTTCTTCCACTCTCCTCAGCCGTCATCTTAGTACTCACTAATTTCTTAACCATGTCATTCTTCACACAATCCACCCATCTTTTCTTTGGCCTACCTCTGCTTTTATTTCCATCCACATTCATATTTAACATACTTCTCGTAATATGACATTCTTCCCTCCTCATAACATGTCCATACCATACTAACCTATTACTCCTCAACTTCTCCGTCACGTGTGCTACTTTCAAACTTCTCCTGATATACTCATTCCTTATTTTGTCCAATCTAGTAACTCCACACATCCATCTCAACATTCGTTTCTCAGCTGCGTTAGTTAGATTTCATTCTTCTGTGGATATTCGCCACAGACTTCGTAAGTTATATGCATCTGTGTAATTCTTAGCACATAGACTTCCTGCCTATTGTATGTCTACCTACTGTAACAAACTTCTTTACTATACTTATTTTCTTTTTCTTTTATCCTTGTACTGTGTGGTTGTTCTCTGTTCTGTTTTATTATTTGTAATTGTATTTTTATTCTGCGCCTGCGCTGTTGGTCGTGGGGTCACTCACCAATAGGTTCTGTCTGAAAAGCAGCGTAGCTTCACATCCTGGTGATGTGGAGTTGCTTATTATGCTGAGACAGGACCTATTTGGCCCACGCGTAGCGGAGAGGAATAACTTGTTTTCTTTCTTTGTATCTTCTGCCTGTATCCTCTCTGTATTGTGTGTGTCAAATAAATGTATTTTCTTTCTTTCTTTCTTTCATTGGGACGTTACATACATAGTCATGACCCCACACTAGAATTCCCTGTATCGTGGATGCCCACGAAGCAAATACCCACAAAACATGCAAACATTTGTCTCGCAGTGGGAATCGAAACCTCACCTCTTGCATCTGTTTCAGATGCGGATTTGGTATAGTTCATAACCAAAAGTAGTATAAAGCAAAGGAAGATTAAAACCCGAGTTCACTTACTAGGCCTTAATCAAAGCTTTATGACGCAAGTTATCATAGAAATCTGTCATCGTAATCAGAGGTTAGACTTGACCGTCCGTTTATTTTGTTTTAAGCCAAAAAGCTTTCAAGGCGTAGCTTGTCTGATCAGATGAACTAGGTTATCAAAGTTCAGCACGGCCTATATTAGTTCGGACGGGCGACCGTTACTGGCACTTACAACTGGTTCTTTGTGTATAGAACAATCCTTCTACTATTGTAAACGCGAAAGTTTGTGAGGATGGATGTTTGTTACTCCTTCACGCAAAAACTACTGAACGGATTTTGATAAAACTTTTCAGTAATATAGCTTATACATCAGAATAACACATAGGCTACTTTTTATCTGGGTACAACGCGGGCGAAGCCGTGGGCAGAAGCTTGTAATAATAATGATATTATTCATCTTTTGGCAGAACCTACGTCGTTTACAATGATTAAATTCTAGGCTAATTTGAACGTTCTTTTCAGTTAAAGGTACATTTTATTATTGTCTGGTAAAAGCGCCCAAACCTATCCTACTATCTTACTAATATTATAAACGTGAAAGTTTGTGAGGATGTATGTTTGTTACTCTTTCACGCAAAAACTACTGAACGGATTTTGATGAAACTTTACAGTAATATAGCTTATACATCAGAATAACACATAGGCTACTTTTTATCTGGGTACAACGCGGGTGAAGCCGTGGGCAGAAGCTAATATATAAAGAGATAAAATTTGTAAGTTTGTATACGGGTAATCTCGGAAACTACTCATCTGATTTCAAAAATATTTCACCAATTTTTGTAATACACTTTCAGAGTGGACGAAAGTTATTTACTTTCTTGTTAAAATAATAATGGCTGCTAATTGTGCAACATAAGTTGACGGAAAAACGGACGAGCGTATGCGTTTCTTGCAAACACTACTTTTTAATGAGGTACACGCGGGCGAAGCCGTGGGCAGTAGCTAATACAGATAAAAAAATATAGTTTCTTCCATTTTCAGAAGTCACATTAGGCAGACGCGAATACGTATAGATACTAACTTATCTTTATCGTGGTAATTTTTGCTAGAGTCGAAAAATATTGGCATACGTTCTTATGCGGAGTTCATCTGTATAATATTTAATCTATGATCAGCATTTCACAGGATACAAAGTACATAATGATACATACACGATGAGGAAACGATTACAAAAAAATGGTATACCTTTATTACTTTTTCATGAAAATTACTTATTTACCATTTTTCCTCATAAACTGGGAAGGGTTCTGTTTATTCGCGTGAGCGAAACGGCTTACGTTTCGTTTCATGTCCTTTTTATCTTTTACTAACTCCTGCCCACGGGTTCACTCAGGTGGTTTCTGGATAAAAATAATCCCTTGTGTTATACGAGGGTTGGGTCTATATGTATTCAAAATTTTATGCATAGCGGATTGATGGCTCGCCGCCTCTAAATCCTATTATCCTACCACTGTTATAAACTTGAAAGTTTGTGAGGATATTCTTTACTCTTTCATTCCTGTTTTTCTTTCTAAATTCCTCTGACAAAAGTATTCAGAGACTTTGTTTACGTTAAAGGCTAACAGTGTTGATGGTAAGTACGTATGTATGAATGTGTATTGTGTGGACTCCCTTTTCCGCATTCAAACTCTTAATTGGTTCATTGTGCGTGGGAGTTTCTGGTTAGTGAGTTAGCCAGGCCAACTCCGCCCAGAAGACCAGAAGTTTCCTGGGATATGTACCTACTACATTTTACTTATGACATTTTACAAGTTTTACATTCTAACTTTATTTAAATTTCTTATTTTTAATGTTCTTAACAAAAGGCCCACCTGTTGGTACCGTAGCCTATGTGCTCATATTCGTTTAAATGTAATGTAAATAATAAGATTTGTGGCAAACAGGTGGTATAATATTGCAAGTGGAAAAAGTCGTGTCGCATGTCAGATCTCAGGCATTCGAGACAGTCGACATTACCCCCCGGTGTCTCCGCAGCATAATTGTCATGCCACTGTCAATTACTGTCATACCTTCGTCGGGAATTCGTGAGATAAATCATCTCCCGAGGGAAGTACTATCAGCAACGGTTGCCTCGTCGCCACGCACACTCTCACTTACATTCAGATTATGTATTAAAAATGTCTAGCATTATTGTTTCAATCTATACTTCTGTACTGTATATTATCTTATTTTCTATGTATAATAAAAAAATATCTATCTATGTAATGTATTGTATTAAGTATATCAGTCATCTAGTACCCATAACACAAGCTCTGCTTGGCTTGGGGATGCTGTGTGGATTGTCCAGCATTATTTATTTATTATACTAGACTATACTAATATTATAAAGAGGATTTTTTGTTTGTTTGTTTGTTTGTACCGAATAGGCTCCGAAACTACTGGACCGATTTTAACCATTTTTTCACCAATAGAAATTAGGAAAATTTCTATTGGTTAAATTATATAAATTTCTACATTAGGAAGCAACATTGACTAATTTCTGAATTAGGAAGTCAAAGATTTTCAAGAATAATTGCAATAATGTAACCCAAAGTAAAAAAAATTTTTGCAAAATTTTGCCTATAAAATTAATTATTATTATTCATTACTTAACTTGATGTTACTCTAGATATTTTAAATATCTACAGTAAAATCAAGTTGAGTCTCTCATTTTTGTATTAGGGTATAGCAACATGGTGACAGACCGAGGTTTTTTTCATTTAATTTATTCATGCTTAATGCCGTGCATAAAATGGTTAACCTTAGTTCTAGTCTAGCCTATAAGTAGGTTGGTAGGTACATTGGCCCTGTCACGGCGTTAGATTAGTTCTACTATTATTATTATTACTCTAGATTTTAAGAAAAATCTATTGTTACGATAACTTACATTGAAAAACTATGCAGCCTGAAAAACAAAGTTAAATTGTAAAAAGTTGATGCTCTATAAAACTTGTTTGAAAAGTATGTTAACATGACATGTAGCTGGCATTTGAAGGTTCCACAAAGTGATTCACGATCGTGATCCGTAAACCATTTTACCCAGAAGTGGTGCTAAATCACGCTTCGCCAAAGTACACAAGTAAAATAACGCGGCACACTGTAGCCACAGAATAAATTGTCGTCGACATGCAGATGTTTCACTCCAACAGCCGCTGAATTCTCTCTCTACCAAGCTATTTATTTAGGGTGGGGTCATGCTGCTTTCCTTCCACTTCGCTCTAACCTCGACATCTTGATCAGAAACGTGCATGGTACCATCTTTTCTCAACACATCGATTCTGTCCATTTTGTCTTTGGTCTCCCTCTAAATCTTCTACCGAGGATGGACAGTTCTAGTGCCTGGTTGCGTAGTTAATGCAGTGAATGCTTCTTCAGATGATGACGACAATAAATTAAAAACAAATCTTAACAGCCTTCTGACAAATAGCGATAAAATCCGAGGACCTTTCTTGAAGCTGGACCTTGGACCTTTCAAATTGATGTACCTAATAGTTGCATTCTTTTATTATTATTTTATGTAAATCCGCGCCACTCTTACAATCTCTTATTATCCTATCCATCCAAAGGTTGTCGTAAAGAGAGCACTTTTAAGCGATAAGACCACCCATTGTACTTTCACAAAAATAAGTTTCTTTTTTATTTTGGTATTTTTTTAAATGTATTTGTTATGTGCACAAATATATTGTATTTTCATTCATTAATTCATTCAAAAATGCGTAAAAAAAAACTGCAAGGCATTTAGCGATCCATCATCTATTCCAGCGCCCTAGCGAATTATGGCAATAAAATTCACCTTAAAACCATGCTTAAAGGACAATAACGAAATTGCTTTTGAAATAGCCGAGACAAATAAAAAGCACGATGTCTATTTCTGACGATAATCAAAAAAAGCTCACTATGCAAAAAAAGCAATGAGACCGGTTTGGATCTAATGCAAAATATAGTAAGTAAGATCAGATTGAATTATATGATCAGATAAAAACTAGGCACGGAACATGTCCTTGTAACGTGATCTCTTGTTCTCTTTAAGAATTTCTCGTATCAACGCCATATTGAACCTTTAAGACAGCAAGTCAGAGCTTATTTTAAATAGAAAGCCGATCCGTAGTGACGCTTTCAGACTGTAGCGGAGAAAATGAGGACACACGTCACAGTGACCATCTGTTTCAACTTTCGCGGACATTTAATAAACCATTTAAAACGTTTCTAGGAAGAAAACATTAATTCGTAAAGTCTGTTGGTATGACTTTACGAATTAACAAAATACTTCTCAGCATTGGCATGTGATACAAAATTATAATCCAACAATTTGTGTGTGTGATTGTGTGTTTGTGTGCGTGTATGTGTGTGTATGTGTGTGTGTGTGTGTATGTGTGTATGTTATTGTTTTACGCGATTAAGTATATTATAAACATAATATTTGCCGTTTCGAGCTTGCTCCAATGAAAACAATATTAATGACATTTCTTACATATTATTTTTGTTTAAAAACTTCCACAAAACACAAAGATGTTAGCTCAGGCAATTCAGGTTGATTTCCGCTGCATGCCAAACATTGCATATTCTACAGATATTTCTTATTAGTGGTTCCATGGTACTCATAGTCCCTGATAGCCACGACCCAGGGAATGCTAGTGTGGGATTATGTAGGTGTCTATTGGGTATTTTTGTTATTTAAACTGTATCAGCATTGAATAACACAAGTAGGTACTGATATTGTTTAGCAAAAAGGGTGATATGTCGTTTCGTCCATATTTGTCCTTATATCCGTGTTTCCTTAATACTAACAAGGTGTTTGATATAATCCTAACTGAATGATAATTTTATCGGGCAGTCGTTACTTTTGTCTCATGTGTGTACGTACTTCATGGACACCCCACTCCTGCATCTGAGGTGTTGGAAAGTCTTTCTCGGCATTCTATCAGAAGAAAAAAGTATTGAGTGTTACGTCAATTGAAAACTGTGCGCTGGACTCAAACTTGCTACTTTTATGAATTGCGGGTAGTTTGCAACATTGCACATTTAGTTCGAGATTGCGAAGAACTGAAGTAATTTTAACATTTAATAACGGACAGACAAGTAGATTTTTAAACAGTTGAATAAATAAAAACATTATGTCATTTATGTTTATGTCTTTCTGATATGAAGCCGTTAATTATATAAATAAATTAATAATGCTGGACATTTACAAAGTAAGCAGAGCTTGTGTTATGGGAACTACATGACTGAATCGATGGACTATTCTATACTTTTTTTTTTAATTCAATTATATTTTTAACAACATCCTAGCCCGAGACAAATATAAGCAGGTCATACAAACATTTGTCCCGCGGCGGAAACCGAACCTGAAACCTTCTGCGTCTAGAGCCTTCGCACACTGCGCCACAGAGGTAGTCAAAATATAAAGGTTCCATTTTCGTCGTTCAGCATCGGAACCCTAAAAGCTTCAAATATTTTTAATTTCTTTAAGAATTAAAGCGCTCTACCAATGTTTTGTTTTTATGCAAACTCAAAGAAAACCCCAACTTTTCGTGTTTTATCTCTTTCATTTAGTAATTTCACGGGCGCTTTGTAAGAGGCAGACTAAAGTGGAGTTAACTAAGTGTTTCAACCTTATGCTTCAACTTTGAATAGCTTTTCAGAGCAAAAAAGTGTTCTTAATTCTTAAAAAACACGAAAACCCTACTACTATTAAAAATGCGAATGTTTGTGAGGATAGATGTTTGTTACTCTTTCACGCAAAAACTACCGAACTGATTTTGATGAAACTATACAGTAATATAGCTTTTACATCAAAATAACACTTATGCTACTTTATATCCGGTGACCACGCGGGCGAAGCCAAAATTTTGAAAATAAAATAAAAAGAAAGAATATTCTAAAATTCTAATAGAATAACCTACGTAGGTATCTACCAAGTTTATCAAAAAGATCTGATAACTCTATAGTTTTAGTATGAAAAAATACTCAACGCGGTCAAAGTCGCAGACGTTTTCATGTTTAAAAAACAAAACAGTTCCGCTCGGATACACAATTTAGGGATTCATATCAAGATTTTCGCATCAGTCTGTTTTCCAATCTTCGATTTCATCTGCCACGTACACATTGCATACTAAAGAGCTACTGGAATAACGAAAAAACAGAAGGAATACCCTATTAGGCTTGTGATGTGGTAACCCAAACGTTGCAAATTCGAGTCCCACTGAGGTTGAATCTGAAAATTTAAGATAAAGAATGTGAAATTTTGGTAAAACCAGATAACGAAGTCCATAGGTTTTTATTCACTGAAATCACAAGAATCATATTATAATAACTAGCCGATGCCCGCGGTTTTACTCGCAAAGGATAGATGATTGATAGGTATATCTTAAATGATTGCATGCCTTGCAGCCTTAGGGCTTTTTAAATACCCTAATACGTATTTAGTTCTTTTGTATTTTAAGTATCCAAACTAAGTTGCTATAAACTTAGTTTGGATACTTAAAATACAAAAATGACATCACGTGTTAAACATTTCTAAAACAAACTTAACATACCATCCTTTGAGGGGTATTTTAGAATAAAAAATGTTTTTATCTTTTATCATTTGTAATGAAAATATTTATGCAGAGTATCAAACAAATTGGACCACTCGTTAAAAAGTTTCCATACAAACTTGGACACCCTCTACAACCCGTTAGAGGGGTAGTTTGGGGAGATAATTATATTAGTATTTTATTATTTGTATTGAAAAATATTTATGTGAAGTTTCAAGACTATATAATATCATTTTTTCATACAAAAGTTTTCAGCCCTTTTTGAAACTTCACATAAATATTCTTCAATCCCCATGATAAAAGTCTTATTATTATAATGATTTTCCCAAAATACCCCTCAAAGGGGTTGTAGGTGGTGTCAAAGTCCAAATGTGAAATTATTTTTTTTATTAAATTAAATAATTAGCTACTTAAAATATAAGTAAACTACATAAATACATGAAAAATAATTCAGTCTTAAATACATACATCCAAACATATACATAAATACATACAAATATATTATAAATGCTCAATACATAAATAAATAATGCTGGGCGTTTTTCACACAGCATCATCTAGCCCATCTAGAGATGAAATGTTTGTAAAGTCTGGATTTGAAGATTTCTGCTGGAATAGAGTTCCACAAGCGAGTTTACACGATAATCAACATACTTATGTCATAGATAGATGATAAAGATAGATAGATCATTTATTATCTATATTTATGTTCTGAATTAAACAATAAAAAAGCGATAGTTTTGATGAAATAATATAAAGTATCTTTATTACTTCTTCTTCTGTCTTCTGGTGGTAGCTAAAACACGTTAAAAGTTTAAAACACTTTTCTAAACCCTCTTTATCTCTATACGCTTTAACAGTTTAAAGCTTATCGACTTTAAAGTTGGTATATACGAACATGTTTTCAAAACTAAAAATAAAAAATATACATATACAAGATCCTCAGGTCCATACTCAGTACGTAAATCTGTAAGGATACCATAGAGGGTAGTCTGAGACGTGTCTAAGCTAGAAATCGGGGTATGACACACGGACTGAAAGACAACGAAATTATGATGGTTCAGAACCCTAATTACCTATCGACTGACTATATTTTTTTGTTCTAATACGTATGCTCGTGTATATACTTAAACTTACTTATAGGTTTACTTAACAGCCGTGTTGGCCTAATGGACGGTATACCGACTTTTAATACGTAAATCGTGGTCAAACCGATCGTTCGACAATGCAATTTTCGAAATATTGTAATATGCTTAAAACGGCGGAGAAAAACATTGGGACATTGGCATGCTCTAGAACTAATACTTTGAGGACATGTAATATCCGTTGGTGTTTCAATAAGGGGATGGGCTTGCAACCTATCAGGTGAAATAATACCAAGTAGTGTACGACGTGACGCGGAGGGAGAGCGTCGCGATCACTCACCCTGATGAAGACCTTCACCGATAGTGCGGTACGTGAAAATTTAAATTTTTACAATATGAAAAATAACTATGAACTTGAAAAACTCGGGCATGTGCCAAACATAATGTTGTCTGATATCAAAGCTTGGTATCAAAGACCTATACACTGAGTATGTATCTAAAGATGTCTATTATAGGGTACTGTTTGTTGCAAGTCAGATTCTTATCTACTAGATTGAGGTTTTTGTTCAAAGCGGGTTTTTGGTTTGGTCTATCCACCAGAGTAATCAAGTAAAAAAAATGCGTAAAGTTTGTTCATGTTCATATTTCGCCACTTCGATTCAAAGTCACTTATCTTGACCTCAGTGTCAGATGTCAGGAGTGGAGCGAACCTGGGAATTCACATTGGTTTTCACACTTATATCACACAACTACCTAACAATCGTCCCCATATCTCATTTAAGGTTAAAAAAAGAAATACATTTATGTATTTGACATGCACAATAACACAAAAATTATCAAAGTGCATATTGCGTCCCTACCGTATAGGGTAGGTAGCTCTTGTAGGTATTACCCAAAATACTGCCCTCCTATTTAAAAGGGCGCATCTAACACAAACACGAAACCCAGAAAAATGTTGAAATAAAAATAAATGTTCAGTAGCAACTTTGTTCAGGAATGAAGAATAAGAGAAATAAGAGAATTTTAAATTCAAATTTTGACTTTGACCATGCCTAGCTTATGCACACGGCTTCGCCCGCGTGGTATCCGTATAAAAAGTAGCCTATGTGGTATTCTGATGTATAAGCTATATTACTGTAAAGTTTCATCAAATCCGTTCAGTAGTTTTTGCATGAAAGAGTAACAAACATCCATCCTCACAATCTTTCGCCTTTATAATAGTATAGGATTGGAAAAAAATTTAGATGCGCTCATTTCGAATAGGAGAGTAGAATATCTTAGTCCTCTCCTTTTCTGCGGTCCAAACAGATCCTCTCTCAGCATATTCTAAAGCTGCGCTGGTCTTAGAAGTAGAAGATAGCTCCTTGTCAAGAGCTCGTCCGGGAAGTACTACCACCTATTTCTGCCGCCAAGCAGTAATTCTGTATTCCAGATTAAATGGTATGGGTGCACGTGAAATTACATACGGAGTGACATATGAGTCACTCCGTCAATAGAACAACCGATCTGGGCACTGCTGAGCCTACCAATCAGCTGATCCATAATATATCCAACTGTACAAGTTAAAGACTTGGTGCGAGGACAAGCCACTCTGCCGCACCCCACACTCCAGCATGCACTCGTCCGATAGCGACCCTGCCCATCTAACGTTGTTACGTTGATGAAGTAATGCTGTGTTCCAGATTAAAGGGTATGAAAATAACAGGCACATGAGCCCCGGCAAGGCTGATACCTCTTGTGTTACAAGAGTTCATTGGTTACGGTAACCGCTTACCAAAAGGTAGGCCGTATGCTTGTTTTCCACTTTAGTTGTATAACTTTACCATTCAAGAGTCTCCCTTCCTCACTGGTTGTCGTTTTGGCAGCTAAATCAGATTTAGATCCCTGATTTTGAAGAGGCAACCGCACAATAAAATCTTCTTTTGGTCGTCAACCGGCAATTATTGGCAATTATTTATAATAATAACATATGTTTTTACATAAATCTTATAAACAACAATTTTATCTTGTTAAGTTGTAAATGATAACCTGTACAGTGCTAAGAGGAGGTAAGCATAAATAGCTCATTGTTCGATATCAACTTTAGTCTTCTGCAGCTTGTCCAACGAACAACATGTATCGCATCCTCCTTATAGTTCTACTGAACGCTGCTTTAAGCATAGCCTGCCGGCCACCGCCCTGCCACTGGAAGGATCATGAAGCCAAAAGAATCATCAACTACTTCGAGGGTGTGGCCAGAAAGGTGATCAACGCAGATAGGAAGGTTCAGGATTTCTGCTACAATCAAGGCTGTTCCAATATCAAAGAGTCCCACGCCCCGAACAAATATAAACTCATCATCCCAGGAGCTGCTTACGCAAATTACGAGGTCAAGGTGCGCGGTCGCGTTGTTCAGATCGTCTCCGAAAACTGTCAGAACTCCTTGACAGAACTGAGGGTTCTGCCAACGTACGTGAACGGCTACGGTGGAAATTATTACTTCGATAACAGTGACCTGGTTATTGCCTTCCCGTACAAGTATGATCCTGCGGCTGGAGGGCAAATTTGCGAAGAACCTAATAGAAATCCTGTCACGCTTTATAAGGGAGCTGACTGCAACAGTTGTGACAATGGTGGGCCGTGGTAAAAATAAAGTTTTAAAAAAATAGCCGTTTTTTAACGTGTTTCCTTTGCTTTGATCGTAAATTATTAGGTAGGTTTCATTTAATTAGCCTTAAATATTTATCGTATATTTTATTTGTTAGGTAGTTGTGTGATAGGTTAGATTTTATTTATAGCATATAATGTATGGACTGGTATTTCCCTAAATAAAAATCATAGAATTGAAATTATCGTAGTTTGGAATCATTTTTGTGTTCAAATATTGCAATAATCTTTAAAATAAAACACCTACCTATTTACCTTCCTTATTTTTCGTAAACATAGAGAATTGTAAGTTGTATTTTTAGGTAACCTAATGACCGATCAATAGCTAAAAATATTATTTTGATAAAAACTTCACTCATGTTCTTTTGATCGATCAACAGATTTTACTAAAGTATAATATCTTCTATGAAGACTATATGCTACGATTTATCACGCATACATCAGCTAGTTACCAGCAAGCTAGACGTATAGGGTGAGAATTCGATTATCCGTACCTCATGCGTCCATCTGACAACACCCGCTGAGCTAAGGAGGTCTATGTAAATAAAATACCCTAATGAATTGCCTAAGTCACGTCACGTTTAGTTTTGCAATCTCCAAACTAAGGTAGGTATATTAAATGAGAAAAGTTCTTTATCTTCTATTGTGTCTACACCATCAGCGCTCACCATCACCATCCTCAGCGCTTCCTAATGACTAGTGATGATAAAATCTATGAACTTTCCCAGTAGTTACAGAAATAACTTCATAGCACTTGGTTAAGCTGTTTCGGGCAACCCTACTAACCAACAAACATACCTACTTACCGACTCTAAAATCGGTTATTTGGTTAAAATCGCATCTCTGAGACGCCTCACACCAATTAATGTTATTTATGTACTTTGATACCTACCTTACGTACATAATTATGTACCTAGATGAACGGTAGCTAGGTATCTATGTACCTAAAATATTGTTTACATGTAATCAGTTGCAGTTTATAGACAGCCTTTCATTTTTTTTACAAACTCGATATCAATATTTTGTAATCTTTATTTTATTAGAACATACCAAAAAAATTTAACAACATCGTAAAATAGGTTTCCTCACATTCCTAGTATGTTTTCGGATTTCCTGATTTAAAAATTAAGAAAAAGGTAGTTTTTAAAGAAATAGTTTATTCTATAAAATTAGCACGCATCACAGAAAATACGCTCACTCGGCAAACCTCGCCTCAAATCGATCAGAGTTTCGTCTATATCCTGACTGCAGGAGGGCTGGTACGTGGCCAAATCATACTTATAGGGGAATGCCACGATGAACATGCCATTGGTATACGTCCATGCTGCTGCATGCGTATTCGCAAAGTGTGGCAGCACCCTTATATCAACGTAAGTGAGGTCACAAGTCTTCCCTTGCATTGGATAGTGTCCACAGATATAGATGACTCGATGCCTGACCTTGATATCCCATACCGCGTAATCAAATCCGAAGGCTGGGACTTCAAGCCGAAACGCATTCTCCCCGAAGACTTCTTTCGCCGAGAACTGCTTGAAGTGCTTGCAGGTTTCCGCGATATCGTGGTCATGGTTAATGACTTCGTTGGAGAGGGAGTTGAAGAGATTCCTAGCGTGGTTCCACTTGCCGCGGTTGCAGGATGAGTAGGGCTGGACTGTGCTGACCGCTAGCAAGAAGACGAGGAGCGATATAAGATACATGGTGACTTGGTAGCGGAGTGTCTCAGACTGGCGAGATTGAAGCTAGCTGGTAGTATTTATGCAAATGTATTTGTTGTGATAACTTATCTTTTCACAGTTATACAGAGTAAACGACAGCATTCGATCATTTTCAACCGACTTCATAAAAGGAGTAGGTTCTCAATTCGTTCGTTGTTTTGTGTGTACCTATGTTACGCGATATCTTCGCCAATAATTGTGAACCGATTTCAATGATTATTTTTAATAGACAGGGTGGTCAACCTTCATCTTCAACCAATAACTTCAAGGGTGGTCCCACATAATTTTTATAAAAAAATCCCATCCCTAATGGTGAAAAACTAATGGGTTAAATTGGACTTATTATCAAATTCCAGTTACTTGAAGTCTTTTTTTTTATTTCATTACCTTTGTCCGATATCATTTGTTAATCCTACTATACCTCTACTATCATATCCTACTATAATCCTACTAATATTATAAACGCGAAAGTTTGTGAGTATGTTTGTTCCTCTTTTACGCCAAAACTACTGAACGGATTTTAATGAAACTTTACAGTAATATAGCTTATACATCAGAATAACACATAGGCTGCTTTTTACCCGAGTATCACGTGGGTGAAGCCGTGGGCAGAAGCTTGTCCTACTAATATTATAAACGCGAAAGTTTGTGAGGATGTTTGTTCCTCTTTCATGCAAAAACTCCTGAACGGATTTTGATGAAACTTTACAGTAATTTAGCTTATACATCAAAATAACACATAGGCTACATTTTATCCGAGTACCAAGTGGGCGAAGCCGTGGGCAGAAGCTAGTTGTTACATAATATTCTTTACTATGTTGTACACCGAAAGGCTTACATCATTATTATTATGATTAAATTCTTTATTGCACAAAAAAGTGTATAAAAGGTGGGCTTAATACTAAAAGCATTTTCTATCATCGAGCTTGAGAGAAATACAATCGGTTAGATTTTGCTTTTTCACTTGAACCTGTGTGACATGGCCTATGTTTCGTGCGTAATGTATACTCTCAAACGGTGAAGGAAAACAAATCGAATATATGCATGTCCTAAAAATTCAAAGACATGTGACATGTTCATGAACCGGTTATAGTAGTAATGCTCCTTTTGAAAAAGCTCATCCAGGGGAGTACCAGGGGTAATACTTCCGAGATTTCTTATACCTGTCGCTAGTGGTGGGTCCTCAGCACGTGTGGCACCACTTTTGTAGCTACACACTTTCTCGAAACGAGGCCTCACTCTTTTCGTTTGGACGAGCTAGCACACCTGCACACCAACACAATTGCACAATCGTGCTAGGCACTGCGAGGAAAGATCGCGTTGGCTCGCACAATGCGCCTTGCACATAGCACTCCACTCCATTACCACACCACTCAACACAGTGCACACTGTGTTCCCAAGACTGCCTCACTCAAATACGTTCAGAAACTGCCTCGTTGCCTCGCTTTAATTGTGGTACCACAGTGTGCTAGCTCAATTGTAGGTAAGACTGAGCCCCTCGCACGATTCTCGTTTTCAAACAGTGTGCTACCCATGACTACCTGTCGCTGCTGCCAATCAGTCATGCTCGAATTGCTGTGTTCCGAACGGCACCCATACATTCGATTCGGTATGGGTGCCGGTGAAATTACACATGGTACTTCACCCGTTATGTGTCAGGGTCGGCAACTCTGGTGTTAGTGTCCATAAGTTACGGTAACTGCTTATCTACAGGTGAGTCTTATACTTGTTTGCCACTGAGTGAGTCTTATGCTTATTTTGTTTAAAACGTTCGAAAACAAATTGTTTATCCTAATTGATGTTTTAAGTTTGTCGATACATTTTTTATCAGTGGCGCAAGAAGCCTATAGGTACATGACGTATGTATGATAAGAGGTTGTTTGTGTGTTACCATTTTGTTTAAAACAGATATTTTTTTGCAATTGTTTCGTGTCATTTCAAGAAAATTTATAAATGTGTTATCGCATATCACGGGGGGCGCTCAAATGATACAATCGCATATATTTAAATGATTTATCTTACGAGTAAGTTAATATAAATAATAAATATACACAAATATAATCGATCGCTTAGTAAGTAAGATACGTTATTTTTTATTAAATTACATAGAAAAAAGAAATTAAATTATATTAAAAATAACTTTAAAACAAAACCTAGCAAGATTTTATAAAATTCAAAATTATCTAACACCAGTAGCAAACTGAAATTTTTGGGAAATCATAAAAAATTATTGATGTGATTTACATTTTAAAAGCCATATAACCAATATAGCTAATTATATTTTAGCAAGTTCAGAAATTATAATAAATTAACTGACAACCACTTGGGAAGATACATAGAGCCTCTAAAAGCGACCAAAACCTGGATGACGCAGCGTAGAAAGTCCTCCCAATGGACCAATGTCATCTTAAAGATGTCGAAAATTTTGTAAATGGAGCTATCCCAAATGTGTTCGTCATAGCACTCTTTAATTTCTACGCCTAAACACAGTATTTTGAATAAGCCCGTCGCCTCCTCGGGTTGGCGAATTCCCCCCATTACGAAAAACAGCATTTTTAATAAGACCACCAGCTCCATTAGGCGGCGAGACACTGATCCTGTCGCTTCCAGGATTCCCACAGGATCCACATGTTTCAGCCTGTTTCGGTACTACCAGCACGGACTCATCTATAAACGAATTGCAGATCTTCTGTATTTGCACACTCGGCATCTTGTAGGGGATTAAGATGAAAAGCTCCCCCTGTGAATACTTCCATACAGCTGTTTTCGGGTCCACCCCCTCAGGTAGTATCTTCACGTCAGCATAAGTTCTTGAGCAATCTTGCACCGTGACATATAAAACTCTATGCAATATTTTCACTGAAATCTTGTCTTCTGCGAACCCAGGAATGTTTACGGAAAGGATGTAATTTTCTATCCCGAATTCTTCATTTATGTCGTTTTTCGCGTATGAATGACAGAATGCTTGGATTTTTCGGTCTAGTGCGATGTAACCCTGGGCTATCTCCCAGGCTGAGGCATCGAAGTTCGGTGTAAATGTGTTAGCAGCTTGCTGGCCGCTTCGAGGTGCCCACGGAAAGACTTGCCGCTGGCATGTAGATTGCACAAATCCGATGAAACAGGCAATTAGGATAAAACGATACATTTTGACTCGAGTATCCTCAGCTACTGAGCCTACAGGCCGTCACATAAGTTTTATTTACCTGAGCCACAGATCCTATTATGTAATACTGCCTTCAGTTATCCTGTAATTCACGTATCCTACTAATATTATAAACGCGAAAATTTGTGAGGATGGATGTTTGTTACTATTCCACGTAAAAACAACTGCACAGATATTGATAAAACTTTACAGTAATATAGCTTATACATCAGAGTAACACGTAGGCTACTTTTTATCCGGATACCACGCGGGCGAAGCTTGGGCAAAAGCTAGTAATAAATAAATAATGCTGGACATTTTTCGCACAGCATTATCTAGCTCCAAACCACAGATAAAACTATACTAGAGAGTTTGTATTATGGGAACTACATGACCGACATACTACTTATATGTTTTTTTGTAATTACATTATTATACATAGAAAACACCCAGACCCGAGACAAATATTTGCTGATCATACAAACACTTGTCCCGCGGTGGGAATCGAACCCACAACTGCGTCTCAGGCGGCCCAGAGGCCTTGCCCACTGCGCCACAGAGGTCGTCATGATAATATAGCATACAGTGATATAAATAGACATGCGCAACAGGGTTTCCCGCTTTGGCTCGAGTAAACAAGAGTTATCTTCTTATGACTATTGTTATTTTTTTATGCACAATAATTTAGCTTTGTATCAAATTGAAGGAAGGATCACCTACATCGAATCATGGCAAGGCTAGACAAGAATGCATAGAGTTGAACAAGCGCGTACAGTGAAGACTTCCGAAGTGAGTACGGCCACAAGTGGTCAACTATCTCTATCACAATACAGTGAAGAGTTCCGAGGTGAGTATGGCCACAAGTGGTCAACTATGTCTATCACAATACAGTGAAGAGTTCCCAAGTGAGACGGCCACAAGTGGTCAACTATCTCTATCACAATTCAGTGAAGAGTTCCGAAGTGAGACGGCCACAAGTGGTCAACTATCTCTATCACAATAAAGTGAAGAGTTACGAGGTGAGTATGGCCACAAGTGGTCAACTATCTCTATCACAATACAGTGAAGAGTTCCGAAGTGAGACGGCCACAAGTGGTCAACTATCTCTATCACAATACAGTGAAGAGTTCCGAGGTGAGTACGGGCACAAGTGGTCAACTATCTTTATCACAATACAGTGAAGGGTTCCGAGGTGAGTACGGCCACAAGTGGTCAACTATCTCGAACTAACTATCGAAAATTTGTGAGGATGGATGTTTGTTACTATTCCACGTAAAAACAACTGCACAGATATTGATAAAACTTTACAGTAATATAGCTTATACATCAGAGTAACACGTAGGCTACTTTTTATCCGGATACCACGCGGGCGAAGCTTGGGCAAAAGCTAGTAATAAATAAATAATGCTGGACATTTTTCGCACAGCATTATCTAGCTCCAAACCACAGATAAAACTATACTAGAGAGTTTGTATTATGGGAACTACATGACCGACATACTACTTATATGTTTTTTTGTAATTACATTATTATACATAGAAAACACCCAGACCCGAGACAAATATTTGCTGATCATACAAACACTTGTCCCGCGGTGGGAATCGAACCCACAACTGCGTCTCAGGCGGCCCAGAGGCCTTGCCCACTGCGCCACAGAGGTCGTCATGATAATATAGCATACAGTGATATAAATAGACATGCGCAACAGGGTTTCCCGCTTTGGCTCGAGTAAACAAGAGTTATCTTCTTATGACTATTGTTATTTTTTTATGCACAATAATTTAGCTTTGTATCAAATTGAAGGAAGGATCACCTACATCGAATCATGGCAAGGCTAGACAAGAATGCATAGAGTTGAACAAGCGCGTACAGTGAAGACTTCCGAAGTGAGTACGGCCACAAGTGGTCAACTATCTCTATCACAATACAGTGAAGAGTTCCGAGGTGAGTATGGCCACAAGTGGTCAACTATGTCTATCACAATACAGTGAAGAGTTCCCAAGTGAGACGGCCACAAGTGGTCAACTATCTCTATCACAATTCAGTGAAGAGTTCCGAAGTGAGACGGCCACAAGTGGTCAACTATCTCTATCACAATAAAGTGAAGAGTTACGAGGTGAGTATGGCCACAAGTGGTCAACTATCTCTATCACAATACAGTGAAGAGTTCCGAAGTGAGACGGCCACAAGTGGTCAACTATCTCTATCACAATACAGTGAAGAGTTCCGAGGTGAGTACGGGCACAAGTGGTCAACTATCTTTATCACAATACAGTGAAGGGTTCCGAGGTGAGTACGGCCACAAGTGGTCAACTATCTCTATCACAATACAGTGAAGAATTCCGAAGAGAGACAGCCACAAGTGGTCAACTATCTCTATCACAATACAGTGAAGAGTTCCGAAGTGAGACGGCCACAAATGGTCAACTATCTCTACCACAATACAGTGAAGAGTTCCAAGGTGAGTACGGCCACATGTGGTCAACTATCTCTATTACAATAAAGTGAAGAGTTCCGAAGTGAGTACGGCCACAAGTGGTCAACTATCTCTATCACAATACAGTGAAGAGTTCCGAAGTGAGACGGCCACAAGTGGTCAACTATCTCTATCACAATACAGTGAAGAGTTCCGAAGTGAGACGGCCACAAGTGGTCAACTATCTCTACCACAATACAGTGAAGAGTTCCGAGGTGAGTACGGCCACATGTGGTCAACTATCTCTATCACAATAAAGTGAAGAGTTCCGAGGTGAGAACGGCCACAAGTGGTCAACTATCTCTGTCACAATACAGTGAAGAGTTCCGAAGTGAGACGGCCACAAGTGGTCAACTATCTCTATCACAATACAGTGAAGAGTTCCGAGGTGAGTACGGCCACAAGTGGTCAACTATCTCCAGCATCTCATTTCCCACTGTGATAGTCAGTTTTGCGATGCCAGAGACATTCGTCATAACCTTCGTTTTAGACATATTTATCCTCAGGCCTACATTCAAAGCAGCATCAAAAAGGTTTTTTTAGCATTTACTGGAGAACCTCAAGATGTTATATTAATAGTGATTTCACTAGAGTTTCTGACGGACCTATGCACATCTAGCTGTGGCGTCGGAAAACCTGTCCAAATATTAGTTCCGTTAGACACAATTTGGCACAACTGAAAAATCCTTCCTAGGCAGATGGTTAGTTTTTTATATGAACACCCAGAATGTGATGTTTTATGGAACATTTATATGTATGGAACACTTATAGCAAAACTTCCCGTTGTTCTGCCTATTGACGACCTCTTTGGCGCAGTGGGTGAAAGCCCACCTGAGACGCAGAAGGTTGCGAGTTCGATTCCCGCCGCGGGACAAATGTTTGTATATGATCTGCAAATATTTGTCTCGGGTCTAGGTGTTTTCTATGTATAATATGTACCTATGTATTTACAAAAAAAAGGATATAAGTAGTATATCAGTCATGTAGTTCCCATAATACAAGCTCTGCTTAGTTTGGGGCTAGATGATGCTGTATGAAAAATGACCAGAATGATTATTATTATCTATTACTAGCTTCTGCCCACGGCTTCGCCCGCGTAGTACCCGGATAAAAAGTAGCCTATGTGTTATTCTGATGTATAAGCTATATTACTGTAAAGTTTTATCAAAATCTGTTCAGTAGTTTTTGCGTGAAAGAGTAACAAACATCCATCCTCACAAACTTTCACGTTTATAATATTAGTAGGATAAGATTTGTTTTAAAATGTTCGTAATAGTCTGAACTAAGATATTAATGACAGATTTTTTTTTAAATTGTCAGGAATAGTACCTATAAACCGTTGTTTCAGGACCTGTTTGGCCCACACGGCAAAGATGGGACTAATTAGCACAAAAATCTTCTCTTTGTCACTATGTTTTTGTTAAAATCTTAGGTAGGTATTTATTTATCTATTGTCTATTTATCTATTTTTTAATGTGTTCTATTATAAATAACTTTCTTTCCTTTCTTTCTCTCATACAAACTGATCTTGGTTGTTCGTAGTGGTTATGGTTTCTATGGTTGTCTAATTGACGTTACGTATCTGTCGCATTCAAGAACACAACAACTTCTCTGTCGGGTATGCTCATTTTACATAATTTTACATTGTGATTATCTCATGTACAATCATAGATTCCCGCCATACATGGCTAAATCATAGATAATATATCACCACAGATTCTCGCAAGCATTATCACCACATGCCAATGTCATTATGTCAAACTCCAAGTAGGTTAGGAAGAGATTGATTTTAGTGACAAGACCGCCGATTGTACATGAAACAAGTTTGTATCAAGTTAAAGCTTATAATGTTGTGTGTACTTTTAAAATTATAATAGGATTGTAGTTTGAGGATTATTGGGTGGTCTTAAATGGGTACAGCTTGGTTTGAGAAGTCTTCTAACAGGTATATGGATATATAAACTCTTTATTGTGCATAAAACCAATTTACAGTACCTACAGAAAAATATATATATACTGTAGGTACCTACCTACCTATTTCCAATTCCTATTTACCAAGTTGAAAAAATATTTATTTATTTTACACTTACCACGCCCATTGTATTATAGGTTGAAAAATTTTCAACCTATAATACAATGGGCGGTCTTGACGCTTATAAGCGATCTCTTCCAAACAACCTTTAGATGGAGAGGAATCTATAGGATCATATTGTAGGTAAGTACCTAGGTCATTATTAGACACATAATTAACAAAAAAAAATACCTACCACAGTAGGTACTGAAATAGATAATTAGGTACCTACTAATTTCGAAAAGGTAACATAGCTAGTATCTTCTTATACGGTTAAAGATTACCAAAAACTTAGCCAAGTTGTGTTTAAAAAAATCTATCGTGTGATTATTTTCACCAAATTTCTTTCTTACGACTATTTTCACCGCCAACGATATTATGCCAGCCACTTGACCCTGTACTAGATTCCAGTGTATTCCAACCGCTTTTACCCTTGTTCCTGGGTTCCCAAGTTTCAGTGTATTTTGGAACTACAAATACGACCTCCTCTATGAAATCTCCGCAGGTATTCTGCAAACTTCGTGACGTCTTGTATGGGAATCGAATGAGAAGCTCATCTTGCGAGTATCTCCATAAAGCGTTCTTCGTGTCAACCACCTCGGGCAGTATCTTTACATCCGCGTAAGTTCTTGTGCAGTCTTCCACCGTGACAAAGATAATTCTGTGTTTAATTTGCACTGAAATATTATCCTCTACAAAATTCGGAATCCGTAACGAAAGCATGTAATAGTCGATCCCATGAGTCTCTTTCAGATCGTTATTAGCGAAGGAATGGCAGAATGCTTGGATCTTCCGGTCCAGTGCGATGAAACCTTGGGCTATCTCGAAAGCTGACGATTCGAAATTCGGTTTCCATGTGTTGCCTGGTTGCTGGCCGCTCCGGGAAGTCCACGGATAGTTTGGCTGCTCGCAAAGAGAGTGGACTACTCCAATGAAACAAACGAGGCGAACGAAACGATACATTTTCGGCTCGACGTTTCTTGTTGACTGAGACTGCCAGTGGAAGTTCTTATATGAATTGTCTCAGGTTATCCTGCCGTCACCTCACTGATAAAACACTGCACACGGTAACAAAAGATTTGCAGCGGGATTCCCGATTTGATACGATAGAAAAATAGCATATTGGTCTCATTACGAAACGTGGTCTAAACTCGGGGTCAACTCCAGTTTTAGTGGCTCTAACCATGAAACCAAGGTTTAAATTTGATCTTTTTTATATACTTCTGTGCCAAATAAGTCGTCAAAATGTTTTGCACTGCCATCTACAAGTTTGGTCCAAGACTAAGATAGTGATAATGTAGCACAACGCCATCTAGTATTTGCCCAGAGGCAACTAGACGAAGTTAACTTAATAACTAGATAGAGGGCGTCGCTAAAGATTATACAGAGGTGGGACTGGGAGCCACCTAACTAGCTAAGGTACTAGTATAGAATTATAATCAATCTGTGGCTAAGGTCGTTAATTTCCCCCTGTAACTTCTTTGCTTTTTCACTAATTGTGTTGATAGAGCCAAAACAAAGCGCCCAAGACGTATTCTCAAACACAGTTAGGTCACAGGTTAAGTAGATAGGTACAAGTAAGAGCAAATATTAAAATCAAAGAGAGTGGGTTCTTGTGGGCACCACCGTATTCTTAGAAATCACCCTAGATAATAAGCTTCAATGGGGACCTCACATTGATAAGTCGAAGAGACTTAGTTGTGGCACAGGCAAAAAGATTCGCCTTTTTACATACATAGGCGCATAGACTAGTTTACTTCAGCTACTTCCACAGTATTACATATGTAGTACCTACAATATAATTACTTCCCTCGTCAATACTCGTCCATGCAACACATCTATGAAAATCTGATTTATTATGTTCATAAAATGATTAGCTAGTTTGTTCAAGAAAATAACGATTATCACAATGTCAAGAAACTACTACTAAAAATAAAGATAAACTCGCTGTTGCCACTTGTAGACTCCATAAAGTTAGTGAATCGTTTAAAGGGCAAGGTGTACGCTTTTATAAATCCCAAGAGATATACAAAAATTTACAATTTACAAAAAAATATACTATAGAAAACAGGCATAAAAAGGTTTAAAACTTTCTTTAAAAAAGGCATGTACTATAAAATATCGGATTATTTAGGTGATAAAAAATCTGGGTATTGAAGTTCCTCTAACTCAATGAAAAATGTAGGTATTGTTTTTTAAAAGGATAAAAAGAATAACTTGTTTCTTGTTCCTGACTTGGTGTTGCGGGAGAACAGACAGTACCTAGGTAAAATTACGTTTCACATCCTTGTAATTTTAATGAATAAATGAATTTTGACTTTGACTTTGGTCCGAAGACTCTTGGTGGGTAGGTAAAAAATGAAGCATTCTCTACCAGTCATCCTAGGCATAGAAAAATATAGTGTCAAGTGAAACTATATAGACAATATGGTAGCTAGTCAAATAATTATGTACCTACACCATTAAAAATGGGTATATAATAATAATAATAAAACATTTTATTTATTCCCTTGACTATAATTTTATTTCTATGATCTAAAAAAATTACATATATGGCTAGATTTAGTTTTCTTTCGGGTAGAGGTAGACCTTCACTAAAGTTTTCAGGTTACTCTATTTTGAGCTTTTCCTGTCCAGTTTCATCCGTGATAGTGGAAAATGCTAAAATATACCTACACTAGCTGTTTCATGGCCGCCCGCGGCCCACGACCCACCGCGTCCCATCGCCCATCCGCGCTATTTCTTATTTTACTCAGTTCCTAAGGTTTGGAGCATAATGTTAAGAGCCTATAACTTTCCTCAAGGATTGGGCTATCAAATTCAAAAATATTTATTTTTAATCCGACTGATCGTTCCAGTGATTGGCATATGTCTTTAAGACACTAGGCTAACCCTGGTATTTGGAGTCTAGCAAAAGGAACGGTCACCATTTTTCAGTTCTTTAACATAATTTAAACCAATGTTTGTAAGCCTAAGGGCAGGATTTAGTAACACAAATAGTTTGTTATTACCAACCTGATAGTTTTTAATGAAACACTTAGGTACCTAACTTCACAAGCAATAAATTATTTGTTTTGATTTGATTTGATCCATCCAAACGACGAACATTTCTGGACGTTGTTTCAAAGAACTAGAACGCAAGTTATAAGGTCACTTAGACAGATAAATTCATTAACGAGTGCATAAAACATGGAAAAGCTATTCTAAGTACCTGTCTGGGTAATTGGGTATGTCTTTTTTAAGAGAACCTATACAGGAATAAAAGTAGCAACACATTACCTTTCCTTGTTTATTTACAATCATCACATTACAATTAAGTACCTCTTAATAATTACGGACAGGCACAAATTCCACCTCGTCTTTCAAGTCCACAGCGTACGTGGTTGCCTCTACTCGCTTCGTCGGGATCTCATTCGTGAACAGCTCGTTGGTCTTGTTCTCGTCTCCTCTAAGCCCCACGTCAGCATCTTTATCATCCGATGTATTCTCGTTGTCCATCTCCTCTCTATCTTTGATCACCGGCGTTTCAGTCACATCTTCTTTAGGTATCTCGGTGGCTTCAACGGCATCAGTTTTGAGCGGGAAGACAATCTTTAAAATCCCCTGGTCAAAGGTCCAAGTTCCAGTGACGTTCACGCAAGCGGGAAGGGTCTTAGCGTCGAGGTAAATGTTCTCACCACCTTCTGGCATTTTGTGCACTGCCTGCACCATCAAGAATCCTTCCTTAGCTTTGACGACGATGTCTTTCTCATCGAACCCGTTCAGGGGTATTGTGATCTTGTACTCATTACCCTCGATCCCGCTTTGGGCGACTAAAGTGGGGAATCGTTGCGTGAATGTGGCCAGCATTTCGTCGATTTGCCGCATCTCGTTGGCCATTTCTGCCCAGAACTGCTTGGTGTCGAAGATATCATCAGCGAAGGGGTCGTAGTGGCCTAAGTTTGAGCGGTGGTATTCCGGCGGGTGATGGTAGCGATGGGGGGCAGCAGCCGCGCCTGCTATCAGCCCAAACAGAAGTACTGCAATCATTTTCACTGAGGACTGTCACTTGTTGCACTATATACTGCACTGTCGGGGGCGAGTGTGCGCTTCTATTTATACCCGTGGTCGGGGTGTGAGGTTATCTCCTTATCTACACATTCTGGACTAGAGACACAGAATAATTATTGTTGTTAATGAGCAAACAATCGTCAAAATAATTGGTTTCTTGGAACGTGTCGCAGTTAAATATTTATTTGAGGATATAAAGAAAGATGTATTTTTCAATTTGAAGCGTTTAACATAATAAAATTACCTATACTAAAAGTAGATAAATCAAAAATGTAGACTTTAGATAATAGGTACTTCAAAACATTGACTCGTCAATGCTTCCTTAATAAGTTGTATTGTACCGTATTTAATTATAAATATAGGTATACACAGTTTTCTTTCTGCCATTTGTATAAGTATACAAAATATATATGAAAGTTACCTCTTAAATATAAGAAGGTAGTTCGGTACATACCTAATAATCTAATACTTTATAATATTATAAGTGAAAAATTTATGAAATCATAATTAAAATATTTATTGAGCAGTTTTTTTACAAAAAAAAACCCTAATCAAATCTCAACAATTAAGTTTGATTCATCTGATCTGGCTCGTAATATAGCTTGATATTGGTCTTAACATGACACCCTTCACTACAGAATAGTCTCAGCTAATCCAGATGTTCATATTTTAAGGCAGTCTATCCTAACTGAATGTGTCAGTGAGGCTTGAAATTTAGGAATCCTGTTCAACTACGATTTGAGATGTCTTCTTCCGAAAAGTACTGTTTTAAATAAGGAATCGAGAAAATGTCCATATCAAACTTATTGAAAGCCTTGTGCAATCTAAGCTAAGCTTTGGTAATCTATTCCATCCATGGACTGCTTTTGCATCATAAAACTTATTAAACGAGTACAAAATGCGTGTTGTCGATTTTCCTTTACCCCCGTACTCCCGTACTCACGTAATCCAATTCCTCATCAAAGCTGGTCTTTTAAATATGTCTTCCTGTACCTAACTTCTTTCGTTCATGATTTAATGAAGACAAGAAATCCTTGATATTTTTATAGTAGGTATGTTTGAGTGGTCGTCTTCACATAATCCTTATCCTACGAGCATCGGCATTATCTTCTTGAAATCAAGCATCAAAGAACTACTGCTTTTCGTGGAAATTTCAGGCCACCAAGTGCTGGAATAATATACCTCCACCCCTTCGACAACCTGTTTCTATCTATCTGTCTATATATCTGCACATGTGTTCTTCAGATTAAACTGTGTGAACAGTAGAGCCTTAAGAGAAGGTATGGGCAGTATATTTCTCGCCTTTGTCCATCCACGCATTTTGTGCTTAAATTGCAAATACAAAATAGATAATTTTGGTACCAAAAAATGTCGGGACTATTGAAAAGTCAGGGATTTTGCCAGGAAAACTCATTTTTGGATCTGGAAACCCTACTCACTCTGATATACGCTGAACGTGGCAAAGGTAAAGCTTCAGTACAGTTAGATCCATACGAGTCCCAATAAAATAGAAACAGACAAAACTGACGACCTCTGCGGCGCAGTGAGCGAAGGCCAGCCCGAGACGCAGATAGTTGCAGGTTCAATTCCCGCCGCGAGTCAAATGTTTGTATGATCTGCAAATATTTTTCTCGAGTCTGCGTTACAAGCTCGGCTTAGTTTAGGGCTAGATAATGATGTGTGAATATATCAAAAAGGTACATATCTGCCTAAGTAAAAATTCTTGATACGGACATTATAGGAAGATCCAGTTCATTTGTTTTTGTTCTCTTGCGATCGACAAACCTACATAATATACTTAAAAAAGATTTCATAAACAGGCCACAACGTATGTAGGTAGGTAGGTATATCATCCTACTACCTATTATAAACGTGAAAGTTTGTGAGGATGGATGTTTGTTACTCTTTCACGCAAAAACTACAGAACAGATTTTGATGAAACTTTACAGTAATATACATCATACATCAGAATAACACATGCTACTTTTTATCCAGGAATCCACACGGGCGAAGCCGTGGGCAGAAGCTAGTAGTAGGTAGGTAGGTATATCTATAATAATAAAAGAGGCAGTTGGTTCTTTCAAAAATCATTAAGTAAGTAGGTACCTACTTATAGGTCAGCGGCCGGATACTGATAAACTTTGCCAAAAATTTACGTTCTTTCAAGATTGAACTAGGTAAGTACTATTAACTTCTAGCCTTCTAAACCATTGGGTAACTTCTAGCTATCTAGGATAAATCCATATGGAGCCGTCTAATAAAGCCATCCTAGACACACTATCCTAGGAGTCCCAAAGTTATATCTTCAAGTTATGTCTTCAGACATTACCATATTTTTTGCAGTTCCTACGAAATGCTTTTTGCTAATACTTTCATAGCAAGAAGGCTTGTTAAACATAAATATACCTACCTACCTACCCATAAATAAATTCTGGGCATTTATCACACAGTCTCATCTAGCCCCAAAGCACAGATAATGGCCTGGATTCTGTAGTACACTGACTAAACTAAATTTAAACTGTCGCTCTCTTTTACTGATAGTGCAAGCAAGAAAGAGATAACTAAAATTTTAGTGCTGTCAAATTAGTCAGATTTAAGTTTTAGTCGTGATATCAAAACATGCTGACTATAAACACAAAGAAAAGCGGCACGTAAACTGATTTGACAGCAGCACACAGCACTAAAATTATAGCTATCTCTTTCTTGCCTACACTATCAGTAAAAGAGAGCGATAGTTTAAATTTAGTTTTGTCAGTGTACTACAGAATCCAGGCCATTATCTGTGCTTTGGGGCTAGATGAGACTGTGTGAAAAATGCCCAGCATTTATTTATGGGTAGGTAGGTAGGTATATTTATGTTTAACAAGCCTTCTTGCTATGAAAGTTTTAGCAAAAAGCTAAAATAGCTAGTCAGTGTACTACAGAATCGCGGCCATTATAATACTATTCCTACTCATATACTTATTACCTACTGTGTAGGAGTAGTGCCTAACAGGGACCGCGGAAGTACTCCGTGGCGGGTAACTATGATATTTGGCCCCCTCTAGCCCCCACTTCCGCGGCCGCTGGAGCCTAAGTAAACAGTGTTTAAAGACACATAAATATGTTGTTAGATGGCGCTAAAACCATATTTTAGTTTCGTTAATATAGAAAATCTTCCATTATTCGACACGGGTTCGACATTGCGACGACACATAGGTATATGACATACAAGGTTTCAGAAAGTATGTTTTAAATTGGTAGGGTGTGTACCTTAAGAAAGTTCCTTGTGTTACAGGTATTATAAGGCGCGTCGCTCACTGGGAAGTCGAAGCGAGGTCGCGGCACTATTGAGGCGTACAATTTCGAACCTAAGACAAGACGGAAAGAGTTGACTTTTCTAGGTGCCCGCTATTTCTAGAGTCGAGACCGCCACCTGGACTCTAGATCCTGAAAGCGGCTTGCATACGATAATCTTCAACTCTTCCCAATCTATCGTAGGTTCTATATTGTACGCCTCAACCAAGCCGCGACGCCGCCCGCCGCGACCTCACCTCGACTTACCAGTGAGCGACGCGCCTTATAATATCTGTAACACAAGGAACTTTCGTTAGGTACACACCCTACCAATTAAAAACATACTTTCTGAAACCTTGTATGTCATATACCTATTTGTCGTCGCAATGTCTGTCGTAAAATGGAAGATTTTCTATATTAACGAAACTAAAATATGGTTTTAGCGCCATCTAACAACATATTTGCGAACTACGTTGTTATGTGATTAACTACAAGTCTACGTTGGTAATGTTTTTTTATAGTTGACGGTCTCATTATTTATACCTATAGGTAGCTCTTGCTTGCTCTAGGTTTTCATAGATGGCAGCAATTTCATCTCTAAGTCGTGATTAATATACGTACTGTGGATTGATCTCTCATGTAAAATATAAAGTTGTGTTTATGTTTGAAATCCTGTCTTTTGATAATTTCTAACTAATACGTGTGTTAAAGTGGTACCTAGGTATGCAATACTGTTTCCTGTTTCTAAAATAGTAAACTAGAAACAACGTATTTTTTATGACTACCATCGGTTTTTTTTATAAAACCTTGACCTAGGTACACAATGTTATGCGCATGAAAGCAACAAATAATTTTAAACAAGGTATAAAATGTGCATGTCCAAATTTTATGTTGCTCGAAGTAGTTCATTTATAGGTACTTACCGGACCTAGTTATCGATTATGACTAAAGTGCCTAGGTACTAAAATTAAGAAAAAAAAACAAATAAAATTACATAGGTACCTAATTTATTGTCATAGACTAGGTAGAACGTTTTCACAAACTTATCGCAAACAATTGTCTCAACTTAGAATACCTAAGTAGGTAGGTACAGAAAATAATGTTCTTCACTCCACACATCAGCTGAACACACCACAAAATTAAATTAGGATTAATTATTAGCAGTCTTTCTCATCCATGAATGAGGTTTCAACCCAAAATAAATGCAAAATTCTAACCAAATAGGTAGATAGATTATTTTACTTTTGTTGTTCCACATTTTCCACAGCACCATCAGCTTGCTTCTTCACCGGCCCGGTATGGACGATAGGCACTACTCTCTCGTTTGAGGCTTTGAGAGGCGCCTTTAATGGAGCAGAAATAGACAGAACACCATCCGAAGATAGTTTCGACGTCACCATATCGGCTTCGACACCCTCTGGTAGAGCATACCTTCGCGAGAAACTCCTGGCGATGTAACCATGCTCATCTTGCTTCTCTTCATGTTTCGCTTCGATGACTAAGTAGCCATCAGCTGTTTTCACAGATATTTCTTCAGGAGCGAAATGTTGGACATCTAAGTTTACTTGGAATTTGTCTTTATCAGCCTTGATTGTAGAACCGATGTCTCTCGCTGCTGCCTGAAGGTTCCTCCAAGGTCGGTAGTAGCTGTTGCTGTTGGCCTGAGGAACTGCGATTATAGTGAGGTAGTCTTCAGGAGTCAGGCCTAGGCCGAAGTGCTGGTCAAGAATTCTTCGAGAACGCGGACGCTGGTATTGTGGCTCATAGTCCAAGTAGAATGGGAACGACATCTTCAAAACTGGTGATAATTACTCCAAAAACAGCGACAATTTGCTCTTTGGTTCGTTGATTTTCTTGAAGTGACGTAGTGACGGAAAACTTGAAAGCTTGCGTCGTAATCCGAAGTTCACAGTATGCTGATCTCTTTTCAAATGATGCAAGTACGTAGAGTCGGCGGCTATTTATTCGACAGAGCGCCACCTGCTGGCACGGCGCGGTGTCGAGAAATTTCTAGAAAACTCACGGTGTTTCGTGGGGCGGGCACTATGGGCAGGTCTACACAACATTTATGGCGAGTACTGATGTTAAAATTTTCAAGAAGTTTGTAGCAAGTATTTTATTTCCAAATCAGCTTAATAGTTTGATAAAATTGGATCATAATTGGTTAACTGATATTTTTTTTATAGTAACCTGTCATTGGACAGGCAATTCTGTTGAAAATACAAAAGCTTGTAAGGATACAAAATATAATTTATATAGATACCTACCAGGATAATATAGGTACCTAATGTACCCTTAATAAACAAACCAAAACCAGTTTTTTGTGAAGGATATTCGTGCCTTCAATATAGGTATTTCTCTTTTAAAATGTTATTACCTAGCAGGTACCTTCTTGGGCATGTTAGGTACTTACCTACCCACTTCATGAATAAAACTTAATTACAGGTACAATACAAGATAGGTACAATAACATTACATTCCTGCTTAATACAAAATTTTGATACCTACCTAGTAAGTAAGTAGGTAAGTATGTACGTATCACATTACTAGACAAAACATCAAAATGTTTAGAACCCCTGATTTCACGCCACCTGGTGGTGAGTAGAAACAACCATACACTTGAACATTCCAGAACTTTCGACATACTGATTATTCTCGAACCTACCTCAGTAACTCAAGCATTTTAGCAGTGAGCTACTCGACACAAGATGGCGCTAGTAAGAGCATCAATAAGAATCTATTTTTTTCATTCGTTTTGATTCAGCTTTAGAAAACAAGCAATGACAGTAATACCTACTTACCAAATAAATTAATAATGTCGTTGCCCATTCTATAGATTGATATATTTATTATTTTCCTAAAATGTTAGGTAGGTGCCTACGTACCTAATTGAATGAAGCGTATGAACTCTCTGTAAGTAATAGGTTTATCAAATTGGCTTTCTGTAACTATTAGGTACCTACCTAAATGAAAAAATTATAAGCCGGTAGGTATACAAAACGCTAAAAAACATCAAAACAGTTTTGGTAAAATTGGATAATTTGGTTATGCAGCTATTTTTAGAACAAACATAACCATAAAACATATAACTCCTACGCTAACTTTATCGCCAAGCGGCCGCGATTGTTCACGGTTTATCTCTTTCTTTTACGGGCGGCCACCCGTGCATCTATCTCTTTTATCCAAACGTCTACGCGCTCCTTTTTACATCAGTCATTCGCCTTTCATTATCAACAACACTTGTGTTTCAACAGTCTGTATTAAAATCCAGTTTAGTTTTGTTTACAAACATGGCGCCGTCGTCTAGGCTAGGACGAGGCAAGCCACTCAAAAACCAAACCAAAGAAGTGTTGCAGAAGATATACAGATATTTCGAGTCCGAGATAGAGCGGGACCCCAACTCGACGGTCTCGGCTGGCCAGCTTGTCGCACACGCGACCGGCGTATCGATTTATGCGCTCCGGCGGCTGATCAACGAGAAAACAAAAAATGCAGTCAAAAATGAACCCGGCACGGCACGGCGACGATGCAAGAAGAACATCGTTTCCAACGACTACGACGCACAAGCGATGCGCAGGATCATACACAGCTTCTACACAAAAGACGAAGAATTCCCAATCATGAAGGATTTATACCTCATACTGAAAGGCGACCTTGACTATCAGGGATCACTGTGCACATTAAGACGACACGTCACAAAGCTAGGATTCAAATGGATTGAAAAAGCGGATAATAACAGCATATTGATAGAGAAACACGACGTCAGGTATGTTAGAATACAATATCTGACCAAAATCGAGGGGTATCGGGCGCAGGGGCGGAACATTGTTTACACCGGCGAAATGGTTATAGAGAGTAGTCGAACCGCGTCCAAACCGAAACCAGATGGCAGCTCTACCCTTCTCAGACAACCAGCAAAAAAGAAAGTGGTAATTTTACTAGCCGGAGATCAAAACGGAGTCCTCAAAAACACCTTGTTCATGTTCGACGGAAATAAAAAGGATATGAAAGAGGAGACTGAGTATAAAAGAGAGTACTTCGAACAGTACGAGAAATGGTATAAAATATTCGTATTGCCGAACTTGAAACCAAGCAGCATTGTGGTTGTCGACGGAGCGTCGCCTTTCAACAATAGGGTGTCGAATCCAACACCGCATTCCAATTCCAGGAAACGAGAGATGATGGATTACTTGACTGCGAGGAACGTGCCTTATTCTGTAGATATGTACAAGCCTCAACTGTACCAATTAGTGTTAATGAATAAAGATAAATACGGTGATTACAAAACGGATGCTTATCTTCGTGAGCACGGGCACACGGTGCTACGACTGCCGCCGCATCATCCAGATTTAAATCCTATCAAAACGGTCCTCTCATCCGTCTCAAACTATGTAGGAAAAGACATTAACTTCGCCATAGATAGTGTGATGAAAATAGCAAAAGAAAAGATATACTCTTTGGAGCTTGATGACTGGGTAGTGGGTTGCAGGACAGCTGAAGCCGAGGAAAATAATTTGAAAGCGGTTGATAAAATCATCGATGAGATTTCGGAAAAGACGTTTATGATATACGACGATGATGAAGATGATAGTGATGATGAGGAGAATGCCTCGGATCAGGACTCCATGGACATGGACAGTGATTGATTTGAATGTGTTAAGTTTACGGCAAAGCTGGCTTGTGTTAAGGTTTAAGTAAACTTTGTTAAAGGTTAAGTTTAGTGTTAAATTAACTAATGTTTGTACTTCAGCCGTGTTGAAAATTAAAAACATAAACAGACTTAAGACTACCAAGGTGCCCAAAGATAATGTTAAAACATTCTAAAATGATTAAGTAAACAAAAGATTTCCTTTTCATGTTACTCATTGTTGTTTTTGTTAAAAAGGACTTTCTAGGAAAAAATTGGCCACATGTAAGTGCGTCAATAAGGGTTCCTACTACCTACCTACCATGCAATATAAACACCCATTTTGATGGTAAATAATAACATATTATCTGCAGAACATGCAAACATTTGTCCCGGGCATTGAACCCGCACCTGCTGCGTCTCTACCGGCTACTTGCCCGCCGCGCCGCTGAGGTCGTTTGTGTTTAGACTTGTTAAGTCAAAGTCGTCCCTAGGTAGGTATCTGTAAATTTAATTGAAATTTTTTTTAGGAGCCTAAGACCTTTTAATTTTATGTAACTGGAATTCTCACATTTTTTATATTTGAGGCCCCACTAACTCGTATCGTATTCTGTGAAAATTTCAATGATACATCCCTATTGATAAGCAGTGAGACGCAGACGGGCATAGGGGCGCGCTGAGCGCCCCGGGCGCGGGACGGGGTGGCATGCAGCGCTTAGTACCTATCCGGTCTCATGATTCAAATGTCCGATTCGAATGAATTAAAAAGTGTTTGACTGCTACATAAATACCATTGATAATAAAACTATTTATTTGAATAAGAATTTAATACTACGATACGAATGTAACCAACACTTGTTTCTACCGGCTACGATCTAATTAAATTTTAGAACACAAAAGCTGCTATTCTGATTTAACTATGATAGTTAGATATATTCCCTCGAGGACTTTTTTGTAGGTAATAATAAGTACTTTAATCATGTAGTACATCATTTTTATATATATCATCAATAGTTTTCTCAGCGCACGCCAAATAATGAATTTTATAGGCAAAATTTTGCTACTTTAGGTTACATTATTGCAATTTTCTAAAGGATCTCTATTTTTTTGAAAATAAATTATTACCTATCTTACTTCCTAATAATTTATTTTTCTATTGGTGAAAAAATGATTAAAATCGGTCCAGTAGTTTCGGAGCTTATTCGTTACAAACAAAAAAACAAACGAAAAAATCTTTCCTCCAATAAAAAATTGGAATTACCTAAGTACCTATATTGGCATATTGACGTCTTGATAACTAGACGTATCAACTTATCTTGATTGGATGATTCGCGCTATTGGACCTTTTGCTACTTAAGGCTTATCGACCATAAAGCGTCATAATGTTGAATGTTTATTTATTTATTGAATGCTCCTTGTATCGCAGTGCAGACAGATGTGTAGGGAATGGTAACTGCTTCTTATATACTTAAGAAGCCTTAAAAAATAATAAATTGGTACAGAACAACTAACAGCCGTGCACCAGTTACCTCCGAATAACATTAACAACATAGTTTGATTTTTAGTTTAAATTTTTTGGTGCTCCTTAAATCAATGCTTAACAAGTTTTACTGACTTTACTTGACGTTAAAAACCCTTGACTTTATACACTAATTGAAATCGTCGGATAAACATACATTGTGTACACACATATAAGGTACATAGGCCAAGTAGACTCAGAAATCTTTGCTTGCTTCGCTCGCTCTATCAACTACGATACTCGTACCTACTTAAACCCTACATAAAGTAAGTAAATATAAAACGCAAAGTTTTACTAAAATAACTTTATTGAGATAAAATAATTTAAAGATTACACGACAAAAACTTAACTAATAGATTGGTAGCACATTCAGACTTAGAAATTAAAACATCAGTCTTAAAAAACACTCTCATTCAAACATTCATTCCTTTTCAACGTCCGCAGGGTTTGGCTTTTCCGCAATCTCTGGACTTGCAGGTGTACTGATTTGCCTCCGTACAGGTCCAGTCTTCGAGATGGGAATAATTTTCTCTCCAGTCGACGGCATTGGTAAAACCTTCGGTGCTGTAACTGTCAAGACTCCGTCCGAGGAAAGTTTCGATTGCACGGTATCAGGCAGGCAACCTTTCGGAAGAGAATACTTCCTGACGAACCGCCTTGAGATGTATCCGTGCTGGTCACGTTTCTCTTCGTGCTTCCCTTCGACGATGACTTGTCCGTTGACCACTTTAACGCTTATTTCTTGAGGGCCGAAATGCTGAACGTCCACGTTGACTTCGAAGTTTTCTTCATTATCAGAGGTGCCTTCGTTTAGTGTGAGTTGGTTTACGGCTTCAGAGAGGCGCTCCAGTGGGCAAAACATTTCCCATGGCTTCAAATACGAAGGGCTGAATAAACCTGAATGGCACGGGGAATATAAATCTGGCCTGAAGAAATTCCGCTCGATAACCCTCAGTGGGTGGTCGAAGTAAGGTAGAAGCGACATTTTCCCCTTAGATCTCTTTGTTTTGTAGGATGCAAAGCAAGAAACTTTGAAATCTTTTGTAAGGATAGCTCTCACAAGTTTTAATGAACTGACTGCCGGTGTCGCGAGCGGGTCGGTATTTATACCCTGTTGAGAATAGCGCCACCTAGTTGCGCTGACATTATTGAGCCGAGAACTGCGGAGAACATTCTGCGAAGATTATTTTTGTAGTGCGCATTTGTCCTTCGAGATGTTTCTAGAACTCTGAGCGCCATCTAGCGGGGAGTAGCAGTAGCAAATGACATATTTTTTATGTAATTGTGTTAGATGACGTCAATACTGTTAGGCACTAACAATATCGTTTGTACTACGCCCAGCGTTGCCTTAAAGTAATTGAAAAGGTTACTTTTTGGTGATTTTTTGTAATCGTAGAAAACATAGGTAGGTAGGTAAATGTTTAATTGTTAATTGAATATAAATTTAAACAGAACGTATCTAGCAGGTAGCGCTTTTTGTTGCATATTTTTTGCAATGTTGGCAAAAAATAGAAAAGAAAAAATAGTTTAGGAAATATAGGTTGAAAATATATAATCGTGAAATGCACTAAATTATTATTTTTTCTGTAAGATAATACAACTAACATTATCAACTTTTAGTACCTTATTATAGGGAAACAAATAAGAAAGGTTACTTTTAATTATTTATTTATATGCCACACAAAACAGAACACAATTAAAACATAAAATAGAATAATTTAGTTTAATTTAATTTTCAAAACAAAAAAATCTATCCAGGCAATATTCCATAACATGTACACATCATAATTATACTTAAGACAGCAAAATATAAAACTACATATACTATGTAAGTAGCTAAATCTAGATATATATATGAAAAAATACACAAAGTGCTAACTTCTCTTTTCATAGAGCAGATAAGATTTCCTTTTGAAACTTATTATTTAAAATATTAAGTGAACACTATTATCAACTAATAAATCGTATGATTTCATGTATTTTCAATGATTTTAATCACATAAATTGGTACTTATAGGTTTCTACCTAAGTAGGTACCTACTCTACCTAGGTACCTACTTACATGTAAAAAACGTACCTAGTGCCTGCGTACAATACAATACAATACAGTACAATTACTTTATTTGTTCGAAACATAGGTAGGTAGATCTTAATATCTAGATCTAGATCGGCCATGTTTAGCCGGTTAACTGGCGCACAAATACTTTATTAAATATATATCCTAATCATTACATTTAAAAATAAATTTCAACACATTAATTACTATTTTCTATTATCTAGTCCCATCATAATTTGACGACCTCTGTGGCGCAGTGGGCGAAGGCCCGCCTGAGACGCAGAAGGTTGCGGGTTCAATTCCCGCCTCGGGACAAATGTTTGTATCTGCAAATATTTGTCTCGGGTCTGGGTGTTTTCTATGTATAATATGTATGTATTTACAAAAAAAAAATGTATATAAGTAGTATATCAGTCATGTAGTTCCCATAATACAAGCTCTGCTTAGTTTGGGGCTAGATGATGCTGTGTGAAAAATGTCCAGAATTATTTATTATTTATTTAATTTCTCCTTTGTCCGTCAAATATTCTTGAATGCTATTAAGTATAGTATGCTTTAGCTGTCAATAACTTGTGTAATTTGCTCCGAAATATATTTAAATTGTCCAATAACTTATTTTTCGGCAGCTTATTAAATATCCTAGGTGCCATACATAGCACACTTTTATCAAACAGTGCCGTTTTGTGCGATGGAATGGGCAATTTATTCACTCGTCTACTTTGTAACGTTCCAAATTGATCAATGTTCTTTTTAACAAATAAGTATAGCTGAAATATGGCGTAGTAGGTAGAGCCGGTGCAGTGCATCAAGTGATCATCGTGTGAGGGTTGAGTTCGTGATGATAGGTAAATAAAGTCATGTGTTATCAATAGGTAGGTATTTATACCGAGGGGTGTCAGAGGAACGAGCGACGCTGCATATAATGGACGTGCAGTGTTTAATCGTTGCATTGAGCGTTCTTACTAGGTATGTATCTATTTTAGTATTTTAATCGGTAGAGCATATTATTTCATTCGTTTATCAGCGGAATGTTGCTCTCTGAGCTCGGTACAGTCGGTTAATACGTAGGTAGGTTTGATATTATTATTTAGTGGGACAACGGGATAATCGTTGGCTTGGACTGAACAACACATCATAAGGATTTAAGATAATACAGTAATTTAAACGAATGTAACAGTAGCAGGGTGTTTACATAGTAAGTTATTCTGAGTAGTACCTACCTAATTATTTATTTGTTATATTAATTAATATAATAATAATAATAATAATGGTGGACATTTTCACACAGCATCATCTTGCCCCAAACTAAGCAGAGCTTGTATTATGGGAACTACATGACTGATATACTACTTATATGCATATTTTTTTTGTAAATACATACATATTATACATAGAAAACACCCAGACCCGAGACAAATATTTGCAGATTAGGAACATCAACAGAATTTACACGAATGATTGCTTACAATTCCTATTTTAGGATCTAGTTTACATGTAATTCCAATAACAGATGAACATAGCATCCATATTTTAACAGTTTGGCATAAATATATTTAATAAAGAAAATTTTACATGCAAAATTATTTTCATACAGTTAGCCCACATAGTTTTAAATAATATGATTGAATATGTATACAATAAAAAATTAAAGTAATTTTACTAAGAATCAGGTGGTAATTGGTTTACAAATCCTGTAAATGTTGGTTTTGAAAGTAGAAAGCGTGTCATATGTCAGCTTTGTAAGTAAAATGTCTTTACTTACAAAGCTGTTGAGTAATCTACACAATCTTGGTATAATGGAGTAGTGACCTAAATTGGTTTTGTAAGTTTTATGCACTGGCTGCCGCAGTAAACGTGAGGGCACGCCAAACGGTATACTAGCCAGTTCAGGGTTATCAAAAATATTAATAAGCTGCTTGTATAAGAAAATGATGTCGACAACCCGGCGCCTATCGGATAACGCCATAGGTTTGTAAATCTTCTTCATGTGAATAAAACTGAGTGAATCTCCTTTGGATCCCTTCAATGCGAACATTGTAGACTTGGTAACTGAGGTTCAAACGACCGAACAACAAACAATATTCTAACTTGCTTCTAAATACTAGAGTGGTGTATAAAAGTTTTTCTTGTGTTCTGATTTTTAATATTCTAGTATTATTTAAAAAACCTAGAATTATATAGTTACTTTATGATCTAGCCCACTTAACTCTACCAGGCTATTATTCTACCATATTTAAATATCAACTAGCCTCTACATATGTCTTCGACTCGTGGTACACGGATAAAAGTAGCCTACCTTTGTGTTATTCAGGGTCACAAACATCATCATGATCATCATCATCAGCCTATATTAGTCCACTGCTGGACATAGGCCTCCCCTAATGAGCGCCATAGCGCCCTGTCTTCAGCTTGCCGCATCCAGCATCTGCCTGCAGTGTTTCGCAGATCGTCATCCCACCTGGCCGGAGGGCGTCCTACACTACGTTTGCCGAGTCGCGGTCTCCACTCAAGAACACGTTTACCCCAGCACAAACATACCTGTTTCTAATATTCAAATCTAAATTACCGAGGCACTTTACATCTCATTCCTCATCACAGGGTGGAAGGTGACATAGACGATAGCTCGCTCTGCTTCCCAGATACGTTTGCATTCGGCGTAGCCACCGCTGCATACCAGATAGAAGGAGCCTGGAATGTCTCAGGTAAAAACAAAACGAAAGGTGGGTAGAACCTATTTAAAGAGAATATAAATTATAGATGTAGTAGAGCTTCTTGTGAAAGAGATCGTTCGGCACCATACTATACTACTTACCTATTTCAGTTGCGAAGCAGTAATAAGGCACAGATAGTTGTTGTGTTTTGGTTTGAAGAGTAAGTATAGAACTGCCTAAACTTGAGTTGAGGCAGTTCTATATCAGAACTGCCAAATCCCTTCCTATCTTCAAAAAGCTATTGCACAGTCTCTATTTGTCCTTATCTTAATGCTGATGAGTTTGCTGATGAATTGCATCATATAGATTATTTATGTAGGTATATGTATTCATATATGTATAAGTATGTTTTATGTAATTATTCATCATTTTGTATGTTTGTATTGTCTATACACCACCGTCCTGTATCGTTCACGTAAATTCCTGTCCATCCAAAGGTTGTCTGGGAGAGATCGCTTTAAGTGATAAGACCGCCCATTGTACTGCCGCGATTAGCTTGTAATTTGCTCCGTTTGAATTTGTAAGCAACATAATATTAAGTGGTGTACAATAAAGAGTTATCTATCTATCTATCTATCTATCTATCTATCTATCTATCTATCTATCTATCTATCTATCTATCTATCTATCTATCTATAGGTATGGGTGTCGCTGTTTTTTTATTACTGGAAATTTTCAGACAGCATCATCTAGCCCCAAAGTAAGCAGAGCTTGTGTTATGGAAACCACATGTCTGATATTCTAATTATATACATATTTTTTTGTAATTAAATTATACATAGAAAACACCCAAATCACCACAAAGATTTTCAGATACAAACATTTGTCCTGTGGCGGAAATCGAACATGCAACCTTCTGCGTCTCAGGCGTATCATCGCCCACTACGTCACAGGGGTCGTCAGGTATATGAGACACAGATATTTATATCTTATGGGACAGGACGGAAGATCAGCGCGGTACTTCCCTTCACCAGGTCTGCGGCGCTTTATGCTGAGTCCCATCACAATTGTGTTATGTACTTAATTAATAAGTAGTTGCAAATAAATGATTTATCTATCTATTTATCTATCTATCTATCTATCTTATTGCAAGCGTTTATATGAAGGTTATGGCAACCGCTTACCGCAACCAATAGGTGGGTCGTACCTATGCTTGTTTTAGTTGTATCAAAAAATACATCATACATCATCATCTTCTTGTCCTTATCCCACATTACGTGGGGTCGGCACAACATGTTTTCTTCTTCCACTCTCCTCTATCAGCCGTCATCTCAGTACTCACTCCTTTCTTAATCATGTCATTCTTCACACAATCCATCCATCTTTTTTTTGGCCTACCTCTCCTTTTATTTCCATCCACATTCACATTTATATTTAACACTCTTCTCGTAATGTGATCTGACTACCTAGTTGATAATTTTATTCCATTCTGATAGTTCGTAGATTTTGGAATGAAGCTTAAGGTCCCCTGTTGGTAAACGGTTACCGTAACCTATTCACTCTTGCAACACCAGAGGTAGACCTCGTTTGCCGGTCTAAGGTAAGCAACATTTTACATGCCCAAGGATGTTCCTTGCGAGGCGCACTGAATCAGTGTGGTAAACACACTGGTTCATTCAGAATCTGTCAGAAGGTTCAGGGCCACTATAGCTCAAATTGCCCCCTAATTACACTAACAAAATGGCAACGGGCAACGATTCAAGTTCAGGCTTTAACTTGCAGGCAAGAATTTAACTTTAAAAAGGTATTGTTATTGACGTAAACATACCAATTTAATTATACGTTTTACGGGCAAGGTAAAAGTTACAATAATATAACTAATAGAGAAAGTTTGAAAAATAGTATTATATACCTTTCCTAAGAATGGAAAAACAATTGATTATTATTGTGTTCCCATTCCCATTTTGCTGATGTAAATAGGGGGTGGATCATTGACCTAAAGTATTTAAAAATGCCAATCGGTTACCCAGTAACCGATTGGCATTTTTAATTTATATAGTGACCGTTATTGGCATTTATAGCTTTATACTACGCGTTCTTCGGACTCGTTAAATTGCCGGTTACCTACTATTGATAAATTAACCAGCACTTTCTTAACTCCAGGTAAAAGCGAGAGCATTTGGGACCATTACACACACAACCATCCAGAGCGTGTCTTCGACCATTCCTCGGGAGACGTGGCTGATGACTCCTACCATCGCTTCAGAGACGATGTGAAGCTGATGGTAGACTTGGGATTCAGCTTCTACCGATTCTCTGTATCCTGGCCGAGGTTACTGCCTGATGGGCTGAGCAAGTAAGATCGCTAGAACGGTCTGATATGGAATCTGAGATCTTTGTGTTCAAATTCCGGTTGTGCATATCCGTTATTCCACTCGGCAAAGCTTAGAGAATAGGGAGATATATAAGGGTGCATTAATAATCAATCTGTAAGTACTCGGCGGACTCCGAAAAGTTCGTAACACACAAACCTGGAAACGCCCTCTCCACGGCCAGTACCGACAAAATTTAGAGTGACCATCAAAATTAAGAATGAAATGGTCACCAGCCCACTTAGCATGAGTACCCAAGACAACGTTTTCTCTACGAAAGAGAAGACAAAAACTATTTTTATCGCCTATTCTGTCAAACAAAAGAAAGGAACAAAATATTTTTTGTCTTCTCGGCAGTAGACCAACCCGTTGTCTTGGGTCTTAATGCTAAGAAACAGCAAGTGTTCGCTTTGTGTGCCACTTACAGAACGCCCCCGCAACTTTGTTCTCGTTGTATTTTTTCTATACAAACTGAATCTTCCATGTACCCCTACATGTGAATAAGAACATAGCATCACAATTTCAGTTTTCTATGTTTAAGGCTGTGCGTTGGTTGTCGGTCAGTCACACAGTGATTTGAAATGCCTACGCATTTATCTCAATTTTTTTCATGCAACCTCTTTGGTTCCAGCAACATCAATCCAGATGGCGTCAGATACTACAAAGAGCTGATCGATGAACTCTCCCGCAATGGGATTCTGCCTGTCATCACCATGTATCACTGGGACCTTCCCCAGAGTCTGCAGGACCTGGGGGGCTGGACCAACCCTGTGATTGCTGACTACTTCGTAGACTATGCTAGGGTAGGTTTGCGTTATCTCTGTGTTGCTAGATTCAAATCATACGCCTAGTAACACACGGGTCCTTTTAAGGCCTTTCTGCTCATTGGCTCTCCAACTGTTAGACCATAGTAGAAGGAATGCCGTGTAATGCCTCTACGGATGATGTACGAAGCAAGTTGCTATGCCTATGAGCTTTCGTAGCAAGATTAATAAGGATAAAAACCTCACCTTCGCCCGTGTAATTTCACCGGCATCCAAGCCTTTCAAATTGGAACACAGCAATTCGAGCAACACTGCTTGGCAGCAGGTATGGTGGTAGATCTTCCACGAACGAGCTCTTTCACAAGGAGCACTGAGATGCAGAAGGTTGCGGGATCGAAAGATTATTTTAATAAATAGTATACGAGTCATTTAGTTCCCATAAACACAAGCATGGATTGCTTTGGGGATTGATGCTATTGTGTGAAAATGTCCAGCATTATTATTATTATTAATCCTTTACAGGTCCTCTTCGACTCTTTCGGGGATAAAGTGACCATCTGGCTAACCTTTAACGAGCCCACCTCCTTCTGCGGCGACGGGTATGGTGGAAACGACGCACCAGGCGGTCGGTCCAGCGGGTTCGAGGACTATATGTGCGGTCACAACGTGCTGATCGCTCATGGACGGGTGTACAGGATGTATGAGCGGGAATATAGGAATAAACAGCACGGTATGTTAAAGTTTGTCATATCTGGCAAAAAACCGACTTTGTAGACTTTGTAGGCCGTATGCTTGTTTGCCACTTTAGTTGTAAAAAAAGGACTTTATTAATTGTAACTGTTTTCAGGTTTCGTGGGCATAACTCTCGACATCGATTGGATGGAGCCAAACTCAACATCTGAAGCGGATAAGACAGCAGCAGAAACTGCCAACCAATTTTACGTGAGTCCACACCATCTGATGATGATGACCTGAATTTAGATGGGTTATAATAATATCATCAGCCTATAGATTAAGTACATTGGGTATTTCTAGGTTCTACAGTTCGTATTTTACAGGTGTGTGTACAACGGGCAATACATTCTAAAAACAATATATTAAAAACTACATAGATGGACCATGGAAAGAAAAAAAAACCCCTGGTACAGCCAGTTATCTTGAAGTGGACCACGGGAAAAAAGTTGTCCCTGGTACAGCTAGGTGAACTATATAGGTGGACAAAGGGCAGAGACTGATTTCAAAACAAAAGAAAACAATGGGATTATCATAAATATGTCTCTTGCGTGATTCCTATAAATGGAACCACGAATATCCTGCCTGGGACATCTAATACCCCTGACTTTGTCCACTAGATTCAGTTCAATTCTCTTCCAGCAAGAACGGGACATAATTCACCATAATCATCATCCTAATGCACCGCTAAAACGCACGCGGCCACGTGGGGAATAATGGATGTTACATTATTAAATTCAGTCACCGACTTGGCATAAGGATTTTGAAATGTAAAACCTCATACATGCGGGTGTTGTTTTCAGTTCGGCTGGTTCGCCAATCCGATATTCTCCAAGAGGGGCGACTACCCCCCAATAATGAGGAAGCGAATTGACGAGATCTCACGCCAGCAAGGGTTTCATCGCTCGCGTCTACCGAGCTTTACGCAAGAGGAGGTGAAAACTATTAAGGTACTTCATACACAATATACTTAACTATCCATTTCTCATCACACACTCTTTGTCCACACTTACTTTGTCTTCACTGTTTTCATTCTGCAATACTGCGATCGTGAGATCACCCCTCACGACTTCCTAGGTCCTGAAATCAGCGCTGCTTCGCCTTGCCGGAGCAGCAATAAGTGGAGATAGGACCATTGCAGCATAGACTGCCCTTGTTAGTACTGGTTAGCACCCACGTATTACTCTTATGCAATTTACTGTTTTTTTAATTGTTTGTCTTTCTTTTCATTTGTACTTGTCTATGCTGTATCGTATGTGTTGAATAAAAAACTATCTATCTATCTAATATCTCAATGGTAACATCACTGATATTACGCAGCATGACGTACCATAATGAGAATCAGCGACCCTACAACCTCACATGATTTAAGTACTGTCTGGCCTTGAAATAAGTGCCTAATCTAATGTCAGATATCTACCTACGTACCTTCAAATTGGAATTCATACATACTTAGTATGTAAATCTTTAAGGATACCAAGTAGGATGTAGTGAGAGGCACGTCTAAACATTACATTTGGCACATGCCCGCGTTTTGCAAGTAGTTAGCATAGCACGTGACAGTGGCAAGCCCTTCGCCGCTTAGCGTTCTGCTAACCGAAGGAAGATGCCTTCGTATTTTTCAGTAAAAAAAAATTAGATTATATAAATATTGAATTGAATGACGATGCAAAATCCTAGTGTGGAGTCAGGTCTGTGTATGTGATTTCTGAAGTCATTTTTAATTTTTTTACGTCAATGAATAAATATATAATACTCTTCCGTTCCAAGTTCCAAGAAGATCACTGTAGACGTAAGAATGGTATCCTACTAGTAATATTTTCTTTTATTGAAGGGTTCTTTTGACTTCATGGGGGTGAACCACTACACCACGCACATGGTGGCGGCGGACAGACACCGGGCACGGCCGCAGCCCTCGTTTCGCGACGATGTTGGAGTCAACCTCATCCAGAGAGACGAGTGGCCGAGGAGCAATTCTTCATGGTTGAGAGTAAGTTAGTCGAATGGCAATGGGCAGGTTATATAGCTCGCTGAAGCACTAACCGCTGGGGTTATTAGGCTCTCGAGTGTCGAGCACGAATTGGACGACTTTTGGCCTCTTACATTGCGTGCTTACATATTGCGTTCCTACCACGTAGGGTAGCTATTTTAGGTACTGCGCAGAGTACCTTAGTCCTCTTCGTCTGGTGCGGGACAAACGGGTCCTGTGTCAGCGTATATTTTGCAGCTTCACACCACCCAGGATGTGAAGCTGCGCTGGTTTTCAGACAGAACCTAGCACTGGTGGTGCACCACATCGGTGCACCACCACATCACTCATCGTTTCACATCGAAACGATGAGTGTAATGCGGATATGCTCAATGAACCGGGCGCACTTTTTACCATCGGTCACTAGGCCCAATTCAAAGCCACCAACCCACAGCTTGGTCAGTTGAACGTAAGGTGACTAGGAAATAACATTTTAGCAACAATTTGCTCGATTTGGCCGTCTAAAAATCATCATCTTCTTGTCCTTATCTCACATTACGTGGGGTCGGCACGATTTGGCAGTCTAACAATGTACGATGAAAAATGTTAAGTATCCTACCTACATTGCTTTGTAAAAGGATCATTTAAAAGAATAACCAGGCTCGTTGTTTGCCTTTATTTCCTGGCTTGGTCGCGGTGGTACTCGCAGTAGGTACAATTGACGTTTCAAACTGATCCTTCTGATTTTAAATAAATGATAACTTTTAAGTGATACGAACGAACAATGAATGAAGAATCGCATAAACTTTTCACGTGTCCAGATAGTGCCTTGGGGTTTCCGGAAAGCGCTGAATTGGCTCCGAATCACCTACAACGATCCCATGATGATTATCACCGAGAACGGAGTCTCCCTAGAGCCAGGGTTACATGATCCAAAACGCGTACAATACATATCGTCATACCTGAAGGCTTTACAGGCGGCTATTGTGAAGGACGGCTGTAAGGTGATCGGGTACACCTACTGGAGCCTCTTGGACAACTTCGAATGGATGAGGGGATATTCGTGAGTACACTTAACACACACTTTAACGTTTTTATTTATTTATTTATTTTGGCACACAAAACAGAATACAATCAAATTAAAATACATACGTCACTAATGTTTTGAGCTAGATGACATTCATGTGTAACACATCAGTGTAGTGAAGAGCAGTAGGTGCTTACATTGTGAATTATTATGAGTTAAATAAAAAAAAAACTTCGACCCTTAGAAGAAAGATCGAAGAAGTAAAGATAATACTACTTAAAAACCAGAATTTGATTTCTAAGCACACTCATTGAAAAGTGTGGCTAAAACATCATTTTCAACATCACTTAAAAACCAGAATTTGATTTCTTAGCACACTCATTGAAAAGTGTGGCTAAAAAATCATTTTTTTAAAACTTATTGTTAAGGTAGGATGCCTAGGAGTCTTTTAATTTCGAGTTAATGAGGGTTACTTAAGTGGAATGCTAGAACCGTGCCGTGAAGTAGTTTTGTGGTACTTGGAGGTAAACAGGCAATAGAGCCATTTTTTTTCTTTAAATTTCAATTTGTTTTTTCCAAAGAAGTTTACAGACTGTTTTTTAGTATTTAAAACAGAACCTAGGTTTGTCACAGATAATATTTGTTTATACTACTTGGACACAAACAGGCATTAGACTCACCATGGTAATCTTTTTTATAATAATGGGAGGCAAACAGGCACTAGGCTCACCTAACCCCTTTTTTATGTTACTTGGAGGCTTTAACAGGCATTAAGCCCACTGCAGTACCAAAGTGTTATCTTCACTGAGCCTGAAAGGAGCTTCTGCAAGGTGCATTGAATCCTTTGCCCACACTGGCTCTTTTATCATCAGTCACTAATCTCTTTTCGGAAACTTAACCTGACTTAGCACAAGCTCCTTTTGTAAATTACTGAATCGATTTTGATAAGGTTTTTTGTTTCAGCGAACGATTTGGTCTCTACCAGGTGGACTATTCGTCTCCGAACAAAACCCGCACCCCTCGTCTCTCCGCCAACTTCTACTCACAAGTAGCAAAGACGAGATGCATACCGGAAGACTATCTCGACCTTATGTACACCGTGAATAATATCTAGATTGCAATGGCTTTTTTATATTCAAAGTAATAAAACTAGCTATTATTAGGTAAAGTAGATTTACATTTTCGATTTTCCTAACTTTAATTATTCAAGCTTTTGTTCAAAATGTTGGGCTACATTTAAAGATCCATTACCTTGTAAAACCCTAAGAAAATTAGCATCAAAAACCTTCTACTTTTGTCCCTGCAATGAATGCAAGGGGTTATTTAATAGTTCTTAAAAGCAACAGAGATGGCGCTTTAGCGAAACTTTTAACCTTTCGGCTAGTATAGTATTTTATTATCTGTGCTTTCGGGTAAGGTTGAAAAATAGCAATCACAGTTGTACGACCTAGCAAGTTATACAAAAATACCGTGTGAAAAATGACTTTAGATATAATTAAGAAAATAAAGAATGAATGAAAATCTTATAATGATATCAAAATAAACAAAACTAAATATATTTGAAAGAACAATGGGCAGTCTTTTTGGTTTAATGCGAGGTGTAGGTATTTTTACTATTCTGTTCATTAATTGTATCGTACTACCAATAAAGTCTGATTTATGATAACTGCTTTTTCTCCCTCCTAACTCAGTGTTTTTAGTCAGTGGGCAGATTGAGGCAAGAAAACAATCAAATCGATCATAATACAACATTATATTCTCCAAAAATACATTAAGGTACATTTCAGCTTAGCTTACATAATTGGAAGACACTTATATACTAACTAAATTCATGCGAACACTTCGCATTTACATTTTAATCCCTAAGGAAAATATTTACGATTTAACTCGTTGAAAAAATTTCAATCGAAACATCGAAAGTTATAGTGTAAATGTTCATATAATTTACATATCACATACATAATAATATTATCTAGTAGATTGTGTATATAGTATAATAAATAGGCCTCATGTAACGATTTTAAAACTATATAAAATCAATTTATTGTCAACATAATTTTAATTGCCAATCCATTGCTGAATTTATTAAAATACCTAAATTCACTTATTTCATGCTAAACTCAGGCTCAAAATTCATGCTAAACTCAGTTTTATTTTACTAAAAGGCTAAAAACTCAGAGAAACAATTGTGTCTCTATTTTGGCTACTTTATAATTTACCTTCTAATGTAGATATCTCTCAGAAATACTAAAACACTCGTATTTATACCGATCACCTACGTGCTGCCATACAATTTGGAGAATACATCCTGGCTACACTGTATAATTGTGTCGATTCTATTGTACACAAACTAAACTTAATTTTATCTATCGCTCTCGTTTGCTTTCAGAACAAAACAATAGAAAAAGATAGCGACAATGTGTCTGAACACTTCATCTTTGAGTGCTGTCAAATAAGTCAGATTTAAGTGTTTCCATACAGGTTTAGTCGAACTTACTGACTATAAACACAAAGAAGAGCGACCCGTAAACTAATTTGACAGAAGTAAAATCTTGCCATCTCTTTCTCGCGTACACTATCAGTGCAGAGAGCTTAAATTTAGTTGGTGTACTAGAGAATCGACGAATATCCTTTTTTATCTGTGGCAGTCCTGTTTCACATGACTTCGGATAACCGCCAAACTGACAGCCACAGATCAAAAAACCTTTAATTATTATTTTAATTATCGAGCCTATTCGCTTAAAACTAAAATATACAAAGAAGGAACTTTAAACAAAGTTTGGGTTCATTAAAAACATCTACGAGTAGCTGCAGACTTCAGATATAGTTTTGAAGTGTAAACACTTTTTCAAGATAATGAAAGAACAATAAAAAACACTTTTTCAAGATAACGAAGCTAAAGTTATCAAAGAACGTTAAAAATCGCTCATTTATCATTTTGTTTGAGGAAAATATCCATAATGTCTCAAAACCGAACGCTGAAAATGTGTGACGTAAAGTGTGTTAAATTTTCTCATAACAAGGGTGTCAGGTTTTCTAGACAAATATCACTTTCTGTTAGCGTTAACGCCTGCTGAAAGATCCAATTGTATTTAAATTACATATAGCTGTGGAAATATCACGTACTGCCAAGTTTTGCCTTGACAAATTTGCGTGAGCGTGAAAGGAAAACTAAGCGTGCGGTATTTGTCTAGACCCTGGTTGTCTCAGCGTAGTAAATAAACACCCTGTAATCAGTACCCTGTATTAATTTCGCTTAATACCAACCACTGCTAAATAGGTAGCTAGCCGACTACTCCCCCTAATTACACAAACGAAATGGGAATGGGGAACGACTCATTTCAACAGGGCGTAGTTATGTCCAAAACTTCAAGTGAAAAGTGGACACTATTTAAGCTACACTTTATCACCAAGCCTGACAAAGTTAAAACCACTGTCTCATTGAAATGAAATGTTCATTTTCGAGAAATATGGTTACAAAGATCTTATATTAAGGAGTTTTAGTTTCACATATTACGTCATAGACGACCTCTGTGGCGCAGTGGGCGAAGGTCCGCCTGGGACGCAGAAGGTTGCGGGTTCAATTCCCGCCACGGGACAAATGTTTGTATCTGCAAATATTTGTCTCAGGTCTGGGTGTTTTCTATGTATATTATGTATGTATTTACAAAAAAAAATGTATATAAGTAGTATATCAGTCATGTAGTTCCCATAATACAAGCTCTGCTTAGTTTGGGGCTAGATGAGGCTGTGTGAAAATGTCCAGCATTATTTATTTATTTATATTTCACCAAAAACATTGGCATGCAAATGTTTATCTTAGTTAAACCTAACATCAATTTAATTTTATTATAATTTTAATTGACATTGTTAGATCAAATTAATAACATGACATATTATTTTTAATAACATTTAGATTTTACCTAATTAGTTCTTTTACATTATAAAAACATTTTTCATATAACCAACGTTTAAGTTTATTGGTGAATTGATTGAGTGGTAGGTTTTTAATTTCATCTATTATACATCTTTCCACACATTACATACCTACTATTCTTATACATTTTAGAATATTATTACGACTATACCACGTACTTTACTTTTCTCCTGCTGAAGTGTCGTTGACCGTTCAGAAGTCCTTCCTCGGTTCCCGTCTCACGACCGTGCTCGCGTGGTCGCGGACGGTGCTCATGAGGAAGGACATCAAAACGCTCAACGAAACGTCAGCAGGAGTATAGTAAAGTACGTGGTATAGTCGTAATTATACTCTTAAATGATACCAAACCACGATAATTTTAATTCTATTACCACTGTCTCGTTCCCATAGCCATTTCGCTAGTATAATTTAAGGCAGCTGTTTAGAATATTATGCTGAGTTGGGACTTTATTGCGCGACATTGGATTATCTGGATATATATTGTTCGTAAGTGGGAATAATCAATTAATTTATTCTACTTATTATTTGGTTTACAACACTGTTTTTTTATTTTAAAAGTAAATAATTAATGCTGGACATTTTGTCACACAGCATCATATACTACTAATATACATTATTTTCCGTAAATACATACATACTATACATAGAAACACCCAGACCCGAGACAAATATTTACAGATTATCAAACATTTGTCCCGCGGCGGGGATCGAACCCGCAACCTTCTGCGTCTCAGGCGGGCCGTCGCTCACCACAGAGCCTACCATCTTACTCTTGTTTCTACGGTATTTTTTAAAGCGTCGAACAACGAGCAGCAGCCAATATATGTATATTATAAACCTTTTTTTATTGCCAGTTGCCAGTGTATGTATATTATAAACCTTTTTTTACTGCCAGCTGCCAGTGATGTATATTATAAACCTTTTTTACTGCCAGCTGCCAGTGTATGTATATTACAAATCTTTGTTTTTACTGCCAGCTGCCAGTGATGTATATTATAAACCTTTTTTACTGCCAGCTGCCAGTGTATGTATATTATAAATATCTTTTTACTGCCAGCTGCCAGTGTATGTAAATTATAAACCTTTTTTTACTGCCAGCTGCCAGTGTATGTATATTATAAACCTTTTTTTACTGCCAGCTGGCTGCTGGTACGTAACGGTGGTAAGGAACTCACGCCTGAGGCATCTTGCACTGCTTGCAGTCTTCCATGCCGTCGTTGAATTCTTCGATCTGCAGCGTCATCTCGAAGAAGTTGTATTTCTCGTGCACGAGACGTGTCGCTTGCTCGAGAACCTTCTGTGGGCTGACGCCGTTGCCTGTGAGAATAAGTTAGTTTTAACAAATTTTTAAAACCTTCGACGTGTATTTTAGTCGTCTACTGACCCCGTTGCATGTAAGAATAAGTTGATTTTGGTAAAATTTTAAGATTTTACAACCTCCGACGTGTTTTTAGTCGTCTGCTGACCCCGTTGCATGTAAGAATAAGTTGATTTTGGTAAAATTTTAAGATTTTACAACCTCTGACGTGTTTTAGTCGTCTGCTGACCCCGTTGTATGTAAGAATAAGTTGATTTTGGTAAAATTTTAAGATTTTACAACCTCCGACGTGTTTTTAGTCGTCTGCTGACCCCGTTGCATGTAAGAATAAGTTGATTTTGGTAAAATTTTAAGATTTTACAACCTCTGACGTGTTTTAGTCGTCTGCTGACCCCGTTGCATGTAAGAATAAGTTGATTTTGGTAAAATTTTAAGATTTTACAACCTCCGACGTGTTTTTAGTCGTCTGCTGACCCCGTTGCATGTAAGAATAAGTTGATTTTGGTAAAATTTTAAGATTTTACAACCTCTGACGTGTTTTAGTCGTCTGCTGACCCCGTTGCATGTAAGAATAAGTTGATTTTGGTAAAATTTTAAGATTTTACAACCTCTGACGTGTTTTAGTCGTCTGCTGACCCCGTTGCATGTAAGAATAAGTTGATTTTGGTAAAATTTTAAGATTTTACAACCTCCGACGTGTTTTTAGTCGTCTGCTGACCCCGTTGCATGTAAGAATAAGTTGATTTTGGTAAAATTTTAAGATTTTACAACCTCTGACGTGTTTTAGTCGTCTGCTGACCCCGTTGCATGTAAGAATAAGTTGATTTTGGTAAAATTTTAAGATTTTACAACCTCCGACGTGTTTTTAGTCATCTGCTGACCCCGTTGCATGTAAGAATAAGTTGATTTATGAAGAATTTGATGAGGATTAATGAAGCGAAAGAGGTATACCAGGATCGTAGCAAGTGGAAATCCTTGGTCTCTGCCTACCCCTCCGGGAAACAGGCGTGATTATATGTATGTATGTATCCTTACAAACTTTCGCGTTTATAATAGTAGTAGGATTATGTTGTTTCAATAGTGATTTTATTCCAAAAACTATCGTGAACTTGACTATTCATATTGTAAAAACGGGAGTTTTCACGTACTGCACTATCGGTGAAGGCACCGACTAAGTTTCGACTCATTCCGAGAGTCTTCATCAGGGTGAGTGGTTGCGACTTTCTCCTTCCGCGTCGCGCCGTGCACTATAGTTCAATAGTGCGTTTCAATAGTGATATACTCACGGATAGCCAGATGCGCGGAGAGGGCTGTTTTGTCGAGGGACAGAGCCCACATGCGCAGGTTATGGACTCTCACTACCCCCGGAAGGCTCAGGAACGTGTTGGCTACCTCCTGAAACACAACATACAAACATTAAAGTCAAAATCAATAGAAGAAAGAAATACATTTTTAATTGAGTTTAATTGAGTATTTAACAATTATTAAAGTAAGCTTAATCTAGTTAATCTAGTTACAGATATAAGGAGGGGGACCAAACTGACAGACGTATCATACAAAATAAAAACTCTTAAATGGAGATGGGCAGAACACACAATAAGAGGTGCGGATATATGGAGCAAAAGAGTTACAGTCTGGTATCCAAGAATGGGAAAAAGAAACAGAGGTAGGCAACACAAACGCTGGAAAGACGACATCGAAAACACAGGAGGGAAGTTATGGACGAGGACTGCAAGAGACAGGGGAAAATGGAAGGAGTTGGAGGAGGCCTATGCTGAAGAGCACACAGACCGCAAATAAATTAAAGGGTAGGTAGATAATTTTGGTAAAAGAAAAAAAAATTTTTTTTGTGTCTGAAATAAATGGCTTATTTATTTTATTTTATTTATTTATTTATTATTCTAGTTTTTTGTTAATTAACCAACACAATAATAACTTCTCAGAAATTAGAATCTTAAATGCTACAAAATGGCGTCCGACTCAGCGCCATTTTGTAGTAGGATTATGCATAAAACGTACAAAATATCCTTCTAATATTATAAACGCGAAAGTTTGTAAGGATGGATGTTTGTCACTCTTTCACGCAAAAACTACTGAATGGATTTTGATGAAACTTTACAATAATATAATTATACATCAGAATAACACATACGCTACTTTTTATATGGGTACCACGCGGGCGAAGCCGTGGGCAGAAGTTAGTAATAACATATACCTATTATTAAGTTACCTGGAAATCGATGCCTCTTGGAGACCCCTCCATGAGGACCAGCAGTGTGTCCTTGATGATGTTGAAGGTGGTGATGAGGACTAGGATGGAGAACAGGAACGTGCAGATCGGATCCACTAGGTTCCAACTCGGCTGGACAAACAAATATCATTTTAAAATACATCACGCAGTTTTTTCCGGCTTTTCCTGAAATTCAGTTGAACCACGTTATATAATAAATGTATAGTTTTCAGATTTTTCCCTATACTTGTAGTATAAGATGATATTACTTTCCAAATTTCATAGTTCTAGGTTCTAGTTCAACGGAAAGTACCCTATAAATTTTGATTTCATAGTTCTAGTACAACGGAAAGTACCCTATAAATTTTGATTTCATAGTTCTAGTACAACGGAAAGTACCCTATAAATTTTGATTTCATAGTTCTAGTACAACGGAAAGTACCCTATAAAATTTGATTTCATAGTTCTAGTACAACGGAAAGTACCCTATAAATTTTGATTTCATAGTTCTAGTACAACGGAAAGTACCCTATAAATTTTGATTTCATAGTTCTAGTACAACGGAAAGTACCCTATAAAATTTGATTTCATAGTTCTAGTACAACGGAAAGTACCCTATAAATTTTGATTTCATAGTTCTAGTACAACGGAAAGTACCCTATAAATTTTGATTTCATAGTTCTAGTACAACGGAAAGTACCCTATAAATTTTGATTTCATAGTTCTAGTACAACGGAAAGTACCCTATAAATTTTGATTTCATAGTTCTAGTACAACGGAAAGTACCCTATAAATTTTGATTTCATAGTTCTAGTACAACGGAAAGTACCCTATAAAATTTGATTTCATAGTTCTAGTACAACGGAAAGTACCCTATAAATTTTGATTTCATAGTTCTAGTACAACGGAAAGTTCCCTATAAATTTTGATTCCCTTGAGAGTGTCGAAATACACTTTTTTTGCGGCATAAACAACCGTATTTTTTTTTACGTAATTTAGAAGTTTGATTTTTTCACAGCTTCAAGGGACTGTAGACCTGAGATATTACATGAGTACTTGCTTAAATTATTTCTTCTAGATATGTATATTATTAAAAAAAAAATCTAAGTAGTATATCAGTCATGTAGTTCCCATAACACAAGCTCTGCTTACTTTGGGGCTGTGTGAAAAATGTCCAGCATTATTATTAAGTGTATTCTTTTAAATAAAAAATAAAAATGCTGGTCGTTCACCCAGCATCATCTAGCCCCAGATCTTTTGTTATGAGAACTACATGACTTATACTACTTATATACATTTTTTATTTGTAAATACATACATAATATACATAGAAAACACCCAGACTAATATAATATTTGCCAATGACACAATTGAAGTAGATGACGATAGCGGCCACGAGCACTCCGAAGCTCTGCAGGAAGTCTCCCAGCACGTGTATGAAAGCCGCGCGTACGTCCACTGTGCCACAGAGGTCGTGAATATCACCTTGAAGTAGATGACGATAGCGGCCACGAGCACTCCGAAGCTCTGCAGGAAGTCTCCCAGCACGTGTATGAAAGCCGCGCGTACGTCCACTGTGCCACAGAGGTCGTGAATATCACCTTGAAGTAGATGACGATAGCGGCCACGAGCACTCCGAAGCTCTGCAGGAAGTCTCCCAGCACGTGTATGAAAGCCGCGCGTACGTCCACTGTGCCACAGAGGTCGTGAATATCACCTTGAAGTAGATGACGATAGCGGCCACGAGCACTCCGAAGCTCTGCAGGAAGTCTCCCAGCACGTGTATGAAAGCCGCGCGTACGTCCACTGTGCCACAGAGGTCGTGAATATCACCTTGAAGTAGATGACGATAGCGGCCACGAGCACTCCGAAGCTCTGCAGGAAGTCTCCCAGCACGTGTATGAAAGCCGCGCGTACGTCCACTGTGCCACAGAGGTCGTGAATATCACCTTGAAGTAGATGACGATAGCGGCCACGAGCACTCCGAAGCTCTGCAGGAAGTCTCCCAGCACGTGTATGAAAGCCGCGCGTACGTCCACTGTGCCACAGAGGTCGTGAATATCACCTTGAAGTAGATGACGATAGCGGCCACGAGCACTCCGAAGCTCTGCAGGAAGTCTCCCAGCACGTGTATGAAAGCCGCGCGTACGTCCACTGTGCCACAGAGGTCGTGAATATCACCTTGAAGTAGATGACGATAGCGGCCACGAGCACTCCGAAGCTCTGCAGGAAGTCTCCCAGCACGTGTATGAAAGCCGCGCGTACGTCCACTGTGCCACAGAGGTCGTGAATATCACCTTGAAGTAGATGACGATAGCGGCCACGAGCACTCCGAAGCTCTGCAGGAAGTCTCCCAGCACGTGTATGAAAGCCGCGCGTACGTCCACTGTGCCACAGAGGTCGTGAATATCACCTTGAAGTAGATGACGATAGCGGCCACGAGCACTCCGAAGCTCTGCAGGAAGTCTCCCAGCACGTGTATGAAAGCCGCGCGTACGTCCACTGTGCCACAGAGGTCGTGAATATCACCTTGAAGTAGATGACGATAGCGGCCACGAGCACTCCGAAGCTCTGCAGGAAGTCTCCCAGCACGTGTATGAAAGCCGCGCGTACGTCCACTGTGCCACAGAGGTCGTGAATATCACCTTGAAGTAGATGACGATAGCGGCCACGAGCACTCCGAAGCTCTGCAGGAAGTCTCCCAGCACGTGTATGAAAGCCGCGCGTACGTCCACTGTGCCACAGAGGTCGTGAATATCACCTTGAAGTAGATGACGATAGCGGCCACGAGCACTCCGAAGCTCTGCAGGAAGTCTCCCAGCACGTGTATGAAAGCCGCGCGTACGTCCACTGTGCCACAGAGGTCGTGAATATCACCTTGAAGTAGATGACGATAGCGGCCACGAGCACTCCGAAGCTCTGCAGGAAGTCTCCCAGCACGTGTATGAAAGCCGCGCGTACGTCCACTGTGCCACAGAGGTCGTGAATATCACCTTGAAGTAGATGACGATAGCGGCCACGAGCACTCCGAAGCTCTGCAGGAAGTCTCCCAGCACGTGTATGAAAGCCGCGCGTACGTCCACTGTGCCACAGAGGTCGTGAATATCACCTTGAAGTAGATGACGATAGCGGCCACGAGCACTCCGAAGCTCTGCAGGAAGTCTCCCAGCACGTGTATGAAAGCCGCGCGTACGTCCACTGTGCCACAGAGGTCGTGAATATCACCTTGAAGTAGATGACGATAGCGGCCACGAGCACTCCGAAGCTCTGCAGGAAGTCTCCCAGCACGTGTATGAAAGCCGCGCGTACGTCCACTGTGCCACAGAGGTCGTGAATATCACCTTGAAGTAGATGACGATAGCGGCCACGAGCACTCCGAAGCTCTGCAGGAAGTCTCCCAGCACGTGTATGAAAGCCGCGCGTACGTCCACTGTGCCACAGAGGTCGTGAATATCACCTTGAAGTAGATGACGATAGCGGCCACGAGCACTCCGAAGCTCTGCAGGAAGTCTCCCAGCACGTGTATGAAAGCCGCGCGTACGTCCACTGTGCCACAGAGGTCGTGAATATCACCTTGAAGTAGATGACGATAGCGGCCACGAGCACTCCGAAGCTCTGCAGGAAGTCTCCCAGCACGTGTATGAAAGCCGCGCGTACGTCCACTGTGCCACAGAGGTCGTGAATATCACCTTGAAGTAGATGACGATAGCGGCCACGAGCACTCCGAAGCTCTGCAGGAAGTCTCCCAGCACGTGTATGAAAGCCGCGCGTACGTCCACTGTGCCACAGAGGTCGTGAATATCACCTTGAAGTAGATGACGATAGCGGCCACGAGCACTCCGAAGCTCTGCAGGAAGTCTCCCAGCACGTGTATGAAAGCCGCGCGTACGTCCACTGTGCCACAGAGGTCGTGAATATCACCTTGAAGTAGATGACGATAGCGGCCACGAGCACTCCGAAGCTCTGCAGGAAGTCTCCCAGCACGTGTATGAAAGCCGCGCGTACGTCCACTGTGCCACAGAGGTCGTGAATATCACCTTGAAGTAGATGACGATAGCGGCCACGAGCACTCCGAAGCTCTGCAGGAAGTCTCCCAGCACGTGTATGAAAGCCGCGCGTACGTTGATGTTCTCTCCGTGCGTGTGCTGGTGGGACTCCGAGCTCTCCGCGTCCGGCTCGGCACCGTGCTTCTGAAAAATAAACAATAATAATTATTATTCATTTATTTCAGGCAACATAGAAAGATACATAATTATAAACACCTTAAAAATTCAAATACATAAAATTATATAAAACAAAACTGATTTTTAGCATGTACTGACTGCGACGCGGGCGCGGCTGGGTTCGGTAACCAACGCCGGAAACGAGATGATTTCTTTAGATCACATATCCTCCTTCATGAAGATCGAAAGGTGTTCGGTCGGCACTATCACCCAAAACTTATTTAGTGCGGAGAACAGAGCTCATCAAGGTACCTACATAAAACTGATATTATATCATTCCAAATGTATACAGGGTGTCCCTGAATGTGTATATGCCGGAGGGAGGTCAGTGACACCGTGTTGGGAAACTGACTTTTGAGTGTGACGTGACAATGATCTCTTGTAACGTCACACCCAAAAGTCAACTAAACAGCTGTTGATTTTAGGGATGTGCTAAGAGCAGGTAGTATGGAAACTTTGATGGTCATTTCATGAATGAAAAACATGGAAATCCAAAAAGTCGTAGAACAAACAATGTTCCCCACCAATGACCTCCTTCCGATATTATATGTGTATATAATTCAAGGACACCCTGCAAAAAGTCGTAGAACAAACAATGTTCCCCAGTGTGTTAATGACCTCCTTCCGGCGTTATATACATTTTCCGGGACACCCTGTATAACATCACTGTAACAGACCATTTTATGAGATTTAATCAAATTTATCTTTATCTTATCTTTACCTTGTTATTGAGTACGGGGTTGCTGCCGCCGTGCGAGTGTCCGTGGCCGCCGCCGCCGCCGTGACTGTGCCCGTGCTGGTGGAGGGTCAGCCCCATGCTGAAACGTATCATGGATGATAAATCTATATCTACTAAAAAAAACTTTTTGCTATTGATAGCCCAATTCATGGGGAAGGTTATAGAAGTATTATATAATACTTCAAATGTTTGTAAGATCTGCAAATATTTGTCTCGGGTCTGGGTATTTTCCTATGTATAATATGTATTTACAAAAAAAAAGTATTTAAGTAGTATATTAGTCATGTAGTTCCCATAATACAAGCTCTGCTTAGTTTGGGGCTAGATGATGTTGTGTGAAAAATGTCCAGCGTTTATTTATTTATTATTTATTTTATAATACTAGCTGCGCCCGCGGTTTCACCCGTGTAAGTTTCGATTCCGTGGGAATATCGGGATAAAAAGTAACAGTAAAGCATTTTACTGCTACATAAATAATTTTCTCAACGCACGCCAAATAATGAATTTTATAGGCAAAATTTTGCTACTTTGGGTTACATTATTGCAATTTATTTAAGGATCTCTATTTTTTTAAATAAATTATAGCCTATGTTACTTCCTGACAATTTAGCTATCTATTGGTGAAAAAATTGTTAAAATCGGTCCAGTAGTTTCGGAGCCTATTCGGTACAAACAAACAAACAAAAAAATCTTTCATCTTTATAATATTAGTATAGATAACACTAGCTGCGCCACGGCTATCCGTGCTATTACTTCTTTTGCTCGGCTCCTAAGGGTCGTAGCATGATATTAAATAGCCTATAACATTCCTCATGATATGGGCTCTCAAATGCAAAAAGAATTATTCTTTTAGAAATAGAATTAGTAGAAAGGAAACTTTTAAAAAAGAGATTTTCAAAATTTTGGAGGACCATCATTAATAGTAAATGCACTATGGTACTTTAGTTATATATTCATGTTTATATTCTATAAATTTTTGTATATTTTATATCTGTGTATTATTTATATTTACGTACATTTTATAAAGTAGGAAAGTAAAATTAAGTGTAGGTACTTTTTACAATTTGTCAATTTATTTTGTCCATTTGAAAAATTCGACTGCTTGTTATTTTTTTATTGTATAAAATGTAAATCCGTTTTTGGCTGTAAAATATGTTTTGTAAGAATTATTTGTTTTATAATAAGGGCTGTGGATTTTGTTTCATAAATAATATAAAAAATAAAATTCAAATCCGACTGGAGGGATTAGGGCGTTCAAACGAAAAAACAAATAAACTCTTCAGCTTTATTATGTGAGAGATATGAAACTCCAATTCGACAACCATAGATGAAGTGACCACTACGTCCGACAACCAAGATCAGCGGGACGATCACACTAATTTCCATGGCTATCGGGATGGAGGCATGGCATTCGCGTCATTCGATTACTTGTCAAAATCACAAGTTTCGTTCGTTCATGGACGGTTCATGGCATTGCAGTTTAGTCTGGGTATGGGAATCAAGCGATGCGCAATTTGATAGGTGTGCCATTCAAATGGGGAAAGTGTCACAATTGATTGTCATCTCGATAGCCATGGGTTAGCGTGATCGACTCACAGTTTGTATGGGAGAAAAACAAACATTTTTTTTACATATTCCTTGCATTTTTTCCCAATTCTCTGCCTTGATAGTACATGAAAATTCTTGTTTTACAAATCGAGTGATTTTTTTAATTTTTACATATTCCGAGCAATTTTTCCTAATTATCTGCCTTGATAGTACATGAAAATTCTTGTTTTACAAATCGAGTGATTTTTTTATAGATAGATAGATAGATAAAACATTTATTCGTTGCTACTGACACACACCAATATACATTTTATTGTCAGTAAGTTTGTGTTTGTGTGTGTTGCAGCACAACAAAAAGGCCATGGCTCAGTGAAAAATTTTTTGCTTAGAAGCAATAACACTGATTTTCAGCCAAAAACCTGTTGAGAGCAAGCAGAACGAGTTGCAAGTATACTTAGCTACGAATGATTGTAGTTGTGTTGCGAGTAGCGTTATACATTTAAAAGAGAAGAAACAAACTGATAAAACAACTGACGGCAGCTTTATTTTAGGCATACGAAGTATATTATTATTTATATATTTTTTTAATTCTGTCGAATGCAATAAAGGGAGATCTATATATCGACGATATCTTTGTCAATTTGCCAAGAGACTGCGTCGCATTGACCACCTGCAAAGTAAATACGAGTATGCAAATGAAAGGAGAATTACATTATTACCAAGGAATTTACATACCAACTTCTTTATTATTCTGATTGATAACATAAGTGATTCAAAAAAATATACTTTTATTCATACATCTATGTATTCATATTCATTTATTCATGCTCAAATGTACATCAGCTTAGGTGTTACATCAAACTAGCTGTAGGGGAGTACATGGACCCTGTAAGGGCGCTGCAAGTTCAGTCAATATTTATTTAAAATGAGTTAATACTAATAGCAAAATCGTAATTATGAATGTCAAATAATACATAAAAAATAAATAAAAAATAATAATAATCATCTTACTTTATAAATTGATTTAAAATAACCTATCTACCTACTTATTCCTACCATGCATGTCAAGTAGGTATATACATAAAATAAAACCCTTGCAAACAATCTTTTTCTCACTACCCACAATGTTTTTCTTGTACATGTAAATTGAATGAAAGATTTGGTTCTGTGTTTTTTCAATTATAATTTTTTTATGTTTGTGTAGGTAGGTCCCTTACCTACCTACGTACCTAGCCATGCATGTTACTCTCACTGCATCAAAAATGCATCTTATTACCTACTTGTTAAGTAGTATAAGAATATTGTGATTTCTCAGTAAGCTTGATCAGTAAGTATGATCTTAAACCGTAGATAGGTTAATGATTTAATTAACACTTGGGTAGAATATGACAGTTTTTTTTTATTTATTAATTACTCACACAAGGTTCACGGCTACACCCACAGCGGACGTGATCAGCATGACAGTGGCATCGATCTCAAACTCCTTGTAAATGACCCTCTGCACCGCCATGTAGACCAGTATCCCGGTCACCACCCAAATGAGGAGCACCGAGGTCAGGGCTCCTATAACCTCTGCACGGTACCACCCGAACGACATCCTACAAAATGCAATACAAATATAAAAAAAAAAAAAAAAAAAAAAAAAAAAAGCTGGACATTTTCACACAGCATCATCTAGCCCCAAACTAAGCAGAGCTTGTATTATGGGAACTACATGACTAATATACTACTTATATACATATTTTTTTTGTAAATACATACATAATATACATAGAAAACACCCAGACCTGAGACAAATATTTTCAGATACAAATATTTATCCCGTGGCGGGAATTGAACCCGCAACCTTCTGCGTCCCAAGCGGACCTTCGCCCACTGCGCCACAGAGGTCGTAAATATAACTCCGATATCTAATAAAGAAGGCGTATAACACCATAAATGAATATATTGACGACCTCTGTGGCGCAGTGGGCGAAGGCCCGCCTGAGACGCAGAAGGTTGCTGGTTAGATTCCCGCTGCGAGACAAATATTTGTATGATTTACAAATGTTTGTCTGGGTGTGTCTATGTAAAATATGTATGTATTTACAACAAAACAAAGTATATAAGTCGTATATCAGTCATGTAGTTCCCATAATACAAGCTCTACTTAGTTTGGGGCTAGATGATGCTGTGTGAAATATTTCCCGAATTATTTATGTATTAATCCATTAACACGCTAGCCCAAGGTATTAAAAATAAAGATTATTCAGTTCTAAAACAGCTTAGGCTATTTTTTGTTATGTTTTGTGTTGGCATGTATCTTACCGTCTAGTGGCAGGCCTGCTGGCCACCCACAGCGAGAACAGCGATATCATGAAGCTGGCGAAATCTGTGAGGAGGTGGGCAGCGTCTGTCGCTATAGCTAAACTGTTTGATATATAACCACCTGGAAACAGATTTATATCAATCGAATACATATTATTATTTAACAAAACAGTTTGGGGTCATTACCGTTAGGGAAAAAAATTAATTAATATTAAAATTTAATTTTTACAAAAAAACGGGATATTTACCATGATTTGTGAGTTTGAATGTTTCCCATGTTTCCAGATATTTCGGCACAGTTGATGTACCATGATCGCGGGCGGAACTGAAGTCTTTGTGGGTTATGTTAGTGGCAGACAAATCGATCTACCCTCTCGTAATTAAATAGTTTTTTCGTTTTTGCACAATCTCTCTTGATTTTTATGAGATTGTGCAAAAATCGAAAAAACATGATACCAGTTGTGCGTCAGGATATTGCTAGTGTTGTGTGTCGGAGCCGAGATGTACTCGAATGTGACAGTGGAATCGGCGGTAGTGGTATTTTTCGCAATAAAAGAGTGAGAAAGAGGGTAGATCGATTTGTCTGTCACTAACATTCATAACCCGCAAAGGCTTCAGTGCCTCCCGTGATCATGGTACATGCAACTGTGCCGAAATATCGGGAAACATTAAACCTCACAAATCATGGTAAATATCCTGTTTTTTAGTAAAAATTATGTTCAAAACCATGAGTTTCAAAATTTCCCGGAATATGTAAAGAAACGTTGTTTCTTTCTCTCTCAAAACTGACCTTGGTTGTCAAACGTGTTACTTCCTCTATGGTTGTCGAATTTAAGTTGTCTGTCACATTCAAGGACAGAGCAACGTATGTCGCGTCAGCTAGTAAAGAAATAGTAAGTCAATAGAGCATGAACTTACCCACGATCTCTCCGATCATAAACACGACACATAGTATACTGGCGATGATGAGTTTCCTGCGCGCTCGCTTGTCTATCTCCTCGTTTCTAGATCTGTGACAATGCCCTGGAACAAACATGCGCTTGGTTAGAGACCATTGTTCGTCGAGGTACTGGTTTCTTTCTTGATAAAGCCCTGCTATGGCAGGGCTCAGATAGATTTACATAAACGTTGCGTTAACGATACGGTAAAAAAGGACAAATAATAAGTCTATGGCATCTGTATTGTTGGAAATCTTTTTGGTTGGATATTTGTCATAGATTTTCATAATTCCCCGGAAGGGCAACCTTTGTGGCGCAGTGGGCGAAAGTCCGCCTGAGACTCAATAGATTGCGGGTTCGATTCCCGCTGCGGGACAAATGTTTGTATGATCTGCATACATTTAATTTTGTCTCAGGTCTGGGTGTTTTCTATATATAATATGTATGTATTTACAAAAAAATGTATATAAGTAGTATATCAGTCATGTAGTTCCCATAACACAAGCTCTGCTTACTTTAGGGCTAGATGATGCTGTGTGAAAAATGACAAAAAAATACATGTTCATAGGGCTTGTTGGCATTTGCCGTAAAAGATGTGAAAACGCATCATTTTTTTCATGGTGTTCAATATATCGGCTATTGTAAAAGAGGGAGTAGGGTCGCATCATAGAAGAAATCTTGGTCGCACAAAGATATTTTCAAAAGCAAACTTAAGAAAAAACTAATGGATCATTAGATCCATTACTTTTTTCTTAAGCTTAGGGTTTTTATGTAGTAATAATAATAATAATGCTGAATATCCAGCATAATATCCTTAACTTATCTTAACATAACTTATCTGAGATAAGTTTAAATAATATTTTATTTAAACTTATCTGAGAACCATTCTTGAAGACATATAAACAGATTGAAAAAAAAACGCATTACAATCGGACAAACTGTTTCAAAACACAACGAAACGGTAACAGTCAAACAAGCAAACAAACAACCTCTTGTGACAAACGCATACACGTTTCCTGTCGACGCGGGTAGAAAGACCAAATAACTTGCTACTAACAAGCAAACACAACTATTTACACGTGTCATATAGAAACAATAATCACGAAATGCAATGCAAATCTCATCAGAACCGGCAGCAGTATTATTTTTAGTTACGTCACGCCACCCACCTCGGCAGCCTTCACGCTCGATTACCACCGGCTGACGGTCGAGTAACATTGTCGCTTACCGTATGACATACTGAAATATCGTGGCAAATGGCCGAAAATAAAAGGTTTCAGACGTTATGAATGAAATGGCGAAGCGATATCTTTTACTTTATTTCCGCAGACCGAATATTACTCGTTGTACTTTTATGAGAGCCAAGTCACACCTTTCAATTATTATCAATAAAACCATTCCAAATGAAATAAGCATGATTGCACGACGAAATATAGGTATATTCACTACTCTCACTACTCTCGAGGACAGACGTTTTCGCGGTGACCTCATTGAAACCTACAAAATTATGACATACCAATACAATCTGCCGGATATACATGATATCCTCACTAGGAAAGGTGACAGACCATCACGTGGCCACCAAATTAGACTAGAACGTGCTCCTGCAAACTCTCTTGTCGCACACCACTTCTTCAGCAACAGAGTAGTCCACAACTGGAAATACGGCCACGAATATTCCACGTTGGGAACATGCAATGTCACATTACAAGTTTACAACAAAGCGAGTCCATTAATCATCAAAACAACCCATTACATAGCACGAACGGATACGTAGGTATCGTAGATTATAAGAATTATGTAAACGTATCTTTGTTTATATTCCATAGAAATAATTCAGAAGCGCTCATAGTGTAGTCAGATTCCAACATCACCAGTTGGCGTAATTTCTTCAATCAAACGTCTGGAAGGACTACATAATCGATTTGAAGCGCAAATATAACCGTCGCTTTTGAAGAGGATTGTGGAAGCTGTAGGAGGTCTCTTTCTTATATGGATAGAAACAAGCTATAAAATTCTTTAGTCAGAAATAGACAAAATTATCAATAGTGAAGGACCGTCTGGAGGAGATGGACAAGCAAAATGTGGCCATGCTAAGAGTTATTTTAAACCAAAAATCTCACAGACTCATATCTCAAATAACATGTCAGCCCCACTCAGATTATAACCAGTCCACTTTGACTCTACGCAGATAATGGACACATCCGTCGGATCATACTCGCACTCATTTATTAACCGTAGAAACATTTATGAAAATCTGATGTATGTTCACAAAAATATTAATTTGTTTAAGAAAAAAAGCGATAATCACAATGTTAATACTAGAAATAAAGATAAACTCGCTGTTGCCACTTGTAGACTCCATAAAGTTGGTAAATCGTTTAAAGGGCACGGTGTACGCTTTTATAACAAACTCCCAAGAGATATACAAAAATTATCAATTAACAAATTTAAAAACGTAATTAAACAAAAGCTTTATAAAAAGGCATACTATAAAATATCTGATTATTTAGATGACAAAAACTCTTGGGATTGAAAATGCTCCAACTCGAACCTATTGTTTTGTAAAAGGATCATTAAAAAGAATAACCAGCCTTGTTTTCTTGCCTTTCTTTCCTGGCTTGGTCGCGGAGGAACAGGCACCTAGATAAAAACCGACGTTTCAAAGTGGTCCTTGTGATTTTATTGAATAAATGAATTTTGACTTTTGACTTTTGACTTATACATAGTACACTTGGTTTTGTCAAATTGGTTAGTATAAGTATTTTTTTTTTTTGATCTAATTTAATGAATTTGACAATGTTTTTGACTTTGTACCTACTAATTTAATATTGTTCATATTTTGCATGTTTCTTTTCAAATGTATTATTTTCTTGACATTTCGAGTATATTGAACTTGGGTTCATGTTTCTACCTCTATGTAATTTTAAGACATAATTTTATGAATATGTACATGAAGGCAATAAATGAATATGAATATGACACATATTTATACACATTTGGTATATACTTATATAAATAAAATAAATAAAAATAAATAATGCTGGACATTTTCACACAGCATCATCAACCCCAAACTAAGCAGAGCTTGTATTATGGGAAGTACATGACTGATATACTACTTATATACATTTTTTTTTGTAAATACATACATATTATACATAGAAAACACCCAGACCCGAGACAAATATTTGCAGATACAAACATTTGTCCCGTGGTAGGAATTGAACCCGCAACCTTCTGCGTCTCAGGTGGGCCTTCACCCACTGTGCCACAGAGGTCGTCAATATCTCACCGACGATTATTTTAGTACTATATGCTTAATATTTTAATAAAACACTGTGACTTTCTATAGGTACAATAAATCTGGTTATTTATCTACATAATAAATCTGGTCAGTTGCAAGCCATTTAAACAGACAAGCACAGTGATTTAAGAAGTGTTAGGGTCAGATAAATTCATGTAATTTATAAAAGTATCATAAACGATGCAATTCAATTCAATAAAATATAATTTCTAATCATTATTATCAATATATATACAGAGATATATATTGATAATAATAGCTTACACAGAACATAATAAGGCAAGTCAGCCGAGGAGGTTGAGGCTGTACGCTACAGTGCCATTATTGAACCAGAGTTTAGGTCTCTAGGAGAATAATACTTACTTTCAATTTCGCTTAAACTGCCATTCCGCCTCTCGATCTCCTCGCCAGCTTCGTTGGTCTCGATGACGGCGCAGCAGCCGGTCGAGGGGTTGCCGTGCACGCAGAATATGACACGACGCCCCCGCGCGGGGCTGTCTGTTCCGTACGATACGGCGCCATCTTTGAACCTGGGGACAAAAAGATTAAAAAGTTGGACCTGGAGACTGTCCGACTAAGCTTGATTGCGAGGAATCGGCGTAAATTAATTTAGTTTATAAGACGATTGACAAAGACGAATATATGATCTTTGAGATTACAATGTATAACATTATATAGACTCTATTATCTCAACCTCACTGTTTGTTAGCATATCTTCTGCTTTCATTCACTCATATCACCCATCATCTTATCCACAAGTCAACATTCATGAAATCCTTTCATCTACCTTTACCGTGATACGATAGTGTTGAGCATTTATCCTGTGACGCTGATCAGGAAGTATTACTTATTTGTAAACTTTCTACTTGTTCTTTTTTTATGGAGATTAGCCGTCACGCCATGGACTACTTCGAGCTATGACTTTATGTGACTGATAAAAATATCGTGAAACTAGGAATAAAAGAGACGCCAAAACATGGGTATATTCTTACACAGGGACTGGTTTCTGAGCTCCCATATTATTTCCTCTGTGAGTAAACTGCGTATAATAATATAACACATTAACCAGCATAAGAACCCAATGTCTGAGAAGAGCACATTTAAATTATTCGCTACAATGAACAAACGACTATAAAATCTTAACACATTTGCTATTCAAAAGGAACTTTGATTTAGCCCAACAGTTATTACAATCGTCTTTCCACATCCACCACACGCAACGTCCTAAGGCACGTGAGCAACTGTTTATAGTTCATGGCTCGAAGAAATGGTAAAATAGCCGTGTCTGCATAAACGGCTCATTTTCCACACAAACTGTAAACATATCAATTACCTCGATCGGTCGGGGGCAATTGAGCATGGAACATAAAAGTGCACTACGTACGTTGGATCGCTTGTTAGGGCAATACAATGTTCTATGACTCTGTTCTAGTTTAGCTTCGATTACGCGCGCTTTGATTTGCGTAATTACCTCCCCGATTATGAATATGGTATCCATGCAATAGCGTCATAAACATTGCACGCTTTAGGTTGGTATAAAATGAATATTGATAGATACCGGTATAAATTGACACCGACCTACTACGCACAAGAGAATATTTCGTAGACTGATCGAATTATTTTTAGTAACTTAATCGTATTTATTGGATCAGAGTGTTGGGTAAGAGATCTCTAATTGTATCGCAATCTAGTCCAGTTTACCTAGACATGTCAGGATATTATAAACTAAAATATATCGGTTTGTTTATTCTGTGGTAGAACGTTGTATGGGCATGTCATGTAGAGGAGAATATCATACAAGATGAGTGTTAATATGAAAGTGCAAGGATATAAGAAAAATTGTATATAGTCAAAATTGATGGTGTGGAAAATGATATGGGTAAGGAGTTAGTACTGGCTGATAAGAGGAGATTGGAAGAAGAAAACATGAACTTGATCAATAGCCTTGAACTTAAATGATCTTCATCTTTGATCGGCCTTTGGCAGTCTGAACCATAAAAACTTGCACAAGAAAATGACCAATAATACATAAAGCCAATGAATTTACGCTACAGGTCGTATATCAGTTTTTATTGGACTTGTTTCTAATTGAAACAAACTTCGTACATCAGTTTTTATTGAACTTGTTTCTAATTGAAACAAACTATGGACTTGTGAAGCATCAACAGCGACCTTCGGACAAGGCTGACAAAGATACAGCGGTCATATCCAAGTTAAGGTCAAAACATTAATCATTTTATTTGTTTTAGGGTGGTTCTTTCATGAATACCTTGAATAATGATGGACAATAAGTCAGCTATCATAACCGTCTGTTTCCTTATCAAGCAAGTGTACTTAGGATTGATTTCAGAAGCTAACCCCAACTTTCAAACAAAAGCTAGTTTTATGTACTACCATTACTTAGTACTATGCTATTCATATTGTAAAAACGGGAATTTTCACGTACTGCACTATCGGTGAAGGCACCGACTAAGTTTCGACTCATTCCGAGAGTCTTCATCAGGGTGAGGGGTTGCGACTTTCTCCTTCCGCGTCGAAGGCGTCGGTGAATCGGTGAAGGCGTCGTCGGCCTTCACCGATAGTGCAGTACGTGAAAATTCCCGTTTTTACAATATGAATAGTCAAGTTCACGATAGTTTTTGGAATAGTACTATGCCATTTATCTGTATCCTGTTATCGTAATTGGTGTTAATAATTAATACCGTGCTATCAGCCGAGATTACATTATGATAAAAGAATACATGATGTTGAAACTATAAACATGATAAACATATCAACAATGGAAATACAATGTCAAAAATACATTTAAATTATATTATAATTTTTTGACGACCTCTGTGCCACAATGGGCAAAGGCCCGCCTGAGACGCAAAGGTTGCGGGTTCGTATCCCGCTGTGGGACAAACGTTTGTATTAGCAGATATTTGGCTCGGGTCTGAGTGTTTTCTATGTATAATATGTATTTAAAAAAAATATTTAAGTAGTATATATCAGTCATGTAGTTTCTATAACACAAGCTCTGCTTAATTTGGGGCTAGATGATGCTGTGTGAAAAATGTCCAGCATTATGTCCAGCATTATTTACGGCGTGTTTTTATTTATATGATCATTTAAATTTTTCAAAAACAGCAAGCAAACAAATATAAACGGTCATCTTTTTTAATGATTGATCATCTTTTAGTGAGGCATAAAATAAATAAAAAATATTTCAAAATAGCAAGGTGGTTCTGGGTGCAAAAAAAAAACCATAAACAACTGACGTACTCCGTCATTAGATTTGTATTATAGGCTGTGCATTATCGATACGTGTCAATAATGTACGCATTGTACACCCAATTTGTATCTCAGGGGATCTAATATTATTTTTGAATACCAAAAAATTAATATAAAGATTAAACGTTAAAAATAAATATCGTTTATTTAAAAAGTCACCATTTGAAATTAATTAGATAATAATATTATCCCATTTTTTACTTGTTACAAAGTATTATTGGAAAAACGTGAGGTTTAAAACTCTTAGGCCATTTGGCCACTAGCTCTACCAAGCTCATATGAACCTAGTTTATTGGAGTCTGTATTTAAACTACCTACCAAGGTAGAAGAAAGGTTTCGTTAGCAACGAAACCTTTTAAGGGTTCATTCGTCATGAATGACAGTAGTTTTGCCCAAAATTAGGAGGTAGGCTACTCACTCTTCTGGTATCTAAGAATAATCGTGAATATGGGAAAGACCAATGCAAAAACAGGACGATAATGAGGCAATCTGAGTAGAAAACGGAAGATCACGTGAGGATCACGTTCCCACCGATGCCCTGATCAAGGTCAAAATTAAGTCAATAAACCTTCTTCCGTTATATATATTTAATGTAAATAATTGTGTATTTTTAATGCCATAGAATGTTAGTCGGCGCCGCCGATAACTGATAAGTTTCCGATAACGCACTTTGTAACAAGTGGGAGCAGCAGATTACACAGCGGATTATAGCTTCGAAAACTTATGATGACAAAATGCTATTAAATTATTTCCTTGTCACACTGGTGCTTTGGCCATCGCTTTTAACATGATTCACTGCTTCAAGTTAGCGTGACTCTTTAAGGGACGACGTAGGAATTCATGTTCAGATTGTGTATTTTAAAATAGGCTATCAAACTCCCGAACCAAATCAATATAGAATCGAGACAGAATGTAGCCATGTAGGTACCTGTTAAAATCAGTCTAATAATCTATGCTTGAATGTCTGAATAGACTCTTAATAGACATAAACCGAATAGTTTAAGACTCGTTCTAGGATATGACTGCAGGCAGATGCTGGATGCGGCAAGCTGAAGACAGGGCGCTATGGCGCTCATTAGAAAGAAAGAAAGAAAAGAAAGAAAATATTTATTTAGCATTAGGGGAGGCCTATGTCCAGCAGTGGACTAATATAGGCTGATGATGATGATGATGACCAAATCATTACACAATGGCTGTTGCAACTTGCAGTATGAAATTTGAAACATTCGCTTTGTTTTTTTTTGTAGTTCGGTCAAAGAACATTTTGACATTGAAGTATTGTTAAAAATTCAATAGCATAGATAAATGAATTTACTACGTATCTTTGCATACCTATGTATTTAAGTACTTAACATTTTATGATTTTTGCAATGTTACGACCGATCGTTATAGGTATATTATCAGATTTATCAGTAAATGAGATGGGGGATGCGGGCGGGATAATTATGAAAATTACCATGATCGACATGAAATGCAACAAATACCTAGACTACGAGCAATTCTGACATAATTTAACATGGATTTGTTTACTCGCGAGCATGTCTGCTATAATATAGATATCGCCGAATACGTTGTCGATTTCGTAAACTGTCCAAAATATTGAGTCCGAAACGTAAAAGGAGTCGTAATTAGCAACCCGGTTCCATTTCGTGTGTATTTTGGCTAATAGATTACCTGTTTCGGGTGTTATTCGGCAATGTGTTGACACATGCCAGTTCGAATGACATCAATTTGGGAAAAACCATAATGCGAAACGATATGTTATATATGTTACGTATGATGATTTTCTGAAAGGTTAGATAGGTACTAGCGGACTCTTAAAACTTTGGGTACCTACAGTAAAGAACTGTCAGTCAGTCAACACCGAAATATTACTATATTTTTTACCTCAATGTCAACAACTGATGCATAAAGTCAAGGCAACGGCACAGAACGTCGAATTAACGGATTATTCCCATTGTCCCCCGACCTTCGGCCCCATCGGCGAAATAAAATGGTGTGCGCCATCTTTGATTTCAAAATGAACCTCATTTCTATAATCAGCATCCCCAAACTATTCGAAAACAATACTCATATTTTTTTTTAGTAAAATTAAAATACGCCATCTTTGATTTTAAATTTAACCTCTTTGCCATAAACAGCATCCCCAATGAATTTTTGAATAAAAAAATCGTGTTCGCCATGTTTGATTTCATAGAATGAACTACATCAACGATATGCATCGGATAGCAAAAAGTTGAATTATCCATCTTGAATTGCAGTACAATCAGACTGAACAACATTAAGTTGCTGTATTTGCCAATAATATACTGTCTCCGGTAAAAGAAGCGCAGGTCGGCAAAGTGGTTGTACATGGGTCCGATTGGCGCAAGATCGAGGTAAATGGCACAAACGAAGAGGCCTAGGCCCAGCAGTGGGATAAGACATGATGATGATTAGACTGCCTACCGGCACTTAAGAGGATATGTTAAAATTAAGGTTTCGTTACTTTGCATCACATCTCAGTAACTATTAGAGTAACAAATTTGATAAATTTCACATAGTGGTGACTTGAGGATATACCTATAATAAATCAAAGATAGACACGCGATTAGTGAAACTTTTTTCGATAGATTTATATCTTTAAATAGGCTCTTCTGAAACCCCTTCGAACCTAGATAATATTAAAGAGTTTTTTTTTATGTAATTCAGTAGACAATCATTGCTTAAAAGGATTTCTGTTTAAATGTTCTAGTTAGACCATTTCTTTCGTACCCGAATCTGACTCTCTCGCATTGCGCGTTTTTTTCATGGAGTAAGAGAGTGACGTATTTTCAATTCACTCATCACCTTACACGTGTGTTAATATAATTCATACTCGCGATAACAAAGATAACAAGGCTTCAAATCACTCAAGAAGTATATACAACGAGCGACTACTACATAAAATTTATAACCGACTCGAAGGAGTTTGCCTGAATTTTTACTCTCTTAACTTAGTTAGTAACCGGAACAATGCTCAGCGAATTGACAATCTTAATCCTACTAAGCAGAACTTTTACAGAGCAAAGGGCTGATAAAGGCTAGTTTACTAGTCTGTCAGTCAGTCAAAAAGCTACATACAGCTAAAGCGGATAATTAATAAAATTAAAACAGCCATTAATTTTAAACAAATTTAAACGTTTTTGACTATTAAAATTCCCCATTAAACGTATATGTACCTATAAATAGCCCAACCTGTTTTCCGGATATATTACATACTAGCTTCTGCCCACGGCTTCGCCCGCATGGTACCTAGATAAATAGTAGCCTATGTATTATTCTGATGTAGAAGCTATATTACTTTAAAGTTTCATCAAAATCCATTCAGTAGTTTGTGCGCGAAAGAGTAACAAACATCCATCCTAACAAACTTTCGCGTTTATAATAATGGTAGGAGAATAAGCTGTCCTTTCCTGTCTTATCTGGTTGAAAGGCTAGCCGAAGACTTTCTAGGAGCATACTCAAGGTGAAGAATACATGTACACGCAGTTAGAATAGTCAATGTGCAGTGTTATCTATGTCACGGGTAACTTTGTTTCCGATTTCCTTAAATAAGGTATAACATTTGCCTGAAACCTATGCGTTTAATCTTTATCTTCTATACTTCTTATATATTTTTGAACACGCTAACCTCAGGAACAACCAGTCGGATATAAAAAAAAAATAGTCTCCTTCGGCCCCCACCGACCCACCGCGTCGCATCACTCGCCCGTGCTATTATTTTGCTTGGCTCCAAAGGGTCGTAGCATATTAAATAACCTATAACCTTCCTCATGATTGGGCTATCAAATACAATTTTTTTTTTCAAATCCGACCGTTACTTTCAGAGCACGCCAACAAAGAAACAAATGCTTTTATCTTTTATATTAGTATAGATTTGAAAACTTTAGTTTTACTAAACAATCATTGGTTTTCATATAGGGTAGGTTGCCACGTTTAGCCCCGAGTCTTATCAATTTAAATCCCTTAATGAGAGGCAAAGGACTAATGTGGTACCAAAGAAAACTTACGACAACAGCGCTTTCTTGTCCAACCCATCCATTTTGCACTAAATTATTGACACTAGTAATTTCTCACAGAAGTTTTAGTTCATTTTAGGTCACGGCACTTCACAACATAACGGAGTAAGTACTAATTTGAATCTAATAACTTAATAAGTTATCAATCGTCGGGCTGCCGAGTTACCGATAAGAGATATAACGTGCAAACACTGACGAGCGATAACAGATATCTTTACAGTTAAATAATCTATGAAGGAAGGTAGTAATGAAATGTGTTCCGTTGCATTCTGGTGCAAATAAATGCAGTGTCCGACTTCTTAGTGCAAGTAAAAAACTACATTAAAAAAAAAAGTTAAAAACTGGCCGAATTCTAGATTGGTAGTAATACTTAAGTAAAAAATAAATCGAAGGTGACGGGCTTAAAAGGGCACATCAAACTATGGACCCCTGATACACTCCAACATCTGGGTTTTTCTACCCCCAACAACACCATCACTAACTCATAATAATATATGTATATTATTTACTAACTGAGCATAGCAAAGTGTATACCTACCGGAACTGCTATCGACCACAAATATTTGATTGAGTTATCATGTGGCTTGAATAATGTCAACAAATAATAAGTCACGCAGAATTCATAGTTATTTTTTTTTATTGGCCCAGTAACTAAATGTTATGAGAATAAAATTTTGAACATTATGTTCACCTGGTTATTTGGTTTTTATAGTGTTACACCCACACTTAGAGAAATAACAAGAATTTGTTATATCCCGAAAATTAAGTTTGTTACCAGTCTGGTCAAAATTCTTTAGGATTTTTCCTAAAAAATCCTTTTGTTCCTCAGCAAAATCCTTTAACAAACTTGCGGATTCGAGTTTGTTACCGCCGAGGTTGTATTTTTGGGATATTATAAATTATTATGTTCACCTGTTTTTATATCATGATTTGTGAGTAGAAGATGGTATTTAGAAAAAACAATCGTAAGAGTATAGCCAAAACAAGCCTGTCTCTCCAAATCAGCCAGAAATAGATCAAAATATAAAAACTCCTGGATTGTGTATCCATATTCCATAATGTATTATTTGGGAAGACATGAACTAATTGGAACAAACCAGATCAAACCAGCCTTTTATCTATATCTTTACTAATTTCTATACTAATATAATAAAGAGGAAAGATTTTTTGTTTGTTTGTTTGTACCGAATAGGCTCCGAAACTACTGGACCGATTTTAACATTTTTTTCACTAATAGAAAGCTAAATTATCAGCAAGTAACATAGGATATAATTTCTTTAAAAAAAAAGAAAAGTGCAATATTGTAACCCAAAGTAGCAAAATTTTGCCTATAAGATTCATTATTTGACGCGCGCTGAGAAAAGTATTGATGATACATAAAAAAATATGTACTTCATGATTAAAGTACTCATTATTACTTACAAAAAAGTCCTCGAGTTAAATAATATAAACAGCCGTCTTGGCCAAGTGGGCGATCGCCGATTTGCGATCCCGACGTCGTGAGTTCGTGCCCGGACGTGCACCTATAGATTTTTGTACGCTTACGAGTAACAGGTGCTCGAAACAGTGAAGGATAAAATAGTGAAAAAACCAGCATGCCATAAAACCAAGGTTTAAAGGCATATCATTCAGTTAGTGTTCCAATAAGCGGCGATGGGCGTCGTTATCATTCCACGTAACAGGTTTGAAAAACGAGGGCACGTGCTAATTGTAATGTTTGTATTATGTTACGACAAAGGTGCCGTTTAGGTATAATAACTTAATAAAATAACAGACATAATATTTTAAAAGTAATACCACGTAATACTAAAACATTTTTGGTGCTGACTTTACGATTTTTAGTGTTAAAATTTCAACCATAAAAACAGTGGCTGTGGACAGTCCCTTCCTAGGAATGAAAATCATATTAATTTTGAAAGTGTCTCTAGGTACTCGCAGACCATTTTCTTCGAAATCACTAACGATAAATCTACCATGGAATACAGATAAACAAAGCCAAATGCTTCAAACTTATAGTTATAGAAAAGTTCTGTATAATAGATTGTGGCTAAAACTCTTATTAATTAAAATTGATGTAAGAGTATTTCAGTATATGGGCAGAATATGACTATTTCTGGAATACAAAGCACCAGAGATGTGAAATCATAAGGTGTGCCACACTAGAGAACTTTTCACTCTTTCTGTATGATTTACTAGCTGCGCCCCGCGGTTTCCCCCGCGGTTTCACGCGCGTGAAACCCTTCGAAATTAAATGTCCGATTGAATGAATTATAAAGTATTTTACTGCTACATTAATACCCTTGATGATAAAACTATTTATTTGAATAAAAATTAATGCTACAATACGAATGTAACCAACTTTTGTTTCTATTGGCGATCTGATTAAATTTTAGAACACAAAAGTTGCTATTGTGACTTAACTATGATAGTTAGATATATTCCCTCGCAGACTATTTTGTAGGTAATAATGAGTACTTTAATCATGTAGTACATCATTTTGATGTATCATCAATAGTTTTCTCAGCCCACGCCAAATAATGAATTTTATAGAAAAAAATTTGCTACTTTGAGTAACATTATTGTAATTTTCTTAAAGATCTCTATTTTTTTTGAAAATATAGTTTTCTCAGCGCACATCAAATAATGAATTTTATAGACAAAATTTTGCTACTTTGAGTAACATTATTGTGATTTTCTTAAAAATCTCTATTTTTTTTGAAAATAAATTATAGCCTTTGTTACTTCCTGATAATTTAGCTTTCTATTTGTGAAAAAATGTTTAAAATCGGTCCAGTAGTTTCGGAGCTTATTCAGTACAAACAAAAAATCTCTTTATAATATTAGTACAGATTGCTCGGAACCTAGGAAGGACAAAGGCTCCTTTAAAACATCTAGTGCTAAGAATGTTATGTGTATTTTTCATTACAATATCAAATAGACCCCCTAGTCAGGCCAAACATAATATTTGACACATGCCTGCATTTTACAAGTAGTTAGTATTCCACATGACAGGTTGCAAGCACATTGCCACTTATTGTAACACTTTATTGCTGGCACATGCATTTGGACTAGATCACTTTTGTCTCTCAAAACCCAGTACACTTGTAAATGGTAACCCGTTCTCAATATATTAGAAACACAAACAAATACAGCTCATTTTAAGTGTTATTTTGTGCTTTATTTGAACAAATTGACATTAACCAGGTTACCTTAATAGTTTTGTCATAATATCTATTTTACAACATACTTTGTTGTAATAAGGAATTGTGGGTCACATTTTAATTTAATATGATTGCAGGTTTCTACAATAGGTTTATTTATGGAGCCTATTTGCGGTGATGCCAGCTCATAAATTATGTTTTATATTAGTTATGATGTGGGAGTCTTCCATGCTGAGTTCAGTTTTTAACCACTATTAGAATGTTCTTTGATTTGTGGATTTTTAAAGCAGCACCATTTTTTTAGATTCCCACCGCGGGTTAAATGTTTGTAAGATCTACAAGTATTTATCTCGGGTCTGGGTGTTTTCTATGTATAATATGTATGTATTTACAAAAAAAAGTACATAAGTAGTATATATCAGTCATTTTAGTTTGGGGCTAGACGATGCTGTGTAAAAAATGACCAGCAATATTCGCAATAATTTTTTAGTGTCTTTTTTATTTGCATATATAAAATAGGTAATATAAGAAGCTAACATTGCAATATAAAAAAAAAATTAAAGCCATAGGTGAGACAATAATTTAGTATTTATATTATCAATCAACATACTGTATTTATGTACTTTAGAAAGGAATGGTCGTTATCTTTATCAATAACAACCTATGTTTGTTTTGTTTACATAATAAAAAATAATAACAGACACTTAACATTGAAATACATTTTCTAAATAACTACTTTGGACATGAAATATTTGTAAGCCGCAGTGAATATAACTACTTTTTTTTTATCCACAATTAGCAGAAATTGGGGCACATCAGCGAACAAAATTGAAGACAATTTTTGAACAAAATAGTCATGGAGAACAATCTCATAAGAAATGTTCTAAAAAGACGAGAGATTTCGACTCACCCGTTGACTGTAAGCTGTCCCCCTTGGTCCATAATTCTGCTGCCTACCAGGCATCCAGGCGTTTCAGACTTGGCTGTGACATGGTGAGTCTCCACATCCTCCAAGATCGCGGCACGGTCCTCGTTCGTTTTATTCAACTTATCACTAGATAAACTCTTCGAACGGTACCTCCCATTCAGAGGTGCCAAACTTTTATCAGCGAAAGCACTGAAACCGTTTATTTTCCCATCGTTTGGAAGTTTTTCGTGAATTATATTAGATGACATTTCGTAAACAATTTAGAGCGCGTACGTCAACGCCAGTTGTCAATCTCAGCTGAGCCGCGCACCGACTGACGTTCCACGGATACGGACCCAAAGTTTTGCGCAAGTGCTTGACGAACAAAACAATAGAACTCGACTAGTTACAGTATTATATTGACCACTTTTGTGGTAGAACGGTAGCTAGGGTATATATAATTTAGTCGAACAACACGAAAAAAGTCCATTGAAATATTTATAGAGGACAAAAATATAAAAAATGCAACGGAATCGGAACGTAACTAAATTAAGGTGAACATTTATAAGACAAACTTGGAAGTTAAATACTTTTCTAGCGGAAATAAAATGCTCTAAGATGAGGTATTACCTAGCCTTCTATTCGCCTAACTTAGGCCACAGAGGAAGTTACCACTACATTTAACTCAGGCAGCTATTTTATATGTTTTTTATTAAGTAAATAAGTACTAAACAATTTGTTATTTTTTCTGCTTAATTCCATTTCAAGACTCTTTTGCCGGACAATATTAACACGTTCCCTGTCCGTTGATGAACCACATATGGCTCAGGAAACGTGCGCTTGGAAACACCAATACGTTCCTGAGACATGTGTGTCAGTGGACTTATACAACTTCTAAAGGGAATAATTCTACCGATCGTGCTAGGATTGTACTGTTTTTGCATTGGATATGCTAGGACGATCCTATAGTAAAAAAAACGCCGGGACGTACGAAAAAATATTCAGTATCCACAGCACACTCAGTATCCACTCGTTTGATTTTTGCAGTGATTTCCCAGCTTGTACCAATAAAATTATTGTCAAGAGGACAATAAAATTATTAGCTGAATTTTCGACAGAAAGTGTGAGCTATGATCAAACTAGTAGACGATCTTGGACTACTAGTCAATGTACTATTTGCACTCGCACCAGATGCATAGTCCAATTGCAAGAACTCCCTGATGATGTCTTGCTGCTCCTGTAATATGGTTTTGCGAGATTTTCTGTCTGAAGTTGGGTGCAGTTTTTTAATACAATAGCGTGGCGCTTGTCACAAATCAAAACATCCAGAGCAATCTTCTTAGACCATGCCAGAGACTTTCTTTTGGGGTCATAATAGCTTGAAAGCTGATCAGATACATCTATGCCCTTCTTTCGCTCGTTGTAATAGAGCACGGCTTTCGGCTTCAACATTGGCCGATACCCCGAAGACATTTGCATACTAGCGTCGTGACATGTAGAAAATATACTACGTACGGCATAACATCATTATCCTGAGTTCATAAATGTTGTAAATTTACTTCAATTACAATAATTAAGTATACATAATAAATAAATAACTATGAAAATACATAAAACGGACACGTTTCTACAAGTTTTGAACGTATTTGTAACTCAGCATAGGCCCTCTGGTACATACGATTAGGCGACTAATCGACTGTAAAATTAAATAAAAAATATAAAAATATTTCGAGTTCCTCTGATTTAAAAATACCTACACATACGGGTTTTTCCATTTGTGTGTTAGTAATAAGAAAGACGGTCTTGAATAAAATGTAGGTGAATTAATTATAATCGTTGTATTCATACATAAAATATTACATACCTAGTAAACCACTGCATCGTCCGACATATTGTGAATATAAATGCTATAGGTAGCCGCGTGTTATGAGGCTGGACGTCTTAACCCCAGAGACGTGATCCAGGTACACAGCACACAAAGCATATTAGCATATTTCAAATGGCGGCAATTGAAAGGATGTAATAAAGTATTCTTCATCCTCTTTTGGATGATTGGACATCACTATGCCAAAAACATTGAATGACATAAGCGCAACATAAAAAAAATATTCATATCTTTACACCCTCTATTGTATACGAATGTATCATGGATCAAACGGACACTGGCGGAATTGTGACAACAGCCATAGAAGCCATAATTAAGAAGTTGAATAACGGCGGGAAATTCGTTGCCAACCAATATATAGGTAGGTCAATTATTGTAAAATTTTGTAGTAGGTAGGTGGGTACATAACCAAGCTGAAATATTATTTGGTACGTAATAAATTTTTGTATACCTTCTATCTAAGTGTTTAAAATTGATTTAGTTTGATTGCAAAATGCATGTAATTTTGTATTATATCGCATGGTAGTTATACTTTGTCATTGCACTACCTAATGGGATACCTAATTATTATTATGTATTAATAAGTACCACGTAAGGGAGGTTATTATTCTCCTGGACCGTAACGTCTCACGGACGGCGGACGGTGCTTAAGAGTCTGCACTAATTCAGTCGAATTCAAATTTCACTCCAACTACACTTTCCATCTCGCTCGCACAAAAATGCTTGCGGTCACGCGAGATCAAGACAATTTTAGGGTAAACTACACAATTGTCGGGTTTATACTTACTTAACTGTGTCGTGGGTATCAGAAACTTCGAATTAATTATAGTAGATACCACAATACCCAGTACCAGAATAAATATCTACAGAACATGCAAACATTTGTCCCGCAGTGGGAATCGAAGCCGCACCTCTCACGTCTCATTCGGTTACTCGCACACACACATCTAGGTCGATCGTCGCCAATTTTCTCTACCTCCCTACCTAACTCTGCTATAAATAAAGTATACTAGAGAAGTGAGATGCGAGTCGAAAATTAGGAAAGACCTCAAAACTAAAAAAGTTCTCGTACCAGTGCCAGTTTCCTTACGATATTTTACTTTACCTTTTGAAAGGACTAGCAACGCGCACATACATTTTTCGTGTTGAAATATCTACATAAACACAAAATAATAATCTTAATTTCAACAGTTTACATTTGTTATTGTTTACGGTAACCTATTATCCTCAGAGAGAGACCTAGTGTGGGGACAGAGCTTCGTTAAGTGCTTATTAAGCTATGTTAATTTTATTAAGTACCAAATCATGTACCCATTATCTATATATACTAAATAAAGATTTATTATTATGATGAGATAAGTCTAACGACCTGCCATTTCTGGAAGAGCCCTACAAGTATTCATAGCTTATTTGTAGCTAACTATGTAAATTGGCTGGCTGCACATCTAACAGTAGATAATCTCTGTTATTCATTAATTACGAGAAGTGGTCGGGAATTGCATGGTAATTAAAACAAACGTGACAATTAGCGCATCAAGACAACCAAGTACCTATCTACCTACATAGTAACTGTGTGTATATAGGTACCTACCTGATAAAAAAGATCATTTATTTACATGGAATCCGTTTATTATGACTCCGCCTTTCCTTTTCTTTCTATACTAAAGCCAAAAATTCATAGTCAAGGGTGTGAACAGTCCCCCAAAATCCATAATTCAGCATTCGCCTTATTGCTGGGTCCATAAAGGTTAAATTCGCGCTTGAATTTTCACATAGCGCCTGAATAGTCCCCTAGGGGAGCCCCTATTTGACTATGAATTCGGGCCTTAATACCTAACAAAAATAGGAAGATGTTTATTTTCTAAGAGTATACTTTGTATGACATATGCTTGGTATGTGTTTGGCACTAACCTTCGATGTCAATAAAAGCGGATTCTACTCTACTTACACTCAAACAAATATATCTGTCCTAGGTAAAATAACTTCATTGGTATACATTGGTATAACTTCATTGGTATTGGTAGAACCCATTGGTTAATAAATAACCCAGGTAATGCTCTAGGTAGGTATACATATAGATACATAAAATATTTTGAGAATATTTTTTTATTATTAGCAACAAACATCTAAACTTTCTTATGTACGAAAGTTTGGATATAGCTAATAATCTTTGCTGTTGCTGAACCAATTTTATAAAAAAAAACGTTTATAATAAACACAACAGTCGCATAACAAAGTCCTGTTTTTTTTTATTATTTTGGATGAAATTAGGAATAAGCATGGTTTATGATAATGAGTAATTTATTACAGGCTTCTTTTTAGTATTATAAAAATACATGTTTTTTTTCTCATTTAGTGAGTTCAAGTCCCAGCTTTTTTATTTATTATTTGAAATGAAAGAAAACCCGTTTTTTACAATTCAAGATTGAAAAGAATCCCTTTTTTTAATCTTTGAATGCATTATATTCTTTACTATAAAATAACTTTAAAGAGGTACGAGAAAGTACAACTGATGCAAAACCTCATGTTACCTCATGGCTACTAGGTGGCATGTAAGTAGTCTTGCCGTAGGAGACATTGTATAATATAGCATTATATTATAAGGAAACCGATAATCCTATCTTTCTGGAAGACTATCCCGAGGTACGAGTATATTATAAGGAAACTGTAAAGCCTAGATTTCTAGAACACTTTCCTGAGTTGGTACGAGTAAGTTATTATTTACTAGGTAATTAATAGAAAAAACAATAAAAACAAATACGCTCACGACTTGATCTCCATGTTGGACATCCTCAGATCCTAGTCACATGGATTTGGCACATGTCCTCGTGTTGGATAGAAGTTAGCATGCAACGTGCCAGACTGAAAGCCCATCGCCGCTAATTGGAACACTAACAGATGGCATATACCTTCGAATTTTTGATTTCGAGCATGTCGGTTTCCTATCGCTGTTTTCCTTTACCGTTTTCAGAACGTGTAAACTGCACATAAATTTAATGAATGAAAAATTCATTGGTTCATGAATTTTTGCGGCATATGCCTTCGAATTTTTGATTCTTGAGCATGTCGGTTTCCTAACGCTGTTTTCCTTCACCGTCTTCAGCACGTGTTAACTGCACATAAATTTAACGAATTGAAATATTCATTGGTTCATGAATTTTTGCGGCATATGCCTTCGAATTTTTGATTCTCGAGCATGTCGGTTTCCTAACGCTGTTTTCCTTCACCTTTTTCAGCACGTGTTAACTGCACATAAATTTAATGAATTGAAAAATTCATTGATCAACGGCCGGGTAAATAAAATGTGTCCACATAAATAATTAAAAATAGTTAATTATGAAAATGCTTACATTCTGTACCTCACTTGTATGAACTGAATACAATGATTATGAACTGCAACAAAGTTAACCAACTGATATCTCAAGAGGCAAATCGGTAATGCAATTTTACTAAGTTTACCTACTGATAAAACTTCAAACTAAACGAAAATCGATTTTATTTTCATTGTGAGAGAGTAGCAACTTCTAACAATCTTTAGATGCAGTGTGTAATTGTATGTAACAAATCTGTGTAAAATTTGTATCTGAAATGCTGTTCGATATGGGTGCTAAAGCGATAGTTAGACATGCCTAATACCTACCCTATAACTAGAAAATTTAAAAATAGAACCCTCTGAAATTAGCACATCGATACTCCTTACTTTCTCAAATTTGGAACACAAGAAATTAGGTGGCCTTTATAAAAAACACGAATAATAAAATTTAAAAAATAATAAATATGTTTTTTGAAATTGGGAATTTTACAAGTTTTCGATATTACTTTCATCAAAACATTGCCAATGTGCTAGTTTTGAATATTTATATTTAGTTTGGCACACAGTTGTTGCTTATAAAATATTAGTTATGTTGGGTACGTTAGGTCTTCGTCCAAGATAATAATAATAATATTGCTGGACATTTTCACACAGCATCATCTAGCCCCAAAGTAAGCAGAGCTTGTGTTATGGGAACTACATGAATGATATACTACTTATATATATATATATTTTGTAAATACATACATATTATATATACAAAACACCCAGACCCGAGACAAATGAATGCAGATCATACAAACATTTGTCCCGCAGCGCGAATCGAACCCGCAACCTTCTGCGTCTCAGGCGGACCTTTGCCCACAGAGGTTGTCAAGATGAAGTAGGTAAAATAATAATTTCAAAAGTTAACATGATCAAAAAGTAAGAGGTTTAAATTAAATTAATAAGATATGTTCCTTACTCGTAGCATGTAACTTTACGTACCAACGTTGTTTTATAAGCCAGAAGGTGGTAACTAGTAACGATACCTGCCTTCATACCTGCTAAAGTTTGTAGAATTTTACTACTGTTGAGAATTGTTTAGTAAAATAATGAAAAAAAACATCATTATATTTTTTCCATTATTTTCTATAGTTCCCTAAGTACGCATCTGGAACGTTTAAAACTTTTCCCGCGCAGAAAACGCAGCGCCATTAATCTTGGACTGCCGCCGCCCGGCCCGCGCCGCGTCACCCGCACGCTCTCCATTCGCTAGAACTCGATCAACGTAAACATTCTTCCAAATCGTGACCACAGATATTATAATACTACATTAGCCGTGACTTTTCACAAAAAAGTTCAAACTGTGAAAAAATAAATAAAAACAAAAATATCAAAAGCCCATTGGTAGGAGCTACCTACTTTTTAGTCTCATGCAAAAACCAAGGTCGTAATACATCGTCATTTTTAAACGGCAATTGCATCAACAAGATTAGGGTACGATTGTTATTATCTTTGGAGTACGGTGCACTAACCGATTCCGAGAATTTGACCATGATAAAACCTAACCTACCTTGAGTGAGTAGCCTGATGATGACCGCGATGAAGCCCTGAACTTAAGTAGTTACCTACTTATCTAATACATAGAAGGAGCCTATAATCTATAGTACCTAAGTATGCATAGGGTGTCCCAGAATATATGTACATACCCAGTTACTTATTCCTTTTACGAACGAAGGAAACTAGGTTGATTGTGACCAAGTTTTTCTAAAAACAAAGCTGCCCAAGACATGTCCAGACACGCTATGTCAAAGTCCTGAAGTGACGTCGTCTCCTAAAGTTATCATTGAAAATCTGTTAAACCAATTGTCGTTGGTTGCTCGTCATGTTTTTGAACTCGATCAAATTTTTTCGCCACAAATTAAGTTCTTGCAGTGTATCGTTACACAATTACCGAAAGAAGTATTATGGGTTTAGCAGTCGTATTTTTTTTCAAACCTTGATTTAGTCCATTTGTGCCTCGTCGTGCTCATCGCTGTTCCATTCCGAAAGTCGGTCTTTCTAACCAGTCTGCGCTGCATAGTCTACATATCATAGATTTTTGGGTTTCAGGACACGCGCCTCACGATATTGTCCTTAACCGCTTCGACCACACTTTCCTTTACCAAACACTTTAAAGCGTACTCAATACCTTGTCTAATTATTATACAATGGAAAGTGAAAAATTACGAATGCTCTAAGGTAGGCACCTATTACGGCAATGATATTGTTATGCGACCCATTGCGTTGCGTGTGATTTGGTAGTGACCTACAAAACTGTTACAATTAACTCGTACGAAGGAGTACCTACCTAATATTACGTGTTTTTTTAACCCAATACATTCCCACTTGATTATTAGATTATATTTCCATATCGCGCTAAAACTTTGCCATCACTTCCTACCAGCCTTTTTCGAGTATCGAGTCACGCTAACGTTTCTTAGGCTATCGGCGAAGGTCGGTATCCTATCCGTCGGTTAAAGTTTATGACGGCTTTTCCCATCTGTCCTCGTTCATGCGGCTGACGTGTCCCGTCCAATCCCATTTCAGCTGGTAGTCTTATCCTCGACGTCTAGGACAGTGTCGTCGCATGCTGATCATACCTTTATCAACAGGATGCACTTCATAACTCTGGCAAATGGATAGTGAAATAAATTATTTATCATCCTCGTCATCAAAAAGTCCGTGGAAGCCCATTTGTTGGACAAAAACTCCTCCTCAGAGAGCCGAGGTTATCGGTCCATCAGGGATTCCGTCTTTCTTCCAGTTCATGTTTACCATACTTTAACCTTGTATTGGTAATATGAGCTATGAATACGTTAGGAACGCCTATTGCACCATTTACACCATCTTCCTACGACGAGTTTGTCTTTCGGATGGGCAGCCCTATAGGTACTGTGTTTCCGATTCGTGGTCGCTACTTGAGAACCTATTTCCGAGCGGTAATTGGTACTGTGAACTAATTATTGGTATAGCTTTTGATGCCCTGTAGAGCAAGGCCCAATTCAACAATGAAAACATGGCTTGGATGAATAAACAAATTGATAAAAACAACACTGTTGATGAGATCGCATTATCATTATCAATAGTTTAATGCTTGTAAGCATGAAAGAGGAAATATAGTACAATACAAAGTAGTTACCTACCTATAAAAATAGTATCTATTTACACACCAATTTGCCGACCGGATCGGTCAAGCGGAATCAATAAGAAACGTTAGTTCCTGATTGTCACCAGTTTTTGCTACGGAAGTCCTTCCAGGCCTTGGAGGCTAAACATTTCTTCTAATAGCTGCGACGAATACAATGGCTTTTTAAATGTTTTTGCCAGAGTTGGGCGGGACATATTGCAAGATGTGGTGATAACAGGTGGAGCTAGACGACGACTAAATTATGGCCGAGGAGTGGTAATAGAAACGTTGGATAACCAGCTACGAGACGGCATAGTCAACGTCGCAGGCCGTGAATGGTTTAGACTAGCGCAGGATCGTGGCGGATGGCACGAACTGAGGGAGGCCTATATCCAGTAGTGGGTGAAGTCGGGCTGACTTGTCTATAATTTATTTATATTTACTTTTAACTAGCTTCTGCCCACGGCTTCGCCCGCGTGGTACCAGGATAAAAATTAGCCTATGTGTTATTCTGACGTCTACCATATATTACTGTAAAGTTTCATCATAATCCATTCTGTAGTTTTTGCGTGACAAACATCCATCCTCACAAACTTTCGCGTTTATAATAGTAGTAGGATGTAGAGGCAAAAAAGAAATCCTGTACAGTATTTAGGTTTTTTTATGGCTTGACGGGCGAGCCAGCTTGGACTATTTTTTTTGCAACTAAACATATATTTTGGGTTTAGTGGTGTTGTGTAGGTTTGATAGAAAGGTAGCGCTAAGCGTAAGGTCAGTACTATTAGTGGCTGCTGTTATTTATTAATTATTATTTATATACTATGGAGAACTTTACGAGACTTACTAGTATCCATAACGTCTCCATATAAAATTATTTTATTTATTTATTTATTAACATTTTATTGCACATTTAAAAAAAAGTGAACAATAGGCGGACTTAATGCTAAAGCATTTTCTACCAGCCAACCCAAATTGTAGTGATTGGCGGTAAGCGTGCTACAAAATTTTAACTACAATATTATATTATACTTATATCTAATTACATAATATACTTACTTAATATATATAATGATATATTTATAGTCACTTATACATAAAAATAATAGTTAGAAGGTAGGGTAAATAAACTATGAATACAACTCATCCGTAAATGTTTGCGAGTTAATCTTTTGAAGCATTCTTTAGAGTCTACCTTTTTAATTTCAAATGGTAGTTTATTCCAGAGCCGGACTGATTCAACAGAGAAAGAGTTTCCACGGTAGGATGTGCAATGCTCGGGGGTGTCTAGAAGGAGATTGTCAGAAGACCTTAGTTTTTTTTCGTGTGTATCAGATCGAAAACGAAAACGATTTTTTAGATACTCAGGTGCAAAGGGAACCTTAAGAACAGAGAAAAGAACACAACGAATCCTTAGGTTTCTACGCTCACGAATCCCCAGCCATTTTAATTCAGCCCGGATTTTACTCACATGGTCGAATTTGCAAAGGCAGAAAATAAAACGTATGCAGGTATTAAGGAGGCGATCAAGTTTGTTAAGAAGTTCTTCGGAGAGATCTAGTAAAGCAACGTCGGCATAATCAATTATAGGTAAAAGAAGTGAGTTGACAAGACATATTTTAGGGGTTTTATTTATATGTTTTTAATTATCAGCTAAAGCTAGTAACGAGAACCTTATAAAATAATCTAAGCAATAGTTTATGATTGCGTTTAATTTTAAAACAGGCACAAGATCTATTGCCACATAAAATGTACAACAGCTATTTGCATCTTCGAACCGACCTACATCCTTTATCACATGTCATTGCCTTAGCCTATACCTATTGAAATTAAATGGTTGATGGCAGTGTTCTAGGATAGAACTTGGCCTGATTAATGCTGTAACCTCGAAGGTGGGACAGCTCTATGCATAGATATGAGATAGTACTATTATAGGGAAGGTTCCGATGTGACTAGAATTCTCTGGCAATATATTTCAAACATTTACTCACTACCCATATGAATACAAAACGAGGCATAGTAATAAGAAGCAAGAACGACCAAATATTGTGTAATCGAACCAATTTATCGTAAAAAAGACTACTTAGGTGGGCAAATAATTAAATAACTGGCGTTAATGTATTATTTATACTCTTCAATTTTTCTACCTAAATATCATAACGTCACTCGACTAGATTTATAGAGAAAATAAACTTCGACTTCAATTACTTCAAAAATCATCATACATCATTTTGAAAAGAACGAACGGACAACACGCAACGTCATAAACGACGCTGCAATGTACACCGACCATCGCATACCGCTAACTAAGTTTACGTGAGCCAGCCATCTTGGGAAAGGATTCTCACTAAGGAAGGTAGGCCATTCGGAAGAGCTCAGGTCTTCATAGGTCTGTGCTTGTGGTCGAAGACAGCTAAGTAGATGAAGGTACGCAGTATGACCAGCTTCTAAAGCAGCAGCTACGTCGCCTTCAGCGAAAATGTCCAAAGCACCCCACTCTACATATTTCGGAGTTTCTTTTTTACTAGTCAGTCGCCTCAAGGCCACGTAGTCACCGCACTTAGGAACAAAAACATCAGCTACACTCGTTTCTCTGTAGCTGACTGGTGTAGCTGCTTCCTCTCCGAATAATTTAACCAGCTGCTCCAAAACTTTATCCCTAGAATCTATTTTTTCATCATCCTCAACCATCAGATAGCCAATCAAAGCTGAATACCGATCTACGCTCCCAGTTGTAGACATCTTCGGCCGCTCCATGGCCCATATTATGGGTCCTCGTATGCTGAGGATATCACCACTGTACCCTTGCCTTCCCCAAAAGTTTTCCTCGTACTGCACGAGAAATTTCTTTGCACGTCCGGGGAGCATAGCATTCGTTACGTAAACATTTTCTTGTGATAGTAACTGGTCCTCAACATGAATTTTGTGAAGCTCATCCGGTTTTAAGGCCATCGCCAACAAGTTACACACGTAAGTGGTCCCCCCTTTCATCGTCTCTAAAATAACCTGCTCATCAGGGCACGTTCTGATTTCTTTGATTGGTTTAGTAGTGAAAGTTATGTCAGCTATGCTCTGTTGGAGTCTATTCGCGAGTCGTTTCCGGCAATAGCCTAAAAGCTTCTCTCGAAATCTGGTGTTATCTCCATCTAGATGATTTCTCGCACTGCTAGTTCTGTAGCACTGATGAAGATAGAAAAGTACGGATACAGTATCTGCAGAAGCGCCACAAACCAGCCTGACAGTCATCCGCATAATCTCTCTTGAATTCGTGAAGAGTAGAGCACTGCAGATGTGTTCCTCCATCGTGGTTCTGTCGTAAAACATCAGCCTGCTTCTATCCTTCACCGTGTCGACCTTATTCGTTTGAAAAAGGTCCTTCATACTTTGATCGAGTAGCGTTTGGTACTGGTTCATTTCGAATTTCTCTACGAAGCTAAGGTAGTTGAAATCATGGAAATCTGTAGCGCATTCGACTGTGCTACCATTTATGTGTTGGAACAGTTTGTTAAGCGGTTGTTTTACTTTTTCAGGGGCAACAATTGCGTCTGGGAGTGGGAGATTGAAGTCTCGAGCGTATTTCGCTAGATAATACCTCGCGACATTGTCTAGCAGCTGCCTGGCTGTTTTATTGTAGTCTACTTCCTCTCCTATTTCTGAATCCTCATCATCTGATAGTTCCTGGAACGTCACGTTGCATTTGGACTGGTTCTGAACCGGTCCAGCTAGGTCAAGAACTACGATATCCATGGTATTCCCGAAACGCTTCTTCAATTTATGAGCAGTGACAATACCAGGAAGCGTGCATCCTAAGATGATCACATCAGCTTTTACTCGGTTCTTGTGTCTGCCCCGATACGTCGTAGAATCAAATTTTTTAACCATGGATGAATTGATGATTTGTAATTATGTAATAAGATAAGGGATAAAAACAATTTTTGGAATAAGGCAATAATTTATCAATGCTTTCGATCAAATGAAATTATTTTATCAATAAATGGCCGTCATTGTGTGTGAGAGCAAAAAATATATAATCTGTGCTTTGTATGTCATGTCGTTTTCACGACTCTAAACAGCGAACACTAAAAAGGATGAATATGTATGACTTATGAGTTTTCTCACATTATAAGCTGTGATTCTATGAGGTGCTAGGTATAACATAGACTCATAGCTTATGATAGCTTATACCCATTTTGCTAACTAACATACCTAGAATCTACATACCTAATTATTTTCTTATTCTTCATGAATAAGAGCCCCGGATCTAGGGGGGGCAAACGGGCGGCAATTTCAAGGGGCGCCAAAACCATAATACAATATGTTTGAAAAAGAAATCTTGTTTCACAATCTTGTTTATTTGTTTGTGAAACAACGCTCCTAGCATCCAGCGCCCGTTCTATCGATTCTTCATTTGATTTTAAAACGCCCAGTTGGTTTCTGAACACATCCAAAGGGTGCATTCCGAAAGGCGCTGCGAGTAGCTGAATGGGAATGCACCCTAAGGTGATTTATGAACCAAATTTATTCAATGGTTAAATACCATTGGTACCTATTACATTAATATAGGTACTTAGGTATATCTCAATGCATCAATGTACCTACATTTAAATTGTATTTTTTTGAGGTTATTTGGTACGACTGTGCGAACCCACACTTTCGGATCGAAGGTCGGGGTACCGCCCGCTAGGCCAACACGGACTTAGGCCTGATGCTCGATGCTTACTCTCAAGAGATATGAGAGTTACATTCGAGGAAAGTAAATGAAGTTAACAGTCGTATCACATAGTAGATGAGTTTTGGCGTGAATATAATACAGTTTTATAATTTATTTTCTATCATTACGTAATTTTTTTTTTTAGTTTTTTTAGTGTTTATTTATTAGATAGTGCACGGCGCGACGCGGAAGGAGAAAGTCGCAACCACTCACCCTGATGAAGACTCTCGGAATGAGTCGAAAATTAGTCGGTGCTTTCACCGATAGTGCATTACGTGAAAATTCCCGTTTTTACAATATGAATTACGTAAATTTCTTTAATATATTTTTAACCTGCACTATGGGTAAAGGCACCGACTAAGTTTCAGCTCATTCTGAGAGTCTTCATCAGGGTGAGTGATCGCAACTTTCTCCCTCCGCGTCGCGCCGTGCGATGCGACTGAGTCGAAACTTAGTCGGTGCCTTCACCGATAGTGCAGAACGCGAAAATTCCCGTTTTTACAATATTAATAGTCAAGTTCACGATAGTTTTGGAATAAAAAATACTTTAAAAAAAATAAAAAATAAAGGCCAGGATTTAGTGACCACCTTAATGTAAAACTTAACTAAATTCACAAATAATAAATGGTTTGAATTGATTCATGGGGAATGCAGTTGTAAGCGTGTTTGTTTTTAAGTTATATTTTGTAGTTATCTTATCGGTTATATACCGTTCACCATATCCCTCTGATAGCTATCAAGTGCACATATCATAAGTTTAATATGTTAGTGCCTGATTGGTACATCCAAAACGAAGCTGTTACTATCGAGTCATACATTGAAGACAATACTATACATAAGTATTATATAAACAGCAGTAGTAAATAGATTCGTTATGTGTTATGTAAGATCATTGTACCCCTGACTTACAGTAGAGGTCGTTAGCATAAAGACGTAACCAGACCACTTCATTTTGATCCATTGTGTTTGAGCTCGAATTATGACGTAAAATCTGTCGCACCGTCATCGTTGAAATGACCATGACCTTTTGTAGGAGGTGTTTTATAGAAACCTGTCTCCGATACGATATAATTCGTAAAGAAAAGGGAAGTAAAGATAGAATAAGTTTGCTTGATTGATTTCTGCTCTACTTTATACCTGTACTAGCTTCTGTCCACGGCTTCGCCCGCGTGGTACCCGGATAAAAGGTACCCTATGTATTATTCTGATGTATAAGCTATATTAATGTAAAGTTTCATCAAAATCTGTTCGGAAGTTTTTGCGTGAAAGAGTAACAAACATCCATCCTCACAAACTTTCGCGTTTATAATATTAGTAGGAAGTAGGATTACTGGAACGCCGCGTTAAGTTTTTTTATTTCATACACACAATTCATCTTTCCGCTAATATTTCGGAAAATCGTTTCTTCGTGCATATCATACAACCGTATAAATTTCACATCTCTATAATTTACGGTTAGGCTGTGCAATGTACTTTTACTAACAACCTAAAGTTCTGTTCAGAGAGACCACTTAATTCGTATTCGTAGATAGGTATAAGTATTTTACCAGCAAACGTCAGAAGCGTTTGACGTAAAAGGTTGTTTGTTATTTTGTTACCATTTATCACCGAAATGGCTTATCCAATTGAAATCGAGTTTTATGACTTCAAGGTTGGTTCTTATATAGGTAAATAGACCACAAGTCATTAAGGGTCGCTGTTATAGACGATACAAAATGCGTCAGTTGTATTTTTTTAATTAACTAGTTGTTACTGTGATAGTTAAAAAATAACAAACTCTTGAAAATACAAGAAAGATGGTGTACCTACTCGGATATAATAATAATTTATAGTAAATAATAATAATAATAAATAATGCTGGACAATTCCACACAGCATCATCTAGCCCCTAATTAAGCAGAGCTTGTATTATGGGAACTGCATGACTGATATACTACTTATATATTTTTGTAAATACATACATATTATACGTAGAAAACACCCAGACCCCAGACAAATATTTCGATATGATTATTTGTATCGCGACGGGAATCGTACCCGCAACCTTTGCGTCTTAGGCGGGCCTTTGCACACTGCGCCACAGAGGTCGTCAAACAACGATAACCACTTAATTTCATGAAAATTAATAACCATTAATTTAAAATTCATACGCAGTATCCTACCACCCATAGTTTAAAATTCATAAAACTATAGGCGATAGGATATGAGTAGGTATACGTGGGATACTCAGAAAGTTTTGAGAAACTAAAAAACTAACTTCTGTGGATAAAATATTTTAAATAAATATTTTCAAAGAACTCTCCACCAGCATCTATACAAAGTTTCATTCGTCTGAACTAATTTTCGAACATTTTTTCCAGTCCGCCGCAGACACCTCTTCCACGGTCTTCTCGAACGCTGCTGGCGCGTCTTCCGGCGATGAAAACTGTATCCCTTTCAGCTGTTTTTTTATTTTAGGGAATAAAAAGAAGTCACACGGTGCCAGATCAGTACTGTAAGGAGGGTGACTCTGACCGGTGTGGTGTCCAGGAAGTCCCTCGTTTTGAGTGCGCGGGTGCGTTGTCATGGTGAAGCAGTACCCCGCGGAGCCCGGTGTTCGGTCGCTTGTTGCTCATTGCAGACAAAACTTCTGGCAGGCATTTTGTGGTATACCATTCGGCGTTGATGCTGCTTTGGTCTCGTAATGGAATTGAAACCAGATACCCCGTCAAAGTGAAGAAACTAGCGATCAAAATTTTCCCCGCGCTTCTCGATCGCTTCACTTTCGTAGGCGTTGGTTCGTTTTGAAACAGCCAAACTGTCGACTAACGCTTTGTTTCTGGATCGTATTAATAAATCCAGGATTCGTCACCTGTCACAATGTCGTAAACGCGCCGAGACGAGCCTGCTTCAAATTTTTGAATCATATCACGGCACCACTCCACACGGGCCTCCTTCTGAGCTTCGGTGAGGTTGTGCGACACCCAGCGCGAAACTATCCTCCTCACGCGAAGGTGCTCGTGAGAATCTTGTGAACCCTTCCCGAACCAATCTGCAGTGTATGTTGAATCTCTTCGTATGTAATTCACCTGTTTTCTTGATTTTTTTTACTGTCAGCACACTTTCTTCCGTGACAGCAAAGTATTTGTTGTTCATCCCCCAAAGTAAGGCGACCGCGCTTGAACTCGCTATGCCAACGGTAGATAGTTGCTTTTGAAGGTCCTTCATCCATAAAAGCCATTTGAAGTCGATCAAAAGACTGGTTTTAGGCCACATTTAAAATCGTAGAAAATCATCGCACGCAAATGCTCTCGATGCAGATCCATTTTTAAACGAGACACGATAATTTAATTTGACACTCGAAAAAATGTGGAGGGAAATTCGAAATTCAAATAATGGTATTTTTACTTTTAAATATCCAAATTTTGCAAAATAATTATAAGTGGCCAGTGCCTTATATGTACATAAAAACTTTTTTTCGAAAAACTTTCTGAGTGGCCTGGTATATCCTAACACCTATAGATTTATCTATACTAAAATTTATATTTTATCTAGACCGAGTGGTCGTAGGCTTCCATTTGACTTCCTAGTATGACGTCCTGTATATAGCGGTCAATATGATTGTGTCGAGATGATACGGTCTCCTTGATACTTCTTTTTTTCTCTTTCAACGTCAATGTTGCGTTAAGGAACGGTGTTCAAAGATACAATGGATTTTTCTTTAAAAATGAAATTTGTTTTGTTATCAGAACAAAATTTCCATTGTTTATCAACATTGATTTTTGGACTAGATTGGACTAGACTAGATACATAGATCAACAAAATATTTATCATAAAGGAGTTTTTTGACGATAGAATCTGGTGTGATCTGGACCAGTTGAGCTATCTATAGATCGTTTGTGGTCTTTAGCTAGCTGGCTGTTTCATCTGTATTTGTTGTATATATCTACTTGTACATAGATGTATGAAGAAACACAAAAAAAAATTGCTAAAGTGGAGCATGGTAACAAAAATAACGATAAATTAAGATTTATTTAGTGTGTTTTATTGGTAAATCGTAATTCGATAATCACCAGATAAAAAGAGTTTAGCCCATGTAAGATCACGCAAACGTCAAATGAGCATAAGGTAGATAGCGGCGCGCCTTAATGAACTCCCAGGCTGGAATAGGAGACGGCGCTTGTGCAAAACGTGCGCCGGCGCACGTACGCCACACTGAATGCCTGTTTTCACTGTCATACGGGAAATGTGAAACATCTTATTTTTCTCAATTCACATAGATAGATAGATAGAAGATAGAAAATACTTTATTGTACACCAAATAACATATCAGCTTAGTTAAATACTATCAACTTTAACAATAAATAAATAAATAAAAATAAAAGGGCATTTATTTACTTACACTTAAACAAACATACCTAGCCAAAGTACAATGTAATAAGTAGGCATTTAAAGTAGTAGGTATAGTGAGAAGGTATGTCTGTCTGTAAGTAAAAAGGTCGAGGACTCAGCCACGCTGTTTTTCAGCCTCGCCTAATGCCAATGTTGTACAATGGGTGGTCTTATCGCTAAATAGCGATCTCTACCAGACAACCTTTGGATGGAACGGACTGTAAGAAAGTTTAAAAGTATATATATATGATATTATGTTACTAAAGAAGGTGGTGGTGAAGACCTACTCGAAGCTCAAGGATTTACTAATTGTACAAATGTTAATTGATTTTATAACGTAATGTAATTGAATAACAATGTATGTCGATGAGAGTCGACTTCGTCGTAAGACTTGCGGGAAGTCTTTGGATGGATATAGCCCAAAATCGTTCGTCATAGCACTCTTTAGGGAAGGACTTTGTCCAGACTTCTACAGGCTTTTCATGATGATGATGAAATGAAATAATACAAAACCACAGACATTGCAATATTTATTGCAATAAACTAACTATCTTAGTGTCACAGCAAAAACTTACTTTACGAGTAGTAAAGTAAGAACGTAAACTCATTTTAGTTCATAGGGCGACGATTTTAAATAATAATGCTGGACATTTTCACACAGCACCTTCTAGCCCCAAAGTAAGCAGAGCTTAATATCTTATGGGAACTACATAAATATCTGCCTCTACTTACATACATTTTTTTGTAAATACATACATATTATAGATAGAAAACACCCAGAGCCAAGGCAAATATTTTCAGATCATCAAACATTTGTCCCGAGTTGGAAATCGAATCAGCAACCTTCTGCGCAACAGATGTCGTCTCAAAAATTTCCTTATTTATTTTATTAGATTTCAATGAATAAACACATTGACATTAGCCCGATGACGTAGCCACCGCTACTTACCGGTAAGTTAAACGATATATGGTTTATACGATGATATGGCTTGTACTATAATCGTGCCGGGCACGATTATAGTACAAGTCATATCATCGTACCGTTATTCAATGGAGCTGTACATTATCTAGTTGAAATGGCAACGATCTCGCTCCCATTCCGCCGGGACGTGCGAATTCGTAAGACCTTCTATATCCATCTGTATAATAAGTTAGTACTCCATATAATCCGGATAATCCAGAAATAATATTCGAAGTGTAAAAGACATCAACGCGCACGCTTATCCAAATTACATGGAAATAAAATGCATGAGTTTTGTATGTAATTGAATGTTTTTACTCGTTTAGATATGCGGATTGGTTGTTACTGGATGGAAATTTCTAGCTGAGTTTCAATTTAAGTACTGTCAGCTAAGGATTTGTGTTCAAGTAAGTACACAAATTCCAAGCTGACAGTATTCTATTCGTTATGGAATACAAATTTGAAGTGTACACTCATTTAATTAAATAAGGAAAACATTGAATTCTGCTTTCTAGTGACAACCTCAGTGTGGCAGTGGGCGAAGGCCCGCCAGAAGGTTGCGGGTTCGATTCCCAACCAAGGACTTTTTATGATCTGCAAATATTTGTCTCGGGTCTGGGTGTTTTCTATGAATAATTTGAATGTATTTAAAAACATATATATAAGTAGTATATCAGTCATTTAGTTCCCATAATACAAGCTCTGCTTAGTTTGGGGCTAGATGATGCTGTGTGAAAAATGTCCAGCATTATTTATTTATTCTAGTGTTTTTTTAAACAGCTTTAGGTACCAAAGCCCGTAATGAAAATATAATAGGGAATAATACTTATGACCAAACTCAGATAAATCATATAGTGTACATAAATTATATCGGGTACTTAACCCTAGATAATGTCATAGATAGGTATATTATCTACATGTTATATATCTATGACATAACGAAATAATAATAATATGAAGGAGTTAAACTTTTTCTTTTTTAATATCTCTTACCTAGCATAGTCTGTGCTTCTGGTAAGTTATAAAATATTAGTCAAATGCCCGTGTGAACTTGGCAAATTTTAATGTCAGATTTGTCTGAAAAAATATCCAAGACACGCCCAGCCTTACTTCCTATATTTAACGTCAAGCAAAATCACAGCCACATGAGACTTCACCCATTATATCTCAGGGTCGGTCGAGGGATACCTCTAGTTTTGCAAGCTTCCTTAAGTTACGGTAACCGCTTACCAACAGGTGAGCCGTATGGTTAGCCGCAAGGAGGTTAGGTTCTAAATCCTTACACAGACATAAGATTTTAATTAAAAACCTGTAACTTAATTACAATCATAAACACCAATTTACAGTGCAGTTAGCATCAGCAAGCCTCTACTTAAGTTAATTGGTACATGCTTAAGGCCACGGCGATTCTTGCGGCGATACAGTCGCAAAAAAACAGCTAAATAATCGCAATTATGTATTGCTAGTATAGCGATACAATCGCTATACACGACAAGGCTGCAGATAAATAAATAAATAAATAATAAATAAATGCTGGACATTTTTCACACAGCATCACCTAGCCCCAAGCTAAGCAGAGCTTGTATTATGGGAACTACATGACTGATATACTACTTATATACTTTTCTTTTGTAAATACATACATATTATACATAGGAAAACACCCAGACCCGAGACAAATATTTGCAGATCTTACAAACATTTGTCCCGTGACAGGAATCGAACCCGCAACCTTCTGCGTCTCAGGCGGACCTTCGCCCACTGCGCCACGAGGCTGTAGATAAATAAATAAATAAATAAATAATAAATAAAAAAAATATATTTTACTACAGTATATTACATGTTTTTTGATAGCCCTGCTTACCAAACTAAGTTAAAAACAACTTGTGTCTTGGTAATTAGTGCTTTCCCATTTTTATCCATATTTTTAGATTAAATCAACTTAGCGATTCTCATTTGCGTTTGTAGATTGGCACAATGCAACTGTTCATTTGTATAGCAACTGCATTCTTTCTGTTGCAGGTTGCAAATGCGATAAACGAAAACATGTAGCGAAGCAATCGCCCGTTCACGAAATTGATTACTGTATCGCCGCGAAAACTTACTGTGGACGATGGTCCTTTAAATATATACAAGAAAAGTAGATACGGTTGGCCCGTCTACTGTTTTCTTTCGGTAAAAATTTACTTGCCTAAATTATAGATTATTTTATAAAATGGTAGGTCATCGTCATTAAGTTTTTAACACAGATTAAAAATGTAAAAATGTAAAAATTACATACATTAACTCTTGGTAGTGGTTTAAAAAGGACCAGTTCTAATGGAATGCCGTTAGAACTGTGTGAGGTATCTAGGCACTTCTGACAGCTTGTCATCTTTAGCCAAGATAGTGGCTATTGGTCTTCATAGGGCTTGGTCATTCTATATCTGTCCTCTTCATGTTTTTACATAGAATACTAAATCCTACTATTATTATAAACGTGAAAGTTTGTGAGGATGGATGTTTGTTGCTCATTCACGCAAAAACTACTGAACGTATTATGATGAAACTTAACAGTAATATAGCTTATACATCAGAATAACACATAGGCTAATTTTTATCTGGGTACCACGCGGACGAAGCCGAGAGCAGAAGCTAGTCATACATAATATCAAGATTTTATAACACCCTAAAACAACCTCAGCTGTTGAATTTTTGTCGGCATCTTTCAAACCAGCCTGGTTGAAATTCTTGGAATTCAGCTCTTAGCTCCTAGCTAGTACTTTCCCCATTAGTCCTCGCGTACTAAGCGGGTCGAGCCCGCGTCCAGCCGAGGTTGAATTTTTGGGCTGATAAGAAAAAATCTAGTGATTTCCTGAGCTGTGGATTTACACTTTAAAATCGAATTAACTATATGCACATAATATCATCTAGGCCCTCCCTGGCAACTTGTCATCCATAGACACTCCTAAGCCCAGTCATTATGGCACATACATTTGAGCCTTTACATAATTGAATCTCTAACAGATCCTACATGTAATTGAGATAAAACTTGTTTTCTAGAAATATCGAAAGACGTCGTGTTTCTTTTGAATATCATTTTAAGTGGAAGCGTACATAGTAGGCTTACATTGGTCTCGATTCTGTAGTACACTAACTAAACTTAATTTAAACTGTCGCTCTCTTTTACTGATAGTGCAAACAAGAAAGAAATTTTAGTGCTGTCAAATTAGTCAGATTTATGTTTTCCATACAAATTTAGTCGTGATATCAAAACATGCTGACTATAAACACGAAGAAAAGCGGCACGTAAACTGATTTGACAGCAGCACACGGCACTAAAATCTCTTTCTTGCGTCCACTATCAGTAAAAGAGAGCGATAGTTTAAATTTAGTTATGTCAGTGTACTACAGAATCGAGGCCATTAGGTACTTAACAACCCATTTATACTTAAGGTTTTCATTATTCCCGATCTAAAACTAATCACATCATTCACCTCTAGCGCTAAAGTTATTTTTCCGTAGATTCTCTAGCAATTGTCTCTTACAAAATCCTTAATTAAATTTGACCTGAAGGGTGTTTATAGCGTTTACCTTTTTACCCGACCAACAAAGCAAAGGATAGTTAATTACGCAATTGTTTACTGATAGCGAAAGTTTGAGAAATGAGTAGATAGATAGTACTATCCATACGTTTACTTTTGAATGATTCATGTTTTAAAAATAACCTATGTTTCCGATGATGTTGGAATCATCAAGTGAGTAAATACTGATAGCTTGTACCTATCGATGTTTTATGCAGGTGATTTGCTTTTATTTGTAGTAAAGATTACAGGGTACTAAGGTCATCAAAACTATTTTGTAAGATCAGAATTACCTAGATCCAATCGGTCTCATTACGAAACGTGGTCTAAACTCGAGTTGAACTCAAGTTCTGTCAGATCCACTAAACCATGGTTTAAATATACCTTATCGAAAAAAAAGTATTATTGCAAAGCCACTACGGTCGACAATTTAAAAATAAAATAAAACCGCGGGATGACCGTTTAATTTAAAAAACACTTCTAAACCAAAATTAAAAAGAAAAACATAATTTTGATTAGCTACCAAAAAAAAGTAGGTCCTCAAAAAGAGGTTGAGTTATGATAGAAATAAACTAGGTGACCGCCTGGTTTATCTTTTAGCAGTTATTTGTAGTTAAACCTCTTTTTGAAATGTCACATAGACTGTCGGCTATTATATTATAGCATTCAACTTTAAACCTTTCCTTTGCACAACAATTTTTCTTGAAAATCAGGAATCAAAGGTCTAAAAGATAAACCACCGATTTAAACCACCTTTCGTAATGAGACCCATTATGTCCAAGAAGGCCCGACTGACTTGGTAGTGCCGACACTTATCTATGAATTTCAGAAGAAAGTAATAATTAATAATTTCGTTTGACTTTGAGAGATAGAGCGAGGAACAGTGTGATAAGAGAGCATTGTGTAGTCACAAGAATAGAGGAAAGCTGAGGTGGTTTGGGCATGTGGATATTGTGGAATATATGGACGATGGAGATTTACGAAACATGCTATATAACGCAAGAGCAAATGAGACAGTTGTAAGAGATTACTTGAAAGGTAATCTCTTACAACTGTCTCATTCGCGAGGTCTACCTCTTCACTATTATAATAGTGACGAAATAGACCTCGGCGAACGTACTCTGACCAAACTGGAGACGTTCTGGAGAAAAGTCAGGCCAAGAGTTCTCTAAACTTGCAAGAATGCATAAAAAATGAATGAGAGTGAATTAAGTAAATGAAATATGTCAGGAAATATATGATCTGTGACCGCCCTTTCAGGAAACAGGCGTGAGTTTATGTAGATCACAGTAGGCACTCTTCGTAGTAGTATTTTATATGGAACCTAAATTAAATCTAAGTATGTATATTTAATCATTGATACCCACAGGGACAATCTCTGAGGTGCAGTGGGTGAAGGCCCGTCTGAGATGGAGAAGGTTGCGGGTTCGATTTCCGCCGCGGGACAAATCTACAAATATTTTTCTTGGGTCTAGGTGTTTTATATGTATTATACATATATTAGTTCGTATTTACAAAAAAAGTATATAAGTATTATATAACTCGAGTAGTTCCCATAACACAAACTTTGCTTACTTTGGGGCTAGATGATGCTGTGTGAAAAATGACAGCATTATTTATTTTATTTAATAATCATTTGAGGATTTAACTAACAACCTCTATTTATACTCACATTATTTACGGCCACAATAACTACTTCCTAAATATTTATGAATTTGCTGTATTTCATGCCTTTGAATAGTATTTGAAAGTAAAATGAAGGTATCTTCTAGACGACCTCTGTGGGCAGTGGGCAAAGGCCCGTCTGACACGCAGAAGGTTGCGATTTCCGCCGCTGGACAAATGTTTCTATGATCTGCAAATATTTGTCTCGAATTTTCTATGGATAGTAAAGTGAGTAATTAAAAAAAAACTGTATGTAGGTAAGTAACTAGTATGTCTGTCATGTAATTCCCATAACACAAGCTCTGCTTAGTTTGGGGCTAGATGATGCTGTGTGAAAATGTCCAGCATTATTTATTATTTATTTATCTTCATGGTCCATATCATCGCTTACCACCAGATGAGATAATGGCCCAATGAGTTTCTGCACCTGATTTATAAAACTATTTTTTTGGTTCTTATACGTATTCCAGCATTTTGCTTACGATTGACTGCAGAAAGTTCTAAATGATGAGTAAAGAAATATCCAACAGATGCAAACCTACAACATCCCGCCCGCAAAAAATATCTGTATATCATATATTGTCACACTTTCCAAATTACTAATGCTTTACATTAGTACACCCCCAGCCGTACTTTCGCAATTTACAATGTTTGCGTTTGCGAAACTACTGCAGATAACGCTATAGAAATAAGATAATTTATTTCATTACAGTTGTTTTCTTATACCTGGGCTGTAATTTACCGCAGGTATAATATCCTGTAGCTTTATAAATGCTATGAATCTTTAATAAATAAAGTATTTTTCTTTTCTTATAATTATTTATTGTTTATACTTGAAAATTAGCATTGCTATTCAACGAGGCAATGTTGCCAGCCTTTTAGATACCCTGCCTGCGGTCGATGATTTGAACTCCGATTTCTAGTAGGAAACTAATAATGTTTTCTACTTTTAGTGATAGGAAAACAGTATTTTTTCCTAATTTAATGTAGATAGTTTCATAGATTTTTTTCTGTTTTTAAAAAGTAATTGTATTATTCATATTGTAAAAAAGGGAATTTTCACGTACTGCAATATCGGTGAAGGAAGGAGAAAGTCGCGACCACTCCCACCCAGATAAAGACTCTCGGAATGAGTCGAAACTTAGTCGGTGCCTTCACCGATATTGCGGTACGTGAAAATTCCCGTTTTTACAATATGAATAGTCAAGTTCACAATAGTTTTTGGAATAAAATGTATTATATTCTTTTGTATAAATATTTTGTAATTCTTAATTCAGGTAGGTCTAAAAGCCATGACTATTTTAGTACCTACAGTGTTGTTACAAGATTGACGTAGCCTGATAACCAGGACGTATGTAGGTTCCACGTGTCTGTATCGATAAAAGGTGTTTTTGATGTTTGCGAATAACACAATCTGTTTTCGTTATCGTTTGAAATGTTTTCCATTCGTGGTGAAATGGACAACAGGGGAGAATGATGTGCGTATTTCCATTGTGATTGGTAAAATGAGATACTAGCTTCTGTCCACGGCTTCGCCCGCGTGGTACCCGGATAAAAAGTAGCCTATGTGTTATTCTCATGTATAAGCTACTATAACTGTAAAGTGTTATCAAAATCCGTTCAGTAGTTTTTGTGGGAAAGAGTAACAAACATCCATCCTCACAAACTTTCGCGTTTATAATATTAGTAGGATTTCATGCATTTTTATGAAAAATGCATGAAAAATGAAGGAAGGTGAGGTTAAAAAATTGAAGGTTGAAAAACTTATATCAACCACCCGGTATTTAAAAGACATTTTTTTGTCCTGATTTTTTTTCTTATCAAATATTAAAATACGAGTACTTACACGCAATGTGCACATCATGTAAAGTGTATAGGGTATATTATAGCACCACACAATAAATCCTTCGCGTCTTTAAAATCGGCCTTAAAGGACTCCGCTCTCCAGAGAAAACAAAATAAAGTCACACAAACCGCAAACTTATTTTGAACTTATAAAGTAATTTCCCTTTTCAGGGAAATTACTTTATAAGTTCACCCCCCCCCCCCCCCCCCTCCCCCCACCCCAATTTTCCTAAGCTAAGCTAATAAATATAAAAAGTTATATACTGGAGAACATATATACTTTCATGAAATAAAATATGTGTCAACCTTGGTACTATTATGCTTTTATGTTTTCCACAAAGAGTTTTCAAAACCATTTTTTTTCTATCAGTATAATTGTTTACTTGCCTTACCTAACTCAACTGATAATAGTTATTTACTTCTATGCCCCTACAAACTCGGTACCTACCATAAACAATAATGGAATGAATAGGAATCCAAGACCCAGCAGAAAAGTAATAACTCATTACCACTACGTACAGAGTACTGCAATAAAAGTCATGCGCTTCGGATATCATCGCCTACCTTCAGAAATGAGAAACTGGGGTCGTTTAAAACTCAAGGCACTTCCAGATTTTATTTAACCGTACCTATGATGATAGCAATTTGAGGATAGACGAAGATCATACTGTACTGTACATTATTATAATTATGGTAGTTTATAGATTACTATACTAAAACGATAGATCTTACTTTTGATTTATTTTTCTATTCGCTGTAGATTATGCGATTTAAATTCGTTCAGTGAAAAAAGTGATGATGATTGATTTTACTCTTATCTGGGTCAACGCTTTAAAATGGCCACTCAGCGTGGCAATATAGCCAGCATTTTAGGGACGCTTCCGTCTGGTCTAGTCATCTAGATCGTTGGGTCTTCTAATTGTTAGTCTTAATTTAATTTATGTTTAAGATGACTATAATAAGATCTTTGGCAAAGATTGTATATACCTACAGATTGAATAGTTACACCTATTAACATGTTTATAACACTATTAGGAACGGCACGATCAAATGACATACTACCAAAGGGATCAAACGGGAAGACATCTATTTGCAAATGTAAAACCTACCGATCACTAATAAAAGATCTTTAGAGCAATCTTATCGTATTGCAATATCATTTTAGCGATAGCGTTATAAGGTTTGTTTTCGTTTCTGGTAAGGTGGGTTGTAATGGTGAAAAAGTAAATATTTCGATTACTTTGCAATGAGTGCAACCACCCGAAGCGCACGTAGGCACACCTAATGTGATTCAGTTCAGGGGCTAGGTGGTAGGTACTGAGTGTTTTCGATAATATTCCTTATTATCGAAAACACTCACTCATAAAACACCAGCACAATTTTAGAGAGAACAGGAAAAACACGGTAATAAGATAGACTACTCTCTAATACGTACGAGCGACGCTTAGAATAACTTAAGTTCTAGGAAACCTTTGGTGAGCTTTCTCAAAAACCTTCTATTATTTTTAATATTTATGTATGTACATTGATTCTACATACATAAATATTATCATATGTATCGCATACATTGATTCTAAAGTCCTTACGATAGGAGTCTTACTACTATTATAAATATGAAAGTTTGTGAGGATGGATGTTTGTTACTCTTTCACGCAAAAACTACTGAACGAATTTTGATGAAACTTTATAGTAATATAGCTTATACATCAGAATAACACATAGGCTTCTTTTTATCCGGGTGCTACGTGGGCGAAGCCGTGGGCAGAAGCTAGTAGTTCTATATAAGTTACATTCATAAAATATATTTAGTTAGCTCTTAGTTCATCCTTTTAGTTCGTTTACATAAATGCAGTCGAGTTTTCTGTTTTATCTTGATGAATTATTTTACCGACTTTTTAGTTCCTAGATATTTATTTAAGACTTAACACTGAAGCTGCCCACAGCTTCGCCCGCGTGTTAGCCGGAAAAAAATTAGCTCTTACTTTTAAGGCAGCGTTCTTAAGAAACACATTCGCACGACCGTTTTTTCGTAAACTTACGTTGCAAAATTGGTCTTCCTTTTATTTTAACGGGATAATATATACAGCCTACGTCCACTCGGAGAGTCCATTCTAAATATTAATGAAATATTTTTTGAAATAGGATGATTAGAGCCGGAGATTACCCCCTACATACGAAACAAACTTTACCTCTACAATATTAGTGTAGATAGTGTAGATAAATGATGTATGAAAGGCGCACACCACACTGGTTCCTCTACCATCGGTCACCTTTTCTTCTTCAGTAAACTATTAAGTATACCTAGATAACTAGTGCCTAGGTAGTCAAAGTCAGAGTCAAAGTCAAAACTCATTTATTCTTTAAAATCACAAGGATCACTTTGAAAGGCCGGTTTTATCTACTGCCCGTTTCTGCGCGACCAAGCGCGACTAGATTAAACCACTCGTAACCAGACTTAGCAAATGTTTTCCAACAGTGTTTTATTACAGAAAGTTTATTAACAACGGGCACATGATACCATCACATGACGGTCACGTAGATACTATTATTAATCTGTCATATAATATACAATAATGACGACCTCTGTGGCGCAGTGGGCGAAGGCCCGCCTGAGGCGCAGAAGGTTGCGGGTTCAATTCCCGCCACGGGACAAATGTTTGTATCTGCAAATATTTGTCTCGGGTCTGGGTGTTTTCTATGTATAATATGTATGTATTTACAAAAAAAATGTATATAAGTAGTATATCAGTCATGTAGTTCCCATCATACAAGCTCTGCTTAGTTTGGGGCTAGATGATGCTGTGTGAAAATGTCTAGAACTATTAATGAATAGCTGGGGCAGGTCAGGTGAGCGTCAGATGCTACGATTTCAAAATAGATTACCTAAATTTCTCACTTCATGTGATTAAGAGAAGAATTTATGTTTTCGTAAATTTTTTTTATAGAAATGAGCGCTTGTGGCCAAGCCTGTTTTGTTTCATAGCTTCGAATTATAAGTTCACTAGCTTCTGCTCACGGCTTCGCCCGCGTGGTACCACAGTGTGGTAACACAGAACTCATAGTTTCTGATAAAACTTTGAGTACGATACAGAGAATTCTAGAGTGGGGTCAGGATGATGTATGTGATTATAGGGTGTATATTTAAAAAACATCACCCCATTGGAAAACGGCCAAAGTAATTAGGTATCTATTTCTTATATTTGGATCCCAAACCTCTCCGAAACATGTACGAATTAAAAAAAAATTGGTTAATCCAAAACAGCTTAATTTCAACTGATAAAACTATAAATAAATCAATGTATTTTTATCCTACAGTCACATGGTTACGCATAATCTATACTTGGAACATTGCAAAATTTGCCATTTCTCACAATCGGCTATTGTTCATGCCAAATATACCACCAAAGTATTTCATTCTAGACTTGAATATAGGTCAGATAGATCTAGACGTTGGACGCTTCCGACATTCTAGATGTACGTAGATGCTCCTTTATGTCACGTAGGCACGTAGACGTAACGTGACGAAGCAGCTAGCGGCCTTCGCTTCCATCTACGAGCTACGCAAAGGTCTACGTGACGTTTATTTTTATCAATGGGGTTAACTGTAGATGGTAATGATGCAGATAAATTTTTTTTAAGGAAATCCTATCCTACTATAAAATATTATAAACGCGAAAGTTTATAAGGATGGATGTTTGTTACTGTTTCACGCAAAAACTACTGAACAGATTTCGACGAAACTTTACAGTAAAATAGCTTATACATCAGAATAACACATAACATACATACATACATATATATGTATAGTCACGCCTGTTTCCCGGAGGGGTAGACAGAGACCAAGGATTTCCACTTGCTACGATCCTGGCATACTTCTTTCGCTTCGTTCATCGTCATCAAATTCTTCATACAAGCTCGACGGTTTAGTGTACTTCTGACCTGGCCTTTCTCTAGAATATCTCCAATTTGGTCAGAGTACGTTCGTCGAGGCCTTCCTCTTCCAACAATCCCGTTCACGTTCGCCTTGTATACTTGTTTTGTTAATCTAAGCTGTTAAGCTGCTTCTTATCCGGGTACCATGCGGATGAAGCCATGGGCAGAAGCTTTTACTATATATATACATAGTGAATTATAAAACATGCATATCACAGCGGCAGCACGGACTTACCAGGAGGTTACTAGTCCTTATCTCGATCATTAGCAAGCCCAGGTAATTATAGAGAGGAAATATTTTTGAGTAGTTTATCATATTTCCTAGACATCGATATCTTAATCTAGTAGACCGTAAAATAACTGGAAAGAAGATAATCCGATCCAACATCCTACTAGAGGATGAGGATGATTCGATTGGTTTCACGTTCATGATTTCCACGACGTCGGTGATGGGTTTATCACATAAACGTACAAAGTGTGATAGAAAATCCTTTTACATTTAAAAAATAAAACATGAAGTTAAAAAAAAACTAAAAACACATCACGCATAAAAAAAACAGAATTCCACTATCCACAACCTGGCTCCATCATCAGACCCTCGTTACCAAGCCCAATCTGTTGGACTCGTCAAAACGAATCATGAGCCCAAACTCGAGGGGCTTACTAGTAGCCACTGAAGAGTTCCACTATACATCTCCTGGCTACATCATCAGATCGGCTCCAAGATAACAAATTATAGTAGTCTCATTTCGATACATAAATTCATAAGTTCATAATTCATAAGTTTCATTTCGATGCGACATTAGAAGTAGGTTAAAATTGACTTCCTAGATTTAATTACTATGTAATTGTTTGTTTTTTGTTTGTTAGTTAGTTACAAGTGAAGCTAATATAAGCGTGTAAAAAAATAGATTCACTCGAAGCATCAACATTGTTTGTAAACATTTTTCCAAGAAATGCTCCATTCTATGGAATCAACAAAGTCAAAACAACGTCGTTTTCTAATATCTAAATAGACTAAGATACGAAGACTTGTATACAGTCTATCTGTGAACGTGCTCATGACAGAGGTTAAGAATACAGGGGCTACTTTACTTCAGCTGCTTGCCAACCTTCTAAAGACAAATATAAATATAATAATAATATAAACATTGCTGGACATTTTTCACACAGCATCATCTATATGTAATAGGGAATCACCAATGGGCAGAATAAATCACTTAACTCATGTAGTCATAAGGTTGAATTCATAGTCGGGGGTTGAACAGTCCCCCAAAATCCATCATTCAGCATTTGCCTTATGTCTGGGTGCATAAAGGTTGAGTTCGCACTTAAATTTTTAATTGGCGCCTGAACAGTCCCCTAGGGAAGCCACTATTTGACTATAAATTTGGGCCATAATGGCCCGTGGAAGACACTTCGTCTGCGTTGAGGCGATGAGGTTATTCGATCATGTAACTCACCAAAATTAAGATTAAAATGAGAGAATTATACAAATATAGCTTCTGCACACGGCTTCGCCCGGACGGTACCCAGATAAAAAGTACCCTATGTGTTATTCTGATGTATAAGTTATATTACTGTAAAGTTTCATCAAAATCCGTTCAGTAGTTTTTGCGTAAAAGAGTAACAAACATCCATCCTCACAAACTTTCCATTTATAATAGTAGTAGGATTTTTAAAGGGCTATTCAACGCATAAAGTAAATATTCACGATCAACCTAGAGTTTTCAGCTGCGCACGCGCCGCCATACCACATGTTTATAGTTCAGGTATTTGCTTTTACGATGCCCTTGTCCCTGCGAATGCGGTCAGATGGTATCCTATGTTTTATGACTTTTAAAACATAAAAACTGTAATATGCTCCGGTATTATGTTTAAGAGTTATCATATTTATGTTCAATCTTTGTTATTGCTATAATACTTTTCATTTACATTTACTAATAATTTTAGAGTAGAGCTACAAGGAATATCCTTTTATCTTCCTACTACTATTTTAAACACGAAAGTTTGTGAGGATAGATGTTTGTTACTCTTTCACGCAAAAACTACTAAACGGATTTTGATGAAACTTTACAGTAATATAGCTTTTACATCAGAATAATACATAGGGTACTTTTTATCCGGGTACCACGCGGGCTAAACCGTAGGAAGAAGCTAGAGAGACATAAATCGGATGAGAAGATCCGAACACCCTGCTCAGTGGAGCGTATTGTTTTTGAAAATATTAGTTATACTAGAGCAGAATTAGCCCTAAATGTAAATTTAATAGAAAATGATCCATCTTTTCCAAAGGTGACAGATATTATTTTTTACTAGCGACCCGTCCTGACTTCGCACGGGTCATCCAAACTTTTCCGGTGGATTTTCCTAAAATTTTCTTTCATGCAAACCTAGTACTGACAATTAAAAAAATTGTCAGGACAAGGTCGCATGTATGAAATCTTTCATACATGCGGCAATTGATTTTTATTATTTCTGAAAACATTATTAAATAATCATAATGATTTAGGATTTTCAGTGTTATCAGTTATCAGACAAATTATTTATGTGGAGGCCCTGTTATCTTAAACTCGTTATGTAACGAAATACGCATTTATCCCGCTACCTACTTTATCAATCATACGCCAACGACGAGATTAGATACTATATAGCAAGAGATATAGAGTTGTTTCGAGGCATAAAAACTTGTACGCAAACAAAGAAAAATACATTAATACCAGTCCATTGTTATAAATAGTAATTCAGATACGAAAATTAATTACTATGCATTTTTTTTTAATAACTAAAGTGGCAAACAAGCTTATGGCTTATCTGTTGGTAAGCAGTTACCTTATACGACGTTTGCAACACAAAAGGTAACTCACGCGGTGCCTACCCCAAATATTACGCGTGAAATGTCTTATGTGCCTTTAATTTCAGCGGCATCCAATACCCTTCAAATCGGATCACAGTAATAGGAGCATTACTGCTTGGCGGTAGAAATAGATATGATGGTGGTTCTTACCCAGACGAGCTTTTGCACAATGAGCTCTACTATCTAATTAATTTAGTGATTTTATTGTTTATCGTCATTATTAACAGCCTGTAAAAGTCCACTACACACTAGTGAATATAGGCCCTCCTAAATAATGTCATGGAATGACCTATAGGGCCACTTCTTTCCATGAGAGGGTGGAAGAGCCCTGATAGAGGAGACCGTACTCTTCGTTGCCTGTTTCGTGGTCACCGTTCGAGAACCTATCTTCGCTCAGCGGTTTCCCGTTCTGCGAACAAAACTAACCGGTAAGTTTTGTTCAAATAGATTTTATTGATGAGATAATTGCATCAAACATCCGAACTTGCTCAACAAAGGTTGAACAAAGGTGTCCTGGAAGAAAAATCTTGTTAAGGTTAAGCACACCTTTGTAAATGTCCTATATGTAAGTTTTTTGTCTGTATTTTCTGTTCTTTGTTGTACACAACAAAGAATAAAGTAAAAATATAAAGAAGTTTCGCATGTTATACTTGTTGGATTTATAATCTGTGTTTGGCTGACAGCTGGTACGAAGTCATAAACAAGAAGTGAAGTGAAGTGGGAATATCCAAAGTAAAAGTCTCTATGTTTACTAAGTATTTCGTAATTTTTATGAGTTGCTAAGTGAATCTAGTGGTACTCATTAGATGCGCCGTAAACGGACTAACCTACTTAATTACGGTTGTAAAATACCATGTTTTATGCAAGACCACGAGTCTACTGTCCGGCAGACAACAAATAAAAAAATATTGTTTTTAAGGTTATTTTTTAATCATAAGTTGAAAATACTGGTACGGCTTGACGGTATAAAAGAAAGTCGGTCCCGGAGCGGGACGAATTCAGCTCAAGAGGTTAAAATATGTACCTATTAAGCAAAAGTGTTATTAAAGTGTGTGACAATTCACACATAACACTTCGTAAGATAATCGGTAATCGGTAACCGTAACGCCAGTTAGAATCTACGGACGATTACCGTAGATACTAACTGGCGAAGGTACCGATTAAGTTTCAACTAATTCCGAGGGGTCTTCAACAGGTGACTACGACGCTATACCTCCGCAAAATTTCATTATCATCATCAACAGCCTGTAGAAGTTTGGGCATAGGCCTTCCCCCAAAAAGTGCCATGACGAACGATCTTGTGCCATCTCCACCCACCGGCTTCCCGCAACCTCTTTGATATCTTCGGACCATCGGGTGGGGGGCCTTCCTATAATGTGTCTTCTGGTTTGTGGTCGCCATTCGATTTATTTATTTATTTACCTTTCTTCCCTAGCGGTTATGGGTTCTGCGAGCTACGAGCATTGCCACTTCAACTTACTAATACTAACATAGTTCTATTTTTTTTTAGTATACGTAAAAGTTGTGGTGATTTTTCAAAATGCAATGCACCAATGTTGCTAAAACTGAATGTTATAAATATGTTAGATAAAATGTTTAGGTAATATAAAAAAAACTCGTCATAACACAAGAAATAATCCTACTACTATTATAAACGCGAAAGTTTGTGAGAATGGATGTTTGTTACGCTTTCACGCAAAAACTACTGAACGGATTTCAACAAAACTTTACAGTAATATAACTTATACATCAGAATAACACATAGGCTACTTCTTATACTGGTATCACTCGGATGAATCCATGGGTAGAAGCTAGTAAACTATAAAAAAAAACAGGAAACTTAAGGTAAATTAAATTAGAAACTTCATTTCACCTTACCTTGCACGGGGAATTACAGTCAATTAATTATAAATTCCCAGATCGCAGTGGCCTGAGCATGCATTTAACCTTATACAGGATGCCCCGGGACTTGGATTTTAAGCTTGCGGGGCGATCACACTAATTTCCCATGGCTGGTATCATCGGATGGGATGAATCGTATCACGCTAATTTGTAAGCTGGATGAGCCATAGATGGACAATGCGAATGAACAAAATTGGTTTCATATTTGACGTTCCGTATTTTGGAGGGATGAGCCATTAAAATAAGGAACTAGTGTCAAATTGATTGCCATCTCGATAGCCATGAGTTAGTGTGATCGCCCCGCTGAACGGGGTGATTCCGACGATGAATGTACGGATAACATAGTGATCTGGGACACCCTGTTGGTCCAATCACAGTCGTAAACTTATTTAAACAAAAAGAGGACAAACTTAGGGCTTAGACTATACCAAATAAAATGAAAAATCATGCGGCAAGGTGCGAAGAGCACTCAGAGCATGATTACAGTCAGGTTCAAAGACACATGCACACTACGAATATTACCAAAATAGTCATATCCATTTGAAATCTAAAGATTTTGAACAGCGCTGTAGAGAATTATATCAATACACAGTCCTACCGCGGTGCTAAATACATGAAAGATATAATGCTGGGGGAGGTGTTATACCCTGAGCATGTACCTAATACTGCTGATAACTGCCCATCTTTTCCATCTAGTCAGCATTCTTGATTGATGATCAAAAGTACATCAGTCTCGGTTTGATCTTCTTTCAGTAGAGTTGTGCCAGGACACTTGCTAGATTATCATAGAAAATTATCCTAGAATATCCTTGAATATCTATAATAAATAGTTTTAAATATGTCATAGCAAGTGTCCCATAACAGTAAGCAAATTGAGTATATTATAATTAAGTTTTAAAAGACCGAAGGCACGATGGGATCAGAACGACGCTACTGCTTCGTCCACACATGCGAGTCGACTCGACGTCCAGTGCCTCAAAGTACAGTCTCCGCAGCACCGTCCACTGAAAAGCATGTCGCTCCAGGCAGGGCTTGCTAACATAATTTGTCCCGCAGCAGGAATCTAACCTGCACCTTATTCGTCCCAGCTGGCTATTCATACGCTGCGCTACCGAGGTTGTCAAATAATAGAACAAGATATTTATTTTGGTATCTTCTGGATCAGTATTGTCAATTAAATATCCAAACGGAACGACTATCGTTGGTGATAGAGTCAATCTTAAAAAATCCAAACTAACAGATAAATAACTTGATAGAAATAATGTCGTGGGTCAATAAAGATCTACTCAAAAGTCCCAACGCTCGTATGACGTTGGGAAAACGCTCAAGTGAAAGGAACGTCATGCGTCGTGGTACTTCCCAAATCACAGTTCATAAGTCGTCGGGTAAAAAAATGGGTGCTGACATTTTATATCGGACTTTTTTCAACTTCCCGTTAAAGTAGTTTAAATTTTTCCTGAAAATAATATATTTTAATGACAAACAGCTCCTAACTATAGGTAAATGCTGAGGCAGGTAACTTGTGTAGGAATATTAGACTAGCTGCGCCCCGCGGTTTCACCCGCGTAGGTTTCGATTTTATACTCGTGATAACTTCGAAATTAAATGTCTGATTCAAATTAATTAATAAGTATTTTATTGCTACATAAATACGCTTAATGATAAAAGTATTTATTTGAATAACAATTAATACTACGATACGAATGTAACCAACTTTTGTTTCTACCCGCGATTTAATTACATTTTAGAACACAAAAGCTGCTATTGTGACCTAACTATGGTAGTAAGATATATTCCCTCGCTGACTTTTTTGTAGGTATGAGTACTTTAATTATGTAGTAAATCATTTTTATGTATCATCAATAATTTTCTCAGCGCACGCCAAATAATAAATTTTATAGGCATCATTTTACTACTTTGGGTTACATTATTGCAATTTTCTTAAGAATCTCTATTTTTTTGAAAATAAATTATAGCCTAGTTACTTCCTGATAATTTAGCTTTCATTTGGTGGTAAAATGGTGAAAATCGGTCCAGTAGTTTCGGAGCCTATTCGATACAAACAAACAAACAAAAAAATATTTCCTCTTTATAATATTAGTATAGATTAGTCTTAGTATAGATTTACATGACACTATAACTTAAGCGCCTCTCTGACTCACACAGCCTACCTAGATATTTGTTTCACGCAATTTTTATTGATGTGGTTTATTTACCTTATGTGGACACAACTGATTGATGGTCACAGCTAGTTATTGCTAACCGCATTTACTGGCAGGGGGAAATCTTTAGGGGAGTAAATAAATACCTAACACAGAGGTGGGTATCTAACACAGATTATTCTTCTTGTATTTAGACACTGAAGTATCCGAGCATTGTCTAAAACAATGCTGGAACTTTTGAGTGGAGCGTTACTGACGAACTGGTAAATTTCTTGGATTTATTAAGTGGTAACAAACCACTTGGATAAATCCTAGATATGTCTGAAATGCAACCCCTAGAGAATGAGAAGTTGGTGTGTCAAAAACCAGTGCCCCTTAGCCTCCCTTATAACTCAACTGGGTTCTTTATTGCTAACATTTCGATTCGATCTTGAAATAACCTTTGATTTAATAATGCTGGACATAATACTGGACATTTTACACACAGCATCATCTAGCCCCAAACTAAGCAGAGCTTGTATTATGGGAACTACATGACTGATATATTACATATACACTTTTTTTTGTAAATACATGCATATTATACATAGAAAAACACCCACATCTGAGACAAATATTTGCAGATTTTACAAACATTTGTCTCATGACAGGAATCGAACCCGCAACCTTTTGCGTCTCAGGTGGACTTTCACCCACTGCGCCACAGAGGTCGTCGAATGATTGTGGCCGAAAGTCCTAGACAAAGATGAACATAGAGATTTTTTAACCAATTCTATAATTTTGTTATTCTATCACTTAAGAAATTTATTTCCAACTGTGTCTAGGTACTGAATTAGTTAAGTGGGCGTTAGCCACGCCCACTTCTTGGTTTTGTTCTAGGAATGAAAAAAAAAAGAATTTTGAAAGTGTCTCTAGGACTCCGCAGTCCATTGTATTCGCAATCTCTAACGGTAATGATCCGAAAATTTTGGCTGGTAGACTATTTACTTTCTTACTTTTTATAGTCAGTTATTATGACTGAAAGAATACAGTTTATAATACGAATAACCAATCACCTAACAAACTGGGTGGCATAACAAACTTACCAATAGATCAGTCCAAGGATTCTATATCGAAACACTTTGGCTTGCAGACATATTTCTAGGAAAAAGTTGGTTTCCCTAGGTCCGAAACTTCTAAAAACATTAATGACTAATCCTTACATATTCTTATTTTAACTGTGGCATGTTATCAGCGGCGCCACGCACACAGTTCTAACGAGAGTGACGTGAACAACGCCGCGTGGAGGGGATTTGAAATGTTCAACTTATATTAGTGACAGCCGGCGAACCTGCTCATACGTGAGTCGACCGCGCTCGAGAACACTTCGCGAAAAATGTGCAACATGTGTACCAGAGACGAGACTATCGAGGCGCCGCCGCAGCCACCAAAAGTTTCCAGAATTGTGGAAAAGATGAAGAAGAAACATAACATTGTAACCGACCCCGCATCTGACGAGAAACAGAGAGAGGTGGAATACCAACCCGACCTTCTTGCCGTTTCAACTCAATTCTCTAAGGTTGCATACGACATCTTCAAACGAGGGCTGGTGCGTCTGCAGGAATCGAAGGCTTATGTGTGAGTAATCTATCTGTGGGGCTCCTGCCACCTCTGTTTATCGGTTCGTTCAGATGCCTCTGCAGGGGTCGATTGAAAAGGAAACTATTTATATTTTGCTCAACGCGGTATTTTTTCTTTAATCGAATGCACAGAGTATAGATACACACAGAGCTACCACAGATAATATAATATTTATTAAACTATGGGTTGAGTTTTTCACACTATCTGACTTGAATTTGCGCGTTTTCATGAGAGCGTGTTGTGATCGTAAAACTTTCGCGCAAAGCCACAAGTACTAAGCTACCTTACCAGAGCCTATAATTTCTTATGTGTTAAATAAGAATCCTTTTCACCATACCGGTAAAAGCCCAATTGGTCACAAGTCCTTTTCAACGCCCCAACTTAAATCATGCATCAAAAATAATGTTAAGAATCTTGAACATGCGTTGTTAAAATACTCGCAATCATTTTTTTTTCTAGATTTTAGTGTAGTGGCAGGCTATCAGGCAAATAATTTAAAAGCAAATGCGTTTCATTTTCAGTTAGTTCAACCATGCACGTCAAAAAACACTCAGAACTTTTTAAACAATCAAGACTCTACCAAGAAAAAACTTTGTAGCGTGACAAAATACGAGCTGATAATTGAAGTACCTACCTTAGATACGTTTTCAGTCAGCACAAATCTACAAAAACGGTATAATTTTCCTAAAAATTTCAAAGAACTAAATAAAAGTTAATAAGTTAACTAAATAAGAACGGAAACTTACCTACGAGTGTCACTTCACTTGTTTATCTCTGAAATACTTGGCAATCTACCAGAAGGGCTTCACTTAAATCAATAACGATGTAGCTCATGATTTTATGATTCACCTTAGATACCTACAAGGTACCTATTTGGTACAAAAATAAAACAATAAACTCCCTGCTATCGTTCTTTACGCCCGTTTTAACGACCCAACTGAGTTTCACGTAAAACAAGATATTTAAACACAGTACTATAACAATAGAAAGGTGACATTGCAAGTTTAAAATACTACTAATAGCAATAGGTCAAACTCTGACATATAAAAACATCAAAATGTTTGCAACGGTCTGTAGATGGCTAGCTGTTTCATCTGTATTTTTTGTATATACCTACTTGTCAATAGTTGTATGAATAAATGTATACTAAACCAAAAAAAAAACATAACAGTTTAGCCTGATATGTTTTAGACACGAACATTTTCCAGCATATTCTTATAACAATGGATATTATATCCCGGGAAAATATCCAGTTGCGAATCTGCACCACAGTGTTGAGTACTTTCCGAAACTAATTTGCACGGCCAACCGTAAAACCAAAGAGTTATAAAAAACTGATTAGTTCCGAATATAGAGGCACTCTCTATGCACCAAAACGAGGTCAGCTGTCTGTCTGTGTGTCACGGATTTGCGAACAGCCTCGAGAAGAAACAAACATACGAAATAGACCACACATTGTTTGGTAAAACAAATTCTTTAAGGTTTTATTTTACATATTGCAAAATGTTAGTCCGAAAACAGCCAAACAGGTACTATAAGTAACTAAACGTTGGCACAAAAATGATCAAAAGAACAATCACATAAATTGATATCTTGACTTTACAAAAGTACAACTTGTCACGCTAAACTACATTCTATTCAAACTGATAAGTGATAAGCGAAGTGATGAATTGCAGAGGTTTTGAGTTGCAAAATCAATTGAAAAAGCTTACTAGTATGTACTTGGTACCACCTATATAAAATAATGAAACAGATGACCTGAAAAGCAGCATATCATAGAAATAAAATTTCGAAGACATGTAACACGTTCATGAAAGGAGTTTCTACGAGGCCTCACCATTGATCACTAGGCATTTTACCTTGTATGATCATTACCTAATGCAGGTGTCAAAAAAAAAAAAAATACCGTTGACATGACGAAGAAAACGACATGCTTGATAGATTCTACTCGTATGTAGGAAATAGGACAAGCGATTTGCTTCATTGGAATTGAAAGCAATCAGTGTGGCTCGTCGTATCAAGGAACCATTTATTATATCTGAATATGGGTCTCATTCCCATATTCAGATTAATGCGACCTGGTACGATACTATTTATTTTGTAGGATACTATTAAAGTGGCGCTTATTGCCTACCTAGATGAATAAAAAATATCAGTTTATGAAGTTTTATACTTGATCCAATCTGACTATATGATATCCCAAAACTGATCAATTACATACCTTCTTCTTTATTAGCAACAAACATCCAGCCATCCAGCCTTACTTTCGCATGTAACACTAGAGATCACACCAGTGCCATTGACCTTGGCAGGTATCATTCGGTGCTGATGACCGAGCTCCGCCACCATTGGTCCATTGGTCCCTATCCAATTCATTCAATAACTTCCGCTAGCCAGTTGACAAGTTTTCGGCGTGAAAATTAGATTTCAGGAAGTTAATGCGATAGCTATGGGCTAATATGGTGATTCACTTAAAATTTTCTAAAAGCAACAGAGGGATAGAATACACAATGACTCATCCTTATCACCCCTTTTTTTAAAACATCCTCAGTTCATTCATCTATCCTGTAAATTTGATTCGTAAATCCAATAGCTTCACCGTAAAGACAAGTAACTGGAAACTTGAAATGATTCCAAATTTTCGCACTAAATTTAAATATTGCTCTCATACTATCCAAAATCTTAGAATGGATCATCTGGCTTTTCAGAACAGCAACCTCATATAGAAACTGTCGAAGTCAATAAAGGAAAACACAAAGATCATAATAATCTATCTGTATTAGGGGTTATCTATACTTCTTTGCAATTTTCACCGACGTATTTTTACCCTTCGGGTACGATGTACTAGCAAACAGGCAGTTTTTAAATTAAATTTATGATTCAAACGATTTTTACTCCATTTAAAAAGATTAAATTATATTTACATTTGTTTAAACTTAAACACCAATTTAACTTGAATATTTAATAACTTATCTTATAACTTACTTATTTTAAATGGATGTCATGCATGTTCATTGAGTAACACACAAGGCCAACTTCAATAAATACTCAATAATTTAGAATAAAGCGAACTTCCTTAATCGTTTTTACCTTCAACTGCTTCTTCTAGTATTCTTCATTTAATTAATGATCATAGTAAAACGATAAGTAATTATTTGTTTTACAATGAAGCCTATGTAAAACTTGATGATCATCTGACCATTAGCGGAATGGGCATTCCTCTATGCTTATCTTTATTCCTGCCATGCCAAGCAAATGTCTCATAGCAGTGCCTATCCATAACAAGATCTATGAGCCTATCTCCCAACCTTTCCCTTTTTGTCCTATCAAAATGGCTTCAGATGAGCTTATCTCCAACCTGAAGCATCAGCTACGTGTGGGCAGGCACGTAGTAACCACCCATGTATACTGTTTATATGACTCCTGATGATGTTATGCAAATCTTGAGACTTTAATTGACTTTTTTTAAAGAGAAATTGAACCTAATTGTCTTCGTTATAAGACCGAAGCCATTGTTTTCATTCAGTTGCAGAGTAGACGGCTCGTGCCGCGTTCACACGGTAAATGAACGCAGGAAATGAGATTTATAATTTGTTTATTCAATCAGTGGCGGTAGGTTAGTAGTATGACTAGAATGTAGGGTATTTAATTTATTGTTGAACAATATTGTAAATCAACAAAACGAAACAATTCAACAAACTACGATGAAAAGCAAAACAACTTGAAAAATCACCACTTTTTCGGAGCGGAATAAAGTTTTGAAAATCATCCACTACTTTGCTGTTCTGCTTCGAGTCATATTCCATTATCTTTTTCTTTAGCACAAAGACTTTGATTTGTCAGCTTCTAGATTCAATTCATATTTCTAGATAGAAAGTCAGCAGGGATAACACAAGTACCAAAAAATTATGTACCTATTGATACAATACAAAATAAGAAAGGGTAGCAATGACTGTATATCTTTATCCTTTGCTAAAGACGAGATAAAAACTGACGGCATCAATAAAATAGTACACAGATTGATCATATTTATCATGTGACGAGACGAAAAAGATAAACTAAAATCTCTAAAATATTGCCAAATCTTAAACGATCGATCTTTGCCGCCTAGTTATTTTGTCGGGAAAGCATATAAATGTGTTCCCCCATAACTGTTCAGAGGCAGATAGTTTAGATAGGCCGATAGATATGATTTATAAAAAATGATCTATAAATATGTTTTTGGGTATTTCCCTATAAGATTTTCTTTATCAAAACAAATCTATAGAACTAGGAAAAAAATGTATTTTCCCTGTATAGGTTATCTGAAGATCATTTGGATTTTTCACTTTGCGCAGATAAAGTTATCTGAAGATCTACTGGTTTTTTCTTTTTGCGCAGATAAAGATAAGTTGTGACGTAAACTATCTAAGATTGACAAGTCCCAAGTTCCCTTGTGATAAAAGCTGAAGATTAAGTGTACCTACAAGTGTTTTCCACCAATTTAAAAGTTACTACATTTGGCTAGTTTGCATCAATACTATTTGAAATTGAAACTACGGCTAGTTACCATTGTTTTTCGGGAGTATTTCCAATTTTAAAAAGAATCTCCGACTACTATGTAAGTTCACTAAGTTTCAGTTCTACATATAAAACCATTTTCGTTAAGATATTTTCAGAGGCATAAAATCTGAATGAAATCGTGCTAAGTTATGCTATCGGTAACGAATATTATAAAACTAACAAGCTATCGAAAAATGATTTTATGATCTTCTCTAGAGTGCTTCCCCGTTCGACCCAAGATTTTTCTACCCAATAGGTATTTTGCTCCGTTCGACCCAGAACATTTGATTCAAGTTACCCCTTGTACCCACACCTACTTATTGCTAATTTCTTTTGTTTAAATTCAAATAAATGACACAGTGAAACAGTAGAAGGGTCAGCAGACAAAAAAATTTAGATACTTATAAATATGTTTATTAAATTTTCTATGTTCAACTTTACCAATAGATCGCAATGCAACATTGTAAACGAGATTATTGCAATGCAGACAAAATTATTATGAAGAACATTCGAAATTAACATTGTGTCTTTAACTGACCCGCTTAATTAAGTAGGAAAGTACCGACTTAAAAAAGAATCAAGGCACTTGAAATACCCCACTTGAAAAAAAACCAAATATTTGTAAAAATGGGAATTTATTACAAAGTGCCCGTTGAATCTTGTTGTTTCAAGTGCATTTTTGTTATCAAAGATCACGCAAACTGACTATATATACCTACACGTTGCATATGTATTTGCAGTCCGATAAAACGTGTTTTGACGTCACTGGTGTACGACATCACTCGCGTAATCAAGGCACCTGTCAGAGAACAAAAAATATTTTAAAAACCTCGGAGCTATAAAGGCACTTTCACACTGACTGCAGTTACTTTGCTGAAATTGAAGCGGCCCTGTTTGATGATATTTTAGTAAATCGCGGTGGCGTTAACGAAACGTCAGCCGATAAAGATTAATTCGAACGGACCAGTGAACCGACCGGTTTTTAAGCGGTGCCGGTACTAAAATGGATAATTCTTATTATTAGCTTTTTACGAGTCTTAAACGCGTTTACCTTTTTTATTATTTCCCCGACGTTTCGACTGTATTGTAACAGTTGTACGTGATCACGGGATATCGAGAAATTAAGGCAGTCGCCGCAACTACTCTCATAATCGTAAGTAATCGTTTTTTTATCATCGAACAGCAATGTACCAACGTTTTTAAACATCTACGTTAATTAATCGTGCTCTGCAGTGACTGTATTTTTATCAGGAACTCATTTTCTTCAGTTACCTTATAAGCGGGTGGTTGGCGCCGGATTTCTTCGTTATTTATGAAGAGACACAACTGGTCGTCCTACCGTACTGAATATTCATTCCATTTTTACCGTGGCATTTAAACAAATTGCTCAGTAATCGGCAATTTATTGTTTGTAATGAGCAGGTATGATTATTTTATTTTGCGATCTTTTAAGATATAGTCTGAGGACGCCTGTAGGCGAGGACAAAAGTATGGCCCCAGTCAAAGTCAATATGTTTTTTTATTCGCTGAATTTACAAGGATTATTTGACATTAACACAGTACCTAACTAATGTAGCATTCGGATGACGTAGCAACTAGAGCAATTATGAGTTTAGAAGCAGCTTTAACTTTGCATAATTCATTTATTTATTTAGTCTTTGAAATCTAGTTAAGCTAAGGTTGACTTCGTTAGATCAAAAGAACTCACAAGTGTATATATACCAAATCGAAAAGTCAACAGCAAAAAATATTATCCTTGACTTTTTGTCTCTGTTTGCTTGCCAAAAGTCATTACACAAATTGCTGAACTAAAAATAATGCAACGAACACTTTTAAAAAAGATTATTCCCGCAGTAACATCGACTCAGCTGATTTCTACAACTTCATAAATCTCTAAGTAGGTAGGTATACAAGTATCAGACGTCATAATCACGTCATCACAAGGTCACAGAACGCTGGTTGCTGACCTGTACGCTGTCGTGTATTACTAGCACATAGTGATATAGAATTACTTTGCACCTGTGTAAGTATTGTGATGATAATACGAATATTAAGTCTATTAAGAAATAAATAAATTAAAAGCAGTGAGCGAATTGCTAACTAACTGATTTGTGTACTAGTTTTTTGATAATTTAATAAACTCAGCATTTTAGCGCTTACCTTTTCTTTGATTCAAAGGATAATCTCAAGTTAAATAAAAATATGCTTGTCAATGATTGAATGAATGAATAATATTTATTTGCAAGAATATAGGTACATTATTATTTTTACATAGGTATAGTCAGCTTCTCTATATTCGACATTTTGGTCGTGTAAATTTTTACATATACCTAGATTTATTAAATATATCAAATTTATAACTACACAAAATTTACTAGAATTAAAATACTTACATATTAAAATGTCATGCAAGCTTATTATTTAGATAGGTAGTCATTAATTGAATAAAAACAATTTGTCTCTTACAATAAAATAGTCGGTATTTTGGTTAGTTAGATACTTGCTAGATAAAGATAGTAGGGGGTGAGGCTGTCGTTGAGCTATTTTCGTTTGATAATTATGATGTTAAAGAACTTCCTCGTGACTGATATGACTACGTGTCATACAATTGTGATAATCACATAAACTAGGTAAATTTGAAGAGCGTAGACGGGAGTGGTAATTCAACACTATCTATCGCGGGCGTAGTAGGTACAAATAATAGAAGTGGCTTCCATTTCCTTATCAAACAGGGTCAATCAGGTAAAATTTTCCGAAGAAATACTTCACGTGTTCGAAATAAAGTCAAAAGTTATTAAAAGTTACAGTTGAAAAACAAAAGATTATATATAAATGGAGATGCTGGGATTTGAACCCAGGACTTTCAGCATGCGAAGCAGACACTCTACCACTGAGTTACATCCCCGTTGAGAGAATTGGCGAAATAACGAAACGTTTTCCAAAATGAATCTTTGTCTGAAGTTTTATTGGATCTAAACGCTACAAAATTAAAAAATGCGTTCAATTCCTTATCATCATGTACAGTCTGTCTCATCCCACTGCTGGTCATAGGCCTCCCTTCGTTTGTACAATCCATGATGAAATATGCGTCAGTAAACAATATTCGTAGCATGTCTACGATGGTTCTACGAAATTACGCGATACTTCATTAAGATATGCTTATGTTCTAGTTTGCGTAAAATATAGCTACGTGTTGATACTTTCTACATGCGTGACGTTTGACTGAATCTATACGCAATTAACCTACGCATTTGATATTGCTGTACCGTTTGGCCAAAACACATGGTTTTTGAGTGACAGAATTAAATTAACTTATGGATTGTTTAAATAGAGATTGGGATTGATTGATCGAGGAGGTTTTCTTTTGATATATACTTATTTTACAACTAATAAAATGTATAGTTATTAACATTACATTAGGACGTTAACTCAGAAACATGTTACTGAAAAACTAAGTACGAGATAACCCAAATAAAAATAGTTAATTATTTTCTCACATAAGATGTAAAACAAAATATTTTTATAATTTGCAGCGGGATTTGAGCACATTTTATGTATTACATTATGCGTATATACATACTATTTTCAATTCATTTGCTAGCCTACCAAGAAAGGTGTGCTACAACATACATAAATATTGCTGGACATTTTTCTTACAGCATCATCTAACCCCAAACTAAGCAGAGCTTGTGTTATGAGAACTACATGACTGATGTACTACTTATATACTTTATATTTGTAAATACATACATAGAAAACACCCAGTCCCGGGACAAATGTATGCAGATCATACAAACATTTGTCCCGCGGCAGGAGTCGAACCCGCAACTTTCTGTGTCTCAGGCGGGCTTTCGCCCACTGCGCCACAGAGGTCGTCATTTTAATATTTTATTTTGATACCACTATTTTTTGTTTTTTATTTTCACGGTGGCAAAAGGCATCTTTTTTAATTCCTACGTAGGTGTTCCTACCAACTGTAGGTGTAACAAATCGAATTGCCAAACAATGTGCTGTTTTCATGCGTAAATGAATTACGATGACATTATGTAAGTAGGTAGGTAGGCACCTACCTCCTTGGTGGCTAATAACTTAAGATCTCATTTCCTGTCACGTTCCTCTGCCTACTTATATTAATATCCTTCTTTCATCCATAGATCCTGATATTTCCTTAACTTTCATATGCTCTAAATAATATTAACCTGTAATATTCATAAACTTCATAAAATATTTTAAATGTTTCCTTATTTTTTTATTAAAAAATATATATTACTACGCTAATTAAAAAAAACTAAAATGGCAAATGCCGAAAGTGGCAACGCCAAGAGAAAAAAAATGGGTGTGTCACTACGCCATCTTTGTTTGAACTACATACGCCGTAACTTTTTTATTAGGTAGGTATGTTTACCTATCACCGTGTCTGATAATTTATTTTTTACGTCACAAGTGATAATTGTTTCACTCATAATATTTAGACGGAGGTTTATGAAGATAACACAATATTCAGGTCATTGAACAGTTTTTTTTTAATTTTGCAGTTTCATAATTTGTTAGTGATGTGATAAAGGTGATTCATTCTGTGACTATGATTGATAGATAACTATATCGTTCTGTCAAACAATGCAAATAAGTTCGATATGAATCTACATACCTACTACCTTAACTGACACCGTCTGAAAAATATACATACGATAGATAGCTTCATCTAATAGCAATTTATTATGATTTTAAAAGTATAGTTTTTCACTAGTCTTCATTCAAGTGACATCTGAATTAAAACTTTGTTGAACCACAAATCAATGGTGGTTGGATTAATTGTATGGTCTCAGTTTAGTTTCCGTATCATCGCTTCTTCACTAAAATATTAATTTTATGACAGTTAATACTAATAATGCTAGACATTTTCACACAGCATCATCTCGCCCCAAACTAAGCAGAGCTTGTATTATGGGAAGTACATATTGGTTTTCTTAGCCTATTCAGAAATATCTTCTCGTTAACTTGATTTATACTATTTATCTAAAAAACAAGGTCTCTGCAAATATTTTGCAAGTTGCCTGTGAAAACAGGATACATTTGGCCAAAGCTATGTTTGGCTCTTCGCCACCACAAGCGCTCATGTGACTCCTATTTTTACCAGCTGCTAAATCCGTGAATACTTTTTTGCGCCTAGGTACCTACTTGTTTATATTTCTGTCATTTATTTGTCATCTGTCGTAGAAAATGTTGTTTCACATCGTTTTTCTTAACTAAGTGTTTAGTTTAAGAGCTTTACAATTCTATAAACCCCAACGTAGGTGCAGTCTACAGCTCATTTGAGCTCTTTTGAGACTCGGCTGGTATATTTCTTTACGGAGCTCTTGACACAGTTAAACACAGGACTTTGACACGCTTTTTTTTGGTTTTTTCTCGGTCATTCTACATTTCGTTTCGAATTATAATACCTTATTTTCCGCAGTCAGATAAAAGGTGACAGAAATGGGGAATAATTTGAGTGCGCCTGGAACAACGCTGTATTTTCTTTTCGTTGCAATTTTTACAGTGTTGCGTTTTACCCTTTAACGATAATATCAGCACGATTGCGAATATCGTTTTCGTGTTATCGGGTAAGCAGTGCCTTACGTGCTTCGCCACACGTCTGCCATTGCTTTCTATATTGCCGTGAGGTTGAGAAATTCTAAGGAATTGTAGGCAATGTTGACATGAAGTGGCCTCAGGTAGTGATCATTTATTTATTTATTTAAGCACACATTACACGTTACAAACATTTTAAAAAAATACAATATCTAGAATACAGTTTTGATATGGTTTGGAACATAATTTATGTGCGCACTCCAATACAATATAATGAGTAGGTAACAGTGTTGAGCAAACAAACAACTGTGGAGTATGTTTGAACAACATATTTATAAAAAATGAATGAATAAAAACGATATAAATGAAGTAAAGTACAGAAAAGTAAAGTAACTTAAGACAAAAACAATTATTAGAAAACTAGAAATTACAATAACCTATCTACTATCTACCTATTTAATGGACCTTAGGGCTCAAGACGCTACTATGTAAGAGCGTCAAATCCCCCGTTATAATGGAGGATGTCTTTAAGTGTTTTAATAAATTTACATAATTTAGAGTTAAAAATATCCAACTCCAAATTAACCTTTGACAACTCATTGTACTGTCGAGACATTCTTGTTAAAGGATTATAAAAAGAAATATTATTTCTATAAACGAGTAGGGTAAAGATATTGGTTTGATTAGATCTACGGGCACATTTAATATTGAATTAATATTGATCATGTGAAATATCAAAACTGAAGGTTCAATAGATGCGGCTCAATTAACCTAATGTCAGATATGTGCGCTTATTTGAAAACCAAGAAAATAAATAATTACGAACCAATAGAATATGGTGATATTTGACGTGACTTACATGAGGAATTATTTTATCTTATTCCGGCCCCTTCATAAAAGATCTATAAAAAATGAGTTGTTCTTTGAACAGGATGCGACTATCTACTGCAACTCAGTATCCATCAGAGGTATAGTACTATAATATGTGACCAGAGTAATCGTGACTAGCGGCAAAATACTTTGGAAACTGCGCCTAATTTTAATTTATCTTACTGATAAGTTGAGATAACTGATGGACTTAGTTCTCCGGAATTGTTATGTTATCTGCTAACAACAACATGTTATGATCTAAAACAAAATAGATATTGAAAGAAGGTACCTAAAGTTCAAACCGGACCAAACTAGACCAAAATGAAAACACTTCATATTACAAAGTAAGAAAACATAATTTTGTTACAGAAACAAATCCCGTCATGCGTTTAATTATAATGAACTTTAGTACCAATTATTTTGATATAGTCACAATACTTAGTCAATAGGTTTCTTTCAATGAAATCCCAAAGAAAATGCAGTATCGTATCGTTGACATAAATTCATAAGAACTAAATTAATTTAATATTTTACATTTGAATGAATTTACGCCGAATCCTCGCGGACATTGGAATTAAAATTAGAATTATTTATTCAGATAAAACAAAAAGTCTATAAACGCAATCTGAAATTCGCAATATACGTAATAATTTCATTTTTTCTATATGGATATAGTTACAAGAATTGTTTATTGTCACACTTATATGGATTAGCTATTTGGTTATGCTGGACTCAGAGGCTCAGAGTTGTTTGGAACAATAATTTATACCTAATTACATTTGCCAAAAAAGAGCAAACAGATAACTGTGTCGATGTCGTATCAAAATAGTTTATCTAAAATAAAAGGCTTAGGTATATTATTATTTTAATTGCCGCCACCCTACTGTCCTGAATGATTGTCCCAACCGTTCAACTGTTGCCAAAAAGCAAGCCCTCTTGCCACAAATAATACCATGAATAATTCAACCTGACTTTAGAACAATGAGTAAGTGCATAGGTACCGTAAATAATTCTCCACGTTTCAACTAAAATTGATTATAAATTCGCTATTGAACTTGAACTCAAGATTATGTGATTTAATAAATAAAGGGTACTCATTAATTTTCCACAATGTTCTATCATCAATTATTTCGAAAAAAGTATATATAAAAGTTGATTAAAATTCACAATTCCACTGTTGACAGCGCATTCATTGCTGTCAATTCTTAATTAGGTCAGTGTGTAAAATCAACTACCTACTTACGAAAAACATGTGACTCTATATAAATTGTTTGTACGCACGTATGAATACTTTTTCATGGGTGAAACCAAATAAAAACAGAAATTTTAGAAATATTTGCGAAAATGGGTGTAATACAAGATGTTACAAAATAATTTTATGTCCTCCATAGTCTTCTTTTAAACCATGCAAAGTAACTTAAAACAAGTCTTATAAACTCTTTTATTAATTATGAATTCCAAATTGAATTCATAATATATAAAAGAGAATAGATAATTTTTTTTTTTACTTATGTTACTTAATGTATGATTGAATGAATTGAATTGAATTAAATTATTAATGAATTATTATTAATATATTGTTAAATTAAATAAGCAAAGCTTATTATCTTTTAGTGATTAAGCAAGCTCATTTTAAATGCGTTCAAACTAGCTCAGCACGTATTAACAAAGGGTTATATATAAAGAGACTTATCACCATCTGTAGAAGTACCATGATGAACGATCTAGACTTCCAGCCACCGACTTCCGCCACCTTTAAGATATCGTCGTAGACTAAGGGAAGACAGCTCATTTTAATTGACAGAAAGCTAACTATGCTTAAGATTGAAGATGAAGCTACATTCTTTAATGACGTCCATTCATTGAAATCACTAATGCTTAGATAAAATCTTTAATTGGCTTTCAAAGAAATAAATTTCTAGACACTATTTATCAGGTAGGTTTCCATAGAAGTTCCCTAGAATAAGGAAATCTTTATCGCTAAGAGAAAATCAAACTCGTCAATTACTCGTCAGTAATTCATTCAATCAACGACAATTTAACAAGGACAATAGGTGCATTTCTCTGGGTAATTTTATAAGTACCTAAATAAATAATGATATTTTAACGTTCTACAGTATGTAACGAAACCCATACGAGCCAATAAAAAGATAGGTACACCAAGAGTTCTAGATTTTTTCACATCAAATCGATTTTCTCGAAAAAAATGTATTTTTTATGGACGTGTTAACAACACTGATTTAATACGTGCTTTGACAACACTTGCTATAACTTTGACACAAATGACAAACGTCAAAATTGTACCATTGTTACACCGGTTACTTTCCTGATTCGTTTCATAAACTGGGGAAATCAAATTATATAATTTTCCACGTGTGCGATTACACACATCATGTGCCTATAATGTCCTGACTGATCTTCCCGACTCGACCATTCAACTTTGCCAAAAAAGCACGCAAAAACCAATACCTTAAATAATTCAACCTGTCAGTGGAACAATTTATTTCTCACATTTCACCCAAAATCGATTAATTGCTCTTGCAAACCATTGAATGACTTAACCCAACATAATAATACCTTTTTGAACAGGTTTTTTTATACTTATGTATATGTGTTTTTTTTTTACTCGTAGTTATCGCGAAAGTTTTTATAATAATTATAATAATAATGCTGGACGTTTCACACAGCATCATCTAGCTCCAAAGTAGCACAAGCATGGCTTGTGTTAGGGGAACTACACGACTGAAATACTAGGTAATACCTAACTAGAATATAATTATAGGAGATACATTTTTCATAATTTTATTTTTTTGTACAGAATCGCTACTCGGACATCCCAGCCCTTCCACGTAGTGCTTGCTATTGTGGTCCTTATGATCTGGCTGACCCAGCCAGGCTCCACCAGCAGCCTTCGAGGATGGAAAGCATTGTACGTGGGGGCAGTGGCTACGCATTTTGGCGCGCAAGTTTGGATGACACTAGTTTCCGGTAAGTGTTTAGTACAGACCCATAGGGCCTATGTTATAATTCCATCCAACATAAATTTTATTATAAACTCATAGGGGTTTATATATATCAGTCATGAAGTTCCCATAACACAAGCTTTGCTTGGGCCTATATGATATTGTGTTAAAAATTTACCAGCATTATTTTATTTTTTTATGAAATCATCCGTTCACCTCTCCTACTTTGTTCACTTGAGTCATTTGCCTCAATAAACGAGGAACTTATCGGTAAAGTAATAAATATTTGAAATTGAGTTATCGAGTGTAACAATGTTGGTATAGTTTGATAAGAGCAATCTCTAGGGCATTACAGAAACAATAATACCAGACACGCTTGTAAAAACGGGAGAAACAGCAAATTTTCTGATCTTTATTGAACGAAATACATTGCTCTTTTGAAATGGCCACACACAACCAACATTACAAATTACACAAACGCATCCTGCTTCATTTTTTTGGTGAGCTCAGTCAGACAGGTCTTGCGCAAATGAAAAGACAAGCAACTGCATTATAATTGCATTTCAAGTTTCTGCGATCCTACCTCTACATATCGCAATCCGAATGTGATCTGTACTGAGAATCGTTTTCTTTACTGGACAGAATTTCCCACAAGAATAATAAGTTACTTACTTAAAAACAAACAAGAAGGTACTATTTAGGGCTGGGACCTCTTGAGGTTGTGTGTGATCAGATCAATAAATGATGATGGATAACAATTATATAAAAAATAATAGTAAATGTAGACAAAATAATTTAATTCTTTTAAATAATTTTCAGATAATCTAAGATTGTAACAAATTAGCCCTCACAGCCGATCAGCCAACAATATTAACAATTTTTTACCGTTCGTTTCGGTCGTTAGTTTTTTTTCACAAACCTCCCATCCCATCATTATCACTTTTTTTCCTTGTAGCATAAAGTTAAAGTTGTATTTACATCATTTAGCAATTTTAGACTTGAGGATCGTGCCGTTTTGGATACATTTCGTAATTTTGTAATGGAAAATAATTTGATCGCATGACTGCAACTTGCAGCACTTAGAACTCGCAGACACATTACGTAGAATCTGAAAAAATATTTGGAGAAAGACAAACCATTTTGCTGATTTCTTAATGCTAAGGAATGTGATGTGCAAAATTATTTTGCGTTGTTCACAAAAATGGTGTAACCTTTGTATTAAATCGGCTGCATTCACAATGCATCGATCGATACACGGTTATTTTTTCGTTTTAACTGTCCAAGGCCTTAAAAGGAACGAACAAGCTTTCGTTTCAACACGAAGTCTGTTTTATAGCAATTCTACATACAACTAAGTATTTTAGTTATCACAACTCGCCACATTGTTGACTTCGATTTTATTTTGCTTTTTTGTCTATAACTAAGTCTAGTCAAGGAAAAACAATGTCGTGGTCGAAATCGAGGTTTGTCCTACTTCCTTATTTGTCGCAATCGAGTCAGGAAACTAAATTTGTCCCTTCGCGAATTATTTTTGACGCTTGATAAACGTCGTATTTTTCTGAGAGGGACACACTAAATATTTCCTGGTTTTATCAGTTTGACCTCACGTGCTGACAAAGTTCTAATAGAAGGTACATTATACATTATGTGGGGACTGTAGGGACCTAGGCACTATTGTTATTTTCACACAATCGCAAAATGTGAGTTATCGCACGATTTCATCGTGTAGGGTTAGAGAATGTATTTTTAACGTCGGTGGATGGAGTGGAGGCATCGTGCCGTTCGTCGTGAAACTATTTGGCTTAATAACGTCATGATCACCATAAACTATGTTACACAAATTAAACAAAAAATAACAAAAGCAGGACAAAGGTAAGTACTTATCGCCAGCGTCCTCCGAACCATAGCGAAAGGTGACAGAGGTTTACCGAACTTGTTTTGACTCATTCCGAGAGTCCTCTTCCGCGCCGCGTCCCCAAATGAAGACTCTCAGAATAAATCGAAACAAGTTGAGTTCACTTCATTTGTTAATTAGGAACTGTTTCTTCAACAGGAATCGTGCTATACTTCTCGCTGCCTCGCCACGAGTTCGGCCGCGTGCAAACCGTGCTGTTCCCCGTGTACTACGTGTTTAACGCCGTCATGAGCCTCATTGCTATGCTGGCGTACTTCAGGACGCAGTGCCTCACTAAGTTCGAGAACACTTCTTGGATACAGGTGAGAAAAGATTCTAATAAACAATTAAACGTTTGCAAATGAAGATGCGGGAAATTCAGTTTCAAGTCGTCAAAACAATGGTAGAGCTTATTTACATAGAATACAGAAGGGATAAACAGAATTACTTAGTAGGTTAGAAAAACCTAGGGGAGCCGTATAAATACGACTTTCTACATCAACAGGATGCATTAACTTTAAATTTTACGTTTGCAAATAGGACGCGGGAATTCAGTTTCAAGTCGTCAAAACACTGATAAAGTTTATTTACACAGAAAACAGAAGGGATAAACAGAGTTACTTAGTAGGTAAGACAAACCTAGGGGAGCCGAATAAAAACTACTTTCTACACTTATCTTATTTTATAACATTAACTATATAATCTTAGACACGTTGCCTACATGATACCTAAAAGATTTAAAAAGTAGAGTAATTTTCTTTTTCTAAGCATTTAAACAAAGCTTTTAATTTTTACTTGTCACCTTATCCCCGTTTTTTTCTTTTTATTGTCTGATTTTTTGTGACAAAGAATCTATGGAGATAAGCCTATAAGTAGGCGTCTATGGCTACTACATACTTAATGACTGTTATTAACGGAATTAAAACGAAAAAGCACCTACCTTAACCTTCTTATCAATAAAATTAAATGGCGCCTAAAGTATTTACTTTATTAATTTTAATGAGGTCGGTTCTTTAATACTGGCCTCGCTTTTTTTAATTTACAACTCGAATACGCATTGCTGCGTTAAACCGGTGACAAATTAACGATTATATTATTAAATAAGTAGGTATCACCACTCAAATAAAGGTAAATTCTGCAAAATATTACGTACCTACCTATAAATGGCCTGGTCCGCGTGGTAACTGAATCTAAAGTAACTTTTGTAGTTACGAACTTTTGTGGTTAAAAGTAAGAAGAAAGAATATATGTAGTTTATTTAACATACTTATAGTTTACAAAGATACCTGCGCACTAAATAGGTATTTAGAATAAAACTAACTATAACCCATATATGTTCCAAAGGTCCAAATAAGTGCAGCTGTTACAGAGTTCCTTAGCAACAATCATCCAAACATTCAAACTTTCGTATTTATGATATTAATAGGATTAACCTGTTAGGTACCCATAGCTTAATACAAATCCGTTTGGTTTTATATATTTACATCTTTTTGCTCTTCTTTGACATTTACCTCTTTTATCAAAGCGTTGTACAATAATATTGCAATCATTAGCTGCTTTTCAGATTGTATTGCAAATTTATTATTGTAGGTAGGTATGTTCATCCTTGACTCTTGTGTATTATTTTTATCATTATCTTTCAAATTGCCTTTAGCATATAAATCTTTTATTTTGACGCTAATGATAAATCCAATTGATCGTGACCATTATCATAAGATTATTTTGATTAACGATAAGTACTTAGTGCGCACGGTTCGTGCTAAAGGTCAGAAATTGCGAATTCGCAAGAGTCAAGTTGGATTAAGATGTGCTTTTTTATAATATTAACCGGATGTTAATTAAAAGGTGTTAATGGCGACTGGCTTTTCTTTCGTTTATTCCAAAATTTTAACTCTTTATTATTTGCGTGAAAACATGATGTTTTTATTTTATTATTTTGCAATAAATAACACAGGTGTGTGTAATTAACCAACCAAAGCCGCAGTAGGCAGTCAGGGCAGTTGAGCCCACCCAGAATGCAAAAGATTGCGATGATTTGCTGTCAGTCATCACGTTTTCTGGGAGTTGAAATCAAATACAACCATGATATATGGGAGGGTACATACATGCAGGGATAATAGCCTTTTTGTACAGAAAAATAAAAAACCTTTTCTGGTCCTTCTCCACCATTAAGTTATAAGGCGTCTTCGAGACAAATAACTTACACTTAGTTTTCCTTTTACGCTAACGCAAATGCGTGAAGGAAAAACATGGCAACAGGCACATGGCGCCTCAAAAGCTGATATCATTCCATACAATTCAATCTTTCCGCTAATAGAAATTGGTTGTTGTCTAAGAGGGCTGGTCACTTTATGGGGATTTCAAATAGGTACACGCCTTGGTTGCCTTGGCTCTAGCTAGAGTCTAGTAGTTAATAAGCTATGTATGCATTGTTTCAGCTAGCGCTCCTGCTAGCAGTGTTCAGTATAGAAGCGTACGTGCGACTTCGCCTAGTGAAGCCGATGCTGCGCGCCAAACATGTCAAGACTCAGATGGAGGAGACGGCTGGAGGTGGACAGGAGGTAAATAAATCTTCTACCTCGCTACTAGTCCGTCTCGAACGTAGTGTAGCTAATGAAATACTTATCTATATATGCCAATCTCCTTCAAATCGTCGGAAACACATAGATAGGTAGATAGAAAATACTTTATTGCTCACCAAATAATACTTCAGCTTTGATACGTACAGCATTGACATGTTGTACAATGGGCGGTCTTATCGCTAATTAGCACATATACAAACATACAGACTGTGCCGATTTTTCCAATATGTCTGAGAGATCTCATTAGTTTCGTTGAATCAATCAAAAATTTTATTTAGGATAAGGTCTAGCGACGATTTGAACTTGTAGGAGAGATAAGATGAGAAAAGCCGTACCTAAATCCCTCTTCGGCGTATTAATCCCACTTCTGACAATTTAACTTTTAGTCCGAAAATTTATGAAATATCCCAATTCGTTTGTGACTAAATTTGTTCTTTGTAATTTGTTTTTTGAGCCAAAAAAGATTCAAACAAGTCCTACCACTATGCTATCAGTCTATTGTCACAGACAGAACATTGCGATATCGTGGACTTCGATCGAACAATATCAGGATAATGTAATAATTATCTTGATGTCAATGATCTACCGAAATCACAGGTCATCTCATTAGGTGACCTGTGATAAGTAAGTGTGATAAGTACTCTACCATTGTAGAGTCGAAAGAAATCAATTATGAGTAAAGTAGGTAGATAACCTAGTTACCTAAGTACATAACTTATTCATCACACCTATTTAGATAAACGAGGAAAGTTTATCTAGGTGTTTTTTAAGCTGTTTAAAAACTTTAAACATAGAAACGACATTTTTTATTTATTGTAGGCATTAAATAAAAATCCGACTAAACCTGTTGACATTTATTTGTTTTGGTACCGCACTTGTGTAATATCCTGTCAATACTTATAGCTAACTGTACATTTCCTGTCAGTACTTATAACTAACTGTACATTTTGTGGTAAACATTTGCATTCACACACATTTTCAACAGTTTATTTTCTCAACAGATATCATGCACAAACTTTTTGATAAACTCAATGAATCAATAATGATTACAAAATATCTATCTACCTTATCCCATCCAATGACTTATTAAAGATTTTAATAGCAAATTGAAGCAAAATGAGAAGCAAAAGTTTGATTTGAAGAGCAAATTAACATATCAATGAAAAATTAAAATAGCCGTGCTAGACATTGGAAAATGTTACATATGAATAGTATTTGCCGAAGTTGGGCCTTCAAGTTAAATTACAGATCTGTAAGTACTACTTATACCTACCCCTACTAGACTTCGACCTCACACTCAGGTTCTATTATTTACATGAGATGGGCCTGACCAATATGGCCCTTACCAAGAAAGATCAACAATAAATTTAATGACCTTGCACCGGTCCTGTTGATATGAGATTGCATAGAGTTATCATAAGATTATTGACTACTGTATCGCTTAGCAACCAAACGAAAACAAGAGTTACGTTACTTCACCTAAGTACAGAGGTAGGTACAACAACGACCCCACACGAACCCATGTACTAACACACCTTATTGATGAATGTGACGATTCAGCAGATCTTCCACACGTGGAAATATATGAATCATTGTCATAACTTTGTCGAAGGCCAGATATACCGTGTTAGCAGGTGGCCATTGTGTGATCGTTATGTTTTACATCAGACAATGATAATTAATCTGGCGGCTAACCTGACTACTAACAATTTAATTTGCATTTATTTTTGACTATCACCTTAAGAGGCCTGCGTAAGATGAATTGCCCATACAAACGTAATACCATAACCATTTGTAATTACAGCTTATTTGCACCATATTATGTTATTATTTGCATTCGAATAGTATTTATCTACGTACCTAAAGTATATATTTTTTCAAAATACTTACCTAAAATGAAATGTAAACGAATCGCATTTCAGATATTTTTACGTCCTACATGACATGTTTTCTTCTTCTTTGTTTCGTATTAAAAACAACAATACCTTACGTATCGTTTGGTTAGGTATATAGTTACAGAATAACAACACAATGTGAAAAATACAACAAGTTTTCATTTATCTTTTTTGGTATTACGGAACACCACCAAATTTTGAACGGCTAATATTGCTATCGCGCAAGCACGGGAGGACTTGCATCAGTCAAAAAGAGATAGCTATATTTTTGTACGCGCTTCTTATTTAAGTTATGAGCGCTGTACGCCGGATTCTTAAGTAAGTATAACAGTTCGTTATGTACTTATTTAAGTAGGTACATAGTAGCTAGGTATTTAAAGTTTCGGTGGTCTGCTTTGTTAAGACCACCCTTGTACTCGTAAATTAATAATGATGCTGCTTTGTTAAGACCTCAGCCTACATCAAGGATAAGCATAATAGACATAAGAAGAGGAATCACTAGCTAGCGTTTTGTAGTTTGCCAGTTTGAGTATGTAGTCAATGAAGGCGTAGGTATTATTTACGACGAATTTTTAATTGTATTGATGCCAACAAAACATGTTACCTGTTATTTTATCTATGGTATCAATTAGGGACGTGCGCGTGCGTGATATGTTGATTCGGGGTTTTAGGGTACTTAGATCAATGTTTCTCAAGGTGGGCGCTGAAGGTCTTCAGAGGAGGTAGAAGGCCTAGAAGAAATTGAGGAGCGCTGAGGCGGTTTAGAGGGGCATTGGCCTCGATTCTGTGGTACACTGACTAAATGTCGCTCTCTTTTACTGATAGTGCAAGCAAGAAAGAGATAGCTATAATTTTAGTGCTGTCAAATTAGTCAGATTTAAGTTTTTGTATTTTAGTCGTGATATCAAAACGTGCTGACTAGAGGTATAAACACGACGAAAAGCGGCAAGTAAACTGATTTGACAGCAGCACACGGCACTAAAATTGTAGCTATCTCTTTTTTGCGTACACTATCAGTAAAAGAGAGCGATAGTTTAAATCTAGTTTAGTCAGTGTACTACAGAATCGAGGCCATTAAATGGTTTAAAAATGTGTTTTCTTGATATTTCAAACTGAATTAAATAATATACTGCCTAAATACATCATTAGTTTAGTTGCCTATTGTATTTGATTTATTTTATGTATGTGTTCCTTTTTTTAGCTATTTTTAACAAGTTCGAGTTATAAAAGGCGATTTATTAAATCCTGCATGGATTAATATGATTCGCGGCGCGCTCTGCTCGCGTAAAACACATTTCTCCGATCGCTGACTAGTAAATAGGGATTTTTGGTTCTAATGTTCGCTCCTAAAAACAAATAATTTAATGTATGGTATGGGCGCCGAATACTTCTACATGTATAGTGCCGGTTGCCTGGTTTCCGCACCTAAATTCGTGTATCGCTACGCTTTCGGGTAGCTGTTTGTGTCTTTAAAAAAATCTGAGTGGGCGGTGGGCTAAATAAGTTTGAGAACCTGTGACTTAGAAGAAGCTAGGCCCTCCAAAATCTTTAGCTCTTACTACCATATTTTTATTAGGTCTAGGCTACTATCAACAGCTGCATTCTACCAGTCCTTATTCTACCACTGATTGATTTAGATTCCGTATAGGTTACCATTTTGAATACATTTATGCTAAATAAACCTTTATTTTGTCCACAGGTAGGCAAGCTCGTACTAGGCGAGTTGGCTCACTGCCCACGCTACCTCCGCGTGCTTCGGACTTTCCGCGCGTACCATTCCTCCATCGCCATGGGAACGATGATAACGCTTGGCTGTTCTGTCTACTCCACCATGATAATAGTGGATTCCATGTGCCGTTAGATACAAAGATGAGTTAGTTTGCAGTTGTGTAAAATCTCATCAGCGCAACTGAGCGCCACGCCAGAAAGTATTTTAGCCCGCCGTAGATTATATTTGAACGCAGAACTCAATTTCAAATCTTACTTTGATTAGTTGAAAATAGATTGTTGGACACATAAAAAAATGTGTTTGGGCCCCAATCAATTTAAGGTGCTGTTTTATGAATGCAGTAATTAAACTGTAGATTCGGGCTGTGAAGTCTGTTTAAATAACTAACGCATGCAATAAAGTGTATGATGATACTCGTAGTATTATATTATAGATATATTAAAGTAGCAAAATTCAAGTGTAAATGGTGTTCAGAGCGCTGGTCGCTTGTATCTTGAAAAAACGAAAAAAATAAGTGTCGATAAAGCAGGATTAATACAATTGTAATCTATTATTTGATATGTCTGAGATAATTTAATAGATTTCCTTTAGACAATAGATAATATATACTTGCCAATAACGTAGAATTAAGGAGTTATAGCTCGTAAAAGTGCCTGACAGGCCGCAGCCAGCCCATCTAAAGCTGCTTGATTTAATGAAACTCATGTTTTCTGCTCTCTAATTTCCTGCAATACTGCCATATGTTAGTACTAAAGTGTAGTTTAAGTAGGTAACTAATCTAGTTGTAAAGCTCTCGCCATCGTATTTCGTGAGAAAAGGGTCGTAAAGATGCATAAAACGCAGGAAGTTACGAGGCACGCCTAACTGAGTTGGTAATATTGTGCCAAGTGCCAACGCGATCTTACTGAGTGACACTCTTACAGAGTTAACTTTTTGACGAGTGTTTCCTCAGTATCGATGAGTCCGCTGTTTATTAAATACTGACATTAATTGGTAACAATTGCGACTTGATCGTTAAGTTGACGTAAGTAATATACCGATTTCACAACTGGCTCATACATACGGCACGGACTGCACGTGCATGTTGGTGGGATCGGGGCTTAAGAATTCTTCATCCAGACTAAATAATTCTGTTTTGATGAATTTTAATGGGCTTGGTCAAGCAGCTTATGCCTAAATGGCAGAGGGTTAGAAAAGGTCCTAGATATTTTAATTTTAAGTTTATGTAACAAATTTATGTAGGTAGATGCCTACCTACTTTACCTACTAATCAATTTCATGTGAATTGAAGTATGTCAAAAGTATTTTGTAAACGATCTGAGTGTTTTTGCTGCTAATTTATTTTGTGACTGAACGAATGGACCGCGAATTCGTTGATTATGAATAAGTAATACAATTATAATCATTTAGCGAGAACTGTTATTATTTCTCAACCCTCAGCCCTAAATTTAGTTCATAGGCAGGTTAATCGAGTTAACCCGATCGACTGGAAAACAAGATAAAGCCGAGAAAGTACTAAATAGCCTACCTACCTACCTACCAAGAAGGTTACAGGTTTAGTAGGAGCATTAAGACAACGAATTTATTGTTATCTGGTACCACTAAACAGGAAAATATAATATACCTCAAATATTCGATGGATGGCTACTAGGTACTTATACTTACCTACTAGAGAAGAAAAGCGCCGTTCAAGGTTTGAGCTGGTTCGGCTATAGGTCTAAAAAAGCTGGATTTTATACCATCTGTATCTAAGTACCGACCGAAAAGGTTGCACTCTGGATTTACTAGATTAGCCATGGGTATTTATTTAATGTTTTTTTTGTAAAATAAACTGGTTAGGGATCTTTAAATGAAGGGTTTAAAACAGATACTTAACGGCGCTATTGGTATACTTTTTTTTTATGGCGCGCTTAAGGGGTTAGCAAAGTCAAAAAGCGCGCGTCTTTTGCGCGTAGGGCTGTGCCTACTGTCACTGTCACTTGTTCTCCTTATGTCTAAGTCTCGAGCATGCATGTTATCTATCCATCGGATGGATAACATCCATCCAACTATCCATTTTACAAAAGCCATAATCAAGAAGTGAAGTGAAGTGAACTATCCATTAATCAGCTGTCAAAACAAAGATGGCTGGCCTACGGCATACGTGGTTTATTATTATTTGAGTTTTTAAAACACTAAAGCTGTTTTTAAACAATGCAAGCTGAGTCGTGTCCAGTGACTAACACCGAGATTTTATCTCTAAGCATATGTTACAGTTATCGCAGTGATTATGTTGATCATAGGTAGGCTAAAAGAACCCGAAAACATGACGAGTGGAAACAAAACTCATTTCTTCACAAAAATGATATTAGACAGGTGTAAAACCGTGTTGATCCTATCTAGCGTTGTGTGTACTCTCGCTGTGGTGATATCTTTTCAAAAGTTATTGAGTTACGATGGCAAATTCACGAAACCGTTCTCGCCACTGCCAGCTGGTCTATACGGAAACTACATCGAGAAGGTGGCTGACAGCGCTCCTTTGCGGGTGCCGAGCCGTCAGGACGGAACTCGTGACGCTGAAGCCGTAGTATCCCTCAACGCCGCTTTAGACATGAAGAAAAACGGTAAGGCCGATAAGGCGCTAAAACTCTTCCAACACGCGTTTGCACTTTCGCCAAAACACGCAGATATCCTGAACCACTACGGAGAGTTCTTGGAAGATACCAAAAAAGATGTAGTCAAAGCTGACCAGCTGTATACTCTTGCACTGACAAATTACCCCGATCACACCGGAGCTTTGATGAACAGACAGCGCACAGCCAGCATAGTCGAGAACCTTGACCGAGAGATGTTGAGGAAGATTGATGACAAGCGAGATGCATTACAATCTATACCAGAGAACAACTCCGCCTTACGTCGAGCAAAGAAAGAGGCTTACTTCCAGCATATCTACCACACAGTGGGTATAGAAGGAAACACTATGACTTTGTCACAAACTAGAAGTATCCTAGAGACAAGAATAGCAGTGTCGGGCAAAAGTATTGATGAACACAATGAGATTTTAGGCTTAGACGCTGCAATGAAATACATAAATTCTACATTACTGTATAGATTACGTGACATTTCTATGGGGGATATACTTGAAATACATAAACGGGTTTTAGGGCATGTAGACCCTGTAGAAGGTGGTCATTTCAGGAGGACTCAGGTGTATGTCGGGGGGCACATCCCACCTGGCCCATCAGAGATACAGCAATTGATGAGGCAGTTCTTGGATTGGCTTAATTCTGAGGATGCTATGGACTTACATCCAGTAAGGTAAGGTAATCTTATAACATCATATTAAGTTATGATACTTTTTGTAATAGGTTAGGGCTTGAAGAGAAGACTGTCATTTTACATTTAATTCTACTAAATGCGAAAGTTTAGATGTTTGTATGTTCATTGCTAATAATCTCCTTAATGGCTGAACTGATTTGAATGAAGTTTATGACCTAGAATAACACAGGCTACATTTACATCCGAGTATCATACTGCTGACCTGAAGAGATGGCTACTTTCAATAGACAAATAAACCAGCTAGCACAAACTTTTAGTTTCATCTCAATTAAACTAAATTTTTTTTTTATTAAATTAATTGGCAAACAATCATAATACCCACTTGTTGGTAATCGGTTATCGTAACCTATGGACACATGCCACACCAGAGGCATCATTTGTGCATTGTCAACCCTGAGATATAAAGGGTGAAAAGTCTCATGTCTCTGTAATTTCAATTGCACCCAAACCCTTCAATAAAAAAAGTACCTTTACATAAGTAGTTCATCAGTCATGTAGTTCCCATAATACAAGCTCTGCTTAGTTTGGGGCTAGATGATGCTGTGTGAAAATGTCCAGCATTATTTATTTATTTATATAATATGAAACAGCAATGCGAATGTTACTGCTTAGCGTTAGAAATAGGTGTAGTGGTATTACTTCCCCCGATGAGGAGCTTAAAAAAAATCTTAAATGTTTCAGATATGCAGCCTTAGCCCACTACAAGTTAGTCCACATCCATCCATTCATAGATGGCAACGGCCGAACTTCCCGGCTACTTATGAATCTAGTGCTGATGCAGGCCGGCTACCCACCTGTCATTATAGCAAAACAGCATCGTCATTTGTACTATCAACATCTGCAGACGGCTAATGAAGGGGATGTTAGGCCGTTTGTGAGGTGAGGAACATATATCTAGGAACACTTATCTACCATTGGATTAATTTTAAGAGCCATGTTGGCCTACTACGGCTATCGGAAGCCCGTTTCCCGATCCGGAGGTAATGGGTTTTGAATCCCATTGTGAACTAATGGATTTTACCATTTTTAAAATGTATGTGCACATTAACACGTGCTCGACGGTGAAGATAAACATCGTGACTAACCGGCATGCCCTAGAACCAAAAACTCGAAGGCAGGTGTTAGTTAATGTTCCAATAAGCAGCGATAGGCTTGCAATCTGTCACGTGGAAACTTGCGGAACGTGGTCATGTGCTAAATGTTTTGTTTGGACGTGGCTCCGACTATCCCCTATTTAGTATCCTCAAAGAGCTATGTACTACCTTACCTGATGATGTTGATTTATTTCTGACCAATAGAAGAACCAAGCCCGATTTGTTGCGGATTCTTCTGGTGCTTCGGTCGCGAACCGATATTTTTAAGATATCATAAAATCTAGTAATATCCCTTAAAAGTGTGGGTTAACACTTCAAAAACCAAATAACCAAGTTTTGTATATTCATATTGTAAAAACGGGAATCACGTACCGCATCGGTGAAGGCATCGACTAAGTTTCGACTCGTTCCGAGAGTCTTCATCAGGGTGAGTGATCGCGGTGCTCTCCCTCCGGGTCGCATCGTTCCCGTTTGTACAATATGCTTAATTAAATTCACGATAGTTTTTGGAATAAAAAGTTTTGTATAATTTGCACAAAAATTGTAGCAAGAATACTTTTCTTTCAGATTCATAGCACAATGCACAGAGAGGACACTAAATCTCTATCTATGGGCTACAAGCGAGTTTTCGCACATGGTCCCGGCTATAGGGGAGCCGCACATACTGACAGGCGAGCCCATGGAAGAGGAAGACAATCTACTATGACCTTTTACTTATTAACTTAGGCACAAATTCGTAAAACAATTGGCTGGATATCGGCGTTGATTCTCAACACCAACTTTTTCGTGTAACGTTTTATACGCCAACTAAACTTAATTTAAACTGTCGCTCTCTTCAATGAGTGCACGCAAGAAAGAGATGGCATGAATTTAACTCCAGAGTGTCTAGACAAATACCAATTTCTGTTGGCGTTAACGCTTGCGGAGAGATTGAATTGTATGGAAATGACATTAGCTGTGGGAAAGCCACGTGACTTCTATCAAGTTTTTTCTTGAAAAATTTGCGTTAGCGTGAAAGGAAAACTAAGCGCGAGGTATTTGTATTTGTTACTTTAGGGTCCTATAAATTTTTTAACATCATTTACTGTCTGACATAAAGCCATGCAAATAAAGGTACTGATTTCCGTCAAATTAGTTTACGTATCGCTCTTCTGCGTGTTTGTAGTCAGCATGTTTTGAAATCACGACTAAACTTGTATGAAATAACTTAAATCTGACTAATTTGAGCGATATATAAAATTAAGTTTAGTTTGTGTACTAGAGAATCGGCGCAATGTCGTGTTTTGTGCGTGTGATAGGAAGTTAATATGGACACAGATGCCCTAATATTGTTGCGCTGTCCGACTTTTATTTTTCCATGATCGGACAGCGAAGGCTGTGAAATCTCTGATGTCCGTGTGTGTGTAATAGAAAGTTAATATGGACACAGATGCAATAATATTGTTGCGCTGTCCGACTTTTATTTTTCCATGATCGGATAGCGGAGGCTGTGGAATCTCTGATGTCCGACACATAACGTCCCACCATCGACACAGATACCTTGGTGTGCTATGTCAGATTATTTGTTTATTTATTTTATCAGTATGGAATAGCTATGTTTATGAAATCTTTCTCAGACAAACATTAATGTTTCCTTCGCGCTTTCGCATTACGCTCGTTGAAGTGTGTTTTATCTAAAGAAACATGGTGATGATGGCCAATCAATGATGTTGGTTTCGACTAGCTACTTCGCCCGCGTGTTACCCGGATAAAAAATAGCCAACGAAAAATTTTATGATAAAATTTCATAATATAAAATGATGATTAGGATTTATTCAAAATGTATAAGGTAAAAATATCAACCCTAATAATGTTAATGTCTGATTGCCTTGTCGCAATGTGACCACGTGTATTGCAAGCTGCCAGCAGCCTAGACGCCTGCAGTGCGTCGCCAATAGTCGCCATGTTTCACAATCAGATGTTTGTGTGGCGAAGGCAGTATTCACTCGCGCTTTAGTTAGGATGACTTCCAGTTGTCCCATCATATTATGTAACAATGGGAATTATACTTTTATTTTGAATGTATTATTTTGTAAATATGAGAGTAGGTAATTTATTAGGAAAAACTTCCAGTTGTTCTATGTTCCTGCGGGCAGGTAATTGTAGCGTATATTTTAATAGTACTATTTTTATTTCTATAGAAAAAATATATCTTGGTATCAAAATTAAAAAGAGCCATTCTGCTGGCTTCTGTTAAAGCCTCGCAAATAGTGGTGGCGGTGGCGTCTTGCTTGCAATCGGTTGTTAAATATTTTCTATCTTAAATCTAGTTCGCGAAAGGTGTGAACCACTTCGAGCAAATGCTATCGCCACCGCCAGCGCACATTTGCGTGGCGTTGCTTTCACACAATTAATAACTTCGTCTTGTTTAAAAACTATTTAATCTTTGCATATCTGGCACGAGTGCCCAAAAATATGATCTATTTATGTCAAAATGTCAGACGTGCATGTATTTAATTGATTATTGGAAAATAATAATTCTTGATACAAGACAACCAAAGACATTGTTTTAGTTTGTTGGAATAGTTTAAAATAAGTAAAATTATTCTAATGCCTGATTTCACCAATAGTCCAGTAACTAACACGATTTCAAACTTTACGTGAGAATTTTCAGTTTTGCCCCCCATTGCCCCCCCCCCGGTCTTCGGCCCCATGGGGGGGACAACGGAAATTTATTTTTCCCGCTGTCCCCCGATTCACATTTATAATGGTATCGATTGATTGATTGATTGATGAATCGATTGAACGATCGATAGATGGATCGATGAATTTAGAGTACCTTAGTACTTAATTAAAGATAAAACTTGCCTTTGTCCCCCAATCTTCGACCCCATCGGGGGAAGTTTTTTTCTCATAGAAACCTGTTACTTTGACATACTATTTATTGATTGGTGAAAATGGGTATGATAAGTGCTAAATACAAAATTAATGTGAATTTCAAAGAATTTAGCATTTGGTAGTTTTTATGAAAAACTGTGATAATGATTACGCCTATCAGAGTTCTGGAAGTGAAAAAAAAGAAATATTATTTTAAGTCTTATTATTATCCAAATACTAACAGTCCGTATTCACAAACTATACCAATGTCCAGCCCCGGACTTACGACTTTTTCGAACGGGGCCAGAAACTTGATAGTGGCGCCCCCAGCGTAAGACATAAATTGTTTAAAAAACTTACAAATATCATATAATGGGTTGCATTTTTTGTGACCGGGAGATTCAAAACCCTTAAGTAAATTTCATTTATAAATCAACTCAGGGTGCTTTTCGGAATGCACCCTTTGGATGTGTTCTGAAACCAACTGGGCGTTTTAAAATCAAATGAAGAATCGATAGAACGAGCGCTGGATGCTAGGAGCGTTGTGAAACAAGATTTCTTTTTCAAACATATTGTATTATGGTTTTGGCGCCCCTTGAAACTACCGCCCTGGGGTTTGACTCTACTCGACTAGATGGCAACAGGATGAATCGGGGGACAACGGGAAAAACCCGAAAAAACTGTATTGTTTTCGGTTCCATCCTAGCGATTGGGGGCGCGCTGGATTGTATGATACTATGGAATAATTATTAAATTACAAAACCTGTTTTTTTTGTGTAGTTAATTTACATTGTCTTCCAGAATGTATTTATTTATTGTACTAATTTATTTGCATTTCCATGATACCAGTACAAACTATAAGTCTAATAAACTGTGTATAACCTAATTTTATGAAGTTTTCCTAATACTCTTTGCAATAGAAACTGGCTGAGCGGGTCGATAAATTTAAATTTTGTAAGTAAATGGACTGTATCTTTAGGGGTAGGCTGGCTGATACGTATGTACTAATATTTTCACCAATCGCAGTAGAATGGGTCTTCAAGGATATGAAAGGACTCGCCTTGCTGTCCTTGTGATTGACCAGGTAATTTTGATATGATCATTAGATCATCGCCGGTCCCAGTGCAGTTAGGATTAGTGGGGAAAGGTAGGTATATTAACTGCGATTGGCTACTAATATTGGTAGGTATGTAAACAGTTCCGTAACCAGAAACCTTAATTTAACGCTTTCTAGAATTCAGATCGAATAAAACTCAAATTTTAACCTACTTGTGCCATCTTGAAGAGATTCCCGCCCTCAAATTCTATTTCACAGATAATATATCACCATAGATCCTGCAAGCATTATAATTAGGTATATACCTACATGCTCTAAGCCGGTTATAAATAAGAGATCTTGGACTGCCTGCCGCAAAACTGTACGTTACTTTAACTTAAAAAAAGAACAAGTCCAATTTTGATCTGCTTTCCCTTTCCCTATCATGAAAAGTTTGCTGGAAGAAAACTATTGTTAGGGTTGAACGCCTTTATATATGTCTTAATATGTACGTTCTTTGTATGTATTATCTGTGTATAATAGATACCAAATAAAGAATATCGTTGGAACAAATAGAATTCCGTTTGGTCGAACCCGAGGTATTTATTGAAACAAATAAAACTTCAAAACTCAATTTCGATTAATTTATTATTTATGTGCGATGTTAAAATATGTTTATAATAATAGAGCATTTCAACTAGACAACTAGAGCGGACCGCCCGCACCCCGTCGGCACACTTGTCCTTTGCATACATCACGAGTTGATTTCGAGAAAAGTAAATTGTCGTTACTACGACAAAAGTTATGCGCCCCATAACTCATTATACTTCAACAGCACGTGATATTACCTTAGATGCTGGTTCAAGTACCTAAAGTTTGGAAATGCAATTTTCAACGCTCACCCAGTTTACCATTTTCGTAGATAGCAGAGGCGCATAGCGTTTGTTGTAGACGATAATGTACAATAAACAATTAAAAAAGTTGTACAATTTAAAGAGAGATTTCGTTCAGTGCAATCAAACATCGGCGCACACAGTCACTCTGATACAGAGTACCGATCTAGTATTTTTTTAATTAATTTATTATAAGCGCTATCTATTTTGTAAGCTAGTATACATCGTTTTTATTTTTACTTTAGGATCGTGTCCATACAGCCGAGGCGTGGAACACATTCCACTCTACGCAACAAAACCGTACTCCATTGAATTCAAAGTTGGTATTTGCATGCTGTCACGTCACGACTGAAAGCTATTAAAAGCACCTAGCACCCAGAACAGTGATAACACCACATTCTTGTTATATCTTTATTCAAAACAATATGGTTACATACAAACGGAGAATTTCAAAAAAAGGCCCGTTTCTATTCCTGATTTCAAACTCCACAACTTCATTCAGCAAATTGAATACCATCTGAATTCGTATCGAAGCTAATTAAGAATGAAATAAAAAACAGATTACGAACAAACCACTTCTCACGCCAGTCTACGTCACAAACCATGAAATTACATTATCACAATAAATAAGTCGCATTACAATAGTATTTTAATCAGTTTTACTATTTTTATTAATTAATTATAAAATAAACGCGTTTTACGATTTTTAATGAGGATGACATTTTTAATGATAGTTTCAGTTCGATATGAGTGTAGTTTCATCTGCATATAGAAATTTATTTCACCTTGTCATGTACGTCGCCTCACGCTGTTCGCGGGAAGGCAAGCCAAGCCGCGTCGCAGAGCTTAGCTCTCGCGTATTCGTCTAGTCCTTGATTGATCGTGATTTAATCGCCATTTCATGGCAGCATCACGCTTCGTTAGTCCACAACTGTTTATACTAACTGATAACAGTAAAGATTCTTTTGAGATTACAATAAAGAAAATTACTAATTTCTAGTGTTTCTTGAGAACTAGGGGTTACGATTCCCGCATCGTCTCAAAGATACGGGATGTCAAGGCACTCTTTGGGGGAGGCCTATATCCAGCAGTACACTTCTACTTCTGATGGAACAACTAGTGCATATGTCATACATTCCAATTTTGGCTCAGTAATTGTTTAACTGATCTGCAATTGGAACATTTCTATATAGTTTTCAGTAAAGTGTACCTCTTGCAGAGTCAACAAAAAAGATCCACTAACATATAAGAAGAGTAACATTGATTTCGAAGACAATAGATATGTGAATCACAACTATTTTTTTTTACAGCAATTTTATATACAAAAGCTAATATGATTTAGCTTTAGCCTTGCGAATGAATACATAATGAGAAGTACTTATCATGGTGTTTCGAAATTAAAACATTCCAAGTTGGGCAAAGCAAAAGATAACTACTTTGCCCCATTTACAAAATATCCTAATAGCAAAATTGTAAACTTTCAATCAACTAACAGGCACTGCGCTACCAAACTTTGCCGGTTTGAGTGAAAAGAGTGAATACTCTCATTCATATGAATTCATATGTGAACACTCTCATTCATATGAATTCATATGTGAACACTCTCATTCATATGAATGAGAGTGTTCACTCTTTTCACTCATTTCAATGAACATTTAAACTCAATGGATGAAGTTACTTTCTGGCTGACTAAATTGGCAGCGTTCATATTATCATCTAATTTGTATTGTCATGCAAAAATAGATTAGTTAATACTTTTTCAAACTGCATTTCACTCTTAAAAGTTTGATTTGGTGTTTTCGTTTAAAAATATAATTAATTCAACAATGACTCTGCAATAAGACTGACTTATAAAGATTTTAAACAGTTGTTAAGCTATAGGTGTTAAGTTTTCTTCTGTTGAATTTGAAATGACATCATATCGGAAATAGAAAGGGTGAATGGTTAAGATAGGAGTGAGTACTGAGATGACGGCTGATAGAGGAGAGTGGAAGAAGATAACATGTTGTGCAGACCCCACGTAATGTAGGATAAGGACAAGATGATGATCATGTCAGAAAGAGACAAAGTTTTTGGCTGAAAATCTGTGTTTTTGCTTTTAAGCAAAAATTTTTCACTGAGCCATGGCCTTTTTGTTGTGCTGCAACACACACAAACACAAACTTACTAACAATAAAATGTATATTGGTGTGTGTCTGTAGCAACGAATAAATGTTTTATCTATCTAAGAAAAGGGAACAACTGTTAAATAATCTTTATAACTAAAGCCAATAGCTTGCAAGATCTCTGTAAGTTATGAGACTTGGTTCCGTTGGGAACCGTCTGGGTTCACTACATAAATTGACATTATCTTTTAACTAAAGTGACGATACGTACCAGTAATCACTGTCTACACTTTTGTACTTCCAAATCTCCCGTCCAATATATTTACAAAAACCATTAGTATAGTTAAATGCATTTCAGGAAACAGACACTTAAATGTTATATGAAAAGCGAAATGAAAACTTTATTATTAGTTAAAACAAAACGCACCTCAATTATGTTGATCTAAGAACCGTCTGTGGGATCAACTTTAAAACATAAATATCTAAAGACTGTGTCCAAACACCGACGAGTACTCCACAATTCAAAAGCAGTCTAAATTAATAATAGCACTATTCCGAAAATTATTAATAAAAAACTGGACAAAAGTATCTTTTTGTGCATCACACTCCTACAGTAAACAGTCTCTCGTTTTCGACGGCACAACTTTACAATAAGCTATACAGAAACCGACGACAAAAACATATAACATAACCCTCCCGGCAGTCGGGTGGGATAGGCCACAACTTGCAGGTAACATAACCAGAAAGCATATCTCAGTAGGCCAGCTACACGCATCCGTTCACGTCACAGTTTCAATACTGATTTGTTTTTGATAACGATTTCGAGTTGCAATTTACTGTTCGCCATTATATGGCTGCAATGGGCACTTCAGCCTTGAGGCGATGTAGATTCGATTTTAGTAGTTACAACACAATTTAGAGGTGTTACTGCACATTATTTATTGACTCCTATTCAAAGGACCACATCACATTGGAAGTGATCGGGTCACAAGCATAGTTGACTACAGACTCCCACTATTCGCTTCGCACAGTGCGAAATTGGCTTCAGTATAAAATACACACAATTCGATATTGAGCTGAAGATTGCTTCGAGATACTTTGTGGTTTCTTCATGCAAGGATTTGGCTTCAAAGTTTACTTGACAAATGTGACTATTTATCTTGACTTACTGCATAAATAGATTTACATTTACATTTCAGCTATGGTATTAATATGGACACACAACTTAAATAAATCACCTGACTATTTTCATTAGAGTCGAATCTTTTAATTTAATGCAAAATTTATGGCAACATTGTACTCCATAGCTTGGGCAGACAGAACTGAACTATTTCGTTCATGTCACCAAACTAACGAATGGTTAAAGAACACTTTCGTGTTAAGTTTCCTCATAAAAAACACGTTTTACCCTGAAGCTTGGAGAAATACCCCGAACAAGTGATCAGAAAGCAATCTTCATTCCATAGTACTAGACATAGGTAATAGTGAGGGGCTTCCTCGGGCTAGTGGTTCCTCGGTTGGATGCGGCGCGAGATGTGCTCCTCCTGCTGCATCTTGGTGCGGAACTCCGCGACCAGGTCGCGCGACTGCGCCAGCACCGCCAGCTGCTCGTTCAGAAGCTCCTCCCATTGCGTCGCGTAAGCTGCCAAAGTCAAAGTTATAATCTAAGTCAATAAATTGTTATTGCGTCTCGTATGCTCCCAAAGTCAACGTTTGAGTCAATAGGCTCTTACTGCGTCTCGTATGTTGTCAAAGTTTTACTCTGAGTCAATAGATTGTTATAGCGTCTCGTATGCTGCCAAAGTCAACGTTTAAGTCAATAGGCTTTTACTGCGTGTTGTATGTTGCCAAAGCCAAAGTTTTACTCTAAGTCAATAGATTGTTATTGCGTCTCGTATGCTGCCAAATTCAACGTTTAAGGCAATAGGCTCTTACTGCGTCTCGTATGTTGCCAAAGTCAAAGTTGTAATCTAAGTCAATAAATTTTTATTGCGTCTCGTATGCTCCCAAAGTGAACGTTTGAGTCAATAGGCTCTTACTGCGTCTCATATGTTGCCAAAGTCAAAGTTTTACTCCAATAGATTGTTATTGCGTCTCGTATGCTCCCATAGTCAACGTCAATAGGCTCTTACTGCGTCTCGTATGCTGCCAAAGTAAAGGCTTTACTCTGAGTCAATAGATTATTATTGCGTCTCGTATGCTGAAAAAGACAACGTTTAAGTCAATAGGCTCATACTGCGTCTCGTATTTTGCCAAAGTAAACGTTTAAGTCAATAGGCTCTTACTGCGTGTGGTATGTTGCCAAAGTCAACGTTTTATTCTATGTCAATTGGTTCTTATTGCGTCTCGTATGCTAACAAGTCAAGTTTTATTTTATGTCAATAGGTTCTTACTGCGTCTCGTATGCTCCCAAAGTCAAAGTTTTACTCTAAGTCAATTGGTTCATATTGCGTTTCGTATGATGCCAGAGTAAAGTTTATAATATGGGTTAGTATTCAGTAAAATCATTAATCGTCGTCGCATTAAATAAGTGATCTGATTAATGAATCAGTATTTGAGTTATTTATCCCCTATTCGTAGTTTGACTCATAATGGGATCTCGGGTAATGACCCAAGATCCCATTATGAGTCAAACTCAATGGATGCACGGGTAATGTAAGCTTACACCAATTCCTCACGACTAAATCTCAAAGAAATGAGCATGGCATGGCGCGTTTAATGATCATTCACCTTTATTACAGTGCCAACAGAACAAGTTAAAAATAGAGAGTAATATTTAAAGAATATAAAGTGTAAAAGCGTAGAAAGTATAGGCGATGGTTTGTTCACAGAATGACTGTTAAATATTTGATATATCATTGATATGAACACGTAGAATGTTTCTGCGACAGCTGCTTTTTTTATTTAGTTAGGTATTATTTTAAATAAGCATGCATTAAGACGGCATTCATTTATTTGCTTTTAAGTTAGAAAGCAATTACATTTATGAATAGTTTATGAGAGCAAGATTATAAGAAAATTAATGATCAGAGTATCGTCAGAACTTTTAGGCGGAGTTGTACATGGAAATAATCCCAAACTGGAACACCCTAGCACCTAAGATATATGTTCAATATTGCAAGCAAATTAATTTATTATTTCTATTAGACCGCCCATGAGCGACAGCATTGGCATTAACGTCTGAAGCGATTAGAGACCGCGTGTTACGTCACACACCGCGAATGTTACGGCCGCGAACGCTCGCGCATGTTACGATTGCGAATGCTCGCTGTACCTAAAATCCGATGTGAACGTCGGGTGCCATTGCCGTTGCTCGCGAGGAAGCGAACTCGCTTCACTCGCCACAGTCCTGCAAAGCCGTGCTATACAATACACGATACATGCTAACATACAAAGCTTAATTACAAAAGATCTGCTACATCTCATCATGTGCTTATAGGAAAAGCACAGACTGATTAGACATCCTACCACAGCATACTACGTATATTTACAGAATCCCGCATCTCTAACCAGACTAGGCCCTTTAGGTATTTAATTTAAAATCTTATGGCCACTAGATTCGCATTGCATAGACCACAGACAAACAAATAATTTCTTTCGGAACTTCCCACTTAATTATTTTTATAATATTACATTAATAATATATTTATGTATTGCACAAAATACTTATTTATCTATTTATTATTTCCTGTCGTAAGTCGTATTCCGCTCAGGTGGCGCGTTTTTGTTAACGATTTTTCTAGTTCCTATGGATTATCGATATTTGATACTAAGAGATATTGTATATAATTCAGTAGCGTGTTCGAGGAAATGCGCTGCGATGCATCAAAGTAGTTTTTGTATGATATACTTTATTTGATGAGTAGTGGATTAAAAAACCGTTTCTGAAAGTGAGCGATAACGCCCCCTTGTGGGCGCTGTAGACCTTCAGGGGGCGGTAGAAGACTAAAAGATATCGGGGGCGCTAAGGCGGTTTTGAGGGGAAAGCTCAGGTTGTTATATTTAAAAACTTTGTGGGGGTTTTAGGTTTTATTTATTCTCAAAGTGGGCGGTGGGAAAAGTAAGTTTGAGAACCTGTGGAGTAAAATAACGTGCGAGTGGAAGTACCGGCATACGGCTCGTGTTGTAAGGGCGGGTAGTCCAGTAAGCGTGCGGTACATGCACGGCACGCAGGCTCCTAGTATCACGCAATCGTGCTAGTCGATATGCCTCATTTGAAAGGCACGTGTCGTATCTGTCCAGGTCTAAAGCTTGTAGAAGTTCAGTCGGCAGTAGTTTCATTTATTTTTTTTGTTATTTACGCCATTTTCTTCAGTTTTCAAAGGCGCGTGTGTCCGCAAACCCCGTTTTTTAGCATCTGGTGTTTTCTAGCAAATTTGTCAAGGTGAAACTTGGCAGCTGTCACGTGACATTTCCTCAGCTAATGTCATTTCCATACATTAAATCTTTCCGCAGGTTTTATCGCAAGCAGAAAGTGGTATTTGTGTAGAGTCTGTTGGTGCTACCTGCCCCCCTGCCTTGCGGGTCATCACTTACCCTCTTGGTCGTAGTCGACGTCTCTCGTGAGCTGTAGAAGCCTCGCTGTTCGCTGCAGCGTATGCGCCATGTAGTCGGATATAGCCTTGTGGTTGTCCAACACTTCCTCCTCGGCTCGCTGCATCTCGTCTATGGCCTCGTGGAAGTTATACATCTCTGCTGACATGTCGCCCTCCTGACAAAAACCCCATTATTACAAGTCACGAAACCCCATTATTACAAGTCAGAAAACCTCATTATTACAAGTCACCAAACCCCATTATTACAAGTCACCAATCCCCATTATTACAAGTCACCAAACCCCATTATTATAAATCACAAAACCCCATTATTACAAGTCACACAAAACCCCATTATTACAAGTCACCAAACCCCATTATTACAAGTCACCAATCCCCATTATTACAAGTCACCAAACCCCATTATTATAAGTCACAAACTCCCATTATTACAAGTCACACAAAACCCCATTATTACAAGTCACCAAACCCCATTATTACAAGTCACAAACCCCCATTATTACTAGTCACAAACCCCCATTACTACAAGTCACCAAACCCCATTATTACTAGTCACAAAACCCCATTATTACAAGTCACAAACCCCCATTATTACAACTCACAAAACCCCATTATTACAAGTCACCAAACCCCATTATTGCAAGTCACCAAACCCCATTATTACAAGTCACCAAACCCCATTATTACAAGTCACCAAACCCCATTGTTGCAAGTCACCAAACCCCATTATTACGAGTCACAAAACCCCATAATAACAAGTCACAAAACCCCATCATTTATTACAAGTCACAAAGCCTCATTATTACAAGTCACAAATGACAATTCGTTGTTACGTTATGTTCGTTCTTTTGTTCTGTTAAGAGCTCGTCCGGGGAACTAACACCATTTTTTTTTTATAAATAACGCTGGACATTTTTCACACAGCATCATCTAGCCCCAAACTAAGCAGAGCTTGTATTATGGGAACTACATGACTGATATATTTTTTTATGTAAATGCATACATATTATACATAGGAACACCCAGACCCGAGACAAATATAAATCATACAAACATTCGTCCCGTAGCGGGAATCGAACCCGCAACCTTCTTCGTCTCAAGCGGGCTTCCGCCCACTGTACCATAGAGGTCATCATTCATATTTAATACGCTATGAAGTAATGCAGGGTACGGTTTGAGAAATAACAAGCAAATAATATTTTTCAAACGCGAAATCTTGTGATGATGGATAAATGTTAGTTACTCTTTCACACAAAAACTACTGAACGGATTTTGATGAAACTGTACAGTAATATATCATATACATCAGAATAACACATAGACTACTTTTATCCGGGTACCACGCGGGCGAAGCCGCGGGCTGTAGCTAGCAAAGAATAAAAGCACGCTCGGGTTTTTGTGAAAGTGTGGTGTAAGAGCTTCTCGAAGGTGACTCACGTTGAGCGATCGTAGCTGTGCGAGGTCGTCGTGGCCGGCCTCCATGTCCACGTCTCTATCGGTGGGGGACTCCGCCCTCGCGCCGGAGCGCGGCTCCGACGTGCCCAGCTCCTTTACTCTGTCAACAAACAAATGCTCTTGTTATTACTATTATTTAATAAACTAATATCGGCCCATTTACATTCGTCACTCTGCCACTTTCTTAACTGCGCACGTAGATACGACGTCGTACCTCGCTCAACATCGGAGTGTTGAGCGAGTGCTCGCACGAGGACATGGCATTACCTGTCCGCGTATAGGAGTGTGTTGAGGATATGGCATGACCTGTCCGCGTATCGGAGTGTGTTGAGAACATGGCATTACCTGTCCGCGTATCGGAGTGTGTTGAGGACATGGCATTACCTGTCCGCGTATCGGAGTGTGTTGAGGACATGGCATTACCTGTCCGCGTATCGGAGTGTGTTGAGGACATGGCATTACCTGTCCGCGTATCGGAGTGTGTTGAGGACATGGCATTACCTGTCCGCGTATCGGAGTGTGTTGTGGACATGGCATTACCTGTCCGCGTATCGGAGTGTGTTGAGGACATGGCATTACCTGTCCGCGTATCGGAGTGTGTTGTGGACATGGCATTACCTGTCCGCGTATCGGAGTGTGTTGTGGACATGGCATTACCTGTCCGCGTATCGGAGTGTGTTGAGGACATGGCATTACCTGTCCGCGTATCGGAGTGTGTTGTGGACATGGCATTACCTGTCCGCGTATCGGAGTGTGTTGTGGACATGGCATTACCTGTCCGCGTATCGGAGTGTGTTGAGGACATGGCATTACCTGTCCGCGTATCGGAGTGTGTTGTGGACATGGCATTACCTGTCCGCGTATCGGAGTGTGTTGTGGACATGGCATTACCTGTCCGCGTATCGGAGTGTGTTGAGGACATGGCATTACCTGTCCGCGTATCGGAGTGTGTTGTGGACATGGCATTACCTGTCCGCGTATCGGAGTGTGTTGTGGACATGGCATTACCTGTCCGCGTATCGGAGTGTGTTGAGGACATGGCATTACCTGTCCGCATATCGGAGCGTGTTGAGCGAGTGATCGCACGAGGACATGGCGGGGGAGATCATGGCGATCATGCAGGTCCGCGACTTGTCCCCGATGAAGGAGTCCCGCAGAACCTGCGTCAGCTTGGACACGCGGAACGGCAGGTGGTTGTTGCCCGCACGTAGATACGACGTCGTACCTCGCTCAACATCGGAGAGTTGAGCGAGTGCTCGCACGAGGACATGGCATTACCTGTCCGCGTATCGGAGTGTGTTGTGGACATGGCATTACCTGTCCGCGTATCGGAGTGTGTTGTGGACATGGCATTACCTGTCCGCGTATCGGAGTGTGTTGTGGACATGGCATTACCTGTCCGCGTATCGGAGTGTGTTGAGGACATGGCATTACCTGTCCGCGTATCGGAGTGTGTTGAGGACATGGCATTACCTGTCCGCGTATCGGAGTGTGTTGAGGACATGGCATTACCTGTCCGCGTATCGGAGTGTGTTGAGGACATGGCATTACCTGTCCGCGTATCGGAGTGTGTTGAGGACATGGCATTACCTGTCCGCGTATCGGAGTGTGTTGAGGACATGGCATTACCTGTCCGCATATCGGTGTGTTGAGGACATGGCATTACCTGTCCGCGTATCGGAGTGTGTTGAGCGAGTGCTCGCACGAGGACATGGCGGGGGAGATCATGGCGATCATGCAGGTCCGCGACTTGTCCCCGATGAAGGAGTCCCGCAGAACCTGCGTCAGCTTGGACACGCGGAACGGCAGGTGGTTGTTGCCCTTCATGCCGAGCGCGCGGATGCACTCCTTCAGCGCTAGCAGGGACTTGTTGATCTCCGCACTCTCCATTCCTGTTCAAAAAGATAATAATATCATTAAATTTATTATATAGAAATTGTGGCTAACGTTCGGTGCGTGGTGCGTGGCGACATCGCGGAGCAACATTACTGCCTGGATACTCGGCTTATCTTAGCCGAACGGTCGCCGGTGGAGGCGCAAGAGCAGGACCTATGCTCTAAGGATAGAAATGATAAAGGCATAAAGCACGAGAGTTTAGTGAAGCACACCTCTCGACAATTTAGCCGTTCACATCAACGTTGCCTCTACGCTGCCTATCACTGGCAGCACTTATAGGGGGCTTTATCTGTAACTCACTGGTCTGTCGGTTGGCGGAGGAGGTGTCGGCGCCGCGCTCGTTGCCCGCGAGGTCGATCAGTGAGAACTTGCCGTGCACGCGGTGCATGCCGGGCGACCGGACTATTATCTGGAACACCGCGTGCGATCGGGACGAATTCGAATTCGCACTCGTCTGAAACCAAACGCGATATACTGTTAATTCTCACAACACTATAGATAAATGAAAGATCATCGGAAAAAAATTTGCTGCCTTATTTGTCCAGACAAACGATTTGGCCTTTCTCCTTTATTTCTCATTGTAACGTGAAAACTGACTTTTCACGGAAGATGATATAGTTTTGCCTCCTGCCTTTATTTCTCAACGATAGCTACGTATACTCCAGTCATTATTAAACCTCCGCCGTTGACAAAACGACGGGAAAATAGTAACAACAGAAAAGTAAACACGATAAATACCCGTAAAAACTTATAGTTAAGTAATAGTGTTGTATCTCACTTGTCCGGACGTCCTCGCCGCGTTGCCGTGATGTATCAGTTTGAGTACTTCGTCGACATTGTCGACGACCTTCTCAGTGAGACCTACTATTTGCACTTGCTGCTTTCCGTCCTCGAGTACGCGTAGTTTCGCCTTGTCTGCTAACAAGTCGAATACCTGAAACGCAAAAGGATATAATGCTCTATTATAAATTCATGGTATGTTGCATGATTGGTGAGGATAATGTAACCAACTAAGTGGTAAATAAAAAAAACTATTTGAATCATTACATCCTGCCCTTAGGCTTGCAAACATTGGGTCAAATTATTTCAAAGAACACTGAAATTTATACACTTTTTTTTTATCGCGTCACATTGATCATAATTTAATTTGGTACGAGTGCTTTTGAAAGCATACATAGGAGTAAAGAAACAAAAAAAGAAAAAAAACATTTATTTGTTAACGTTGCACAATATAAAACAAATAGACAGACAGACAGACAAAGAGACACACGGGATTTACACAAACAAAAACTAAATACTTACAATATAACTATGAGCCTACCAATATGCAACGATGCAAATGGCGTTCAACTCATAGAGTAGAACATACGCCAAGAGATTTCATCATTTAAACCGTACGCTCACCTTTCCAGAGTATATTTCGAAGAAAGACGCGGACACGATGAGGTTAAGAGGCTTGTACTTCGGCGACTTCAGGTACATGAAGACGTCGCGCGCCGCCATCGCGTATATACCCTTCTTGCAGTCCTGTGTCTTACCCTGACCGAAGAAAAAAGATTATATTCCTAAAACTATCGTGAATCTGATCATTCATATTGTAAAAAAGGGAATTATCACGTACCGCACTATCGATGTAGGCACCGACTAAGTTTCTACTCATTCCGAGTCTTCATCAGGGTGAGTCTTTTGCCTCTTGAAATGAGTCGAAACTTAGTCGGTGCCTACACCGATAATACGGTACGTGAAAATTCCCGTTATGACAATATGGAATAAAAATCATTCGTTTTTTTAATCAAACATCAAAAGGTCCATGAAATGAGTCTATAAATAAATAATGCTGGACATTTTCACACAGCATCATCTAGCCCCAAACTAAGCAGAGCTTGTATTATGGGAACTACATGACTGATATACTACTTATATACTTCTTTTTTGTTAATACATACATATTATACATAGAAAATATTGCAAATCATACAAACATTTGCAATTTGCAAATCATACAAACATTTGTCCCGCAGCGGGAATCGAACCCGCAACTTTCTGCGTCGAACGCTTGTTTGACACATACAACCAAAAACGCTAAAGCTACAGGAGTGTTAAGGTCATAGCAATTAAACAACCCTTTTTACAATCCAAGGGTTGCCAAGTAGGGGATGGTCAGAGGCACGTCCAAACATTACATTTAGCACATGCTAGCGCTATGCAAGTTATCCTTCCACGTGACAGGTTGCAAGCCCATCGCCGCTTATTGGAACACTGTTGGCCTTCGATTTTTCGATTCTAGTGCATGCCGGTTTCCTCACTATGTTTTCCTTCATCGTTTTGAGCAAGTGTTAATGTTCACATATTTTTTTCGAGTACAAAAATCCATTGATGCATGACCGGGCTCGAACCCTCCGGATCCGAAGTCGGGTACCGCCCACTAGGCCGACACGGTTCTCGACTATGATTTAATTGATGTGGCTTTTACCAAAAGTAACAAGCGTTAGAGATTTTAGAATAAATAAAAATATATAAGCAATATTTTTGTCCTGGTTTTAGTTTAATTTTCTTTTATATTCAAACGTAATAAAAGGATTTGGAGTCTTCTTTTAAACAAGAAGACTCCATTATTATTATTATTCTTCTGTATTTATTTAATATCCGATTCAATAGGAGCCGAAGCTAACACTAAGAGGCCTTTTTCTACAATACAATATATTAAAAAAACTTTATTTTGTATCAGGTGTATCTTTGTACTGCTGAAACAATTGGAAATATTGGATGATAAACTGGCCTATTGCTTAAGGAAAAATTGCTGGGCGATGTAGGATGAAACGGCACCTGCCAATTCTGACTCAAATTCAAATCAAAACATAGGCAGGTGATGACTTGCCGTCCACAATTATTATTATAACATAAATATAATAGTGATTTGGCCATGTAGAAAGGATGAACGAAAGGAGATTGACGAAACATGTATATAAGGGAAGCGCGAAAGGGATAATTGGAAAGGGTAGACCCCGATAGATAGATAGATAAATCATTTATTTGTGACTACTTATTAATTAAATACATAACTTCGATGATTGGAATGCTGATGTGATAAGTAGCCACAAATTGGGATGGGACTCAGCATAAAGCGCCGCAGACCTGGTGAAAGGTAAGTAGCGCGCTGATCTTCCAAACGATCTTCCCCGGCGAACGTACTCTGACCGGATAGGAGACGTTCTGGAGAAAGGTCAGGTCAAGAGTACCCAAAACCGGCGAGCATGTATTAAGAATGTAATGAGATTAAATGAAGCAAAAGAGGTATGTCAGGATCGTAGCAAGCGGAGATCCGTAGTCTCTGCCTACCCCTCCGGGAAACAGGCGTGAGTTTATGTATGTATATATAAATATAATAAAATATGTATGCAGTAAACCTGAAAGTCACCGCCCATGGTATGCGTTTTCCCGGAGCCGGTCTGTCCGTACGCAAAGCAGGTCGCCATACCGCCCTCGAATATCGTCGCCACAAGCGGCTTCGCTGTGTATCTGAAACACGGGAACATAACCTCGAGTCAAATCGTTCGTGAAGCGATACATATCAATCCTACTAATATTATAAATGTGAAAGTTTGTGAGGATGAATGGATGTTTGTTACTCATTCACGCAAAAACTACTGAACGGATTTTGATGAAACGTGACAGTAACAAAGCTTATACATCAATAAGAAAGAAAGAAAGAAAAACATTTATTAAGCACGATATGAAAAACATACATTTTGTAAGTTAGGATGGTGGGATAAGTTATGAAAAAAAAACCAGTAATCCTACTAATATTATAAACGCGAAAGTTTGTGAGAATGCATGTTTGTTACTCATTCACGCAAAAACAACTGAACGGATTTTGATGAAACTTTACAGTAATATAGCTTATACATCAGAATAACACATAGGTTACTTTTTATCCGGGTACCACGCGAGCGAAGCCGCGGGCAGAGACTAGTAATACATGTACACAAATCGAGTTATCACAAACTGTTTTCAAGGTAGGTTAAAATCGTTTTTTTAGAAACCCCAAAAATGTAATGTACATTTTTCGTTTTTATATATATAACATGATTTTAGGTGTAATACTATATTCGACTGGAGTAGCTACCAATTAAAAAAAAAACTATCTTATTCCCTTTTAAAATAATTATAATTTATTTCAGATAACTTGATCCACATGTCATAGTAAGACAGACCATGTTAGACATTTATATTTTATGTTCTATCGGTACCTACCTATGTAAATTTCTTTGAGATACCTAATTTAACTCAATATTTGTAAGCCCTTGATGTATACTTACCTAAATTCACAAACGATAAATCATTTAATTTGATTTGTCTATGAATAATTGATTAGTTTAGTGTCGACACTGGATATGATTTATTTTTTAAACAATTATACCCACTTGTAAACAACTTCGTTAGTACAGGAGTCATCGAACGCGTAGTCAAAGCGGAACTTCTGGTTCTCCAGATACTTGGTGAGGTCCACTTTGTTCTTCGGCTCGTGGACTATCATCTGGTCTTTCGTGGGCACACTTATCACGTCCACCTGCGGACAAGAAACAGACATGCATTTACTATTTTAATTTATATAAATATATATAAGACTAACATTACAGATGCGTAAAGGCCCGATCGGGTGGCGGTGGCGGGCGGTGGCGGGCGGTGGCGAACAAATACATCCACGCGAACTTTGACAACACCTATATTAATAATATTAATAGAGCTTGCGTTATTGGAACTACATGACTGATAAAAATAATACTGAAAATTTTGTCACACAGCATCATCTAGCCCCGAACTAAGCAGATCTGTGTTATGGGAACTACATGACTGATATACTACTTATACCGGGTGTAATAAAGACTTCTCCCGAAAACTTCGGGGAATGAAAGTATCCATCAATATGAGTTCAATACCTACTTGGCTGAAATGTATGGAACAGCAGATTTTTCCTTCGCGATCAGTGTTGGTTCCATAGTAAAAGTTGTTCGTATTGATGGGTACTTTCACCTCCCGAAGTTTTCGGGAGTAGTCTTATTACACCCTGTATACTTTTTTTTTAAATATATCAAAAAAGAACCCAGACCCAAGACAAATATTTGCAGATCATAGAATTACAAAAATTTGCAATTCGCGGCGTGAATCGAAACCGCAACCTTCTACGTCCCAGGCGGGCTTTCGCCCACTGCGCCACAGAGGCCGCCAAGCAACAATCATTTCCCTTTGTCCGCCACCGCCACCCCGTATTCATTTCAATTAACATGCCATCTCTTTATTGCATAAACCAGAATAAAAAAAAACACATTTAACATAAGACCTTGTAAACTCATGGTGCATATAATTAAGTCCAGCATATAATTTATAACTTTTCTTATTATTCATGCACTATCTCAAGACTTTTCCCATATAACACAAAGGTTAGCTGGAAGAGAATGCTATCTAGCATTAAGTTCGCCAATGTAGTTATTTTTAGTTGTGCAATAAATATTTTTTCATCTATCTATCTATCTATCTATCTATCTATGGTGATACAATGTCCGACCATATCGCTAAGAGCGATCTCTTTCAGACAACATTTGGATGGACTTGATTGTAAGCAGAGTAATAGGGCTCCGCGGTGTTAGGAATATAATTATGATAGATAGATAGATAGAAAATTCTTTGTTGCACAACAATAAAGTACTGTACATAGGCGAACTTAATTCAATTCAAAACTTTTATTTCAGCGTTAATTATAAGCCATAATTTAACATAGAAAAAAAATAAAAAAAAGTAATTTATATACAAATAATCCTAAAAAGTAAGCACTCCTCATGAAGCACCTGAGCAAGGCGCACACTGTGCAGTGTGCACTTCTGTCCAGTGCCTCATGAAGACTGTGTCTACATCCAGCCTGTCCACTATTCATTTCTTGAAATTAACTATTAATTTCAAGCTGTTGGTGCTGCCCCGCACCAACAGCTACTATGCTAGATAGCATTCTCTTCCAGCTAACCTTTGTGTTAATGGAGAAGAGTATTGAGGTAGTGGATGAATATAAGAAAAAATATAAATAATACGCTAGATACGATCATAATTACTTCTTTCTTGTTAATCTCCTTCTTGTTGAGGGGCCGTTTCCGGACGCAGACGGTGATCTGGTGGTCCTCGACGATCTCGTTTCCGGTGAGCGGGCGGAAGTCGATGCTGTTCGTGTACTCGCGGATCATGGCGAGGAATTCCCAGTTCGGATTGCCAGGGTCCATGTTCATTAGCGCCTCCTAAAAACAAATATGTATTTATTTCTCTACTAGCTTCTGCCCACGGCTTCGCCCGCGTGGTTGTTGCAGCCAGTATTATGCTGAGTTGGGACCTTTTTTGCAACTACTTCCAGGTCACACTTTTAATAAAAACAGTGTCCGACAGCTGGACCAAATCCAATACATTTCTTTCAAACAACGAAAAGCTTTCAGCTCTTACCTTCTCTTCCTTGAGCTCCGCTTGCCGCTGCCGCCTCTTTTCCCTGTTCTCCTTCAGCCGCTCCACCTCCTTCACGACGTTGGACCTCCGGACAGCGCCCGAAGCCACCGCGTGGGGAACTGACACCGTCGAGGAGACGGCGGCTGCCCGCGCAGACGAACCGCCCACGCTGGCACCGCTGAACTGGAACGTAAACCAATATATTTAAACTCTTAAGTGTTAACTCTTAACTCTCTGTGTTAAAGACGACCTCTGTGGCGCAGTGGGCGAAGGTCCGCCTGAGACGCAAAAGGTTGCTGGTTCGATTCCTGTCACGGGACAAATGTTTGTTAGTTCTGCAAATATTTGTCTCGGGTCTGGGTGTTTTCCTATGTATAATATGTATGAATTTACAAAAAAAAAGTATTTAAGTAATATATCAGTCATGTAGTTCCCATAATACAAGCTCTGCTTAGTTTGGGGCTAGATGATGCTGTGTGAAAAATGTCCAGCATTTATTATTATTTATTATATCTTATAATATTTAAACTTTAGGAAGGCCTCCTCCAGATTTTGCCATATCTGTCTATTGTTTATTTAATTTCGTCTTCCCATCTTTCCAGTGGTCTAACCTCTTTTTCGTTTACCTGCTGGGCCTCGCCAAGCTATTATTATTCTCGTCGATTTCCTACCGCTCATTCTTGCTACATGGCCTGCTCATTTCCATTTTAGTCTTTGACAATGATGTAGAGCACTGTTTCTCAAAGTGGGCGATAACGCCTCCTTGTGGGCGCTGTAGGCCTTCAGGGGGGCGGTAGAAGGACCTAGAAGATATTGGGGGCGCTAAGGCGGTCTAGAGGGGTAAGCAGAGGTTGTTATGCTTAAAAACTTTGGGGGCGCTAGGATTTTTTTTATTCTCAAAGCGGGCGGTGGGAAAATAAGTTTGAGAGCCTGTGATGTAGAGCATCAATAATCTTAGTCTTTTTTCTAATGTTATTGTTCCTTTGTCTGTTTTTTCTTTTAATGTTTAGAATGCTTCTTTCCATTGCTCTTTGAGTTATGTACTAATGTTAATATTGTAAAATTTAAAAATAATAAGAAATAAATAAGACTTATTATTATTAATATGTGACTAGGAACGAAACAATGACACCTTTTTTCCAGATATAGTAATATCGAAAACTTAAAAAACAATTTTTTTCTAATTTGTTTCAACTAAACTTTTACCAATTTTCTTGTTTTCAAAAGTTTCGTTGAAACAAAGTTGAAATGGAGTACAAGTATACCATTTTTAAGTTCCAGAAGTTATGGCAAGCCTGTCAACTGAATAGTTCCCCGTTGGCAAAGGAGTAATGCTTGCATCGCTGTATTTCGGTTTAAAGGGATGGATGCAGGTGAAACAAGAGGCACATGAGTTTTCACCCGTTATGTCCAAGGGTCGGCAACACGCGACCCTCTGAACCCACAACCTTCGGATCAAAAGTCGGGGACTCTACGACAACTGATGATGTGGTACGGATAGAGAACGTCGAGAACTCACCCTGATGTAGATTCTCGAAATGAATCGAAACTCTATCGGTTCCTTACACAGAATAGGCGGTACATGAAAAGTCCCTTTTTTACAATATTAAATTGTTTATACCTGCTGATATATCACTGATATCGCGCTCATAGATATAGAAACACTGTGTCAATGAAACCCAGCCTAGTTAGAACTAAATACGCCTATAAAAACACCCGCAATTAGGTTGGCGTATGTGTTTGAATGAACGACGAGATCTGCTCTCTAATTACATTAGCAAAATGGCAATGGCTACGAAGCAATGGGTCTCATTTTGTCAGAATTAGTAATGTCCGAAACTTAGAAAACATTTTTTTTTACATGTTTCAACTAAACTCTGTTGAAAGTTGAAAAAACTAGTTTAAACAAAGTTAAGTTTGAGTACAAGTATACCCTTTTAAAGTTCTAGCGGTTATGTTAAGCCTGTCATACTGAGTAGTTCAGTTTCTCATTGGCAAAGGAGTATTGAGAAACAAGAGACAAAATTACAGGAGAAACAACGGTTTTGTCTTCAGAAGAGAACTATCCTGATCCAGTAATCTTTCGGAACCTACAATAACTTTCTGAAATATGCAGTAAATCTACAGAAGAGAACTGATCTGAGATCAGTTCTGAGATCCTGATCCAGTAATCTTTCGGAACCTACAATAACTTTCTGAAATATGTAGTAAATAACCTCCTTGGCATTGTGAGGGCGTCGTGGGAAGTGCGGTATATATACTCCCTGTTGCACGGACGCAGCGCTCGGTGTGCTCCCGGCCCTGGTCCGACCGCCCGATGCCGGCGCCTGGAAGGAAGGGATGGGGTACAGGAAGGATGAAAAGAATTCTGAAAGAACTCTTCGTGGTTATAGGATTCAGGAAAGTAAAGGAGGTTTGATAGGTGTAAAGATTCGACGGAGCTGATGGCAGCCTGGCGTAGCCACACAGGGAAACCAGAAAATTGTTCCTTAAGGCAGATACTGGTACAGATGTGAGATCTCGTTCTGGAATCATGGTTATGTTACCTCGCAGAGCCATAACTCCATGAAGCTGTGGATACATAAGTGGAGGGCATCCTTGAGGCCATGGCCGTACAGCATGCAGGATCCCGCTTAGATGCAGCTAGCCGGCTTGCTACGTGCATGGTGGGTATGACATAGGAGAGCCGCTTAGCGCCTATCTTCGCATCTTTCGAGAGAGAAAGACTAGGGGCAGCAAACTCGATCGCTTCACCAGGCTCCAAGCGCCGGTCTCGACATTTTACATATCGATCCCTAAGTTCAGTTTACCTGCTGCGTGATTCTCGAGTTGGGCACAGGCTGCGGTGGCGGCTGGGGTTGCGGTGGCGGCACATTCTCGGCGCCGCGGCGGCCGGTCGTGTCTCCCCCGTGTCCGTTTGTGTAGTTATTGGTAGCGCCCACGCCCGGCGCATTCGACAGCCGCATCTGGTTGTTGCGCGTCACTCGCGAAGGCGCTGGAACATTGAGACGACCTTTTTAGACATAATGAGTTAGGCAATGATACAGTCTGACGTGATGAAGCGCGAAGTTACAAAGGATGGAAGACCAACGAGTCTCGTCTAGAAGAAAGCAGAGTCGATAGCACTTATCACTACAGCCAGCAGCGTAAACAATGATGTTGACTGCCAAGAACGCTATTTCCAAGTCGAAGGGTCGCTGACGATGATGCCTCCAGACTCTTTTTGGGCTTACTCTATGAAGCTAAGATTATATGCAGTTACACGTAGCTTCCAGAAACACTACAATGATATGATCGTTCGATAGAATAAAAGTCCATGAATCACACAACTGGCGATGGCGTAAGACTAACAGCCAAAATAAATCCTAAAAACGTTCTAGCGGCAACCCAAAAAGTGCACAAGCGAGGAACGATCATCAACATGCTCTCTTACGTGACTTGGCCTTCAGGTCTTCTTCCACCGGAGCTGGCGAGGCCGGCTTCTCAAACGCCTCGTACGGGGCATTCTGCTCTGAGCTCTGAGAGTCTGCGACGCGATGGCGCCATCGCAACCATGAGCAACACATTTTTGACAGTCAGTTTCTCATCAACTCTCAACACGCAATTATGTAATTTAACCGGCTACAGTGAAGTCAAGAGCAGGGTATATATTTTAAATATATCTAGGTCTAGTATAGTAATCATATTCACTAGTTTCACTGTGGATCTGATACGCTTAGAGATTTAAAAAAGGGATCGTTCAATTAGTTCGTACTATAGGACCTTTCGCAAAGAAAGGTGAGACTCTAAGTAGTAGTTTTTGTTTTGTTTTTGATATGAATAGCTAGCTTGTTTGTTTGTTTAGAACACAGATCACAGTAGTTTGTCTGTGGTTTAGAACGTGACATATGCTCGCTAGACTGATTCGGAATGAGTGCGTTCTGCGTTGGCGCAAGGCGATCTTGCGACCGCCATATTAGGAGTTCTTTCCGCACTCAAGGCAATGAACCATGACGCATGTCCCGAGCGGCAATGCATTATCATTTAAGTTAATCACAATCAAATAATGTTTTAATACATAATAGAAACACGGCAGTGTGCCAGTTCAGTTCGAGAATCTATCTTCAACCCTCTTACAGCTCAGAAGTTATCCGTAGAAACTTGATCTAATCAAATACGATACAGAGACTGTTTCGAGAATAAGTCTCTGTCAACCCACGACACGAGACTGACTGCCTCGCTACCACAAAATTACAGAAAACGCTTGGACAATCAACTAAAATTGGAAAATAATGGGCATCTATTAACATCAGGTCCCTTTGTCCCGTGAATGAAAACTAATGAAAAATGTACGCACGACGTCACGAGCTTCGAACCCATGACTGAAATCGATAAAGCGTAGCCGTAACAATCAAACATTCATTATGAACTTGGCAATGAATAGCGGCTTATAAAATGTGGTCCGTATGATTCCCAAAGATAACTAATAAAATCGCATAATTACTGCAATTCAAGCCGAACGACTTGATCTGAAAATCCGATATAAAATGAGAAAGCAGTTAAAAGAAATGTTATCTACATAGTCCGACGTCCAAATGGCAGTATAAAAAGCCAAACGGATAAAAGTAAGTTTCACGATTAAAATTAACGAATTTAAATAGGCTTTACGGCTTGACATGTTGCGATACTATTGATAACATAGCACTTCAAGCCTCACGATACTTGTATCTAATAGATAGATATAGTTCTTACCAGACGATTAATAAACAATAACATTGTCACACGAATTTCAACCTTGTGAAGATTTAGAACCAGTTCACGACCTGACTCAATAAAGCTCACGAAATGTCATGCATTTTAGACATCACTGCGAACATCGATCTAAAAACAATTTATTTGTAGAACCAAAGTAAACGACAGTGTACATTTTAAAAACCGTGAATTAAAATTGTCCAGCAATTTGGAAATTAGCGAAGGCAAATGCTAAAAGCAATGTTTTAGAGCAAGATACGGAAAGAAATCGAAAGGAGACTGGCGCATAGCAACGGTTCACCTGACAACCGGTTGTTTTGTCACTGATCAATAGGTATTCATTCAGGTCAGAGAGTTTACGTACGATAGACCAATCAATGGATTAGAAAACGTAAACTGCAGAACAGCAAAGTCGTCGCATTTGAATGCTCATATTTTTATATGATGCGCGGCTTCAAAAGCAACCAATTCAAATCGAGATCGAATTCCGAATTCAGGTAAACTCACTATTTGTAACCAATTCGTAACGAACAACAAAAGCCTGCACCAAGCAATTTCCGAAAAGATTGAAGGCAGACGTGAGCCCATTTGCGAACCGAGGATACAATGCAAAGATTTATAGCCATGAACTGCCGTGACCTGCAAACCCTGCAGTACCAGCCGAGCTTATCGCGAGATCGCGAGCATTATCCAATGAGGCGCACTGGCATATATTGCTAGGAGAGTTCTTTACTTCCTTGGATGAAGAGGTTTTCTAAATAGTCTGAAAGTCGTAACTTATAACATTAAAAGCTTTCAACACACTAGTTTGGATATGTTTGAATAGGTACATGAATGCATGCGTGTCACGGATCCATACAAGATTATAGTTTTTAAGGGAGCATTAACCACTTTATTCAGACATGCAAACATGGGTTCTTACTTTATGATAAAAAACCCTGAGAGAAAAGTGGAGTGAACGAACGTAGAGGCACACGATTCTCTTGATCCCAATAATGACAAAATGGATTGACAAGCATGATAGTGCAAGAGGTGTTCACAAAGAGTTTACGTGGAATGAGAGGCAATCGCATATCAAGTCGACACTCAAAGAGTTATAACTTGACTTCCTTGGAACAAGAGACGATTCCCAAGTATCTTCGCCAATATTTTTTTACTTTATGACCATTGCATGCTAATTGTTAGAGACGATAGATTGTTGTGAACTATTTGACTTTGTGAATGAAGAATGACTGCAACTAATTTGTATGATCGAGTGTGCAAAATTGAATTGACTCTAGTGGAGGATCTCACGACCTTTGTTTAACAGTCTTTCCTGGTCTTTCCAGCATCGTAGGTTGATGAATTGAAATAATATATTCGTCATTTTCGGTTTTCGTAAATGAGGACGCGTAATAATTATACATATGTCAAATCTAGCCACGGCCTACAGGATTTCAAACGACGATTATTTTTATTGTTTCCTCGTAAACGTTAAACGGTAATACGGAAGCTTGAGGTATCTCCTGTTTATTATTAATCACAATTATTTTTACATAGATGAACGGCAATATCATAATGTAACTATGTGAGGTCAAATACCTAACATGAACCATTATTTTCAATAAGATAATTCAAATCATTATCTTCAGGGGTCTTGGCTTGCGGGTCGTTAGCCAGCACCCACGTGCCAGGTTGACTAATTCACACGGTGCGGTATCCTCATTCTCGGAGGCATCATTAACAAAAACTATAATGTTATTGTGCGGTTTGTGGCATGTGGGTAGATCCCGTCAGCGTCTTTAAAACATTTGGTGAACAATGACCTTTCGCTGGTTCACCGACAAATTAAAAGTTTCCAATAAACCATTGAAAGTTAGATTACCAGAACTTTCTTCGGAAATAAAGTATAGTGACGTTGTTTTTTCACTCGGAATACTGTAAGAAACAAGTTCCTTATACAGAGGACAGCATGAATCATGGAATACAAATAGATGGTAGTATCTTCTTTGTCAATTATTTAAATAGGATCGACATGAAAATAGCCTGCAATACAATTCATTTATAGCTTTACCTTTAATATCCTCGAGAAGGTCGATCAGCGACCGAACTTGGTAATGTCAACAACTTCCTTAGCATAATACCTTGACGGCTTTCCGAAATGAGAAACTTTCCCGTCTGCCATCAGTATGCGCAGCTCGTAGACGGAAATCAACTCCCTGGAGCAATCCACTGCACAGAGGAACTTGAGTAAAGGAAGATCGAACATCACCAACAGAGAAGAGGGTGGGAAAACTTACGGCCTACGTTTGCTCGTCGCGTCTGCACCTTTGAACGAGCACATTGCTCGTACAATACCGGCATAATGACGTTTAAAATAGTGAAATGTAACGAAGGTCAGGTTCACAGCACTATGGTGTGTAATCCATTATACTAGTTATTTTGAAAGAGCCGGTGCCAGCCAGTGGGGTACACGGCCGGCCGCGCACTGTCCGCGCGTACCTCCAACCCACACTTATAGCGGTTGATGGAACTAACGGAGCTAGCCTGGCCGCCCCATGTAAACTTCAAACAACCCTAAAATAAATTGTTATCGTGACACGCCATCACCGTGTGCATTAATGATAATGTGGGAAAATATGGCCACACAACGCCATGTAGGAAGGCGTATATCAGCCGAAAGGAAGGAACTGAAAACTCATGTAGAAACATACCTCGCCTGGAAAGGTCAGTATTTGAATAAGAAGCCGTTATAAATTCTGGTTGACCTCTGACATTGATGGCCTTTCATACCGCCATCTTGAAGAATCCGGACATTGATAGCATTTCAAGCATGCCTCCACTGCAAACTTTGCGGTAGCCATAGTAAGTGGAAGCAAAACAACAGAGGCATGATTGTCTCATAGCACTGGTCTCCCAGCGTTCGCATTTTGAACATGGCAACAGTATCATAAATTATAACGTATTTATGCGTAGAGCAATGCACTTGGCGCTAGCGGGTGGTTTCCCAGCGAGGTTGGACAATACACTGTTACCACGCCACCGCTAATTGTGAGAACGGCTAGTTGCGTGCCATAGACCAGCAGGCTCGGAAAGGTTGTACGGGGTGGAGTGCAAGGTGAAACCACCCCACAATCACAAGGACCCCGTTGACGAAACGTTCAATGAAGTGTGCAATGCTGATGGCAATAATATCGACTTCCTAAAGAGTGCAATGTCAAGACCACGTCGGCGTTATTGTTCGTGACCATGACCTTGTATTGTGGACCGTTGGCTCTCATTTTGATGATTATTTATATCAGTGACAGAAAGCTTGAAGTACATAACCAAAATTCTACTTGTCGTGTCAGTTAATATAAAAGCATTGTTTTAAATCGTTGCGAATCAAACGGTTGCTATTTGATTTACGGAACTCAGTTCTGTTCAACAAAGACATAAGCTTTAAGAATAATGTACATTACAAATCACATGCCAAGACTTTCTAAAAGGCAAAATGATGTGCACTCTACTTGCTTGCTTATATTTCAAATAATAATGAAATAAACAGATACCAAAACACAACGACATCCCCATCTTAATTTTGTTTCTTAAAACGAAAGGAGAAACATTAACTTAAAAGAAGAAAACTCTTGCAGCTTAGTTGTTAATAATTGATCTTTACTATTAAAGTAGGACACGCAATGAGGACGAGATACTGAAGCGTAGTGATCGATGTTCCAATCGCTGCCAAATGAATGTTGCGCAAGATCGATAGACGTGATCGCCCCCCTAGGAATTTCAGGCACGCCACTAAACTAAATCAACATCTTTATTTACCGAAGCGTCAAACTCAACAGCCACATGACTGTTAACTGACCCTACGGGATTTGCAAAGGCCCATGATCCCAGAGGATTTCAAATAAGTAATTCACGCGCGAAGAGGAAATATTCAACATTGCTATGTTAAAGACATTATGTTATGTGTAACGTTTTGTTATTTTGGATAATCAACAGGAATGTAAAAAATCTAATAAATCTTTACTTATATCGTTTGTTCGCTCTTCGTATGAGCTAGAGGCCAACTTCGGTGTCGGAGTTTTTGAGCTATTCAAAGCCCGCCGTCATGGCTTAGCGACTATGATAGCAGGGACCGGCTTAAAATGCCCTCCGAAGCCCTCAGTTCTAAATCCATACTACCGGTCACCCATCAATAGTGGCAATAGAATGCTGAAATCATTTAAAAGTCCAAGCCAGCCCTATAATTTTATCAGACAACGGCCACCATAAAATTCCCAAGTGACAATTTCTCGCCTCAATTAAACATTTTAACACCCGACTAAATGTTCACGTGAAACATTGCAATAAAAACAACATCCATTTAAATTCAGCAAGAGCTTTAACGGTTAATGACTGCTCTAGAATAAGCCAAAATACAGTAGCTTTATGAATTAACATCGACACTGGTTTATCGTAACATGTACGAGTAACTATTACAGGATTTCAGTTTACAAACTTGTGCCGAATTTCAGATAAGATCCCAGAAGTTAGATTACTTAACACACGAAGATTTTGTTCTAATCAAATCAGTAAATCACTTGATTTACTGATACTAGATAACGATTTTAGCATGAAGCCCTTTTGTCAATCTTGAATTTAATAATAAAAAAAAGTTATTTTGGTTGCCGCATGTTTTCGATAACGAGAGCGTTCAGTTAATAAATGTTAAAACTCCGGTCTCAGATAAGTTTCTAAAATTAACGGAAAAAACGTCTTATAACTCGTACCACTTCTTCACTTTATTTATTTTCTCCAGTTACACTTTTTACTCTATAAAGATAAATATTATCTATAATTTTGACGTCGCCCGTTATAAAAAGAGACCTTATAAGGTTTCTCATGTTTAATGAGGGAGCTAGAAGTTAGAACAATAAAACTGCCTATCACAAAGTCTAGGAAGCGTGCCACCGCATTTATGAATGTTTTATTAGCATGTAGGTGACATGTGAGGGCTGTTGACACCAACATTAAGGCCGTACTGCAAGACCCTTCTTTTAACCTATTACGAGACATCTATTGCAGAAAACAAAAGTAATGATGTAAAATATACGGGGCTCGCTCCATCATTTGCGCTTGATGCCTCTGCAAGTCGCCTGGTGTGTAGCGAAGCGACCGAATGTGTCTCTTTTTTCTCGATAGACGCCAAGGATGACTGCGATAGGCACTATGCAGTCACTGTGTAAACCATCAAAGGAAGATGCTAGACACGAAGCCTGGCATCTGCAGTGAGGTGACTATGAAACCAACTCTGCTTGTTTTTTTATTGATCCTTCATTCAGCTTTTGTGCGGGTCCAATTAACAGAGGTACAGCGTGAGTTAGACGCTAGACGCGAAGATGTCGTGTAGTGTGGGCGCGCCCTAAGCAGTGGCTTTTAGTTTGAATCACGATAAAACTAACTTTGATAAAGTTAATTTACGTATCGTCCAATGAAATGAATATAATACGTGCTTCTTTCATATATAAACAAGATATATTGCACTCAGTGTCGAAGGTCTGATGATGGAGCCAGGAGGTGGAAAGTGGAAGTCTTCAGTGGATACTAATAAACTGCTCGAGTTTGGGTTTGTTTGGCAGGTTTTAGTGTTGTGGATCTGGAAATATTATACACAAGCCAGAGGGTCTGATGATGGAGCCAGGAGGTGGGTAGTGGAACTCTTCCTTGGTACTAGTAAACCGCTCGTGGTTTATGTTTCGTAGAAAATTAAGATTTCGAAGTTCGCTTTCAATATTTATGGCGATCTTTTTCTATATTCGACAGCTCACACAATTCCATCAACAGGTAGCTCACCAAATATAGACATCCCAAAAACTCTACAATTTGTTATTTGCGTGACCGTCCACCTGTTTAGAGAACAAATGGATCGAGACCATTGACCCCGCGTCAGCGCTGCGCAGAACTAACCTTACTTTATGTTTATCTCTTTCTAATCGTAGGCGACGGAGAGAACCGGAAACTGGGCTAACATAATGGGTGCTGATGAATTATACCGTGATGGGAATTGGGAACTGGTGACTAGTGTCCAGTTTTCGGGCATTTGACAAGATTTAGTACTCGGTTATTTCTCGTTGATTGAGTTTCGAGACTTTCTGGAGGATTAAATGTCTGGCAAGTTATTAGAAAAGAGCTTTTATCAACTTCAAAGGGAAAACTAGCTTAATGTTACCAAGGTCGGTCGTGCCAACAACTTTAACAATTAAATGTAATTAGATTGAAAACAAAATGAAACGGAATGATAATAGGTAGGTAGCTAAACATAATAAATATGAATGAATGCTAAAGAATGATTAGAAGAATGTGATGAACTTTTAAAAGAACTTAAATATAGTGCCCGCAAGCTTTGGGACACAAACGTGGTGGAACCTAAGGACGAATGCAGCAGTTTTGTGTATATGACGTATATTTTTAAGTGACATGATTTCAGCTGGTTAATTTGGTCCGTTAGCCAAAGTGGGCGAGAACATCACATTCCTATTATTCCAAAACATATTGTTTATTTTTCCTGACTAGTCACTCAAACTTATCAGTCAAAGGACATGTCGCGGAAGCTCCTTTTGTATGGATTTCTAAAGAAGTGAGCAGCGTGTTGTAATTTACAGAGTTATAATGTTCGTATTTGGTCATAGAAAGCAGCCAAATACATTTAATAGATGTGTTGAGGATTACGTCACCAAACATCTAAAGAGCACTTGTAGCAAAACATGTGAACTAAACCGATGTCGGTTATGATATTAGACTTAGTAATATATCTATATTTACCGCAAACGCAGCAGGATTTGAATCTCAGCTTGTATGATTCATGGACGGAGTAAAGTCGTGTAAAGTTCAGTTCTTGTAGTCGTCACACTACAAGAACTCAATTTGTGTGATGTAAATCATAAAAAAGTTGAACACTCACCTTTTGTGGCCACTGGAATAGATTGTCGCGTCATGTCCTAAAACAGAAAAGACACATTAGAGAAATGTTCACTCCAAATGTTTCAGAGATAAATCATACAATAAGAAGCCATAGGAAAAGGACAGAGAGGAAACATAATTTTAACCCCACTACAAAACTAATGAACCCAGATCCGGATGCAACTTTAGGAAAGATATTAAACCTGAAAGCATTTAAAACGTATACCTAATGATGAAGAATTGTACACAGAAGTTTTAAGGTCGTGGAGAAATAGTAGATCTTTCAATTGCGTCTATTGTTTACATAATACATATAAGTCGGGTCTGCCAACATTTTATTTAGGTAAGTAAGAAGGATTTTAAATACAGCACCGCTTTAACGTGTATGTTGACAAAATAGTGAAACATTACTGAAATTATATATACAGTGATGATGACGATTTCTTAGATCGTTGAAAACCCGGCTCCCAGAAAACATTATGAATACAAACATAGCCAAAATTAAACGAAAGCTATTCTTCAATTAACGATCACATTCACCAGTAAAAAAAATAAGGGATAATAACGAACCCTGCGCGATCACACATTGCCATGAAAGATCCATCTTTTGATAGCCAACTATGAACTTATCTATCAGCCAACGGTCAAGCCTAACCCCTGCAGAACTAGGCCACGAGGTGCGGTTATTTCCTTATTTATAGCAAGCAACTACGGCAGTTTCGTCCAGGATGCATTTGCAATTTGATGAGACGCTTCCCGCACCGCAGTCTAATCTGATTTAGACGTTGATTACAGGTTTGATTGCGAAGCCCGTTTATTAAATTGATGAACAGTTTATAAAACTAGGTTTCATTCGAAGGCAAACTGTTGACTGGTACTGAATAACGGGCTGGTTATGGGAGAACGACAAATGTAAGAAATAAAACTGCCTCAGACGTGTCGAGACACGCTATGTTAGTCTTGAAGTTGCATGCTGAGGCATTTCTTTTTTTCTTCTTAACTTATTTATTACGTATTGAGAACTCGTCAAAATGGAAATGGAAATTTCAAAAAAAAAATCTTAGCACATACTTAAGTTATAAAATAAACTTATGTTCCAAATTTCAGCTTTCTAGGCTTAGTAGTTTCGGCTGTGCGTTGATATATCAGTCAGTCAGAACAAACGATTTTATAAGTATAGATTTCGTGTCAACACTTTTTGTCGGCCCAGCTCCTGAATTGATTATTCCTATAGATTGGATCCACGTCGGAATATTCTGGATAGAAGCGTGACAATAAAGCGACTATCGGTTTTCACACCACTGTTCACGATACGATGATCCACATTGTTACCGGCTGCGGAACAGCTTGTGACAATATTGAAAATTGTATTTCAAATAAAGCAAGAATTACCTTTTTCTTGGGTAAAGAATTTTCTTGGGAATGAGCTTTTTCTTTTATCGGATGTTGCTAAGATAGTATGTATAATATGTATGTATTTACAACAAAAAAAAGTATATAAGTAGTATATAAGTCATTTAGTTCCCATAATACAAGTTCTGCTTAGTTTGGGGCTAGATGGCATTTTATGAAAAATGTCCAGCAATATTTATTTATTTATTTATAGTAGTTAGGTACTACAGGGCCTATTTTTTGTTGCTCTCATTATGAAGCTCCGAAAATGGTGAAAATCCCTCTGACATTTTCTGAAACGTTTTCTTTATCCTGATAATTAGTGTTCTGTACTCTAATCCCACAAAAAATGCCAGCGTACTGACCACCATATTCTGCAATATTTGCATATTCATTAATTTGTATACAATTCAGTACAAACCCCTTCAATTTGGCGCCTACAGTATAATCATTAACTAGGCCAATTAACGGGCATCGTTAATCACAGACAGTCGACAGCGAATCCTTGGGCTCTATCTCTTCCACTAGACTGACTTTGCAGTAATTTACCAACGACGATGTTCGAGCGAGTAACTCTGGAAAGACTTGCTGAATATTCAGAAAATACCTGGAGACATTTCAGACTTTTAGAGAAAATCTGCAATTAATTGAAAACGCCATCTAACGCACAACTTGGGTAAATGTTAAATGAATAGTCAAAAATCAACAATAGATGTCTCTACTAATATTAATCAGTTCTATATCTAATTCTATGAATGACCAATTCCAATTCGCTGAACTGCAAATAAAATGGGTTTTGTGTGTCAGCTCTATATTTACAACTTAAATCCATAAGCTACTGCTTTATTCATCTTGACACATTCCTAAAAAGTTTTCTACATTAAAAAAAGAGATCATTAGTAGTATTGTGATTTTAACATAGAAATAAAAGTGTCGCATTTAAGTTAGTGTGACTGAAAATGTATATTGCAAGACTTTAATTTAATATTTCAAGGCGTATAATAAAGAATTTTCATTTATTTCATTCATTCATACAGTCTGTGGAAGCTGTCGGCTACTGAGTGAGCCATTCATCTATTGAAGGTGGATGAATTAGCGGGCTGTATGTACACCCCGCGATGTACATACATACTATAGCGATGAGTGCACTTGCCGACTTCATATGCGTGCACTTGCCGTTCAAAACAGGCATTGTGTAACGTTCATAATGGTGGCCCTTTTTCATATACGCTGCTAGATTTTTCAGCCTAGAAGTTTCAGTCCGTAAAAAGTACTGTTCGCCAGCATTAGGCGCCTTCTTGATGGTTTTGGTACTCTTCCGTCATCATATAAATAAACACAATGCCCTCGATTAAGAAAACCGTCTTATGAGTAATGTTTCTAAATGGTGCGACCATAAAGTAAACCCCATAAAAGCCAGAAGTGATTCAATTGTTCCAAAATAGGATATTGCAATTGGCTATTTAATTTTACATCATGCGCACAAAATTTCCGTTATAAGTGACAATCGACAGCTAACAGACGTGGGAAGATGAATCATTGGTAGCTGATGTCACCGATTAAGCCCAAACTTAATTAATTGTAAACAGGTGAAAATAACAACCAGGGATAATGTACACAAAGGGAAATCAGTAAAGTTATAATACCGTACACATTACAATATTTACACAACTACATAGAAACTGGACTGTGTTTTTATCACGCCGAGTTACGGACAAAGCAAACCAAATCGCACCTCGAAAGCGCTCAATTGAAACGGACAGAGACGTGACGAAAGCACGGTCCTCACAACCAACAAAACACCATAACAAGCCGTTCGTGTGCAAATCATAGATCGTGTAGCAACGGAATCGAAAGTGAGGTAACAAAAATGGTGCCAGCGGAACGGACCGAAGCCCCTCGTGTATTATGCATTGTGTGGTGAACTGTACCGATCGTGAGTTGCGCACGGGCAGCGTGTGTCCGGAGTCACCAGCTCCGGCCACCTCGCCCTCGCCAGCCGCGAACCCGCCGTCGTCCGACGACGAACCGGAGGGATCCTTGCCGCAAACAATCACGTGCCAATCAAACAGAACATAACACTGTGCTAAACTTACTGAATATCCCGCAGCTTGCTCGGACTCTGTCATTTATTAAAAGGAAAACATCGCTAAAGTGCGTCCCTAATGGTCTACGAGTTGAAAGTGAAACTTGAATGCTAGCAACGCGTAATGTGAAAAATCGATGAGTCCGCCGCTGTCCGACGCAGGTATCATAAGAAGGTTGCCTGACTATCAATCATGGTCAGATCGAACGGCACGCATCGCGACAGCCACTACGAGTAGCACGCAACTATCGGAAACTAATCCGGTGGGTATCATTCACCGGTGAACTACGTCATTTACGTGATCACCTAGGTGTTTAGCGTGCTCTAGCAAACGGTTGCCTTGGAAACGGTGCCATTAAATAAACTAAATAACTATTCATCAAGCAATGATCACTACTGTGCGATGCTGCAATGATCACCTGCCAGCTGATAATGTATGAGAACATTTTCTACATTTTCTCGTCGCATCGACGTTGCAACCGGAACTGGAGTAGGAACTTTTCTTCGTATTTTCACTTCGCCGGAGATAGTAACGCGTAAACGAAACACCGGTATGACGTCATTGTTTTCAACGTTACCAAGGGTGTGCAGGGCGTCATTAGCAAAGCACATTCGACTATCTCGGGTATGCAAGTACAACTGTGGTGGTGTCGATTAGCAACTGCTTCTTCGCGATCCAAACAATGAGCGTGGTCACGGGTTGGTACGCGGACGCCCTCGCTAATCAATAGCACTCGAGCTTCCGTTCGATTTTTATCGCGAATCTTATTAGCTAAGGGTGGTAGAAACTAGGGTAAGGGGTTATTTCTGCATGATCTTACAAAACGATTCTCTATTATTTTCTTATTAAAAGCGAGCAAGCGTCAACTGCAAGTTTTCTATATAGTCATCTATTTTCGCGATCTATCTTGAGATAAATATAACACAATGCAAAGAGGTGTTAAACGAAAGCAAGAAACCTACCTAATTTGTGAATTCATATGTCGTTAATATGAATTTCAAAACATACATGACGTAACGTTCATATTAAGCAAAGGATTGGTGCACGCTTTGTTAAACATGTATAATGCAATCGACGACCGATGTGGCGCGGTGGGCGAAGGTCCGCCTGCGACACAGGAGTTTGCGGGTTCGATTCCCGCCCTGGGACAAATGTTTGTACGATCTGCAAATATTTGTTCCGGGTGTTCTGGGTATTTTCTATGTATAATAAAAAAATATCTATCTATGTAATGTATTGTATTAAGTATATCAGTCATCTAGTACCCATAACAGCTCTGCTTAGCTTGGGGCTAGATGATGCTGTGTGGATTGTCCAGCATTATTTATTTATTTATTTAATTGTTACAAATTTAATCAGCGGTTACGATTACGAGTTCGCTAGTGGAACGGTCGAGGTTTAGATTGATACAGCTGGTCATTGACAATTTCCAAAGTGATTTTTTTTACGCGACATCTCCGTGTGTCTTGCGTATCACTATTCAACTTGACTATTTTGCAAACGGAATCGTGTAAATCGTCTTATTTAGTTTCTTGTTGTATCTAAAATGGCTTCAACAAAATTCTATGAAAGAAAATTGCTGTTTTCGCCAATTTGATGTCTCCCTTCAAGGAGATTCGAGCGTTGAGAAAATTGCGCTTCAAGTGGGGAGCCAACATTCGAGGGTTAGCAGTGTAGTGTAGAGGGAAGATCAGTTATTCTTGCAGTATATTGGTTATATTGCCTTTATAGACCGCAAAAACTATGATGTTCCTTTTATTATCCAGCATTGCAAATTGCTGGCTATCTGACGAATTAAATATGTATATGGCATAAAAATTATTGCGAGTGTCCCAAAGTATTTTGATGCTGGCTGATGTAACAATGAAGACGATTCACAGATTCCTCTTGAAAATGGATAATAGTGCCGCTGAAAGTTATTTCACACAGGTATATAGGCAGCTAAGGACTTACCCTGGCCAGTTTATTAGGCATCGACTGAAGGTGCGGCGTGTGATGCCTCGGCCCCGCATTCAGCTCCGGGTTCAGGGCCAGGATGGCGTCGATCTCCACCTCTTTGCCCTTTGTTTCGCCGCGTTCATACCATTCCACGGTGACGGACCGCGTTTCCAGGTTGACTCCGGACACGATCGCTGAGTGAATGCGTCCTGGAATGCACAAAGAACAAGTTACGAATGTGACACTGAAACAGTGAAAATAGGCTGATGAAGAAAATTGGGATGAATGTTGAGCTCAGTTCACTGAGCTGTTTCTTCTTTTGAATGTTGTTCCGCATTAGAAAATTATTTAGTAGCTTAGGTAAGGCTTTAGTTTCCTTCCACAAAATGTAGAAAGGAAACAATTTTAATAACATTGCGAATTGCGATAAATATACCTTTGAAGGCAACTGCTATAATTTGGTTTACAAACGCTCTAGATTCTATATAAGATGCAAATAAGCTGTACTAAAATTTCAGCTGTTTGGACAGTTGGATAGATCCTATATCTAAAAATTACAACACCGAATAAATATTCAACTTAAATACTTTGAATTACTACCAAAATTTTATATGTGACAACCTAGTAAGTACATTTCTTGAAAATGATCTCTTAACCCACATTTAAGGGGCATCACAAGATTTTATAAAACCCCAAATGATCTAGCGGCTCAGTTGTTATAGCACCCGTGTACCAAGCGGGAGGTCGCGCGTCCGAGTCTCGCCAATCCCAATATTTTTGGAATGTATAAAATTTCTTCAATATCACGCTGTAGTGACTTTGCTTTGGCCATCAACCATCATTGACATATTTAAAATACCTACAATTAATTTCTTCGACAATTTAACGAAGGGTAGATCAGCTCAGATGATACACATTTTCAGACGCACGAACAAAACAATAGAACCTATCATAAGCTCGAAGATAAGTCAGGTCACAGTTTAAGCGGAATATACCTAAAGCGATTCTCATAAATTGTATAGAAGTTTCTACCACTACCGCGCCAATTTAGACCAGCTTGGCTTGGCCGTCCTCTGAGGCTAGCCAGTACCTCGGAGGACAGACGGAAATGACGTCATACTGTATACAGCCAGCTAATGTTTGTTAGAAACTGGAGAGTTGTCTGAGACAGGGGTGGCTAGACGCATAAAGTACACATACGCAGTATTTGGCTTCACTAGTTCAGACTAGTTCGTTCGCCATGTTAGCGGTTCTTTCTTGGCCACACTGCGTTAGGTCAGAGGCCTAATTCGGTTGAAGTCTGATGGCCAGGAAAAGGCCCTCGTAGCCGATGTGGAATAACCATATGTGGCATGCATATTTGGCATTACTTAGTTCTGCTTTGCCTAAAGAAGTTTGGTTAATACTTTTTAATTTGTGAACGAATGCTCATTATCAATGAATGAAAGATTATAAATAAAAACAAACATTGTTTTTTATCTGATTCTTCTAGACTTGGTCGCGCGTAAATTCACTTTGAAATTTTTAATTAACGTTGTTTATAAGTTGACGTTTCCATAATGATCCTTGTGATTTCAATGAATGATTTCACGTGTTACATTCCTGAAAATGTTTAGTTCTGAAACATATCCATCTCCTCACGACGTTTCTTTCACCATTGTAGAACTAATTAGGGCTACACACACCATACTTTTTCTAGTAGAAAAAAACATGGTTCACGATGCAATTCAAACCCATGGTCTTTGGTTGAAATACCTTATCCTTGAAGATTTAAGATCTGTCCAATATAACGAGAAGAAAATTGCCAGGATTATATGTATATATTTTTCGTGCAATTGCATTCAATTGCAGTTAACAATGTCTCAGTTGAAAGTAAATTGTCAGGTATTTAAGTAGTTATTGCCTACAGTATAATTCCCAAACACCTGAATACAAAAAGCTAGCTCAGTTCAATTGGGCACTACGTTATAATTTCAAGCAATTACAGTGCTTTCCCTTTTTCATCTCTATTGTGTTTGCGGGCAGCGCAAATAGTTAAAACAAAGAGCTAATTATAGTGACAGGACAAGGTCGCCGACCTTTCCCATTTCAGAACTGTGAGCCGTGTCGCGGTTTATTGAAGCAAGTCGGACAAAGGATCAGCCTGAAATAAAAAAAAAACAAGTTTCCGAGTACAGCTGTCGTAGATATCAACTAATATTACTAAGTTTTGTTGATAGCAACGAAATGCATTGATATCTAGTGTTGGTCCAAATCCACATAACATATTGTGTGTGCGTACATCACTATTATCTGGGTAACTATTGTGTACGAGTATATTCATAACTACCATATAGTTGAGGTACGGTAAAGGTACTACGACATCGCTGTACAATATGTGCCGATTTTTTTATACTCCTAACATACACATATTCCTGATTCCCTGGGATTCCCTGTGTCGTGGGTTAGCATGAAAAATTAGCTGAGATGCTAATTAAATAATAACACATAGTTTATTGTTAGTAGGTACTTAGATATTGTTTGCGTAAATCCCGTGTGTTAATTGTCTGTGTTTTATATTATGCAACGTTAGCAAATACATGTTTATAGTTAGTACTGAACACGGGAGGCACAGTTTATTGCTAGTACTTAGATATTGTTTGTGTAAATCCCGTGTGTTTATTGTCTGTGTTTTATATTATGCAACGTTAGCAAATACATGTTTATAGTTAGTACTGAACACGGGAGGCACAGTTTATTGCTAGTACTTAGATATTGTTTGTGTAAATCCCGTGTGTTTATTGTCTGTGTTTTATATTGTGCAACGTTAGCAAATACATGTTTTTCTTTCTTTCTTTCTAAATTGATGAAAAACATGTTTACAGATATATCAGAAGAAAACTCAATTATTAATAATAGTATAATGCTGGTAATTTTTCACACTATGAAATTGACGTATGAAATTGAATATCAAATGGCTTGCTTTATCATCTAAAATTCGAAATCAACGCCATGCTGTCTAGTCTGACTAAATCTGAGATAAATATCAATCAGCTATTTATTGAAACTTGATAAATCCAGTAGGACATATGATAATATTTCGCAAAACAAGAACAAGATTAGACAAGTATCGACGAGTCACATTATCAAATGACGTTTTTAGGAACATTAACAAGTAGGGCAGAGGTTTCCAGACTTTTTTTCTCATAGACGAATGGAAATTTGCGTTGCGGCTGAGTTCCAACCACGAATGGGGAGTTTTCTTAATGAAATAAATGAGAATTGATTGGTTAATTAATTAATTGATTGCGCTGTGAGTGTGAAAGTCAAGCCAACATTTTAGTTATTCACTATCGAAAGCAGATACATTTTCGTGGACCCCCACTTACGAATTGTAAACCCCCATTTTTTTGTCACGCTAACGTAGACCCCCGTCGAGTCTCCCGTGGACCCCTGGGGGTCCACCTGGACCACTTTGGGAACTAAGGAGTTAGAGCAAACACTTCCAACTTTTTGTTAATTCAAGGCCAAATTGAGTAATTTTAACAAGACCTATAACTCATTTGCTATTTACCGTAATTCACGTACTCTTAGGTAGGGCATTAGTAATACTAAAATGTAAAGCGAACAATGTTTTAAGTAAAAAATCATCAAGATAATTTCGCACTTTCACATAGCTGATATGGCACTCTGTACCGTTAACGAGTTAGGTGGGACATAGTCATAAATCATGATGGTGCCACATAATTATTAGATATGCCTGAAAATCGATTTGGAAAGCTTCCATGTTAATATGATGTCTCTTCAAGAAGTTGTTAAAAACATTTTATGTCGCTTTTAACATGAATGAAAATCGGGTGTGGTATTTTATTAATAGTTTTTCCACTACAAGTGTAGAGCCTACAAGTTGCAACTGAGCTGGAATTCATTTTCACCGTTTCTTTAGAGTTCTACTTACTAAGGACCTATTCCACAGACTTTTCCAGGATCACAGACTTTTTACACAATTCGTCTACATCTAACAATACTAACAGTTTGCTGTTATATTCGTAAATGTTGTCTTTTTTGTTTTAGAAAGAACGTCTTGGTTGGCAAACTTCTGGTCGACTGTCTTTAAACACCGACCATATTCTGGATACACTTTAATTTCCAACCAAATGTTAATAACACTAGCATGAAACAGAAATTTTAGAAAAAAAAAATAATGACGATTAGCCACACCATATAAGCATTTTTCAAGAAGTTAAGTAAGAGAACAATTCAGCACAAAGAACGCAGATCGCAAACGCGAAATGGAACGCTTAACACGTACCCGGGTCTACGACAATTTGTGCACACGCCATGATTACGCACCGAAGAAGAACCATAGAAGTAATAACAAAACGCCAAACCTCAGATTGCAAAACACATTGCACTGAGCCAACGAAAGTGGAACGAAACGCCAAAATAAAACAGCGCGAAACACCGTTACCGGCATAATATTTGTGGCGTGATTGGTCACGTCCCAAGAGAACCTAATAAGAACCTTATAAAAATCAACCTTGATTCGACATCGACTGTTATATATGAACAATCCAATTTAGTGAAGTTGTATAAACAAAGAAAATACCGGGATATAAAATGATAACTCAGAATAAAAGATGATAATGGATGATGTGCGTAGAGCAACTGATATGACATCCAAGTTGAAGACAAGGTAAACCGGCACAGTGTTATCCACTATGCAACCTTCACAGTTCTACTAACATCCTGTAATACCTTATACCATGTAGATGACAATCATCAAAACAAATTGTTGAAGTCTCTAGCAAGATTGATAATTTCGTATTCGTATCGTATCTTTCAGCTTACATTTACCTCGTCATTTGTCGGTTGTCATACCGTATCACCATAAATTAGAGTAAAGGTTATCTCACACATATCAGCCCGGCAATCTATCGACGACGCCTCACCGTCAACCAGCCGACAGCGCGATGTAAGCACACAACCTTTAAAAAGATAGTCATTGGACTTTTCTCGGCTTGATGTTTGGCAACTTTTGCTCCTAAAGCAAAATATGGCGAAGTTTCAAAACAGCTAAGCAATTTGGGTATTGCTTCCACGCTATCCACGCTTGCTTTACGTTACCTTGATCTGACTCATAGCTACCGCGTCAAAATTTTCCGATCAAGAAGTTTATTATTATTAGCTCAGTTTCAGAAGAAACGAAGATGTTTTGATAAATGTAAACTGACGGAAAAGCGATGTGCATGTTGTCTTTCGGTAGCAAAGCAGACTCAAAAGGAATCGAAGTTATTATTTCTGAATAATTCTGAGAACGAAAACAAGCAAACGCAGTCTCCTAACTGTTTACAGCCAAACATCCGGTTTCCGTAGATAAATTACCAATTAGAATTGATAGACTGAATGGCGGCCATCGCGTTTAGAAATACCGAACAGACTAATATATTTAAAGAAGTAAAATTTTAATAACAGCTTTCAAATTGATAATGAAGACGAGTGCTGATAAGTGGATGACATATTTAAATTAAATCGTAATTTAATCGTCATTGCCGCGGGACAAATGTTTGTATGATCTGCAAATATTTTTCTCGGGTCTGGGTGTTTATTATGTATGTATAATATATATGTATTTACAAAAAAAGTATATTAGTAGTATATCTTCATGTAGTTCCTACAATAAAAGCTCTGCTTAGTTAGGGGCTAAATGATGCTGTGTGATTAATATTCAGCATTATTATTATCATAAACAATGAATATCAAAATGTAATATTAATAAATTCATTTGTACGTATGAATTAGTTTCGATGGTCTCTCTTTTCAATTTCGAAAGCGCTCTTGTATACAATGAATGGCCTACAAACTATGTACACATACACACATTGCATTTACTCGGCATTCATAATAATCTATCTATAGACACTGCAATGCCATTCATATGATTAAAACGCGAACAAATTAACTTTTAGATCTTGTACAAAAAACAGCAAGTAATATTTGGATAGATATCAACGCACATTGTGCAGATATCCTAGCTGAAGAAGATATTAGGAATAAGCAAGAAATACGTGGCTCGCTGCCAAACTGAGCACCTGTGTCTCCAACGTCACAAGACCCTATTCTTTGTAGAGACAATGAAGAGAACACAGTCCTTCGTTAAGTGGTAGAGAAACGCTTGGGCATTTTTATTCGGCCGCTGTGTGATCGTGTCATTGACCCCTTAACGCATCGGCTCTGAGCTAATTATAATCTGTTTCCTTGCCGTTCAAATTTGCTAGTCTACAAACAGACAAACCAATCGACATTTCCTCAATTAACGAACATGAAAAAACATGTCTGCAATAATTTCAGATTGTCGAGGTGAATAGTAGCAGAAGCTAGAAATAGGAAACTGCAATAATGTTGCAGCCGAGTAAATCATTAAATGCCCGTATAAGGAATGTAGCAAACGTGTTAGCCGACTGTCAAGGAGACTAGATTAGAATGATGAATTTGAAGCCTAGATGATAAAGATCAACATAACTATAATCAAAATGGACATACCGTTTTGGACTAGTGTTTAAATAATTAAACAAGGAAAAAGGACAAAAGCAAAAATCATTAAATGCCCGTATAAGGAACGTAGCAAACGTGTTAGCCGACTGTCAAGGAGACTAAATTAGAATGATGAATGAGAAGCCTAGATGATAAAGATCAACATAACTATAATCAAAATGGGCATAATAATTAAACAAGCAAAAAGAACAAAAGCAAATTACTACATCAACATTATCAGTCTTAAATTGGTTGAATTGGAAAAGTGGAAAAGAAACCGACGCATTTCCCACGGTAGAATACAACAAAATGTAGAAAGGAGGTACAAACAAACTCAACGCACAATGATGATTCATAGTTGAAGAAAGGCATAAATTGCACAAAACTATAACAGTTACAACATCTGTCTGAACTGTACTTTCTTGAACTTATCTTCATATTATCGCATTCCAAACTGGATTAAAATCTGTTAGGATTCAAGAGGTCTACTTAAAAAGAAAAATTCAAAATCGTAGATCATAGGGTAAGACTCCGGATTGAGGAAACCTGCACTGACGATGACACCCCGTAGGTATTGCGTGTCCCTTTTTATTCTACCCCTGCTTCAGGAACAAGACTTCAGTTTATTGGCAGCACAGCACGTATAATGACTGTCATATCAGTTGCGATCAAATCAGTAAAAAGGATTTTGCAAATCTTAAAGCCATTTCCTCAAAGCAACAATGGCAGAGTTCAAAGATCTCAGCGCAAAGCAAACTAACTCATAAGGTTAAACTCGTGAAATGACGGTTAAGGTCACCCTCGGCTTTCCCCACAGAGCGTAACTTCTGACTATGACAAAGGCTGTATTCACGTATAAAGCAGGTGTCCGGTGCCTGTCACCAGCGACTCGTCCACTCATATGGTTTGTGTGATTTCCTCAGCTGGAGAATTTGAGAGCTGTAAAGTGTGACCGAGACAAAATCAAAGTTATCCATTCGATCTTTGTAGGCCAGAGAGAAGTACACACAACAGATTTAAAAATGCAGATAAGCAGCAGTAGCTTCGCTGATTTCAACGCTGAGGGACCAGCTCCGGAAACTGCAATCTAAGCGAATGCGGTCTCAGTCGAGGCACACAAATAGAACCGATCTTGCCGTGGTGTGAGCTGGAATAGTAATGTCACGAGTACACGACTAGAATGGTGGTTACGGTAAAATTAAATTGGCGTCAGACGTAAGGGCTCACGACACATGCCTATTTTATGCAATGTATCTCTGAATTTTGATATTTGAAAGCCATATTTTTAATTATTAATTTATTTCAGATTTTTTAATGTTAGTAAAGACTTAGATTTAAATGTTAGTAAATATATTCATCATAAATGGTTTGTCACAAAACTCACATTAATTAATGAATGATATTTGTTGTGCTAAATAGTAATTTCATAAAAAATACTATTTAGCACACCGAATTGAGTGACGTGACAGCACATTCGTGTTGGTCCAGTGTCTGAGAATAGGAACTTCCGTCCAGCCGATTTCACCCCGAAACCATTTATGTAGTAGATAACCGTAATACACAGATTTTAATATTTCTATTTAAATTACTAGCTTCTGCCCACGTCTTCGCCCGCGTTCTACCCGGATAAAAAGTAGCCTATGTGTTATCCTGATGTATAAGCTATATTACTGTAAAGTTTCATCAAAATCAGTTCAGTAGTTTTTGCGTGAAAGAGTAGCAAACATCCATCCTCACAAACTTTCACATTTATAATATTAGTAGGATAGAATATTTGAGAGCTATAGAATGTTGATTTTAGTAAAACATATTCTCAGGTTTATTTCAGCCATGAGTTATTTAGCTGAATGTTGTCGTGTTCTCGCAAACTCAACCTAGTAAAAGTGTAGACTCTGGAGTCTGCTAAAACTCTACCTTGCAGACAAAGTAAAAGTAGCAAGCAATGAGCCGGTTGTTACGCACGTAGTAATTTCGCAAAACGACCGTGGCCCACATCAGCAACAATTGCCGCTTTAATATTTACATTATTATTTTATGGACTCGTGTTCCAGTTTTTTAGTGTATTTTCTCTATCTTTTGTTCAAGCTGTGAGATTTTAACGACGTTCCTCTAAAATATTTAAACATTTGATAGGGGAAACATTTTTACATAATGTGTGAATGAACTGATCGGTTTAAGCACTTACATACAACGTGTCTGTAGTTTGGGCTTTTCCGTTCAATACAATATTTTCGTCAATTTGTTGACTATTAGAAAAATTAAAAATAATTTATTCGAGAGGATAATCAGCTCCACTAATTATCCTTTTAAAAGCAACATGAATTGAGGAACAGCAACAATAAATTGAGATTATGTAATATGAAAGCAAGTTTGACCAATGTTAAATTTTGTGAATCAAGAAGTAGAAGTATCATAAAGCAAAAACATATTTTTATTCCAAAAACTACAATCGGTGAAGGCTCCGACTAATGCAATGCTATATCATATTATGCAGGTCACAATCACTAACTAGAACGGTATATAAATAATATACCAAAATCAAAAAAATCAGACGAGCGTCCTAAATCGTATAACGTTCAGCAGTCGCATATAGTGATTGTATTACAGAATAATGGATCAGCCGACAGAATGGAGTTGCATTGTATCGAGCTGGTGCGTGAGTCAGCGATCCGGCTCAGACGGCCGGCGCTAGCGCACCACGCAATGCTCGAACGAAATCGAGAAATTCAATCACGAATTCTTTGTTTATTGAAACTACAAAATATTAATTTCAACGGTTTAGCTGTTACGGAGATTTACGGATTTTGTTTGCTTTCAATGCTAGCTAAATTACAAATTCATGCAATTATCTACTTGCCTGTATTGTATACCTCTAAATCTGAAAGCCTTTGCATCATTTATTACTTCCGCTTGCTTAAATGCTTTGTGAATAACTCTTCGCAGTCGAGTAATAACTAATTTAAATACTTTTAGGCATGAAGGTCACGAAAGTAGATCAAAATCTAATTGCAAAACTGAAAAAGAGATAACAGAGTAATTTTGCTACCTAATTTTGTAGACTGCGAACATTTTTTAATTTCATGATGCAATAATCGGCCATTTTCTGCCGAGTGCCATGCCTCAACTCTGGGAAACGAATGAGTTTATGTGTATGTCAATTGAGCTATTGTTAGAGTTTTAGGGAACTTTTTAGAAATTCCAGAAGACCTACAATAATTAGATACCCGCTCAAGTATCAAGCAGTAGCGAAATACTATCAGGTCATGAGACTTTCGAACAATTCGATATATCACGATTTTAAAGTTATTCAACTCAAGACAGTCAAGAGACTCGGAACAACAGTTGAAAGGCAAACTCTTGATTCAAGAGTCACGAGAAAAGAAAGCTATAAGAGGTTCAAAGAGAACATACAATAGGAAGCTTCAAAATATAGCTTTGATCGGGAACTTATTGGGGGGGGTATTGATTGGTATGCGACGCAAGGACCGCTATATACAAATTAAACATCAGCTGTCGCGGTGAGGTAAGCGAACCATTAGCGAAACACAAAATAAACATGATCAAACAGCATTCCAATGAACTGTTCTCAGATTGTTTAGCCACTTGGGTTCTCTGTTAAATCTAATTTAAGCTCAAAGCCTTGTGTTTCACCAACAAAATGAACGGATGGTCAAGTCTAACCATCGATTATGATGACAGATTTCGTTAAAAACATGTGTCTAAAAGATTTGATTAAGGCATAACCAGCCGTTAAACAGTTGGTGAACTCGGGACTTAGTAGGTCAAACTGAGAAAGCATCAATCACACAGAGCAAAATTGTAACGCAAAATGGTAGGACGTACAATTTCAGGTTAATTGAAACATTAAAAGGATAATTTAAGCAGAAGCAATGGACCAAACCCTGCAAAGTTAAGATCAAATGACTAATAAACATTATGAAACGTAAAAGGGCATAGGCGTGAATACAAAACGATACAACAAAGATTTATAGTGAGACAATAGCAACCTTCCTCATAAAGAAACCATCATAGAACTGTTACAAACAACAGTTCCACATATCATGCAAGTCGATAAGCCAAGATTTGCGCAGAAAGCAGGTAACATGCTTCCGGCGATTACCTAACAGTTGTATTCTGACGTTAGTCTCCATATATCACAAGGACTGGCGCTGGAAACTGCTACACAGTTTTCGCTTCTGCAATTTTCAGCTTTCCTTTTGTATCTGTTCTTTTGTAACAAATAAATACTTGTAACAAATAAATAAATTAAAAAAGTTTGTAAGATGCTATTACGGTGGAAGAATTTAGAGAGTTGAGGATCACATTGAATTATAAAGAAAGGAAGTATTAACCACAGATACAATGCGTTACCAAGTCCAGTTTTCTTGTTTTTTTATACGCTTCACACCTATCATCGTATTATCATCATCAGCATGTAAAACTCCACTGCTGGACTCCCCAAATAGTGCCATAACGAACGGTCTTGATACACTTAATAATGCTGGACATTTTTCAAAAAGCATCATCTAGCCCCAAACTAAGCAGAGCTTGTATTATGGGAACTACATGGCTGATATACTACTTTATATGCTTTTTTTGTAAATACATACATAGAAAACACCCTAGACAAATATTTGCAGATCATACAAACATTTGTCCCGCGGCTGTTATCGAATCCGCAACCTTCTGCGTCATAGGAGGGAGGGCCTTCGCCCACTGCGCCATAGAGGTCATCAAACTTAAAATACATCCGATTTTAAACTTTATCTTTGACAATTTAAGGTTTATAACAATTTCTGATTGTTTAAGTAGATAGGTAGTAATGCCTAGTATTAATTTAACAGTTGTGGCTTGAAAGTAGAACACCTTTCTCGGTTCGGTCTCGGAACATCTACAGACTTTCTGCAATCTTTAAGATGTCATTCATTCATCGGACTTCCTATACTGTACATTTCAATAAAAGATACCGTTAAGCACTGGTAAACAGGCTCTATCAACCTAATTTCTATCTAAATGTAGACAGTGAGCGCTGACGTCAGAGATAACAATAAAAACGAAATGGAAATTGATTCCGTTGTATGGCCCTCCACTGGAAAGCTAAAGCTATGAATATTTCAACATTCTGTGTCGGATTCTGTTCAATTGTTTAAAAGAGTAACATTTTGGGCTCGACTGGATTAATTTTATGATTCGATTTTCAATGTGAATTGAAAATCGAATCATAAAATTAATCTGTTTTCGGCCATGAATAAATCATCTATGCAAATTCCAAGGATGAAACGGAACATAATAATAATGTTGAAAATTTTCACACGACATGAACTCTTCTAAGTAATATCAAGAGTGCATGAAGAAGCCTTTTTAGTGGAGGTGCACTAAATCCTTTCACCGCATTGGTTCTTTCATCATTCAGGGTCACCACGAATACGACGAACAAAAGAATATCGGAACTCTTATAAAAACCGGGATTCCAAACTCGTCTAAAAAGATTACATCGGACTTGTCAAATTAATGAGATAAAGCGCACTCCATGCCAGTAGCGCTTAAAACTGATTTCCCGAACAAAAACATGTACAAACCCGGAGGCCTCGAAGTTATGAGAAATGACATCAGTCAGTAGTAGGAACCACTCGTCACCCACGCACCGCCTACTACGGTACGGACACGAGCCTTGCAAAACCCTGAGACTTCGAGACAGAGGCGCTTGGTACGAGATAGGATGCGTTTGCGAAACACCACTGATACATTTAATATTCCTATTGGCTTTTTGAAAAAAAGTGGCTTTATATGACTGTTGCCTCTTGACAACAACGAGTACCAATTTTCGGCACTACTTTCATTCTTAGTATAGGGACGATTACGAACGACTTAAGCTCTGACAAGCTTTTTGACTGTGACCGTTCCTAGTTCTTACTACGAGTAGTTTTGGTATAGTGTGATGATATGCTGAAATTATTTTGGGTGCGCCTAAGAAGCTTTTTCCTGGGGACGATCCCGAGCCATTGTCTTGGATGTCCATTGTCGAAGAATCTACATAGATTTTGCCGAAATGTCGGATTCCTCGTGGTGCTCCTGCAATGTTTTGAGCTTCATTTATCCAGTCTAGAACAGAGTAGAATCGTGTAAAAGGACGAAATAAATAACACTTTTAGTGGCAAATAAATGTTAACAAGACGAAAACCGTTGATCCAGTGTTATAACAATAGACTAAAGATACGATAATTGGTCCTGTAAACATCTCCAGCCAATTGAGGATAACGACTTGTGTCGATGAACTGAAGTCTTAGAGGTCTTATATGCTGCTATGGAGGATCATGACGAAATACGCATGCTAGATTGTAAAGCGATTGAACAAAGAACCTCATTTAAACGGCACTATTAATTGGTATACTTTCAAGAAGGTATGCGTGCGACCTTTTGTGTGACAAATGGTGATGAAACAGTAGGTACAAAAGTTAAAGAAAACGAATTAATATAAATCCTTACCACACAGTGTCCAAATTGGCAGTAAAAACCTTCGGAAAACCCAGCCAAGCCATTTTTTAAGACGACCAAAACAATGTAACATGTTCTTGAGCTGTTGTTAAAGATGGACTGCATTTTAAATCAGTTAACAAGCCTACCGAATTATTAGTTATCTTGTCTGTACCGGTGGGCGTTGAAGGTTCCTCGTGGTTCTCAAAAACAATTGAAGATTTTAGATCAGCCAAATGGTTTTGTCCACTGCTAAACGGTTTTAAATTCGTCTTAAATTATTGATGACATCAGTCAAACCCAGCAGTGAACATTTTAGCGATTTTACTCATAACCTACGAGAAAGTTTATACCTTATAGAAATAAACAAGACAACGTAATGTCACACTTGATTAGGAAACACAAAGGTGGAGTAACTTCCTCTATTCATGCAAGCTCATATCCTTAGCAATTTGTACAATATTGTCTTTCATTATCCAATCACATCAGCTCATGGATCTTATCTTTTTTTTAAAGAAGACAAAATGGTAGATATTATTGATAAGTTTCGAACCGTCTACTCTGTCTAGACGTAGATAAATCTACTGACTATTTCAGGCCGATAGGATACTATTATTTTCATTGTTCACGTAAAACTTGGTTAGAACCACATATATTTCATAAGTTTTAACTGTTTCGACACAAAGTTGTTTAAATAAAATAATGGAACGCTTCTAAATGATCAAAAGCTGTGTCATTGGCGTTAAAGGAATATAATAATCTATAAGTCAATATTTTATTAGCAGCTTATAAGGAAAACGGAACATGTATTGTATACGATACGACCTAGTCCAATAATAATTCGTGTCGAGTTTAGTCAATATTAGAGTCTACGCCGCCCACTAACCTGAAGGCGCTATGCTTATTTCCAATCCATTAATAGGTACCTATTTATCGATAACAAAAGCCTGACTACGCTTTTCCTGATTACAAAAGAGAATCATCAACAAACGTGACAAAATGAGTATGCTAGTGGTACATTAGCGTGACCTTAATGGCATGAAATTCTGAAATATGTTAATGATACAATGATAAAAGTATGTTTGTGAATGCGACACAGCTCCATAGTCTTCATAGTAAGACCGGTATTAATTAGTATTTTAAAATACATGCCTCAATAACAAAGCAATCCCACATACAATGATGACTTCATAAGTAAAATCGAAAGCTGCTTTTAACTATTTTAAGCATGCAAATATAGCAACGCAACGTACATCGTATTATGTTAAAAACATTTATGCTTCCCGCGAATTTTGTATTAAGATTAGAGGAAGCTTCTTCAAACTCTATTATATACAGAGGGCAGATGAGGCTGGCATAGCACCAAAGAAGAAATTCTAGCTAGACTTTAGTCAAACAAATGAATGGACAATCCGAATCACCAAAACTGCCTGACAGCCGCAATCCAATTCATGAATGCGCGTTATGTTTATACTCAGCTAGCAAGAACATTAGAACAAGACTGAGGACATTCGCCCACGTGGCGCTGACGCAACATAAGGTCACTAGACCGACTTGGTAAGCCTTGTTTACTTGAGTAGAGCTTGAATAAATTAAGAGACTTAGGACAAATGCCTGAGAAAAAACTTCTGCTAGCCAACTCCAACCATAGGTGAATCGCTCGCAATTCTAAAATTATTCAATTCATGTTTGTCATTGATTTCGCCTCATTTGTCAATCAGAATATCCTTTTTTGAATATACGGTGACAGTTAAGCCTATAAAATCGCAAATAATGATGATGAGTTTATATTAAAAAGGTGATACAACTCTGTTTCGATGACCAGCCATGTCAAAGCTCTGGCTTTGCTCATAATAAAGAAGACGTATTTTTATACCCAGATAATAGTCTTGCAAACATTTGGTGAGTTTAAACAACATAAGAGAGATAATTCAATTCGTAGAACTGTACTTAGTTTGAGACATTGTTGTTGACAATGATGATCATACATTATTGCACTGAAGAAGAATATGTTTACTTAATTTTCCTTAGAAAATAAACGTCAATAAATAAGGCGTAGCCTAGCCAATAAAAATATTTAAAACATTCTAGAATGAGTTGCTGTTGCTTAATAAGTGGGCGTACTTCAAGAAGAGCTGTTTGTTGTAACATTTACTCACTTATGAAAGATTGAAAATTGATGAAATTAACCTGACTGTTATCCAGTCAAGAAACCTAAGACGCTGAGAAGATCGATACCGCAATAGATGAAAAACCAGTTTTACACGGTGACTATCGGGTAATCTTCGATCATCTTGAACTAAATAGACATCTAATACGTCTATGGCTGTGTACAGCTTGACTTTATCAAAGTCTTCATTCATTCATCTGATCTGTCTATCTGCATTAAACGTCTTATCTAGCCAGTCAGTATCCACCAAGCATTTGAATGCACTTTGTATTGTTTCGAAAAATATTTAGCAACGACTTAGCTCTAGTACGATATGAATAAGCTATGTTAAATCAACTCTACGGTTGTGTCTAAAAATTAAAATACCAATCTGCGCAAGTAATCGGCAATAGACTTACGAAAACATTAAATAAATCTGAGAAAAAACCAAACCAGCTTATCAAAACACTTTAAAAAACTCAACCGACAAAATTCACTGTCACTCCAACACATCTCAACAACCAAAGGTTATCTTGCTTAGGATAGTGGATTGAAAGATTGAAAAACGTTTAGAAGATACACCTACTAACTAGTTATGAGCTATTTGATGAATTAACACACGATGCGAAAGAGTGAAATCTACAATAGGGTGACTCCTTTCGGCTTAAGTCTAGTTCAAATAGAATAGCGGGCATCGGGTAAAATGCGCGGGTAAAAACTCGAAGTTCTTGAACTCCGTTACAGACATCGAGCAGTTAGCCCCAGTTAGCCAATTAGGAGCTATCTACTCTTTGGTTACAGACAAAACAGTATTTCGTATATCGGCCGCCGTCGAGTGTCGCGTCACGCAGCGAGGGAAGCCGCTCTCCTATGAGTCACGACTTCATTCTCGATTGCCACGCGTTCGAGCTCGCCTTGACTAGGCCTAAGCGTTCCTTTGCAGTTCCGTCAAGGAAAACGAATCCGTGGTAGCTAATCATTCTGTCTAATTGACCTATTCCTTAAATGATTCCTGGTAATTATGCCGAAGAATGATGCACGATATCAGGCTTTAAACTCTGATAGCGCAATATTATCGCAAAGCCCGAGAAAGATTTGAAAATTATCTAGATCCCAATTCTGATGCCTTAAAAATGTTTTTATAGCTCTTTGGATAACTAACTAGCTAGACTCAAGCGCACGCTAACAAAAGCGTATGTAATTCTTATCCCATTTATTATCTTTAGTAATATTTTCCACGGAAGTATTTACACAGATTGTAAATACTTATAAGTAGGTTGTCCAAGCATAAATTATTATTATTATGTATTCCCACAAGTTATCCCACCATCCTTACTTCCAAAGTTTGTTGTATATATATATATATATATATTATGTCGTGTTAAATAAATATTTTCTTTCTTTCTTTCTTTCTTTAAATGGTGTGTCAATTTTTTTCGGTCACACCGAAAAAAATTGACGCTTGCTAAAACGAAAATTGGTATTATTATATTATAGTACTAATAGATTTAGGGGTAGCATCGAACAATTTGATACATCGAACACCATACTGAGAGTATTGTTGATTCGCTGCGGTGACTATGGCGAATAGCATATCCATAGAGGCAGAGGGCCTCGATCGATGACGCAACCTTGGCTTTAATGGCGGCACGCCATGCGACCAGGAAATGCTCTTCTAACACCATGCTCACGAGGTAGGTACTGTTATTCAGTTTTTGTGAATTAAAGCCGACTGGAAAAACTTGCCGGGTGTATCAAAGCGGGAATCGCATCTTCAGCCGGCTACTTGCCATTCGGATATCGGTAATACACGACACGTTAGTATAGATATTCTCGAGAAACGCTGGCATACGTAAAACCATACATAAAAACCCTTGACTAACTATGACAAAAGTAGTTGCATACCCACTCAAAAAATTGCAAACGCATTTGTACAAGGAAAACACTAGCAGCTAGTTTATGGCTAAGATCAGCTAAGACTAGCTGCTGTTGAGTGCTGTGCTGGCTGTATAATTGGGTGCAATAGGTTGTTTGCTGAATACAAGCAAGCAATTAAGGTTTATTTACACAAATGATTCTCCGGTCGCTAACTATTGTCTTCACTAACGTGTCAGGAACCTCCAAGCAATCTACACCTTGAGGCTCACTGCCTTAATTCTAGCGATTTATTTAATGATATTATGAAGTGGGGAAAATAAGGGGAAAGCTTAAAGTGGGATTGGGCCAGGTCATATGACTCGAATGCATCCAGATATAGAAACCTAGTAACCAAGTAGATGCCGAATAACGGACGAAGTCGCCACGGAAGACCAAAAAACAAATAACGAGACGACCTGGATGTATTCGAAACCAACTGGCCAGAGGTGGCAGTAGATCGAGTGACATGGAAGGAAAAAGGGGACACCTTTACCCAGCAGTGGGAAATTATTAGCAACTCCCCACGGCCTCGTCCAAGTGGTTACCGGGTAAAAAGTAGCATAATATATGCTCCAAGTTTCATTCAAATTGGTTCAGCCGTTACGAAGATTGTTAGCAATAAACATCTAACTTTCGCATCCATTACATAGATCCTGTTTGATCTACATACTGAGTATGCGTCTGAGGATGTTCATAATGAGGATTTAAATAGTGAGCGTGTTTGTTTTGCATAAGAAGTTTTGTTACGGAATCTCTTGAAGAGGTGGCTGTTATTTTTAACCATATTTGACGACCTCTGTAGCGCAGTGGGCGAAGGCCCGCCTAAGATGCAGAAGGTTTGCAAGTTCTATTTCCGCCACGTGACAAATGTTTGTATAATTTGCAAATATTTGTCTCGGGTAATGTATATAAGTAGTATATCAGTAATTTAGTTCCCATAACACAAGCTCAGCCTACTTTGGGGCTAGATGATGCTGTGTGAAAAATGTCCAGCATTATTTATTTATTTATAATAACGCGATTTGAGAAATGGGATCTATGAAATCCCTTGAACTAAATTATAGAGTGACCTTGTCTAATAATACCATGCGAGGCGCACCGGCCGCATAGCTTCCTGTCAGAACTCCATCATTTAATGGTTAACTAGGCATTCGATAGGTATTGTTTTAAACCGCTGGTTTTTACTAGCATATTTTATAATATTTACTAGCATCTGCCACGTGGTACCCGGATAAAAAGAAGCCTATGTGTTATTCTAGATCAGGAACTATATCAGTTCCAAATTTCATCTAAATCAGTTCTGGGGTCTTGACAAATACCACTTTCTGTTGACGTTAACGCCTGCGGAAAAATACCACTTTCTGTTGACGTTAACGCCTGCGGAAAGATTAAATTGTATGGGAATGACATTAGCTGCGGAAATGTCACGTGACATCTGCCAAGTTTTACCTTGAAAAAATAACAGCTGGGGTGCGCTAGACAAATACCTTCAAGGTATTTGTCTAGCGCACCCCAGTTGTTATTTAGCAACAAACATCGAAACTTTCGCATTTATAATATAACAGCATTATATAGTATAATTATTATTGTAATACATATTAAAGTAGGATACGGTTTATTTCAATGCAGATTATCTGGCTATAAAAACAGCTGATGATTAAATGCGTTTAATGTAGGTATTTCGATTTGACATACACTTTCTAAGTATGGCCACAAATTCACAAGGATGAAGCGAGATCGTCGAGTTTGGCGCGGAAAATTCGCAAATGATCGCTCATTTATTCAGTTCGTGGTGGAGCGGCGTCCTGCGCCGTATAAGGTAGCACGCGGCGCAAGGCCGCGGACGACCACGCCAAACCGCGCTCCAAACCACGATATTAAGTCGAGTATATAAATATAGTTAGGAGGATGAACCAGGAAAGGTTCATGCCACAATATAACAAAATAGTTTCCAAATAGAAAAAACAAACAATTTAATTTCCACTAGCTTTGGCCCACGGTTTCGCCCGCATGGTACCCTGTTAAAAAGTATCCTATGTTTCATTCTGATGTTTAAGCTATAATACTGTAAAGTTGCATGAAAATCCGTTCAGTAATATAGTTAGGAGGATGAACCAGGAAAGATTCATGCTCTATTGTCACAATAACAAAAATGTTTCCAAATAGAAACAATAAAACAAACATTATTCTCCACCAGCTTCATCCCACGGCTTCGCCCATGTGGTACCTGGTTAAAAAGTAGCCTATGTGTAATTCTGATGTTTAAGCTATAATACTGTAGTTTCATCAAAATCCGTTCAGTAGTTTTTGCGTTAAAGAGTAACAAACATCCATCCTCACAAACATTTATAATACTAGCTTCAGCCCACAGCTTCGCCCGCGTGGTACCCGGATATAAAGTAGCCTATGTGTTATTCTGATGTATAAGCTATATTACTGTAAAGTACAAAATCTGTTCAGTAGTTTGCATGAAAGAGTAACAAACATCCTCACAAACTTTCATGTTTATAATATTAGTAGGATTAGTAGGAAAGAGGATAGAATGGTAGCCATCTTCAGATTAATAAATACACACCTAACGTTCTGAGTCTCAGGACATAATAGTACCATGATACCACAACACCAAACCTGGATTAAATATCTGCAGAACATGAAAACATTTATTCCGCAGGAAATCCAACCCATACCTCTCGCATCTCAGATTGCCTACCCAACACCATCGTGGTTGAACATGTTTAGATTAAAAAGTAAGCATTCCATGTGGGTTGAAACAGATGTTGAGTTTGAATACAGAAACTATTAAAATTGTATAAATGGAATTTTTAACATAAACCACAAAAAAATATGAATATGCTTTAGATAGATAGATAAACACTTTCACACCAAAAAAAAAAAAACAGGTATTAATAAAAATACAAGTAGTCTTATCACTAAAAGTGATCTCTTTCAGACAACCTTTACTATAAAAAAATAAAATAGCATAACATCGACAAACAATGAGTGAATAAATAATATAATTGACAAGTGAAGGAACTGACTAATAGTAAATGACTCTTGAATCTGATATCCACTTCAACTTAAAATGTTTAAGTGAATTTACACCAAGAAAGAATTGATGACACTACAAAATAAACTAACAATTGTACAAAATGACACTGGCTGGTGCTGATCTTGCTTCAGATTAGCAATTAATCAAATGTTATCAAGGGTGCCACAATCATAATTTAAGGATTTAAATTCTTATGTGGTAACTAGGCCCACTAAGAGAGGTCCCATTAAGCACAAGGCCGTGTGTTGGGTCAAAGCTGAGATGGCAAGATGACCAGGAAAGCCAGACAGAACCTGGCTTTTGGCCTTAAAGATGATTGATTATAGATAGATATATTGTTGTGCACCAGTTAAACAAAAACCAAAGAAATTATTACATTACATTTAAACCAGGGTTGGAAAAAATCATGATTAAAAAAAACAACAAAGAATTGTTTTATCATAATTATAGCTTCACTAAAATGTTGCGTAAAACGCACCCTTTGCTGTCGGAAAAAACGGGAATCCCTGCAGTATTAGCCAAGTTTCAAAATAGATATGTATGCAAGCAATAACTTTTCAGCGTTTTTTTTAGATCTAACCCAATCAGAATTCACACTAACATAAGAATAAGAGGAAAGTTTTTTCTACCTTTGGCAATTAAACAACCAACTGGGCAATAATGGCCCAGTTAGTTGTGTAATGGCCAGTTTTTTTGTTCATATTATTTAAAATAACATGGATCATCCAATTTAAATTTATTTCTTCTTTAATAACCAATAAACTTGAAAATTTAATAATATGTTAATTTTTATTTCTTTAGAACACATTTGATTAAATAATTGATTTTTATTAATAAAATTATTTGATTTAATTGTTATCAAAATCATGATTTAAATCAAAATGATTTAATCATGCCATTCCTGATTTAAACTAGTGCTACAGTGGGTAGTCTTATCGTTGAAAACAATATATTCGAGGCAACCTTTGGAAGGACAGAAACTAGAAGAACAAATATGGTTGGCAGGGTATGGTGATATCATATGTTATGGTGGATGACCATTATCATAGAAGCATAATTATTTATGGATAATAATGAATACATTGAAATCAATTGATGATTGATCATCGATGATGATTAAATTATTATTTATTTTCACATTAACAGCACATTTAATTTTGGGAGTGTTAATTGTTCATTGTCAGTGAAAGCTCCCTATTCTATGTGAAAATGGTCAGCATTATTATTATTTAGATTGACCTAAGTGTCACTGCTTTATAATCTTTTGGAAAGTATTTTATATGTCTGAACACTTTGTAGTTCTTTTAATACCAATGATAAGATCTGAAACTTTTGAAATAAATATAATGGGGTCAATAATATCATAATTGAATATACCTAGAAATTGAAGAACCTAGTATGATCTCACTTTTTGAGCGATAAAATCGTAATAACGTGCAAGATATCGAGTGAGAGTCACAGGGCGAATCGGCACAAATGATGAGGTGAATCATAAGGGATCTGCGTGTCATCGACCTGCGCACAATGCGGCAGCGACATATGAATTGCAGGAGTGAAAATACAATCCCTAGGAGAGGTTCCTAATGTTTTCTCACCATCTGTTCTCTTGATGTTGATGTTGACTCCAGACTGGATCTTCACAGTACCGTCATCCATTTTAGCACTTATTTAGACACCACATACACTGTAGAACATTATCTTGCTAAGAACCCTTGTTCATAAATAGTCTAACACATTGGGAAATTACACATGAGAACCGGTGAAAATTACAAAATAAATTTCTACACCCAGATTGACAGTTATATCGAGCTAGCTACACACTTCAGACTGGAACGTTTGAAATTTGTTTCGCTACAAACAAGAGTCAAATCAATCACTTATTTATCAAAATTGTAAAATGCGATGGATTCCAATTTATTGTAGCCTTTAACGGATTAAAAATTTAATAAAACAGAAAGTATTCAAATAATTTCTGTTGAAAACACAAAAACCTATCGTTTTGCCATGCCAATGCGACGAAAGAAATATTATTTTTGATAATTTAAATGGTTTGGATATGAAACTTTTGGCTCATTTCTGTTTTTGTCACACAATGAAAAAATTGTGAGGTATCAAAGTTACCGTTTACATAAAGTTTTTAAGTAAAAAACCTGGACATTCACATAATATTTTTCATGCCTGGATAACAGTCGATCGATTAAAATTTATAACGGAACGGCAGCACTAGTTACCATAGACAATAAAAACTAACAGGTGCATAATCAAGCAAGCATGAGCAAAACATTTTTTATCTGTGTCTAGTTTCAGTAGTTTAGTGTATTGATACTACAATTGCCGTATACGCATTCTGCGGACCAACTTCAGCAGGTTGGTTATCCAGCGGCATCTGACAGTGCGTGTCAGAGACGCTTTTCCCACGCTCAATTTAGTCGCGCAAAATATATGTTTTTTCCAGGGTTTCTGAAAGAATTTGAAATGGCAGCGATGTTTACAGTGTGATTATTGATATGTTTATATTATTACGCTGATGCACGAGTTTAACCCTAAATTAGTAGTGAGTTAAAATACATATTTTAGTATATAATTTACATTGTTGTATCGTAATACTCAGAAATCCCATATATTTCTGAATTCCTGAAAATAATTATGTGTACTTGTGTTTGTGGTTAGTGGTTTGTAAATACCAAAATGCAAGATTTAGCCGCCATGAAAATGTGAGCCAGTTCCGAGGCTTGCTCAGCTTTCCATTGAACCATGGCTGAAGCTGTTGGAAAACTGAGTGTTCGCGGAGTAAACTCCTAGAACACTCTGTTTTTGAATTCATTAATTTTGTTTAGACATCTTCGAATTCAATGATAAAAAAAAACTTATGGTGAAAAACACCACATTTTATTTTCTGATAATAACACTGCTAAGTTTCATTATCTTTTCATCAGTGCTATTATTGATACGGTATTACAAGCATTTATTTTTCAATAATAATCCTTCTTTCTTCTCTTTGTATACCCAAAATAATGGTCTGCGAAGCATAATATATTTCGGAAATAATCGTTCACAAATTTCTAAATTCGGCGTGGAACTTCTGTATTTTAGAGGTTGGTACACACGGATAGTTAAAATAAAAATAATTTATGATTATTTTACACATATGTAAATAATCATAAATTATTTTACACAGCAGCAGTCAAGCGTGTGGATGTCACCCATAACACTGAACCCTAAAGTAGAATAGGATAAAATAAAAAAAAACGCATTTGCGAGGATCAATCATCTTGTCGATAACATCTGATGCATTGGCTACGCAGTTTTTCATTGAGAAAAACATTAATTTTGAGAAGTTTATATAACACCTCAAAAACATATACTTTTAGGACCTTACTAGATGTTAAAATTTACTTTTAATATGATAACTATGATTAATCGTAAATACTGCAATTTCTCTAGTTCTTTAGTGAAATGATTTAGCAATTTGATGTTGTTCGAGTATATACGGCAACTCAAAATTTAGTGATAACAACACTGCGTTATTTCGTCATTTTCGTTCATCAGCGGGGTGCAAATTATTTTGCATTTTGCAATACCTACTTTATGTTATAATTTTCTGCATTGAAAGATAATATAAAACTGCAAGAATAGATTAGAATGGATAGTGAGCCCAAACTATCTCACAAAACCAAGAAGCGTATCAAAGAAGTCAAACGAAAAGCACGTCCCGGTAAGTATCTTCGTACGTAGCAAACATTTTTTTGATAAGTTAACTAGGTTACTTCTTACTCACCCCCGCTTTATCACAAGCATTGGAGTTTACCCATGCTTGGCGATTTAAAATAACACCTTAAATATAATTATTCAATTCCTCAATAGCATGATGGAATCTTTAAACCATATATCTAGGCCTACATCAATAATTTACACAGTCGACATTTTAATTCCTCCTTCCACATATTACTATGTTCCGAAAGTAGGACACAAACCTTGCCCTGAATTCAGAGTCAATACTTGAATATGATGTACTCCTTCCTACTTTTCCATTATGCTAGCAAGTATGTACTGCTAAGGCAGGCATGGCATTGTTTTAAAATTAATCTACCAAGATGCTTGGTAAGAAGGTACCCAACGTTCTAGCATCTTCTTTTTTTAAGAACAATTATTATGTGTATGCAACACATAATAATTGTTGTAGTATATGATAGCTTTTATTCATATATAATTAATTTTGCATCATGTACTAACATATTTTATGATAAATACTTTCTTGCTTTTTGGTGGTGAAAAATGTACAAAGATCGATTTGCAAAGAGGTTATGGGGTTTTTTCTTATATTAATTATTTGTCCACGAACCTGTGTTTAGTATATCATATTAATTTATTCAAAAATTCACATAACTTTGTGTACAGAATGTTACACACACAAATTTTTACACAAACAATCATACAGATTAAAATAAATAATATTAAGAGAAAAGATTTAAATTGTTCTGAAATAAGCTTATTTGTTATGGTTACTTACATATTTTGTTTCTTTACAGAGTTAGCAGACAAGTACCAATGGACAGCATTGAAGTATGCTGGTAACTTTGATGAATTCCTCAAATGTGATGACAATGTTGACAGGATCAGTGAGACTGAAGTGTCTCCTCAGGAGTTTATTGACAAGTACGAGAAGATTTACAAACCTGTTGTTATCACCAATGTCCAGACAAACTGGAAGGCCAATTACAAATGGACCTCTGACAGACTTGCCAAAAAATATAGAAACCAAAAATTTAAGTGTGGCGAAGACAATGAGGGGTATAGTGTTAAGATGAAAATGAAGTATTATGTAGAGTACAGCAGGACAACGACTGATGATAGTCCGCTTTATATTTTTGATAGTAGTTTTGGTGAGCATTTAAGGAGGAAGAAACTTTTGGAGGACTACGAGATTCCTTTATACTTCAGGGATGATTTGTTCAAGTACTGTGGTGAGGAAAGGAGGCCCCCGTATCGCTGGTTTGTGATGGGGCCACAGCGTTCTGGCACAGGTATCCATATTGACCCTCTGGGAACAAGCGCTTGGAATGCTTTGGTGTTTGGTCACAAGAGATGGTGTTTATTCCCAACTCAGACTCCCAGAGAACTGATCAAGGTGACGGGAGCTATCGGCGGTAAGCAGAGGGATGAGGCTATCACTTGGTTTAAACTCATATATCCAAAAACTCAGCTGGATTCATGGCCCAAAGAGTATAAACCGGTATGTATCTTAGAATTGTAATTTAAAATACATATTGCATTCAGTTCCTCAATTTTATTATGTGCTTGATTGTCAATTTGTTTATAGTGAAATACATAATTATTTTATTATCTAGGCTAGGATGCGCATGTGGAATCAACATAAATTCACTAGAATTTTTTTAACTCATGTTGTTTATAAGTTGATGTTTCTAACCTTGATTGTTGATCCTTGTGATTCCAATGAATAAATGTCTATTGACTTTATTGTTATTTACAGATTTTTTTAATCCAAAATTATTTATTACCTAAATAATCTAAATGGTTAAAAAAACTTGTCAAGCACTTACAGGCCCCATGTACCTGTTCCATACATCTACATTAATATGTTGTTTCAGACTAATCCTTGTTCTTTTATATTTAGGTGGAAATACTCCAAAAGCCTGGAGAAACGGTATTTGTGCCTGGAGGCTGGTGGCATGTTGTTCTGAACCTTGATGACACAGTGGCTGTTACACAAAACTTTTGCAGCCGTACCAATTTCCCTGTTGTCTGGCACAAGACAGTCCGTGGACGCCCTAAATTGTCTAAAAAGTGGCTAAAAGCTCTTGAGGCCAATGAACCTGACTTGTACAAAGTAGCCAGCAAAATGGACTTGAGTCAAGGCACTGGTGTGGCTTCTGACAGCTCGTCCAACAGCAGCTCATCCAGCAGTGACAGTGACAGCTCATCTGATAGCTCTGGAGAGGATAGTGGCCAAGAGAGTATTACAGCACACAAAAAGAAGCGCAGAAAGAAATTATAAGTGGACCATAATCTAGCCTTATTTACATCTAGAAAATATAATGTACACAAAATACCATATTATAGTAATGTTGTAGGTGTAAGCTCGTTTGTATTAATGTGACTTTATTATTTTGTTGCCAGTATTAGTACTAAATAAACACTATCATAAATTAATATGTTCTTCTGTTAGCAGACCACATTACTTAAATAAAGTATTATCACAATTTTCTTATTATTCACTCCACCATCAGGGCTGTGTTACAAGTTAAACAAATTAAAAGTTCAACTGTAAAAATGTATTCTGGTTACTTAGCTAGTCAAAAACATAAAGATTTGTTCTGAAATACAGAACATAGAATATAGTGAACGAGGGCAGAACATGGTTTTCGGTGGGGAACCACGACTATTTATATCAAACAAAAATACAATCGATCGATTGTCTTGCGTGCTTGTTTCGTTTACATCTCTAGTGCTTTCGAAGTGGCAACATTTAATTGTAATGTCATTTCAAGACGTCTGACTAGACTTTTATTGTCTTTGGTTCGTGGCGCAGCCATTTGTTATTCCTGTCATAGATTTTCTGAAATTTGTTCAAAATGCTGAAATCAGCTTCTGGTACCCTTTTTACGGTGTTGAAAAAGTCCGTGGTGCCCGCGACAAGGATCAGCGCCATCTCCGTGCGCAGATCCCATGGCGGCCCCGTCGAGTCTGATGAAGAATTCGACTGCAGGTGAGCCCGTGTTGAGAAGTTTGACGTTATGTAACTGCTGAAAATGTTGCTAACCCCGTCGGTTATTGATTACTTTTAGTACAGATTACTAAAATCTATTAACCCTAGAGATTTGAATTAACCGAAGTACATTTCTTGCATTTTAATGTTTTATCAAACATGGCAGTCCTGAAAAGATAACCTTTCATGTTTTGTAAAGATAACAGCCTCTTTTGAATGCTGACTATTTTATGCATATATTATCCGTATGATTTTTCTGACATCTTATCATCTTACCAGCTCGGTGGTGCTACCTATCACGCCTAGCTGAACCTTGTGTTTTTGTGTTAGAATAATAATAAAGAATATTCATTTTCAAAAAAGTTTCCTACATACAATGAATGCTTTCTAAAGGATAATTTAATTTCAGGCCCAAAAAAGTTTTAAGTTCAAATTCTATGTACAGTGTTATAACTTAGTTTGAGAGTAGTGTTATCAATCAGATATAGATTGTTCACATAAAAATACATTATAATTTTTTTTATTTCAGGTATGAGATGTTCTTCAACAGAAAAGACATTGACGGTTGGGAAATCCGCAAGGGAATGAATGACTTGTGCGGTATGGATCTGGTCCCCGATCCAAAGATCATCAAAGCAGCCATGCATGCATGCCGAAGGGTTAATGACTATGCCCTCGCGGTCAGGTTCATTGAAGCATGCAAAGACAAATGTGGCAACAAGGTCAACGAAATCTACCCATACATCATCCAAGAAATCAAACCCACACTCGTGGAGCTCGGCATTGAGACACCCGAGGAACTTGGCTATGATAAACCAGAGTTAGCTTTAGAGAATGTTTATGAGATGTGAGGCCGAAAGTTATTATCAAACTAAGCTGTAGATAATTTGTATAAATAGTTTTGTTGTCGACTTTTGTTTTACACTTGCAAGGAACTGCTTCAACTAGGTATTATTCTTGGTCCACCATTTAAAATCGACTTGCTGTTGTCTAATGTATCAAATAAATACATACCAAATAGTACATTCTATATTATTTTCCTTGTAAATTCCATTTCTGGGAAGGGAGATCTCAAGTTAATCAATATAACAGTTGTATATATTGCACACTGATCACTCTATAAAATTGGTGTTTTTTTACTAATTGACTCATCACTATAAGAATAGTTTTTTTTTTACTAATTGACTCATTACTATAAGAATTGTTTTTTTTTACTAATTGGAGATGAGGCTGAGATTTCAGAAGCAAATTTTTGGCAAATGCCTATCAAGCCAGGTAATCCTTTCCTGGATCCTTTAATAAAAATAGGTAGCTTCTATACTTTATTTGGCTAATGATGAGGAGCTAAATTAGTACATAATGTAAGTTACTGAATGAGAGGATGTTTTTATCTGTGGCAGTTCTGGTCGTATCCGTTAAGCAACCTAGATGGCTCTGTAAGATAAAAACTAATAATTTAAGAGATTTTTTGTTTTAGGCACATATTATATCTGACTTAAGTTAGGTAGGCACTTAAAATGCCATAGATCAATAAAACATCTCATTTCTGAAGTAATTAGTCTAGGAAATTTGGTGTAAGGAAAATTAATTTATGTCTTACAGATGTTAGAAGCCTTAGTCTTCATTGGGGATAGGTCACAGAAATCTGGTTCGACGACATCGGAAGTCGCTGGCATTACCTAGACTATAGACCGAGGGTTGTGAAAGACAGGAGGCCTACCTAGCATGGCTGAAAGTATGATGTAAGGTCTGTCTGTTCTACTAGCCGTCAGTGGAATAGTACATAAATTTACGATGGAAAGTGGGCTAGATTACCCATGGTGCCATTAAAGGCAATGACTGAAAACCTTTGTTTAAGTACGTAAATACTTTAATGAATACTATAATACACACAGTCATACCATTTATTTACAGTTTACACCAAAATGTCCTTAACAAACTTAGTTGTGCTTTTATCATACAACTGTAAAAACAATAATTCTTTGTTATATACGTATTTACCTACAATAAATTAAAAACAGAAATAAAATATAAAAGAAATTAAAACAAAAAAAAGTGTGACTAGAATTATTTACATTTTGTAATTTTCTACAATAGGTAATAATTATGTATGTTTTGTAAAGTTTGCTAATTTACTTATTATTTTAAAGTAATGGACAGGCCAGCATGAGCCAGCAGCGCATGCCCTTAGTTCAACAATTTTAAAATATCTAGGAAACCAGTGCTTGCTGCATGCAAAGTTTCAAATTCTATTAAAATACAATTAATTTAAGTATTGCTAGAATTGAAACATCTATTAGGTATACGATACACGCACTATTATCATATATACTAATGTTACGCACTTAATGTATCAAGATTAACCCTGACGTAAATTTTCATTAATTTACGAATTTACAACATGGACTATAGGAAGTAAATTACAGATGTATACAAAACTTATAGAAATACAAAAGTATTTAGTACCATACTAACGATACCGAATTATTATCTAAATATAAGTTTAAGTTTTACTAAGTATTGTGAGACTAGAATAAATTATTTGCTCATGACTCGAAAATAATAGAAAAATAAATAGGCAAGTTAACAAACAGTAAAATATAAATAAATTTGCTAATTAAAAAATAAATTATACACAATCAACAAAGTAAGTCAACAAACTCTTTAAATAAAATAAAATCAAAGGAATGTATAAGTAATGGTAGAAGTGGATATTTCCTTGCTAAGCTTCTTAGCACATAAAGCTGGGTACACACAGAATCAATGAACGTTAATGTCAATTCATAAGAGATGCGTTTGTTGGTTCAGTGTGAATCCAGCTTATCACAACGCGCACACAAGGATAAAATATAAATAACCGCAATCGACATTGCAACAGCGTATTGCACAAAATCTGTTCCCGTCAATTATCATAACATTTAAATAAAGTCTTATCATTTCAATAAATTAATCATAATTAAAAAATAAATACACCCATTTTATGGCTCTATCGTAATTGATACTACAATATTCACTCGAAAATCCATCAAAAATCACTATAAATCGCGAATGCAACATTCTGTCACATTTTCACCACACACCGGTAACTTCAAGACTTCTTTACTGGTTGCACCGACCAGTACCTACTTAGTTTACGCAAAAACTTAAGCATATCAAACCGACAACTTTCTATGAAAAACTACATAAAAGATACGAATGCGCAAAACTATATTGGTTGGTGCAATCGGGCAATACACATACGCGGCTGTGAAAACGGACTGTAGGGTAAAATGTTATTCGATGTCAATGTCACTCGAGCACAGGTTGGGGGTCCACTTAATATTATTCACGCGAGTCCATTGGGCAGCAACCATATCCTCAGTTAAACTCGTCCACCAGTCGACTTCATAATAAATAGAACGACGCGTCATCACAATGGTCATTCGAGATTTGTCGTCATCTCTTGCACGACATTTTTCCGAGAACCCTGACCACTAGGCTTTGTATTTACAACTCGAACTCAACTCTGAAGGCAAACTTGAGAATCGTCAAATGCCACTTTCTAAAATAATCGCATTTCAAACTCTCCGCAGTTACACAGTAAGCCAACTGTTAATAGTCAATCACATCAATTTAAAAAGTATAAACTCTATGGGGAATTCGACGGTTTAAGTTCACGGGTAATTTGAAGTTAAGGTAGATTCGGCCTTAGAGTTGAGTTTGATTTATTATCCCGTGCCTTGGTCCTGTGTCCGTGCGGGCAGCGCTAGGAGTGGCCTACGAACGGCAGCGGGGACAGGCTCGGTAGCTAGGAATCCGCCACGACTGTCTCACGATCAGCTTTCATGCTCTGAAGTTCATAATTTACATTATGATGGGTGCGCTAGAATTAACACAAGGTTCCATTATCAGTGCAGTAGGGTAGATAAGACATCGTTTATCTGTAGATATCTATAGACGTTTATGGATTCTTATTTGTAACTAAGTTTATGGATTCTGAAGATAATTTTATAAAATTCCGTAGATAATACAAGACTGCGACCGATCACCAAATAACGGTGTCAGATACCAAACCGTAAGAATCAAAATCTATCCATATTTTATTTAATATGGCTGCCCATATTTAATAGAATATATTTAGATTTTGTTTATTTCAAAATGAAACAGGTTTACGATTACATGTTTGCTGATAAACAATATTGTAATGCAGACAATAATAAAATTTGGAATGTCCAGGGGCTAGACAAATACCTCACGCTTACTTTTCCTTTCACTCTAACGCAAATTTGTCAAGGTAAAACTTGGCAGCTGTCACGTAACATTTCCACAGCTCATGTCATTTCCATACAAATTAATCTTTCCGCAGGTGTTAACGACAACAGAAAGTGGTATTTGTCTAGCCCTTAGAATGGCGACAACGAGCGGCGCGAGTAGGAAGATCGATTTCGGAGCTTAGTGCCGACTTTCGCACTTTGCCGACTTTTACAGTATTCAATACAGGTAATATCGGAGTGCCGACTTTAGAAAATTTCTATGCAATTAATCGCTTATCGATGACTTTCGCATACTGTCGACTTTTTAATAATCTTTATGCAATCATTAGCGTTTTGACGACTATTAAATTAAGTCTAGTATATTTTCGCGGGCTGTCGAACATATGTAAAGTCAAGAAGATAATAAAGTAATAACAGTTGGCAAAGTGCGAAAGTCGGCACTTATCTTCTTTTTTGTAATTGATATTGTATGTATTTTCTTTGTGCAATAAAGAATATTGAATATTCTAATCCTTTAAGAAAAGCAAAGTAAAAGAAAGAAACGATTAAGAACGATTAATTAGTATTAATAACAGTTCATAGTTGGGTAATAATTATGTAGTTTTTTTTCAAGATCACATCCGCAATGTGAATGGATACAAGCCAGTAATAAAAATATTTGACGTAAGTCAATTACTGTTTCTTTCACATTGCATCAAATAACAAAATGGTTATAGTCTGATCTATGAAATATATATAATCTTAAAGCATTCTAAGATACAGAAATAACCCAAGCGTGCCATGGAAGTATAAAACTGAAGTAACGGGTGCGCGGCACTTGAACCCCCAACATTTTTGAACTCAATTGTACCACAGTCGGCATCGTGCTTTCAGAAGTATCGAAGTTTATAATAGTGGGCAAAGTACTCATAAAATACGAAAATCTATAAAAAGTCGTCGATAAGCGATTAATTGCATAGAAATTTCCTAAAGTCGGCACTCCGCTATTACCTGTATTGAATACTGCAAAAGTCGGCAAAGTGCGAAAGTCGGCACTAAGCTCCGAAATCGGAAGATCTCCCTCGATGCCATCGATGCCCGATATGGGTTGCGGGAAGTCGGTAGACTATAGATAGGTGGTGATGGCTTAAATAAGGCCATTCAGCAGGGTATTTCTACAGTATTGTTAATGATGATGAGGTTTTTTTCTAATTATAGGTAAATATTATTACTGTAACGCCGAAACGTAATTATCTATCGACTTGGGACGGATCACCTCAAGCAAGTTACGCGGCGAACCTTATAAAGCTTGTTACAACGTTTTTTAGAATTCAGTTATAGTAAAAAAACAATTTTACATCAATTTATCTCATGTACTTTGTAAAGATTTCCGCCTTTCCAAGGCTATTAATATAGCTACAACAGATCCTGCAAGCATTATCAATACATGGCAATGTCATTCTGTCTTACTCCAACTAGATTGGATACTACAGAGCTTGGACTGCCTTACTTGCCACCTGGTTAATTGATACCTGCTGGTACAAAGAGGTTTGAAGCTGTCACCGCATCACAGCTTGAAACCTCTGGAGCACCTATTTGAATTTAAAATAACATACGAGGTGCATTTCAATAAGTACCTAGCCTCATCGCCAGAGGGCGCTGTAGTTTCAAAAGAGTTTTACCACAGTGTAGCACATTCTTTTTTAATTCTTTTTTCAAATTTTCATTCCAATCCTTTCATTTGTTTTAATTTGACAACTTATGGAAGCGAACGTGTCGATCGGTTTTACAAAAATGGAAAAAGAGCAATATGGTTCGGTGATTCGATTCCTATTTTTGGAAGGGAAAACGCGCATCGAAATCAAAGAGCGCTTGGATGCTGTGTACGGTGACTCTTCTCCATCGATGGCCACCGTCAAGAATTGGTTCAACGAGTTTGCACGTGGCCGTACGTCGGTTTTTGATGAACCACGTCCAGGTGCACCGAAAACAGCTGCGGAGGAAAACATTAAAAAAATCCATGATCTCGTATTGGCAGATCGCCGATTGAAGGTTCGGGAGCTAGCTGAGACTGTAGGCATTTCAGAAGGAACAGTGCATCATATTCTTCACGAGGAACTCGGCATGAGAAAGCTGTCGGCGCGATGGGTGCCGCGTTTACTCACACCGGAAAACAAGTGCAACCGTGAGACCACATCGGAGACGTGTTTGGCGCTGTTTAAGCGGAATCCAGCTGAGTTTTTGCGTCGTTTTGTGACCGTCGATGAAACCTGGATCCACTGGTACACACCAGAGACCAAGGAGCAATCAAAACAATGGATCCAGACCGGGGAACGTGCTCTAAAGAAGGCGAAACCTGTAAAATCGGCCGGAAAAGTTATGGCCACCGTTTTCTGGGATTCACAAGGTGTGATCTACTTCGATTACCCCGAGAAGGGTAAAACAATTACAGGGCTTTACTATGCCGATTTATTGGGCCGATTCGACGCCGAATTAAAGAAAAAACGACCCTATCTGGCGAAGAAAAAAGTGCTGTTTCACCACGACAACGCACCGGTTCACACGTCTGCCGTTGCCATGGCCAAATTGGTCGAATTACGCTACGAATTGCTGCCCCATCCACCGTATTCTCCAGATTTGGCCCCTTGTGACTTCTTTTTGTTTCCTAATCTGAAAAAATCACTCGCCGGGAATAGATAGGGATCAAATGAGGAGGTCTTCGCCGCCACGGAGGCCTATTTTGCAGAGTTTGACAAAAACTATTTTTCGGACGGGTTAAAAAAGTTGGAGCATCGCTGGGCTAAGTGTATCGAACTAAAAGGAGACTATGTTGAAAAATAAATTGCCACTTTTCCAAAATTTTCGTGTACTTTTTGTAGGCTAAGTATTTATTGAATGACCCTCGTATAATGGATCTGTGGTGATATATTATCTGTGAACATAGCTTGGAGGCGGAGGGCAAGAATGTATACAAGATTGTACAATTACCTACAATGGAAAAATAATGTTATATTTGAATTTTATTCCATCCCAATTCTAGAAAGCGTTATATTATATTTGTTGTAACATACCATGGCCTTGCTGAGCACGGTAGCGTCCTTGAGGCTCAGTACCTGAAGCACCTGCGTGTCGGAGCTCATCATCATCTGCGCGACGCCGCCGCCCATCGAGATTGTCTCTATGGTGTCACCGTTCTGGTCAACCTGGAACCATATACCGAGCTCGACAAATACTTACAATACACAGCCAACACATGTTGAACAAATAGAGAAAAAAAACATCTTACAGCACATAAATAGTCTTGACCATAGTCATAGTTTTGGATTCACTGTCTCGAGGGTGTCAAAAACAACGAGTATGGTACCAAAGCATGGGTGATTCGGAACAAATATCTGGAGAACATGCAGACATTTGTCCAGCAGCGGGAATCGAACCCTCTTGCGTCGCTGCCAACTTCTCGCCCGCCGCGCCGCCGAAGTTGTCAAACCTAGGAACTTCCTAGTTCCCTAGTAAACTATGAAGTTATTTTTAAACGAAAATAAGACTGAGACGCCAGTATACCGTCAAACTCAGTCGGTGCTAATAATAAAAAGCTCTAAAATAGATAAAACGGTCGGACCAAATTTAAAAAAAAAAATCTTCGTCTTGTTGCGGAAATTAGGCAGAATAATGCACGGTACAGAGGGCGCGGCGATAGCAGAACGCGCGTGATGAAAGCGTAGCTTGCTAAAACGCGATTTCTTGTTGAAACTCTTTAGCTCTAATCGGTGTGCTTTATAAAAACAAACCTACGCTTCCGATAAATTCTAGTTTACAATAAAACTAGCTAGCTTCAATTACTGAATAATACCAACTAAACAATAACCCTCTTATTCATAATCACTCCTTAACTTTAGCAGCGTGAAGTTGTCAGCTTCTACCCTTAGTTTAGTGTAAGGGCTGGAGTTTCTCGCTAGGCCTTCTAAAGTTTTATAGTGATTATGAATATTAAAAGGTAAATCAATAGCAACTAAATAATAAAACAAAACAATACACACCTGTCATGCAAAACAAAACGTCAACACGGTGCAATCTGAAATTCGTGCAAACATCTACGAATAAAACAAAATTAACTTGTTCATATTTTATTTCTAGTGTTTGTAGCGATAAATAATCAACACCACTCAGAAATGCAGCGTGTTAAGACAAAGTATCCAAAGAAAATATGAAAAATCTTGCGACTACAGCAGGCTTAGTGGAGTTTTTTAGCGACTTTTAAAAAAAGGAGTTTCTCAATTTGGCTGTCTTGATATCTTCGTCAATAAAATTTTTAACAGACTTTGATTATTATTTCGTTGTACAGAGAATGATCCCAAAGAGGACCCGTAAAAGTGTTATTAATGAGGGATTGCTTGGAGAGATTGAGGGATTTTCCCGTAAAACTCAAAAACATCATCTTATGGAATCACGACTAGCCGAAACATTTTTGTGGGCTATTTTACTTTTGAATGAATTTAAATTTAATGAATTTGCCACTAAAGGTTTTGAAACCAATACATCTGGGTACCACGTCGACGTAGCCGTGAGCAGAGTCTTAATAAAAATAAGCAAAGTAGTTATCAGTTTAGTAGTTTTTCAGTTTCTGTGTGAAATAAATTCTTGCAAATTTCTTTGGTCAGCCCTTCAATCTCCAGCCCTGACTTGGTAGACGGGTAGCTGTGATTTTAGGGGGGGCATTTGGTCCCCCTCTGCCCCCCCACTTTCGCGGCCGCTGAGTTCTAGGTATGTTACAAAAACTGTTGCTGGTAGGTACTCACACTAAGCTTACTGGAATGAAAGAGGCGGTGCACGGCGTTTATAGATTCGCTATGTAAAATTATTAGTTAGCTATATTGTTAACGCGATATGGATACTCTGTCCATATACGCTACGCCAGTATCGAAGCCAGTTTCTTAAGATCAGCACACATGAGTTAAAACTATAAAACAATTGCGATACTCATTCAAAGTAGCTCAAAACATGAATAAAATGGTAACACACACACATGAATTAAATAAAATGTAATATAATCAACAATCGAAAAATAAAAAAACAGAAATTACAAAGCTGTTTATTCTGATTGTTTGAGGAAAAGAACTAATACGATATTTTGAGATAAAAGTATATTAATGTTCTCATCATTTCATAATGTCCATTAAATCGAGAACTTAAACCTTTGCATGAAAATAAAAATATTGTACTTAAAGAATTAATAACTCTGCGAACACTATAAAAATCTAAAAACTTTGGGTCAGATTATGTAAAACACTTGACAGGCTAGGCCAACTAAACTGTGACCAGTTTTTCATGGAACTAAATCCAATGGGACCACTGGGAATTACCTGTCTCGCAATTTAAACCGAACTAAATTGCAATACTACACATTTTGAAAGGCTTACATTATCTCGTTATAATTAAAATAGGGCAAAACTCTTATGATAATTAGCACTGCGTTCTTTGAGCATACCGCGCTAATTACCGTCTTCACTAAACTCAAACAAATGTTAAGGCATGACTTACTGAAAAATGTTTCATAAAAAAAATAAGTAAGACAGCCAAAATAAGTAAGTTAATATTTTAACACCGTATTCACATAGTTAGTCCTGATCCTATACCCTATAGGATCCCCTCTTTAATTCATTTATTTGGTAACCATACATTAATTTCAGCCTAAAAGGGGCGTATTCAATTATCATATGACCATTGTCAAAGAAGCAAACAAAACGGTAACAAAACTACAAACAACAACTAGAGCAACAAAATAAAACTCTATTTACATCAAGTCATGCATAACACAAACTAAACTTTTGTCAATTAAAATAAAGCTATAATACTAAAACATACATAAAATACTTTGATACAATCATAACTTACACAATTGCATGAATTAATTGTTTTATCACGAACTCTTCTGATTGGGACCTTTTTACCTCACAAAAAATTAGCTAACCCCCGATTTCATTAACTGGTGGCAGGTTAACTTTTACGATAAATTTATGTAAAATTATCATTTTTAAGAGGCCACGCTAATTTGGTGATGTCATCATCAAATTAGCTGTATCTCAGTGTCTATGAGCTCTTTACTCAAAGAGCTATAAATAAAAAAAAAACACGATATGATAAAAAAAACATACATAATATGTCATCAGGGGTCTAGACAAATACCTCTCGCTTTCTTTTCCTTTCACGCTAACGCAAATTTGTCAAGGTAAAACTTGGCAGCTGTCACGTGACATTTACCTCACGCTTTCTTTTCCTTTCACGCTTACGCAAATTTGTCAAGGTAAAACTTGGCAGCTGTCAAGTGACATTTCCACAGCTAATGTCATTTCCATACAAATTAATCTATCCGCAAGCGTTAACGACAACAGAAAGTGGTATTTGTCTAGACCCCTGGCCAGTTACATAGTCACCGATCGTGGAAAAGGTCCCAAATAAAGCTTAACAACATGCATGGCAGTAATGGCAATTTATGGTTTGGCACAACATAACATAAAAGACGACACATAATCTAAGAAATTGTTAACCTTAGAAAAAATAATCTGGCATCTCTAGTATTATTATGAATCGTTAATTATTTTTTGGCATAATTTAAAGCTTTTCAAGCCTTTATCTACACACAATCATTAAAAGCATTGTACTTCTAAGTTTTAAGGACTCAGAGATCTCTGAATAAGTCTAAAATTATCTATATCACAATTATTCTCACCGGTATTGTTTCTGACTAAGTTTTGAATGGCACAGTTTAACTTCACTTCAAACTCTTTGTATACCTAATAATTGTACTATTCTATTTGGAATTCATTACTTTAATAAATAAATCAAAGTAAATTTGGCAATAAAAATTGTGATTGCTCAGCCTTCTTTGCTTGCTAATTTTAAGAAAATTCTTGCATGTACAATACGGATTTATAGAATCAAGCAGTCTAGAAGACTTAGTTTAAACAAACTGCCCTCTCTATTTTAATAAAGGGCGATCACACCGCCATATAGCACACATTTTATGCGGCCTGCGGAGGTTTAGCGCACATTGGAGAACTCCCAATGTGCTGTATAAATATATACTGTTAAAATTCTATCAAAAAAAAGAATTAACCGTAAGCCACACTGAGTGACTGCATTGAATGATCGTATACATTAGTTGCGTGCCTAGCTCGACCCATAACCTAACAGGTCAAGGGTCACTGATTAAAAAGCCTAGACCAGAATTTTCGGGTAATTCTAAAACTAAAACCATGTGTAAACCAAAAAGTAGCTTGGTTGACAATAAAACTGTTTACTTGTATTCAGTACAAAATAAACTCCCAAGTCTCATTCATACTAGGATTCCTTTTATTGTGGGTATCCAGAACTACCAGTACCATGGCTGGGCAACGGGCAAGCTACGTAATCAGCGCATCAGAACTACGAGGGTAGATGGGTATTATAAATAGGAACGCGCATCGTCCTTGTGCGAGCCTCACTAATATAAACGCGCGTCGTTTGTGTTTGGGCCACAGGCAAGCTTTGCAATAAGCGCATTAAAACGAGGGTAGATGGGTATAACTAATAGGAACGCGCATCGTCCTTGTGCGAGCAAACGCGCGTCGTTTATGTCTGGGCCACAGGCAAGCTTTGCAGTACGAGGGTAGATTGGGAATCGTTCTTGTCAGGGTGAGGGGCGGGCAGGGGGCAGGAGGCAGTGCGTATCAGTAGTACGAGTCGGCAGGTGTGAGTCTCGCGTAGTAGTCATGCTCGGTCTGTCGTTTGAGGGCACGCAGCTTGAGCACCTGCACGAGGGGAGTGACGCAGACGCCGTCGCCGCCCGTCATCTGCGCGACCATCTGCTGGTACATCGGCAGCGTCACCACCTGCGACAGCGGACGACCTGCAAGCAAACATTCACAGCTGAGTCAATAGGTCCAAATAATTTTTTTTAATAAATAATAATTAAAACGCCCTTGTAAATGTCATTTAATTCTGCCTTTGTAAGTGTTTATTTGTGTGTACAATAAAGAATATAAAGTATAAGTAATTATAAGCGGCGATGGGGAATGCTAACTACTAGCGAAACGCGGGCATATGCCAAATGTAATGTTTGGACTTGCCTCTGACTACTCCCTACTTGGTATCCTCAAAGATCTACGCACTAAGTATGTATCTGAGGTTGTAAATCGTGAGGTTGGATTACAGTCGCGAAAGTGTTTTCTCTTTCGAAAAATAAATGAAGAACCCCAAAAGTCACATCCATAGTCCTGACCCCACAGTAGACCCCTAGTAACTCCTGTGTCCTATGGTATCAGGAACTACGAGCAACTTGTAACCACAAAACCCACCCGGAACAAATATCAACAGAGCATGCAAACATTTGTCCCGCAACGGGAATCGGACCTCTTGCATCTCAGTCGGCTATTCACTCGTTGCGCAACCGAGGCCGTATTTTTTGAAATGATAAATACAGGGTGTCCAGGAATGCGTATATAATGCCGAAAGGAGGTCATTACACCGTGGAGGGGAACGTTGTTTGTTCTACGACTTTTTGGATTTTCATATTTTTCATTCATGAAATGACCATCAAAATTCCCATCCTACCTGCTCTTAGCACATTCCTAAATTCAACAACAACGAGATAAATATTTGCAGATCATACAAAAATTTTCCTCGCAGCGGGAATCGAACCCGCAACCTGCGTCTCAGGCATATATAATCGAGTAAAGACATACACTCTCCATCATCGCCGGTGATGATGATCTGGTTGTCTCCGAGCGCCTCCACGGAGTTGATGTCGAGCGCGACGGCGTTCCCGTCCGCGTCCAGCGTCTGCACCACGCTGCCGGCGCCCACGTCACCCGTGTGGATCTGCAACGTTGCAGACACGCTTCTTTAATTTACATTACTATATAGTTGCATATATATAGTAGCGTGAATCGAATAGTTGGAAGAGGAAGGCCTCGGCGAACGTACTCTGACCAAATTGTAGATATTCTAGAGAAAGGCCAGGTCAGAAGTACACAAAACTGTCGAGCTTGTATGAAGCACAAGGGTACTTAACACTTACCACCTAAGTCGTGGTGCTGATTCCGTCAGGGTTCGTGACTGAGTTGAAAACTGTCGGTTCGTGACGGAGTGGAGTGGGTACTACATGCTCTGGCAGGGTAGCCGGGGCTGAGTTAATAAGCACAAGGGTACTTAACACTTACCACCTGCGTCGTGGTGCTGATTTCGTCAAGGTTCGTGACTTAGTTGAAAACTGTCGGTTCGTGACAGTTTTCAACTCAGTCACATGCTCTGGCAGGGTAGCCGGGGCTGAGTTAGTAAACACAAGGGTACTTAACACTTACCACCTGAGTCGTGGGTGCTGATTCCGCCAGAGTTCGTGACGGAGTGGAGTGGGTTCTACATGCTCTGGCAGGGTAGCCGAGGCTGAGTTAGTAAGCATAAGGGTACTTAACACTTACCACCTAAGTCGTGATGCTGATTCCGTCAGGGTTCGTGACTGAGTTGAAAACTGTCGGTTCGTGACGGTGTGGAGTGGGTACTACATGCTCTGGCAGGGTAGCCGAGGAGTTAGTAAACGCAAGGGTACTAACGCTCACCACCTGAGTCGTGGTGCTGATTCCGTCAGGGTTCGTGACGGAGTTGAAACTGTCGGTTCGTGACAGAGTGGAGTGGGTACTACATGCTCTGGCAGGGTAGCCGAGGAGTTAGTAAACACAAGGGTACTAACGCTCACCACCTGAGTCGTGGTGCTGATTCCGTCAGGGTTCGTGACGGAGTTGAAACTGTCGGTTCGTGACAGAGTGGAGTGGGTACTACATGCTCTGGCAGGGTAGCCGAGGCTGAGTTAGTAAACACAAGGGTACTAACGCTCACCACCTGCGCCGTGGTGCCGTCCGGCAGCGTGATGATGGGGTTGTTGGGATCCAGGTTCAGGATAGAAACGCTGCCGTCCGCGTTCGTGATGGAATGGAGAACCGCCGGTGCGTACTGCACATTCTGTTTGTTGTAGAAACATCTTTACAAGGATAATAAGAAAAAAAAAGTTTTAAATAAAACGAATTGTTGTGTTTGATGAAATGTTACTTTTTCAGTAGGAGTTGAATCGATGCAATAAGTTGCACTTATGTTTTTATTCTCTTGTGGGTTTATTAAACTTAACCGATGCAGGAATTATTTGTAAATTCACCCCTTATAACCAAAAATAACTTAAAACCGCGGGAAAAAAAACTAAGAAATTCATGATAATCATTAACTGTTGGGTGCAACTGCACCAAACAGTTACAATATTTCCGAACCGGCGGGAATCGAACGCAAAAGCTTGAGGTCAGCAACAAGCAGCCTTCGCTTGACGATAATGTAACAGTATTAGTATTTTTTAAACTATCGGGATCAGTAAAAATCAAATAAATAAATAAAATAAATAAATAATGCTGGACAATCCACACAGCATCATCTAGCCCCAAACTAAGCAGAGCTTGTGTTATGGGTACTAGATGACTGATATACTTAATACAATACATTACATAGATAGTTTTTTTTTATTATACATAGAAAATACCCAGAACACCCGGAACAAATATTTGTAGATCGTACAAACATTTGTCCCAGGGCGGGAATCGAACCCGCAACCTCCTGTGTCGCAGGAAGACCTTCGCCCACCGCGCCACATCGGTCATCATTTAGTTTAGTGCGATAAAGACCTATATAAAACTTCTAGTAACAGTATTGTCCGGTCAAATATCGATTTGTATACGACTAGTACACGAAACAAGTTAAATTGCGCAATTGGTATGAGAGTAGCAGTACATCGACGTCGGTGAGCGTCATCTGGTCGATGCAGACTTGCTGCGTGGTGAGCACGGCCTGCTGCTGCTCGTGCTCGAGCTCCAGCTCGTGCTCGTGCTCGTGCTGCGGCGACCCGGCGCTCTCCATGCACGCCGACAGCTGCACGCGCGGACGGAGATGTTGGATGTTATAACACGCCGGAACGCGGACGGGTAGGGATGATATACCACGCATTGTGCACGACAAAGTAGCGTAGACGGAGATATTAGGGTGGAGCGGATGTTATACCACGCCGAGATACGGTCGGGTAGGGATGATATACCACGCATTGTTCACGACAAAGTAGCGTGGACGGAGATATTAGGGTGGAGTGGATGTTATACCACGCCGAGATGCGGACGGGTAGGGATGATATACCACGCATTGTGCACGACAAAGTAGCGTGGACGGAGATGTTAGGGTGGAGTGAATGTTTTTCCACGACGAGATGCGGACGGGTAGGGATGATATACCACGCATTGTGCACGACAAAGTAGCGTAGACGGAGATATTAGGGTGGAGTGGATGTTATACCACGCCGAGATGCGGACGGGTAGGGATGATATACCACGCATTGTGCACGACAAAGTAGCGTAGACGGAGATATTAGGGTGGAGTGGATGTTATACCACGCCGAGATGCGGACGGGTAGGGATGATATAACACGCATTGTGCACGACAAAGTAGCGTGGACGGAGATGTTAGGGTGGAGTGGATGTTATACCACGCCGAGATGCGGACGGGTAGGGATGATATAACACGCATTGTGCACGACAAAGTAGCGTGGACGGAGATGTTAGGGTGGAGTGGATGTTATTCCACGCCGAGATGCGGACGGGTAGGGATGATATACCACGCACGATTGTTAATGTAAGGGCGTTACACCGCGCACGGATGTGCAAACACGATGAACGTGGAGGGTTGTTAAACCACGCACAGATACAGATGTTTAGATTTAAACGGGATGAGTTTTTATACCACGCACGATTATGAACAAAAGGGCATCATAAAGGTATTTTATAGTGCGCGCGAGTATAAATTGTAAGTACGACCGATTGTGTGTAGTTTATGTAACGTTACCGAATCCAAGCAGCATCCCAAATGTAAGAGCAAAAGTAGATACAAAGAAGAGATTAGTAAATTAATCTATTGTATATTAGTAAGTACCTACATACTATTATGTAAAAGGTTTGTTATCATGTAAAACTCAATTTTATTAGTCAGTAATCAATTTAAAGACAGCTTAAAAGTCCGGTCGGCTAGGAAACAAATAGTGAACTAGGAATTCTCAAGTTCTTTCTAATAATGTTGTCACTCTAGCATGGACACTGCTGTTTTGCTAAGTTAAGGTTACCATGTTTTATTACATGACTAGCCTCTGCCCACGGCTTCACCCGCGTGGTAGTCGGATAAAAAGTAGCCTATGTGTTATTCTGATGTAAAAGCTATATTACTGTAAAGTTTTTATCAAAATCCGTTTAGTAGTTTTTGCGTGAAACAGTAACAAACATCCATCCTCACAAACTTTCGTGTTTATAAATTAGTAGGAAATAAAGATAATTTAGTCTTTTAAAAGCAAGTAAATTTACGCCGATCTCTCGTATCAGAAACTACAAGTACCGAAGTACCATAACACCCAGTTCCGAAAGGAATATCTGCAGAGCATGCAAAAATTAGTCCCGCAGCGGGGATCGAACTCGCAGCTCTTGCGTTAAAGCCGGCTACACGCGCCGCGCCATCGAGATCGTCATATAACAATTTATGTAATAATGCTGGACATTTTCACACAGAATCATCTAGCCGCAAAGTAAGCACAGCTTGTGTTGTGTATTCGCCGTATTTATATATATTAATATATATGTCTGAAAACCAGCGTAGCTTCACATCCTGGTGATGTGGAGTTGCATAATATGCTGAGACAGGACCTATTTGGCCCACGCGTAGCGGAGAGGAATAACCTACTTTCTATGTACCTTCTGCCTGTATCCTCTCTGTATTGTGTGTGTGTGTGTGTGCCAAATAAATGTATTTTGTTTCTTTCTATATTTTCAGTGAGTGACTTACAGTAGTAGTGGAGGGTTTGTCTTCGTCCTCGTTGAATGCTGGCAGCAGATCCTCGCGCCCGTGGAACTTGTAGCAGTTCACCACGATCTGACGCAGCGCGTGCGTCCATGACATCTGCCGATCAACAAATTTAATTAATGAAATGAAAACACTTTATTGTACACCATAAGAAAATAAAAATAACAAAACTACTCAATACTCAATACATTTATTGCTTTCACATGGTAGGTACATAGATGGTGTTTATAGGTAGATATCTCACATGAACCCTGTCTAAGGGTATAGCAACAGATAGGTAGGTAGGTAACTAAAAAAAAGACAAAACTCAAAGTACAATGGGCGGTCTTATCGCTTAGAAGCGATCTCTTCCAGACAACCTTTGGACGGAGAGGACTTAATGAGATTGTAATAATGGCTGGGGGTGTACTAATGTAAAGCATTAGTAAGTGTGCAAGTAGTTTAAATGATACTAACAAAGGTAATAAATAAAATACATAAAGTACCTAGTATAAATAAATATACAATTACATATATACCTAAACATAAATAAATACTATATAAAATTAAATCCATACATCATATAAGTACATAAAAAAGCAAAAGTTTAAAATGGGGAAAAAAAAAAAAAAAATATTTTTCACTACGCGAAAAATATATATCACTACGCGGAAGTGCACGCGGAAGGAGAAAGTCGCAACCACTCACCCTGATGAAGACTCTCGGAATGAGTCGAAACTTAGTCGGTGCCTTCACCGATAGTGCAGTACGTGAAAATTCCCGTTTTTACAATATGAATAGTCAAGTTCACGATAGTTTTTGGAATAAAATAAAATAAAATTATTTGGAACAATATAAAAAAAAAAATGATTACCCACCCTAACAGTAGGCGAGGCTGAAAAACAGGCGTAGTCCTTGATCTTTTCAATTACCATTCAAAATTATTGTACCTAGGCTAAGTATGTTTGTTAAAGTGCGAGTTAATAAATGCCCTTTCATTTTATTTATTTCAAATTATAAGTACAATGGGCGGTCTTATCGCTTAAATCTCTTCAAACCAACCTTTGAACAGAGAGGATTCTATGTGATTTTGAAGTGACACCCGCAGGTTTACTTTATAATGCACACATTCAAAGAAAATTTGCGAATTTCAGGTGTTTTTGTATTACATGTTTAGTTTGTGAGTTGATTCCTAGTCAATCGGCGAGTCACACAACCATTGCCAGGAAAAATCCTTGATGTGGAGTTGTGTAGCGGAGCTAATGAGATTATCGTTGCCACTCTGCCCAGCAACCCAAAGCATTGAGGGTTTTATCTCAGTTTCTGAGCAAAGCTCAGTGTTCACTGCCTACCTTCCTACCCCAGTATCATGCTAACTATCTTATGCTATCACCAGCCACAGACTTCCAGCAGCTTTTAGGATGTTATAGGTCCTTCCTACTGCGTCTTACGGTTCGCGTACCTTCTCTTGCATCTCTTGCGGCGACGGCGCCGCGTCATCGGAGTCTTCAATAGATAACCAATAATAAGAAGGCGCCATCAGTAAGTGATCATTGGAGCACGTTCATAACAATCGTTTATTTAAACTTAACGTTTTAAGAGGCCTGCGGAGGATGAATTGCCCATACAAACGTAATACCGAAATCATTTGTAACTAGAGCTCATTACCCCAACATTATGCTATTATTTGTATTCGAATAGTATTTATCTAGGTACCTAGATTAATATTTTTTTCAAAATACTTACCTAAAATGAAATGTAAAAGAATCGCATTCATGTTTTCATCTTATTTGTTTCGTATCGAAAACAACAATATTTTACGTATAGTTTGATTAGGTACATAGCTTATACTGTCTTGTTACAGAATAAAACACATTTATATTATTTATAATAAATTCTGAAAGGCTAATACTGCTATCGCGCAAGCACGTGCATCAGCCAAAAAGAGATATTTTTAGACGCGCTTCGATTTGAATTGTGAGCGCTGTCCGCCGGATCCTTAATAAATTAGCTTGCAATTTGTCACGTGGAATGCAAACTAATATGAAAAACGTGGTCACAGAGGTCATCAATAGATGTATGTAGAGGTTACCTTCTGTTTCTCGTCGTCGGTGCGCGCGTCCATGCGGACATTGGCCCAGGGCAGGTCCTTCGGCCACCACGGCGGCCGCGTCGACTCTCGCCCCCAGCCCGGCTTGCCGCGAACTTTAAATGCAATACATCAGATTCAGATTATGGTCTTTGCATGCTTTATTCATTCTCATTCAGATAACTATTCGGAATACAAGAGCGAAAAGAGGTTGGACATCTTGTACGATATGACAGCTTTATAATAAAGTGCCCAAGACGTGTCCAGACAATACAATAACTTTATTTCTTCGAAACATAGGTAAAAGTACAGACAGGTCTTAATATCTATATTTAGATCGGCCATGTTTCGCCGTTTAACAGGCGTACAAATACTTTATTAAATATACATTCTAATCATTACATTTTTATAATAAATTTCAACACATAAATTAAATAATAATAATAATGACGACCGATGTGGCGCGGTGGGCGAAGGTCCGCCTGCGACACAGGAGGTTGCGGGTTCGATTCCCGCCCTGGGACAAATGTTTGTACGATCTGCAAATATTTGTTCCGGGTGTTCTGGTTATTTTCTATGTATAATATGTATGTATTTACAAAAAAAAGTATATAAGTAGTATATCAGTCATGAAGTTCCCATAATACAAGCTCTGCTTAGTTTGGGGCTAGATGATGCTGTGTGAAAAATGTCCAGCATTTATAATAAAAAAATATCTATCTATGTAATGTATTGTATTAAGTATATCAATCATCTAGTATTCATAACACAAGCTCTGCTTAGCTTGGGGCTAGATGACGCTGTGTGGATCGTCCAGCACTATTTATTCATTATTATTATTTACTCACCCATGGAGTACTTGAGCATGAGCGGTATGAAGGCGCGCAGCTGCGCCTGCGTCATCTTCTCGACGGGCGTGGGGATGCCGTCGATGATGAGCGGCGGCAGCTCGAACAGCGAGGGGTCTTCCACGGCCGGCGGCGGCGCCTGCCCGTTCCCGCCCAGCCCGAACTAAGGCTCGTTAATCAGTACACCGCACGTCAACTCGTGCTGGACGCCGGGGGCTGACAGTGTGCTACCCCACCGTGCTGTTGCCTGTGCTACGGCACATGTACACTCATGCGTACATGCTTTATTCTAAACCTTGCTGGTTGGTACGCATCCTGTAGAAGTCCACTGCTGGACATAGGTACCGCACCTTTGCGATGATGCGGGAATCGAACCCGCACCTATCGCGTCTGAGCCGACTAAGCCATCGAGGTCGTCAAGTAAACATCATCGTAATTGGTTATGAGAATTGAGAGAATCGGTTGAGAGAAGACATTGCCAACCCCCGAAGAGCTTTTAAGTTAACATGCTGCTAAAGGAAATATATAATTTTTGAATAATAATTTTAAAATAAGTATATCTACGTCAAAAAGCTTAAAAAATTGATTAAAAATATCATATCCTACAAAAATTATAAATGCGAAAGTAATGCATGTTTGACTGTTTATTGCCAATAATCTTGGTAACGGCTTAATCGATTTGGATGTTAAAATCAATATTTTTCATGACCTACAACAACACATATAGACTACTTTTATCTGGATACCATGCGGGCAAAGCCGTAGACAGAAACTAGTTTATCTATAGAGGTTCCCCCGCACAGCTACGTTATAACGGTCGATAGTAACGCCGTCTATCGACCGTCTGATGAGAAAATAACGACGCGATATAAAACGCAATACGGCGTTAATAATATCGACCGTTATAACTCAGCTGAGTGGAGTCTTATCATGCAGTAAAAAGACAATGTGATTTAGTACAAAAAAAAAAAAATAGTCCTGCATTAATAATCTGTACTTCATACGAACATATTGATCCAGTCTCTTTCATTTTACTGCCCCGTGGGCAGTGATGCTAGAATATTATTTAACACAACTTCAACATTAGAAAACTGAACGAGATGTTCCGTTTTTATCAGTGACGCAAGTCGTGAGGATCAGGCGATCACAATAGGCCTGTCACGGCCGCAGTCATACGACAGCCACAGAAAAAAAAAGGAGTCCGTATATGCTTCTGCCGTAAGAGGTTATCGGTTACCATTTCAAACGACCTATCCGATTGGAATAAGTTTTTTTTGCAATGTTGGTTTTAGATAAGTTTTATTATCCCAAATTTTTAGGAAAAATAAAAACAGACATCAAACAACGGGTACTTGAAAAGTAGTCGGAGGAAACTATAATTTTGAAACTCTCAAGATAACCCTCTTTTGATATAGGCTTCCACGGTAGGGAAGCAATATTATTCTGGCTGGATGCGTGTGCACCGATGGTGTGAAGGTTATCTGTTGGTCCACGCGCGTCGGGAGCTCCTCTACGGTTCGATGTGGATGTGCGGAGGTTACCTGCTGTGCGAGCGCGTTCTCGAGCTCCTCCATGATCATGCAGCGCAGGTTGCGCACGACGTCCTCCAGCGGCTTGGCGCCGAACACGCGGTACGACGTGCTGGGCTTGCCCGGCGTCGCGATCAGCACCACCGCCTGCTGGCCCACGCGCGTCGCGAACTCCTCTATGGTTTGCTGTGAGACAGTTCGATTCATATGTATCTAACCATTGTGCATTTCTTTTTTTTTTGTTTTTTCTTTTACTATGTTTCTGTGTTGATATTGTGAATTGGTGTTATGCACAATAAAGAGTTTATCTATCTATCTATCTATCTATCTATCCAACTATCATCAGTGTTTTCCTCTGTGGCACAGTGGGCGAAGGCCCGCCTGAGCTGCAGAACGTTGCGGGTTCGATTCCCGCCGCGGGACAAATGTTTGTATGATCTACAAATATTTGTCTCGGGATCTGGGTGTTTTCTATGTATAATATGTATGTAATTACAAAAAAAAATAAGTACCTAAGACAAAAATAAATGTATATAAGACCTCTGTGGCGCAGTGAACGAAGGCCCGCCTGAGACGCAGAAGGTTGCGGGTTCGATTCCCGCTGCGGGACAAATGTTTGTATCTGCAAATATTTGTCTCGGGATCTGGGTGTTTTCTATGTAAGTATAACATTTATAAATTTACAAAAAAAAATGTATATAAGTAGTATATCAGTCATGCTGTTCCAGTAACACAAGCTTTGCTTACTTTGGGGCTAGATGGTGCTGTGTGAAAAAAAAGTCCAGCATTTATCAGAAACATTAGAGGCTCAAGTATTAAGCCTTGTGGTATTCTGTTTTAGAATTAACGTTACTTATTTTCGATTTATATTTGAGCCCAATTAATAAAATAGCTCTAACTAGATTAACCTCTTCTGTGGATTAGATCACTAAAATGTTGCATTAATAATTATGCTAACAGTGAGAAAAGCAACATTTTGGTTCTCTGAGTAGTTTTAAAACAGGTGTACAAACCAAAACTAGTACTAGTTTTGATTGTGAATAAACTAAAATGAAAATTCGCAGTAGTACCAAATTGTACTGTTCATTGTTTCTACCGTGAATGATCCGAAACTGTAACTTACTCTCAATTTTCTAAGGAGTCTATTTTGATGGCGTTTCCTCACTGACGGGTTGGTCTCGAAGGAGTGGGGTCTCCTGCGTTTCTTAGAAGATGCGATCGCAGCGGCCGCTGCCATGCCGATCGGACCTACAAATCATATAATTCATATTGTAATCTTTAATCTATTCTGAAAAAGCCAAGAGTTGTATAGTGCTTTGATTCAACTTTTTACTCCAAGAAATATATATAAAAAAATTGCATGTTCCTATTTCATATACTGGATCAAAATACTGGGTCTAAGGATGTACAAGTTAATGTCACCCCAGGTGCCTAGAAATAAAAAAAAAATACTGGTACAGGTATAATTTGTTGATTTTTTTGAGGAAAATATTAAGCATGTATATATTTTTACTACTTATCAGTGCACTTTAAAGCCTGAATTCATAGATGGGGGTTGAACGGTTCCCCTCTACTTTTATGAGTTAACTGCATCAGCATTTATCACTGTCTCTGGAAGCCAGTTCACTTGTTTTCTTCAGAATGGGAAACTTACCCGCTGCTGCTAGTGTCTTGGTGACATCGTCGCTCATGGCATTTTTCATTATCTCGTCGCCGTAGTTGGAGCCGGCCGGCGAGGATGCGCATTCATCCTCGTCGTCCGATCCACCGCTGAGGCCGCATCCCTCCACTTGGGACATCTCCTGGGAACACACATCATAGTTCAATGAAGACACCTTAGAAACGTTGGTTATTTAGTCAATTAAATTGAAGGGTAAAGTAAAGTAAAGTTTATTGCTCTGAAAAGGTGTGTTGGCACAAACATAACTTAATGTATAAGTGAGTGTATGGTAATTATTATGTTGAGAAATAAAAATCTGTGATTATATTTAACTTTAAACTTGGTTGAGTATTTTTAAACCCAGGTTTTGAGACAACTAAAAAAATAAAAAAAATAAAAAAACTCAGGCCGAAAGTGATTAAATCCTTTTGGTCAAAAATAAAATCAATGTGCAAGGCTATTTTACTGACTGTAAATTCGTCAGTTTAACCGGGCCTTACACATTTCAAAAAATTCCAGTTTCTTATTTACACATTGTTTAAGACTTAAACCAAGTAAACTGTAACCTATGACTTGACATTGTATAAGGTAGGAGCAATATGTTTGTTACCTCATCTTCTATGTCCATGGACTCAGTGTTGACTTCGGAGTTCATGTTGTGTTCTTCCTGGTCCTTGTCAAGGACCATTGGTTCAAGTGCCGGTAGATTCAACGTGCTTGACACACTTTAGCTTCACTCGGCTCACAAGCTGTGAAGGTAAATAAGTGGTATTGACATTTCAAAGTGATCCTTGCGTGTTTACTGAATAAATTATTTTTGACTTTCACTTAGCCATCAGTCATAATAACCCAGCCCATGTATATATTCATTGATTTTATAAGACTCAAGATTTTCACTGCTAAATTTGTCTTGATCCATGCTTGAGTTTGATATGAAATAGGGGCTTTTTAGTGAAATACTAAAATTTTCAATAGTTCTGAGGTTGTCCCTATAAAAGTTCATAAAGTTTTGGAGGTTATTAAAAACAATAAATAAAATAGGTAATCTAGAAGTCCTTAGTCCAGAAGTAAAAGTTAAATCCATTTGTAATTGTCTATTCATATATTAAAAACAGTCAGTACCAACCTACCTAGCTATTTCCCAGCTAAGTTATTGTTTCAAGTGTTAGTATAATTTGACTCTACAGATTTATCCGAATAATATAAGAGTAATGATTTAAAATTACTTATTAAAACATTATTAAAATGAGTTGATTTCATAATGCAAATAAACAGGTTATAAAATGGAGTTGTATGCATTCACATATTTTTTTATCCTGAATTTATCAAGTTCATATATACAAGGTTTTATAAATGCTTAGAGATTGCATTTTACTAATGAGAATCTGTTAAGTAAATCAGTTAAATAAATACCTTACTGTTAATGGCTGAAACTAAGAAAAGCTCATGCAGTACCTACACAGCTTATTCTTCGTGATTTTTTATCATATATAATGATTAGTTATTTAAAATATGATAAAGAGGAATGATAGGTAATAGTAATTTCCTACTTTCAACATAGGTACAGGACAATACAAGGGAAAGTTAAAGTAGGTCAGCCATAGCTATTCTATTGATTTTTATGAAGCTTTGAAAATATAGTTCTAGAAAAACCAGACCTAGAAACCAAATCAAAGAACCATCGTCACATTTTTATAGGCAACCAATATGTTGTGAACTCAGCTATGTCTAAAGCTTTGCTAGGGTTCATTGTGTAGGCAGCTAGCTAGGAAAAAAATCAATAGATGGCTTCCCACACAAATGATCTATAGAGCCTAGACAAACCCATTTAGATTCAAGATTACGAGACATTAATCTGGTGCATAAACTATCAGAAGTTTTCACGACTGTAGCTGCAATCTCATTAAGGGGTTAACGCTTGAAATAGTGGGCATAATTTTATACGTAATATCCGAAAAGCTGTATCGCTGTGACGCATTTTGTTTTGTTTATGTGGTGCATGGTGTCGAAAGGACATTAGCGTCGACGCATGACACAATTTCTTTGCGGCGGCGTAGAGGCTATGCAAGTCCAAAATGAATTGCCATCATGGGGGATCCGCGCATTCGAGCAGGCCCAGACAGCATAGAAAGACTACGGCTGCGTACGCACCTGCGTGATTTGAGGCACATTTTCCAATCCAATTAGAAGTTCAGCTGACTCCTTGTGATGTAACCGGTTCAAAACAATATTTTTTATAACAGTAGCACTTGTTTCTTCACTGATTTTAGGGAACTTACACAGAGCACAAGAGACCCCGAAAATTCTCTGTCCTCCATTGATATCGATCGGCGAACGCGAAACAAGGGCCGTATTGGCTTCATAACTTGAGGTCGCCATTTTGTACGAGTCTGCGCGGTGCAGTTTTCGCATGGAAAAGGAAATTGCCCCTCGGTGTGAGGGGGGGATTTGAATTTTAATTAGTAAGTAAAATTAAGCTTATTACGATAGACACTTACCAGGTTTTGATTTCTAATATTTCTATAGATTTATTAGATTGTTCTGCAGTCCCAGTCATCCAGGAAAAGCCTAGTTTATTTTCGAAATTGATCATATACGTCACTGCACTAACGCCATCTGTTGTCATTTTCCTCAACAAATTTGACGTTTCAAAGTAAACAAACTTCCGGCTGGCAGTCGAATTTTTATTTAGTGTTTAGTGAAGTGTGAAAACTAAATAGCTATTTTTTATATTAACCACAATTTTATTGCATAACTTTGTGTCATCGTAATTATCTAGCTTTTGAAAGTATTAAGTAAAGGTAAATATTACAACATTATGCTCTATAACACATGCAGCCTACAAAGAAGTCTGAAAATTTTGACTTGAAGGCTTACTCAAATCGCTGTGTATTTCATGTTTACACAAGAAACTCTATCTTGAAGCCAAGCCGAACCTAATGATCGTCATTATTTACATTCTAAACAATATCATTATATGCAGAAGGTATGTTTGTGCAGTCTACATAGTCATTCAACAATCTGGTAATTCTATGTATTGTAGTTATCATATCACCCAACAAACACATCCATAGTCCTGACCCCACACTATTCCTTGTGTCATGGGTATCAAGAACTATGAGTACCATGTGGTACTTGGCAATTTTGTCTCGAACAGAATGCATTAAATTTATACCTTCTCTTTGCAGTGTGCTTTGTATATCACTATTATATAGGCTTGATGTATTTGTGATTTTGATTGATATTCAGTAGGTAGATACCTAAAAATAATGTTATATTAATTACTATTTTCTGGAAAGGCAGGCCTAGTCCTTGCTATGTTTCCTTTTTTTTCAAGTTTTAAGTTCTGTAATCAGTTTTTGAACTATGAGCAAATTGTTTGTGGGTTTTGTGTCAGGCAGAGTTCTCATGTGTTCCCTCTCCTACCTTTTGTTACTTAATTTCAATTTTGTTGCATGACATCTGTCCTTTTAAATGAACTATTATGAGTAGGCTTTGTGAGTTGCTGTGCCAATGGATTAGGAATGCTTTACAGGTTTTCCTAGTATGCCTGAAAAGATGTCTTGATCTCTTTAGCTATCATGTTGACTAAGTATGTCATGCAGCTCTGTGTTCCTTATGAACCAGGGTGCACTGGAGAACTATATCCAGTGCACCCTGGCCTCCTAAAATGGCCTCCTAAAAACTATTTTAGGAGGCCATTTTGAAAGTGCTGGTTGATGCTTGTATTTGAGGTGCGCTGGATGCCATTAGTCCAGAAAGGCATCAGTATGGCTTTGTAGAGGAGTAGCTTTTTACTCCTAGTATGATTCTTCTTTATAATATAGTTAAAAAACCTTTTGCTGGTCAATAATGGCTATTGTTTTGTTGCTTCTCAATTAACTACTGTCAAGTCACAATGAAAATGTTTGATGCTTAACAAAGATTTATTACATACAGACTTACTTACATGTATATTTATGGACTAGTAATAAAATCAGTCACTATAAGAGGTATTTTTTCCCTATACCTTAAGGTAGTTTGATAAAATTATGAAAAAAAATACAATCATGATATTCTGTAATTAATATAATCTCTTCAATTTAAAATATTGCATATTAAACTCTATACCTAAGTACAAAATATTTACCTTAAGACATACATAGCACTTACAGTCTAGATGACTAAATTATGAAAATTCCTATTAACATTAATAAAAATCACATTATTAAGTAGTTCTGCTCAGTTAATATCATTATATCTTTCACCGTGGCCGCTTGAATTCACTGGATTCTTCAGAAGATCCTGAAAACACCAAAAGGTTATTCAAATTAGGTGGTTCGGTAAATGACCAGGCACCAATAGTTGTTCATTAGGTTGATCAACTATAATAATATAATAATAATAATAATAATGCTGGACATTTTTCACACAGCATCATCTAGCCCCAAACTAAGCAGAGCTTGTATTATGGGAACTACATGACTGATATACTACTTATATACATTTTTTTTGTAAATACATACATAATATACATAGAAAACACACAGACCTGAGACAAATATTTGCAGATACAAACATTTGTCCCGTGGCGGGAATTGAACCCGCAACCTTCTGCGTCCCAGGCGGACCTTCGCCCACTGCGCCACAGAGGTCGTAAAAAGGTGTTGTAGCCTTTAAATAGAGTATGTATCTGTAATGGTCCAGGCACTAGTTATTTGCTAATATAAAAAGTTGAATCGATGAGCATAGCTGCTGTGGAAGCGTCCTGGGCCCATAACCTAATAAAACAACTCCATAATTTTCCATTCATAAACTTAAAAGTATGACAGTAAAAATTAATTTATGTATTATGCCACGATACTTGATCATGCAACAAAGTACTGGTTAGAGAGGATGTTGTCAAGAAAACTGGTTTTAACACAATGAATGTGTTTTCTATCACATGATCATTTCTATACAAAGGGGAGCAGGCGGCATGAACATGTTCTGAAATCCAACTGTAGATAGGTAGTAAAAAAATGTGGTAAAAATGTATTTATTTTCTTAGAAAACCAATAACGCATTATCTAGAAATATTATATCTAGAATATCATTACATATTTACTAATTAATAATATTTTGCTTTATGGATTATGAGAGCCTAAGGATTTTGAGTGGAGTGTCAAGAATACCCTACTCTCCATACTAGTTGGAGATTGTATCTCATCAGGCAGAGATGAATCTATTGAGTCAATACAGTAAGAGAAAGAAAGAAAGAAAATACATTTATTTGACACACACAATACAGAGAGGATACAGGCAGAAGGCACATAGAAATTAGGTTATTCCTCTCCGCTACGCGTGGGCCAAATAGGTCCTGTCTCAGCATATTATGCAACTCCACATCACCAGGATGAGAGAAAAAGTGACTAGAGTCCCCTACTTTCGACCTAAAGGTTGTGACGCTTCAGGGTCAACATACCTGAACCTGGTCAAATCACTGTCCTAACTAGTTGAATAGCCAGTATAGTCACCTGTAGAGCGATGGCAGAAGCGGCCGCGCCAGCCCGGCTCGCAAACGCAGACGCCGCCTGCGCAGCGGCCGTGCCGACACGCGCGTCCGCACTCCCCCCCGCGCCGCCCCACCTCGCAGTGGTTCCCGCCGAGCCCCACGGGGCAGCGGCACTTGTTCACGCCCTTGCAACGGCCCCCGGCTAGGCAGGGGATCACGCATTTTGCTGCAAACATTAACCCTCTTATTCATAATCATTCACTAACTTAAGCAGATCGATAACTCTAGCCCTGTCCTTTTCTAATGATAAACAAAGGATAGAGGCAGAAAACTTTTACACACACAGGTAGGTGCATCTAAATACAGTGGATCGCTTCGCTCGCCACAGTAGTCCACAGCTTGCGCAACGATAGTAACAAGGGTCTTGTCGCGTTTATTATTTAGATACATTATGTGCGCTGCCAGAGATTTTGCTCGGCCTCCTCTCCGCCCTTTTCTCTCACTGAATTTGAGCGGATGCAGGGCTATTTTAGTCTAGCATCAAATAAACCAGAACTCACAAAACTCGCATCGCCTCCCGTAGTACCCTTTCGGACAGTCACACGTATCCTTCTGTATGCATTTACCGCCGTTCAGGCACTTCTGAGAACATATTCCTGAAACAATAATAACAAGGTAAACACTTTGTTGCAGAACAAAAGCGGTGATCATGCGAAATACAATACTGCAACCGGTCAGAAAGGCCCATAGCAGTGCCAGGCCTTATTGGAAGAAAAATCCACATGTAAGTTGAGGCCTCATAATAGGTATCATTGAAACATTCAAACAGCGAGCCACTTTAATCGGGTCCAATAACAGTTCGCCCAATCAATGTATAATTTGAGAACCTGCTGAAATTTTGCAGTTTCACGTTTGACAGCGCAACATAATTATGTAGGTACCTACTTATTTTGCATCACTGTGTTGGGTCGCAGTTGAATGAGGGCTAACTTCTGCACGGTAAAAACTGATTTCTTATAGAAAGAAAAATTGCTTTCCATTAAGACATTTTTATTATCTCCAAGAAAATGATTCTCTCCCTATAATTTCTTCGTAATAGTAAAAAAAAACATCTCATTTTATTTTATTTGTTACGAGATAAATAAATTTAATTCAAGAAACATATTGTTTTATTTAACACATTTATTTTATATTTATTTGATACGACATAAAATAAGTCTTGAAATAAACATATTTATTTTCAAGTAAGAACATAATTGAGAAAAATATTGTCTTCAAAAAAGATAAGCAGTATTTTTGTTTTAAAAATATTGCATTAAACTAAGAAAATATATTTTTGTAATAACCAAATATTTCGAGAAATCAGTCTTTCTTATTCAAAGAAATCCTTTTTACCCGTGTGAGTGGCCAAGTTATATAAATTGAACTGTTTGACAAATGCTCCAAGTTACGACGCCGCCTATATCTTACAGCTAGACAAAATAATTCGGGTAGATCACGCCGGTGAATTGGGCGCGGACCGTATCTACGCTGGCCAGATGGCCGTCCTAGGACGAACAGCCGAAGGCCCGCTCATACAACATATGTGGGATCAAGAGAAAAAGCATCGCGAGAAGTTTGAGTCGCTGATCAATGAGTACAGAGTGAGGCCCACTGTTCTCACCCCGATATGGAACGTAGCGGGCTTCGTGTTAGGAGCTGGTAAGTTCTAAAATCCTATCTAAATAATATAGACAATGCTGGTCATTTTTCACACAGCAACATCAAGCCCCATACTAAGAGAGCTTGTATTATGAGAACATGACTATTTTAGGGTTCCGTAGGAAAGGAAAATAAGGAATCCTTATAGGATCACTTCGTTGTCTGTCCTTCTGTCTGTCTGTCCCTTGATCACAGGACCGCGTGGAGGTATAAAGTTGAAATTAATATAAAATATGTAGGTCTGCAGTCCCTTGGGGCTGTAAAAAGCTTCTGAGTCAATGCTATCAAAAAAATATGTACAGCCATTTATGCCTTATATTTAACACATAAAAGTAAAGTAAGGACACTCGAAAAGTAAATCAAAACCTATAGGGTCCCATTAATCTAGAATAATAAAATTTGGTAAGAAGCAAGGTCTCACAACACATGTAAAGGAAAAAGTACGAAAATTCTTATTTTGTAGTTTTATCACAAAAAAATATGACCGTGATGTATGTCAATGTATGGGCGAAAATATTGGCAACTACAAAGTTAAGTTTGTCTTTAAATTCGAGTTTCTGTTTGTTAGAGCAATGTTTGTCCTTTCATAGTTTATGAACTTCAGTAATACAAATTTTTTAAACATACAAACTTGTACGGAAGCCTCGGTGCGCGAGTCAGACTCACACTTGTCCGGTTTTTTATAAATAGGTACATATATATTATACACAATTATATTCTAATCTTATCCATTTCATCATCCTATTCACCTTGTATCCATCTGCTGAGCATAGAGCTCCAATTTCCGCTTCCTTTTTGGTCTGCTAACGCTTTCTTGTATTCCTAGAGCCCATTTGTTAGGGTTCCGAACCCAAATAACCGACCGCCCTTGTACCACACTCTCGCTAAGTTTCAATCGAAACGAAATAAAATTTGGTACGCAGACGTGCCTAAGAACTAAATTCATACAATACAATATACCTAACTTTTAAGCTCTCCTGTGCGAAAAATAGAACCCCTCGTTCAAAGTATATGAAGTTGTGTCCAACCTCTCTAACTTTTTAAACTGAGTCTTAAAGTATGAAAAAAGTTAAGCCAGCATTCAATAAGAACTACTGCGATATTGGTTCGATGGATTTCCACGAGCGGCGGAGTGATAACTTAAGGAGTTATGAGACAACTCCTGGACCCCAACATAGCGTTTCACGACACGTCTTGGGCAGCTTTATTAAATACTCTATTCCACTGACCGCTACAACCTTTTTGCCAATGTCCTGCCAAATGCCGTTTGAGTTTCACAAAGGCCACCAAGCACCATGCATTTCAATTATGAAGTCTCATAATTACTTTCGTCTACCTTACGCCTACACTTCTCTACCAGGAACAGCCCTCCTTGGTAAAGAGGCCGCTATGGCGTGCACGGTCGCCGTCGAGACTGTCATAGTTGACCACTACAACGACCAGCTGCGGACCCTCATGGAGGACCCCGAAGTGGACCCTGAGATCCTCAACACCATCACCAAGTTCCGGGACGAGGAGCAGGAGCATCATGATACAGGTGAACTAATGCATACAATACCTATAGGACTACCCTTGGCAATCGATGCTATCTCAATTTAATTATAATGCTTTGTCTAGCTGGTTTATTTCTGGATAGGTATTTGATATACAAATACAAATGTTTTATTGAGTTTCCAAAGGTACTTAATATTAACAATGATGTCCTTTTAAGTAAAAAATACTTGTCATAGGAAATTTCGCTCTTGGTTAGGTCTAATTTAACAATTATTTTGTAAGGCGATGAAAGTTTTTAACATTTGTTCTGATGCGAATTATAGTGTGTGTGTGTGTGAAGTGTAGTGCGAGTGTAAACTGTGTGTGTGAAGGTGGGCGATGAGTGTATGTTGAGTGAGTTCCACTGGGAACACCAGTCTATATATCAATCTATAAAAAAATATGAATGGTGGGTTTTCTTTGTACAAATGTGTGTCTGCAAATACCGAATGGGTACGTCTTATTCCTAGGTACCTACTTTGTGTTGTGTTGGATTAAGTTTTTTTGTTTTTTCTGTTTTTTTCTGTTGTTTTCTTAGTTGATAGATACTTAAGTAAATTTTATTATCAGGTAGGTAAGCACACATATAAGTATATACTTACTTATAAGTAGGTACTTAATTTTTTTTTCTCATATAATAAGTGAACTATAATTATGTTCTTTGAGAAATAAAGAATCTTTTGAACCGATAATACAATCCATATTTGTTATTTTTTAAATCTAACCTGTGACATTTAAATCGCAAACTCTACTCAAATCTCGAATGTCAATGTCAAAATCGCGTCAAAAATATCTACCTACCGATAAATGGCAAAGTCTACTTCATTTAGTTCCATAAAATTCCACCAAATACGAATTCCAATAATGCGCTCGTATTCAATTTAAATGTACAAAGTCAATCCTAAACCAGCTAGGCCATTGGGGTAAGATACGGAACTCTCAAGGAAACTATAATTTTCTTTTTTACCCGCGATGCATGAAGCTCGTATTCAGGTATGCGTTTAGGTCATTAACCATTGCATTAGTCTGCTTTAGCTTCTATTATGTATGCAAGTAATATTTATGTTGTTTATTTTTCTCTCTATTATAATTCTATACAAACGTGCAACAAGGTTAGTTGGAAGAAAATGTTCATAAGCTTTATGTTCGGCTATAAACTATAAAGCATTTTATAGATAATAAATAAATAAATAATGCTGGACAATCCACACAGCATCATCTAGCCCCAAGCTAAGCAGAGCTTGTGTTATGGGTACTAGATGATTGATATACTTAATACATTACATTACATAGATAGATATTTTTTTATTATACATAGAAAATACCCAGAACACCCGGAACAAATATTTGCAGATCGTACAAATATTTGTCCCAGGGCGGGAATCGAACCCGCAACCTCCTGTGTAGCAGGCGGACCTTCGTCCACCGCGCCACACCGGTCGTCAATTTTCAATCTATTTATTCGTGTCCTATAAAGTCTAAATTATATAGTTTATAATTGAAAACTGAACCTATAATAGCAGAATATTAATATCCAGTTTACTAGTTACTTAAACTAAATATATGTTTCAGGAATTAGCCACGGAGCCGATAAAGCATTTTCTATCTATTTATTCGTGTCCTATAAAGTCTAAATTATATAGTTTATAATTGAAAACTGAACCTATAATAGCAGAATATTAATATCCAGCTTACTACTTACTTAAACTAAATATATGTTTCAGGAATTAGCCACGGAGCCGATAAAGCATTTTCTATCTATTTATTCGTGTCCTATAAAGTCTAAATTATATAGTTTATAATTGAAAACTGAACCCTATAATAGCAGAATATTAATATCCAGCTTACTACTTACTTAAACTAAATATATGTTTCAGGAATTAGCCACGGAGCCGAGCAAGCACCTTTCTACAAAGCACTCACCGAGGTTATCAAGGCAGGATGTAAAGTGGCTATTGCCATGTCCAAGAAAGTGTAAAGTAAGAACAAAAAAGTTACTGACATGAAAAATATTGCGGAAACACTGGCTTTCTGCAATTAATACCACAAACATGGTTCGATGAAGTGTGTCCTGTTATTTTGTGTCTCTTTAATCACAAAATGTGACATTTGTTTTCGAGGTGAAATATGTGATGTCGTTATTGTCTCATTATGTAAGTATATCTGTACTATAGTTAAGTATATTTTTAAATATAATGTAGATAAGTTACTTATTATGTTTCATTTCTTCTAGTTAGATCACTATATTTTTCCAAGTTTCTCTGATTAAGTATTAACTTGTTTTAAGATTGCTTTTTTTTTACAATTAGAAGCAGTATAGAATGATAAAATATAAATAAATAATGCTGGACATTTTTCACACAGCATCATCTAGCCCCAAACTAAGCAGAACTTGTATTATGGGAACTACATGACTGATATACTATTTATATACTTTTTTTTGTAAATACATACATATTATACATAGAAACACCCAGACCCGAGACAAATATTTGTAGATCTTACAAACATTTCTCCCGCAGCGGGAATCGAACCCTCAACCATTTGCGTCTCAGTCGGGCCTTCGCACACTGCGCCAAAGAGGTCGTCAGTCGAGAATGATGGTAGGTTAGTAGGTACATACGTACCTCCCTCGCAGTTCCGCCCCTGGTATCCGGTGGGGCAGGAGCATAACCCTGGGGCGGTACAGTTCCCACCGTTCATGCACTGCGGGTAGCATAGTGCAGTGCGACAGTGCTGCCCCATATAACCGTCGGGGCACTGGCATATTTTTTCATGGTTACACCAGCCTTGGTTCGCGCATTTTTTGTCGCACTCGGGATCCGGCCCTGGAAAAAATCGTTGTGATTATATTTTACGAGCCTCTGCCCTCGGCCCGCGTGGGACCCGGATAAAAAGGATAGACGGATAGTCTATGCATTACTCCAGTTCGCGAACTATACCTGTTCCAAATTTCAACCAAATTAGTTCATCCGTTACCGAAATATTCAGTAAAAACAAACATTCAAACTTTCGCATATATTGGCCTCGATTCTGTAGTACACTAACTAAACTAAATTTAAACTGTCACTCTCTTTTACTGATAGTGTACGCAAGAAAGAGATGGCAAGAATTTTACTCCTGTCAAGTCAGTTTACGTGCCGCTTTTCTTCGTGTTTATAGTCAGCATGTTTTGATATTACGACTAAATTTGTATGAAAAACTTAAATCTGACTAATTTGACAGCACTAAAATTGTAGCTATCTCATTCTTGCTTGCACTATCAGTAAAAGAGAGCGACAGTTTGAATTTAGTTTAGTTAGTGTACTACAGAATCGAGGTCATTACATACCTAGTAGGATTAAATATAAATTGCAATTAGTTCCTATAAATGAATGAATAAAATAGGAAACTTATGTAGGAAGATATGCAAGGGGAGTGTATTTTAGTGTTTTCATAACAGCGTGAAACCGCGTAAAAGCTGGTTTTATTAAAAAGTGAATGAAGTGATACAAACCTAAAAACGCAAATGCTGTGAGCAGAGGCACCGTGTAGCCAGCCATAGTCGAGCTCGGCGGCGGCACCCGGAAAATAATGCAATTTGTTATTTGCGCCTGCAGTGTACGCGGGCAGGTTTCGCCAACATTTTCGGGGGAACCGTACAGTTATTGACACTTTACGCAGTTGACCAGAGAGCGCCCATGATTGTCACTTAGTCGGCTTATCAGTTACAAAATAAACTAAATCTTGTCCATTGTCCATCATTTTAGGACAAAGAATTAAAACTAAATAACAAACACCTTTTTAAAAATATTGTGAATCGTCGAATTTGAGCCATGACAAAATATTTAGCAGTTGGAGTTTAATTAGTTTCTGCGTTTAATCAGGCTAAAATAGTTTCATGAAGTCTAGGCTGCTCAGGTGTATTTATACCTACGAATTATTAACATAGAAGACAAGCATATGGATATATCGACGTTGATTGATCAGAGAACGAATGAGATCGAATGTAAATCACAGCCTTAAAATATTTAATATTTCTAACAGTTCAGATACCCAGAGGAAAATAAGTTTTAAAAAAAAGTAAAAATTTTATTTGGTTATTTAATTCCACAAAATCTTAAATTGCAACTGGTTCTTATTTAAAATGATTAAATTAATAAGGAACCTATAAAAAAAAGGTTATGAAAATTTTGAACCTTACCTAAGCCTATTCCACCTATCAAAGAAAATTGTTCTTTGTAAAATCATGTTTTGACGAAGTATGGAATCAGTGTAAGCTATAACAAAATTCCCATAAATCATACAAGAAACCGCATTGAAATGTCAATCGCTGTATTGTTCAACCCATAAATAAACCAAACATAATGTGACGGTAATCGGCTGGTAGGTATAGCGACTACCATAAATTAGTAGCGTAAGCAAACAATACGAGTATGATCTGAAAATAGACGAAATGCAAAGATATTCTGGACTCCACATAACATGCTACGGCTCTTCGTCGTTAGCGTGATATAATGTGGGATTAATAAGCAATACCAGCTCTCGTAGATTAGATGAATTGGACTGGTGAAGGGCTGTTTTTAATAGATTTGTTAAACTTATTTGAGAATAAATAAAGCGTTATATCTGAGTTTCTGTAGCTGTTTCAAAGCTTTAATTCGGCTTTTATTTTATTTATTGTTACATAGTCTTTATGGACAGTTGAAAATGAATTTACCAAAAACATAAATTCATAGTGTAAGTAACTGAAACACCAACAGAAATGCAGATATGTAAGTGTTAAAAATGCGTTGGCGATACAATACCTGTCCTTTCTAAATACACACCTCTCTGTGCGCATTCCTTCTTTAGGTTTAACCTTAATGGGGTGCCTTTTAAGGGTAGGTTTCTGCCATTTTTCAGAACCAAACCTATTTCTAATGTTGCTATACCACTGCTGTTACCTACGCAGGGCAGTACTATACTGAATTCTGAAAATAATAAAAACGTTATCAGAAAGGAACGTAATTTAAACTTAAAGCTGTTCAAAAAGTTATTATGGTTTTGCGGGCTGAATATAAAAATCATAAATCACCTTTAGGCGTTTTAGGCACCCGACCCTGTGTTTTAATCGACAGCACCGGCGGTTTTAATACTTTGAGATCGGATGACGTCAGCGTGTCGAAGTTGTAGAAGTATTTCTTTTTGGATCTCCACGTGAAGTTCACGTAGCCTACTTCTGACGGTATTATGGGCAGCTTATGAGAGAAATTGGGGTCTAGCACGTACGGGGATACGTGGCCGTTCAGTATTGCAAATACTTGCATTGATATGCCTGAAAAGATACATTTTAGTTATTTTACTTTAATACCTCATTCAAATTAGCATACTATTTTAGTCAATCAAGTAAATAAATAATAATAAATAATAAAAAAAAAATTAATGAAAATTGTGTTTGCTTCTATGAGACTTACCACTGAACATCCGCACTTGTCTCTCGTCGATCCACATCGAGATATCGTGTTGCTTGGCCTCAGGATCTCTGTACTCGCGGCGGCCGGCGCTCAGCGTCAGCGACATGGCCAGGGCAACGCCGGCGCATACTCGCGCGCCCAATGACGCTGATCGCCACATGCTGAAACAAAACTTCTGTCAATTAACTTCCGTCAGATAGTCAACTGAAGAACGATGAGGTCTACCAAGCCTCTTAAGTTCTAAGTTCAAAAAGTATTTTCATTTTTCACGAATAAAATAAATTCTCCACAAAAAAGTTCACTAATCACATTTACAAGCGTGTTGTGTTGACCCATGAAACGTGGTCAAATAATAAGCGTTTAACTGGCGTATAATTTGTTTGTCGACCTTACAGGGTCCGGCTCGAAGAAGCACAAAAAAACAGAAGAAAAAAGAAATTATCACAGTTAACATAATTGATTGGGACCGTTTGGGACGTGCTCCCACAATGAAATTATCGTGAGAAACGACCGACCAGTATAAAAAACCGACAACTTCATTAAATATCCCCTGTCAAAATGTAATGTGTATACTAGTTTTTTCTACTCGCTCCCGATGTCAAATTATACTTACAAAAGGTGTTAACAAAAAAGAATACTCGAAAAGTCGACACTAGAGAAGAGAACCACTAGCACTGCGCTTAGGGATGACCAACAATTTATCTATGAATTACGTTTTAACCTCATTTATACTCCATCCAACTCTAGATAAGCTCATTTAATTTTATATTGGTGCCAGATACACAAAAAAAAACAACAACAAAAACAAAACATTATTTGCTGGGCATGAAAAGATCAAAAGTAAATTTTATTACAATCTTAGTAAAGATAACCTAACTACCCGTTGAAGCTAATTTATTGCCCGACTTGCTAAGAACTGATAACCCCAAATTAGCAAAACGTTGAGCGCCATAAAGTTATCAATAAATTCAAGTAATTGATTTTAAACTACATACAATACAATGAAAATAAACGTAGTATAAACTAGGTACGCGTCTGATAAGGATATATCTGGTACTAAACCTTTAACTAGAAAGGTAGGTGTGGGAAGGTACATAATATTGTTATATTAAGGTATCGTTTAGTAATTAAAAGGAAAAAATAAGTTTTAAAGAGCTGTTGCTGGCTTGGAACCAAATCGTGCACCAATTGATATTTTCACTAGAACGTCAGTACGCATTGGCACGTGCCTCTGATTACCCCCTTATTGGTATTGGTGACTCAAGTACTTGCGTACTGAGTATAGATCTGATGATGTCATGGGATCACAGTCGTAGGCGCGTTTGTTTTTTTCATACATAAATTCTCTAAAAATAGCATGGAGAAATGAAAAAGTATTAAATTCCTTGACAAGCACACTACTACAGCACATAACTAAGGTATTGTGACATAAGTAGTTACATACAATATTAATTGCCTACAAAGTTAGTGTAGTATGTATTAATGGACCGAGGTTTTAAGCCATACCGTAATACCGACCTATGCACTCTGTTTTGATCGATCGAGGCCATGCGAGCATCGGGTATGCCCTATGGGTCATTTGAGACGTCACTTTGCGAAGCTCGCCGACGCATCCTGGCGATAAGTTTGTGCGAATGACCGCTTGCGATGCAGTAACTCGACCTTATATAGGTATTTAGCCTGTCAGACCACAACCGCAGGCTCAAATAAACCCGTCACCATTATACATTACATACCTATAGGAATAGCTACGCTCGTGGTTTTTCCCACAATTCTTGTGTGTTGGCGAGTTAGATTTTTTATCAATTTTAGGTAAACACAACATGGGTATTTCGGTAGGTATTTACGTTCTTTAGTGCATGCATTTTATAATGATAACTATCAATCGGCCTGATTCCACTAAACACCGCAATTAAGATTTCCCATTTCCTAAATACATAGTTACCTATAACCTATGGAACTTTAAAGTCGGTTAGATTCGGACTTCAGATCTATGTACATCTGAAGTCCGAATCTAACCGACTTTAAATGTTCATTTAGGTACCTACCTACCTTATAAAGAAAATGTTATGCACTCCTGACAAGTGCACTTGTTAACCTAACCAGCCGCTCAGTCGACTCGATACCCGTTGAGGGAACAGGTAACCGTGTAAAAAGCAAAAAAATATCGAGTCCGGCTGACGGGCAGCGGTCGCCTCCGTCCTGCGCATCCCACCACAGGATTTTTTACTTTTTATTCATTTTATTGTTGTCATTAAGTTGCCTGATAAATTGCATACCTACGTTAGGAATGACTCTGTGTTTATTTTGTTAGGCGTCAAGTTCACATACATACTTAGCTGTTCAATTAGAATAGTGGTGTTAGAGGAAATTATCGTCTTATCTATCCTACATGCTACGTAAGCGTCTGCTAATAAAAATAAACATTTCAGGTGAACTTATCGATCTTCCAAGTACCACATAGTACCTACCTTACCTTCATACCTACCTATCTAATAACGTAATAAATAACACAGCAAACTTTTCAGGTAGGTAGGTACCTACATAGTTATTTTACGTAGGTATCTAGAAGAGTTATAACATACCTACCAACAGAATCTTTCGCAAAAATGTGATAAGCTTTTATAATTATCACTCTGTTCTACATTGAAGTAAAATATCTACATAATAATTGGTTGGTAGGTACTTTCTATTTAAGATTCGCTTTGCCGAAGAGGTAGGTTACCTTACATACCTACCTAAGTATTTATTACATAGGTACCTCGTTGAATAAAACCTTGTGTCAGTGCATCGCACTTTATCCCAAAGACTACAATTTTAACCGTAATGGTCCCAGTTTATCTAATAATAACACATTGTTTACAGTACCAGATAGCAATGTTTATCTATGTTTAAGCTTTAATCCTCGGTTCAAAGTGAAAACGCTAGGTACCTACCTACCTACCTACCTACCTACCATTGCTATTACTTATAGACAAAAGAGCTTTTACACTTTCTTTTGGTAACTGGACGAAAAATACCTACATAGCTAGTCAGTTTAATTGCCAAAAATAAACAAGCTAATGCAATAAAAACTTAAGTTGGGAGAGAACAATGCAGGAAAATTCCGATTCGATCAGACAATTAATTTAAAATGTGGGATCAACGCTCCTATTTTATTGTGTCCGATCTGTTATCGAAATTCGCAATAGTACTCAGCTAACTAAATAATAATACTAGCTTCCTTACCTATTCCGTAGTTCCAATCAGTCAGTGTAAAATATTCGTAACACACACGATCATAGTTTGAGAGGCTAACAACACAATTCGCGAACTCGTAAGTAGAAGGTGGGCGAAATCGGGACGAGTGTGCCGCCTTCGGCGTCCGACCGCTGACTGAACATACATACGTACGTCGTAGTATTGCTACCCTACTAGTCTGTGGACTGAAATGAACCATGATCTACAGTTTAGTTAGTAAGATAGACTGAGCTATCTGTCCAGTCCACACACTGGTCCGCAAGTAACACAAAGCACAGCCGGTTCTAGACGCTAATCCTCAAGTCACAGAGTCCTTGATTCAAAATCTCTGGCTCCGGAGTATTTAAAATTTTTAGTCGTTATATCTCATTTAGTATTTTGTGACAAATTGGCCTCGATTCTGTAGTACACTGCCTAAACTAAATTTAAACTATCGCTATCTTTTAGTGCTGTCAAATTAGTCAGATTTAAGTTTTCCATTCAAATTTAGTCGTGATATCAAAACATGCTGACTATAAACACGAAGAAAAGCGGCACTTAAACTGATTTGACAGCAGCACACAGCACTAAAATTGTACCTATCTCTTTCTTGCGTACACTATCAGTAAAAGAGAGCGATAGTTTAAATTTAGTTTAGTCAGTGTACTACAGAATCGAGGCTATTGTGTTTCAGCATCAAATTCTCATGTTAGTTCAGTCAATGGTTTCACGCCTCAATGGTAGAGAACTTGTCTTGGAAGGTAGATTTCATAATGTTTATTAATTCCTTGTAAATCAGAATAATCCATTCTGATTTACAAGAAATTAATAAAAATAAACTATGTATTAAACAAACTGTGGCACTACATAAGCTGTCTTCAAAAACAGGAGGACATTCTCAATTCAGAGCGTAACTTATAATTAAATTTCGTTTATCTTTGTAAAAGTCTCTGTAAAGTTATTGCATAAAAACTTAAAAGAAGTAAAAGCTTTTCCGAATTGAGTGGGTGTTATGAACTACAAAAGGGAACCGTTTTTTGCCAGTTACTTTGGTAGCTGGTTTGCGATTGAAAGGCGTTAAGATTATGGCTTCTTAACCTACCTGACCCTGGTGCATTGTTTAGTCTTTAGTCTATAAATTATTAACGTATAATTCGGCCAATGATTGTTTTTTTTTAAATTGATAGTTTGAAAGGAAAAGTTCCTACCTACCTATGTATTTTCGGGCCTTACTTACTTACCAAATGAAAGCTAAATTATCAGGAAGTAACATAGGCTATAATATAATTTCAAAAAAATAGAGATCCTTAAGAAAATTGCAATAATGTAACCCGAAGTAGCAAAAAGTTGCCTATAAAAAATATTTTGTGGCGTGCGCTGAGAAAACTATTGATGATACATAAAAATTATGTACTACATTAATTATTAAACAGATTGATTAAAGTACTCATTATTACCTTCAAATCTTACTATTATAGTTAAGTCACAAAAGCAGCTTTTGTGTTCTAAAATTTAATTAGATCGCCGATATTCCCACGGAATCGAAACTTACGCGGGTGAAACCGCGGGGCCCAGCTAGTAATAAATAAAGATTATAAAAAAAAGAAGATGGCAGTGGACGAAAGTTTTTTTGTCAAAATTTCCGTTTATTGGATTTAGTTCTTCGACTATTTCGGGAATGATTCTGACACTGGCAAAAATGACCAAGTAAAATATAAAACTGTAATAAAATTGTTGTTAGGTACATTATAGATATTTAAGACAAAAATCTTAGTGCTGGCGATTATTGTTTCTGATTAAAAAAAAAATCGTTCCCTCTTTGGAGCACATCAGGGGAACAAACAGGGATGATTTTACTAGCTACTTTATTATTATACCAGCCTTTGCTCTTAGCCTCGCCCGCGTGGTAGGTACCCGGGTGAAAAGTAGCCTACCCACACTAATCATCATCTAGCCCCAAACTAAGCAGAGCTTGTGTTATGAGAACTACATGACTGTCAGACTACTTATATACTTTTTTTGTAAATATATACATATTATACATAGGAAATACCCCTGCGGGGCGATCACACTAACTCATGGCTATCGAGATGGCAATCAATTTTGACATTTATTCTTTATTTTAATGGCCCATCCATCCAAAAAACGGAACGTCCAATCGGAAACTAATTTTGTTCTTTCGCATTGTCCATCTATGGCTCATCTAGCTTACAAATTAGCGTGATACGATTCATCCCATCCGATGATACCAGCCATGGGAAATTAGTGTGATCGCTAAGTGTGAAACAGAGACAAATATTTGCAGATAATACAATCATTTGTTCCGCGGCGGGAATCGAACCCGCAATCTTCTGCGTCAGGCTTTCGCCCACTGCGCCACAGAGGTCGTATAGTTCGTTACCTAGAATAACAACACCTGTTTGCGTTTTGGTGTTAAGCAATGTCTTAAGAAATAAGTAAATTTAAATTCTAGTAAGTAGGTTAGATATATTAGGGTTGCCATCCGTCCGGGTTTCCCCGGATTTGTCCTTGTTTAGAGGGCGTCTGGGGAGCGTCATTTGTAGTCCAGGTAGACTGCTGAAACATTCAACGAAAATACGCGGCCGAAATTATTTCTTACTGAGTAATATGAAAAAAACACTGTTTATATTTCATCGTTTAAAGTTCGGGGTTTTCACACTTTCTTGTTCTGGTTGGCAGATTTTAGAGATGACAACCCTAGATAATATAACGCCAGTCCATGCCGATGTCGACATCCGTATCCATAGATATATGCACAGGCTAGTTAGGGAGCTGGGTTACTAAATAATCTCTCTGAGGCCGGGTCAGGATATTTGACCCGAATGGCTTCTAAAATTATCCGGCAGCTGCTTGCAAATTTACATTCGTCGCTGAGTCTAGACTTTAAGATGATAAGTTTCTGTTGTGTTAACTTTCTTTATTAGTGTGGGACCTGGATAGCGAGTGACTCATTCAGTACCTAAGTAGCGTCAACAATATTACAAGATGAATGAAAATACTTTATTGTACATACACAATAGAGAAATAAATACAACTTAAACAATGAGTGGCTTTGTAGCGTTCTCTTTTAGACAACCTTTGGGTGGAGAGAGTTCTGAGATTTTAGGAATGGTCGGGTGTACAAATAATTCTTACTGTAAGCGTGCAAGTAGTTACTTTCAACAATACATAGTAAATTAAATACATAAAGTAGATTAAATAAATAAAAAATAACATATATACGAGGGTGGATTGAAAAGTTCGCGGCCTAGGCAAGAAAACACAATTAAACACATGCAAAAATATTTTTATTTTTCGACGTAATCTCCGTCTAGCTCAATGCATTTCTTCTGGTTTCGAAAGCTTCTCAGCTTCTACTTATACCTTTTTTAAAAAATGATTCCTCAAGGTCTTCCAAATAGATGTTCACTGCGGCTTCGACCTGTACATTTGTTGAAAATTTCTGACCACCGAGGTGTTTTTTTTAGGTTTGGGAACAGATGAAAGTCCGATGGCGCTAAATCAGGAGAATAAGCCGGATGGGACAACAATTCGAATCCACAATCACGAATTAGAGCCATGGGTTCGACAGACGTGTGAACGCGAGCGTTTTCTTGATGAAACAGAACTTTCTTTCGCAGTAATCCTGGGTGTTTTTCTTTAATTTCTACACGTAAACGACGCAACAGGGTGCAGTAGTATGCAGAGTTTATTGTTTCGTCTTTTGGAAGGTGATCCACCATGATGACACCCAAAACACAGACGCCATCACCTTTCCAGCCGACAGAATTGTCTTAGCCTTCTTTGGGATCGGTTCACCAGGTTTTTTCCACTGCTTGGACTGTTGTTTTGACTCTGGAGTATATTAGTGGACCCAGGTTTCATCAGGAAAGCATCCTGGGGTGGATCCCCTAGCAGAAAACTTAGAATACCCGAGTTTGTTGTCAATAATGTTTTGCGTTCGTTCACACGAGATGCCCATGGTGTCAGCTATCTCCCTGATAGTCAATCTACGGTTTTCCAATATGAGATCACACACTTTTCTGATGTTTTCTTCCATCGTAGACGTCGTAGGCCGACCAGGGCGAGGGTCATCTTCGATGCTCTCGTCCACTTTCAAATTCTGCAGCCCATTTTTTTACAGTGGTATACGACGGGACACATTCCTCTAATGTTGTGTTCATGTCATCATGAACCTCTTTTGGTATTAAACTTTTTGTTTAATATTTTAAACAAAAAGTTTTGTTGTTTAATATTCTCCATTTTTCAAAAACGCTGCGCCTGGTCTTACTTAATTGGCTCTAACGTGAAAACCACAAACTGTACAGTAATAAAATTTTACACTGTTTTTACCAGTGACCATACAAACAAAATGAGGGTAGTTTCGTGAAAATATTTAAAAGATTTGTATGTCAGACCGCGAACTTTTCAATCCACCCTCGTAGATACCTACTATATAAGAAGTGACTTTTCATCAATTATTAGGAAGAACTCCATGATCCTGTATTTATTTCAAATTTCCAATAAAAAAAAATAACAAAATAATTTCTTAAAATTTATTTTCTATGCAACATAAAAAAATATTCATCATAGTTACAATAAATTACAGTTACTTATGCAAACTAAAATGTAAATAACTATAATTCGTGAACAGAATGTGTTCGCACGAGGTCAGATCAGAATTTCACAAACCGAGAAGAATTACATATACCTTGTCATGTTTCAAACTTTAATTTATAAATGCAACCTAGTCATCTAATTCAACAAATTCGAATGTCCAATACAAAAGCTTGCTTAGAAATAATGGTTCCAATACAAACACATGCATCCTCACAGTCGGCTCAAATGACTACAGCAAAATACAGAAACATCTGTAAGTTGATACAAATAACACTGAGAATGTATCTTACAACAATTAATACCTCCTTTACAATACAATGTTATGTTGAAGTGCTATTTTCGTTAACAGATTTAACATTAAATTTAATTTACGTAACACTTCGAAACAGAGCAAAATGCTTGGTTGCTGTTAACATGATTGATAATCAGAAGAAAATAATTAATGTTTGATTCATTGAAAGTTGAAACATAATATCTTAGACTAGACACGCGACCAATGATTATTCAAAAATTAAGAAATATATGAACGTGTATTTCCTGAAATTGTGACATTTAATATAATAAATGCATACGTTGTGCAGATTGAATTTAAGAACATGAAAATTACATTTTCAACGTTTACAAGTTTTATTTAAGGCAAGTATTCTCCTAGGTACAATTTAAAAAGAAATGAACACACTATACAATTCTAAGAATTTCGGAGGAAAAGGCAGTGACCATCACCATCGAGGTCGGTGACTTAACAACATTGTAACTATCAAAGGTGAGTTTTGAACCGTAACAAATATCAAGACAAAGATTTACAATTCAACAGCGCGGTACAAGAAGCGATAAAAACAGACGAGAATCAAAGGCTCCTACCGTAGTTATATTATATTAAATTCTTACACTCATAGACATGATAGACTCCTTAACAAATAACTTAGAGGGGTTACAATAACAGTGCTATGAAATATATTAAGCATTGTATAGATACCAATAGTTAAGAGTAAGCTCTAAATCAGAACGATCAAACCTTGCATTGACATGCCACTGTTTAACGTTAAGTTCACAATAAATTAAACGGAAATAAATGAAACACTTTCAGTAGCCGCCAACATGATCAGCGGCAGTCTTTAGTTTTAAAAACAACGTTCAGATTACATCTGACTGGCGCGATACAAAGTTAAATAAATAATAAGATACATATTTTCAAAAATAACATGGTTTGACCGCGTGGAATGTATCGTAAGGGACCCGACACCTTTCAGGCTAAATAAATTATACACAAATCAATGGAATAAGGTTGCAAGCGAAAATATAAGTAAATATAAATATACGACAGTGCATTGAAGAAGACATGCAAATGATAATAAATAGTTTATAGATATATAAGCGAACGTGTTAGCTGCCTAACATTAGTCAACATGAGATCCTAGCCTTAAGATCTAAGTTTGTGATACGATTCAGATATTTCGCGAAGGTATAGAGACAGGCCGATTTAATTTCATATTCCTTAAAGATGAAAATAAGCCAACGCACTGGTTTGATTCACAATACAGCCTGATCTCTACCCTCGAAGATGCCATAAAATAAATTATCTGGATAGAAATAGAGGGTGCGAACAAACTTCATACATTTTAGAATAAGTTTTAATGAATAATTAATTACACAAGAAAGCCTATACATTTATAAATGTCTTATAGCTACAAAAGAGAGATTTCAAATTTCGGATTCGAGATTAAATTGAGATTTTAAATAGGTATTTTTGTCTGTTTCCCTGTTTCAAAACATGCCTTTTACAAGTGTTTGGAGTGCTATAATGTTCTTTGTAATGAATGCATTACTTTTTAATAGGCACTTTAAGAAAGTAATTTGCCTTACATTCAACTTAAGTAACTATATAAACTAGGAGACACTCAAGAGTGACAATAACAACGATTGAAACATTCAAAATCAGTTTTGCCTTTGCCTACTGATGCTATTACAATATTGATCTCGATGTGGGATGAACTGAACATAGCAGAATCACGGAGCGAAACCTTTCAAACCAGAGCTATCCTATCACGTCACAACACCGACACTATCCCGGGTGACCCACCCGCGCTTCCCATTCTCCAAGCACCATACGCCCGGTGGCCAGACCGATAGTATCAAAAATATTATTTTTTTGCTAATAGAAAAAAAAACGAACCAATGCACACATGATGAGACTTACGCCCGAATTCATAGTCAAATAGGGGCTCCTCTAGGGGACTATTCAGACGCTATGTGAAAATAAGTGCGAATTCAACCTTTATGCAACCAGCCGTAAGGCGAATGCCGTATGATACATTTTGGGGGACTGTTCAACCCATAACCAGCAGCCGCGGAAGTGGGGGCCAGAGGGGGCCAAATGCCCCCCCCCCCTCCTTAAATCACATAGGTAATACCCGCCTACCAAGCCAGGGCAAGAGATTGAAGGGGTAACCAAAGAAATTTGCCCCCCGTCACGGAGTACTTCCGCGGTCCCTGCCCCTAATTATGAATTCAGGCTTTAATGCAACCAACGCAAAGTAGTGATGCGTAACCATATCCCGTTACGTTGACGGCTGCAGATATAATTAAGTGCATCATATTATAATGTGTGCCGGCTTATACAATGTCAAGTTTGTTTCAAAATATGAATATGTCACGTCAGATAAACGATTAAATTCGGAAAATAACTCTTTCATGGTCCATAGTGTGACGGTATTTTTGTAATTATAACTAGATAAGATAGCGTACAAAAATAAATATAGCGATAGGAAGATATTGGCTAGCAAAAATACATTGGCGTATTTTAATAATGAAACTGAAAATTGTTCAACTACGGTATTACTAAACGAATTACCAATAGTATCTTTGTCTCAGCCGTAGTAATAAAATAGATAAAATTTAGGGCAAGTCCGACCACCGGATACCTGAGCTAAATTATTTTATTACCTTTGTCAAAAATAGCTTTTCTTACATTTCGATTCTCTTAATTACGCGTAATTGATATCGAGCCGACAGCCTACCTCACAACAAAGCCGAAGAGACTGGAATTCCTTACATACCCCACCCACAAGGTGGTACGAAATCCAGCTTTTAAAACACGTAGATCTTGAAAAACTGGTGATCAAGCATTATTAAAATTCATATTGTAAAAACGGGAATTTTCACGTACTGCACTATCGGTGAAGGCACCGACTAAGTTTCGACTCATTCCGAGAGTCTTCATCAGGGTGAGTGGTTGCGACTTTCTCCTTCCGCGTCGCGCACGGCGCGACGCGGAATGAGTCGAAACTTAGTCGGTGCCTTCACCGATAGTGCAGTACGTGAAAATTCCCGTTTTTACAATATGAATAGTCAAGTTCACGATAGTTTTTGGAATAAAATTATTAAAATTGCTTATTTAACTTTTTAAGATTTATAACAAGATTGATTGAAGAAACAAGTTGTAGGTATGTTATGTTTCTAAAGATATTCATTATAATTTTATACGTAATTGGTTATATAGTGTGCTATCTACCAGAAGTTCCAAAACCTAGTGCAAATGACACAGTATGATGACTATTTCATTACTTAAAATCAGTCTCATAATAAAATAAATCAACATTAATTCCGATTATATTGCGCGATCACTTTTCTTGCATATCTAGTCACAAACTTACATGCTTATAACCTTCTTTGTCGAAATTGGTTAAAACTGACACAAGAAAGTGATCATGTAAAAGTTCTATAACGGCCCTCCGCTATGATTTTAGGGCAAAAATAATAAAAGTAGGCTTCCTATCATATCCTAACTTGGCCCTTACTCTAGTAAATTTTAGCTAAATGATAAACTGCCCTTCGTATAGATCTGTCGAAAGTTTACCGCCATGACGCCAAAGGAAATGACGTCATTCAAAATGGCTGCCTTACTCAAAATTGACAGATGATTTCCTTCCAAATTAAATTGCAAGCATTCATTGCAGTTCGTGTATTTCACAAAGATACAACACACTCATAGAGCACGTTTCTCCATTTCTAGTTTTAATAGCTGTCAAAATGATTGCCACAGCCGTGGTGGGTCGCATCTTCGTTGAATAAACGAACAATACCAATAGTACCAACGGATAAACCCGAATCAATACCATTTTGGACAACATAGCTCGAGTACAAGTGCGTAGAAACGCATAAAACAAAATGGCAGTAGCGTAGACGTGTTCTGCGCGTGTAATGTGACCAGAATGAAGCCAACAATTAGCTGGACACAGTTCAACCGTTATAACGTGACCGCTCTGAAGTTAGTTTTTCTGCGCAGTGGACTTTTTAGGAACTAAATGGTCTACCGCGCAGCCATATGGCTAACTTTAGGGCGACGTTATAATCGGCTCTACCTAGGCCCTATATCGACGATACACTCTCGACGAAAGAACGTTGCCACCATACGCTCGTATTTTCTACGATCTTGGATATTGGCTCGTGGAGAGTGTACAGCCGCCATAACAAATACAAAGTACACATCTTGAATAGCCGAAGTACAATACATAGACGGATGTAATTATTATAAGTTTAACGGGTCTTTATCGCGTTTACCTATTTTTTTTTTAAATAATAAAAAAGGTAAACGCGATAAAGACCCGTTAAACTTATAATAATTATGTTATCTAATCGCGAAAGTTTGAAAAATACATAGACGGATGGCATAATTATCTTGTTTTAGCTGCGATTGCACACCTATATTCCTTCATACTAAACTAAAACATGTTTTCCTCCTACAATATCGAAGATTTGATGACGCTTAATTGGTAGACGCTCATTTTCAGAATAAGAAATTTATAGGCGGAACATTTCTGCCATAAATGTTTAGTTAATTTGGTCGCAAGGCGTGAGTTCGAATCCCCACAACATAACAAAACTGTTTGCATTCGCAAAAATGAGCGTCTATTAACCAAAAACATGGATGACTCGACACTCGCCACATTACGTCACCGCTCAGACATTAGTGAGGGTCCCCCTTTAGACGTAAGCGGGGGTAGGCCTCCCCTGGACGTTAGTTTCCCTCCTTAGACGTAAGTGGGGGGGTGAACGTTCCCACCGGCTGCCGCGGCGGGGGGTGAGGCGGGGGCGACTATCGGCACGGGGGGAGGGGGCAGTACCCGAGCCCCCGGCACGTACTGACCGATGAACGAACCGTCTTCCGTGAAACGACCTGGAAATTATAGATTGGAATTAGAGAAGGAAATGTTTCTGCTTTAGTATAGATAATTTATTCTTAATAGTATTACACGGAGAATACAGACATAAAAACTTACATATAGGGAAAAATATCTGTAGAGAATAGTTTTTTAATTTACAAAGGCATAGTTAACCCTAAAAAGAGTTTTCTTCCAGCAAACCTTTGAGGATATTGGTGATAGATCTGTGTACTGAGTACAGATCTAAGATAAATAATAACATTATTGACTCAGGGGCGACTTTACGTAAATATATACTAAGATATTCAATAGACAGAAATATTTATTATGTAATTCCGTAAGGAATTCCCTTTCGTTTCAGAGTCCAACACAATGAACGAGTTGAAACAAAACGTTTTCACACAATCTACATTAGAAAAAACTTTTTACATTAGAAAAACTACGACACGTGTTTCGCCTCTCCACGGAGCATCTTCAGGATTATGTTGACTCGACTTTGCACTACAACTCCGAAGACTTTCGAAGAATTGATTGAGAGATTTCGGGGACTTTTACTTACTTATAAAGATTTCAAACAGTTGTTGACACTGTTTTATTTTATTCGGTTGTAATATGACTCTGTGTTACAGTGGGCGCAGGCCCGCCTGAGACGCAGTAGGTTGCGGGTTCGAATCTCGCCGCGGAACAAATGTTTGTATGATATGAAAATATTTGTCTCGGGTCTGGGCGTTCATGTATGATAGTTATGTATGTATTTACAAAAAAAATGTATATAAGTAGTTTATCAGTCATGCAGTTCCCATAATACAAGCTCTGCTGTTCAATCAACTGTTTAGTATTAGTAATCTTTGTAAGTAATGCCCTTTGTTGATATTTGTGCCAATTGAATATCTTAGATCTAAAGATATTCGTCGATTAAAATCGCGCGAATCAGTTATCTTACCTGAACCTATCTGCTTTAGTTAATCACAAGTTATAAAGGTAGGTACATATATCATCATCATCAGCCTATATTAGTCCACTGCTGGACATAGGCCTCCCCTAATGAGCGCCATAGCGCCCTGTCTTCAGCTTGCCGCATCCAGCATCTGCCTGCAGTGTTTCGCAGATCGTCATCCCACCTGGCCGGAGGGCGTCCTACACTACGTTTGCGGAGTCGCGGTCTCCACTCAAGAACACGTTTACCCCAGCGGTTATCGGTTCTTCGCGAGATATGACCGGCCCACTGCCACTTCAGCTTGCTAATTCGTTGAGCTATGTCGATAACTTTGGCCGGTACATATATCTTAAGTTAATAATGAATAGCCCATAACTAGATTTTTTTCTGATCACAAAATATCTGACAAAAAGATAGGACATTAGTCTGGCACATTAATTATAGAATTTGTTTCCAAATAATTGTGCAGGAACAATTTAAACTAGCCAAGTGCTAGAGACCAATGGCTGTTATATATAGAATATGTTTACTTTTAAGCAACTACTAATTAGAAACGTGCAAAGAAACTAGCTCTATGCTAAGAAACAATAAAAAATATAAAATGCAAACAATAATCATACCTTAAAATTATAAAGAAAAAACAATCGTCGCTCGTGCAAATGCAAAGGAGAGAAAGGGACGGAAACAGGATTATAATCAATATCAAAAACTAACATAATTAAATGCAAAACCAACAAAGCAACGTGTTATATATAAAATATAATAAGTAGGAAATACACAGCAACTCACTCCGAAATAATATCATTTTTACAACCTAACTGATTAATTAAAGTGTACTTATAAACCTAACTTATGTAAAATAAGTAAAAAAGAGATTCCGTGCGAAATTCTAGATCCAATAGACACGTGAAAAAGTCTTTACTACAACTATTTTACAAATAGTACAATAAAAACCCTGACCGCCCGGTTACCAAATAGCGCAGTAAATATACCGCAAAAATATAATTCACAACTAAACTCACAACTTGATCTAAAAAAAAAAAAGTTACAAAATTTGGCGGGCGATTTCACTTTTTTGACAACCAATCAAAACGAAGATCGTAGAGCTTGCGGCGATTGGCCAGCCTGTTACGTTGCTGTCAAATGTGACGTTCTTTTAACTCGAACGTAGCAAAGTTATCTAATCAGCTAGTGAAAAGTTTTTTTTTTTTTTTTTAATTATTTCATCTAGCCTTCAGATTTGATGCAGGATTTCAGAATTGATTTTTATAGGAATTCGTTTATCAAATTTTATTGAGATTGATTGGATATTACAGGATTTTTAGGTTATATATTTTTTAGGGTTGTCTTGTAAAGGGTTTGTTGAGATTGATTTGAATGGGTTTTTGGGGATTTATCCAGATTTTTCGAGATTGATTGGATTTTGCAAGATTTTTAGGTTATACAGGGTTTAAAAAGACGACTACCGAAAACTGGGCGCTTGCAATCAGACCATGATTCTGAATATATTTAACGAAAAAACGCTAAAAATATGTTGTCATATCTACGTCCTTTTAATTTTTCCACCCCCTCTCGTTTTCGGTAGTCGTCTTTTTACTCCCTGTATATTTTTAGGATTGTCTTGTAAGGGGTTTATTGGGATTGATTTGAATGGACTTTGGGGAGGTAAAGGTGGGTTTAGACGAGCGTAGCGAAGGCCCCTGACGCCGAGTCTCCCTGTGCGGATGAGTTCGGAGGGCGGCGCTTGCGTCCGTACTGGCCGATGAAAGAGCCGTCCTCGTTCATGCCCGCTGCAAACAACATGCGTACAGCCGAGCTCACACAAAAACAAACTCACATGCCTTCGTTGTAACGGCCGAAGTTGAAAAACAACAAAAATAATATTAGCTTCACATTTACATGCGCAAATTAAACAAAAGAAGCTGCTGCATTACGCTAAAATTGAAAAAACACGGTAAAAACTGATTTCTTATAGAAAGACAAATTGCTTTATATTAAGACATTTTTTTTACCTCCAAGAAAATGATTCTCTCCCTATAGACGCTAGACAAGAATTTCTTCGTAATAGTAAAAAATCATCTCATTTTATTTTATTTGTTACGAGATAAATACATTTAATTCAAGAAACATATTGTGTTAGAGGTGCCGGTTAAATGATACTTCCAACGAATAGTTCGCAACTGATTTATTGATTAGATTTAATTATACATGAAGACTTAATGCGGAAGATAGAAATCACGTTCGTACATAGTCTCACGTAGATATTATTTAGCTATAATGACCGAGCAAGTTAGGTAACCTTGACATCACATGCTTAGCCTGAATAACACATTGTACCTTGTACATCCTGGCCACAAAAAGAGAAACAATGTCTTCCGAAAATTCAAAGCATTGCACTGTTTTGAAGATTAAATTATAGGGTTGATTAATTTCGCTAATCGTTAGATAGCTTTGTTTATTTATTTATGAGACTTTATTGGAGTCTCCGTTCTTAAAGTTGAGAGAAGAATCTATACTTTCTTCAGGTAAATCCTTAGTGAGCTCCGGTGTGTTACTTGACCACTTACGTATATTCATTCCGGCTTCACTTAGGATAGAAATTATTTACTGTTGTACGTCTCGGGTTCCATTTATCGTTTCACCCCCTTCTAGCAAATCATCCACATAAAACGACTCCTGCAATGGCTTTATTGCTAAAGGATATTTATTAGTCTTACTATAGTCCATTGCTATTTGTTTAAGGGTCCTCATGGCAAGGTACGGTGCAGATTCGTTGGAAGTATAATTTAACCGGTACCTCTAACATATTGTTTTATTTAACACATTTATTTGATTTTTATTTGATACTACATAAAATAAGTCTTGAAATAAACATATTTATTTTCAAGTAAGAACAAAATTGAGAAAAATATTGTCTCCAAAATAGATAAGCATTATTTTTGTTTTAAAAATATTTCGAGAAATCAGTCTTTCTTATTCAAAGAAATCCTTTTTAACCGTGTAAGCAAGATGAAAATTAACATAAAAACTTGTATGCAAGTGTTCTTATAGTCAACATAACATTGAAATCTAGTGATATTATGCTCAATGGAAAATAACAATTATAACAGACATTACATAGACTCGCATACAATTAACGCACAGTTCTGTCGATTTAAAAAAAAAACAACCTAACTGTACGATATGGTTTGATATTACGGACAGTTGGATATCAGTCGAGCCGTATTGTAGTAGGTACAGTATGATATTACACTGTGGTATCAGCCATACTGTTTGGTATTATTACACTGTGGTATTAGCCATACTGTTTGGTATTATTACACTGTGGTATCAGCCATACTGTTTGGTATGTATGATAATTAGATACCGCCCATTTTGAGGATAGGTTTATTTCAGTGTGTAGCGGTGTACTAAGAAAAGAACTTTGAAAATTCACATCTTCTAAGAGTGGGGTCACAGGTGCCCGGATAAAAAGTAGCCTATGTGTTATTCTGATGTATAAGCTATATTACTGTAAAGTTTCATCAAAATCCGTTCAGTAGTTTTTGCGTGAAAGAGTAACAAACATCCATCCTCACAAACTTTCGAGTTTATAATAGTAACAGAGCTATACTGATGTGAAGGAGTGTGCAGGGACTGCGGAAGTATTCCATGACGGGGGGGGATTCCTTTGGTCACCCCTTCAATCTCCAGCCCTGGCTTGGTAGGCGGGTAACTATGTGATTTTAGGGGAGGGCATTTGGCCCCCTCTGCCTACCACTTCCGCGGCCGCTGGGAGTGTGAGCTGCGTGCGAGTGCATCATACCTGTTTCTCCTTCGCCATACTCCGCCATGGAGTCGGTATCGCTCTCGGGGCCGGGCTTGTTGCCGCTGCTCATCGAATGCCGCGATTTATTGTCGAGCCTGCACGTGACAACATTTACTTATCAGTAGTGGACAAACTTTTATATCGGATTAGAAAATATACAATTTCCTGTGAAGTTTTATGAATTGGCTGAATGAAGTAAAGCATCATTATTTCTTAATTCTAATGTAATTTGTCGGTTCTTTTATCAAGTGTCTACCCGTTTCTCTCATCCACGGCACAGATCTAGGGATGATCTGGATACAATTCGCCTGGCAAAAAGCCAGTTGGGTGAGATTCACAACATTATAATCAAAATACAGTTTTTATATCGTCGGACCATCATTGCCGGCGATTTCCATTCCCTTAGCGATTATCAGAGTATCACAGAATCCTGTCTACCCGATTGCCATACTCGCCGCCGCGGTTGTATAACACTCACGGATGCGTGTACTCGTGGAAGTTGGCGTCGGGGTAGTCGCGGCAGGCGTGCTGCAGTTCGCGGTTGTATAATACTCACGGATGCGTGTACTCGTGAAAGTTGGCGTCGGGGTAGTCGCGGCGGGCGTGCTGCAGTTCGCGGTTGTATAATACTCACGGATGCGTGTACTCGTGAAAGTTGGCGTCGGGGTAGTCGCGGCAGGCGTGCTGCAGTTCGCGGTTGTATAATACTCACGGATGCGTGTACTCGTGGAAGTTGGCGTCGGGGTAGTCGCGGCAGGCGTGCTGCAGTTCGCGGTTGTATAATACTCACGGATGCGTGTACTCGTGAAAGTTGGCGTCGGGGTAGTCGCGGCGGGCGTGCTGCAGTTCGCGGTTGTATAATACTCACGGATGCGTGTACTCGTGGAAGTTGGCGTCGGGGTAGTCGCGGCGGCCGTGCTGCAGTTCGCGGTTGTATAATACTCACGGATGCGTGTACTCGTGGAAGTTGGCGTCGGGGTAGTCGCGGCGGCCGTGCTGCAGTTCGCGGTTGTATAATACTCACGGATGCGTGTACTCGTGGAAGTTGGCGTCGGGGTAGTCGCGGCGGCCGTGCTGCAGTTCGCGGTTGTATAATACTCACGGATGCGTGTACTCGTGGAAGTTGGCGTCGGGGTAGTCGCGGCGGGCGTGCTGCAGTTCGCGGTTGTATAATACTCACGGATGCGTGTACTCGTGGAAGTTGGCGTCGGGGTAGTCGCGGCAGGCGTGCTGCAGTTCGCGGTTGTATAATACTCACGGATGCGTGTACTCGTGGAAGTTGGCGTCGGGGTAGTCGCGGCAGGCGTGCTGCAGTTCGCGGTTGTATAATACTCACGGATGCGTGTACTCGTGGAAGTTGGCGTCGGGGTAGTCGCGGCAGGCGTGCTGCAGTTCGCGGTTGTATAATACTCACGGATGCGTGTACTCGTGGAAGTTGGCGTCGGGGTAGTCGCGGCAGGCGTGCTGCAGTTCGCGGTTGTATAATACTCACGGATGCGTGTACTCGTGGAAGTTGGCGTCGGGGTAGTCGCGGCAGGCGTGCTGCAGTTCGCGGTTGTATAATACTCACGGATGCGTGTACTCGTGAAAGTTGGCGTCGGGGTAGTCGCGGCGGGCGTGCTGCAGTTCGCGGTTGTATAATACTCACGGATGCGTGTACTCGTGGAAGTTGGCGTCGGGGTAGTCGCGGCGGCCGTGCTGCAGTTCGCGGTTGTATAATACTCACGGATGCGTGTACTCGTGGAAGTTGGCGTCGGGGTAGTCGCGGCGGCCGTGCTGCAGTTCGCGGTTGTATAATACTCACGGATGCGTGTACTCGTGGAAGTTGGCGTCGGGGTAGTCGCGGCGGCCGTGCTGCAGTTCGCGGTTGTATAATACTCACGGATGCGTGTACTCGTGGAAGTTGGCGTCGGGGTAGTCGCGGCGGGCGTGCTGCAGTTCGCGGTTGTATAATACTCACGGATGCGTGTACTCGTGGAAGTTGGCGTCGGGGTAGTCGCGGCGGCCGTGCTGCAGTTCGCGGTTGTATAATACTCACGGATGCGTGTACTCGTGGAAGTTGGCGTCGGGGTAGTCGCGGCAGGCGTGCTGCAGTTCGCGGTTGTATAATACTCACGGATGCGTGTACTCGTGGAAGTTGGCGTCGGGGTAGTCGCGGCAGGCGTGCTGCAGTTCGCGGTTGTATAATACTCACGGATGCGTGTACTCGTGGAAGTTGGCGTCGGGGTAGTCGCGGCAGGCGTGCTGCAGTTCGCGGTTGTATAATACTCACGGATGCGTGTACTCGTGAAAGTTGGCGTCGGGGTAGTCGCGGCGGGCGTGCTGCAGTTCGCGGTTGTATAATACTCACGGATGCGTGTACTCGTGGAAGTTGGCGTCGGGGTAGTCGCGGCGGCCGTGCTGCAGTTCGCGGTTGTATAATACTCACGGATGCGTGTACTCGTGGAAGTTGGCGTCGGGGTAGTCGCGGCGGCCGTGCTGCAGTTCGCGGTTGTATAATACTCACGGATGCGTGTACTCGTGGAAGTTGGCGTCGGGGTAGTCGCGGCGGGCGTGCTGCAGTTCGCGGTTGTATAATACTCACGGATGCGTGTACTCGTGGAAGTTGGCGTCGGGGTAGTCGCGGCGGCCGTGCTGCAGTTCGCGGTTGTATAATACTCACGGATGCGTGTACTCGTGGAAGTTGGCGTCGGGGTAGTCGCGGCGGGCGTGCTGCAGTTCGCGGTTGTATAATACTCACGGATGCGTGTACTCGTGGAAGTTGGCGTCGGGGTAGTCGCGGCGGCCGTGCTGCAGTTCGCGGTTGTATAATACTCACGGATGCGTGTACTCGTGGAAGTTGGCGTCGGGGTAGTCGCGGCGGGCGTGCTGCAGTTCGCGGTTGTATAATACTCACGGATGCGTGTACTCGTGGAAGTTGGCGTCGGGGTAGTCGCGGCAGGCGTGCTGCAGTTCGCGGTTGTATAATACTCACGGATGCGTGTACTCGTGGAAGTTGGCGTCGGGGTAGTCGCGGCAGGCGTGCTGCAGTTCGCGGTTGTATAATACTCACGGATGCGTGTACTCGTGGAAGTTGGCGTCGGGGTAGTCGCGGCGGCCGTGCTGCAGTTCGCGGTTGTATAATACTCACGGATGCGTGTACTCGTGGAAGTTGGCGTCGGGGTAGTCGCGGCGGGCGTGCTGCAGTTCGCGGTTGTATAATACTCACGGATGCGTGTACTCGTGGAAGTTGGCGTCGGGGTAGTCGCGGCGGCCGTGCTGCAGTTCGCGGTTGTATAATACTCACGGATGCGTGTACTCGTGGAAGTTGGCGTCGGGGTAGTCGCGGCGGCCGTGCTGCAGTTCGCGGTTGTATAATACTCACGGATGCGTGTACTCGTGGAAGTTGGCGTCGGGGTAGTCGCGGCGGCCGTGCTGCAGTTCGCGGTCGTGCACGTCGTACTTCCCCCCGCGGTTGCGTCTCGCCACGCACACCAGCACCAGCACCAGCAGCAGGAACGCGAGCGCCACCATCACGCCGATGAACCAGCCCGCGGTCGCCATCTTGTCGTCCGGCTTTATCAGCGGATCTACACAAATCATTAACAAACGTTATTATACATTAACACCGGTCGATACCCCCTTATTATTTAAATGGAGCAATGTTTATCTGTTTGTTTTTGGCTCAAAAACTGCTTTAACGATTTTGATAAAATTTACAATGGAAATAGGGATTAAAAAAAGGATCTAACTAGGTATCCCAGCTGAGAAAATCCCAGAGCCGGGTAAACTAGATGGCAGACATAAAAAAAAACAGCTACTTTCTCGCAGTGCAACTATAATACGACAACATTTATGTCCTTATTTATAAAATAGCTTTAATAAAAACGTAGCCAGTGCCAGAACAAACAGACGACTGAAGTTTAAAACGCGATTCTTAGTTTATAAATAAGGACTTTAAAGTGAAGTGCAGAATATAACGTACAATACTCACCCGTGGTCGCGTCGACATCTTTAACATCGCTCGTACTGAAGTATTCTCCATCATGCGCCGTCATCTTCACCTCGTACACTTTCCCCGGTTCCAAGCCCGTCAAAATCACGTAATCCTCATCAGTTATCTCGTTCGTTCGAGACCAATCCGGGTGCCCTTTTAGTTTGTACCAAGCGACGAAGTGTGTTCCCGAGTGGCCTTCCAATGACGGCAGCCAGCGGACCAGGATATGAGCGGATCCTTCCTTAGCGGGCAATGTTGACGCTTGGAACTCAGGGATGTCTGGTTTCGCAGTCACTACGGATTTTGTAGACTGTTCCACGTAGTACTTTTCACCTTCGCCCGCTTTGGTTTTAGCTCTGATTTCAATCCTATATTTAGTGTTAGGTTCGAGCCCCGCTAGCTTTGCGCGATCGAATTTCGGATCGATTTCCTTCTTACGTTCCTGTAGCGGTCCTAAGGCGGTGCCGGTGACCTTTTGGTAGTAGACCTTGTACGCTGTTAGGATACCGTTTTCGTCAACGGGTTTGTCCCATTTCAGGAGCATAGCTGAGGAGCCAATAGGGTATGCAACGAAGGACTTGACCGAACCGGGCTTGCCTTCGGGGGTGACGAAACTGAGAGTGTCAGACGGTGGGCCGTTGAAGCGACCATTGTACACTAGAATTCGAGCGTAATTCTTCTTGAACGGTTTGAATTTCGACACCAAAGCGCTGGTCGCGTCGGCTTTCACTAAGATTTCTTTCAATCTGTCCTCTTCGCCGTCGGTCCAAGTTTGTATTTTGTACCCTTTGAAGTGTCCTTGGAGTGACTCAGGCGGGACGGGATTCCAGTTGAGCAGGGCCGTTGTGCCGGAGGTGACTTGCTCGAGAGTGAAGTTGGTGGGAGCTAATCGGGGCACGTCTTCACCCGACCAGCCGATTATTTCGATCGGCGTGACGTTGGCTGTGCCTCTGAAGTTAACTGCTGTCACCTGGTGGTGGAAATTATGAGTTTTAGTTTGCCAATAGTCTAATTGCAGTTCAAAGTGGGGGAATCCAGACTTGCTCTGACGTACGCATTGGGCTGTATTGTGTATTTGTTAATAGTGTTAGGATACTGAAAATGTATTTAAAGGTAATTTTTTTACAGTTATTAGGCGGGCCCATTATGCTTATTCATTATAGTTTATTTTCACAGAACGGCACGTAAGTATACTTCAAACACAAAGTAACTAGCTTGTTGCGCCCAAGCGGACATCGAAGACACCATGGTTTGCCTGCGCAAGAAGAGACACCCGTCACTCCTTGCTTTGTAAACAAAATTTTTTTTTTATTGCTCTCTTTGATTAGGGGTCGGTTGGAGACGATAAAGGTACCTCCATGCCTATTATCCAACATCAGTTCTATAGCAACGCTGTCATTTTGTATGAGAAATAACAAATGAAACTGATTTCGAACTCTTTTACGGCTGTTGTATAAGGATCATTAAAAAGAATTACCAGCCTTGTTTCTTACCTTTCTATCCTGGCTAGGTTGCGCAGAAACAGGCAGCAGGTAAAATTTACGTTTCAAAGTGATGCTTATGGTTTTAATGAATAAATGAATTTTGACTTTGACATTGGATCAAGATTTATGAACGCGAAAAAGCAAGAAATAAAATCTGAACAACTGAGTCATGTGATTTGAACTACTGATTAAGTATAATTTCAGGATGTGTGAATTGTTTTGTGTTACCTTGATCTTATAAGGCTGGAAGGTGGGTGTGTTCGGTACGAGGTACTCCGTGATCTGCCAGTCCCGTATCTGTTCCTCGCTCCACTCGTGGCCCGGGATGTCGCGCCGCCACGCCACCTGGTAGTAGAACCCGGGACCGTTGTGCTCGATTAGCGGCATTTTCTGGAAAAACATACAGATTTGCTATCAAACAAAACCTAATATAAATTATTCCATCATAATCACAGCCTGTATAAGTTCACTGGCTGGATATTGCCTCCCCCAAAGCATAAAATATATAATAATACTACGCAAAGAATAGTCATTCAACCCTTAAAGTAGTCTGTGTTATTCTGATGTATAAGCTATTACACTTAAGCTTTACAGTATATATTACTGTAAAGTTTCATCAAAATCCGTTCAGTAGTTTTTGCGTGAAAAAGTAACAAACATCCATCCTCACAAAATTTAGCGTTTATAATATTAGTAGGATTTACAAAAAAAAAGAAAAAGTATACAGGGTGTAACAAGACCAATCACCAAGCCGAAATCTTACACTGTTCATCTTAACATTTAGGGAAAATAATTGCTCCAAATCGACTTTTATTTTTAGGCATAAAAATAATGTTTTTGTAGCGCACAATGTGCTCGAAACCGACGCGCAATTTTTTAAGAAAATTCGAAAATTTTGATAATGTTTGTTTGGACCAAATTTTAATAATAGCAATAGAAATTCATTTCCGTAAAGAAACTCAAGACTAAAAAGAAAATATGAGACTTTCAACTCCAGAACCAATGGATTCCCAGGTATAGGTATATCTAGGAGTAAAAAAATATCCCAACGATGTATAGAATATGTGGCTTTCGTTATCGTTAAGTGTCTTAATACACCCATTATTACTCATTAGAGACGACCTCTGTGGCGCAGTGGGCGAAGGCCTGCCTGAGACAGAAGGTTGCGAGTTCGATTAATCTTCAAATATTTGTCTCGGGTCTGGATGTCATCCATGTATAATATGAATGTATTTACAAAAAAAAAGTATAAGTAGTATATCAATCGTGTAGGTCCCATAATACAAGCTCTGCTTAGTTTGGGGCTACAATGACATGATGCTGTGAAAAATGTCCAGCATTATTTTATTTTTTTATTTATTAGCTCATCCCACCTGGAGTTCAATAGATACTTAATTTGCTCTAAGCATAGGGACATACGTTAGCGTTATGGTGTAACATAGACATACAAACTATGCACAATATTCCATAGTTAATAGGCTACAAAAGATGTATAACAACGAGTTCAACTCATGCGATATATTTTATAGCAGCAAGGAAACTTTTAAAAAAGAGATTTAAAATTTTGGAGGACCATCATTAATAGTAAATGCACCATACTACTTTCTTTATATATTCATGTTTATATTCTATAAATTTTTATATATTTTATATCTGTGTATTATTTATATTTACGTACATTTTATAAAGTAGGAAAGTAAAATTAAGTGTAGGTACTTTTTACAATTTGTCAATTTATTTTGTCCATTTGAAAAATTCGACTGCTTGTTATTTTTTTATTGTATAAAATGTAAATCCGTTTTTGGCTGTAAAATATGTTTTGTAAGAATTATTTGTTTTATAATAAGGGCTGTGGATTTTGTTTCATAAATAAATAAATAAACATTGTTTACAAATAGAATTTTAATTCTGATTCGCCTAGGGCAACTAATGTCTGCACTGACGTCCCGCACCGGGTGTATTGTGCATTATCCCCCTTCTAACCTGACCTCAACCAGACCAATTCCTTGAAATAGCGGAGAAGGACTCTCGGTTAATGACAGCAGTGTTCCAGTATCTCTGGGTGTCTAGACAAACACCTTACGCTTATTTTATTCCAAAAACTATCGTGAACTTGACTATTCATATTGTACAAACGGGAATTTTCACGTTCTGCACTATCGGTGAAGGCACCGACTAAGTTTCGACTCATTCCGAGAGTCTTCATCAGGGTGTGTGGTTGCGACTTTCTCCTTCCGCGTGCTTCCAGTGCACGGCGCGACGCGGAAGGAGAAAGTCGCAACCACACACCTTCCAATCTTCCCACAGGCGTTGACGCAAACAGAAAGTGATATTTGTCTAGACACCCTGATCTACTGACAGTTATTGATGACGCAGTGATCGAGGCATGCATCGATGAGTTCTTGCAGTTCCGTTTTTGAGTTGCGACACTCACCGACCAGGAGATGAGCATGTTGTTGGGCGCAGTTCCCTCGCCCTTCAAGTTATCCGGGTTCTTGTAGGGCACGTCCGGCTGCGTGCTGCACACCTCCGAGTGCCCGGACGGACTGGATGGACCTATCTTATTCCACGCGATCACACTGCAACAATTTCATCGAACCATCAGCTCAACCTCAAAAGATACAACATGCATACTCCTGTCTCCAAGTCAGTTCCCGTTCCCGAGCGTGGTCGCAGACGGTGCTCATGAGGAAGGACATCTACGTGCTAATAATATCCTAAAATGATACCAAACTACGACAATTTCAATTCTATGATTCACGTAGACGTCCCGCGGCATGTTACTTCATTTGTCCCCTAGTTAATCCAAGGCTTTATTTTAATTCTGTGTTTCATAAAGATAGCAGTTTCCAAACGAAGTTTTGTCAATCACCTATATTTATTAAAGTAACCTCAACTTCCTATTCCCCTTCCTTTCGCCTTCCTGTCCCGCGGCATGTTACTTCATTTGTCCCCTAGTTAATCCAAGGCTTTATTTTAATTGTGTTTCATAAAGATAGCAGTTTCCAAACGAAGTTTTGTCAATCACCTATATTTATTAAAGTAACCTCAACTTCCTATTCCCCTTCCTTTCGCCTTCCTGTCCCGCGGCATGTTACTTCATTTGTCCCCTAGTTAATCCAAGGCTTTATTTAAATTCTGTGTTTCATAAAGATAGCAGTTTCCAAACGAAGTTTTGTCAATCACCTATATTTATTAAAGTAACCTCAACTTCCTATTCCCCTTCCTTTCGCCTTCCTGTCCCGCGGCATGTTACTTCATTTGTCCCCTAGTTAATCCAAGGCTTTATTTTAATTGTGTTTCATAAAGATAGCAGTTTCCAAACGAAGTTTTGTCAATCACCTATGTTTATTAAAGTAACCTCAACTTCCTATCCCCTTCCTGCCACCTTCCTATCCCCTTCCTGTCACCTTCCTGTCCCGCGGCATGTTACTTCATTTGTCCCCTAGTGACTCCATGGCTTTACTTTAATTCTGTGTTTCATAAAGATAGCAGTTTCCAAACGAAGTTTTGTCAATCACCTATATTTATTAAAGTAACCTCAACTTCCTATCCCCTTCCTTTCGCCTTCCTGTCCCGCGGCATGTTACTTCATTTGTCCCCTAGTTAATCCAAGGCTTTATTTTAATTGTGTTTCATAAAGATAGCAGTTTCCAAACGAAGTTTTGTCAATCACCTATATTTATTAAAGTAACCTCAACTTCCTATTCCCCTTCCTGTCACCTTCCTATCCCCTTCCTGTCCCGCGACATGTTCGACCTTCCTCCTTTTTTCTTTTTCCAAACCAGTCTGGTTGGAACAAGTGATTGGAACAGGGAATTATGACGTTTAGATTAGGAATCCGTTGTATATTTTGTGTCTCTGTGTAGGGTAAGGGTGCAATCACTGACCGGAAGGTGAAGTTGGCCCAGGGACTGAGCTGCACCGTCCAGGAGGTGCCTATAGCGGGCACGGACTCGGCGGCGAAGTCCCACGAGTCCGGCGTGAAAGTGGTGTTGTACTGTATGGAGTAGCGCAGGATCGGAGCGCGGTTGTCGCCCATCGAGTGCCAGCGCAGTGTCGCGACCAACGAATTGCAATCGATACTGTCCAATGCAGGCGGATTCGGCTTGTCTGAGAAGATTATTAATAATTAAATTGTAAATAACCACAATTCCAGGTCAGAAGTACACTAAACCGCCGAGCTCGTATGAAGAATTTGATGAAGATGAATTAAGCGAAAGAGGTATGCCAAAGAGGTATGATCGAAGCACACGGTAAAAACTGATTTCTTATAGAAAGACAAATTGCTTTCCATTATGACATTTTTATTACCTCCAAGAAAATGATTCTCTCCCTATAGACGCTAGACAATAATTTCTTCGTAATAGTAAAAAATCATCTCATTTTATTTTATTTGTATAATTTTGTTTTTCATATTGTTTTATTTAACACATTTATTTGATATTTATTTGATACGACGTAAAATAACTCTTGAAATAAACATATTTATTTTCAAGTAAGAACAAAATTGAGAAAAATATTGTCTTCAAAAAAGATAAGCAGTATTTTTGTTTTAAAAATATATTTTTGTAATAACCAAATATTTCGAGAAATCAGTCTTTCTTATTCAAAGAAATCCTTTTTACCCGTGCAAGTGGAAATCCTTGGTCTCTGCCTACCCCTCCGGGAAACAGGCGTAACTATATGTATGTAAAAAAAACATGCTCGTGACTGTATTCCTCATCATCATCACGTAAAGCCCGTACCATCTATAGGCCTGTCTTAGTTTGTGCCGTCCGCCTCGATCTTGAGTCACTAAAGCCCGAATTCATAGTCAAATAGGGGCTCCCCTAGGGGACTGTTCAGGCTCTTAGAAAAAATCAAGTGCGAATTTAACCTTTATGCACCCAGCCGTAAGGCAAATGTTGAATGATGAATGTTGGGGGACTGTTTAACCCCCGACTATGAATTCAGGCTTAAGTTAGTGCAAAGGTATCAGCACTTCAAGCGCTGCCACCCCGGACGCTTGATCTAATTAGTTCCATGGCGTGTGTATCAGCACTTCAAGCGCTGCCACCCCGGGCGCTTGATCTAATTAGTTCCATAGCATGTGTATCAGCACTTCAAGCGCTGCCACCCCGGGCGCTTGATCTAATTAGTTCCATAGCATGTGTATCAGCACTTCAAGCGCTGCCACCCCGGGCGCTTGATCTAATTAGTTCCATAGCGTGTGTATCAGCACTTCAAGCGCTGCCACCCCGGACGCTTGATCTAATTAGTTCCATAGCGTGTGTATCAGCACTTCAAGCGCTGCCACCCCGGGCGCTTGATCTAATTAGTTCCATAGCGTGTGTATCAGCACTTCAAGCGCTGCCACCCCGGGCGCTTGATCTAATTAGTTCAATAGCGTGTGTATCAGCACTTCAAGCGCTGCCACCCCGGGCGCTTGATCTAATTAGTTCCATAGCGTGTGTATCAGCACTTCAAGCGCTGCCACCCCGGGCGCTTGATCTAATTAGTTCCATAGCGTGTGTATCAGCACTTCAAGCGCTGCCACCCCGGGCGCTTGATCTAATTAGTTCCATAGCATGTAACTGAACTTACCTTGCACGGTCAAGGTGGCTTGAGCGCTGGCTTCGTCGATCGCAGTTCTCGCCACACACGTGTACACGCCGGAATCCAACTCCGTGGTGTCGGATATGAGCAGCGAGTAGTCATTGGTCATCCGGAACCGCGGCTGGTTGTCGAAGTCGAGCTGCTGTCCGTCGTTCAGCCAGATGATCTCCAGCTTGAGGGAGTCGTCCGCGTTCGCGTTGCAGCGGAACGTGGCGGAGGAGCCCGCCGCCACCTCGTACTGCTCCGGCTTGTCCGTGATCACGGTGCGCTCTGCGGGACAACACGGGAGTTAGATGTGCTCGGTGGCCGCTAGAGGTGCCGTGGTACTGTTATGGGGCACTTGCAGAAAGGCGTTTTAAAAAAAGGTAGATTTATTGAAGACTAGCTGTACCCGCGACTTCGTTCGCGATTGCAATCGTGCTGAATTCCGGGATAAAAATATCCTATGTCCCTACCCTGTAGTATGAACTCAAATCATGGCAAGTATCATTTGAATTCGTTCAGTAGTTTCGGCGCTATGCGCGGTCAAGATTCTGACAGAAAAAATGAAAAAAAAAAATAGCTTCAGTATAGATTACAGAGTGCCCTCCTAAAAAAAATTTCAAATTATCTTCAATGTACAGAATTTGACCTTTTACATTCTTATTATAGATAGATATTCAAGGATAATCTAGTATAAATCTATGACAATCTAGCAAGTGCAAGGAAGATCAAACCGAGACTTTGTACTCTTGATCATCAAGTGTGTCTAGACAAATACCACTCTCTGCTGGCATTAATGCCTGCGGAAAGATTGAGTTGTATGGGAATGACATGTGACAGCAGCCAAGTTTTTACCTTGACAAATTTGCGTTAGCGTGAAAGGAAAAGTAAGCGTGACGTATTTGTCTAGACCCCTGGTTGACTAGATAAATACCACTTTCTGTTGGCGTTAACGTATGTGGAAAGATTGAGTTGTATGGGAATGACATTAGCTGTGGAAATGTCACGTGACAGCTGCCAAGTTTTACCTTGACAAATTTTCGCGTGAAAAGAAAAGTAAGCGTGAGCAATACGTCTAGACCCCTGAGGGTCTAGACAAATACCTCACGATTACCTTTCCTTTCACGCTAACGCAAATTTGTCAAGGTAAAACTTGGCAGCTGTCACGTGACATTTCCGCAGCTAATGTCATTCCCATACAATTCAATCTTTCCGCAGGCGTTAACTTCAACAGAAAGTGGTGTTTGTCTAGACCCCCTGGACTATATGTTGCTATCGGATGCTATAACCCTGTAAAGAGTTTTCTTCCAGCAAACCTTTGAGGCTAGTTATACTATGTATGCAGTGACTTACTCTTGACAACCAGAGAGCCGAAGGCGGATTTCTCTCCGAACTTATTCTTGGCGTAGCACTGATACGTGCCAACGTCAGTGTACGAGACATCACGGATAACGAGGTCCCCTTCCGCTGTTATGTTGTACCTGTGAACAATACAATACAAATATATTTATTTACCAATTAAGAATGCTGTTTAGTAAAACAAATACTAACCGAGGCGACCTATACTCACGAGGAAACCGGTTCAGCTATCCCTCCCGCGACCCCGCGCCCGGAGGAACACTCACTTGGCCGTCCATCACACAGCGACTGACGTGTCGAATTTATTATATTATTCTTACAGCCACCTAAAGGCTTATTATTGTAGTTCAGCTCATTAAAGAAAACATCCTCATAAATAAAGGAGTTTAATTGAAGAGGCTATCTACCTAGCAATCTACTATACTCAACAAATGCTTCAATTTTACTTTTCTGGTGGTCCCCGCACGAGGGCTAGCCTGTATCGCGGGAGGCCGGTTACATAGAATGCATTACCTAATTTACTAAGTCACTGTACCAGGGCAAACAACAATATAAAATAATGTATATACCTAATACCATAACTTTTATATAATGAAGCAAGAACAAATCTTTGTATACCTAAACATCACTGAAATCAGATATCGCTTGCGTGGGTATGTGTAGTAATGTTGTGTGAGTGAGAGTGAAACGTATATGTGAGAGTTTGTGTGTGTGCGTGAAGGTTTGTGTAAATGCGTGAGGGTTTGTGTGGGTGCGTGTGAGTCATGTGTGGGAGGGAGGAAGAGAAGTGAAATAAGAAAGCATCAGATTACTTTTCAAACTTTCGCCATTAGATAAAATAATTATAAGTTTTATCCCGTGATAAGCAGGGGTCTAGACAAATACCAATTTCTGTTGACGTTAACGCCTGCGGAAAGATAAAATTGTATGGGAATGGCATTAGCTGCGGAAATGTCACGTGACTGTTGCAAAGTTTTACCTTGACAAATTTGCGTTAGCGTGAAAAGAAAAGTAATCGTGATGTATTTGTCTAGACCCCTGATTGTCTAGACTAATACCACTTTCTGTTGGCGTTAACGTTGTGGAAAGATTCGAGTTGTATAAGAATGACATTAGCTATGGAAATGTCACGTGACTATTGCTAAGTTTTACCTTGACAAATTTGCGTTAGCGTGAAAGGAAAAGAAAGCGTGAGGTATTTGTCTAGCCCCCAGGTGTTCGCGTCGCGAACCGATTCTACAGTGCGGTGATGAAGATGAAATGAGGGTAGTTGCGTCTACTGCCTTTATTTCTCGACGATAGCTCCGTATACTCCAGTCATCCCGTGACCACGGCTGTTGCAACACAGTCGAAACATCGAGAAAATAATAAATAAATAATGCTGGACATTTTTCACACAGCCTCATCTAGTCCCAAACCAAGCAGAGCTTGTAATATGGGAACTAGGTACATGACTGATATATACTACTTATATACACTTTTTTTTGTAAATACATACATAATATACATAGAAAACACCCAGACCTGAGACAAATATTTGCAGACAAACATTTGTCCCGTGGCGGGTATATATGTAGTATATCAGTCATGTAGTTCCCATAATACAAGCTCTGCTTAGTTTGGGGCTAGATGATGCTGTGTGAAAATGAGCATTATTTATTTATTTATTTATTACTTACTCAACATTATGATTCCCTGTGCCGTGGTATCGCAACGTCAAAGTCAAAGTCAATAGGTTTTTATTCATTGAAATCACAAGGATCATATAGATCATATGGAACGCCAAGTTATCAAGAACCACGAGTACCGTGGTACCAATCCAGACCCAATTGTTGTCAGCACAAAAAATTGGGGTTTGCTGGTACGGAGAAGTACTGCCATGTACTTCTGCCACCAAGCAGCATTGCTTGTACTGCTGTATTCCGCTTTGCTTTAAGTCTGGTCTGGCCCTGAAAAGGGTGCTCCCTCCAATTTACCTCCAAACCTGACCGGTATGAGTAGCCCTACTGGTACAGCCTTGAAGATCATTGGGACAAGCAGGTGTGGGGGTCGTGGGGGACAAACCCACCAGAGCAGCAAAAGTCGCCCCGGCTGTCTCACAGTGCGCCCTGAAAAGGGCACACTCCGCCCGCCAGACAGGCCCATAAAAGGTCCTGCCGAGCCCGCATCAGCGCCCTTAAAAGGGCGCCCCTTCCAACTGGCGCTGATCCCTCCCTCCGAGCCTGTCCGGTATGGGTATTACCTGCCGGCATAGCTTTGAAGTCTGGTATTTTCCCAGGAATACAAACGACTTGCATAACACGGACATGTCCCAAATATAATGTTTGCACGTGCCTCTGACTACCCCCAAAGATCTACACTGGAAATACAGCCGTGAGCGTATTTTTTTTTTATATCTTTTTATATATGTATGGATTTAATTTTATAAAGTATTTATTTATGTTGCATGTATATATGTAATTATATATTTTTATTTATTTATACTAGGTACTCTATGTATTTTATTTACTACCTATTTGTTAGTATCATTTAAAAATACTTGCACACTTTCCAAATTACCCCCAGCCATTATTACATTCTCATTAAATCCGCTCCATCCAAAGGTTGTCTGGAAGAGATCGCCTTCTAAGCGATAAGACCTCCCATTGTAAGTTGACTTTTGTTTTTTTAGTTAAGTTATATATATTTTCTTATGGTGCACAATAAAGCGTTTTCATTCATTCATTCATTCACTCTATACCAGCCTTAGATATAAAACTTGTGCGCAATAACGATGTACCTACTGATCCTACTTTGTGCATATTAAAATGCATCACCATAACAATGTCAAGTGCAAACCTTCGTGTACCTAGTTAATTCTGCGAATACATAACAGCGCGTTTTCATTCATTCATTCATTCATTCACTCTATACCAGCCTTAGATATAAAACTTGTGCGCAATAACGATGTACCTACTGATCCTACTTTGTTCATATTAAAATGCATCACCATAACAATGTCAAGTGCAAACCTTCGTGTACCTAGTTAATTCTGCGAATACATAACAGCGATTTTGCATATACTTGAATAGATGCCATTTTGCTCGGCAAATACCTCAGACATTTAGTCATGGCTTACAGTCTCATCATAAATCCTTATGACCTTGAGATTAAATTAATTAAACACCCAACAGGCACATATTTAGTCCTAACCCCACACGAGGAATGTACGTAGAGAATGTCTGAAGTATTGTGAGTTGATTGATAATGTTAATATTAGTTCTATCTGTTAATTATTGCGTTTTTTATAATCTCATTATTTTATTCCAAAAACTATCGTGAACTTGACTATTCATATTGTAAAAACGGGAATTTTCACGTACTGCACTATCGGTGAAGGCACCGACTAAGTTTCGACTCATTCCGAGTCTTCATCAGGGTGAGTGGTTGCGACTTTCTCCTTCCGCGTCGCACACGTCGTAGTGCACGGCGCGACGCGGAAGGAGAAAGTCGCAACCACTCACCCTGATGAAGACTCTCGGAATGAGTCGAAACTTAGTCGGTGCCTTCACCGATAGTGCAGTACGTGAAAATTCCCGTTTTTACAACATGAATCTTATTATTTTATAATTATTCTTGTTTTTTTTTTGTTTGTATTTCATAGCGTTTTGGTTTTACTGTAATGCTATGTTATTATTGTTAAATAATAAATAAAATTCCCTGTGTCATGGGTATCAGAAACTACGAATAACGTTATACCACAACAGAGTTATATTATTTTACACTATTCTCTGACTGAACACGAAAACATTGTGCAGTTCGTATTATTGTGCAATAAAATTGCTCGTTTGGATTCAGAGCGCCTTTCAATCTTATTGTACAATTAAAAGTATTGTACAATGTTATTGTAGGTCTAGGGGCCGCCTTAGTAGCTGAAACCAGTTTAGCTGGTTTAGTATCCAGATAAAAAGCTATGCATTTTTCCATTCTACCAACTGTACCGATAACGAACACCAAAATCGATTCATATTGTACAAACGGGGATTTTCACGTACTGCACTATCGGTGAAGGCACCGACTAAGTTTCGACTCATTCCGAGAGTCTTCATCAGGGTGTGTGGTTGCGACTTTCTCCTTCCGCGTCGCGCCGTGCACTACACCGATAGTGCAGTACGTGAAAATTCCCGTTCGTACAATATGAATAGTCAAGTTCACGATAGTTTTTGGAACCAAAATCGATTCTGATATTACGGTGTTATTGAGAAACATGCACCAGCTATAAAGCCGTCAATTGTACATGTAAACTGTGGAATGAGCTGCCTTTTGAGATGTTTCCACTAAACATGAGCCGTATTTGCTACGCTAATATTTAAAAAAACTCAAAGTGAAAGTCAAAATTCATTTATTCAATAAAATCACAAAGATAACTTTGAAACGTCGGTTTTTATCTACCGCCTGTTCCTCCGCGGCCAAGCCAGGAAAGAAGGGCAAGAAAACAAGGCTGGTTATTCTTTTAAATGATCCTTTTACAAAACAATAGGTTCAAGTTGGACCATTTTCAATCCCACGAGTTTTTGTCATCTAAATAAACAGATATTTTATAGTATGCCTTTTTATAAAGTTTTTGTTTAATTACGTTTTTAAATTTGTTCATTTATAATTTTTGTCTCGTGTGTGTAATCTCTTGGGAGTAAAATGGTAAATGCCGAAAGTGGCAATGCCAAGAAGAAAAAAAAACATGACCCGCTTCGACACAAATGTCAAAGTCAAAGCCAATAGGTTTTTATTAATTGAAATAACAAGGTTCATATAGAAACGTCAACTTAAAAACTACGTGAATTTAATATTTGAAAGTGACTTTACGCGGATTCTTCGCGCGCGACTAACCCTAGAAAACAAACTCTGCAATGTAATGAGTCCTTCCAGAGCAGAGAACGTATAAGTAATAGCATGAAAGTATTGCAGATATTCATAGCCAATGTTAACCGCTTTCCATCATGTGAGCAATATGCCGGTTTATCTCTTCATGAGATAACATAAAGAAAAAACTATATTCCTCAATATTTTTAAAGCCCAGGTAATTTTTAGGAGGTCGCCGATTCGAGTACCGCCGAGGTTGAATTTTTGGTATATTATAAAATCTTGTGATTTCCCTTAACACTTTAAAAACCATTTAATTTTTAAGGTTTGCCCCTAGTTGTATATTTTTGGGCACAACAATAAGGTTATATAATACTAGTTACTATCCACGGCTTCGCCCGCGTGGTACCCGGATAAAAAGTAGCCTATTTGTTATTCTGATGTATAAGCTATATTACTGTAAAGTTTTATCAAAATCCGTTCAGTAGTTTTTGCGTGAAAGAGTAACAAAAATCCATCCTCACAAACTTTTACGTTTATAATATTAGTAGGATAGTAGGATTTATTTATCTATCATCAATATTAGCAGAATTCGTAGGACAGGATTTAAAATCAACTTTATTTCTATAGGTTATTCAATTATTAGTAGATGGCTCTAATAATAACGGCACCCATTGTACGGTATTCCAGTGGTAGTTATTAATAAAAGGGGAAAGGAGTTGAAAGGACGACAAAAGGTCACTGGATATTGTAGAATCAAATTACAATACCATCTTAGCGATGTGCTCCTGGGAACGGATAATGAGCTATTTATTGTGACGTTGCTTTTTTGGTGAGGTCTTTTAAGGATCCGGCGAACGCATCTCGCAACTTCAATTCGAGGAGCGTCCAAAACTATCGCTTTCTCTTTTTGGCTGACGCAGACGCGCCCGTGCTTGCGCGATAGCAATATTAACCTTTCAGAATTTGTTATAAATTTGGTGGTGTTCCGTAATACCAAAAATGACTGAAAACGTGTTGTATTTTTTATATCGTGTTGTTATTCTGTAACTAGACAATATAAGCTATGTACTTAATCAAACAATACGTAAGATATTTTTGTTTTTAATATGAAACAAATAAGATGAATACATGTTAAGTCATGTTATGACGTAAAAAAAAATGCGATACGTTTCATTTTAGGTAAGTATTTTGTAAAAATATGTATCAAGTTACCTAGATAAATACTATTCGAATACAAATAATAACATAATATGGTGGAAGTAAGCTCTAGTTACAAATTATTTTGGTATTACGTTTGTATGGCCAATTCACCCTCCGCAGGCCTCTTAAGTTGTCCAAACTTTCTCGTGCATCATAATAATTTTAATTTAATATTTTAATAGTGTAGGGAAATTTGTCTAAAATGTAAATGCTCAGCATTTGACAAAAAAAAACCGTTTTACCTTCAAAGTGTTTACGTGTTTTTTCTTGTTTTTTTTAAGCATACGACCATAGATAAGTTACTGTTGGTAAGCAGTTACAGTAAGTTATGGACGCTTGTAACACCAGAGTTATCACTCACGCGTGAGACATAAGGGGTGTAAAGTCTCATGTGCCAGTAATTTCACCGGAACCTTCAAACCGGAACGAGGAGGAGCGAGGATTACTGCTTGGCGGCAGAAATATGTGGGTAAGCTGGTAGTATTTCATAAATAGGGATTCCCCGCAGTCACAAGGTTGAGGGGGCCTCCCTTAACCTTAGGACTGCGGGGAATCCAGCAATGGACATCTAAGTGGGCGAAGGTCCGCCTGAGACGCAGAAGGTCCGCCGCGGTACAAATGTTTGTATTATCTGCAAATACTTGTCTCGGGTCTGGGTGTTTTCTATGTATAATATGTATGTATTTACAAATATATATATATAAGTAGTATATCAGTCATGTAGTTCCCATAACACAAGCTCTGCTTACTTTGGGGCTAGATGATGCTGTGTGAAAAATGTCCAGCATTATTTAAAATTTAAATTTAAATTTATCTAGATGATAGGGGACTATAATGTCCACCATGACACGTAGGTATACCGGCTGACAGTGATTGAAGATGTACTTACTTCCCGCCTGTGACATCCACGTCGTTCTTCATCCACTTGACGATGGGTTTGGGCGCTCCGAAGACCCTGCACTTCAGCACGGCCTCGGAACCTTCCACCTTCGTCAGATTCTCTGGACCCTCCTTAATTTCGGGCGGGATCGCTGGAAAACCATACATTTTATAAGGAACCAGAAGAAACATAGTCTGAACTGAAAATATAGAGGTTAGAAAACATCTACTGATGAAAAAAACGGCTGATCATCAGTTATTTTGTATACTTTTTTGAAGCTTATATTAAAAGGCACACTTCATGAGCACAGCGGGCGCAATCAAGTTTGACGTTAGACAGTAATTTTGAAAAAAAATCGATTCGAAAAACAGTAGTAGATCTCAAAATTTTAATTTCAAAACTTTAGTCTCTTCATGAAGAAAGACTAATATAGGGCGCGCGACTAAGTCGTGATGGCCATACAGTTAGACAGTGTTTTGTTCAAACGCTCAGTGCCCAAAAAATAACAGAGGAATACGAAGAAAATCACTTCACTCAAAAGCCCAATAAAATAACACATCTGTCTGACAACAATCTTCGCAGTCCTTATCTCGTGGGAAAAGCAATAAAACATGTAGTCTACGTACTTCTCCCCCGGGACGTCCCATAAAAGACGACAAAGAACGATGATTTTTTATCATGGTTCGCGTCAATTACGGTTAATACCATTGGCAGAGATACGCTATTTCATATCTACAGCGTAATGGTTCGTAAAGATTTCTTAGATCGTGTAAAGGGGCATCCGTTTCATTAGGCGGCGGGAAAAGATGATCAGCCAACGCATCTAAAAGCAGAGTTGCCCACTTGCTAACACGAACCGACATATTTTGAAGCATGACCAAACAAAAAATCTATGCGTTTACGATACGACACTACAGAAAACGTAAACGAATCAATGCTATGAAGAAATCTATCAATCACGGTTGCACCGCATTTATTCACGCGCTCAAATTAGACGCGTAAATCACAATGAACATCATCGAGACGGGGCATAATTGCCAGTACGTTTCGTAGATTCGTGTGTGGGCGTGCGAATGTGTGCTATCAGGATGTGTCCAATTTCCTAGGCTATTTCTCCTACTCATTGTGCAAGGAATAGAACTGAGATTATGTAAAAGGTAACGCAACAGTATGCTTGAGTAGGTTTAGACGTCTTTAGTTCTTCTATCGCGTACTTCGTTTCACAGATTCAGAGCTGATCACTCTGGGGGAGATATCCCAAAATGTAGGCAATCACAGGCGCATTTGAGATTTGCATAAGCCGTTCGTTTATTTCTATCGTGTCAAAGATTAAGTGCTGATCACTTTGAGGTATCTCAAATGCGTCTGTGATTGTCTACATTTGTTGAAAGAGAGGTTAAAGAATTAGGGTACGGAAAAGGGGCTAGTCTTATGCACACGTTTTGAGACAATGTAATTTCACGTGATGGAGAATTTAATTAAGGGATTCGAATAAATCTTTTATAGTCAACTTCAGCCGATATAAGTCAAATGATAGGTATAGGATTTCGCCAATGTAGCAATGACGAAAGTTCTTTCTCCATCCACAGACTTTCCACAACCGCTACATTGTCATCGGCCCGAGTCTTATGCGCATTTTAGTTCGTTACGAACCTTTATTCTCTAGCGATTTTCAGTTTTGCGGGATACCTATCTATGCTTATTGCCACTTTAAATTTAAAGCGTTGAATTATTTTTTATCTTCCTTAAATTGCGGAAGTATTTAAGCATTATCACATGCCATCAGGCGCCTCCGTGGATCGTAATCCATCCAAATACTGTATAATCCAAAAAATGCCGACTGCTAACGTAACGTCCTAATAGTAGCATGTTTTATCTATTCGACAACCCCCGATATGGGGGTGCTCGGCCACGCGAATAAAGGTGTAACTTTATACACGGCTAGCTGACTCACGCAGCTTCGCTTGTGTCAATGCACTCTATTTCGTATACACATGAAACATTTTTGAAAAAAAATAAACCCCAAATGTCCTGGTTTACAGTTTTCACCTGACACGAATTTACGATAAACTTAAGACTTAATTGTTTTTCAGATTTTGCAACCGCACAAACCAACAGTCCTCTTAAACTAACTTCTTGATATAGGTCGACCCTGACAATTTGTTTGTGGATGATTTCTTTTTTTTTCGTGGAAAGTTCGTTAACCCAGGGTGGTGGTGAGTCAGCTCGAAATGCTCACAAATATTTACAGACACAATGAGGGCTCTAGACGGTAGCGGATATTGTATTACTTTATTCGATTTGTGTCCCCCCGTAACATGTATATCAGAAGTTTAGATCATTTTGGATCATTGGGTTTCCTGTGATTTCCATAATAATATCCTGTTCAATAACTTTACAATAGGTATAAGAATTTGCGAAAAGGAAATTTATTACGTTTGTCGTATTTTAGCGAATACTTACAGAAAATTACTGAGTAATAAATAGGACTGTGCTTGCAAAGCTAGAGTTTAACAAAGCTTTACTACACAACCGAATACACCGAGCTCAAAGTTAGTTCTGACTTTGTCAGTATTTTCTATTCAAGGAATTTTCTATTCAAGGGTATTTAGTGATCACTAGCCTCTACCCACAGCTACGCCCGCGTGACACCAAGATAAAGAGTAGCCTATGTATTGTTCTAAGTCACCTGTTCCAAATTTAATCCAAATAGATTCAGCCGTTACGCGGAACTATTTAGTAACAAACATCCGAACTTTTGAATTCATATTATTATTGGGATAGGATAGTATTACAGAGAATATTGTAAAAAACAATTGTTTACACCCCAAAAATACGTCCAACCTCCCTTTCTAATCCCACAACTGGTCATGCAATCCCATCGAAAGCTCCCTTACCTTGGTGTAGGAAAAGCAATTACTAGGACAGCCACACCTACGATGACAGGGGAGAGCTCAGGTAGATCGCTGACGTCACGCAATCATTTTAGGATGTGAATTCACAAAGCGAAACTGCAGCGACACACGAGCGTGTATCCTGTCGGTAGCTCTAGTTTAGACCACAGGTCTGTAATTTTAAGTCTAGAGTAGACTCAATCAAGACCTCTATGCCGTAAAAGTCTAATAGAGTCATCCAACAACTCTTAAGCTTAAGATAACAAATTACAGGATGTACCAGAACACGTATGTATAACTAACACGAAAGAGTTTCCTTTTCCTATGAAAGTGAACAAGTTTTTCTAACAATTATTTTCAGACTATTTCTAATAGTCTGATACACTCCAGTTGGATTTTTTGCATACGCAGACTAACGTAAAAAGATGCTTGGCATCGGCTTATGTACTCCAGCGGTTTTAGCTGGTTGTTTTTTTTTTGCGATACCAGCTATTTAGTACATAATATGTAACAAAAGAAGCTGTTGATATTATGTGTATAATGTGTAGAATACATAATGTTATGAGCTATATAACGCCTAGTATCACAATGAAAGCCCTTAGCTGCGAATTAAAAAGCGGCGGTCACGGACTAATCTGGCGCCCGTGTGTTTCCAGCTATATAAAACGATCGCCCGTGCAGCTGCATTTTGTTTTTATATCTATCGTATTTGGAGATGCGACTTACTGGGCACGCCGAGGTCGATTGCGACATACCATTACGCTCACGCTTTGCTTTTTGCAACTTTGTTATCTCTATTATTAATTTTTAAACGTTATATTATTTTGAAGCTATTCCTTTCTTCTTTTTCTTTTAAGTAATTACTGAAATTATTACAATACGTCATTGAAATTAATATAACTATATAGATTTAGAATTCGACATATTTGTGAACTTCGTAAACAGGTTGATGGAATCCCAGAATCCCAGGACATTAGAAGTGAGAGCCGTTGTCCTGTAGCGGGATCCACCAGGGTTATTAAGGCATAAAGGGAAGGTTCATATTTTTTGTGTAACGCAAGTAAAATATTATTTCGTCTCGAATTATTGAGTAGGTTCAGAAAGAAATATGCCGATGTCTTTCTCGAAAACAAAATTATGGATGAGGGGTTTAAGTTGTATCTATGTAAGTACTTTGAAAGTAAATACTTTTTACCTGTAACTTTTGGAGTAACATAAGTCGGCATTCTGTGAAGTGTACGGGTATGTAGGAACAAATATGTATAAGCAACGAAAGTCCTGTGGTGTATTTGAGCAATCAACGTGTAAGGAGCCGATGCGTTGGTCGGGTCGATCTAGCTCCAGCCCGGACGATATCTAGGTCACGGCAATTTCTACGTAATCCCGTGATGGAACAACTTTATTATGCGGCTTCAAAAATGAGAATTCTCGTTTGACTCATGAAAGGCCTATGTTCGCGAATATCAGTGAAGTAAAACATTTTTGAGAAAAAAAAATACACTTGTGAACGATGCACGATCCGAAATGTATTTTTGTTATGGCAATGAACCGTTGTCCACACATGAATTATGTTGTATCGTATGACATCATCGCCCTCGAAATACCATTCAATTTTGTGCGAATGCGTGCCTCTAAACTACGAACCATGATCTCTAGAGTTTTGTCATGAGTTCGACAATTTTCGTTAATAAAAAGCCATCAAACATAATAATGTACAACTGGTGTATGGCCCGCCGTATCATACGAGGAGGAAACCATAGCATATGGTAGGATTGGCTTGCAATCCACGTGGTTTAACAACGAATCAACCTTGAAACTCTAGGTTTAGCCGTTCTAGCCTTGTTGATTATGGCTCCGATAGAAAACAACTTTAACTACATACATCAAAAAAGTTTGCGATCATTTAGAAACGTTGAAATGTTTTCCTTGCCTTCTAATCGCTTTTCCATAAAAAAATATCATTTTATACAAAATATGAATCGAATTAAAATGTAATTTGTTTAAAATGTTTTATTTTTAACAAGGAAACAATTCGTTATATAATTTTTGATAAAATTTAAACTATTCAAAATGAATGAATGAAAATATTTTATTGTACACCACAAGATAACAAAATAAACAAAGCTGAATATAACTAAAAGTACAATGGACGGTCTTATCGCTTAAAATCTATCTCTTACAGACAACCTTGAGATGGAGCGGAATGTATATAATTGTAGAAACGGTTAAAAATTGATCGCAAACATTTTTATGTTTGACATTAAAAGGATTGATATAAGTCGGTTTCTATTAGATGTCGTGGCTTGCCTCGAACATTTCAAGCACCCCTATCAAGTAGTAGGTAAAGAAGTGTGATCGGTGCCTAGTAATAAACCTATCATATCCCTAGGACGATATCGTAATCGCATTCACCTTGAGACACTGTTGGTCAACCAATGATGGATATGGGTTCAATTGGCTCCCTCAATTTGTTATAAGCTATGCCGTTTGTGGATGCATGTCAAATCGGTCAGGGTATATCGTTCAAATACCTCTTGAACTACTCCGATTGAGGGCGACTCGAAGTTCGTTCGCACTTATGTATTTTCTGGGTCACATAAAAATTTCTTTATTTGTCGTACATCAACTATACATATTTTCATCAGAACGAGCTACACTTTGAACCATAGATACCTGAATATAAATGTTATTTTCGCTTGTGAAAGTAGCCCTCGAGCCTCGTGTATGCATTTCCCATTGTGGTGATAATTAACTAAGAGTGACATTTATGTGTGGCGGCCGGAGCTTTGTCGTTTCCTAATATAGGTCTACATTAAAACTGACATTGAGTGGAATTTTATGGGATGAATGGAAGATATCCCAAGTCATGTTTTCATGAGCTAGGCTGCGTTTGCAAAGTTGCAGAGAAACACCCTGAATTCGCGAGGGTACGTAAATTATAAATAATTTAGACTGGTGTAAACAGGAACTGAATTCTTGCAGATGTTAGTGCGCTGAGCCCGCATTGATAGACAAAAGTGTGTTTTAATTTAAAGAATGAAATCACTATCATTGCGTACGACTGTATATTCACCAGGAAATACGTCCATTTTTTTCATACTACGAGCCACGTCTGATTTAATTTTCAGATGTTTTGGCAAGAGAAAACAAGCTAGATTCCAGAGCATAGAAGAACTCGGTCGTCATTGTATTTTGTGATAAAAACACGAGTCTTTTGAGCTTCCGAACACAACGTCACAGTCTATTATTGGAACATGTATTTTTTTTCTAGCTTTGTGGTTGTTAAGGCCGCAAGCGGTAGCCCAGCGTATTCTTTGTCATGTCATTCTGTCAGACCTTTTACTTTACTGAGCTAAAGGAGCAAGCGATTCATTCATCCGTGAACTACATTTCGCAACCATACCTATACCTACATGAATACTGCAATGGTCGAATACCGATACCGAACACTACGTTTGAATTTATGTATGAACCGGAGTTTTTATATAAGCTTGCCAAGAAGATTTGCTCATCAAAATCTGCTTGGGGTGAACAAAAAAAGAAAAGTATTTAAAACACAATGTAATAAACTTTCTTTACTCTTTTTTGTATTCTCATAAAAATAAACAGAGGGCCGAATCATTTCGACAAGTACAAATCTTTTAAAATATTTTTCTTCAGCAAACCTTTAAAGTTTATTCTTAAAGATCTCATATAATTTATCAATGCTGTGTTTGCCTATAATTGGCCTAGGTTAGAAGAATTTATCCCTATCGTTAAGACAAACAACGTGTAAATACCTAAGCTGTATGCGTTCCTTATTTTAAATAAATAAAAGTTAGTCAGATGTGAGATAGGGTCGGCCTTGCGTACCTATTTCGAAGAGCATTCTTCAGCGTATATTATACGCTATGTAATATCATTGTTTTAGCTTTTTTAAGTCGGTATATTTACTGCTACATATCTACAGTATTTTATAGGCACTCGAATAATATATAGTATGTTAGGATATTATTACATCGTATAGATGTTTACGTAGTTTTCTATTCTCCACGGGTAAAAAGGATTTCTTTGAATAAGAAAGACTGATTTCTCGAAATATTTGGTTATTACAAAAATATATTTTCTTAGATTAATGCAATATTTTTAAAACAAAACTACTGCTTATCTTTTTTGAAGACAATATTTTTCTCAATTTTGTTCTTACTTGAAAATAAATATGTTTATTTCAAGACTTATTTTATGTCGTATCAAATAAATATCAAATAAATGTGTTAAATAAAACAATATGTTTCTTGAATTAAATTTATTTATCTCGTAACAAATAAAATAAAATGAGATTATTTTTTACTATTACGAAGAAATTATTGTCTAGCGTCTATAGGGAGCGAATCATTTTCTTGGAGGTAATAAAAATGTCTTAATGGAAAGCAATTTGTCTTTCTATAAGAAATCAGTTTTTACCGTGTCTTTCTGACTTTAATCGTAATAATATAGTAAAATGATACGAAACCTTGATAATTTTAATGCACAATACTTATCTATTCAAAAGAATTTTTCATTTTCCGACCACATTCTATGATATCACTAATATGACCTGACCCAGTTTGTTGATATTTATAGATTTGCACAGTATAAGAATGAACGTGTTTTTCCGAAGTTAAATGGCGAGAACGAAATCGCAATGTCTGCCTGTCTGTCCGTGTGTTACGCCCCGGTTTATCTCTATGATTTTAACATAATACCTATTCTATCTATATTTTATCTATAATTTCGTTTGTCCCGACTGACTGACTGATCTACCAAGCAAAACTTAGCCTGGAAAGTTGAAATTTAGAAAATAAGTTTATTTTATAACGTAATAATGTGATAAGCTAAGGATTTTTGGAAATTTACAATTTAAGGGGGGAAATGGGGGAGGAACTTTGTATGAAATTCTTTGTTCTTTAAACTTAGAAACATGTATTACTTTACAGCTACTGGTCATAAACATACAATTATGTTTTTCAGGGTTTTTTGGATTTTGACATGTTTAGGGGAACGGAGCGTGAAAGTTTTATAGGAATATAGTTATATTTTTTAAAGCACTTGGAAATTGGAATTACCCTGAAATACGTCACTATTTATTTATGAAGCTTCATAAATAAATAGTTACGTGTTTCAGGGTTTTTTGATTTTTACATATTATACAATAAATCTTAATTGGGAAACAGTGGATGTAGAAGTGCTATATGATGATGATAAAAACTTATTCTGACAAGCGAGTATCATTTGCTAGGAACTGTCAAAGAAAATTAGTTCAACGGATTTTCAACAACTCTAGGAGATATGCATAGATTTGAGGCAACTCCGGTACCCTAACAGCCTACCCGTGCCCCGACATGTCTTGCGCAGTTTATTCAACTTAAAACTCAATTTTCAACACTACTCCCATACGATTGATCGGAGGTTTGTGGGACGATTATTACGTAGTAACTATTATTAAATCTGTGCTAGAATACTAAAAATTATGCTCGGGTAAATGGGGCTTGCTAAACGACTTTTAACTTTATGTCTCTGTACTTAAGTCGGGGCATATTTTGTCTTCCCAGTAAGTGCCCAGACTTCAGGCGCCGAGAAAGGAAGAACATCATTAGTTTAAAACATTTTTCTTGTTCAAACGAGTTTATTATGATTATTGCATGAATAATGGTGTTCGTTTAAAATAAATTGACGTAAATCAAGTAGTGCGAGTCCATTTGGGTAAGTGAATAAAGAGATTGAAGTAGTGAGGAAAATGTTGTATCAACTCTGTATAAATAATCGTAAAGGGAAGGAAAGTTACCGCAGTTGACGCTAAGCTTTCAATGATTGCTATGCAACTTTCAGCCCTATCTTCATGGCGATGAATGGGAAAAACATTATTTATTTATTATTTAATTTTCTTCCAAACACTGACGTGAATTTGACGAAGACTCCCGGGATGAGACGAAATTTAGTCGGTGCCTTCACCGATACTTTAAAATTCCCGTTTTTACAATAATATTCAATATTTGCATACAAAATATCGTCTGAAAATTAATAAAATATCATTTTTCTACCAGTCGTAAAAAATGTAACGTAACAACATATTATATAGTATGCATGTTTCTTAGTTTTTTTTAATTATTTTTAAGGTATCTGTTGCTAGGTACCAGAGATGCTCTGTATGATGAAGTTAAAAATTAACTTACATTGCACGTTGATGAAGACATCCTTGTAGACGTACCCGATGGAGCTGGTGGCGTTGCAACCGTAGTTACCGGTGTCTTTCTTCACCAGATCCGTGATTATGATGGAGTTGGACGTCACCTGATGAAGGAAAACATAATCAATATATGACAACCTGACGACCGAGGTTACGCGGCGTGAGAGCTGACGGCTGAGACGCATGAAGGGCGGGTTCGATTCCCGCTGCGGGACAAATATTTGCATGTTCTTCAAATATTTGTTGTTGGCACTGGGTGTTTTGGTACCACGGTACTCGTAGATTCTTATTCCCTCGTGGTATTCTCCACACTAGGATTATCTGTGTCGTCACCGAAATTCTTAGTGTGGGAACTATGTATATGTCTGTTAGTTGTGAACTTGGTTTAGCCAAGCCTGAGTTAAGCTTCGATATATCGAATCGGAGTTTAAACCTCTACCTTGACAACCTTTGTGGCGAAGTGGGCGAACGCCTGCCTGAGACGCAGAAGGTTGTGGGGTCGATTCCCGCTGCGGGACTAATGTTTGTATGATTAGCAAATGTTTGTCTCGGGTCTGGGTGTTTTCTATGTATAATATGTATGTATTTACAAAATAAAAAATGTATATAAGTAGTATATCAGTCATGTAGTTCCCATAATACAAGCTCTGCTTAGTTTGGGGCTAGATGATGCTGTGTGAAATATGTCCAGCATTATTTATTTATTTATATTTTATTTATTTAACAAATTAAGTAGGTACAATAGTTAGTTAGTTCTTTAAGCCTATGTAAGGTTTGTCTAGACACTAGGTTCTCGAGGTGTTACTGTATTTGAAACAAAAGTGCACAACAAAAACATGAGTTATATACCTAGGTAGGCATTGAAATTAATATTATAAACTTTATACGTTATGACTTTAAAAATAAAGACGCTCTCGCCTGTTATCCCCAATAAAAGACGTCCTCAGATCTATACCCGATAAGTCCGTCGGGAAGAGTCACGTCCAAATATTATATTTGGCATATGCCCACTTTTTTTAAAGTAACTAGCTTCTACCCTAGGCTTCGCCCGCATACCGGATAAAAAGTAGTCTATGTATTATTCTGATGTACAAACTATATTTCTGTAAAGTTTCATCAAAATCCGTTCATTAGTTTTTGCGTGAAAGAGTAACAAACATCCATCCTCACAAACTTTCACGTTTATAATATTAGTAAGACTAGCTTCTGCCCACGGCTTCGCCCGCGTGGTACCCGGATAAAAAGTAGCCTATGTTTTATTCTGATGTATAAACTCTATTACTGTAAAGTTTCATTAAAATCCGTTCAGTAGTTTTTGCGTGAAAGAGTAACAAACATCCTCACAAACTTTCGCGTTTATAATAGGTTACACAATTACGAGTAGGTAACAATACGTTTATTTACCTAAACGTATTATATTAAAAGTGTCCTCGAATAATTTCGATGCGTTCGAGACGGAATGGTGGGAGACCGCCAAGGATAGAGGCAGATGGAAGGAATTGGGGGAGACCTTTGCCCAGCAATGGGGCACAATAGGTTATCAAAAAAAAAGGTTAGCTCACCTGTCGGCGCGGGTTCGGCTCGGCTTGCTCGATGGGTTTCCCATTATGGATCCACGTGATCTTCGGCTCGGGGGAGCCGCTGGCTTCGCACTTGATCTCCGCCGTCTCGCCTTCAGCTTTGTTGTTGATCTCGGGCTCAATCGTGAAGAAAGGAGCGGCTGTACGAAAACAAGTAAATTTAGAAATCGTTGAACCAGAATTATTAAAATAGTCTTTATCTATACTAATATATTTGTATGTTTGTTTGTACCGAATAGGCTCCGAAACTACTGGACCGATTTTAATCATTTTTTCAATAGTAGAAAGCTAAATTATCAGGAAGTAACATAAGCTATAATTTCTTTTCAAAAAAATAGAGATCCTTAAGAAAATTGCAATAATGTAATCCAAAGTAGCAAAATTTTGCATATAAAATTCATTATTTGGCGTGCGCCTATTGATGATACATAAAAATTATGTACTACATGATTAAATAACTCATTATTAACTACAAAAAAGTCCTAGAGGGAAAATATCTAGCAGCTTTTGTGTTCTAAAATTTAATAAGATCGCCGATAGAAACAAAAGTTTTTTTTTAAGATACGAACGTAAACTAAAGTTGATTACATTCGTATCTTAATATTAACTCTTATTCAAATAAATAGTTTTATCATCAAGGGTATTTATGTAGCAGTCAAATACTTTTTTTAATTCATTCGAATCGGACATTTTATTTCGAAGTTACCACGAGTATAAAATCGAAACTTACGCGGGTGAAACCGCGTGGCGCAGCTAGTTTTTAACATAAGATGGTAGGTTTTCTAAAAGATACATACATTCAGGCATATAATCTACATCTACCCTAATATTATAGTAAGGGTATGTATCGTTTGTAAGGTTGGATGTAGGAGATAATCTACAAAACGACACATCCCATTTCAAAAAATATCTTATCATTATTTTTAATGGACCTACAGGAGGGGCATATGCTATTATACCGTTAAAACAAAATAAAAATAATGCTGGACATTTTTCACACAGCACCATCTAGCCCCAAAGTAAGCAGAGCTTGTATTATGGGAACTACATGACTGATATACTACTTATATACATATTTTTTTTGTAAATACATTCATATTATACATAGAAAACACCCAGACCCGAGACAAATATTTGCAGATCTTACAAACATTTGTCTCGTGACAGGAATCGAACCCGCAACCTTCTGCGTCTCAGGCGGACCTTCGCCCACTGAGCCACAGAGGTCGTCAGTAATAATTATGTTCCCTACAATATTGAACTATTCCTTTTGGGCACTCCTTGTCTTTTGTAAATGTTACCAAAATACAAATAAATAATATAAAAAATCTAATTATAGCCTATGTTACTTCTTCCTGATAATTTAGTTTTATATTAGTGAAAAATAAATTAAAATCGGTCCAGTAGTTTCGGAGTCTATTCGGTACAAACAAACAAAAAATTCTTACATCTTTACAATATTAGTATAGACTGGTTAAGGTATTGTGCGGTTTGCATAAACCGTACAATTATACAATTTACCAGTTTTTTTAAACAAAAACAATATACAGAAACCATCCGAATACGGATAGGAATACACATACAGGGTGTGAAAACTATTTCCAAAGGCACCAAGAAACACGCATAAACACCAGAAACCTTCGAGGGCGAGGGCGTGAGTTTACGATGCTATAAAGGGCTCGCGCTCAAACCGGGTCGGCTATTTGTGTGAAACGCGTGTTGCATTACGTCACCGCACGAAACATAGGTATTGGAAACAGATCTTTATAACTCTGATTGGATCTTAGCATGATCTCCGTCTATCACTCCGAATATCGATACAACTATGTATGAAAGTATGTCTGAAACGTTTAAAACAGTTGGAGTGGAAGACGGGTATTATTACATAGACATACCGCACGAAACATAGGTATTGGAAACAGACTTTTATAACACTGATTGGATCTTAGCATGATCTCCGTCTATCACTTCGAATATAGATACAACTATGTATGAAAGTATGTCTGAAACGTTTAAAACAGTTGGAGTGGAAGATGGGTATTATAACATAGACATACCGCACGAAACATAGGTATTGGAAACAGACCTTTATAACACTGATTGGATCTTAGCATGATCTCCGTCTATCACTTCGAATATAGATACAACTATGTATGAAAGTATGTCTGAAACGTTTAAAACAGTTGGAGTGGAAGACGGGTATTATAACATAGACATACCGCACGAAACATAGGTATTGGAAACAGACCTTTATAACACTGATTGGATCTTAGCATGATCTCCGTCTATCACTTCGAATATAGATACAACTATGTATGAAAGTATGTCTGAAACGTTTAAAACAGTTGGAGTGGAAGACGGGAATTATAACATAGACATACCGCACGAAACATAGGTATTGGAAACAGACCTTTATAACACTGATTGGATCTTAGCATAATCTCCGTCTATCACTCCGAATATAGATACAACTATGTATGAAAGTATGTCTGAAACGTTTAAAACAGTTGGAGTGGAAGACGGGTATTATAACATAGACATACCGCACGAAACATAGGTATTGGAAACAGACCTTTATAACACTGATTGGATCTTAGCATAATCTCCGTCTATCACTCCGAATATAGATACAACTATGTATGAATGTATGTCTGAAACGTTCAAAACTGTTGGAGTGGAAGACGGGTATTATTACATAGACATACTTAAAGGTAATCTCAATAAGGCGGCACCATTTTTGTGCCTCACGGAGGAGGGTGGGGAGGGGGGGTGTCTAGACAGATACCTCACTCATTTTCGTCAAGGAGAAACTTGGCAGTAGTCACGTGACATTTCAACAGCTAATGTAAATTCTATACAATTAAATCCTTCCGCAGGTTTTAACGCTAACAGAATGTGGTATTTGTGTAAACGCTCAGGAACAAACCGATCACACTGAAGAAATCATTTTGCACAGAGAATCTGATCTATAAAATATTTGACTTGAAATTTGACTTGAATTTTGGATTAATTGAAAGCTAAGCTAACCGAATGATGATGTTCATGAACACAAAGTTACGTGATCTGTTAACGCCAGCAAATACACATATCAATTTCGTCAGTGATGTCATAACATTCCTGGTATAGAATCCATTAACTGAAACCACGTGTAAAACAGATACCTCATATTTATGTTCACACTAGCTCCTACGGTTTCGCCCCCGTGGATAAAAAGTAGCCTATGTGTTTTTCTGATGTATAGCTATATTACTGTAAAGTTTCGTGAAAATCCGTTCAGTAGTTTTTGCGTGAAAGAGTAAAACATCCATCCTCACAAACTTTCGCGTTTATTATATTAGAAAGATATCACCCAGAATAATTGGAGCATAGTTCAATTATTTATTAATTTATTGCTTTCAAAACATAACATAGTTTGTATAGGTCTTAAATAATACATTAAATAGGCAGACGCTGCAACGTGAGTTCGATCACGCAGATCCCACATTACGTGGGGTCGGCACAACATGTTTTCTTCTTCCACTCTCGTCTATCAGCCGTCATCTCAGTACTCACTCCTTTCTTAATCATGTCATTCTTCACACAATCCATCTTTTCTTTGGCCTAACTCTGCTTTTATGATGCTTTCTGCCATCCACATTCATATTCATTCCCATTCATTACAAAATATTACTACATAATACAATTTAAGGTGTCCTGGTAACAAAACATAATCAAATTAAATAACATGAATCCAGATGATTTTTTACAATAGCCGGCCAATAACATGTCGAATCAACTTTATATTATTAGTACAGTAAAATTCTAATAAACAGAAGTCATGAAAATTAATTTCCAATAACTATTAGTATTTTTTACAACAACTTATATCATATTTTATGTATATGTGTAGGAAGTTTATTATCTTTTTTGGTTTTCAAATGTTTAAATTGGCAAGATAGATAGGATAACGACATTATTGTACACGAAAGAGTAAATTGTGCTGAAACATTTTGATACAAGCAAACAATAAATAAATTCTTTCAATGCTTTCAATCATTATTATTCCGGTAGCCTGAAGACGCTACTGGATTATGAAATAGTAATATAGATTATCACAAGAATGTTCTAATTAAAGAAGAAATAGAACGCGGAAGCATCCTTCTATAATCATTGACGATGGCTTACAGTTTTCTGAAATTAGACCAGAACGAGTGTTACATACATACAAAAACGTATGCTTGTTTCGTGTCGATTTAGTAATGAGGGAAGGAGTGAACGTATAGATGTCGGTACCGGCTTTAACAGTCGTTATGCCATATGATGTGCCGATGTTTTGGGCACTTTCGGGCAGCCAGAACATCCCAACACAAGAGATGTCCATATAGCTCGCACAAAATTACTTTTTTAAAGAACGATCTTAAACGTAAGACACAAAGGGTCCGTATTAACCCTTTTCTTAACCAGGACACAAATCCTAGCTTAGGTACATCTCCGGAAAATCCACACCCTCCGATGAATCACTGCCACGAAAGCCACCGTGAAGATCGTGAATCCAATTCACGTTTTCAATCTATCCATTGATTCGAAAACTGTTTACTGTTTATCCAAAGGCTAGAGCTTCGTGGGATTGCAAGTGTTTATTTAATTCCAAAATTACTCGAGAGCTAAGAACAGGTTTGCAATATTGCGATCGCCAAAACTTAAACAAAGCCAAGTACAAAAAAAAGTACTCAAGGATACCGATAAGATAAGGGGATATTGTGAACGTCTAATTAAAAAGTACCTACAAAAACGAACGAAACTTTAAAGGCATGAAAGAAGCGTTCTGCGAAACAATTCTTTTCCTCACGGTGTTTTTTTACACGAGGGCTTCCTTCTTAATTTGACTAACCAAAACCAGAATAATAATCTGAGATACTGAGTATGGTATCACAGATTTAAATCTGCGGCTTACGTCTAGTAACACGTAAACTAGTGTTCTAGTGGAAATAAATGAAACTATGAAACTAGAGTGACCTAGGAAGAACCAATGAAACGACATCCTCCGATCTGTACTCATGAAGCTCCGTGAGGTTATATACCAAGCAGGAAGTATTTTACATATGCTCACGTTTTGCCTGCATAGTATATAGCATCCTGAATGACAGGTGCAAGTCCTCGAAAAGTCGAACGAAGGGACGGACTCATTGGTATGACAGCGTTACGAGAGACGTCTAACTGTGTGAGTAATTATGCAAATCAGTGACAGCGGCCAAGTTTTGATATCCTTATAGGACACGGAAGTTGTAGCATTCGCTTGCTTTTCCATTAATCATCATTACAACTAAGTTCCTGTCGGCTACGCTACGCGGAGTAACTTGCCTTTACCAGCCCTTTGACTTGGCACGATATTTAAAGGGAACCAGAAATGCAACTTCATACAAACTAACGCGTAAGAAAGTATAGAAATGCATCGTTCATGTTACTTATCGATCACTGAGATGTGAGTTGACTCAAGAGCATCTTCTCGGCTCATTTCGGGTGTGAATCAATGTATTTTTTTTTTTGTAGAACAATAGGCTCGAATGCATTTGGGAACAACCAAATCAGACGCTACGCCTCGGCAGTAGACATCTTGTGTATCAGGAAATAACTCGCGTGTTTTGTTTTAGTATTTGATACGATCCGAGCGCTCTTACGACTATCCATATAAGGGCTGGGAAGCTTCGCTACTTTTGATTTAATTACTGTGATTCATATCGGAGGACCTTTATGAAAATCTACTCGTATGATAATAACCACAGACCTTAGACATCATCATTTGATTCCAAAACCTATCGTGAACTTGACTATTCATTTTGTAAAAATCGGAATTTTCACGTACTGCACTATCGGTGAAGGCACCGACTAAGTTTCGACTCATTCCGAGAGTCTTCATCAGGGTGAGTGGTTGCGACTTTCTCCTTCCGCGTCGCGCCATCCACGGTCTTAGCCTTAGTCTTAGCCTTAGTTAGACGCGGAAGACGCGGAAACTTAGTCGGTGCCTTCACCGATAGTGCAGTACGTGAAAATTCCCGTTTTTACAATATGAACCATCATTTGAATAAAACTGAGCTACTGTTTCACTGTTTACTGTGATTTATTCAAAAAACCTTTCACACTGATAACTATTCCATGATATTGATTGCTGCATTATTCCGGCATGAAGCTAAGCTACTGTATATCTGTTTACTGTGATTGATTCGTATGGCCTATCACACTGAGGCATGCCATGCTATCGAAGCCTGCATTATGCTATCGGTCAGGAAGCGAGCCAAACACTTGGCGCCCTATAAGTATTGTAATTGTGATTTTATTTGGCACAATAGACCTTTGTCAATTGGGACGAGACATGCAGAATATGAAGGTCCAATAGTCGTTTGCATATCTTATCTGTTAGGCATATATAATCTATCTTAGTCTGTCTAGATTGAGGAAGACATGTTCTGGTCTTGCAAGACCTACGTTTGACTTCAATGAGGATGGAAGCACTTGAGACTTCAGTCTAGAATAGACACTGAAAAAACCGGAAGACTAACTCCGGTCTTTAGGTGCACCGCTATTTCGTTTCGATTACCTAACTGTCTGTACTGCGTCGGTTTTGTAGATAATATAGATAAGATATGTATTGAATAAGTTACAAGAAAAATGCGTAGGAGTAGGTAAAATATTACTAAGGCGAGCTTTTGAGTGGGTATCGAATGATACTGAATTTGTAAAAGTTACCTCTGATTAAAAGTTCTCTAGTTAAAAGTCAGACCTAAATAAAACAAAAACATAAATTGGAACAGTACAAAAAGTTCTTGAGACAAACAAGCATCCACCTATGTGTTATTCTGATGTGTATAAGCTATATTACTGTAAAGTTTCATCAAAATCTGTTCAGTAGTTTTTGCGTGAATGAGAAACAAACTTCCATCCTCACAAACATTCACATTTATAATAGTAATAGGATGATATCTCAGATATACGTGTGATACCTCTGGTATTGCAAGCGTCCATAGGTTACGGTAACCGCTTACCAACAGCCGTATGATTTTTTGCCTTTTTAATTGTATTAAGAAAAAAAGTACTTTTATGGAATCTAGGTTCAAGACACCTTGAATTTATTAGAAGTCATGCATGATGTAATCTTTGACCTTATACATGCATTGGACCATGATGACACTGTACCTTCACTATCGGTCATAGGCTCTTATTAGGTCATAGGTCATCATAACTAGCCCTCAATTACACTAATAAAATGGGAATGGGATAGGACTGATTTAGACAATCTAAAACGTGAAAAAGGGACACATCTAGCTAAACACATATATCTAAACACATCTAGCTATTGTGAACATTAACCTAGAAGAATGTTATTTAATTTGATTATATTTTATAACCAGGGTGCTAGACAAATACCTCACGCTTACTTCCTTTCACGCTAACGCAAATTTATCAAGGTAAAACTTGGCAGCTGTCACGTAACATTTCCGCAGCTAATGTCATTCCCATACAAATTAATCTTTCCGCAGGCGTTAACGACAACAGAAAGTGGTATTTGTTTAGACCCCTGGATGGCTAGACAAATACCTCACGCTTACTTTTCCTTTCACGCTAACGCAATTTTTTCAAGGTAAAACTTGGCAGCTGTCACGTGACATTTCCGCAGCTAATGTCATTCCCATACAAATTAATCTTTCCGCAGGCGTTAACGACAACAGAAAGTGGTATTTGTCTAGAGATCCCCTGGACACCTTAAATTTTATGAAGTATTTGGTAATATTGTAACACACATCGCGTGATCGAACTCATTTTGCAGCGCCCTTACAAGGCTCATGTACCTGCCTGCCTATTTAATGTATTACTTAAGACCAATACAAACTATGTTATGTGCATGAAAGCAATAAATAAATAAACATCTTTCCATTTTCAAGTATTAGACGTTTCTGACATTGCTAAGACTAAAAAAACGGGTACATTATAAAAAAAACGGACTATACAATATTCCTGACTCCACATTCATGGGTGTTTCTATGTAAAATATGTATGTATTTACAACAACAAAAAAGTATATAAGTAGTATATCAGTCATGTAGTTCCCATAATACAAGCTCTGCTTAGTTTGGGGCTAGATGATGCTGTGTGAAAAATGTCCAGCATTATTATTATTATTATTACATTATCTGAGTCGTGGGTATCAGGAACTACGAAGTACAACCAGACTCGGAACAGGTATCTGAAGAACATACATTTGTCCCGCAGCGGGAATCGAACCCTTACCTCTTGCGTCACAGCCATCAAGGTCGTCATTCTCTCGTCCACGTAGCTATTTTGCTAGTAAAGCTGACAAAGTTAAAAAAAAACTCTTCAGCCTTATTATAATTTAGTATCTCTTACCTTCGATATTGAGTGTGATGGAGTAAGACTTGGCGGTGCCGACCCCGTTGCTGACCTCACACGTGTAGGTGCCTTCGTCGTCGTAAGTCGGATGTTTGATGACCAGCGTCTTGCCATAATTGTCTTGCGTTATGCCTTGCGTGGATTGGATGCTACGGCCGTTCTTTTTCCAGACAATCTGGGGTAAAGGCCTGGGGAGAATTTTATTAGTTACTTCTTTTCTGAGGTGTGCGAGGAGCGTGTTATACAGGGTGTCCCGGAATGTGTATATAATGCCGGAAGGTCATTGACACCGTGGTGGGGAACATTGTTTGTTCTACGACTTATTAGATTTCCATGTTTTTCATTCATGAAATGACCATCAACGACGTTACAAGATTATTAAAGTACTCATTATTACCTACAAAAAAGTCCGCGAGGGAATATATCTTACTATCATAGTTATGTCACAATAGCAGCTTTTGTGTTATAAATTTAATTAGATCGCCGATATTCCCACGGAATCGAAACTTACGCGGGTGAAACCGCGGGGCGCAGCTAATTCTTAATATTATGAGAGGTTTTTCACATAGATTTTTTCTTCACGACCATTTTTTGGTTTAATTATAAGTTTTATATGGACTTGGGACTTAATCACGTTCACTTTTTTTTGCAACAGTCGTAGTAATTGTTAACTGAACGCTAGAGTTTGAAAAATACTACTTTTTTATTTTAAGTTATAACTTAATCGATGACGCAATTGATTAGAATAGCCGCTGAGACTATCTAGGTCAGCAATAATAAGATCGTATTCATTCAGTTATAACGCATTTGTAGTTTTTATTGAAAGATTATTACCTAAGACGACCTTATATTTATCAAACAATCTATCCAGTTGAGTTACTGACTTTAGAGAGTGTAATTTGAGAGGAACTCTGCAGTAATTTTCTTACAAGGAAAATCTAGAATCTCGGTCAGCGTACTTTCTCCACCTCACAGTGGAAAGCAATAGAAATAAACACGAGTTTTATCTATCAACGGTCACGATTGAAGGCTTATTTTAAGGTGTGATGAAAAGCTCTCTGCGATGTATACTAGATGGATCTTTGACATTGGTTATAATCTGTGACGCTATGGAACATTTACTTAACAATATTTTTTTTGTTCCTAACCAATAACCTAATGTAGGTATGACTGTTTGCCGTTCCTAATAACTAACCAGTAACGTCTGCACCATTAATGGTGCAAATCAATGGTGCAAATGTAACCGCGGGAATATATTTTTTAAAAAAACTTGGTCATCACGAGGGCCGTTTCAGGGCCACCTTCTTTCACTCTGATCACTGAACATAGACAAGAGCTACTAAGACAAAACCAGTGATAAGGATTTTGTGACTAGAGACGAAGAATATAAAAAAAACTAGCGTCTGCTCACGGCTTCGTTCGCGTGATTTTAGGATGATACCTTAATAGCACAATTACTATTCAAGTTTGAGATCCATATCTATTCCAAATTCCATCCAAATCGTTACAGCCGTAGGTGACAAACATCCATACTAAAAAAACATGATCACAACTGACGACCTGTGGTGCAGTGGGCGAAGGCTCGCCTGCCACGAGTTCGATTCCCGCCGCGGGACTAATGTTTTATCTGCAAATATTTGTCCCGGGTCTGGGTTTCTATGTATAATATGTATGTATTTACAAAAAATGTATATAAGTAGTATATCAGTCATGTAGTTCCCATAATACAAGCTCTGCTTAGTTTGGGGCTAGATGAAATTGTGTAAAAAAAATGTCCAGCATTATTATTTGTCCCGCGACCTTCTGCGTCTTATATAATAAAGTATTTTCATTTAATAATATTAGTTGGATACTTACGTCCCGCCGTAGATGCAGTAAAGCTCGACCCTTTTCCCTTTCAGCGCCTTCTCTACCTTCCTAGTGGTGTACTGGCGCTCCGGCTCATGTCGGTTCAGCGTGGGCGATATACCGGTCTGCGTCACTTGCAGGTAAATCTTATTACCGAACTTGTACTCGTTCCTGAATATGGAGTTCGCGGTGCAAATGTACGCGTAATCCACGCTCGCATCGAACCGCGTCACGTTCGAGAACCACAGGTTCCCCTCGGGATCGAGCGTCATACGCGAGTTGTTGATCGTTTTCAACTGCCCCTGGTCGCCTTGCAGCATCCAGTAGACCTTGGGCTTCGGATGTCCATCTGGAGGTTCGCAGGTCAGCTTGAACGGTTTACCCTCATCGGCCTTCACTAGTTGCTGGCCGTCGGTTTCTTTGAATGAGTTGAGCTCGGCTCGCCGGACGAAGACAGAGTTGGAGGCAGCGGTGCCCCACTCGTTGAAGGCGAAGCACTGGTACTGGCCCAGGTCCTCGTCACGCGGTTGGCTGACGACCAAGGTGCCCCGGCCGGACTGTTGCGAGATACGATTGTCGTAACTTGTGTATTCGAATGGCTTGCCGTTCTTTATCCATTTGTACCTGCGGAGGTAATGGGTATTTATTGCATGAAATCCAATATATCAATTGAATTTATACTCTATACTTATATTATAAAGAGGAAAGATTTTTTTGTTTGTTTGTAGCGAATAGGCTCCGAAACTTCTGGACCGATTTTAACAATATTTTCACCAATAGAAAACTAAATTATCAGGAAGTAACATAGGCTATAATTTACTTTAAAAAAAATAGAGATCCTTAAGTAAATTTCAATAATGTTACCCAAAACTATTGATGATACATAAAAATTATGTACTACATGATTAAAGTACTCATTCTTAACTACAAAAAAGTCCTCGAGGGAATATATAATCATAGTTAACTTTTATACTATCTACTCTAATTATAAGGTGCCAATCCTAGTGAGGCAAGATCCACCAAAATTTTAGGCTACTGTAACCTTTCCCACTAAAGCGAATTAATGTGGCAGATTACACTGCAAAATTTAAGCCATTCCACTTTGTCCCAGCAGTAGGGCGCCTTAGTGGGGCAAAGTGGAATAGTTCGAATCTACGAAGAAAATCTAGTCAACGATTTTCAAACGACCGATATCTTGTCGTCTGACGCCGCATAACTTCCAAACAGTGCCAAGTAGAACAGTCAGAGCAGCCGTAAGTAATGGTCACACAATGCGTTATGTAAGCTTTAATGAACGCGTACTCCAATGCTCCAGATAACTCGGATCTTGAACTTTGCCAGAATTTCAACTGGTTCGCCTCGGTCATTGTCCTTGAGAAGGCTTTAAGCGAACATGTTAAAAATAACTGTGTGGTAAAAATAAATAAATGATGCTGTGTGGATTGTCCAGCATTATTTATTTATTTATTTAACAAGTGAGTTGCTGAGGTTACTAGAGTTTTAAATTAACAAACCTCTGTGGCGCAGTGGGCGAAGGCCCGCCTGAGAGGCAGAAGGTTGCGGGTTCGATTCCCGCCGTGGGACAAATGTTTGTATCTGCAAATATTTGTCTCGGGTCTGGGTGTTTTCTATGTATAATATGTATGTATTTACAAAAAAAAGGTATATAAGTAGTATATCAATCATGTAGTTCCCATAACACAAGCTCTGCTTACTTTGGGGCTAGATGATGCTGTGTGAATATGTCCAGCATTATTTATTTATTTATTAAATTAGAGTCTAGCAAAGTTTAGCACGATCGATATTTTATTGGTGACGTTAGTGGCATTTGTAATACAATTAAATGATTTCGTGCTTTAGAGGGCACGTTCCGTCTAACAGCCACCGCTGAGCCATCTCAGCAATCTTAAGTCAGCTCCGACACAAGTGCTGATCACTAATTTTATAAACAGTTCTGAAACTGTTCTTACATGGCGTTTCATTTCAGTATCGGTAATTAGGTATTAATTTTGAGAAGTCCTTATTATGAGATCCGAAAAATCCTGTTACAGTCATATCGTGAGGTGTCTTCTGTTGAAGTTTTCAGATCCAAAATTTACAATCACTATTTAGCTCTCATGCTTGAATCCTACAAAGTTTAAGCAATCAGTCTCTCAGCTACATATTGTGAGAATAATATATATTATATAGAATATGTAGTAGTCTATGAATTATTATTTGTAATTTGTAAGGTTAGGTTATGTAAGTAGATAGGTATATGTAATTGTGTTTATTTAGGGAATAGTGTTTAAGTTTTGTTAATAGATTACCTCTAGCGTATCATTTATAATTTTTCTTATATTCATGCACTACCTCAAGACTCTTCTCCATTAACACAAAGGTTAGCTGGAAGAGAATGCTATCTAGCATTAAGTTCGCCTATGTACAGTACTTTATAGTTGTGCAATAAAGAATTTTCTATCATCTATCTATCAGTCTCGTTCTAAAAAGCCAATATAATCAGTATGTCAACCTATTTAAAATATTTTATATTATTTTGTTTCTATAGCACGCACGAACGTGCCCTGATAGCATTCAAAGCTGCACGCTTTTCACACACATATACTATTCCATGTGCTGTTGTATGCTCAGGTGTAAAGTTATTTACATGAAAGCACGCTAGCATCCAGCGCTACACTGCCCAGTGCAAAATATTGATCCGCGCGTACTTTTTATCAGCCCTAGACGACGTAAGCCGTTTCACCTTTTAAATGGGCTCTACGTGAAATGAAAAAGAAATGGAAGCAAAGTGCACTTTGTAGTCAATTGTTACATATAAAGTTTAGCCACATTCGTGGGCCTGTTCTCTTTCTTTTGCTTCTTTTACTTTTCAGTCAACCACTATTTTGCTCATAATGGTAGTCACAATCAAGAATTGGTTGTTTTGTATTTTTTTTGTTATCTTGTAATTCTAAATGTATTGTATGAAGAATTCGATGAGGATGAATGAAGCGAAAGAGTTATGTCAGGATCGTAGCAAGTGGAAAACCTTGGTCTCTGCCTACCCCTCCGGGAAACAGGCGTGACTATATGTATGCATGGTGGTCACAAAGTGAATACCTAGAGTAGGGTTTGTAAACTTTTTCACACGATTTAAGCGAAGTGATATTTTATGTTGGAATAAAAGAGATCTGAGTATATGTGCAGCGCTATGAATAAAAGTTTATTTGCTTGTTTGTTTCTTTTTGTCCCAGGACTTGATTTTTTTTAGTCTTCCCTGTCTTTCTACCTCACACAGTTTAATGCTTTGTTCCATAATCTTAGTATTGTGACGCTAAATTTAATTTAAACAATTTGTAAATAACTTCCATTTATGCTTATAAACTTATGACTCATTTATTACTCAGTTAATTACTCACACGAAGATAATTTAAATAGGCATCACATGTATTGTCTGCTCCCGCAGAAAAGATAAAACTTGTACTGATCATCCCATAAATAGACATAGCAATGGCGCTATATTATATATTAAACTATATACACGGTGACTGAAGCCAGATGGTCCCGAAACAACATAGGGGTAGGAGACTTCATGGCCCTAAACCACCCCCATGTATGATTCTACGAGTTAGGATAGTTTGGGTGCAATGTTTAATTATGTGTGCAAATTCTGTTGTATAATTATTTCTCGATGCCTTCTGGTACCACAGAATATTTTTTTTTTATTCTGTGGTACCAAGAACTTTAGGATGTACTGCCCGCATCATTTTTTTTTCTAGTTCTAGCTAGTAGAAATATTTTCATGGTTAAAAAGTCACAAAGTCAAAGTTAAAAGTTTTTTATTGATTGAAATCACACGGATCATCTTTATGACGTTCCTTAAAACGTAAATATTTTTGCTGACGTTTCTATATAGTCCTTGTGATATTAATGAATTATTACCTATTGACTTTTGACTTTCGTCATCTTTTAAACTACATGAATTTTATCCGATTCCTCGCGCGAGACCAAGCCGGTCGTAGAAGAACAAGCAACAAACTCTGAACACGACTTCATTCGCAAGTTGGTTTTTCCATTTTTAAGCTACTCTTTAGGGGCCGATCAGCCTCAGCAGAGTCTTCCAAGTCAAAAGTATCCAAAAATACTGTTATTTTTTTCAGCAAAGAAAGCCAAGCTCATACTATATTTTCAAAAACTTCACGAAATGCTGATAATACACATGTTTGTTTATTTTGTGGTACCGTGTCTACCTACCTAGCTACCTACACCTAATACCTTCTGAGTACGTCATGTATCCTTTCTTACTAACCGTCATATTAGTTGGATAAATGTGGCAATGACCACAGCGACTAGGCATCATTATTCATATTGTAAAAACGGGAATTTTCACGTACTGCACTATCGATGAAAGCACCGACTAAGTTTCGACTCATTCCGAGAGTCTTCATCAGGGTGAGTGATCGCGACTTGCTCCCTCCGCGTCGCGCCGTGCACTACGCGGATTCAGCAAGTCGCGACGCGGAGGGTTTTTTTTACAATATGAATAGTCAAGTTCACTATAGTTTTAGGCATCATTAGTTTAAATGACTGCCAATATTTTTGCCATAGGAAGTTTATCAGTTACTTTTCGGCGATATCCGTCAGCTTTCGGCGTAATAAGTAAGATTATGAGACAATAGTATGCTAATAAGCGTCTATATCCACTCAGTGACATAATGCTTGCCGGCGCCCCTCACTAGACTACTACCTATACATCCAACAAGTCGGTTGCAAGGTTGATTCATTGAATGAATAATACATTATATTTGTTTGTTATTACTTTTAATAGAATTCTGAACGAGGATAGAAGATTTAGCTGTAATTGATCAATGAAAAAGAGGAAACCGCTCGTAAAATTGTATTGATTCATTCATAACTCCGATTTATTCTTGCCCTACTTCTTCTATTCAAGGAATTTAGAGAGTATTTCTCAGTTGTGAACATTGTTATGCAAAACTGAAAACTATCTTCATCGAAAATATTCCGTTCTTTTTCAAGGTGCAAAATGATTATTTTTTGCACTCGAAAATCGTACGTGTCCTCAATTCTTTGTCCGAAGTCCGAGCGCGCACAAACTTAGTGCATCTTTATTTTTAGGATTGAAATGCATCTTTTAATTAACAGAACACCTTAGCACTTGCAGAAGCTTTCAATCTTCAAAGATTTATGCAAATGGATGAAACCATACAAAGTTCGTACTTTGTAATACACACAAGAAAGGTCCCTATGGAGGCTCATTTGCGCATAGAAAAGGAAAGGATTCATATAATGATAATTTAATTGGCTTATACTTAGTAACATAAGCCTGTATCAATTTACATTTAATGCTTCGCCGGAAGTCTTCAGGCGTTTTGACGTGTAGCTTTTTAATAGACATAGCATCGTCATAAAAATTCAACAAGTTTGGGAGTTCGACCAGTTTTTTCCGCAAGCTCCTATAACCCGCAGGTAGCTAGCAATAACGGCTTTTTGGAAGAAATACCGTATCAGAAGTAATCTTAATAAAATGAATTATAGATGCTTAGATGTTCGTGTCTTATGTAGAAAGACCATTTAGTTTAGCTATACCTACCTTGTGACCTAGCTTGTGTAGTACCGACCATGCAAACTAGGTCACAAGTTTTTACTATTTCAACACACTAGTTCCTTCCTCATCAGTCACAAAGCCCACCAGACCATAACCCAAACGCAGGGTGACGAAGAAAGCACTAGTGGCAGGGCGAACGAACTGTTACACAACTTTTCGAATGATCGTAGTGCTCTTCTTGGTAACCCTACGTTATGCTCTCTTCACAAAGATACCAGTAGAAGTAAAAAAGTGAAGAATGAACTTATCCTTCAAACTATGTAGAAGTTATATACAATTTGAATAAAACCAAAGCTTTTTACCCGGGATGTAGCCCGTAAGCCATAAAAGGTGGTTTCTCTTACAATTATCGGCTTATCGGAGTGTAATGCGGTTGTTAGCAATCCATTTGTATATCTTCAAACTTATAAGGTCAATAATTGTTGTTGATGAGCCAAAATTGTGTGCCTAGTGACCAATCAATGGTGAAAATACCGCTGTGGTGACTGGATTACGGAGGCTCTTTTCGTACCTAACCCTATCCGACCGGCTCTATACGCTAGTGCGTTCACAAAGACAAGTAACACCATGCTGCAATTAGAGCCTTTTGTATCTCAGTTTTCAGTCATACATAGAAGCTATAACAGAGGGGCACTCAACAGTATTATGAATAATTATGATTATTAATACCGGTTTTACAGGAAACCATTCAACTCACAGACAACAAACTCCAGGCCCTCAAATACTTGTCTGTGCTTAGCTGTGAGATATTTCAATGAAAAAATTATCAGTAAGAGGCAGTAATAGGTTCCTTGACACAGTAAACTTACTTAGGTGCTGGTTCTCCTTCTGCTTCACACTCGATGATGAAGGGTTTGTCCACTTCACCGGCCTGTGCCACTTGAAACAGGATCTCTTCCTGTGTCGGCTGCTTCACCATTTTCGGTGGTGATGTCACTGTGTGGGGAAGGTTAGGTTACTCTCCGCTTTTTCATGCTGTATAGTATACATACTCATATGAGTGGTATAGTAAGTAAAATATAAGATATCTCAGAAATGAAACTACTGAACCTAGAATGTGGATTTTTTCAGTTTGCAGTAATTTTGAGGCTAGTTTAGATGCTAGTTATCCATCATGAGCTTTTGACCTTTTCTGACTTAACAAGCTAGTGTGAAAGGGATAGATCTCACAGAAATAAAATGTATGCAGTAGAAAATAATTTAAAAAAAAATTATGTTTCTGTGCTGTTTTAGAAGCCCTTTGTTATTAACGCTACGAAAAATCAAAGGTAAAATTAACAATTAGCCATATCATCAATTAAAAATTAAAAATTATCAAATATTGCAATTTTTCCATTTATGAACACTTTTCAAGTAGAATTCTATAACTGCCTTAAAACAACATGCTCATACAGTAACTCAGTCAAGTCTATTAAGAGGACTAAGATCAAATCTTGGTCAATGGGATCATTCAAAAGCTATTTGTGTTGAATGATACAACATTCATTCAGTATTTTAATGTAAAAACTAAGCTTTATTAGACAAAATTAAAAAAGATTTACTAGGTTTACATAAATAAAAAACCATCTTAAATGATGTGGAAAATCAGAGGATGGAGGTAGCACAAGATTGTTTGTCATGGTACAGTTATTGGGTGACCTATATCCAGCAGTAGACTTTTAAAGGCTGTTAAAAATTATGAAATTCTCAAAAATGTATATCATAATAACATAATACCACCCAGTCATACAAATAGTCCCGGGAGTCTAGACAAATACCACTTTCTGTTGACGTTAACGCCTGCGGAAAGATTGAATTGTATGGAAATGACATTAAATGTGGAAATGTCATGTGACAGCTGCCAAGTTTTACCTAGAAAAAAATGCATTAGCATGAAAGGAAAAGTAAACGTGAGGTATTTGTCTAGCCCCCCTGGTCCCACACTAGAGTTCCCAGTATTAGGAACTACGAGAGGTTAGGTTACAACACCGTTAACAATGCAGATCATTTCAACATTTGTAGGAATCAAACTCACACCTCCAGTCTCAGCCAGCTACTTGCTCATAGCATGGTGGCCCTATGAGGTCATCAACTCAGCTTCACTCTTTTAACAGTGATAATAAGTATGCAATATATCAATACCAGTCATATTTATCTCTTTATACCAAATTTTATCAAAACTTGTTCAGTAACAGACACAAATTTTAATTTAAACTTTTACATTTTGGATTGTTTACAATTTTATTACATTGTTTTTGAGTTTTTTCTTCTTCAAGCCCAAATCACAATCACAGGGGCATCTAAACAGGATGACAGCATTCTACAGGTGACTAATAATACTGGTCCTGTGTTAGTGTCATAGCTAAATATGTCATCATCAAAATCTCACCACATCTGAGCAAGGCCAGACCAATCACTCCAACAACATGGAACATGCAATTTTTTGCATTGGCATTTAAACTTTGTAATAAAGGGTAAGAATATTCAGCCATTTATAGTGTAGTTTTTTTTTTTTTCTGCTTTTTTTAAGAACTTTCGTCAATTTTCGACGATGTCAGTTCTATCGTACCCTCGTAGACTACACTAAACATTTTTATGAACCAGCTCGTATATAGACCAGTAGAGCATGATTGCTGCACTTGAAGTTTGCGCAGCTAACATGCCCTGAAACAGGCCCATGTCGATTTGGTTAACATTAAAATTCCTAATCATATTCTCCCTCATCGATGCACTCCGGACACACTCCTTTAAAGTGTAGATAGTGTAGATTGAATGTATTTTATAGACCTTGTAACATAGCATGTGGGAATAATGTTTGATGGATTTTTTGTCCCGGTTCTGGTGTTGTGGTACTTGTAGTTCCTGATACCAGTGACACAGAGAATCCTAGTATAGAGTTATGTATGTAACTGGGATGATGTTCAGTTTGGCCTAATGTAGACCTGTTAGTTCATTAGATGCGCAATAGATAATTTTGTACCTTATGAATTGACAATATCAGCAAAATGCTGGAGGAAGTTAGGGGTTTTTTGGAAATCAAAAAGTTCTGAAACATTTCAGTTTGAGTTTTTGATTGGCGTTTCTTTAAAGTAGAGGATTTGATTAGCAAGCGCCAAGAGTTACTGGTACATTTACAAAAGCTTCTTAACCAATCAATGGAACAGAAAAGAAAGGTTGAATGATCTATTTATGTATAATGAGTAAATAATAAATAGTTAATTTATTGATGCTTACATAGCGCCGCAGCCTGGCAGACCAGAGCGGCGAAACATAACACTCTGCTCGTCCCCATGGTAGCTCCTGGGTGAACTCGTATATCTAACAAGAAACCAAACAGACCGCTTTAGATATTCAATCACATTGCCCCGGCACACATGTCCACGATGACCTAATCCGAATAAAGCTTGGACCACAATGACAACACCCACTAAAAATAGTAACAACAAAATCACAAAACTGCAGCCTTTTTATGACACAAAAAGTTGTTTTCCCGTTATATAACTTAGGGAGGAACCTTTAGCCCTTCCAATAACACAGTTTTAACACCGTAAACACAAGAAAACCGCACAATATCACTATTTGTTGCTGTACACGGCAAATCGATAATTTACATTCCACAATCGGAAGTTCAACTAAATACAATCACGAGCGCTATGGAGACTATTTAATGAAACCACCAATTACCTAAAAGCTTGCTTTATAATAGTAACATCGCGAAATCCAACAGAAAATTAATAAAATTCTTGGATGTAAAGGCGGGGCCTCTGAGATTCGCTGTCGTTCGTTCGGCAGTTGACGGTTCAATGACTGTATGTCAGTTGTCATAGACAATTAAGTGCACGGGCACGACAATGCACCTTCTGTCTCGCTTACGCCTGTTTTCGCTCCCACTGTCAATAAAGTTTCTGTCTCGCTAAAGACGCTATAATCATAGACAATTTGAATAACTTACAGAAATTTCGTTCAAAAACCTTACCTATGTGTTACATATTTACTTTTTTGGACCTTGCTTTTCTATCGCCGCGGAATTCAAGTTAAATAATACGGTCACAATAAGTTCAATTAACTATTTCATTTTTCCAAAAAGTTTACCTACTGTTTTGTGCGAAGTAAATCACTTTGACCCTCCATCATTTGTCAGTTTCGCAGTCAAAAATTATATCGAGAAAATGCTGTTTTTCTTCTTTTTTGTCTAAACTAGAATTTTAGCAGATGTAACCTCAGTCTAAGCTAACGAAACTACTTACTTAGTATCCTTTTAAAATTTCTGTATCTGATTCTACTTACTTCACACAGCAATGGGTAAGTTCTGGTAGGTCCTTTAGCAGGGGTTTGCATTTTAGTAAGGTACCTTTACTTTGACGTGTTACATTCAACAATAATACCGGATTTCGTAGGTGATGGTTATTTTTTATATATAATTGAGGTAGGCACTTTGCGATGACTTACTCTGATGAGGACTCTCCGAATGCGTCGAAACTTAGTGCCTTCACTAAAAGCACGATACATACCTACCTGATTTTGTGGGGTGGGTGAGCGAAAGGGGGCATATGGCAGGGGATTCCCCTGCCAGATCCCTGTTCATGCTTTTCCTATATTAAAAAGTACTCTGTGTTCATGCCAGACGCATGGCTTTTTTTTACCCGTTTTCGAACGGGGTCAGCGGAGGATCTCCCTCCCCCTAAATCAGGTACCTAGTTAGATATCAAAATCAAAAGCCCCTTTCTTCGATAGGTGTCTATACATCATCATATCGTTGTCATCAATAACTCTACTTTTTCATACAGGTGACCGGATTTTGAAAATTCGTCACAGTTCTCATTTCCAAGGACCTGCAAAGTCTTCAACGAGTTCGGACCGTTACTCAAAATCTGATTTGAACGTAGCTTTATCAATAAGTAGCAATGGCCATGAGCAACCAGGGATTCTCAAAGATCTTAGCAACCAAGGAGAATATTATAAGAGGTATGAACACGATGAGATACCAGTCAAAGACTCCAGCACTGATCATTTCAATAACTTCAAACCTAAAAAAGGTTCCATAACTAACTCAGATTTAGAAAAAATGGAGACAAGAATCTTCAAAAACGTTTCTCAGGAGTTACAAACTGATGATTGTTCTCTAAGCAGCCTCGAATCTAACATTAAATTCTTCAAAACTACAGTAGAAAAGATCTTTGATAATTTTTATACCAGTATGCGCGATTTCGAACACTACAAGAGAAGATTCCACGAGATTCTGGCAAAGAGTAACGAAGGATCTGTCGACGATATGGAAGAATTCAGCAAAGATATGTTTGAGCACATTATGTCTTCAGAAAACTCTGTTTCTAACATTAGCCGCTACTCGACAGACACCACTCCTCTTGAACAGAAAGACAAAGAAGCCGTCAGTAGTTCTGGAGACACTTATACAGAGCCGAATACTTCAACTGCCGTTTTAGAAGCTTACAAAAACGATAATTACCTTACCGATTCTACTATAGACAAAAATTCGTCGAAAGGAAAAGGTTGTAAAATAGAGGAGATTTTCAACATTTTTTTACTTGGAGGGAACCAAGTACAGATTAGGATGCACGATAGAAACCTCCTTTCGGAAATAAACATCAGAGAACCGAGCGAGATGTTACCAACCAGCACAATTGTTTCAGCAGATAATATCAAGAAGATGGCGGCAAAGCGGTTGGAAGTGGAGCGTTATGTTACACAGCAAAACAACAACATGCCTGAACGAGATATCCCAGTTAAAGTGTCATCTGCAAAGAAAAACATTTACTTAAACGAGGATTTCGCTCGCATCGATAACAGCGAAAACCCCAAATCACTTATTTCCAAAATCTGCAATATTCTGTGCAAGAAATTCCGCAGAAGTTCCTTCAGTTGATTACATTAAAAACATTTAAAATTTAACAATGTTTATTGTAGACTAGACATTAAATAGCATACAAGTTCACATACAATAAACTTCCACATGATAATCATAATGGCTTGGAATCTGTTCAGATGCTCCGGAGGGTATATATATCTGATAAATACAGTTTCTTTCTGATCATCATTATAACTCACGGCAGGCGAGAACCTACGACCATTTTGTTTGTTGGATATTTGATGCCACAGCAGGCCGTCCAACATTGTTCATTTCCACCAACCAATACTCAGCTTACGAGCATTAGATCAAAACGATAGTTTTTTTATAAAAAATATTTCACTAATGTGAATACTACGTTAAAGTAAAACATTGGGGTTGGTGCAAACAAATTCATAGACGCCCGCCTATTCTGCTATTAAAAAAAAACACTAAGATTGTATTCCCCATGATGGACACCATGGTAGTCAGAAACACGTCCAAACATTACAGTTGGCACAGGCCCGCGTTTTGCAAGCAGTTAGCATTCCACGTGGCAGGTTGAAACCCAATCACTGCTAATTGGAACACTAACTGATGTCTTCGAATCTTTGGTTCTAGGGCCGGTTTCATCACGATGATTTCCTTCATCTTTTTTAGCATGTGTTATAATGCGCACACATTTATTATACTATTTATCCTTAAAATAGGTACATAGATCTCACAGCTCAGCATTCTCTTCGAAATTAACCGTATACCACCGTATCATATCAATATGCTTGCTGAGCTGCACCGCAAACTCCTTTTTCATGTGCAAAAATTCCCTGATTACCGTTAAATCTAGCATCACAAACGCTTGACCGTCTATCTCTTCCTGCTTCATCCTATCAGCTATAAGTTTACAATCCTCTGTATTACTAAGATACGCGTAAACGTCATCCACGGACCAATCCAGTGGGTTCTGCGACAGTTTCAACTTCCCACCCATCCAGGACATGGCCATTTTCTCGAACATTTTATTATCAGACGGCAACGGATCGTACGACGAGAACTTCAGCTTCTTCAGTTCCGGTTCCTCGCTATCCGAAACGTCCGATATGTTTTTGGCATCGCGCGAATTTGAGCTGCTAATCGTGTCGTTTTCCGTATCGCTGTACGCCGGCGTCTTCTTACCGACGCATCTGTTGCTGTAGATTGTATCGACGTCTTTCTTATCCCAGTGAGCTTCCTTCATTTGTATCGCGAAGTTTGGTAGTTTCGCGCCGCGCGTTTTCATTTCGAGCTTGGGATGGTTTTTGGCTTCACGCTTTCGCCGTTGGTTCCGCTCGGAGCTGTCGGGTGAGTTAGGCCTGGTTCCGGATTCCGAGGCGGGTGCGGAGCCGGCGCTGTGTTCGCTTTCGACGGACTCGCAGTCTTTGCTTTCCGTCTCTTGGTTGGTGACTCGTTGCGGACCTTTCTCGGGCTCCTTTGGAGGGATTTTTCTCTTCTTCCTGCGGCCGTTCAAGCTTCCTTTTGGTCTGCCACGGCGCTCTGTGCCGTTATCTAAAATGGGAAATGAGAATTTTGTTAGTCTATGTTTGTCAAATAACCATATGTGTAGTTTCGATCGCCATTATGGTGGCGCTGGATTTTCTCCATGGTTTTTGGCATCCGAAGTCAAATTTCGAAAACGAAACATGCCTTAAAGAACATGCAGAAAATATAAAGTTATGGCACTCCGATTTCTACCTCACTTTAAAACATAACAAGATAAAAAAATTATAATATCGTAAAAATTAAAAATAATAGCGATTTAAAAATCATCCAAAGATTTTCTGAATTATTTTTCTTCTTTTTAGAAACAAAAAAGCTAAAATGGTGTTAAACATGTGCGCTTGATGGTATGGAACAAAGTTTAGAGAGTAGCTGAACTCCATTCTGCCTCTGAAAATGGATGGAATGGACCTCCGAAATATATTTGAAACAACTTCAGAGACCCTGCCCTTCATGTCTCGAAAAGTCATGGGCAGTTTTGAGATATACGTTGCTAATTCGGTTATGAACAGCGGTATGCGTGGCACGTACGGAATGTGCTCTTGTCGACTTGCTGGCAGTTGGCGGGGCAGCGGTCGGGGAACTCCTCGGGTCCGAACAGGCACGGGCAGCCCTGCAGCTTGCCGCACACCTCGCGGCAATACCGCGACACTCCGCTGTTGCTCGTCACTATAGGAACGTATGCGTGGTATGTGCTCGTTTTCAACCTGCAATTAAAACAACTTACTATTAGTCACTAGCCTCTGAACACGGCTTCGTCCGCATGGTACCCGGATAAAAAGTAGCCTATGTGTTATTCTGATCCCATAATGATAAAATCTATATAACTATCAAGTTTCATCAAAATCCGTTCAGTAGTTTTCGCGTGAAAGAGTAACAAACATTCATCCTCACAAACTTTCTAATAAAACTAAGCCGTGCGCACAAAACAGACTGTAAGAGAATCAGGGTGATTACTCACTTGGCCCTCAGCATTTCCAGTCTCATTCCCTCCTCGGGCGTCCCCTCCACCTCCCAATCCTTCAACAGCTTCGCCGGCTTGTACGACGCAGATATTATCTTATTCAGCACCTCTTTGAGTACCAGAGACAACGGCCCCGGGCCCACGTGTTTCGGCAACTGCGACAGTTTGTTCCTGCTTATCGACGGACCCGCATAGCATTTGTAGTTGAAATATATCCGTTCGCACCATTCGTCGGACGATTTCATCTCCTCCTTCGCTATTCTGGGGGCTTCTTTGGGTTTCTCGGGCTCCTTCACCGCGGACAGGTCGGGGATGTGAAGCGCGTAGTTGTTCGTATCGCACCAGCCGGCGGGGAACAGCAGGTCGCTGTCCTGAGAGCACCAGAACTTTTCGCCTATAGGCAGCAGTTCTATACAGATCATGTGCTCCGCGATGGCGTCGATCGACGCCACGTGGATCTCCTCGTGATTGTGCGGGTTGACCGCCTCCAGCTTCATGTTCACTGCCAGCTGACTCAGTGGTTGTTTGTTGCCGAAGTAATGGTCGGGAGCTGGACTTGATTTTGTTGTAGATAAGTACTCGTCCCAATGGAAAGGTCCTTCCTTCCAGGTTTTAGGCGGTTTGAGAGTGAAGTTGTTTCTGGTGGCCCATCCTATCGGGTAGATGTATGGGTGCATAGAATCGCAGAGCCACGCCATTTTGGTGTCCTCGTAATCCGTTTCGTGGTCGTCGATGGTGACTAGGAAGTGGAAGTTATTGAATACTTTGGCGACGGTCGCTGGTCTGATCGTCTTCATATCCTGAGGACTTAAAGCTTCTAGCTTCATGCCGGTCGAGAAATTGTGAACTTCTAGGTTTTGGTTTGGCTGGAATGGAAATATTTTATATTGACTTTACGAAAATTACTCATTCGTAAAGTTAGCGCCTATATATGACACCCTGGGGGCATTACTGATACGTTGCCTGTCCAAATTACTAGTTAAAAAGTAGGTAGAAATCGGTATGTTGGTAGTACAGTTCCATTTCACGAAGTTGAATTTTTTTTTTGCTTTTACTTGCCATGCTAACGGTACTCGCTGACAACAGTTGAAGTGCACAAAATAAGTACTAGACACCTATCAGTCGCAGATATAAAAAGGTGACGGTAACCCACAACCATCCGATGAGCAATGGATTATGTGATGGTGACAATATTTCACAAGGCACGATAATTAGTATTTAAAAAGCAAAACGCTGGCTTTTCAAGATTTTTTTCTTGAAAAGCCACAATGAAAAAGAACTTTGACTAATTTGCCGATTACAGAATCTAGAAATTATTTTATTATCATTATAATTTGATTAGTAGAAACATGTTCTATGGAAAATAAATGTTTATAAAATAAATAAATAAATAAATAATAAATAATACAGGACATTTTTCACACAGCATCATCTAGCCCCAAACTAACCAGAGCTTGTATTATGTAAACTGCATGAAACCAGGGACCGCGGAAGTACTACGTGATGGGGGGGGGCAAATTTCTTTGGTCACCCCTTCAATCTCCAGCCCTGACTTGGTAGGCGGGTATCTCTGTGATTTTAGGGGAGGCATTTGACCCCCTCTGCCCCCCACTTCCGCGGCCGCTGCATGAAACCAACACATTTATATAATAACCTACTTATCTATCAATACTTTTGCGATGTTAATGAACAGGAAGGAACCTTTCTTACCATGAAGAGATCAGCCGGTGTCGGCTCCTGGATAGCTTCCTCTGCGGTTAGTCGCAGCTGAGTGCTCAGTTTGTTTTTGCAGGAGAACTTGTTGATTTTGCCTGGGTATTTAAACTGCCACGGTGCGCCCTGAAACCACAAAAAAACATATCTTACTTAAGTACGTGTGAGCCGGCAACCAAATCTTGTAGGGTAGTTTTTTTTATTAAATTTTTATTATTTAACCATTTAAGCATTGGCATGTCAAATTGTACATAAATTCTTTGAAATCAAATGAACAAACTTTCTTTTAAAAAAAAGTTGATTTACCGTCTGAATAATTAGTTAACTTAAACTACATAAACTAGTGAATTCACGCAAAGCCAACCCAAGAAGAACCAGGCAACAAATCGGGGTACAACGGGAATAACTCCATTTTTATGGTTCTTCATTCAGCTATGAAAAAAAAAACCAACTGAGCGAAGCGACAAAGGGTTTATACCTTATTAGTGACGTAGCCGTAGCTGTTGAGTCGCGGATTGGAGAAGAAGATCCAGAAGTGCTGGATGTCCTCGTCTGCACCATCGTACCGCACCAGCAGGCGACCGCCTACGTTCTCCATCACCTGTGACCAAAGTCGTTGAATAAACGTTGTTCACCATGACATGTGGAACACGCTCCTTTCGGGCTAATAGGGACATTCTGTTACACCCTGTATAATGATTGGACGTGCCTCAGACCAACCTCTACTTGGTATACTTAAATATCTACGCACTGAGTATGTACTGCATGTATCTGAAAATGTCCATCATGGGGCTTGACTTTTTTTTTACAAAATCACAGCTCGGCTTGATGACTTTAAACTAATAAAAACTTTAAGTACTTAGTCAATTAATTGACAATTTTATATTAAAATTTTTGTTGTTTATAGTTTGACATTCACATAATTATCTAGCCAGCCTGTTGTCTTATCAAGGGGTAATAAAATTAGTACACAGAAGTGTAACTTACTGTCCTATCAAGGGGTAATAAAATAAGTACACAGAAGTGTGACTTACCGTGGCAATCCAGTACCGGTAGGGGTCTATGATATTCTGCACCTCAACTTTCATGCCCACTTTGATGCGGTCTATCGGCGACATGCCTTTGTTGTTCAGCGCCTCTATCGACACAGACTGGCCGTCTAGCAAGGCATTCTTCATAATATCTATAATCGTGTCACCGTATCTCTCGTTGATCACGTCAGGCGGCTCTATGAGCTCGTCGTATTTACCGCACCATCCTGAAATAGACGAAACACGCTTCTTTAATTTCCATTGTGGACATCGTGGGGCATGTAGATCCGTGAGGAGACGAAGTAGGAGGAAGTTGAACCCACAATATTCGGATCAATAGTCCCTCTCACTAGACACTATGCCACATACAGTAAATACAGTAAAGTAGTAAAACCAGCTACAAGTATATTATCGGATTAGGTGTGCCATATAATATAGGAGCAGGGGCCTAACCTCAAGTGTTATTGTGATTCAATTCAGGCAAAGATATCCATGAGTAAATGAATTTTACTTACTGAAAATTAACAAACTTTTAAAAAATATACTTCAGAATAACTACAAAAATGCACTAAAAAGAAAACATAGAACCTCCTCCTTTTTTGAAGTTAGTTAATAAGTGAGTGACTAACCTAAAGGATGCACTTTGGTAGTGGATATGTCACACCAGAAGTCTTCATCAGCGCCTATGAATTTGATCCTCAGGAGGTGCCCGCAGACCATTGTGATTTCTGCAATCCAGTAAACATCAGGGTTGCTCTTGTGGCAGACCTCGAGCAGCATCCGCTGTCTAATGCCATTGTTGAGGCTGGCTTCCACCTACGGAGAGCACTAATTCATAAGAAAGAAAAGAACAAAGAAAACAAATTTATTTCACACACAAAATTTTACAGAAAGGATATACGTACATATATATTATTCTGATATTTCGGGCCTAATAATATAAATATTAGAAATTGTGTATATATATCTGTAGTTATTTTATAGGTGCTACTACATAACTCACATAATTTGATATCTGTACATGTAACAGAATTTAACGTTTTTTTATATATGTTCATCAATATCTTCGAAGATTGGGGACCAATTTTAAAACATATGTTTTTTTCATTAAAAAGGGTATTAGGTGATGCTGAGATGGTCCCGTTTTTACCAAATCAGGATGTGATAATGGAATCAAGAGAAACAAGGAAAAGCCTCAAAAATTATAGGAGACATATACATATAGTATGTTTGTTAATTTTGCATAACTTATTTAGGTGTTTGCTGAATCTGGGAGTCATCATCTCATGCTGCCGAATTGATGATGTAAGCCGCAGCATCCCTTAGCGATAAGGAGTTAGGGGATTATACCTAATAAACATACCATACAGGTACATGTAGGTTAGGTATTATCATACCTAAACAACGCATATCAGAAGAAGATTCAATTAGCCGTGATTAGTTTAATTGATGGCTTTATATCCAATCTATTTAAGTGAGGCCCTAAATATTTAGATTTTGTTTAAATTATTAAATATATTAAATATTTTAAAAATATTCAGTTAGGCTCTAATAGCTAAACAATTAGCCAAATAGCCATGGACTGCACTGCAGCCTACTAGGGGTGGTAGGGCCTATTAGTAGATAGGTAAAGCAATTTTCTGAAGTTATTTCTAGCTGGGTTCAAATTAGTTACTAAGCTAGATAACCAGATAGATAGCTAGATTTTTTTTTACTGGCTTTGGTAACACAGCTGTCACAGGCCTATTGTGATTGTAGATAGATTGATTTACTAAATCAATACCTACAGGTATATATTGAAATGTAAAATATTTATGTAGGAATGCAATAACGCATGGAATCACATTTAAATGTTGCACAAATATGGCTAACAATTATGTATGAGACCAAAGTTAACTACCTATTGTTATTACCTACATAATTCAGTAAATTCTGGGAATTAGTAAAATCTAGCAAAATATATAGATGTATGAATGAATGAATGAAAATACTTCATTTTACACTATATACATATCAAAATAAACAAAATATTATTCTTATTATAGTACAATATATATAGATATAGTCCTATCGCTTAGAAGCATCTCTTCCAGGCAACCTTTGACCGGAGAGGATAATACAATCTCTCATTGTGAGAGAGTGGCAGGAATGTACATAATAATAAAATATCGCAACTATTATATATAAAAAAAATACCTACCTAACTTCTGTAAGTGGGATTATTTTTTTATTTTCTGAATTTAATTACGGTAATGAACTTGTTTAAAAATAACAATATAAATAAGTATTTACTCAATTGCTGTTGTCTAGAAGTGTCTAGGTAAATATTTTATTTTTTGCGTATGTATCCAACGCAAGCTTTTTATGTTTTGTGGTGAAATAAAGTTTTTTGATCGTAAAAACCTTCAATAATAAAGACAGCTGGTAGAAACTCAACACTTACGTGAGAAAACAACTCTTCGGGAACAGCAACGCCTTTTATAGCTTCTAAATAATTACTCCAATCAAATTCTGCCATACTTATTTTAAAATATTTGGTTCTTCATTTTTATTATTTAACAAAACAAGCAAGCAAAGCAAGATTGATTAATGACGATCGGTAGAACCAACTTCTTTTTCTGAAAATGTTCCTGTAGTAAGTTTTATAACTATCTCTCTCTCTCTCGTAAAATTGTTTTTTTTGTTGTTATACTCTACGGCTACGAATAGATACGTCTGTCAGTAAAAATATTAATATCAGTTTTATTGTGTAATAAAATCTCATAACTTCTGCCATAGAGGAAAAAAACACTACGTTTAATTTATTCCAAATAACAGCTGAGTGCTTATATATGCAATGGTGTATGTATGTACAATTTTTAATGTGAAGTGTCTAATTCCCTACTTATTTTTAAATATTAATTCAGGCAGTTTCAAACTTGTATAAGACTATGTAGGGAGGCGGTCAAACTGACATGACGCGGTGGCATTCACGCAAACTTTGACAACTGTTTTCGCTTGACCGTTACCACCCCACCACCGCCAACGCATCAGACTAACGCCTTTATAATACACTAGCCGATGCCCGCGGTTTTACTCTCGTAGAGTAAGTAATTGATAGGTGTATCAAATATCATTACGTGGCTTGCACCCTAATATCTTCGACTCCTGATCCTGAGCATTCTACCTCTTTCTATACGGACTCTTTTACTGCCACTGCGATACCCAAATAAATATTGTTTGATTTTGATTTGATCAATAAATGTTTACATAAAACATTCAGTCGGTCGTTGTACTCGTATTGAAGTGCGGGTATTTTTCTAGCCTCAACTTCACCACAGTCTCAATAGCATCTGCAAAGCATGAAACCGACAATAAAAGAAAAAAATATTGTGTTGTGACGCATAGCCACACAAGTCATAATTAAGGAGTCAAATAATTTCCAGTCAAGTCAGTCAAGAAGACAAGTAAAATCAAGCAAACTTCCAATATTGTACTGATACAGCAATATACGGCATTTTTTATAATATATAAAAATAGAATATATAAAAAATATATGCTAGAAATCTGCTATGCTATAATATAGCCATTTATATCATGCTTAAGTAAAAAAATGTGTCCTGCAGCCAAATCTGTACTTATAAAATCGTTTGTCCTGACTGATGATCAATCAACGCACAGCCAAAACTACTAAGTTTAGAAAGCTGATATTTAGAACTTGGTTTATTTTATAACGTAAGCATGAGTTTAGAAATATTTTTTGGAAATTTCTACTTTAAGGGGGGGGGAAGTGGGGGGTGAACTTTGTTAATCTTGGTTCTTTAAAGTTGATGAATATTTGAATTACAGTGACCATAAAAAAAGTGATGTGTTTCAGGATTTTGACATGTTAAGGTTGAGGGGGCGGGGGGTTAACCCCCCCGGGTTTAAAGTTTGTATAGGAGTATCAGTTTTCTTAAAGGTAGGAACTTAAAAATTGGAATTGTAGTTGGTACTCGTCATAAATAAATAATGACGTGTTTTAAGAATAGTTGAGCTTCTGTAAAAGGGCTCTTTCGGGGTAGCGCTACCTACCACTATGCCTATTTTTGCCGCCAAGCCGTAATGCTCTCATTGCTGTGTTCCGGTTTGAAGGGTTTGGTTGCCGGTGAAATTATAATTATAATAATAATAATAATAATAATCCTGGTCATTTTTCACACAGCATCATCTAGCCCAAACTAAGCAGAGCTTGTATTATGGAACTGCATGACTGATATACATACTTTTTTTGTAAATACATACATATTATACATAGAAAACACCCAGACCAGAGACAAACATTAGCTTATCTTACAAACATTTGTCCCGAAGCGGGAATTGAATCCGCAACCTTCTGCGTCTCAGGCGGGCCTTGGCCCACTTCACCTCAGAGGTCGTCAAATACAGGCGCATGACATCTTTCATCTTGATATCTTAGGAAGGATATCAAAGAACGCCTGAACAAACATCATAATCACTTGGCATCATAGCTAACCACCATCAGCTATCCAGAGAGACTATGCAGACAACACATCATGGAACTCGACAGACATGATACCTGAAGAAAAGGAGAAATGATCACTGGACCACTTCCCTTACAAGCCTGATTACCCACAGAAAACCTGCTCATAGTCTGAAGACTGAACGCAGATGTACATAGAACAAAAAAAAATCTTAGGAAAGCAACGCGTGAGTGATACTTCTGGTATTGCAAGCGTCCATATGCTACGGTAACCGCTAACCACCAGGTGGGCCGTTAGTTTGTTTGCCTCTTTAGTAGTGTATGTGTTAGCGAGCAAAGCCGCTGGAAACAGCTAGTTAATATAAAACTGCTATTTAATAATTATCTTAAATTATTATTCGAGCGAGTGAATGTGATATAAATTTAATTAGGACATTTACAAGGGACGCTATCGACGGGCACTTCGTGATGGAGCCCATCATCATCATTATCTGTACTTATTAAATGATTTTATTTAAGGTTTTGTCACGTAGATCTTCACTAGAAACACTTTATTTTCGAATTACTCTAAGTAGATATTTATAACTTTAGGAAATTATATGACTTTTTACCATGAAACAAATGACTATAATGAATAACTATGAAGGTTAATATCGTGAAACACAACATTTTGATGTTTCGTATACGGCAACTAAGAATTTCGTGATGGACAACACTTCAAACGTCACGCAGTGGCAGTCATTCATTCATGTCAGTCAGTCGATCAGTCCTCTCCGCTTTAGTTTCATGCTGCGTCGTTTATGAAATCTTATCGCGATTTCTACAAAATAACAAAAGGTTTTCCAGATGGTGTCGAATTTTCTTATAAGTGGAATAAACTAATAACTTTCGCCAAAAAGTGATTGTTTGTGAGTAGCGCGGAACTTCCATTATGCGCATACTTTCTCTTTTATTGTCCAAGTGATTGTGTTGTAACACCTAAAATGTTCACGAATGATGTACTATCTTTCTCCCTGGCGGCCACCGCGTCCAACGGCTCAGACGATGAAGACTGCATGCTTGTGAACTCGTCTCAGAGCGTGATCATCACGGGCGCTTACAACGGGATCCCGCAAACGTTGATTCTGAATTTGATATCATGGTCATTCCTTATTGTGTTGTTCTCCGTGCTGAGGCGGACGGCGTGGAACTATGGTCGCATGGCTCTCGTGCAGCGCTCTAGGAGCCGGTGGACAAACCTGTTTTACCGCGGAGGAGACGGCGACGCGCTCGTGGAGAGGAGGAGAAGCAATGACGAGTCATTACAAATAGATGAAGGCTTCTTCACGTGGCTGCCGGCCGTGTTCCGCGTAACGCGTGAGCAAGTCCTAGCCAAGTGCGGCCCCGATGCCGTTCACTATCTGTCCTTCCAGAGGCATTCTATCACACTCATGTTCATAGTCACACTAGTCTCTATCGGCATAATACTGCCTATCAACTTCCAAGGAACCAATCTAAATGTTGATACGAGCACCTTCAGTAGAACTACTCTGTCGAATTTACAAGGGAGGTCCTATTGGCTGTGGGTGCACACCCTGATCAGCATTGCATTTCTACCGGTGTCTGTCCTCATCATGAGGAGATGTACTGGCCGGAAACCTGTGCCTAAATCCATGACTGGGACCATTATGATAACTAACATTTCCAAAGGTGATAGAAATGAATCCACCATTAGGGCATACTTTGCCCACAACTTCCCTCATATCCAGATTGTGGATTTACGACTGGCCTTTAATGTGAACAAGCTGATTGAAGTGCAGGAGAAGAAGGAAATGGTAAGCGAAGCACTCATTTACACAGATACTTACTACAAGAAAACAGGAAAGCGTATTACTGTCAAGCCGAACTGGTTGGGGCCAGAAGTGGACGCCCTGGAATTCTACACAGCTGAGGAGAAGAGATTGAAGGATGAAGCTAAGAGATGTAGAGCCATAGTCCTAAATGATCCCCTGGGGATTGCATTTTTGACATTACCCTCCTATCAGTTAGCCGAGCATGTCATAAACCATTTCAGTGTTCATAGAGGATGGGTTCTATCCCATGCAACAAATCCATCTGATATAATCTGGGAAAATCTGAGCGTACAGCCTGGTGTTTGGTACATCAGAGCTTTCATTATCAATGTCATATTATTCATCATTCTGTTTTTCCTGACAACTCCAGCCATTGTTGTTAACTTGTTCAATACCCTGTTTTCTAAACCTGAGACCATGAGTAAAATAACGTCTGTGATATTCGAGTTTCTGCCGACTTTGCTTCTCTGGACCATGGCCGCCATTATGCCCGCAATCGTTTCGTTCTCTGACAAGTTTCTGGCTCATTGGACAAAGTCGCAACAAAACTACTCTATAATGACCAAAACTGTCTCTTTCCTACTCCTGATGACTTTGATTCTTCCGTCACTGGGTCTTGCTAGTGCGGGGGCGTTCGTACGCTGGACATTCCACCATGAGAACGATACCATGCGATGGGACTGCGTTTTCCTGCCTGATAAAGGCGCGTTCTTCGTCAACTACGTCATCACCTCTGGCTTTATCGGAACCTCCCTTGAACTGATACGTTTCCCGGAACTGTTCCTTTATGTTTGGTATCTGTTGCAATCTAAATCGAAAGCCGAAAAGAGTTACGTAAAGCGAGCTATTCTGTACGAGTTTCCATTCGGCGTACACTACGCGTGGAGCATAGCGATTTTCTCGATTACCATGGTGTATAGCCTCGCGTGTCCTCTGATTGCGCCCTTTGGGTTGATCTACATGATGCTGAAGCATGTAGGAGACAAGCATAACTTGTTCTTTGCGTACGGGCCTTGTGATATGAGTGGAGTTGGTGGCGGCCGCATTCATTCCTCCGCTGTTCGGCTAATTAGAATATCCGTCCTTCTTCTTCTCGTGAATATGGCTGCGTGGGCAGGTCTGCGAGCCGGCTTCGAAGCTCGAACTATCATTCTAATCATGGCATCTATCGTCGCTTTCGGAACCTTCTTGTTGCTGAGTCCTTTCCCAAGCTGCACTCCTCCCGCGCCTTTGCAGGAAGAGTCGAGCATCAGATTGACAGAGTACGTAGCTCCCGTGCTCAACAAGCCCATTGATACCCCTATTAGTACGACGCCCACTACGCCAGATTACGGAGCGTCATCACCCGTCACCACTCACTCCTACAGCCCGGGTCCAATCAACATATAAATACAGAAATCTAGTGAAAATTCCCCATTGTAAATTATCTTCTAATTGCCTTTATCCACGATACGATGTATCATGCGATAAACGAAAATTGTGATGTTTAAAATGAATTATGTTGGTTTGATATCCGCGAAACGGAGGATAGTGTTTTATATTAATGTAAATAACTGATAATGCAATATTTTTATATACCTTATGCTAGGAATAACATTAATAGTAGCTGACTGAGATCTTATGTTCAGATCTTATTTACATTAAACAAAGTTTTTTTTTCCACATTACTTGATGACTCTTCTAGACCCCAGAATTTACCCCTAGTTATGAAAAGGGAGCTCCCATTTTCTTCATTCATCCTACATAAATATGTAAACAGAGGGAATTACATAATTTATAAGCTGCTTGTGAGAACCTTGAACCAAGTGCCTTTGTTTTATACACAACAAACATGGAACTAGTTTTTTCAAATGCATAATATTAAATTAACACGTTTCTAAGTATGGCCAGCCCATGGGTATGCTTTTAAAGTTAATTCTAATATATGACTATTTACTGTGTAAACCTATTTAAAGGTTTGGGCATAAGATATCAGCTTGTAGGTACCAATTTTAATTGTGATTGTTTTATGGCTGTCTAATTGTTTTGCCTACTTATTTATAGATGCTTATTGTTAACAGACACCATTTGTAGGTATGTACCTAATTGTGATGTTTCGTTTGTATTTATTTTAGGAAAATATTGCCTCAATTATATAAAGTTTTTACTGTATTTGATTTTCCTTAACATTAGCAGTGATTGTTTAGGATTGCGTGATCAATTTTGTAGCTATGGAACTTATGTTTTCGAGAGGGAGGCTTATGTTTTCAGTGACGCGACGGCACCATTTTCCTGGTTTTTTTTATTTTTTCTGTTTTATTTTACCTTTACAAGAAAATGTTGAACGAGGTAGGTATGACAGGTAGAGTGCCTGCTTGTAGGTGGATACAGTGGAGGTTATGTGGCAGAGCCAGTAAAATTATATTTTCATCAAAGCTATGCTAATAAGAAATTTTGCTCTATGTCATTTAAATTGTACATGTGTTTTAATGGAACCGTCCACATTTTATCATATATTAGCACCATGCCATACTTAATTGGTGAGGCATTGAAACTGTATTTTAGCACTTCATTGGATTTTCCGAGCCTACAGCTCCACAGTCGCATTTTACCATAACGTATGAGTGAACATAAATATTATTATAAGATTAGGAGTCGTTTGTTTTTCATTGCGAGTTGCAAAGTTGCATGAGTCTAAATTAATTGGTCTTTGATTGAAGAGTACTTACTCATATGTTATGAGGAATCGTGGACGACATTGTGCAGTCTGTATATACCTAGATAGGTAGGTATTTTATAGGCTTCGTATGCAAAGGGCGATTTAATGATTGTTTTGAAATAGGTCAATTTTGTGATATAGAAAACCAAATAGTACTACTCTATATAGGAATTAATATTCCATTATAGATTCAATTTAGTATTGAGAATTTAGTGATTCATTAATTAAGTAAATCCAAACCGAGGGCGTTAGTATTATTGATTACCTATTCTGTGCCCAGGGGTTCATTTCTAAGATTTGTTAGTTATCAAAAAAATACCATATGTTTACAAATCTCTACCTACTGTTAAAATATTATGGTTCAACAAAGGCAGGGGCAGAGTGTCCTAGGTATGAGTAATTATCTATTTACCTAAGTTTTTCGAAGATAACGTGAGTCAGAGCGAATTGAATTGCTCAGTTACATACAATACTATAGTTCGATGTATTTTGGTAGCGTCTTACCTGCAGGCTACCTAATTTAGACTAGCCATAATGTAACACAGTTATTCCATGAGCTATTTTGATACCGTAAAGTCTTGTCCACTAAGCAAGCTATGCCCTTGCCTATGAACAAGCTGAGAACTCATTACAACATAAATTAAAAATTGTGTTGTGATGATGCTGAATAAAATAATCATAGCTACCTATCTGTATGGATGGCATCTGGACTGGTTGTTACAATCCTTTGTGAGTAATACCGTACCTAACCTTAGTGGGTAAACTAAGTTATGCATGTCACGTACGTCTAATGACAATTTAATAAGCTGCTTGTGTTTGGAACACGATCAGCTTAAGAATTAATTGATCCTGCTAGGTATGTACCTTAATGGATTCGGAACGTCTAGTCGCATAAAAACTGCCAGGTACCTAACTTAATTCTTATTGAATAATGAAACGGCTTTTTCCTTCTTTATTACCATTTCTATTTCAAAATTCAGTTTTGATTTGGATTAAAATATACCTACGATATTTAAATGTTTTTACCTTTCTTGCCAATTTGCTTGATTTGGTACCTTCACTGCCAGACACCGCGGGTCGTTGGTCACCCGACATATTCGATGTCTTGCGAAGTGGTAGGCAAGTTCTTCTTTTACTATGTATTTATGTATACCTATGTAGATAGATCAGAGATTTAGACGTTCAGACGTACCTTTAACGATGCACTTGTGGTTATGTATTTGGTGCGAACTTACAAATGAACTTAAACGAACATTAACTGTAGGTACCTTCACCTACCTAGTATATGTAATAAGATAAGATAATTTATTTTTCAATTTCAGATGAAACTAAATTCTTTGCAACTTAACTAATACTTGAGTAACTTATAAACTAGAGACATTACTAGTATATTAAGATTGCTCTGGTCTTGAAATTAATAGGTACGTTAAATTTAAATGTGTCCCAAATCTCCTTTTGAACCTGCATATATTCATCTCTAATCGGTAAGACATTGACGCTGAGCCCGAAGTTATAGGCATTCATGGCGTAATTGGCCAACGCTTTGCTGATTAGAAGTGAAGACTGAAGAGTCAAGTCCCGCTGAATAGGAGTTTTTGGGACATATTTAAATTTAATAAACCACATTAGTGTTGTTTTCACTTTAAAATTAACAATATATTTAATATGTACTGGATAAAGTAGTTCGGCACGCAGTTCTGATTATCAAGTATTTGTTTGTTTTCGTATTTAAGATAGTAGGTAATGATACTTATGTTATGTACCTACCTACTTTCACCCTATCAGCTTTATTTTGTAGTCTATGTACTAACCTACATTATTTTGTTATTTATGTTATCGTTATTTGTCAGGCTTTTAGTAAATGTTTATACAGAAAGCTGTTTCATTGAATTCAATATTTCCCTGTTTCAATACTAATACAAAAACTTAAATAAAAAGTTTTATTGTTCATAAATTACTATTAACAATAATGATGTTGATGGACTTATAAAAATGGTGAATCAATTTATTGATAATGTTTTATGCAATTAATTACAGAGATGGATTGAAGAATAACAAATTTTAATGATCTCAGATGTTTCAGTCAAAAACTTAATAACATACAACATTACCAACAACATACATTACTAAAGGTCAAACTCAGAGATACTAGACCAGCCATCCAGCGCAACCAGCCATCTTTTAATGACCCATTAGCAACTCTGAGTATGGCAGTAGGTTACTAACTATTAATCTCTATCTAGTGGGATTTCTTAGGCTTAGATAGTTTTTCGTATTTGCTTTTAGAAGAGTACCATAAACCGAAAGGAATGGCTAGAGAAGGCAGGGTCATGACAGCAAATGCAGTCCAGTCTAGGATGTGCGATGAGAACTTGCGATCATAGTCCTTGAAGGCAACAATTGTACCTTCACCGGGAGAGCTGCTGAAGGCGAACTGGACCTGTAAATTAAAGAATAAGTGCTTGTATGAATTAAGCAAGTGGACTCCCTTTTCCACATTTGGACTCAAAGTTGGTCCATTATATGTGCCTTATCAGAGTAAATATTCTAGCCAGAAGCTTAACAACTGTTATTCTGAAAACATTTTGGTCTTTCATGTTATATAGTTCAATTGAGTATGAGTTGCGTGAACTTTCTCATTCATATTTTAATAGTTTCATCATCTTTGAACGGATCATTATGGCAAATATTGCAAAGTTGTCACTTGAGAAATAAATGAAAAAGATATGAAATAAAAAAAAACAATGAATAAACATTTTCTTTCTTTCCTATTTACTTTAAATATGAACCTTATCAGATGATTTTTTGACTATTGTTTGGTAGCAGACATTATAGTTGGGGCAAGCAGCTCAACATGCCCTCAATTGAATTTTTAATATGAATATACAAAGGCTTTGTAGTTTGTTTAACAGTCTAATGTACTAAAAAAAATGGTAATACCCTGGAAATACAAGAAACAATATGGTACTCTATACATGAGCCCATCATGTACCACTACTGGTACACATGCGCTAGTGCTTGGACTTGTCAGTTGCAGTTTCTACCTAGACTTGTGAACATTATACTTTTCTTTATTGTACACAAATAGACATTAGTGTTAAATGACATTCTGGTATATTTAACGGAACCCAATTTATGGTAACCACTTACCAACCATTGTGTTGTATGATGGTTTGCCTTTAGTAGTGCAAAAAAATATGCACTCAAAAAATGGAAGCAATAAGTATAATAATAATAATAATGCTGGATATTTTCTCACACATCATCTATCTCCAAACTAAGCATAACTTGTGTTATGGGAACTATATGACTGATATACTACTTATATACTTTTTTTTGTAAATACATTCATATTATACATAGAAAATACCCAGACCCGAGACAAATATTTGCAGATCATACAAACATTTGTCCCGTGGCGGGAATCGAACCTGCAACCTTCTCCATCACAGGCAGACCTTCGCCCACTACGTCAGAGTTCCACCACACCACAGAGTTTGTCAAGTATTATCATCATGACCTACTTACCCTGCTGGGTTCAATTTAAAATCTTAAACAAATTAGGTCTTTTCATTAAAAAATACAGAATAGAGAAATGTGACATCAACCAGTTTCAACTGTAATTAAAACCTTGGGTAAGTTGTCACAAGCTCACCTCAGTAGCCTCTTCGCTGGGCTTGTATGTGATCTCAGCTGATGAGAAGTTGAAATATCCATATCTACTGGACCTCACAGTAACAATATGGGAGACATTGGTCTGCGGGGCGATCCTGTCGATTTCCGCATTCAGCTGTCCTCCGACCACAGTAAATGCTTCAGGGTGGAAACCGTTGTCTATAAGCTTCACGTCAACAGCGGGTGCGGTGCCTACATTGTGCAGAGTGTACTTTATGAGGATATCCATGTTTTCAACCAAGTATTTGTTCAACACTTGTTTGGACACCAGCAGCCTCGCAATTGCCGGCTCGTCGTCAGCTGACACCGCTGCGGCGATGATGAGTATGAGAGATAGTAATTTCGCAGGCATTCTGTCTGAAATACACACAAAAATTGTTATTTGGAATACATCGCAGATCGGCACAAATTATACACAGAATTTTGTATGAAAACTACTCGTTACATGCGAGTAACGCATAAGATAACGAAATTTTTAGATAGAAGATATAGCCTACCTTTCTATTAGTCGTTTTTAACAAGTAAAATATGAAAGCCCGAGTGAAATTCAATTTGGGTGAACAAATACTAGACAAAAATACTGACAGATGTTCGGACGTGGCTGACGTTTCACTCCACGCACTCTAAATTATTGCCAGCAAAAATATAATTTATTACGTCATTAAGTCAGACACTTAAAACTTGAGATTGATGCTTTAGCTCACCACCAAAGATTAAAAAAATTTGATCCTTAGCCCACCACGCTATTTGAATACACAACTAACTAAAACTACAGTTCAAACAAAATAAAAATAATTAGTTTGTAACAGTATTGATAAAATCTTTAGGTCCCAAACTACAGTCTACACAGTAAACATTATTATAAGTTGTATAACTACCGGTCTTTATAAAAAAAGATAAACGCTGTAAAGATCGTCGTACAAATCGTACAATTATTTACCACCATTTTTACCTACGTCTCCCTCCCTCATTTCACTTCGTGATTATGGCTTGTGTTATATTAAAAACAAAAAGGCACCGAGGCTTCCGTATACTCTTGTAAGGTACAATGATTGGTACCAATCATTGCTCTAACGAAAAGATAAGTTCGACTGAAAGAAAAACTTAACTTTGTAGTTGAAAAAATGTTCGCCCATACATCACGGTCACGGTAATTCTAAACTGCGAGTTCCATTCATGTCATAGATTGACAAATTGTCGATTTTTGAATTGACGATTTTTTGATTTTTTCCTTTACTTGTAGTGTGAGACCTCGCTTCTTGCCAAATTTCATGATTCTATGCACAGATACTAAAATACTATACTAGTCAGTGGTAAGTTCTAGGTCAATGGAAATTATTAGGTTTTAATTTATAATCATAATTTTTATTTATCTTTTGACATGTAACATGTATTTAGAAACGTCAAACACAAAATTAAAAAGTACCTACGGTAGGTAACAAGTGTAACAAATCAGATAATTATTAATACGATTATTAGTTAACATCACAAAAAAAATGTTTATCAGCAAAAGCTTCATCAATTTTGTTATAGTTTTTAAAAATAAATTAATTTTTTACATACTTGTAACATTCAATGTCACTCTTATGTAAATAGGAATACAGTTATACAATTTAATAGACATAGAAATTAAACTTTTTCCTGTTTTTGCAATTAGTACGTGGCACTACAATGTTTTTCTTGCGTCTCGTGTTATAACTATGAGTGTCCTCTTTTATGTCATATGGCTTAGGTTTCCTCTTATGTATACTATATTTTGGTATATGTATGACACATGTCATGGTCATTATACCCAACTCTCTCAATTGATCTCTACAGGAGTCCATTCTTTTCAAACCTAATATGTAGATACCTAATTGAGCGCTTTTGGAGTACAAATATTTTATTTGACTCAGCGGCTGTACCCCAAAACATTATACCGAAGGTCATTAAGGAATGAAAGTAGGCGAAATATACATCCCTTGCAGCTTTAACACCACCAAGTTCCTTAATTTTTTTGATAGCTTAGGTTGCTGATCCCAATTTCTTTGTCAACTCTTCTATATGTACCACCCATGTCAAAGACACTACTACTACGGTACTAGGCAAAGACAAATCAATAAGTGTATTTTGTATCGATGCATGTGGTGTTTACTTGGTAGTGTCAATATAAAGGCATAAACGGCCGTATTTTTTATTGCGTTGACAGTTGGTTGCGTTTAATTTTTTTTACAGCTCTAAGGGATTCGCAAACATAAATATTTGTTATTAATAACATTTCAACATGATATAAAGAATACAAATACCCCCCTTTAATACGCATTCCCGAGATAAATGGTCTTGCAGACAGACATACTGTATCTTTACCGTATTTTTATTTTTTAGGTCGTCGTAATTTTCTATAATAACCGGATTTTAGGACAAGCAACACTGTAATTTTGACACAGGCAGTTGAAGACAATGTCAAGAAGTGAAGTGAATCAAATGAATTAAATGAAATGCTGTTTTTAACAGACGGCTGCAAAACCTGTGAAAATGTATTTTCTGAGGAATATTTCACAGTAAAGGAATTCTGTAGCATTGTGTTTAGTGATAGTGTAAATTATGACCGATAAAGAAGATAGTACCAATAAACCCGAAAATGAAAAACTAGATGACGAAGCTCTAGAAAAGTAAGCATTTTTTATATCTGAACACACGATTTACTTACACGGACTTCCTTCATAGATTACTAATTTACAGATTAGCCGTAGAGGAGCTTATGCGAGAAGCCGTGCAAGGCGCCGCTAGAGCAGAAATTGTCGGCCCCTCCGGTTGGGTCAAGGCATCCAAACAGAAAACCAACCAACGCTTCCTCGCCAACACGATACGCAATGTTGTGAGCTCTAACAAGTACCACTATTCGAAAACCAAGCGGCACTCGCACAGAAGGTCTGCGGATCGCGACCACCGCCCTGAACCCTCCATTCAAAAAGATAGAACCAAAAGAAAACACTAAAATGGAAGACTACAACATAGATGAAGTTTTAAAAAACATTTTTAACCATGAAGATCCCAATTGGAAACCTACAGATAAGATTCAGCTTATTGTTAAAGAACTAGAGTTCTGTAAGGGTGATTTAAGAACATTTTTAGGTTGTAGTGATTTTGATATACCAAATATACTGAAAGAGAGTGATGAACTGTGTTCTGAAAGCAACTTGCTGGTTGAAGATTTGAAAAAATGCAAAAATGATATAGAAATAGAAACTATGGCAGATATTGTCCAATCTATAGAAAACTATGAGCACCTTTCCAAAGAACTAAAGTCTATTACATTTGGAGAGTGTTTAGTGGACAATGTTATAGAATGTGGGAACTTAATGAAAGAATTTCATCAGGCTGTTGAGAGTGAAAGCTACTCATTGGCTGTTGAGTCATTGTGTAATACCCTTAATATTTTAGATAACCCTTCAGAGTGTTTCAATGATTTACAAGTTTCTGCTAAGACTAGAGAAATGGTGCAGTATGCATTGGATAATATAATTCAAAATCTGTATTCTGACTTTGATAATTTATTGAGCATATCTGTCAAGGATTCAGCAAGGAAGCGAATAATAACCATCACTTTGAACATAAAAGACAACAACCGATGCTTTGATATAGTAAATGCGCTATTTATCTGCAAAAAGATAAAAATTAAGATGCACCAATTTGCTGATATCCTGATGAAAGAAGTTCTGAAACCAATCATTCACTGTGGATGTTCAGTGGCAAATGAAAAAGATGAAATTTTGACAATAACAACATTCTGCAAAAACACTCAAATAATGCCATACACTGATGTCATAGATAATCACAAACAAGTGTTTCAAATACTCAGCAAAAAGCTGCGTTTTACTTTGGATGAAAATCAATCAATGTTTAGTTTGATTGGAGAACATCTGAGCGAAGAATATTGCAATGTATTAATGCATGAATGTTTTGTATACACCATTCCGAAAAACATTGCCGATTTAAAAAACTATGATCCAATTGCCAAAGATATTGCTAAGTTCCAGCATTATTTGGAAAGTATTGAATTCTTTCCACCAGATAGCAATTTATCAATACTGAGTTACATTAAAGATATTGAGAAGCACTTTGCTCGGTCGGCAGCCTGTCATTTGCTGGAGACCGCCCGCACAATAATGTTAAAAGATCTCAGTGCATCTATGTCTATAGGTGTGCTTGGGGTAGACAATTTCCCAGATGCAAATGCAAGTTCTAGTGATGGTGAAGCTTTGAGCAGATTGGAAAAGAATATTCCAAAGAGTTTGTTCTTCTTCCCAAGGTGTATGATATCAAAATCTGCTCAGGAGTTGCTGGATCACTTGTACACTATCATGGAGCAAGCTAGCCAATGCGAAGATGTTGTCTGCAAGAAGTTATATTGTGTTGCCAGGATGATCTTTGACCTGTACGAGGCAGTGGTGCCATATCACCATGAAAAGTATTTACAGACTATTCCTCAATATGTTGGTAAGTATTTACTTAATATTTATATATTTTTTAGAATTTGAGAGAATTGGAGATTCAAACTTGAACTTTATCAAGATTGAACCTCCAATTCTCTGAAAATGGTGATGAAAAACTTTGTAAGGAGCTCAAGAGATGAGTAAAAGTCATTAATTTATTCATTTAAATCACAAGGAAAAGAAAGGCAAGAAACAAGGCTGGTTATTCTTTTTAATGTTCCTTTTACAAAACAATATAACAATATTTTTAGATTGAGTTGGAGCAACTTCAATCCTAAGAGTTTTTATCATCTAGATAATCTGATATTTTATAGTATGCCTTTTTATTTGTTAATTACGTTTTTAAATTTGTTAACTGTCAATTTTCATCTTTATTATTATTATTATTATTATACTAAGGGACTGTTAATGCTAAGATAAGATAAAGTTAATTAAGTACCTGAAGTCACAAATATATCATATTGTACAGCTGTTTTTTACAGGTATTTACATAAATCAACTTATAGTAAAAAAAATTGTTTGAGTTTCCCTCTATTTTAAACTGGCCAAATTTCTGTAAACTCCTCTCCATCGCCTTATTTTTTTAAAATATTGTCGACACATTGGCTAAATTGTAAAACCCCAACCATAGAAGCCATAAACAAAAGTTGAAGTTGAAGTACAACAGTTTTGGTATTTCGTAACAATATTGGGATAGCATAGGTATCCAAACTAGGTAAAGACCTGTGTTATGGCATACCTATGCCATCCACTGGACAATGCTGAGATATAAATAAATAAATAAATAAATAATGCTAGACATTTTTCACACAGCATCATCTGGCCCCAAAGTAAGCAAAGCTTGTGTTATGGGAACTACATGACTGATACTACTTCAATATTTTTTATTTGTAAATACATACATATTATACATAGAAAACACTTAAATCCGAGACAAATATCTGCAATTACAAAAAATTGTCCCATGGCAGGAATCTATCCCGCAACCTTAAGCGTCTCAGGCGAGCCTTCGCCCCCTGAGCCACAGAGGTCAAATATGCTTCTTGAGATAGCTCCAATGACGACTTAACTCTGCTCTTAACTTAACTCTGACTTAGCTCTGCTTAGTTTGGGGCTAGATAATGCTGTTATATAAAAAAAATCTAAAAGTTAAGATCCAAGATTAATATTTACCACTTCCAACATTTTTCAGCCCTTTTCCACAACAACTGCATGTACCTAGCGCACAACCTGCTGACCTTCGGCGACAAGTGGGTGCAGTCGCTGGAAGGGCGTGAGGTCGACTACCCCATCTCGTTCATTGACCTGGTGCAAAAGCTCCGCGACCTGGGCTACACGCACTTGACCGTTCATATGCAGCAGCAGCGGAAGCAGATACTGGACAATTTACGCTCTTCTGGTAAGATTCTAGAGAGTAATAGAACTTAAATTATTGTGTTTTTTTTAAATATCTCAATACCATCCCTGAAGCAGGGAACGCATTAGCGTATTGACCTACGCACTTGCAACACCCCAGGGGTCTAGACAAATACCTCACGCTCACTTTTCCTTTCACGCTAACGCTAATTTGTTAAGGTAAAACTTGGCAGCTGTCACGTGACATTTCCACAGCTAATGTCATTCCCATACAATTCAATCTTTCCGCAGGCGTTAACGCCAAGAAAAAGTGGTATTTGTTTACTAGATCCACAGGTGATTGCAGATGGCAATAGGTGACGCTTGCGGTAAGATTGGTTTGTATGAAACATTAGCTGTGGAAATGTCACGTGTCTTCTGACAAACTTGCGTTAGCGTGATAGGAAAACTAAGCGAGAGGTGTTTGTCTAGAAGAGAGGTGTTTGTCTAGACCCCAGCTGATAAGATATATAGATGTCCTCATAGTCGTATTGTTTCTCCATTACAGATCTGAATTGCATAGTTTCAAAGGATGTGTTGGGTGACAACGCCGAGGCTGCTATAAGGCAGTGTCTAAGGCAGCTGCATTTGCTGAAGAACGTCTGGATTGGCGTCTTCCCGGGCAATGTCTTCACCAGGTAAATTAGGAGCACTCATATAACTGATAGACGACATCGGTGACGTGGCGTGCGAGTAGCCGGCTGGGACGCTAGAGGTGCTGGTTCGATTCAGGCTTCGGTACAAATATTTGTATGTTCTGCGGGTATTTATCTGGGTCTGTCGTGGAACCATGGTACTCACAGTACCTGATATCTACGATACCATCACCATCACCAAGCCTAAATTTTTGCATACTGTTCATCTTAACGAGAAAGATTACGGGAAAATAATTGCTGGGAAAAGACTTTTAATTTTAGGCATAAAAAATATTCTAGTTTCTGTAGCGCGCAATGTACAGCAGCGTGCGTGCTCCGTCCGACACACGCATGAGGCAAGGCCGTGGTGTGCGAATTGAGTTTGATATTCATTGCCTCTCTGCAAATTCAAATGCATTTATTGTAATTTGTTAAGAAAATTCGAAATGTTTGGTAATGTTTGTTTGGACGAAAGTTTAATAATAACGCATAAAATTCATTTCCATAGAGAACTAAAAAAAAATGTTGACTTTGACCTTTAATATCTCCAGAACCAGTGGATTCCCAGGTATAGTCTAGTAGAAAAAAAATATCCCCATGATGTATAGAATATGTGGCTTTCGGCTTGGTTATAGGTATTTTTACACCCTACATACATACATACATATAGTATGTATGTAGGTAGTAATGTTACGTTGACAACGTTTCTTTCGTGTTTTTAACCTAAATAGGAATTGCACGAAGTTTCGGCCGAAACTTCGGAATTACGGTTCGCGGTAGGCCCTCTGTGTCGGCACCTCTGATGTCGCAAGCGTCCATAGGTTACGGTAACCGCTTACCGACAGGTGGGCAGTATGCTTGTTTGCCACTGATTTTGACCATAATAAATATGTTTTTTTTTTCAGATTGATGGCAACACTAGTCAACATGTTCGCGGATGAGCTGATCGACCGTGTTTGTACGGTGGAGGATATCTCCGCAGAGATGGCGACACAGCTCAGCGATATGTACTCTCTCGTCGTTCAGAAAGCACCGGCATTGTTTGCGGTATGAATATTTAACAAGTACCTACTTGAAATAATAAATAATGCTGGACATTTTTCACACAGCATCATCTAGCCCTAAACTAAGCAGAGCTTGTATCATGGGAACTACATGACTGATATACTTCTTATATATTTTTACCATAAAAATAAACAAACAGAGAGCATCATACACAAATACATTTTTTTTTAAAAATTTGGTTTCTTTTTTGATATAAAATGTATGATAATAAATACATAAATGTATGATATCTATGGGTCTAAAGTTGATGGAACACATTCAAAATTGAAATTTTATAAATATTAATTTAGCCAAGGCACCCAGAACAAACTAAACAACTTGATTGAACTAAAAACAAAGACGCAGCGCAGTTTTTTGTATCAATAGATGTTCTAAATGATCACCTCCTTCAGATTTGCCTAAGTGGCCCTAAAAAAACTCACCTGTATAAAAACTGAAACTGAATTTCGGGAAGAGCTCGGAAAAAACTGCGAGATTCGATTCCTGAACTATTTATTATACAAATTTGTACGGAACCCTTGGTGGGCGAGTTCGACTCGCACTTGTCCGGTTTTTTTTAATACCGCCACAGTAAGTAGTTACCGTAACCTGTGGACTCTTGCAACACCAAAGGCATCACATGCGTGTTGCAAACCCTTTTTAAACAACGGCCTTTCTGAAGAATATCTTCTCTTGGCTTGTAGTATTCAAACGAATACATGATATTTATTATTTTCAGAGCCCATCAGATCTGGAGAACCATGTGAAGTCCTGGATAAAGCTGGAAGCGCTGATCATCGTGCTGCGAGGTACCCTCAAGGACATTGACGTTCTCTGGGCCGACGGCCGCGGCCCGCTCGCCAAACACTTCAGGATAGACGAACTGCGGAGCCTTATCAAAGCACTGTTCCAGAACACGCAGATTCGCGCCAATTTACTCTCTAAAATCAAATGATTAGCATTTAAAATTCTATATGGTTAGCTATTCAGCTGAAGGTCTGGAATACCGAAGCTATGCCAAGATTATTTACTGGAATTCTCAGGGCATCGAACTGGATTGGGTCGATGATAGAACAACAGAAGCTAAGCCAAGAATTCTCAGGATAACGAACTGGATTGGGCCTGCCGAGGACAGCACAACAGAAGCTACGTCAAGATTATTGTCTGGAATTCTCAGGATATTGAACTGGATGGGGCCGAGGATTACGAAATTAGTGGCATGCATTATGGCACTATTTACTAAGATATATATACTCAAAAATAGATTATCAGCTGGAATGGTATTAACCTGGGAATAGGGTATTAGTAATTATAGTTCACAATTACATTTATATGTATTTAAGAAGAGTCACTTTTATCATGAAAATAAATTTTGGGTAGTCAAATAAGTTGATTCATAAATAAATTTATCTCTGATTAAATTATTCCAATAGTATTATGTACCATACTTTACCATGTTAAAGTTGAATTACATGTGTTGAATTAAGAAACTTTTTTCAACCTACCTACATTTTTATTATTGTTCCACAATTTATAAATAACCATGAGCAGTCTTCATGAATTTTCTACCTTCCAGCCAATCTACTAAGTGATAATTAAGAAAAGAAAGAGTCGCATCACATACATCCATAAGCTTTGCTTAGGGATGCGATATTAAGAATAAGTATCTTAATAAGTCATAGAATATGTAGAATTATACAAAGTTTATTGCTAACAAGCTATTAGAAAAGGCGTTGTTGTTGCGTTTATAGAGAAAAAAAATCACTACGTAGTTGTCTGCAGTTTATTTACTGTAGATTTTATAAGGTTGAGCACTGATCTTTTTTAGCTGAAAATACCTAAGCTACTACGTATTTTTTACTTGCTATTGATGTTATGTTTACATAGTAAAGGGTAAATATATTTATTTTCTTTCTAAAAATCTCTGCAACGTCGTGACCTTAAATATCTGAGCTTCTACTTTTAATCTGGGTATCACGCAGGTGAAGCCGTTGCTTAATATAAAAAGCGCCGAAATATAGCGCCGCCATAATATAATGCCGTGGCTAAGCTAGCCTATACTACTTATTTAGATATTTTTTACGATACTAACTGAGGGTCATTGTTGGGATGCATAATTTAAAAGTACTCTGTGGATGCATCTTATCGAGCACACAATCCCTCGATGTGGGGACGACTAACCTACTCTGTATAAGAAATAACTTCTACGTTTAATGCTGCGCAGCAGTCACTGTCAGTGTCAGTCAATAGACAAGCAAGTGTCAAAAATAAAAAAAATAGAAGGCACCAAAAACAACCTAAAATTTTCTAAAAACCGTAGCAATTTCGTAAATAATGATGAAAATTATTTGAAAATGAATACCATTAAAGTTATACTGCAACCCCGGGCCATCGGGAAGCTTTCCACTCGTGCTTTTGCTACCACCAAGAAGAAAATACCGGATCCTGATGAAGAGGAACAGTTGCCAAGTAAATCGTTATTTGCTATAAATAACGTTACTATTCTGAGCTTTTGCGCTAGAAATCGGAGGACCCTAAAACAAAACGAATATTCTATTAGTTAGTTGCTAAAGTTCACTAAACTAAAGGTAGTGGTTAGTTCCTCTAAAGTTCTAACACACCATTATTAAACCAAACCAAATGTATACCTAGATTCACTATAATCTACTCCTCGTAGTTCATAGCTTGACTAGCTTTGCAAAGACCAAAATTATGCAAATGTTCTGACTGAACATTTGAAAATTTTTCAGTATTTAAGTATCCTGTAAGCAAGAGCTCTGACCGGCGCATGTATGTGTGGGGCATGGCCGAGACGGGGGCACTAGGCCTGCACCAGCCGCGCGGTAAGCGAGGCAAGAAGGACTATAAGTATGACTTCAAGTTTGCTTGGCATCCTATGCGGTCCAGCTTTGCTGAAAGGTTTGATGTAAGTGGCTTCTTTTAAAGATTTATTTAGGTAGTTTGGTCCTGATTAAACCTTTTTGACACATGCTTTAGGCTTGTCTGTCTGTTTATTTTGTTGGTGAACAAAAGGCTTAGGAAGTTATATAGATGTTGTTTTCCATATCTACAGTAAACATTTAGTACTTTAGTGTCTTTTTTAACAACTGAAAATAATGTTGTATTGGCGAAATTGTGGCCATATATTTGTTTTATTATGTTTGAGTAGTACTGACATAGTATCGCTCAAACATTGTTATTTTCTTGTTGTTTATCAAACATTGTTACAAAGCTTTGATGATTTGGCAGTCCTTGCCAGGAAGTTTAACTGATACTGCAGGTCCTTGCCTATTATTAATCTTATAAATGCTTGAATGCTGAACCTTTATCTAATAGTATCCAACAGATACTATTAGATAAAGGCAAAGTCCTAACTTTCCCTATTTTTATGACTGGCAAATTACACACTTTTAGCATGTTTTTATCACCTTCAATAGTCTGTCAAAGTCCAATACCAGATATAGGCCTCCCCTAAAGATTACCATGATCGAGCCACCTCGAACCACTGACTTCCCCCAAGCATGTTAAACATGCTATTTTCATAAATATTGCAACATTACAGATAACCCATGCAGCCTGTGGCTATGGCTTCACAGTAGCCTCCATCAAGACAACAGAGCAGCACAAAGTATTTGGCACTGGGATAAACACAGACTCTCAGATCGGCTACCATTCTCCCAGGAGGGGTCATCCTTTGGAGCTACTGGTCAGCCCTGCACCAATTTATATTCCTTACAAGAGCTTGGAGACTAAGGTAAACATTATTTTCCAAGGAATTAATGAATTAAAATACTTTTCTTGCTGCACATGTTCTGCTGAGAATAAGTGACACATATTCCTATTAATACACTTTGATTTTGCTTACATTTCACACACAACTTGCAAAATTATAAAAAAACTGTTTTCATTTGCTATATTTAAATTTTTTAAATATGATATCCATATTAGTATCGATTCCAAAATAATTTGCTTGTTGTAACTATAAAGTTGGGTGATACATCAATCCATTTGTGGAGTTCTGATTGTAATTTTCATTTGCCTGTATTTGAGCCAAGTAGAGTTGCCTCAAAAGTTGGACCAACTTTGGCCAAGTTTATGTCATATTGCAGAAAATTAACTTGACATGATCACTTTGTTGCATGCTACACATAGAACTTATTGGGCTACCATTTTACAGGTAATCGGAATAGATGCAGGCCGAGCCCACACTGCAATACTAACAGACACAGAAGGAGTGTTTACACTTGGCAACAATGCGTACGGACAGTGCGGCAGAAAGATCAATGCCAATGAGGAATACAGAGGCAGCATGGTCTCCCACAATATAAAACGACTGGGCAAGGAGAATATAACAGATGTTGTTTGCGGGCAGGATCATACGTAAGTCAAGACCTTTTTCAAGACTTACTCATTGACTGAGCATTGAAATGATCATGGTTTGGTGTCACTTTAGGATATTATTAGACTATACCACATACTTAACTATTCTCCTGCTTTCGATTCGTTAACCGTTAACTGTAGTAAAGTTATATTGTTTTTAAAGTGTGAACGCACACTAATGGAAAATCTCATGATATTTCGGGCAAAGCAACGCGCGCTTCGAAAATAAACGGCATTCGATATTTTTGGAATATGATAAAAGCTTTTGCTGCCAAATAAAACGAATAAATATTTTCAGTCTGTTCGTAACAGAGTCGGGCAAGGTGTTCTCCTGCGGCTGGGGCGCCGACGGACAGACGGGGCTGGGCACCTACGAGAGCCAGGAGCACCCGGCGCCCGTGCGCGGTGACGTCACCACTGAGAAGATAGTGCGCGTCGCTTCTACCGGCGACTGCGTGTTAGCACTCAATGGTGAGTTTACACTGCACTAATTCTTATTCAAGTGGGGATAACTAAGATCTGCACTGACGTTCCGCTAGGGGTGTATTGTGCATTATCCCCCTTCTAACCTGACCCCAACCAGCCATATCTTTGAAATAGCGGAATGAAGACAGCAGTGTTCCAGTATCACTCCCTCCATTTAAACTGGAGGGAGTATGAAGCGACCAGAGTTAACCCATAGTGTGTTCGGGTCCAGCCAAGGTTGAATTTGAGGAATATTATAAAATCTTATTAAACTACACCTTCAAGTTTTTCTATCCACATTAAAGGTACAAATAGGCTTTTAGTAGTAAAAACTATTTAGTAGTTTATTACTCAAAACTTTATTACTTTTGCCTTATTTTTAGGGATTTGATCAATGTGAAGCGTCCAACCTGACGTGGATGCGTCACATTGATCAAATCCCCGCGTGTGGATGTCTGACTGACGGATCAATATTGCAGATAACGGCGAACTTTTCGGATGGGGTAACTCGGAATACGGCCAAGTGCCGATGGCGACGGCACAGCATCAGGTCAACATGTCTTACTCGCTGTTAGGATTCACGAAGGGACTCGGCAAGATCGTGGATGTCGCGTCAGGAGGTTCATTCTGCATGATTTGTAATGGTACGTATTTTGAAGAAGTTCATGGGAGTAGCAAAAGCTTTATACCTGGTACCTGTTTGTGCTTCATAACTTGAATTTCTCTTGAACATTTAAGAAACAGAGGGCTGTATGTACTCATGAATATTCATATTGTAATGATCCAAACTTTGGGTTTAAAAACTGCCTGAAGGCTTTCATCATCCGTCCTAACTAAAACCTAATAATATACCATCTTTGGAACATAATCTCACCTGATGGTAAGTGATGATATGGCCGGAGATGATATCATGATTGTGTTCAATCATGATATCATCTGCGGCATCGGCACATTCCGGCACATTCTAGATTCTCTTTAAGTCAAGTTAAAGGCAAAGTATTCACTCCTGCCTAAGAGTACCAGATGTGTTCCGTTCTTTCGCCCTTTGTTTCGTCATGTTATGTTATTATGGATGAAGTCTCTTTCCTCTATGGAAACTTTAAAAAAATGAGACATCATTGTTTAACAACTTTAATTGGAACCCAGGGTTAATTATCACAAGTTTTCTTGGATTTCAGAGAATGGTGATGTCTTCGTATGGGGCTTTGGACTACTTGGCTTGGGGCCCAACGTCCAGCACACTGCCAAACCAAAACAAATCCCACCAGCTCTCTTCGGCAGAAATGAATTCAATCCTGAATGCAGAGTGGAGAAAGTAGCCTGTGGAATCTCACATCTAGCAGCCATCACAAACAATGGGGACCTATACATGTGGGGCAGAAACAGGCATGGCTGCCTCGGACTAGGGAATAAGATGGACCAGCATTTCCCCCTAAGGGTGTCCATAGGAGCCCATGTATTAAATGTGAAGTGTAGTGTAGACCATACAGTAGCAATATGTAAACCGTTTATGTGATTTGTTAAGTTATAAAGACTGTTATGTTTTATGTTGTAATAAAATGTTTAGGTGTATTGTCTTGTTTTTTTGGCTGCTCAAAAGAAAACTTCAAATAATAATCTTATTCTATATTATGAATCTTTATTTATATTTTCATAGAATGACTATGACAGTTTGTACTGTTTAATTCTTACATTTATGGTAATGGAACTCTGTTAGTTGGACATATCTTGATCACCTTTTTCAATATTCACAATGTTTATCAACCTGATAAACAAATAATTTTCATTTGAGTTTAGAATTTTTCACACCCATTTCAATTCCAGTCTATAAATGCCTATTTATTTTTATTTTTTGTTAATAAATTTAAATCTGCAATCGGCCATAATCAGATGTTATCTGGATGGATGGATGAGGTATGTTTGGGTGTGATTCCTTTAAACAGCACCGTAAATTGCTCGAAACTACTTAGTTTCTCTGATCTAATTCCAGTATTTGCCATCTTTTTAGGTGTGATATATCATCTTGTATGTTAAGCAGATTTTTAGCCAATTCATTTGTATGCCTGTTGAGTCTTTGTATTTTCCCATGTTTTTGATAACTTCTTCCTTGACGGTCAGCATCTTGCAAGACAGCAAATGTCGATTGAATGAGAAAGATTCAATACAATTTAATTATCCTTCAGGACTAATGTTTGCATGTTCTGCAGATAAGTATTTGTTCCAAGTCTGAGTGTTTTGGAACCATGGTAATCAGTTCCTGATACCCATACAACGGAATCCTAGTGTTGGTTCAGGAATATGTATGAGACTGTTGGGTGTTATTTATTCTCTTCCAATACCATAATAACTATTGTTTACACTCATCATGAAAAGGCTCAAGCGTGCGGAAGTCTCGCCAAGCAGGTGGTAGGAGAGAAGTGTGGTGCAGGTGGCATCCACACCTCTTGCATGGCTCACTAAACAGATTCACATAACTGTGCAACCATGTCATGAATGATCTAACTGCTAGCTCGGGTAAAGTAGGAGAATAGAAATGCAGCATAGCAGCATGTGCATTTTCTGTCACCTTCCTGAATACATGGTGCCGAGATTCTGTCCATAGGTCTAATGTTTCACCGTAGCCTTTCACCATAACCCATTCCATCAACAAACCTTTGAAGGCGACTACAGCTTTCAGAACATGGCTGAGATTGATCTGTACTACTGCATTACTTGCGAAGGGTCTTGAGATTGTGATTTTCATATCATTGTATGATCGGTCTATGTTGTTGATGACGTTATCGACTTGAACCGGCGCGACGTTGTGATTGCTTTGTAGTTTCCCGCGTCGTTTCGTGCTGCCAGAGTTGATGTAGGATCTTTTTAATGAGTTTTGGCTGAGAAGCGTGTGTGCGAAGGAACTGTATTCGTGGATTTTGTCAGTCCATTTGTAGCTGTTCACTAGTTGTGTGTACAGGGCTTGCCGATCTTGCGTCGTCTCTTGGCTGAGGTACGTTGTGTTGCCCAAGTTAAATGGAGCGGTGGGTGTTGGTAATCCATTTACAGTTTGTTCTAAATCCCGTAAGTTTATGTTGACGTTGTTCAAGAGCTCTTGCAGTTCGAGTAGGAATTTATCTTTGCCGTCTTCGCCGTGGTCAGCCCGGAGCCCGTTGGATAAAGTTTCGAATACATGACTGACGCTCGATCGCAAGGTTCTGAGTGCGTTGAGGCCAGAATTTAACTGGTCCACGTTGATGGCTTGGTTCATTGTTAGCGACTTGATTATTTCTTTAATTTATTTAGGAACTTTAACTTTGTTTTAATAGGTTTATATATGAGACTATCGTCCAAGCACGCAAACCCAAAACAAAACAAATGTCAATTAAATGTCATTCATTCGAATGAAATTAACGATGACATTCTACCATCAACTAATTCCGAAGTTATTTTCTATCATTAAACCGACCATATACTTATTTTCACACCTTTGTATTGTTTAGGAATGTATCATGGATCAAACGGACACTGGCAGAATTGTGACAACTAGCCACAGAAGCCATAATCAAGATGTTGAAGTTGACAAAATAATTTGCATTTAACAACAAGAGGATAAAACATTGCGTTCCATTAGGTTAGGTATGCACGCAACTTATGGTAGCGCTGGAAACTAAATTGTTAATTTTATTGACGCTAACTAGATGGCGGCACTATAAGATGAAGTTAGTAGGGAAATTATCTAGATGGCGTTAGTCTCTAGTTCATTGCAACTTCTCTTCTGCAGAGGGTTACGTTTTTGAACAATCTCTCTCATATTTTAAACAATGCCTCTTCCTTCTGGCTGGGCTCGTCGGGAACGCATTTCGTATTTAATGCTCTTTACATAGCACTTCGCTGAAACTTTTAGTATGCAAATTTGTAATTCCTCTATTTTGCGCTTGGTCGTCTCGGCTGCCTTTAATCTCTTGCAAGTGGCCGGCAGCGCCTGATAGGTTTTAAATAGCTATTTAACATAACGATATACCTATTATCTACACAGGACAAAATCATTTTACAAAGAGAGTATCACATTTTACGTACCTACCTAGGTTTTATTATCTAGTTTACCTATGAAACTAGCCCAAACTATCTAGGTGTAGATAGTTAGATATAGATAGTCTAGGTAAACTATCTAACTATCTAGGGTATTAATTCTTTATTGCACAAAAAAATGAGTGTACAGGTAGGTGGGCTTAATGCTAAAAGCATTTTCTACCTGCCAACCTCACAGGGTACTAGGGGTGTAGGGGGGTAGGGTACTAGGTATGTATCTTAATCATCAGTTTCGTATGCATTTTTTTCGTTCCTTAGTATTGTCCTTTAAAAATATCTTTGCCAAGATAATTTTGGTAAAATTTTGTGGCTCCTTTGCTTAAAATACTTTTTTGTTAAACATTCTACCCAAAATTGAGGCCCACTTTATTGTATTTGCGATTGTAACTTCGCCTTCACGGCTACATGGAGTAAGCTACGCTGCTACGCCGCAACATTGCTACAGCCCTAGACTGCTACGCCGTTACGCCGCTACGGTGCTACAATATCTACGCTGCTACAGCTCTACACTGCTTACTACGGTGCTACGGTATTATATAGTGCTACGTGATGTACTATGTAGACTCGCTACCCATGTACTACTCGGAATAAAATTTAATGACAGTGAAGATTAATTTTGTACCTACAGACATTGCAAAAATACCATTTGTTTTCCGATACTGTTTGAATAAAAATGTTACTCTTGTCAAATTATACGTATCTTACTATCTTACCAATATTATAAATGCAAAGTTTAGAATGTTTTTTGCTCTTTATCTCCGTAAAGGCTAAACCGATTTGTTTGAAGAATCGAATATTTCGTCTGTTCGAATATTTCGAACAGACTGGTAACGATCACGTGGCTTAGTTACCGATATTATAAATGCGAAAGTTTAAATGTTGGATGTTTTTTGCTCCATACCTCCGTAAAGGCTAAATCGATTTGTTTGAAGAATCTATTTCGAACAGACTGGTAACGATCACGTGGCTTAGTTAGTAGTTTTTATATTAGCCCCTGCGTACCAAGCGGCAGGTCGCTGGTTTGAATCCCGCCGAGCGGTTGTAATTTTGCGATCTGTACGATATTTGGAACAGGTATGTGAATACCTGAATATAATAACAAGGGTAGATAGATAGAAAATGCTTGATTGCACAAGATAAAACAAGTACATAGGCGAACTTAATGCTAATTAGCATTTTCTTCCAGCTAACCTTTGTGTTATGAAGAGTGGAGCGGTAGTGTGTTTGGCTGATTACCAAAATAAGAGAACAATTTATTAAATAAAATAACTAGCTACTTAAAATAGAAGTAAACTACTTAAATAAAACGATAAATAATTCATACTTAAATAAATACATCCAAATATATATTTAGATACATACAAATATAATCTAAATGCTCAATTTATTCTTCATTTAATTTATTATTTACCATGCGAACAAAACATTGGGCAGGGGCTAGTGAAATAATATTATATGAAAAAACCACACAAACTGATATAGCTCTTCAATTCCATACGAAACGTCAATAAATCAAATTTCAATTCCGACGCAAACAAAACATCAATAAGCACCTAACACTACATCACCAACTCAAAGAGCCCACATTACTTCACTATGATATACTTTTATGGTATCTCGGATTCGCCTGTCGGGATCTCGCGTATAAATTCGAGAATAGGCATAAATTGTACTGCCCTGTCTCTCACGGAGTCGAACCCGAAAATTTTATCATAAAGGACGTACGGGCATCAACCCTACATTTGCATAGCCTTCGTTTTATTTGTACTGAGTCTCTGCTAGGGGTGCCAACTTTCAAAAAGCTCCTAATTCGAAGTGCTGGAACGTAGAAAACAAGAAAATCGATGAGCAGGCAAGAGAGTTGTGATTTTACACAGAGCTTTTTAATCGAACTTTGGTTTTATGCATCTATAGTAATAAATAAATAAATAAATAATGCTGGACAATCCACACAGCATCATCTAGCCCCAAACTAAGCAGAGCTTGTGTTATGGGTACTAGATGACTGATATACTTAATACAATACATTACATAGATAGATATTTTTTTATTATACATAGAGAATACCCAGAACACCCGGAACAAATATTTGCAGATCGTACAAACATTTGTCCCAGGGCGGGAATCGAACCCGCAACCTCCTGTGTCGCAGGCGGACCTTCGCCCACCGCGCCACGTCGGTCGTCAAAATAGTGTATTTAGAATCAACCTAACTAACTATTGGACCAACTTTAATTATCTAGTCGTGTATTTACTTTATTTTTTTTTGTGTTGCAAAAGCTTATCGCGGATGACCCTCAAATTCATACATCTTGGGGCACAGTAGTGCCCCCGCCAAGACGAGCAAATAAAGCAAGGCACTAGGAACCAGCTTTTTCTCAAAGCGTTTTGTCGTATTTTCAAAGCCTCACAGTTTCGCCCTGGATAATACTAGAGAGCCCAAATTCTCAGGAATCTGTAGTTAGTCGATTTATAAAATACATTAGGTTTCATTTGTCTAGCTTATATACTTAAGATTTTATTCATACCTTAAATACCACGGTTTTGTTTCTCACTCACTCACTCTTCTATCAAAACCTCAAAGGTACTTCTCCAAGTCCTAGAAAGCTGAAATTTGCTATGGATCCTAGGATAAGGACAAAAATAAAAAAATAAGAAATCTGTAACTTTCACCCTCCGACCCACATAAAGGGGGGTGCAAGTCTGTATATAAAATTTCTTATGGATAGGTACTTCCATTTGTTATGAAAGCTAGATTAGTATATAATCAACGAAAAAGAGAGCGGGCTATGGGTTATGAATATGAAGAAAGGACAGTATAAAACATCCGAAAAGAAATGAAATCCCACCAAAAACATTTCATGTAAATTAGGTTGCCCAGACTCACAAGCTCATACCGTTATTTTAAAAAGTTATCAGATCTCATGAAGATACAAGTCTACATCTTCTACAAACTCTACATCTTGATCCGTACGTGGCACAGACACTCCCATGAACTTTTATGGTAAGAAATTAAGTTAATGATCTTTAATTTTGTACTCTGCAAAGCTCTATAAAACGGCCAAGCCATACATTCTGACCAAATGAAGGGGTTAGGGCAAAGTTAGGGCTCAGGTGCCCTTCATGAGATCTGATAACTTTTTAGGAGTGAAAGCATTATGAGCTTGTGAGTCTTGGCAACCTATTTTACATGAAATGTTTTTGGTGGGATCGTTTTGAGCATGTGTTAAGCTCACATAAATTAACGACCTTTGGATCGGAAGTCAGAGTACATCTATTCAAAATCTCACAATATACATTAGTAAATATCCTGATTAGTAAAGATCACAGTTTAAAAAGTTTTGTGAAGATAAATAAACACATACTTAATCGTGACTGTATTGTAGATGGATGCATTGTAGATGGATGTATTGTAGATATCAGAAACTACAAGTACCATAGAACCATAAAATCAGACCCAGAAAAAAAATATGAAATATTGAAGTATATGCAAACATTTGTCCCACAGCGGGAATTGAACCCAAACCTTTAGATAAGTTTTTAGCTATAGTATTCCAAAAGCCTTTTTTCTTTCTTGAAATTAAAGCCTACGCTCGAACCCTGGCGACTGAATCGTTACGTTATTTGTAAATTTATGAAGTACTTTGTGATGTTTTTAAAAGCGTAGCTGAAGTGGTTTTTCTGCTTGGGGCTTTTGTTGCGAATCTGAAATATGAAGTGTAACGTAAAATTATTTACCCAAGTTCATATTAAAAAGAAAAGTTAATTTATCAAGTATTTGGAACTCTCTTTGCCATGGAATTTTTTTTTTATTTATTTATCTTAACAATTTTCGTAAATACATACACAAAACAAATATATAAATGCGAATGTATATGTATTTTTGTATATGTATTTATTTTCTCTCAATAAAACGGTAGCTTAAACCAATAATATTTAAAAATAGTCATTTATAAATAAAGTTAAATAATTTATTTATAATCAATATTATTTATATCTATCTATGTAATGTATTTTATTAAGTATATCAGTCATCTAGTACCCATAACACAAGCTCTGCTTATCTTGGGGCTAGATGATGCTGTGTGGATTGTCCAGCATTATTTATTTATTTATTTAATATAATCAATAAGGTTTATGATTTATCTTTTAATAAAATGTTAAAAGATAAATCATGTTATACGGAAGTTTATTGCTAAGAATTTTCGTAACAACTAAACTGATTGAGATGAAATTTGGAATAGTCATGAAAAACACAAAAACCTATTCCTTTACCTAGGCACAATTTTTCCAGGTATCACGCAAGGGAAGCCGTGTGAAGGAGCTAGTTAATTTATAAATGCGGTATTTGAAATTACAATTTGCTATATATTTTTGCCAAAGACAACCAGTTAATTAGTTGTGAACTTTTCAAAGTAATATTTATCTCGGCGAGCAGTGCTTCTGTCAATAACCTGCCTTAGCAGGGCTGGGCTGGGCAGGGTAGGGTAGGACAGGGTAGGGCAGAGCGGAGCGGCGTAATTGCAAAGGTCGACAAACGTAACGCCTCAAATAACACAATTGCTCGGGTTTTAACTGATTACAATAAAACTGAATGATAAAATTTTAATGCGAACCATTTGTGTGAATGTTATCATTTGAAAAAGTACCCAAGTACTATTCCAAATTAGATTATATAGCTTTGTTGGAATTGGATATTTTATTTAGTTTACAAAGCTCGTTTAAATGAATGTGATTCTCCCTTGAGAATTTACTCTTTGATGTTTGTAGATTTTTTTTATGAACTTTAAATGATCAGTAAGATCAGTTAAGATATTTCACACAAGAGATGAGACATCAAGGCAAAACTGGTCGCTAAAGGCAGAGATAAATTCTACTCAAGAACAATAATTGTAAATTTTTCCTAAGTTAAAATTGAGATGAAAGCGTATCGAAAGTGAACTCGTACGATACTATCACACAGAGGAGATCACTCATCTTTAATTTTTTTAACATGTTTTTGTATACTTTTTTTTTTTATTTTAACATTAAAGTATTTTTATTCATACTATATCGAGGCTTTGTTGTAAAATAATTACGAGAATTGTCTCAGGTGTAGTCGCGAGACGGGTGAATCCAGGCGGGCGTGGGCCTCGGTTCGCTACGCAGCCCGGCAGGCGCGGGCGGCCCCGCGGCAGGCGGCAGGCGGCAGGCTTGCACCGACCTTGGGCGCGCTGCCCCAGTTCCCGGCCGGATCGAGCGCGCGCTGCTCGCATCCAGCCTCCGCCGCGCGACACTCCAACAAACTTACGAGTCGCCGATCGGAGAGATTTATTGAGTGATTAGTTCGCGGATAGATTCGCGTTTCGCGGGCCGGGTACAGGTCGCGCGCAGGTGCGCAGCGGGCGGGAGGCGGGGCGAGGGGACGTGGGGCGCGCCCAGTCCGCGCCGGGCGCCGCTCGGGGCGGCCGCACGTGAGTCCTGGCCGCATGAGTGCGCCGACGTGCTAGCGCGTGCTGCGCGGGTGTGGTATGCCCGCGCGTCGCCGGAATGGCCCTGATGTTGGCGGCCTTCGCGCTGCTGGCCTTCTTGCCCGGTGAGTGCTCACCGAGTGTTGAAGCAACAGGCGTCCGCCGCGCCCCCGCGTTTGTTTACCCCATCGCTGGGGATCGATTGATGGTGAGAGCTGAGGTGTTGTGAGTGAATACCCGAGGATGTCGACGGTCCGATGCCCTCGAGCGTCGGTACAGGGTCAGGTAACGGTCCGCTCTTCGAGACGATGTTTGAGAGCGGACTGATCGCGGATAGATTCGTAAAACTATTCAATTTCACGTGTAGCTAAACACGTGTCGTACCAGATGCTGAAAAAGGTAGAATACCGTAAAAAGGAAAAAGTCAGCTTTTACGAGGGAATCTGTGCGTATGTACTTACCGTAATGGTAATGATTTGGTTACGGGAGCGTGTTAGCCGAAGTGGAAATTTAATGGGACTCGTCTGGGTCTAGATTATCCGGTTTGATGGCTACGTGAGGTTACGCTACGTTTGCATCTTTACTGTTCGATTACATTATTCTCAAGGATACAATGTACTTACCTAACAATGGTTAAATAGAACAAAAACAAAAGATTTCATCTCCAATATTTAAATCGATGATTTGCAATAAACTGTCTACTTATTGGCTAATATTCTAGAACCGGGCTAGAACCTAGAACCGGAGATCTTCCAATCATTGATACTACATGATATTCTTCTACCATATATGCAATATATGCAATATATGCAAGAATGCAAGTTTTCAGAACATTTGTAAAAATAAACACATATTTTGTAATTGCTATTATTTTTCTTTTATTCTCATCCTATTTCAGCCATGACAGCCTTTCAAAATGTCTTCTCTGGAATTTTCAATAATTTTCCACTTTCACTTATCAATATGTCCGTAGGTTCGAGCTGCGTGCTGAATTTATAATGTGCTTTTAGGTTACTTACCTGCATTTATATTAAAACAGGATGGCATTTCTATATCTATATTCACAAAATAATTTCCTTTTCTCTTTTTAAGAGTAAATTCATTATCTTTCTGATTTTCAACTGGGTGTTTAGCGCGTTTGTAATGTTTATGAAAACGGATAAACAAATTATTTTCTAAAATTATTGTGTTCTTGTGTAAATGACTATAACAGCGTGAATGGAAATAAAGTTTCTTTAAACTAAGTCGATAAAAATCTTTGCATATCCAAAAAAAGGGCTCGTTTCTTTGACTTTGATTCAATTGTGCAAAACTGCTTTGGGGCATTAAATGTAAAAATATGTATTAAATCTTTCACCTCAATAGTTTCATTATCTTAATCTGCCCTCTAATTACACTAGCAAAATAGCTACGGGAACATGACAATAGTATTTAGCAATATACATAAAAATAAGAAGGTTTAGGTCTAGAAATACTGCATTTGGACATTGCTTAGCTTAGCCTATCAAAACGAGTCGATCCTCTTTGCCATTTTGATGGCGTATTTAGGTGATTTGTCACTGACTTAAAGATGACTACCGGAATAACTAAGAATGTACTAGAGGCAGGACGAACCACTGGTTATATTGAATTATTTTACACATTCTTCTCAATTCTGAGTACGCATCTTCGGATGGCCGGGTTTTGTATAGTCTCTTACATGTCGCATACCAATGGCACAGATAATAGAATACAAATACCAATGGCAACATTTACTGTAAAATATGTCGTGTAATCGATTGACCTCTATCCCCGAGCTCAGTCAGGCTCCAATTCGATTTCGCTACAGATAAAAACTCGCAACCAATGACAATATGCTGCCTAGGTCACGTATCTTCTTTCAAATGCTCAGTACTAAGCTTTTTAATATAGTTTTTTTCATCGGCAATCAGTACTTAGACCTTCGTCATAGCAAAGATCAAACCAATATTTTAGAAGAGATAGGAGATTGACGTCACTAAGTTTAGTCTATAATTTGGCATTTCTTTACAGAAATCTTTCTATAAGACATGTCTGAGTCTTTGTCTAAGCTTACTGCGGACGGGCATTACAATTGTGAAAAAAACAATGCGAAGTTAGGTATGCTGTTCATAGATACCTATGCTTTATTGTACACAAAGAAACGCTTAAACAGAAGGAATTGTAGGATTATAGGACTTGTGATAGACGTGTGTTATGGACGTCTAAAGAGAATTTTAGCCTAGTAAACTTAGTAGAGAGAGATGATCTTACGTAACAATTAAGAAAAAGCACTATCTTGAAAAGAACTTCGTACACTTACAATCAATAATTACCTATTTGATATATAGTAACCATAAGTTGATAGAAACCAGCAACTATATCAATTTAAAAACGTTACATATGTATGTATATAAATACTAATCGTTACATATCTAAATACAAAAAAATTACCAAGCAGTTTGTTGCCTGATTTTTTTAGGCTTGGTCGCGCGCGAGGAATCGGCGTAAATTCACTTTCAAATTTTGAATTCCCGTAGTTTTTAAGTTGACGTTTTTATATGATCTTTGTGATTTCAATGAATGAAAACCTATTGACTTTGACTAATGTTATTTCATGAGCAGCAGTAATTATTTTATCAGGCCAAGTGTATCATATAACAACGGATCTCGGTTTTTTTTTAATAATTATATTTGTAAAGGTCGAACCGATTTGGAATAGGCATAGTTTGAGATAACACATAAACTACTTTTTATCCGATACTATGTAGGCAAAGTCGTACGTAGAATCTACTGTAAAATATTCGTTTGAATGTCTTTTAATCCAATCCTCCAAAAGTAATAGCATTTAGACGTTAAAGAAAATAAGGTTTTATTTTGTTCCCGAAATGCCCCTTCAAGTATGATTGCATATCCTATGCTCATCCTTTAGCCGGTCAAAGGGATCTAAAGATCACACGCCTTCATTTTGTTGTGAATACAAAATGAAGTAAATATTCCTGTGAATACATTATTTTAGGGTTTCTTAAAATACGTCTGATGGTTAAAAAAATTGTCCAATAATGTCTACGCACCTAATATATTTAACATAATATAAGCGAGCCTTCTTTATCTTCACGTGGATTTCATTCATTGTTGATTATTTAATCCGTATTTTATCTTAATCGGGTAGAAGCAACGCGCAGACTTTTTTCACAAATGTATAGTGCTCAAAAGAATTCAATAAAATGGTAATATTTTGTTTGTTCTCAACGTATTTTTATACGTCACGTTTCAGATTGTCTGTAGGATTCTTTACAGTACTGATGCTCACAACAGCAAATACATATTGTGTACTAATTAAAGTTAAAGCCTCTGGCAAAGTACTTGATTGTCCCTGTCTCCCTCACTCGATCGGAATAAACAATATCTCCGACTTCAAAGCAGCATTTCGGCTATGAAACCTTAAGATAGGATATCTCGGTGCCGAATTCACTGTCTCCACACCTGCACAACAAAGAAATGGAACCAATGAACGGGAACGATAAACGAGGGTTAGGCGGGGGCAGGGCGGTAGCCAGGACTATATCCGAAGGTTCAATTGTTTTTAAAGTAATAATATACGCAGTAAGTCTAAGGGGTGGTTTAATGATCATATTGTAAAGATTCTTAAAAGTCTGAGGATAAATAACTGTGGCAATTTTCTGTCTTCCGAGAAAGTTTTATGTGCCCATCTTGTCAAGAATCTTCGGATCATTCGCGCTAGTACCATTGTATAGTTTGCTTAATAGTCTTGATCAAATGATTGTACCTAGGCTAGTTATTTGTTTAAATGTAAGTAAATATATACCCATATATTTTAATTTTTATATGTTATTGCCCTTCTATATTGTCTGGTACTTCAAATGTAAAAGGACCGAGTCGGTTGTAGGCTCCTAGGTATATTCACTCCCCGAGAACCCCTCCCTGGGTACATCCTGCATGCAGGGCGTTACACAATAACTAAATATAAATGGGGGCCATCAATAGCATTGCGAATGTAGGTGACGGCGCTGACGGCCACGACCGACGGTAATGGCACGAAAATGATGGATCGTCGCAGACGTACAGAAAACCTGAACATAAATCTCTTTTCAAGTGATCCCTGTACGCTACGACGACGCTACAAGCGCTGTGGTGGGCAAATCATGAAAAATGTAGGCGTATGCTGTAACTGTTAGATGAAACTCATTCATAATGCGTTAGCCCATTTTTTGCCCCCTATAGTATCTTCTTTTGTTCTAAATTATCGAGACAACTTATTCAATAAATCTATTAAATCGTGGTCTATGACCCTCGCGTCCATAAGACAGTTAAATTTTAAATGTAGAGAAAACCATCGTGTTAGCCAGAAATAAACACAAAACCGCTAATTATCACAAATACACTAGTTATGGGGATTATGGACGGTTAAACTGTGTATCATCACATTGTTGCAATATGAGTATTAGAGACAACCTTAGTTTTAGTAGGTATAGGAAATGGTTATCTAGAAGATAAGACCGCCAATAGTAGGAAAATTTTAGATTTGTTAATGCATATGTTAATTCAAGTCCTCAATAAAGTATATTATTATTATGTTCTAATTGGTGAATTAGCGGAACTGAATTTTAGTTTGAGTTAAGCCACAGATGATAAATAGCTGACTGTTGATCCAGTTGTATAAGATCTGTTGGAGCTGAAATACTTACCTCCATGGTAAAGTATGGGTTGTTTTATTTTCCCCACGGTAAAAGTTATATGGTATCGACAGGGATTTACGTTCGTTGTTTGGAGGTATTTTGTTTGGTTCCACGGTTAGGCCGGGTAGGCATGAGTTAAAAATTGATACATTTTAGGAACATTCGTTTTTAACGTGTGACTAGCTTTACTCGCGAGGATGCTGGTACATTAAAGTAGGTAGACAATATAGGTCAGTGTTGTTTGTTGAGATGATGATGGCGTAGGTCATTGAGTAACATCAATTCAACGTTCACACAATATTTTTTTCTCATAAAAGTTGATTATTCTATACTCTATAGGGTAACTGTTATCTACTTCACTTTAACGTACATTTTGAGACTCACCGATCTGTTAGGTACCAGGCTTAAACTGTACCATCTCTAATTTACTGCCTATAAGGGATTACGGCGCTCCGCTCGCACTCAGGTTATTCCTGTTTCTTTTTAAATTTTCTTTTTACAGGGCTTATTTTGTTGCTCCGATTGTTTGTTTAGAAACCTTATCGCGAGTCTACTTTACAATTTGTGTAATAAGATTCACGCTTTGGAAATTTTACAACATACACAACAGTAAGATCAAACAACCAAACTGAGTACTTAGATGAATATGCTGTTTTTATTTTCGTTTTGACTATTTTGACATTGAGTCATTCAAAGCACTTGTCGCAGAATTGAAGCCGTATGGCAGAGCCTCTACAAAGTACAACAATCTCGTTAGTACTTTATAGAGTAAACAGGAAATCTAAGGAAATATCAAGGCAGGTGAGGACGAGACACCACAGGTGTAATTCAATACTAATCCAATACCCTCGCTGCCTCTATCTGCTCTACGGAAATAGAGCCTCCATTTGCTATCTGTTAGGAATCAAATTTGTTGTAGAAACGTCTTATGATGTAGATTACTCAAGGCGTCGAGAGGATTAAAGGATTACAGTCTTTGAGAATTTATTTAGTTTGTTTTTGTACGGAATCTTTTTTACTTAGATGTTTTGTAAATAAAAAAACACATCCTTAAGTCAATATCTTGTTTCTAGTATTAGTTGTTTTAATGCATAGGCTCGCATATTCAGTGACATAAGTATCTACCTCTACATTCGAGTATATGACCAAAATTACGTTGTACCGTACACTAAACCTCGCCGTGACCCGACTTCGCAATATTTTTTTTTTTTAATTTCGTGGAGGGTTACTTTGTATTTTGGAGCGTACAGCCCCCCATATTAAGGTGCCCCACAAATACAATACTAGTAATTCAATAACTACCATCTTCTGTCCACGGCTTCGCCCGCGTGGTACCTCAATAAAAACTAGCCTATGTCACATATATGTATTACAATCCCCCTATCTCGTTATCTTGTGTAAAATATAGTGGAATTAAAATTATCGTGGTTTGGTATCATTTTAGAATATAATTACGACTATTACCAGTTCCCGTCTCACGACCGTCGAGCGTGGTCGCGGACGGTGCTCATGAGGAAGGACCTCTAAACGGTCAACGAAACGTCAGCAGGAGAATAGTAAAGTACGTGGTATAGTCGTAATTATATTCTAAAATAAAATATAGTGGTTGTGTTATTCTAGATTATTAATTATACTTGTTCCAATTTCATCTTAATTGGTCCAGCCGTTACTGATACTATAAGCAACAAACACCAAAACATCCAAACTTTCGCATTTATAATATTATTAGGAGTAGGATGTAGTTTTGTACACATGATACACCCTGTAAAGCCACCTACAAACCTCCATACATTACTGTACCTAATGTATTACCGAAAACTATAAACCAGCGCATAACCAGTCCTTAATTATCCCTTTGAGGCCCAATTCGACAATATGAGCCTTATCCAAGCAACTTAAGAGGTTTAACTGAGTTTGTGGGTAGTCGCGAGATTATGATGTTCTGTCTAAAGCCTTATTGAGTTGCTAGTTTTGATCACAAAAGATGGTCTTTGAAGATATAAATCTTTTATGGCTTACTTATACTAAGCTTTTCATTAATACCTGGTCCTGAAGAAAAGTTGAGTACCTCTCAAATACCTCTCGCATACGTTGCTGAGGGCGAAATGTAAATGTTTTTTTGTAATGTCGATGCAAACAGGCATATCTTACGGAAAGCGCCTTTTAACATCTGCAATAGCTAGGGAATTATGAATGCGTTACCTACTATGAAAGACTCAGTTTTGTACGTAATATAATTAGCGCAAAAAAACATCAATGTCAGTTTGATGATTTGATTAAATTTGTACCAAAAAAGTACTACATATTAGTTTTGTTGGGTCTGATGGTTATCGGTTTCATCATCGTTGTTCTAACCAATAAAGTGCTTGCTTTAAAATATACATTCTCAATTGTAATGGTACAACATATTGTTGCTACGCCGCGCCGGCGCCGCCATATTCATTTTGCAAATTTTAGCAGGACCGAAACAGCCGTGTTTCCCTCAATATGACACAAAAACGTTTACATTACGATGTCATCGCGTATTGGATACAGCAATATACAATCCCATTGATAGCACGTAGCACGTGCCAAGTTTGGCACGCGCCGGGTACCTATCTAGTCGATGAATCGAATAAAAGTGAATTTTATTTATTTCGGAAAATTTTGTTGCCAATTTTATGGCATCTAGGTGTATCTTTATAGGTTAAGTCTGGCATTTAAAGCAACGTAGGGACTCATGCAAAAGTACTAAGAACGGTGTAATTAAAAAGGCAAAGTCAACTTGGAAAATATTTATTCACTCGTAGGCATTCGTTAATCGTCTCACTGGGGTTTCTCTACATAGGTCGTAATTAAATGCACCTAGTATGTAACAAAAAAATACCCAACAGTCACATACATAGCCCTGAACCCCTTTTTTTGTGGGGGGGAAATCTGAACCTGATCAAAAGTCCTGACCCAGCACTAGGGTTCCCAGTGTCGACACTGGTATGTATGATAAAAATTTTAATGGATTCGAATCCATTAACAAATTTATCATACTCATATCCTAGAACTAGAATCTACTAGAATCCATAAATGTATTACACAAAATTTCATGACAAAATGAACTACGTTTAACACGTTGGTGTATAAACCCATTCATAGCTTACAAAATAATTCATCTCGTGAGGCTTTTCTACATCACACTGCATAAAATATTTACGAGATTACATCAGTATACGTTTCTTTTTGTAAAAATCAGAATGCTGAGGGAGATATAATATTGATTTATTTGCGATATCGTCCTTGCTGACAATGCTAGGTTGGGGAATGAATTCTTTAGTAGTTTAAAGGGCGATTGGGGGATGAGGGTTGTCGGCCTAGTACAACGTCGAAAATCTATTTAAAGTCTACAAGACGTGGCGGGCAAGTAGCCGGCTGAGCCGCAAAAGCTGCGGGTTCGATTTCCGCTGCGGTATAAATGTTTGCATGTTCTGCCAATATTTATTCCGGGTATTGTATATACTCGTATTTGCAAATCATATACACATTTGTACTCCTAATTCCAGATATTCACGACATTCGGAATCCTAGTTATACCGAAATCCAATGACAGTTCGGTGTTGATGACCTCTGTAGCGTAGTGGGCGAACGCCCGCCTGAGATGCGGAAGGTTGCGGGTTCGATTCCCGCCACGGTACAAATGTGTATATGATTTGCAAATATTTGTCTCGGGTCTGGATGTTTTCTAAGTATAATGTGTATGTATCTATAAAAAAAGATTATATAAGTAGTATATCAGTCATATAGTTCCCATAACACAAGCTCTGCTTACTTTGGGGCTAGATGATGCTGTGTGAAAAATGCCAGCATTATTTATTTATATATTGGAAGCAGTGAACTGAAGTCTACGGGTAGAACATGATAATAAAATATGTAATCTGATTGAAGTCTGAATGCCTTTTGGGATCTGACTGACCTTTGGAGTCAAAAAGTTTGGTCACACACCTGAAATATAGACGGATATGGCAAGCATTGTGGCTTAGACACTGCATATGGTGGACAAATGACTATGAGGAGTGGCAGTTGCGAAGAGGTAGCAGTGAGTGAAGTCCTGTTGTATATCATGATGATAGATTAAGTTCGCCTATATACAGTACTTTTTAGTTGTGCAATAAAGAATTTTCTATCTATCTATAGACATTTATAGCTTTATTTTTAAACGACTGTTTTATAGCTATATCAATTTTAAAAGACTATTTGGCGTCCAAGGTTCGTAGACCGTGGTTTTAAAGGCGCAATATTCGGACAATATTTGTCTCAGGTCTGGGTGTTTTCTATGTATATTATGTATGTATTTACAAAAAAAAATGTATATAAGTAGTATATCAGTCATGTAGTTCCCATAATACAAGCTCTGCTTAGTTTGGGACTAGATGATGCTGTGTGAAAATGTCCAGCATTATTTATTTATTTAAATCTTGGCAACCAGTGGGACTAACTCTAATTGAAATCCGCAAGCGAGAAAGAGAAGAGGGTTAACGCAGAGGAAGCTAATTGGGCCGAGTTCGGCGGCAACACGGTCTACCAACTTTTTCTTAGTTACGACCAGTCGACGACAGAAAATTTCTTTCAGATATTTTATAAATACCTAATGAATGAATGAATAACAAAATAAACGGTAACATATTATGGTAAATGTACAATGGGCGGTCTTATCGCTTAAAATCGATCTCTTACAGACAACCTTTGGATGAAGAGGATTATATATGATTTTGAAGCGGCCGGGGGTGTACTTTATAATTTGTGTAAACTACCTTAAATAATATCATGCATTAAACATACTACAGCAGAATTAAACATATTATTTTATATATAATATATATACAATATTATATATAGAAACCCTTTTAAATCGAATTCGGAAATACACGACAACTATAATAGGCGTCATAAAAATAAATTAATTCTACCCGCATCAAACTTACAGACAATGGGCAAGAGCCCGGCCTTTAGACTGATCAGGATTTACAATAACATACCGGAGCGAATAAAATCGGCAGAAAAAGATACACAATTTCTCAAACTACTTAAGGCAATATTGTTAAAGAAAGCTTATTATTGTGTTGACGAATTTTTCTCTAACAAACTGTAAACTATGATAAATAAATTAAATTTGACATTTAGGTTAGTATAAGGTGACTGTTTACGTAGATTTTACAATTTTATTTAACATTGACTTCTTAGATTTTATTTAATTTGTATCCGGACATTGTAATTAATATATTGACATGCATGGTAGGAATAAGTAGGTAGATAGGTTATTTTAAATCAATTTATAAAGTAAGATGATTATTATTATTATTATTTTTAATTAATTTTTTATATATTATTTGACATTCATAATTATGATTTTGCTATTAGTATTAACTCATTTTAAAAAAATATTGACTGAACTTGCAGCGCCCTTAGAGGTATAGGGTCCATGTACTCCCCTACAGCTACTTTGATGTAACACCTAAGCTGATGTACATTTGAGCATGAATAAATGAATATGAATAAATGAATATATATGTTTATATACATACTAATTCAATACTTACCTATATATATACTTATACATACGAACAGAGCAACTCAGCAATAACAGGATCAAGCGAAAACTATTACTTCTGGGATTGATAGAACATTTTAACGCGAGCTAAAATATGGCTAGAGACGAGACGAAACTAAATGAAACGAAGGAATGGAACACACTACCATCGTCTGTTTTTCATGAATAATACAGGGTCTCTTCAAGGTAAGAGTGAATAAGTATCTGTAGGCCATACCGTCATCACTTACCATCAGGTGAGATTATCGTCAAAGATCTTGGTTAACTGTATAGATAATTTTATTGATACTATACTTCTTTTGAGCGTTTTTGTATATTGTTTATTGTTTCTGCAATTTGCAGTCGTGCTTTGATACGTTGACAAAGAACATGATGTTATGACTCACATAGTCTTTTCTTTTGAGCGTTTTTGTATATTGTTTATTGTTTCTGCAATTTGCAGTCGTGCTTTGATACGTTGACAAAGAACATGATGTTATGACTCACATAGTCTTAAATACCCGTGGTGCCACGTTGCTTAACTCAACGGGACCATGGGTAATTAACTAAAGGAACAGCCGCTGCAATATTTAACTTTGAGGCTGGTTTTATCAGAATTGTAATAACTTTGACTGAACAGGCCGGAATTACAATAGTGTTTATTCAAGCACATATTTTGTTAGTGGCCGCGGTCGGTGCCCACTTTATATTGCTTTTTAACATCTTTGAGCTTGAAAACTCTGTATTTTCTACTCTTTGGACCGTTTGAATGACAAACAATAAACATTACTTCCTTAAACAATTAAGGATATAAATAAGACAGATAATGGACGTTTCTTAAAATTGGATTGAATTTTGCTTGCTTGCCAGAAAGCGTCGGAAACTCGCTCGCTTGAAATTTTAAGCGCTGATAAAAGTTTCCTAACCTCCAAACTGGTCTTTTGAGTCAGTAAATGAATTATAATTGTGGAAGAGTTATGTTTTTAGCAATTCTTAGATAGGGACAAACGTTAAGTTAATCCTTTATCCACTGGTGTTTTTCACCATCGGTCACAGACCTAATGAAACCAAGAAAAATACAGAACAAAACAAACATGCTCACGACGAAAAGGATACCAAGTAGAGGGTAATCAGTGTTACGTCCAAACTTTACATCAGCACCTGCTCGCAGTTTGCAAGTAGTGAGAATTCCACGTGACGTAAGCTCATCGCTGCTTATTGGAACACTAACTGATGGCACATACCTTCGAATTTTTGCTTTCCTTACGATGTTTTCCTTCACCGTTTTGAGCACGTATTCACGCGATCAGTTAGATCTTTGATAAATTAGATCTTTGATAAATTAAATTTATGATAAATTAGATCTTTGATATATTAAATTTTTGATAAATTAGGTTATTGACAAATAAGAGCTTAGATAAATTAGATCTTTGATAAATTTCACCTGGAAACCACATAAGCAAAGCTTTGAAGACCGATGTGGTGAGGTGGGCGAAGGTCCGCCTGCGACACAGGAGGTTGCGGGTTCGATTCCCGCCCTGGGACAAATGTTTGTACGATCTGCAAATATTTTTTCCGGGTGTGGTGGGTATTTTCTATGTATAATAAAAAAATATCTATCTATGTAATGTATTGTATTAAGTATATCAGTCATCTAGTACCCATAACACAAGCTCTGCTTAGCTTGGGGCTAGATGATGCTGTGTGGATTGTCCAGCAGTATTTATTATTATTTATTTATTATGGTCTGAGATTAGTTAAAAAAAAGGAGCACTGCAATGTACTCTGCATTCTCCGTGCTATCAAAGTCAGCCCGTCAGCACTTAAGTGAGCCGACAACGCGTTCCAAAGGTCTCTTTGTAGCATTGTTACTTGCTTGACACTCGCTGTAAACCTAGCTTGATACTTGTTGTAAGGCTGGCTTGTAACATTGATAACGTATTGTTAACACTTCGTTGAGCATCGAATTTTGGAAGTCGGTGTTAAGTTGAAGTTTGAAGAATCGGCTTTGTTATCTAAACGTGTTAAGTTTCATCCAATTGAGTAGTTTCAAATATGGTTTTGTATGCCAAAACAACAAACAACCAAACTTATTGTACACACCAAAAAAGTTTGCGATCATTTTTCGTAAGCATTATTTTGTTGAAATTTCTATAGAAATTAATTTAAATTCATTTAATGCATAAAACAATAGAAATAAAGTGGTTTGATTTTATTCTAAATGTTGTATTTTTAACAAGGAAACGGTTCGTTTTATATTTACTAGAAAGCTGAAATTCGGAGGGTACGTTCCTTTTGGTGGGTAGGGATGCATTTACAGAAAATCCCACTTTTGAGAATACAGTAGCAAGATGAAGTTGTTACCGGAGAAGCGGATTAATCAAATCAAATCATTTATTGTTGTGCTTAGGTAAGTGTTACATCAAGGTGGTAAATTAAAAACTATTTCTGTCACTAAATCCTGCCCTTAGGCTAAAAACATTGGGTTAGAGTATGTAAGTCGCTTTGTTTTCTCCTAAATCTTATATCTAATCAAGTTGTTGCAAAAAACAATGAATGAATTGACTATTTTTAGAAGATTGAACTAGAGCCATTTCAACTGAAAAAAGTTGTGTTGGCCTCGAGGACGGTACTCCGACTTTCGATCTAGATGTCATGGGTTCGACCGTGGTCCTGTTCCAATTTAAATGCATTCTATGATTCGGGATCCAACTGGAAATTCAATAAAAGTCTTATAACCAGCATCTCAAAGTGTCTATCAAAGTAAAGCAGATAAATACAGGATGTACCCTACAAAAAAATATGTAAATATGTAAAAGGATGTAAAGGGTGGCCAACTTTCAAAACGCGGGGCCAAATGTCATGTTTGAACGTCCCTCTAACTACCCCAAACTTATGCAATGCGTAATTATATGAGGATGTCCATCATAGGAAAAAAAGTCGTAAGCGTGTCTGTTTATTTTTATTTTCAAATCAGTCATCGTAGGTATTGTGTGGATCAATCTACTCTCCCCCTTCGCAATTTCTTAAGCCACAAATATTATAATACTATACAAGTACTTTAGCCGACTACGAGAAAAATATTTATCAAAGCGTCTTTATCTGAAAATCCTAGATATTCGATCATATTGATACTTATTAGACTTTCATGTCAATAACATGCCTGAGGATAAACAGGTTCAAGCATAGTCAACTGGAAAGTATTGGGTCCTGGTATTACTTTGAGTTTAAGAGCCAGGGATATTTTTTAATGGGACATCTGATCTCCAAAAACTGCCGATTATTTTGAGATAAAACTTAAGCCCGTATGTATTAAGCTCAGACAAAGACTGAAGGTCCGGTCTAACAGACGGGTGGCGGTGGCGAATAAAGAAAAAGGTTGCCCAAGATCAATGTACATCGCGACCGCCACTGACCACTTTGGTCGCGCAAGTTTGTGCGTGCCTTTAAACTTGTCATAGTGTAAAATTTCTAAGAAAAAATGACAGTTAGTTTGGCAAAAACAAGTGATGGTAGTTAAAACTGATATAACGAGCGCAAAAGGATAAACAAATGAGCATATATGCGCATTTTTGCTCATTTGTTCTGTAAAATAAATAATTTATTTAAAAAACTTTTTAAAAACAAGCTTTTTCGTATTCTTCTCAGCAAACCCTTTCATTTAATACCCATATCATGTGCATGAAAAAATAATAGGTCCGCCATCTTTGGGAGTCCGCCATATAGGATTTATAATAATTCCACTTAGCTATTTATTTCAGCTCAATCCGTTGGGGATAAATTGAGTTGCAAATTTTGCCTCATACATACAATATCAAGGATAATATCAATATCAATATAAATATCAATGCAATATCAATATCAATATCAATATCAAGGGAAGTTAAATAAATAATAATTATAAATATAAATACATATTACAGAAAAGCACAAAAGTCTTCTCTTTGTGTCTGTTTTTTTTGTTAAAAATCTTTGGTATCCATTTAGTATTTATTTTATTTATTTATTGTGTAGCAGTCCTTTCTGTGCGTTGTTGTTGTCAAATAAATCACTTTTTATTATATTCTACCTCTATAAAAGCTTGTGAACCGTAACTGCAAAGATAATTCGGTTTTCACTCACTGTTTTGCCCTAGACAGTGCCACAATTAGATGTAAGAAAATAATCACTAACTCCTGATCTACTACCGTACTTACCAGCTAGGTAAACCAAAGTAAAGTAAAAATGCTTGTAAATGAAATATTCCATATATTCTATATATAATGGTATGGATGTATTTACAAAAAATATATTTTCGTAATGTAGTTCCCATAGTACAAGCTATGCTTAGTTTGAGGCTAGATGTTGTGTGAAAAAATGTCCATCATTATTTATTTATTATTCAGTAGAAGAGACCAGTTTGAGACACTTATAAGATTGGTGAAGAATCTGACTCGGCCGATTTATACAATTTTTTTTATTTTCGTGTACTTAAACTTGAAAAAAAAACCTACCTGAGGAAGAACCATCCTTGAAAACATGTATAAACATAAAGTTAAATCTAAAGCCGTAATGCTCGCATTGCTGTGTTCCGGTTTGAAGGGTATGGCTGCCGGTGAAATTACAGACACACGAGACTTTTCACCCGTTATGTCTGTCATGACCTGCCACGCGCGAGTGATATATTTGGTGCAAGCGTGCATAGATTACGGTAACCAATTATTAACAGTATGGGCGTATACCCATAGGTATAATTTAATATCAAAATTGCAAATATCTAAGTGTCATTTATTTTCGCTAAAACCAATTTCCGAATATCATTTCCAAAAAAAATATCCCTGATATCACCTATCAGGTACTAAAACATTTAAACCCTCGATATAAAACGTCGCAAGCTGCTCGATCGTTCCATTTGGAACTCATCAATCAATCTTAATGGTTTCGGGCGAAGAAAAAATGTATTACCTTCGTTTATTGCACGAAGGCATTCGGTATTATTCGGCAATCTACGAAATCATAACAAATCCTGTTCAGACCAAGTCCTTTTGAACATATCTAATAAAGCGGAATCAATTGGGGCATTATTGGGTAGTACTTTGCCTTTCTTTGTTATACTAATGAATCATGGTGATTGGGTGCTTTTATCCGTTTCTTTTATTGAGATAAAATAGGCCTCTTCTAATGATGACTACAAACGATCACTTTTTACTGACAGTTTTGACTGAACCGCTAAAACTGACGGTGGTAACTGACGTCTCTTGAATCTAACAACAGTTTGTATGGTACATATTCTAAGTTTTCACCGTCAAATCTGTGAAAACTGATCGTCTTTTGAGTGATCATTATTATGATTAAATATAGACTGTTATTTTTATTCCAAAACATACCAATAAATACATCGCAATTACAATGTATTTATCTAAAGAAATCAGATGCAATTTACAACGGAAACGGAAATGCTGAGGTATCTGCTCTCCGGATGCAAATACATTATGCAATATACATACATGAGATTGAGGCGGGCACCTTCGATATCTTAAACGTTAGGTACATATTTGCGTTCTCATATATATTGATAAATGGATGATTGTATATTTAAACTAGAAACAATTTTCTTTATTTTAACTAGATAGTATGAAGAATGTGATGAGGGTGAATGAAGAAATTATAGAGGTAATTCATTGTCTCTACCTACCCTCCCCGAAACAGGCATGACTATAATTTATAATATAAAATGTGTTGGTTATCATGTCCATAAGGCTAAAATATATAAAATATAATCGCAATTTGGGATTAGGATCGACTTCATGCAATTTGGTACTTTTTAATGCAATACTAGCATTCGATTGGAGTTCTTATTTGGTGGAATTTTATGAAACTAAATAAAATCGATTATGCTATTTATTAGTAGCTGGTTTTGACGCGATTTTGACATTCGATATTAGAGTAGAGTTTATGATTGAAATGTCACAGGCTAGGCAGATTTAAAAAAAGAACGAAACTGGATTGGATTAGGTTTGAATTGAGATTGTATCCAGTGTCTTTTGTTTTGCGTTAGCTAACTGTCGTCTGCCATTCGTTTCCGCGCAAATACTTACTTGGTAATATCGGAATAAATCGGAACTTTTTTTATTGTTTGTTTCTTATAAAAACAAAAATACAAAAAGTCACTTTGAAACATCTACTATTTTAAAAAGTCCGTTTCATGCATCAAGCCATGATCAAATTAATATTTTATGCCTTTTAATTCACTTGACTGTAAGCTTTATTCAGTGGAGATAAAGTGTGGTTTCCTGACCGATGGTTAGGGTATGTGAAGTAGATTGGGTAACTTTAGTTCAGGTAAAGTTTTGACGAACCGGACAATTTGGAAAACTAAAAAGCTGTGGCTTTTCAGTTCATTATAATTACTGTTTTACGATGTCACTTGGTCATTGGTCATTGCACAAGCAGATGCGTACTTTGGCTTTATGTATAATAAACCGGTTAAATAGCATTTGAAAAAATCCACATCCCGTGCTATTACTTCTTTTGCTCTGCTCTGCTCTCTGCACCTTAATAACCTATAAACCTTGCTCAAGAATTGGGCTGTCAAATGCAAAAAGATTTTTTCAAATTCGGCTGGTAGAGAGAGATTAAAAAAAATGAACTCTTAACCTTTATTATTTAGTAGGTAAGCCAGTGACCGAATAAAGAAAGATCCAGTGTGAATTCAAATGCGCCTTGCAGAGATTCCTTTTATGCACTTGTTACATGTCTTCGATCTTTAAAAAAAAAACTCACTAAAATGTTCGGCTAAAGTCAGATGTGTGACCCAACCCTAGGTTGGGGCCTCGTACCCAACCTAGGTACGCAGGCTCTCTAAATTAATTACAAGGGAACTAGAGGGAGCTCTGGAGGTAGCCTCGAGAGCCTCCGTGCCGTGCCTTGTTATTGAAAGGTAGCATGATGGGAAATAGGGCCTCATACTAAATTCTTTACTCTTAAAGACATCAACGATTGTTTGGCCTGGTTGTGGAGGATCTGCGTAAATTTTCTTAGTTTACCTATAAGACGACTGCGAAAGTATCTCTTAAAGATCTCTACGGAGAACCAATTTGGATGACATTTTGGGCATAGTTTGTGAGCTAAAAAAATAGATCGAGTTATTTTTAAGGCGGGTACCACGTGGGCGAAGCCATGGGCAGAGGCTAATTTACATAATATAGTGGAGTTGTATAATGAGGCTTTGTGTTAGTGAATGCAAGGTTGATCTATCGTTGCTATTTCAGCGGTGAAGGAAAACATCATAAGGAAACCGGCATGCCCAAGAAACATAAATTCGAAGGCGTGTGCCATCGGTTAGCAAAGGTTAGGTGCCAATAAGCGGTGATGGGCTTGCATCCTTGTTTGTTTTTTTTTTGCTATTTTAGCTAAGTGGTACGATACTGAACACCGTAAATGTACAGATTCTACCAGCTAACTCTCTGCTTACATTACATAATTGTAAGGCAAGTTAATTCCACAGCTAGAAATGAAAGTTAGGCATTCAGAAAGTGAAAAGCGAGTGAATGAATCGTTCCCATGTGACCGAGTAAATTTCGGTGAATTTATAACGAAACGCCGAGTTATGAATCACTTGCAAGAGTTCTTTGGAACGTGCGTATAACATAATGCAATATCGACGTCGTAGACCGCTCAAAACCGATATCCAAAAAAAGGAAGAGTTAACCTCTTTGGTTGTTTTTTTTTTGTGTTTTGTTTCTATTACCTATACGCGTCATGCTCTGTTCAAATACACATTTATTCATCTCTGACTCACGTCCTTTTGCTGTAGCGCATAAATAATATTATTTTCACCAGGCATATTTATAAGGTCACGTAAACAGGCATACAGTTTACTCACGTCTTTTTTCTTTCTACTTATTCTATTCGTTCTGATATTTATGTCTGTTTGTCAACATAATACATCTTATCTTGAAATAAAACAAAATATATACATATATATTTATATATAAAAAATACACCATTTAAACCCCTTGTTAACTTTCGTACAGTTCGTTCCATTCAACAGTTGTCTGGTAAATATTGCTAGTTAGCGATAAGACCGCCCATAGTATAACATTATCAAAGTTTGTAGTACTTATCGAAGGTATAATATTATTTAGTGTGAAATAAAGTACTTTCTATTATATTTCGAGTGTGTTGGTTTTATGCAGGTATAATGTGTGGAGTTATTCCAGTATAATATAACCGGTTTAATGTGTGTTAATAGAAAACTATGCAGATGACTAACTATACATGAAGATAAATTATAATCAAATAGCTCGCACAAATGGGAGCTGATATTAATTGAATCAATTACAAATAATTATATAATCACAAGCATAATCCTAGCCTGTAAAGACTTAGTCACAGTATAATAACCTCTAGCTATTAGCAGTAAACAAACTAATACAAATGTCCGATACGAACCATTTCCAACAAATATCCATAGGCAGTATTTGAAAATTATTTATTTAGCTGATGGACGAAAATATATTTTTGTCTTTTTCCGATTAGGCGATATGGTCGCTCAGCGACAAAGCCTTAAATAAAAAAAAAAAAAAGATTTTCCTAAATAACAAATTTTACCAAAACTATGAATGTAAACCCGGACGCCGTGGCGATACCCATCTCCAGGAAACGGCTAGAGTTTAACTACTGCTATAGGTACCTACCTACTGTGCCTGAGCGTTGGCGCTTAGATTCTACTAATACGAAAAATAAACAAAAGATTCACAATTTAAACCTGCCTGCGGTATACTCTCAAAGTAGGCATTATCTTAAATTAGACTGAACAAAGCCTCGAGCAGAGTACAAAGAGCTAATAGAATAAGCAATGCCTACTGTCAATAACGCTATAAGACCACTAAAACACCTAATTAACAATCTATTTAACGAGTTAAACATTTACAGTTCACGCTACATGTCAGTGGCAAAAGTTATCTTCCTAGATTCAGTTTGTTATATGGTTCGTTGACTTATGGTCACCAAACTTTCAACAAATTCACCTAACGAATGGTTATTCGGTTATCGGACGATTGAGTTTGTATACCCTTTTATCTGGGTTGAGCACTCTCTCTGGGCATCTTTAAAGTACCTTTATGTTCGGGATTGTATCAATAGTTTTTCCGTCACGTTTATTTTTACCCATTTTAATTCTTGATATAAATGATTTTATCATGAAATACTAGTACCACTTTTGACTGTCATTAAACAAGATAGGGATATACAGAATGTAGAACTGTGCCTTTATAGAGAACTCCACTGCGTTGTTATATGCCACGTACTGTACGCTCGGCGTAGAGTAAAATTTTAATTAATGCTATACTAGTTTTGCGCTTGCTAACTGAAGTGGGCTCACTTTGGCAGGGTTAGTGATGTGATCGTGTGGTCCAATTTAGCAGATTGCACTAAATAACGGAGTCTCACTCTCCTTTATTTAGTGCAATCTGCTAAATTAGACGTTAGAGATGAACCAATTTTGTATCAGTTAAAAGCCTGCCTTATTCTGGTATGGGCCAATCTTCATCAGATGTAGGTATTCTGGAAAATCCTGTTTTCGTACACATTTCCTCTATATAGCACACAGAACGGGAAACATAAAGTTAGTAAACATGTTTATTCTAGAGTCAAAGTACAGACATATTCGACGAACACGGCTCGTCTATAAATTAAATACAATTTATAAATTTTCATAATATTTAAATCTATAAAATTGTTCGTAATCATTTTAAAACTAATGATTTTTGAGCCAGTATAGATAATGACTACTTGACTGATCAAGTGATGACGCATGAGGCTTTTCCAAATAGGAGAGTCGTAGTACACCGTCTAGTCTGAACTGTTCCAACGACTGTGACTGCGAATCAGAGATGCGGTTTTCTTACTTAAGATGGCGTGAAAACCATCAGTATGATTTTGCGAAAACATTCTTAACTAGCTTCTGCGCACGGCTTCGCCCACGTGGTACCCGGATAAAAAGTAGCCTATGTGTTATTCTGATGTATAAGGTATATTACTGTAAAGTTTCATCAAAATCCGTTCAGTAGTTTTTGCGTGAAAGAGTAACAAACAGCCATCCTCACAAACTTTCGCGTTAATAATATTAGTAGGATGTTTAGCAGTATCGAGGCAATCTCAACGTCACCCTGACGGGATGATTCTATCCGTAGTTCACGTCTGTCGCCAATGTCAGTGGGTATGTGTGACGTAGAGTCACGCATGCGCGTTAACCTCAAGCCGGCAGAAAGTGTTCAAAGTTCAGTCGACTGCTGTTGTCGATGGAGCACAGATTAAAAATGTTTTTCTCCTCGATGGAGGATGCAGCATGGCGGTGGTGGTGGCGATTACTTTGCAGTCGAGAGGTTGTCAAAGTTAGCGTGAGACAGTGTGGACCCCTCCGTACGAATAATGCTACCGTAGTATATGATCGCCACCCGGACCAATTTGTGCAGGTCTAAAGATACGGATGAGGCGACGGCTCAACGATAACGTGTCCCATCACTAGGTGAACAGGCCCGGTAGGCCGGAATTTGCATGAAACATTGGATATTATACAGGCATTTCGTATTCTATTAATGGTACAGACTTCAAAGCGCGGGCGCGGGCGGTATAATATATTCTCAATTTGAATACGAGGAGTGTTTTTGAGTATCATTGTGTTGGATTTGAGTGTAATTGAACAATGACAGATGAAGTTGTGATGTCAGCTCATAAAATATGTCTTTCGTTCAGTAACAGTTCGAAATCTTAAAATATTTATGAAGGGAACATTTTAATATGTGTATTTTTTAAATTGTCGCATGACGTTCAAAATAGGGAGTAGGTTTACAATTCGTCTGATATGTATTTTAAGTACGTTTTGGTGTACCTACCACCTAGCTGCGATTTACAAATGTTTTCTTAAAAATAAATATATCCGATACCAGATCATTAATTTGCCAAAATCTCAAGAATCCACTTAGCTTGAAAATCTGTTGATACATTCCTCTTTGAATAATTCCTAAGAAGTTCTCTACAAACATCATCAATATACCTACACAGAAGTCAGCTTGTTGAGTGGACATTTTTTATTTTTTTATTAAAGTTCGTTCAATTTTTTAACTGAAGAGTCTGTAAACTGGCATCTCCTTTCACAAGTCGTATCGTGTTGACTATTCAGAAGGAAATACAAATTGTAAACATCTCGAGGAGCTCTGTTCATTCGATAACGATTCTTTTGAAAGAATATTCAGAAATCCAGATGAACATTTAAATGGAATTACCTTTGTTTCGTTCGGGTTCGGGTTGTCTGGAAGATAAACGAAGACCGCCAATTACACTTTAAAATAATCATCAAAATCGGTTAACAATTGGCGAAGATATCAAGTAACAAACATTAAACAAAAACTGAATGAAAATGTACATTTAAACTTCGAGATTATTCTCGAAGTATTCCCTTCGAGAAAAAAATAAAAGTTTTATTCCTGAGGTATTGCTATTTTTCTCGTAAAACTTAGAAAAAAACCAGCAACATCCTATGGAATCACGACTAGCCGAAACATTTTTTGTGGGCTTTTTTACTTTTGTTTTTTATTCGAAAGAGTGTCATCTCGAGAGAACAATATAAGGTAAGCACGTGAAGAAGTCGGTTTTTTGATATTTAATGTCTTTCATTATGTATAATATCTTTGTATTTACAAAAAAAAATATACCTCTGTGGCGGAGTGGGCCGCGGCCAGCCTGAGACGCTGGTTCGATACTCGTCAAGTAGTATATAAGTCATGTAGTTCCCATAACACTATCTCTGCTAACTTTAGGTAGTGTCATGACGAACGGTCACCTCTATCTACCGGCTTCCTGCAATCTTTAGAATGTCATCTGTGATATAGGATGTAACCACTATTGTTCGGATTAAGAAAACCGAACACACAGCGATTGTGCACTTTTGCATTGCAAGCAATTGACGCACATTCGCTCGTTCCACCTAAATCAAACCAGTTCACGTTAAACCTCGTTCGACATATTACGTGCTCAAACCATTGCCATTACTATACCAAACCATTACCATTTGATTAAGTTCTCTTAAAGTAATTTGTGTTACTGTTATTATAGTTATATATCATACAACTCAGACTTTGACTCATAAACCAAACCACATACCAAAAAGCTAGAAAGGCGTGTTCAGCACATTAACAACCCTTTTTACATGGTCCTTCGAGCCGGATCTGAACCAGCGACCTAATTAAAACGACCTAAAGTTAGTTTCAATTTTGTTAACCAATTCTAGATTAAACCAATCTGCAGGATAGAACTAATTGCACATTACCAGCTATTCAGCTAAACTGTCGTTGCTATTTCGGAATCGCTCTGGAATTGAGCACTTCTGCATCTGCAATACCTATCTTAGTATACTGGAATGCTTCAAAAGCATTCAGAGTTCGATAATTGAACTTCAAATCCCGATAGTTCGAGTATTGAAGTTCACAGGAATATTAATAAGCTTACGATAGCTATTTTCAATTTCCGGAACTGTGGTAAAACTGTAAACAGAATATGGTTATTAATTTTACATTTAGCTTTTGCTAAATTTCTATATCTAAATCTCTTTATCATCTTCATCATTCTAGATGGAATGGCTTCCACTTCCGCCGGAAGACCGTGTGGTATTCCGTCTATTCCAAATTTAATCCATTTTGTAATTTTCACTATAAACTGAATATTAATCTACGAATTCCAATATAATAAAATGATTATCTGAAGTATCTAATATAATAAAGAGGTAACATTATTCGGTTTGTAGGGAAGTCTGGAACTAATAAACCGGTTCTAAAAATTCTAGAAAGCTACATTAACCGTGATTAATAAAATCTATATTTTGATAAACATAAGTTTTCAGCTTGGAATCTCAACATTTGTGAATCAAGTTGGACTAAATGGTTGATTTTACGTAAAAATAAAGTACTACATAAATACTAGTTAATAGTCGATGTAGCTAGGCTTTACAATAACTTTTTTATATTACTAGGATAGGATACATAAATTGTGATGATTATTTTCAAACTTGACTACAGATAATAAAATTGAACGACAGATCATAGGTAATTTTATTCATAAGTGTATTCAATTATGCTGAAATTTTGAGCCAGAATCGTACGTTCTATATGGGAGAGGTCTATGTTATTTTTTTTATATATCGAGGCATACATTCATTCGTTCCACCTGATGTAGAGCGGTTACCGTCGCCTTATGATATCTGTAAAACCTGCGACATTGCTGAGGGACTCTTTTTTTCAAGCGGGTCATGTTATAGTTTTGCGGAAACACCTCCTATTGATAAACCTTTTAAGTCCAAAAAAGTATGTATAATTTCATTGGAACTCTCTATTTCAGTTTTAAAAGATCTCATATCATGAAATGAAATGAAATGTTGCATGCAAAACGATGTGCGAAGATTATTACATCTTCGCACATCGTTTTGCATGCAACTTTTCATTTCTCATAAGCTATTAGTAAGAAAAAAGCCATAAAAAGACAATAGACATTTTTCTTATTACAATTCAGCTTAACGGCCTAACTCCGCCTCACTTCAGCAAAACGCTCCCTGGACGTAAGAGATAAATAGCCGAACAAGCGCCAACAAAAAGTGGCTGTTACTAAAATCGTTGTCATAAAAAATCCCCGACGAGCTATCGGAACAAGATATTGGGACAAGGGAGAAAATACAATTGTTTTGAGTTCGTCTAGATTGAATGCGTCTTCAAAATTCGAAAACGATTCGCGATTGTCATTTTGTTTGATCAAAACATCTCTCAATACTTTTGAGGTAAAAGGTAAAACCATAACTATAACTATTTTATGGTATATACTACCATAAAATAGTTCAACCTTTTTACAGAAGATCGAGACAAAACAGAGAATGAAATTTCTCTAATAATTCCATCTGCAATACCACCAATAGATATTTATACTGTACCACAGCAATACATAGGAGGAATCGGCGTAAATTCACTTTAAAATTTTAAATTCACGTAGTTTTTAAGTTGACGTTTCTTCCTTGTGAATTCAATTAATAAAAACCTATTGACTATGACTTACATTAATAATTGCCGTTTGTAGTTGGTATGGAAAATTGTCAGATGAATGTAACTTTGTTTTTTTTTTAATCACCACCTGGTCACTTGTTTTAAATTTCATCCACCAAGCCACACCAGACATCTAAATTAATAGTAGTAATAATAATAGCACGGATACTAATTATTCCGCAGGGCGCATTTGTGGCTAATTTTCGGTGCGACACCGCGGAGCTCCATTACTCCCTGGGGTCGACAGATACCCCTGACCCTCAGCATGCCTTAGCCGGTGCAAAAGCGGAACCTATGCTCCAAGGGTTGAAGTGATAAAGGCATAAAGCACGGGAGTAGCGTTTAGTGAAACTGCAGCACACCTCTCGACATCCTTTAGCCGTTCACACCAACATGCAACGCTGCCTATCGTTGGCGGTACTTACAGGACCCGTTTAGTGGACGTCAACTCATCCTCTGCCTATGATTTGATTTGAATTTTAATCAGAATTGACAAGTGTCGTTTCATCCTACATAGCCTAGCAACCATTCCATACACTCTTGCAATAGCCTAGTTCATTATTACCCATCTAGGTTATATCAGTTGCCATCCACAAGATTACGTTTATTTATTTAAAACAATGTATTTTACAAAAAGGCCTCTTAGTGTTAGTTTCGGCTCCACTAATACCTGTAAAGGTTCCAGGCAAGCCTGAGATTTAAGTGAATAAAGGGAAATAATAATAATCTACGTAGCCGTTTAGCCGTTTTCGGCTTCGGTGGTTTGACTTTGTTTACTTTGCTGGGATTTTTGGTCCTTGTGTTTTAATAAATAGAATAGGGCATGATACTGAAGTTTGATAATTTGCCTAATGATAGAGGAATAAACAAATCATTTATTTACTTTTCCAAGTCCGGTAAGTTAAATCCTCAGATTTTAAGACCCCGTCACACTAACGAGCTCTTACGATGTAAACGTACTGGTACAATCGGCGACAAAACATGTAGGTATTGATGGAAATCCATGTTGATATACAAATAGTTTTCTTTCTTGCCGGGCACCACGCAGCCAGTACTATCTGCACCTATGCCCACATATATAGACATATATATTACATTATTAAAATAATACATTTATTCATATAACTATTTACAAGTAGGTATATACAAAAAATACAGATGAAACAGCTAGCCATCTAAAGACCGTTGCAAACGATCTATAGATAGCTCAACTGATCCAGATCACTACTAGACGGAAGCGTTCCCAAAATACTGGCCGCATTGCCACGCTGAATGGCAATGCTAATGCGTTGACCCAGATAAGAGCCAGCTCTCTGGTCACGCGTCGCTTCGACCAGTCGCCCTGAAAGAATTTTGAAAACGCGAAGGGCCCCGGTTCCCCGCGGGGGAAATTACAATATATATTACATATATTTTGTAATATGGGATATATCAATCATAAATAAATCATTATCATCACAACAAATCAAAGACACAGCTATATATATATATATACATAAAAAAGAATTATATTGCAATTATTTCGAAATCACTGTAAAAATAACTCGTAAACTTTTTTATTGCAGCCGTTTTTGTCGATAAATGTACACTATAGCTGCCGAGTGGTCACAACTCTAATGATAGTTTTTTCACGCTGCTCAAGAAGTAGCGCGCTGCGACTGCGATATTACAGCAAAAGTATAGTAGCAAAAGCAAATTCATTACGAATGGAAAAGATGTAGTGAATTGCGGAGTTTTAGCACAAGTTTTAGCAATAAAATTATATCAGTAATATATATATAGCAGAGCTTCAGCTTTACTGGAAATAAAAAACAACGTTTGGCTTTGACTGTGCATGGGTAGGGTACGTATGTTGATCGAGCGAGTAAACTGAGCAAAGTGTGAATCTCCTTGGACAATCCGGGTTACAATATGTGTTTGTTTATGTGACGATTTGTCAAAAACTTTATTTAATTCTAGGTAGGAGGTTTTTGAACTATGAAAATGAACGTTATGAAACGTTATTTATTTATGGCGAATTACTAGTTGTATGAAATATATATAAATAGATAGAAGATAGAACATACTTTATTGCACACTAAATAATTTTTCGGTTAGATAATTACTAAAAACTTTGTCAATGTTGTACAATTCGCTTTCTTATCGCTAAATAGCGATCTCTATCAGACAACTTTTGAACGAAACGGTCTATACGAGATATAACACGGGGTTTAAATGGTGTACTATGAATATACTATATTTACATCATATACCTTCATAATTCCATACTTTCTATACACAACATATTATCTACATAACTATCATAAACCATTGTATAATACGAAACATTGATAAGCCACAACTAGGTAACAGTAAGAGAATCGAGAACAAGTTGTGCTCCTTGGAGGATTTGAAAAGATGTAGTGATTTCGTACGTTTTATGGCAACAAGCAGTTCGTTCCATAAAAAGACATCCGACACTGTAGAGCAGTAGGGTGTGTGTACAAAAGTCAAAAGTATTATTATATAAATCAGTTCATATAACCAATATTATCGGGTGGTTCAATGAGATCACCCATATAAATTTTATGAAAAAAATACCAATCCTGAGGGTGAAAATGAAATTTTATATTGGACTTTTTATCAATTTCAGGTTATTTGAAGTCTATTTTTGACATTTAATATTCTACAAATTACTAGCCTCTGCCCACGGCTTCGCCCGCGTGGTACCCGGAGAATAATTCCTATGTCTTATTCTGATGTATTAGCTATATTACTGTTTCTTCAAAATCCGTCCTCCTCACAAACTTTCGCGTTTATAATATTAGTAGGATATTATACTACTTTCTTAACTATCCTCCTGTTGACGTTTTGTTGACAGTTTAGAGGTTCTTCCTCACGTACGCACATGGTAAAGGAAAAGAAAGTACGTTTGGTATGATTTTAAGATATTATTATGATGTATGTTTAATGCCAAGTTAAAATGGCATTTTTTGGAACCTGGTTCCGAAAGCGGTTTTTTTTATTTATAGCTGGTTACATGAGAATTTTGGAGTTAAAATCAAACAAAGCCATAACGAATATGTGTGTTATAAAGTGAAGAGCATGTTATATCATACTAAGGGAGGATTAACTGAGCTCTTGAAGTGAGCCTCTCTGTCGTTGCGCTAGTGGAAACTGTTGGACATTACTAGTGAGGGGACACTATATTTTTCCCGTTATTTTATCATCCTGTTTTATTGAAATATTACATTTTGGACGGTTTTAGAGAGAGGGATTAAAGTTACAAAAATTTGAGCCCGGTCATTTTCAAACTTTTTAATGGAATGCTTATTGCTTAACAAAACGTGGTTATGTGCAAAATATAATATTTAGACATGCCTCTGACCACCCTCTATTTGGTATCCTCATGGATCTATGTACTGAGTACTGATCCGAGGGATATAGGGATTATGGAGTTAATAGTCATACAGCATCATCTAGCTCAAACTAAGCAGAGCTTGTATTATGGAAAGTACATGACTGATATATTAATTATATACTTGTTTTTTTTTGTAAATACATACATATTATACATAAAAACACCTAGACCCAAGACAAATATTTGTAGATCATACAAACATTCGTCCTGTGGCGGGAATCGAACCCAAAACCTTCTGTATCTCAAACGGGTTTTCGCCCACTGTTACCTAGAGGTCGTATATTATTTTTTAAATATTATTTAGATGCTGGGTGTACTTTATTAAACCAAGGAAAGGCAGTTACGATTAAAAAATGTAAGTATTCTTTAAGACTTTTAAAATTATTTTTCTCAAATATACAATACCTCCGAAGATTTTATTGCAAGAGGTGATTGTTTGCAGAATCCGTCTGTATCATGTTTGAAATGCTTACGGGAAAATGGGATATTCTAAATTGCTTGTATTGCTATTTCATCGATTGTGTCTGTCGAAAACACGCGATACGCTATTCCGGATAAAGTGTTTACAAACTTTTTTTATTTGTAGCTCTCTTTGAATTTGTTATTCGTTTGAATGGTTTTGTTTTCGGTTACGTGTTTTTATAACATAACCTTTTGATCCGTTGCCATTTGTAGACTAGAAAACAAAAAACTAAAGTGATTACTTACAATCTTTCAACAAAAATACAGTGTCTTTAGACCTTTCTTGCCTATTTGATTATCTGTTGAATTCGATAAATTTTAGGAAATCTTAAATTAGCTGTTTCTTTCATATTCATATTTTTGGATCACAATCACGTCAATCAAGTAATGGAAAATTACAAATTTAGAAAGATAGTTAGAAAGTTGCATGTATAGGGGCTTTGTCAAATCAAGATCAGTGTTGGAAAAAGCGGCTGTAAAGACTTCGAAAAGAAAGTTTTGTTTCAAAAACTATCGTGAACTTGACTATTCAAATTGTATAAACGGAGATTTTCACGTACCGCACTATCGGTGAAGGCACCGATTAAGTTTCGACTATTCATCAGGGTGAGTGATCGCGTTGTTCTTTCTCCGCGTCGTACGACGTACATGTCGTGCATGTACAGTGCATGACGCGACGCGCCTTCACCGATAGTGCGGTACGTGAAAATTCCCGTTTATACAATATGAATACAAAGTTTTGTTTTGAAACTCCCGTTTTTCCAAACATCACTAGTGAAATCCACTTGACTGACCACTTTACACGGAGACAAGGGACTTGTTTTATTATCGTTCGACCTCTTCAGACTGTGGACAGAGAATGTTTCTACTTTAAACAAATTTGCTTTTGTACTGGACCACTTGGAAGAAATTACCCAAGACGTGTCAAGACAAGCAATTCTAGGGTCCCGAAGTTGCATACCTCCTAAATTAATCATTGAGAATTTTCTAAACCAATTTTCGTTGGAAGTACGATTGAATGTTACTCTGAACACAGATTTCTTTATTTTGAAACCCGATATTTTCTTGATATAAAATATTGTTTTTAGAAAGCTCAAGATACTTTTTAGAGACCTATATCTATCGAAATAAAAAATTGCCGCATGTATGCAAATACATCGAACGGCTTGACCAATTTGGTAGATTTTTTGTTGAATTGTCAGGATACACACCTTGTATTACAGATTTTTTTTGAAAATCCATTGGAAAAGTCGATAATTTGGATGATCCCTGCCAAGCTGGGAGAGGTTACTTGCTCTACTAATATAATAAATGCGAAAGTCTGTGTGTGTGTGTGTGTGTGTTTGCTACCACGTATCTCCGTAACTACTAAGCCGATTTTGATGAAATTTGGAATGTAGATAGTTCATGGAATAACACATAGGTTAATCTAATTTTCGAAAATCAACCCCTAAGGGGGTTAAATATGGCGGTAAAGTTTCTATGAAAAAAAACTGTTTGATTCACTCAAAACTCTGTAAAAATAAACTTTAAAGTAAATAATGAAACACGTATTTTTTATTTTTTCAAAACTACCCTTTGGGGGTGTGCAATTGAGTTCTAAACTTTGTATGAATTGTAATCCTTGGTTCGATTCATTCAAAAGTTGGTGGACATAGTTTGAAGCCTGGAGACGGTCATATTCTACTTTTATTAACATACCACGCGGACGAAGCCGCGGGCAACAACTTGTATGTAATAATTACAGATAATCACAATCTTTACTAAATTGTATTTATACTTGATTGGATATCATACGTTAAAAACTGCAAGATATGAGATGTGACACACGGACATGACGGAAGTATAAGGGTTCCTTTTTCACAAAATCGTTAGAGAACCCAATTTTTTTCTTATGCCTGTGATGTAAAACAATCTGTGAGAAAAATTAAATCTGTAAATGTAGCAAAAAGGTTGGTAGAGCATTTTATTGTATTTCTGCCACAAAAAAAACTCTGGTACAAAAAATAAACATCGATAACTCGTTAGGCGTATCGTTATAACACGGTATATGTTCCCAGCTCCCCACAGACTCATTTGCTCCGTGGGAAATCATTAAGTACCCATTTTTTCGCAATAATCCTTCTAATACCTCGTGAGACATCGTTAAGGAAACTCGTACATATAAAACACATTTTCATATTATCAAGCGGGACACGTGCGTATAATGTTGTATTACAGTAATATCTATTTCATATTTTCTAATCTTAGGACATGGACACACTGAGTCTGAAATAATTTTAAAATAAATGAAATAAAAAAACATTTATCTAATACGAGATAAAAAACAAATTTGGCGGTGGGCAGAGATCGGTGCACAAAAATCAACAAAATTGACAAAAGAAATATGACAAAGTAGAAATAACTTCCTTTTAAAACTGAAAAAAAATGCCCCGCGCACCTTGCTGAATAGAATAGGATGGAATAATAATATAATATCATTTATTTAGATAGAAAAAAACACATTATTAAACTTACAAAATTAAAAAAAAACTGTGACATCAGTCTCTGATCCATTACAGGTAAACGTCGCGCCAAAGACATGTCGGCTCAACATATGCTAGGTAGTTAGGGCTATCTACTTAGCGCTGGTATTCTGCTGAATAAGCAGAGACGTCACAGACGCCAGAAGCAAACACTGCTCTCGGGAAATTGAGTGTGTATTAGAGAAGAATATATCCTCTTGATTCAACATGATATTTCCCCGTATTTTTTTTTGGTCTCTTTTACATGTGATTACGTCGGCAAAGGTGAAGGTAACATGTCGGTTATTCGCGAGGTAACCGACATACCCCAAAACCGAACATTCCAATGGCACATTCTAAGGTACCATTGACATACCTCAAAACCGAATATACCAAGGCCAACGGTACATTCTAAGGTACAATTGGTAGCGGCAATGGGCTTGCTCTTTGTCTAGTGAAATGCTAACAACTATGCTAAAATTATGCATGTGCCAAATTAAGTATTATGTATAGACGTCCATCAAAGCCTTGTGCTTATTTTTTTTGTCCCATTTTTGGACCTAACGCTATCTCACTTTTATGGAAACTCAGTGTGGGTCCTGGGGCCTTACCATGAAGTCTTATAGCGATTCAATTCAGGCAAAGATGTCAAATCCCGCTTTGCGAATGACAAAGCTTTACCTACACCATAGCGTCCTCAATAGCAAAGCAGAAAGTGACATCTTTGCTTAAACTGAATCGCTATAGAGACTTCATGGTTAGGCCCCTGAACACACTCGCACGGTTGGCGTAACGTCAGTAATTCCGCAGAGCCTGCTATTCTTATTCTATTGCTGATAATACAATCTCGCGGATATTGTCCTTTGGATGTCCCGTCAAACCTTATGCTTGGTATTATGGTAATATTTGTGATATAACGGCAGTTCCTGGAGGTAATGACAGAATTATACAAATAATAAAGAATAATTGGAAACAAACATCCATCCTTTCGCAAATAATCATTTTAATTGAATATATCGTATGATTTTACGACTCTTTAGACTCTTTTTCACAGCTTAGGGACTGTAGATGTGAGTATACGATTTTAATATCAACTCGATACCTCCCCCCGAGATACGTTCCCGAGATAAAGGGTCTTGACAGACAGGCAGACAGATAGACGGACAACAAAGTGATCGTATAAGGGTTCTGTTTTTTCCTTTTGAGGTACGGAACCCTAAAAATGGAACGGAATCGTCAAATACTGCGATTTTACTCTAAAACTGGCGAAGGCACCGTCTGTTTCGACATGTTTCAAAAGTCTCCGATCAGATTGAGAGTTTTCCATGACGCAATTAATCCGCGTCAGATCTTGCACTAAACTGATATGAGCTTAGTATTATTTACTTAATAAAATCCAAAACATTAGGTAACTGTAGATATTTATTTCAATTAGTCTCATGACTAACTATTGAGCTCGTGCGCTATTTGAAAGGCAAAATGTGCTAATGAATTTCAGGAAACTAGAAGTTTTCAATGTGCAGTTTCAATTGGCACGCTCGTTCACGCTAATACAAACTTTAATTTATTCTGTGACGGTTCCATGAATCGTCAACTACTTGGCTATGTAGTTTCTGTTATGTGTCTGGGTATTGTGGTACCACGGTACTAGTAGTCCTAGTGTGGGGACAGGGCTATGCATATATCTGTATGTTTAGTTTATTATTATATATTAATTATTTATATCATCGAATGACAGCAACAACTGATGATGATGATGATGATGATGATGATGATGACAGCAACAACTGTTTCGGGCTAAACGGAGTCACGATGGCTCGCTCCAGTGCGTGTGGCGGCGCGCACGCTCTAGGGTCAGTCCGTCAGTGGCGCTCACACAGAGTGGTTGTGTTTAACCGCACAGTGTATGTTGGCGAACCAGTTATTTTATGCATAATCAAAAATAAAACTTTGCAATAGATAATATCACAGTCTATTTATGGGACATTTTGTACTGTAAAATGTTCGGGATGAGAATTTATTTTCTCGTGTTCCTAGTTCGTTTTTGTTCTTCCAGAGGTTCTAAAATGAGCATAAAAATCATGTGGGATACAATAAAAAGGCCTTTTCCCGCAAAAGGATTCTATCAAATTCAAAGACCAATATGATTTTCGATGTGTTCCAAAATTGTTCTACCACAAGAAAAACATTCAAGAAACTTTTGCAGTCTCCAAATTGATATTTAAATCCTAAAAGCGTTGCGAAAAAGAAAACGAAAAATCTTCATTCCAATGATATTGCAGACCGAGATTCTCGCCAGGACAACTATTTTCAATTTAAAACAGTAGCACAGTTAAGTATGTACAGTCTGCGACACAAGTGGGTAACATTTAAAATAATAAATTTAAATCAACTTGCAAAAGTGCCATCGGTTAGTGTTCCAATAAGCGACAATAGGCTTGCAACCTGTCACGCGGAATGTTAAATACCATACAAAACGTGTGCTAATATTTGGACATGACTCTGACTATCCCCTACATAGCAACCTTGGATTGTAAAAAGGTTTCTTTATTTGCTATGAACTAAGGTAAACAAGCGTTCGACGCAGAAGGTTGCGGGTTCGATTCCCACTGCGGGACAAATGTTTTTATGACTTGCAAATATTTGTTTTGAGTCTGGGTGTTTTCTTTGTATAATATGTAAGTATTTACCAAAAAAAATTATATAAGTAGTATATCAGTCATGTAGTTCCCATAACACAAGCTCTGCTTACTTTGGGGCCAGATGATGCTATATGAAAAATGTCTAGCATTATTTATTTATCTGAAGACGCCCATCATGAGGATGACAGCAGTTGTGAGAGTTATCTTGTTGTTTTTCTCACACAAGTTCTGAGTAGATATTATTTTGTTTTTATTCTTTATTTTTTCATAGAGAATACAGACAAAAAGTTACATGTACAAAGGCGACCTTAACCGTAACAAGAATTTTCTTCCAATAAACCTTTGAGGATAAAGGATTTTAAATTAAACACTTTTTATTTTTAATCTATTATTTGTTATTTCGTTTTAAACTATTTATGTAGCTGACTGTCCTCTCCAGTCTCTTGCATAAAGAGTTCGATCGACTGTCATAATGGTTCTTCACGTAAAGGTGCTCTTTTTAACGTTATACGAGATGATCACCTTCCTACCCCTTCTAAAGATATTTATATACGAGTATATTCTGAAATCTATGTACCCTTTTTATATATTTCCATTTATTATAAAAACCAAATTCATTTATTAAGATTCATGTTTTATGTTGAGTAGGTAAGTGTGCGATTTCCAAGAACTCTTAAAGGAAAACATCTTTATAATGCGAATGAAGGTAATGTACTCTCCTTTTAGCCGAGAAAATATTCTTATTCGTTCAATTTCCCTGCTCCATCCAACGCAGAGATAGCAAGGCTCATATTAAATTCTCTCCAACTTTCGCATTTTCAGCAAAACTTCAAACATTTAGACGACTTAACCCTAAAAATGTCGCACGGTGGTCTGACCGACCGCGGATAGACATGCTTGGTAAATAAATCTAATCCGTACGGGTCGTCTCGAGCGCTGCAGTCACTGTACCATAAATTATTCATTATGCTGTCCGGAACGCGGCACATGCATCTTGTATGTTGCACCAGCATTTGTTTATTTACATTAGTTAGAAGTATGCTGGACGGCGAAACTTGTTGAAAATGCAGTTGTTTGAAAGATAGTCAAGTTTTCTCGGAGTTCAAACCCAGAGCGTATTAGTTTAAAATTTATCATTCCGTAACGATCTAAGTTACAGGATCATGAACTTATATCAGCATATACACTTTAGGCTATTATTTAAAAAGCTAGAATAGGGAAGGTTTAGCGTAGTTCGGTATAAACCCAGAATAGCGCTATCTCTCCCTACCTGACAGGGAGCTTTTGAAACCCAGCCTAAGTGTGTATTAATTCCGTATGAATGAAACAAGAATTTTAGTATTTATGTTTCTTCTAAGACTTCATTCACAATGACAGTATGATACAAATTTATTCTGTTTGGAAATATAAAGTGGAATGTATCATCTACATACAAATACCGTGGATATTCTTGACAGTAAACTACCAAATATGCTTTTGTAATTTGCATATCTTGTGGTGGAAGATACTTATGAATTCCTAATGAATTATCTGTAGCTAAATGGGCCATGATGTTGGTTAATTTTACATAAAAAGTGAATTTAGGTTAGCGAAATAGAATTTTTCAAACAAAATTTGTAAAAGTAAAAGGGTTTCGAATAAATTACGCACTGCTTTGCAAAATTTCACAAATCCATGACCAATTATTCCCGTCAGCTCCAGTGGTTGTTTCTCATTAAATTCGCCGGAACAGTATTCATAAATTATATCCGAAATTGTGGTTCACCACGAGTCACCGTGACGGGGTCTTACCGACCCGGCGCTGCTGTGTAGGGTTGACTTGAGTAACGACTTTATTCGATAGTTTCTCTTGTAATTTGATTGAATAATAATTAAATAGGGATTGAAATATCAGTTGATGATTAGCGTGGATGAGAAGGGTAAAGTTCAGTTGAATGTTTTGTTATCATTCGCTTTCAGTTTAAGTAACTTCTAAAACTACTTACAAAAGGTACCAACTATCCAAAACGCTCGTACTCTGAGACCTGACAGTTGTCTGTGTATTTTTTAGACGACCCTTTCTGGTTTCTTTGAGGGTGTCATATCTAATAACTGATCTGAGGCTCAGGGTGAGATAACGTGATCGCGAGAGGTGTGAAATGGGTACGCCTTGTGCTCTTACCTATTGTTAGAAATATAGATATATTATGTTTATAGAAAGAGGAAGTAAACGTTGTGGCTGTAGGGAGGCTGCAAAGAAGCAAAATGCCTCCTTAATAGTAAAATAACTTTAAGATACTGACACAATAACCTGTCCTACTAATATTATAAACGCGAAAGTTTGTGAGGACGGATGTTTGTTAGTCTTTCAAGCAAAATCTACTGATTGGATTTTAATGTTACTTTACAGTAATATAGCTTATACGTCGAGATAACACATTGACTACTTTTTTATGCGGGTATCACGCGGGTGAAGCCGTGGGCAGAAGCTAATTTAATAATAATGCTAGACATATTTCACACAGCATCATCTAGCTCCAAACTAAGCAGAGCTTGTATTATGGGAACTACATGACTGATATACTACTTATGTACTTTTTTGTAAATACATATTATACATAGAAAACACCCAGACCCGAGACAAATATTTGCAGGTCATACAAACATTGATCTCATGGCGGGAATCGAACCAGCAACCTTTTGCGTCTTAGGCTGGTCTTCGCCCACTGCGCCACATAGGTCGTCAAACCTCTAAAGTAAAAAGAAAAAAGGTAAAAAAAGAGGGTTTAAAAGAGGTAAAAAAGTTTAATAACTTATTTAATACCTAGTATGTTAATATGTATAGTTGGATTCCCGCTGTGGGACAATTTTTTATATGTTCTGCGGATATTACTTTCGGCTCTTAAGCCTGAATTCATAGTCGGGTGTTGAACAGTTCCCCAACATCCATCATTCTGCATTCGCCTTATGGCTGGGTGCATAAAGGTTGAATTCGCACTTGAATTTTTACTTAGCGCTTGAACAGTCCCCTAGGGGAGCCCCTATTTGACTATGAATTCGGGCCTTAGTGTTGTGGTATCGTGATACACGTAGTTCCTGATATCCACGACACTGGGAATCTTAGTGTAGGGTCAGGACTATGTATGTGTCTGTTTTTCAAGCAACTTAAAAAAAAGGAAAAGGTTCTCAATTCGCCTGTTTTTTGCGTATGTTACGCGATATCTTCGCAAATTGTAAACCGATTTTATGATTATTTTTTAATGGGTAGGCTAGGGTGGTTCCATGTACAATTTATGAAATCCCACCCCTAGTAGTGACAAAATAAGGGATAAAATTTCATATTGGACTTTTTATCAACTTACCGTTATGTGATGTCGGTTTTCATTTTTCCCTAAAAATAAATAAATATTAAAACGCCGATATTGCCTATCTCTCCATATAGTCAGCATGCTAGGGGAGCTTAAAGTATGCGCTTCAGTTGATGATCAAGAGTACATCAGTCTCGGTTTGAACTTCTATTGGTACAGTTGTGCCAGGGCACAACCAACGTTCTTTTATATTTTTTTGTTAGTTAGTAATAGTTTTAATAATATATTATTATTTAAAACGTCTTTCTTAGTCTGATATAAGCACGAGCGTAGAGATCCAATCTGAAAGGCATTTTATGTGTCTTAAAGACAGGTAAAAAATCGTTGTAAAATCATAATAAGGGTTACTTCTCATTGGTATTTTGTTTGTTACTGAATTTCTGTGTTTTTGTATTGTGTGAAAAAATGCATAAGTAAAACTAAAGTTATCGAAGAAAAATGTTTTAAATATATACTGGAATTTAGGAAGGCACTTCTAAGACTTTACAGTTATCGCTAAAATTTATTCGCTAAAAGAAAACATTTTATTTTTTCAACCCGTTAGCTCTGTCTCATACATCACCCGCCTTAATTATAACAGCACATAATTCAAGGCGTCTTAACTGTGACGCGAACAAGCCTGGCAAATTTAGCAATTAACTTCACAAATAAGTAGGTTTCTACGTGATAAATTGACTTCGGAATAAGTGCATGATGAATGAGGGTAGTAATGAGCTGCCAGGATGCCGGTTTGACAGTTTAAAGTTTTTAACACTTTCCAAGCTATTGGAAAGGTTTCAGATAGACAGGATTTTATGGATTTTATCTAGTGACAGCCCCGCAATATAAACTTTAACATATGTCGCAAACATGCCGTAAATTCCTTGTGTTTTCAACAACAAAACACATCCGTCCATTACTGCATACATAAAAATAAATTACCACATTTCGAACACATAAAGCACATATAAAAACCGGCGTGATCTAGTTTCGGTTACCTGCAGACCCGAAAGATTCCGAGCGTTGCCGAGCGCGTCCGAACACATCCGAATGGGGCACTTTATGGCTATAGAGAGCAATAATACGATGGACTGTTGGGAAAATATTTTGGTGGGAATTGTACGACATGTAGTTATATGCTGCATTAAGCGTACCCACGCGTGTCGTGGGTCTGTTTTTGAAAATACAATAAAGCAAAACAATAGTCCTTTAGAGTAGGCAACTCATCAGCTTTGCGATTGACGATTATTATGTCAACGCTATAGCGTTCACAATTGCAAAGCAGGATTTGACATCTTTGCCTAAATTGAATTCATGGTTAGGCCCCTAACTGCCTTATAATTGCCTATTGACTTTGTTAACCACGTTATCGTTTTGCCACAAATCGCGTTAATTCGCAAGTAAAAAATAAGCGCGTGTACGCTTGTCAAATAAGAAGTAAATGTAAAAAGATTCCTTTAGAGCAGGATATGAATCAGCAAAGCCGATGATAATAGGTGACGGTAACCGTGCACCATCAGGCCACAATATAATATAAATATAATATAAATGCCTTAATATAATATAAAAAAGTGCGCATACACACGTGTCTCGGGGCACGCGCACGTGCCCCACTTAGCAGACGCGCTAGGATTTATAGTTAAGTCTTAAGGAAATACTGACCGATACTTGTCATAAGACGATAGTGGTGTGAATGGCTGCTCGAATAGTCGCCTTTGTTTCCTTCCTGTAAAGTGATTTGAACTAACACTTTTTTATGTGCTTGTTAAATATTCTTCGTCAATAAAGCTGCATGTGCATTTCTTGCTGCATAAAACTAAACTACGTGTTTATGCTGACGTGAAGTTTAACGAGAAGTGTCGAAATTCACTCACAATAAGAATTATTTCCTAACAAGCTAACTCGAACAATTTCAAACTGAAATTTTCCAAGTCCCAGATCCGAGTTCAATAATATATTTCCATCAATTGCCGTTCGAGCATTTCCAGAACTGTATTTCTCATGAAAATGTATCGGCATAATAAATCTTAGACGTAATCGCCACAATGCTTTGGAACTTGAACGCCATAGACGTAATCTGCCTTTTCCATCAGCGTTCGAAAAAAATGATGAAAATATTCCGCTTCGACGTAATATGTATACCTACCTACATATCTCCTTCCGTCAAACGTGTATAGCATTCCCGAGAGGAAGTACCCATTGATCTCGAAACAGCATTACACATGAATGAGAAAGAAAACGTATAACTTTCGGTGTAAATAAAGAATGAGTTCGGTGTGAATTTGGAAAGGAGGAATAAAACCGGATTTTATTTCTTACAATTTATTTGTTCAATAGGTTTTACGTGTCATAAATGGACTGTACTGTATTGTATAAGATCAAATTGGATTGAAATTCGTATCATTTTACGTAAACCTGTTCCAAGAATAAATTCGCCTTCTAAATGAGTACAGACAACAAATATCCTATCTACCTCTACTTATGACTAGTATTCTGAACTAGACTGACTGATTTATGTTGAACATAAACTTTCCTTTTAAAAGCATTTTCGACTGTACCTACTACAAAGATTGATTGATTTTATGTATAAACAAAATGATATAAATATCTTGGATTTTGACTTTTTTAATGTTTATATTTATTTAGTCAGTAAATTGTGGTTCTAACCCACAGGTAGGAATTGGGTACACACAGTTAAAGATATAGGTGTTGCTACATAGGTAACAACTAAATGTATAGATTGGTTCTTAAATTTAAAACAATAACAACAAAATTGTTCAGCGCATATGTCTGACCATTGTACCTTTATGCTTAATATCTCATAAAGTATTTTCATTAATTTTGAAAGGTATGGCTGTACCAAAATGGTATTCAGCTCAGCATGTATTGGATGTGTTACCAGCACCAAACTAAAAGTGGAGAAGGTAGGAGCAGTTACTGCTCAATAAAGATGGCAGAAAAGGTTCTAGCTCGGACACTTGGTAACAATCTGCGAGTCTACGATACTGTGTACTGCTTGCAAGTAGGTCATCAACAATCTAAAGAGTTGTTGGGAAAATAAAGTCCTGGATTTCGTGTATCGTCAACTGTCGTTAGTTATGAAGGAAAATATGTAAGATGTTTTGTATCTAGGCAAAAGTAACTGAACACAAATATATCAAGGGTTAGACAAATACCTCACGCTTAGTTTTCCTTTCACGCTAACACAAATTTGTCAAGGTAAAACTTAGAAGCAGTCACGTGACATTTCCACAGCTTATGTCATTCCCATACAATTAAATCTTTCCGCAGGCGTTTATGACAATCGAAAGTGGTATTTGTCTAGAAACTTTGGTCGACCACTGCAAGTGTAATCTAATCTAACATAAGATGAGTCGGACGCCATTTTGTAGCATTTAAGTTTCTAATTTATAAGTAGATAAGTAGTTATTATGGTGTTGATTAGTATAAGTAACTAGAATATCTTACTTTAATATTTTATTTTTATTTTTGTTTAAATGCTCAAATAAAGATTTCTTTCTTTCTTTTCTTTCTTCTTCTTTCTTTAATCTTATATTTATTTATAATATTTAGGCATGGTTTTTGAAAACGAAACGCACTGAAATTGTGTCTACCAGTGGTTTGTTAAGTCCAGCCGACACGTGCTTGATTATTCTACCTGTCCCATAAACTATGCCACGTAGACCTTATGGTTTGCTCAAATAACGGTATGGATATGAACAGTTACTGGCCAAAGTATCTCTAATTGAATGAAATGAAAAAATAAATATATATGCAAGTATAAGATGGTGGGACAGTTTAGAAACAAAAATAACAAATATTATTAGGAAAAAACAAACAATAAATTTTAGTTGGACCATCGACACGAAAGAAGTTACAAATCATTTGCACAGACGATAAATCGTCTACCACAGCGAAATACCCATAAAATAAAAGCAGTCTCGGTCCTCGAATGAAATACGTCACGACTCACCGGTGAATCTGAAATGAGCTGCCTAAACGAATGCGTAGGAAATTGATTACAGCCGCCCGTAAATGGGGATGGCAGGTAGGCTAGGCAGCGCGCATATTGGAATATATGCAAAGGCAGAAAAACGACTATAGCGAGTTGTCATTCTGTTATTCTGAGATGCCTGCACTGATAAAGATCATTTAGATAGGGGATTTTCACAGGTATCAGAAAATGTGCCAGTGGGAATTTGACGTCTGTTAACTTGTGCTAGTAATGTACACACATCTCTAAATATATGACAATACTAGCTTCTGCCCAAGGCTTCGCCCGCGTGGTACCCGGATAAAAATATTCTGATATATAAGCTATATTAATGTAAAGTTTCATCAAAATCCGCTCAGTAGTTTTTGCGTGAAAGAGTAACAAACATCCTCACAAACTTTTACGTTTATAAAATTAGTAGGATAGGATAGGATTAGCATGAAACGGGCATGTGCAGAATTATGTCAATTTTTCACAAAAGCTTTAATTAAATCAATTCTAGAGAAAGAGAACTACTATATTATAGCGTGATACTCTATAGAATTGTTCAAAATCGGTGGTGCGCCCACACGCACGAAAACGCTAGCAATCGGTCGGTGCACCGTCCGTTACGCTTGACGGTGTACCGCCCGGATTGATCAATATCAGGCAGAGTAAAGTAAGGACAGAGTAGATAGGGCCAATCTCGTGACTTTAAGAGCATGGTTCATTTAGTAGTTTTATACAGCGTTACAATGTAGGGCCCCACAAATAATAAATCCTACATGTTTATGCTTACGTCCTATTTTCACTGTCACCCGTCGATCGCTTGATAAAACGTTTTTCGTCGGAGTGGAAAACTTCTGCATTCTTTTTATGCTTCGTCTCGACGGGCCTAGTTCTTATATCACGTTTCTTTTGAAAGGGGCTTTATTGTTACGTAATTTCACTTTGTATTCGAGCCCTTTATTATGAACGGTCAAGCAGGTAAACGATTTATTATTTTGATAAAAAGAAATCTTACGGTTCAATAGCATTTCTGTGATTAGTGAATGTAAGTCGCTATTTGATATAGTTAATGCTTATGCTGTGTTCTTCTTTCTTGTGTAGTTGTGTTCTCATTTCCATAAAATAAAGATACTTGTGAATGTGAAGATCAAACAATACATTCATGGTTCAGACTGAACCTATCCGATGCCTCTATCGAGATGCCTCGACCTATTTGGTGCCCTCGCTGGAAACTGCCTTGTATTCTAGCGAAGTGACTTAAGTATGTTGTCAATGTCAGTTCCCTCGTTTTCCTCTTGATAAACGCGTGCTTGTAGACGCTATAGGTGCTTTGTGACTTTTCTATCTCCACACGATTGCGAGGGCCATCATATTATATCGTAGTGTCACTAGCAAACATGCCATAATCACCAAGAAAGCCGTTTTGTCTACGGAAGAGAAGGCATATATAACATATCATTTCTCTATCTGTCAGACAATAAAATGAAACAGAAATAGTTAATTTATACTTTGCCGTAAATAAAAACGTTGTCTTGGTTGTTCATGCTATTGGTTGCTGAGAATAAGGCAGTAGCTGCTATGCAAAGCACTCACGGTGCGATCTCGGCCTGAGATAGAAATTAAAAACCTAAATCTTATCATTATCTCTCTAAAGCATTGAAATTATCGTGATTTGGTATCATTGTAGGATATTATAAGGACTCAGTTCCCGTCTCACTCGCGTGCTCACGTAGTCGCGGACGGTAATCATGAGGAAAGAGCCCTAAACGGTCAACGAAATATCAGTAGGAGAATACTAAAGTACGTGGTATAGTCGTAATAATATCCTAAAATTACCTCTACAAACTCAAATTACCGCCCGTTAACCATCGATAGATTATTTAAGACAGATTGGTGCATCAATCTTCGTAAGCATTGTTGCTGAGTCGCTGTACAAAGGCCGTAGGATGACGGAACTAGTGACGCAGATTCTCAGGTTATTTTATCCTTTTATTAATCGAACAAAGAGGTTTTTGCTTTGTGCCTTGGTCTTGTTACTAGTATTTTCTGGACTTCTTAAGGCCAGTAACCAGAGCTAAGGTGAGTTTGTACTTAAACAAGATAAGATAAAAAGACAAAAGTTATTTACGCTTATCAGTCCTCGTTTTCTGAGATTGATAACTCTCTAGCGACAAATTTAAATCCGCAATCATGATCGGTCGTAAAATAGCCGAAACAACGATGGTGTAGCGTAGACTCGGTCTAACCTCAGAAGAGCATTGGCATATTTCTTTTAGAACTCTGTTTCTATGAATGAGGTCAACTTGTTAGATTAGAACATTTGGCTCCACACTGAAGCTGAAAACGTGAAGGTTTTTTCCCGCTGTTTCCCGATTCACAATTTTGCCTTTTAGTTTTAAATCAAAGATAGCGAACTTGAATTTTATTTTAAACCTACCATTATCTAATTATAGGGTTCACTATTGACTACTTAAAAGATGCTGATCCGGCTTCGTTGCAAGCAGTCTTCACAAATTCACTCAGTTTATAAGACGAAGATTTCAAAATATTCCCGTGGTTTCAATGAATAATATTTTGGATTCTGTAATCTGGTGTTTTGCTATGAAGGTTCAACGTAGATCGTATCCTATCCTACTAATATAATAAACGTGAAAGTTTATGAGGATGGATGTTTGTTACTTTTTCACGCAAAAACTGCTGAACGGATTTTGATGAAACTTACCAGTAATATAGCTTATACATCAGAATAACACATAGACTACTTTTTATCCGGGTACAACGCGGGCGAAGCCGTGGGCAGAGGCTAGTATTGTATAATACTGAAAGCATGGTACGAATATCCAATTACTGAATGTCACGTCCGATACGTTGTCGAAACGAGCGGAAAGTGATCCGTGAACAAAACAAAACTCTCCCCGACATGTGCGGACATGTGCGGATGGACGGCGGACAGAGCTATCAATGAATATATGCATATACCGATATTATCGAATGAATACAAATAAAAATATTTTATTTTGTGAGAATTTCAGATACATAGATAAAATAACATAAGATAAGATTATACCACACCAAGATACAGGCTATATTTGGTCTATAGTTTGGGACCCACTGTTAAAAATTTGTATAAAACATATTTATTTACGCACCTGCGGTTATTGCCATTCTTATAACCTATTGCAAATTAAGTATGTGAAACTCTTTGTCTAATAAAAAAAATATACAAAAAATAGTGAAGTCGATTCTCTTAAACTATAGCTCTCTTTTACTAAAATTAACAAATGAAAGAGATAGCAACTTATTTAGTGCTGTCAAATTAGTCAGTTATCTAAGTTCGTCCACACAGGACGAACTTAGATAACTGACTAATTTGACAGTTAGTGAGTTATTTAGTTGAGTTTAGTCGTGATTTCAAAACACGCAGACTACAAACACGAAGAAGGGCGGCGACACGTAAACGAATTTGACAGGAGTAAAATTCTTGCCATCCGTTTCTTGCATGCACTATCATAAAAGGAGAGTGACATTTATGTTTAGTTAGTGTACAAGAGAAACGACGCCATGGCATACAAAATTTACAAATATGTACCTAACTACTTAGGGACAACATTAACTGTTACTGAAACGTAAACATTTTTTTTACATCCTACTATCCTATCCTACTAATATTATAAACGTGAAAATTTGTGAGGATGGATGTTTGTTACACTTTCACGCAAAAACTACTGAACGGATTTTGATGAAACTTTACAGTGATATAGCTTATACATCAGAATAACACGTAGGCTACTTTTATCCGGGTAACACGCGGGCGTAGCCGTGGGCAGAAGCTAGTATCATTATAACATTTTATTCTCACTATTATCATTATTATCAACAGCTTGGAGAAAATCCACTGGATTTTAGCATAGCATGAGCACCCAAAAAACCGTTTTGTCTACGAAAGAGAAGAGACTAATTATGTCGCTTATTCTAGCCAATAAAAGAAAGAGACAAAATATTTTTAATCTTCTCGGCGGTAGACGTTGTCTTCAGTCTTCATGCTAAGCAGGCTGGACATAAGCCTGGGTGTGCCATATTTTCTTTCTATTGTGAGCACATTCAATCAACAAAATGAAGGTTTTATCGGGCACCTGTGAATTTATCGAATCCATCAAAACGTGGCGTAAATTCTGATCGATTATGTGAACCAATAACGCGATACTTTACATAACTGGGAGCGTAATAAAAGAGGCTCTCCATTTCGCACATAAAAAACATCTAAAGTCAAAATTAATTTATTCATTAAAATCACAAGGATCACTTTGAATCATCAATTTTACCTACTGCCTGATCCTCCGAGCCTAAGCCAGGAAAGTAGGTACATAATTATTACATACTAGCTTCTGCCCACGGCTTCGCCCGCGTGGCACCCGGATAAAAAGTAGCCCATCTGTTATTCAGATGAATAAGCTATATTACTGTAAAGTTTCATCCAAATCCGTTCACTAGTTTTTGCGTGAAAGAGTAACAAACATCCATCCTCACAAACTTTCGCGTTTATAATATTAGTAGGATAGCAAGATAACGACTATCTATATAATATTAAATTAGGGTTCTGTTTTCTACCTGTAGTAATAGGACTAACGGTAAAACAGAGTTAAATTCAACAACCGCAGTTCGAGACTTAATTTTTTTTGGGTTCCCAGATTGATATGCTTTGTTATCGTGTGTTGTCTTAAGAACTTTGGTTGATACTTTTTAGACTTTATTCAATTCTTTGAGTAGCACTCTTTTTCTATAAATTAATTCACCTCGTTCGATTGGCACCAGACTAAAGCTGAATGAAGGATCATCAAAAAAATAACCAAGCAGAGTTTGTTGCCTGATTCTTCTATGCTTGTACGCGCGCGAGGAACCGGCGTAAATTCACTTTCAAATTTTAAATTCACGTAGTTTTTAAGTTGACGTTTCTATATGATCCTTGTTATTTCAATGAATAAAAACCTATTGACTTTGACTTTGATTCAAAACGTGGGCATGTGCTTAATTTAGGTAATACTTAGACGTTCCTCTGACTACCCTCTACCTGGTAGCCTCATGGATCTAGGTACTTAAGTATGTTCATCGAAATTAAAGTCGTTAGCGTATTTTTGTTTGATTTTTATTAGTTCGTAAAAAACAATGTTTTACGATGGGTTTAAGAGATTAATCCGTTTTAAAGTGACATTACAACGATTTAATTTGAAGCCAAAAAACATGACTGATCGCTGGATAATTTGGCAAAAAATACATGCAATATTTTTCAGCTTTTACATGCGATCTCAAGCTACTTCTGAATTGGAAATATTGTATTATATTATTTTTCCCATGTATAATTATGAATGTATTCACAAAAAAGTTTATAAGTAAGTAGTCATGTACTTCTCATAATACTAGCTCTGCTTAGTTTGGGGCTAGATGATGCTGTGTAAAAATGTCCAGCATTATTAATTTTTAGAAAGGTATTTAAGTAATTTGTAGATGCATAATGTTCCGACATAACATTAAACCAAATAAAATCATTTTTTTTTTATTTATCATGACATGTTTGAAACAAATTACAACAATACAAATGAAATGAAACAAAAACGGGATATTTACCACGGCTTGTCAGTTTGACGTTTTCCGATATTAGGTACGTCACTTGCATGTACTATGGTCCCGGTAGGAACCGAATCTTTGTGGTGGATGTAGTGGTCGAATCGATCTATCCTCTTTCTCACTCTTTTATTGCAATAATACCACTTCCACATGCAACTGTGCCAAAATATCGGGAAACGTTTACAAATCATGTTAAATATCCCATACCTCGTAAAAAATATAGATGTTCAGTGTGTGCGTTACTGCAGCAAAAAAACAAGTGGAATCTCGCTATTTTGAGTATGCAGCGAATTAGGTAAATGTGCCCGAAATTTCAAATTTGTGCCCCCGCCCCGCTTCCCCCCCGTTTTTGAGTTATTCAAGAAATTAAGTTTTTGCTGCGGAAGTGATGTAATTGAAGTTATGCCTCTCTCGCTACGTGACTGATATATACACTGAATCCCGTATCAGTATACATACGAGTATTTCTCGTCATAATATTTTCTGATCTAGATTTCTTGGACAACATTTTTGAAAGCCACCGAAAACCCATAATAGTATTCATATTTCATCTTCATCGCCCAAGGTCGTTAGTTTTTACTGTTGATTAGTTCTGTCAGGGTTGCCCAAAACTGTCAGCTTCGCAGTTTACTATGGACACACCTCTGCTACGTTTGCAGTTGAATTTATTTTTTATTCACAACGAACTCGGTAGAAGCTTGTTCTGTTTTTTAGAATGTTTGAGCTGCCTGCAGTCGAAAAATAAAGCCGCGTGCATTTATGCGCTCCATATAAAATCATTGAAGGCGAGTACGTGTGCTCATCGTATATTAGATTTACGATGTTATTAACCTATACGGTAGGTCTCGCATAATAAATGTGATTTCAGTAATAATAATGCAGAATGAGTACCTAGTTATAGCTAATACAACAATCTACTACTTAGCCCTCTTACAGTCAAGTGACGATAAAAGGAAAATGGTTGTCAGTTGGTAGAAAAGTTTATGTAAATGTTCAGGTCGCCACCGCCTAGGTCATAATACGAGTATACGATTCTCAGAAGTATACGAGTATACTTTTGACCGAAGATTGCGGGTTCGATTCACGCTGCCGGACAAATGTTTGTATACACAAATATTTGTCTCGAGTGTGGGTGATTTCTATGTATAAAATGTATGTATTTACAAAAAATAAGTATATAAGTAGTATATCAGTCATGTAATACCCATAACACAAGCTCTGATTCGTTTGGGGCTCGATGATGTTGTGTGAAAAATGTTTATTTTTAATTTATATATGCATTGACTATACCGTCCAAAGTTTCTTATACAGCACAACACGAAGTTTGAAACAAACTGTAGTTACGCAGCTGAAGTAACTTGTGTATGGCAAGCAGTGGTAAAAATAATTAATTAGCCTAGCCTTCGTCACAGGCTGTTTTAAGTAGGTAGTAGCGAATTACACATGAATCAGGTTGTTACCAAAAGTCTACCGGCGCTTACCGGTACGTTGCATAAGCCCAGCTTCTGTGGTTAGTCTTATAAATAAATAAACATTTTCACACAGCATCATCTAGTCCCAAACTAAGCAGAGCTTGTATTATGGGAACTACATGACTGATATACTACTTATATACATTTTTTTTTGTAAATACATACATAATATACATAGAAAACACCCAGACCTGAGACAAATATTTGCAGATACAAACATTTGTCCCGTGGCGGGAATTGAACCCGCAACCTTCTGCGTCTCAGGCGGAGCTTCGCCCACTGCGCCACAGAGATCGTCTGATGATACCTTCTATACCAGTTATTTGTCTATTCTCTAGCTGACATTTCGTTGGCCGCTTGGTCTTATGAAGGGCCTTATATTAGAGTCTTATTTCATATGTAATTGATAATTTATGTGAATATTTTTTTTGTTCTTCATGCAACAGACACAAACATAGTTCAGACCCCATGCTAGGATTCCCAGAATCGTGAGTATCAGAAATTATGCGTACCGTGTTACCACAATACCCAGAACAAATATCTGCAGAACTTGGAAACATTTGTTCCGCTGCGGGAATCGAATCTGCACCTCTTGTTTCACAGCCGGGTTTTCGCCCGCTGTGAGTATTAGTTTATTATAGCATTAGTATGTCATTATAATATCTGTGACAATACAATAACATTCTTCTGCTGACGTTTCGTAGCTTAGAATAGGTACGTACAGAAAGCAAAAAAAAAAAACAGATCCTGAAATGATACCAAACAACGATAGTTTCTCCAACCATTCTCTTAGCAGGATGTCCGCAAGATATTCTGCTGAAAGATAACTTCAAGATGGCAAATGACCATCGGAATTTTCGTTCTTGGCGTACCGGTAAGCATTGTAAAGCAGGCGCTTGCTTTCTACGCAAACACGTTCTGAGCAGATGTCGACAGAATGACGATCCGCATAAGAATTATAAAATACTGACTGTAATTTGTATAAAACTCGAGAGTTTCAACCTTTAATGGGTATAAAAACAAAACGACGTTTGTTATAAAAATGCCACATTCATGTATAATCTATTGTTTTATGCATTCAGATTGTAAATCTATTGTTTTATGCATTCAGATTGTAAATCTATTGTTTTATGCATTCAGATTGTAAATCTATTGTTTTATGCATTCAGATTGTAAATCTATTGTTTTATGCATTCAGATTGTAAATCTATTGTTTTATGCATTCAGATTGTAAATCTATTGTTTTATGCATTCAGATTGTAAAACGCTGTAGTAAAATGTTTTTAGTTAAATTCTTGCTGCGTTTATGTCTACTTATAGCATTATGAAGTTGCCATATAAAAGCATTGTATTTATGCTTTCTGATTGGACAGTTACATATATAATGCTAGCTGCGCCCCGCGGTTTCACCCGCGTAGGTTTCGATTTTATACTCGTGATAACTTCGAAATTAAATGTCTGATTCGAATGAATTAAAAAGTATTTTACTGCTACATAAATACCCTTGATGATAAATGTATTTATTTGAATAACAATTAATACTACGATACGAGTGTAACCAACTTTTCTTTCTACCGGCGATTTAATTACATTTTAGAACACAAAAGTTACTAATGTGCCTTAACTATCATAGTTAGATATGTACCCTTGGGGACTTTTTTGTAGGGAATAATAAGTACTTTAATCATGTAGTACATCATTTTTATGTATCATCAATAGTTTTCTCAGCGCACGCCAAATAATGAATTTTATAGAAAAACTATTGCTACTTTGGGTTATATTATTGTAACTTTCTTAATGATCTCTATTTTTTTTTAAATAAATTATAGCCTATTTTACTTCGTGATAATTTAACTTTCTATTAGTGAAAAAATGGTTAAAATCAGTCCAGTAGTTTCGGAGCCTATTCGATACAAACAAACAAAAAATCTTTCCTCTTTACAATAATTAGTATAGATACCGGTTGGCTGCAATCCATAAACAAGTTACTCTTTGCTGTTTTTTTACAACTAAAGAGCCAAGCATAAAGCCCACTTGCTGGTAAGTAGTTACCGTAACTCAATGACGATTGCAATACCAGAGGTGTCTTGCGTTGACCCTTAGACGTAATGAGTGAAAAGCCTCATGTTCTTGTAATTTCACCGGCACCCTTACCCTTCAGACCGAAACACAGGAATAGATCCATTATACTGCTTGGCAGCAAAAATAAGAAATAGGTATAGCGGAGGAACATCCCCGGACGAGCTCTTTCAGAAGAAGATAGATAGATAGATAGATAACTCTTTATGGTACACCACATAATATGTTGCTTACCAATCCAAACAGAGCAAATAACAAGCTAATCGCGGGAGTACAATGGGCGGTCTTATCGCTTAATATATCGCTTATAACACTGTTTCTCAAAGTGGGCGATAACGCCCCCTTGTGGGCGATCCAGCGCCTTCAGGGGGGCGGTAGAAGGCTCTAGAAGATATTAGGGGCGCTAATGCGGTCTAGAGGGGAAAGCATACGTTGTTATGTTTAAAATCTGAGAGGGCGCTAGGATTTGTTTTATTCTCAATGTGGGCGATGGGAAAAATAAGTTTGAGAACCTGTGGCTTATAACTTAATGATCGCTTATAGCATCTCTTCCAGACAACCTTTGGATGGACAGGAATTTACGTGAACGATACAGGACGGTGGTGTATAGACAATACAAACATACATAGTGACGAATAATTAGATAAAACACATATAAACATACATACATGAATACATATACCTACATAAATAATCTGTATGATAGCAACTCATCAGCTTTGAGATAAGGACAAATAGTGACTTTTTGATTACTATTTGCCCTTATCTTGATAGTTGTATTTTTGAAGATAGGAAAGGATTTGGCAGTTCTGATATTGAGGGGGAGAGCATTCCATAGGCGGATAGTTTGTACAGTAAAATAATTATCATAGAAGGAAGAAGTGTGCACATGAGATCAGGAGCTCTGCTTCTTCTTAATAATAGTTCTATAGTTTTATACCCTTCCTTACCTATTTATTCGCTCAACGAATCACACAGTAAAATGTTAACATTCACGATTTCTATTCGTGGTTACCAGGTTTCCGAATCTTTATAGCCTCCAGTTTAAAGCCCTTAGACTCTGATAAAACTTTATTGGCTCTACACTTAATGTCGCTTTATTTTTCATAATAAAACTAGGCAAGTGTATGACTTGCCTCGATTTAAGTCGAGCGTGAAATGTAAAAAGACTTTTAAGAGGCCTGCGTAAGATGAATTGCCCATACAAACGTAATACCAAAATCATTTGTAATCAGAGCTTATATCCACCATATTATGTTATTATTTGCATTTGAATAGTATTTATCTACGTACCTTGATAGATATTATTTCAAAATACTTACCTAAAATGAAATGTAAACGAATCCCATTTTGGTTATTTTGACGTCATACATGACATGTTTTCTTCTTATTTGTTTCGTATTTAAAACAACAATACCTTACGTATCGTTTGATTAGGTACATAGATTATATTGACTAGTTACAGAATAACAATACAATGTGAAAAATACAACAAGTTTTCATTCGTCTTTTTTGGTATTACGGAACACCACCAAATTTATAATTCTGAAATTCTGAACGGCTAATGTTGCTATCGCGCAAGCACGGGCGGGCCTGCATCAGCCAAAAATATATATTTTTGGACGCGGTTCGAATTTAAGTTATGGGTCTGTATGCCGGATCCTTAATAACAAAAAAAGACTTCAAATTCGAGATGACACTATCGAATAAAAAGTACAATCATCACCAACAAAAAATGTTTCAGCTAGTCGTGATTACATGTTTTTTTTAAATATACGGGAAAAAAGCAATCTCTCAGGAATCAAACTTTTATGCTTTTTTTGTTTAAACTTTTATCAGACCTCGGGATTAATCTTTAGACAACAACAAAATAATCATCAAAATCGGTTTAGAAATGTGTTCTGAGGTAACAAACATTAAAAAGAGAATAATAAAATACAACTGAACCTTCTCCTTTTTTTGAAGTCAGTCAAAAATGTCTTTGGCTATATGCATAAAGATATGAGATTTGAGACATTTGAATGAATGAATTAAAATACAATGTACTAATACTTACCTCTAACAAACCTACAAAATTTGAAGTAAAATCGTAAAAGATCGTATCGCTTTGAAGCGATCAAATAAATGACTTAGAAGGTAAACGGCCTATAGCCAATTCAGTTATAAAAATCTAAACTATGAATCTATTTTTGTCGCTGACTGCACCTTACTATTATTTTCTGCGTCGTAATCGCTCGTATCCGCGTCTTCGTACTGCCGCTAAGATCTAGAATCTAGATCTTTATAGCCGGATATCTGGCAAATCACTAGCTCGAATGAGGCATTAACCGGGAACACGGTCCAAAACTTTAATACCGGCTATTAGCATTTATTTGATCGTAGCACAAGCATTAAAGTTAATTCACAGCTTGATGAGAATGAGGCTTGCTCCAGCGGTTCACAAATGTGGTTGTTCATGCATTGTTTTACCGGGATTACGGATAAGTGCCGTGTAGGTTTATTTAAACATTTGAAATAAGGCTATATTACACACATAATGAGATAATCAGGCAGTGATTATCTCATTATGTGTGTAATGTAAAATAGGAAGACGTTGCGAAGAAACCAACAATGTGTTGGCTTCATTATGTAATACTAGCTTCTGCTCACGGCTTCACCCGCGTGGTACCCGGGAAAAAGTAGCCTACGTGTTATTCTGATGTATAAGCTATATTACTGTAAAGTTTCATTAAAATCCGTTCAGTAGTTTTTGCGTGAAAGAGTAACAAACATCCATCCTTACTAACTTTCGCGTTTATAATATTATTAGGATAGGAGAGATAGCTAAGGCTAGACACATAAGGCTACGTTACACACATAATGAGACAATCAGGCAGTGATTATCTCATTATGTGTGTAATGTAGCAAATGATCAGGTAAAACGGACCTTTTAGAAAACGGAGAATTGTCATATAGATATAAGAGGCTGTTTTTTTAACTGCAGTGGGAAACAAGCATGCGGCCCATTTGTAAGTTGGTTACCATGACCTATGAACGCTTGCAACCCCAGAGGGGCTAGGCAAATGACATTTGCTGCGGAAATGTCACAGACATTTCCATACAATTTTACCTTTCCGCAGGCGTTAACGACAACAGAAAGTGGTATTTGTCTAGTCCCCCAGATGTATCACTCGTGCGTTACCGACCGTGCGTGCGGTCGGCAACGTACGAGTTGCCGGAAATAACGCAGATATTTCGAGTGAAATATCTCATAATGCCTGATATTTTACCGGCACCTATACCCTTAAAACCGGTTGATTATTTGTTAATTAATTGGTTAATACAGAAAGTAGTCAAGAACAAAAAATATAACCTCAAAAAAAAACTAACATTTTCACACAGCATCATCAAGCCCCAAACTAAGCAAAGTTTGTATTATGGGAACTAAATGGCTGATATACTACTTATATACTTTTTTTTGTAAATACATACATATTATATATAGAAAACACCCATACACTCAGTGATTAAGTGACTAAGTTTAAAGTTAAAGTCAGTTCAACCATACTTTAGATAACCTTAAACAGAATGGTCTATGTACACTGAAACTAACCACAAAATCATGTGATAGGTACTTTGGTACCTGGGCTATGTAGGATGAAACAGCATTTCCCAATCCTTTACAATAAAAATTATTATTATAATTGATTTATCCTGGTACATGACGGTAGGTTTTTGACGACAGTCGCCTCCTTGTCTTTAAGCCATTACATTATTTTTCGACGTTCCACCTTGATTACTTTATGTTTTGGTATCAAAGTCAAAGTCAAAGTCAAAATTCATTTATTCAATAAAATCACAAGGACCACTTCGAAACGTTGGTTTTTATCTAGGTGCCTGTTCCTCCGCGACCAAGCCAGGAAAGAAAGGCAAGAAAACAAGGCTGGTTATTCTTTTTAATTATCCTTTTACAAAACAATAGGTTCGAGTTGGAGCATTTTCAATCCCAAGAGTTTTTGTCATCTAAATAATCAGATATTTTATAGTATGCCTTTTGATAAAGCTTTTGTTTAATTACATTTTTAAATTTGTTAATTGATAATTTTTGTATATCTCTTTGTATGCTTTCTTACTCTCTCTATCTTTCTGTTACCAGTGACCGACAAGGAATAAAAACTGAAATTGTAACGTTCCAACTCATAACAACTAGGTACCTGACGTTATATAAACTGGGAGAAATTTTATGAAATCGACTGACATTTTGAGCAAAAGATTGCGAGGAACTCACAATAATGAGACAATCCAGAGTTAACGATGTGATTGTTCGTAATTGACTTGCGGCAGTAAATCGGGGATTGAGGTAAGAAATCAGCTGGTAACAGTCGAATGGGGTCACATCGCTAGAGTACCTTCCCATAAAACTATGGGTACTTTATTATACATATATATCCTACTAATATTATAAACGCCATATGTATGAAAGGTCATCACTTGAGAACGGCCAGACTTTTTTTTAAATTGTATTTGTAACTGATAGGACAACGTTCGTACAGGGCATTTATTTACTTACACTTAAACTATATTACTGTAAAGTTTCATCAAAATCTGTTCAGTAGTTTTTGTATGAAAGAGTAACAAACATTCATTTTCACAAACTTTCGCGTTTATAATATTAGTAGGATATTAAGAAGACCAATCACCAAGCCAAAAGCCACATACTGTATACATCATTGGGATATTATTTTTTTCTACTAGACTATATTTGGGAATCCACTGGTTCTGGAGATAATGAAGGTCAAAGTAGCATTTTAATTTTTCCAGTTCTTTACGGAAATGAATTCCAAGTGTTATTATTAAATTTTGGTTCCAAAAAACATTATCAAAATATTCGAATTTTCTTAACAAATTACGCATTTGAAGTTGCAGAAACGCAATGAATAACAAACTCAAAGGTACGCCCCACAAATGCGTGGTCAGCGTGCAATACATTGCGCGCTGCAAAGAAACAAAAATTTTTATGCCTAAAAATAAAGATAAAGACATAAAATAAAACTAATTTCCCAGCAATTATTTTCCCTCAATGTTACTTATTAAGATAAACAGTATGCGTAGATTCCAGCTTGGTGATTGGTCTTATTACACCCTGTATTAATAGAGGTTACTTACACTCTGGATAATATTGTCCTATTTCCTATCAAATATAGTGCACGATTGTTCTTTCAAGGGTAGGAATAATGTACTTGAGTAATCGTGACAATGACATGTTAATCTCGTAGGAACAGCGGATTGGCCTCGCTTTGGATCCGATTAAAATGCAATTTGAATGAGTTTGACGGTCTAGCTTAGCTTCGTAGTTTTAAGGGTGTTCTGTATTTCGAGAGACTTTTGAGAGAGGCTTTTACAAACAAATTGGTTCGTTTACTATGCCAGTCAAGTTTACGTACCGTTTGGGTTGTGATAGGAGATTGGTAGTGGGGATGCCTAGACTTGAAAAAATTGATGCATCAATTTATAAGCTTAGATATATAGAAAATGCTTTATTGCATACCAAATAACATTTCGGTTTAGATAAAAACTACAAACTATTTGAGATCGTGAAACATAAGCAATCATACTTCAATCATCGCTGGCGAAATAACTCGCCACTAAGGTTCGATTCGTTTTAGGATCAACCATAGTACGCCGTGAACTGAATAGTTTGAGCCACTTCGGTACACCGAAGCTAAGATATCATCTTAAATCATAATATGTACCATCTTCCATTATGAAGTAATTTTAAATTGTTTATAAAGGTTTTGTGTAAGCAGGTTCACATAATTTTGCAACAGCTGCCGAGTAAACAAGTTAAGGCTGATTTGTTTCATTTCAAGTTGAAACTGCTTGCATCTATTGTGTCTTCCTTCAAGTATGGAGTTCACTTGAGACTTGAGTTCTGAGTGGAACTCGTTTGTAACTCGAAAACTTGTAATACGACTTCATACTTACTTTGAGTACGTAATTTCTATGTCGACTTCCTATCCGGTCTTTCTGCTATTCAGTCGTTTTGCTATTCACACATTTTCCTTTTGAGGTCCAGTCATATTTGACATCCTATCCTATCCTATCCTACTAATATTATAAACGCGAAAGTTTGTGAGGATGGATGTTTGTTGCTCTTTCATGCAAAAACTACTAAACAGATTTTAATGAAACTTTACAGTAATATAGCTTATACATCAGAATAACATATAGGCTACTTTTTATCCGGGTACCACGCGAGCGAAGCTGTGGGCAGAAGCTAGTAATAAATAATGCTAGACATTTTTTACACAGAATCATCTAGCCCCAAACTTTTTTTACACAGCACATTCCCATATTATTGTGGGAATTATATGACTGTTATACTACTTATGTTTATGCATATTTTTTGTAAATACATATTATACATAGAAAACCCCAGACACGAGACAAATATTTGCAGATATTTACATTTTTCCCGCGGCGGGAATCGAACCCGCAACCTTCTGCGTCTCAGCCGGGCTTTCACCCATTGTGCGACTTACATAACTAGTCGTTTTGCGATCAAGTCGTTCTGACCCATTGCAAATCTTTTACAATACGATTTAACTAGAAAAGTTACGTTGTGACTAAAATCGTAGTTCATAAAAATTTTTAGCGCCGATATATTTAGTTTATCCAATTCATTTTTAGTTCAACTTTGAATGTTTATCATAAATAAAAATAAGGGCAATATCCAATAGCGTGAAGAGGAGAAGATTAGTATAATCCTAAGATGTGTGACCAAACAAGATTTCATAAGCTAACGAAAACAGGAAAGCGCTCTTTTTCCTAATTTCCTTTATTTTCAAATTCACAACACCCAAGGATTCTTTCAAAACATTTCATCTAAATAAAATTTATTTTATCTGGAAATCCTCGAATAGATTTATACTTGCCATATTGCACGGCCCTAGCATGTGATAGCGTGTCGTGTCATATTCGCATTTATTTCCCGCTGCATTCCGACAGTTTCAGCACCTATAATATAACGGGTTTCCATGTGTTCTACATGGAAACCCAACAAGGAATGCTCGTGACAAAGTATAGTTGCTTTGGTATGGGATTTAAATGTTACTTTAATATTTTTATTTATCAACGTAGTTTTAGAGAATAGAGCATGGTCAAGTATAAATAGGTTATTGAAGTCCTTAATCAACATGTATTTTAGGATATCTAAGTCTCTAATAAGGAGACACGGTGTGGTCATCATCAAAACCAGTGATAGCGTATTTTATATTGCAGCCTTCGATCGTTCCAGTTGAAAAAGAGGCTTTCAAAATAATGAATAACGAATCAAAAATATATTTTACTAGCTGCGCCCCGGTTCACCTGCGTAAGTTTCGATTCCGTGGGAATATCGGGATATAAAGTAACAGCTATAGGTAACAGCTATGTACCTATCAAGTTTCATCGCAATCGGTTCATTAGTTTTTGCGTAAAGAGGTATTATTAAGTATTATGTACATAAGTACTTACTGATGCGTCTGAGCCGCGCGGGTACCTTACTCATAGACGTAACCCCTCCCGCTCCTCGGCAACGCTTATAGAGCAAGGAACGTCGCGGTGGTTTGCGTGTTGCATTTTTATACTCGTGATAACTTTGAAATTAACTGTCCGATTCGAAACAAAACAAACTAATTGGATGGAATGTTAAAATTACCTACTATGTCAGAAAGTTAAAATGTCAATGCAACTGGAATAAAAAAGATAGTTTATTATTAAAATGGATCATAGAACAATGGCTGAGATAAGTTGAGTCAAACCTATCTGAGAATACCCTCAGAATGCTGTTCTTTGTTTGTTTGTTGTGTTGAATATTAGATTTCATTTAAACTTATATAATTAACGAACAAAGTTATAATTAACAATGAAATTGATAAAATAATTTAATTTTAAATATACTTTGCAATGGTGTGTATATTTATTTGACACAGGTCAGTGAGAGTAAACGGTAAGAGATGTGAAAAAATGCTGAAATTAGTAAAGTCCCGATTTTGAAAAGAATATATACTGCTTTCAAACATTATGGATAAATCTCTCGCTGTTGCAGCTTCCGCGCTTGCCATAATGCTTCAGGCATGTATGGCAAATCTGGCGGAAAGAGACTGCCTCTCTGCTAAGCAGAGTGCGCGCGACCAACAACAGCATCCTGAAAGAAATAATTACGCATATCCTCAGCGTGGAAGCTCTCCCAGAGGACGAAATCTGTCTTAGTCATTCAGTACTAACCCTTTTCTTAAGCTTACTAACACTTTTGGATCATGCTGTCTTTATAATAAACAAAATAAGAAAAAAAATGAATCTTGATTTATTACGGGAATCGATACTGTAGTATATAAAAATATTTTTTGTTATGAAATTGAAAATTATTAGAAAACCAATTAAAAAAAAAGAGTTACAAAGATTATAACAACATACATTAAAACATGTCAAACAAGTTTGATATAGAAAAATCTTTTTTGCTCCTTAAAAGTGGTACTTTCATATCCATTACCTACAAGATAACCTTTGTCTGTGTATTGCTTAAATGCATATACGCATATACATTAATTAAATTAATACATAAACAAGATAGAAGCTAGTTTTTAAACAGCTATACAAAAAAATATATGAAAAAAAAAACATAAAATCGGTCTAGTTTTGGCGGAGAAAACAGGTGAATACGATACCTCGATTTTGTATAAAACTATCTTTCTTGAGGCTCTAAACTCGTAAATATAAGGAATAAGGTATAATTAAGGTATAATGCAAACGATTTACGATTATACCTGTAATGTCACTGCCAGTCGCACATTTCAATGTATTATACGTAATAGTACGTTGACATGTGCGTATAACGTATTATACGTTATACGTATTAACGTATTATCTCAACGTACGTTAAGATATTGAAGTCTCACGAAGTCTCGATCGAAACGAGAAACGCCTTAAGGCGCGGTGCGGATACCAAGAAAACATGTTATTTATTATTTTTAAAGTTTGAGCGCAAATTATGCTTTGTTTTACCATGAAAAAGAATAAAGTTTGCCAAGATACATAGAAAACCACTTGGTAAAAAAATAAACATGACATTTTATGCTGCTACCTACCCCTGAAAAAATAAGTTCTATCTGTTCCCTCGTTGCAAAAAAGGGATCAGATCTAACGTTTTTCCCAAAAGTCACCCTAGGGGGACAGAGCAGGGTGACAGATGGGAATAATTGAAAAAAATCACAAAATTGTTTTCAAATAATTAAATAAATAACGATGGACATTTTCACACAGCATCATGTAGCCCCAAACTAAACAGAGCTTGGATTATGGGAACTACATGACTGATATACATACTTATATATATATTTTTTTGTAAATACTTACATATTATAAATAGAAAACACCCAGACCCAAGACAAATATTTGCAGATCATACAAACATCTACCCGCGGCGGGAATCGAACACGAAACCTTTTCCGTCTCAGACGGGCCCACTGCGAGTGGTCACCAGTATCGTCAATAGATACTGGTGACCACTCGTTTATTTTGTCCAAAAAATTATGGTTAGATTTAAGCAGTATTCCGAGAGCCACAATGTAGCTATAAAAATATTTATAAAGTGACCTCTCTAATCCGATCTGTGAATTCCAACCCACGCGTCAGAGGCCATTGCAATTTCAGCGCGTCCTCGCAAGTACAAAGCTTTGAATCTCAATCGGCCGGCAGCGGCCGTAACTAGGGCAAAAACTGAGCTCGGCCTGGTTGCCATGGCAACGCGTACCCCCCGCACCACGCCTCCCCCGGAGTGGGGGGACTGCTGTTGCTTCCACAGATTACAGGCAAGAGAATTAGCTAGTACATTCATTTTCAGTAAGAAAAGTTGGTGGAGCCTACTGGCTGCTCAAGTCCGTTCTTTAAGTTCTTTCTGCCTGTTCTTCTTCTTCTTACGTTTGGTGATAAAAGACCAATTTTGAACGGACTATAAAAAAGGAGTAGGTTTTCAATTAATCTGTATGTTTTTTTTTGTTAGTATGTTTCGCAATATCGTCGCCAATTGTGAACCGATATGAAGGGTTAGTTTTTTAATGGGTAGAGTATTTTTCATGGGTAAAATCATCTTCACAATGTTAATTCCCCATGGGATGCAATTTCATATTGGGCTTTTCATTATCATTATCAATTTTCCGTTATTTGTTTTTTTTTTCCTGAAAAAAAATTCTTGTAATAATCTTGTGATGTATCTCTATTCTGTTCTGTTCTGTTCTCTATTTATTTTATAGTAAACATAAAATTAACCAGTTTGTTTTATAATTAAACCTCAAAAGACACATGCATAGCCCTGAAATACCGCGGTACTATAACTCCTTGAAAGATACAAATATTTGTCCACAGGGAATCGAATCTGCACCTCTTGTGTCGCAGCTGGCTTCTTGCCCGTCGCGCTACCAAGGTCGTTTTCACTTTTACTCTATACTAGCTTCTGCCCACGGCTTCGCCCGCGTGGTACCCTGCTAAAAAGTAGCCTGTATGTTATTCTGATGTATAAGCTATATTACTGTAAAGTTTCATCGAAATCCGTTTAGTAGTTTTTGCGTGAAAGAGTAACAAACATCCATCCTCACAAGCTTTCGCGTTTATAATAGTAGTGGGATTCATGTGTGCTAGGTGTAAGATTGATCTAGCTGCTACGCCTACCCTGCACCCGGCCACCCTTGTAGGCAGAGGATGCGTAATAATTAAAGAATGTTCTCGATCGAGTCGATCCGACAAATACGTTATTAATCCTATACGTAGATAAGACTATTGGTAGAAAATTGCAATTATTTCGGGCTGATTCACGCTTAAATTTATTTTAATCAACTTCCAAAAGAAAGTGCAATTTGACAATTTGAAAGTGCCTCTCAAATTGTGTATTTTTGGGGTTATTCCCGTTGGTCTTCTATTTTCGCCCCCATCTGGGGTATTTGTATTGATTACTCCGTGATGGTCCGATTCGGAGAGTTTTTAGATTTTTTCTTTACTGTGTAGGGAATTTTTCCCGGGGTAGTCTCATGACTGAAATTAACCAGACATGAACAAATTTTACGATTATTCATCCTACAAGCATACCGTTCCTTGTATTAAGGGCTTGCAAAGTCAAAGGTTCAAGTCGGCGAGTAATTTTAGTCTCGCCGATTACTTAATTTTATTTAGATATTTTCAGGGTTCATACAATCATTTTAGCAATATATATTAGCTATTAGCTAATATGGACTATTAGCTATTAGCTATTGCTATTTATATCCTAACTGAAAATTTGAATTTTCTATTTACAGGATATAACTTTTATTTTTTTGACAATATTAATAGATTTTATCTATGGATTAGAATATAATAGAATACGTTTATTTACCAGAACATTATGTACTCAAAGAATAAGGTTTTAGAATAATTTGGCATGTAAATATACATGAGTATAAGATACACTCAAATAATTATTTGTAAAAGAATAATAAAAAAACTGCAAATGATTGATATAATTAGCTAAACATATATAAAAATTGCAATATAAGGTAAGCTACGAATTTCCGCGAACATGTGGATAATTAAGTTGTAACTATAAAATACTAAAAATAACTAAATTTATAATTTTTAAATTTATAAATTTAAAAGAGAATGCATGTTTTAGTAGAGTACTTATTTTTATACTGAAACCATAGGTAGAAGATTACACTGGACAAACTAAAAACTTATCACCTATAATGTGATTAGTAGATATGACATAACACACCTGAGTAGGATCGAGGATCTAGTGTGGTCCATGTTTAAATAGCATAATATCATCAGATGATCATGTATGCTATGTATACATATACAGATATATACAGATAACAGAATCTGTCATCTGTATATCCCCTTTCTTTCACTGTTGCCTTATCTTTCATTTTCATATATCACTGAAATTACTTCTCCCGGGTATATGTATGTTCCCCGGGTAAGTTCCGCGTTTCCGTGAACATGTGGATAATTAAGTTGTAAGGTACCAATATCTTGCGTGTTGTTTGTTTGGGGCTACAAAGGGCTGATTGGTAATCTATTTACCCTTATTTCCATGTTTTGGTGTGAGCGAACAACACCCAGGGTTTAATGAAACTTGAAGCTAGTATAAGTAGGATGTGTAGTTGCTCTTGTTGGCAGAGTTTGGGGTTATTTGTGAAGCCTACGTCTGTGCCTAAGTACTACGATTAAAGTTATTCGATTTGGAAATCTTCGTCTATCTTCGGAATTGGAAAACTGGGGGCGTTTAAAACTATGTGTATTATTAAAGTTTAAGTAGGATGTTTACCATGATTTGTGAATTTTAATGTTTACCGATATTCCGGCACGTTTTCGGGTTTGGAATTTTCGATTCATCTGCTGCAAACATTCACCCGCAAATACTTTAGTTCGTTTATTGTAGTATTGTATCGATTAGTACGAAGTAAAGTAAAATCTCTTTTGGTGTACCTATGACTATTCTGCTTAGGCATAATTATGTAAGACGGTTAATCTATGTCGAAGTATAGTTTGTATTGATAATGGAAATTTCTAAACGAAAGGATGATACCTTTTTGGTGCGACATAAAACTGTCTAGGTAGATGGATTAGGCAGTAAGGTGCGTGGGGCATTTCTGTTTCAGTTATAGGTAGGTACTTATAAGTAGGTTGTCCAAACATAAATTATTATTATTATGTATTCCCACAAATTATCCCACCATCCTAACTTCCAAAATTTGTTGTATATATGTATATTATTATTTTTATGTCGTGTTAAATAAATATTTTCTTTCTTTCTTTCTTTCTTTCTTACCAAAATCTTCGGTACGTCTGCACCAATTTGGATGAAAATAACAAAATAGAGATGGCATCCTGGAACCCAAAAAGCTTAAATTTGAACAGATTCGAAAATGCTTCTGGCAAAAAAAAAATATTTAACTTCAAATTACAGGCATATGAGTATTTTCACCTGTTGTGTCTTAAGGTCAGCAACGCGCGTTTGATACCTCTGGGGGGCTAGACAAATACCACTTTCTGTTGACACGCCTGCAAAAAAATTGTATGGAAATGTCACGTGACATTTCCACAGCAACTTTCATTTCCATACAATTTTATCTTTCCGCAGGCGTTAACATCAACAGAAACTGGTATTTGGTGTTGCAAGCGTTTTTGAGTTACGGTAACCGCTTACCAACAGGCGGGCCGTATGCTTGTTTGCCACTTTAGTAGTAAAAAAAACTTGGGCGTTGAGATGACATTATAGAGCTCTCTTGACATGGTCTTGTAACATCGTTACAAGGCATCATCATACATCGTTATCGTACGTACTTACATAAATAAATAATGCAGGACATTTTTCACACAGCATCATCCAGCCCCAAACTAAGAAGAGCTTGTATTAAGAGAACTATATGACTGATATACTACTTATATACTTTTTTTGTAAATACTTACATATTATACATAGGATATAGAGGTACATAAACACCCAGACCCAAGACAAATATTTGCAAATTTTACAAACATTTGTCCCGTGACAGGAACCGAACCTCCTGCGTCATCGCTGTCACGTCTTACTATATTTTTACTAAAATATTCATAAATCCTACTATTATAAACGCGAATGTTTGTGAGGATGGATGTTTATTACTCTTTCACGCAAAAACTACTAAACGAATTTTGATTAAACTTAACAGTAATATAGCTTACATCAGAATAATACATAGGCTACTTTTTGGCTGGGTACCACGCGGGCGAAGCCGTGGGCAGAGGCTAATAAATAATAAAGTCTAAAACAAAAATATATACGGGGACTTGAATAAGCTCTATTTTGTCATCCCTAATTATCTTGTTTTCCAATAACGACCTCGTTTCAAAACCTGAAATAAACCTCAAGCAACACTTCATTTGATAATTAAAATAGACTATCGATTGCCCAACCTTCATAAACACCTATCCATTAAAAATATAACTGCGGAGGCTGCCAACGCAGCGGTGCGTCCAGACATGAGGCAATAGCTACCCATTCATGCCCGGTACAGGGGGTCTAACCACCCCCTCACCCAGACTCCCGGGCAAGGTGGAAACCACCCCCCATCGCGGTTGTTGCCTGACGCCTACGAACGAAACACGAGATTTCTGGAGTAGCTTCACGTATTTCGTGATAATTATAATGTATATAATTTGAATGAATGCGAGATGGATTTTTCCGTACCTTCGTTTTTGGTTCAGGTTTTGATTTATTCATTTTTTGCACGCTAACATGCGGTTTACTTTTGCCAGAGAGGGGTTGAGTTGCATGAAAGCTTTTATGCGAATATTCGTAGGTATGGGCTTGCAAATGCTTACTACTTGCAAATCGCGGGTATGTGCCAACTAGGAGGCAGTCAGAGTGAACGTGACTCTGACTGTCCCCTAGTTGGTATCCTCAAAGATCTACTCATTGAGTATGTATCTGAGGAAATTATTCCGTGGTTTGTTTTTGAACAAAAATATACTAGATTTTATGAAACACAAACAGGAAATCGCGGCGCACAGTTGTAATAATTGGAAAATCCCGCAGTTTAATTTCGAAAACAATTAACAAATGTGTTTCTTCAGCTCGCCTGTTTTGAAAACAAACGGTGCTTTATTGGTTTTATATTTAAAAAAGATTTTGAACCAAGAAACAAATCGATGATACCATCATAATTACAGATATGAGCTCAAATCCAGTTCGATTATTAAATTATCGATGAGCACTCATGCTAGAATCAACACAATTCTACATTCAAACTCTGAATTTTATGAGAATTGAAATGGTTTTTTAATGACTAATTCTCAATTGAAATGGATAAGTATCTTTTTGGATTCGAATGTCGATATTCTCAGTAACTTTTGGTGAATCACTCAGCGTAGCATTTGATATGATTCCTATGGATTCGTTCTACGCAAGCGGATTACTTGAGATCAAATTTTCCCGGGAACTATAATATTAAAAAAAAATACGATGTCGATGAAACTCTACCATGCACAGAAAATATAACCTTTTTGGTGATAATTATAGAAAAACTTTTTGGTTTAGGTGTACTGATAAGTGGCGCCACCGTTTAAGTTTCAAACTACAAATACATTTCGCTTTCAAATGCAGGCTGTTTGTTCGAAAGTTGAAAGCTCCCAGGATCGCGGTAGGTAATTTTGGAAACCAGTTCGTATCGATAACACGTATCAATGGCTCTAAAGTGATTGCCTGCTCGTTTGAGTTCGCTAGTTTCAATTGTTAGTATTTGAATGGTTTGCAGGTATAGAATTAATCTAAAATATGTCCGGAGAAATATCACTATTCAGATAGTACAAGAGCAAAAAATGTTTAATCTATTGATGGTTCTATAGTTGGACGGGAAAGATAATGGCAGATTATATTTGACAGTTAGATCGCTTGACAGGTTGCAAGCCCATCTCCGCTTATACCACAGATTAAATAATTTTGCTTCTACAAACATTCTTGCTCCTATTATATAAACACTGGTTCTAAAGCATGTCGGTTTCCTCACAATTTTTCTTCACCGTTTTGAGCACGTATTAAAGAAAAATAAGCGAATATTTTTTTAACGGGGTGTATATGAACACTCTTTACTAGAGCTCCTTGCTCTAGAAAGGAGTAATTGCCGAGTATGCGAATCGGTGACTGCCGCAAAGACCTTTCTGCCGACTGCAAGGTAATTACACGTTTAGTTTGCTAGCACTTTGTGTCCTATTTGCGCTTGGGATGACTTTAAATACAGATATTATAAAACTGTAGGGCCTCTCAGATTCTCTACATCAATAGGGTGTGGACTTAGGGGAGTGCTAAACTCGACGTGATGTAGAACGTTTGACAGGCCGTATTTATAACTTTTTATAAAGGTGTCTTAAAGTTTGCTAAAATAGCCTTTTGTCAAAGAAAAAATAAACACGTTTATTAATTAATTTATAGTAAATTACCGCTAAAATATAAAAGACTAGCTTCTGCCCACGGCTTCGTCCGCGTGGTATACAGATAAAAAGTAGCCTATGTGTTATTCCGTTATATAAGCTATATTACTGTAAAGTTTCATCAAAATCCGTTCAGTAGTTTTTCGTGAAAGAGTAACAAACATCTATCTTCACAAACTTTCGCTTTTAAATTTATAAATTGTCTTAAAGTTTGCTAAAATAGCCTTTTGTCAAGTAAAAAATAAGCAAGTTTAATCATTAATTTAAAGTCGAGTAAATTACCGCTAAAATATTAAGGATAAAGTTTTTTCAAATTTATATGCTTTTATTTCTTTGTTATTTTACTAGACCTAGAACTAGACTATTAAAGCATTTTGGAAACGCTTCCGTCTGACAGAGATATGGAACAGTTGACCTATCTTGAGATCATTTGCAACGGTCTTAGAAAGCTGTTTCATCTTTATTTTTCGGATATACCTACTTGCCCACAGTTATATGAATAAAGATACCAATTAGCCACAGATAGTAAAGCCATACCTACTAGAATTATGAGCCGATCAATTTTGTTGTTATTGATTTAGATTTAAGTACCTCTACATTTACTTGTCAGCCTATTTATAACTTTTACCATTTTAATTGTTCATGCCAAAGAAACGTTTATTCTATCCTATTCAATTCTGATTAGCGTAATTTCCCTTAAATTAGTTTATATGATAGTAAATAATGAAATTCATCTGCCCAACTATTCATTCATGTATTTTGTCTTAGTGAACATACTTGACTCGAACTAAGCCCGTCTAAATTAAATACTCGTAGAGGATGGAACTAGGGCGATAACAGCAAAACCCCTTCATAATATCTACTGAACACAGCTGAGGGTAGACTAAAGTACCTTTTCCGAGGGAGAAGTACGCCTCTTTCACGGGTGGAGGAGGAGAGGTGGGTAATTGTACTAAGCTTGTACCTACTCCTTACAAACTTTTTGTTTTCAGTCTGCATGAAACGGCACAATATAAAAATACGTACATAGTATACAAAATTAATTTCGTTAATTCATTAATTAGGGTATTATTTGATTTTGTGCCGCTTAATGCAGTCTAAAAACAAAATGCTTGTAATAAAAAGTGTGCTTTATTTTCCTAAAAAATAAATTTAAATTAATAAAACTTAAAGTATGGGCGGTTTTATCGCTTAGAAGCGAAGTGAATTCAAATCAATAGATTTTTGAAACACGAATACTAATTAGTTATATTAAATATGAAAGAAATATGAAATAACACATATACAAATTTTATAAATACATGAGATTGGTTTTGAAGTGGCGTGGGTGTCACAAAGCTGTATATTGTTAAAACATGTGTATGTTCGCGGAATACGTGTAAATCGAAGCGAAAACTAATAAGTTCAACAAGAATAAAGGTTTTTTTTATGGGAACACAAAACTAAAGACCAAAAGGTAATTAGCATAATAATAAAAATATTGTTTATATTGTGTGGTTATACGGAACACTTAGTATGCGAGTCCGATTTTAACTTAACCAATTTTTAACTCTCTTTATGGGAGTCTGCTTTTTCTCATATAAAAGGTACTTATTTTTACCATCAAACCTCAGTTATAGAACATAACATATAGAACCACTAGGATACACAAAGTCTAAGCCACTATTTAAAATGTACCCTAACTGCATAGAGCGGCTCGGTTTGACTCTGTTTACATACAAACGTACTTCAACTCTTGTTCCGCCAGTTTCGATCTTAGCATTAAAATTTAACATATCTCCGAAATCTATGCTCTAATAAAGATTACTTTTTTAATTCAACTTCGTTCTTCTTGCCGTAAATGTTCATTAGTAACTTAAGTAACTTAAAAATGGTAACTTAACTTAGGTAACTTAAAAATGTTTCGCTATCACAGCATAAGTTTTGGGAGCAAAGTCTAGCAAGTTCAATATTAAAGCTATGATCATAACTCGTGCTTGCTAGAAGTACGTTTGCATGTAAAGAGAGTTGCACTGTTCCAACTTAACCGGTTTTTGTCACTTGTACCAGTTAACACTGTTAGCTAGCAGTGTAACATCTTAATTAACCCTTCCTAGTTGTCGGTTAAGCGAGTCGAATCAAATGTGGTTAGCTTGTTTTAGTTCTACAATTGTATTGTCTTTATTATGCAGCTGCTACTGTAGACTGATGTTGCAGAGAAAGTCAAAAGGAATTGCAATCGTATTTTATGATACCGATAAGTAACTAACATAGACTTTGAATTTGAATTGAATGAATAGGTTTTTAATCATTGAAATCTCAAGGATCATTTATAGAAACGTATTTTTTAAAGTGAATTTACGCCGATTCCTTGCGCGCAACTAAGCCAAGAAGAATCAGGCTGCATGTTTTTCAAATTTTGCTTGTTTTTAGATGACCCTTCATCAACTGCTTAAAACTATAGAGAGTCTTACATTTCACGTCATAAAAGATACTTATACTCGTAATAGTGCATGGGAAAGATGATTTTGCAGCGTGCACTTTTAAACTCTATTTTTGTAGGACGCTCTTGTTCTCTTTGACAGAGTGGTGGGAGATTTCAAACAACAAAAATGGCTAGAGGGATTTAGTGAGATCTTTCCCAGCAGTGGGAAATTAATTAAGTCAGCATTGCTACCACTCAACTGTCCCGGTTAGTTATAAATATAAGCCTTTGTTGTTAAAACTCTACGTCAAACATAATAAGTTTTTTTTCCTGAGGCAACCAGGCTGTTAAGGTTCGGTGGCAAATTTGACTGCAACATAAATAATATACTATAGTAATTATAATTGTTTCTGAAAAGCTTTTAGCTTAGTTAGAAATGTGTATGCAGCCTTGTTATTCGGGTTGGCAGAACACGCTGCAATAAGATTAGAAGATTTCTGTTTGTGTGTAATTCAGAAAAGAAAACCAATTAATTTGGATTCACCAAGCTTTTTCCGTCAGCAATAAGAGAATCAAACAATTTTGTCCTCTCTTCTGTCCGTGTTTAAAACATGTCAAAACGGTGAGCGAAACTTTCGCGATCAGTTAACATAATTATAAGTTTAATACGGGTCTTTCAAAATAGTACAAAAATGTAAACGCGATAAAGACTCATAAACTTATAATTAGGTAAACAAATCGTCCGGATTTCAAAACAAAAAATAAATACAAAAATGATTGTTTTTTATTCATAATTTATATGAATAAAAAAACAATCATTTTTGTATTTACCTTGGTAAACCCTTTCATTTAATACCCATATCATGAACTTGCGTAAAAAAAGTTCGTCCGCCATGTTTGGACGACCGCCACATTGGATTTAAAATGAAGTCACTTAGCTAACCATGCATTGTCTTCCTAACCAAACCAAATGTATACAAAATGTCAGCGAATGAAAGCCCAGCCACACTTAATTTAATATTCTAATCTTCTTTTCCCATCATGCCATTCATGAATCCTAAAATTATTAATCTCGTGAAAAATTATATCTCTGTACTGAACCTTCCTGCTACAAAGGAATTTAATTTCCCAGCAAACGACAGCGCCATGACACCATTGGCCTTTATTGTACCATAAAGCGACACAGCGCTGAAATTAACCTATATTTACACATATTATTATGGTATTTAATTTTATGCAATGACTACCAATTAAAAGTCGATTTTAATGCTACCAATTAAAAGTCAACTTTTATAGCACCAAAAAAAAGCGGTTTATTAAAAATTGATTTAACAAAGTGGATAAAAGACTATTTTATAAACTCTAAAAATGGATTACTTTATTCAGAAATTATTTAAAAAAACATCGTAATTTATTTATAAGAAAGCGCTTCAGCGCAGGTTGGAGTGAATACATTATTTTCAACAGCGTATCGGCTACTCCAGCGCTGCATCAAGCAGTACTAAACCAAAAAGCGAAATAACAGTTTCTAAATGCTTACACAAGAAAGCTATAAACAAGAAAGCGCTACAGCACCACTAAGCTATTGGCCTTTATTGCATATAAAGCGACACAGCGCTGGCTGGAATGAATCCATATTTTCCTCAGCGCTAATATCAGCCACTCCAGCGCTGCAACGAGTAGATTAGCCTGCTTCGCAACTTTATTGCTGTAGCACAGGCGTGTAAGCACCATTGTTGTATGAAGATGCTGAATTTTTTGAAAGAAATATTACATGGAGAAATTCAAACGAAAAAGTATCAAACAAGCTTGTATTTTTGACGATCTCGGTGGCGCGATGGACGTGTAGCCGAGACGCAAGAGATGCTGGTTCGATTCCCACTGTGTGACAAACGTTTGCATGTTCTGCAGATATTTGTTGCGGTTCTGGGTGTGGTGGTACTAAGGTACTCGTTGTTCCTGATACCCACGATACAGGGAATCCTAGGTTAAGAGTAAGTTAAAAATAAAAAATAACGCAAGTAAGGTAAAAAGCAGACAGTTATACTGTGCTTATACTAACTTATAAAGTAAGTTAGTGTAAAGACGCATAAGTGTAAAACGCTCGATTTTGAGAGAGTATTATGATAAGTAGGTAGTAGGTAACCAAAAGCAATGTAACAGATACGTAAATATAAACTTCTTTCTCCATAAACACAAAACAAACACGCTCACAACTGTATTCCCCGTGGTGGACATCTTAGATTTATACATAGTATATATTATTATTATTTTTAATATATAATGTATATATCTTATAATAAATATATTGCAGTAGGTACATTAGTACCTTATCTTATTTAAGGTACTAATGTACCTTACTACGGAACGCAAAAACTACTGAACGTATTTTGATGAAACTTTACAGTAATATAGCTTATACATCAGAATAACACATAGGCTATTATCCGGGTACTATGCGGGTGAAGCCGTGGGCTGAAGTTAGTAATCATGTAATTGATAGTCTATACTGGACACACCGCACCATCATTTTGTACGCCCAGGATGACTGGTAGAGAATGCTTTTGCTTTAAGTCCTCCTAGCACTTCATTGTTTGTGCGGAAGTATTAAATAAATAAATGGTATATGGAATATTTACCTTATGATAGGTAAATACTCAGTGCGTAGATCATTGAGAATACCAAGAAGGGGGTAGTCAAAGGCACGTCTAATTACATTTGGCACATGCCCGCGTTTTTGCGGGTAATTAACATTCCACGTGACAGGTTGCATGCCCATCGCCTCTTATTGGACCACTAAATGATGTCACATGTCTTAGAACTTTTGGTTCTAGGGCATGCCGGTTACCTCGCGATGTTTTCCTTCGCCGTTTCGAGCGCATACATTTTTTAAATGAAATAATCATTTGTACACGAAAGTTGAAGTCGACTGGTCGAAAGTCGAGGTACATCATACTAGGCCGACTCTATCACTCTCCGTACATAATTGCAAAACCCCGTACCCGTAATTTTGCGTTATGTGGGTTCCAAGTACCCATTTATTTGGAACATTGTTTGTGAATCGGTTTCCTTTGTCGGGGGACGCCTGTGGTGATTACGTTTTGTATCTCATTTAGGCCTACGATTTAAGGTTTATTTTCATTTATTTCACAAGTAAAATGTGTCTAGCATACTAAGTTTGTTATGGCGTTAAGGAGGACAATCAAAACTTAGCAGTCCGTAACAGAGGAAAGACCTAGCACGGCTGCTAAAATACGCTAAAATTTATAAAATATTTTTTCTAAGTGTAAATTGTGTCTAAGTAAAAAAAACCTAGCTGACTTGTCTAGACATTCAGGGGTCTAGACAAATACCACTTTCTGTTGACGTTAACGCCTGCGGAAAGATTGAATTGTATAGAAATGATAAAAGCCATAATCAAGAAGTGAAGTATAGAAATGACATTAGCTGCGGAAATGTCACGTGACAGCTGCCAAGTTTTACCTTGAAATGTAAGCGTGAGGTATTTGTATAGCCCCCCTGGAAGACGTTGTTCTTTCCTTGAATGTGACAGATACGAAACGTCAATTCGACAACCATAGAAGAAGTAACCACTGCACCACTAATCAATCAAGATCAGTTTGTATGGACGAAAGGAAAGAAACGTTTTTTTACATATTTGAAACAATTTTTTCAATATTTCTTTCCATAAAAAAATTGAATTCGGGTTATTACGATCAAAAATAGCCAAATCGGTCCAACCGTTCTCAAGCGCTTACCAACGACAAGTATTTCATTTTTACTTATATACTAGGTTCTTCCCACGGCTACGCCCGCTTGGTCCCGGATAAAAAGTAGCCTATGTGTTATTCTGATGAATAAGCTATATTACTGTAGAGTTTCATCAAAATACGTTCAGTAGTTTTTGCGTGAAAGAGTAACAAACATCCATCCTCACAAACTTTCGCCTTTATAATTTAGTAGTAGGACTCGTAGAAGATAGATCTTGTATCTATCTATCTATAGGAATAGAGATACTTTATTGTACACCTTAAATAAATAACACAATAAACAAAATTATATTCTTAAGAAAGTACAATGAGCTTTATAGAAAATATCGTGAAGAAAATGACATGCCCTAGAACCAAAAAATTGATTTCATTAGTGTTCCAATAGGCTTGCAACCTATCGGAATGCTTTGAGACATCATACATTTGAGTACCTACTGCTTTAAGCATGTACCATGTTATTGGGGCTTGCCTCTAACCCTCCCCTACTTGGACTATGGATCTGAATATATCTATCACGGTCGTGGGCATGTTTGTTTTTGGTATGTTTAGAAGACCATTGCATTTTGATTACATGCTGAAAATATGATTATTAGGCTATATTTTCCCACTGCAGGGCAAAAGCCCCCCTTCATGCCTTGCAATCTATTAAGTGCCGCCACTGTTGACTAAAAATACTCCTTAGAATTCTTTGAAAATACATTCACGTATAAAACTGAAAATAGGTCAGAAATCCTGTTCACATATCGCTGAACTGATATGGGATGATTTGGATAATGCTCGGGACCTTTATCTGCCAAATTCCGTTTGACACCATTCTCCGGGACACCTTGTACTCTTTAGAGTTACATCTTTTCCCAGACTATGTTTCTTGAATCACATATTGAGAGTTAAATTCACAAAAGATGAGTGAAAAAATCGAAAATACGTTTGTTAACGCTTTTCCTAAAACGTTCTTATCCTACGTACTCATTAAGTTGAGAATTCAAAATGTCCTCCAAATAAAACAAGCTGGCACACACACGCATATTTGGCGCCTACTAAAAGGGTACACACACGAACTAAAGGCACTTTGCGGCTTTCAAGAGAACTGTTACTGAAATCCACTGAGTACCGCCTCGCTCAATAATCACTAAGTGCGCTAAACCACGAGTGTCTCCTATAACTATTTTGCTGAGCTCACACAGCTGTAGATCATAAGTTTACCAAAATGTAAAGTTGACTTTTGTATGAAATGAGTTAGGCACACGTTTTTGGCAACCCTATATGTAAAAGCTGTTGTCCCGATTTTTATTATACCACTTTAAATATAAGGTACTTCAATACATTTATTTGAGCGTACTTACGTAGACTTTTCCGAATTTATCGCTTTGAATCAATATAATTAACGTGTAAAAATGGGAGAAAGTTGCGGGTTCGATTCCGCCGCGGGACAAATGTTTGCATTTGCAAATGTTTGTCTCGGGATCTGGATGTTGTCTATCTATGTTAGTATTTACAAAAAATATATGTATGTATATAACTAGTAAATCAGTCATGTAGTTCCCATAACACAAGCTCTGCTTACTTTGGGGCTAAATAATGCTGTGTGAAAATGTCCAGCATTATTTATTTATTTTATTATTATTTATTATTATACACTAAAAGTATGACGTTATGCTATGTATAATATGTATGTACTAGCCCACGGCTTTGCCTGCGTGGTACCCGGATAAAAAGTAGCCTATATGTTATTCTGATGTATAAGCTATATTTCTGTAAAGTTTCATCAAAATCCGTTCAGTAGTTTTTGCGTGTATATGTTATTAACTTGTGAAAATAAAATTAAATTGGCCAAATATTAATGGTTAGGAAGGTTGAATATTTAAATTCAATAGCAAAACGACTAAGTGCTGTTCTTTTACCAGTATTTTTTGCGAAACTTAACTTACCTCAAGTATTTTGCCAATAAGCTGTATTAAAGCTACCGCGGTGAACACCCACTGTTGATAATCCTGGATCAAAGTTACCCGGGTTAAAGTTAGCCCCTTTCGTATGGCAGTCATTAGTGAGTAGGGTAGGTTTACATCCATAGTGTTAAAATTATTGTTGTAGTGATTTTGAGTAAATAGGTGCGTTCGATCGCTCTATTAATTGATTTTGCAATTAGGGTGATTGATGGTTTTGCAATAAGCCCCATGGATTATAATAAAAAAAAGGGACAAAAAACTGCCCTAAAACCAAAAATTCGAAGGACATGTCTTCATGCGAGCATGTACCAAATACATATATTTTTTAGATGTGCCTCTAAATCTCCTCCTTTCTATTCTTTGAATGTGCCTCTAACCTCTTACTTGGTCTCCTCAAACATTTCAACTCTGAATATATATCTGAGAATGTCCATTATAGAGAATATAGTTGTGTGTTTGCTTGTTTTGTTTTGTTTTTAAATGCCATAGGAATGGGAAAGTGTCAGTTTTATATTTATCTAGTTCTCGGTATTAGAGAATTAGACCTACTTTTACTGCGTAATTTTCCATTTTGTCCATATAGTGTGTACAAAGTTTCACCTTATTGATAATCTGTGTTCAAAGTTCCATTAGCTTGAGTCATACTCACTCTTTTTAACGGCATTACAAGATTAAAAAGTCTCGAAATATCGGGAAATATTCACACTCACATTAAGTATCCCATTCTGAGTAAAAAAAAATATAACTACGATAATTTCAAAAGTTTCTAGTATTAAAATATTCCGAAAGGTGAATCCAGCGATGTTGAAATGTTAAAAAGGCAAAACTTGATGCAAAACACGACCATTCATATATTATTCCAAGCGGATTAACTCACACGGCGCGTGGATGTAAAACAGAAAGTGATTGATTAACGTATAAATAGTTGGAGCTCGGACTAAATATTAATATAATTTTCCCACCATTTCATACGAAATATTTCACTGATTTATATAATCGTTTATAAAAAGTTTTTTATGTAAAAATATATCCCGACGTTTCATGAATCGATGTTAAAAAAGAAATATAGTCTGAAAAACAAGCCAGCTACCCTTAAGCCTGATAAAGAAGTATTGATAGCCTCTTAAAGTAGAAAACTTGGCGAAAGGTCACACAAAAAATATTTATTTCAGTCACAAAATATTAGACCCAAGATAGATAGAACCCAAGAGTCCTGGTTCGGAAATAAATTATCTGTCTTTGTCAGTAACTCCGAATGTATTTGTCCCTCTCTATGGTACTAATTTTGTACATTCGAGTATACCTGTCGCTTTCTAGCTTTCATACATCACGAGTATAAGAGCTCAGTAAGCCCTCAAAATGAGTGTTTATTGCTGATCCTTCGAGCCGGACTTTTCTGAAGATGCAGGCCGAATTGAACTTCAAGCCATCGGGCTAAAGCTGTTTATTGTGTTTTGTGTGTAGTGGTACAGGTGCGCGAATGGCCGGGCTTATCCAGTCGTTTCTCTTGCTGCTGATCTACGGAGTTTCTGCGGACGTAGAACTTATGAGGATTTTCTTATTTGCTAAGAAAAATTAGGGTGTCCCGTTGGTTTCATGAGTTCGGTTTCTTCAAATGGAAAACTATAAAGATAAAATGAATTGCATGTAATTAACAGCCCACTCAGAACTTTAAATTAAACAACTTTTTGACCTTGTTTTCGGTTCTTGCGGTTACCAGGTTTAATTGAATTTCTGTATTTTAACAAAACTCTGATTAAAAACGAACATCAAGGGTATGACCACCTCAGCTCAAACCAAAAACTATCAGTTTTGGTGTAACGTTTCACGAAATCACTTTTTACCCACGTATAACCTATGTTGAGACGACGACCTCTGTGACGCAGTGGGCAAAGGTCCGCCTGAGACATTGGAGGTTACGGGTTCGATTCCCGCCACGAGACAAATGTTTGTATGGTCTGCAAATATTTGTCTCAGGTCTGGGTATTTTCTATGTACAATATGTATGTATTTACAAATAAAGTATATAAGTAGTATATCAGTCATGTAGTACCCATAACACAAGCTCTGCTTACTTTGGGGCTAGATGGATACTGTGTAAAAATGTCCAGTATTATTTATTTATTATTATTATGTATTTGAGGTTGTTTGTTCATTTGTTGGTGTGTTTGTCTATTAACATTTTTCGTAATGCAGTTTTAACAAGCAAGTGGCGGTAAGATGTTTACTGAAAATTGCAATTTAGGAGAGGCTCGGGAGGTGGCGGTAAATCGAAATTGGTTGTCAGGTGGTGGTCTAAGTATTTCTAAATTTATTGATCGCCACTTCCCACACCTCATGGCCTCAATCCACATCTTCGTCTGAAATTAGCAATGCTTGACCACTTCCGCCATCAATCGAGTGACACTGAGTCCAAATTTATTAGGCACTTCTTATTCAGAGCTCGTTATGAAAATACATCTCACTGTTCTACGACTGGTTTATTTCAACAAAGTAATGTGACTCTATTGTTTGACAGTTTCGGAGCAAGGTCCCCACGAGAAGCGCCTGCTAAACTCGCTTCTGGCGTCCTATAACACGCTGGAGCGGCCGGTGGCGAATGAGAGCGATCCGCTCGAGGTCCGCTTCGGCCTCACGCTCCAGCAAATCATCGACGTGGTAAGTGTGGCCAGAGCTTTAGCTATTTAAAAAAAACACATCTATATATAGAATAGGGTCTTCTATTTTATCAGTGGCAGAGCGGGCTAGTTCCCTGAAGCGTACTATGGTGACAATATAAGGGTCCTGTCAAACTGGCGCGGTGGCGGTCAACGGGAAGTGGTTGTTAAGTAGTTGTCAAAGTGCGCGTGAATATATTGATTGCCACCGCCATACCACCGCGTTAGTTTAACCGGGTTCTAAGTCAAGCAAACAATAGAAAGCCACATTTTTTAGAGTACCTAATTTATTTTTAATGTTTCGGTACAACGCCCTGAGACTCATGAACTATAAAATGACACTTGCCGCTGATCAAAAAGGAAATCTCCCTTGTACGAGTATCACTCATTTTGTAAATACGGGAGGAATTTTACGAATACGTGGAAGGAGTGCGCTTTCCCTTGTTTAAGTTAAAACAATTTCAGTAGATTGGTACTAAAAAATCCCGATTTACAAAATGAGCTTAAGGTTAATGGTGTGGAAATATAAAATGAGTTCTTAACTCTTCTTCAAGCGAGGTATATTTATTTTGGCAATTACTCACTGATTTTCCAAATCGATTATTTCACCACGGTATACACTTTCTTCACTTTCTTCAAAGCCATAAAAAATATGATAGGAACGAATGCGATTCAACAAAAAGGAAGTTAAAATAAGAGATTTAAGAAATCAATTGGTAGAATTTCGGTTGAAGGAGAGTCACAAGTAAATTGTATTGGTCTTTGTACAACCCCTGTACATTCTCAACACGGTAAAATATAATTTATTGGTATTAAGATAAGAATTAAAGATCTTGTAACTACTCTACAGATCATTGAAAATGCACGTTTATACTACAAATTCGACACCAGTACGAAAGTATCCTTTACTCGTAATATTGAAAATTAATAATACAATTTATGGGAAAGCCACATTGCAGCGAATTTGTAGTGTTTAATCAAATTCGTGCATCTCTAATGATCATTATTAGTCTAAATCGTAAATATAGATGCCTTTATTGAAAACAGAATAGCAGAAATGTATGAAGTCCCAATTCTGCACTCAATTTGTTAGACCGACCATTTTTTCAAGAAACAAAAGTATGTATAGCGTCGCGTTTTGCGTTTTATTTCAAAGTTGTTGCGGAGGATAAATAATAAGATGCTATTTTTTTTACGTCATTTTCAATCCTATTGTGTCAGTGAGTTGGGTCCAAAAGAGAGATGTCTATAAAGCATTGAAACTTATATAAGCGGCTTATTCCAATATCGGCTAATATTCTAGCGAATACAAAGTCCAAAACATTGAGATTGTATTGTCCATGTAAATTGCAAGTTAAACGGAATCAAAAGTTTGAAGTTACAGCATAGAATTACAATACGATTGTGTATTCAGAATTGATGACTGATCGAATGGTCTCCCTGCCGTGACTTATCGTTACTTAAGTCGAGGTGAGTGTAAATGGGTCATGATTCGGCAACTGCTGGTTGAGCATAGCATTGGTGCAACCATAAACTAGTCATAAACATAGGTTGGATAGATTCCATCTGTACTCGAACTTAAAAGTTTAGACCCATAGTCATATAAATCAACGTGGCTCCTCAATAAATATACCTGAATGAAATATCTCATGAAATAATTTCAGGCAATTAGTTTGCGGAATTATGTTTGAGAAGTAACATTAGAATTTGATTAATATTGATGTTAGGAAGAGAATATATTCATAGAATCTCGTGTGTATCGAGGAAGAGCGGAATATTGACTTAGGTTCCTGTTTGTTGATAGTAATTTTTGAATGGTTTGAGCCATTTTTTCTGAAACATGATATACAAAACTTCTTTGTTTGTTTGTAGTTATGTGTCAGTGGGAACTATAGGAAATAATACATTGATATGAAAGAAAAAACAAATTATGACCTTACATAAATAGCAAAAATCGCTACAGAAAAATTGAAGAATTGAAGTAAAAATAGAGCAGACAGGATACAAAAACGTGCCAAGTTTTCAAACAACGCTAGTAAATGTGCCTAATACAGAACACCTCGAACCGTTCTCAATAAAATTAAGATTCGACAACTCAATGGGGTAGTGGTGGGGAATATTCTGAATCTCGTCACGTACGACGCGGGGAATGCTCCGTTACGTGCGTCCAAACGACCGCCCGCTTTTAACCTGAGTGTGGTCATATTTCAAGGATTGTACGGACTGAACATGTATATCACGTAGCCTAAATGGGAATTCAGATACCTAATGTTCTAAAAAAAGAACTCGGTATGCGAAACCGAAAATAGTACACGAAATTAATGTAAATTCTGACCGCCTATCCCAAAAGAGATTGTGATCTAATAAATTTCAGCAAAACCGTGAAATCCAATGACACATTATAACATTCCAGCTACCAATAAAGGCTTTATAAGACTGTTTTCTTTTCGAAAAATGCAGAACTCTCAGATAATCCTCGTTCTTTGAAGCTATCCTTTGCGGGCCAACGGTTTGCCTCATTCGTGGGATGAACACTCAATCTGAAATCCAGAATCATTGCGAAAATGGAAATGCTGAAAATCTATTTACGGGTTGACCGTTACAAAAGTGGGTACAAGAGTTTCATAAAAAAGACCAAAAGAAATCGCGGGTTTAGCAAAAAGCATGTAACAAAGTACGGCGACGACGGTGCCCGCAGGCATCGCAACTTATCCGCGCTTCCACGACATTATTTTCAGAGTTCTCTTGAGTGCAGTATTGAATATCGTGTAGGTATCTCTGCCGAGCGCGACGCTCACCGCACAAACGATGTTGGTTTCATTTTATTCACCTTAGAGGTAGCTTCACGAATTCAAATAGAAATAAAAAACAGGCAATAATCGCTAAGTGGGTTCCTCGTATAAAAATAATAATAATTAAAAGATAAAAGAAAAAATATAGATAGTTATTACAGAAGGTACATAAAGCGTAAACATACGATAATTTTACAGCGAGTCATAAAGTACTGAAATAAATGAAAATAACCATTAAAACTCTGTTACTCGCTAGAATATCCTTTTAATTACTGCGTCATAACGATGTTTTGAGATAAAATGGATCACGAAGTTGGTAATAATATCGAGGCCGCCGGATTAAGATTTTGTAGCCTGTCTGCTCATTAAGAAGATTAAATTGCTTTTTATTATCAAAAAGTTATGTTTAATTGTGAGTTACTTAGTGGTTGATTGGGTAACGACAGAAACGCCTAGCTTAAATGCAGCAATCATTTAGAATCATTTTGTATGGACATTAAATTTTTGATAATATACAACTTTTTCGGAAAAATTAAACCATTGGCTGCGGCAGTAGTGAGACTTAAGACTACCTTAGGTTTATATGCAGTTGGGATAAAATCTGAGCTCAGGCGTGATGTTCACAAAGTTTTATTGTTCCTTTCTTGCGATGGCGTCCGTTCATTTAACAAAATAAGGATGAGAAAAATCAAATCCTGACTACGAACGTCTGGCTCAACTTGGTAAGTGGTAGGAGCCGAGCATGGCGCCTTCGCCAACCGTCCCCCGCAATCAACGGTAAAACCATCGAACTTGCAACGTGTTTCTTTATTCTTTAACACGCTAACAGCACCATATGATATCATGCACTCTTTTGAAAAGTCACTTTTGTAAGAGTTGTATGCACTTCAACGGTTACTGGTGACGGACGTGAGGGCGCCACCTCCGCGGCAATCATGTCGCATGGACTAATCGATGTTAAATTGTTGTAACATGATAAATATTAGATTGTGTGTCCGGTGACTCGCGAAAACGCTTTTAAAACGCATGAAGGTCCATTTTCGCGGGCCGCCCATCCCCCGGTATTGTTGTCCAAAAGGTGTGGAACAGTTGTCTAGATATCATACTGACTGCGCCTTTTCTGTTTTGTTGACATCGTCTAACCAATAGGACGAGAAGAATCAACTACTTATAACCAATATATGGCTGTCATTGGTAAGTGTGATTAAATAACCAATCTAAAACTTAACACTAAAATTTCTATGTTTGAGTTTATATCTTTTCTTCTTTCTTTTTGAATTTTCTTTTTTCTTCGTTTTGTTGTCTCTCCTCTTGAGTTTTATTCTAATCTGTGACTGTTTTTGAAGTTTTATTGCATTGTGGACTATGCGGTGGCATATTTTGTGTTTCTTTGTCATGTGTATTGGATGATTTATTGAATATTCTTGTCAGACCTTAAGCTCGCCCAAGTTCCTTGTAGTCAGTAGACCCGTCCTATATGTCATGCATCCCATGATACTATTGATAAATAGAAATGCAAAGTTATTTCCGTGGCATGCCATTAAATATTTTGAATTGGTTTGCTTGGTTCATACTACAAAAAATCGGGTAAGTCAGGAGTGAGTTGAAGCTAATGACAAGTGATTATTGTAAGCAGACATGACTAGCTACTGTTTAGTCCACAATGCATATAAATATAACAATATGCACTAATGGATGACGCTAATATACATTTAAACTATAAACTAATATTCATCAAACGTAGATAACCGTGAAGCCATAAATCATCGATGGCATATTATAATAGTCATAAACAAAAAAAGTCATGATAGATGTAGATGGCTAGTTATTGATAACATAATTATGGGTTTAAATATGTTTATGAGATTTGTGGTTGATGTGGTATTGTTATATGAAATGTAATATGGTTATATGGAAATATTCACTGTACATTGATAATGCACTTCCTGGGTACCTGCTGTTTATTTTATTTTATGGTTTTGCGTTAAAGATATTTGTAGCATTTTCATACTATGCATGGCCATGGAATGATACAATATCTTTGAAAATAACTATTAAAGTGACAGAGAATGGTTTAACAATAACTTTATATAGGTAGAGTGCCTGATGCCTGAGGTTAAAATCTCGACGAGACGAAACATAGATTCGAAATAAAATTAATAATTTAATATAAATGTATATTTTTGATTATTTTTGTAATTTTAATTTGAAGTTAACTACGAAATACGTACAATTTAACCGATATTTTATTTAAAAATATTTTTAGTTTATGAATGAGTTTTTTATTATCATTATCAAATTTTATTTTTATATAACAATATTTATTAAAAAAGGAATGCTAACGCATACTTTTGATGTTGGCTATAAATAACCTGAATATTTTTGTAATCATATCTAAGAATAGTTTGATAATGAATGAGTAGTTTTTACCAGCAATAAAGGTATGTTGTTGAGCTGATAAAATGATGATAATTTAGCATTTACCAATACGGCAGCTTAGAACTACCCATTAGTGGCCCCCTGATTCCCTTGTCTTGTTAACTGTCAGCGATCGTAGATCCTGCAAGGAACGGTCGACTAGATAGAGTAGTTGTGTAGGTGAAACTAAGTTATTTAACGTATGGTAAAATATTAATTTACAAACACATTGTAGTTCGTTCGTTTGCATGCTGTATTGATATTACTGTTTCGTTACCTTAAACTATATTTGTTTTGCATGATTAGAAAAAATCTCTTGCATGAGTCCTTTTAACATTTGTATAACGAAGGTAAGTTGTAGGTATATTTTCTTATCTGTCTAGAAAGTGAATGTGTTGTACTTTATATCAATCAACCTTTGGCGACTATAACTGTGTACTTATTTTTCAATATCTTGCATTTATTACATGTATTTTACACATGATACACTTATAGATGGTGGGTGGGAGAAACACTTCCATATTATCTCGAATTACATTCACAGCGTAGGACATTTCTAAACGCGAGTTCGAACTGAAACCAGCTGTGTAAGAACCACAGGAACTGCTGAGTCAATATCAAGTATATGTTCACAGTCCAAATTAATTTAGTTTGTCGTCTGAACATACATTATATCTCTAGTGGCTTACAATTCTGTTACCTACAATATGTAACAAACCACGCATGAAAAGTTCTTTCAACATTTTAACGTTCAGCCATTCATTATCATTTGTTTTCATCATGTCACAAAAATAGCCTATAAATCCTACTAATATTATAAAAATGAAAGTTTGTGAGGATGGATGTTTATTACTCTTTTACGCAAAAACTACTGAACGGATTTTGATGAAACTTTAGAGTAATATAGCTTTTACATCAGAATAACACATAGGCTACTTTTTATCTGGGTACCACGCGAGCAAAGCCGTGGGCAGAAGCTAGTAAGTTATATGCAACCGCTTTAAAAATAAACTATGTACCTCTTCCATACAGTGATGCTGCTGCAATTCTGTCCACGTTTATATTTATCGGGACAATATTTTATTAAATATTAAATCTTATATATTTCTTCATGACCTTATATTTATTGTCAATATGCAAAGTTTTCTTCTACCGCTTTTGAAAGTGGTCAACTTTTCAGTCTCTCTGGTACTTTATAATAACTTTATCGAAGTTAAAGTAAACCTGGAGTTATCGGGCTCTTTGGAGATTTGCCTTTATTGGGTTTCAATGTTTTATTTGAGGCTTGTTAATTAGAATTTCTTAACAGTTACTCAGATAAATTTAACCTGTTATTCAAACTTTCTATAAATGTATGACATATTTTTGATATAAAGTGTCATAAAAAAAGTACCATAAGTTTTGTTACTGAAAATATGTATAAGAAAATAATAAAAAAAACAGAGCAAAGCTATAACTTTACGTAAAACTTTATGTATTCAAAGTATCTACATATATGAGATAATCTTAATACTAATTTTATTTAGCAAAAGGATTGACTAAACAAACTTTTGATTAGCTAGTTTCCCATAATGGACATCCTAAGATTCTATTAAGCGCATAACGCATAACATGATTTTAAAAAATAACATATTATGCGTTAGAAATATTAAGGCTTGTTCATCAGAACCTACCACATAGCCATAAACGAAATTCTATGACCTATACTATAATCGTTAAAGTCCATTCATACACGCTGGCTTACCCTAAAGGCACTAAAGGCCATCAACGGTTCACAATTAACCCTTCCAACGCCCAACCACGCCGAACTCATCGTGTTTGAAACATTGAGCCGTATAATCAGGCCGGTGTCACTGTTGATCGGCTTTTAATGTAAAATCAGCTCTATCGTGCTAGTTTTAGATTCTATATAGCTAAGCTAGCAGTGCACTTATACAGGCTGTTGATGATGATAGTATCTTAGACTTTGGATAAAACAGATGTTACCAGTTATAAGATTGTATGCCTGATGGGACTCAAGCTTAAAACTAGACATATTAGTTTATCTATACGGTTTATTGCAGTCTAACACGCGCGTAACCACTCAAAATTTCGTTATTACACTCGTGCGTGCCTCAAATTCATAGATATTACTTATTTAGAGTGTATCTTCTGTTCCGTGAGTAATGTTGCTTCTGTGGTTAAATTCAAAGTGATTGACAGCCAACCCCTTAAGAGAAGACATTAAGACAAGCGGGTGGAGGATTGTCGGGGTGACGCCGTCTATCTCGCTCGCACGCTGTAATCTTAGTGGGTTCTATCTCGCTTCTACTCTTGGTACTTCAAGTTATGACAGCTTAGCGTCTGACAGTTTCATAATCGTGTTTTAGTGGCGGGAAATGTTTTAGTGCTTTGTAAAATAGAAGCTTAGGAATTATAAGTGGAGGGCACTGGGTTAAATCATAAAAAAAATGGATGGAGGAAAATGATTGTTTTGCAATGTATAGTATGTTTAAGATATCTTCTTGAGCTTTAAAATTTGCAATGTTTTTATATATTGAAAAATTCTGATGATTGACAATAACTTAGCTGAGAAAAACATAAATGGTAAAAACAAAGCATTTATCAGCCAAAAAGTATTTTATGTAGCGTTACACACTTTTAAATGCGGCCAAGGTAATGAGTGATCTATGTGCATATCTGTATAGTGGAAAAAGTGCAAGTACATATTTGAATCTAAAATAAACTAGGTAGATAAAAGTAATACATAAAAAATCGATACATTAATGTGGAACAGCCTGTAGTGTGATCAGTTAGCACTGTATCTTTTTATATACAAAATATCATGTGAGTCAGTTCAGAAACACATAAACGAAGCAGGAATAATATTCACATAATAGACATTTAAGATTAAGGGCCTTGTATAAGCATCCTATCGTGGTGTCTGTCTTCAAAGATAACACAAGTTTAGTTAACTTTCCTAATATCATATGGCGGGCCCAACTTTAAAACAAGTATGAATGAGCTAGTGACACATTTGTGACCAAGATTTCAACGAGGCGTGAAAATCGGCCAAGGCCACAAGAGGAGGGAAAATTCAGAGGGGAAAAGACAGTTTTTATTTCAACATTTTACCGTAAAGTCGGGTCTCTGAGATGCAGGTAACATTTGCGTAATGAGTGGCCAACTCTTAGTGTATAAAATTGTATAACTTAAAACATTAATGTGATTTGCAGTTCTTTAGCTAGTTTTTAGAGTTTGACAAGATTTGTCAATAGCAGGTACAGTGAGGCCCAGACTGAGTGGTGGCCGAGGCGATAAACTAGGCCTTGGTAGATTAAATGATTTGCTAAGGTTCCTCCATCAAAGACACTTGCCTACTTACAATACGCCTTTTGATAGATCAAGTCTCAAAGCTTGATAGCCTCTACAGGATGTAAACAAGTCTTCTCCCGTTCATGACACGGGGAAATTTTGATCTTTAAAATTTTGGCATATTTTGATTTCCATATCTCTGAACATTACAATTGTTTTTGGTTGATTTATGGTTAACGAAACCTACTGATATACTCGTAGCATTCCCTGGACCCGATATTCCGCTGATTGTTACGATAATTTAAAGCGAATCACTAACTTAAAAACCTTAATAAAACTAAAAAAAATGATATCTTTTGAAATAAAGTGTTTTTGTTTTTGCCAAAAATAGCTGTACCTATGCCTTTAGTTTTCGTAAGTAATCCTTTTACATCTATTAGAGGATGAAAAAAAAACCGTATTCAGTGTTCATAAATTTATATGACTTGTAAACACGGCTTTGCCCGCGTGATACCTGGATAAAAAGTAGCCTATGTGTTATTCTGATGTATAAGCTATATTACTGTAAAGTTTCATTAAAATCCGTTTAGTAGTTTTTGTTAGTAGTTTTTTTTTGTGAAAGAGTAACAAACATCCATCCTCACAAACTTTCGCGTTTATAATAGTAGTAGGACATGTAGGATTTACAGCGTTCAGTAAAACATTACTAGCGCCCTACCGCCTGTTCTCATAGATAGTGCTACTTGGGAACTTTCCTAATATCGCGTAGGGCCCTGAGTTTCAAGGGTCCGCCCGTATTGTTCTATCTAAACAGCGCTGATATTAACGGGCTGTGGCCATATCTGATGTTATTATAGTTGGTAGTTAGATTACTTTGGGATAGCGGTGTGATTTATATCAGGTATTTACTTACAAGTCGGGGTTTAATTGCCGGTGCTTGTAGTTTATTTATTGTCGGGCACAGAAATTACTTTTCTCATAATCCGTGTTGGTCCAATGGACGGTCTTCCAATATGAAATACGTGGACCGGTCGTGTACCAATCAATTTAAAACTTGAAGAAATGGTTTCTGTGTATTAAAACATACTCAAAACGGTGAAGAAAAACATGCTTATGATGTCTATCATGGGAATTAAAGTCGTCAGCGTGTTTCTATCAATAATTCTAATGATCACTACATACTATGTAGGTACTTTAAATATTTGTCAAAATTTAAGTGTGATCAATAACATTAAAAAAGATTCAAGTTTTGCATAAACCATAATGTTGCATTAACAATCCGATACAATCCTATCCTACTATAATATTATAAACGTGAAAGTAGGTGAGGATGGATGTTTGTTCCTCTTTCACGCAAAAACAACTGAACGGATTTTGATGAAACTTTACAGTAATATAGCTTATACATCAGAATAACACATAGGCTACTTTTTATCCGGGTATCACGTGGGCAAAGCCGGTAGGCAGAAGCTAGTGTATTAATAACACGGTTATAACGAAGAACGTTTTAATCTTCAAAGGATAGGCGAGATTATTTCAGATTGATACTTTGATCTGCTTGAACTATAACTAAAGCAAACGAGCTATAGAGAACGATTGATCTTAAAGCGACTGAACGAGCTTTTGATGGGCTTAGTACAATTTAATCATCTATACTAATATTATAAAGAGGAAAGATTTTTTGTTTGTTTATTTGTATCGAATAGGCTCCGAAACTACTGGACCGATTTTAACCATTTTTCACTAATAGAAAGCTGAATTATCAGGAAGTAACATAGCTTATAAATTATTTAAAAATAAATTAGAGATCCTTAAGGAAATTGCAATAATGTAACCCAAAGTAGCAACATTTTGCCTATAAAATTCATTATTTGGCGTTCGTTGAGAAAACTATTGTTGATACATAAAAAATATGTACTACATGGTTAAAGTACTCATTATTACCTACAAAAAAGTGCTCGAGGGAATATATCTAACTATCATAGTTAAGTCACAATAGCAGCTTTTGTGTTCTAAAATGTAATTAGATCGCCTGTAGAAACAAAAGTTGGTTACATTCGTATCCTAGTATTAATTCTTAATATAAATAGTTTTATCATCAAGGGTATTTATGTAGCAGTAAAATACTTTTTAATTTATTCGAATCAGACATTTAATTTCGAAGTTATCATGAGTATAAAATCGAAACCTACGCGGGTGAAATCGTGGGACGCAGCTAGTATAATAAAAATGAATTAATTTTCGTAAAAGTTTTTTTATACAACTAAATCGCAAACAAGCATAGGGCTATCTGTTCGTAAGCGGTTACTGTAACCTCCATAGGTTGCGACACCAGAGGTAACACTCGCACGTTGCCGACTTTGAGACATAACGGATGAAGCCTCATGTGCTAGCATTTCACCGGCACTCATACGCTTCGATCTTTAACACAGATAATGCGAACATTACTTCTTGGCGGTGGAAATAGTACTTTCCTAGATAAGCTTATTCACAAGGAGCTCTACTGTACTAGCGTATAGAGTATTCGATGTTTATTACATGCTATCCCTAATTTCAAACTTCAAACTTTTTTTACCTTCAGTTCGATGGTTAATTTTTTGAGTATTCAATTATGATGAGGATGAGAGTCCGAAGCGAATCACTGTGGCCATACAGTGATCGACAGAAACCTAGTGTGGGGTATAGAGCTCCGTCAGGTACTAATCTAAGTTAAGTTAATTTTCTTAAGTACCAAATCATGTACCGAATATCTATATGAACTAAATAAATATGATTATTATTATATTATTATTGTGAAAACTTTTAATATGTAGGTATACAATTACCTACCTATATAAATAATAATGTTCACGTACCGTACTATCGGTAAAGGTACCGACTTTCAACTCATTCTGAGACGAAATGAACGATGCGACGTGGAGGGAGAGCGTCGCGATCACTCATCCTGATGAAGACTCTCGTAATGAGTTGAAACTTAGTCGGTGCCTTCCCCAATAGTAAAGTACGTGAAAATTCCCTTTTTACAATATGAATAGTCAAATTCACGATCGGTTTTGGATTAAAATAAATATGTTTATTTTTACTTTCACGAATCGAATATACCTTTGTTAAATACAAACATCGTTTAAAGCTACCCTTTATTCTTACGTGGAAAATGTAGAGTTCTGTCATTATAATATGTACAAAACAATCTTGTTGTTTAGTTAGTTGTCGTAATAAGGAGATGCTTTCGTTAAACAAATAATGAACCTGCTCTTACAAAATACCTCCTACTTAGTATTATCATCATTGTTAGCAGCCTGTAGATGTCCACTGCTGGACATAGATCAAAGAATGCCATAATGAACGATCAGGCTACCTCCGTCTACAGACTTTCCGTAACCTTTATTTTTGTTTTATGTTTATTATTGTTTGTGCCAAATAAACGTTTATTCTATTCTATTTAATATGTTTTCGGTTCATTGGATTACTAAGTAAACTTTAACAAATAATTTACTTTAAAAAAACTTTTTGTTGATATAAACGAAATAAAAAATGCGATAGATGCGTAACTACACAGATACTAACTTAGACAGATTCGTTATTGGTTTATTATTTTGTGATAATTCAGGGGCCAATTATTTTGTCAACAAAACACTCTATTTATGATCGCAAGCTAATAAACTTCGTTTAAATGATAAAAATGTGGACAAAGATCAAACTTCGAAACTTTGTTCAAAAATAATTTAGTAACCACATCATAAATCCATTAATACCAACTGTTTACTAGGAATCCATAACGATATTAACTTAATGACTTACCCATATCACAAACACGACAATTATTATGCACTATCATGTAATCCCGATACAATATCTATCAACTCATATCTGTTTTCAAAACAATTATTTGGCTGCCTATAATCGTGCACAAATACACCCGAACAAACAGATCTAAATGAGGATCTCTACTGACTTAACCAACAAAATAAAACCCGTGAGACCCGTTAGACCCGTGTATATAAGTATGCAATGATTATCATTAATTAATTGCAGGCATGGTTATCTGGGAGGTTATAGACGTCGTCAAAAAGGTTTATATTATTATCTTTCGTACCCTTTTTACGGACATTACAAAATTATGACAAAGGGAGAAGCAGTTAAAATCGCGGTACAAATTACAGGGTTCAGTAAAAATTACGTGATATTAAAAATAAGGGACACACAAAAAAACTTTGGGCCTATGAAAAGCAGCAGATGTTTCACTCTCGAAAGAAATAAACTATGCAAAAAAAATATTTTATTTAATTTTCGCTAAATAAACGCTCTAAACTTTGTGCCGGTAAAATCTACACAACATTGTTGCTAAGATAATTATTGAAACAATTATAAATAGTTTCACAATTGCCATATCTCTACAATTGACTAAAATGATATGGAGCTAAACTTATTTCTGGAGGTTTTACCATCGAACCTACACATGACATCAAAGCAGGGCTCATCCTCACGTGATTGATACATGGCTCTCTCGTACTACCCGGCTTACGAGATCCATTCAGCTATACATGTAAATTGTGTGCCTTTTGAGTTGCTTCCGCTTAAATATAACATAACCAGATAAAAAAAAATCCTTTAGAGCAGGCAACGCATGAGCAGTCGTGTTGCAGATTTCAATAGGCGACGGTAACTGCTTTCCAATAGGTGAGACATATGTGTGTTTGCATCTAAATAACATAAAAAAATACGACACCACCAAAATTCTTCCCACCCAACCATTTATACACTTTTACTACACTTTCATTACTCTTTCATATAGTTGCAAATGTGTTTCACAGAATTTGCACTGTTTGACCTAATCTTATGTAACCTTCCTCATTTTGTACTAACATCTAATTTCTTTCTACTAATAACTTTCAGTGAATAACGTTTTTCTGGCGTGTGACAGGAATGGACTGACTACAACCTAAGGTGGAACGACAGCGAGTACGGCGGTGTCAAGGACCTCAGGATAACACCAAATAAGCTGTGGAAGCCTGACGTCCTCATGTATAATAGGTGAGAATGTAGCTGGGAGGTTAGATGAAGGAACTGCAAAGAGAGGCTGACGAGATAAAAAAATGGTGAGATTAAAAAGTTAAAATTCCCTTATTCATTAAAATTACAAGGTTCACTTTGAAACTTCACCTACTCCTTATTTCCCAGCTAGGAAAGAAAGACAAGAAACAAGGCTAGCTATTTTTATTAATGATCTTTTTACAAAACGTAAAAAGATCTAGTTAAATTTTTCAATAGTTAAATTTTTCATCCAGTTGGAGTAACTTCAATCAGAAGACAGATTAGGCGGGAATAGGAAAATAAACCATAACAGAGATTTGGGAATTAGGAAACTGGGTAAGGTTGGAAAGAGAAACAGCTAGATCGGTGTCAAGGACCTCAGGATAACACCAAATAAGCTGTGGAAGCCTGACGTCCTCATGTATAATAGGTGAGAATGTAGCTGGGAGGTTAGATGAAGGAACTGCAAAGAGAGGCTGACGAGATAAAAAAATGGTGAGATTAAAAAGTTAAAATTCCCTTATTCATTAAAATTACAAGGTTCACTTTGAAACTTCACCTACTCCTTATTTCCCAGCTAGGAAAGAAAGACAAGAAACAAGGCTAGCTATTTTTATTAATGATCTTTTTACAAAACGTAAAAAGATCTAGTTAAATTTTTCAATAGTTAAATTTTTCATCCAGTTGGAGTAACTTCAATCAGAAGACAGATTAGGCGGGAATAGGAAAATAAACCAAAACAGAGATTTGGAATTAGGAAACTGGGTAAGGTTGGAAAGAGAAACAGCTAGATCGGTGTCAAGGACCTCAGGATAACACCAAATAAGCTGTGGAAGCCTGACGTCCTCATGTATAATAGGTGAGAATGTAGCTGGGAGGTTAGATGAAGGAACTGCAAAGAGAGGCTGACGAGATAAAAAAATGGTGAGATTAAAAAGTTAAAATTCCCTTATTCATTAAAATTACAAGGTTCACTTTGAAACTTCACCTACTCCTTATTTCCCAGCTAGGAAAGAAAGACAAGAAACAAGGCTAGCTATTTTTATTAATGATCTTTTTACAAAACGTAAAAAGATCTAGTTAAATTTTTCAATAGTTAAATTTTTCATCCAGTTGGAGTAACTTCAATCAGAAGACAGATTAGGCGGGAATAGGAAAATAAACCAAAACAGAGATTTGGAATTAGGAAACTGGGTAAGGTTGGAAAGAGAAACAGCTAGATTTACGAATCAAAAGGGATTTGTACACAGCAGATAAGTTAAAAAAGGCTTAAGAAGAGACGAGAGCTAATTTCACAGAAGATAAGTAGCGAGGAAATAAGGAGAGAGATACTAAGGTCAAATGAAAAAATTAGAGAATCTATCAAAATATTTACTTGTTATTATCATAAACTTCTGTTCAGACGAGATCTCGTTGAAAAGATCATAAAAAAACTAGAGACATTTAAGAAATCAACAGGAAAAGCACCAAGGACGAGTAAGTTTGTTTGCAATTACAGAAAAAAATTGGGCCAGATAAAAAAGGATATGATTTATCCCATCCGTTCCGGGGGTGAGTGTAAATTACGGAGATGTAAAACAAAGGATTTTTTCCTTTTATAAATGTATTTTGAATCTCTCTGTGGGGGAATACTTTTTCCTTTTTTATCATAGCGTAATATCACGGTTCAAAAGGTATGAAAGCTTTTATTGACATTTTATGGAATAGAAATTATGTTTTGTCTAAGGGATAACAATATTAAATTCAAATATATATATTCGGTCATAATGTAAGTGCCAAAATCCATAAAATGCTCAAGAACGTATCCAATAAGGGTAAATGCGCAATCTATCCAGTCCATCCTATGCGTCTACGTATCTTCTATAAGACATTAATAGGCGTTCATAAATTGGTTTTTGCGATTGGTCTGAATTTGTATAATTATTTGTTTTGATTTATGTCAAAACGTTTATAAGTTAGGTTAGAGTACATCTTGGTACATATCCAACCTACCCAAAAACTAGAGGAATGAAAAATTAAATGCGAGTTAATGAAGCATGAATGAGTGTGAATGAGTGATTGGAGGTCCGTCAAGATCGATGAAAGTGGAAACTATTGGTAACTACATCCCCATCCGCGAAACGTTTATATAATGTATGATGCACAAAAGAAAAAGAGAAGATTAAGTGCCGTGTTGGTCTAGTGGACAGTACCCCCGATTCCCGTGGGTTCCAAGCCACCAATGGAATTTTTCACTCGAAAAAATAATGTACTTATTAACACGGGCACGGTGGAGGAAACCGTCGTCAGGAAACCGGCATGCCTTGAAACCAAAAATTCGAAGGCATATGCCATTAGTTAGTTTTCCAATAAGCAGCGATGGGATTGCAACTGGGTACGTGGAATGCTTACTACTTGCAAAACGCGGGCATGTGCGAAAATTAATGTTGAACGTGTCTCTAACTACCCCTACTTGGTATTCTCGAAGATCTTCGTACTGGGTATGTATCTAAAGCCTGAATTCATAGTCGGGGGTTAGTCCCCAAAATCCATTATTCAGCATTCGCCTTATGGCTGGGTGCATAAAGGTTGAAATCGTACTTGAATTTTTACTTAGCACCTGAACAGTCCCCTAGGTGAGCCCCAATTTGACTATGAATTCGGGCCTAAAAGTATCCATCTTGGGGATTACAGTCGTGAGCGTGTTTGTTGTTTTGTTGACTTTGTTGTAAGTTAAGATTAGGAACACAAAAGTTTTAGTAGGTAAACATAAAATCTGCTTTGAACCGTTTAAACGAAGTCTAACTTAAACAACAAAACTTAACTTAATAAAGGTCCGGTTAGGCTACATGGCGTTGACATTTCGTTGGTTCCACTTTTACCATTAAAATATGCAACATTGTGTGGATTAATTGTGTTGTCAGAAAAATAAACTTAAAAAAAAAAATCTATTAAGTAAGCGCGATGCGATTTCAATTCCAAGTAAAAGCCAAAAAGTCGGCTACGTCCAATGGTTGGGACATCTCACAATAGATAGGTTATCCGTATTTCTAACAACAAACCAATGAAGACTAGTGACTTAAAACCTGTTTTTTTGTATAAAAATAATAATCAAACACTCAACAGACACATATATAGTTTTTACCCCACATTAGGATTCCCTGTATCATAGGTATCACGAACTACGTCTACCGTGGTACCACCCAAAATCAAAATCCCAAAATCCAAAATAGCCTCGACCGGTCTGGACTGTCTCGCGCTTGATTTTATAATATCCCAAGCCTCTCGAAGACGACCTCTGTGGCGCAGTGCGCGAAGGCTCGCCTGGGAAGCAGAAGGTTGCGGGTTCGATTCCCGCCGCGGAACAAATGTTTGTATCTGCAAATATTTGTCTCGGGTCTGGGTTTATTCTAAGTATAATTTGTATGTATTTACAAAAAAAAAGTATATAAGTAGTATATCAGTCATGTAGGTCCCATAATAAAAGCTCTGCTTAGTTTGGGGCTAGATGATAATGTGTGAAAATGTCCAGTATTATTTATTTATTCAAACTCGGGACTAGAACCATCGACCTCGGCACTTCGAGCGGAAACCTCCCGGGAACCAGGCTGACCAGGCTGTAAAAGGCTGGTAAAGACCACGTGACTTGGTTTTAATGCCCCCACGTGGCGGGAATTTCCGAATTCATAGTCGGGGGTTCCCATCCCAAAATCTATCATTCAGCATTCGCCTTATGGCTGGATGCAAAAAGGTTGAATTCGCACTTGAATTTTTAGTTAGCGCCCGACAAAAATTCAATCTTATTAAAATACACAATGCGTACTGCACTATCGGTGAAGGCACCGACTAAGTTTCGACTCATTCCGAGAGTCTTCATCAGGGTGAGTGGTTGCGACTTTCTCCTTCCACGTCGCGCCGAGGTTGAATTTTTAGTTAGAGCCCGAATTTATAGTCAAATAGGGGCCCCTATTTGACTATAAATTCGGGCATAAATCTCCCACGCTTATTTCATTGTGGACAACAGTTATTTACACAAAAACAGCAACTCTGCCGATTTATAGCGGGTAGTTTAAACATCGTTAGCTGACAAACAAACGGAACTGATGCTGACTTCTCAACTGGCTTCAGCCCAATTTAATTCATTATTTAGTGACAAAATTTCGGTACATTTCGGTAATGTTCTACCAAAAGAACTGAGAACATCCTATGCTATCCTACTAATATTATAAACGCAAAAGTTTGTGAGCACGGATGTTTGTTCCTCTTTCATGCAAAAACTACTAAACGGATTTTGATGAAACATTACAGTAATATAGCTTATACATCAAAATAATACATAGGCTACTTTTATCCGGATACCACGCGGGCGAAGCCGTGGGTAGAAGCTAGTATTTAATAATCGGAACGTTATGTACGTTCAAAAGTCGTGTCCGATCTGAACGGTCTTATGTTTTTCTTTACTGATTGATCCAAGCAATATTAATTCAATAAAAATATCAGAAATCAGAACATATTTATGCATTGATATTGGCAAGACTATGCATGATGTTAAAATTTTCATAGGCTCTTATATTCTACGATCTAAATTATATAATAATAATAATAATAATGCTGGACATTTTCACACAGCATCATCTAGCCCCAAAGTAAGCAGAGCTTGTGTTATGGGAACTACATGACTGATATACTACTTGTATACATTTTTTTTTGTAAATACATACATATTATACATAGAAAACACCCAGACCCGAGACAAATATTTGTAGATCATAAAAACATTTGTCCCGCGGCGGGAATTGAACCCGCAACCTTCTGCGTCTCAGGCGGACCTTCGCCCACTGCGCCACAGAGGTCGTCAATAGGTAAATGTCAATTTTAAAACAAGATTAATTATTGGATGGCGTCAAGCCCCCGACTATTATGAGAATCATTAAACATTATCTCTATTGTCTATGGTTATAGATTTCAGACATATTTGTATGCGATCCACCAAGCGGCATTCTCTTCCTTTAAAAACCTTCACGAAGTAAGCAAACCAGATGTAAATGCCGAGGAATTCCAGTTAAAAGTCGAAACTAAGCGTTATGCTGGCGACACGCCAACGAACTATCTTTGAAAACTATATAACTTTCAGTTATTTCGTGATTTTTTTTGTCGCGCACATAATCGTCGTACCGTTTTGTACGATGTTTGTTACTCTTTTACGCAAAAACTACTAAACGGATTTTGATGACTCTTTACAGTAATATAGCTTATACATCAGAATAACACATAGGCTACTTTTTATCTGGGTTCCACGCGGGTGAAGCTGTGGGAAGAAGCTAGTTGATAATATTACAGATACGTTACTGTAGTAAGAATGTATGTTTCTTTAGAAAGAAGAGTTTGAGCGAAGATGTGCATTTTACATTTCAGTCTGATGTGTATATAATTTTGATACAGATAGATAGATAAAACATTTATTCGTTGCTACTGACACACACCAATATACATTTTATTGTCAGTAAGTTTGTGTTTGTGTGTGTTGCAGCACAACAAAAAGGCCATGGCTCAGTGAAAATTTTTTGCTTTAAAGCAAAAACACTGATTTTCAGCCAAAAACCTGTTGAGAGGAAGCAGAACGAGTTGCAAGTGTACCTAGCTACGAATGATTGTAGTTGTGTTGCGAGTAGCGTTATACATTTAAAAGAGAAGAAACAAACTGATAAAACAACTGACGGCAGCTTTATTTTAGGCATACGAAGTGCTTGGGAATACCTGCTATTTGCTTTTGTAATAAAAACTGTTTAAACTTTATTTTAAAAGTATACTTATTTTTAACATTGCGTATAGGGGGTGGAATATTGTTCCAGCACTTCGTTGCCGAATACCTAAAACTTCCCCTGAAAGCTGCAGTCTTGTGATTATGATAGAAAAGTGCAGATCTTACTGACCGTAACCTTTCACCAGGGACAAATTTAAGTTTTGAGTGCAGATACTCAGGCTTTTTGAACTTAATAACGTCAAATATAGAGAGCTCAAGAGGCTTAGAAAATGTAAGGATAATATATTTTACACAGGTTACCGCTTAATGCTTTCAACTAGACACTTGTAAGTTGAAGATGGAGTATTTGTTTGAATTTAGCTTTTTTTTACAATTTGTGTGGCAAACAAGCGACTCAGCGCTATGCGGTTACCGTAATCTATGTTTTGAGTTATCACACACGCATTTCCGACCCTGAGACATAACGGATGATAAGTCTCATGTACCTGAAATTTCAGCGGCACCCATACTCTTCAAACTGGAAAACAGCAATTCGAGCATTACTGCTTAGCGGTAGAAATAAGTATGGTGGTATTACTTCCGCAGATGAGCTCTTGACAAGGAGCTCGACTACTATCTAAACTTGTGACTCAAATCCCATGGCTTATCAAATTCCTGTTACGTGCAATTTTAAGGGAATTCTTAAATTCTGTTTTGATCAGCTAATTTAAATAATGAAAAGTTAGTTTTTACATAATTCGGTAATGCCTGACCTTTCCTTACATATAGCAGCGACCTGATGCGTTTAATCTTTTTAAAAACATTCCTAAAAGTTGAATAAACTAATGCAAAAACTGCATGGTAATCGGTTAGGCCGTATCACATTCCTAAATTAATCACAATGCTCCTAGTGATTTGTAATAACAATCACAATGCAAAAAAACATTAGTTATTATGCAGATAAGAAAAACTTCTCTTAGAAGAACCGCTCAACAGTCGGTTAAGCCGTTTCAGAGATAAATGGTAATACACACAAAAACATATACCTTACCTTTTCATACCTTTTTCCATTTTTTGGTTACAGCTGAAAATCAGCGTTGGGTGAACGTAAACTTATCCAACACATGCTGAGCTGAACACCTTTTTGGTACAAAGAGACTTTAGACACATGAGCCGAATTACAAAAAAAATATATTGTGTCTGTTTTAGTTTAATACTTCTACATGTATTAAACTAAAACAAAACGTCGGTTTATGTTTTTTTATGTTTGTGCCAAATAAACGTTTATTCTATTCTATTCTATTCTATTCTATTCTATTCTATTCTATTCTATTCTATTCTATTCTATTCTATTCTATTCTATTCTATTCTATTCTATTCTATTCTATTCTATTCTATTCTATTCTATTCTATTCTATTCTATTCTATTCTATTCTATTCTATTCTATTCTATTCTATTCTATTCTATTCTATTCTATTCTATTCTATTCTATTCTATTCTATTCTATTCTATTCTATTCTATTCTATATAACCTTTTATCCTAAACGCATATAAGGGCTTCTTACGGCGCAAAAACAAATAAAACTGAGGCCACTCGTAAGTTGAACAAAAGTCTTAGCTTCATATTATTAACATTTCCACATTCTTGAAGAATGTACATATATTATGTTTTAAGGAAAATATCCTACAATAACAAGGGAAGCAAAATGAAAAGCCATGTTACTCCACAATGAACCCTGAGCTTCGCTCGTTTTCTCTATTAGGGAAATATTCAAAGAGAATTTATGCCTATACCCCTCATCTTTGCAATGTATTTTTTTATCATGGCTTTTTTCGCATTTACCTCTTTGAGACGGCAATTTTTTTAAGAAAACATCTATATAAAAAGGTAAAGGTGAATAGGTATTTCCTAAGTCTTCATGGCCTATCGTCGGCCTTATCATCACTGACCATCAGATGAGATTATGGTCAAATGAAGGTCTAATAATGATAACATATTTATGTCTATCAATATTAATAAAATAACAGTGAAAATAAACATCGAGCAGAGAGACATAATGCTTATCCGAAAACATCGAGAAGTAAAGTAAAAGTTTATTTTTAAAAAACCTAACCATTATAAAAAGTATTAATAATGAAAAATAATATGTAGAGGAAAATAAAACAATTGTTATGTGTAATGTACCCCCAAAAAAGGTGCTCAGCTTTATGCTGCAGTAAAATTAACAAAAAAATACAGTTCAAATAATATTTAGAAGATAGGTTCGTATATTCTACATATTATACAAAAAATGTACATCAGAGTTTATATGTTATTAATAGTACCCAAGTTTGTAAGTACTCCTTTAATATGAAGTACATAGAAATCATATTGTAGACGGATTTATACATTGTGTACCCTGTAAATAGAAAAAACATGTCTAGCATTATTAAAAAAAAAATAGGGTGTAACAAAAACAAGGTCGTTATTTAAGTACAATATTGGTAGCTGGCCACTAATACAAAAGCCCAACTCTAGTATCGAAGTTTCAAAAAACCAAACACGTCACATAAATGTTTTAAATAAACCGCTTAAAAGCCTGTACTAATCTGCTCAAGTTCATAATGTCCCTTGTTCATAATGTGAAGCAAAAAGATTATTTACAAAGAGAGCCGTCAACTCTCGATCTGGGTTTTACTTCATATATTGCAGCGTCCCCTAGAGACATGAGTTGATAAAACCTTACTTGGACGCAATAATTCCAAATACCGCATTGCAATCTACTATGATTATTACATACTAGTTTCTGCCCACGGCTTCGCCCGCGTAGCTTATAGATGTATAAGCTACGCGGGCGAGTTAAGTAGTTTTTGCGTGAAAGAATAACAAACATCCATCCTCACAAACTTTCGCGTTCTATTATACTTAGAAAGACTGTTCATGGATATTATATTTACATAAGTATTAAAATTAGAAATCGGTGTTTCAGGTTCCTAAAACAAAACATTGTAATGTTTATGTTGTACTTAGCAAAATTATGTAACTGTAAACTTAGGGTACTAATAAAATAAGCTGTTTCGAAGAAAACAAATTGACTCAAGAGGCAAAAGACTTCATGCATCGCCGGTAAAAAACAACACAAACAACTATCTACAAATCAATTACGTACTCGTATAAGTTAGAAAACTATTCTCATAATATGCTGACCATAACCACTAAAGCAATAACTTAACAGAGTATAGCAAAAAAGCTAATTGGCAAAGTAAAGCGAGTGCCAAACTATGATATATGCGATATTCCCGAGGCTAAACCTACGGATTGGAGTAACAAGAAACTATCTCGGATCCATTAAAATAGCTAGCTAAGGGAAAAAACGGCTGGGGCAATCTATAAACTGGTTGTTTAGTGAAATAGTGACCCAAATTTTAATTAAAACAAGTCAGAAAATGGATTTTTCCTCTGAAATGAATGTACACAATCGGCGAAGAAACACATTATGATTAAAACAGCATATTCTAAAATTAAAAATTGTAATTGACTACGCATTTGAAAATAAACTAGACGATTTGCACGGACCTTTTCACCATCGATCACCAAAATATTAAGGCCACCTTACCACAACCAACCTTCTATTAAATTTGGAAGTCACTGGATGACGTTTGACAACTCAAATAATCACCAGAAGCCAGTATTCTATAATAAATAACTTAATAATACTGGACAATTTCACACAGCATCATCTAGCCCCAAAGTAAGCAGAGCTTGTTTTATGGAAACTACATAACTGATATACTATTTATATACATTTTTTTTGTAAATACTTACATTATTATACATAGAAAATACGCAGACCTGAGACAATTATTTACAGATTATACAAACATTTATCTGTAAATAATTGTGAAGGTTGTGGGTTCGATTTTGACGGAATCGAACCCACAACCTTCTGTGTCTCAGGCGGGCCTTCGCCACAGAGGTCGTCAAATAATTGGCCATATTGATTATAACAATGTGAGTGCTAGTGAATAAAATTTCGTTTGTCACCGAGAATCTTTCAGATATGTAAAAGGGAGGTAGTCAGGTCACTGGTAGATGGTGAAAAGAGTGGTAGATGGTCAATACCGTGTTATTTGGTCACTGGTAGCCAGTCGGGAAGTTGGACTGCCAACTTACACTCGATGATAAGATTTGGTGGTCAGATGGTCCGAAAGGCGTAATGCCCCCTGCATTACGAGGGAAAAATGACACAAGGCCTTGCTTGGAAAAAAACCTCAAAAAGTGTGCTTTCGTGAAAACGTCATACTTATTTTTGTTTAAAATGTTACTTCTATTACCTAATATATAAATTTGAACAGAGACATTACCTAATATATAAATTTGAACAGAGACATAATTTATTTTTTTAAACTTAAGTGGTAACCAAGTAAGCAGACTACCTGTAACTGGTTACCGTAACCAATGGACGCTGGTGGCTATAATTTCACCGGCACCCGTACCTTTCAAACCGAACCAAAAATGCGAACATTACTACTTGGCAGAATGACCTAGCGATTCCATCTACGTGCTCTGCCATTAATCCCACTAGCATCGGTTCCATTTGAAAATTGTTAACACCCATCCACTATATTGGCAGTGGACCGGTTTCAATTTCAATGATTAATCCCGTGAAAGCCTTATTCATTTAAAGTACGATGCTTTACAAAACTTGGCACCTTTAAGTGCCTTATTTTGGCAGATGTAAATTTTGGGAGTTTTCCCAAATAGTTTTGAGTTCAACTTTGAAATATCGAGAGCTTCCCCTGTATTTAATTCCGAAGTAATTTTTGCATGGCTTGTGTCAATAAATTAACCGATTGAAGTCATACAAGCTTCATGACTCTGTTGCAGATGTCTTTTTTAAACTTTCGTATTTTTATGTTAGTAGGATAGCAAGAATGATAGTACAGATCGGATATAAATTAAAAGATTGCTTTCTCCGTTAAATCTGTAAAAAGAGCTAATTTGTGATGAAAAATATTTTCAATAACATAAATAATACCAATACATAAAAAAGTTTGTTGGCATTATCACAGACATAAATGATATCGGGCCTTGGAACTGTGAACAAGTGTTCACCAACTCGGAAAATGGTTTACACCCATTTACAATATTGACAATACATTTTGGCGAACATTGGTCTAAGGGTTGCCAAATAAAAACAAGACAAAAATAAAAATACAGATTAAATTCTCTAAAAATATCACGAGCAATTAAGCTGACGTGGATTGTCAAGAATCGTTCGAGTAACTCACTCGTACGTATCTCCTTGATGCATGAACGGTACTAAAGCGGTAAAAACATTATAATTATTTCACTTTTTTCATTTTAAATAAACTAGTAATACACAATTTTGTAAAAAAATAACTGCGTATCTAAGAGTGCTTGTTTACTTGAATATATTTCCGTTTAGGGCAAAAGTAGAATTGACCAAGGTAAAACTGAACCAGATATTTCACTACTAAATAGTTTGAGCATTTATAACTTGTTTTTTTTATATATATTATATTGCTGTAATTCGATCATAAAAGCTATTATTAATTCGAAATATATCATATTTCTGGTTAAGAAAAAAAAACATTAAATTATTTTTTTACTACACATTCACTAGACAAGAGATGTATAACTATTAAATTTAATGTATATTTCACTGCTAAATAATAGGAGCTATTACATGGCATTTTCATATTGATTCGATCATAAAAACCATTATAAATTCGAAATCAACAATTTTCACCCAATTAAATTAAATTCTTTCCACATATTTACTAGACAAGAGATACATCTATAGTATTTTTTGACGGTTTAAATAATCACGCTTTCACTATTTTTCAGTGGTTTGAAAGTTCAACAAACTCTTCTGTTAGCAGCCCTGCCGAGGGCTGGCACACGGCCAAGCACTGGCCGACACATTCGATTATGAAATGGTTTTAAATCACTTCCGAGAGTGTGCACTGCCGGCACCTTGTTTACTGTCTCCATGTCGTTCAGATACTTGCCGGGCTAAGGTAGGCTTAGTTTCCATTAAACCGTTACATGTTACGATACCATATCTGTAAATGAACACACATTTTCACTTACTCATGGGTTTATGAGCACAGTCTCGTACACACACCCCCACATCCCCACACATAAAAACGGGTAATCACTGTGAAACACAGATTCTTAAGACTGGTGTTTTGCAGGACACTTATATGCTCATTCACTTACACTATATACGCATACATAGGGTAGATAGCCTCAAGAGACTCAATGTTTGATAATTTGCTAGGAAACAATTCTGTTAACTGTCGTGCGAGTCCCGCCACGCCTGATGTGCTCTGATTGGTCGAAATTGTAGTTTCAACCAACCAGAGCACAGCAACATGACGAAATGACAATGACAATGTCCGCGTTTGCCAACATCAGAATAATGATGTGTTGACAGAACAGTGTGATTCAATATGACGCCTCTCGCTGTTAACTGCTCGATATTAGCTACTAACCTACTTTTATACTATCAAAAACATACCTTTTTACTTTAGATTTTAATTTTATTATAGGTATTTCTACTGTTTGATTTAATTTGGAGAGAATCGTTTACGGAAGACAGGGCCTGTAAAACTCTACTATTTGGCTAAATTTATTATTTTATTTATTAATATAAGCATATCAACAATATACGAACGTGGCATTTCAGGTTCAATTCATTCAAGAGTTCCATTTTTATACACTATGTTAATGCCAAGTATATTCAACATTATAGGATATTATTGCGACTATACCACGTAGGTACCTGAGGACCTATTCTGAGTTACAAATACGTTAAAATCTTGTCGAAACGATAACCGTTTCGCCAACGACCGATGTGGCGCGGTGGGCGAAGGTCCGCCTGCGACACAGGAGGTTGCGGGTTCGATTCCCGCCCTGGGACAAATGTTTGTACGATCTGCAAATATTTGTTCCGGGTGTTCTGGGTATTTTCTATGTATAATAAAAAAATATCTATCTATGTAATGTATTGTATTAAGTATATCAGTCATCTAGTACCCATAACACAAGCTCTGCTTAGCTTGGGGCTAGATGATGCTGTGTGGATTGTCCAGCATTATTTATTATTTATTTATTTATTTAATTTTTGTATGGAAATCTTGTCGATACGGTCAACGTTTTGACATGTTCTTAACTCAGCATAGACCCTCTGGTTCTCGTCCCATGACAGTTTAGCGTGGTTGCGGACGGTGCTCATCAGGAAGGACCTCTAAACGGTCAACGAAACGTCAGCAGGAGAATAGTAAAGTAGATGGTATAGTCCTATTAATATTCTATAATGATACTAAACCACGATACTTTCAATTCTATTATACTCAATATTTACCAAAAATATATATACCTGGTTTATAATTAGTATAGTGAAGTATGAGGCTGTAATAAATGGAAATCAAACATGGTAAAATTAAATGGTTTTAATATTATACTTTCAACAAAAATTGGTACCCTTTTCAGATTCATAGCACTTCCTCGGTTAATCGTTTTTTACTAACCTATATGTTTCTATTTAAAAACATACAGGTTAGTAAAAAACATCTCAGATTTAAAGTTCCTTAAGCTCACCTCACAGTTTCTTTCAAGCTGTTTATATTTTAATGGACCGAATACTACTTAAAACTTTTACAATCTAAAGTTTGAACATATCATAACTGCCGTGTTTAAAAAAAGATAGTTCTTGTTCAGTTATATGTCTAGTGGAATGCATTGCGAATATGACAGCAGTGTTTTTTCAATACAATTTTAAGCGTGACCGTATCCTCTAAGTTAACATTTTAGAAAATCTTTCCTTAGTGCACCTTTAAGACTAATACGAATGATATACGAATGATACAAACCTTAGCTCTCTCATTGGTCTCTCAGCCAATCAATCATACAGAACTTGTTCTTTTATTGATTCACCTTTTTATCGTCCATTCGTTACAAGCCGGTGTAACTGTGTCCCACCTTGATACGGATTTGTTGGCGGGCCGCCAGCTAACGGAGTGGTTACACACAGCTAACGTGTATACCATACCATTCATGAATAGTATACGAGCACAACAGGAGAGTACTTTTGTCGTTGTATCGCTAGAGGCGATTTCGGGTCTTCTGCACTTGCCTTTACCTTGTATTTCACGAGGGATACGTTTTAGGGCTTACGAGGGTCCACGAGAGGTGCTCTGTGAAGTTTGAGTTGGGATGTCATTAATATGGCTTAAGTGCGAACTGGGACTGCAAAATGTCATTCCTACCCGACTGAAATAAGTGTCCCCTAGCTTATGATTTGTAGCGATAAAACCGATATACTCGTAAGAATCATCCTTGAAGAAGTTATGCAAAAAAAGTCGCCATTTCGGAGATTGGTTAACAAAGAAATAAACAAAAAAAAACAACAAACAGAAAACCTCTTATGACAAACGTATCTATGGCTTATAGCGCAGGAAAAGAGCCATCTCAATTTGTAAGCAGCAAACTAACTCATTCACTGATTAAAAGTTATACTTAACATCAGAATACCCACTCAACTAAATACGTTTTCCACAAAATTGTCCACGATACTTTACTCCATACTAGGTTTAATAGTCAACCGTGTAGCCTAATCCCTAGCGCCAACCTTAGTATAAACTACATAGATTCAGTTCAAACCGGTTTAAAGCAGTTTTATCAAAGCGACATCCACATTCCATTTAGTCAGACATTTCCCAGACGGCAGCCACCAGACAAATTACAGTTTAACTAGTAAGCTAGGTTCCCGTCTCAAGGCTGCTGTAGAAAGAGTGGTGAGATCATGATGGGAAATATAAAGGAAATCGCCTTTAGATAACTTAGGAAGGTGTTGGATGACGAAAGGTGATTGAAAAGGGTTGGGTAAATAGCTATCATTAAATTGTTTAAAAAATATAATAATAATACTCAATGTATTCTATAAGTCTGCGAATCACCAAAGAGTTCAAGATCTAAGTGGAATGCTCACTTGTAGCTATAAATTTTATATCATAAAAATGTTTTAGTTGAAGCATAAAGTTTTTAATACCTTATAAAATAATTTGATCGGTCAACGTTGTTTTTTTTAACTTTAGTTGACTAATCAAATTGCAACTTGTTTTAAATATAATATTATATATTTTTCAACACAGCATTTTGCTTACCTAACTTCCCTAGTTTTAAGTGTAGAATAATTCTTGCATTGTTTCAGCTCTATCTTTCCTTTACTTTGTTTTTTTTTATTTAAATAAACTAATATAAAATAAAAGCATTTTTAGCAAAGTGACAGCACAGTAGGAGATATACCCAACAATAACGATTGGTACTTGCCTGTTTTATTTTTTTTGTTTAAAAAGTAACAATCGTTCTCGAGGTATTTTTTTAAATCTGCTACTCAGTGCTGCCACTTCTAAAAACGAAATGTAAACGTACAAGGCACTCTAGACGCTGATTTGAAACACCACGGTATCGCCACCTCGCTTTATCAGACAGTTTTCAAAAAGCTAGCAACACTGACCCTTCTCTAAGAATGAATGGACAAGTGTTTCTTTTTGGCAAAGCAAGATGACGATTTGTAATGTCAATGATGAATTTACAAACGTGATTCTATCATTGAAATTACAGAAATTAAAATCAGTCCCAGAACATCTGACGCACTAAAGTTAATTTTAAAAACTGAACACTAAAACGACGCTTTGATCTAACTTAAACTGTACATAAAAAATATTAAATACTTTCTAAATAAATTTCAGTATTATAATAATATGAACATACGACAAAACTGCCTTACCTTTTTACTTTACGTGGCAAAGCTTTTTAATTATAGCGCTTTATTTGACTTTTTACCTCTCTTTTAATATGGCAATCTTAAAGATTTCAATCTAATATAAGCACTAGATGTTAAATGAGTAAGATATAAACTTTTTAATCAAATTAGAAGGGCTTCTTGATCGAGAAATGCTTTTAGGTAGCATTTCGTTGGCTATTGTGAGCCTTGATAAGGGTCAGCTTGTTTATTTACCTAAATTTCCTGCAAATCTCCAAACGTAAAAAAATAACTGGCAAAGTTGAATTTAAGACTCCATAAAAAAATTATGTACCATTTATGTTTTGTCAGCATTTACATCTATCAAACAAAACATTTCTGAAATAACAAAAAATATGGTAAAGCATACCTTCAAGTTTATGTCTGAAACTTTTTAAACCTGACGGTTTTCTGACTACTCTATTATTGGTACATAGTGCTGACGAAGGTTTTGACGGGACTTACCAAACCAACGTGGTGGTCAGAAACAACGGCAGTTGCCAGTACGTGCCCCCGGGCATATTCAAGAGCACATGCAAGATAGACATCACATGGTTCCCCTTCGATGACCAACACTGTGACATGAAGTTCGGTAGCTGGACTTACGACGGCAACCAGGTAGAGTTTAGTCGAATTCCTATAGTCTATCGATTGAGAACGAGTAATCAATGACCAATCAAAATAGTTCAGTGTTTCATCTCTCCAACCTAGCACGTTCAAATTATAAACGGAAGAAACACTCAATTACTTTTTGAAATATTAAAATACGTCTTCAAAATATAAATACTACAGTATTTGCTATATGGATAAATCGATTACTCGACTGATCGATAGGTATAGATCTTTTTTCAAATACAAAAATTCTTATTTTAAGTTCGGAATAGAATTTATGAATAAGAATTCTTCTAATTGGAATAGAAAAGTTTTAGATTAGATTAGGGTATATAGGGTGTGTCAATAATGCAAGGGAACCTTGTGAGAAACCAGAAGGATATTATTATATCCCAAACGTTTTGTATGTACTATTTTGCATGGTGCAAAAGTTTTGTACATAAATCAATGTCAGTGTATATACGTCTCGAAGTTTGGACTACCATACGAATACGCTCCATATTTATAAATCCTTTCTAATATTTTAAATTCTGTGCTTTATATTCTATATTGAATTTCTAAATGTTTTTTAACGAATGTTACTAGTTTAATATAGACTTCCAGCATACAATTGTTTTAAAGTTTGCATATAACCTTAAATGCACATTTTTTTGTATTTAGTTTTATTGTAGTTGCACCTTCTCCTTACTCTATACTTATTATCATTGTTATATGTATTTTTTTATTATTTGTCAGTGCACTTTGAATGTTTGTCCAGTCTATTTTTAAAACAGTTTCATTTTATTTGTAGTATTTTTATACCTATTTTTATTAATCAAATTATGCGATACTTGCACTCTATACAAAAAATCTAAAACCTATATTGGTTGTCTTGCTATAATAAATTGTTTCAATTATTTTCACAATATAATTTTCATTAGAACTGGATACTGTTTTCATTTTCACGTATAATTCTGTATTTGTAAAATGTCATATTTACAATAGTTTCAATACAATCTGTATAGTCTTCACATAGTAGCTCTTTATGAGCTTATCGATACAATATTATTGTATTGTTCATTGAATTGGTATTCAAATAACAACATTTCAATTGGTTTATTTTATATATACCGCTGCTTTTCATTGGTTACCACAAATCATTTTGTATAACACTATTCTTTCATTCAAAATCTTCAAATCACGCGCGCAAACATAAGTTTGTGAACCATGGTTTTGAATAATTCTAAAATGCCAGCAGTTTTCCCGCAGTCTCGTAGCTTATTACTTTGTCTGGATGCACGACGCACGTATTCAAGTTAATCTAACTTTATCTAGCTTCCACTCATATTGTCTTTAAAATAGTTTTAACGAGCCAGTTTTGATTAAGTGCTCTCTTGTGGAAGTTTGTGTAGTCTACGAAGCTTACAATGAAATAACGTCTCGCAAGTTTTGGGAGACTGTCAATAAGTCTTTACTGTTTAAGATCTTTTTCCATGTTTATTCGCAAATTATGTAAACTTACTAGACAATATTAAAAGATACCAACAGTAGATTACTTACAGACATCAATAAAGTTTGCAGGCAGTTTGAAAACTTAACATATTTTTTGATGTTGAAATATTATTAAAAATGATATAACGAATTATTTTAGTGTCATCGTTACAACGTTTAGAATAAAAACAACCCATTTTATAATATGTATACAGTAATTTAAGTGAATTCCTATGGAACAGAATATTACAGCTTTACAAAAAAATGTTCTTGACAACATTTTCAGCCTATTTAAATTGGTATTGACAGGCACAGGTTGCAACCATGTCAAAGTAACATCACAGATAGGAGCAAGCGTCAAACGCAATAGCAAAGTTCATCGTACAGATATTAGCAGGAACGGTAACCTTTGACATTTCAGCCTTCGGGGTATCCTGGATATTTGCAGATGCAAGCATGCGAGGGTAACGTGATGACTTGATAATGTTTGTAGCATATGCAACAAATAAATGATACATCTTCCAGGTAGAAATATTAGGCAGCTAAAAATCTTCTAGAAAATACAAGTTGAGAGAGCATGTACCAAACTTAGTAGATAAGCGCATATGCTTAACAGGCTTCGCGGGATAGCCTCAATAAAAAGCTTTCACTCACTGGTTGCGTTGGTTCAGCTCTTTGACAGGGGTCTTCTTTTGTGGGGAAATAGTGCGAATACTGATAGAGCGTTCAAAGCTCCAAAAAATGCATCCAGCAATTTTTTTGAATCTATAAGATTTTAGAAAATTCACCTGTTGTTTCACCCTGTCTTTGTATCGAATAGGCAGCAGAGTTTGTAAAAGAACTTTTTTTGTTTCTATCTAGACTTCCGCACTAGAGTACCTACTAAGGAGCACATACACCAACTAACTTAGTTTGGGGCTATATGATACTGTGTGAATATGACCGGTATTATTATTAAAAAAATTAAAACAACTACTAAATATACTTCTCTGAAAATAATTGATACATACGCAACGTCAACTTTAGTATTATTATAATTATTCTTTTTTTTGTCCTGGTGAGCAAAGGTCCCTTCTTTTACTCTTCGCGATTTAACGCTGCCATAAGCTACGGTCCCAAATGCACGTCATCCCGGCATCTCATCCTGCGGGCATTCCACGTCGCCACCTTGCGTTGCGTGAGATCCATGGGATATGTGTTTTAGGTTTGAAAGTCATTGGACATGTGGCAGACTTGGTTCACTTAGTCCAGTTCCACTTTAGGATGCCAGATTTTTTACCAAAGTTAACGGTTCGTATTTTGGAGTGCAGTTAACTGTTCTGATTCTGGTCAAATATCCTAGAATACTCCGGTTTGTGGCTCCCTGGTACATCCCGAAAGAAAGCATCTGACGATCAGTCAAATACCAAGTCTGAGCACTATAAGTGAGGATGGGGAGAATGCTTACGTCCATGAGTTTCCTTTTAAGTCAACATGTGTTTTAAGATTTGTAACAAACTAATTTAAAAGTTTTGAGGGAAAAAATGTTTTTTATGCAATTGAAAACATGGCTCATAAATAAAGACCTCTATTCAATCATCAAATATTAAAATTACAGGGACACAAAGGAACAATCATTATCCATCTTTTTATGACTATACTATAATTTAAAAACACTTTCATATTTGCATGCTTAAAATAAAGGTAGGATATAAAAGGACCGATTTATTATATGACTTGTGTTCTTGGAAGTAAATATTAATTATTTATCTATCAAAATAGTGTATATTAGTAGTTTATGGAATAGTGAATGCGAGTAGTTTGCCTGAAAAAGATAATTGTTGTTTCGTTCATGGTTTTTATTATTTTGTTTTGTATTTTTACGTATTATTCAAATAAAATTGGAGCGCATACGTATGGCAGGATTAGTATCTACAAAGGTGCTACTTACTTTACATTAAGCATGCGGTTTCCCTTCCCTGCATGTTTGATGTTTCTCTAAATCGACGTGGTTTATGTAAATCAGAGAGTCTGACAGAAGCATGGCATTCCATAGCACGGTTTCCAAGCATGAAACTTAGAACGACTTTTGGTATGTGTATGAGGTTACAACCTATTTCACCCTAACAGCTGGATTTGGTGCTAAAAGACGAAAACGGAGGGGACTTATCTGACTTCATCACGAATGGAGAATGGTTTTTAATAGGTGAGTTTCTAACCTAATCATAAATTGTTCAGTGCTTGCTCATGATTAAATTATACAAGAATCTTCACCGTTATCATATTTTATTTATATGTCGTTAACTTTGATATATGCCACCTACATCTAAAAACTTATTTTCAACTGAGCTTGTCCTAATAAATTTTTTTTACGCTTTCCACGTTTTTTTGTCAATTTATCTCATTCTCAGTTGCGTTGATGTCAATATTGCATTATCATCCAGTATTTGGTCCTCTAAATTAATCCATAACTATTATACTATGTATTTTTTTATTGAAACAATCCTCCCTCAGGAATGCCGGGCAAGAAAAACACGATAACATACGCGTGCTGTCCAGAGCCTTACGTGGACGTGACATTCACGATCATGATCAGACGGCGGACGCTATACTACTTCTTCAATCTGATCGTACCCTGCGTGCTGATCTCGTCCATGGCTCTGCTGGGCTTCACGCTGCCACCAGACTCGGGGGAGAAGTTGACGCTTGGTCAGTACCTTTATTAACTACATACTATACACACGTATTATCCTACTACTATTGTAAACGCGACAGTTTTTAGAGATGTATGTTTGTTGCTCTTTCACGCAAAAACTACTTTTTGATGAAACTTTACAGTAATATAGCTTATACATCAGAATAATACAAAGGCTACTTTTTATCCGGGTACCACGTGGGCGAAGCCGTGGGCAGAGGCTGGTTTAAACATAAAACACTTAAGTTATTATGAATTTAATTAAGTATATTAACATTTTTCCAAATTGAGTATAAACCAACTACTCATTTTTTGTTGTTGTTTTTGGATAAAATGTGATCTGCAACATTTTTTGGGACAACCATCATTTGTATGCTATAAAAGTTACTCTTGTACAATGTAATTATCCATGATGAGACCAAGGTGTTTAAAAACGGCTCCAGTGGAACTAAGGGCGTACTAAAGTTTTATAGGCAATATTCTGACGAAGACGCTGAATTACTCTGACTTGAAAATTAGCTTCTATAAATATATTATGGCTCAAAATTCCGAGATACTCAAGTGTTTTAGATTGAAAGCTGATGCGTTTAATATAATTAATAGAAACGTTTTATGTTTCAAAATAGTATATTATTTATACAATTATTTTAAAGTGTTTTCAATGGAGAAAAATTCAATGGTGTTAAAAAATAAACGTGTATTATCAGATTTGGTTGGTGCCTACAAATATCACAGTCTTGTTATCGAAAAGATGCCTCCCACGTCGGAAGCCGTACCTCTCATAGGTATCTGCACTATAGCACACCGGCCCATATAAACAACACGCTTCTCTTATGCTGTCTGGAGTATTGCAGGGATGCATTTTCGGGTCTTTACTTTTTATTGCGGACACGGATGAAATTCCTCGTAAAACTTGAAATAGGTAGAGAAACTTTAAACCTGTTCAAAATAATTTAGTGTCTCTTCAAAGCGTAAAAGCGTTGAAACATTTATTGGACAATTGCAGTAGCTCGCGCTCAATATGAATATTAGAGTGTTTCTAGAGTGGAATGACTATTGGTGTATGTTTTAGTTTTCTGAATCTTGGTATATCTTACGATATAAGGTAAGTATTGATGATGGATGGTAGATGTTATCAGCAGCACCGCATTTTCATCACTTTGAAGGATTCCGGTTTTGGGTAGAGATCGTGATTTGAAGAGTTATGTCCTTCAGTGCTGGATCAACTGGGAAATGTATCATGGGGGTGTTAACCATGTGTTTGTTTACAGGAGTGACTATTCTTCTATCGCTGACGGTGTTTCTGAACCTGGTAGCCGAGACCCTGCCGCAGGTCTCCGACGCTATTCCCCTGTTAGGTACACTATCCAAACCTTACCCTGACCGTTATTTCTCATCCCACTTTATCCCATCATTTGTTTTGATTCTTCATAAAAGTTTTTCGGATTTAATTTCTTTTCCATTTTTCTCACTATTTTTTTATTTAGCTTTTGTGTTTACTAAACAAATTAATTTAATTAAGAGTTAATTTAAAACATTACAAGGAGTAAATTAAGTACTTTCTGAATTATAAATAATTTTAAATGTATCTTATTGGTGCTATTAAGTGGTTTAATAGTTTTAAACCTTCCAACTAAAAATTATATGAATAACTGTTAGGTGTTTTATGCAAGGGCACATACTTACCTATAATTATTGGTTTATCAAGTTCAAACAATGAAATATAACGACATGTAGTTTAATTTTTCGTAAAAAAATATGTTTCAATAGGTAGGCTTGGAATCGATTTCGTGGTTCTTTGCTTTTGCTTATCACTATCTATTTCATTGTTTTATTTTATGCTAATTGATACAATATTATATTTAATTATTTTTATTGTTGCCACCTCGAAAAGGCATTACGTCGTCCCTCTGACTCTTGTCAGATACTTTATTTTACAATGCGTATTTAAACTCTAAATACTATCAAGATACGTCACAGTGGCAAAGCATGGCATGGGTTTCTCGTTAACTTTAAGCAAAGAGCCTAGCTTTACGAGGAATCCTAAGGTAAGTTCTGTTGTAATATTTTTTCTTATTACGATGGTACCATTTATATAATTCACTCTTAAATTTTAAGCAATCTGGATTTTACGTAATCGATTCCATGTATAATATTTTGTTTTGAATGTATTTACATAAACCATTTAAATTTAACTGTTATAACAATATAATGGCGTTCGACAGTCGTGGTTTCAGGATACTTGGAGGGTGGTGAAATATGATTAAGAACAGAAACCCGAAATATGATAATCCATCTATAAATAATGAAGTAAACGAGCATAACAATAAAGTTGGTTCTAAATCTCTAACTAGAATTTGCATGTCTATTTACTTTTTAGTTTATGATTTTACTTGTGCCCCTGATACCGACTCAGCACACATAGGTTAAGAGGTCTCTTAATCCAGTAAGAAGCGGTAGTTTTGACGGTAAACCTACTTACTCGGGGAATAAATAACGATGTAAATAAAACGTTTTATTTTCATAGAATATTATTGATCTTTGCAGGTGTTACAATTCTCCTGTCGCAAACAGTTTTCTCTCTATTGGTGGGGCACGTCATCACAAAAACCTCAGAGGCGATCCCCCTGATAGGTGAGAAATGACTCCGCGTTAAAGCCAAAAGTCATATTATAAAAAAGATTAAAAATAATGAATCTAATAGATCCTGATAAATAGAAAGAAAATGTGTGACGAGGAACATTTTAAAGTGAACCATTAAAAATTTCAATAAAAGTGTTCCTCAGCACATTTTTGAAACAATATAACAAAGATTTTAAATAGTGATAATTTTTTTGCTTTTTTATATATAAATTTTAAAAGAAAGTATAGATTTATCTATTTTCTGTTTCAACTCGCATTAGATTTACGTCTCTGGAGCCTACTCTATGCTTTACAGCTCTTGCGGCTCGCTCGACACTTGAAATAGAGTTATTGCACTTTCGATTCGTGCTAGAGAAATACGTAGTACTAACGAGATAAAAGGTAACACTTCTTGTAATGTATTAAAATGAACTCTTGCATACTGCCCACCAAGATTTTCTTATTTTTATTTCTTTTTTTTGTTCTACTATTGGCATTGTAGTTTGACGATGGATTTTGGATAAGCATGAAGGAAAAATAAAGCACAACTCTCCTGTTAAAATATTATAAATAGATTGGCTTGTAGTACCTTTAAAGCAGGAGTTTAACTCGGGTTAAGTCAAAGTGGATGCGGGTTTGAGGGTCCAGCCTCCAAGTATCTCGGGACACTGATCTCGCAACTTTCTATCGGTTTCCGTCCTTTATTGATAGCTGGCAAACTTATCGGAATTGACAAAGGAAACGATGAGATTGTCATCTCCAAATTAATTTGTTCTCCGATTGTTGAATAGTTGTGCCTTTGTCAATTTGTTGCGGAAACCTCTTAAACTAACTAAGGATATTTAATTTAAATATTTATTGAATTAAGAGTAGGATCGGTATCTCAAATAGGCATAACATTTTCGGATGTTTGTTGTGTGTTGAAACGCTCCTTAATTTAGAAAAATTTGAAGTAACAATACACATCTTAAAGTTTTACACATTCATGGCCACTTGAGTGCTAAGTGTGTAAGAGTACTAATAATAATAAACACAGCAAACATCCGAGAGCCAGTAAACAAAATCACATAAAACTGTCATAATTCCGCTTTAGCTCATTTAAAATGTACATTAGTTCCTTGAATGTCTGTTGAATTGCATGGCTTGTGTCGTTATGAGAATTAATTTAAAACCACTTAATAACAAATCAACTTAAACACCTAAATCTTAATTTTGAATGAGTTCCAAATTTTCTCCTTACAATATGATCATTTCATTTATGGCTTCTTAAAATAGAAGCCATAGAAGCGCGGTGCCTTGCGGCCGCGTAACACATTTTTTAAAGTAGGTATTTGTTTTTTTAGTTATAAATGGTATATAATATTACAATTAAATTTTTCTCAATAATTTGAATAACAACATCAATAAGTTGCGACAGCGCAACGCACCGCGTGTCTTGGCTCTAAAAACTTTAAAGCATACCTATTTATTTAAATCTTTACTAATGATAATGTTTTAGGACTCTTGGGAAATAAACATAATTCATAAATTAAGTTATGAAAGAGAATTTGAGCAAAATTTCTCAAAACAACATTATTATAACATACCAACTGAATTAATTTTTGTGCCCAAATGGAATAAGAATTTTCTACTAATTTCATACAGATAAAATAATAAAGCTTCATAAAGGTAACAGCAATATTAATTTAAGTAAGTAATATAATAATTATGATGAAGATTTCGAACAAAATTAAAATTAATATTTGCTGGTATTGTAGACCTTGGCACACCAAGTGATGTGGGTTTGGTCCGGAAGCTTTGATTTGCGTTGTCGCATTTGATAATGGACCTCACACCAAATTTCAACCGAACATGTCAGTGATGTCGATTTATAAATCAAAAATACTCGTAGCTACTAAACAACGAAACCACAATAACACTCCACTCGCTCGTCCAGTTGGTTAATGTTCACTTTCATTGATTAATGAATCTGTTGAATGTCACAGGAACATACTTCAACTGCATAATGTTCATGGTGGCATCATCGGTTGTTCTGACGGTGGTCGTGCTAAACTACCACCATCGTACCGCAGACATTCATGAAATGCCGCAGTGGGTAAGTATCGATATACGAATTAAATTAGATCGAGTGAGCGAAGCGAGATATGATCTCTTTGTTTGTCCGATAACGGCTGATTGATAGTTACAAGATTGAATATAGAGTTTTACTAAATTTTAAAACCTCCTTACCTGTTTTGCATCATCTATTGCAGCACACCCTAGTATCTTTTAGCTATAATACCTATCTAAAAACCATCCTTAGGTCCTACAAAAAGATAAGCCGTTTCGGAGATAAATGGCATGGACAAAATAAAAACAATCTCTTACGTAAAACGCTAGTACGGACTCCTGACATCGCGTGATTAATAATGAATCCGACATTAAAATACAACGTCCTCCACCAGATAAAGACAGTGTTCCTACAATGGCTGCCATGGATACTCCGTATGTCGCGGCCCGGGAAGAAGATCACCCGGAAGACGATAATGATGTCGAACCGGATGCGAGAACTCGAGTTGAAGGAACGGTCGTCTAAGTCACTGCTGGCGAACGTGCTAGACATAGACGATGATTTCCGACATGCACCGCCGCCACCGAACAGCACCGCGTCTACGGGGAATCTGGGACCTGGGTAAGCATTAAAAAAGAAACATGCTCAGAACAATAATACTTAAAAAAAAAAAAACTAAAGTAGCCAATAAGCATATGCCAACCATGTTGGTAAGCGGTTACCGTTACCTGTGGACACTTCCAGAGTCCACAGGTAACGTCCCTGAGTAACGTGCGCCTGTAATTTCACCGGCACTCACTTCAAATCAAACCGGAACAGAACAATGCGAGCATTATTGCTTGGCGGCGGAAATTGGTACGGTGTAATACTTCTGATCGATTAACAAAATGTCAGTTAAAGAATAGTATGAATAATAATATCCTAAAATGATACCGAATCACAATAAAGATGTGGCGAAGAAAGGGAATTTGCACGTCCCAACATTATACAAGTATTGTGTACATACTCACATTTTGCATAGTAGTTAGAATTTAGCTTATTGCAAAGACATGTACTGTTTTTTCGGTATAAGGGCAGGCCGATTTCTTAACTATGTTTTCTGTTTACCGTTTTGTACGTGTTTTTGCGTATATACATTTTTAGAGTATAAACATCAATTAATACAATGAAGCATTTCTAGATTTAAAAATTTACTTACCGTTTTATATCTGGTACCACAGATATAAAACGGACTTATTGATTTATCCGTATAATATAGATGAATAAGATCTAGTCAACAAATACAAAGCTACTATAACGAACTACTTGGTAACAACGGAACGACTGTTGTGATCAAGAAGTTGGCCGGCATTTTTCCTTCTTATATTTAAACAAAGTAAACTTACAAAGTGATCGTCAGTGATCACTTTATAAGTTTGCCAGTTGTTGATGTGATCATCTGAGGATACGACGATATATATTTTTGAATTGATGAAAAGATCATATAGAATTTAATAATTTGTTAGTTACGTATTTTATAAAACATTAATATAGAAGCTTTTCTAACATCTAGTAATGTATATAGCAATGAAGACGGACTATATCAATCGTCCTGTAGGTGCTCAATATTCCGCACGGACCTGCGGCGTTCGTTCGTCCGGCCGTCCACGATGGAAGACGTGGGCGGCGGGTTCGGCCAGCACAGGGAGCTGCACCTCATCCTGAGGGAGCTCCAGTTCATCACTGCCAGGATGAAGAAGGCAGACGAGGAGGCAGAGTTGATTAGCGACTGGAAATTCGCGGCTATGGTTGTTGACAGGTAAATTTCCCTTTAAATGAAATTAACGAAATTGGGTATCTAAAGACTGTTTTAATTTTGCGTTAGTTTAGTAGCGAGTTAAATTGCGAACCTAGAAAACTAAGTTCTCATCATCGCTTAGGCAGTTTACCAGTTGAATAGTAAATTGAGGATTAAGAAGAAAAAATGGCAGCACTTTCTATTTGCAACTGCATGCTGAAAAAAATATATTTATCAGCATGCATTATGTATTTGGGATCATTCCCAAACATAGTATAATATTATCTATTGAAGAGTTCCATTGTCTTCCGTCTCCATTATCAATTCAGTTTGTTGTATTGTCATCGAACTTGACAGAGGTTGCATAGTTTTAACTTAAGTAAAATAAACTACATCAAAATCACCTCGTTAAATTTATACACTGGTGTCCAAGTTATTTGATTTTTATACAACAAATATAAACTAACATACTTTGGTCCTTGAAATTGCGTTTAATCTTACGTAGATTGTTTTTGCGGGTATGTTTGCTCAATAAAATTTTAGTGACACTAAGGGCTGTAAGATTTATAGTAGTTTAAACTTTGGGGTTCGTAAATCTACGATAAAAGTTAATTGATGATTTTATCTACTGTCATATTAGAACAAATTTGTGAAACAACTACCGTTGAACTCATGAAATAATCGAAGCTAGAGGATTAAACTTGCTCTTGGTGGTTTGAACTTCTTTTAATCTTATGGCCCTAAGGCATATAGTCCCTTCATAATATGTTTTGGTAAACTGGTAATTTTAAATTACATTACAAATATTTCAAACTAATTTTCACGTGAAATTGCGTCTTTCCCTTAGGGTATAAGTGCTAATTGTATGCTAAGTAATATGTCATTTCAGATTCTGCCTGTTTGTGTTCACGCTGTTCACCATAATAGCGACGGTGGCGGTGTTGCTGTCGGCTCCACACATCATCGTCCAGTGACCTACAGCGGCTTCGGCCCAATAACTCGAGAGAGACTAATATTAGCGTTACCGAACGATATTTATTACTATTTATAAACACGTGGTTCAAACGCACACGTCGCATAAATAAGTCGCAAGACATTAAATCTTAAAATAAAAAAAACCTTAGTTAAGTCCGATTTTAAAACGATTGTGATGTACTTAGAAGTGTTGATGAGGTTAATTTGTTAAAATAATAATAATAATAATAGTGTAATTGATAATGTTAATGATTTAAATTTGTACTTCAAAGGGATGATATGGTTTTAGAAACATGAAAGACGAGGTGACCGTGGTGATGTTGAATAATTTGTAAAATAGACGATTAAACTTAAGAATATAAAGTGAACTGTAATTGATATTGGATGCGGTATCCTTTAAAGTAAATTGAGGGATCACAATCGAAGACCTTTAGGGGTTAGTGTACATAAAGGATCAAATTTGGTAGAGGGAGAATATCTGAAATTTAAATAGTTGAGTCAGATCGCTCTTGGAAAACTTAATTGAATAAAATAAAACAGCATTATACTAAGAAAATTTGGTCTTCAAAAATTGGTGTGGGTGTTGAATAAATCAAAATGTTAAAAAGAAATTGTACAGAGTAGAATAACGACAGGAATTGTTAAAGTTTTGGAATTGACGAAATCAATAAAGGAACCAACTAAAGATAGACTAGTGGAGTAGATTCAGGATTGAGCGTTTATCAAAAAAGTCGCGGTGTCGCAAACTTTCAATAAGTAAATTATGTAAGCTTGATGTACGAGAAACAAATAACAATTAATAGCAAATGGATGTTTAGCAAAATATTTATTATAGGAATATCTCCGGTACACCATGAATAATTAATACACATAGATACATTAAAATTAGCCATTAATTAGCCAACATAGCAACAGATACTTCATACATATACCATTATTCATACATATATCCAGCCCATATGTACATAAGAATAATACTGCGATGTGTGTTTGTATATAAACGTAGGAAAATCGGAAAAAAGACTAACGTTATTCTTCACTGTAACCACCAGTCTGTATGGACAAAAGCACTTTTATCTTCTTACTAGAAACGTGATTTTACATCGAAAAGTCCAAAAAGACATCAAGTCAGAGTTTGTCGATTTCGTAATTTAGAAATTTCGTTACAACTTCAAAATCTTGTTAGATTTTCGCAAATTGAGGCGGTTGCGGTGGCGGTGGTGGTCAGCTTTTGTAAAGAAGAGTAATTTTGACTTTCTAACTTTGATGCTAATTATGACTTTCTTGTCCCGCAAATTGATTGCCTTCACTAACAACGCCACCGCCACCTTTGTTCTGCGATACTTGTCACATACGATTACCTACTTCTCGAATAGTCATAGTTACATTTAGCACTACTGTAGCATCTTTTTATCATAAAATAGTCGTATTATTTAAAAAAAAAAACAAATTTTGTCTATGTCCGTTCCTCGATTTCACTCTTATAGGTGTCGTGATAGCTTAGTAAATGTCGTGTCCCTCTTTTTAGGAAAACTGCCCATTTTATACAGAGAGAAATGGACTTTCGTAAATCATTCTCTCTTCTCTATTACTCTCTGTTTAATGTGAAAGTGTATAATAGAATTAAAAATATAAATTATAAATGTACACCTAAGGAAGCTCACTAACTATAGTGATAGGTTAAAAATTACGCATTTCTGGGTGTTAATAATAATTATAATGTTTTCGATAGTTTTTTAGTTTCATCGAAATAATTAAATTTACATGTTGATTTACGTGTGTTTTAGTAGTGAACCATTTTCTAACGTTATTAACTGAAAATAAATCTAATTCTTAGAAAATGGTGCACACTCATTTACTTGGCATATATATAAATATTGTTATTGTACATCTGTTGGTTAAATCTTGTTTTTTGCCTTTTTTGTCCTGGTGTATGGTTTCCTGTTATGAATAACCGTGTGGTGCTCAAAAAATATCAAGAGATAATCATTATTTTATGTGGAAAATGTTATATCGTTACTTCCCCTTATATTACATTTGTTTAGTTAGGTTGTGTCTCCATTGGGAATATTGAATTAAATTTAATATAATTGCGTATTAATTAGATTTGTTAGTGCCAAACATAGGGTTTATAAATAAGTTGATTTTTAGATATAAATAAATGATAAAGTTGAGGAAATTATTGTAATATACGATAAAAAAACGAACTAGGGTGTTTGTAACTTAATGTGCTGGCCTTGGGCCGCTTCTGGGAGTTCATCAGCCAATTTTAAACTTATTTACGAGTATAATAAAAAATATGAGAGGTTGTGAATAACGATGTGAAACTCGCAGTGGCGGTTCAATGTTCATTTAAAATTATACAATTAAACGTAGAACAATCTACATTTTTAAATAAACTGATTAAAACGCCTGCTCGGGACCGGGTAGCAATTAAACGTAAAAACTGAACTGAAAATATTAAACTTCATCATTCGACACACTAATTCAACCTTCGCGGGTGGTTCATTTTAACTACATACTATTTTTTTTAATTCACAAAACGAACCGTATTAATAACTACTTCTTAAAAAAAACATTTACATATGTTCACAAGTAATAAAAGAAGTACACTGATTTGGTTTTTGCTAATTACTAAATATAAAAGTTTAAAAAATAAGAAAAAAACACAAACTGTCTGGAAGACCAACTAAACATTGCTTGTATTTACACTTTTAGATGCAAAGAAAATTTTATTTTGTACTATCAGTAAAATAATATTCATAACTTGATACATAGAGAAACGTTTAAGCTTACTTCACGTGATTTATTTAAAGAAAAATAACTATTTAAATTCACACTATATTCCAATGGACCTACTTCCTTGGCGACCAGTATTTTTCTAGCAATAAACTCCTTGCATTTTGTAGTGTGAACAAATTTATTTCAGGAAAAAATAATATTTGGGTTCACTCCTATGGTCATACTACCTTCACACAAATATTTTATATTTACAATCGTAGAATTAAAAGCGGCCAGATTTTTCCTAGAAAACAAACTCTTTGCATTTGTTGTGTGAACGGACTCAAACACAATTTACTCTCTTATTACAGTCAGCATAAAAATGTACAACAGCAACATAATGCTTTAAATGTAAAACAGGTATTTTGGAATTTCATGTACATTTCTACTTCGGACATTGTACATGTACCTATACGAATATTTATCTATATATTTCGATCGCTACTCTACTCTCTTTGCATTATTTTGTAATATTACGAAACTGTCAAGGTTACATCAATTATTTAATCTTAAAGTTCGTCAAACTATTCTGACCACTATCGCATATTAAAAAAAAACATACTTATACTTCATATTAATATGTTCACACTCTCTTAAACTTCTGCTGTAATTTTCATGATGTAACAAAACTTCGTCAAATTATTGTTGAAAAAACTTTGCCTCGAACAATCATAAATAAAAGAGATTTGAATGACGTCTTATAAAATTTCCGTTGCTTGACTACACACGAAATGCATACTCTTTACAAAAACCTTTCAAGATTAAATCAATCAGGCATATTTTAAAGAGCCTAACAACATCAAATGACATCAGTTGGTAGCTTTCGTAAACCGAGATTATCATTACCCACATTGTGTTCTTTGGCTTAACCATAAATCAAATTAGTTAAATCATGACTGCAGTGAACTGCTCCATAGACAAGTTACGTTCGCTCTTCAGTTAGCGAAGTGAGATACAAAGTTACGCCACTGAACACCACTGTATAACTTGAATTCTTTGCTTCATCTGTATAGGCAAAGGCAACCTTCAGAATAGCAGATATACTGATAAAAGAACTACATTCTCATATCATTCTGACTTCGCTAACGCTTAAGCGTAACTTAGGGTTCGCTCACATTGACGCTTTGAATCTGCATCAGCGGGTTGTTTTTATAACAACGGGTTCACATTGATGCTTCCTGCAATTTGATGCGTCCGCCATCACCGCTCGCGCCACAGCAGACACAGGTTGAAAGCTTCAGTTTGCGCGGACCTTCACTTGTCTTGGGGCTGATTTAACAATCCAGTATAATGTAAGTTTTTAATCAAAACTCCTATGGAGGTTTTTATAATAGAAAAACTAATAATAAACATTAAATACAAAGGTAAATTTGTAAAGTATAAATACGCGAACGGGTAAAAAGTTTATTCGTTAAATTGACTATCGTAAGTAGTATTCGATTTGTATAAAACTAAAATAATTAAAGCAATCTGATTTATACTATTGTGTTGTTTTATTTAAATCCTTTTTAAAATAACATTTAGTTCAAAAAATATTTAGTTCAGAAATATTGACATAATTATATGACGATAGATAAGGTATAGCTTATTTGAGCAAAATTGTAATCGGTATCTTATTTGAGACTACTTTATTTTTTTAATACCTACTAAATAATCAAAAAGATGTTTCTGTACATTTTTTTCAACTGGCAACAGATACATACATTCTTAGTCCCGACCAGACACTGGGATGCCCTGTGTCGTAAGTAACTATGAGTACCGTGGTACTAGAACATCCAGACGTGGGACAAATATCTGCAAAACAAAAACTACTGTGAATTTGATAATTCATATTGTAAAATCCCCTCCACTCGAGCGCCCTGTGAAACGCATACAAAGAGTGGTAGCGCGCAGTACTAGTCGCGACGCGGAGGGAGCGAGCGTCAAGATCATTCTCCAGTTATAGACTCTCGGAATAAGTCGAAACTTAGTCGGTGCCTTCAGAGATGCAAACATTAGCCCTGCAGCGGGAATCGAAACGCAAGAGCATCTCTTGCGTTTCCTTCTACTCGCCCGCCACGAGGTTGATTTACGAGTAACACTTTCGTGGTCTGGCTCATCAATATCGATAATACTCTCCGCGAACGCAAACCAAACGCAGTACGAGCGAGCTTTCCATCATTATGTAAGCACGTGATATCTGGCATAACATAGATTATTCATTCTCATCGAATACAGCTTGAATTTAAATTTCAATAAGGATTCGAATTTCAAATGTCTTCCATATACGATTTCCATGATTTATCCATGCAACCGCTTGCTGCAACGATTTCCTTATAAAACAGGGGTTTGGACTATTTTTATTGCCTTAGAAGACTTGGTTTTATACATTGTTCTGTAACTATGTTCTCCTGGTCCTTCTATGCTCAACATATAGTTTAGGTACAACTCAATACTTATGGAATGAACTTCCTGCTGAGGTTTTTTTTAAAAAAGGTTGGTACGCGCGTTTTTTGCTTCTAGTGTTGCGGCCATGCGTATGCTTGTTTGCCAACTTGATGGGGTAAAAAAATCTTACTTAGGACTTGTTAAGGGGGTGGGAACCCGGAAGTTAAAATAACACTAAGAGGCTTTTTTGTACAATGCAATACATAGCTCAGAGGATTAGTAAACTGAAGTGGCAATGGGCTGGTCATAAATGCCGAAGAAGAACCGACAACCGTTGGGGTAAACGAGTTCTTGAGTGGAGACTGCGTCTGGGCAAACATAGTGTGGGGCGCACCCCGGCTAGGTGGAGCGATGACTTAAGAATGGCAGCGGGCAGTAAGTGGGTGATAAGAGTCGAACACCGGGCTCAGTGGATTGTATTGGGAGAGGTCTATGCCCAGCAGTGGACTGATGTGGCTGATGATGATGATGATATATAAAACTTATTTGATGTGATAAATTGGGCTATTGCAGGAGTATATGCTTATAGAATGGTTGCTGGGCTGTATCCAACATATTGGATGAAACTCTTCCGTCTCTTGCACCTGCACGTCCGACCGGTCGGCTAAGGCAAGCCGAGGGTCAGGGGTCTATGTTGACCCCAGGGAGTAATGGGGCTTCGCGGTATCGTCACGCACCGAACGTTATTAGTATATAGCCTACCGGCTGTAAAAGGGGTACTGTCGACTATTGACTTCTGCAACATCTGGGGCTTTGCTGCTTCGTTGCCTACCCTGAGTGACTCTTTATTTTTTGAAGCGGGTCATTTAATTTTTTGGCGGAAACATAAGGCATGAAACAGAAGAACATATACGGAATAGAAAGGATCTCGTATAGTGGGTAATTCCGATGACATTAGGTTGTCGAAAGTAAGTGGACGGAGTTAGTTCAAGACTGTTCTTCATGCGTATATCTTAATGCGTATATCCTCCTCCTAGATGTATACCTTTCTTAAAATACATTTATTCATACAACTCTGTACAAGTAGGTTATACAAAAAATACAGATGAAACAGCTAGCTATGTAAAGACCAAACGATCTATAGATAGCTCAACTGATCCAGATCACTACCAGACTGAAGCGTTTCCAAAATACTGGCCGCATTGCTATGCTTACGCTACGTAACTTTACAGTAATATAACTTATACATCAGAATAACACATAGGCTACTTTTTATACGGGTACCACGCGGGCGAAGCCATGGGCTTAGGTTAGTGTAATTATACTTACAAAAATTGTTTCGTGTGTGTGCGCGCGTTTCAGTATGAAATAAATGCTTATAAAATCTCGTTATGTAGGGCATTACTGGGGAATTTTATCGATCTACCTCAATAGCGCAGTTTCACTCCTCAGCACTGACATTGGTTGAATTTCGCAGAAATTCTCCAAATCCAACGTGAAAACCCCGTTATTGAGTTTGCTAACCTTTTTATTGGTCGTGACAATGCGATCGGGGATTCGATATCGGAGTTTTTAGGTGTTGATTGTATTTTAATGAAATGTATGTTTGGAAATTAGTTGCAAACATTTGAAATAATGCCTGGAATACTGCAGTAGGTATATTGGTACGCCGCTTGCACACAATATAATTGACTACAGGAACCGAACCATGAAGCCTTATGTCAGAGTAATTTTATTCCAAAAACTATCGTGAACTTAACTATTCATATTGTAAAAACGGGAATTTTCAGGAGAAAGTCGCGATCACTCACCCTGATGAAGACTCTCGGATTGAGTCGAAACTTAGTCGGTGCCTTCATCGATAGTGCAGTACGTGAAAATTCCCGTTTTTACAATATGAATAGTTGTCAAAGTATTTTGATTCGCAAAGCTGGATTTGAAATCTTTGACTGAATTCAATCGCTATAAGACTTGATGGTTAGGCCCCTGGTCTACTGATATGCCCTATCTATTTCCGGGTTCTACTTATCTATTTATGTTCTACTACTTTAAGAGTATTAGCATAAGATTGGCCTTTTGAGTGAGTATAGGTTTTTTCTATTTTATGTGTACGAATAAATATTTAACTGTACGCAACCAACACATGAATGCGATATTTTATCAGGTGAGCTGATATCTTAAACACAGGGAGACCTAGTTAGGAGTTAGAGCTCGGCCATGTACTCGTTATTATAGTGTCATGACTGTGATTGCAGCTATCTATCATCTGTATGAGCCAAGTTATCAAAACATACTTATAAGTTAATGTAGTTACCTAGTACTTACCTACTTTGTAGTACATGGATTATTACTTTAAGCAAGTTATGGTCAAAATAAATAATAATTATAATCATTTTATGAACAGTTGTGTAGCTTACTAGTCATTCTAATATAAGCAAATCAGCTAGGTAAAGAAATGTCACGTTAAATAGTACGTCTCGGCCACACCCGCTTCGGTTTAAGAAATGCCTAGCGAATTTCTATACGCAATCACTATCTACTGGTTTTTTAAACCGTAGCTTAACCCTCTCAAAATCAGCGCTGCTTCGCCTTGGCGGAGCAGCAATAAGCTGAGATAGGACCTTTTCGACTAATACACACCATTGCAGCATAGACTGCCTTCGTTAGCACTGGTTAGCACCCACTTATTGTACCTACTCTTCTGTACTTACTGTGTTTCTTTAATTGTTTGTCTTTCTTTTCATTTGTACTTGTCTGTGCTGTATTGTATGTGTCGAATAAAAAACTATCTATCTATCTATCTAACCCAAAAAACTACCTACTCAACTTAGGCCCAAGTTCACCAATACAATAACTAGACATTTTGACATATGTTTTCATGATCGTCATCATGATCAATGCTTCTGTTTATTATGTTGTTGAACTCAAGCCTCACTCATTCGTATTTTCTCCTTTGACCACCGTTGAGAACGCAAAAGCTTTGTTAATTTATTCCTTAAAATTAGTAAAGGAAGTTTTATTGAAGATTTTCGGTCTTATTACGAAACGTGGTTTAAATCAAGATCAAGAAAAAACTCGGGTTTAGACTCTGGTTTTAGAAAATTGTTATTACGAAACGAGGTTTAAGCCAAAAACCACGGTCTATCTGTGGTTTATAATTTAACCAGTCAGTCCCCTAGTTTATCTCTGGTTTTAGCTAAATCTGTCATGTCTTTTTACAGATTTGAATGTAGCTTGTGCAGTGCACCTTCGATAATTCGATATGGATTTTATTGTTGCGATTTTGAAAAAGGACATTTTAGCGCCTTAGTCGCTTACGTTTCGTTTCAAGTAAATAATCGTAACCGGAAACTTCTTAGAAAAAGTATATTTGATTTTATTTTCAGAGTGTTACTGTTTATTTGAATAATAAACTGACTGGTTATCGAGGCAAATAAATAATCATATGTTTTAATAACTGGGACCTTTTTTTAAAAATCGTGACGTAAATAATAAAGCGAATCATTTTATTCAAGATTCTTGAAGGAATAGAACGTTATCGATGTTCAGAGCATGCAAAGTCCAAGATCATTGGCTGTTGTCAGTGAATGATCGAATGATACACATAGACCCGAGTTTTAGTTGGGTTAAGTTAGATCTCGGAAAAATCTGCTTTTGTAATAAAGTCAAGTCTAAACCAAAGGTCTATATTTAGATCTGGACTTAGTAGTCCTCGCTTAAACTCGAGTTTAGACCACGTTTCGTAATAAGACCGTTTGGGTTTTATACCATAGAATTCGAGGTGTCTCTGATCAGACATAGAAGCTAAGCCATATCGAAGACCTATAAGTGGTCTCAAAACTCAAATACCAGAAGTTCGCCACTAGATCATATAAACTTTTTTTTTATCGCAAATGAAAAAATCATAAACTCACAACTGTATTCCCTATGATTAGAATTAGAATAATTTAATTAAAAAAAAAATAGTTAGCTTACTGTATGACACCAAAAGGCAAACTATCTTAGATTAAAACTTAAACATAATCTTAACGAATTAAATATTTTTTAACATAAAAAATTACAACATGCTGGAACTCGTGTGTGAATGCATTTAGATTCATACTCTTATAAATCCTTATAAGAGTATGAAGATACTTACTAGTTGGGGGTAGTCAGAGGCACATCAACCATGGCGCATGCCCATGCAAAACGCACTGCGAAAATTCTGGCTTGAATTTCGCAACCTGCATTCTAACTTCTTCGCTCTAAAACTGCTCTTCAAAACGCTGAACGGGTTTGCATGTCCACCTGTCAATTTGCTCATGAAAAACTTGCTTCTAGTGAGGCATTGTTATTCGGTCGTATTATGCAAATCTGGCGTTTGAACTCTGCTAGACAGCAACTCGGTTGCCAGTGTGAGCCTGATCTCTTTGAGAGGAAATTTTAGTAATAGCAATAACTACATTTATAGAAAGTGAGAACTTAAGGAGCCGGGTTGATCTAGTGGGTGATATCTCAGCTTTCGATTCCGAGGTCGTGGGTTTGTACCGGATTGGGCACTAATGGAGATTTTCACTTGGAACATTTATGTGCGTATTAACACGTGCACAAAACGGTGAGGCAACCGGCATGTCTTAGAACCAAAAATTCGCAGGCATACGCCGTGCTCTAATAAGCGGAAATGGGCTTGCAACCTGTCACGTGTAAGCGTGAGGTATTTGTCAAGTCCCCTGGTCATTTTTATCGCTTTCGCTCTAGATTCTTGTCCTTTTCGCCATCTTGTTTTGGAAAAGTCATTTTCGTCAGTAATATTATGTACTTGCCAAAATAGTCGTATATCTATTTAAAAAAATCAAACACGGCTAATACGAGCACTTATCCGTGTGGTTAGATACACAGGCTTATTTGGACTATAGAACACACTGTTAAAAAGAATTACCATTTTATCAATATCTTGACGTAAAGCCTTACGAAGATTTATTTCAAGGAAAACAAAAAAAAAATTCACTTACCAGGGAGGTATTTTTTTAACTTTAAAAACTTCTTTGTAAGTTCAGAAAAAGCCAGGGTCGGATCAGGGCAAAGTTCCAGCTGACAATCTTGAGAGTTTAGCTTTTAGATGGGGCAACAAATCAAAAACTTTGACAGCTAAAATGTGGGTGTTTTAATCTTATCTTTCCAAACTGTTGTTTTCGAGCCGTGAATTTATTAATGAACAGACGTTTATTTAAAACATTCGTTTAAGACATTACGACGACCTCTGTGGCTCAGTGGGCGAAGGCCCGCTTGAAACGCAGAAGGTTGCGGCATCGATTCTCGCCGCAGGACAAATGTTTGTATCATCTGTAAATATTTGCCTCAAGTCTGGGTATTTCTAACTATTATATTTACAAAAAAAGTATATAAGTAGTATATCAGTCATGTAGTTTCCATAATACAAGCTCTGCATGGTGTGGGGCTAGATGATGCTGTGTCAAAAATGTTTCAATTATTTTAAAAAAAGATTTATCTCATTAAATTACAAAATAATACTATACTAATAAGCAACGTATGAGCAAGCAAAAAAAAATTCTTTCTAGAAAGCTTATGATAAAAATAAAAGTATTTTTTTTAATAAATCAGTAGGAGATTTTTTCAGCAGATATCTAGCGATGATTGGCGTCCAATCGATTTTGCTGACGTTTCATGATATCCAGGCGGTATAGTTTCAATTCTTAAGACGCTTATTACAAAAGAAAAAGTTAAATTAATAAGTCGAAAAATATTTATTATATATATATCATATTTAACATAGATAGAACACATCTTAAGCTTATTATTATGGATACATATTGTCATGCTGGGAACTTAATATCAAGGAGTTATTGTCGGCTTCCTCACTAGGCTAAGCCTTTATCGAAGGACCCTGCGTACGAAAAGTAACAAACATAAATTTGCTACTCAGCTGACAGTCTGTCGTTTAGTTTAGCTGTATGATCATTTAGTAATCTAGTTTAGTTTGGGGATGCTGTGTGAAAATTAGCATTTTCTTGTTAGAACTTAATAAAAACATGCATAAAAAAATGGGATTAAGGAATTTTTGTAACAAAGACTCTTCTATGACAGCTACACACATAGTTCTGACACTAGGTATCCTATGTATCGTTGGTATCAGGAACTATAACGATTTTGATAATTAAAATATATTTAAGTGTTTAATTTACTTCATTTGGAAATCAACAGGCTTTTTTATCGATTTATTATGTTCTAATCCATCCCTGTGCTAATGCAATTCGTCTAAATGAGAACTTTTCAAGACGAACCACTCCGATAATTTAGTTTGTCGAAGAAGATTTCGGAGGTTACAATCACTAGACGACACAACCACGGACTTGTCTTTCGAACATAGAAGAAAGAAAGAAAGAAAATGCATACAAAGGGTGACGATATTAGTGGGTTCTCAGCACGTGTGGTACCACTTTTGTAGCTAAACACTTTCTTGAAACGAGGCCTCACTCTTTTCGTTTGGACGAGCTAGCACACCTGCACACCAACACAGTTGCACAATCGTGCTAGGCGCGAGGCGCGAGCCGAGCCGTGAGGAAAGATCGTGTTGGCTCGCACAATGCGCCTCGCATATAGCACTCCACTCCATTACCACACCGCACAGTGCACACTGTGTTCCCAAGACTGCCTCACTCAACTACGTTCAGAAACTGCCTTGCTGCCTCGCCTCAATTGTGGTACCACAGTGTGCTGGTTCAGTTGTAAAACTGAGCCCCTCGTATGATCCTCGTTTTCAAACAATGTGCTACCCATGACTAGGTGACAAAGACAATACAAATAATGTGTATTTTTGACAGATACACACAGAGAGAGATACGTGTTTAGGTCGAAAAAAAAACAGATGTGTTTTGTGTTGTCCAAAGGTTCATATCTCAGCGTATGCTGTTTTAAACCTAGGAAAGGAGCAGGGTTGGATTTCGGACGGGGTCATCGTGATGACACGAACATCGGAAGGGTTGCAGAATAGAAGACAGTAGATATTTTTTTAAACACCTACCAGTCTCGTATATATCTCTGACCCACACTAGGGTTCCCTGTATCAAGACCTACGAGTATTGTGGTACCACAACACCTATACCTGGAACAAATATCTGCTGAACTTACAAACATTTGTCCCGCGGCGGGAATCGAACCCCGCAGCTCTTGCGTCGCAGCCAACTGTCGGAACATGACGTATAGCTAGTCACACCATCATATCTGGCTTGAAATAGCATATAAAAAATTGCTACAAGAGTTGCCTCCTGTGATTCGAAAGTACTAAATTGAAATTGAAATTATTTATTGAAATACAACAAATAAATAATATCTTTCCACTAGAGAGGCCCAAGTGATTAAAAAATACTGGTTTCCATCTCGTCTCTCTAACGAGATGGAAACTAGTAATTTTTCTCCCGGCGCTGCGCTGTAGGTATGTTTTAGTAGGAACGTGACTTATCGCTGGTCACAGATCACCATCATATCGAAATAGCATGAAAAACTAAAAAAATAAAACATCTTGTCACTAGAGTTGCCTCCAGTGGTTCGAAAGTCTTAGAGAGACGAGATGGAAACTAGTAATTTTTCTCCCGGCACTGCGCTGTAGGTACGTATTAGTAGGAACGTGACGTATCGCTGGTCACCGATCACAATCATATCGAAATAGCAGGAGAAACTAAAAAAATAAAACAATTTGTCACTACAGTTGCCTCCAGTGATTCGAAAGTCCTAGAGAGACGAGATGGAAACTAGTAATTTTTCTCCCGGCACTGCGCTGTCTGTACATTTTAGTAGGAACGTGACGTATCGCTGGTCACAGATTACCATCATATCGAAATAGCATGAGAAACTAAAGAAATAAAACATCTTGTCACTAGAGTTGCCTCCAGTGATTCGAAAGTCCTAGAGAGACGAGATGGAAACTAGTAATTTTTCTCCCCGCACTGCGCTGTAGGTACGTATTAGTAGGAACGTGACGTATCGCTGGTCACCGATCACAATCATATCGAAATAGCATGAGAAACTAAAAAAATAAAACAATTTGTCACTACAGTTGCCTCCAGTGATTCGAAAGTCCTAGAGAGACGAGATGGAAACTAGTAATTTTTCTCCCGGCACTGCGCTGTCGGTACATTTTAGTAGGAACGTGACGTATCGCTGGTCACAGATTACCATCATATCGAAATAGCATGAAAAACGAAAAAATAAAACATCTTATCACTAGAGTTGCCTCCAGTGATTCGAAAGCCCTAGAGAGACGAGATGGAAACTAGTAATTTTTCTCCCGGCACTGCGCTGTAGGTACGTATTAGTAGGAACGTGACGTATCGCTGGTCATCGCACACAGGAAATTGAAAGAATTCGTTGGGTCTTGCAAATATTGGATCTTCTGTTTAAATGTATCTAGCAGGTTTCGAGCTGAAATTCATTTCTATCTCCGACCCAATCAGTTTTTATTTGGATTGATATAAAACTCTCGTTATTTGAATAGTATAGAATACTAGATTCTGCCCACGGCTTCACCCGAGTGGTACCCAGATAAAAAATAGCCTATATGTTATTCTGATGTATAAGCTATATATAACTGTAAAGTTTCATCAAAATCCGTTCAGTAGTTTTTACGTGCAAGAGTAACAAACATCCATCCTCATAAATATTAATATTTATTCTGTTGTATTGTTTCTGTCCAGTTTACACTCTTTATGTATCTATATTCTACTAGTTGTTGCCCGCGGCTTCGCCCGCGTGGTATGTTAATAAAAGTAGCATATGACCGTCTCCAGGCTTCAAACTATGTCCACCAACTTTTGAATAAATCGAACCAAGGATTACAATTTATACAAAGTTCAGAACTCAATTGCACACCCCAAAGGGTAGTTTTGAAAAAATAAAAAATACGATTTTCATTATTTACCGCCCTATTAACCCCATTAGGGGTCGATTTTCTAAAATGAGTTTAGCCTATGTGTTATTCCAGATCCCAAACTATCTACATTCCAAATTTCATCAAAATCGGTTTAGAAGTTACGGAGATAAGTGGTAACAAACATTCACACACACACACACACACACACACACAGACTTTCGCATTTATTATATTAGTAGGATAATAAAACGTGAAAACCTTTTATTGGCCTATATATAATTTATTCCTATATATTATTGTGTCCATATGTTAATTGTGCTAAAAATAAAAATAAATAAAGAAGAAAAGGTAAATAATAATAATACATACTTTGTATAATATCAATGTAACTAGGCAGCACTAATAAAATCTGAAGTTAGCAAACGAGTGCTGTTCCCAACTGATTAAATTTTCTCATTACCGTCTCCCAGATCTAATTTCCAGGCGCTGTTACTAATTGTACAAACTCGCAAATGTTATTTCGACTTGGTATGTGTAAAGGTCCTGTCTAACATTTGCGGTGGCGATGGCGGTGGCGATATAAATTGGTTGTTAATGTACGCGTGAATGTATTGTTCGCAACATGCCACCGCCGCCAGAAAACAATGCAAGAAATTATTGCCATAACACAAAAATGTTGACCACAGAGCAACAATACTTAAGGGATGATGACTGACCGTAAATTTTTGTCAGCGTGAAACTAAATTATTTAGACACACAACTTATAGTCTACGCTCTTATTGATCCAAGAAGAATACATCCTCATAGAAGGACATCCTCGTTTGAAGAACAAATAATTAAAACAAATATTATCAGATCAATACTATATTATTAACTAGGTTCTGCCCACGGCTTCGTCCGCGTGGTACCCGGATAAAAAATAGCCTTTGTGTTATTCTTATGTATAAGCTATATTATTGTAAAGTTTCATCAAAATCCGTTCCGTAGTTTTTGCGTGAAAGAGTAACAAACATCCATCCTCACAAACTTTCGCGTTTATAATAGTACTAGCTTCTGCCCACGGCTTCGCCCGCTTGGTACCCAGATACAAAGTAGCCTATATGTTATTCTTATGTATAAGCTATATTACTGTAAAGTTTCATCAAAATCTGTTCAGTAGTTTTTACGTGAAAGAGTAACAAACATCCATCCTCACAAACTTTCGCGTTTATAATATTAGTAGGATAGGATTAAAATCTGTTTTATTACGATTACTTATGATCGAAAAATAATTCAGGAAAACATATAATTATTTATTTTATTTTCTTATCATTATTAACAGCTTATATAAACCCACTGCTGGACATAGCTGGCTTCTCCTTAAGAGTTACAAACGATCTGAGGCAAACTCTATGCACGGACTTTTCGGTGTCAATACGAAGTTAAAAAAACTGGTAGGTAGCTTATAATGACGCGTTCGTACAACCGAGGTCAAGTAGCTAGCGGCACTCTGTGAATTATTAAATTTAATGGCCTGCTTTTGTCACTAGAGTTATTGCAACCGGATTCTCTTTTAAATAGTTAAACGCTAATTCGGACACTGCGGCCCTGTGGCGTGAATCTTTGAAATACAAACTTTGATGGCTAAATACTGAAACGCTACTGTAGATTTAAACAGATGGCGATTTGATTAATTAAATAGAATTGGAAATAGATGGCACCGCAGTGTACGAGTATAGAGATGTAATTTTCAGCCGTGATTAAAATGTTGATTAACGTTTCAGTATTCGGCGATAAAACTTTTTTTTTTTTTTTTGCGATTTTTTTTATTCTCTTCGATCATCTTTTTCATCGTCTATTTAAGTGCTGCCTCGTGATGTGTGCCAATAAAACTTATTTAAAATCCGTACATGAAGTAATAAAAAATGCAATATACCGCATTTCAATCGTCTAAGCCGTTTGGCAGATTATCAAACAAACATGCAAATATTGCACACTAGCTTCTGCCCACAGCTTCGCATGCTGCATGGTACCCGGATAAAAAGTAGCCTATGTATTATTCTGGTGTATAAGCTATATTACTGTGAAGTTTCATCAAAATCCATTCAGTAGTTTTTTGTGTGAAAGAGTAACAAGCATCCATCCTCACAAACTTTTGCGTTTATAATATTAATAGGATTGTTTTGTAAAAGGAAAAATAATTCATTAAAAATAATAAATAGGCATGTTTCTTTTATAACTTGGTCACGGAAGAATGGGCAGTTATATTGGCGGTTATAGTAATCCTTGTGGTTTTAAAAAATAAATGATTTTTGACTTTGACTTTGACCACCTCATCAAATCTTGCCAGTGTCCTGCCCAGCTTTGCTTGAGTTTCGACACGCTCGTCGAAAAGTTTAGTATTCAGGCATTGCGGCATTTTTGGAGCCCCGAATACCTACAACATAATAAAGATGAAACAAATTGATAAACCACTACTACTGAACTAATCTGCAAACATTTTAACTTCAATTCATTTCAAACACTATTTCAACTTCGCTGATCGGCTCAAAGGTAAACAATACCAAAGAAATTGTCTGAAGCATCGGCGACCTAAATTATAAGACTCAATATTTTAGAGTAGTTTTATGAAAATGAGGGTAATTTATGTGGTGTATGCCATTAAGTGAATGACCTTCTTATGTGGGACCAAATGGAACAAGACGGCCGAAAACAAAGACCCCAATCAACTTAATAGATTAATATTATTCCGAGTTAAAATGTGTACGACGCGACGAGGATGGAGAGTGTGGCGACCACTCACCCCGATGAAGTCTCTCGGAAAAAGCCGAAACTTAGTAGGTTCCTTCACGCATAGTGTGGTGGAAATTCTCAGTTTACAATGAGTTAAAATAACTCTAAGGACGTCTTATAGAGTCCTATATCCTCCGAAAGGGACTAGCTATTCACGACACAGGGAATTTTAGAGTGAGGACTAGTGTTCACACACCCATGATTTATTCTTAAAGTTTCTCAAGCTATCAACATACTTATTTACTTAAGTGTTAATTACTTATCATACCTACCTATTATAAATCATACTTGTCTACCTATCATGTTCTTATGTCATACCTTGGTAACCTAGGTGCTGGGCGGGCGAGTAGTTGGCTGAGACGCGTGAGGGTTCTGTTCCCGCGGCGGGACAAAATTTTTGCATGTTTATCAGATGTTAATTTATCTTTATCTTTATTACAATTCTTTTCGTAGACTTATATTACCTATATTAGTATCTTTTTTGTACGTTTATTTCAAACTAGCTTCTGCCCACAGCTTCGTCCTCGTGGTACCCGGATAAAAAGTAGCCTATGTGTTATTCTGATGTAAAAGCTATATTACTGTAAAGTTTCATCAAAATCTGTTCAGTAGTTTTTGCGTGAAAGAGTACCAAGCATCTATCCTCACAAACTTTCATAGTAGTAGGACTTGTGAAAGTGTTCAAACGGTGTTTGATTTTGATTAAGCTATCGTGACTGTAATCCCCTCGATGGAAATCGTCAAGTCGGTACTCAGAACGCAGATTTCTGAGAATAGATACTAAGTAAGGGGCAGTTAGAGACTAGTACATACATGATATTTGGTACATGTTTTATGTTTTGCATAGGAGTTAGCAGTCCACGTGATAGGGTAAAACCCATCACCACTTATAAGAACTTATTAGAACACTATTTTTTGTAAAATGATTATGAAAATATGATTTTAATTGTTATTGTATTACAGACTGTTCATTGTTAACTGTGCTATTGTTTTAAATTAAAAAAAGTTGTTCTGGCGAGAATCTCGGTTTGTAAGATCATTGGAATGAACATTTATAGTTTTCTCTATTAATGTTTTTAAGATTTAGATATCAATTTGGAGGTATTACTTGTTGTAGAACTTTTTTGGGACACATAGAAACTCTTTGAATTTGACTTGAGATCCTTTATGCAGAAAAATGCCGCCTTATTTTTATTACCTTCGATCACAATCAACAGTTATTTTTAGAACTCTGGGAGACCGAAAAAGAACTAGGAACACGAGAAAAGAAGTGAATAGTCTTTTCTCGTGTTCCTAGTCATCCCAAGAATTTTACAGTATGCAGTGGCATACCATGCAATCAGTTACTAACTTAAACTAAAATATATAGTTTTGATGTCATTTAATGATTGCATTTTGCATAAAATAGAGAAGAAATAATCAAAACTCAAATAATCCACTTGCTCGGAATGAAATTGCCTCCCAACCTCGTCGCCTGGAACATTGTTCGCAGTAATTTCATAACCAGTTGAAAACACAATCATAATTTAAGTGTTCTCATGTGAAGATACAATAAAATTGAAATGTGGCCAACTAACTTAAATTTCATTATCCAATATTAAACTCTGCGTCTTGAAACTTAAGGCAGATAGTCGTAAGGGTAAGCTTTGTAAAGGGGATATTATTAACTTCCTCGGTATGCCTAATATAAAAATATATTCCTTTGTCTACCTTGCGCTCTGTATTATGTATTCGCCGAATAAATGTAAATGTTAGCTACATATTCACAAGTATTTCGGATGAGATGTTCACTTTAATTCCGCTGCTTTCATAGTTCAATAGGGTGACTAATTTGCAATGGTTTTGGGATATTTACAAGAAAATTAATTGAATATTGGCTTACATTATACGGAATCCGCTCGCTAATCCAGTGAGAGAATTCTCGAGGAATCGTTACGCAGGTGCAATATCTGCTTCTTCTAAGTCTTGGTCTAAACTATTTAGTTAGATACATACCTACTGTTCGTTTGTTAATTGTTGGATGTGTCAGAACTAGAAGCAAAACCTACCTACCTGACTAATCGGTCTATAATAATTATGATAAAAAGACCTTTCTACTTCCTAGTGATCTTGAAATGTTGTATGTGAGTAAAAGTAGCTTCAATATTGTACCTATCTAAATATGTAAAGCCTTATTTTCTACTACCAATCTAAATTGATAACAATATCTACTCTTGGAAGAGATAAGATAACCTATAAGCCAGGCAAAAATGTTGTTTTTATGTAAAGAGTCCTTAATTGTAGGCAACGTTAGGCGTAAGGCGACGATAATCGCTTTCCAGTAGGTGGACTGTATGCCTGTTTATCTCGTAAAACAATACAAAATATTGGAAAAAAAACACAGGGAATCCTAGTGTTGGAAGAGATAAGATAACGTATAAGCCAGCCAAAAAAAATGTTGTTTTTATGTAAGGAGTCCTTCATTGTAGGCAACGTTAGGCGTAAGGCGACGGTAACCGCTTTCCATTAGGTGGACTGTATGCCTGTTTATCTCGTAAAACAATACAAAATATTGAAAAAAAAACAGGGAATCCTAGGGGGGGGGGGTGGGGGGGGGGGATTAAAGCTATACTATTTGACAACTATTTCAACCTGCTACTTATGAAGTGATCGTTTTAGTTGTTTCCGCAAATAAGTAAATAAAAATATATCACTATTTTGGATACTATTTTACAATGTATACATAAAGTCAAATAAAAACTGCTCTGAAATGTCTGTCACGTAGACCAAAAACAAATATTAGAAAGTTAGATAATGTTTTTTCTAGTTCATATTCAAAAACATGAAAAACTATAGATAGTGAAACGCTAGCACAACAAATGTTATCACAGACTTGTTTTCTTAATATCCTATACAATATCTAAATCGTAGAATCCCTACCGCGCAAACAGATAAAAATTTCATATTCGTAATTGAAAGTAGTGTATGAGAAAAAAAAATCTTGTGTTTTCTTCGCCACTCGAGTCGGCACAAAACGGGGATTGTATTTAGCAGGCGTGTAACCTAAAAACGTGTCGTGCCGTGACAGCACTGGTAGGCCGGCAAATAAATAATTACTGCGGCCCTGCCTTCTGCAGACTAACGTATTTAATGGCATCTTGAGACAAGTTTCGAAAGAAATAACACATTGTTGCTGAAGAAATAAATGACTTTTCTTTATGTTTTTCAGAACTGTTACTTCTGTTACGTGAAACCAATACAAAACCCCAGGGATTCATAAACAGGGTACAATAGGAATTTAGAGTGTTCTCGTTTTTTTAGTGTTGCGTTATAATCTAAACAAGAGTGTTTAATTTAAATATGAATAGGCATAAGTTAATTCAATTTAAAAAAATGGTAGGTACACACTTAAATATCCAATTAATAAATCATAATTTTTTAAATAAATAATAATTTGTTTTTTTCTGAGACGTAGATAGTTGTGGGTGCAATTCCCGCCGCGGGACAAATGTTTTTATTATCTGCAAATATTTGTCTCGGGTCTGGGTGTTTTCTATGTACAATATGTATGTATTTACAAAACTATATATATATAAGTATATCAGTCATGTAGTTCCCATAACACAAGCTCTGCTTACTTTGGGGCTAGATGATGCTGTGTGAAAATATCCAGCATTATTTATTTATTTTATAAAATGAATCGAAAAATGAGAAAACTGTTGAAATAAAAACCCGGATAGACACTTTGAACTGTATTTTATTTAGTTTTTATAAGATTAATTTAACAAGCGCAGACGTTCACTGATGGAGATACGAGGAAAGAGAGAGGCCACAATAAGGAACTGTCAAACTCAAAATATGACATGACAGTTATGAAATGTGACAGGTGACACAAATGGTGTTGTTTATTTTTCTTCAACAAAAACGCTTAAGGAAAACAGAATAGAGCCAGCATTAACTAAAATCAAACATTCAAAGTTATGTGACATGGGTTAAGTTCGTTCCCATTTGGAAGGGCAGAACATACAGAACAATTTCATGCTTTGGATGTTAATCTCGACCATCACAATCGTTAAGGCATAGGAGAGGCACTTGGATAGCCTAAAAACTTCAACATCAGAGTCACCCTTTTTCTCTTGAGCGAACAAACATAAATATGAAGGAAAATATATTTATTTCAACCCAAAAATAACAAAAAAAATGGTAATACACCGATTTAGCCTATATAAAAAAGGTTGCTTGGGGTCAGTTTAATGTAGAATCCGAACGTGTTCATACATTGCTGCGCTGGTTTTCATATAGATTAAAGATGGTAAAGGATGTGGCTTCCTCAGGTACATATTACATATTACATGTTCGATATTTTAAAATAATACGCCACCCCACATATATTGTTATACAACAACATTTCATGTTGCCCGTTACTTTACGCGCCGTGGCATGCAATGCAAGCACATTTTATTTCCTCTGTCATCGATCAAGTAAAGTATGTGTGCCACTGCTACCTCGTACCGCTTGCGATTTTAGTAATCATTTTTCAAAAATATTTGTTTGTGAATGTCAGATATAACGTATGAGTAGGTACGAGGATGAAACATGGGATGAAAAAAAAACTAAACAAACACGCTCACGAATGTTTTCGTGATGGACATCCTCAGATGCATAATCTTTGAGGATACCAAGTAGAAGGTAGTCATAGGTAGTCCAAACATTATATTTGGCACATATCCGCGTTTTGCAAGTAGTTAGTAGTTGCACTAAAAGATAGGATTCTTATGCAAGCTGTGTGTGATATACTGTGAATATTTCAATACTTTTATTGATTTCACATGGAATTAAATAATAAAATAATTAAGTGGTTTAGTCTTAGACATCTGTGGCGCAGTGGGTGACGGACCGTCTGAAACGGAGGTTGTGGATTCGATTCCCGCCGCTGGGCAAATGTTTGTATGATTCTGCAAATATTTGTTTCGGGCCTGGGTATTTCTACGTAAAATATGTATTTTCAAAAAAAAAATATACCTACATAATATATAAGTACTACCCTTATATACATAATAAGGGGTAATGTATTATCTGCAAATTTTGTCTCGGGTCTGGGTGTTTTCTATGTACAATATGAATGTATTTACAATTAAAATATATAAGTAGTATATCAGTCATGTAGTTCCCATAGCACAAGCTCTGCTTAGTTTGGATCTAGATGATGCTGTGTGAAAATGTCCAGCATTATTTATTTATTTGCTTTTTACTTAGGTACATGTAATTTTTCGTTATTTAAAAATATTTATGCTACTTTTTATTATTTTTAAAAAAGTTTGTGGATTACCTACCTAAGTCAGCGTCATAAATTAGTAGGTATCAAGAAAAATGAAATTTCTTTCAAACATTTGATACACTCGCATTCCTTTGTGGATGACCAGTTTTAACTCGATACCCCTATAAATTCAGTAGTGGACTGCAGTTTATGTCATAATCTCGAGTTTTAAATGAATCGCTTCATAGAGCTTTTATAGATCGCAAGTGATTGAGTGTCGAAGGAAATGGTTATAGTGTAATGAAGAAAACGTTTAAGAAACATGGCGACCGTTGCACTAAAAAAAGAGGGGCAGATTATAAGCAATGATCAAACAGGAATCATGCGGTTTTTCAGATTTCATTTATTCATATCCTTTGACACATTGCGCATTCTTGGACAAGTCAAATTTACAAAAAATAGGTTTATATAATAATACAATTTAAGACAAGGTAATTTCCACAAACAAGTAGGTAGGTACCCACAAAACATAAAAATGTAACATGTTACACAATACTTAGTAAAAAATATTAAAAAAACACTAGGTACTTAAGTCATCTGCAATGATAACATATAAGTCGATGAAATCGATTGGAAAAAACCGCATGGATTGTGATTCAGTTATTACAGATAAGCCGATATGACGAATTGGAGTTGCCATTTATCACCAAAACAGCTTATCGGATAGTAATGTGTGTTTTTTTAAATCGATTAATATTTCTCCAAAATAAATAATAAATAATGCTGGGCATTTTCACAGCATCATCAGATGGTTCTTATATAGGTTTTATTGCCACAAGTCACTAGGAAAATAAAGGAAAATTAATTTGTTCACTCTGGACCCTCCAGAGGTGGAACTTTGATTCACTCCTTCACTCTTCTATAATTTACTCCTTAACACCAAAAGGAATATAATACTGGACATTTTCATATCATCATCTAGCGTCAAAGTAAGCATAGCTAGTTTTATGGGAACTACATGACTGATATAAACGTCCAGACCAAAGACAAATATTTGCAGATAATACAAACATTTGTCCCGCGGCGGGAATCGAACCCACAACCTTATGTGGTGGACCTTCACCCACTACACCACAGAGGTCATCAAATCTGCCTTACAAATCCTTACAAATTTGCCTGTTTGTAAGGTACCTGTGTGTGTATATCTTAGGATCTTCTCCTAACATCACTGGTGAAAAATAAATTCCTCTGTCAATTCAAAAGCTATCGTGGGAAATTATTTAAATACATCTGCAAGACATAAAGCATGACATAAAAACAATTATACAAGAATATAATGGTGGGACACTTAAGAAACAAAAAGAGCGACAAGTGACCAGAGAGCTGGCTCCTATCTGGGTCAACGAAATAGCATTACCATTCAGCTAATGCTGCCCGATTTTTTGAACGTTGCCATCTGGTACTGATATCATTTGACCTACTCGTATCTATAGATCGCAACGATCTCTAGATAGCCTAGCTTTTTGATCTGTAATTTTTGTACAAACCTACTTGTAAAAGTTGAATTACCTAATGTTTCTAGCCTTTGAGAGGCTAATTAGTATTTTAACATTGATCTAGTTTTATATATTAAAGCATAGGTAAAGGTATAACTAGCAAACAGGTATCTAAAACTTACGGGTTTGGCTGTACGCTAATTGCCAGCCAGTCAGTGGGTCACGCCATTTCATATGTTTAGAAGAGCTGATAGAAACCATTTTCTAACTCGCAAAATACTTTCCACAACAAAGTTTCAGCCGTTTACTCCAAGTGGGTCTGTAGAAAAATATTGGTCACATTTCAGCGGCTGAGCTGGAATTTTTCATTTTGACTCCCTCGTGATTCTATGAATTCGTCGAGACTTCTTAACTTACCGAAGCGGAACTTTAATAATAATAAAACTTTTTGATGGTTGACCTATTTTATACATTTAAGGGGTTCATTTAACATCTAACTAGCAGAAGAAGTTAAATAAACCTATGCTAGCGTGGTGCCAGGATTAAATACTAATTAATCATTTTTCACACAGCATCACCTAACCCCAAACTAAGCAGAGCTTGTATTTTGGGAACTAAGTGACTGATATACTACTTATATGCTTTTTTTGTAAATACTTACATATTATACATAGAAAACCTCCAGACTTGAGACAAATATTTGCAGATCATACAAACATTTGTCCCGTGACGAGAATCTATGTCTATATCAAATTTTATCCATACCGGTTCAGCGGTTACGAAGAGCAAACTTCCAATATATTTTCTTTCACATTTATTATAATATAAACTTTATATTAATATACTAACAATGCCATCCCACAGATACATATATTGTCCTGCCCCCTCCACTAAGATTACCAGGGGGGCTAGACAAATATCTCACGCTTACTTTTCCTTTCACGCTAACGCAAATTTGTCAAGGTAAAACTTGGCAGCTGTCACGTGACATTTCCGCAGCTAATGTCATTTCCATACAATTCAAACTTTCCGCAGGCGTTAACGTCAACATAAAGTGGTATTTGTCTAGCCCCACTGTGTTGTTGGTATCAGGGACTACGAGTACAGTGATACTACAACACTCCAGACCGGAACAAATATCTGCAGAACAAGCAAGCGTTTGTCGCGCAGCGAGAATCGACCTCGGTGCGAATTCAATTCCCGCTGCGTAACAGCAGGCTACCATTCACCAGCCGTGCCATTTATTCGTTAACCTATTAGAAAGCATAAACTTTATAACTATAATTTAAATATTCGAGATATTTGGTAGTGCACAACGCGACGCGGACGGAGCAAGTCGCGATCACTCACCCTGATGAAGACTCTCGGAATGAGTCGGAACTTAGTCGGTGCCTTCACCGATCGATAGTGCAGTGCAGAAAATTACCGTTTTTAAAATATGTAAAGTTTATGTATTTAGAAGGTTCATAAACTTTCACGTACTTAAGTTGTTAATTTTTTATGAACTAACTTTTAAGCTTTTGTTCAACCAAATTAGTTACCACCCCACTTGTATGTAGTAAGTTTTGAGCGAATAATCCTGACAATAGTTTAAAGCGAATAATTGGTAAAGATGGTTCTCGTTCTTTTCAGATAGAAGGCATTAAATAGACTTAAATCTGTCGAACTCAGCTTAGCTCTAGGTAAGCCTATCAGTTCTGCATATCAGCTCTTTCACCCCAGCAAAGTTATAATAGGGCCTTTCTAAACTAGGCGTCTTTGCCACTGATGTCGACGATGTTGGTTATAAATATCTTCACCAATGAGGAATTGGTTGATCTATACTCTAAGGATCCGCATCCAAAAATATAGCTATCTCTTTTTGACTGATGCAGGCCCGTCCGTGCTTGCGCGATAGCAATATTAGCCGTTCAGAATTTATTATAAATTTGGTGGTGTTCCGTAATACCAAAAAAGATGAATGGAAACTTGTTGTATATTTCACATTGTATTGTTATTCTGTAACTAGACAATATAACCTATGTACCTAACCAAACGATACGTAAGGTATTGTTGTTTTTAATACGAAACCAATAAGAAGCAAACATGTCATGTATGACGTAAAAATATCCAAAATGCGATTCGTTTACATTTCATTTTAGGTAAGTATTTTGAAAAAATATATAGCAAGATAAATGCTATTCGAATGAAAATAATAACATAATATGGTGAAAATAAACTCTAATTACATATGACTATGGTATCATATTTACGTGAAAAAACTTCACGTAGTAAAATGTGTACTAACGTCGCCCTTATTTAGAAGTCGGTTAAAAAGAAACAAATACGACTGATAAAAAAAATGACGACCTCTGTGGCGCAGTGGGCAAAGGTCCGCCTGAGACGCAGAAGGTTGCGGGTTCGATTCCTGCCCACGGGACAAATGTTTGTAAGATCTGCAAATATTTGTTGCATGTATTTACAAAAGAAAATATATAAGTAGTATATTAGCCATGTAGTTCCCATAATACAAGCTCTGCTTAGTTTGGGGCTAGATGATGCTGTGTAAACAAATTGTCCAGCATTTTTTTATTATTTATTATCTAATTTTCGTCTCCCAAATAAAAAACTTCACGTAATATATGTGTACTAACCTAGCCCTTGTTTAGAAGTCGGTTAAAAAGAAACAAATACGAGTACAAAAGAAACAAGTAACAAACTAAAACACATATCGGAGACATTCTGTACACTCAATTTGCCTCTAAATAAATAGTTTTTTAGTTTTTCCTTTAGTTTCGTCGTGAAATCAGAACGAGTCATACCATAGAAGGAATCACATTGTTGTATTTTTCTGTTAGCGTAGGATGTATCTACATTTTACATAAGATAATGGGCTTCAAAGCAATTAGGGACATGTTATTTAGCATAGTACGTAGTCGAAGTAAGATCAATCAGTAGCTAACCAGAAAGCTAGCTAGGTGGAAGAAGTACCCACTTGACCCGTATTCAGGTCAATCCAAATAACATCATTCCCTTACTATCCCACAACATGCCCCTATCATTTGAAATAGGTACCTACAATGGTAGGAAAACGAAAAAAATATAGTTTTAAGTTTTTTCTCTTAACTGTACCTACCACCTACCTAAAACTCGTGGCATTGACTGGGAAAGAAACTTTATTTTTATTTTAAAAATGGCATGGGATTGCTTGGGAAGCCATGTATGGAATTTATAATTTGGAGAACAATAGATTTGGCATTGGTGGGAATGACTCAAAAGATTGAGGTATGGTAGCCCTGAACATGGACTAATAGCCCTGAACTAGTGAACGATGGTGCTAAAATCAGTGTTGAGAGGATTCAGAACGTCTCGTAAATGCACGCGGAACATTCCATTCATATCGGTTTCTTATGACCATTCACCGGTGAGAGAGACAAAAATCTTCTCGTTTATTACATTAAGTTTTTCATGGTACAGACATTATTAACGAATAGGAATTTTAAACGATACAATAAATTATAGTTCGGATTATCTCTGTTCCCCATACTTGTTTTAAAAGCCGGATAGTAGGATCACAACGGAAAGGATTTTATTTTATTAAAAAAAAAAAAATAGGAGTTGGAGTAGCATTCTTACTTGCTGTTATTATTGTATTAATATTGTGTAATAATACGTTAATAATCTTATATATGGACTTTGTATATTCACCGCTTCGTAATGACCGTCCACGCTATTACTTCTTTTGCTCGGCTCCTAAGGGTCGTAGCGTGATGTTAAATAACCTATAACCTTCCTCAAGAATTGGGCTATCAAATGCAATAAAAAAAATCAAATCCAGAGAGTTCCAGAGCGCGTTCAAACAAAAAAAAACAATCAAACTCTTCATCTTTATCATCAGTAAGTGTAGGGAGATTTTTATATATTTTTACTATAGAGAAGCCAATGAGGCTAAGAATGCAGATAGGCGTTGATGGATGGCCTCAGCAAAGCATCGCGTGCACCTCCAGTATCCATCACTGATAAGTCTAGCGTAAATGTTACGGCTAAGACTTATTTTAACTTTAGTAAAGCAAGCCAGGTGGTTTATAAATGTACTACTTTGGTACTAAACGTAAAATTGTGTATGAATTAGTTATATTGACGACATAACCCTAAAGCCCATCACACACAATGAAGATACTATAAAATATATCTTATCTTCCACATATCGCGCACCGTATAATTCAATGGACCACCACACACAGTGAATATAATATATATTTTACATTAGAGTATCTTAAGATACTCGCCGATATGCGAAAGACATCTTAACATACCAACGATATCTTAAGATATTGAAATATAATATATTTCAATATCTTAAGAGAGTTTTTTTAAACGATAGAGCGCAACATTTTATACACGATGGTTCAATAAAAGTACTTTTGACAAAAATGACACATAAGAGGTTTTAGATTCGCAACGACGATATATTAACATAAACGGCGATATTGATCTTAAGCTAAACTACAGAACGATCTCGTTTTTATCGTATCTGTGCATGCATTTAGCCCGTGGGTTTCTAAGGTACACGCTAAATTTATTTTCAGAGAGATCTTGATATGAATTAAATTCACCTCGCTGTTTTCTGATTTTTATGTGTTCCTCTACCCAGATTTTACGACTTTTACTTCTCAATGCAACATGATTATCGAATTCACTGTCCCAATCGTCATCAGACGACCTGTCAAGTAAGTCTAGCAATAGTTATAAGTTTTGTACGCGCTTCATTGCAAAAAATGAACACGCTGTATAAGGAACAAAACCTGCGACTCGCAAGACGGCTTCCGATAGACTGTCGTAGTTGCGATATATACCTTACCTGTGTGTGGTCGGTTAAGATAATATATATTTACATTAGACGCTATAATATATATTATCTTCGCTGTGTATGACTCGCTTTAAAGTTGGCGTGAACGTACATATCGCCACCGCCACCGCAGTTTGGTGATTTCGTTGCAATCTTCACGTCACGTTGACGTCGAAATTGTAGCGTGCGGTCGCAGAATTGGATCATCATATTGGCAGCTAGTAAACCACTGCTGGGCATAAGTTTCCTCCCTTAAATACCTTTGGGCCTTTTGCATCAAGGTCATCCATCCACTTAACTTAGCATATGCAGAGATAGGGAGCTTTTAACCCCACACAACATCTTTTTATTTTTTGTAATGTTTAATATAAACTTTCTGTGTTTATGTTTATGTATTCTGTATTTTGCCACCTGTTGTGTTGTTTTGAGGTCAATAAATGTATTTTCTTTCTTTCTTTCTTAACGGTTGGTCTGCCCGATGCCCTCTCGGCTACCACTCAGTGGCCTGCCGTGTTACATAAACGGATATTTTTATAATGAATGAATCTACAATTTTTTTTATTCATACACATGAGTGAAGTAATCATGTAGGCTATTTAATTTATTTTATTTTGAATCGACGTCTTGTTTTAAGTGAATTTAAATATTTTTTTGGAAGCGAGGCGTTAATAATAATAATGGTAATTTTTCACACAGCATCACTAGGCTCCAAATTAAGCAGAGCTTGTATTATGGGAACTACATGACTGATATACTACGTATATGTATATTTTGTAAATACCTTATTGCATAACTACACGATTGGCCACTAGCTCGATGCGAAAGAACAATCCTTACACTGCTTGCTGTTAAAGTGTATCCATTTACTTGGTGACTGTTAGTCGGGACTGACTGTTTTACGTACCTACAAAATAAGAAATGTAAGCATTCCTTACTTTTACCATCCAGAAACTTAGAGCTACATATGGTGGAAAATTCAAACTTACATAAAACAACTTGAAGAAACTTCGCGAGAACTTATTATTTTGCATAATTATTGTAATTAGTCTTCGAGACTGAACGTACTGCGGGAATCTTCGGAACTTTTGCCACTCCAAGTTTATTGGTGTCAGATTCTGTGGGAAAATTAAAGTTTCGATCACTTTCAAGTGAGTAGCTGTGTAACTATCGATCTGAAGGTCCCTTTTTTTGAATAGAATATAATATACTAGCTTCTGCCCGCGTGGTACCCGGATAAAAAGAAGCCTATGTGTTATTCTGATGTACGAGTATAAGCTATATTACTGTAAAGTTTCATCAAAATCCGTTCAGTAGTTTTTGCGTGAAAGAGTAACATCTTAGTACTTACATATAAGTAGGATTTAGTTTATTTGACACAACAAAAAAGCACAGAAAAGAAACAGAAAATAAATAAAATGGACATTTTATAAATAAAGTGTAAATATTTGTCTCCGGTCTGGGTTTTTTCTATGTATAATGTATGTATTTACAAAATAAAAGTATGTTAATAGTACCTATATAAGTCATGTAGTTCCCATAATATAAGCTCTGCTTAGTTTGGGGCTAGATGATGCTGTGTGAAAATGTCCAGCATTATTTTATTTATTTTTTACATGGACAATTGACAAATAAGTTTTCAGAAGATCTGGTATGTACCTTTGTGCATACCTTACATAATATCTTTTTAAATTTCTGTATAAAGATTATACGATAAAGATTTATAAGAATTATAAAGTTGTGGGTTCGAATCTCATCGTGCATTAATGGATATTTCCATTTAAGAAGACTGTGTGGGCATTCATTCTGTATAAAAGAATCTCAAACGGTGAAGAAAAGCCGGCATCTCCTCATATCAAAAATCAAAGACATGACACAAAAAGAGGCTTTGCGAAATGTGCTGAATCCTTTCACCGCAGTGGTTCTTTAACCAACGGTTTTCTTTTTCAGGGCCGTAGGGACACTGCCTCTTGTAGGGTGATCAAGAAAAACTGGTGAAACGAACAATCCATATTGACGTTACGTCATTATTTTTAAGGAATGAACCATTTTATGGTACGAAAATGTGTGGCCGAGCTATCGATATTTAGACCATAATGAATCGTTTGTTTGTCTGCATATCATTTGTGGTTTTCATATAACAGAGTAGGTTTATTAACACAGATGTATTCATGCATTTTATTTGCAAGCCTTTTGTATAATTTTGATTAATACTAGTTCTGAAGTATTTTGTATCTTTCTTATCCCAAAAACAACTATCTGCTGGGGACACATTCCATTTAAGCATGTAAATTTGGAATAGTTTTGCTTTTTAAAGAACTTGCCTATGCCCATGGCCACGTAGCAACCAGTTAAAAAGTAGTTGAGGAATTTTCAAGGTCACAAACTATACTTGTACCAAATTTCATCCAAATCGGCTTAGCCGTTACTGAGATTATTGGAAATAAGCATCCAACATTTTTCCCAACTTTGAAATTCATAGTATTAAATAATATGATAGGATATGATGGGATATGTCCGGATATGATGGGAAATTATAATACGTATGACTTGTTTTGTAGAGAGTGTGTAGCCGCCACAGCACCTCTTGTTTATTACGATATCTTATGAATTATGAACCTCTTCATTTATTCCGCTTGTATTATTTGGTAAATGGATGTCGATTTATGAATAAACATTGAGCTAGATATGACTTTGAAATTGTGTTTCTGAGGCGGGTACTCATGAGGGTTTAATCTTTGGCTATATTCCACCTCATGGACCGATAACTTAGAGGCACAGAAAATCATAGACCATTGAAGACAACGAACCTCCGTTGGTTCGTTGTGGCATTCTTTGGGAGAGATTTTATCAGCAGTAGACTTAGAAACGCAAATGCACTTTAAGTGGAAGACAAATGTTAATTTGTCTTCTAAATTATGTTTTATCGTCTTGCATCCATGGCTAAATAAAAAAAATACTATAACTTTTTTAGTGTGATTACAAACCAAATTGGGCTTCCACCATTCGCCGACTATTCGCAATCTTTAATATATCATTAAATAGATAGATAGATAGATAAATCATTTATTGAAAACTAATTATTAGTAATGTATATCCTATCCTACTACTATAAATGTGAAAATTTGTGAGGATGGATGTTTGTTACTCATTCACGCAAAAACTACTGAACGGATTTTGATGAAACTTTACAGTAATATAGTTTATACATCAGAATAACACATAGGCTTTTTATCCGGGTACCACGCGGGCGTTACCGTAAGCAAAAGCTAGTAACTTATATGGTTGATGAAGTTAGTAGCCACAAATTGGGATGGGACCCAGCATAAAGCGCCGCAGACATGGTGTAGGTAGTATCAGTCCATCGGGTGGATCATAAACTCAACCATAAAATTACGTAATAAAAAAAATAGTCTACGTTTACGTTTACATGCTCTATCAGCATTTACTATAAAATGAAGTGCCATTTATGTCTAACTAATACGTTTATCGCAGTCATAAATGCGTGCGTGTAAAAACACTTCATAGTTCAGCTATTCCGTCACGAAGCTCAATGGAATAAAGAGGCTAAATGGTTTTAAAAAGCCTCTCCTGTATAGCGTGGTACTATCGACGTAACGGAACGACGGTTAAAAAATATACCACAGTACATAAATGGTACACCAAATTTTTAGGGATGAATACTGTGACTGGAAAGAGCACATATTCTATATCTGCAATAAATTGGACAAATTTGTTTTTGCCATTAAACGTTAGCGAATAACAGTGTCAAGAGAAGCGGCTGTTACAGCGTATCATGGATATGTCTAGTCTTTACTCTCATATGGTTTACTACTGTGGGGAAATTCTATAAACTTCAGCAGAGCTTTCGGGGTTCATAAAAAGTGTGTGAGGGCTGTCTTTGGTGCTTAGTTCATGGGCAGTTGCAAACCACTATTTAATGAACTTCACATCTTACCCTTGGCTTGCATGTACATTAGAGAATTATGCATTCTGGTGAATCAGCACCCAGAGTATTTTAGGAGCAGTCCGAAGTGGTAATTAGGAATGCCGCGCCGCGGAATCCACATAAACTATACCTACCTAAACTCAAGCTAGAAATATATAAGAGAAATGCATATGTTAATGCAATAAAAGTGTATAGTAAATTGGCAAATTCATTCAAAGATATATATATATCTATATAAGATTACAATAGATATATAAGATTACAATTTGTTTAAAAATAAGCTGACGAAAATGTTGAATGTACCTCCGAAATCAACAAAGGTTTTTTTGTACGTCTGGAATGGGTAGACTGTTGCGACATGTATATACCATATTATATATTACTAGCTTCTACCCACGGCTTCGCCCGTGTGGACCCAGACAAAAGTAGCCTATGTCTTATTCTGATGCATAAGCTATATAACTGTAAAGTTTCATCAAAATCCGTTCAGTAGTTTTTGCGTGAAAGGGTAACAAACATCCATCCTCACAAACTTTCGCGTTTATAATATAAGTAGGATTTTTCAGTGACGTCAGGAGCCCCTATATGCTTTTCATATAAGAGGTTGTTTGTTTATGTTGCTTGTCTGTTATCATTTATCTCTGAAACGGCAGTTTGGAATGTGGGTATTTGGATTTGTATGACATCAAGAATAGTTTTTAAATAGGTTTTATTATCATAAGTCACTACGATGCGCTGCAATACACGATGAAAAACACGGTGGGAATTAAAAATATAAAATGCACGATTTAAGAATACTGAATGATTATGATTTCACAATAAAAATTTGGGTCGAAACTTCCACATGTTTGGTAGTAGGATACGAATGTGCCACGAACACTAGCTGATACTATTTAATTAAAATTAGGCACCAGTACTTTAAACTGCTTTATTAGTTTAGTGTTTTGTTTCGTCGCCTTTTCTCAGCATATAATTTCCAATTTCCATTGGTTAAATCCGTTTGTGCTGCTGAAGATCCTTCGAAAAGTTCTGTGTTCACCCATGTTTAATGCAGAAAAATTGTAATTTAAACGTAATCACTTCCAAAACTGTTTTTGGTTTTGCTTAAGTTTAGTTTTTTGTTCCGTCGCCTTTTCTCAGCATACAATCCTCACTGGTTAACTCCGTTTGTGTGCTGAAAATCCTGCGAAAGTTCCTTTCGTGATGCAGAAGAGTTTGAAATTTAAACGATACTACTTCCAAAAACGGTTTTTTGTTTTTCTCTCTCTTCCGTTATACTATTTACTCATTTTAACTCTTTGCAAGTTTCATGTATTTTTGCAGCAGACTGCAGCCAGCAGAAAGACACGGCTACCGGCTGGGTTAGTGATACTGATTTAAGTTATTTTTCTATTGTACGATTACATAAAGGCTTCTGCCCAGCGGTGAACGTCAACTGCATGATATAATAATGATTGTAGATACTATTTCTTGCTAGTACAGCCTTCATCATCATCATCTTTCTTTGGAGAAGACCTTCTTTTCTTCCCCACCTTGATGTACTCAACCTGTGCTGCTCTTCTCACTTTGCCTTTCCTCTTGCACAGTCTGAAGCATCGTTTGCAGCAATCACAGATGCTGCAGGCCGTACAGCATCTGGTTTTACAGCAGAACATAGTTCGCAGGCACTCTTTGCATTTACCCATAATTTTGCGTCTTCTGTCATCTTAAAAAGAAAGTTTTAGTTTATTTTGTTACGTACATTTTAATGTTTTATTGATTCCTTTATATTTCTGGATACGACTCAAGATTTGTAAACATTTTTCACTTCAATTCTTGATTAGGGCTTGATGGGATTAAGTATTTTGGCAGTTGACAATAGTATTTTGGTGACAGCAGAACCACAGAATATGGTAAGGTTTATTTACTTTGTCCACGTCTGAGGTCCTTTCGTTTTCAACTTGCCTCCGTAGAGGAACTAACCAGTACGTTTATTTACCTCTTTCTATGAAGTTTTCATCTAGCTACCATCATAGCTTAATAAATCATGCGTCAAATCGACATTGGACTTGTTGGACGACAGCACAGACTACGAGGATGCGATGAGAGCGCAGGCCCCTGGTGTTCATGCCTTCAATATGAAAGATGTTCTTAAAGTTGAAAGAGGCAAGTTAAAGAGGAAAGTGGCAAGCTAAAGATGTTGAAGTCCTAGCTTGAAAAAGACTAAAAACTCTGTAAAATAGCAAGGTCTAGAAAATAATCACGTATTTTCCTCATATATTGGATAGTCTTACAAAAAGCAAGTTTGATATTTTTTTTATCTTAGAGTGCAGTGTGTATTCATGGTATTATAGGGGGAAAGTAAGGGACACAAGTCGTAGGAGCAAAATGCTAACTGTCTTATCCATCAAGCAAGTAACCGGCTAAGAGGTGCGGATTCGATTCCGATCGCAGGACAAACGTTGAATGTTCTGCAGATATTCGTCCCGGGTCTGGGTATTGTGTTACACGTAATTTCTGATAGGTACTACCTATCCCAGCACTAAAATTTCCACGATACAGAAAATCCTAAGACCGTCGGTTAGGATCATCAGAAATATGTATTTGTTTGGTGTTTTTTTTATTCTATAAGATCTATGGAGATGTCTGATTGGTTGTTACCAATAAACTTTATAACTATCAGGTAAACAAAAAAAAAAGATATTTTTAAAAAGAATAACTCTCATAACAAAACCAATGAATAATCAATTCATCACAATTTTTATTTTATTTTCATAAGACAATACGCTTACACTAAACAATTAAACATACACCAGACATAAATCACGAACACAGACGAACACAAGAACAGTTTCCCAAGAGCAAAATGAAAACGAATAAAAACCAATGTCGTGGGGTTTTCTCAGAGGTCACAAGTCCCGGAGAGTCTTCAAAGGCTCGTCGAAAACTTACTTGATTGATGGAGTTGTTGACTGGGCGCAATTTTACTTAGAGGAACTTAAAATCTGTAACGTAACGGAAAATATATTGACTATGGGTTAAGCGATACCGTAGAGCCTCAAGACGAAAGTCTACAATCAGTGCCTATTATCATATGGCACAGAGACACTAACTAAGGGCTCATACATAGGTTCAAATTTGCGTAGAGGGCTATGGAAACAACTATGTTCGAAGTTTATTTACGTGATAAAGTCCGAAACGAGGAAATTCGTAGAAGAACTAAAGTCACCGATGTAGCTCATAGAATTAGCAAGTGGAAGTGGCAGACCATATAGCTCACAGAACCGACAACCGCCAGAGAAGAAAGGTTCTCGAATGGCAACCTTCAACCTGATGACGCAGTAAAGGAAATCCCTCTCCACCCAATGGACTGATGACATCCTAAATGTTGCGAAAGGGTGGACGAATAGGGACCTAGTGTCTAGCAGTGGATTTCTACAAGCTGTTATGGATTATGACTGTGATGATAGAATTGAAATTCGGTATAATCGTAGTTATATCCTAAAATGATGATACTGATAGTTGAATGTAGGGTAAAAAAACAAGCAGAGTTTCCTGTCCGATTCTTCAGGCTTGGTCGCACGAAAGTAATCGGTGTACATTAACTTTAAAATTTTAAATTTACGTTTGGAACGCGAACTTAATTTGTAGATTGCGCTAAAGAGTTAGCATCCAACCCGACCGCCGCGCGCTTGCTTCGAAACGCGCGGCTGTGATTTTTGTTCTTTATAGTTTTCACCGATTGTTTTGTTGTTCTCTAAGATGTGAGCGTTTCATTATAGTATTTACTATTAGAATCATGCATTTTTACATCAAACATCCCCCTGAGAGAAGACCCTTCCTACACGTAGTTTTTAAGCTGTCGTTTCTTTGATCCTATTGACTTTGACTTTGATGCTCTAGCTGACTCTATACATTTAAATAGCATGAAAAATCCTTCTTCTATTTCATCACAGTGGGTGACATCATCAGTTCACAGTACCTCTATAATATCTCAGCTATCTTCAGCACAAAGCTCACTGAACTCCACCAAGTCAGAGTCAGGACGTGCAAAGCTGAGATACAGGTAGTTCTTGGATACTCTGAACGATAGCAATTTGAGGGTAGGCGTGAGTCGAACCGTGGCTAGCTTATACATGTAGTGGTGTGGGTGGAGTGGATCTACCGGCTCGGCCTGGGACGGCCATATTCGGGTAATTTGAGTCCACCTGGAAATAGTTTGATGGTCGTGTCAATAGTTTTTTCATGGTCACTAAAGTCGTCATAGATCGTGAGAAGATAATGTAATGTGTCTCGAAAAGGCTTCTTCCCTGAACTGGGTTTTTGGGCATCAGCCCAGAAATCATTCAATTGAGTTGAGTTACTTTTCGTACGATAAATTTAAAAACTTCAGTCTTTTCATTCAAATGAATGATTTAACCATTCGACTGATTGTAGCGTAAAAGCAGCATCATAGTCGGGGCTGGACAGATTACTGTACAAGTACATTGATTTCCTTCACACCGCACTTTCTCTATTTTCTGCATTTTCAAAGAAACCCCTACTGTAACTTAGCCGTCCGTTGGCTTTTCAGACATGTTTACTTATTCCATAGAACAGCTCATAGTCACTATGTACTCTAGCTACAGTTTAATGAACAGTTACTACGAACCTGCCCACAGTCAACGGAAAGTTGCTACAAGCACAAACTTCCCGCAACTTTGAAGGGAATCGTATCGAACAACAACTCTTAAGGCCGCAGCCAAACTGCAGGGGTCTTGCTTCGCATCCAGCGCCTAGCTGGGTGGCTTGATATGATATATGGTGGGCTAGTCGCTTGACAAGACATTAGGCGAGTTGCTAAACAAGACATAAGGCGAGTCGCTAGATAAGACAGGCAAGTCGCTATGGAGTCGCTAGGTGCCTAACTTGGTGTTTATCGAGAAAAACGAGAAATTAGACAGCACATTTGGACGCTTCACTACACGCCTGGTGACTCGCGAGAGAAAAAAACGCGCTTTGTGGCCAGTCCTATCTATTTACATAAGACGTTTGTTTTCACTAGTAAGCGCGAGGCGTGAAACTAGCTGCCTGCAGTCTGGCTGCGGCTTAATAATATATTGTGTACTCACCAGTTTGTGCAAAGCTTTTTCAGAGAAACGGGAATTTGGATTGCCATGTTGACAGGGACGAGGTTGAACACAAAAGTCAAACAGGTTGACAAAGAAATTGATATGTTTATTTTTCTTCTTCTACTTCTTCTTCTTTAAAGAGAACTACTGACGAGGTAAGGAGTTTTGTTGCGTTGCTATTGAGAGAATCTAGTCTTGGGCTTGGGGGCTATTAAATTACTGCCGAAAATACGAGCACTAACGGGTTGAGTCTATACTTTCTAAAGATTCACCCAGTAGATGTTAGATTACTTTGGATAAATTCAAGAACATGGGCCATGCATTGTGCGTGAAAAGATTAAATCAAAATACTAATAAAATGTATAGCATCTGCGCGCTAGAGACTCATCATGAACAAAGGTAAATTTTCTATCGCCCTACGAGGATTTGTCTGGATGTAGGTATAATTATTTTGTTATTCTACCGATTTTTGTTTATTATTGACGAAATTTATTGTCAGCAAAAACCCATATTTGTGTCGTATTTTCATTAATAAGACTGTGTGATCCTGAAGTAAAATGTTTGCACATTTCGTAATTGTCAATCAAAATGAAGTTAAATCTCTTAAAAACAGTGGAGAAATGTTAAAGTTTCAACCCCAAAACGCACTTGTACCCACTTAAAATCTTCGTTAATGTGTCGAAGTCAGGAAAGCACATCTGAGGACTCAGATTTTAACATCCAACGACTCGAAGAAAATTCCCCAAAACTAACCATTTTACGAAAAACTCTACATCAGGACAATCTAATCTAGAATTGGTTATAGCCGTCGGTTCTTTATAAACTGGTTTTGCGAAATTCATAACTAAGGTTTCAACTTATTTACCTACAGATTTGTGATTTTTCGCAAGTTTTAAGTGACCGGATTTAAAAGTTTATAGCAAGCGGTCGGTTTTATGTCTCTGTTTAATTATTCATCTCGCTTGCGAACAAGTTTAAATAGCAGGTACGAAAAGGTTGAATGCACTAGGAATATTGAGTAGAATCAGTATAACTAGTGTAAGCATAAAGTTATTATTGTCGCTGGTTTTTGGTCATAGAACCAGGTTTAGTTAAGCATGGGCTTGGTAAGGGCATACTAGTAGCCTCTGTCCACGGCTTCGCCTGCGTGGTACTCGGATAAAGAGAAGCCTATGTATTATTCTGATGTATAAGCTATATTACTGTAAAGTTACGCCCACTAAGCCAACACAGCTGCGGCTGTATGTATCCAGCTCATGAAAACGTTACTTCTGACTTTTCATAAGGTATTGAAGCAAACAAGAAACAGAAACCACAAACACGCGCAATAGTTCCACCAATTTATTCAGCGCGGGTGCTTGAAATTGTCAAATAAATTGCTGGCACCCGCGAACACGCCGCGTCTACGCGATTCGAGAACAAATTAGGTATGCCACAGATCATTAGCAGTTACTACGTGGACTTTGGACAGAATAAGTAAAAGTTATTATGCCCAGAATGAAGCTATCATCCGATCACGTAGAGGCTACGCATGTTGACGTCAATGCTTGATCACACTTCATTGATATATACAGTAAGCTACTTTATTAATAATTAAAATGTATTTTACTGCTATATAAATATCCTTGATGATAAAAGTATTTATAAGAATAAAAAATAATACTACGATACGAATGTAACCAACTTTTGTTTCTACCCGCGATTTAATTACATTTTAGAACACAAAAGTTACTTATGTGACTTAACTATCATAGTTAGATATATACCCTTCAGGACTTTTTTGTGGGTAATAATGAGTACTTTAATCATGTAGTACATCATTTTTATGTATCGTCAATAGTTTTCTCAGCGCACGACAAATACTGAATTTTATAGGCTAAATATTGCTACTTGGGGTTACATTATTGCAATTTTCTAAAGGATCTCTATTTAAAAAAAATTAAATATAGCCTATGTTATTTCCTGATAATTTAGCTTTCTATTCTTGAAAAATGGTCAAAATCGGTTCAGTAGTTTCGGAGCCTATTAAATACAAACAAACAGAAAAATCTTTCCTTTTTATAATATAAGTATAGGTAATAATAATAATTCATTTATTTCAGGAAAAACAGTAAAGAACACGTACCTACAAATACAGGACCCATAACACAAATACCTCAAAACTAGAATACATAGGTAAAAACTACTGAACGGATTTTCACGAAACTTTACAGTAATATAGCTAATAAATCAGAATAACACAAAGGCTACTTTTTATCCGGGCAAAGCCGAAAGCTAGTATACTAATATAATGAAGAGTTTGTTTGGTATTTTATTTTAACGCGCTTATCTCAGGAAATACCAGTCGATTTGAAAAAATATTTTTGCATTTGATAGCCCGATTTTTGAAGAAAGTTATAAGTTATTTATATCCTTACTATAATCCTTAGGAGCCGAGCAAATGACGTTATAGCGCGGGCGGGCGAGGCCCAGCTAGTGTTGTTGTAAATCCTAATTCAACTATGTTATGTTCGAATGAGTACTTCTGGCAGTTCATTATCTTCCAATCAATTAATCACTAAGCAAATTGCTAGAACAAGGCAATTAGTAACCGTCCTATATTGTTCAAACTCAGAACTACGTGCCCAAGTGCTAGATAATCTGACCTAAGCCATTGCAACTGTTAACCAAAGCATTACCTAGGCACGTAGCTACTGCATATTACTATACCCGCATACTCATACACACAACAAAAAAGTTTGCGATCATTTTGATAGAAGAAAAAATCTTTAAAGCACAACTAAAAAGTACTATACATGGATGAAATTAATGCCAGATAGCATTCTCTTCCATCTAACCTCTGTGAATATGGAAAAAGTCTTAAAGTAGTGCATGAATAAGATAAAAAGTTATAAATTATATGCTACAGCTATACTATTAATAAAACACAAAAACTATTCCCTAGATAAACTTAGTTATATATACCTACCTACCTACATAACCTAACCTTACAAGTTATAGATAATATTTCTTAGACTACTAAATAAAAAATTTGAATGTTATGTTCTCCCTTTTTGTTTTAATAGCATTCCATAAAAAATGATTTTATCCATTTTATACTCAAAAATAATAATTATAAAATGCTTAATATCCTACTAATGTTATAAACGCGAAAGTTTTTGAGGTTGGACGTTTGTTACTCTTTCACGCAAAAACTACTGAACGGATTTTAATGAAGCTTTACAATAATATAGCTTACACATCAGAATAACACAAGGGCTACTTTTTATCTAGGTACCACGTGGGCGAAGCCGTGGGCAGAAGCTGGTCGTTTCATGACATTATTATATTTCAACATACTTATAAAAAATCTGTGTGAAGTTATCAAACTGATCGCCAACTTTTTTTGATGTGTGTATGTTCATGTAGAGTACTATCGGTGAAGCCATCATTTTGTCTCTCGTTGATCGTTAAAAAAGAGTGGGTGTTAGTACGGTACTTACTTAGTTATACAAAATAATGATGAAAATTTCAGTGGATTTTATAGTAAAATTTTCTTTAAACTGATGCTGTTATAAAGTTTAACTGCATCTAGGCGTGCTAAGGTTAGGTTGATTTTTGTATAAACGGTACAAATGCTGTTTTTCGACTGTTAGTCAACAGTAGAAAAGGAAAGTGATTAAGATTTTTACTATCAGCTTCACCCTACTTGGGTTAGTATTAATGTATTTATCTACCACACCATCATCTTCTATGATTGTTTACTAGGGATGGGAAGCATGAGAAAGATATTGAAAGGAGAGTGAATGCTGGAAATCAAGTGAATGGGGCACTTCACTCCTTCATGAGCAGCCGGCAATTGTCTGAGACGGCACGACTAGCCGTGCATAAAGGAGTGTTAGTGCCGACATTAATGTATGGAAGTGAAAGTTGGGTATGGCAGAAGAAACATCAAAGTCGAGTGGATGCAGTGGAGATGAGAGCTTTGAGAAGTATGTGTGGTGTAACTTTGAGTGATAGAGTGAGGAACAGCGTGCTAAGAGAGCAATGTGGAATGAATGAAGATGTAGTAACGAGAGTTGAGAAAGGTATGTTGAGATGGTTTGGGCATATAGAAAGGATGGACTAAAGTAGATTAACAAAACAAGTATACAAGGCGTGAATATATGTATGTATGTATGTATCATCATCTTCTTGTCCTTATCCCACATTACGTGGGGTCGGCACAATATGTTTTCTTCTTCCACTCTCCTCTATCAGTCGTCATCTCAGTACTCAATCCTTTCTTAACCATGTCATACTTCACACAATCCATCCATCTTTTCTTTGGCCTACCTCTGCTCTTATTTCCATCCACATTCGTATTTTACACTCTACTCGTAATATGACATTCTTCCCTCTTAATGACATGCCCTAATTTATTACTAATGTATTTATCTACCCGATTGTAAATCAACTATACCAATTGTGACTTCTTAATGAATACCTTTGTAAACAAGTTTATTAAAATAATAAATTTATCTGTTTATCTTACTACCAAAAACAAGCCAGGTCCAGAGTACACTAAACCGAAGAGCTGGTATGAAGAATGTGTTGAGGATGAATGAAGCGAAAGATATCATAGCAAGTGGACATGCGCGATCTCTGCCTACCCCTCCAGGAAATAGACGTGACTTTATTTATGTATTATATTGTATTCACTTCTGCTCTCGTTTGGTACCCGCGTAAAAAGTAGCCTATGTGTTATTCTGATGTATAAGCTTGCTCGCGTGGTATGTTAATAAATATAGCATATGACCGTCTCCAGGCTTCAAACTATGCCCACCACCTTTGAATGAATCTATCCAAGTATTACAATTTATACAAAATTTAAAACTCAATTGCACCCCCCTAAAGGGTAGTTTTGAAAAAATAATAAATACGTGTTTCATTATTTACTTTAAAGTTTATTTGTACAGAGTTTTGAGCGAATCAAACAATTTTTTTTCATAGAAACTTTACCGCCCTATTTAACCCCCTTAGGGGTCAAGGGTGTGTGTGTTATTCCAGATCCTAAACTATCTACATTCCAAATTTCATCAAAATCGGTTTAGTAGTTACGGAGATACGTGGTTACAAACATTCACACACACACAGACACACACACACACACACACACACACAAACACAAACACATACAGACTTTCGCATTATTATATTAGTAGGATATTACTGTTAAGTTTAATCAAAATCCGTTCAGTAGTTTTTGCGTGAAAGAGTAACAAACATCCATCCTCACAAACATTCGCGTTTATAATAGCATAGTAGGATGTATCTTATTACCTACCGAGTACCTAGTATAGTATTATAATAAGAAGGTTTATGCTGAGTTTATAACATGTCAAATTGGTGACCGCACTGACAAGATTTAGATACAAATATTTTGGACTTTTTTAACGTCTGTGTCCTAACTATACGAAACGGCATACGCATCCCAGTTCAAGTGCGGTTTCTCACTTTCGTGTCACGTCAGAAATTCTTTTTATTGTGAGACAGTACTAAGTTTCAGACTGTTGGGTGTTTTTATTTATACCTATTCTCATGCCCTCTGTCCTTTTTAAAAATAGTAATTTACACATTATTTATCTCACGATAATCCACTAAGGTTTTAACTTCTTTTGGCTCAAACTTTATTTCGCTTGCCCTGTCAATAGGTTCATCGGAAGTAATCATGAATTACTTCCGAATTATTTCCTTATTTCCGAATCGTTGAATTATTACGTAGTAATAAATATAAGCTTTTCACAACAGTAGGCAGTGTTTCTACCAAAGCTCTCCTCAGTTAAATCATAATACACATACCTACCCACCCACACATTACCTCACTCAGCAAACAAACACACCCACCCCCACAAACTGGTTCTGTTATTTTGTGATTACTTGTTCAAACTAAATAAATAAATAATTATGTAAACGAAGAGATAAAATGATAACGAATTTCCTTTTTCTGATTTGCTGAGGTTAGTTTTATAGTTTTATAATAGGTATTATAAAACTAGGGCGCTGAGTTCACTCTTTGAACTTTCCTCTTCGCTCCGGTCCACTCAGCTCTACACCGCCCATAAAGATCGGTATTTTATGATTAGATTATTTCGGCAATTATTTTATTAACACAACACACGGTAAAAACTGATTTCTTATAGAAAGACAAATTGCTTTCCATTATGCCATTTTTATTACCTCCAAGAAAATGATTATCTCCCTATAGATGCTAGACAATAATTTCTTCGTAATAGTAAAAAATCATCTCATTTTATTTTATTTGTTACGAGATAAATAAATTTAATTCAAGAAATATATTGTTTTATTTAACACATTTATTTGATATTTATTTGATACGACATAAAATAAGTCTTGAAATAAACATATTTATTTTCAAGTAAGAACAAAATTGAGAAAAATATTGTCTTCAAAAAAGATAAGCAGTATTTTTGTTTTAAAAATATTGCATTAATCTAAGAAAATATATTTTTGTAATAACCAAATATTTCGAGATATCAGTCTTTCTTATTCAAAGAAATCCTTTTTACCCGTGCAGGGAAAAGTGGTTTAGTAACGGCCCGCGGAAGCCTTTTGGAGGAAGGCCTTAGGATTGGAAGTGGATTGTCGAATTGATTTGCTTTTAGCCAAATGTCAGTTAAATTATAAAATATTTTTTAAAACGCAATCCTACTTCCTACTAATTTAGTAAATGCGAAAGTCTGTGTGTGTGTATGTTTGTTACCACGTATCTCCGTAACTACTAAACCGTTTTTGATGAAATTTGGAATATAGATATTTTAGGTTCTGGAATTCTCATTTTTTAAAATCGACCCGGGAATCGGGGCTTAAACAGGGTGGTAAAGTTTTTATGGAATTTTTTTTCCTTGGTTAGATTCGCTACTTGGTACAAATAAACTTTAAAATAAATAATAAAATACGTATTTCTTTCTAAACTACCTCTACGGGGATGCAAGAGAGTTATAAAGTTGTATGGATTTTTTTCTGGTTCGATTCACACAGAATTAAAATAAACAAATAAACAAACTTTAAAGTGAATAATGAAAAACGCACTTTTTTCAAAACTACCCATTAAGGGTGTGCAAAGAAGGTCATGAACTACTTTTAGAAATATATCACGCGGGCGAAGCCGCGGGCAGAAACTAGTAACAGAATATAGTTAAGTAGGTACCTAGATTTAAGTCATATAAAGAAAAAACTAAAACTAACATTGCAACAGCTGCATCTACTATAATAATATTACATACTTTATCTTGCTCAAATATTCATGTGTATAATTAGTTTAAGTTAAACCGATTTTCCGTGACGGAAAAGTTGAGGAGGTTAGCATGGTATGGGCATGTCATAAAGAGGGAAGAATGTCATATTACGAGAAGAATGTTAAAAATGAACGTGGATGGAAATAAAAGCAGAGGTAGGCCAAAGAAAAGATGGATGGATTGTGTGAAGAAAGACATGGTTAAGTGAGTACTGAGATGACGGCTGATAGAGGAGAGTGGAAGAAGAAAACATGTTTTGCCGACCCCACGTAATGTGGAATAAGGACAAGAAGATAATGATGAAACCGATTTTATATTTTACTTATAAGTTAGCACGCCAACCTTCTTTTTAAATACCTTTGAGGTTGGCAGGTTGGTACTAAAAGCTTTTTCTACTTATTAAACACTTATTTTTGTAGGTACAATAAATAATTCATAATTGTAATAAATCATAATTATGAACAAGGTTGAAATTTCGAGATTGCAGTTTTTTTTCGAAACAAAAAATACTCCTTTTCCAGGTACCATTGAGAAGTCACTGATGGAATATCCTCGATTATTTATTATTATCATTTAGCCATCGATGTCCCACTGCTGGGCAAAGGATTCCCTTCCTTTTTCTACTCTTCGTGATGTTACGCTGTAACAGACCATGTTGTTGAGTGCGAGTCGACCTCAATGCTCCGGCCGCTCCGGGCCGGGCCTTCCACGACGTTGCCTATCATTGGTTGGGATCCACTCTGCAGTTTTCCCACAAGTCACTAGACATACGACAGACGAATCCGACCCAATTTTCAAACCGCCAATTACTAAAACAAAAGTAATTAATTATACTCATAATACTTAATTACAAGAACACTCATAAATTATGTAGATGTCCTTTTGGTTAGAGGTACCACTAAGCTAATTTAAGCCGTGATTGGTTGTGCACTAATGACATAGCCCTGGCCACCGCCCACTAAAATCTATTCAAACTATGGTATAAGGTATACCTAGTTGCCTGCTTGTAAGCGGCATTTCAGATCTTGTGAACTGATCATCAGCCATAATGTCCGCTCGATGGAATCCAATAAAATACGAAAGAAGTAACACAAGCGTGAAACGTGGGCACGTGAGGATCTGATGATAGAGTAACTGCAGAATAGAAACCGTTTACTTGGGACTGCAAGCGTATCGCGAATATCGTAATTAAATTACTATCAATCTACTTCAAAAAAGGAGTTTCTCAATCTGTTTTTTTTGTGTGTATGTTACAACGCGATATCTTCGCCAATTGTGAACCGATTTTAATGATGTCGATTTGAATGTGTAGGGTGTGTTTCAAGAAGTGTTCCTTATATAATTTATGAAAAAAACCCATTCTTTTTGGGTGAAGAAATTGCATACTGGATTTTTTCAATTTCCCGTTATCCGAAGACATTTAATGTCTTATAAATTACTAGCCTCTGCCCACGGCTTCGTCCGCATGGTACCCGGATAAAAAGTAGCCTATGTGTTATTCTGATGTATAAGTTATATAACTGTAAAAAAATCAATTCTTTAGTTTTTGCGTGAAAGATTAACAAACATCCATCTTTTCAAACTTTCACATTTATAATAGTAGTGTAGGATAGGGTAGAAATAAGATAGTTAAGATAGATAAGATAGATCCTACCTGCTAATATAGTAAATGCAAAAGTTTAGATAGATAATATGTTAAGATGTTTTTTTATTGATAAGAATCTTTGTAATGGAATTGAATGAAATTTGGAATAGGTATAGTCAGTGACCTAAACTGACAAATAAGTATTACTTGGGTACTACAAGCTCGAAGCCGGATAATACAAATAGACAGAGGCTAGTTAAAAACAATGCTTTGAAAAGCCATAGTCATTACGCGTATATTTTGCTAATGGTGGGGCCATTAGAAAAATACATTCATAGGAAGCCCCTTGACCGATGAACCGATGTCACCGTAAAGGCTGCAGGAAGTACATGGAGGTGGCTATTGGGGAACTCTTAACTCTAAAAAAACGTAGTACTTCTTCAGATAATAATCGCAACTATTCATTGTTCAATACAATCTTATCCACTACATCCAATATCCAAGATATTTGCCCTAACAGCTTAGCCCCGGAGCTGCACCTGACAAGACGTAGACGGGATTACAATAACAAATTAATAATTCAATTGGGAGGTGAGGCCGGTGCAGTGGATCGATGCCGGGACAACTCCGGAACCTGACCAGAGACGGACTAAGGACTAAAAACAGACTAGGCTGTTTTATTGTTAGAGCCGTGTTAGCCTAGTGGGCGCTACCCAACTTCCATCCAAAGATGAAAGCCAGATCGTGGAACAATTAAATTTTGCACTCGAGATATTTACGCACGCAATAAGACGAGCTCCAAAATATGGAAAATATCGTGAGTAAACCGGGATGACAAAGAATGAAAAACTCGAAGGTCATTAGTCATGTCATTAGTAGTTATCTAACAAATAAATAAAAATAAATATTGTCCCAAGCGGCGATCGGCTTGCAGTCTGTCACGTGGAATGATAACTACTTACAAAACGTGGGCATGTGCCAAATATAATGATTGGTATCCTCGAAGATCTACGCACTGAGTATGTATCTGAGGATGCCCATCATCAGATACATACTCGATGCTTCTAAGGCTATTTGTCTTGATGGCACCGCAAATAGTAATAACATTGACATTATGAGATTCACCCACGATGATGTCTCTTGGGGCGTCAAAAGACTAAGCAGCGCAATGGGTCCAGACAATTTACCATCTGCTATAGTTAAGGGTGCGGGAAAGCTGTTGTGCGGTCCACTTTGTCACATCTTCAATCTAGGACTAAGATCTGGTATCTACCCTCCACAGTGGAAGCTCTCCAGAGTCGTTCCTATTCCTAAAAGCTCAAATAAGTCCCTGGTTGAAGAATACCGCCCAATAGCGATCCTTTGTTCCCTAACTAAAGTTTTTGAGAGCATTTTGCACAAATATGTTTATGCACAGGTCAATAAGTTCTTGTGCAATGAACAACATGGTTTCAGAGGCAAGCGATCTGTAAACACGAACTTATTGACACTCGTAGACTTCATTTCTTCTAGTTTGGATCGGGGTCGCCAGGTGGACGTCCTTTATTTTGACTTCCGGAAGGCGTTTGATAGGGTCAATAACGATATTCTACTGACAAAACTAACTGCCATAGGCTTTGCTCCGGGTCTCCTCCAGCTCCTTGCAGATTATCTCCGAGATCGTCAGCAGTTTGTTAGACTCGGCTTGTACGAATCTCGACCCTATCACACGCGTTCTGGAGTCAGTCAAGGATCCATACTCGGGCCTCTGCTGTTTTTGATAATGGTCAACGACCTCCCAGCTGTGGCATCGCATGCAAAAAGCTTGCTGTACGCGGACGACTTAAAACTTTTCATAGAGATTAAGTCTGAAGCTGACTGTCAGGCGCTGGAATGCGATGTTGATGCCATTTATCAGTGGAGCATAGTCAACAAAATGGAATTCAATACATGCAAATGCCATGTGATGACTTTCGGTCGAATGTTGCACCCAGTTTGTTTCGATTACAAAATTAATGGCGAATCCACAGAACCTACTTAATGAAGGATTTGGGTGTCACATTTGATCAAAGGCTCACTTTTCATGACCACAAACAAATGTTGGCTAAGGAATCGTTCAGAGGTCTCGGTTTTGTACTTAGAAATGCCCGTGATTTTGAGAACGTTTATGTCATTCGCCTTATCTTTTCGGCATTTGTTAGGAGTAAGTTGGAGAGCAGCGCTTGTGTGTGGAACCCGCACGAGGTCACGTACATTCTTATGCTGAAAAAGTCCAGAAGGCATTCCTGCGAATCCTCTACAAGCGTTGTTATGGTTACTACCCCTTCCTCTACCCCACTAAGTTTCTGTTAGGACGCCTAGGGTATATTTCTCGGAGGCACGGCGATCTTACGATCAAATAACCACAGTTTGTAAAATCCTTCGCCACAAAAGTGACGCCTTAGATTTAAGCAACGAGCTGTGCCGACTCTACGTCCCGAACAATTATTGCCGCAGTCGGAGGCATCAGCTGTTTGCCGTGCCTGCATCGCGTACCGCAGCACGAGCCTGGCCACCTACTCAACGCTCTTCTTTCTGCTAACCCCGATATTGACATGTTTGCAGATACATGGACAAAAATTTTAAAAGAATGCATGTGTTTTTGTGAGCGTCATTAATTTATGTTGTATATTTTATTTTGAATTTTTACTATTGACGTTCTATATTATTGATATTCCTAATATTAATTATTTAAATTGTATGTGTATTGTTAATAGTCTGACTTATTTATATTTAAAGTAGTTATAATTTTAGTCTTTAGTTAATGTAATTGGCCCTCCGCCGTGTTAATTAAAGTTAATAAATAAATAAATCATGTGCATACAGAACTAAGCATTTTTTTTGTATTCTTATTATCTCACCAGACTCACCCAGATAAAGTTGTACACGAATGTTTAACATGATTCCACCTTACATATTTATAGATAATTAAGTAAAGTGGATTCAACATAGTATATTATGCTCTTCCATGACTAGTTCAGTGGCACGGTAAAACTATATGTTCAAAGATGTTCCAACAGTTGAAATGAATAAATTTAAATGAATATGAAAAACAAAAACATCTTCGATCCATCACAACCCCATTGATATAGGTATCATAACAAAGGTAGTAAGGAAACACAGTCGGGTTTTTGATTTCTTAAATTCATTCAAAAAGAAAGGGATACAGAAAGTAGAAAGAGACACATTAGGGTGTTTGATTTCTTGTTGTTATACATAAGACACATAAAAAAACTAGGTTAGGTGCCTTCACCGATATGATGCGAAAATAATGAGACTTTACCCGTTATGTCTCATGGTCAGCAACGCGCCTTACCAAAAGGTGGGCCGTATGCAAAAAGACTGTTGAGTAACAACCACTTTGTCATTAAGTCCCTCCCTGCCCAATAGCGCTCTAATTCATTGATTTCCTGAAAGGCTCCCCTTCACCATTACAGAACCTCTATTCATCGCTGTTGATCCATAGATATACGTACATAGTATATAGATGAGGCAGTAAAACGGGGTGATGATAGAATAGGGTTGTTACATTGATTGCTCTCGCTAAATAGTATCGTTATAGCTGATTATAATGTTGTACCTACTTAGCTGTTTTGCTAAAAGTACTTTTTCTTTGAACCAACTGGAAATACTATTTTCATGTTTCTGTTCTGTTCTGCTCTGTTCTGCTCTGCTCTGCTCTGCTTTGCTCTGCTCTGCTCTGCTCTGCTCTTTATTCTTTATTGTAAACACAGAAAATACAGACAAAAAATACATGTCCTATATGTACAAAGGCGAGCTTAACCCTAACAAGAGTTTTCTTCCAGCAAACCTTTGAGAATAGGGACAGCTGAAAAATAATGGTGGGTATGTGTACACAGACGGATAAATTCTAAGAATATTACTAATTATAACATACTAATACATCATATTGAGACGATTTAATATTTTTGCTATAACTTGATGTTGATGCCAATTCTACACGCATATGTCCATAGGTAATAAGGATTGAACCCCCTTTTCCTTATTCACTAATGTACTGAGCAATCAGCTGTTTCTTGCAGATTTTTTTACGACTTCTGAGTTAATAAAAAAAATTCTACTATATTTCTCATGACTTTCTCAGCTACATATTGAAATGTTACCGTGCACGGATTACGGAAAAGTGGGACTCTTTTAATATAAGTTTACTTAAATTTAACTAAAGAGATGCCAACCCGTTTATATCATGTACCTTGTAATTTTGAATAAAATATTTAGATTTTTGGTTTGACTTAGTTTATATTTGGAACATACCCGCGCTTTGCAAGTAATTAGCATTCCAGATGACAGGTTGCCAGCCCCTGTCATATTTGTAAAAACAGCTGCAAAAGTAGATTATTTCAGTGAAACAATAATAATACTGAGTTAATTTGTAGATTGTAAATATTTATACTTCACCGGAGTTTATTGAGAGTTAAAATATGTAAAGTAAATACCATCCTGAATTTTTGTACAAAGGGTACGAAAGTATATTTTCGCATCAAAAGTGCAAAAGTTTGCAGCTTCAGTTTACAAACTTGTATTTTTGTAGATATTTTATTCCAGGAATAAATGAGAAATAAACTTTTGATCCTGGTTATATTTCGCGAGGAGTAATCTTAGAGTAATATTTTCAGTAGGCAAAGAACATTTTTGTTTATTTCCAATTTAAAGCATACAAGCCATTTATGAGAAGGAATTTTCTCATAAAGGGCCAAACCAAAAATATGTTGCGACGCCGTATCACAAAAAAGTAATACCCTTGGTAGATTGCTTTTATGGCACACATGGCCGAACTTGGATTAAGTACTTATACGTCTGTCTTGTAGAGTATCGCCAAGAAACACAGTTCTATATTACCCTTTTTGCACACACAAATTAACTTTTAAAAGCAGTACACAGGCAAGCTAAAAAAGTTTACTTCCAGCCTACTTTAACTATTTGTTTTTTTATCAAAAAAAAGGGTTCATAAACAGCTTTGTAAACTGTTCGTCTGCACTAAAGTAGTGAATCGAAGATGCTTATTATTTAAGTAATGATGACCCTGTACTGTTCCATAGTGGTATAGTGATCATAGGTATTGCCCTCGTCAGCTTTGTCTCGATTTCTCAAATATAACTGACATTTTCGTTACTTTTGGTAATACTACTGAGGTACCAAGAAGTGACTTGATGTTTCATTTGAAAGGCCGCACTGAACTCACGTTTTACCCCCCGAGCGTGCGGGAAAGACATGTAACCCATGTTGAAAGTGGTTGGAATTACAATACAATTAATTACAAGAATTTATAATATTCCGATAATTCAACCTCGATGGGACTCCAAGCCACGACCTCCCTCTTTTTGGGATAATTTACATTAATATTGTAAAAATGGGAATTTTCACGTACCGCACTATCGGTGATTGCACCGACTAAATTTCGACTCATTCCGATCTTCATCAGGGTGAGTGATCGCGATGCTCTCCCTCCGTGTCGCGTCGTGCACTACGCGCTGCCGCTCGTTGTGCACGGTTCACAGGGCGCAAAGTGGAGAAGCCGCTTGTGTTCTGCGCGTTATAGTAACTGCTGGTGGTGGTGGTGCTACATCGGCTTCGCTACTGCTCACGTCGTTGCCATAACCTATTCCTGGAGGAGCTAGACAGGCCACGCTCACTGTGGCAATGCCAGACTCGATTCCCGCGCTATCATGCAGTCCATACAGACATGATTTCCAGGCGGGGAGTAAAGTCCATCCATGATCTCTGTTGAAGTTCGGTACGTGAAAATTCCCGTTTTTAAAATATGAATAGTCAAATTCACGATAGTTTTTGGAATAATTTACATTCTTGTAATTTCCATTAAGTGTGGGAGACCTTAATAAAAAACCAAAAAAATAATAAAAATTAATTGTTTATAACATGCGTTGCGCTATCTATGATACGTTATTATTCTCAGATTTTTATAAAGTCAGCATGTTTCCCGTATATAAGGACTCAAGAATGCAATGCAGTCTGAAATTCAAGCTCTCTCAGTTTTGTAATATCAGCTGGCCTCTTTTATTCACGTGACTTTGTTTCTTCGAGAGCTTTGATAAGAATTATAGAGCAGGGTCGAGGTTAAGTTTATTAGAGGTATTTCAGGCGCGTTCTCTAACAATACTTTCTTAACTATGAATCAATGACCTGTTAAGAGGTAACGGAAATAATTGCAGAGATATAAGGCATAAACAAAAATGGAGCGTTTATGGTGATAATTGAAAATTGTTAGAGAATAGGATTTGCAAAAATAATCCTGCCTGATAAGATAACTTCAGACAAGCAACGCACCAGCGCTGCTTCGTCTTGGCGGAGTAGCAATAAGCTGAGATAGGACCTTTTCGACTAATACCTACCATTGAAGCATAGACTGCCCTCGCTAGCACTGGTTAGCACCCACGTATTGTACTCTTCTGTAATTTACTGTTTTTTTAATTGTTTGTCTTTCTTTTCATTTGTAATTGTCTGTGCTGTATCGTATGTGTTGAATAAAAAACTCTATCGATCTATGTATCTGTCTACCAGGTATAAATGTGTACAATAAATGTGTGTTATATGTGAATTCCTACATAAAGATGTAGCCACTTAGGTTTTATGAATCTGTTATGCTACATGTTTAATGAATAAATAACTTTAACTTTAACCTTAACCTTAACTTTAACCAGGTGTTGCGGATGTCAAATGGCGACGGTAACTTTTTCATCTTTGCCAAAGAAAGAACAAACACGCTCACAACTATATTATCCATATGGATCTTTAGATCGCTCAGATCGATTTACTTAACGAGATTTTACAATAATAAGAACTACTAGCTTCTGCCCACGGCTTCGCCCGCACGTTACCCGGTGTAAAAAGTAGCCTATGTGTTTTTCTGATGTATAAGCTATATACTGTAAAGTTTCATCAAAATCCGTTCAGTAGTTTTTGCGTGAAAGAGTAACAAACATCCATCCTCACAAACTTTCACGTTTATAATATTAGTAGGATTTCAGTTATTTAATTTTATTTAAATACTAATTGTTTGCGTTAATGTTATTATTATTGTGAATTGACTGATGTGTTAATTGTTTAACAATAAATTGATTACTCTGATTAGATCTTTGTCTTTAATACCAATTAGGGGTTAGTCAGATGCACGTACAAACATTTGCATACCCATCGCCGATTATTGGAAGACTAACTTATGGCACAAACTCAAGAATTTTTAGTCCCACGGCAGATCGGTTTCCCGGAATATGTTTTCCTTTGTTGTTTTGAGCACGTGTAAATAAAATAAATAAAATAAACTGTTTCGGTACAAAACATATTATTATTATAGATCAAGCTTAGGTGATTGGTGCTTCTGTTATAGAATTTGTTTGAATCAGTTTTATATATTTTACTAAGAAATAAGCGCGGAAGCTTTCATGTTTACGATTGTCGGTCGGTTTAAATGTACAAATGTACCTAATGACCGACCAAATTGCCTTTTTGTGCACGCTTACATGATTTATCGCGCTTTTACCGGTCGAATCGAAAATTAATTCGTTTTTTGTAACGTTACAAAGTTATTTGATTCAAACCGGGAAATTACAGAATGAGGGATAATCAGGGAACGCTTTCAATTTATGAGTTGCAACAAAATAATAAGAATTCAAGTTTATAGAAAAGAAGAATAAATAGATAAATAATAAACACACAACAGACACATACATAATCCTGGACCCACATTAGGATTCCCTGTGTCGTGAGTATCAGGAACTACGAGTACTGTGGTACCACGGAACTAAGACCAGTGAAAAATATCTGCAGAACATGCACAAATTGGTCTGTCCCGCAGCGGAAATCGAATAAGTACTTCATGCATCGCAGCGAGCTATTCACCCGCCACACCATTGTAGTCTTAAAATAAACATTTTTTTTTAAAAGATCTTCAATATTTTTAATTTTCAACTTATGGCCACCAAATGGCTCGAACAAAAATATAGGTATTAAGAAAAAAAACACAACGCAGATACTTCATACCAATATGCGCCCATATAAAAAGTAATATCGTGTCTGTATATAAAAATAATCACAATATCAAGCACACCGCAGCTGTGTCACGACTTCGCGCTATAGCCGAATAGATATGGCCAAGTGAGAGTGGGACCTCTCAGGATTCTACCGTTGTTTTGGTCTATTTTTGTATTTAGGGCTAAATACAATACATATATTGAAGAGGCAACGCGTGAGATGTCCCTCAGGGGTTCTACACAAGTACCACTTTCTGTTGTCGTTAACGCCTGCGGAAAGATTAAAATTTGTATGGGAATGACATTAGCTGCGGAAATGTCACGTGACAGCTGCCAAGTTTTGCCTTGACAAATTTGCGTTGCGTGAAAGGAAAAGTAAGCGTGAGGTATTTGTCTAGACCCCTGGTATCGCAAGCGTCCATAGGTTACGGTAACCGCTTACAAGTGGGCCGTTAAAAATAAATCTTACATGGCCAGCTTTTTTTTCCTGAATGGACTTTAATGCTGCAGGGCCGCAGATGGCCTTGGTCAGCGTCACCGGACTACGGCGAGCGCAGAAGGCGCTCAGCCTGTAAAAAGTTAGGATGGGGCAACTAGCACAAGGGCACCACTTAGGTACGGATCTCGGCTTGGGCCGTTGCCAGAGGGGGAGGAACAGGAGAGAAACGCCCCGGTACATATCTGTACCGTGAGTAGGCGGAAGTGGGGACACGTCGAGCTCGCCGGCGGGCTCAGTGTATCTGTTGAGTGTTTGCTCTGTCCGGACTTGATGTAGTCAACACCGCGTTAGCGATGCTGATGCTGATGCTGATGGGGTCATCAGGATCACCAAGAATTTGTCTTGGTCAACGGAGGGTTTACATGGCCAGTGTTCCAGTAATGTACGTTTGTACAGTTTTCAGATAGTAAGAATCTGTGTACTATGACAAAGTGAGTTAGTTTCTATGGAAATCCTCATTTGACACCGGCACCCCGCGATACAGGCTCGACCTTGTGCGGGGACCGACTGTTAACATAGTTGTAAACTGCCTTAGAAATAAATGAATTAAAATACTTTATTGTACGATGGGCGGTTTTATCGCTTATAATAATAAAATATTTATTTGACATAATAAAATGTTACAAATTGTTTATGAATCCATAGGCTCCTGAACTAGTAGAAACTGTATTTCAAGAGCCATTGCCTTCTCCCAAAGAAGGTTCTAAATATTATGTCGTACATTAACCTACTTACAAATTTACTTACATTAATGCTTAAAAGCGATCTCTTCGATTTGAATGGTTATTTTTTGATAAATAAATGTATTTTGTAATGTTGACCTCTGTGGTGCTCCGCGGGACATATGTTTGTAATATCTGCAAATATATGCCTCGGGTCTGGGTGTTTACAATTCACAAAAAATAAAAAATTAAGTAGTTGTCAGTCATGTAGTTCCCATACCACAAGCTCTGCTTACTTTGCGGCTAGATGATGCTGTGTGAAAAATGACCAGGATCATTTATTTATTTGTATTGTTTATTCGTATAAAATATTAAATAAATCGATTAATTATTGATATATAAACCGGGGATTATTTATACTTTAATTAACACGTTTTTAAAAAAGGCCGTCAAAAATCACCGGTATTTTTTTTTTTATACAAATTAATATTTGAATTACTTAATAATTATTAAGTGCCTGGTTGTTACTTACCTTAAGTAAGTTGTTACTTACCTTAAGTAAGTAACAACCATGGGTTTTAGTCATAATAGTTATTTATTGATAATAATAATTATAGGTCAAATTAAAAAAATACAAAAGTGATTACATATTACAATATTCAAACATACACTACCTACATAAAGTAGGTAGCTTAAATTATTCAATTATATAATCAAATTATCTGATTTTATAGCCAACGAATTCGTCGTAGCTATAAAAAGTTTGTTCGATAAGCCAGTTTAAGTCTTTTTTTAAAAATCTTTATATTTGTGGCCTGTACAACATTGTCAGGGAGGTTGTTATATACAGCCGGACCCATAACATGCGTGAGTTTAGACGATTTCGCAAGCGTTCGTGACAACGACTCGAGTTTTTGTCCGTTGCAAGTGTTATATGTTTGTAGTCCAGGTTTATTCTAACGTAGGTTGCCACTTGGAAGATGGTTATGCAGGGCAACGTAAGAATGCCCAAACTCTTAAAGTGAGGTCTCCCAGATTTGTCGCCACGAATTCGTACTATCTACTAGTGAGTATTTCTTGCTAAATTGTCACCAAAAGAACAAAATTCACCATACGAACGGCCCTAGATTCACTAGAATATTGTTATTCAAATATGCCAAGCTTGCATAATGTGTATGAAGGGCAAGATGGCGATGAAGGCTGGTTAAGGTTACCTTGGTATTCATTTTATCTTAAACATCTAGCCATTTTATAATGGATTGATCAGACACTATAAAATAAGAAAGAATAGAATGTGTTTTATTAGGCACAACAACAAAGCAGAGAAGAGACAGGTACATAGTAAATAAAATAGACAATTTATAATTCTCTTTCGTGTAAGGCCTAACTTATAACGCGACATTGGCGAAATTGCGGACATCTTAACCCGCAAAGGCCATAAACAAAATGAATTGGCACTTTATAGATAACAGTAAGATAGACATATATGATAGACAACGAGGAAGATTTTTTGTGTTAATTATAGTCCCATTTGTGCCGTGTGGGCCAAACAGGCCCTGTCTCAGCTTAGTGCTCCGCACAGTAGTGGGAAGTAGCGCTGATTTTCACTGATTTTTGAAGATCAGACCTCACAAACGCGGAAAAGACCTAGGCTACTACCATAAAAATCATATTCAAAAATTAAGAATGGTAGAGCATCAATAAAACAAAAAATAAACTCCGATTAAAGTGCAGATTATAATATAGTATTTGGCAAATAGAGTCGATAGTCGTTCGGACATTACCGACTTATTATCGGTTGACCATTTCAAAGAAACCACACTGATATAAACTCTTCTGAACGTAACCCTAAAAGATACCCAAAGACAATGCTCGTATTTTTTATTTAGTAGCTCACAACGTGGCAATGTAGCTATCCTATTCAGCTTGTGATTTTACTCTTGGTTGGGACCTCTAAATTATTTACATGGTCAACCCCACTGAATCAATCTAGGGCACAATACAACTGTCCGAGATTTAGGGACCGCAGTATTTTATGTGCCTAGGTCTGCCCGTAGCCGTTGACAGTTTATATATTGTTTCTTTTCTTTGTCTGTATGCAGAGAACTTCTTTTGAAGTCGGTTTACGACTTCAAAAAAAGGTTCTTAGGAAGGGTCGCGTGCGAGAAGCGGCGTAAATTCACTTTCAAAATATTAAATTCACGTAGTTTAAGTTGACGTTTTTATATGATTTTTGTGATTTCAATGAATAAAAACCTTTTGACTTTGACTTAATACGGCTGTGTTTCAATGCATATCTTTTTCAGTTTCGGCGACGGTCCATACATCCTACCTAAATATATCAATGATGATATATTGGATGGAAATTAATAATCTTCGTAACAGCTAAACCAATTTCAATCCAGAAAAATATCCAGCACTCTACATCAGTGCCAAGATTTCCATATAAAAATTGACAAAGCAGTTACCGTTTCGACATGTTCTTAACGTATTTGTAACTCAGCATAGAGGTTCAGATTTTACGACCAGTCGCATATCCGAAGGTCAAATTGATTATCCCACTCTTTAAAATTATTATTAAACTATTTCGTGGGAAAATATTTACATTGAGTGGGAATGCCCCAAGCAAACTAGCTAAGAATTCCATAGAATCACGTCTGGTTCCGTCCAGGGGGGCTAGACAAATACCACTTTCTGTATGGAAATGACATTTGCTGCGGAAATGTCACGTGACATTTCCATACCATTTTATCTTTCCGCAGGCGTTAACGTCAACAGAAAGTAGTATTTTTCTAGCCCCCCTGATCGCATGCCTCTATTCCCTGGGCGTGTCGTGTCAACAATCTCTGATCTGTAGTGTGCAACGATGTCTCAATGAGCTTAACAACATGTATACTCAACTAGCTTCTACCCACGACTTCGCCCGCGTGGTACCCGGATAAAAAGTAGCCTATATGTTATTGTACAGGCTATATTACTGTAAAGTTTCATGAAAATCCGTTCAGTAGTTTTTGCGAGAAAGAGTAAAAACATTCATCTTCATAAACTTTCGCGTTTATAATATTAGTAGGATAGGCTTTGACGTGTTTGCGGATAGCTAAAGAATGATACAGAGGATATGTTTAAGATTCTGTGAGACCTCAGAAATGTAATTTTGATTTGTTGATAGGTTTAGGGTGCATTATAAACCTGATTTAATTAGTCTAAGCTTGTGTAGTTTTTTTTTGTCGTGAAATGCTAACTACTAGCAAAACGTAGACATGTGCCAAATAACTGTTTGGACGTGCGTCTGAATAACCCTTATTTGTTATACTTAAAAATCGGAGTAATGAGAGTAATCGATTGTATTAAACTTATTTTCTCCTCGGAGACCAAACTTGAAATGTACTTACCTAATGTAGCGTAATGTAGTTTGAAATGTTTTATTTTTGTTAGATCAAATAAATAATAATTATTATTGATTATTATTGAGAAAGAAAACAGTCGTAAGCGTCCGTTTTTTTAAATAGTTATTATTTACTTAATAATGTTAATGCTAAGCGTATTGGATGTTGCAATTGTAGTTTAAGTGTGAATAAACTTAAATGAAACCAAAAAAACTATCTGTTGGGCGTTTGCTTATTAAATTTATTTATCTGTACAGATATAAACACACAAATATCATCACCATCAGCCTATATTAGTCCACTGCTGGACATAGGCCTTCCCTAATGAGCGCCATAGCGCCCTGTCTTCAGCTTGCCGCATCCAGCATCTGCCTGCAGTCTTTCGCAGATCGTCATCCCACCTGGCATCGTCATCGTTTGCCGAGTCGCGGTCTCCACTCAAGAATACACAAATATACAATTGGGAAATATATAAAACTTACAACCTCTTTTCCCAAGTGCCTGTATGAGCTCCGTGAGTCGCAGATAATAAATCGTGCAGAATACAAGTATAAAGATGGATCAGCGACTTCAGCACGTTATAAAGATGGCGTCGCCGCAAAACTTTTCCCATTAAAAATCAACCGAAAGAGGCTTTCAGTTTCTCTGTACAAATAACTGTGAAAATGAATAATAATTGTTTTCTCGAGCAATGTCAGACGATGTGGAAGATGAAATTGAATATGCTGATGGGTTCCATGTCCTGGAATACAAAAAAACAAAAAAAAATGTTTGAACATGTTTTTGTAAGGCTGCTGTAATCTAAAGTCACATTAAACATTAAAAAACGACAACAGTTACCATTTAGGTGGATAGCGACATATCTCATCGAGGTAGCTTTTTTATAAAGTGGCAAATTAGCATACGTCCATATAAATTCATGTAAATTCACACTTACCTGTTATTTCACTAGCACATACATTCAAACCGGAACAAAGCCGTGCACGTTTTCTTTGGCAGCAGAAATAGATAGCAGTATTTTTTCCTGACAAACACTTTCCTAAAGAAGCTTCAGAGTACTAAATCTATTCACTGTCTCTTTATGTTTTATTTTTGCCATTTTACCAAGCGAAACACCTGAAAAAAACACGTGAATACTGAGCCAAGATATCCGATCACACACATTTTTTTAAATACCTAACATCCACAACATATTCTGTGGGTATCAGGAACTAAGACCCTTTTTCTTTGTCGTGTCACTACTCTCAGACCCGAATCAAGTACCTGCAGGACATGCAAATATTTATCCCGCAGCGGGAATCAAATCCGCACCTCTTACGTCTCGGCCGTCTACTTGCCCGCCACCAATGTCGCCGTCTCATTTGTTAATCTTTTTCTTTGTCGTGTCAGTAGTTTACCCCCTACCATGTATCTTTAAAAATCGTACTGAGTATACAGATCTGAGGATCTTATCATGGAGATTACAGTCGTGAGCGTTTTTGTTTTTTTGTATATGTCGACTTCATTCACAATATAATCATATAAAGTCATCCCGGAAGGGATATCAAGATAAGTGAAGCAACTATACCAATACTCTGACCATGTCCAATTAGGAAGCAGGTATAGGAAATCAAATAAGGTCGATACGGCGTAGCCCACGTATTCTCATTGGTAGTACGTGACTAACCGTGTGCCTGACCCCTTAAGTACCTACGTCCTTATACTCGTAGCGATAAAACATACCTACTGAAGTAAATTAATGAATGAAAATACTTTATTGTACACCACAACATAACAAAATACAATGTACAATAAAAGTACAATGGGCGATCTTCTCGCTTAAAAGTGATACAGACAACTTCGGGATGGAGCGGAAAGTATGCAATTGTAAGAATGGTTAGAATTGTAAGAAGTGAAGCGTAGTTAAACTTTGTAGACATAAAAATACATAAACACAAAGTAGTACGTAAAGTAAACACCTAACAGACACATAGTCCCCACACTCATACTAGGGATTCACAACACATTCTCTGTGTTCTGGTATTTCATTTAATTTCATTTATTCTTACACATTTGTAACATTTTTTAATAGTTTCGTATTCGAAACTATAAAAAATCCTTAGTCTAAATTATCACAAGTCAAAAATGAATGAATATGGTATAGAAACACTTTTCAACATACTGTGCTATCAAAAAACTATTTTAGTATTTAATTTGATTAAGTATATTGGAAATTTTCACGTAGGTGAAGGCACCGACTAAGTTTCGACTCAATACGAGAGTCCTCATCAGGGCGAGTGATCGCGATGCGCTCCCTCCGCATCACATCGTGGAAATTCTCGTACGGTACGTTAAAAATCCCGTTTAATTTATTCCACTGCTAGAAATTTGTCGCAGCGGGAATCGAACCATAGCTCTTGCGACGCAACCGACTACTCAACCGCCGCGCCATCGGGGTCGTCAAACTGGTCAATACTGGATGACAGTGCTCGACTACCGAATTCAATTTGGCAAAAAAATAATTAAAGTCAGTTCTTGTTCTATCCTTTTCCTACTACTATTAAAACCGGAAAGTTTGTGAGGATGTATGGATGTTTGTAACTCTTTCACGCAAAAACTACTGAACGGATTAAGATGAAGCTTTACAGTAATCTAGCTTATACATTAAAATAATATATAGGCTACTTTTTCTGGGTACCACGCGGGCAAAGTCGTGGGCAGAGACTAGTACTCTATATTTTTAATACCATTTACACGTCCTTCTGATTCAGACGAGTTAGATAACGTCACAATGGCCTCGATTCTCCTGTACTCTAACCAAGCTTATTTTTATCTATCGCTCTTTTTTACTAACAGGCTAACAGTAACAAAGAAAGAGATAGCAACCATTTTAAGTGCTGTCAAATTATTCAGATTTAAGTTCTCCAAACAAAATTTAGTCGTGATTTCAAAAAATTCTGACTATAAACACGAAGAAGAACGACACGTAAACTAATTTGTGAGGCTTGTCTTGCCATCTCTTTCTTCATCATTTTTTACTCTAGATAAAAAAAAGAGATAGACAGTTTTAATTAAATTTAAAACTGTCTAGTTAGTGTACTAGGAAACGACGCCAATATCTAGAAATCAAATTCTGTACATAAAAAAATAGGTTTTGTACGTTCCAAACAGTCTAACTATTGTACTCTATATAAAATTAGCAAGGTGTGTGTTTGTTCGATAGTAACTCGTAACACAATAAGCACTGACATTAGACGTTTCCGAAGTAATACGCACAGGTGGGGTAAGTTTAATTAACAGAGAACCAAACAAAACAATCTAATATACAAAGTTGAGTGAAAAGTCGTACGACTGACATACGCCCTACAATCGGTTACAAGTCATAGAACACACGCGATTCTAGCCAAATTTTACCCACTTTTTCTATTAACTGTACCTATCTAAGGATTTTTTTTCATGTAACTGTAATGTTTTTAAATCATAATAAATTTCAATTTCAAATCTCAAACTCGTGGCATTGGCTGGGAAAGAAAAATACTTTATTTTTATATTAAAATGGCATGGGATTGCTTGGGAACCCATGTATGGAATTTTATATTTGTAGAACAATATATTTGGCATTGGTGAGAATTACCATTGAAATTATCGTGGTTTGATTACCTATTTTGTTTAATTGCCTATTTTGAATGTTGCTAATGAAAATGGTGTTATTTCAAATGCAAGATACCTTGATACTTTGCCTACCTTGACTTTATTTTATTGTACCTACTAGTTTTTTGTTTACACAAAACTTCGGCCTGCCTACCTATCTATTGCTATACCCTTAGATAGGGTTCATGTGAGATACCTACCTATAAACATCATCTATGTACCTACCATGTGAAAGCAATAAATGTATTGAGTATTGATATCATTAAATAAATAAATAAAAATTGTGCTGGACATTTTCACACAGCACCATCTAGCCCCTAACTAATCAGAGCTTGTTTCCATAGGAACTACATGACAGATATATTATATAGTTTTTTAAAATACATACTTATTATACATAGGAACACCCAGAACCGAGACAAAAATTTGCAGGTCACACAAACATTTGTCCCGCAGGGGGAATCGTACCCGCAACCACCTGCGCCACGGGACTGTCATTTTAGTCAGTCATTTTAGGGAGTCTTGACCAATGTGCTGGATACATTCAAGTCACGTGACTACGTGACGACGGAATGATAATTATGATGTATCAATTTAATAATCTCATGAAAGTTCCGTAGGTGGCACTCAAACTTCGACAACCATTTCCCTTTGTTCGCAACCACCAGTGCCACAGCCTCAGTTTAATCGGGCCCTTAAAAGTTCGTGACTTGTACCACGTGTCGCGTAAACCGATTTCTGTCGCTCTCGGGACCGTGGCACAAACTTCGTTACCGCATGTTAGATGTTAGCTCTGAGAACACTATAGTAAACTAGGATATTCATATGTTGAGCTGAAATTACGAGCTCATAATTACATATCTAAGTGCTCTGGGTATTAGGAACCGTTTGCTTTGTCATTGTGTTGACTATATACAAATTAAAAAAAATACGTTCACTGTTCATTAAGAACCGGGATTTGCATTATCATTGTGTTCGCTATAACTGATTCGTTTATATGTTATTTGGATAAGTCTTTTTTTTTGTGGACATTTTTCACACAGCATCATCTAGTCCCAAACAAAGCAAAGCTTTTACTATGGGAACTCGAGTCTGGGTGTTTTCTATGTATATTATGTATGATTTTACAAAAAAAAAAGTATATACACATGTAAATAGTAGGTATATCAGTTATTTAGTACCCATATCACAGGTTCTGTTTAATTTGGGGCTTTAAATGTTCAGATATTATTATTGAACCATAACCATAATTTGTTTGTTTGATTTAAAAACTAAATTTTAGTAATCATTATAAATGATCAATATGAATGAATGAAAAACTTTATTGTATACCATAATACAAATAAATACAACTTAACATAACTACAAAACTAGTATGTCTTCAAGAAAGGTTCTTAGATAGGAACTATTGCCAAACGCCACCAGGGAGCACTGCAATCTTAAAAACTTACTTGCTATCTTAAATTGGCAGGACTCGTAAAACTTTTGAAAGCTAATTTCTTTGTTTACTGGTACTAAAGAAGCGGAAAGGCAAGGGAATTTGACCTACCGCAAGTAAAGTTTGAAGTGCCCGAGATACACGAGGCTAGTTTCTCAAGCCAGGATAGTAAGCTAGTATACTTATAACTAGCTTCATTTCTAGGCTAGTAAGCTAGTGAGACAGCAAGTAAGCCTCACTAGCTTACTAGCGTCTCAAGCTAGGATAGTTTAAGAGAAAATATAAGTCAAGTCACATATTTATTTATTGGCCACGTGATTTTATAACTAAGCAACGGGAAAATGAGTTAGCCTCTAATAACCTCAATAATTATCACCGTCTTGGATAGGTTAGGTTAGGACGTCACGTCGCGCCGTGCACTACGACGCGGAAGGAGAAAGTTGCGACCACTCACCCTGATGAAGACTCTCGGAATGAGTCGAAACTTAGTCGGTGCCTTCACCGATAGTGCAGTACGTGAAAATTCCCGTTTTTACAATATGAATAGTCAGGTTCACGATAGGTTAGGTTATTATGTTTTTTTATTTCCACTCAGAAAAGGAGGATTGCTATCCGAACTTTACCCAATAAACTTGGGTTCTAAATGAATTAAACGGACCGGTTTGGCATATATTAATATTTTAGTTTATTGAGTTTTATTAAGTTTACTGCTTGAATGTATGTCACAAATTTAGATGCTAAAAAATAACCACCAAGCTGAGTTGTATTTAGAGTGGCTTACATAGAAGATAACTAGTGAGTAAGATAGTACCATTCAGACACTCGTTAATTGTGGCTGACTTAGTAATTTAGAAGGCAATGTAGATTCTTCATCATCATCATCATCATCATCATAATCATCATCATCATCATCATCATCATCATCATCATCATCATCATCATCATCATCAGCCTATATTAGTCCACTGTTGGACATAGGCCTCCCCTAATGAGCGCCATAGCGCCCTGTCTTCAGCTTGCCGCATCCAGCATCTGCCTGCAGTCTTTCTCAGATCGTCATCCCACCTGGCCGGAGGGCGTCCTACACTACATTTGCCGAGTCGCGGTCTCCACTCAAGAACACGTTTACCCCAGCGGTTATCGGTTCTTCGCGAGATATGAATGTAGATTCTTAGAGGCGAAAATGCTATTATAAAGAAGTCTGTTTAATTAGAACCCATAGTTTAATAGGATGGGGTTCTATTTTTGAGCTAAAAGCACCCCCCACCATTGATTTTACTATCCTAATGTACTAGCTTCATGTTACTGGCGAAGCTAGTTTTTTCAATGTTTTTTTACGAATGCCATTAATTTAAATTACGTATTTATTCTTACATTTAATCACTGAAATGGTACAGCCTTAAAATTATCTGGCATCATGTAAAAAGTACTAGCACGTGCCAAGCCAGGACATCAAGTCAGGATAGTATACCGAGGTTCTAGCTTTGAAAAACTAGCCTCGTGTATCTCGGGCATTAGTTAATGGTTCTCTTCCACGATAAAACAAATTCATTTCCATTTATGAGCGCAATCAAAAACAATGTAGATGAGTACTTCTCATTAACTTGGTCGTTGTGTAATGTCGTAGTTTCTGTGGAAACGGTCGCAACATTTCCGTAAGTGAGCGATATTTTCTCGTAACACTTGAGAATAGTCTACCGAATGACTTCTTCTAGAGTTAATATAAACATGATCTTCGTATTAATCTCATCTGTTTTATATTCTCTTACTAAGTCCAAAAATCTGCTTATATCATAGGAGTCGCCATCCTACTACTATTATAAACGTGAACGTTTGTGAGGATGGATGTTTGTTACTCTTTCACGCAAAAATTACTGAACGGATTTTGATGAAACTTACAGTAAGTTTATACATCAGAATATATAACTATATAATTCTATAACTACATAAATTTCTCCATTTTTCCATTCTTCCATACTTCATTAAAGAAATAAATATAAAAAAAATGCTTTTTGCCAGCTACAACTTGTTTTCCCAACGGCCACGCTTCAAGATAGCAAGAGCTCGATTAATATCGACCCGTCAAATCGCACCTACTTTTCACGAGGACGAGTCAACGATCTTTTGTCTACTGCCAACGAGGTCTAGACTAGACTCTTATATTCCCAACAAACATCCTTTTACTAAAGAGCTGAAATTATCGTGCTTTCAATTATTTAAGAATAATAACCATATAGTATAACATAAAAATAAATAAGATAAAAATATACAATATTAAACTTACATAACTAAAGAAATTATAATTATATGTCATTAAAAATACAATAAAATTTTAAATAAAGCCTAATTTATTTAAATTAAATAAAAAATATACAATTTATAATTTATTACAGGAGTTTTGGATTAAAGCTTATTAAATGAGAAGCTGGATTTCAGTTTCTTGATACTGTCGGAAAAATGTCGATCTGACATGATTTGGCCACTCCACTCGCTGACATGATTTGGAGTGGGCGTTGTGTTGCCTGGCTATTCTTGTCAGTTGTGCGTGGTGCCTTAGATTAGAATTTGATCCACCCAGTTGGAATAGGTTGAATCTAGATGCTCGGGGTAATCTACTGGGAGCAGAAAAATTGATGGAAGCTAATGGCTTATAATTTATTATTTAAATGTGGTGACAAAGTAAACTATCTCAAATTACTATATCAAGTTTATTATCAATACTTATTCAATATCTCAGACTTCGTGAGGCATTCATTATTCGAGCGGAAACTAAAGGCCTTTACAAGTGAAATATTAGATAAGGTGCATTATTGAAAGATTACCTACGCGAGACAGATGGAATACTTTTACAGGTGAGAGTAAATGGTAGTGGAATGTTGAGCTATGGAATTAAATGCGGCACCTGCCAACCTTGATCTATATTCAGCTTGGTTTAGGCAGGTGATTACTTGCCATCCACTAAACGGGCCTTATAAATACCACCAATAATATAATAAAACATATAATTCATACAACTATTTACAAATAGGTATATACAAAAAATACAGATGAAACAGCTAGCCATCCAAAGACCGTTGCAAACGATCTATAGATAGCTCAACTGATCCAGATCACTACCAGACGGAAGCGTTCCCAAAATACTGTCTGCATTGCCACGCTGAATGGCAATGCTGATGCGTTGGCCCAGATAAGAGCCAGCTCTCCGGTCACGCGTCGCTTCGACCAGTCGAAAGAAATTTGAAAACACGAAGGGCCCTGGTTCCCCACGGACCCAGAGTCTCAACCCCAAAAGGCTCAAATAAGTAAGCTCTTTCGAGACTTCTATATTTGCGCCTCTTGAGATCCTCGGCCGAATCAGCCGCTGCACCGGCTCTAACTGATGTCCCCGACAGATGACTTGGTGCTAGGGTATCCACGCATGTGGATACCCTAGCACCATCTCATCATACCAAAGGCCTTCCCCTCTTCCAAGGGGACAAGGATCATGCCATCAGGCCGCTTACCATCGTCACGTAGTAGACCATTCGCTTCGAGAACAGCTGGAACGTTGACGCTGGTAAGAAGGATACCCTAGCACCATCTCATCATACCAAAGGCCTTCCCCTCTTCCAAGGGGACAAGGATCATGCCATCAGGCCGCTTACCATCGTCACGTAGTAGACCATTCGCTTCGAGAACAGCTGGAACGTTGACGCTGGTAAGTTGGATACCCTAGCACCATCTCATCATACCAAAGGCCTTCCCCTCTTCCAAGGGGACAAGGATCATGCCATCAGGCCGCTTACCATCGTCACGTAGTAGACCATTCGCTTCGAGAACAGCTGGAACGTTGACGCTGGTAAGTTGGATACCCTAGCACCATCTCATCATACCAAAGGCCTTCCCCTCTTCCAAGGGGACAAGGATCATGCCATCAGGCCGCTTACCATCGTCACGTAGTAGACCATTCGCTTCGAGAACAGCTGGAACGTTGACGCTGGTAAGTTGGATACCCTAGCACCATCTCATCATACCAAAGGCCTTCCCCTCTTCCAAGGGGACAAGGATCATGCCATCAGGCCGCTTACCATCGTCACGTAGTAGACCATTCGCTTCGAGAACAGCTGGAACGTTGACGCTGGTAAGTTGGATACCCTAGCACCATCTCATCATACCAAAGGCCTTCCCCTCTTCCAAGGGGACAAGGATCATGCCATCAGGCCGCTTACCATCGTCACGTAGTAGACCATTCGCTTCGAGAACAGCTGGAACGTTGACGCTGGTAAGAAGGATACCCTAGCACCATCTCATCATACCAAAGGCCTTCCCCTCTTCCAAGGGGACAAGGATCATGCCATCAGGCCGCTTACCATCGTCACGTAGTAGACCATTCGCTTCGAGAACAGCTGGAACGTTGACGCTGGTAAGTTGGATACCCTAGCACCATCTCATCATACCAAAGGCCTTCCCCTCTTCCAAGGGGACAAGGATCATGCCATCAGGCCGCTTACCATCGTCACGTAGTAGACCATTCGCTTCGAGAACAGCTGGAACGTTGACGCTGGTAAGTTGGATACCCTAGCACCATCTCATCATACCAAAGGCCTTCCCCTCTTCCAAGGGGACAAGGATCATGCCATCAGGCCGCTTACCATCGTCACGTAGTAGACCATTCGCTTCGAGAACAGCTGGAACGTTGACGCTGGTAAGTTGGATACCCTAGCACCATCTCATCATACCAAAGGCCTTCCCCTCTTCCAAGGGGACAAGGATCATGCCATCAGGCCGCTTACCATCGTCACGTAGTAGACCATTCGCTTCGAGAACAGCTGGAACGTTGACGCTGGTAAGTTGGATACCCTAGCACCATCTCATCATACCAAAGGCCTTCCCCTCTTCCAAGGGGACAAGGATCATGCCATCAGGCCGCTTACCATCGTCACGTAGTAGACCATTCGCTTTGAGAACAGCTGGAACGTTGACGCTGGTAAGTGCCCGGTGTATGATATCATTAAGGCTAGCGTGGCGTTACTTATCAATAATATTTATCAATAATAATATTATTGATAAGTAACATAGTACCACATTGTACCTACATCAAATTAAATTACCATCAGGTACATCCCCCAACGTGAGCCCACAGTTCCTCAAACTCATAAAATCATTCCCCGGAGCGGGACCGCATCCGTACGAGCCAGCGATTCTCAACACTTGTTTACGACCAATAAAAGGACCCCTTTTACTTTTTACTGTATTCCTCGATCGTGCGGTGCCTACAGTAAGTGGCCTAGTGGGAGTTGATCCGTCATATGTATCCAAATGTGGCCCAAACCGGGAACGATGGCTTACAAAATATGACGTACCTACAGTAGAATATACCAAAACCCAACCTTTGACATTGATTATTGAGCTACCTACCTGCTTCGTGATATCGTCTTCTTATATTAACAATTATTATAATTCTTGACATATTTTTTCTCATAATTTTCCACATTTTGTATAATTATTGACATTTAATTTTATTTTGTATACATACCTACCTATTATAATTGTAAAATAATACCTACCTGCAACGCCCTGACAGGGCCGATGTACCAACCTACTTGGAGCTACACTAGACCTAAGCTTAACCATTGTATGTAGGACATTAAGCATGAATAAATGAAAATTAAATTATGAAATTATGAAACGATGGCAGAACAAAACATTTAAACAAAGCTGATGCGGAGGTGTGTCGCTTTATATTCGTTTGATTATCGTAATGTATGTGTATGCATTAAATATGTCAATAAACTACTCAAGTCACGCAATAGACGCGATATATTAGGGAACTGTAATAGTCGTCAGAAGCCCCTTTGATTTTCTATACTAATATTATAATGAGGAAAGATTTTGTTTGTTTGTACCGAATAGGCTCCGAAACTACTGGACCGATTTTAACATTTTTTTCACCAAATGAAAGCTAAATTATCAGGAAGTAACATAGGCTATAATTTATATTCCCTATCAAAATTATTATTTGGCGTGCGCTGAGAAAACTATTGATGATACATAAAAATAATGTACTACATGATTAAAGTACTCATTATTACCTACAAAAAAGTCCGCGAGGGAACATATCTTACTATCATAGTTAAGTCACAATAGCAGCTATTGTGTTCTAAAATTTAATTAGATCGCCGATTTTCCCACGGAATCGAAACTTACGTGGCTGAAACCGCGGGGCGCAGCTAGTCAGATATAAATTGATTGTGGGACCGGTATAATGGTCCGATTTCAACCAATGATGTTACTGTACGCGGTTGACTGTAAACCGATCAAATTATACCACATTTATAAAATTTATAAATATAATATGCGTAATATGTGGTAAGTACACCAATTAAACCTCTTGTAAACTTTTTTACGGTCCGTTCCATCCAAAGGTTGTCTGGTAGATATCGCTATTTAGCGATAAGACCGCCCATTGTACAACATTGTTAAAGTTGATAGTACTTAAGCTGATGTGTTATTTGGTGTACAATAAAGTATTTTCTATCTTTCTCTTTTATCTTCTATATAACGTATGATAGTGAGCATAGTCTTAGCATCGCTAATGAGTTTAAAGGCACTCGCTTTCTAAACGATGTGATTACTTGTGATTGATCCTACGATATTCCTGAATACATCCTTGTATTTGACAACAGTGGACCTGTACCAGGCTTACACATGCGATGCGAGTCTCGAGGTGAATAACGAATGAGGACTTCTTGTACGAATGTGTGGTGAAAGACGCATGTGAAGACGCTCGTCACTCGTGACTAAACTGAAGACTCCACGATTGTGTAAACGGTAGTTCACGTCTTTCACGAACTTTTTGACGAGTGTTGAGATAAATGTGAACGGCATATGTAACGCACATATCAGATGACGGTGGATACTGCGACCCAGTTTAAGAGCTCGGGGACATAAGCCAAGCTTTTAACTTTTTAAGACGATACTTAAACCCGACTAATCTTCAACACATCAATATTGCACGCCTGAGCTTGGTAAAGTATTAATCGCTGGCTTGTGGGAGTGAAATAGGAAAATTTCAATGCTGAAAATATTCAAAAGGTGTGAGGACCATCAAGATCCATTATATTTCTGGTATTAATTATATTAATAATAATCGTGATATCGAAGTTTATTATAAGAATCTAGTTCTAATAGCGATATCCCGCTATGTCAACTATGAGATAATTTTTCATACAAACATAAATTTCCCGCACCCGCAATGTGTGAAATTTCGAAAAATCGTTTCATAGTCTTTGAAATTTCAATAAAACTAGTTAACCAAAAAGAATTACCCTTATGTCTCTATTTGGACTGTGCGTTAATTGTCAGTCAGTGTGTTACACATAAAGTATATAAGGAATTTGGTAGTATTTTGCTTCCTGTTATCCAGCCGGCTGCGGCAATACTTTTCATAGGAAAAACATAACTATGTATATTAGAAATGCGAAAATATGTTCTCGATGGATATAACAATGTTCTTTGATTTTTTCTTAACGGCTGAACCATTTTGGAATAGGTTTACTCAGGTGGAACAACTCGTAATACATTTAAATCTAATAACATCTACATTGATTAATCATTTATCTCAACAAATCTGACCCAACCCCTTATTGATCAATAAAAAAAATTTGTTCAATAAAAAAACAATTTTCACAGAAAATCCGGAAAATAGAAAACCTTGACAGTGCTGCGTAGTAACTACAAATCTTGCACGTCCCAAAGCTAGGTGTTGCGGGATTCAATTCGCAGACGGTTTTTACAGACGCATTGTGGCACCACAGTTGTACATTCACTGACAGAATTCTTATAAATTTGCAGTTTACAATAATAATTGACGACCACTGTGGCACAGTGGGTGAAGGCCCGCCTGAGACGCAGAAGGTTGCGGGTTCAATTCCTACCACGGGACAAATGTTGTTTTCTTTGGGTGTTTTCTATGTATAATATGTATGTATTTACAAAAACAATATGTATATAAGTAGTATATCAGTCATGTAGTTCCCATAATACAAGCTCTGCTTAGTTTGGGGCTAGATGATGCTGTGTGAAAATGTCCAGCATTATTTATTTATTTATTTATAATTAAAACTTATTTGTTACGGCCGATAGACCAGGAAAGTTTATAGACGAACACACTGATGACTTCTATGCAATCTTACGACAATGAACCGCTTCCCTGATGATTCGCATGCGCGGAGGCACCAAAAGCCTACTGACCGTTGTTTCAGAGAATAAAGAGACACTGGCTGGTAGTGCTCAAGTCGATGTCTCGCCTAGCGTCAAAATAGATGTATTTTATATTAATTTTTCTTTCCCGTGTTGACTAACATACAAACACAAAATATAAAATATTTATTTCTGTAACTTATAAATTCGTTTGCAGGGTTTGGAGTCTCCTTTTAAGCAATTATTTTTATAAATTATAAGTTGTACCTAAAAGGATCATAAAAAGGAAAAACATAGTAACTAACTAAACTAAAACCTTAAACATAGTTTTATAAGTTATTTTTGTACTAACAAAATATGAATTATTGGTCTGAAATAAACATATTTATTATTTTTATTAATAGGAATGCATGGAATGGTGTATAGTTACTCGTTAAACTAAATATTTACAGAAATAATAATGCAGCTATCTACTAGGCAAGTATAAGCAGAATATACAAATGAAACAGCTAAAATATTATATACTTACCTTTTCAAACGATCGTTATATCAACTAATACAAATCACTACCAGAATGAAGCGACTCCAAAATGTTGACAAATTTGAATATAATCTGCTTGCTACACTCACATGCAACGCCCGCGGGGCTTTCTCATCTAGTAAGGTCGTTTCACACACTTAAATAGCTCGCTTAGCTTACCATTTCCAACCGACTTCATGATAGGAGGAGGATCTCGATTCGTTTCTATGTTTTTTTTTTGTGTGAACGTTATGTACACAAAATATCAGCAATAAATGTATTGAGTATTGAGTATATCTTCGACAGTTGTGAACTGATTTTAATGATTATTTTTTAATGGGTATGGCAAATTTTAAGGGTGGTTCCATATACATCTTATAAAAAAACACTCCTAAGGGTAAAAATATGGAGGATAAAATTTAATATTGGCCTTTTTATCAATTTTACGTTTTTGAAGTTGGTTTTTATTTTTTCCTGAAAATTTTTATTAGTCATAGTCTAATTCTAGGTTTAAAAAATATACAAATTGAACCTTCATACTTTTGACACTGAACACGAAATATGAACTATCTTAACTATGAGGAACCTACCTACCTACCTACCTAGTTGAAAGCATTCATCACCATTCAACTTCAGCTATTGACTGTACTCTCGTGTCCCCGTGACTTATGTTCGCAACCCGGTCACGTTTGCCGAGACAAGTCGTACTATGTCCGTTTTGATCACGTAACCCTAAAGTCAGTTTAGAGATAGTCGGTGTATAGAAGTGATTCGTCTTCCACGATTATGCGCAGGTTCGCACATTCGAATTTGATCTAAGGATTAGTAAAGGCCCAGTCAACTAACGCAGTGGCGGTGGAAATTAAAGGGGATTAATCGTCAAGTGTTTATCAAAGTATGCTTCAATAATCTGACCACCGCCACCGACGTGCCCGTTCCAGTTTGCACGGACTTAAGTCCGCCACTAACGTAACGTAAATTTTCGCAAAATTTAAAACCCCACTACTTGTTCCAATCATGACTGCGCCTTTTAAAATGACGTGTGAGATTAAAACCAAACAAAGAACCTTTCTTGAAGTCATACAAAAAACTGCACGGCAGTTGTTTTTTTAAAAATAAACTATGTAATAAATAATTATACTCGTACATCCAATAGCCACATAAATAGTCCAGACCCCATACTAGGATCCCGTGTCGCGGGTCCCAGGAAATGCGAGTACCAGACTCGGAACAAATATCTGCAGAACATGCAAACATTTGTCCCGCTGCGGGCATCGAACATGTACATTGTGCAGGTTTGATTCCCGCCATCGAAGTCGTCATTGCGTAGCAGGTAAATGTCAAACTCTTTTGCTACAAAATCAACGTACCTAAATAATATCAAGATATCCCAAAATAATGACGTCATCCGCCAATATTTTTTTTAACAAAGCTGTGGCAGTCCGAAATATACTCGTAGTTCAAGATTAGTATTGAACTGTTTATTGACATCTAGTGACTCGATAACGTCATTAGTCTTCGCTGTCTAAATATGGACTCTGACAGAGAGTTGCCAGTCTCTGTTATTCGAACATAGGAAATGAAAATTCAGATAACACACTCCAAAGGAGAATAATAAATCTGTGCCTATGGTTTAGTATTCTAACGAGAATAAATAAATAAATAATGCTGTACATTTTTTCACACAGGATCATCTAGCCCCAAAGTAAGCAGAGCTTGTATTATGGGAACTACATGACTGATATATTAATTATATACTTTTTTTGTAAATACATACATATTATACATAGAAAACACCCCGACCCGAGACAAATATTTGTAGATCATACAAATATTTGTCCCGCAACCTTCCGCGTCTCAGGCGGAAGAATGAGCTTCATTAAAAAAATAAAGTTCAGTAGTTCACACATTCGCCTTTTCATGTCATAACGGAGTTCGTTAAATATACATAGAAAATTCCTAATCGACATGAATGTAGTACTTAAAGTATTATATTCCAGTTATCTATGCAAACTTTTATTATACGTTTAGTATACGTTTAAATATAATTATAAGTTCAATGGATCTTTATCGCTTTTACTTTTTTTTTTCCCAACGTTTCAACTATATTGCAATAGCCGTGGTCACGTGATGACGACATCATACTTTAGTATGAAAATCAAAAAAAAGGTAAACGCGATAAAGGTCCGTTAAACTTATAATTACGTTATCTAATCGCGAAAGTTTGAAAAAAAAACTATTAAATAGGTACATTTATTTTTTTAGGGCATAGTTATGTAAATAAAAGAATAAAAGAACAGAATATATTAAAACATGAAGTGATAATTTATGTACTTGAAGATTGACTGAGCATTTACTCTAAGCTTTGATTTTGATGGAAATTATTCATCTTGTATCGGATCGTGACACGAGTCAGATGAAAGGGGGATTGAGTTGCCAGGCGATATTGTTAGAAGGTACTCGAATGTTCCTCGGAAACAGGCTCGATGGAATTGAACATTTTCATCATCATCATTTCCAAAGGGATGGTAAGCGAGTTTATACACAAATCCTATCCTATCCTACTAATATTATCAATGTTTAGATGTATATTTTTTTTATTAATTTGACAACAATACTGAAAAGTTAATATTAATTGATTATTATTTATTTATTATATTCTCTGGACGTAGGTAAACAGATATGTGATGCTACTTATCTCCGTAACAGTCGGAGCGACTTGTATGAAATTTGGAACAGGTATATTTCGTGCCTTAGGATAACACATAGGGTACTTGGCCTGCATAGGCGAAGTCGTACGTAGATGCTAGTTAAATATTAAAATGTGTAGTTACCTAGTACGGGCAAGTGAGGGACTCCTAGAACGGTAATTTTGTGTCATTCATATTTGAAGACAAAGTAAAGTAACCTTTTCCAGGAATTTCATAGTTTAATCATGATATAAGAATGCTGGACATTTTTCACACAGTATCACCTAGCCCCAAACTAAGCAGAGCTTGTATTATGGGAACTACATAACTAACTTGTTACTTATAATACTTTTTTTTTGTAAATACATACATATTATACATAGAAAACACCCAGTACCGTTTCAATTAAAAGTTCAGACAGGCATACATAGCGAAACAGAATTCCCCTTACAGTGTTGCCATCCGGTTGTCCGGATGGTCCTATATTAACCAACTTTAAAAAAGAAGAGGTCCTTAATTCTTTTGTATGTTTTTTGAGTGAATAGTTTGATTAGAATCTTTTCAAAAATTTTAATGGGTAGGGTAAGGTATACTATCTTTCCATTACGACCGATGTGACGCGGTGGGCGAAGGTCCGCCTGCTACACAGGAGGTTGCGGGTTCGATTCCCGCCCTGGGACAAATATTTGTACGATCTGCAAATATTTGTTCCGGGTGTTCTGGGTATTTTCTATGTATAATAAAAATATCTATCTATGTAATGTATTGTTGTAAGTGTATCAGTCATCTAGTACCCATAACACAAGCTCTGCTTAGCTTGGGGCTAGATGATGCTGTGTGGATTGTCCAGCATTATTTATTTATTTTATTTATTTATTATGGGGGATGACATTTCATATTGGAGTTTTTATCAACTTCCCGTTATTTGAAGTCAGTATTAATTTATTCCAGATTTTTTTCTGAAATTATTTTTGAGTTTCTTATTTTATAAAATAAATAATTCTAATTCTGAATCGAAGCAGACTAATAGTGTGAAATTTCAAATAAATGTTTAAAGTTGCAAAGGAAAACATCGCAAATATGCAAGCAAAAAAATCTAAAAATTTTAATGTTCTAATAAACAGCGAGGGGCTTCTAAACTATCGTACGCGTGATAGTTTACTGCTGCTAATATGCAAAAGATGGGCATCATCTCCCAAATATAATGTTTTAACTTGCAATTCCTACTATTATTATAAAAGGAAAAGTTTGTGAGGATGGATGTTTGTTACTTTTTCACGCAAAAACTACAAAATGGCTTTTTATGAAACTTTAGAGTAATATAGCTTATACTCGTACATCAGGTTTGTTTAAAATAACCAATATTGATTAATTAAGCAGAGTGCCAAAGTTGTAATTTACCGAACTAGATGTCGCCACTGGAAATAACAGAACGCGCTATCGAACTTTAGAGTAATATAACTTATACATCAGAATAATACATAGGCTGCTTTTTATCCGGGTAGGATGCGGGCGAAGCCGTAGGTAGAAGCCAATAATTTATAATTTTATGTTTGTGTGTAGGCAATTTATTAACTATGTGGAATATATTTGTTGTATCTATTTAAATTTAATGGTTTTATGGTGCTCTAATTGGCAAGATAGATGAAATAACAACGACAATATGTACACTCGAAATAGTAAATTGTACTGAAACATTGTTATGCAACAAAACAATTTTACTAGAAATCTGTATCATACCACATTTACAATAAACAATTGGTTTCAATGATTTGCACTCTACTTAATTGGTGGTTTGGTTTCATTTTAATATATTATTACGACTATGATATAGACTCATGACTCATGCTGATATTTTGAATATATCAGCATGAGTCACGAGTCGGTTAAAATAGTAAGGACCATCCGGATAACCGGATGATCCTTACTATTTTAACCGACTTTAAAAAAGAAGAGTTCCTTAATTCTTTTGTATGTTTTTTGTGTGAATAGAATGATTAGAATCTTTTTACAATTTTTAATGGGTAGGGTAAGGTATACTACGTTATGGGGGATGAAATTTCATATTGGAATTTTTATCAACTTCCCTTTATTTGAAGTCAGTATTAATTTTTTCCAGATTTTTTTATGAAATTTATATTTAAGTGTCTAGAGTAAATCTTTGGTTTTTTATTAATAGTAGCATATAATTTATAACTTTTCTTATTATTCATGCATAAAACTGTTCCATATTACATAAAGGTTAGTTGGAATATAATGTTATCTAGCATTAAGTTCACCTGTAAATAGGTGAACTTAACGTACTTTTTAGTTGTACAATAAAGAATTCGTTGACCGCTTAGTGGTCCTTCCTTATGAAGAACGTCCGTGCCCACACGAGTGAGACGGAAACAGTCAAGAACCTATAAATAATAAATAAATGCTGGACATTTTCCACACAGCATCATCTAGCCCCAAACTAAGCAGAGCTTGTATTATGGGAACTACATGACTGATATACTACTTAAATACTTTTTTTTTTGTAAATACATACATATTATACATAGGAAAACACCCTGGTCTGGGTGTTTTCTATGTATAATATTTATGTATTTACAAAAAAAAGTATACGGTCATTTAGTTCCCATAATACAAGATCTGCTTAGTTTGGGACTAGATGATGCTGTGTGGAAAATGTCCAGCATTATTATTATTATATGTTACTTTCATAACATATGTTACATAATATGTCCTTTCATAACATATGTTACATAATATGTCCTTTCATAACATATGTTATTTAACATATTTTACGTCAATATCCTTTCGTCCATGCTTTCTACATGCCTAAACCACCTTAGCATACCTTTCTCTATTCTAGTCACTACATCTTTAAAAAAAGCACCCATAGTCGAGATAATATAAAAAACTTATTTCCCTTCACTGCTAACGATTCACGTCTACTCTCTGCAAGAGAATCAATAAATATTTTGCGCAGGGGCTGCTTGATTAATATAATTTATTCATCCAATAAATAAACGAATCTCAAAATGTTAAATTAACCATGTTACTCACAAATCCGTCCATTTTTCACCCAATAACCGTTAGGTGGGATTTATAAGCAATTTAGCTGCTATCAATGGCCGCCAGGATTTATTGCGCTTAGATTTTATTATATTGCGCATATTTGAGGTTTGGTGTGTTCTGCTTACGATATCGGAAGAGGAATTTATGAATCTAACTTCGTCTGATTCAAGATGAATTGTCTTAATTGGGTGTCTATTATTTATTGGATTTGATGAAATTAATGGAAGAGGAATATTGTGAGGAACATTCACAAGGCCTACGCTCGCATATCTGTTTTAATAAAACATTTTATTAGTTGACTATTACACAAAAAATTATCACAAAGTCCGAAAAGCAGCAGATTAAAACCTGTTTTTTGTAAACAGGTGTTTCAAGAAAATTTGTTTATTTCCATGGGTGAATTCCCCCCCCCCCCCTTAACCCCCCATCTCAGGTTAGTGCAGACGTTCTAGTACACCTTGTATATAAAAAATATTGCGTGCGTTGAGACGTATAAATTAGTACTTTAGAGGAAGTCGGAAGAATTCGAAAGTCTTTGCTCTTGCAAACATGAACAAAGGGATGGAGTCCCTTTGTTCTACGGAAATGGGTTTGGTTAATGGTCTAGAGACCAACCTAAACTTTTACGTAAGTATTTCCGTTGTAATCAGCTCCGAGCCAACATCCATCAAGACCTCAAAGAGGTGAATTAACGTAAAATAATTTACCTTTACGTTTACTCCATACACGGCACATAAATTTAAGTTCAACACAGGTAGGGACATGTCATTCCCCTGTCGTTTGACTCGTTAGCTCGACAGCGTCTGGTAACTCAATTACGTGTACTTCCCCTGTTTTGTAATTGCACCGTCCAAGTTAGGGATGGCGCTCGATGAGAGGGTAATTGGCTATTTGATGGCCATTCGAAGCTTTGAGTTCATTGGGAAATTGGGACAACGATGTACAGGAAAGTGTTTGCTTCTTGCCAATGGTATTTTTGCGACGGGCTTGCAATCTGTCACGTGGTATGCTAATTACTTGCAAAACGCGGACATGTGCAAAATTTACTTTTTGAGAGTGCCTCTGACTATCCCCAACTTGGTAACCTCTGAGTTCAACCGCACTGAGTATGTATCTGAGGATTCCCATCACTGGAAATAAGTACAGTTGTGAGCGTGTTTGTTTTTTTCTTTTCCTTCACCGCGGCATTGGGAACACTAGCATTGCGCATATAATTTTTTTGAGTGAAAAAATGCTGCTCTACTGGATGCGAAGCCATGCACGCCATTCAGATCGAAAGTCGAGGACCCTAGCCACTACACCACAAAAGCCTGAATTCATAGTCGGGGGTTGACAGTCCCCCAAAATCCATCGCACTTGAATTTTTATTTAGCGCGTGAACAGTCCCCTAGGGGAGCCCCTATTTGACTATGAATTCGGGCCTAGAACTCTTTAAAGCTAATGTTTTAAAGACACCTTACCTATATTATCTGTCACACAGTCGCGGAGAACAGGCAGTAGATAAAACCGACGTTCCTAAGTGATCCTTGTTATTTTAATAAATAAATGGTTTTTGACTTTGACTTATATAAAACTGTACAAAGTTAAATGACAAGTTGAAACCTGGTTCAAACGTAAAAATATGTGTTTACCTGTCTCGCACATTTTCACGGCGGCGGCGGCGCCGCAAGCTAGTTATGAGTTGTTGGCAGGTTCTCTGACCGTATTTTGCGCTCTAATTAGAGAGGGTTGGAAACTACAGGTTCAAAAAAGGCTAAAAATAAGCTGAACCGAGAACCTGGAAACTACAGGCTAGGAAAAAGCTAAAAAACAGTTGAATTGCGTCCTTCTTTTTGTCAACCTCTGTGGCGTATTGGGCGAAAGCCCGCCGAGACACAGAAGGTTGCGGGTTCGAATCCCGCCGTGGGACAATTTATTGCATGATTTGCAAATATTCGTCTTGGGTCTGGGTGTTTTCTATGTATATTTTGTATGTATTTACAAAAAGTATCTAAGTCTTGCAGTTTCCATTATACAAGTCTACTTAGTTTGGGGCTAGATGCTGCTGTGTGAAAAATGTGCTGGATTGATTACCTCTTTTATTTATTTTAAAATTGAGCTGTGGTCAATTGAGAACTAAGATATATGTACCTAAGAATTGAATATACCACGAGATCTGTACCAGCCTGGTCAAAATTCTTTGGATGATTCGGCTCAAAGCGGCTAGGCTTAGCAATTTACTTTAGCAATTTTCCAGTCATATAGCTGTTCAATGACCAAAATAAATTTAGTACAATTAATGAGAGCTGTCGTTTTACTCATTCAATCTGACCAAATAACCGTTGAACTTGGATATATTTCTAAGCAAAAAAATTAGGAGTTTTAAAAAATATATTCGAATGTACCTACAATAGGTAGATTTAGGCAGAAATATGCATGTGACTATTTACTCCACTGCATTTCGCTGCAAAAACAAAATTGCCTCCTAGGATGTTTATAATTCATATTTCGTGCGCAGGGAAATTCAAGTACATTGCTTAAATATGTTTAACTTAAAGCTGTTTGTCAACAACGAGAGGATATATGATTTATTTTATAACTAACTTCCACCCGATAGCTTTGTTTGCGTGGTTTTCGGATGAAAACATATACAGGTTTATATTTAATAAAAGCTCTTGGACCAACCATCATACCTAACAACTCGTGTTCTACAAACTTTTAGAATGGATTAGCTTTTTTTTTCAGAACATTTTGAGGTTTTAATAATAAATAACTATAAAACCGGCTGTTTTTTTAACGTCTTATAACTATGTTTACGAGCCTTGGAAGAAATTAGTTTTAGTTAGACGTGTCAGCCTTGCTTATTATTCGCGAAAACTTACAGAACATAATACTTTCGTTTGTTATTGAAACTCGAAAGTCGAAATTACAAAATTAAAAAAAATCCTGTATACTGTTTCTTCTAACCCTGAATTACCTAACTATAGATAAGTTATAGTTATTTCAGGACGAAAGATCATCCTATCTATTCGTTTTCCAAATAGGATCCTGACACGGTTCAGAATTGTCATAAAAACGATAAAAAAAGCTTCAAATAAAATATTAGTCAGGGATGCAGTACGAAATAACTAAGGTAGAATCGCTTGTTTGATAAAAAAGCCTCCGTAGTCTTTAATATGATAGCAAATATTATCATGAAAAAACATTTACGTTGGTCTAAAACAAAGATGAATAAATTAAAAACAACAGGCACAGTCCTGACCCTACCCTGTGTCGTGGGTATCAGGAATTACCCGTGATACCACAATGCCCAGAACTGAAACAAATATCTGCAGAACATACAGAAATATTTCAGAACTTCGCTAGCTTTGGCCACAGAAACTTCATTAACGGCATCACATTTCCGACGAAGACATACACAGAATAGAGACGTACGTTTGTTGTACGGTCTATTGTTACGTTCTTATTGTTCTGACGTCTCCAGTACACGTCTGTTCAGTCGATTGCAAACACAATCATGCGCATAACTTACCATACAATGTATTTTTTAACCGTTCAAACTTGGAAAGTCGCTAACTTCGCAAGTTCCCGACACAATCGCGCTGTGTCGTGAACACAGTGCGGTAAACAGCTGAATTTATGTGCCTCGCCCAAGTTGGAGGAGGGAATTTTACATAGGCACGTAATATACGATTTTGTTTACGGTGACGATTAAACTCGGAGCGGAGGCTGGTGATGGCCTTTTAATTAGATTATGTATTTTACATAAGTTTCTGGGAGTAACGTAATTATTTTATGTTCAAAATTTGAATGACGAAGGAAATTTGAGAGAATTTCATGACTTTCAATTCTGTGTAGCACAGTATTTTTTTTATATGTTTTCTAAGTGAAATTCAATGAATTGAATTGTCGTTTAATGCCAAATTCTGTTCTTGGACGAACAGTTTGTTCAATTAGGTCTGTTTCTAAAAAGACACGTCAAAAGTAGTACTGAACAAACACGCTCACAACTGTAATCCCCAAGATGGAGATCCTCAGATCCATACTCAGATGTGTGAGGATACCAAGTAGGGGGAGAGACACGTCCAAACATGTTTGACACAATGCCCACGTTTTTGCATACTAGCTTCTGCCCACGGCTTCGCCCGCGCGGTATCCGAATAAAAAGTAGCCTGTGTTATTCTGATGTATAAGCTATATTCGTGTAAAATTTCATCAAAATCCGTTCAGTGGTTTTTGCGTGAAAGAGGAACAAACATCCATCCTCACAGCTTCCACTTTTATAATAGTACTAGCTTTTGCACACGGCTTCGTCCGCGTGGTACCCGGATAAAAAGTAGCCTATTTGTTATTCTGATATATAAGCTATATTACTGTAAAGTTTCATCAAAATCTGTTCAGTAGTTTTTGCGCGAAACAGTAACAAGCATCCATTCTCACATACTTTCACGTTATAATATTAGTAGGATAGTAGAATCATAGTTAGCATTCTGCGTGGCAGGTTGCAAGCCCATCTCTCCTTATTGGAACACTAACCGATGGCATTTAATTTTTTTTGGTTCTAGGGCACGCCAGTTTCCTCACGATGCTTTCCTTCGCCGTTTTGAGCAAGTAATACGTACATCATTTTTTGAGGATAAGTCCATGGGTGCAAGACTCGCCCCCCTATTAGGTATCTGAAAGTTACTCGGTGACGAAATTATTTTTGACAAGTCAATTGATCATCGAAAGCCCGTTTTTTCTGGCAATATTAATAAATATAAGAATAAAAAAAATATACCTCTATAAAAAAAAACTAGTAACTTAATAAAACGGTTATCCTATTGGTTCGAACTTCTCGTGTGCAACGATCGTGTGATTAGGAGTATCGTTGGGTGTTTTTATCGTTTCATGTAGGGTCCTCGAGGACGGATGACATTGCGTGCAAGGCGTTTCTAATTTCTTAAACCAATATTGGAACTACTAGTGAACTAAGATATTAACATTCGCACTAGTCCTTTAGTGATCCAATCGGAATCAGAATTTAAAAATTAACTTAAAACCACTAACCGCGTTGGGACCATAAATTAACGATCGTGACTGTGCATACCGGCAAATGGATTCCCTGGTCGCAATCAATCAACGTTGATAAAAGTAAATTAAATATTTGCAGTATACCGACCGACCGACGTCTATCCGCCGTGGAACTATTCGATAGTTCGACACATTTAATCACGTAAAGCTGTATCTAGCACTATCACAGCTTTTAGTTATAGGTTATCCCACGGTCCGCCTTGGTCCAGAGTTTCACGGATGAGATCTCGGTCAGATACCGACGACGCACTGATACAAACGCATCTGCGAACCACGGACCAGCCTCTTCTCACGGTTCGCCCAGCCCGGTGCGGGCTCGTGCGGGTTAATCCGTAGAATCACAGAACATGAGACGCTAAGGAACCTTTTCTCCTGGCGAAGCCGTTTTTAAAAGTGAATAGTAAAGGTCTTTCAAACTGACGTGGTGATGGCGATCAAAGAGAAATGACAACTGGTTGTCACCATCGATTCTATCTGTCTGCCTTAAATGCACGTTTCGAGCGATAATTGTGCCAGGTACATCAGTAAGTGCAATTTGTTTTTAGGATTCCGCAGCCAAATGGCGGTAACGTTACCATGTACGTCTGTACAACTGTCCCATCCATCATAACCAGATTTCTTCCTCAGTTCAAAATGGACCTATCGGGGGCAAATTTGCCGAGTTAGCGTAGCCGAGTTTCCTAAATCAAAAGTAAACAATGACAGAGGAAAATTAAATATAAACATTTTCACTGCACCATTATGATTATCACCATCATGTAAATATAATAAAAAAAAAATCGTTTCCCTAACCCTAAAGTGGGTTCCGTATTAGTTTTTCGTCGATACGTTTTGGATAGCTTATCTATGCACTGATGTTTTCCACACAACTCCAATGGTTACACTTTTAGACATCTACATGGAGAGTTATTTATTATTAACGGTTTATAATTAAGTTTCAAATACAGTTCGAACAAATGAGACCAGCTAATTGAAATCGTAACTTGCCTAAATTGTAACAAAATGTTAAATTAGCTCTGAACCAATACAAAATTGTTTAGGTTTGCCTGTAATTTATTATAAGTGGATTCAAATTGCGAAATTCCACATCGATTGTACAGTCATTTGCTCAACATTATGTTTGTAAAACGCTTTTTGATCAAGCATAATACAAATAATTTTCCCGAACTAATTTCATCATAAGTAATCATCGGCATGGTTACATTTGGATGTTTTTTTTATCTGTAGAGTCATTTATAATTTTAAAATTGCTTTATTATTTTAAAATAAATACGATGAAAGATTTATTTATGCAATTGAATACAACAACAATTTTAAAAACAGATTTTTTTTTTGCTAGCCAACAACTGATTTAAAGGATATTATTACGTGTTCTTGAGTGGAGACCGCGACTCGGCAAACTTAGTGTAGGACGTCCTCCAGCCAGGTGGGATGACGATCTGCGAAAGACTGTAGGCAGATGCTGGATGCGGCAAGCTGAAGACAGGGCGCTATGGCGCTCATTAGGGGAGGCCTATGTCCAGCAGTGGACTAATATAGACTGATGATGATGATGATGATGATTACGACTATACCACTTTACTATTATCTTTCTGATATATAGTTGACCATTTAGAGGTCCTTCCTCATGAGCACTGTCGAAACATCAGTAGGAGAATAGTAAAGTCAATTTAAAATCTATTTATTGAGGAACATGAAACGATGGTACGGCTTGCTGACGTTTCGGACACAATATTTTCGGACTCTTTGTCCGAACTGACACTTTTAATTATAATTAATTATTTACCGACTTTACGGACACCATCAATTAAGTAGTTAAACTATGTACATAAAGTATATTTTCTACCTACTACAGTTGGAAAACTATAACACAAATCTATACTAATAATATTATAAAGAGGAAATTTTTTTTTTTTTGTTTGTTTGTACCGAATAGGCTCCGAAACTACTGGACCGATTTTAACCGTTTTTCACCAATAGAAAGTTAAATTATTAGGAAGTAACATAGGCTAAAATTTGAAATTTGCAATAATGTAACCCAAAGTAGCAAAATGTATCCTATAAAATTCATTATTTGGCGTGCGCTGAGAAAACTATTGGTGATATATACAAATTATGTAATAAATGATTAAAGTATTCATTATTACCTACAAAAAAGTCCGCGAGGAAATATATCTAACTAATATAGTTAAGTCACAATAGCAGCTTTTGTGTTCTTAAATTTAATAAGATCTCAGGTGGAATTAATATTGATTACATTAGTATCGTAGTATATAATTCTTATTCAAATAAATATTCAAATAATAATCCTTTTTAATTCATTCGAATCGGACATTTAATTTCGAAGTTATCACGAGTATAAAATCGAAACTTACGCGGGTGAAACCGCGGGGCGCCGCTAGTGTTACGTATAAAATCTCAAGAGCATTTTTAATAAGAGTTAAATTCCTGTCAAGTCCCGTTGAACACATCTATATTCGAATTAATGTGTCAAAATCTCTCACCACTAAATAAAAGTTCGATGTACCCTACAGCACTAAAAATGTCGACTCACAAGCATCATGAATAAAATAAATGAACATGTCACAATCGTGGCACAAGCAGTAAATATACAGGGTGTATAAAAAGGCTGCATTCCGACCTGTTGCTGGACAATGCATCACGCGGCAGCAAGTTGCTGGTGGCATTCCAACATGCCGCGCGCCAAACACCACTCAATTGTGGTTTCATTATATACCCTATATATTTATTTGTGTGATACTTAGGCCCGTTTCAACTCAACAAACATAACTTAACCTTTAAATATAAGAATCTTCAAAAAATAAGCATCTTTTGTTGGAGCGTGTTTAGCATAGGTTCCACTGCGTTTAGAATCAGGCGAGGTGTAAACAAACGCAAAACCAAATAAAATAAAAAAATATATTATAACTTTGACTGCTCGTAAGTTTGTGTAGCTGCACCCCGCGGTTTCACCCACGTAAGTTTCGATTCCGTGGGAATATCGGCGATCTAATTAAATTTTAGAACACAAAAGCTGTTATTGTGACTTAACTATGATAGTAAGATATATTTCCTCACGGACTTTTTTGTAGTTAATAACGAGTACTTTAATCATGTAGTACATCATTTTTATGTATCATCAATAGTTTTCTCAGCGCACGCCAAATAATAAATTTTATAGGCAAAATTTTGCTACTTTGGGTTATATTATTGCAATTTTCTTAAGGATCTCTATTTTTTGAAAATAAATTACAGCATATGTTACTTCCTGATAATTTAGCTTTCATTTGGTGAAAGAATCGGTCCAGTAGTTTCGGAGCTTATTCTATACAAACAAACAAACAAATCTTTCCTCTTTATAATATTAGTATAGATAATTGAGCCTAATAAATATGCTATTTATAAAACTCAAAAGCCGTAATGCAACATAAGATTACACCATAAACAAAATATAGCGAGTAAATTTAAAACTTACCCTTTAACTCGTTCCATCTCCGTGCGGAAATTGCTTTTGAAAGTAGATCTTGATAGCCCTTAGCTGGAGAGAAAAAAACTTTAAAAGTTCCTTCAACTTCTTGCTCTGACAAAGGGGGAAACTTCACAACGTCGAATCGATTATAAATGGGATCTGGGAAGGGCTAAAATTCAGTTTCAAACTTGAGAAATGGTTAGTCTCTATAGCATTGGGTTATGCGGCTTTACAATTTGGTGGCTCAAATAGCGTAGTACGGCTACGGCTCTACGGCGTACGCTGCTACGGCGTAGAGGACAACATTTCAGACAGGAAAGGAAAGAGTTGACACTCACCTACGTGAGTGTCAACTCTTTCCTCGGTTATGCGATAATAATAAATAATGCTGGACATTTTCACACAGCATCATCTAGCCCCAAACTAAGCAGAGCTTGTATTATGGGAACTACATGACTGATATACTGCTTATATACATTTTCTTTGTAAATACATACATATTATACATAGAAAACACCCAGGCCCGATACAAATTTGCAGATCATACAAACATCTGTCCCGCGGCGAGATCGAACCCGCAACTTTCTGCATCACAGGCGGGCCTTCGCCCACTGCGTCACAGAGGTTGCCCATTTTGAAGGCATATGCAATCAATCAGTGTTCCAATAAGCAACGATGGCTTTGCAAAAACTTTCACGTGGAATGCTAACTGCTTGCAAAATGCGGGCATGTACTAAATGTAATGTTTAGACGTGCCTTTGACTACCCCCTACTTGGTGCCCTCAAAAATCTACTCACTGAGTATGCATCCAGTCGTGAGCGTGTTTTGTTTGTTTGTTTTTATATAAACTATATGAGAATAAAATATGAACTCCGCAGTACAAACAGCAACACAAAAAAAAAATCGGCAAATTTTTCCCAAAATTTTCCTCATGTAACAATTTTTCCATGAATAAATAAATTGTCAAAGGCTTCTCAAATTAGTTTAATTAAAAAACTGCAATAACGATACTCGTGCGCCGTATTTAAATGAGGGTAACACAATTAGGATATCAAATGAACTCCCTGCTGAAATGTAGGCTTGTCGATGTAGTATGAGCTCCAAAGCTGAAACATGACTCTGACAGAGCTCAATCCTACTAATATTATAAACGCGAAAGTTGGATGGATGTTTGTTAGGTACTCTTTCACGCAAAAACTACTGAACGGATTTTGATGAAACTTTACAGTAAAATAGCATATACATCAGAATAACATATAGGCTACTTTTTATCCGAGTACCACGCGAGCGAAGCCGTGGGCAGAAGCTAGTAAATTCATATTGTAGAACTAGAATTTTCACGTATCGTACTTTTGGTGAAGGGACTAAGTTTCGACGCATTCGGAGAGAGTAAGTGGTCGCGATGCTCCCCTCCGCATAGCATCTTGGACTTCGTACTGCCGTTCTGTTTTACAAAATGAATGATATAAATTACGAAACTATTATATAGAGATGGAAAAGAGCAGTAGTTTTTTCAAGGTTGTTTTTCTTAGCAAGTAAAGTATGATGAAATTTTTAAAACCACTATTTTTTATTACATTTCCGGGTCCATTGGACGTAAAAGTTTAATATGCATGATATTACGATCCTGATTTTACTGCGTTATATTATCTGTGGCACGTTTTATGAGCCGAAGCACCAATAAGAAATATCTAGTCCAATCTAAACTTTGAAAAATTTAAATTAATTAATTTTAAGAAAACTAAACCAAAACAAACACGCTGACGACATACATACACGAGGTACATACTCGTGAGTATATCTTTGAGGATACCAAGTAGAGGGTAGATAGTGGCACGTCCAAAAAAATATATTTTGCACATGCCCAAGTTTTACAAGAAGCATTGAACTTGACAGGTTGCAAGGTCATCCCCGCTTACTGGTCAGTTCCCGTCTTGCGACCGCCGAGCGTAGTCGCGGACAGTGTTTATGAGGAAGGACCTCTGAACGGTCAACGAAACGTCAGCAGGAGAATAGTAAAGTTCGTGTTATATAGTTTTTGTTTGGAATATTATCATTAAGGACAAAATATAAATTTATTCATACAACTATTTACAAGTAGGTACAAATACAAATACAAATATTTATTTCTTTTACTTATAGGTTAGTGATTACAGGGTGTGGAGTCTCCTTTTAAGCAATAATATGCTTGTATTAGGAAAACCCGCTCTTCTTTAACATTTTATAAATCATATTATAAGTTGTACCTAACAAACTAATTAATTGAACTAAAACTTAAATGCGCAATGTGTGTGTGTGTGTGTGTGTGTGTGTGTGTATGTGTGTGTGTGTGTGTGTGTGTGTGTGTGTGCGCGGGTGTGTGTGTGTGTGTGTGTGTGTGTGTGTGTGTGTGTGTGTGTGTGTGTGTGTGTGTGTGTGTGTGTGGAGTGTCTTTGTGTGACGGCTTGCTTGAAAATCTCAGTCTCTTAAGAGTGTGGGTGATGAAGGGGATCATTCCACTGTTGGTTGAGAGTGTTAGTTTATTACAATGTTATTGTGTGTACGATGTCCTCTATTTCGTTATAGCTTTTGGTCTTCAGCCAGTTGGTAAGGGTCTTTTTGCAGTTATAAATTGTTTGTGCATAAAGGTCTAAATTATTATCTATAATATTATAAATTTGAGATGATTGAGATATGTACTGTCTTTTTGCAAAGGATGTTTTAACCGTGGCCTTAGGGGCAGCATTTTTCTTTCTTCTATTCTTGGTTTGATCTTTTACAAAAAAGAGAGATTTATGTTTTTTTAGAAATATTTGAAGCACATATAGCTTTCTTACAGTTAGCAGACCAGATGATAGATAGAGGTTTTCTGTAGGAAATCTATATGGCTTAAAAAACATGACCTTTATTAAAGAACGCTGGGCCCTCTCTAGTTCTAAGAATTTCATTTTGGTTGCACCACCCCAGACCGGCAGGCAGTAACCTATTACTGATTGGGCTAGAGAGATATAGATTTGATTAAGTAGATTATTTGTGGCTACATGACGCAAGGTTTTAAAAGTCCATATTAATTTTCTGATCCTGTTCATAATTAGCTCTGTATGCGTGTGCCAAGATAGTCGCTGATCAATCATTATACCCAGGTATTTAGTGCTCTGTACTTTGTCTATTTTAATGCAGGAGCAGTTGGGATTTGAAATATTCATGCATTTATGAATTTTTATGTTAAAGTCATCTGGCGGCTGAGTACGGTCATACATAGAGAAACAAATGTAGTTAGTTTTTAAGGTATTTAGAGTTAGGAGATTGATGTTGAGCCATGCCGCTACCTTTATCAGACCAGATTCAGTAGACTTTCGGGCACAGTCCCATGTATTAGCTGCGAAAACCAAAACAGTATCGTCTGCGTAGGAGATAACATGCCCCCCTTCTATGTTCATGTTACAAAGATTATTTATGTAGATGAGGAAGAAAGTCGGGCCAAGAACACTGCCTTGTGGCACACCATACGATATGGTTTCCTCTAAACTAGTAAATCCTGATATTTTAACCCTTTGTTTTCGACCGGACAAATAATCTTTAAATAGTGAAAGTGGTAGGCCTCGGATACCGATACTTTCAAGCTTTCGCAAAAGAACAGGGACCGAAACCGTGTCAAAGGCTTTTTTTAAGTCGAGAAAAACGGCCAGACACTTACTCCCACTGTCCACTCTGTTAGTGACAGAAGAAGCAAGTGCAAGGATTGCATCTTCTGTTGATACACCTTGTCTAAAACCGAACTGTGATGGCGACAGTAGGTTAAACTTTTTCAGGTAACTGATCAGTCGCAAGTTAATTAGTCTTTCCAAAATCTTAGAGATGGATGGTAGGACTGAGATTGGTCTGTAGTTCGACATAGCAGCACTATCCCCACCCTTGTGTACAGCTGTTATTAGTGCTTCTTTCAGGGCTGTTGGAAAAATCCCCTGCTCAAAACATAGATTAGCTAAATGAGTTAATATAGGTACACATTGTTCGTGTGCAGCTTTGAGAAAGCCAGTTGGTATTTTGTCCCACCCGGGAGCACTTTCTGATTTTAGGCTCATTAGTATTTTTCTAACCTCATTGGGGTCTGTATTAAGGAGTACAAACGACGATGCTAGAGGACTTTCTTCCTCGTTGAGGTTAAGATTTTCCACTGCTATCTCCGGAGAACCTGACAATAAGATGTCATTAGCTAGAAGTTTACCTACGGAGCAAAAATACGTGTTCACCTTATTAACAGACTCTTGAGGAGTCATTTCTATTTCTAACAATTCTGTGCTTTGCGTTTTTTTTAGTTTTCGTTGTGTTATATAATTTATTGCATTCCAGTAGGTATATACAAAAAATACAGATGAAACAGCAAGCCACCTAAATACCGTTACAAACGATCTATAGATAGCTCAAGTGATCCAGATCACTACCAGATGGAAGCGTTTCCAAAATACTGGCCGCATTGTCACGCTGAATGGCAATGATAATGCGTTGACCCAGATAAGAGCTTATATGGTATATATGGAAAACGAGAGCTCGATTTGAATCCGTCCCTTATGCCACCACAGATGGAACGATCTTTTCCTTCACCGTTTTGAGCCTGTGCATATATTTTTGGGGTTGAAAAATCCATTGCCGCACGACCGGGTTCAGTCACAACCTCCAGATCGGAAGTCGGAGTACCGTCCACTAGGCCAACACGGCTCTTATAAGGACAATATATACGCTCATATAAGTCCAAGAAAATAAATCTACAATATAAATCCTAGTCCAAATCCGATTACCTTTTTGCGAGACGAGAGTTCTCATCAACGCAATAGGAAATTGAAAGGTCAAATATCGTAAGAGCTTGTCCCCGAAACTATTTATTTTTATGTTGCAGGAATCTTTTTTTGACGTCACTTATTTAGACAGAAACTTATTTCGCTCAGTCACTTGCACAAAAACATAAGTAACCAAATATGTTATGACAAGATCGCTTATTACTTTAGAAGTATAGTATCTACCAGCATTATTTTATTGCCATTATTTAGAGAATAAAATCCATTACTCGGTAGTGCATATGTCGATGGCGTAAATAGCGCTGTAATGTCAAAGTCAAAGTCAATAGGTTTTATTCATTGAAATCACAAGGATCATATAGAAACGTCAACTTAAAAACTACGTGAATTTAAAATTTGAATGTGAATTTACGCCGGTTCCTCACGCGCGAATCGCGTTTAGATAGGTAGATAGATATATCGTTTTTTATTCAACACATACGATACAGCACAGACAAACACAAATGAAAACAAAAGACAAACAATTATAAAAAAAACAGTCAATTACAGAAGAGTACAATATCGTGGTTGCTAACCAGTGCTAACGAGGACGTCTATGCTGCAATGGTAGGTATGAGTCGAAAAGGTCCTATCTTAGCTTATTGCTGCTCCGCCAAGACGAAGCAGCACTGATTTTCAGATAGGACCTAGGAAGTGAGGGGAAGTCCCTGATACAACCTAACCAATTTTTTACACTAATAAAATGGCAATCAAGCATACATGCTGCAATGGTAGGTATGAGTCGAAAAGGTCCTATCTTAGCTCATTGCTGCTCCGCCAAGGCGAAGCAGCGCTAATTTTCAGATAGGTCCTAGGAAGTGAGGGGAAGTCCCTGATACAGTCTAACCAGTTTTTTACACTAATAAAATGGCAATCAAGCATACATCCCATTTGTTAGTAAGCAGTTCCGTAACCTTTGGATGAGTGTAATATCAGAAGTATTATAATCATATATACTAATACTAATAATATTATAAAAGGATTTTTTTTTTGTTTTTAGTTACTTTGTTTGTATGTATCGAACAGGGTCCGAAACTACTGGACCAATTTTAACCATTTTTTCACCAAATGAAAGCTAAATTATCGGGAAGTAACAAAGACTATAATTTATTTAAATAAAAATAGAGATCCTTAAGAAAATTGGTAACATAGGCTATCATTTATTTTAAAAAAAAAAACAGAGATCTTTAAGAAAATTGCAATAATGTAACCCAAAGTAGCAAAATTTTGTCTATAAAATTCATTATTTGGCGTGCGCTGAGAATACTATTGATGATACATAAAAATGATGTACTACATGATTAAAGTACTCATTATTACCTACAAAAAAGTCTCCCAGGGAATTTATCTAACTATCATAGTTAAGTCACAATAACAGCTTTTGTGTTCTAAAATTTAATTAAATCGCCGGTAGAAACAAAATTTGGTTACATTCGTATCGTAGTATTAATTCTTACTAAAATAAATAGTTTTATCATCTAGATTATTTATGTATTATAAAATACTTTACTGTTACTTTTATCCCGATATTCCAACGGAATCGAAACTTACGCGAGTGAAACCGCAGGGCGCAGCTAATACAAAGTTCGTTTGAGAAACTTAACTTTATTTACTGTAGATATTTATAACTTATTTGTTTATACAAAACCTCGGCCTGCCTACCTATATGTTGCTAGCCCTTAGACAGGGTTCATGTGAGATATATCTATAAACACCGTTTACCATGTGAAAGCAATAAATGTATTTGTAGAGTATGTGTGTCACAGACACCCATACTTTACAAATCGGAACGCAGTAATCTGTACAAACCGGAACGCAGTAATCTCTACAAACCGGAACGCAGTAATCTCTACAAACCGGAACGCAGTAATCTCTACAAACCGGAACGCAGTAATCTCTACAAACCGGAACGCAGTAATCTCTACAAACCGGAACGCAGTAATCTCTACAAACCGGAACGCAGTAATCTCTACAAACCGGAACGCAGTAATCTCTACAAATCGGAACGCAGTAATCTCTACAAATCGGAACGCAGTAATCTCTACAAACCGGAACGCAGTAATCTCTATGGTAGTACTTCCACAAGGAGCCCTGCAACTTCGCAGAACCGACATTTGCTGATCAAGAAAAGTTCTTGAATGGCGATCACAAACAGAGCGTCAGAAGTGTTGAAGAGTCTTCTGACACTGCGGATGGCGCAGTGTTGGAAACCCTCCAACCAGTAGACCGATAACATTTCAAAGGTAGCAAGAAGTGAAGATGAATGAATGAATGAATGAATAAAGTAAAAAAAAAGCAAATTAAAAAATTCAATGGGCGGTCTTATCGCTTAGAAGCGCAAAGAATCAATATGCCTTAAGAAGTTGTTTGTCTGTTACAATTTTCTATGTAAAACGGGTGATCGGATTGTAGCGTTATTTTTCGCAATTGATGTCTTCATGGATTAAAAACAAATCAAATGTTTTTTTATTTAAAAAATGATTGTTCATATTGTAATAACGGGAATTCTCACGTTCTGCAATTTTCACTTTTTTTTTTTCTCCCTCCGCGTGTCGACCACTCACCCTGATAAAGACTCTCGGAATGAGTCGAAACTTAGTCGGTGCCGTCACCGATAGTGCAGTACGTGAAAATTCCTGTTTGTAAAAACAAGTTCACGATATTTTTTGGAATAAAAAAATGATTGTACAAACTTCTTACGAATAATTACTAAAAACTATAGGTAGGTAACTAAAACTAAACCATCTGATAACATATTAGCACAGGTAGAAAACAATCTTACCTATTTCCTTGTATTATGATAATACTAGCTTCTGCCCACTATTTCGCCCGCGTGGTGCTCGGATAAAATATGTTATACCTATGTGTTATTCTGATGTATAAGCTATATTACTGTAAAGTTTCATAAAAATCCGTTCCGTAGTTTTTGCGTGAAAGGGTAACAAACATCCATCCTCACAAACTTTCGCGTTTATAATAGTAGTAGGATTATATATATAGTTAAGTTACGACTGTTTTTAAAGAAGTTGTAGAGGTATAATTCTATAGCTTGGTGAACACGCAAATTTTTAAACCCCCTCTAGGTTTAAAAATTTGTGAAAAATTAACTCGTTTATAAGGTATTTGAAGATCGTCAGGAAGTAATTAAAATCACACTATTGCCATAGAATTAAAATTATCGTGGTTTGGTATCATTTTAGAATATAATTACGACTATACCACGTACTTTACTATTCTCCTGCTGACGTTTCGTTGACCGTTTAGAGGTCCTTCCTCATGCGCACCGTCCGCGACCACGCTCGACGGTCGTGAGACGGGAACGAAACGTCAGCAGGAGAATAGTAAAGTACGTGGTATAGTCGTAATTATATTCTAAAATCATACTATTGCCAGCTTGCTAACTCCGCTGTCATGTATTTATTCTCATATTATTAACATAAACCCTACTTGGCGCAATCCTGTACATTAGTATTAAAAAAAAATACTATAATAAAATGTTATTCATTGAAAAACTGCACGCTGCTGGGGTGAAGTGTGGTTTGACCTTTGCGCTGTTTTTCTGTTGCCGGGATTATACGTCCCGGATTACAGATGAGTCAATTTGTTAGTTTGACGATGGCGTCCGGGGTCGGAATCCTGTTTAGGAAATATATTTTTTGTGGTTATTTATTGGGTTCGATGAAGGTTTGAAGAATAATATGGCTTATATTGTAGCAGAAGTTTATTACGAACTCTACTTTAGCTTTTGTAGGTAATTGAATTTGATACATTTTTTTACATGTCGACCTCTGACGACCTCTGTGGTTCAATTCCCGCCACGGAGCAAATGTTTGTATCTGCAAATATTTGTCTCGGGTCTGGGTGTTTTCTATGTATAATATCTATGTATTTACAAAAAAAATGTATATAAGTAGTATATCAGTCATGTAGTTCCCATAATACAAGCTCTGCTTAGTTTAGGGCTAGATGATGCTGTGTGAAAATGTCCAGAATTATTTATTTATTTATGTACAGTCTTTTCCTAGGCTAGATCTAGTGCAGGGAACAGAGCTCAACCACGGTACATGTTCGAAAAATTACTGAAAGTACCTACTCGTTAAGTTATTTTTAAGTATTGATACTTACGGAAAACTAGTAGTTGGTCAGTGCATATAGCATTATTTTGTGTTAAGGCCTTTTTTGAAACTACTAAAAGTATTTATAGACTTTGTTTGAGTTGAGATTTTTCCTTACTAACTACACTAACTTCCGGTGCACCCTCTAAAATAGTTTACTGTTGATTGATAGTTTTTCAGTCGGTTAGCCACGTACCGTTTTTTCTGTAAAGTCCTACTAATATAATAAATGCGAAAATCTGTGTGTGCGTGAATGTTTGTTACCACGTATCTCCGTAACTACTAAACCGATTTTGATGAAATTTGTAATGTAGATAGTTTAGGATCTGGAATAACACATAGGCTAATCTAATTTTCGAAAATTGACCCCTAAGGGGGTTAAATAGGGCGGTAAAGTTTCAATGAAAAAAAAATTGATTCGCTCAAAACTCTGCACTAATAAACTTTAAAGTAAATAATGAAATACGTATTTTTTATTTTTTCAAAACTACCCTTTGGGGGTATGCAATTGAGTTCTAAACTTTGTATAAATTGTAATCCTTGATTCGATTCATTCAAAAGTTGGTGGACATAGTTTGAAGCCTGGAGCCGGTCATATGCTACTTTTATTGACATACCACGCGGGCGAAGCCGCGGGCAACAACTAGTTTGTAATAAAACTCTGTCTGATGTAATAAACAGAAAAACAGTTTTTTTGCCTTATCCATGCCTTGACAATTTCAGATTTGACAGGGTTTTGTTATATACTGTATAGGTAGAGTTACGGACAGCGATAAAAAATCTTACCACATACACCATGCTATTTTCGCCAACAACAACATTTTTATCTATGTCAGTAACAAAGCACTCATCTCACAAATCGCAGGCACAACTCACTAGCAGGTGCAGCGAGGGTCGTTCAGCTATAAAAGCGAGAAATGTTCTATAAGGTCGGATATACACGGACAGCTAGGTTGACGGTACGAACCGTCAATGTTTAGCAAATAATAATCAAGCTGATGTAATAGTTGAACTCTTTTATTATTATTTTAATGCACAACCCCGCCACTCTTACAATCTCTTCTTATCCTCTCTATCCAAAGGATGTCTTTAAACTTAATAATTGTACTTTAAAAAGATTTTATTATTATTTTAATGCACAACCCCGCCACTCTTACAATCTCTTCTTATCCTCTCTATCCAAAGGTTGTCTTTAAACTTAATAATTGAACTTTAAAAAGATTTTATTATTATTTTAATACACAACCCCGCCACTCTTACAATCTCTTCTTATCCTCTCTATCCAAAGGTTGTCTTTAAACTTAATAATTGAACTTTAAAAAAAAAATATTATTATTTTAATGCACAACCTTGCCACTCTTACAATCTCTTCTTATCCTCTCTATCCAAAGGTTGTCTTTAAACTTAATAATTGTACTTTAAAAAGTTTTTATTATTATTTTAATGCACAACCCGGCCACTCTTACAATCTCTTCTTATCCTCTCTATGCAAAACTTCAACTTAATTGTACTTTAAAAAGAACCAATAATTTTGTTAGTACCTCCAACTGCATTGTTGAGATGACGTGCCTTTATCGATGTGGGGAATGTTTCTTTTGGCATTAGTCACTGCTTAGATTGCTCAATGTCGGCTGTTTAAAGCTGTCCGTCTATGTCTAGCCTAAAGTGACGTCAGACATAATATTTTACGTGACTGAAGGTTGTTGCTGGAAATTGTTACGCAAATACTGAGAACAACTTTATGTAATGATGCCATTCATTTAGATTTCATCTTACCCTTTTGCTGAATGAGGCGAATGAGGGCGGCTGACTTAACTTTATTACAGTTTAAGACAAAAATAAATAACAAGTATTTTGCGTGTTGTTGGAAAATCCCGCGGCACGTTTGCGGTCGTACTCTAAAGTTAAATTACGTTAAAGGCCCAGTTAAACTATATATGTTTAAGTGGGCCTTTAACGTTATGTAACTTTAGAGTTGCTTTAGGTGGCCGTGGCGGTGGTGATCAAAGGAAAAAGTTTTTCAAATTTACCGCCATCGATAGATACCATCGCTTCGTTATATCCGCACAAGTTTGCGCGGGCCAAAACTGAATAGTTTTTTTAATTTCCCTCCACTGATTGCCGCTGCCGTATCAGTCACAAAGCCATGTCAAAAAGAAAAAATAACCTGTATAATATAGAAACACATGTCCCGCAGCGGTAATTGATTCAGCATCTCATTTATCTTAGCCGGATGCTCGCCCGACACTCTGCCGATATCGTAAAAACTCTGACATAAACACGGGGTTTCGATAATATGAATCGAAATTTATTTTAAATTTGCTTCTGCCCATGGCTTCGCCCACGTGGTACCCGGATAAAAAGTAGCCTATGTGTTATTCTGATGTATAAGCTATATTACTGTAAAGTTTCATCAAAATCCGTTCAGTAGTTTTTTCGTGAAAGAGTAACAAACATCCATCCTCACAAATTTCGCGTTTGTTATATTCGTAGGATTAAAAAGTAGTTGCAAATATATATTTTTTAAATTATTTTTCTATCTATTAATTTATCTACGTGTAGATAAATTGATAGAGTGTTCTTTGTCTGACAGTTTATCCTTGGCATCCTCAATATGACAACATATTAACACATCACCAGTCAGAGCAGTTACTGAATGACATGTGTCGCTAATAAACTCAGACGAGCCGTAAACGTCGTGTTTATTACGGTGAAACGACTTCATGATTACGACCTATTTACCATTGAATAGAATAGAACGGAATAGAGGGTTATTTTGTATCACATTTATCACAGTAGTTAATCACACGCATGAGTTTACACAAAGTAGAAACTACACCGCTGGCCACTTCAGAAACACATAGAATCCTCTTCATAAAAAGGTTGTCGCTTTTAAACGATAAAGCCGCCCATTGTACCTGCAATCTTAATGTGTTATTGTTTATTTTACAACGTGTACAATAAAGTATTTTCATTCATTCACAGTAGGTACATAAATACAATTGATATTAATAAACAAAAGTATAATTTACTTATACGAGTACTTTTGTTTTTAACGCTTCCGTCTGGCTATCCATAGATCGTTTGTAACGGTATTAAGATAGCAAGCTGTTTCATCTGTATTTTTTGTATTTACCTACTTGAATATAGTTGTATAAATAAATGTTTCATTTAGAAAATAATTACTATTTTATTGTACATTTAGCTTAGTAATAGTTTCCGTTTCAAGACCGTGCTCCTTTGGTCGCGGACGGTGCTCATGGGGAAGGGCCTCTAAACGTTCCAAGGACCCATAACTTTTATCAAGATAAAAGTTGACCTACAACGCAAATATAAAGTCTTGACAGAGCTTACTTATTTCGGCCTTTTGGAGTTGAGACTTTGGGTCCGTGGAGAACCGGGGCTCTTCGTAAAATTATTTCAGGACCGAAGGTCGAAGCGACGCGTGCCTAGAAATCTGATTATTATTGCCACGCTGTATGGCAATGCTGATGCGTTAAGCATTAGGATTGCCATACAGCGTGGCAATGCAGGCTGAATTTTGCCAATACTTACGTCTGCTAGTGATTTGGATCAGTTGACCTATCTATAGATCGTTTGCGATGGTCTATAGATAGTTAGCTGTTTCATCTGTATATTTTGTATATACCTACTTATAAATATTTGTATGAATAAATGTATTTAACCGACAACTGGAGACAATAAACACTAAATATGACATAACTAAACTAGGTATGCTAAACAAGAGCCATGTGCGCGGGTGATACGCCAACTTTTGATCCTAGGATCGTTGGGTTAAACCTAGTCGGGAATCAATGGCTTTTTCCACTCGAAAAATGATTGTGCTCAAAACGGTAAAGGAATATTATGTTATAAGAAACCGGAATGCCCTTGCCTTAGAACTAAAATAAAGAAGGAATTTGTCATAGTGTCAGTTGGTGTTCCGATAAGCGGCGATGGGCTTACAAAACTATCACGTGAAATTCTAACTACATGCAAAAACGCTGGCATTTTCCATTTATAATACTAGCTTCTGCCCACGGCTTCGCCCGCGTGGTACCCGAATAAATAGTAGCCTATGTGTTATTCTAATCTATAAGCTATGTAACTGTAAAGTTTCATCAAAATCCATTCAGTAGTTTTTGCGTGAAAGAGTAACAAACATCCATCCTCACAAACTTTCGCGTTTATAATAGTAATAGGATTTGGACATGCCTCTGACTACCGTCTTCTTAATATCCTCAGAGAGCTAAGCAACGAGCATGAATCTGAGGATTCATCATTGGAAATGCAATTGTAAGCGTAATCATATTGTTTTTAAATATGGCAGTCGAATTTGGCCAAAAGCTTTCGATATACTACAAAATAGGTTATATTTTAGCGACTTAAATTCATAATCTTGTTTATTGTTAAACCTACACGAAGAAAGCTGCTAAATGAAAAGTCCGTAAATTAAACCGTTCTAAAAAAACATTTTTCATCCGAACTCGGCTGCCGTTTTTACGGCAGCCGTCACATACGGCATTTACGTATGTGACGGCTCGTCACGTCATTTTGTCGTGACGAGCCGTCACATGTCGCGTAGACTGGGCGAGGCGTCTCTATTTTCCCTTTTTAACCGACTTCTCATACAGAACGAGTTTGCATTTTTATGCATAAAATTTGACAAAAAAACAAGTACTGCCCTGACTAATCGATTGACTGAGAAATCAACGCAGAGTATCGAAGAGCCTGGAGAACTGAAATTCAGAGGGTTCCTTTTTGGAGGGTTCCTTGTTCCGTATACGGCCCAACGGCACCCATACCCTTCAAATTGCGGGTCCTTCAAAACATAAAAATGCGAGTATTACTCCTTAGCAGTATACATAGTTATGGTGGTAGTACTTCTAAGGACGAGCTCTTCAAAAGTAGCTCTCAACCTATACTTTCTATCCTCAACCCCACTGAAAAGGTCAGAATAGGCCTGGAACGATGCAGTTCCTAATCAAATTCCCTAAGCAACGATCAATACAATCTCGTTCAAATAATACCGGTTATATTTCAAGACCCTTCGCAAATAGTGAAGCAGGAATAGAAAGGCATCCATAGTTTCGAAATAATACAGAAAGGCAGTATCCTATCACAACTCAGGTGCCTTTTGTACCGAGATAAGTAACTGTTCAATCGGATCACACAATGGAAAGGTCGGGCTTAGGCCTCGAGACTATTGGAACAATAGATATTTTATTCAGTCGTGTTAGATTCTGGTGCGGATATGGAGCAAATATCTTTATATGTATTTTGTGGATTCCACGAAGATGCGTTCGCAATAGATATATAGAACGTTTCAAAATATGATAAATTCTAAAAGGGTCCTTGAGTTTAGTAGGTAACATAACATCTCTTTGAAAAAGCTGCTTTTAAAAAAAATCAAAACACTCCTTGTTTTGATTTGTTTAAACTACGAAGTGAGGATTTATTGCGGCGTTTTTAATTTTATATTTATAAAAAAATATACATACTTTCTACTAATATTAAAAACGCGAAAGTTTGTGAGGATGGCTGTTTGTAACTCTTTCACACAAAAACTACTGAACGTATTTTCATGAAACTTTCCACTAATATAGCTTATAACATCAGAATATCATAGGCTACTTTTTATCTAGGTACTACGCGGGCGAAGCCGTGGGCAGAGGCTAGTTTACCATAAATTATGCACTCACCATTTATCTCTCAAACGGCTTATCCGACAGAAATGATTTCGGCATGTGATTCTAGGATGGTTTATAGATTTTATTGACATATAAGTCACTAGAGAGTGCTCCAATCGATACTAAAATATCCATTGGAAATTTACAAATTGTGTAAAAATTGGCTTGTTCATAAATAATATAAATAAATAAATAAATAATGCTGGACAATCCACACAGCATCATCTAGCCCCAAGCTAAGCAGAGCTTGTGTTATGGGTACTAGATGACTGATATACTTAATGCAATACATTACATAGATAGATATTATTTTATTATACATAGAAAATACCCAGAACACCCGGAACAAATATTTGCAGATCGTACAAACATTTGTCCCAATATGATGATACAAATAATTTATGTTCACTCCTTTGCGGATAACGGGGTTTCCCTTTCCCTTGGGATACCTTATAGCAATTTAGGTTTAAGCACAGGTCCCAGCTACAGTCGTAACCGAACTACCTCTCAATTTTCCTTAAAAAAAGTTAAAGTTTTGACAATTTTTCACAAAAAAATCCAATTGGGTTACGTTAGTAATTAGAACGGCTCTTGGATAAGCATAAAATATAAAATAAAATACATAAAATAAAATATACATAAAATAATATAATAATAATATAATATAATATAATAATAATATATAATATAATAATATACATAAAATCCAGGAACTGTATACCGTTATCGTATTGGTATTATTTGAAGGAATGAACTTCTTTCGGTTGACGATAATGATGTACCTCCACCATAGTTAAGATTCTACATGACCATGAATCAAATATCGCAAAATTTTAACCAAATTAAGTTCATTTTCCGTCACGTTATGTTACAGAACGTCGTCTACGAGACCCACATTTAAAATGCCATTTATAAAACAAGCACCCGCTTTAAAATTCTCTTCATTCTGAAATCACACAAAAGGTGCCCCAACTTTGCAATATTATTCTAAAATATGCCTAAAATAATGAGAAAATTCTAAAATATGCCTAAAATAAAATAAAAAATGACGTTGCTTTTTTGTCTAAAGTACATACGACCATACGGCACGTTTTTTTTTGTCTAACCTGTACTGGCACTTTTTATTGTAATGCATTGCATTGGCAACCTAATCAAATTCACAACTGATCGTTTCTTTTCAAAGCGAAATTCCTAAGATATGTTACCTGCTGAAATGTTAAAGCTGTAATTTGGCATGGATATACATACTAGCTTCTGCCGACGGCTTCGCCCGCGTGGTACCTGGATAAAAAATAGCCTATCTGTTATTCTGATGTATAAGCTATATTACTGTAAAGTTTCATCAAAATCCGTTTAGTAGTTTTTGTGTGAAAGAGGAACAAACATCCTCACAAACTTTCACGTTTATAATATTAGTAGGATTAATCACGCCGACAAAGTAATATAATAAGAATATTTTTTTGCTTATCTCCCCTTTACGTAAGTCTGGGATGAATTTTGGAGTAGATAGGTCTATCAAAAATATTGCTGGTGTGTGAAAACCATTTTTAAATTCAGAGATTCGCAAAATATTAAGCAATTTTTTGTTGGAGTCAAGTATTAACAATATTTTGCCAGCAAGTTGGTTCGCCAACGCCTCTGAAAACTCACATAATTGAGCGGGCTTTAGAAATAACTACCATGTGTTTTTGTGGTACCAAGGTCCTCATAGATCTTGATACCCACGACACAGAGAATCCTAATGTGGGGTCAGTACTATGTATGTGGGTGTTTATTACTAGTTACTACCCACGGCTTTGCCCGCGTGGTACTCGGATAGCTCTTACCGTTAAGGCAACGTTCGTAAAAAACGCATTCGCTCGACTATTTTTACGTCAACTTACGTTGCAAAATTAGTCTCCACGAAAAGCCCTTTTATTTTAACGAGATAGTGGCCTCGATTCTGTACACTAACTAAACTAAATTTAAACTGTCGCTCTCGTTTCTGACAGTGTACGCAAGAAAGAGATGGTAAGAATTTTACTGCTGTCTGCTGCTGTCAAATCAGTTTACGTGACTTTCTTCGTGTTTATAGTCAGCAGGTTTTGAAACCACGTCTAAATTTGTATGGACTAATTTGACAGCACTCAAATTGTAGTTATCTCTTTCTTGCTTGCAATATTAGTGAAAGAGAGCGACAGTTTAAATTTAGTTTAGTTAGTGTGCTACAGAAACGAGGCCAATATATAGTTCATGTTCACCTTCAAGGGACATTCTAAATATTGGTGAAAGATTTTTAATCGGATGAGTAGTTGCGGAGTTTACCCCTACATACAAACTTACGAACTTTATAATCCTACTATCCTACTAATATTATAAAAGTGAAAGTTTGTGAGGTTGTTTGTTCCTCTTTCACGCAAAAACTACTGAACGGATTTTGATGAAACTTTACAGTAATATAGCTTATATATCAGAATAACACATAGGCTACTTTATATCCGAGTACCACGCGGGCGAAGCCGTGGGCAGAAGCTAGTATTAACATAGATTAGTAGTTATAGATTTTATTATCTCGTTGAAGTCTGATAAATCCGTGCCTTGCCTTGCCGTAGATACGCTGTCTCTATGCTAACAGAGACGCCCGGGGCACTACATAACTAATTCACGGTGACTTGATGAACTGGGACCGAGAGCACGAATAATGTATTATGACGTCATCTTTCTTGGCCAATTTCGGGCGGCCTGATGAGCGGCAATAGCGTTCTGACCTGTATACTCTAGCTGAAGTGTTTTAAGATGGAATTTGAGACGGGGTATTTCAGGCTGAATTTTCAGTGTGAAATTCGGAAGCATGTACATCAGTAACTATTAGTCAAAAATTACATTGCGGCACGAACATGACATGACATCCTATTACTATTATAAATGCGAAGGTTTGTGAGGATGGATGTGTGTTACTCTTTCACGTAAAAACTACTGAACGGATTTTAATGAAACTTTACAGTAATATACCTTATACATCAGAATAACACATAGGCTTCTTTTTATCCGGGAACCACGCGGGCGAAGCCGTGGGCCGGAGCTAGTAAAGTGATAAGCGTTTGATTGTATGTAGCACATTAAAGATAAATACTTTAAAAAAATAGGTACAACAAGGAATTTTTATATCACGCACGAAGAGGTTATATGCAGTGAGGGCATAAGATTGGAAGATTGTTAAGCTCATTATACGTAGCATATTATGGGTAAATACTATTAAACTTACAAGAAGGAATTTTCATACTATGCACGAAGAGATTACGTGCGGTGACTTCATGAAATTGATAAACTCTTATTTCAAACAAGCTAGGTACCCGTTCGTAAGATTCGCTCGACCGTTTTTCCGTAGGCTTATCTTGCAAAATTGGTCTCCATGATAAGCGCTTTGATTTTTGTGCATATAGAACATTAAAGAGAATACTGTAAAAAACTACGACAAGGTATTTTACCATTGAGAGGGAATTACATACCTACGTACCAAAATGCGAATTATATTATTTTAGAGGATAAAATCTAGACTGTGCTCAAAAACACAATAAATACAAATAGTCGGTTGGTTTTAACTTGAAAAATGTAGTTTATAATAAGATAAATATTGTTGGTCATTTTTCACACAGAATCATCTAGCCCTAAAATAAGCAAAGTATTTAAAGAAAGTGGCGATCACATTAGGCCTATAACGGCCGCAGTGATACCAAAGCCACTAAAAGAAAAAAAAGCATGTGTTATAGAAACTACATGACTGATATTACTACTTATATACTTTTTTTATGACAACATAAGTTTTATACATATAAAACACCCGAGACAAACATGCGTCTCAGGCGGGCCTTCGCCCACTTCGCCACACAGGTTGTCAATAATAAAATTATGTCACACTTGAGCTAAAGGATAAGCTTAAGCAAAGAGCTTCAAGTTAAGTCTTGAAGGCGAACAAAACTCTAAATAGTTAGGTATTTATCAGCGTACCCACAAACTGATAAAGGCATACCTATTTGTTATTTTATTAGTCACAGGCGACGACTTCACCGATTTCGGGAAAATCGAACCCAAGCAAAATGGGCCGTTGAACCAGCGAGCGATAAAAGATTTATACTGTGGCGGTATCTTCAATATTCCGTATTTACTACTGTGTTTGTGGGTGAATCCATTAATTCAGCAGTGTTGCCAGCCCAATGAATCCAAATTAAATATAAAAACCTTTATTACCAACTCAATAACACAGCCGGCTCGATTTACCGCTCAAACAAAGAAAGTTTTAATACGCGAACCGACGTTTAAATAAATTGCATTGTAAATAAAACGGTTATGAACTGAACATTTTTAATTGAATTGTTCATATTGTCGGCTAGCTAACAACACCGCTCTAGTCGAAATTTTGCGGTTATGGCATTTTTATGCCATTGGATAGATCTTTTCACTGCGCTTCTGTTCACCAATACAAACATTGCATTTCAACCAATCACAGTTTTAATTTCAGCGTTAGCGATTTCAATTTTGTGGACTTGTGCGGAGTTCATAAAACAGTTTTTTGGTTCTCCTGAAAAGTTAGGATAATCAATTTACACGGTGTTGTTAGCTAGCTGACGATATTACCTACTAGCAGTTTGGCAAAAACTGAGATCTCACAAAGTACTGTTTTTAGCTGACAACCGAAATCCTCATAGTTCAAACCTCCTAACGATAAAATCATTTGATCGTAAGGAGGTTTTAAAACGATTAAACATTCTGTATACTACACACACTTTCCACTATACACAAAGATTATTTGGAAGAGATTGCTTTTTAGCATTAAGTTCGCGTATGTACTACTATTTTGTGCAATAAAGACATATATTTATCTATCTTTATAAATCTTAAACGAACTTATAAGTTTTCATTTTATTAGATTTACCTAATTACTTAGCAAGTTTCAAGTTTGATGAAGAAACGCTATGGCAGTTACCGTCAGACAAACAAACATACATAGACACATATGTAAATACAAATATATGAATGAATGAAAATACTTTATTTTACACTTTAAGGAATGAACAACACATAAAAATCAAAGGTGCAATGGGCGGGCTTATCGCTTAAAAAGATCTCTTCCTGACAATCTTTAGATTGTTTGGTGATTTTTGATACATATTTGCATAGATACATAATACACCCGTACATACATACAAACACCAGATTTCCCAAGCAGACTTGGAGAACTTTGTTCTCTTCGCACGATCAATAAGTTTGAACGATTAGTTTTTACAAAACAAAAGAAAACTTTTTTTCGTTTTTGTTTTTTTTATTCCAAAAAACGCTTAATTCAACACGTGCACACAAACAATAATCTGTCGAGGGCTGCGACTCCAATTTTCCGCACTTTTGACACTGCAATATCTATTCATGAGTTTCGGTGACATGTACGACACTAGCAATTTTAATGTCACACAAAAATGAAGTCTATTACATAGCGATACGGTCGCTAGGTGTATCAACGTTGATGTGAATAATACCTTTGCAAGCGGATAGGGTTGGCTGAAGTTAGTTCAAAGTTCAAATGGTAGAGTTATATGAAAATAACAAACATTATTTGAGAATATTATTACTACTTTAAATACGTACTTTACTATTCTCGTTTCGACGTTTCGTTGACCGTGTAGAGGTCCTTTCTCATGAGCACCGACCGCAACCACACTCGACGGTCGTGAGACGGCAACTTCAAATACGTATAGTCGTAATAATATTCTAAATGATACCAAACCACGATAATTTCAATTCTATAACAAATCATGTTTCCTGATTCATTCTTTGACTTGCTAAACAGTTTTGTTTTACCGTAGGCTATAGACGCTTGCAAAACTTGAGGTATCACTAAAAAAGGAGAAAAATATTCTTGATTTAGTGTAAAAAAGAATAAGACTAGAACTAGTGACCAGCCCGCTTAGTATGAGCACGCAAGACAACGTTCTGTCTACGAAAGAGTATACAAAAACTATTTCTGTCACCTATTCTGTCAAACAAAGGAGAGTGGCAAAATATTTTTTGTCTTCTCGGCGGTAGACAAAACCGTTGTCTAAAGTCTTCATGCTAAGCAGGCATCTATAAACTTATTTTTCTTGCCCCTGTCCCACATTACGTGGGATCGTTACAACATGTGTTTTTCTTCCACAGACCTCTATCAGCCGTCATTTCAGTATTCACTTCTTTCTTAACCATATCATCCTTAACACAATCCATCCATATTTTCTTTGATCGATTCCTCTTATAGCTAATATCTAACACTCTTCTCGTTATATGACTTTCTTCCCTACACATAACATACCTTTACGACGCTGACCTTTTACTCCTCAACTTTTTCGTCACTAGCGCACTTTCAAACTTCCCCTGATAAACTAAATTCTTAGTTTTTTTACTTAAAAACGGGATATTTACCATGATTTGTAAGTTTGAATGTTTCCCGATATTTCGGCACAGTTGCCTGTACCATGATCACGAGAGGACCATGTTAGTTTCAAAAGTTATCATATCTTAGTGTCCAGCTATCGACATGGATGATATTATACAAATACCTCTTCATGACAACCTTTGAAAACAAAATGTTTTTTTTTATTAAAAGTTGTTGCAACAATAATCTTTAATACGTAGCAACCCTATGATATCTTTTTAAGCCATGACGTGACAGAAATCGTGTTCATGTTAATTTAACAGTTACAAATTCAGTTTTCTATGACTATAAAATAGTTCTAAATCATAGGGCTGTCACAAGTGGAATAACTTTACTAAAAGTAGGAAAATGCACGCTATTTTTGTGTAAATTACAGAAATGAAACTTTTGTTAGGAAAATTGAATTTCAGATAATATAACTACTTTGTTAACATGTTCAACAGTCTGATATCCATCTTTTGGGGCTTGTCTTCAAAACATGTATACCTGATTTCGGTTTTTTTTTTCAAAATAAAATGATGGTTTCTGTATTCATCCATTATAGATAATCTTTTTTTCATGTATAAAGTGACAATGGCGAAGTTGAAATCTACAAATCTGTTTTTGCAAGAAACATGAAAATTTGATGTTCGCTCTTATTAAAAAATAGTGTTACTATGGAATAACTTGAAAATAACGAAGTCTAGTTGCCATCATGTTAGTTTTTGGACATACATCCACAGGCTGTTAATCACTAAACCTTTTATTGTGCAGTCGGGTAAAAAGGGATGCCATCAGTTTTGATACATGGTGTACATACACCTAAAAAAAATAACTCACTAAAAACATAGCATGTTATTTGAAAACTTATAATTTATAGAAGGACCTTAGACGTAAAAAGAATACCGTATGCCTGATTCGACGACCTCTGTGGTGCAGTGGGTGAAGGCCCACCTGAGACGCAGAAGGTTGCGGGTTCGATTCTCGCCGCGGGAAAATGTTTGTATCTGCAAATATTTGTCTCGGGTCTGGGTTTTTTCTATGTATAGTATATATGTATTTACAAGAAAAAGTATATATGTAGTATATCAGTCATTCAGTTCCCATAATACAAGATCTGCTTAGTTTGGGGCTAGATGATGCTGTGTGAATATGTCCAGCATTATTATTATTTCTATTTTAAAATTTGATTGATTCGTGCTGAAAATGTACATCAGCTTCATCATCAGGTCTTAAATCATGGTACCTGCAGGGAAGTAAATGGACCCTGTCAGGGCACTGCAGCCTTTGGGACGTCTTTTTTACTCGTTCTTTAGCGTAAAAAATACCTTCTGAGTTGTCGAATAAATTTTACAAAAGGTATATTTTACAAACGACGCTTTGACAGCTTCAGGAACACATCAGCAGGGCTCTTTAGACTCATATCAATATTTTATCACATAATAAAACATCTCAATTTATCGTCACGATGTGGCATGTAATCGCCCATTTTGTGGCAAAGATCCCTAAAATGAGAATTTAACTGCAGTGATATATATATGGTTACACGTGATTAAGGGCAAAGCTTCGTTTATTCACGTTATTTTTTATAAACTTGACCGTTTTTGTCAGCATTGTATCTTTATAGTATTTTCTAAGACATAATTGATAAGCATTCTATTTCATATAAGGTTAATAATTAATCCTACTAATATTATAAACGCGAAAGTTTGTGAGGATGGATGTTTGTTACTCGTTCACGCAAAAACTACTGAACGGATTTTAATGAAACTTTACAGTAATATAGCTTATACATCAGAATAGCACATAGGCTACTTTTTATCCAGACACCACGCGGGCGAAGCCGTGAGCAGAAGCTAGTATTTACTAAAGCAGATTTTGGTAACAGATTTCTTAAAAAAAATAAGTCATGTCGAAGTCTGCTTTGGACTCTATGAGATTTCTTCTGTACATATACAATAATCACTTTATGCTTACTTTATTAACCCGGACTATTTATGAAGCCATGTTGGCCTAGTGGGCGGTACCCCAACTTTCGATATTATCGTGGGTTCGAACCCGGTCGTGCACCAATGGATATTCCGATCGAAAAATGTATGTGCGCATTACTGTCATGTCATAGAACCGAAAATTCGAAGGCAGGGCTATCGGTTAGTGTTCCAATAAACGGCGACCTGTCACGTGGAATGGTAACGCGAGTTGCAAAACTCGAGTACGTGCTATACCTATGTATTTTTTGGATGTGCCTCTGACTACCCCATTTTTGGTCAGAACATCCAGAAACACTCCGTAAACAAGAAATTTACGGTTTAATTCAGATACAATTCCCTTAATGCTGGTAATGTTCTGAATACGATCTTAAATAATCCTTAATGTGAAAAGTTTTGTACTTATGCGAAGTTTGCTGGAGAGATAATAAATTCAAAAAGAAAACACCTAAAATTAAATATGGAGAGAAGTTATTATTTCTATATTTAAAAAGTTACGCAAGTCAAAGCTGGGTATACTTTGCTGAAGATAGAAACGAGATGGCAAAGTTCCGTGACAGACCAACTATTACTGAATAAATCATTTTAAGGTTTGCTGGAAGAAAACTCTTTTTAGGGTTAAGTTTTTAAGGCATGTACAAAGGTACATGCCTTACCTAATATATTGTTTTATGTTTCTGTGTTATATCTGTGTACAATAAATTATAAGATCATCTAGTTCGATTGCCACAACTATATAGCTTAAGTGTGTGGAAGGATCATCAAATAAAAACCAAGCAGAGTTTGTTGCCTGATTTTTTAAGGCTTGGTCGCATGCGAGGAATCGGCGTAAATTCAATTTAAAATTCAATATTCACGTAGTTTTTAGCTGACGTTTCTATAATCCTACTACTATTATAAACGTGAAAGTTTGTGAGGATGGATGTTTGTTACTCTTTCACGCAAAAACTAAACGGATTTTGATGAAACTTTACAGTAATATAGCTTATACATCAGAATAACACATAAGCTACTTCTTATCCGGGTAACACGCGGGCAAATCCGTGGATAGAAGCTAGTATAAAATATGATCCGTGTGATTTAAATGAATAAAAAGCTATTGACTTCGACTTAGTAGGAGTTCTAAGGTTAATGTACGAGTAGGATTTAGTGATAAGCGTATATCGGATGTCAGGCCATCAAACCCAATCCCACACCGCAGATGTTTACTTGAAAACATCAGCTTTTGTGACGTCACAGCTCGCTAAATAGGTAGCCTAAAGTGCGTGGGGTAATTTAGATCAGTTTTTATTAATAAAAATAAATAAAAAAATAATGCTGGAATTTTATAAATATAACTTTGTAAACTATCATGGTTTAGAACATAATTTTTAATAAAAAAAGGTCGAACTCATAAATTTTGGCAAATATCCCGTTTTTTGTAAAAAAGTATAAATAGTTTTTGTTTTAATTATCCCAACATCCTATTTCTGGATCATCAAGTAAGCAACCAAATTTGTTTGTTTTGTTTTCATTTTTTTTTTAAATTTCATGCCCACAATATTAAAACAAATAAAAGTATAATATTGTTTTTATGTTGTGCCAAATAAGTGTTTCTTATTTAATTTCATTTATTCCATTTTCAAATGTATTTACTATCAGAGCTGCAACTCTGAGCGTGTGATTACCACTTATTTAATTCAATAATTGGTCATTTTGAAAATCAAATAAAATAATTGGGCGCTAGATTATTTACGCGTCTAAAACGGAGTTTATTACAAGTAGGATGCCATCCGATATTATAAAATAACCCTCCACAAATGGACCAGTTATTAAAAGACCCGTTTGTGGTATCAATCGTAGAGTCGACAAACGCATGGTCGGTTTGACAAATTGCCCGTGCACGCCGCCATTTCGTCTTTATTGCGCGGCGTGGCTTGGTCATCGAAGTTAGGGACTTTGCAGACTGGCTTTTATTACATTAGGTACTTTACGTTTCTTTTTTTATACCACCAAACAAGCATACACCTGTTGGTAAGTTACCATAGCCTATGGCTGCTTGCAACACCAAAGGCATCGCTGTATAAAAGAGGACAGAACACGATAAAGTAATAAATTTACAAGGAATTGATGTAAATTGATGTACTAATTCGGGTCTAGATAATCTGGTTACCTTGGTGCTCGTATTCCTTATAAGTACCCATGATGCCCATGGGGCTAGGTCCTATGTTAATGTTTAAAAAATAAATAAAAATAATGTTAAACAATAATGCACTGCAGTATGAATGCATGAATTGCTGAAAATGACTGTACTTAAATTATAGTAAACAAACTCTTTTTAGGGTTAAGCTCGCCTTTGTCATTTAATTCTGCCTTTTGTAAGTGTTTATTTGTGTGTACAATAAAGAATAAAGAATGAAGAGTATAGTATCAACCACAGTTTAGTATTTGCGGTTAATTTACTATATAAGTTATCTACAAATAATACATTTTTCGCGATTAAACGAAAAGTAAAAAACACATACACTTTTACGCCTAATAGCTGTATATAGTTAAATGAGCATGGCAAGTAAAAACATCCCTATTCATCTAGCAATTCAATGAGGTACCAAGTTGTGTGTTACTTACGTGGGTACAGAAGTTACTAATAAAAAGAGATCAGGCAGATGAGATCAGTGAAGAATAATGAACTCAACTATTACATCTTGACGGGAATACGGAAAATTACCACTAAAACTGTTAGCTAGAACAATAATAACAAGAAATAACAGGTGCTATATGACGGCACGTGCGTGGGTGAAGCTATAGACGGCTCTCTACCCCCGTCTCCGGGTATAGGATCCATCTTCTAGGGTACTCAGGCAAACCAGTAAAATACAGCTCATACAAGTTTATTGAAGAAAACAGCTTAACAACTAGGTACACTATTCTTGAGGTAGCTGTCTGGCGCTCCCAAGCAAAGTAAAGCGCCCGCTCGCAACGACTCTATCCTCGAGTGGGGGTAGAAAGCGACACTAGCGCCACCACTCTGCGTTCACTGTACTTTTTAATAATCAAGCGACATACTAGCTATATCAAACGAGGTACAGTAAAGTCAAGTAACCGTTTTAAATCATTCCTAATTTCTTACTAAACTTAATATTACGACATACATATATATATTTTATACGCTTGGAACTACGACTACGCTTGGAAAGTTAGTTCTTTCAAAATGTTACCTCACGTGCATTGTCCATTACATACAGACATACATACCTCTTGTCTAAAGTTAGAGCATTAACATGATATATCGTTGGTTAGATCCGGCCATATTGAAAATTGCCGCTCGCTTAGCTGAGCCGAAAAACTTCTTAGTTTTTATTGATATGGCCTTCTGGGGATCGAACGGGCTACCCTTAGAAACTTCAAGCTATTAACTAAGCAAGTTTAGATAGGACGCCTTTACCAACTGTATTGTTCTTAGAAAATGTGTAGAAAACAAGTGTTTGGATAGTTTTAGGTACTGAGGGCTTAAAAGGTTGTTTCATTTAATGTGTTAAGTGATCGTGACACAAGCTACGCTTTATATCACAAAATCCACTTTGTAACAAAACGGAGGATGGTATCACCCACGCAGAGGCTCCACCGTGCGTAGCCTCTGCGTGGGTGATACCTTTCTTAAGGGTACCGTTATTAACAACCAGACACGCAACAAATATCCGTAGAATAGGTGTTCCTCATGGACCAATCAGTTTACATACACCACTAGTTGTGTCCAAACACTTACTTTTCCTTTCGCTAACGCAAATTTATCAAGGTAAAACTTGGCAGTTGTCACGTGACATTTCCGCAGCTAATGTCATTCTTATACAAATTAATCTTTCCGCAGGCGTTAACGACAACAGAAAGTGGTATTTGTCTAGACCCCTGGTGAAGGTAAATAGCGCGCTGATCTTCCGTCCTGTCCGATTATAAGTAGCAGATAGATTCGATATAAAACTAACAGTTTCTTATCCAGGTACTTATAAAAGCTTAATGAATAATAGTTCAATACATTCATTTAATATTTTTTTACAAACTTAGAAGTATGTGAGTAAACACGTCTCAGGCGGGCTTTCGCCCACAGCGCCACATGCAGAGGTGGTTAATGAGAGGTCAATAAGAGGTTGTTAGCTTGAACTCACTCCGCAAAATATGTAAATATTTGTTTCACAGCGGGAATGGGAATACCTCTTGCATTTCAGCCGGCTAGGTCGCCTGATATGTTTACTACGAGTTAAGCACATCACGGAACAAGGGTGTTTGTGTTACGAATTTCCGCTGCCAAGTCGTAAGTTCAGACGTACAACGTTTATTACCTAACAAGCTGTTGCTAGCGGCTTTGCACGTATTGAGTCGAGTTTAAAAAAACCCATACTTCCATACAAACATTTAACCCCAATTTTCCCTGAAAGCCAAAAACCCTGAAATACGTCATCATTTATTTATGATGAGCAGCAATGAGACAATTAGACAATTTCAATTTTCAAATTCCTACTTTAAAAAGTATACTCCCATACAAACTCCCAACTTTCACTCCCATTTCCCCCCTAAAATGACAAAATCCAAAAACCATGAAACATTACAATGTTTATTTTATGCTCAGTAGTTGTAACTCAAATTTTCATGTTTCTAACTTCAAATAACAAAGACTTTCATACAAATGTCATCCCCCCATTCCCCCCCCTTAAAGTAGAATCTTTTTTTTAACAATCTTTTCTTAGCTGAAGCTTACATCATATGTAAATAAACTATGTTCCGATTTCAGCTTTTTACACTTAGTAGTTTTGGTTGTACGTTAATAGATCCATCAGTCAGTCAGTGGCTTATTGACTGATGGATCTATTTACGCAAATAACTGACTGACTGAATTAATCTATTCAGTCAGTCAGTCAGAACAAACGATTTTATAAATATAGATTGAGTCTGCGAATAAACTCAATGGGAATCTGGTGAGGTTCTGTCTCTAGGAGGCTGAGACACAAGAGATCATCGATTCCCGCTGCGGGACAAATATTTGCATGTTCTGCAAGTATTTATTCTGGGTTTTGTGGTTCCACGGTACTTTTAGTTCCTGATACACATGATACTGGGAATCCTAGTGTGAGGCCAGGACTATAATAATGTTTTTGTCTGTTAAGTGTTTTGTTATTTTTTTATTTTATTTGATTTTAATTGTTACTTACAATAAATTATTAAATGTAATATGCATGTAATTATGTACAACTCATATTAATGAGTACTTATACATTTACTGTGTAAGTACCTCTTTCAACTTTCAATACGTCTTGCATCTAGGGCATGCATTTTTAAATGTCTTAACCCTTAAGCTGTGGCGTAAACTGATCGTCATTTCTCTAATTCGTAAAAACAGGGTCGTCACCTTTATAGAACATTTATCATCATCATCAATAGCCTATAAACCTCCAAGAGTACCATGACGAACGGTCCTGAGCCATTTCCATCCACCGAATTTCAGTAACCCTTACGATATCATCGGCCTATATGACCTGAGGATTTTTAGTATCCCTATAATGTCAATTTAGGTTAGGTCGATCGGTCTTATCGCTAAAATACAGACATACCTTCTTACTATACCTAGTATTTGAATAACCTACTTATTATTATATCGTACTAGGGCTAGCTGGTATATTTTTGAAAGTGTAAGTAAATAAACGATCTTTTTTTATTTATTTTTTAAATCAATCTCCTTTGTCTACGAGTTTGAGCAGAATTTCGTATTATTACACCTTGATATAAAATATGTGCCTTCAACCGCATTTCGTAATCAAAATATACTTCTTGAGCTGGTTACCTACTGAACACGTCTGCTTTTGAACACGATAGTTAAATAACAAAAATAGATTCCTTCTTAAAACAATTATTTCAATTTCTACCGACTGATTCGAAGGTACTTGCGTCTTCACAATTTTATATGGTTTAATTTTTTTACCCGCTATGCAAAAGCCAGTCACTATACTGGCTTATCGAGATTTCTTAGTTTTTAGTATGTTGGTCAATATTAAAGGCAAGCATTAACTTATAAACTACGTGGATTTAAATTTTTATAGTGAAATTAGGTACGCCGATTCCTCGAGAGCGACAAAGCCTATACCACTGTTTCTCAAAGTGGGCGATAACGCCCCCTTGTGGGCAGTGGAGGCCTTCAGGGGTCGGTAGAAGGCCCTTGAAGATATTGGGGGACTAAGGCGGTCTAGAGGGGAAAGCATAGGTTGTTATTTTTAAAAACTTTGGGGTGCGCTTAAAGTGGGCGATGGGCAAAACAAATTTGAGTACCTATACGAATCAATTAGGCAATAAACTCTGCTTGATTCTTTATTGATTATTCAGCTATACTATAATGTCATGCCAATCGAACAAGGTGAACTTATTAATTGAGAAAAAGCATAAGTCAAAGAAATTAATGGAGTCTAAAAAGTACCAAGCAAATCTCATAAGACAACAAATCTAAAGTATGAATCTACGAATGGGAAAATCTGTTACCATTCTACTCAAAAACATGATTTTACAAGATATCAAGAAAAACTGAAACTTAACGTGATATTCTTAGAAATTAATTCCATTTCCCAAAGGTGAGCGGAAGTTTTGTCAGCATTTTTACCGTTCGTAGAAAATTCTTCAGAGCGTACCAAGTCGAACTGATTGAGCGAATGATGGAGATTTGAGTGTTCGCTCAATTTTGCAAATCGACCCGTCTAATTGGAGTGGGGTCATTGAGGTACCTCTTACCTACCGAAGGCCCTTTGGAGTTTAGCTAAAGTATTTCAGATTCTGACATCACTATTTATTTGTTTGAAGTAATTAAAACGGGTAGCAATAATCACATACCATTGAAAAAGTTCATAAATTTCACTTCCAACGGTTTTCTAGATTTTTTCGTGGCTGTAAAAAACATATAAACATGCTCATGGCTATAATAATTCTCATGATGAGGATTGAGTATGGATCTGAGGATGTACTTCAGATCCATACTCAGTACGCAGATCCTTGAGTATACCAAGTAGTGGGTAGAGTAGTCAGAGGCACGCTCAAACGTTTGGCACATAGCAACATTTTACATAAGAATTAGCATTCCACGTGACAGGTTGCAATCCTATCGTCGCTTTATTGGAACACTAACCTGTGGAACAGGATTTCGATCTTTTGGTTCTCGGGCATGCCAGTTTCCTCGCGATGTTTTCCTTTGCCGTTTTGAGCACGTGTTAATCCAATGAAAAAATCCATTGGTGCACGTCTGGGTCCGAAGCCGCAACCATATGATCAGAGTGCTCCAAACAACATGGCTCTTCGGTATTAAAGAACCTTCCTAAATCTAACACACTAAGACCCGAATTCATAGTCAAATAGGGGCTCCCCTAGGGCTGTTCAGGCGCTAAGTAAAAAAAGTGCGAATTTAATCTTTATGTACCCAGCCATAAGGCAAATGCTGAATGATGGATTTTGGGGGACTGTTCAACCCCCGACTATGAATTCAGGCTTAAGATAACACACAGGGATGTCGTGGGTATCAGGACTACGATTTCCATGATACCACAACACCAGACCCGAAACAAATATCTACAGAACATGCAAACTTTTGTCCTGCTGCGAGAATCGAACCCGCATCTATTGCGTCTTAGCCGGCTCGCCACCGAGTTCGTCCTCTTTGAAAGTAACCAAAAATAGAAGTAGTGTGGTGAAAAGATTCGATGGAAAGAGAGCCTTAAATGAACAATGCTAACATTAGATATAGAGCCAGAGTAAATTCTTAAGGAATTTAATTTGTAAGGGCACGGAGGCCGTTTATCCCTCCGTTCAGATTCCCTCACTAAATGGGCGCCTTGTTTCATTTGTAGATATTTAATGAGGCATAGTTTCACTCGCTTTTATCAAAAGATAGGTATATAGAAAATACTATATTGCACACCAATTATTTCAGTTTATATAAGTACTGAATGTTATAAAATGTTCTATCTGTAAAAAACATGAAAGTAGGCATTTGTTCACATACACGTGAAATGAAGAAACGTTAACATAAAACGTTTCTTCATTTCACATTTTGATTAAGATAAACAAAATGCTGGACATTTTTAAACAGCATCATCTAGCCCCAACCTAAGCAGATCTTCTATTATGGGAACTACATGATGGACATACTACTTATATAATTTCTTTTTCTAAATTCCACTCATATTATAAACGCGAAAGTTTGTGAGGATGGATGTTTGTTACTCTTTCACGCAAAAACTACTGAACGGAGTTTAATGAAACTTTACAGTAATACAGCTTATACATCAGAATAACATGTACTTAGGCTGCTTTTTAACCAGGTACCACGCAGGCGAAGCCGTGGGCAGAAGCTAGTACATACATATTACACACAGAAAACATCCAGACACCGAGATAAATATTTGCAGATCATACAAACACTTGTCCCGCGGCGGGAATTGACCCCGCAACCTTCTACGTCTAGCGAGCCATAGAAGCCGTATGGCTTGATATGATTTTAAAAAAAACACGCTCTCGACTATTCCCCATGATGGACAATTTCATACACAGTGAGTAGATCTTATAGGATAATAGATAGGGGGTAGTAGGGCACGTTCATACCCTACATAAGGCACATGCCTGCGTTACGCAAGTAGTTTGCGTTCCACGTGACAGTTTACAAACCCATCGCCGCAAGAGCATTGCATATGAACGAATAAAAACTACTATGAATTAGACAGAATTCTGCACAAATTGCCTACGAAGCGTGGAACCGTACTCATAGGCGTAATTTATAGCACTTTTTTCTTACCCGCGACGTTAGGAGCACGTTTATGCGTTTGACGTATGAGATTGTTTATTTGTTGGTCTGATACCATTTATCTTCGAAACGGCAAATCGGATTGTAATAGATTTGATAGCCTTAGTATCTAAGGGGGCTGGAAACGATGAAAGAAAAACATGTCAGAGGTTTTTTTTCTATGTAGAATATATATTATTTACAAAAAAAATATGGTAGAATATCAGTCATGTAGTTAGTTAGTTTGGGGCGAGATGATGCTGTGTGAAAATGTCAGAAAAAAAACGTGTCCCTCACAACGATAGGAGCCTATTTTTAACCGACTTAAAAAAGGAGGAGGTTCTCAATTCGGTTGTATGGTTTTTCTAGAGAGATTGTTTGTTTGTCTGTGACCTTTTATCTCCGAAATGGCTTATCAGGTTTGAATGCAGTTTCTAGCAATCGTTTTTTATGCCTTAAAGGATGGTGATAGGTTTTGTAACCTCGAATCACTATGTGGCGCTGCGGTATATGAATAAAACAAGTGATTTTTCAAAAAAATACTTGGATTTTCGGTTAGTTTATATAAACAAGACCATTTTTTTCAGGAAAAATAAAAACTGACTTTAAATACCCGGTTTATTGATAAAAAAGTACAATAAAATTCATCCCCCATTTTTCAGCCTTAGTGTTTTTTTTCATTTTTTTATAAAAAAATATATGGGATCACTCTTACATCAAGATTACCCATACTACCCATAAAAACAGAATCAATAAAATCACACAATTAGCAAAGACTAGCTTCTACCCACGGCTTCGCCCGCGTGGTACCCGGATAAAAAGTAGCCTACGTGTTATTTTGATGTATAAGCTATATTACTGTAAAGTTTCATCAAAATCCGTTTAGTAGTATTACAAACAAGAGAGAGAGTGAAAGAGTAACAAACATCCATCCTCACAAACTTTCGCGTTTATAATATTAGCAGGATATGTATACCTATACACAAAAAAAACAGACAAATTGAGAGCCTCCTCATTTGATAAAGTCGTTTAAAAGATTAAAAAGAAACCCTTCCATCAAGAGTTCTTAATTTCTTCACCTTTAAGGTAAAGTAAGTAACGTTAACACATTTCACTCCATATTTTATTTGTTTAACTAAAAACTAACTGAAAGCACTACAATACAAAGTACTTAATTACTTGTTAGAAGGCACTGAATGAATTACGAAACTTTCTACTCAAACAGCTCTTACATAAAGAAGCTACTTTATTTATCTACAAATTGATTGAACTCGGGTTAATTCCTGTTTGAAATACGGTAGTTTTGTTGTGTAGTAAGTAATCTAGCTCGATAGTGCATCATATTTTTTTCTAATACAGCCTATAGTCACATATCCTTGTGTGGAGTCTTGAGTCAAGAACCTCAAACTAGGATTCCCTGTAACGTGAGTATCAGAAACTACGAGTACCGTGGTACCACAACAACCAGAACCAAAACATCAAAAAAATTGTCCCACTGCGTGCTTTTGAAGACACCGTTTTAATGCTTGCATTGCTGGGTTCTGCTATGAATGGTCCAATAATAACCAGGTATAATATTTTCCACTTTCAACGATCCTTAAGAGGCCTGCGTAAGATGATATTGCCAAACCAAAATAATACCTTAATAATTTGTAATTAGAGCTTATTTTCACCATATTATGTTATTATTTGCATTCGAATAGTATTTATCTACGTACCTTGCTATATATTTTTTCAAAATATTTACCTAAAATGAAATGTAAACGAATCGCATTTTGGATATTTTTACGTCATGCATGACATGTTTTCTTCTTATTTGTTTCGTATTAAAAATAACAATACCTTACGTATCGTTTGGTTAGGTACATAGATTATATTGTCTAGTTACAGAATAACAACACAATGTGAAAGAGACAACAAGTTTTCATTCATCTTTTTTGGTATTACGGAAAACCACCAAATTTATAACAAATTCTGAACGGCTAATATTGCTATCGCGCAACCACGGGCGGGCCTGCATCAGTTAAAAAAACGCCGGATCCTTAAGTAAATATTATACTTAGTTCACTCTTATTAAAGTTTTCATACCTTTAGTTTTCGGGTGTAAATTAATGGTAGGCTATATAAGTACAATATTAGACTATTTAACTTTGTCTTAATGGCGGAGTACGCATCAGAAAAACCCTTGATGTTGCAGATGCCTATATATACTTGTACAGCTTATATTATACTATCTGGAATAGTATAGTCAGTATGCCTTTTTGGCCACCAAGAGATATATATGTATGTATGTAAATGGACTCTCTTTTCCGCATTCAATCTCAAAATTGGTACTAACTCCGCCCAGAAGCACAGAATATTCCTGGGATCTTCTCAGGCTTCGCAAAATGTCCTTGAATTTTTGACGATTTGTTTGCGATCAGTTGCTGCGCCCGCGCATTTCAGGGTTACGTGGGTAGCTGTTTCTTTTTCAGTTAGACAGCCTCTGCAGAGTTTATCGGTAGCTCCAATGCAGTAAAGATATTTCTTTAAGGGTCAATGCCCATACCATCGTGGGGACCCCATGTCTCCACAATCCCACGGTAAGGGAAGTGGCAGAAAGAGGAATGGAATCTAACCATCTGTTAGAGTTTCCGATCATCTTCTCCAAGAGACAGAAAACAAAACTTCAGTGCCAGAAGGTATTACGTATCGCAAACTGTGCATTTTCATTTTGATAACAAGCGTCTTCATGACTTTGGTTCCGATAGTAATGTTATTCTGAATTTATGAATAGTATCCGGAACTTGGCTGTAATTTTATTTTATCTCCTACCCATCTTCGAGTAAATGTCTCGAAGAATTTAACCGTAAACTTCACTGTTCAAACGTATTTTTCCTTTAAGGAAATAGGTGGTTCATAATGTGCCACTATGGGAGAAGTATAAATACGAGTATGACCAATAAGTGTTTTAGGTACAATTTCCGACATTTCATAACTTCAATTTTCGGCAATTAAGAAAAAAAAGGAATAAATACATTTAACAGAAAGAATAAAGTAAAACAACTATTGGTAATAGTTTATTGTTTCTGTAAAAAAGGTGTATGTACTGTACTGCCGTTAAAAAAGTATGTTGCTGTTGTTTTTAAACAGTCTAGAGAGATTTATAAACAGAAGGCGAAAGACGAACATTTGGAGTCCGTAGGTATAATATGGCGCTCAGTGTGAAACTTCAATGAATACAATTTAATAAATGGTGCCAGAAAACTCAACATAAAGTTGGAATTTGAGCCAAGACTTTGTTGCTGATGATGATTGCTGGAGTTTAATATACGAGAAGGCTCTCCATGGATAAGTAGATAGTATATGGGACCGTATTCCATCAAAATTTGGTTAAATTATATACACGTCTAGGTATGTTACTGCCATGATAATGTAAGCATTACGTTTCGCACGGCATTTTAGCCGACCCACCTTGTCGTTAGACGGCAGTCCTCGTGATTTATGAGAAGCGGGACACATCTCAGTGTTTCGGTTATATCTACTCCTCGGAACGAATGTGAGGGTAGCCATGCGTTACGTGGCTACATCACAAAACATGTTGTACCTTCTATTTAATTACCTTATAAGTAACTAGTGATAAGTTATACTATTTTATTACGTACTAGCTGTTGCCAGCGGCTTTGCAAACGTGGAGTCGTGTTTTAAGAAAAATCATACTCCCATAGACACTTTCACACCAATTTGCCCCCCCCTTAAAATGTTAAAATCCAAAAACACTGAAACACTCCATTATTTATCCTGCTTTATATAGTGTTAAGTTTCTGTATAAGTAATAATATTTTATGGATTTTTATAATCTGAAATAAATGAATAATAATAATTATTATTATACTTAAGTAGTACCTAACACTTAGTAACCTTAAAATCCAAACAAAATCCGAAAATCCTGACACCCGACTCCATTTATTTCAGCTCATTTGTTGTAATTCATATTTTCATGTTTCTAACTTCAAAGAACAAAGACTTTCATACAAAGTTCACCCCTCTCCCTCCCCCAGTTCCCCCCTTGAAGTGGAAATATTCGAAAATCATTTCTAAGCACATGCTTTCTTTATAAAATAAACCTATGTTCCAAGTTTCAGCTTTCTAGACTTAGTAGTTTTGGTTGTGCGTTGATAGATCAGTCAGTCAGTCAGGACAAACGATTTTATAAGTATGTTAGTTTCTAAGGTATTTATGTTATGGGCATGACATCATTTTCATGTTTGTTAATTTCTTGTCTGCAATAATATTTTCTCCAGCCTCTTAATATCACTAACAAAATGGTAACGGGGTAAATACTCATTTGAACAGGCTTGGAAATGTCTTTTGAAAACACAACCTTCGAACATTTGATTGTTGGGCAAGCCGGGTTCTTCACGATGTTTTCTATCACCGATCCGAGCACAAGATAAAATGGCTTGCTGACGTTTTATAGGTAATATAACAGTATTTATAAAATTTATAGATTTTGGATATGATCGATTGCGTATGAAAAACTTCCATTCATCAATAGCTGGGGACAATTTGCGATTTCTATTTTCGATATTTCGGAGTTCTAATCGTCTCATTCCCATAGCCATTACACTAGAGTGATTTGTAAGTTGAATTTTTACTTAGACGTCAATACGAATTCAGTTCAAGTTGCCAAATGTTCCATTAGAACCATTAGCGGTTCTACCGCAGTATAATAACGAACAACCGATTAGTGTCCACTCAGCCGAAGAGCATTCCTAAAGTGGGTGGATCTATTGGTGAACCGGCCGGTGCCAGCGGGCTATAAAATAGGCTCGCCTTGTAAGAATACATTTTTAACCAACTTCAAAAATAGGAATTCATAATTATTATAAGTTTAACGGGTCTTTATCGCGTTTACGTTTTTTATTATTTTCCCGACGTTTCAAATGTATTGCAACAGCCGTGGTCACGGGATGACTGGAGTATACGGAGCTACCGTCGAGAAATAAAGGCAGTACCGGCAACTACCCTCATTTCATCTTCGGAATCAGAAAAGTCCATGTTCACATTACGGCACACTACACTAACCGTATCACCGCACTGCACAATTGGTTCGCGACGCGAACACCTGTTTATCACGGGATTCCAGGACGCAAAGAGTCTATAGCCGTCTTCACGATTAAAATTTGGGTACTTCTTTATTTCAATCGCTTCACGAACCATTCTCTTACAATATTGGCGTTCACTGGATAGCACCTTAGGGTCATGAAGCTCGATCCAATGGTTTGGTCATGAGTCCACAAAGACGCGATAAAGACCCGTTAATTATTATTATTCATTTATTTCAGATTATAAAAATCCATACAATATTAATACTTATACATAAACTTAACACTATACATTGAACTTATAATAATTATGTTATCTAATCGCGAAAGTTTGAAAAATACAATAGGAATTCATTCACACAGTCTTTTAATGTTTGTTTGGTACTTGATATCTTCGCCAATTATTAACCGATTTTGATAATTATTTTGTTGTATAGAAAATGATCCCTAAGTGGTCTTATATTTTTTTTTTCCTGAGGGATTCCCACTTTTCCTGTATAACTCAAAAAACAACATCTTATCGAATGACGATACGACGAAACATTTTTTGTGGGCTATTTTACTTTTGTTTTTTATTCGAAAGAGTGAGCATAATAGCATAAGCACGTGAGAAAGTCGGTTTTTTGACATTTAATGTCTCATATTATACCAGCCTCTGCCCACGGCTTCGCCGCGTGGTACCCGGATAAAAAAGCTTACCTATATGTTATTCTGATGTATAAGCTATATTACTGTAAACTTTCATCAAAATCCGTTCACTATTTAAATACCGTTGCAAACGATCTATAGATAGCTCAACTGATCCAGATCACTTACAGACAGAAGCGTTCCCAAAATACTGGCCGCATTGCCACGATGAATGGCAATGCTAATGCGTTGACCTTGATAAGAGCCAGCTCGCTGGTCAAGCGTCGCTTAGGTAGGTTTATGTAATCGTGTTTATTTTATCCTAAATCTTATTTTTCCAAACTCTTTTCTCGCACTATGTAAAGGAAGAACATTCGAAAATACTTTCTTTGAATATACCATCATATATTCAGGTATCTAGGTTTGATTAAGACTCTCTTATCTCTCAGCCGGCCAATCAGTCAGGCAGGTCTAAAGAAAACAATTTTATTTACCAAATATACAATATGGGGTATTTGTATTGTTTAAGTAGGTACTCAAGTACTTATGGAACTTAAGTAACTGGAGACTCCGAATACGGAATGACGGTACTTCCATAGTTTCCACAAGAAGATAAATATGTTTGAATCGGTCTACCGTGCGAAGGAAATAGTGTGGGTTATTTATTTTGTCTCTCTTATTTTGTCAACTCTTAACTCTTATTTTGTCAACATGGCATAAATTCAGCTTATTTATTACATGCGACGACTGTAGTCCTTATATGCGTTTATCCTTATTACGCAGTTCCTTAAAATCAATTTGTACGAGTAGGTAAAACTTTAGAAAGTTTTAGAAGGTTTGAACTCCACACAGAGGGCGTTGAAATACACAATGGAAACTCGGGAGTTTCCAAGTTTTTTAAACAAACAAATAAATAAACTTACAACAAACCCATACATAGTCCTAACACTAGGATTCCTTGTGTTGGTATCAGAAACTACGAGTACCGTGGTACCAGAAAACCAAAACCTGAAACAAATATCCCACATTCATCAAAGGTATACTATATATTCAGATGATAAAAACTCTTGGGATTTAAAATGCTTTAACTCGATAAAAAATGTAGGCATTGTTTTGTAAAAGGATCATCAAAAAGAATAACCAGCCTTGTTTTCTCGCCTTTCTTTCCTGGTTTGGTCGCGGAGGCACAGGCAGTAGATAAAAACGACGTTTCAAATCGTCATCCTTGTGATTTTAATGAATAAATTAATTTATTTTGAGATTTTGTCACGCAGCGGTAATCGAACCCGTAAAAATTCACGTGTCTATATTATCCATGAGAATTTTACATTTCTGTCACTCTACATTAAAACATCGAAGATCGAATCTAGATATACTACGTTGCTTCACACTGTAGCATTTTAAGAGCGATTGGAAGAGATGTAAAATACTCTACGTTTTATGCTCATTTACATTTTGCAAGTTTGCAAGCTGCAGGTTACGAGTTGGTTTTGTAGCCAGTGATCAGACACAGAAGCAAAATTTAGTAATGTCATTATTCAGGGTTTCCCGAGAGAATTAGGGGCGTACCTTACCCCTTCTGTATAAGTAGAAAACATATATTAATGATTAATAGGTAGGGATTAAAAGATATGTATTTCGTTTTATAAGGTTAGTTTTTAAGACGGGGTGGGCTGATAAGTATTTCCTTACCTTGTGCGCCGTAAAAAAAAATTTTACACAACACGATAGTTTTTTAAGATTAAAATATAGATTGTTAAACCAACAGAAGTTTTGATGCTGTCTTGGTATCTACAAAAAAATATTCATATTCATTTATTCATGCTCAAATATACATCAGCTTAGGTGTTACATCAAAGTAGCTGCGTAGGGGAGTACATGGACCCTGTAAGGGCGCTGAAAGTTCAGTCAATATTTATTTAAAATGAGATAATACTAATAACAAAATCGTAATTATAAATGTCAAATAATACGTAAAAAAATCTTACTTTATAAATTGATCTAAAATAACCTATCTACCTACTTATTCCTACCATGCATGTCAATATCACAAAGTACTCCGTTAAAAACTTTGGCCTTTCATACGATTCATTCTACAACAACATATTTTTTACATTATTTAACTCAAGTATCACATTAAAATAAATATCGACTAGAGTTTTATGTTCGAAGAAATTGATGGTAAAAAAAATCTTCTAATAAGAGATATTTTTATGCGCAACCATAATGTACTGACATTTTAGGTGATTTTAATCTTATTTGGTACTAACGTCAGTTGCCACCTTCTTTACAAATTAGGTTGTCTAGTAGAAAATGTGTTAATATAAGTCCAACTGTTACTATATTTTTAAAATGACAACCAATAAAGAATTAAGTTTTTTTTTTTTTTGCCCAAACGTGTTTTCAACCGTCTATTACAGCGCCTCCTAGCAACTGGTTCTGTGCAGATAAACAAACAAAAATAAAAATCCTCAAAAAAGGAGGAGTTTCTCATTTGAGCTGTATTTTTTTACGAAGATGAAGTGGATTTTCGTCTAATAGTTTGAAATGCCTATGCTTCATTAACAACACTCCAAATGGAGTGGAGAATTAGATGTCTTCATTCAAAGACTGCATAAGAACTCTTTAGTAATATACGTCAAGGCCACGTGAAAGGAACTGTCAGACCGTGCTCAAGATACCTCGATAAGGGAGACAAGCTATATGTTTAGTTCACTAATAACACAGTACAAGTTTTTAACTGAACCAGTAAACCAACTTCATACAAACGCTCGTTATTACGCACACACACAGACGCGCACTACTACTGGACTTTAGCAAGCCGAAAATCCATAGTTAGGACCGTAGGCGTCTTCAGACAGATATAAGTGTCTTCAGACGGCCGACACCATAACTACATGACATCCACAAAATGAACCAGTCGTTAACCACACATGAGATTGCTACATGCTACAAAAAAGCGCACGTATTCCCCTCCTTCTGGAATGAGGGGATCTCCGTCAGTCATTATAAATGTCTGTTGCTGAAAAAATACAATAAAATCTTACAAAAACTATGATGACAATAAAATAACTTTATTGCTCTGTTAGAGCTTAGACATTTACATGCAGAAAGAGACCTGGTTCAATTATTGCTTTACCTAATAAATTATTTACTGTGACTATCGCATATACATAGTATGTATTTTAGTAAGTAGGCTAAACATATGTGTTTAGGGTCTAACATGCGGCAGGGTTGGCCGGGTAAGCATCTAGTAGGTCGTATACTAGTAAGTCGTAGATGATGTTCGGAGTTTCGAGATTTCCGCCTGATCAGATTGATTTCCAAATAAATTTTCATTCATTGTGCATCATTTTTTTTATCTCTGTGGTACTTTTAGGTCAGTGACCACATTTGTAATATCGTGTTATCGTGCGCACGTAATGTCGGCACCGGCAGCTTCGGCCATTTTAACGCGTGTCTAAAACCGCCCATACTTTTGTTCCATATACGAGACGAAAAACATACATAAGTGCGTTAAAATGTCACAAATATTGACCCGGCTTATGTAAATTTTATTCATTATTTACTTGGCCAGTTAAATAAATTATCTTGCGTTGTTCTGGGCATAGAGACAAGAGCTACCGTTTGAAAAAGTGGGACGGACATTATAAATTCAAATAAAAATTTAAATGTTTTCCATTCAACAAAATTCCATCCCATCCCAGAGACAAAAGAATCGGGACCAAATTGAGGCTTATACATTTTCGACATAATAAAAGACAATGAAAATACCCACGAAATGCTCTAAACATTTTTTCGAAGGTTTGCAAAACACAATTGGAGGCCCAGCGCTGTTGGCATGGCAACAACCTCCCCGCACATTCTACAAGGTCGCTGATTAGAGGAACATCTAGTCGGCTCAGTACCATAGTCTGGTACCAACACGGGTACCAACATAACGACATTTAACGACAGCCTTGCGACTACTATCGTTTTGGAGTTAAAGTTAACTTCTATTATAATATTTTATTAAAATAAATAATAATTCCAATTATTTGACAAATTTAGTATCGAATCCCTTTGAAACTAACATAAATGCTGCTAATGTAAATTAGATAAACTACTTTGAATTAGGAATGACAGGTTCTCAAATAGGACGACTATGTATAGAATCCAAGGGACCGATGACATTTTAAATGTTGCGAAAAGTATGTGGATGGAGGCAGCCCCAGAACCATCGTGCTGCTCTATAGGGGAAGCTTAGGCAATGAACTAACTTCTATAGGCAATGACAATAAAACCTTTGCATTAAAACCCCTGAATTGTCTAAAACAGTTTACAATTCCATAGGTAAGTTCAAAGTATATGGTTAGTATCAGATTGAAGCGGCCATTCATGAATAATTTTGAAGTCTGGGACCACGGTACTTGACCGTGTATGTACTTGCAATGGGCTGATGGGTAGGTATAATTTATGGGCATAATAATTGTTCTAACAGAGCTTCTGCTTTTTGATACCTTGTCGGTCTCTGATTTTATCGAAGTAAACATTTTCCTTAGAATAATAATTTGAACGTTAGTTATTCTACATGGTGTCCCGGAAAACGTATACCTACTAAACCCGAACGGGGAGTTTCAATCCATGAAAATGAGCATTTGTATGGGTACAGTTCTAAGGAATTAGATTTCCATTACAAAAACTTTATTCGACTTCTCATTTCATATCTCGTATTACATTCGGTTTCGTAGATAAATCCACACAAAAAAAATGAGTGGGGTCAGGTCCGGGGAACGTGGCGGACAAGTCGCTGTGGAAATGTCACGTGACTGCTGTTAGCGTGAAAGGAAAACTAAGCATGAGGTATTTGTCTAGACCCCAGGCCGGTACCTGGCCTGGGGTCTCTCTTTGTTAAGCTTTGTTATGAATAGTTAGTTTTTATGAAACAATTGACAACCTCGGTGGCGTGGCGGGCGAGACGTTAGACGTAAGAGACGGATTCGATTCCCGCTGCGGGACAAATGTTCTGCGGATATTTATTTACGGTTTTTGGTATTACGGCACTCTTAGTTCCCGATACCCATGACAGGAACACTCAGGCAATAGATAAAACCGACGTTTCAAAGTGATCCTTGTGATTTTAATGATTATATGAATTTTGACTTTGACTCAGTTGTACAGAACGGAATTTACATTCCATTTTGATCTCTAAAAAATTGCAGATAATACCTGCGATATTGAAGCGAAAGGGTAGTAAATCATCGCCATTTACATAAAAAAGTTAGATAGCTTTAAAATGCAAAAATGAAAACGTTAAAATATAGACATTATAACATTTTCTTGCTTAAACGAATTGCCAGAACCCTGCACTGCCGTGAAAATAGCGTAACTAACCCAGTTATTCGGCCGGGGACAAAGGAGGTACATTATTCAAAAGGTTGATTCTTACAACTTTTGAAAACGTACGATAAAGGGTAAAGTTTAAATTTTAACAAGAACCCTAAACTTCCACGTTAGTGGTAAGAAATTCTACGAATTTAAAGGTGTTTTTACAAACTATATGTTTTCAAGGAAGTCTAACATATGTTTTTCGCAGTACTTATATAGTATATTTTAAAAAGGACTTACATTTGTTGCTTGCTGCGATCACTAAAAACATCATTGAACTAATAATAATGATAAGTTTCATCCTTTATTAAGATTCAGCTTTTCAATGTTCTAGTTTAAATATTACAAAATATTACAAAAATGTATAAGGACAGAACATACACATTTTTTGTATTTAAATTTATTTTTGAAAATGGTAATCGCTGGATTTATGCGTCGGTACGTTTGTAAACAAGAAGAAATTTTAAAAAATTGGCTTTGCCGCAATATCTCTATAAATTTTATTATAATAGGTACATATTATTTTTCTTTTTTCGCAATCTCAGTGAAAAATTATGAATGAAGAGTATTTAACTCGATACTAGAACCCATTCATACTTGATTTTATAGCAAACAAACCTAAACATCTCGTATGTTTTCGTATAAATTGGATGAATATCTGGATTTTTGTTGCTAATAATCTCTGTAACGGCTTTACCGATTTCAATGAAATTTGGGACAAATAGGTGCAGATCGTGACTTAGAAACAAAGGCTAAATGTATCTAAAAACCACGCGGGCGAAACCGTGAGCAGAGGCTAGTTTCAAGATTTTATTTCATCCCTAAAATTCAACCTCGGCGGCTAATTCATAAAAAGTTTTAGGCTAGTTTCATATAAAGGTGAATTCGTTCAAATGTAAAACTCCGAATTCTGTCTCACTTTTTCACTGAAAGCGATTCGATCTTCAAGGGTTAAGTCAGGTGTAAGTAACTGCTGATATTATGCTGAAGACTTTTTTGTAAGATATTGAAAAAAATGTGAAAAAGAAGAGTTGCTCGATTTCTTCTCCTTTATACTTTAGTATAATTGGTGATGTTTTCGTAAAACCAATTACCTTTAGTCTCATACCAGGTATACAGGGTGTAATGAGACTACTACCAAAAACTGAAACAGTGCAGAGGCCATGATCATATCTTTTTGGTTAACCAACGTTGGGTAATAAAATAAAATGGCTGGACATTTTTACATAGCGTGATCTCGCCCCAAAGTAAGCAGAGCTTGTATTATGGGAACTACATGATTGATATACTACTTATATACTTTTTTTTGTAAATACATACATATTATACATAGAAAAACACCCAGATTTGAGACAAATATTTGCAGATCTTACAAACATTTGCCCCGTGACAGGAATCGAACCCGCAACCTGCGTCTCAGGCGGACCTTCGCCCATTAGGCCACAGAATTTGTCAAACAACTCAACTTGTACATGGTGTTACTTTTTTGTGTTTCATTTCACACAGTACCACCCATGCTGGAGTATTAATGCAGGATTCAAATAACAAGTACATCCCAATTGGTGGTCGCAACAGTGCAACTTCAGGTATTTGCCGCGTCTTTCATGACCATTGGTCAGCATAATTTTTGCAAACGTTATGATCTTTCAGTGCGGATCGTCAGAAGACATCCAACCATTTAAAAGTTATCCGCAGGAGCCCGCACGATGTTCTGCGAACTGTAATAATGAGAGATTCAATTTAAACTTTTTAATTCGTCGTTTTGTTGTTTACAGAGTTTGAGCAACAAGTCGAGAGGTTAATTAGTGTTAAAAAGTTAAACAGATTTCCAAGGGTTTAGAGATATTTTGCAATGCTGGCTGGGCCGGAAGACTTAAGTGGTTGGCTAATGTAAATAAACTAGTAAATTTTGAAAAGAAAAGCTTGGGAAGATAGTTTGTTTATATGCAACAATAATATTTCTTTTTATAATCCTTTAACGAGAATGTGTTGACAGTAAAATGAGTTGTCAAAGGCAAATTTGGAGCTGGATATTTTTAATGAATTATGTAAATTTATTGAAGCACTTAAAGACATCCTCCATTTTAACGGGGGATTAGATGCTCATACATAGTAGCGTCTTGAGCCCTAAGGTCCATTGAATAGGTAGGTAGTAGATAGGTTGTTGTAATTTCATAGGTTGTCGTAGGCTGTTGTATTTGAATATGATGTAAGTTTGTGTTAATTATGTTTTAATTTCTTATATTTCTAATTTTATTTTATACAATTTTGACGATGCAATTGCAGATGACTTAGATGCCTATTGTTTTTTTTAATGTTTTGTAATTTTTTTTGTAAATTTGACTTGTCCAGGAATGCGTAATGTGTCAAAGGATGTGAATAAATGAAATGAAAAGTTGTTTGTCCGCTCAACACTGTTACTTATTTTATTGTTTTGATGTGCGCACATAATTTATGTTCCTAACCAGATCAAAACAATATTTTAGATACATATATTTTTTTTTTATGTTTGTAACGTGTAATGTGTGCCTAAATAAATAAACAAAAAAAAATAAAAAACAAACCAGACAACGCAGTGTCCATACCTCCTTTCCTCTGTGTCCCCTGTGTCTTTGTACGAAATTAAATGCTCCTATTCAATGACCCGATGCTATCTTAAAAGGTTACGGAAAGACGGCAGATAGAGATAGTTCAAGATTGCTTGTCATGATACTCTTTGTAAGTCAGTAGTTTTCTACAGACTGGTGATAATTTACCTACCCTATCTCCCACACTAATCCTAACTGCGCTGGGAACGGCGATACGCGCACTTCATAGACATAACCCAATACCGCTACCCGCTCCGCGAACGTGACTCGCAAGGACACAGGCTTTATTGTACTTATTCTGTTAATTGAACATCTTAAATTTACCTGGACAATCCCGTTAATGAGCTGTTTTAATGTATGCTAAAATAATTTACCTGTGTTACTTATTTGTACTGCAATTGGTGAGTTATCAGTTACATGCGTACCAGTCATTTTTATCTCTAAAGAAAAAATCAATTACAAAATTTACTTTTATCAGTCCGCCTAATGATGTTAAAGAAAGACCATTTCGAAATTCAATCCTTAGCTAGAGGGAGCAGGAAAAATGTGAATTTTGTGAGTAGAAAAACGTAGACAACGTCACGGGTGTTCCACTAGTCCAACATAAATTGAATTGAGAAGTATGAAGGCATCTGTCAGAAACATCATCCACATATGTTGAAGGTAGAAAATGCTTTGAATACAAATTGAGGTACTTTACATTATGATGAACCCTGTATGAATCCTGAAAATTCTATTCAGTTTTAGGTAAATTTTGTAATTTTTCCAAGCATTCACTTACTTGTTCTCTGTTACCTTTTTTGGCTCCCGAAGTTTTATTTGAAATAAAACTCGAAGAATACTTGAAATATTAAAGGGTAAATTGGTTGAACTAGAAATTCCCGCAGATTTGAGTTATTTTTGCATTTCTGGGAGATTTGGTGCCTGAAAAGTGGAAAATGGTTTTTATGAGGTATTCAATGTTCCGTAAAAATTATAACTACCACATCTGCATTACTTTGTTCATTTATCTTCGTTGTATTTCACAAAAGTCTTATAATTCGTCCAAGCTACGGATGACGGTATAACATAACCTCCAAAGCACAGAAATGCTCAGTGTAGTCAATGTATCTACCTAATCTATCTAATAGGTGCCTTATTTTAACATAAAATAAAATAATAAACATATTATTTAAATAAAAGCAGAAGTAGGCAAAAGAAAAGATGGATGGATTGTGTGAAGAATGACATGATTAAGAAGGGAGTGAGTACTGAGATGACGGCTCATAAAGGAGAGTGGAAGAAGAAAACATGTTTTGCCGACCCCACGTAATGTGGGATAAGGACAAGAAGATGATGATGAGAGGTGCCTTATTTTAACAGCTCGTAAGTACCGTAAGTTCTTTGCACATTGTTGGTAAAACTTCTATCACCAAGTTAGTAGTAGTGGAGCAATGTGAAGATCTCTTCGGAAGAAGTACTATCACCATACCTATTTCTGCCGCCACATAAGTTACTTAAAATGTGACAAATAAGAACAATAAAGTGTTTTTTTTAAATAAAGAAAAACCCTGTACTGATGTTGCATTGTACAAGTACCTTTTTTACATAGACTATATATCTGTAGTGACCAGTTACGTACGAAGAATAAAAATCCGCTTTCGAAACCTGGTTCAAGGAAAGGAATAGGGTTTTCTTGTTTTTTCTCGTTGTGAGTGATGAGAACTAGCAATGTTTACTGCCACAAAACGGCAGTAAATGCAACAGCAAAGCATCTTGAGTCGGCTAATCTCGCACTTATGAAGGCGAGAATCAGGTCAAGAGGAACACACGTTCGTGGAAGTAAAAACAGGAGTATAGTGAGTTTTTGTAACATTTATTCTTATTTTTGATCAGATGATTTGGGCATGTAGAAAAGATGTAGGATGAAATAAAAAAGGCGTGTGTGAATAGGGTAGTTGGAGGAGGAAGGCCTTGATAAACGTACTTTGACCAAGTTGGAGATGTTCTGGAGAAAGTCGAAGTTAAAAGTACTCTTAAACTGACGAGCTTGTATGAATATGATGAAGATTAAAGAAGCGAAAGAGGTATGTCAGGACCTAAAAATCCGTTGTCCCTGCTTTCCTCGCCGTGAAACAGATGCGCCTTTATATATCTATGGAGTTCATAGTGTTTTCTATGTTTAATAAACATTTACAAAAAACAAAAGCTCTGCTTACTTTGGGGCTAGATGATGCTATGTGAAAATGTCCAGTATTATTTACCTATTTATTTTTAAATTGATCTATCTATTTTTGAAACGAAGCTATCAAGTAGAAGCTATAAACGCGAAAGTTTGTGAGGATGGATGTTTGTTACTCTTTCACGCAAAAACTACTGAACGGATTATGATAAAATTTTACAGTAAAATAGCTTATACATCAGCATAACACGTAACTATTTTTTATCCGGGTACCACGCGGACGAAGTCGTGGGCAGAAGCTAGTATACAAATAAATAATTGATTAAAAAGCTTTTTATTAGACAACTACGGCGTTGACTAGAACAAACAAAAACAACGTGTGTAGCCTATACGTCCTTGATTCAGTTCCATATACGCCAGTTTTGGAATAACACTGGCTTTAAAAGAAAAATAACCCCTTACAATAAGTCTATTATGGCGTTGATTCTCTTGTATATACACCAACTATAGCAAATTTTATCTATCGCTCTCTTTTACTAACAGTAATAAAAGACAATAGCAATTTTACAACTGTCAAATTAGATAGAATCATATTTTCCATACGAGTTTAGTCGTAATTTCAAAACACGCTGACTATAAACACGAAGAAGAGTGACACGTAAACTAATTTAACATGAGTAAAATTCTTGACATCTCTTTCTTACGTGCACTATCAGTAAAAGAGAGTGGCAGTTGCAATTTAGTTTAGTTGGTGTACTAGAAAATTAACACCACTACCTAGTCTATTAGTCTATCTTTCAAAAAGGCGAATAATTCACGACCAAATAAACAAGGTGCAAGCCACGTCGTTACGAGCCATCTCGCCCCAAATGTACCAGATAATACCCTAATGTCCCCATGTGAAAAACTAACTGGAATACAGGCGGCTTGGTAATGATCCATTAAACGATGCCCTATTTCCCTGTACGATACTGACTCTTGTCATAATTTTTAGTTTTTACAGTATCTTTGACCTGAACTGGTCTCGCTCAATAGAAGTCGTTAAAGTAAAAGTTTCTTCTAATGAATAACTATAGTCCTGGTACTACACTAGGATTCCCTGTGTCATGTATGTGACCGTTGAGTCTCATGTTACATTTTTTTTTAAGTTTTCTTAAATAAACACAAATAAATAAAGCTGTCATTTTTCACATAACATCATCTAGCCCTAAAGTAAGCAGAGATTTTGCTATGGGAACTACAAGACTAATATACTACTAACATTCATTTTATGCACATGCTATCTTTTTCTATCCATCTATCTAATCAACCGGTAACACCCACTGCGTCTTAGAAATGTAAAGGCCACATCTCTGAGACGCCGGTCATGTGCCAGCTGGATGAACTGGGTGTCTAGACAAATACCACTTTCTGTTGGCGTTATCGTCTGCGGAAAGATTGAATTGTATGAAAATGACGTTAGCTGTGGAAATTTCACGTGATCACGTGCGTTAGCGTGAAAAGAAAACTAAGCGTCAGGTATTTGTCTAGCCCCTCTGGGCAGCTACTGCCCTGAAAATGTCGTTTGAATATCGGGCAGCTAGTTTACTTCAAGGCCGCCCTATATCTCTTTAACATAACCAAAAACTCAAAGTCTTTTATATGCTTAATGTAAAAATATCATGATAATGAACATCTGAGAACAGAATAGAAACAGTTACGTAAGCGGCACGTGAACGGAATCCTATTCATGGAACTAGCTCGCGCTTATTGTATTCTAACAAGGTGCAGTCGGTGACATAATCATTTACGTGAATTTTGGGTTCTCATCGTGTCTTAGCAAGCGTTATGTGGATCGTGAAATCACCGACTTTTTCATGCTATTGTCTCTTTTTTCACAAGTTTTTTTTAACTTGCAATGTTTATTATGTTAGTTTGTTTATTATGTTAGTTAGGTAAAATCTTGCAAGATAAATTAAAATTTCTTTCTCTTATCCTACGGAGTTGATTTTTTACATGTTGGTTCAGTTCCGATGACAATGCATTTTTATGGTAAGCATGATCCGAATCGACATCCAAGATTAGCTACAGATAATAGAACTCTTCAACGATCAACAGCACAACAAGAATTTTGTGACACATGACACGCTTCATGGCTCTCTGTGACTTTTTCATTCTGTACAAAGCTTGTTGCGTTGTCGCTCATTTCTCCGCACCTTATAAGGTTTTATTTATACAATAATAATAATAATAAACACCTAAAAGACATACATAGTCCTGACCCCACACTAGAACTCTGTTTCGGTATCAGGAACTGAAAGTACCGTGGTACCACAAAACCCAGACCCATGCAGAACATGCAAACATTTGTCCCACTGCGGGAATTGAAACCACACTTCTTGAGTCACAGCTAGCAACTAGCACGCAGCGCTATCATGGTCGTCTTGCTTATTACTTTAAATTTACTTCTTTTACGTGCTATTTAATTTTATTACACTTTTTTACGTTCAGACACTTTTATCAGCGACAGTACAGTTGCATCTGACGTACCGTTACTGGTATTGTATACGTTATTAGCATTACAATAAGACTAAAAACATTGAGCTGGTTGTAAGCAGAGACATGCGATTGGCCAAAATGTATGACAAGCTACACTTGACGACGGCTGTGGCACAGTGGGCGAAGGTCCGCCTGAGACGCAGAAGGTTGCGGGTTCAATTCCCGCCGCGGGACAAATGTTTGTATTATCTACAAATATTTGTCTCAGGTATGGGTGTTTTCTATGTATAATATGTATGTATTTACAAAAAAAAATGTATACAAGTAGTATATCAGTCATGTAGTTCCCATAACACAAGCTCTGCTTACTTTGGGGCTAGATGATGCTGTGTGAAAATGTCCAGCATTATTATTATTATTATTACATGCAATCATTTTCTGAAATAAGTCTCATACTTTATATATACTATATCTATCTAACAACTATTTTTTATTAAAGAGGGTTCTTTATCGCCATTTTGAGGGTAACACCCTTGAAATGGTGCTTCAAATGAATCTACTATCTAAATTTAATACCTTCTTACTTTAATAATATACAGACAAATTGAGAACCTCGTTCTTTTTTGAAGTCATTTGAATGATACGTCATTCGACGCTCTTATGCCTGAATTCATAGTCGGGGGTTGAACAGTCCCACAGAATCCATCATTCAGCCTCATGGGTGGGTGCATAAAGGTTGAATTCGCGCTTGAATTTTCACATAGTGCCTCACATAAGTCCTCTAAGAGAGCCCCTATTTGACTATGAATTTGGACCTTTGTATCGCTTTTGTAAAATAACCTTTCACCACATCAACTAGTGACATAAGAGAGATTTACCTCGCATTCAACAGTACTCTTTTCAAAGTTACCAAAGCACAGTAACTAACTAAACAACATCAATAAGTGCTTATCTCTGAATGATCCGAAGCCTCCTCGGGCAACAGTCCAAAACTTTGTTTGCGCTGTCATGGCCAGATTTATTACTTGGGAAACAAAACTGCCGACTGCGGGACGGGACTACTTAGCGGATTGAGATGTTGTGGAGTAGCGGCCTTGAGATTCACTTTCCAGGCCTCTGCAGCAAAAATACAGAGTAAGAAGTTATTTTTCAGCCATCAGCATGTGCTATAATAGTTGTAGATTGCACATGCAAATATTTTGAGTCTGTGAAGAAATGGTGTTCTTTCGTATTAAAAACTAAGTATCTTCTTTCAGGGCATCTGGTCAAAGCATCGTGTGATCCAAGGCAATGCTGCCACTTTCTTTTTCGGAGATGCTACCATCTCGATGTCATCTGGATTAGTTGTCTATTGAAAGACCAATCTTCTTCAGGGTATTTTTATGACTAAACTGTATCAATTTGTATTTTTTACACAACAAGTTTTTGATTTCTCTCTTAAAATAATGTAAATAAACAATACTATATATATTAATGAAACATTTGATCCATCTAAAGACAGTTGCAAGAAATCTATAGAAAGAACAACTAATCTAGATCACTACCAGATGGAAAAATGCTGGCTGCATTGACACGTTGAATGGCAATGCTAATGCGTTGACTCAGATGTGAGCAAAATGAGAGTGCTAAAATAATTCGTATTTTGTTTAGCAAATGAGTTAATTCGTAGAGCAATCCATAATCCAAGATGCACATCCGTTAGGTAGATTGGAAGCGCAGACTAATCGGCGCACCTCCACCCGAGACAGCCGAAGAATGGACACCATTTCTCAGTACATAACAGTTTACTTAATTCTGTAAGTCTCACTGCAGTCGTGATTAACTGCCGACAGACCTTGACAAATACTAGTAACGCACAACAGAAAACTTGAACCATTTGTCTTGGTCTTGCTACAGAGAACTTTAAAACAGTTGGATAAGTCGGGGTAGATATAGGTACCTATTTTCTACCTCTTTAGGAATTATTTTTTATACTACTAAGGCAAACAAGCATATGAGACACCGGGATGCAGCTGAAATGCATGTTAGATGCATTTCAGCTGCATCCTAAATATTATTAAGATTGAGTACATTAATACCGGAGTGGTAGGCAGATACCACGGATTTTCACTTGCGATCCTGACATCCTTCTTTCGCTACATCCTCATCATATTCTTCATACAAGCTCATAGGTATCGTTGACCGTCAGCTGGTTCGATGAAAAGAGAGGGATAAATCGCATACTAACGTGTGTGAGAGGGATACAAAATCTGAAGGGCACAAAATAATATTGAAGTTTGATCTACCACCTATTTGATTAGGGGTCTTTTGAATAGCCGGTATCCTAATACAACATGCTGGTATCAAAATTTTGTTACCTATTGTTTTTTAAAAGGATCATTAAATAGTAACCATTTTCTTACCTTTCTTTCCTGGCTTGGTCGCGGAGGAACAAGCGACGATTCAAAGTGTTGTTTGTGACTTTAATGAATAAATGAATTTAGATTTTGACTTTGACTGACTGCTCCACCTGATAAAATGAACCAGTTTTTAGTTACGCTATACCAGGACGTTTACCCGGCTAATGGAGGAGGCATGTTTAAAGTTGTGACAGAGTACGACGCACCATTAATTTGCTTTTTATTGGCTCGCTTTATGAGCTGTGATGCTGAAGTTGGGTGCTTTTATTAGCTCGTAGATTATATTAGTCATCGACTTACTGGATAGTTTAAGTGGGTTTCAATTTCATTAGTTTGCTATAAATAATTTTCGATTATCAAATAAATAGCAGTCATGGTTCATAAAGACCGCAAAACTGTATCGTCGTTACGAGAACAATATGGTACCTATTGTAATAGGATAATTAATAAGAATAACTAGTCTTGTTTCTAACTCTTCTTTCCTGGGTTGGTTGCGGAGGAACAGGCAGTAGATAAAAATGACGTTTGAAAAGTGATCCCTCGGATTTTAATGAATAAAACCTTTATGAAAAGACCGTACTGAATTTATATTGTAAAAAAGGGAATTTTCACGTACTGCACTATCGGTGAAGGCACCGACTAGTGCACGGCGCGACGCGGAAGGAGAAAGTCGCAACCACTCACCCTGATGAAGACTCTCGGAATGAGTCGAAACTTAGTCGGTGCCTTCACCGATAGTGCAGTACGTGAAAATTCCCGTTATTACAATATGAATAGTTCACGATAGTTTTTGGAATAAAACCGTACTGAATATTTTTTTTTTGATTTTGACTTTTACTTGACTTTGACTAAACTTCTTCGAGTAGTTTACTGTCATTGATTAACGTAATGTTAATGATCATTTACAGTGGTAATGGAGCCAGCATTTTAAGGAAATTTCCGACTGAATCGAGATAAAGTTGGTTTTATATTTTTCCTTTAGCTGTTTACTTGCCAATTGGTTCCTGTCAGTTAATCATGAGATATGGACTGCACGGATACGTGACGGCCGATCCATCATTGACGGACTGATCTGTTCCGGGTGTTTTTTGAAATACGAGATTATACATTGTTGGGTGGAAACCCAACAATGTATGCTCTCATATTTCAATAGTGAGGTATTTTAAACGCCTGCGAGAAAAGCTTCAAGTTAGGTAAAACACTATTGTTTTTACAAGCTATTTTTAAGATTCCGTCTCCATCATTTTATTTACTCCTGGTACAAGTTTCATTTCTGTTTTGAATATAGCGCTACCTGTTACAAAAGCTTATGTGTGTTTGTACAGAATAAATTATATACATATGTATGCATAACATTTAATCAAAAGCTTGTTTGAATGAATGTTTACATAAATATTCCTACTAGCTTCGCTTACGTGGTACCTGTGTAAAATTAAGTCCATTTGATAGTCAAGGTATATCTATATCTGTACACATTTTAAATAAGTTTATCCTATCAATATTTTAAAAGTCATAGATTAAGTTTTTTTTTTTGGATTTTGTTGCTTATAATATGATTAAAGTTCATGACCTGCATTAACTTTTTACCCAGGTACCGCGCAGATGAAACCTAGGGGTAGAATCTAGTTTATAATATAAATAAGAATAATATAGGATGAAGAAGAATTTAATAGTGCAGTACTAATTTGTATTAAATTGATCAATCTCGTGAACTAATTTAAGCTAAGTAGTACTTTTGACAACTATTCCACGCGAGTCAAGCCGGAGGCAGGAGCTAGAACCTATACATGCTTGGTACTTTACACTTCCACGGAGTAATACATCACCGCCCGGTTGGAAGCGGTCCTTGTGGGGAAGTGAAAAGTTGAGACCCTAGATTGAAATAAACAGCTGAACCGTGTTCTGTGGAAGTGGATCCAATAGAAACGTTTCCCAGAATCGGATATAAAGCGGAGGCATTGTTTATAAAATATAGTGACATGTTCTGCCTAATAAAGTGAAACCTCTGTTATACAAATACAAACATCTTTATTTCTAAACAATATCTAGAGGTATAAAATAAAAGTAGAAATATAGAAAATAAAATTATGTTCTATGTAAAAAATAGTAGGAATGTAGTGTGGCCGAGTATAAACCTAAAACGACACAGAAAAAGCTTCAAACTACAATAAATAAATAATTAATGTTGGACATTTTTCACATAATTAGCCCCAAAACTAAGCAGAGCTTGTATGAGAACGATATGATTGATATACTTCTTTTTTTGTAAAATCTACATATCTATACATATTATAGATAGAAAACAACACTTTTGCATCAGTAAACATAATAATATGTCATAGACGGGTCTTTCTCGTGTTTACAAATATAGAAAAGTTAATTATTAAATATGGATAATTAGTAGTTGAAAATAAACAATATTTTTATTTTTTACTTTTTTCATTTATTTCCGACTTTTCCGAAGGTTGAGATATGATACGGATACGGATGGAGTCGTACCTCTCCCAGTTCCGATCACCATCCATGCTATAGGTGGTCAGCAGACCTAGATCCCCAAGACTCTAATCCTACACTATAGACTTCGTTGTCCAAATAAATGCCTTTCAGTTGCCGCCCGTCGACTCAAAATAAATAATGAAGTTTGTCATGTCAAGTCGTTGAATAAGTACCACTTATTTATGAACAAAAATAATTTGATTCTTAAATTCAGCCCAAGAGCCAATTTTATCTCTAAAATTGTCCTCTTAATTAAACAAACGATGATTGATATGCTCAGAGTAATAAAAAGCCAGCTATAGCGTGAAGACGAGAGCCTTGACGTATTATGTCAAACGTCAGCAGATTCTTTACTGCCGCATCGCTGTATCTTTGTTCAGATGCTTTCCCAGGTATTTACTGGTATTTAGCTTTATTAATTATTTAATGTTTGTGTTATATTTGATTACTAATATAATATAAGGAGGCTATGCTAAGCTTAGTTGTTAGGTGTAAGGTGTAAAAATCAACCACGGTCATACCACGTTTATAATCAACTCGGCACCGCAAAGCATGTTATTTTCATATAAACAATAACAACACATTTTCATTAAAAACTTTTTATTTTCACATAGATTCGCTGCACCGTTTTGCTTGGTTTTATGAGAAATAAAACGTAGTAATAATTTGTATTCTTTGCTTTTAGTAACAGCTTCAAGATAGGTATAAGATTATTCTTTTTACAAGCTAAATGTTTTATGATTCCATATTCATTACTCTGCTTACTCCTGATACAAGTTTCATTTCAGTCTTGAATATGGCCACCTGCTGAAAACACTATCTGTCCATTCTACTACTATTATAAATGCGAAAGTTTGTGAGTATGGATATTTGTACTCTTTCACGCAAAAACTGCGGAATAGATTTTGATGAAACCTAACAGTAATATAGCTTATACATCAGAATAACACATAGGCTACTTTTTATCCGGGTACCACGCGAACGAAGCGGTGAACAGAAGCTAGTCGTAAATAAAATGGCATATTTATAAATACAAAAGCAAGTTTGATTGAATTTTTACATAAATATTGTTACTGCCTTTGCTTACGCGGTACCTAGGTAAAAATTTGCCTGTGTTATTCAAGGTAACGAACTTTATGAGTACAAATTTCACCTTAATTGGTTCATCACTCAAACATTTAAACGCAAAGGTTAAAGTTATAGCTCTGCGCCCACAAATATTAAATCCTTATAACGGATCCGAAAGCAAAATCATTTGTCAACGTCGGCATATTGCAGTGAACAAAACGAAAGAATATAAATTGTTTTCGCTTTCTTATTTATATAGTTGTTTGATTTTTTGATCGATGTTTGTATTTTTGGATTATTATACCTAAATTCTTTCTTGTTTTCATGTAGTTTATAATGATGGTAAAGTTACCAATCAAAGTGAAACAGAAAGTGAAGCTTACGTATAGATACTTCATATATATAAAATAACACAAAGCTTAAAAGCAATTTCAAATCAGAATCGATTGATGAAAACCCTTTTTCAATATCGCATCAGTGTTCCCGGAATTGAAACTATAAAATCACTATTCCAAAGAAACATGATATTAAAAGGCTTGATTTATTGAGTTACATTCCAATATGTTTGGATATTTTTCGTTAACTTACGTTGCAAAATTGGTTTCGAAAATCCCTATGTATACCCTAAAGGTACTAAACACTAGTGAAAGTATTTTTGAAATTGGATGAGTAGTTTCGGAGATTACCTCCTAAACCAAACTTACAAACTTTATAATATTACAAGTATATGCCCGCGTTTTTGCGGGTAGTTAGTATATCATGTATTTAATATGATATCCCCATAATGTGCCACGTTGTTTAGCAAAATCACTTCTCAGTTTCTTCATATTATTTAAAAATCACTTAACTCAGAAACCATAAAAAAATACTACGCTCTTCCAATAAATAAATTCTCTGAATGCGAAAGTGAAACAAAAACGGTTAATTTTCAATTTTGTGGGTAGCAGCTATAACACGAAAACGAGACCTGATGGAATCAAAATTAATATGGTGATAAAATGAGGGTAGGTAGGTATTTCAAAATTAGTAAGCACCTTTCTTGTTACAAAATTTTGTTGACCAGTGTAATACACGCGATAAGTGACCTTAATATAATTTTAAAGTAACCTTCCCAGCTGTTTCGAGTCGCTGTCACCTGCACCCCAGTTATTTACCGAATAGGTACATTATTGTTATCCTGAAGGTAAATGACTCAACCCTACAATTACCCTTTGTTTAGAACACTAACGACCCATTAAAAATAATAATTATTATGTGAAAGCTGCCGTTCTTGCCAGAGAAGGTTTGATACCGATAGTTTCGTAGAAGATAACACATATTATACATCAAACAATGAATATTCAAGAAGATTATGACACTCACCGGACTTACCGACCTACGTGCTTATACCTCTAGAACTCTTGCGATCTAAGATCTAGCCTTGGTTTTTGAAGTGTTAACCCCCACTTATTAGAATTAGTAACTGCGATACTTAGTATTAGTAACTGCAAGGATATCTCTGTAGGTAAAGCCTAGGCCAAAAAGAGAATTCTGACCAGACTGGTAATTATTTCGTGGTAAAGTTGAAATACACACATGGCCGAGGCCCGGGTGGTTTCTGGACCACCCGTCGGGGTAAGATGGTGAATGCTAACGCGACCCCATCTTGTCCTACTACGGCGGGTGACTAACAGTCCCCGGGGTGGTTTTAGTGGGTTCGAGTCCCACATACCCCTTTCGCCACCCCCGTAGCGGAAGGGAAATGCATGGGCACTTCCCAAAAAAACCACTCACGTGTAAAATGGAAGATCGCAGATTCAAGTTCCGCCGGGGTTGAATTTTGGGATATTATTGAATTTTAAGTAAAGCTGAAGTTGATTAAATGGAGCCAATATGTAACGTTCATATTATAATGTATATCTATTTATTTGGTTTTCGTTTTTACAATATGAATAGTCAAGTTCACGATAGTTTTTGGAATAAAATTGGTTGTAAGACTTGATCTGTAATAGTATTTCACTTGATGAGATCATCATTTACAACTGAAGCTATCCCAATAATATGGTATAATTTTAGCCTATTTTTTACTAAACACGGGATATTTACGGGTTTCATAATAAATAGAGACAAAGAAGTATAATGTTAATAGGTACACATGGTAATTTGATGTTAGCATATACTTCCAAAATATGTTTAAGCTGGAATTAAAGGAAATAGTTTCCTTACCAGTTAAAAATACCTAACTGTAAAAATACTATCGTAAAGTAATAGAAACAACATAAAAAATAATTAATTCAAAATAATAATAAAACGTCAAAAATAAAATGAAATACTTGTACAAAGGGTACATGATAAAGATAAACTGTGTTCGTTTAAAATTCAGTCATCCATCAGACGTCAAACTAAGCCCGAAGCCCATCGCTTTCAATTCAAATGATATTTTTTCAAAAAACCGAATCATGCTGAAATATCGGGCTTAGTCGAGTGAAAACACGATATCCAGGTCGTTTGGTGATTTTAAACGAATACCTATAGCTTGTTTGCATGATCGATGAGCGATAGGGAGGCATAAGTACGATAACACAGTTTAAAATACATGCGTTTATCTATTTTGACACGCTTATACTTGTAACTAACTAAATAGTAAACAAACAATGTAATCTTATCTTGGAAGTTAATTTCAACTACTTTTTTTTTTGGACCGAAGTGAAACTTGGTATGTATATGTAGTTCTGATGATAATACTATAATTTAAATAATAAATAAATAAAACCCTACTAATTTTATAAATGCGAAAGTTATATTAAGTGTAAGGATGGATGTTTGTTACTATTTCACGCAAAAACTACTGAACGGATTTTGATGAAACTTTACAGTAATATAACTTATACATCAGAATTACACATAGGCTATTTTATCCCGGTACGACGCGGACGAAGCCGTAGGCTGAACCTAGTAATAAATAATGTTGGACATTTTCACACAGCAAAATCTAGCCCTTGTAGATTTTGCTGTGTGAAAATGTCCAGCATTATTGCTTGTTAGAGCTTGTGTTATGGAAACGATCTCCATCGGTATCTTGGAGCTCATCTGATGATGGACCCAGAAGGCATCCACCTCCAGAAGTTCCACTGTCCAATGGAATTCTTCAGTGGCTACTAGTAACCCCTCGAGTTTGGGCTCATATGATTCGTTTTGACGAGTCCAATAGCTTGGTAATAGAGGTCTGATGATGGAGCCAGATGGTGGATATTGGAATCCTTTTTTATAATTATAAGTTTTACGGGTCTTTATCACGATTACTTTTTTATTTTTTTCCCAACGTTTCGGCTTTAGTTGCGACTACTGCCTTTAATTTTTGACGATAGCTCCATATACTCCAGTCATCTCATGACCACGGCTGTTGCAATACAGTCGAAACTTTGGAATAATTTTATCGAGTAGAATAATCCGTTGGTGCCTGACCGTGCTTGAACACACGATCTTAGGATTGAAATTGATCCGTCTTTATACAGACGTAGACACAGCTAGACTAGTTTACTTCAGCTACTTCCTACAGCATTATGTCGTACGGTATACTGCTGTGGGGGTGTGCTGCTGATATAAATACCGTTTTTGTGCTGCAGAAGAGGGCTGTTCGAGCAATTTATAATATGGGCCCCAGAGAATCACTTCGCCAAAAGTTTAAAGAAATAAATATAATGACATTCCCTTGTCAATACGTCTATGAAAATCTGTTGTATGTTCACAAAAATATTAATTTGTTTAAGAAAAAAAGCGATAATCACAATGTTAATACTAGAAATAAAGATAAACTCGCTGTTGCCACTTGTAGACTCCATAAAGTTAATAAATCGTTTAAAGGGCATGGTGTACGCTTTTATAACAAACTCCCAAGAGATATACAAAAATTGTCAATTAACAAATTTAAAAACGTAATCAAACAAAAACTTTATAAAACGGCATACTATAAAATATCTGATTATTTAGATGACAAAACCTCTTAGAATTGAAAATGCTCCAACTCGAACCTATTGTTTTGTAAAAGGATCATTAAAAGAATAACGAGCCTTGTTTTCTTGCCTTTCTTTGCGGAGGTACAGGCACTAGATAAAAACCGACGTTTCAAAATGGTCCTTGTGATTTTATTGAATAAATGAATTTTGACTTTGACTTTGAAAGTCGGGGTATCACTCACATAAGGCCAAAACGGCTCTTAAGCTATATACGTTTATAAAAAGCGACGCAAATTTTTATATTTTGACACTAAAAAATTTAATCTATCGTGGATGGACAATGGCAGACTTATGCAAAATTTGTCTAGATTGACCAATTTCTATAAAACATCTAAAGTGGAATCTGAAAATGGGCACGACGTAGATATCTTTGGGGATATTTTGATTTTCACGTCTCGAGGTGAGATATGAAGCTAAACATGAAATACCTGCCCACATTTATTTATTAAATTTTAGTTCGTATTAATTCTCTAAATAAAAAAGAAAAAAAACGTTTGGTTTCATATTGCCTACTTTTCGGCTAGAAAAAATCTTACAAGAACAGACTAGCCATCTGACAAAAAAAACAAACTCGCTCACTACTTAACTCCTCATATTAGACATCTTCAGATCTGCACTCTGTACATAGGTCAGCCCTCTAACACAAATATATAAATAAAATAGTAATGGAAACACAATAATACATATTTCTAGTGTACATAAAAGACATAGATATACATAAGAAAGAAAATACTTTATTGCACACTATATTATATTTCAGCTTAATTAAGTAGGTACCACAATCTTTTTAAAATTATTGTACAATAGGCGGTCTTATCGTCCATATCTTACCATAATGTATACATATACGTACTAGCTTCTGCCCACGGTTTCGCCCGAGTGGTACCCGGGTAAAAAGAGGACTATTTTATTCTGATGTAGAAGCTATATTACTGTAAAGTTTAATCAAAATCCTTTCAGTAGTTTTTGCGCGAAAGAGTAACAAACATCCATCCTCACAAACTTTCGCGTTTATAATATTAGTAGGATAGTAGGATACAAGACTGGGAATTTTGGAGAAAAAACACTGGCAAAATCTGAAAAAAAAAAAAAAACTTTGCCCGCATTAACTTATTGCAACCCATTGCGGTCGGGTTTGAACTTTTTCAACGAAACTGCACAAAAGTGTGGGAGGTAGGTAAATGTCACAAATGTCCCACAGTTAACTACTCACTCGCTTGAAACTGACAAGAAGCATCGTGCGCTTCTTGTAAAATATTGTTTTACACTGTGACAATCTCCTGGGAAAATAAAAATGGCAACGGACGGCACCAAGAAGTTCAGAACTAAAGATGTGGTAAATAGATGAATGCGAGTGTTAATGTTAAGCGTCATTTCGCAGCTATAAAAATCGCTAATAGCACCAAATAGATCAAAGCTGTGTTTCGAATTTGGTGATAATTTTAGTTATAAAAAAAACATTTTCAATAACAAGCTTTTAACCCTGAGTGCAGCAATCATGTCATGGTAAAAATAATATCCAGTTATCATAATAATATGCGTACACAAAATTTCGTGTCTGTGCTGTTGACCGTTGAAGAGTTCCTTCAACGGAGCTAATTCTGGATGTCATGCTTACCATAAAAATGCATTGTCATCGAAACTGAACCAACATGTAAATTTCAACTCTGTAGGATTGTTATCCTACAGAGTTGAAATTTACATGTTGGTACATGACATTAACCACTTTCTGTTGAAAGTGGTTCTAACTTAGCTTGCAAGATTGGACCTACACAAACTAACTAACCAAACATCGCAAGTTAAATAAAAGCTTGTAAAAATAATCTAATTTGGACCAGCCGTATTACGAAAATGATTTGCAACAAACATCCAAACACTAAACATTAGTAAAATAAAATAAAAATATAATATTAGTAGAAATACTATTCATATTAAAAAGAATTGGACAGTGCTTTTAATTGATATATTATTTCTTGCCCCGGATAATAAGTTGATGGACCCAGAAGGCATCCACCTCCAAGATACCGTTCGTTTCCATAACACAAGCTCTAACCACCACTTTGAGAAACAGTGATCTAGACACATAGGCTATGTGTCTAGATCACTGTTTCTCAAAGTGGGCGATAACGCCCCTTTGTGGGAGCTGGAGACCTTCAGGGGGCGGTGGAAGACTTTAGAAGATATTGAGGGCGCTAAGGCGGTCTAGAGGGGAAAGCATAGGTTCCCCCTATGCTTTCCCCTCAACAAATATCCAAGCATCTAAAGTATTTAACTCATAAAAACCGTCATATTGTCTGGAACTAGAGCTGCTAATGTGAATGATTACTCCAATCTGAGCTCGTTCGCTGTGATTAAAAAGCAGATTCAAAAAATCCTCAAATATCTTTAGTTCCTATTGCCCAAGAATGTTTTAAAATTCATAGAAATGTATTTTATCAGTTCTACTTGTTTCTCTATTTTCGCTATTCCGCGACACTCGGATGCATCTAGAGAAATACTTTCTGGAATTTCTTGAGAAGACCGGTGATAAAATTCCTGCTATATGGCAGTAATGTGACAATTGTAAACGGATTTAAACCCATTTGTTCTGTTTAACTTTTATTGGTGTTTTGTTCTATTTATCGTGTCGTTTTGAATGCTTCTGTTTACGTTCTTCTGTGAAAGTATTACTGAAATATCCAAGTTAAGGACCCCCTCCATCTCCCCAACACAGTACATGTTGCAGTCTGACGTTAAAACGCAGCTGTAAGCTTACTAAATTTTGAAAAATTCCTTGACACGTAACTAAAGGATAAAATCGTTAATTAATATTATTGAACATGCGAAAGCCTGTTTGTTGATTATATCATTTTCCCGGTTGATCCGGTTTGGCTGACAGGTTCGTGACCTAGAATAATACATTTATCCGTGTCGGCGAAACCGTGGGCAGAAGCTATGTAAGTATAAATAATAATTTCGAGAGTATTTTTTAAATTCAAGCGGGCAGGACAGACGCTCCTAAAGTTAAATCAATTTTAAGTTAGAACCAAGGAAAGCGTTTTGAAATTATGTAATAAATCTTTTTCAAGGTGTCGGCAACATCTGGCCAGCACGTGGGTTGGATTAGAATTAGGGGTTTTTGTCAAAATCTAGAATGAAACACCAATGAGATAGAACAACTAGAAATATAAGACAATATAAGTATTTAGTATATCAGTCATGTAGTTCCCGTAAATCCTGTAAAAAAAATTTTTCCGGTATTTCACAATCACCAGAGTATCGTAATAATTTTAATGAGGGTAATTTTGTTGGGTAACATATATTCTCCATTTATCGATGGCAATGACATTAACTCAATTACAGAAACAGTTGTTCCGAAATGGAGATATATGAGAAATCGAAAAATATTTGCAACAGTACAAAGCGGCATTGTTTTCATTGTCATTTTAACAACGGCCGCCATATAACGGTGATGGGGCAGTGTTATTTCAAAAGTTTGTTTCTTAATTTTATTATCAGTTGCGCGTTTTATTGTTTCAAAAAACTGAGTCGAAATATTGTGTAATTAGGTAGATACCTAATAAAACACGCAAATCAAGGTGCACATAGTATTCCAAAACACGTACTTCTCTGTGTATTGGATGTTTCAGGTAAGGTTGGGATGACCTTACCTGTAACACCCAATACACAGAACAGACACAGACCTTTCCCTCAAACTGTAAATATGTGTAATATAATTGAACAAGGTTTCCTGAAAAAAGTAGAAACTTTATAAAAGAAATTTAATCTTTTTTTATTGAAAATTATGGTCATTAAGATACTAGTTTCATAAATTAGACATATCATTTTCATGTTACTACGTCGGTCCTACCTATCCTAGTTGATACTTTTATTTACAAAAAGTTGCACAATTATTCAATAACCTACCTAATGTTCTAAAGACTCGTGAATCAATTCCTATTTTAAAAAAAATATGTCTATGATAACATTTTAAGTATCCACCAGATCTCTGTAATACTAATACTTGAAAAACTAGTAATTCATTAGTTATTTGTTAATTCTTAAGCTCATTATAAGTGAACCATGTTCTTTATGAGTATATAATAAACTTCTATAACCAGACCGATGATTTTATAGTTATGTTTTCCCCACTCAATTTACGAGTCCGACCGCTTTTTTACTTGGTTAGACAACAGAGTCTAACCAAGTAAAAAAGCGGTCGGATAGTGCGCACCAAATTTTACGTTCACCGCTTCTTACGATACTAGCCTTAAAACATAATTGGAATACCAATTATCAACAGCTGAAATTATAAAGTGAACTTTCAAATAAGTGACCTCGATGGCGCGGCGAGCGAGCAGCCAGTAGCGACAGAAGGCTTCGAAGCTGATTTGATTCCCGCTACGGGACAAATGTTTGCACGTTCTGCAGATATAGGGAATCTTAGTATGAGGTCAGGAGTATACGTATGTCTGTTGGGTGTTTATTATTATTAGGTGTTAATTATGATGAACGCATGTTCTGCCCCACGTAATGTGATAGGAAGAAGATGATATAGCTACATATATCGAGGGTCTATTGAACGTAAACTATTGAATCACCAAATCGCTTTTATAAAGAAGATCAGTTCAAAGTATTTTTTTGTAGTTTTTACTAATTGCTTACTAACTACGAGTATAAGTCCAACAGTTATGATTTTTGACAGTTAAAGTAATGCATTCACAATAATTCCTGGCATAAAATCTCATGCGCGTTATGAAAATTTTCAGAATATTTAATTTCCGTTCGTACATATTGATTGATAAGCCCTTATTTTCAGAGATATGAAGATATTTTCGACGAGCATTACTGAAAGACTGATTAAGCTAGTTGGCTGCGACATGTTCATTCAATAAAGAGAGATATATTATTTTTACTGAATACTGAATTCTGAGGATGCATCATCTAAAGACCCGTATTCTTTTTTACAAATTTCGTAGATACTTTTTATTATTTTTGTTTCAGGAAAACGCTGTGAGATCTGATAACAACAAACTCCGTTAATCAAAGGCTCATTTGTTTTATAATTTTTAAGGCAAAATTAGCTGCCTGAGTTTTTTAAAAAGAAATTATAGTCATAGTTAAACGTGTTTTTTGATTGTCGTTGTTTTTGAGTCAATAAATGAAATAAATAAAATTTTTGTTTTGCTGTCTGATTTTTTTAAGTGAAAATTCTGTAGACTGTAAAGGTGTAAATTTTCTGAGTTTATAAAATGATTCTAATGATCTCCAAGATATAAATAAATATATATTTTTCGATTAATTAATCAAGATACGAATTATGTTTAAAAATCTTTACTTCAATTTTTGAGTAATTTGGTAAAGCTAACTCTGAAAAGAGGTTCATTTTGTATTAAAAAATGTCAAAAACTGTTTTTTTTTCGCTTATCGCCGCTTATGGAACCAACACACTTCTTCTTTCTTCTCGTTGTTTTCCTTCACCACTTTGAGTACCTGTTTCTGCGCACATATTTTTTTCAAATGAAAAAATCGGTCTGTACACGACCGGTTCAAACCTACTCGGGCAACATGGCTCTAAAACACAATAAACCTAGTCTACCTGACTAGATCTGCCTATTTCTACGCTGTATAAACCTACCTAAGCTGTACATACAACACTATTCCATGCATTTTACAGTAGGTATAATGTACTGACCCTATTCCTCTGTTTACTTTCAATCGGCATCATCTCGTCGAATGAATCGATATTGGTTTTACGGTTCGCGTAAAACTTTTACCTCGATTCAAAATAAATTGTGTGCGCAGCCACCTCTAAATATTCCTAACAACTGTTGACGGGGTCTAAAGGCTATTTAAGTGACGATAAGCGGTTACATACATGCCTTAAGTGTTTTTTTTAATATATTCAAGAATCGTTTCATAGCGAATCTTATTAGTAGGTACTGAAACCAAGAATATATTTTACACACATAAAAAAAACTGTCGTGATTCAGATTATTCTTATTATAAACTATTATAATTTATACTTTATAGGACAAAAATCTTATCTCATTTGTGAATTTTGAAATAAGTCAAAACAAGTTGTCATCATCATCATCATCCACAGCCTGACTTTACCCACTGCTGAGTATAGGCCTCTCTTTGTTTGCGCCACTCCTCACGGTCCTGTGCCAATCTCAACCAAACAAGTCAACCAACAACCTCAAACAAGTCGTACCTTCACACTATTATAGAGCGCATAGCGGTACGTGAAAAATTGATTTCAATATGTACACTAGTACAAAGCATAAGTGGAAAGTATGGGAGTCCGGGCATGTCGTATAACCAAACATTGGAAGATAAATATGAAAAAGTATTTACGAGGTGTACTAAATTCTTTCCCAATACTGATTCTTTAACCATTAGTAACTAGATCCTTTTCAGGATCAACTTAAACCTTGTCAAAATATCCTATCCTACTATTATTATACACTAGCTGCGCCCCGCGGTTTCACCCGCGTAATTTTCGATTTTGTACTCGTGATTACTTCGAAATTAAATGTCCGATTTGAATGAATTTAAAAGTATTTTACTGCTACATAAAAACTATTTATTTGAATAAGAATTAATACTACGATACGAATGTAACCAACTTTTGTTTCTAACAGCAATCTAATTAAATTTTAGAACACAAAAGCTACTATTGTGACTTAACTATGATAGTTAGATATATTCCCTCGAGAACTTTTTTGTAGGTAATAATGAGTAAATATTTTTTATGTATCATCAATAGTTTTCTCAGCGCACGCCAAATAACGAATTTAGATGCAATTTTTTGCTACTTTGGGTTACATTATTGTAATTTTCTTAAGGATCTCTATTTTTTTTATAAATTATATAGCCTATGTTACTTCCCGATAATTTAGCTTTCTATTAGCCAAAAAATAAAAATTGGTCTAGTAGTTTCGGAACATATTCGGTACAAACAAACAAACAAAAAAGTCTTTCATCTTTATAATATTGGTATAGATGTCAAAGTTTAGATGTTTGTTGCTTATATCCTCCGTAATGGCAGAACCAATTTCGATGAAATTAGCAATAAGTATTGCTCGTGACCTAGAATAAAACAACCTAAGGTTATTTTTTATCCAAGTACTATGCGGGTGGGCGTAGGTTTTAAACAATAAAAATGTACAAAAAATGTTAGAACAAGAAAATTTTGTGGCTACACACTAAAGCCAGCATCGACTAATTATAGCTCTGGGAAAATCCATACTCAAATACCTTTTTCTTGCTCTTTATTAAGATTGCTTATTTCGTTGTGCTCTTTGAAAAATGAAAATATAAATTGGGGAGAGTTTCAATTGGAATCCTTATCTTTTATCGTGTATTGTGTGAGAAGGTTAAGAAAAACATCAAAAGGGTTTCAGGTGCGATAGAATAATATCATTAGAATTCATGACCTAAATTCCAATGGATTTTGAAATTATACATTTTGAATTTTGCTATGATATTGTGTCTAGTAATGCCCATGGATTTTGACCGCCCAGGGCCGCGATTAGAGAGATTGTAAAAAAATCTGTTCAGTGAAAACAAGCCCAAATAAAACGCAATTCAAATCACGTCCCAACACAAGCCTGTGGCACATCTACTTTTTTCATACAAATTCAAAACAAATAAGTGACATGTAAACTTTGAAATCTCATTCAGTCGACGGTGAGACGCCAAAGAGGCGTAACCGCAAAAACTTATTTATGTCGTCGAGGGAGGGCTATTAAAAAACGGGAAAGGAAAAAGTGGGCTTCATTAAGCCACGTCACCAGCGGACCTCGAGCGCGTGACAAGAATGAACAAGGGGTATTGGAGAATATTCTGGTAAAACATTGACGAAACGCTGTTTGAGCATTTTATAATGTGTTTAGGAAGGTCGATTTTTAGTCTTAGTAGACTTAGTAGTTTAGACTTAAGGGAAATCGCAAGATTTTTATAATATCCCAATAAAATCAACATGAAAACATGAGAATTTTCACGTTCCGTACACACTTTAAAAAACACTCTCGGAATGAGTCGGTGGCTTCGCTGATAGTACGGTACGTGATTATGCCCCTGTTGACAATTTGAATGTTACATGCATTCCGAATAGCCCCCACAGATTGATTTACCAAACTCCAGGCTTATAAATTAAGTGTAGTGATATAGGTCGCTTTGGCATGGGACAGCCGAACAGATTACCAGTTTTTCGTTCATTTTAGAAAAATCAGCTTTAAAGAAAATTCTGTAAATAAACTCTCTATTCGTTAGGAAACAATTTTTTTTTGTTTCCACCTGCATTGCGTTTCAATTAGTTTCTATTAAAATTACTTTTGTTATAGAAACAAATTATTTCTATATCCTGAGGTATATCGAGCCATCCTTATTTGCAAAATTACATAAAGGTACAAAAAATCTTAGTAATAAAATAGCAATGTTTTTCGTAGCTAATAAGCTCTTAACTATGAGCTATTCAGTTACTTTATTATACTTTTTTAAGATAAGATAGAATGGGCACAGATATCATAATAACTATACTAGGTATAGGATACATTATCATACACAACTGAGCCAATTTGTGCTACTGTTCAACCCTTTGTATCGACGTGGAATCCGTGACAAGAAGATCGTTTTGTTTGTTTTGTTGCAATGTTTTCAATTTTCTCTTTCAGCGCTTTCGTTCTATTTTGAAGACTGCTTGTAGTTCAAAGTGCTTGTTTCTACTAAGTCTGTTCTTCATTACGTAGTTTAGCTTTGTTTAAATGTATTTTTCACAGTTAATGCGCACGGTGGGGCTTATGCTCATCTTTGGATGTTACAAAATCGTTTAATCCAAAACAATATTATCAGAATATTGGTATGGTATGGTTATTATGTGTTCATATTATATATTATTTATTGAAATTTCATCCTATAAACTGATTATTTAATGACATTCTATTTTTTAACTTTTATGTAAATATATACGTTTTATGTAAATGTATAAAAAGCTATTTTTTTCGGAGAGAGTTTTCGTCTCGAAGGTGTGATTGTGGAAATCCTACTAAATAAACGCGAAAGTTTGTGAGGATGGATGTTTGTTACTCTTTCTCGTAAAAACTACTGAACGGGTTTTGATGAAACTTTACAGTAATATAGCATATACAATAGAATAACACATAGGCTACTTTTTGTCCGGGTACCGCTCATGCGAAGCCGTGGGCATAAGCTAGTGTTACATATTACTAAGATCTACACACTACGAGTATCTATCTGAGGATGTTGGTCATGGGGAATACAGTCATGAACGTATTTATTTTAGTTTAATTCAGAGGCTGGTCTTTGTAAATTTTTATATGCCATTAGAACCATTTAAAATAATTTTGACTTTAGTTTACTCTATTATCAAGGTAAGCTAACTTATTGGACACCGGCGATATTACGCCGCGACTCAGGTGCCAGGTGGATATTAAACCTTGCCTGTAACCTGTTTTATCATACTTAATTTAAATCGAACGCAGCTGCTCGTGGATTTAATGTCTTTGCGAGACAGGGACAGATTAGATAGCATTGTGAAAGACAGAGATGCAGATGTTCTTGGCGAATTTGTTGGGAAGATTAAAAACTCTTACGGGAAGATGTGTTATTGGTTTTGATATTGTTTTTTATAACTTTAAAAAGCACAGGTGTACTTTAATATTATGTTCTAGAATGTTGTAAAGTATCTACTGCTACTTTAACACGAGCTCAAAACGGTAAACCGGCATTCCCTAGTACCAAAAGTTTGAAGGCATGTACCATCAGTTAGTTTTCCAATAAGCGACAGTTATTTTACTTGGCACGTGCCAAATAAAATAACTGAGTATGTATCTGAGGATTTTGATCATCAAAGGTTAGCTGGAAAAAATGCTAATTAAGAATTAAGTTCGCCTATTTAATTGTTTTATTTGTGCAACAAAGAATTTTTAACTAAAAACAATGGTCTCCCCAAAAAGTGCTATCCCCTGATCTATTTTCTAATTTTCTGACTAGTAGTTTTTACTATCAGTCAGAAAGAAATTTAGGTATTAAAAGAAAGAAAATAGTTTATATTAAACACATAACTAAAAGTCGTTTTTGTAACTAAAAGCACCTACCTACTGAAACAAAATGTACGTAGAATATAATTGAAAGTGTTTTTTTTAAAACAACAACAGGTACAGAAATGAAAGTACACTTTACAGACAGGTAGATAGGTATTGAGGATTCAGAGATAAAAAGGAATGTTTTTTGGGCTAATTAGTCCCATTTGTGCAGTGTGGGCCTGTCTCAGATTAATGCTAGGTAAATAGGCAAGCAAGTAGGTAGGGACTGTTGTGCAAAGCAGATAGTCCCTTCAGCACTGCATGCCACTTCACACCATGGATGTAAAGCAGCCTTTATTTTCAGACAAAGCCTATGTGTGTGGCTTCACGAACGCTAAAGCACGATATCATCAATAGGTAATAAAAAACAAAGTATAATAAAATATATTAAAGACATATTTATTTATTTAATACTTCCGCGCAAACAATGTAGTGCTAGGAGGACTTAATGCTAAAGCATTCTCTACCAGTCATCCTGGACGTACAAAACGATGGCGTGGCGTGTCCAATAAAGACTATCAATACTAATGCTAATTACTAATTATTAGGTACTAATGCACCTATATTACAATATCTATACTAATATTATAAAGAGGAAATATTTTTTTGTTTGTTTGTACTGAATAGGCTCCGAAACTACCAAACCGATTTTAACAATTTTCTCACCAATAGAAAGCTAAATTATCAGGAAGGAACATAGGCTACAATTTATTTTCAAAAAATTAAAGATTCATAAGAAAATTTCGATAGTGTAACCCAAAGTAGCATCATTTTATGCTTAGCCTATAAAATTCATTATTTGGCGTGCGCTGAGAAAACTATTGATTATACATAAAAATGAGATACTACATGATTAAAGTACTCATTATTACCTACAAAAAATCCTGGAGGGAATATATCTAACTATGTTAATTAAGTCACAATAGCAGCTTTTGTGTTCCAAAATTTAATTAGATCGCCGGTAGAAACAAAAGTTGGTTACATTCGTATCTAAGTGTTAATTCTTATTCAAATAAATAGTTTTATGATAAGTGTATTTATGTAGCAGTAAAATACTTTTAAATTCATTATTTTTCACGCGGGTGAAACCGCGGGGCGCAGCTAGTATATATATATACCAGGATTTCAAGATCTAGCTCCCAACGGTAACGTATGAGCCACTAGACAAGGACTTGTCCTAAGTATACGACTTAGGACAAGGAACTCAAGCCACCGCCATATTTTAACGTCAGAAATCCACGCCACCATCATTTGTTTAGCTGATCATCCAGGCTGTAACGCAATCTCGTAGCTTAAGCTCAATTTAGCGAATCCCTGGTGGCATTAAAATACTTGTTGCTACTGGAGCGATGCCAACTTTGCAAATCCTGGCGGTGTGCTGCGGCTTCACACACTCAATACGCTTACAAACAAATTGTTAATTGTTTTAGTTGATACGAGTAGTATACTTATATGATCAAAGAAATAAAATTATCGTATTTTGGTATCATTTTAGGATATTATTAAGTTCACCTACTTTTCGATGACCGTTTAAAGATCCTTCCTCAATAGCACCGCGTCGGTGCGGGATATTCCCATTATCCCCCGATGTTCAGCCCCATCTCAATGACAATTATTCTCAATTATAATGGTATTGATGGATCGATGAGTGGTTCGATGGATCGATTGATCGATGGATGTGCCACTAACAGCCGCGTGCAAAACGACAAAGCGACGAAGCCATGTCTGTTCCTTTCTCACGACCTTCGAGCGTGCTGTACTCACAGACGTTGCTCGTGAGAAAGGACCTCAAAACGGTCAACAAAACATCAGCAGAGAATAGTAAAGTACGTGGTCTAGTCGTAATAATATCCTAAAATAAAACTTATACGAACATCAGCGGAAAGAATTAAAAAAAATAAAAATAAAATAATGCTGGACAATCCACACAGCATCATCTAGCCCCAAGCTAAGCAGAGCTTGTGTTATGGATACTAGATGACTGATATACTTAATACAATACATTACATAGATAGATATTTTTTATACATAGAAAATACCCAGAACACCCGGAACAAATATTTGCAGATCGTACAAACATTTGTCCCAGGGCGGGAATCGAACCCGCAACCTCCTGTGTCGCAGGCGGACCTTCGCCCACCGCGCCACATCGGTCGTCCGAATTGTATCTATGTAGACCATTCCAAAGATTGTTACATCGTGATATTGATCTGTCTCCGTTCACCGACTTCTTGAAAACATTGCATTAACATGGGTGGAAGCCGTCCCTTACTACATCTTGTCTGACGATTCATGAATGCCCTGCTTTACTTTTTCAGACTTCTATTTTCGTATTAAATGGTAATTGTAAGCAGTCAAGCCGTACGGCCTATCTGATGGAAAACGCTCGCCATAACCTATTATCATCTGCATCACCAAAGAAGTTGAGGTGTTGCTGACGTGTTGATTGTCATAAATAACTCTTAACAATTTTTGAAACGAATCATGATGTTGATAGATAGATCAATAACATTTTATTGCACAACAAATACATTGTTTACCAATTCAAATAGAGAAAATTACAAACTAATCGCGAAAGTACATTGGGTGTTCTTATCGCTATAAGTGATCCCTTCCAGATAAATTTGGATAGGCAGTAATTGATGTGAACGATAAAGTGCGGAGTCATAGTTAATAAATATAGGTACATACATAGTAACGATTAATTAAAAATACTAATATATAAATTATTTGTGTTATGTCTATAATAGACATAACACAAATAATTAATATATTATCTATTACCAGCTTCTGTTAACAGCCTATGTGTTATTCTGATGTATAAACTATATTACTGTTAAGTTTTATCAAAATCCGTTTAGTAGTTTTTGCGTGAAAGAGTAACAAACATCCATCCTAACAAACTTGTGGGTACAGTGGAAAGTGGAAAATTAAAATAAGCTTTTTCCATAAATTGCACGCACGACAAAGAAAGGATCTCGTATTTCACCACATTGTAGTGCATTTGTCAACAACTTTAAACTAAACTTCAACAACAGTCTTCTACGGATCCTAAAAGATTGAAAATGTCCCGAACTAAACACAGGTGTTCTGAAGTGCATCGCAAACTTAAGTTTACCGTGTGTAGTGGTGGCTTTATCTATATCTGTGGAGGATTTTATTTTGACGGCAGATACAAAATTTTAAGGAAAGTCGCCGCCTAGCACACCGCTTTCATCGCTCACCTGCGCTTTTACTTCGTTTGCTCGGCTACTAAGCATCGTAGAGTGATATAAAATAGACTACCTTCCTCAAAATGTAGGGCTATGATATGCAAAAAAGATTTTTTCAAATCCGTTTGGCAGTTCAAAAAAAACAAACTCATAGAACTTTATTATTAGGTTAGTTTATTGGAATAAAGTCTTGTTGCAGGAGATACGAAACGTTGATCTCATTTAATTTTTATAAGAAACCAATTAAATTGGCGGTAAGGGTGCTACAAATTTTTACAATATTTAAATACAATATTATTTAATATTTTATTTCTAATATTGCCAGCCTTTGGTACCCTGTATTGTTTGTACTAGATTTTACAATCTAAGAAAACATACCTCACGTAATTTATTACAATTATTATTATTTTGCACTGGCAAGACAGCTTTATATTGCTCTAGATAAACGCTGTTAAAGGGTACGTTACTAAACTTGGATGTGAAATTCCATTTCGTGAAATTGCACGGTTGGTACGAAATTGAGAAATTCGGTGGATGTCGAAATCCAGCGAATTTCTAGGAAAGTTTTGACTGCAAGCTCCTGAATTTATAGGAACAAACCACGAAATTAATCCGTAAAACTGTAGTTTCAGTCAGGTTTCTTGTGAATCAGAGATCAAAACGACTGTAATTATGGTCCACAGATTACGGACGAAACTTTTACGGAAAACACAAAGGAATTTAAATATTTCGTTTATTTATTTGGAAACGGTTGCATTTTCCAGCACCCGTCCTTATGACAGAATTACGTTTACGAAATATAACATGACTTGCTTCTACCCATGGCTTTTCCCGCATGGTACCCGAATAAAAAGTAGCCTATGTGTCATTCTGATGTATACGCTATATAACTGTAAAGTTTCATTAAAATCTGTTCAGTAGTTTTTGCGTGAAAGAGTAACAAACATCCATCCTCACAAACTTTATAATAGAAGTAGGATTGAGTTATCTTATTACAAAGATATTAACAGATGTAATGTCAGGTTTACTAAGCGGCTAGAGACTATTAGTTGGTTCTGCTTTTACTACTTTGAACACTAACTTCAACAATTTGTACACTTTGTCTGTTAATATAGTTGTTTAATGGGACAAATGTTAACATGCTCTGCAGATATATGTTACGAGTGTGGGTTTGGAGTACGACGGTACCGTAGGGAACTGATACCCACGACACAGGGAATCTAAGTAAGTGGTCATGGGTATTGTATGGTCTGTTTGCTGTTTTTTTGTAGCTTAAATTCTACACTAGCCATTGTCCACGGCTTTGCCCGCGTAGTATACAGTTAAAAAGTAGCCTACGTGTTATTTTAAGTCACGAACTATAAATGTTCTAAATTTTATCCAAACCGGAATAGTAGTTTTGGAGATTATTAGCAACAAACATCGGAACATCTAAATCATTCAAACTTTGACATCCTACTGTATAATATCCTACTAATATTATAAACGCGAAAGTAATATAGCTTAAATATCAGAAAAACATCCGGGTAACATGCGGGCAAAGCCGTGGGTAGAAGCTAGTCCTACTTATATTATACATATAAACGTGAAAATTTGTGAAGATGTTTGTTCCTCTTTCACGCAAAAACTACTGAACGGATTTTGATGAAAATTTACAGTAATATAGCTTATACATCAGAATAACACATAGGCATTTTTTTGTCCGGATACCACGCGGGCTAAGCTGTAGGCTAAAGCTAGTTTTTAATAATAGTGGGATTGACAACATTTAAGTCCTATAAACTCTTTAAATTTTCAAACGCAACATCAAATACAAGCCGCGGTGCGGCTTCAGTTTGAACTTTTTACCTTCGTTATTTTGCCATGTACGAGTATGAGTCTGACAGTTTTCGATTAGGGATGCATACAATCTGAACCAGTCTATAATAAAAACATCTTGTTATTCAGAACCGGCCAGTAAGCACTCAAAGACTTGGCAGGTCGACAGACAATGCACTATTCTTTTTCGCATCCCTTTGTTTCTGATGCTCGAGGCTAATTAATATTTTGATGGCATTGCTCCATTATTAGCTGCTATTCTCTATGTATAATATGTATGTATTTACAAAAAAAATGTATATAAGTAGTATATCAATCATGTAGTTCCCATAACACAAGCTCTGCTTACTTTGGGGCTAGATGATGCTGTGTGAGTATGTCCAGCATTATTTATTTATTATTTATTTATTTATTATGTATTGAAGAGAAAATAATAATTAGAGCTTTGGTTTTTGAGGGAATGAAACGAAAATGATGAAGGCATACAATATTCACACTCCCAGTCTCCCAGTGAGCCCTTTACAACAATCTCAAAACATCCATCGCTCAAAACTCTGAATATTAAAACTCTTTCTCATTAAACCTTCGTTCCATCTACACTTATTTCTACGCCGCCATCAATAACGATCTTCTTTGAATTTAATATTTTAAAGTATGATAAATTATAGAAGTCTGCGTCAGAAGCAGTGTGCGCGCCAGCTTGCTGAAACTTTCAGACCGCGAGCATTTCCTCTGGCAACACATTTTGAGCGGTGAAATGCAATATTATTTTTTCTTGGTAGTTCAAAGTAATTTTACTACATGCCTATATCCTGGAGAAACTTTTCATCGGAAACTAACATCGGATTTTAACATATCGAATAAAGTTTAGCTATTTTATCATCATCATCATTATCAGCCTGTTGAATTCCATTGCTAGGCATAGACTACACCCAAAGAGAGTAATAACGAACGATCTTCGACAGTTCCATCCACTGTTGTATCTAGTTTATTCACAACTTTAATTATTGTCTGTGATTGAATAGCTTGGCATAGCATTAAAATGGTATATCAAGAAATTTAATTATTAAAATCTTATAAATTAAAATTATCGCAGGTAATTTTCAAAGAGAGAAACTCATTAGCAGTGAGTATTATATCGAAAATAAATTATCGAAGTACGAAAAACATCAACTGTTTTGTTAATTTTAAAAGAAAATGTGTTTGAAAAGATTAAAATTGCATTCCAGTGTTGTTTCTACCACTAATGAGGATGAACAAGCGACCAAAGTACGGAGCTAATGGCTCCGTACTTTGGCAACCTTTTGTAGACGCTACAGTACCGATACTTAGCCGCAGGTAATTAGCAGGCTATTAGACACCCTACGCTAACTAACCGGGTAACATCACATAGCAGCTGTTTTCGTCCAGTCATCGTGAATAATAGTTCAGTCCGGAGTCACCATCTGCTGATTATAGATTCTTTTGCCCTTCTCCGTCTGTCCTGTGCGTCTCTCATACAGATGTTTCCTGCAACCGCTACGATGTCATCAACTTATCTCACTTTCGGACATCGAAGACTTGTTCAACTTTGGCCAAGGTTTTTCCTATTAGTACTCACGAAAAGATGCACTTCTGTATTCTAATCGTTATAACTATACATTACAAAGTAGAGCCATTAAGGAGCTTCTTTTCTTTTCATTTTTCATATTTTTCTATGATACTTATCATAGTTAATATAATTTTATATTTAGCTGTTTTTATACTCTTTACTATTGTTAAAAGTAAAATGGGGCAGCGCTATGGTAGATATTGATGCAAATATGCCGAGATACTTACTGTAAATTAAGACACACATTTCATACATACATACATAAACTCACACCTGTTTCTCGTAGGTGAACGCAGAGACCACAGATTGCCACGTTCCTGGCATACCTCTTTTGTTTCATTTACTCTCATCACATACTTGATGCATGTTCGCAGGTTTAGAGGGTGTTTAAAACCTGACCTTTTTCCGGAACGACTCCAACTTAGTCAGAGTACGTTGTCGAGGTTTACTCTTTCCAGTCGCCCCATTCACGCTTGCCTGATCAACATGTTTCGTCAATGTCCTTTCGTCCATCCTTTCCACATTCCCAAACCACCTAACTCCAGAACGCATTCATACTTTTTCTCACTCTATCTTTCAAAGTCAATATACACATTCATAAATTATACAGTGACTTGATATATGCTTGATATTTTTTTAAACATAGCCAGCTGTTCTGTCAATCCCTCGTCTCATTCAGTGGACTACCCTCTAATTATTTAGTTAATTAACTTACTGAGTAATAAGAGGCTGATGAATGACGCTCGTGAATGCCGAGATTACGCCCTGAATTACTGATGAATTTGTCGTTTTTTTTTCATAGTGAGCCTCCAATTAGGAGGCAGTATATTATGCCTGAATTTTCTGTATATTTTGCTCTTTGTTAAATTTATTTTTCTTATTTCAGTTTTTTATTGTTTGTTTCAGTCGTAAGATCATGAAAATATTTTTTTTGTATATTTTTATATATTGTATATTTTTAAGGCATTATAATTATTGTGGTTATGTATAATTTTAGGCTATAATTATGATTATACCCCCTCCTGTACTTTTTACTTTGAAAGATCAGCAGTAGAAGGCTGTACCAGCTTTTCAAAAGTTAAACTTATTATTTTACCTTAAACTAACATTAAAATCTATAACGTAGGGTCATCTTGTATGGCTCAATAGAGCCCTAAAGATAAAATAGTCTATCTCTACACTATACATTTTATCAACAGCGAAAATCACAGATAAAACCAAAACTCGAGTGACTTAAACAAAATTTATTAAGATTTTGAGGCAGTGACCTCGCAATGTGAAAAGGCCGTTGCACCTAGTTTGGGTTGGAGGTGAAATACGTAACTGAAAAAATCTTTCATCTGTTGTGCTGAGCAACCTCGACCAAGGCAAGCTTCTCGTGATATAATACCTGTTATTGGCATAAATGTGCTCTCATCTATACAAATAATAATAGTATAAAGAGGAAAGATTTTTTGTTTGTTTGTGTGTTTGTTTGTTTGTAACGAATACGCTCCGAAACTACTGGACCGATTTTAACCGTGTTTTCACCAATACAAAGCTAAATTATCAGGAAGTAACATAGGCTATAATTTATTTTCAAAAATAATAGAGATCCTTAAGAAAATTTCAATAATGTAACCCAAAGTAGCAAAATTTTGCTTATAAAATTCATTATTTGGCGCGCGCTGAGAAAACTATTGATGATAACATCAAAATTATGTACTACATGTTTAAAGTACTCATTATTTATTACCTACAAAAAAGTCCTCGAGGGAATATATCTAATCATAGTTAAGTCACAACAGCAGCTTTTGTGTTCTAAAATTTAATTAGATCGCCGGTAGAAACAAATGTTGGTCACATTTGTATCGTAGTATCAATTCTTATTTAAATAAATAGTTTTATCATCAAGGTAAAGTATTTTGTGACAGTAAAATATTTTACTATTACTTTTTATCCCGATATTCCCGAGGAATCGAGACTTACGGGTTAAACCGCGGGGCTCAGTTGTTTAATATTAAATCAATAAATTAACACCTAAGAGACTCATTCATAGTTCTGACCCCACCCTAGGACTCCTAGTATCAAGAACTACTCGTACCGTGGTACCACAGCACCCAGGCCATCAACAAATATCAACTTATTATTAATATTATTTATAATTTAAAAAGGAGAGGAAATGTTGGGTAATTTTCTGTTTATGTTTATCAATAACATTCAGGGAAAATAAATAATAACTACGCATGTAGCATCGCTCTACGTTGTGTTACTATTTTTCAGTCGCTCGCCAACACACAGTACCGCCCATACCAGGTAAGATTCCATGTCAAAAATAAAGACTGGCATTTGAATTAAGGCTCGTGTACACTGTCAGATAAGCATATAGCTAAATAACGATAAGGCTGTTTCTTCCTTTGCGTAATTAAGTTTTTTCAGAAACCGTCGGATGTCGGAAAAGGGTAAATTTAAATTGCCTTTTGTTAAAAATGGAATTAGTTTGCTTATTAGAGGTAAAGCTTTAGAATGTTCATGATAGAGTTCTTTGCAGTGTGCACTGGATAATTTAAGCATATATTTCAGCCACCGGCAATTATAATTTGCTGAATCAGAAGTCTTCTTTTCAAAAACATTTCAATCTTAAAACATGCAGAACCTACAGGAACAAATTCATTTTTACAAAATTTAACATTACCTGACGTGATTTCTATTTTTGTTTGCAGTATGCAGCACTAAGGGGTAGTGACTTATGACTATAAAACCTATTGAAAAACTATCCTTGAGAACATGAATAATAATAAATCAATAAATAATGCTGGTCATTTTTCAAACAGCATCATCTAGTCCCAACGCAAGCAGAGCTTGTGTAACGGGAACTTCATGACTGATATACTACAAAAATAAACGTTTTTTTTTGTATAAATACACACATAATATTATACATAGAAAACACCCAGACCATAGCCAAATATTTGTAGATCATAAAAATATTTGTCCTGCGCCGGGCATCGAACCCGCAAACTTCTGCATCTCAGATGAGCCTTCACCCACTGCGCCACAGAGGAAACATACAAATCGATTGTAAGAAACTGTATTTGATAACAATCCGATAAAACGTTTTGGAGATATATAGTAACAGACAAACAACCAAACATTTTGACTGTTTGGTTACAAATGCAGATTTTCTCCAAACATCACTGGTGAAAAATAAATTCCTCTAACAATTCAAAGCTATCGTGGGAAATTGAAAATTATTTCATATTGTAAAAACGGGAATTTTCACGTACTTCACTATCGGCGAAGGCACCGACAAAGTTTCGACTCATTCCGAGAATCTTCATCAGGGTGAGTGATCGCGACTTGCTCCCTCTGCGTCGCGCCGTACACTATGCGCTGCCGCACGTTGTGCGCGGTTATAAGGGCGCGCGAGTTGAGGGGGCGCTTGTGTTCTTAGCGTTGTTGTTGTAACTACTGTTCGTAGGGGTGCTACATCGTAAGACTCTCGGAATGAGTCAAAACTTAGTCGGTGCCTTCACCGATAGTACAGTACGTGAAAATTCCCGTTTTTACAATATGAATAGTCAAGTTCACGATAGTTTTTGGAATAAAATTGATAATTATTTATTTGCACCTAAAAGAAAACTTCATTTTACAATAAGAGAATACTGTTAAAAGTAGGCTTAAGGTAGTTTTAATAAAAAGATGATTATATTTATATTTAAGTGATACAAGTAATAGCCTAAGCTAGGATATAAGTATCCTATCAAATCAAATCAAATCAAATCAAATCAAATTCTTTATTTGCAAACATAGGTCACAAAGGTGGAAGAATGGTAAAGGGTAAGCACCGTACATGTTTTGCCTAGATCGAGGGCATGCAAATATACATATCAGTCAGTAGGAAAAACTAGTTACATTACAGATAAAAAAAAAAGAAGAATATTGGATTACAAAACACATTAAAGACTAAACTGGTTAAATAATAATTAATTAATACATTAATTTCACAGATTCATCAATATTTATATTATTATCTAATAAAAAGTCATTTATATTATAATAGCATTTTGATGTCAGTAGTTTATTTAGTTTATTTTTAAATAATGTTAATGGTAGCAACTTTATGTTTCTGGGCAGTTTATTATAGATTTTCGGTGCCATGCCACAAAAGCTTTTTTGAAGCAATGCGGTTTTACCGCTATTAAAGCAGAGGCGTTGTTGGTCGCGTCTACTGCGTGTGTTAATTGGTTTTTCAAACATATTATTGTTGCTTTTCACAAAGACAGCCATTTCATATATGTACAGTGCCGGAACTGTTAATATATTTGAAGATAAGAAGTAGGGTCTACAACTATCGGTGGTCTTCAGGCCATACATTGCTCTTATGCATCGCTTTTGCGCCTTAAAGATTGTTGTGATAGGTATGAAATTAAATTATAAAGAAATAGGAAATGAAATTAAATACATCTGTATGACATAAAAACAATTATGCAAAAACACGATGGTGGACAGTTTAGAAACAAAAAGAGCGACGCGTGACCAGAGTGCTGGCTCTTATCTGAGATTCAGCGTGGCAAGTGGTAGTGATCTTGTTCAATTGAGCTATCTATAGATCGTTTGGAACGGTCTTTAGATAGCTATTTTATCTGTTTTTTTTAATATACCTACTTGTAATTAGTTGTATGATGGAAGGAAAAAAAACAAATATGAATAAGAATAGCCTACTTATGAGTATTAGTAAAGCTGAAACAGAAATGCCCCACGCACCTTGCTGATCCATCTACCTAGACGGTTCAACGTTGTGCCAAAAAAGTGTCGGCTCAGGATATATACCTGCTAGGAAGGTGGGCTACTTACCTACTTGGGTACTGAATAGATAAATAAACTCTCTTTATTGTACACCAAAACAAAAGACAAAAACACAGGAATTCATTAACAAAAATGGTACAACTCGATTAGAACCATACAGATAAGTATGACTCTACCCTAATGAAATCTTTCATTCAATTCCTAATTAAATTTAATAGTTTCACAGAAAGCCTATGGAATCAGGACATGGACGAATGATGATGAAATTATCGATTATTATTTTGATTTAAATAAATATTTAATAAGGAACTGTATTAACACTATGACATTATGTAACTTACTAACATAATAATAATTATGGATCAAGTTAACTGAATAAATAAAAAATATTATACTCTCCGAAACTACTCTGCCGATTTCATAAAGTCTTTCACCAATAATCAGAATGTACTTTCAGAGTGGACGTAGGCTGTAGCTAGCAATATATTATCCCGTTAAAATAAAAAGGCTTTTCGGGGAGACCAATTTTGCAAAGTAAGTCGAACGCTACTTTTCATCGGCATTCTTATCCGGGTAATACGTGGGCGAAGCAGTGGACAGAAGCTAGTTATTATTATAAAGCCAGTGTATAAAAAAAACTTTATCCACGAATCGCATGCCACAAGCCTAACCACGCTACCTGTGCGCCAAAGAAATTAATATATTGTTCCAGTCGACGAGGAATGAAGATAATACGAGCAAAAAGACAAGGCAGGAATTTATTTTTCAAGCGAGCACTTTCCAATGGTTGTTACCGCAAAATTTCATTTCAAGCTGTGGTTTTCTGTGGCCGAGTCTTTTGCCTGGCTCTTTTAATCTATTTTGTAATTTACTATACTGTTTAGCGTTTTCTGCGTTTTATTTTGTTGGCTGCACAATTTGTTTTATAAATGGTGCTTTAAAAATGCATTTGTTTGCATCTCTCCAAATAATACAGGGTATAGCAGAACATACCCGAAAGGGGATGAAATTGATTCTGCCAAATAAATTGAACAAGTTTTGCAAATAAATTTACACCCTTTATTCAGCTGTATTTTGGGCTGTGTGCCAACCCTAAGACTACTTTTAATCAAACAAGATGTTTGACTTCGGAAAGCATACATAGAACAGGTATTTATTATTTGTTTACCGAAAACAGCAGATTTTTACAGCAATTTTTTTTTAAGTCCTAAAACAAGAGTTGTTATATTTTATGTGTTAAATAACGCCCTCAATTATATACATATTCTAGAGCACCCTGTATGCTGTTATTAGTTTAATGTTCAATAGACACATGAATGTATAGTTCGGAACCCACACATATAATTACTTCTGTTGTTTTATCAAAAACTACGTTTTTTTTTAAGATACAGTAAGTACCTTCGCCAAGAATTTGGGTGAGACCTTTGCCAAGCATTGAGACGATACAGATTAACTAAAGAATTAAAAAGTATGTGCATAGTAATACCGAAACCAGACTGTACCGTGCAACACGGAAATTACGTTGAACCACGAGGTTTAAGCAGTACCTAATCGCTGTAGATTTCGTGACTACGTAAGTTAGATAGTGTACCCCATTCCGTGATGCACAACGATCTATCCGTTTCGCCTGCAGGTAGTTTTAAATCAAACTTTAAAACCTACAAAACTGATGGTTATGCCAAGCAGTTTCATAAATTACATCTCACGTTAAGGGGGTGGGTGGGGGTCAACAAAGTGTGACATCGTCTTCAACTTTAGCGAAACACGTAAGTGTAGTAAGGGGAGGGAGCATCAAGAATCATAAAATTCGTGTGACGTAATTTATGGGTGGCCCCTATGTCATGAGACCAAACGGAAAATTCAGTATTCCGTGCTGTGACCGGTCATAAAAATGGTCTGCTATTTGGCAGCAAACACTGGGTGTGTTGATCTTGATGGAAAGTGGTTACCGTTGAAATGTGATCTCCTTTATGAGATGGCTCGGTTCCACACTCCAAGCAAGTACTGTCGGGTTAAAAAACATAAACTCTGCTGAGACCTCGATTCGCACTGTCGCGCGCTCGAACGGTCCGGTCAAACTCACGCGGTGGCGGAGGCGGGCTTTGACCAGTACATTCACACGAACTTTGCCACTTGACAATGATTTCTCTTCAGACACCACGTCAGTTTGAACAGGCCTTAACTCGCCCTTATCTCGCATCTTTTTATGTAGTTATCATGCTGACAGATTTATTCAAATTGTGGATGTTTTTTTCAATTCCAAATAAGAGCCCCAGAGAATCACTTCGCCAAAAGTTTAATGAAATAAATATATTGATACTAACCTCTGCTCACGGCTTTGCCCGTGTACCCGGATAAAATGAAGCCTATGTATTATTCTGATGTCTAAGTTATATTACTGTAAAGTTTCACCATAATCCGTTCCTTACAAACTTTCGCGTGGTAGGATTTCCTTGCCAATGCATCTATAAAAATACGATGTATGTTTACAAAAATAATAAATATGAGATAATCACAATGCTAATACTAGAAATAAAGCTAAATTCGCTGTTGCCACTTGTAGACTCCATAAAGTTAGTAAATCGTTTAAAGGTCAAGGTGTATGTTTTTATAACAAACTCCCAACTTTCGTATATTTTTATATACCAAAAATGATAACAAATTCAAAAACATAATTAAATATTTTTTTATAAAAGGCATACTATAAAATATCGGATTATTTAGATGATAAAATATATTGGGATTGAAAATGCTTCAACTAGATAACAAAATGTAGGCCTATTGTTTTGTAAAAGGATCATTAAAATGAATAAACAGCCTTGTTTTCATGCCTTTCTTTCCTGGCTTGGTCGCGGAAGAGCACGCAGTAGATAAAATCGACGTTTCAAAGTGATCCTTGTGATTTAATGAGTAAACTAATTTTGACATTGACTATGACTTTGACTTTCTATGTGTTTTCATAACCCAGAATCGTAAAATAAAATGGAAGAGTAATTTTTCCCGTATCCGAAAGAGAAATAGTTGTTTTTTTACTGCACCCCCTCGCTTATTTCAACGAATAGGTCCCAATTCGAGTTCTATTCTAGGAAATATAAAACTTCAACAAAGCAAAAGTTGTCGTAAGTCGGTATTTTTACTTGAAAATTATTATTTTCATTTTAGTTCTCAGAAAAAAAACTATCGTTTAAATCCACATAGGAAAAACAAAAAACTCAACAACCGCAGCCGCATTCGCAGTTGGTGAAGAGCCTTTAGTTATTTCCTCCACAAACATCTAACAAAAGGTTGATCCACCTACAGTCACGAAATGTCAAGATCTTCCCCATTCCCCATCTTCCTTTGAAAACAAACTTACTATTGTCTGGAATTCACTTGAAAACGTTTTTGAAACACAATATTAAGCCTCGCACAAATGCAGAGTATTCGTTTGATATGATCACATGTATTTGTTTTGAACATAATTCAGTTAGTCCCGCCCTGGGACAAATGTTTGTACGATCTGCAAATATTTGTTCCGGGTGTTCTGGGTATTTTCTATGTATAATAAAAAAATATCTATCTATGTAATGTATTGTATTAAGTATATCAGTCATCTAGTACCCATAACACAAGCTCTGCTTAGCTTGGGGCTAGATGATGCTGTGTGGATTGTCCAGCATTATTTATTTATTTTATTTTAGTACTGTAAAATTATGTAGTAAATTGTACGTATATTTTGAACTAATGGAATGTCCCGCAACTTCGTCAGCATTGATTTTTTAGCATACATATGTAATGTCATTGTGGCTTAAATATAAATACTTAAAACAAACACGCTCACTACAGTATTCTCCATGATGGACATCAAATATTTACTCAATGTGTAGATCTTTGAGGATACCAAGAGACGCGACAAACATTATTTTTGGCACATGCCCACGTTTTCACATCAGCCAGCATTCCGCATAACAGTTTGAAAGCTCATAGTCGCTTATTGGAACACTAACCGATTACACATACCCTCGATTTTTTTGGTTCTAGGGCATGCACGTAGTTTTTTATTCATCGTTTTAAGCGCACAAATATTTTTCGAGCGTTCAAAATCCATTAGGCTCAAATCCACGACTCTGGATCAGAAGTCGGGGAACCTGCCACTAGGCAAATACGGCTCTCAAACTGAAAAATAATGTTTATCGAAATATAATATTTAATTCGTTCGTATTCACTAACAGAAAAAGAAACAAACTCACAAATTTTACCTCATTATTTTATTAATGAAAAGTGTTGATTACTATTTAATCAGAGCCCCAAACTAAACAGAGCTTGTATTATGGGTCGTTCAAAGACCCTCTTCCTATTCAAAAGTAGATTAAGTTCTACTTATAAATATCTGATTATTTAGATGACAAAAACTCTTGGGATTGAAATGCTCCAACTCGAACCTATTGTTTTGTAAAAGGATCATTAAAAAGAATAACCAGCCTTGTTTTCTTGCCTTTCTTTCCTGGCTTGGTCGCGGAGGAACAGGCACCTAGATAACAACCGACGTTTCAAAGTGGTCCTTGTATTTTATTGAATAAATGAATTTTGACTTTGACTTTGACTATGACTTTGACCAATGCAAATATTCAAAATCGATGACCGATAAAAACTCTCAAAATTATAAGAAAAAAGATTGCTATATTCAATAACTAATTGTATACTACACTCACAGACACGGAAAATTAAACCCAACCGAGAGTAGATTTATCTGCGTTAATAAACAAGAAATAAATCAGTGAATGATAAATATTATATCTATTTGTAAGTTTTCTTATTTCTTAATTAATCATTTGACAAAACGAAAGCAATTGGGTTTTGTTTTGTTTATGAGAGTGAAAAGTATGGCTCCGTACCGAGGAGTGAATTAATAAATTAGCTTTGATTTCTGTACAAATAGTGTCTAGGAGTTGGTGATTCCGTGACTGGGGTTATCCTGTATATTCAGTAATTTCCTTTGGTTTGGTATTGAAGCCTGTATCGACCGCTGTTCCGACATCCTAATTTCGTGGTACAGTCGGCTACGCAATGTCAATATCACGTCCATGGATAGTGTGCCCATGAGTCATACTGTTTGTGGAGAGCATCAAAGGATTAGTGATCATCATAAACAAAATGGTCGCCTTTTTTGTCTCTGTCTAGTCTTTAATACCAATTAAACGTGAACTTCGCTCAAGATACATAATACTCCCTATATAGAATTTTAAGATCGATCGCGGTAAAATAAACATATAAAAATAATACATATTTTAAATCATAGCCACTCGCTATGACCTCCTTTATCGCTAAAATACAATCTTTTATTCGGTGGTAATCTTAATAAAGTCAATGGAATTATCATAACGTAACTTAATGATGACAATAAATGGGATGAAATACAGCCCAATTGTACGGCTCGTCGAGCAAAACTTGGCAATGAATTACGAATATCATCATGCGTAAGCGAAAACTAGAAGTATCACATTCACGATTTAACAAAATCCCATAAAACTGCAGAATAACGGCCACCCTGCCCTCGTATCGCTTTGTGCAAAACTTATGGAGCGAAAAGTGCACGGTTCATTCCCCACTGTACTCCACTTTTAGGACTGTCCTTATATAAACCAAAGTGTAGACACCGCATTAAGCCCGCTTTATAAAGGGGTGTAGCAAAATTTAATTATCTTCTTGACTGGATCGGGGGATATAGGTTGGCAGGTTTTAACTGAATTTAGCGGGCGCGTAGTGCATCATATAACCGGACGGTGAATGAGCCTTGAAACTACTCTCGTTATATTTTTTTAACAAGAAAGCACATTCATTTTAAACTATACACATAAATAGGTTTATACAAAACATACATATGAAATAGCTAGGCTACCTAAAAGCGATCAAACGCAACCGATCTATAGATAGGTCAGCTGAACCAGACCATGAACAGACGGAATCGTTCCCATAATGTGGCTGCATTGCCACGCTGAATTGCGTGGACCCTGATAAGGGCCAACTCTTTTATCACGCGTCGCGTCGACCAGTCGCTCTGAAAGAATCTTGAATGCGCGAAGGGCCCCGGCTCCCCACGGTCAAAAAGTCTCAATCCCAATTCGCGTAATTGAATTCATATTCTAGAATAAATCAGCAGGCCATAACGTCTCGAGCCACCCACATTCGCGGGCTTTTTGCGAGCGTTTTAACTACTAAGCAAGTAAAGGTAACGCTGTTTAGAACATATTGTCAGTCCTTTTACACTTGTAGCCTCTGGACCAGTTATACGCAGAAAGCATATAATGCCTTACGGGGTCAGTATAATAACGCGTTCAGGGTGCTGATGGGACTGCCTCGTTTTTGCAGTGCCTCTGTTATGTATGCGGAAGAAAGAGTAGATGGCTTTCATGCCATAATACGCAAACAACGTGCATCGTTGCGCAAACGAGTACATGGCAGCCCTAACAGCATCCTGAACACGTTATCAGACAGATGGGATTGCCCAACAAGGTGCCGTTGGATGAGACTACATACTCATTAAATAAAATTCTAGTGTAGGTATTTTTATAAATTGTATTTTATGTGTATCACTAAAATTCGTTTTAATTCTTTAAAACGCCAGATCCCTTTTTGTTTGATACTTAGTATTGTATTAAAATATCTGTGGGAATATCTCGGTATTTTTAATTTCGTGCAGCCGCATAAATGTTAAATGCAAATACCTACCACATGTACCGAACATTTATAAAATGAATAATTTTCAACCGTTAATATTTCAGCAATGAATACGTGTTAAAATACAAATAATTTTGTATGACGAGGGTGATTAAAATATCCTACTAATATAATATATGCGAAAGTCTATGTGTGCGTGTGTGTGAATGTTTATTACCAAGTATCTCCGTAACTACTAAACTGATTTTGATGAAATTTGGAATGTAGATAGTTTAGGATCTGGAATAACGCATACACTAATATAATTTTCGAAAATCGACCCCTAAGGGGTAAATAGGGCGATAAAGTTTCTATAAAATAATTGTTTGATTCGCTCAAAACTATGTACATATAAACTTCAAAGTAAATAATTAAATACGTATTTTTTGAGGGTATACAATTGAGTTCTAAACTTTGTATAAATTGTAATCCTTGGTTCGATACATTCAAAAGTTGGTGGACATAGTTTGAAGCCTGGAGACGGTCATATGCTACTTTTATTAACATACCACGCGGGCGAAGCCGCGGGCAACAACTAGTAGTAACTAACATTGTTTCAACAATACAATAAAATATTACCGATAAAATATTAAGAGTATTTTAATCGTTTGTGTTTCACACATAGAGCAAATGAACATAAAATATATATTTTTTAATTTTCCAAAGAATTACGAGGTGTCTTCATTTTACGACTGGAATGAGAATCAGAGGTTAGCGGATAAGTACCGCCAGACACAAAAGTTGTGAGTTTAATTTCCGCTATTGAACTAATAATCTGCATAAACCTATCTTTTTATCTACAACGTAGGGATATGCGTTGTGTTTTCAATAAACAGTTTTTCATATGGTTTTTCGCAATCGATTTGTATGTTATGAAGAATGGTTCTTCATGGGTTTTTAGGGCACATCAATCTATGATGGAAATAAACATAAGGATTTTCATTTACAAAAAAAATATTTGATTGAGGATTCTTTCATACAGGTTTTCGTTCCGTGATTGGTTTTTTGATAGCATGGTACTCATACCCACCATCAGGAAATCGAAATGTAATGTCAGTTCTATATGTACTCTGTACTTAATATCAGATTGCCAAATCCCTTCTTAACTTAATAAAACTACTAGCTTCTGCCCACGGCTTCGCCCGCTTGGTACCCAGATAAAAAGTAGCCTATGTGTTATTCTGATGTATAAGCTGTATTACTGTAAAGTTTCATCAAAAACTGTTCAGTAGTTTTTGCGTGAAAGAGGAACAAACATCTTCACAAACTTTCACCTTTATAATATTAGAAAGATTGCACTTTTGTCCATATCGCAAGGCTGCTGAGTCGTTATCTTGACAGTCTGCAGCTGAAAATCGCGTTGGTAAATCTATTTCATACCATACCTATTCGTTCGAATATATTTGTTAAAAAATATATGATTTTTCTTACCCTTTTTTCATTTGAATGCATACATAACGCTTTGCTTTTGAATATATTTTTCTGCTCCATTGTTAGTTTTGTTCCTATTGTTAGAAAACTGAATTTATAAATCAGAATATAAATATTATTTACTAGCGGAATGCCCCGTGGCTTCACCTGAGTTCTGTTTTTCTTATGCAAACTGATGATATCAAACTACAACTAAATGAAAGATCATTAAATAAAACTAGCAGAGATTGTTGACTGATTCTTCTAGGCTTGAGCGAGGCGCAAATTCTTCTAGGCACACATTCACTTTAAAAAAAAATAAGCTGAAGTTTCGCTAAGATTTATGTGATTTCAATGAATAAAACTTAGATATTTTAATGCTTGACTCAGTTTAAAATGTTTCGGGAATTATATATTCAAGAACTGAACATGCATTTAGAATATGTTTTGTACTTGAAGTATCTAATCAAATGTGTTTTTTCATACAAATAAATAAAATAAATAATGATGGACATTTTCACACAGCATCATCTAGCTCCAAAGTAAGCAGAGCTTGTGTTATGGGAACTACGTGACTGATTTACTACTTATATATTTTTTAAATACATACATATTATACATAGAAAACATAAAAACCCGATACAAATATTTGCAGATCATACGAACATTTGTCCCGCTGCGGGAATCGAACGCACAACCTTCAGCGTCTCAGGCCCTCGCCCACTGCACCACAGAGGTCGTCTCACACATTTCTTTGCCACAAAGCACACAAAACGGTGCACTAAATTGCCTCGTCTCGCTCAAAGGGCATCACGGTACGACGATCAAATGTATATGCCATTATGTAAATCAGACCTGATGAAATTCTATTCCGGACCAAAACACATTTCTATACTAATATTATAAAGAGTTATAGTATGTTAGTTTGGATGTAGTGGCTGATTTCCGAAATTACTCATCCGATTTCAAAAATTCTTTCACTAATATTTAAAAGGGCTTTTCGTAAAAACAGATTTTGCATTTGCGGAAAAAACGGTGAAGCGAATGCATTTCATACGAACTCTGTCTTAACGGTAAAAGCTTCTTTTCATCGGCTACTTTTACCCGGGTACCACGCGACCGAAGCCTTGAGCAGTCGCTAGTTATAAACTAAATAAACAGCCATTAGCCACATAGTCCTTACTCTACACTGGAATTCCCTGTGTCCTGTGTCGTCAGTTTTACCAACCGTAAATTAGTACATACGGGGTCAGTGACCACTACTGTTTGCCCCTGGCAGGAAAGAATCTTCATCGACGGCGGCGACGACCGCTGCTTTCAGACATTCTGATAGTTTTGTTTTGTCTGTGGGTCAGCGAACCCGCTAGCATTAGGAATACCTCAGTAATACGAACCGAGCCCTGATCAAACACATCACCAATCCAATTATATTTTTTGATAATGTATCATTTAACTTTTACATAGGCAGAACATAGTCTTAAGTTATCATAGTTAAGTTATGTGCGAGTGTGTCAATAAGTGCGAGTGATTGTGACCTTCCTTCTCTACAAACTGGACATACAGCATAGGCGATTTGTCTCACATTTCACCACTTTATAAGGCAGGAAGAAATAATAAATGTTTTAAATCATTAACCATAAACTTATTTTTTTTGAGTCTTACCCCTTCCTCCTATTAGGTTGGAGGAAACGGCATTACAGTATCAGAAACTACGAATACCGCGTGACAACAACGACCTAACCCGGAACAAATATCTGCGGAATATACAAACATTTGTCTAGCAGCGGGAATAGAAGCCGCACCTCTTGCGTGGCAGCTGGCTCATCGATAGATAGATAGATAGATAAAACATTTATTCGTTGCTACAGACACACACCAATATACATTTTATTGACAGTAAGTTTGTGTTTGTGTGTGTTGCAGTACAACAAAAAGGCCATGGCTCAGTGAATTTTTTTTGCTTAAAAGCAAAAACACTGATTTTCAGCCAAAAACCTGTTGAGACCAAGTAGAACGAGTTGCAAGTGTACCTAGCTACGAATGATTGTAGTTGTGTTGCGAGTAGCGTTATACATTTAAAAGAGAAGAATCAAACTAAATAAATAAACAACTGACGACAGCTTTATTTTAGGCATACGAAGTGCTTGGGAATACCTGCTATTTGCTTTTGTAATAAAAACTGTTTAAACTTTATTTTAAAAGTATACTTATTCTTAACATTGCGTATAGGGGGTGGAATATTGTTCCAGCACTTCGTTGCCGAATACCTAAAACTTCCCCTGAAAGCTGCAAGCAGCTCATCGCCCGCCACGCCACCTTGCAAAGCAAATTTAACGCGTTTGAGGGTAATTTACGTATTAATTGCGCCGATGAAGTTAATAAAGAACACAAAAAAAAAAAATTTAAGTGCGATTCTTTTTGACGAAGTCGGTGGCGCGACGAATGAGTAGCCGGCTTAATAAGTGCGAGTTGCGTAAAAAAATAGAATATAATTGTTCATTCCTGAAACATAAAGGTACATCAAATTAAATGTTGCTGAATTATTTCTAATCACTTTAAAAAAAGTATTTAGTATTTAAGCTGTTTAGGTACTAATACCTAGTATCTAACAATAGATCTAATGATGAAATAATTACGTATGAATAATTCATAAATTTAATCATAAGATCTATTGTTAGATTGGGGTACACATTTTATGAGATGGTGCGTTGAGGGTCCCATGAGATTATCCCACTCTCAGCGCCCTCCCTCGGATTTTAGCTCGCCCGCACCGGTATCCTCAAGCTAAACGCTTATGCACGTTTTAGTAGCAGATTTTATATAGAAAATTGTAACGAGGCATATACTTAGGAACTGTCAAAGTTTAGCGCGGACTATAAAATATTTGCATATTCTGCAGTTATTAAATTACCTACTACAGATAATTTTACTACAGATTCATACATGATACATGTACTTACAAATAGGTATATACAAAGAAACAGATGCAACAGCTAGCTATCTGATTCTATATTTTTCACCATAAGTTCTAGGATAATTTCAACACTAGTTTCAGATGAACATTCACGCTTTATTTATGAGCAAGTACACTAGAATATCAGCTGCAGTGAAGACGTAAAATGTTTTATAAGCCTCCGAGGCATAACCCGTATTTCACTTAAGATTCAATCTAATCACCCATTTTTAATAAAACCGGCACATAAAAGCATATCCTAACGGGCGTAAGATCGTTCAAGTTATTTATTCGTTATAAAGGCTTTGATAGAGACCTGAAAGATTTGTTACGATCAGGGCAATTACGGACATTGAACCATAAGCCATCACTTCCTTTATGGCGGTGATAGAACCACAATAACACAGATAAGTTTGAGTTCAATAGTATCTTTGCTATTGGTGAACCTTTGCACAAAGAATTCAAAATAATCAGATTAGATTTCCATCTGGTCTGGTCATATGGGGATCTGTGTATAATATGTCTGATTTACAAAATGTATATAAGTAATTTTATTAAAGAAACTATCGTGAACTTGACTATTCATATTGTAAAAACGGGAATTTTCACGTACTGCACTATCGGTGAAGGCACCGACTAAGTTTCGACTCATTCCGAGAGTCTTCGTGCGTAGTGCACGGCGACGCGGAAGGAGAAAGTCGCAACCACTCACCCTGATGAAGACTCTCGGAATGAGTCGAAACTTAGTCGGTGCCTTCACCGATAGTGCAGTACGTGAAAATTCCCGTTTTTACAATATGAATGTATATAAGTAGTATATCAGTCATGTAGTTCTCATAATACAAGCTCTGCTTAGTTTGGGGTTATCTATAAGTATTTTACATTACACCACAGCCTGTCGGTATTCAAATAAAATTAGGCATAGGTACTCTAAAATCTTTAAACTAGGTAGCGTTCCTAACCCTAACTTATCAAACACAGAAGGAATCACATTATAGGTACAAGGAATCACATTATGAGACTGGTGTTCCCAGTGGAACTCACTAAACATACACTCATCTTCACACACACAGTTTACACTCGCACTACACTTCACACACACACACACTATAATTCGCATCAGACCAAATGTTAAAAACTTTCATCGCCCTACAAAATAATTGTTAAATTAGATCTAAGCAAGAGCGAAATTTCCTATGACAAGTATTTTTTAATTAAAAGAAAATTTCACCATTGTTAATATTAAGTATCTTTGGAAACTCAAGAAAACATTTGTATTGTATTGTACTGAGAATGAGCTGTCGAACGTCGATTTACATGGCTTTTCATACATGAAAAAGTATACATACTGATGGCTTTTGCCCAGTAGTGGGACACGTATGACTGATATAATAGTAATAACTGGTTTATAACATAAATATTATTTTACCCCTTCGCAGTGAAAGACGGCCAGTTCTTTATCTCAATACATTTTCAATGTACTCCTTTAGTGAAATGTTTGATTACTTATGAAAATGAAGTCAAAAGAAGTACTCGTAGCCATGGCCGTAAGGGTCCACCATTGTACCAGACTCCATAAATACAATAAAAGGGGTAGAATGAGCCAGTCCGCTTATTTTGTTTGCTACTTCCAAGTGAAGATATTATAATATTTACTGGGAAACTGGAGAGGGTTAGAAATTGTGTAATTTCGTTGAGTTTTCCGTAAACAGGTGGAAAAGGATATTTAACTTTTTCTAAGTTAAATATTTCTGTACCTCACTATCATACGAGCGGCTGAAGGGCGCGGTTTATGGATGTTTTTTTTTATATTTGGTTGATACAATCGTACGTTCACGTGAACTTTGACAGTCACTTGACAACCATTTTCCTTTGATCGCCACCGCCTACGCCAATGCGTGAGTTTGACCAGACCTTAAGACATCAAAAATTGCACGTTTAACTAGGACGGGAGATAAGTTACCTTATACTGCCACAAGCACCTTACATGTTTAATATTATTCTAAGTACGATCGCCTCATACATCATCTTCATTATTATATAAGCACGCTAAAAAATTGAGAATTAGTTCCTGAGTTTTTTGAATAAATACATTTATCTTATCTTTAAAAAAACCGGCTGTTATCGATTCATAAACGCAGTTTTTGCTAGCAGTCCGTAAGAATAGGTTAATTTTACTTCATTAACACAACTTAGCTTCACACAAAATTAAACTTTATCAACTTGCAAGTTAGGCGTACAGTTCTTTGTATTCTTACAATGAGTTTCATGGTGAACCAGCAGTATTAATTTATTTACCCTAGTTAACAATTCAGAAAGTGTTTATGCCTCGTTTGTGTTATTTATATATCGGACTGTTTACTGAATATTAATGAAGCTATTGTGTAAGTTCCTAAGCGTGCTTTCAGACGGACCGCATACCCTGCTTAATGGGAAATCAAACGCATTTAGCGTTTCACTGCAAGCATCTGGCAACTCTGGCGTAATACGTGTTCCATAACGCACAGATATCTAAAGCATAAATTAGCATACAGAATTTACTTTAGTGAAGTCTGTCTAAAAGCTGCCTTAACAGTTTAAAAAAAAAACATGAATTTCAGTAAATTCATCTGTTTTTTGTATGTTACGCGAAATCTTCGCCAATTGTGAACCGATTTTAATAATATGGGGAGGGTGAAAGCCCTTGAATTTATTCAAAGTTTGCATATACAATTTATGAAAAAATCCAACTTCTATGTGAAAAAATGGCGAATGAAAATTTATATTGGAATTTTTATCAACTTCTCGTTAGTTGAAGACAGTTTTTCTTTTTTCCTGAAATAAGTTATATAACCTTTTTGTAGGTGCTACTTTTTAATAGTAAAATGAAAATAAGACTAGGAAAAGCTTTATGTCCAACTGTGTTAAAATAAAATATAAAATAATATTTAAACCTCTCGGGAGAATGAACTTGCCTAAACTACGTTTATAAATAACAAGAAGTGACTCAGAAATTGGCAAAGTATTCCAACCTCAACCACAACCAGGTAATATCTAAACCGAATGCAGCAAAAAGTTCTCGTTATTTAAACTTTAGGTATTCCAATTAGGCTGTTTATTTTGGCCGGTCTAGCGGCACCCCAATGCCTTGATTGAAGTTAGTCGCAGGTGGAGTTTGGATTTAATAAAGACTTCGCAAAATGACTTTCTAGAATAATTAGTGCAATTCACGTGTGCCAGTAGAATACTGTTAAAAACTTTGGAATAGAAAATACCTACTGGCCTCAGAATAGCGTACCTTTTATATTCCAAAAACTATCGTGAACTTGAATATTCATATTGTAAAAACGGGAATTTTCACGTACTGCACTATCGGTAAAGGCACCGACTAAGTTTCGACTCATTCCGAGAGTCTTCATCAGGGTTAGTGAACGCGACTTGCTCCCTCCGCGTTGCGCCGTGCACTACATGACGTTCTCTTATGTAAATGTCACTTCATGCAAAAAAATACGCTCAGTACGAGAAGAGAAAGACAAATACCCATGCAAGATTTAATCAAGAAGTCAAGTCTCGAATTTGGAGAACTGAGCAAAAACCCAAAGGGCTCGAAGCGACGATGCCGTCGCCGCGTCGCGCCGTTGCCGCGTCTCTGGACTGAATAGACGCGACGACGCGGCGGCGCGGTGCCGGCGCGGTGGCGGCGCGGTGCCAGCGCGGTTACGGTGCGGCGCTGGTAGCGTCCAGTCTACATGGTTACGCGTTGCGGTGCGGTCTAGACGAGCCCTAAGAAATATGGCTCCAAAAGATTATCTCATATTTAGTACGCAGATTTGTGAAGTTACTAAGTAGGAAGTAGTCAGAGGCATTTACAAATAGGTACTGCATTGTGGAAATGGTACTGCATGCCCACGTTTTGCATAGTAGGCAGTTGCTTACTATGCAAAACGTGGTCATGTTTCATTCCTAGTGCGACAAATATCTAGTAGTTGTAAAGAACATGGCTATAAAACTCCTCAATCCAAGGGATTTTCCCCTACAATCGTCGTACATCTGATTCGACTTAACAACCATTGGAAAGCATTGGACTGCACTGTTTTAATGCCATAGGGATTCCCAATGCTCAAAAACTGTACGGAACCCTAGAGAAAGATGGAATGCCATTTTAATCACTGAAAGCAGTCACTAAGTTCCTTTTCTGGCTTGATTTTGGTACAATGAGTCACGAATAAACGTGTGATTTTACAGTTTTAAATGTTTGGATTTTTAACCGTTTTGACTCGGCTAGAGTACCTGATAGCTATGGAAGATGAATTCCATGAGTGGTTTTTTTTACACAACTTAACTGGTAAATAAGCATACGGCCCACCTGTTGGTAATCGGTTACTGTAACCTAAGGACGTTTGCAGCACCAGAGGTATCACTCACGCGTAGCCGACCGTAGGCGTAATAGTGAAACCCATTAGACTGTAACTCAAGAATGGGAGCAGTATTGCTTGGCAGCAGAAGTAAGTATGTTGGTAGTACTATGAGCTCTAGGTACTTATTCTAACTTCTGCAAAACTCGACTGCAAAAGTTGTTTAGGTTAATAAAATGCTGGACATTTTTCACACAACATCATTTTTTTCATCGCCCTTTGAGGATGTGCAATTGAGTTCTAAACTTTGTATAAATTGTAATCCTTGGTTCGATTCATTCAAAAGTGGGCATAGTTTGAAGCCTGGAGACGGTCATATGCTACTTTTATTAACATACTACGCGGGCGAAGCCGCGGGCAACAACTAGTAATATTATAAATGCGAAAGTTTGTGAGGATGGATGTTTGTTACTCTTTCTCGCAAAAACTACTGAACGGAGTTAGATTAAAATTTACAATAATATAGCTTATACATCAGATAGCACATAGGCTACTTCTTATCCGGGTTATACGCGGGCGAAGCTGTGAGCAAAAGCTAGTGATAGTATAGCTATATGATGTTTTTATAATATGCACTGCGAAAAAGATTCACAGCTAAAAGCGTTCAGCCAATTTGGCTCTCTAAGACGTTCGAGCAACAAAAGCATTTTTGTAAGGATTTACTCCATAATTGTTCTTCTCTGTAAGGAAAATGCTGTAAGACCCAAATATTGAGTATTATGTGGATTTATTGTTTTCCTTTTGTTTTTGGCTAATGGCAATAGTGAGGTCGTTGTTTATTTGAAACAACATCTAATAGGTATGAAGAAGTAATTACAAGTAGGTATATACAAAAAATACAGATGAAACAGTTAGCCATCTAAAGACTGTTGCAGAACAAGAAGTACCTAAGGGCAGATTTAAATTGGTATGAGGCAAAGTCAAAATCAATATATTTTTATTCGTTGAAATCACAAGGATCATTATTATGCAAATATAAACTTCTAAATTACGCGAAATTTTTAATTTTAAAGTAAATTTACGCCAATTCTTCTTGCATGACTAGGGGTCTAGGAAAAAACCTCAAGCTTAGTTTTCCTTTCACGCTAACGCAAATTTGTCAAGGCAAAACTTGTCAGAAGTGTGTGACATATCTACAGCTAATTTTATTTTAAAACCAATTCAATATTTCCACAGCCGTTAACGCCAACAGAAAGTGGTCATTGTCTAGAAGAATTAGACAACAATCTCTGTTTTTTATGATCATTTATACAGCTATACCGAGGTAGTGTATTTTTATACATTTTCGTTATAACTGTTTTATATTTTTGCGTTATAACTGTCAGGGTTGAAGTATTGCAAACTTTATCTCGATCAATGAAACGATCCCCTTAAAAATAAGAAACATTTTTAAGCATTTTAATGTGTAAAAATATCAAACGACATCAGAGCGAACATTTACTTAGCAATTCATGTCATATGGCACCATCGCTGATAGTTTGGCAATATTTAGTCTCAGTATATTAAAAATAAACTATTATAACAAAGAACAAAAAAATAAAAAAAATAATATTAGAAAAATATAAAAAAAAATAAAAAAATATTAGAACAAAGGTTAATATAAATTATTCTTTACTTAAAGGTTTCTGGAAGCAAAAGCTCTTTAGACCTAAGCGTGTTTGTTTTTTGATTTTTTACCACGTATCAAATTATGCACGTTGCCATGAAAAATCTCTTTTTAGTATGTTTTGCAAATTGTTTTACACCCTTATATTGGTCCAGCGGGAGGAAACTTCAAAATATTCGAAATATGAATTACAATCAATGAACAGATTATCCCCTAGGCACGGAGAGACGGATCACTGGAGATTACAGCTTAGTCAAAATATAGCTTGATCAAATGAAATTCATGAATATTTCCTTTATCATATATCCATGTAAGAACTAGAGGGTTTAGACAAGTAGGCGTTAACGCCTGCGGTAAGATTGAATTGTATGGGAATGACATTAGCTGTGGAAATATCACGTGACGGCTGCCAAGTTTTACCTTCACAAATTAGCGTCAGCGTGAAAGAAAAAGTAAGCGTGAGGTATTTGTCTAGTCCCCAGGGTTAGGTAGACATATAGATAGATAGATAACTCTTTATTGTACACCACATAATATGTTGCTTACAAATTCAAACAGAGCAAGTTACAAGCTAATCGCGGGAGTGTAATGGGCGGTCTTATCGCTTATAGCGATCTTTTCCAGACAACTTTTGAATGGACAAGGAATTTACGTGTACGATACAGGACGGTGGTGTATAGACAATACAAACATACATAGTGACGAATAATTAGATTATACATATATACTTATACATACATATACCTACATAAATAATCTATAAGATAGCAACTCATCAGCTTTGATATAAGGACAAATAGTGACTGTGCTATAGCTTTTTGAAGATAGGAAGGGATTTGGCAGTTCTGATATTGAGGGGGAGAGCATTTTTTGTAAAAATGTTTTCATTGTTAATCTGCCCCCTGACTGACATAATTGTAATGTGAATTAATTATTTTTGACAGGCTTAGAAATGTCCAACACGTTTGGACAATCAATGTTATGCCTGTAAATATATGAGTACCATTATTTCATACTTATTGCCATTTTATTACTATAATTTGGGGGTAGATTTTAAAGTATTAACCCATTGAAAACGCAAAAAAAGTACGTTATGTAAAAGGTCGTTTTTTTTTAATTTAGTCATATAGCCTTTTATTATGATAGCCACCCTTCTTAAACCTTTCAGTAAAGTGCCATCTCTGTGTCCATGATGAACTATAAAAGGCCTCTTACCACGGTATAGGAAAACCTCTGATAATAAATGTTTTTAGGACTGAACAAGCTATTCTGATCAGTAAGCTGTGTTGGAAAATTTAAGTTATATACTCGTAGCTCACACCCCAAGTAGGAACTCGGGACGACCGGGATTATGGACCATGTTAGGAGTAACCTAGGTTAGGTTACTCCTAAAATTATGAATAATATGAATACTATGAACTTATGTTACATGGCAATTTTTTGGGAGCAACAAACGCAAAAATTATTAATTTAGTTTTTGTAACATTTTAACGTCGTCGTTCCTTCTCACAGTATAAGCCGAGCTCAATCGAGCTAAACTATTTTGCGAAAATGTCTTAAAATAACAAAGTTACTAAAAAAGATGCATTTCATGTCACGTTCTTCGTAATTACTTACTCTTTTTCATTCAAAATTTTATCCAAATTAGTCTAGCCGTAATTGCGTAACTAAGGGCTATCTAAAATTTTACAATACCTAAAATGTAGGTATTAAATGTAAGTGTAAGATTTACTTAATAGAGATAAAGAAAGAATTTTAATTTGAAAAATTTTACAAAATATCGGAAAACATTCAAACTCAAGTCAAGTCATGGTATGTAGATAAATAATAATAAATAATGCTGTGCATTTTTCTCACAGTATCGTCTAGCCCCAAACTAACCAGAGCTTGTATTATTGGAATTACATGACTGATATACTAGTACTTATATACTTTTTTTATAATACCTACTATATTATACATAGAAAACACCCAGAGCCGAGACAAATATTTGCAGATCATACAAATATTTGTCTCGCGGCGGGAATCGAACCCGCAACCGTCTGTGTCTCAGGCGGGCTTTAGCTCAGTGCGCCACAGAGGTCGTCAACACATTTTGTAAAAAAAATATGTATATAATCATGATTGTTTCAAAAGTTATATCAAAATATCTTAAACAAATAAATAAATAAATAATGCTGGACAATCCACACTGTATCATCTAGTCCCAAGCTAAGCAGAGCTTGTGTTATGGGTACTAGATGACTGATATACTTAATACAATACATTACATAGATAGTTTTTTTTTATTTTACATAGAAAATAACTAAGATACAATCTTAGTTCAAATAAAATTATTAGTCTTGGCTAAAGGTAAAATTTGATCACTAACGGGTTTCATATCGTTCCCCGTGGGCGCCTTTCAGCCGTCATGAATTTCACGTTCATATTCTATCTACCTTATTATTTTACTCAGAAATTTTCCCTATTTGGCTAAAATACGCAGAATTATCTCATGACATTTTGTGAGTGATATGTGTTTCAACAAGGTCCAGTCTGAATAAGGCTATTTGCAGATTTTGCAGTACCTATTTTATGAACCTTGCTGCCCTTTTGCGCAACACTTAATTTTTTTGGTCAAGACAAGAGTTCATTTTTATAATTTGTGCTGTGTGATACATGCCCAGCATGTATCTAAATTGCGGATGCAAAGTGCAGCGTTTATTAACTGTTGGTCGGGCGGTACAAGGCGAACGCCGACTCACCAATCAGTTCTTTCCACAAACTTGGAAACAACAAGTCATGTCATTCTATCCTTGGTATTTGCATTTACCGGATAGTCTCTGCTAGTTTTAATTAGAATTATTCTCTATCCTTTATGTAAAGTTTTAAAAGTATTTTGTGTTTTTTTTAAACCATCGGCAGTGGCCTTCGTATTTTGTGCCAAATAAACAGACGCCTCATCCACAAACATGTAATCTAGACTGGTTATTGTTTCTGAGATGGGTAAACAGCAATGTTATTCGACTATTATCATTCGACTGTCATTCAAACAAAAGTTATTCAAGTGAAAGGTTTATGTTGATGACTTCGAAACTGTTCGTTCTCTGATATTATTGAATTTGTAGATTATTTATGTCTTAGTTAAAAAGGTTTTCAGCATCGTACAGTCACTATGTAATACGAATTTCAAATATTTTAGAATTTGTAAATTTGTGTACATTATATAGCACTTCTATAGCTCTCGGTAAAACTACTAACTTTATTTATACACTAGCCTCTGCTCACGGCTTCGCCCGCGTAGTACCTGGATATAAAGTATGTGTTATTCTGATTTATAAGGTATATTACTGTAAAGTTTCATCAAAATCCGTTTAGAAGTATTAGCGTGAAAGAATAAGAAACATCCATCTTCACAAACTTTCGCGTTTATAATATTAATAGTAGGATTTGTGTATATGTTATTTTATAATAATCTTATTTCCTATTTCAATGAACATTATATAATGTATTTTCATTTTATTTGCTTCTATTGTCACTGTCGCTTATATCAGTTCAGTGGCTTTAATTGAGCATTTTTTAAATTTAAATATTTAAGTGTTTAGAAATATGGACAGACTTGAATTACTTGAAGTACGTACAACAGCAATATAAAGTTTAAATGGGCGCATGTAATTAGACTTGAGAAACAGACTAGAACACAAAGTTTCTTTGTCGACCAACGTATTGTGCTGTTGCAACAGGCTATCTCGATCTGACACTCCATGTTTCTAGTTCAAGCTTAGTTCAAGCAGTTCTAAGTGCAAGAGACTGTTTGTTTCACTTCCGCAAGAAAATACCAAATACTTTGCAAATATGCTGTTATATAAACACGTGTTTAAATTGTACTTGTCTCTGTCCACGGTTTCGCCTACGTACCCGGATAAAAGCCTAAGGTTTATTCTAGGTCAAGAACTTATATCTGTTCCAAATTTCATCCTAAATGGTCCAGCTCTTTCGGAGATTATTAACAAAAAACTTCCAAACATACAAGCCTAATATTTGGCCCTAACCCGCTGCCCCACAGATGTCGTAAAAAAGTGGCATTCTGTTGCTATTTATTCATAACCCTAAACTGCAATAGTTCCAACTGCCGAGTATTTTCCTGAAATACTCTTTATTTAGTACCAGAAAAAAGTAAAGTCTTACTTTTAATTACCAGCTTATTTCTTTCTTTTTTAGAAAAAAAACTTTTTTTGTGTTGTTTTATAATGTGGCCTAGAGTCTGAATCAAAATCCTGCATTAGGCATGTAACCACTTAGCTTGTGAGTTCAGATGTACTTCTTAGCCGGGTACCACGCGGGCGAAGCCGTGGGCAGAGGCTAGTATTATAATACAATAACTTATCACTTCTTGTTAACACGAAAAGGGTGCGATGTGTTACGCAACTGTACGTAATACGTTATGCAACATGTTTATAGTTTACCTATTTTCGCTGATTTAGACAAGTACCTAAAGCTAAAGAAAGAAATCAAGAAAGAAAATACATTTATTTGCTAACATTGTACAATATAAAACAGACAGACAATACACACACGGGATTTATATAAACAAAAATCTAAGTACTAACAATAAAAATACGTGCTTCTCGATACCTACCAATATGCAACGACGCAAAATAGCGTCCAACTCAGCATTTGTTGTGTCAACTGGCTCAGGAAACACTCACTTCTGCAGCGCATCGGGTATGTTCGCGGAGGCACACACGGCTTCCACGACATCATGCGCAAGCGCACAGCCTCCCTGATGCAGCAGGTGCGCGTCAGTACTAACAGCCTCCTGAGCGCGGTGGCTGAGCAGCTTGACGGCCCTATACTCAGACACTGGACCAAGACTCATGTGCTGCCCTATCACTCAATGCGTTGTGCCAAATAATAATTTGTAAGTTTTTTATTAAAATTTATTGCGACATGAATTATCTATTATGAATGAATTTACTTACAGTGAAGTCTAAGTCGCTACTAACGATAATGTTAAATCCGAAATAAATGATTATTATTATTATTCCTCTTTATTTATTTTTAATCTCAGGCTTGGCTTGGCTTACCTGGAGCCTTTATAGGCATTAGTGGAGCCGAAGCTAACACTAAGAGGCCTTTTTGTACAATACAATATATAAAAAACAGTTTTTCGATGGTGAATGATGAAACTATTGGATATATTGTGTGATAATCTGGACTATTGCAGGAGTAAATGCTTAAAGAATGGTTGCTGGGCTATGTAGGATGAAGCGGCACCTGCCAATTCTGACTCAAATTCAAATCAAATCATAGGCAGGTGATGACTTGCCGTCCACTAAACGGGCCCCATAAGTGCCGCCAACGATAGGCAGTGTAGAGGCAACGTTGGTGTGGACGGCTAAAGGGTGTCGAGAGGTGTGCTGCAGTTTCACTAAACGCTACTCCCGGCTTTATGCTTTTAACACTTCCACCTTGGAGCATAGGTTTCGCTCTTGCGCCTCCACCTCCGACCGGCCGGCTAAGGCAAGCCGAGGGTCAGGGGTCTCCGTCGATCCCAGGGAGTAATGGGGCTCCGCGGTGTCGCAGATTATTATTATTATTATTAATCATTTTGTTTTAAGACATGCTTGTTTCCGTACTATGTTTTGATTTCCTTCGCTTAGCAATCGAGATTTTTGGGATTATTTTCTACCATTGTTCCAAAATTTCCCCCTTCAGTGCAGTTGAGTTTTAACATTATCTAGCTTTTAATGTTATTTCCCCATGGTGTCATATAATCAGAATATCCTTTTATCAAAGTTTATTGTAGTAACACTGGATGCCCCAGAGTATTGTATGCTGTACTCCCATGGGTTGTGTGTTCGTGAACTTAGCAGATAATTTCCCAGCAGATCATAAATAAAGGTGAGTTCTTCTCGCATGCAGTTAAGTTCTATAGGTCCTGATACTTTTTAAGGATAGGTCTAGCGATTATACCTGAAATATTATAGTTTAAAAATATGTTCTGCCAACTTTAACAAAGCACATCATTTTACAGCAGATTAAATAAACAAAAAGTGAGTTATTTTAGCATACAGCTAAGTTCTATATTTCCAAAGCGTTAGAGGGATAGTTCCAGCGCTTTACCTGAAAAAATATACATGTATTTATATGGATTACTAGTATAGTTTTATAATATCTATCTATGGTAGGGTGCTTTAAACCAAGTAATAAACGACGACCCCGATGGCGCCGCGGTTGGCGACTAGCCGGCTTAGACGCAAGAGGTGTGGGTTCGATTCCAGATCTGGGTGTTGTGGAACCATGATACTTGTAGTTCCGGATACCCACGATACAGGGAATCGTGGGTATATCATAGTGGATCAAGACTATATATGTGACTGTTGTTATATATTTATATTATTATTTTTATATATGTATATTGCTTGCTGTTCTCCTTCGGAAACATATTTGTTTTTGTTTCATTTGAACCAAATATTTAATTAACTAATATCCTAAAAAAACAAAGACCATTCAGAATTTTTGAAAAATAACGTTGTTCCGAGCTATACTGTTCCATGGGTTGAACTAACGTTTTTATTAGCCAAAACATCAATTCTGGGAATTGTTTCACAATCAAGTTTCAATAGTATGGTGTCAGTCTACTTTCAGTCCACTTTCAATTGCAATTCTAACGTTTGCAATTGATACTATGCCTAACCTTTTTGGTATGATTGCATAAGTAATACTTACATCTGTAAGTAGGGTTCTAGTAATTATTTCGCAACCAAGTCAAGAAAGTAATATTATGATGTTATTTATGCCACCATTTTTTTTCTTTTCTGTGTAATATCTATCAGTATGCATAGTCACGGCTTATCACGTGTGTTAAGGAGAAGAAAAATAAAAAGTGTCCTATCGAATCACGTTATATACGTCTTAACATGTCCAGTGTGTCCTTCACTTAAAACTTTATTACTGCTCACATCGATTGAGTGCATCACATTATTATATATTTTGTGGAATCTGACTGATATACGAGTATTAAATTTGTTATCAATATGAAAACGTGGGAACTCTGACGTTGATTTTGACAAATGACATAAGATATGACACTCCCCTGCTTAATAAAAAATTACCTTAAACAATTTACACTTCCATAAGTAATAACAAACTTATCGTAAGGTTTGTCCACACTTTAGTAGTTGGTTGGAATGTCGTTTCCACTGTAGACCATCCACCTCTGAAACACTTTTATTTAACTTGCAATGTTTGTATGTTAGTTTGTTTGTTAAGGTCAAATCTTGTAAGCTGAATTAAAACCACTTCCTCTTATCCTACGGAGTTGAATTTTTACATGTAGGTTCAGATGACAATCATTTTTATGGTAAACATGACCTGAATCGACATCCAGGATTAGCTCCAGATAAAGGAACTCTTCAACGGTCAACAGCACTTTTTGTTTTTTGATAGTGTTAAAAAATATACCGATATCAATGAAGTGCTTATCAAATAACAATACATCAGTGGTTCAACTTTGAAAGATGTGGAAGTGGTGTACCACAATACTGTGAATATACTATAGCTGCTAGCTGCACCTAAGCCACACTCGGCCCCCGGCCCACCGCGTCTCATCACCCACTTATTTCGGCTCGGCGTACCTTCTGACTTTTTTATTTTTGTTCAGCTCCTATGGATCGTAGCGTAATGATAAATAGCCTATAGCCCTCCTCAAGAACTGGGCTATCCAATTCAAATGATTTTTTAAAATACGACTGGTAAATCCAGAGATACCTTTATTACTACTATAGATTATACATCATATACATATATGTAGGTACATAAATACATAGTTACTATACACAACATAATACCAACATAAGTACCTCATAAAGGACCCTAGCCAAGGGCCAGATCAGATGCGCAACAGGAAATACTTACGTACCTTCCTGAAAACTGGATAGATGCCAAGAACTGAACTATTGAAAAGTCCTTTGCTCAATGACACTTTAGATTTCTTATGCATGTTAACGTTTTTATTCCTAGCTTCTGCCCGCGGCTTCGTCCGCATGGTATGTTAGTAAAAATAGCGTATGACCTTCTCCAGGCTACGAACTATGTCACTATCAAATTTTATAACAATATAGGTATAAATATTTCCGATAATTTTACCAACATAATTGATACCTATCGTTATAATATTATAGCCAAATCACACAACACCATTATTAAATTGAAATTTGAAATTTTTATTATGATTTAAACATTACAGATACATGAAAAAAAAAACAATCCCTATCATCATTAAGATCTTAAATATATTTCATTCCTTGATGGATGGCATTGGTACCTAACCTTGGTTTACCTGTAATGGCATACCGCAATGCCCTCTGCCAGAATAGAAGTTATAATAATACAAATAATTATAAACTTAAATTAATAAGTTATTATAAATTGTATTGCTGTGTGTTATTCTGATAATTAAGCTATATTACTGTAAAGTTTCATCAAAATCGGATCAGTAGTTTTTGCGTGAAATAGTAACAAACATACTCAAATAGCTACGCGTTTATTATAGTACTAGCCTCTGCCCACGGCTTCGCCCGCATGGTATCCGGATAAAAAGCATTCTATGTGTTATTCTAATGTATTAGCTATATTATTGTAAAGTTTCATCAAAATCCGTTCCGTAGTTTTTGTGTGAAAGAGTAACAAATATCCATCCTCACAAACTTTCACGTTTGTAATAGTAGTAGAATTTAAACGAGTTTTGATTGAATCGAACCAGAATAAAAAAATCCATACAAACTTAAGAATGGGCTTAAATGTATGGCGCTTAAGGGGCAGTAAGAAACTTGTCCAACATAGCGGACGTTTGACATGTCCACGTTTTCACGTTAGCATTTCACATGACAGGTTTGCAAGCCCATCACTGCTTATTGGAACACTAACTGATGGTACATGCCTCTGAATGTTTGGTTCCTTGGGCAGGCCGGTTTCCTCACGATGTATTGCTTCATCATTTTGAGGACGTGTTATCCAACGTCAATTAATTGTTTTTTATAAAAACGTGATATACATATAAACCATGATTTGCGAATTTGTTTTCTCATAAATCATGATAAGACATATCCGTTTTTTAGTAAAAATTTGGTAGGTCTCTAGATGTGATGATGAAGAATTGACAATTCATCACTGTTATTAATGTGCATAGTTCACTTGACAAAAGCGTGGCCTCATATTATATCGCTCCTACAAGCACTATTCTTGGTGAACTATCAATCAAGCCTGATTTCATATTGTGGTGGATACTGACACGAGCTTTTGTGAATTTTCCGTCGTTGAGCGCTGGCTCTGAAGAATATACTCAGTATTGATAAGTCCTTGTTTTTGGGCCAATTTTCTTAGGTTAAAGCTACGTAGGTACATATTCCTTGATTCTATAATTACAACAATGGCCATGTTGGTATCCCACATCGTGTTCGTTGGTTTTTCTTTGGTTTTGTGGAAGTGTCCCGTCTTGGTCGCAAAAGTCAATGTATAAGACGTAAATTAAAAAGAAACACTTGCTCTTTCGTTTCATTTCAAAGAAACTTATGGATAGATACTGAGGTATGTAAGTACCACATGTAGATACTTATATTGTTCTATCGTCCAGTTGCGATGACGTTCAGCGCGAGTGGGTGAAAATATGATTAAGATAGGTATGATAGGTATAAAATAATGTTTATAACACTTTATTGCATATTTATATATATATATACGAAAAACGAAGGACACAATATACCTGGATCAAATACGTGAATTTACAAGACATTTTTAAGAGCAACATGCCGGTGCATTTGAAAACTAAGGTAATGACGTCATGCCTATTACTAAGCTTGACTTACGCCTGCCAAACATGGAAATTCACCAACAAAATTAAAAACAAAATCATTACTTACCAACGTGGAATAGAACGCAGCATGCTAAATATATAGAAAATACAAAAAATACGACACACAAAAATAACAAAGGCAACAAATACTCTTTGCTACGCGCAAAAATTGAAATGGAAGTGGGCAGGCCATGTCGCACGACTTCAAAACCAGAAATGGACCAAGAGGGTGACGTCATGGAAGAGCCCACAAGGCTAGCGCTGCCGAGGAAGACCCCACGCCCGTTGTTCAGACGATATAAAGAAGACGGCTGGCCCGCACTGGCATCAAATAGCTCAAGACATGAACAAATGACAAGACCTTCACCTCAAGGAGGCCTTCACCTGTGGAGGGATTCTTGCAGAAAAATTAAAAAATAGAACTCATACTACAATATTCAATACCCACTTACCGAAGTTTTTTTTTTAATTAAATTGAAAGGACAAAAAAACTGTAACAATTATGTAGGTACCAAATGATTACCTGACCCTATACAATGTTTTTTGCAAGAAATAAAAGGTTTTTTATTTTAATATTATTTATTATTGCATATTTAATTAGAAGTGACAATATGCAGACTTAACACTAAAGCATTTTCTACCAGTCAACCTAATTTGCTGAGATTGGCAGTAGGTGTGTATAGTAACGCAACAATTAAGTATCTTCATCTATTTACTTTGTAGCATATTCAGTTTTCATAACTTGGCACACGTCGAAATATCACCTCCGTCTATGACACGTCTATCGACAAGTCAGGGAAAAAAAAAATCCACCCTGTTTGCGTCAACAATAAATCGGAAACGGCTACCTGCCTTGAATAGTCAGCCCCGATGGGAAATCAGGTGCTGTACTCAATAAATAGCAAATTCTTAGGCAAACATAAAGGTCTTTGTTAAGCCCCGGCTCTGTAAAGGGTATTTTCGTAAAGCGATAGACTGAAATGAGTCTTTGAGCGGCTTCCTCTGACGATAGGTCAGCCGGTAAAAGGCTGAAAACGGCCAGAGCTGAAAATTTTATCATAAAATAGAGTATCTACCTCACGATTTTACCTCGGCGTAGAAGCCCAGTGCACTTTAGATCTTAAAACCGGGCAAATGCGAGTCTGACTCACGCACCGAGGGTTCCGTATAAGCTTGTATGTTCACCAAAATCAGCATTACCCAAATTATTCATATTAATTAAAATAGGAAAAATAGGAGTGTAAATTCCTATTTTTCCTATTTTCACAAATCATGGTAAATATCCCGTTTTTTAGTAAAAATTATGTTAAAAACCATGATAGTTTCAAAAGTTATACGTACCGTACTATCGGTGAAGGCATCGACTACAGTATGAATATCTCTCGTTTTCACAATATGAGTAATCAAATTCAAGATAGTTTTTGAAATAAAATTACCAAAATTAGAATTACTCAAGTTCATAAACTATGGGATCACCAAATATTGCTCAAACGAAAAGATAAATCGAATTGAAAGGCAAACTTAACTTTTTAGTTGCCAAAATTGTCGTACACACATTGATTCACGTCATCGTAAATTTTCCAACTGCAAAATTTAAGTTTGAGGATGGAAAACGTAACAAAATAAAAAAAACGACCTTTTTACTTAAGAGTCCGGCGTACAGCGTTTATAAATTAAATAAGAAGCCCGTGCTTGCACGATAGCAATAGAGGTATTAGCCGTTCAGATTTTGTTATAAATTTGGTGGTGTTCCGTAATACCAAAAAAGATGAATGAAAACTTGTTGTATTTTTCACATTGTGTTGTTATTCTGTAACTAGACAATATAATCTATGTACCTAACCAAACGATACGTAAGGTATTGTTGTTTTTAATACGAAACAAATAAGAAGAAAACATGTCATGTATGACGTAAAAATATCCAAAATGCGATTCGTTTACATTTCATTTCAGGTAAGTATTTTGAAAAAATATATAGCAAGGTACTCGTACGTGGATAAATACTATTCGAATGCAAATAATAACATAATATGTTGGAAATAAGCTCTAATTACAAATGACTATGGTATTACGTTTGTATGGGCAATTCATCCATCGCAGGCCACTTAACTTGTGTAAGAGATTTTTGTTTCTTGCCAAATTTTATTATTATAGGTCAATGGAAAGTACCCTATATAGGTTTTGATTTACTTTGCGAGAGTCCAAATATAAGTTAAAAATGGCTGTATTTTTCGATTGCGTTGACTTAGAAGCTTTATATTTTTACAGCTTCAAGAGACTGCAGACCTACGTATTTAATAATAATTTAAACTTAATACCTCCACGCGTTCATGAGATAAAGGGGCTTGACAGACAGACAGACGGACGGACAATAAAGTGATCTTATAAGTGTTCTTATTTCCCTTTTTCACCTTCACCCTTTTTTTAAATAAAATTAAGGTACATACCTTGAAGTATATCATAATACCCTACCCATTAAAATAAATAATCATTTAAAGTTGGTTCACAATTGGCGAAGATATCGCGTAACATACACAGTCATATAAAATAACATACAGACGTATATAAGTTGAAAAATAATGCATTTTCAAAATGCTTGGTGGACACGAAATTTATGTATAAGTTAGGAAATCAATCTAAGCGCAAGCCTCTGCTACGTACACATAAAAAGCACTATTTTGTTTGCGTTACTTATTCAAACTTTTATCAGTATCAAATTTTCCTTTCATTTTCCTGTCATCTCCATCGCAACACAAACTTTATTTTGACTAGTATTTTTCAAACTTTTGCGACGGTAAACATTATTGTAAGATTTATACGGGTTTTTATCGCGTTTACCTTTGATATTCTTTTCTCAATGTTTATTTTTGCTAAAAACGGGATATTTACCATGATTTGTCAGTGTATATAAGTAGTATATCAGTCATGTAGTTCCCATAACACAAGCTTTGCTTACTTTGGGGCTAGATGATGCTGTGTGGAAAATGTTCAGCATTCAGCTTCAGCATATTTGTCTCGGGTCTGAGTTTTTTCTATGTATAATATGAATGTATTTACAAAAAAATATATATAAGTAGTATATCAGTCATGTGGTTCCCATAACACAAGCTCTGCTTAGTTTGTGGCTAGATGATCATGTGTGGAAATGTCCAGCATTATTTATTTTATCGGCAGAAGAATCGATCTACCTTTACCTTATGATTTCTCCTCCTTTTATAGCATATACTACCGGTTTCAATATCACTTACAACTCGATCCTGACACACTACACTGGAGTTTATGGACGCACAATAATCATTATCACGTTTTTAAGTTTTTGTCACAGGATTACAGACACCAAATAATAATTAACAATTGCTTTAATTAAAATTATATTGTTGGGTAATTTTAATTGCCTTTTGATCGAGTTTTGGTATACTAATATTATAAAAAGGAAAGATTTTTTGTTTGTTTGTTTGTTTGTAACGAATAGGCTCCGAAACTACTGGACCGATTTTTACCGTTTTTTCACCAATAGAAAGCTAAATTAACAGAAAGTAACATAGGCTATAATTTATTTTCAAAAACAATAGAGATCCTTTAGAATTTCAATAATGTAACCTAAAGTAGCAAAATGTTGCCTATAAAATTCATTATTTGGTGTGCGCTGAGAAAACTATTGATGATACATAAAAATTATGTACTAAATAAATAAATAAATAAAAAAATAATAATAATAATGCTGGGCATTTTCACACAGCATCATCTAGCCCCAAACTAAGCAGAGCTTGTATTATGGGAACTACATGACTGATATACTACTTATATATTTTTTTTTGTAAATACATACATATTATACATAGAAAACACCCAGACACGAGACAAATATTTGCAGATACAAACATTTCTCCCGTGGCAGGAATTGAACCCGCAACCTTCTGCGTCTCAGGCTTGCCTTCGCCCGCTGCGCCACAGAGGTCGTCAAAGTAAATGATTGATGATTAATGATTGATGACTAAATTATTACTCATTATTAACTACAAAAAGTCCTCGAGGGAATATATCTAACTATCATAATTAAATCACAATAATAGCTTTTGTGTTCTAAAATTAAATTTGATCGCCGGTAGAAACAAAAGTTGCGATGAAACTTGATAGGTACATAGCTGTTACCTATAGCTGTTACTTTTTATCCCTATATTCCCACGGAATCGAAATTTACACGGGTGAAACCGCGAGGCGGAGCTAGTTAATTAATAAACACCCACCATACAAAGAACATACCTTATACTGGAATTCTCTGTGGCGTGGGTATCAGGAACTACGAGACCCATGGTATCGCAACATCCAAAACCGCAATACATATCTGCAGAACATGCAAGCATTTACCTCAGCTTTCCTCAGGTGAAGGTTACGCTTATGTATCAGTGGTCGACACTCTCCTAACAGATGAAGGGGCGATTCGTCCGCCTCATTGCAGAATCTGCAGGTTTGTGTGTCACACGGAACATAAACCTTCCTACAAATATTTGTCCCACAGCGGGAACAGCGGGAATCGAACCCTCACCTCTTACGTCGCATCTGATCCTCGCCCGCTGCTCTCTGGGTCTATGCTGAGTTTATTACATATCAAAACGTTGACCGTATCGACAAGATTCCCATACAAAAATTGACGAAACGGTTAACGGTTATCGTTTTGACAAGTTTTGAACGTATTTTTAACTCAGCATTGGCCCTCAGTCGACGAAATAGTTACGTTCTGTTGTTTTTTAATCATAAGTATTCATATTCATAATAGTTATAATTCCCGAGTATTTTCCTGATTGAAATTTAGTAGGGGTTCAGTTTATTTAAATCAACATTTTTATATTTTGCCTACACTGTTTGAATATTCAATTAAGCATTGTTTAAGCGTTTTTCCAAGAAACTTTGTCTCCTTTATTCGCTAAATAATCTACTTGGGGAAAGAAAAATAAAGTCTAACTTTTAATTACCAGCTTATTTTTTCCTTTTTAGAAAAATATATTTTTGTGTTGTCTTGTATTGTCGCGTAAAGTCTGAATCAAAATCCTGCATTGGACGTAACCATTCAGCTTGTGAGTTCAGGTGACCCTGTAAAGGGCCTTTGTGGTACAAATGATACTCTGTAGTTTCTAATACCCACTACACTGGGAATGCTAATGTGATAGCCATGGGTAGTTCGCGAACGAATGAAGTAAATGAAGTACTTCATACGTAAGATTGTCTTGTCATTTAGTTCACTACTCATTCTAATGTGTCTCTAGTTCATTTAGTTCATTTACTTCACGTGTCTTTTTACTTCAATGCTTTTACTTCAATGCTTCGTTTAGCATCACGCTCGATGAAGATAGAAAAAACGGTGTTATGGCGTGTACACAAAGACTATTTTATTTTGCACAATTTTTTCAACAATAGAAGCGAGAGTTAAGAGTGATAGCTGATATGTTATCTCTTTCTAAGAACTTGCAATTAAAATAAACCCTTACATCGTTGAGATAAAGTTCTTTGATTCGTGCTAAAGTAGATTGTTTACGTTTGTTTGGTTTTTTGATTATTAATATTTTGTTTGAGTAAGAAAGTACCTATTTTGCATTGTTTGAATTTAGTAAGTTATTTGCGATTATTAGTGCATCGTGTTGCGCATGTTACGGGTCAGTTTTATATGCAAATAAAAAATAAGTTAAGTCATTTTTTTAATAACTTTGAAATATTAATTAGTTTAATTAACAAAAGTAAATTGTACATATCTCAATTTTTAAATACGTATTTATTATTATTTTAAAAAACATATTAAATTTACCTACCCTATATACCTATTTTATAGTAAAAATGTTTGCTCCTGGTTGACAGTCCTAAACCTGTAAAATACCTATGAAGGAAAATCGAGATATAAAAATAAAAACATTTCATAGTTCATAGCACTAAGAAAGCAACTAAAATCTTGATTTCGTTCATCCATTCATAATTCTCTAAGAACTAAACGGTATACCTGAAGTAAATGAACTACTGAACTAAATCAATGAAGTAGTTCACTTAGCCAAAAGATATACTTCATTATTTTCTTTTCACTGACATATTCGCGCATGGCTATATTATGGGGTCAGGTAATGTGGATATTTTTTTTAAGTTATGTTTTTCATGAGTATTAATTTTAAATAGTTTAAGTGGGTAATAAGCTACAATTTTGCGCACTGTGAAGATTAAATGGTTATAGAGAATACAAAGTTATTTTGTTTTTATATTTTATTTTGTAATAATAAAATTATACTAATAATAAACATTATTTCAGGCGACTACATGAACAACATTTTAAAATGATGGCAACAGGCCCATTACATAAATACATTAGAGACTAACATATATATTATAATACTACTAGCTTCTGTCCACGGCTTCGCCCTCGTGGTACCCGGATAAAAAGTAGCCTATGTGTTATTCTGATGTATAAGCTATATTACTGTAAAGTTTAATTAAAATCCGTTCAGTAGTTTTTGCGTGAAAGAGTAACAAACATTCATCTTCACAAATTTTCGAGTTTATAATATTAGTAGAATAGGATTAATTATCACTACATGTTTACACAAAAAGTCTGTGACGTGTTATGGAACCGTACGTAACACATTACGTTATGTAACATGTTTATAGTGTACCTATATTCGCAAATCATCATCATCATCTACACCCACTGCTGGGTATAGGCCTCCACTAGTTTGTGTCATCCACCACGATCTTCGCTAGTCTAAACCATCCACGGCCCTCAACGTTGACTATGTCGTCTGCCCATCTTGCTGCCGGACATCCAACGTTTCTACAACCACTCCTTGGCCACCATTCAGTCGTTGTCCTGCTCCACTTGTCATCATCACGTCTTGCAATATGTCCCGCCCAACTCCATTTCAGTTCCATAATCCTTAAGCCGATGTCTTTGACTTTGGTCCGTCTTCGTATGTCGACATTTGGAACTCGGTCTGTAAGTTTGATGCCACTCCATGGATCTCTCCACTACCCTCAATCTGTACATAGCCTTTTGCGTAAGCGTCATCACCACAAATCATAATAGGTACCTATATCTATTTATATAAATAACCAGTGTATTGATTTAGTAGTGATTGGTGCATGCAAGTAAAGCTCTTGTATGCATCAACCATTTGGTTTTTGGGACATACTGGTTTCCGTACCATGTTTCCCTTCGCTTAGCATTCGAGATTATTTGGGATTATTTCTCCCATTGTTCCAAAATTTCCCTCACAGTCCAGTTGAGTTTCAACATTATCTAGCTTTTCATATGTCATTTCCACATGGTGTCATATAATCAGGATATCCTTTTATGCCGAAGTAAAATGAACCATTAAAATTAACCAAAATGGTTGAAAAAATAAATGTATTTTCAAAAGATATATAGCGTAGCAGATTTTTAAGTTGTCGTGTGTGTTCAGACATATATATTTTCGGCATAACACACATTGAGCGTGCTGTATATAACGGCCGTCATTATGACGGCCTTGTCTTCTTAAGAAACACCTTAATTAATGGCGCATTTGTCTTCATTTAGCGCAGCGTCTGCGCCATTTTACGACGCTGATGAAATGCGAGGAAGACGTTATTAGAATAATTATTTGTAAGTTCACAGCGCGGAAAACTTTTTAATATATTAGTTAGCTTGGTACTTGATCTGAGTAAAAAAAACTATAATCTATAGGTTATATTCTTTTACAGCACATTCTAGATCGTGCTAGACACCCCATAGATATTTAAGGGTATGGCATTGCGCTGAGCATCAGTCGTCCTGAGATATGATTATTATTTATTCTTATTATTATCAGCCTATATCGTCCCATAGGGCAAAGGCCTCCCTTCCTTCCTTCCATACCTCTCTATTGAGTGCCGTTGTTAACCAGTCTTTTGTAAAAGAGTTCTGAGTCCAAAACTTCAAAGGTAGGCTGAGTATGTATCTTAAGATATCAATCATGGGAAATATCAGCCATGAGCATTTTGTTTGTTTATGTTGTAATTATCATAATACCACAGGGCGCGCTTGCAGCTACGAAGCTCCATTACTTTTAACTCTTTCAGGTCGGCAGAGAGCTCTAAACCTCAGCTTGCCTAAACCGGCCGGTCTGGTGTGGTGGCGTAAGAGCGTAACCTATGCTCCAAGGCCAGAAGTGGTTAAGGTATAAAGCACGGGAATAGCGTTTAGTGAAACTGCAGCACACCTACAACTATCTTTAGTCGTCCACACCAACGATATATTCAGGTTTAAGATTATTTAATTTCTCATAAGAATAAATTCACTTACATGAGAACACAAAAGATCACTTATATTGTATATAAAATATTTTTTTTTAGGTTTTAGGTTCATTAGTATGTTTTAATAAGTTATATTCTCAGAATTTATCCGTCACACATACCCACTATTATTTTTCAGCTGTCCCTATCCTCAAAGGTTTGCTAGAAGAAAACTCTCACCTTGAAGAAGGGTTAAGCTCGCCTTGGACATGTCCTATATGTCTGCATTTTCTGTGTTAACAAGAATGAAGAACGATGCCTCTACGCTGCCTATCATTGACAGTCATCACCTGCCTAGACCAAGCTGAATATAGGTAAGAATTGGCAGCTCAAAGCCCAGCATTCCACTAACGTTTACTCTCGCAATAATAGATAGTTTTCATCCATATTTAATACCTACAATACTTTAACTACCATCTATCCACTTTAAATAATGTACTTTTTTAATATTTAATTTGTACAACGAGCCTGGCTTGGTACATATATTAGATACTATAAATTACCAGTGGTATCAAGGACCAGATACTAAGTCTAAGATAGTGAATAAATGTGTAAAATTAGTACCTACTAGTAGTAAATAGTGAATAGTAATATATAATAATCTAACAGACTATGTATAGTAGGTACATAGTTCTGACCCCCACACCAACTAACAAACATAAATACACATAGGTACAAAATGCAAAACTTCATATTATTTAACAGGAATTGTCTCTCGGATCGATGTATTTCATTTTAATGAGTAATTTGCGCTGTGAAAAATGCGGGACATCAAATAATTGAAAATAGATAAGTATGAGCAAGACTCGCGCCCTAAGGTTTCCTTACTGTAAAACTTTTTGAAATTGGTAGGATCCCTTTTCAAGTTTCAGCCATTTTTTTCCTACACACTTTCAAAACGGCTTTACCTACGACAGTAATTAGGAATAAGCAAAAATGACTATTATTGCGAATTCCCATATAATTAAAACTGGCTCACATATCTTAAACGTTATAGCATAAAATAGCGTGCCAGCAGATAATCCAAGCATTCGATCTAACCGCCCCTGGGGAAATTAGCTAAAACACAATAAAGCGTCTTGACGGGTAGGTACGAGTTAATGCAAGCGTGGTGAAATAGTTACTTTAAAAAGTAGGTTAACTTACCGTGAGCATAGATTTAATAGAAAAAAAGGAATCATAGTCATTTTTAATTGAAGTTTATATTTTATACTCATAACTGTGTCTCTTTGAAGCTACGAGTATGATAGTTGCTGTATGTACAGCATTGCGAAAATTGTAAAAATTACGTAGGTTTTTAAGAAGCATAATGCGAGATATCAAACTGTCTAAGTTATTTATTTCCAAAATATGATCAAAGTCAAGGAAAAACGTAGAATAATTAGGTTACCGACATAGTTTTTAAAATACAACTTAGATATAAAATGCTTTATCGCACCAGATAAAACAAGTACATAAACGAACTTAATTAAATTAAATTCATGTATTAAATCAGACAGCATTTTAGGTCCATTTTTTGTTAATGAGCTATATTAAGATATATGTTAAAATACATAGATCTTAAACAGCTCACTAACAAAAGGAAAGCACAAGGAAGGTTTAAGGATCTTTACTCAGGTCCTGATCAAGCTGTCTCAGGGGAGATTTTCTACTTGATCAGGACCCGAATAAAGGCCTTTGTTACTGGCAAGTCATAGCAATCTGGAATGACCTGCAGGATGCTGTTGGAACTGCCCTGCACTCTGCTGAGCAATAAGGCAGTTTTCTTACGGATGATGGCGTGGAAACCATCGACCCGTGCTTCCGCAAACAAAGTGGATGCACTGCAGAAGCGTGGCATGCTAATTAGCATTTTCTTCCAGCTAACATTTGTGTAATGAAGAGTTGTTAGTGCATTTGGTTGATTACCAAAATAAGAGAACATTTTATTCTCTTATTTTGGTAATCAGCCAAACTATTGATTACTAAAATAAGAGAATATTTTTTTATCTTTACTTATACTTTTATTATACTACTTTTTCATATTGTAAAAATGGAAATTTTCACGTACTGCACTATCAGTGAAGGTACCTACTAAGTTTCGACTCATTCCGAGAGTCTTCACCAGGGTGAGTGATTGCGGCTTTCTCCCTCCGCGTCGAGCCGTGCACAGTAGCGAACAGTAGTGCACTACTGTGCACGGCGAAGACTCTGTATCAGACTGTCTCTGGGATCAGACTGTCCCTGATGAAGACTCTCGGAATGAGTCGAAACTTAGTAGGTGCCTTCACCGATAGTGCACTACGTGAAAATTCCCGTTTTTACAAAATGAATAGTCAAGTTCTCGATAGGTTTTGGAATAAAATACTACTTTTTGTTTTATATAATGTATCCACATAACTATTAGGTACCTTAAATATCAGCTGCTGCTATCCAGACGGTATCCTCATCCACGGTAGTTATACAAGTCATAAAACGAATGAATAAAACTAACTCACCTACTTGTCATAAAGCGAATGACTTACCTAGAAGATATTTAACATATCTATGGCACGGATCAAATACCGAATAAAATATACGAGCTCTGAGGTAAGGTATCTTTTTATTTCAATTTTTATACTTCCTCTAAAACCCTCCAAGAAGCTTTAATTTCCATATTTTTAATTTACGTGACAATCAACCTTTTTCAATAGAACGTAGCGTAGTTAAAAGACAGAGGCAGGTATTTTTTTTATTTAAAAGGAAGCAAAGGGCGGTGTGCCGCATGCGTATCTTATTTGAATAAGTCGCGGTATTATGAAAGCGGGGAATGACAATTTAAGCCCAATTCTTGTACGTATTCAAACGGTCAATGTACATTTTTGATCTGATAAATCAAAAACCATTGATATTTTTTTCTATAATATATCAAAACTTAGATTGGAGGTGTCCTGACTTATTATTATATCGAAACTTGGTTGTGAAATAATTACAACATTTTACTACCGAATTCTAGTTTTGTTTTTGATGTATTACTCATCTTACTACTATTAAAAACGCGAAATTTTGTGAGGATGGATGTTTGATACTCTTTCACGCAAAAACTACTCAAAAGATTTTGATGAAACTTTACAGTAATGTAGCTTATACATCAGAATAACACATAGGCTACTTTTTATTCGGGTACCACTGGGTGAAGCCATGGGCAGAAGCTAGTAAACTATAAAGCCTAAAACAAAATTAAATATGTGTCACATGTATTAATTTACTGTGTCCAACGGCCAAGCAACATCGTTATTTTTGAATTACACTTTACGCCAACCAGTTTGCGGTTTAGCTGCTTTCACAAGTTTTTAGACCTTTGATATAATGGCTAGAAGATAAGGTTTTAAAATTAGCCTCAATAGTGTCCACAATAAAACTCTAAACTCTTAATATCGGGAAGTTCATAGAATGTCCAATAAATTTCATCACCCAATTCACGCTTAGAGGTAGATTTTTTTCATAAAGTTTGTATGGAACTACCCGTGAAGTATATTATACCAATTAAAAAATAATCATTAAAATTGGCGAAGATATCGCATACACACAAAGGAACATGCAGACGAATTGAGAACCTCCTCCTTTTTTGATGTCAGTTAAAAATAATTATGCAAGCTGACCAGTTTATAAGTTTGTCATAAGATGTCGTTTGTTTTTTTTTCGTGGTAATATTAATCACCAAACTGCCCGTTGCAGTATTTTGCAATCGATTGGTTTGCCCGTGTTGACAAAAATAGTTATGTGTTTGTATACTAACAAAAATATGGATTATTGGCCTGAAATAAACATTATTTATTAATATTACAATTATTGGTATGTCTTATCACCATAAATCACTGCAATCTATGATGGAAAAAGTCAGGTTTAAAAAATTTGCAAAAAAAAATAACTTTTTTCAGACAAAAAGTCCCTGTTCAAGCTTTCTTCATTTACCATGCTGTAAGTCACACTGCTTAATTTTACCTGTTTCGTTTACGATTTCGTTATAATTATAACTAGTATCTAAGAACCTATGTAAGTGGGATGTAGAGGTATATGAATATTTTTTTTGTTGCTACTTTGTTTCAAATTACTAATATTTCGATTTTTTACCGCCCCAAACACCGTTCATTACCACATTTTTACTAACGTTATCTTGTGCAATAAAGCAATATTTATTTAACTACGTAACAGTAGGTCCAACTTTTTTTCTCATTTCGAGTATAAAAGACTGAACGTTGTTGATCATTCAGTTTGCTCGACCAAAGCCTACCCGGTCTTAGCGAGAACTATAACAAATCGGTATACTTACAATTTTAAATTGTAATACGCGGCCACGCTCTGAAAAAGTTCTCTAAAAAACTGAGGCCAGACAAAAACAGACTGTGTATCCCCCATGATTATCCTCATATCTATACTCAGTGCGTAGATCTGTGAGGATACCAAGTTGGGGTAGTTTGAGGCACGTCTAAACATTACATTCAGCACATGCTCGCAATTTGCAATCCACGTGACAGGTTGCAAGGCCACCGCCGCCTCTAGCAAAATGGGTATGAAAATGAAACAATGACACTGATTTTGCAAGGCTTAACAAATCTATGTTTTTTTCTTGAAAACGGAAAAGTTTAAGTCTATTCAAGTTTTAGACGTTTATTTTTTATAGAACTAAAATGGCAAACAAGCATAGCCACCTTTTGGTAAGCGGTCAACGTAACTTATAGACGCTAGACGCTTGCGACACCAGAGGTATACTTGATACATAACGGGTTTTGGACATTGCTAAGTCAATGTAATTGCCATTTTGTAAGCCACTAGCAAAATGGGTATGAAAATGAAACAATGACACTGATTTTGCAAGGCTTAACAAATCTATTATTTTTTCTTGAAAACGGAAAAGTTGATAAAGTCTATTCAAGTTTTAGAAGTTTATTTTTTATAGAACTAAAATGGCAAACAAGCATAGCCACCTTTTGGTAAGCGGTCAACGTAACTTATAGACGCTAGACGCTTGCGACACCAGAGGTATACTTGATACATAACGGGTTTTGGACATTGCTAAGTCAATGTAATTGTCATTTTGTAAATGTAATTAAAGGACTGGCTGCATTACGGCCGTGTTTTGACGGCGACCCTTCCTTTAAAAACCATTGCTATACTTAGTTTAGTTACCGGCTTAAGACCTTTATTTATTGCAAGGGATGTTCCGTTTTTGCGCTGCGACGAAATTAACATAATAATTTCCCTGCTGCAGGATAAATTGGCGTGTACTGTAGCGTTAGCCTTTGTTTAGCTTTTTGTAAAAAGCGCTAAATTAATGTGCGGTAAAAGCATAGACAGAAAAAAAACACAGGCGCTGTAGGCGCTGTAGGTAATTTCAAATTGTTTGATTTTCGCAGAGCTGATTTTCCTTAACGACTAAACAAAACGCGGTCATGTACAAAATGTAATGTTTGGACGTGCCTCTGACTACTCCTACTTGGTAACCTCAAAGGTCTAAGCACTGAGTATGTATCTGAGAATTCCATCATGGAGAAAAACAGTTCTGAGCGTGCGCTTTTTTGATGCTTATTACTTTGTTTTGATGTTTAGTTTATTTTAATGAGAACAAACTTAAACATACTTCATGATAATAGAAGTATTTTGTAAACATCATAATCATAATTATCATCAACAGTCTATAGAAGTCTACTACTGGACATAGGCCTCCCCTAAAGAGTGTCATGACTAACTGTCTTGGCCCGCCTCCTTGCACCGACCATCCGCGTTCTTTGAGATGTCATTGGTCCATGGGCAGACTCCTCCAGAATAAAGTCAAACCTCACATAACCCTGCCACGCTCTCAATGTGGTAGGGTACCTGTTAACAGATTTGCCCCTTATCACCAAAAATGGGAGCCCTGGTTTCTTATAACACTCTTAATGTGGTAGGGTACCTGTTAACAGATTTATCTCTTATCACCAAAAATGGGAGCCCTGGTTTCTTATAACACTCTCAATGTGGTAGAGTACCTGTTAACAGATTTGCCCCTTATCACCAAAAATGGGAGCCCTGGTTTCTTATAATACTCTCAATGTGGTATGATACCTGTTAACAGATTTGCCCCTTATCACCAAAAATGGGAGCCCTGGTTTCTTATAACACTCTCAATGTGGTAGGGTACCTGTTAACAGATTTGCCCCTTGTCACCAATAATGGGAGCCCTGGTTTCTTATAACACTCTCAATGTGGTAGGGTACCTGTTAACAGATTTGCCCCTTGTCACCAAAAATGGGAGCCCTGGCTTCTCATAACACTCTCAATGTGGTAGGGTATAAGCAGATTTCCTACTCGTTACAATCAGAATTATAATTATTTCTTTCAAAAATTTTTAAGCTTACAGTATAACACCAAAATGCTAACTATCTTATACTAAAACTTTAGTATAATCTTAACGAATTAAATATCGTTGACGGGCTGTCATGAAAAATGTCGATATGCTGGAACTCGTAGGAATGCATAAATAAAGTTAGCGTCCTTAATGTCGGAGCATTGTTGGTATGTAGAGTACGTGCCGTGAGACAGGCATATAATAGAACAATATAAATCAATAGTAAAAATAAAATGAAAAAACAAGCTTTTTGAGTGCAGCAACCATGACATGGTGATACTTCTAACCAGCTATCATAATAAATGCGTACACAAAATTTCATGTCTGTGCTGTTGACGATTGAAGAGTTCCTTTACCTGGAGATAATCCTGGATGTCAATTCCAGTCATGCTTACAATAAAAATGCTTTGTCATTGCAACTGAAACAATAAAAATGCAATTCTGTAGGATAAGAGGAAGTGATTCTAATTCAGCTTGCAATATTTGACCAAAACAAACAAACTTACAAACATTAAAAGCTTTTTTATTCCAAAAACTATCGTGAACTTGACTATTCATATTGTAAAAACGGGAATTTTCACGTACTGCACTATCGGTGAAGGCACCGACTAAGTTTCGACTCATTCCGAGAGTCTTCATCAGGGTGAGTGGTTGCGACTTTCTCCTTCCGCGTCGCACCTAGTCCTAGTGCACGGCGCGACGCTTAGTCGGTGCCTTCACCGATAGTGCAGTACGTGAAAATTCCCGTTTTTACATTAAAAGCTTGTAAAAAATTATAGCACTGTAAAGGGCCTGTTGAAAGAACCCTGTGTGGTGAAAGGATTCACGCGTCTTGCAAAGGCTCGTTTCATTGACGGGTAATATGCCTTCGAAACTTTCGTTTTGGGCTTGCCTGTTTCAATGTCTTCCTTCAATGTTTGTAAGCACCTCTAAGCTAACAACTTGCCTTTATGTTAGTTTCAGCAACTACTTAGTTCTCTGCATAAAGTCCTTTTAAACACCTACCATGCTATGTAACTTGAGAGTAACAAGTTTTCACGGAACATCGACAATAACTACAGGGTAGCTATACAATAACTACGCGTGATATCTAAATTTTGTTGCCAAGCGCTTCTGACACTCCATTACCTGGCCGAATTTATGAGCAGTTTCTAGGTTATGAGCTGAAGAGTTAGTGGACGGTTTACACGGATGGGAGACCGTTGTGACATACCTATAAGAACCTACTTATAGCCAAGATAGTATAGGTATATATGTACATAAGTACTATAATGATACTTATGTAGCATAAAAAAAAATATCAGTCTGATACAATATATTCCAGAATATGAATAGTATCCTGAAAGGGAGTTATTCAACACATAAAACATACTCATTTTTGTGCAAAGTCAAAGTCAAAGTCAGTCAAATCAGATGTTGCGGGTACCCGATGTTATACACCTTTTGTCTAGAAAAACTTGTTTATTTTGATAGGCAAAAAAATCCGTTTCGCTTTACTTAGTTAATGTGTTCTGAGACATCCTGTCCTTTTAACGCAAGATATATCAGGGGTACAAAAAACATGTTTGACCGCCATCCTGTCCTTATTTCCGAGTTTGAAAGAAGTTTCTCAATTCAGCTGTATTTTTCCTTTTGCCTCAAGATCATCTAAATTAATTGATAAATAAAAATATTTATTTGTACACCTTATTAGATAAACAAAATAAACAATCTAGCTAAAACTAGCTGTTGCCAGCGGCTTTTCATGCGTGGAGTCGTGTTTAAAAAAAGATACTACCATAAATTTCATAAATTAAAACTAGCTGTTGCCAGCGGCTTTGCATGCGTGGAGTCGTATTTAAAAAAAAGATACTACCATAAATTTACCCCCCATTTCTCCCTTTTAAATGTGAAAATCGAAAAACCCTGAACACGTCATTATTTATTTATGCTCAGTAGCTGTTATTCAAATAATCATGGTTCGTAATCATGGTACGTTAAAGAACAAAGACTTTTATACAAAGTTCCTCCCCCATTTTCCCTCCTTAAAGTGGAAATTTCCAAAAATCCTTTCCCATTTTCCCCCCTTGAAGTGGAAATTTTCACTTTAAGGGGAACTTCAAAATCCTTTCATATCATATGCTAACGTTATAAAATAAACCTATATTGGCGCAGTGGGCGAAGGCCCGCCTGAGACGCAGAAGGTTGCGGGTTCGAGTCCCGCTGCGGGACAAATGTTTGCAAATATTTGTCTCGAGATCTGGGTGTTTTCTATGTATAATATTTATGTATATACAAAAAAAAATATAAGTAGTATATCAGTCATGTAGTTCCCATAACACAAGCTCTGCTTACTTTGAGGCTAGATGATGCTGTGTGAAAAATGTCCAACATTTTTTTTTATACTTATTAGAAATTTCAGCTTTCTAGACTTAGTAGTTTTGGATGTCCGTTGATAGATCAGTCAGGCAGTTAGTCAGGACAATCGATTTGATAAGTGGAGATGATTTTATATAGTGGTCGGGGGTGTATTTTATAAGATTCAAAATTCAATCGTTTATTAGCTAGAATACATTGTACACTAATATTATAAACTCGAAAGTTAGTGAGGATGGATGTTTGTTACTCTTTCACGCAAAAAGTACTGAACGGGTTTTAATAAAACTTTACAGTAATATAGCTTATACATCAGAATAACATATAGGCTACTTTTTATCCGGATACCACGCGGGCGAAGGCGTAGGCAGAAGCTAGTATTATAACCGTAGTATAGTTGCCTACGTCTTCGCTGTTGTTGTTGTTGTTGTTGTTGTTGTTGTTGTTGTTGTTGTTGTTGTTGTTGTTGTTGTTGTTGTTGTTGTTGTTGTTGTTGTTGTTGTTGTTGTTGTTGTCGTCGTTGTCGTCGTTGTCGTCGTCGTCGTCGTCGTCGTCGTCGTCGTCGTCGTCGTCGTCGTCGTCGTCGTCGTCGTCGTCGTCGTCGTCGTCGTCGTCGTCGTCGTCGTCGTCGTCGTCGTCGTCGTCGTCGTCGTCGTCGTCGTCGTCGTCATCATCATCATCATCATCATCATTATCATTATTATTATTATTAACTGGCACGTATTTTACATGTTTCTAAGTAGATTTATACATTACTAGCTTCTGCCCACTGCTTCGCCCGCGTGGTACCCAGATAAAAAGTAGCCTATTTGTTATTCTGATGTACAAGCTATATATATACTGTAAAGTTTCATTAAAACCCGTTCAGTAGTTTTTGCGTGAAAGAGTAACAAACATCCATCCTCACAAACATTCACGTTTATAATATTAGGATTTTGGTAGTCTTTTAAATAATATTATACACTAGTTCTTGCCCGCGGTTTCGCCCGCGTGGTATGTTAATAAAAGTAGCATATTACCGTCTCGAGGCTTCAAACTAGGTATGTCCACCAACTTTTGAATGAATCGAACCAAGGATTACAATTTATACAAAGTTTAGAACTCAATTGCACACCCCCAAAGGGTAGTTTTGAAAAAAAAAATACGTGTTTCATTATTTACTTTAAAGTTTATTGGCACAGAGTTTTGAGCGAATCAAACAATTTTTTTTTCATAGAAACTTTACCGCCCTATTTAACCCCCTTAGGCGTCGATTTTCGAATTTAAAAAAATTAGAAAATTAGCCTATGTGTTATTCCAGATCCTAAACTATCTACATTCCAATTTTCATCAAAATCGGTTTAGTAGTTACGGAGATACGTGGTAACAAACATTCACACACACACACACACACACAGACTTTCCCATTTATTATATTAGTAGGATTTTATGTATTGCGGCTATAAAAAGGCATTCTACAATAAAGAAAATAATGGATTCATTCCGGTTGCCATTCGAGAACATCTTCTTCCTCAACGTTGTCGGTACTGCGAACTTTAATAGTTTGCTCACTTCAACTATATAGTGTTTGAGTTTTTAGTCACTAAAATTATGATATATCCAGGAACTTTGATTATCCTTAAACGCAATTTCTGATATAATATCCATCTGATACGTGTAGCCAAATAAATGGCGATACGCCGTCCCTGTTGCGGCCATGCCGGTATCTGTGCGATATCGTATCGAATATACTAGTAACATACCGAGAGCAAAGTTTATTGACAGGATATCCCAGAGCATTGTATGCTGTGCTCGCATGGGTTATGTGTGTTCGTAAACTTAGCAGATCAATTCCCAGCAGATCAAAAATCAAGTTGAGTTCTTCTTCATCTATCAGTCACGGCTTATCACGTGTGTTAATGGAAAGACATATAAAAAGTGTCCTATCGAATCACGCTATCACGACACGTTTTAAACATGCTCAGTGTGTCCTTATCTTAAAACGTTATTACTGCTCACTCCGATTGAGTGGATCAGATTAATATATATTTTGTGGAACTGCAATATTAAAGTAGATAACATATTGTTTTTTTTTGGATATGCTAAAAAAGATACCGATATCAATGAAGTGCCTATCAAATAACATTATTGCTTCCTTTTTGAAAGATGTGGAAGTGGTGCACCACAATACTATGAATATACTAGCTTCTGCCCACGGCTTCGCCCGCGTAGTACCTGGATAGACTATATGTTATTCTTATGTATAAGCTATATTACTGTAAAGTTTCATAATTATATACTTACTTTACACAGCATAATACCAGCATAAGTACCTAATGAATAGTGAAAAGGGGCCAGAACGCTAAGTGGACCAGCCACGGGACAGATCAGATGCGCAACAGGAAGTAGGTACCTACCTACCTACTTCTGAAAACTGGCCAAATGCCAAGCTGAACTATTGAAAAGTCCTTTGCTCAATGATACTTAAGATTTCTTATGCATTTTAACGTTTTAGATTAAGTTTTATTTTGAAAAATCGTCTTTCGATACCGGTATCATTTTTCATGCGAGTTTAAAATAACTGGTATATATAGATAACTTATACATAGATTACATTGGCGACCTCGATGGCGCGGATGTGTAGTCAACTGCGATACCAGAGGGGCGGGTTCGATAGTCTATAAGAGACAAATGTTTAAGAATAGAACAGAATGGATTGTGGTTTACTTGACACAAAAACAAAGCACAGGAAAGAAAGAAAATAATGTATTATTTCATATTATTATTATTTTATTCCAAAAACTATCGGGAATTTGACTATTCATGTTGTAAAAACGGGAATTTTCACGTACCCACACTATCGATGAAGGCACCGACTAAGTTTCGACTCATTATAAGCACATAGAGTGCACGTAGCAACGCGGAGGGAGAGCGTCGATATCACTCACCCTGATGAAGACTCTCGGAATGAGTCGAAACTTAGTCGGTGCCTTCACCGATAGTGCGGCACGTGAAAATTCGTTTTTACAATATGAATTATAATTATTGTCCAGCATTATTATAATTATAGATAAAGATGAAATTTTCTTGTGCACGCGCTGCAGATTTTTGCTCCCAGTCCAGGTTTTGTGGTACCACAGGGAATTTAAGTGTGGAGTCAGGACTATGTATATATCTTAATATACTGTCAGAAAATACGAACCTTGTTATATTGTATGGTCACCATATTCATATCAGCAACGTTCGACAAAGGCTTGAAACCCGTTCGCCGTGGCATTGCACTCACCTCCATCTACTCATATAAAAACGCATCACATAAAATCCATAGCAGATGGTTATGAATTTAGCATTTTCGCCACGACCCAGTCTGCATTTGGAAATTTCTAAAAGAATAATTATTAACAAAATGAATAGCCACACTATTTATTTAACCGATTACTTGCATCTTGTTACAGAGTAAATAAAGGCACTGAGTTTAATTTGGTTTACAGTTAGAGAGTTTATTTTGCTGGGAGAGGCACGGTCCTGTCGGCAAACATATTGGTGCTGGCATTTCGCTGTTTATTTTTCTATAGACAACCCTATCGAGTAACATAGGGCTGTCCCTAAAACTTTGACCGTTACGTAAGTTGCATGACATAACCTAGTTAGAGACATCAAAAAAAGTAATTAAATTGAAAACTAAACGCTAAACTAACTAACGAAAGTAAACGTTTCGTTTCCACTTTTATAATGAGAATGGCGAGGGAATGGAACAAACTACCATCATCTGTCTTTCCTGAAAAATATAACCTGGGTCTCTTCAAGGCCAATGTGAACAAATATCTATTAGACCTTCATGCTCCATGACAGGCCATTAAAAAAAATATTAGGCGATCAAATTGAAAATAAAACGCACTAAACGATTCGTTTCCACTTTCATAATTAGAACGGTGAGGGAATGGAACAAACTACCATCATCTGTCTTTCCTGAAAAATATAACCTGGGTCTCTTCAAGGTCAGAGTGAACAGTTATCTATTAGAAGTTCATGCTCCATCATCAGCCATTAAAAAAAATAATAAGCAATCAAATAGAAAACTAAACGCACTAAACGTTTCGTTTCCACTTTCATAGTGAGAACTGTGAGGGAATGGAACAAACTACCATCATCTGTCTTTCCTGAAAAATATAACCTGGGTCTCTTCAAGATCAGAGTGAACAGTTATCTATTAGAACTTCATGCTCCATCATCAGCCATTAAAAAAAATATTAAGCGATCAAATAGAAAACTAAACGCACTAAACGATTCGTTTCCACTTTCATAATGAGAACGGTGAGGGAATGGAACAAACTACCATCATCTGTCTTTCCTGAAAAATATAACCTGGGTATCTTCAAGGTCAGAGTGAACAGTTATCTATTAGAACTTCATGCTCCATCATCAGCCATTAAAAAAAATATTAAGCGATCAAATAGAAAACTAAATGCACTAAACGTTTCGTTTCCACTTTCATAATGAGAACGGTGAGGGAATGGAACAAACTACCATCATCTGTCTTTGCTGAAAAATATAACCTGAGTCTCTTCAAGGTCAGAGTGAACAGTTATCTATTAGAACTTCATATGCTCCATCATCAGCCATTAAAAAAAATATTAAGCGATCAAATAGAAAACTAAACGCACTAAACGATTCGTTTCCACTTTCATAATGAGAACGGTGAGGGAATGGAACAAACTACCATCATCTGTCTTTCCTGAAAAATATAACCTGGGTATCTTCAAGGTCAGAGTGAACAGTTATCTATTAGACCTTTAATAATTTATTTTATATGTTGTAATATTATAAACTAGCTTCTGCCTACAGCTTTATCCGCGTGGTACCCGAATAAAAAGTAGCATATGTGTTATTCTGATGTATATTACTGTAAAGTTTCATCAAAATCCGATCAGTCGTTTTTGCGTGAAAGAGTAACAAACATCTATCCTCACAAACTTTGGCGTTTATAATAGTAGTAGAATAATGAAGAGGTATCAAATGTGTTCTAGTTAAAAAAACAAAAATAAACCATTTTATTATAATATATGAAATGCATTTAAGTAAAAAAAAAAACAGCGATTAAAAGGAAAAGGAAAATATTTCAACTTTACAAAATGATCGCAGAATTAATACGTAGGTAAATAAGATTCACAAGAGAAAAAGCTTACAAAAAAATCAGCAGTTCGCAAAAATAAAGGGTAATAATACTTCTACGGGACGTTAAGATAGACACCGAAATAAAAGTTTTTTTTTTTTACTTTAAATATTGACAGATATTATAACAAACACGCTCACAAATGTAACCCCTATTGTGAGATCCTCAAATCCATAATCAGTACGCACATCTGTGAGGATACCAAGTAGGGTAGTCAGAGACACGTCCGAACATTATATTTTACACAACATATCCGCGTTTTTGCAAGCATTCCATATGACAGGTTTGAAGACCATCACCGTTTATTGAAACACTAACCGGTAGCAGTTTCCTTCGATTTTTTGGTTATTGTATATGCCGGTTTTTCACGGTTTTTCCTTCACCGTTCGATCACGTGTTAAGAGCACATAAATTGAAAAATCATTGATGAACGACTAGGTTCGAACCCACGGTCTTTGAATCCGAATTCGGGGTGCAGGCCGCTATGCCAACACGGCGTCAACACAGTTACAGATATCATCCTACTAACGCGAAACTTTGTGAGGATGGATGTTTGTTACTCTTTTACGAAAAAACTAATGAACGGATTTTGATGAAACTTTACAGTAATATAGTATATACATTAGAAAAACACATAGGCTACTTTTTATTTGGGTAACACGCGGGTGAAGCCGTGTACAGAAGCTAGTATCTTATAATAGCAAACAGCTCAAATCTTCTTGACAGCCCTGACGACATTCTGACCGCACGGTAGCGCATAGGATTGCGCGCATTTCCTCGCTTTTTGACCAAGCGTTTCATGTTTTTGTATCCTATTTTCCTTCACGCTCTGATGAAGCCCGAACAATGGATGCTGGAAACAGTTTACTTTTCGCCGGTTCACTTCAATCTAAATAACGGAACCGAGGAATTCCTACCACTAAGTCAAAGTTAATGTTCAACTCTTCACAAAATATTTCAGCTATTTATTAAGCCCAAAACTATGGTACGGTTTAAATATACTTAGCGGAATACTAAGAATGTTTTTCTAAATTACGGATTACCGTGTTTTACAAAATTGAATTTTGTTTGATAGTCTCGTTATTAGTTAACGTGGTTTTGCCATTAATACCAACTTTCGATTTGGGTTGTTTTTGTGTCTTTTCGGCCAAATATTCCTTACAACCCTGGTTTTATCATCAACACTACGCATTCAGTTCATTACCTATTTAAACATAATTATGTTAATAGTTGAGATATAATACTAGCATTTTTGTTTAGCAAAAACACGTATCCCTAAATAAATATTCGCAAGTTACCTCCGAAATTCACAATAAGCTTGTGTTATTCAATGAATACTAGAATAGAGATTATGAAATTTACTGTGCAACAAAAAAATAATTTTCAAAATTATCATTATTTTTGGAAAAATCCTCCAAAGGAAATAAAACGGATCACTTCATTGTCCGTCCGTCCACCAGTCTGTCAATAAGTCAAGACCCTTTTTTTCAGGAACGTGTGGATGTATAAAGTTGAAATTAATATCAAATACGTAGGTTTACGGTGTTTTTACCAGCTATAAATTATCTAGCTTCTAAGCCAACGTAATAAAAATATACGGCCATTTTGTGACATTTTTTGATACTGAAAAATAAATCCAAACCTAGAGTGTACTTCCCGTTGACCTAGAATCATGAAATTTGACAAGAAGCAAGGTCACCCAGTATAAGAAGTAAGGAAATAAGTTAATATGAAAAAATATGTTTTTGTGATTACAAACTTACACTTGCAGTTGGATAATTATTGACCGTGACGCATATCGATGTATAGGCGATCATTTTTTCAACTACAAAGTTAAGTTTGTCTGTCAATTCGACTTATATTTTCGTTAGAGCAATGTTTGGTGCTACAAACTTGTACGGAAGCATCGCTGCGCGAGTCAGACTTGCAATCGTCCGGTTTTTTTAATCTACGACGGCCTATGTGCATTCAAATAGGTAATAAAACTTTGGGTAGGCAGCGTTTCAGTATTTGGCGGCTAGCGTTCCTTTTCCTTGTCTGTCATTTGAAATAGAAAGAGAAAAGAAGCAGTTTCTAAGCAATACCGAAACTAACCCACATTTATAAATAACGTGATAAATGTTGGGATTGTATTTAAACTCAATTTAATTAAATCGAGATTCATCTCAAAGTAGTCTGCTCCAACAGTCCCTGGTAAGTAATTAATTTATCAGATAAACATCTAAAAGTAGGGGATCCAAAATTTGGCTTTAGGCGTGGTTCGTGCGTCGACACTTTTACGATAAACAAAGTTGGTTCTGATTTGGGCTATACACTATTATAGCGATCTGCGAAAGGTTTCTTTTAGGGATTTGAGAGTCCTTGCATTCTCGCCATGACTGTGACGTGGACTACGTTTTGCCTCAATATTGTACACTTGAGTACATTTAAAAAATGTTAAGCAATATATTTGCAGCCGTCTTCAACCCACTCAAAGTCTCTATGTTAATCGATTGAATCAAAAGTGAGCCCTCGTAAACTAGTCGTAATTCCCGCTTTTGTTTCCTACGTTCAGAGTATCGTCAAATAATACTTACTATTACTAGTAGTACTCAAAGTCAAGTGAATAGGTTTTTATTAATTGAAATCACAAAGATCAGATCATATCAACTCAAAAAACTACATGATTTATAATTTGAAAGTGAATTTACGCCGATATACTCCATATTCATTACCAATTAAGCTATTCGAACGAACCAAGTCTCATCAAGATTGAATAATCGATTTGGCAGTTAACGTCAGACAAACAAAGATACTTCATACATACTTACAAACGCCGGATTGTCCAAGTAAGAGATCTCGCTTTGCTCACTCAATCAACTAAGAATGTAGAATGTAACTAAGCAGTGAATGTGTAGCCTATGCATATAAGATATATAATAAATATTTTAACATTCGGTGTTCGTAATCAATGAACATTCACTATTCAAAAACAAATTAAATTATATAAAAATATAATAGATATTTGAAATTTCAATGGTATTTTGAATATAAAATATCCATTGCTCATACATTAGGCAAAGATCACAATGGGACAACTTTCATCAATTATGCACACATAGAAAGTACCTTATTTAGATCTACACAACGTAGAAAATACCTATAGAATATCAAGAAAACGCAATCTCGTTTTTACTACGGCTATAAACAGTTTTAATGAAAAAGGCAACGTCACCTGTCTAGCCAGACAAGGTGCGTGCACCTCTCTTGACTCGCTTTACTTTGTAAGTACATTAAGAGTGCTGGAATTGGTTTGCGAAATGGGAATCGAATGGCAAACCATTCGATGCTGCGAATAATAGCCTGAGCCTGGTGAGTTATCCCATCTTATGTAGACTGGGAGCTAGCGAGGATAAACTAAACATTTTTTACACTAAATACTCACGTTATATAGTCCCGACCCGAAACCAGGATTAACCAAGACCATAACATCTAGACTAGGAGCAAAAATCTGCAGAAAATGAAATAATTTTTCGAACAGCGGATATCGAAACGGCACCTCTCCTCAAGTACCTACATGCACAAGTAAAACACAGAGGCTAAATTCTCATAATGATTGTATAATTTACTAGCTGCGCCCCGCGATTTCATCCGCGTGAAAAATAATGAATTCAAAAAAATATTTACTGCTACAAAAACACCCTTATCATAAAATTATTTATTTGGATAAGAATGAATACGAACCAACTATTGTTTCTACCGGCGATCTAATTAAATTTTAGAACACAAAAGCTGCTATTTTGACTTAATTATGATAGTTAAATATATTCCCTTGCGGACTTTTTTGTAGGTAATAATGAGTACTTTAATCATGTAGTACATAATTGTTATGTATCATCAATAGTTTTCTCAGCGCACGCTAAATAATTAATTTTATTGGGAAAACTTTGCTACTTTGGGTTACATTATTGCAACTTTCTTAAGGAACTCAATTTTTTTGAAAATAAATTATAGCCTTCCTGATAATTTAACATTCTATTGGTGAAAAAAACGGTTAAAATAGGTCTAGTAGTTTCTTAGCCTATTCGATACAAACAAACAAACAAACAAAAAATCTTTCCTCTTCATAATATTAGGTTAGAATACCGATTTTTATGTTAAGATTTTACTTCGATACGAGAATAGTTTACAGTAAACGAAATTTTTCAGTGAGAATTCAGTCTCACTATCTTCAGCACTATGTTTTATAGAAATGCTATCACCCAGAGATAGGGCCTCACCGAGCCATCTGAGAGTATTCGACCTAACATCTCTGCATACCTCCGTGAATTTAACACCTCACCTGCATTTCGAATAATTCCTCTAGTAGGTACCTATTCCGTACAGAATAGTACCGTAGAGATCTGGTACCGTAGTTTCCGTAGAGATCTGGTACAGCACTTGGAGTGCTGTACCAGAGCTAACGTTTTAGTGCGAACTCTAGTGCCGATATTTAGCGAAGAATTCGTTTATTTACCTTGGTAAAGCTAAAGTAGTACTAAAGTTAAGGAGCTCTATTCATAAAATCCTACTAATATTCAACTACTTTAGTAGTTTTTGCGTGAAAAAGTAACAAACAGTAGTAGAATTTACAAAAAAGTAGTATATCAGTCATGTAGTTCCCATAATACAAGCTCTGATTAGTTTTGGGCTAGATGATGTTGTGTAAAAAAAAATCCAACATTATTTATCTATTTATTAGTCCTTTATGACTTTGTAACTGGCTTCAAAAATGTTATGATAGCTCAAGGGCTATGTATATCTATACTAACATTATAAAGAGGAAAGATTTTTTGTTTGTTTGTAACGAATATGCTCCGAAACTACTGGACCGATTTTAACCATATTTTCACCAAATGAAAGCTAAATTATCAGGAAGTAAGATAGGCTATAATTTATTTTAAAAAAATAGAGATTAAAAAAGAGATTAAGAAAATTGCAATAATGTAACCCGAAGTAGCAAAATTTTGCCTACAAAATGTATTATTTGGCGTGCACTGAGAAAACTATTGATGATACACAAAAATGATGTACTACATAATTAAAGTACTCATTTTTAGCTACAAAAACGTCTGCGAGGGAATATATCTTACTATCATAGTTAAGTCACAATAGCAGCTTTTGTGTTCTAAAATTTAATTAGATCGCCGATATTCCTACGGAATCGAAACTTACGTGGGTGAAACCGCGGGGCGCAGCTTGTTATATGTATAACGTAGAAGTCGAACAATGTTGCAGCGTTGCAAGCTCTACACTTATTCATCATGCACCGAGTTATGATTTCCCTGGAGCTCGCTAGCTGATGCCGGAATCCATATTGAAATGTACTCACATTTGTTTACAAACTAATATCAAATCTGGAATAGAGCTAGGCACATTAAACTTGGCCAGTTCATTCAGCAATGTCAAAGCCAATAGATTTTTATTAATTGAAATCACAAGGATTATAAAGAAGCGGTATAATTTTCAGCAATAAGTTGAAGCGGTATGTCGTATTTTTTTAATTTTTAAACGAATGAAACATAAAACCGCTGTCATCTACGCTGCGTTTGAAATAAGAATAGAATATTTTCTTTGGCAGCTGGCTGAGTAGCAACTTTTTTTTAAAAATTTTGAGACGTTGTGCAACTCAGTTGCCATGGCGGCCGGAGTGGATATGTCAGCTTAAAAACTACGTGAATTTAAAACTGTAAGGTGAATGTACGCCAATACCTCTTGAAGAATCAGACATATAACTCTTGTTTTTTATGATTCAGTGGTATGTAATAAGGTATATAATAATGTATCTATGAGTATGTATCTGAGAATGTTTAATATGAACAATATGGAATATGGTCGTGAACATATTTATTTTATTGTTTGTTTGAGTCAGGATTTTTTTAAATTTTATAGCTAAAGCGTTTTTTCCCCGTTATTCTGAGAAAAATAAAATAGAATCACTTCATTAACGGAATTGAAAGGAAGAAGCACCTATTTTCAAATTGAAAGGCAGGCAATTCCACTAGCTATTTCAATATTGAAATTACGATCCTATTAGTTTCCACTTCACCATAATTAGATTTTTAATGGAATGCAGTCAGATTTCACCTACCTACTTCGATGCAGATAGGTAAAGTTGCTATTAACATAGTAAGTGCTAAGGAAACTAACTGGATAATAATAAATAAATAAATAATTCTGGACATTTTCACACAGCATTATCTAGCCCAAAGTAAGCAGAGCTTATGTTATGGGAACTACATGACTGATATACTACTTATATATATATATATATATTGTAAATACATATATATTATACATAAAAAACACCCAGACCCGAGACAAATATTTGCCGATAATACAAATATTTGTTCCGCGGCGAGAATGGAACACGCAACCTTCTGCGTCTCAAGCGGACCTTCGCTCACTGCGCCACAGAGGTCGATAAACAGATTAATCGCGTTATTTTATTGCAGTAATTGTATATGAGTTATCCACCACGAGAAAGCAACATATCTGAATGAATAATTAGAATCCATATAAAATTAAATACGTTGTATTTTTATACAGTAGGTAGTAAGGGAAGGCTTGAATATAGTAAAATATATTAGAAGTTCATGATACAGTCAGTGATTGTCGTAGAAAAGAGGCCTGGGTTTTTATTCCTGAATGGACTTTAACGCTGCAGGGCCGCAAATGGCCTTGGTCAGCGACACCGGACTATGTAAGAGCTAGATTGGTGTTTTTCTACACTATGCAATAAAGATTCCTTGCTAAGTTAGTGCCTTTTTGATTTATATATTGTATTTTTTGGACTGTATTTGATTTTATTGATTGATTTTTATACCAAACAAACAAAAAAAAACAAATTCTAAAATTCTGTCTTTGTATCGTGTGTCGATGATGTTGTAAACACCTGCTTTGCATAATGCAGTTGAAGTTTCGGAAACTTTGCAAATATAATAAGAGCCAGAAAGTTATTGAGAGCTATTGTTATGAATATGTTCCCTAGCTTCAGCTCACTGATCGATAGAAAGATTCGTCAGTTCCAATATTACCCATTGTAGAAATCCATTGATAGATTTGTTTCCACATTTGCGTTTTAGAAATGTAAAAGTAAAATTGTTTAAAATTTTCGTAAATTTTTAATCGGTCGCCAGCTCATGCCCTACTTTTCCAACTTCGCAAAAAGCAGCTGATTTTGTAAGGCATTCTGACATCTTATTGCAATGCTAGGTACAGTATTTCCGCGTTTCGCGTGTTTTCAGCCGCTTGAAACCTCTCACGAAATGAGCTGAAAATTCCACATTCATAGTACCTACTTATTTAGCGGAATATTTCGCGCGCTCGTTACGAAGCTGATTCTATTATGTAAGTGAATTTACTTCATATTTTTTGGGAATCTTAAGGAAAATTTCCGAGAAACACTTGGAAATTGATAAGAGGATAATCTTCTTAAATTGATCGGTGACTTAAGTCGCGGAGGTTTGTTCTAGAAATTATGTCATAAAAACAGGTTTAAAACAGCCAGTTTGCCCAGGTCCTTATGATATTTCTGTTATAGCCCTCCGGGATAAAAGATGTATTAAAATGTTCTAACTACGTCAAAGTAACAGTCAAAAACAATAAATGTGACTGGCATTAGCTATAAAAATATCACGTAGGTAATCTAATTTTGATTGCTGTTGTCAAGCCCATAGAGCTTTTTCGGTTTTATGAATAGCGTAAAAGTCAATTTGCCTACAGGTGGTTCAGAAATTCTCCACTTTAGTTTCTCAAGACAGGATAGTAAGCTAGTGTTAGTAAGCTAGAAGGTAAGTCGGGCTTCGTGTATACAGAACTAGCTTCATTTCTAGGCTAGTAAGCTAGTGAGAAAGCAAGTAAGCTAGCGTCTCAAGCTAGGATAGTTTGATAGGATGTTATTCTATTTTATGAACTAAGTACCCCCCACCACTGATTATACTATCAAAGCGTGTGTGCTAGCTTCATGTGGTCAGTGAAGCTAGTGTGCAGTGACTACGCGATTTGTTATTCTGACCACAACGACGTGTTTTCAAAGTCAAATAAAAAGATGCCCGAACTAAGTACCGAGATCATTTCAAAGTTTGTACAACTATACAGTGAAGAAGAATGTTTGCGAAATGGCAGCATTCCATTGCAGCTGCCATTTAGACAAGTCTATACTTGTCTTTATAAGATGGAATGCTGCCATTTCGCAAACATTATTCTTCACTGCCACTTCACTGTCATTCTTCTTCACATACTTTTTTGTAGTGCTGAATTACGTCTATACGTAATTCAGCACGAAGCACGAGCATACAAAAAAGTATGTGTCGAATTATTGACAATGGGCATACATTATGACTATCAAAGACATAAAGATTTAAATAAAAAAAATTAAGAGAAACTTGTCAAGTTATTCGTCTAGTGAGAATTGAGATAGTTTTCAAAGTATTTGTTCAGTAGTTTTTTACGAATGCAGATTATTTTATTAACGTGGTTGTTGCCTTAGTCACTGCAATGGTACTTAAAATGGGTTTAAAATAATCTAGCATCATGAAAACAGCACCTAGCATTAGAAAAGCCAGGAATGCAAGCCAGGATAGTATTCCAGGATAGTAATCTAGATTCTAGCTTGCTATCCTAGCTTTGAAAAACTAACTGAGCGCTCGTTTTTTAGCTGTCAGCGACACCCACCTTGCCAATAGCTTGAACAATATGAGCAATGTACATCTTTGGTTGGTTATTCTTTTACAATAAGTTTTTCCACAAAAAAAAATATCTACGATGTCAGTGTCGCGGTGGTTGGGGGTCACAGATTAAAAATTTTTTGATCCTACGGTGGAACACTATCGTTGGTTTTTTTTTTAATTTCGTGTCGTGCAACGGACGTTACGATTTACCATAGGTTATATATTTTACAAATGATGCATGAATGAATAAATGTCGTGACGTCAAATTAATACGTGACGGCTTGACGTAATTTCCGTTTTGAATTCCCGCCTTACGTGGCGTTCCTACACCCTTATTATATATTTCTATCTGCCTATTAGAATAATCTTAGTAAAACAATAGTGATTACTGATTATAGTAGTGATTATGATTTCTCTTCGAACCTATTATTACAGTTAATCCAAAAACATATACAAGCAATAACAGCCCTATTTAAATGTGAAAATTATATTGCATATAAAATTGTAAATTCTACAAAACTTGTATTAAATCTTTATTAGGATAGCTGATATTATACAATATTTATATAGGATCGTAAATAAACTAAACAGTTATAAATTTATGTAGGTAATCTAGTACCTATATAAGCTTCTCTCGCACTCTTATAAATCCACCATCCCAGGTTTATCCGTTGTGTCTCGTTGAGATAAAGCAAACACAATGAAATCGTGTTAGATACAAAAGATATTTTTTTAATTCATGTAAACATCTAAAATTTATAATTTGTTTCCATGACAACCAATGACAGACAATAATTGCCAATATAAGCTGAGTGATATCTGATGAATAAGGCTGGTTGCACACATTACCAAACTAAACTAGACATGCACTACACTGTGCAGTACTGTATAATGTAGTGCATGTCTAGTGTGGCATAGACTCGTGCGGTTATCATAGATCTAACATGAAAATGTTGATTTAAATTCTTCGCGGCGCGGCGGCGGGCGTGTGGAATATAATAATGCTCAGTGATTCATCCCAATAGATAAAGAAACAATTTTTGTTTTACCAAAAAGGGCAACACGTGCCATTTATAATATGAAGCCTTGTGACTCTTTGACTCGTAAATTTAGTTAAATTCACGTAGTTTTTAAGCTAACATTTCTAATGAGTTCAATGAATAAACACCTGTAAAAAAAAATATTTTGACTTTAACTCAAAGAGTAGATAGCCCCAAGAGACGCTATGTTTTTATTTGTTAGGAGACAATTCTGTCAACTGTCGTGAGAATCCCGCCACGCCTACTGTAATCTGATTCTCTGATTGGTCTGACTGTAGTTTTGACTAATCAGAGCACAGCAGGCAAACATGACGCAATAACGATAGATTCTTTAAACTATCGAAATTTTTGATTTAATATGACGTAACCAAATCTTCTGCCGGGATGGTGATTTCGGGAAGCGGTAAAATTGACCATTGCCACTGCTATGGACATTGCAGCCAGGAACACAGCATTTAGCACGGCTGCCCATGCTCGATTCTCTTAACTGAGTTGTGACTTTTGGTATTTTCTGTTAAAAATTGACTGAACTTTCAAGTACGTATTTATTTTTAAATTTCAGTTTTTCTGTCAGAACCTGAACTTTCTTAGTTAAAAACTTTTTAAGAAAAAAAATATTTATAACCTTTATATGTATTTTTTACTGCAATGTTTCGATAAATTATAAATCATGCTGGATATTTTCGCACAGCATAATCTAGCCCCAAAGTAAGATGTGTTTTGGGAACGTGTCTGATACAGTTTATACAATTTATTTTTTGTAAAAACATACATATTATACATAGAAAACACCCAGACCCGCAGACAAATATTCAGGCAGGCCCCTTCCGCTCCATAAAGGTCGAATGATATCGACTTTGTATTGAAAAAAATATATTAAAAATAAGTTTATTTATTTAATGGTCCAATCCCGTTAGGCATGTCAGGTTTTAGGGGGGCCTCTTATAAACTTATTATAATGATTATTAATTTCTTCCCTCTAAATTTTATAAACACGCTTATCGTGAGCGTAATGCATGTAGGTACATACCTGCTTAACCACTAATAAATATTTATAATATTTTTTATGCATGAGGAAAAGGCTTTATAAAAAGACTGGCATGTAAGAGTTTGACAGAAAATGACGTTCAAGCTAAATTTGTCAAATTTTGCTTAAACATATCGAGGATTTCATTTTCTAATTTAATTTCAAATTTAATTTGACAGTAGTACATGCATCGAGAATTGTGGCTCGAGTCAAAAACAATTGCAATCGCCTCTCGCGGGGCATAGTTTTGTGGGAAATTCATCTCTATAACTGAGTACAAGCATTGCAATAGGGTACAATGTTCGATTGGCAATTTTGAAGTTACGAAATTGACCTCTTTTCTGAGAACCTCCTTAGACTAAGCGTTCCTGTATGAAGTTCCTGCGTTACCATAGCGTGGGTTGGGTAGCCGGCTGAGTCTCAAGTAGACAATTGGATTCCCTGTGATATAAGAAACTGCGAATACCGTAATTACTACACGCAACCCGTCCACAACTGTAATAAATTTAACAATGCTTTGCTAATTTTTCACACAACATCATCTACGTAGTAAAGTAAAAAAAGCTCGTCAAAACAGTCGGTACCACATGATATAGCAAAAATTGCAATAAAAAAAAATAATAAAGGTAGTTAATAAAAATATCACCATCAAGCGACAAAGGAAATGCCGGTACTTTAGTACCGGCACTTTAGTAATTTATATTGTACATTTTGTATTCACAAAATACAAAATGTACAATATAAATTTCAGTGTTGAAGAAAGAGTTCACACTCTAAAATAAAAAAAAAAAAACGAAAACACCTGGCGTAGGGTTAAGTCTCAACAGATCGCAGCAGAACTGCTCTGCCGCGCACAACACCCCGCCAGGAACTTAAGTCGTCTACAGACTATTCCGAGCCTCGACATCGAACTGAGCTACTTCTAGACCCGGAGCCATGGCGTGCTCATCCAAGCTACTACCGCTCTCCAAGTCCAAATGGGCTTCGATGCCGCACCTTACGGAGTAAAGCACGACTATAAATGTCACATTGTTTAGAGCCTCCCGACTCTCAAGGCTCCTTAAAATATCCTTGCTGCATTTGCCTAGATAGGGTTCTCTCTTATATGCGTTCAGAAATTAACCTGCGGATGTTAGCTTCGCACCACCGGCCGCTCGACCGAGTGCTTAACCAAGTATCCGGCACCATTGTTATTGTGGGATTAAACAGTGCTACTATCGCAACGACTCGCCATCAGTAGGGTAAAACTGACCTGTCTCACGACGGTCTAAACCCAGCTCACGTTCCCTGTTAGTGGGTGAACAATCCAACGCTTTGCGATTTCCGCTTCGCAATGATAGGAAGAGCCGACATCGATGGATCAAAAAGCAACGTCGCTATGAACGCTCGGTTGCCACAAACCAGTTATCCCTGTGGTAACTTTTCTGGCACCTCTTGCTAAAAACTCTTTATACAAAAGGATCGATAGGCCGTGCTTTCGCAGTCCCTATGCGTACTGAACATTTGGATCAAGTCAGCTTTTGCCCTTTTGCTCTACGTGAGGTTTCCGTCCTCACTGAGCTGACCTTAGGACACCTGCGTTATTCTTTGACAGGTGCACCGCCCCAGTCAAACTCCCCGCCTGGCAGTGTCCTCGAACCGGATCACGCGGGAGTCAACAAGCCAGTTTTCACCGAAATGCCGCTTTCACGCTTGAATCAACCGTACTTCTGTGCTACCATGCAGGACACGGCTGCAACAGTTTCCGCTCAATCGAGTGAGTAAAGAGAATACGAGAGTAGTGGTATTACAATGTTGACCGTGAACGATCTCCCACTTATGCTGCAACTCTCGTTTCTCGTTACAGTACCAGACTAGAGTCAAGCTCAACAGGGTCTTCTTTCCCCGCTGATTCTCCCAAGCCCGTTCCCTTGGCTGTGGTTTCGCTAGATAGTAGATAGGGACAGTGGGAATCTCGTTAATCCATTCATGCGCGTCACTAATTAGATGACGAGGCATTTGGCTACCTTTGAAGAGTCATAGTTACTCCCGCCGTTTACCCGCGCTTATATGAATTTCTTCACGTTGACATTCGAAGCACTGGGCAGAAATCACATTGCGTCAACACCCGCGAGAGCCATCGCAATGCTTTGTTTTTATTAGACAGTCGGATTCCCCTTGTCCGTGCCAGTTCTGAGTTGACCGTTTAACGGCGGCCGAGAAACCGCATCAATTCCGCACAACACGAAACAGACACCGTTTTAAAGCTTGAATGATTCACAAAGCATCGAGCAACTCGAGAACCACCCCACACTTATGCTTCACATCCAAACCCGGCACACCCCGGTCCTCAGAGCCAATCCTTATTCCGAAGTTACGGATCCAATTTGCCGACTTCCCTTACCTACATTATTCTATCGACTAGAGGCTCTTCACCTTGGAGACCTGCTGCGGATATAGGTACGAACCGGCGCGACATCTCCACGTACGTCCCTCACCTGATTTTTCAAGGTCCACAGAGAGAATCCGGACACCACTCAATTGCGATGCTCTTCGCGTTTCGAACCGTATCTCCCTATTACAGGATTCCACGGGTCTGGAACGCTCAGGCAGAAAAGAACACTCTTCCCAGATCACTCGGTGGCGTCATCAGGCCAGTTTGGGTTGCCCCGTCGTAAGCTCGCTAAAAAGCAAGGGTACGAATTTGAAACGGTTCCGCTGCCGGGTTCTGGAATAATAACCAGATTCCCTTTCGCTCAACGGGCGTAATTTACCGTTTGATAACACGCCACATCGACATATGATTTCTCATTGAGCTTAGGATCGACTGACTCGCGTGCCATTATAGTTCGCGCGAAACCCTTCTCCACTTCAGTCCTCCAGGCTCTCACCAGAGTATTTGCTACTACCACCAAGATCTGCACCGACGGAGGCTCCAAGCAGGCTCACGCCCAGACTCTTCCGCGCTCTCCGCCGCGCTCGTCCTACTCGTTACCGCTTAATGACATCACGAAAACATCGCAAATGCACGTAACGGTAGTGTATAGGCAAAACACTTAAGCGCCATCCATTTTCAGAGCTGGATTCTTATACAGGGGAGTTGTTGAACACTCCTTAGCGGATGCCAACCTCCATGGCCACCGACCTGTCGTCATTAGATATCCTACGTCTTTTAGATTCCTTTGAGCGTTTATTTGGGCGCCTTAACACTACGTTTGGTTCATCCCACAGCGCCAGTTCTGCTTACCAAAATTGGCCCACTAAGCACCGTCATCAGTCCCCGGCTTCACGCTTCAAGCAAGCCGGGGTTCTCACCCATTTAGAGTTTGAGAATAGGTTGAGATCATTTCGGTCCCAATTCCTCTAATCAGTCGCTTTACCGGATGAGACTGATCAATCGGCGCCAGCTATCCTGAGGGAAACTTCGGACGGAACCAGCTACTAGATGGTTCGATTGGTCTTTCGCCCCTATACCCAGTTCCGACGATCGATTTGCACGTCAGAATCGCTTCGGTCTTCCATCAGGGTTTCCCTTGACTTCAACCTGACCAGGCATAGTTCACCATCTTTCGGGTCCCAGCAGTTGTGCTCAGAGTGCATCCTTATCTCTGCTTGGAATAAAGACGCCTCGGGAGTGCGAGAGGTCGACCGATATCGAAGCTCCATCCTCCCTGAGCAGGTATCCACCCACCTTCACTTTCGTTGTGCCTTTGAGTTTTGGATCTCAATGACTCGCACACATGCTAGACTCCTTGGTCCGTGTTTCAAGACGGGTCCTGCGAGTGCCCGAAACTGAATCATCGCTGACAGACGCGCACGGTCCGAGACTTCACGACGTCACTGACAGGCCCACATTACTCGCATCCATCAGAAGATGAATAAAAGTTATAGAGTGCCTCGTGTCGGGCCGGACGCGAAGGAACGCGTGCGCGATTCTAATCTTACCGTCCGACAGCTGGTCAGCAACACCTCGCGACCTCTGAAAAGAAAATTTCTCTATTTAAGAGAGCATTTCTTAACAAGGTCTTTCATAACGAGATGTCACATAGACCAACGTTGAACGTGTCGCGATGTATTACTAAAAGAGAAGTGCACGCTGTCTCAAGCTATCGATATAAAGTCGTAGACGAGAAACAGCGCTGAATCTCTCCGTTCATTCATTCGAGTTTCGCAGGTTTACCCCTAAACGGTTTCACGTACTCTTGAACTCTCTCTTCAAAGTTCTTTTCAACTTTCCCTCACGGTACTTGTTCGCTATCGGTCTCGTGGTCATATTTAGCCTTAGATGGAGTTTACCACCCACTTAGGGCTGCACTCTCAAGCAACCCGACTCTGAGGAAAGTCCCTCTTGCCACCATCCTCCGTCGCTACAGGCCTGGCACCCTCTATAGGCAAAGGCCCCGTTCAAGGTGAACTTGGACGGAATCAAAGATGACAAGAAAACGGAACCTCCCGAACACCACATCTCCCACCGCCCTTACAACGGTAGGATTCAGTGCTGGGCTCTTTCCTGTTCGCTCGCCGCTACTAAGGAAATCCTTGTTAGTTTCTTTTCCTCCGCTTACTGATATGCTTAAGTTCAGCGGGTGATCCTCCCTAATCTGAGGCCAGCGTTTTGATGAAAGCCATGGTGAAAAGCTTCCTGAATGTTTCAACTTACGAATTCTAACAAAACATGTAGCGTTTTTCCCTCTGACAGAAAATAAGTCTCGGAGATAGAGCTACAGCAGTGTACAAATAACTGATAGTCGAAAACACTCTACATTTTTAAACGGACGTGTCTTATTGACAGAACCGTCACAAGCATGTTCATTGAGCATGCAATGTGGTTTGAATTTGTTTCAGCCGGCCCTCAGACAGAGATGGTCCTGAAAATACATTCTAGGACCGCAATGTGCGTTCGAAATGTCGATGTTTAAGAATTGCAGAAAACATTACATCGCGCAGTTGACTGCGTTCTTCATCGACCCACGAGCCAAGTGATCCACCGATTAGGGTAATATTTTAGTACATTTTTAACATGTCTATTGCTAGACATCCAAGTTCTGCCAAAATGTTTAGCATAACCATAATTGTTTATGCCGTTCAAAACTCAGTCAGTCTTAACTAACTTTGGTTGTCTGTGAATTTTTGTACAGAGGCGACTTTTATGTGTAAAAGGGTTTTGGTATCTAATCGATACTATTAGGCGCGCTCTGTAAGCCGACGGCCCCACTCGCCGGTCGACTGATTCACTACACTCCGATGTAATACACACACTGTTATGAACAGGCCTTGGTTGTAGTCTCTTTTAAAACGACTTATTTCGCAAAAATAACAACCCAATCTTATTAGACGAATTTATTCCATCTATTAGATTGGACTCATTTTCAAAATTTGAGCCAAATCGATTTTTTCAGTCCGCGTCATAAACGTTATCTCATCACAAGCAGAATCCCAAATCTAGATACCCCCCGGTGCAAATAACAAATATTAAAAAAATAGATTCTAGATTAGCAAACTTTATATTACATTAACCATATCAACGTATCAAAAACAACGTCAAATCGGCCTTAAAATGAAAGATCTTATAAAACTCTAATTCATCAAAGGGTGCCAAACATTTTCAAAATACTTAGTTACATTATTAGCCAAATTCTGTTTTCCAAATTAGAAAAAAATCTAAAACGAACACAAACATAACACAATACACGATGAGTCAGCGGGTGTTAACCTTGACTAGTTTTAGACAAGTGCATGACTCATCATAAACAAAACAAGCGACAAGGGAACTCTCCATCACCTCTGCCCCGGAATAGACTCCACTCGAATCGATTAAATAGCCAAACACATAACAGAATTAGGCATAACTTTTATACAGCAAAGAAAACCAAGCTAAACCAAAAACCGAAATTACTGCGCTTGTGTTTATCATTATCAGTGAGATAATCTCCAGTTTACAGTAACACATCAATAAATAGAACGGATAACCAAACCTATATCAGAATTCGTAGATTGTTTGTTGTCCAAGAAATAAAACCAGATATAAATAAACTTTGCAAATGATTGCGCAATGTAGGCGAAAAAATTGCGGCTGTGTTCGTTTGTTCATTATGTCACTGATTCTTAGTGACCCTGTGTTTAGAGATCTGACGAGACGGAGGTTCGATGACCCTGAAAAGGGCCTAGTGGTCGATGGTGTATGAACTGTGTGCTGCACAGTTCATACACCTGTGGCCACACAGTGTGTGGTGAGAGTTCTTAGCACGTGCCACACGAATTTTCAAACATGCCGTTAGGACATGCATTAATTGCGCTCATTATTTTTTTAACCTCCGACGCGAAAAGTGAGGTGTTATAACTTACACGTGTGTTATCTGTGTGTATGACTGTGGCATCGTAGCTCCGAAACGGAAACCTTTAAATCAAAACCTTTAGGGTACTTCCCGTTGACCTAGAACCATGAATAAAATAATAATTAATAATCATTACCTTCTTGTCCTTATCCCACATTACGTGGGGTCGGCACAATATGTTTTCATTTTCCACTCTCCTCTATCTGCCGTTATCTCAGTACTCACTCCTTTCTTAATCATGTCATTCTTCACACAATCCATCTTTTTTTTGGCCTACGTCTGCTTTTATTTCCATCTACATTCATATTTAACACTCTTCTCGTAATGTGACATTCTTCCCTCCTCATGACATGCCCATACTGTCCTAACCTATTACTCCTCAACTTTTCCGTCATGGGTGCTACTTTCAAACTTTCCCTGATATATTCATTCCTCATTTTGTCCATTCTTGTAACTCCACACATCCATCTCAACATTCGCATCTCAGCTGCGTGCACTCTTCTTTCATCAATCCCTTTGGTTGCCCAACAATCCGATCCATACAATACGACAGGTCTTATGATCGTTTTGTAAATTTTTCCTTTGAGCCTAAGTGCCATTCGTGGATGTAGTTCCTGTAACCTGTCACCATTTCATCCATCCCGCATTTATACTAATATATTTATTTATTAAAATATAATTAATTTATTCAAAATAATAATATATAATAATAAATATAGGATTTTTTTCCACATAGCATCATCTAGCCCAAACTAAGCAAGCAGAGCTTGTATTATGGGAACTACATGACTGATAAATTATATACTTTTTTGTAAATACATACACATATTATACAAAAAAACACCCAGACCAGAATATGTAGTTCGGATGACAATTCTATAATTTAATATTCTATCTTGCTCTAGCATTTTTATTTCTATCTCACATTACATCAAACATCTTGCCGATCATAACTACGATGTTGTTGTTGGCTGTACAGTAGGAGAACCAGCAGTGGAGTTCTACAAGCTCTTAATGATGATGCTAATGCAGAGAGTAGTAAAATCAATAGCAGGCAACATTTCCGGCGCACACAGTCATCGGTTACAGAATACGGACTTGTGATGATCATTTGACATGTCAAACGTTCGTCACCGAGTGACTTTGAGATATAGAATAGGGTAAGGTTAAAAGTTGCGGGAAGTCGATGAATGGAGGTAGCACAAGATCAGAAGTGGGGGAACGAGCAGTGGAGTTGCTACAAGCTTTTGATGATGATGCTAATACAGAGAGTAGTAAAATCAATAGCAGGCAACATTTCCGGCGCACATTGTCATCAGTCTGCACACCATTAGCTCGCAGCATCACCGGTGCGTGTGCTTACGTGTGATTACCTCTCACTTGCGGCTGTTGTTTCATAGACTAACGTACAGAATAGACGCTTATCTATACTATACCATTATTACTATAATATTAATTAAATCTATACTAATATTATAGAGGAAAGATTTTTTGTTTGTTTGTACCGAATAGGCTCCGAAACTACTGGACCGATTTTATCCATTTTTTCACCAATAGAAAGCTTAATTATCAGAAAGTAACATAGGCTATATTTTTTTTCCAAAAAAATAGAAATCCTTAAGAAAATTGCAATAATTTAACCCAAAGTAGCAAAATTTTGCCTATAAAATTTATCATTTAACGCGTGCACTAAGAAAACTATCGATGATACATAAAAAATATGAACTACATGATGAAAGTACTCATTATTACCTACAAAATAGTCCTCGACGGAATACATTTATACATTTATTTTATTTATTTTTCCCCAAACAACACAAAAGAAACAACAAATAGTAACAGATAAACACAAAACAGGTACTTAACATATAATACGAAACGAAAAACAGAGAAAGTAGGTACGTCATTTTGTGTTGCGTGGGGTCAAATAGGTCCCCGTCTCAGCATTATGCTGCGCCAGAACCTAAGGGTCAGGTGCAGCGCTGGTTTTCGAAGCGAATATATCTAACTATCACAGTTAAGTCACAATAGGAGCTTTTGTGTTCCAAAATTTAATTAGATTGCGCCGGTAGAAACAAAAGTTGGTTACATTCGTATCGTAGTATTAATTCTTATTCAAATAAGTAGTTTTATCATCAAGGGTATTTATGTAGCAGTAAAATACTTTACTGTTACTTTTTATCCCGATATTCCCTCGGAATCGAAATTTACGCGGGTGAAACCGCGGGGCGCAGCTAATTATCGTATAAAATAGAAACACACCCAACAGACATAATGTATAGTCCTGCGTGTCTAGACAAATATCACTTTCTGTTGGCGTTAACGTCTGCGGAACGATTGAATTGTATGGAAATGACATTAGCTGTGGAAATGCCACGTGACTGCTGCCATGTTTTACCTTGACAAATTTGCGTCAGCATGAAAGGAAAACTAAGCGTGAGGTATTTGTCTTGACCTTCGGACCCTAAACTAGGATTCTCTGTATCGTGGGTATCAGGAACTATGGTGACAACACACAAATTATCATCATTATCATCATCAATACAGAAAAGTAGAGCTCCTTGTGAAGAGCTCGTCCAGGGAAGTACTACCACCATACCTATTTCTGTTACCAAGCAAGTCTGTCCGGGTGCCGGTGAAATTATAAACACATGAGACATTTCACCCGTTTCATCTCAGAGTAGACAACGTGCCAGTTGATACCTCTGGTAGAAGTTGGCTAGAAGTTGTTGTGATATGGTTATATCCTGAGAAATAAAACCAAGAAACAAAATATGTGGGAAAATAAAGGTTTGGAAATAGACACACAGTTATAAAGATTTTGTATGTTTGATCATATAGCAGCTGATATAAGTGTCACGGTGGTAAAGACAAAAACAACACTACTATGTCATACATTGAGGCCTTCTAAAAATAAACTTGATTAAATAAATTATAACTCAAGCGTAGATTTTGTAATTTTATCCTCTAAACCAGCAATAACACTGTGCTTGAATATCGTTTCAGTTTTAAAATCAGTCTTGCATATGGGCTCAACAGTCAAGTTATTATGTAAAAACTTTCAGATTTAAAATCAGTCTACAATATTTGTATTCAATTTTTACTAAAAACCGGGATATTTACCATGATTTGTGAGTTTTGAATGTTTCCCAATATTTCGGCACAGTTGCATGTACCATGATCACGGGAGGAACTGAAGTCTTTGCGGGTTTTGAATGTTAGAGGCATGGTACATGCAACTGTACCGAAATATCGGAAAACATTCAAACTCCCAAATCATGGTAAATATCCCGGTTTTTAGTAAAAATTGTGTTCAAAACCATGATAGTTTCAAAAGTTAAGTTAGTTGTATTGTTTGACAAACTTCTGTGGTGCAGTGGGCGAAGGCCCACCTGAGATGCAGACGGTTGTGGGTTCCCGCTGCGGGACAAATGTTTGTATGATCTACAAATATTTGTCTCGGGTCTGGGTGTTTTCTATGTATAATATGTATGTTTTTCAACAAAAAAAGTATATAATTAACATACGTGTAGTTCCCATAATACAAGCTCTGCTTAGTTTGGAGCTAGATGATGCTGTGTGAAAAAAAAATGTCCTGCATATATAATAAATAAATAAATAAACAAATAAATAATTATTTGTAAATATAAATATAAATAATATAAATAATTATTTGTTTGTTTGTTTATTAATTTATTTAAGATGAGCTAAATGGTCAAGTGATATGTAAAAACGTGTGTGCAAGCATTCGTTCCTTTGGCGAGGTTCATTATCTTTATTAGTTTCTTGGCACGTCAGCAGTTTGTAAAATTTATAAATACTAGGTGATCAGTCTGTACAAATGATGGCAGTTGATCTTTGATAATAATGAGCGCACGTAGATTGCACTGGTTTGCACCACGACCCCGCAATATTGGTTCGTTAGTTGTTTCATACCTTGTGTGATATGCTTCGACTACGTTTTACTTTACAAAAATAAAAAGTTTTTTCATGATTGATATAGGTACGTAGTTGTTCTGTAAGTGTAAGAATTGAAAAAAACAAAGAGAGTTGAGGTTTTGATTTTCAACTTTAACCATCACTTATTATGATAATGCATGCATTATACATTACTAGCCTCTGCCCACGGCTTCGCCCGCATGGTAACCGGATAAAAAGTAGCTTATGTGTTATTCTGGTGTTTAAGCTATATTTCTGTAAAGTTTCATCAAAATTCGTTTAGCAGGTTCTGCGTGAAAGAGTAACAAACATCCATCCTCACAAACTTTCGCGTTTATAATAGTAGTAAGATAAGATAGTCGGATTCACTCTGTCTGTCTGTGTGTATTCGACGACCTCTGTGGCGCAGTGGCCGAAGGCCTGCTTGAGACGCAGAAGGTGGCGGATTCGAACCCGCCGCGAGACAAATGTTTGTATGATCTGTAAATATCACTATTAAAGTTTAATGATTAGTTTCTTTTGTCTGCATCTCAGTCTAAAATAACTTGATAAGGAAAAACGAGGTCCTCTAATAAAAGTGTCTTGTCTTAAACACACATTTATTATACAACAGCTAAAGTAAAAAAAATACACTCAATCTATACTAATAATATAAATAGGAAAGATTTTTTTGTTTGTTTGTATCGAATAGGCTCCGAAAATACTGGACCGATTTTAACCATTTTTTCACCAAATGAAAGCTAACATAGGCTATAATTTATTTTCAAAAAAATAGAGATCCTTAAGAAAATTGCAATAATGTAACCCAAAGTAGCAAAATTTTGCCTATAAATTTATTATTTGGCCTGCTCTGAGAAAACTATTGATGATACATAAAAATGATGTACTACATGATTAAAGTACTCATTATTACCTACAAAAAAGTCCGCGAGTGAATATAACTTACTATCATATTTAAGTCACAATATAAGCTTTTGGGTTCTAAAATTTAATTAGATCGCCGATATTCCCACGGAATCGAAACATACGAGGATGAAACCGTGGGGCGCAGCTAGTAGTATATATACATACATAGTCCAAGGATTTCCTATATCGTTTATAGTAAGAACTAAGAGTACCATTTACCACAACCCCCAGACCCGAGACAAATATCTGCGGAACATGCTAACATTAGTCCTGCAGCGGGAATCGAACCTGCACCTTTCATCTCAGCCACGTGCTCGGCCGCCACGCCAATGAGATCGTCAAATTTATATTTGTCTGATGTATCGAGACTCTCGAGATTAATCGGGAATAAAACAGCTAAAATGCGGGGGCGGAGTAGGCCTGTGTGGAGTGATGCGGCCCGAAAAATAGGAGAACGCAGTAATTATAATAATAAGAAACATTTTTTTTCAGGCAACAACATTAACAACACTAAAAATAACATCAAATATATTTATTTTATTTTATTCGGAAAACAAACGGTAGGTTCTTATGACTAAATAGACAACTTCTTAAGTAACTTTTTACCATTAAAATGTTTTCGCATATACGAAACGAAATGAGGTCATTTGTCTGAGTTAGCTACGTACTTACTTAAATAAGTAGAAAAAATTAGGTACAATTTTTCGAAAGAAAAAAACGCAACCAAATAAAAAAAAACAGTTATTGAACCTATTCAAACCAGTGATTAGAAAAGACGCGCTTAAAAACGGACGGATTAGATTTACATCGATCTAAATCTAAAAAATGACATAACATAAATAATTTAGACATTAACATACTTATAATAATAATAATTCATTTATTTCAGTCAACATAGTAAAGTACTCGTACAAATACAGGGCCCATATAGATACCTTTAAAACTAATATACATAAAATTATATCAATACCTTAGAGATTAACATACATAATTCTTCGCCCGCGTGGTACCCGGATAAAAAGTAGCCTATGTGTTATTCTGATGTATAAGCTGTATTACTGTAAAGTTTATTACAGTAATATGTCTCCCATTATCAGGCAGAATTGGCTGCCTGATAATGGGAGACAACGATCTTGATGCGTTCGAGATGGAATGGTGTTGACCCCCAAGGACAGAGAAAGATGGAAAGAATAGGGGGAGATCTTCTCCCAGCAATGGAATACAACAGGCTAGAAAATAAAAAACATTTATTGTCATTGCAGGTCAGATTATAATCAGATAACATCATGGCCAAATTTAAGTTTATTATAGTTAAAAAAACATTGGTTAGTTTTTTGCCGTACTTAATCTTTGCCACATCATGAAAAAAAAGCGATCGGTCCGGACCTACTCACGAAAATCATGTAGGTACCCTGTAATCTAATTAATCCACGTGTTATGAACGACATCAAATCATCGAACATGATATTCGTGATATTTTAATAAATTATTTATCTAGCATGATACTATTTTAATCTCTTAAACGATACCAACGCGTCGCATCGCCCGCCAGTGCTATTGCTTCTCTTTTTTTCCTTTTAAAGCTAAGAGCCGTAGCATGATCTTAAATATAACCTTAAAGAATTTTTCAAATCCGGTTAGTAGTTCCATAGATTAAAGCGTTCAAACAAACTAAATCTTCAGTTTTATATTTTAGTATAGATAATTTTTTTTAGATAACCCTGACATCTCAAACTAAATGAATTAACTTCTATGCAATACGTATACGTAATGGAAATTTCAGGTGAAATTATAGTCACATGTGACTTTTCATCAATATTTAGGGTCTCGGTAACATCGTAGTGCACGGCGCGACGCGGAAGGAGAAAGTCGCAACCACTCACCCTGATGAAGACTCTCGGAATGAGTCGAAACTTAGTCGGTGCCTTCACCGATAGTGCAGTACGTGAAAATTCCCGTTTTTACAATATGAATAGTCAATTTCACGATAGTTTTTGGAATAAAACTCATAAGATATGCTTGCAACACTCACGGTTGCAAGCATATCTCAAAGATGAGTTAAAAGAGTCAAAGCTACAACATATGTCCTGCAACCTGTAACGTGGAATGCTAACTCCTACTCAAAACGTGGTCATGTGCCAAATATAATGTTTGGACGTTTCTCTAACTACCTAATTGGAATACTCACAGATTTGTGTACGTAGCATGGATTTGAGGATCTCCATTAAAGGAATTACAGTCTTGAGCGTGTTTTTTATTTTAAACTAGCTGTACCCGCGACTTCGTTCGCGATACCTCCTTTCTAACAAAAAAGAATGAATGAGATCGGACTATGTGTTAATGAATTAAAACTAAGTACAAATTTTGAATTTGATCCCCTCTCCCAAGGGAACCGTGCTGAATTTCAGGATAAAAAGTATTATATGTCCTACCCCGTAGTATGAACTCTAATCATGCCAAGTTTCATTTGAATTCGTTGAGTAGTTTCAGCGCTATGCGCGGCCCAGATTCTGACAGACAGACAAAAAAAAACATTTTTGGCTTCAGTATCAATAATTTTTTTTTATATTATCTTCAATGTACAGAATTGGACCTGTTACATTCTTATTATAGTAAGATAGATAGATAGATAGAAGATATAGTATAGATGTAAAGCCCTGTGTGTTTCAGTTCTTGGAATGATATGATGATGCCAGTCCCCGCTGTAGCAGCCGTTAAGCAATGTTTGAGGCTTTAGAGCGGCCTATAAACGGTAAGCACCAGCTCATACGAAACGAATTTTAGTCATAATACGTAGGTAAAAAGGAAATTAATTCTAACCAAAACCCAGAATCTCTCAAGAACCCAGGGTCTCGGAAAAGTTTTTCAAATGAGTTTAAAGTGCTTTTAGAAATATATGCTTCGCACCGCGGTTTCACACGCGTAAGTTTCGATTTTATACTCGTGATAACTTTGAAATTTAATGTCCGATTCGAATGAATTAAATACCCTTGATGATAAAACTATTTATTTAAATAAGAATTAATACTACAATACGAATGTAACTAACTTTTGTTTCTATCTAATTAAATTTTAGAAGACAAAAGCTGCTATTGTGACTTTGATAGTTAGATATATTCTCTCCAAGACTTTTATGGAGGTAATAATGAGTACTTATATCGTGTAGTACATATTTTTTTGTATCATCAATAGTTTTCCCAGCGCAAGCCAAATAATGAATTTATATGCAAAATTTTGATACTTTGGGTTAATTTATTGCAATTTTATCAAAGAACTCTATTTTTTGAAAATATATTATGGCCTATGTTACTTCCTGATTATTTAGCTTTCTATTGGGGAAAAAAATGTTAAAATCGGTCCATTAGTTTCGGAGCCTATTCGACAAACAAAACAATCTTTCCTCTTTATAATATTAGTATAGACAAATCTCCTTACTCATTGGGTTGGTTTCCACAATTTGAAATTGCTAATCCTGGATTTCAACAATCAATCAAATCCTTAATCCCACCGCTACGTTTGTTCAACGAGATTAAGGGCAATAAAACCTATCAGTTAACGTTAATCTCACACAAAAAGATACAGCTCATTATAAAATGGTAATTTGTTTTGGGTAAACCATAGTTTGTCGAAGATCTTACAAACATAAACAGGTAAGAAGTTTAGTTGTACTTTTAACAAAATTCTCCACCAGATAATTTTCCTTAGCTCTATGGTAAGATCCTTATTTTTTCGACTTTCTTAAATATGAATTTAAATAATTCTTTCTCCCACAGCAAACATGAATTCAATGCTGATCATTGCTTCCCTGATCGCCGTTGCGGTCGCCACCCCCGTGCACCGAGGCCTGGTCGCTCCCGGCATAGCTGGCCCCGCGCCGGTTGTTGAGACCCCCATTTCAGTCGGACCCGCAATCATCGACTTCGCCCCCATCGCCGTCGGACCCACTATCGTTGACACAGCCCCAGTTTCCGTCGGACCCGCAATCATCGACTTCGCGCCCATCGCCGTCGGACCCGCTCTTATTGACAATCTGGTCCCCGTTAACCCTGTGACCGACGTGCTTTCTACTGATGGAACCCCTCTGATCCAAATCATCCTGAACATCAACAACCAGGCCGATGAGATCACCGTGCCCGCCCCCGTTGTTACCCCCGTCGTTCCCGAGGTCATCGTGCCTGGTCCCGTCAATATCGTTGAAGACGCTGATACCGTAGGGCCTGTCGTCCCCAGCCCAATTGTGATCGGCAGCCCTGCCCTCCCCGAGGAATCTGGTCCCGTCAACATTGTCGACTCCCCTGATGTGGAGGCCCCCGTGGTCCCTAGCCCAGTCGTCATCGGCACCCCTGCTCTGCCTGAAATCATCGCACCCGTGCAGATCGGCACTCCCATCCTCCCCGCCCCTGCTGTTGTCCTCACCGAGACTCTCAACTGATTCTCCAAAGCTCCTGTACCGAGGTTAGTTGCGGATAGAACTGTGAACGGCTACATTTAAGTATGAGGCTACCGTTTCTGATATATACTTTTTAAAAATCAATGAATAAACACCCAGTTCTGTAATTGTTTGTTATTTTCCATCTATTAGGCATTTACTTACAAAGACATAAAGTCCAGTGAAGACACCTTAAACACCAAAAATTATGGGCCTGCTTCTTGATAAAGGATAAAGAGGAGTATATTTTTTACGTGTTTATTACAAGTAGAACATAGAGTTCTAGTCACCGACCGAACTATAAATCACTTTCTGTTCATTCCAAGAAAATATTATCATTTGAGAAAAACAGCAGCGGCTCAGTTCCAATAATTGACGGTAAGCCTGTAAGGCAATTCGAGCGCGATCGTGCTGTGAAGAATAATGCGAATGATTTACGAAAGGCCTATTTACTCGCATATGGTTTAGTGTTTATTAAGTGCTTGCTGTGTACCGCTTGTTCTAAGGATGTCCATTATGGAGACGTGAGCGTATAATTATTTTCTCAAATTAAGTTTATTAGAAAGATAGTAAACAAGATTATTTATATAACAGGATATAATTTTTTGGCTTCCTAGTTCTCCTGCACCTGACTCAGAACACAGGCAGCAGTTCTACTAGGTATATTGAGGAATAACAAGCCCTCAAGCAAGTCTACATCATTTTGACTTCAATTTTGGAAGAAATTGCGGATAAGACCGCCCATTTATAATTATCCCATTTAATAAGAATACGATTTTATTTATTTGCTTATGGTGTACAATAAAGTATTTTCATTAATTCATTCATTCATTTTGACAAAAGAAGCTACGTTCACTGCACAAAGTAATAATCATAAGTGTAGGTAGTTAGAAAAACTCTCCTTCCGCCGGGCTGGCTTGTTTTATTGCCCAGACAATGTGTACAGAACGTTGATTAAACATACGCTCCGCAGCGTCTATAGTGTGTGGGTGGTGCAATTTATGAGAACAACCCGTAGGAAACGTTTCCACGGACAAAATGATAGGCATTTGATATTTTATTTTATTTATTTTATTTTATTTTATTGTTTTAGGAACAACAAACAGCCATACATTAAATTATAAGTTACAAACTAAAGTGAACAATGTTAGGTAAATGTATGACCCACAACGTCATCCACAGATTACTTTAATACAATAATAAACAGGAAGGCTTGAGTCTGTTGCAAGTTTATGCATAAATACGGGTTTATAGTACTGTAGGTAGGCAGTTACTTGCATTCGATACATGAACAGTTCGTAAGTAATTAGGTAGATATAAATAGTAAGTACTAGCATCTGCCCACGGCATCACCCGCGTGGTACCAGCTTAAAAAGTAGCCTATGTATTATTCTAATGTATAAGCTATATTACTGTAAAGTTTCATCAAAATCCGTTCAGTAGTTTTTGCGTGAAAGAGTAACAAACATCTATCCTCACAAACATTCGCGGTTACAGCGAAACTTTACAGTAATTTATCTTATACTCGTACTTCATAATAAAATATAGGCTACTTTTATCCGAGTACCACTTGGGTGAAGCCGCGGGCAGAAGCTAGTAAGCTATATTACTGTAAAGTTTCATCATTCATTCAGTAGTTTTTGTGTGAAAGAGTAACAAACATCCATCCTCATAAGCTTTCGCGTTTATAATAGTAGGATCCTAGTATACTCTATTATTTAATTACAAGATAAACATACTCGTAAATCCGGCTCTCCAGATGGAAAGCTGCTACCGTCGTCTATGACAATAGGCTACCGTCTGCAACAGCTGGAGCATTGATGGTGGGTTGCCTGCTCTGAAGACCTCTTTTTGTTTCGTTAGAACAACTACGATACTCCCGATCCTATTATATAAAAAGTACTATAGTTATGTGGTAAGTACACCAATTAAATCCCTTGTAAACTATCGTACAGTCCGTTTCGTAGAGATAGCTATGTAGCTATAAGACTACCAATTGTACAACATTGTCAAAGTTTGTAGTATTTAACTAAGTTGATGTGTTTTTTGGTGTGCAATAAAGTATTTCCATTTTCTATCTAAAGAATTATTTCTTTAGATAGAAAGAAAGAAAGAAAGAAAGAAAGAAAGAACGAAAGAAAGAAAGAAAGAAAGAAAGAAAGAAAGAAAGAAAGAAAGAAAGAAAGAAATAAAGAAAGAAAATACATTTATTTGCTAACGTTGCACAATATAAAACAGACAGACAATACATACACGGGATTTACACAAACAAAATCAAAATACTAACAATAAAACTATGTGCCTCCCACACAAACAAATGTTGAGTTGGACGCCATTTTGCGTCGTTGCCTATTGGTACTGTATAGTACGACGCAAAATGGCGTCCAACTCAACATTTGTTGTGTCAACTGACAACACAACGCTGATCTTCCGTTGGAACCAAAAACTAATTGAAATCACTGATATTTGCTTACATTACGATTAATATATGAATAAAATATTACATAATATACCTAACTATAAATATAACGGTGTACAAACTTGTTATTCTTATTCTTATTCTTTATTGTACACACAGATAATACAGACAAAAGACTTACATATAGGACATGTACAAAGGCGAGCTTAACCCTAACAAGAGTTTTCTTCCAGCAAACCTTTGAGGATAGGGACAGCTGATAAATAGCGGTGGGTACGTGTACACAAATGGGGAAAAAATATACAATAATAGCACACATTTTGTTAGACGAAGAAAGCGCGGCAAACTGAGTTGATGGGTTTATATGAAATAATGTAACGACTCCGATAAGCATCCAACTTTGTGGGGCAACATCCAACTAAGTATACTATAGACCCTTCGTTTAGTTTTCATTTAGTTACAACTATTATGAAAATTAAATGTTACCACCTAAAATAATGAAGAGAACAGACGTTTACTTGCAAAGCCTCTACATAGAGTTTCTACCTAGAAACCTCATTGTTTTATACTCCCCTTAGTAGTGGCTGCAGCAACAAGAGCAGCTGTTAGTTATCGTGGATATAACAACTGCATCGGAAGCACATGAGAATTGTAAGCTGGATGCCGGCTGGTTTTACCCACGAACTAATTACCTACATACCATTCATGTAAACTCGTTATTTCACAGTAGATAGATAAACTCTTCATTGTTTAAGTTAATTCTTGCAAGCTGAATTAGATCCACTTCCTCTTATCCTACGGAGTTGAATTTTTAAATGTTGGTTCAGTTCCGATGACAATGCATTTTTATGGTAAGCATTACCTGAATCGAGATCCAGGATAAGCTCTAGATAAAGAAACTCTTCAACGGTCAATAGCACAGACACGAAATTTCGTGTATTTTTGTTATGATAGCTGGTTTAAAGTTTTACCATGACATGGTTGCTGCACTCAGGTTTCAAAGCTTGTTTTTAAAAATGTATATTTACTAGGTATTTATTTATTTATTATTTTTTGTAGATACGGAAAAAACAGAAAAAATTGATGAAGACTCTCAGAATGAGTCGAAACTTAGTCGGTGTCTTCACCGATAGTGCAGTACGTGAAAATTCCCGTTTTTACAATATAAATAGAAAAAAAACGTATATACAGGATTCGAAAAAAGGCTTAACCTTAGTTAGCGAGAGTTTTCTTCCAGCAATCCTTTGGGCATATAGGAAGCTGATAAAATTAAATAGTGGTGGGTACTTGCACACAAACATATGTATTCTAATGACATACCTAGTACTGTTATTTTAACATACTTCTAACCTCTTCAAACTGCTGCGAATGTGCCATTATTTCCTAAGTATCATTGCACCTACAATATTGTAACAATGTAATAAAAAAACACCTCTCTCCGTGGGAATTTGGTAAGTACCTAATAGTTTTTTTTTAATAGTTGCCGTACTCGCAGACTAGTTCCAATTTATTTGCCTGCAAGATTGATACAATGTACAACAATAAAACTTAATTTGCGTGGGAATTTTAATGAATAATAGGTTTTTTTGTGCAATTAGTCCTCTGTTTCCTATAATTTTGCCTACAAGTTGTACGATGAACAGTTTTGGAGGTTTGGAGGGGACCACACAAACTATAATCAAGAAGTGAGTTCAAGGTACCTACCTCCTGAGTGACAGCTGTAAAAAAGAAAGAAAACAGTATTTAACACACACAATTTCTATATAGGATATAGGTAGGTATATACATTATTATATACCTACCTATATCCTTTCTGTGAAATTACCATGATAGGCTGTAGACAGCTGAATGAATGGACATTTTTTTCCAAAATAAACAAAGGTTGTCTGGAAGAGATAGTCTTTATCATTATGTTCGCATAGGTTTGTGCAATAAATAATGTTCTATCTATCTATTCCTAAGTGATTCCAATCTTTGTTAGAACACTGAAACCAATAAGTTATACACGATTCAGAAAAGTTAAGTATCAACTCTAAAGGACCAAACATTAGCCACAGAAAGCCTACAACCGATCCGTTCAGGCGAAAGTGAGTCCACATCGAATGATAAAATCTTCTGAATGGATTTCTTGTCCAACCGGCTCTTGAAAGGAGGCACTGAAGCGAGCTGCGGTTGCCTAAGTACCTGTCTATCTATAAGTACCGTTATGTCGATAGCCATGAAATATTATTAATCTTTAACGAAATACTGTATTAAATCCCATCCTGCTTTAATCACGAGTAGTTGTAGCCATAAAATTTAAGGCATGTACTATCGGTTAGTGTTCTTATAAGCGGCCCTAGGCTTGCAACCTGTCACGTGGTATGTTAACTTCTGATCAAAACGCGAGTATGTGCCACATTTAATGTTTGAACGTCTCTAACTACCTCCTACTTGATATCATCTTGAGATCTTTGTACTGAACTAAGTATGGATCTGAGGATCTCTTTCATGACCTCTCTCTGTCTTGTTTCTTGAGATAATTAGGTGGCATGTTGAGAAATAGTAGCTCTGAACAGAGCCTTTTATGCAAACATGACGACCTCTGTGGCGCAGTGGGCGTAGGCCCGCCTGAGAAGCAGAAGGTTGCGGGTTTGATCCCGCCGCGGGACAAATGTTTGTATCTGCAAATATTTGTGTCGGGTCTGGGTTTTTTCTATGTCTAATATGTATGTATTTAAAAAAAGGTATATAAGTAGTATATACCTTTTTTTTAAATACATGTGGGAACTACACAAACTTTGCTTAGTTTGGGGCTAGATGATGCTGTGTGAAAATGTCCAGCATTATTATTATTCTTCATTGATTTTAGATCTCAGGCTTATGCCTGGGGCCTTTGCAGGCATTATTGGGGCCAAAGCTAACACTAAGAAACCCCCCCACTGGCTCAAGTAGTGGAAAGCGGGAGTATACCGTAAGCACCCGCTTCCCACAACACTTCTCCTCCATCCTATAAAAAAAAACACTAAGAAACCTTTTGCACATTACTAAGAGGCCATTTGTAATTTTTTTTTTTAACTTCATGTTCTTACTGCACACAGCTCCAGAGCGTTAAAATTTTAAGATTCCTAGTTTCAAGGTTCTGGCTCTACGGAGGCCCGTATTCCAGAAGTATGCTCAAGCATAGATCATGACTTGAGCGTAAATTTGAGTTGAGTTTTAATCAATCTATCAAGAGTTGTTCTTTAATACACAGAAAAATGCATAATATGTGTCGTTTAGGTAATGTTTTTGATTTTAACTGCAAGTAAAAGTTTCTGCCTAAGTCTTGACGGATTGATTAAAACTCAACTCAAATCTCTCAACCAATGAATAATTGACACCTGTCTACCACAAACATATGACTAGAATCAGTACAAATCTATGTTATAGGTACATTAGTATTCTCCGTCTGCAACACGACATTCCGAGGCTTGACCACGGCTATCGGCATGTTGGACATGTTGCAACTATGCTAAACATGTCCAGCACCCACCACAGGTTTTGGTGTAATGTATTACTCTAGGTGTATTATTTGGCCTAATTTGTTAATATGCGGTTCGTCTATTAAAAAGCTGAAAGTGATTTATCTAGTAGGTACCAGCGCCTATTCATCTTAATCGTATTAATTAAAAGATGTTTCTACTCTCATTATCACAAGAGTGGCCGGGTAACTCTGGCTTAGTAATCTAAGCTGGAGTTATCCTGGAAAAACATGGAGACTTTCACCTCTCTAGGTGGTCTACACTCGACCGTTAGTTTACACTATTTTTACTTTTTTAGCAATATATTAGTCATAATATTAGTACATTTTGGGCTGACATAGGCTTTAAAAAATGAAAAATAGTGTAGTAGGAATCAAGATGACATAATTAGACATAATTTTTATTCAACACATGATAAAATTTATTCCAAAAACTATCGTGAACTTGACTATTCATATTGTAAAAACGGGAATTTTCACGTACTGCACTATCGGTGAAGGCACCGATTAAGTTTCGACTCATTCAGAGAGTCTTCATCGTGGTGAGTGATCGCGCATGCAGTTCGTGAAAATTCCCGGTTTTACAACATGATAAAATATAAATAACTAACTTCTGCCCACGCCTTCGCACGCGTGGTATCCGAATAAAAAGTAGTATTCTGATGATAAGCTATATTATTGTAAAGTTTCATTAAAATCCATTCAGTAGTTTTTTCGTGAAAGAGTAACAAATATCCATCCTAACAAACTTTCGCGTTTATAATATTAGTAAGATTATAAATATTTTATTTTATTATTTACTACCGCTTGGGTAAAGACCTATGGGCTGATAGATTTGTAAAAGTAATAATTTACTCCCATTGTTTGGTTCAAAAAAAAATTGAGGGATCAGAAAGGTAGCAAATTGAGAGCTATACCGTGGTTAAAGAATAGAACATCATAAAGCACGAATGCGAATATTTACAAAGCCAATTTGTTTATAACAATAACAAGGGCTTACATCTTACAAATAAGATAGATAGATAGAAAATTCTTTATTGCACAAAATAGTAACCTTCAAGATAACCTTTGTGTATTGTGGAAAAAGATGTGTTGGTAGTGCACAGAATGGTTAAAACAAAAATGATAATATATGTAGATAATATATGTGGTGACAATGTTGCTTATATAAGCAACATTATCACCAACATTGGTGACGCATCTGTCTTAGCTATTTGTTTATAGTAAGCCCAGCTCGTTTTTCAATCCGATTGAAATTGATGACGGTATTATATCTAAATGTTGCCACAGTCAAGTCGATCCAATTTTACGGTTAATACACTGAAAAATCTTACCTTTGCTTAAGCAAACCCTTATCGACCTTACCTTGACCCAAATAGAGAACAAATTCAAACATACAAACCTAAGCAACTTAATATTTGGTGCTTACAAACAGACGGCATGGGTACGTCTCAACTTTTGACAGATGCAAACGGCGCAAGAAATAATAAAGTTTGAAAATATACGGACTGTTTTCAAAACGATAACGCAGCAGAGGCTGCTGGCCTCTCCTGAAAATCCTCGAGAGTTGGGTATCATTGACCTAGTCAGTCTAGTCACTGATTTCTTATACACACTAGTTATGTCTACTTCATAAAGAGATACGAAAAATAAACCGCCTCACGATATTACAAGAATGTAGAGTTTCAAAGATTTATACCCTCTTTTATACTACTGTAGTGGCATGCAGCTTCTATGCCTTATGTTCTAAGTAAGTTTATGAACGATTTACCAAACGTTCATAAACTTCAGTACAGGAGTAAGAAAGACTAGCTTCTGAACGCAAATTAAGGTTCGTTGGAAAAATGCTCTCCTATTTTTCCATGTCAAAGAAAATTTCGAGGCAAATGAAAAGGCCTTGCAAAGAGCGTTTCATGAATTCATAACGTCTGGATGACGTTTTATTTAATTTATTTTTATGTTATTAATAAACGACTAGCTACTGTCCACGGCTAGACAGTAGCTGATCTATGTGTTATTCTCGGACACGAACTCTATGAGGTTTTTTACCACAGCTTTTAAAATGGCGAGTGATTAACATCAAATGTACTTTTACCAAATTTACTATAGGTGAGTACAATTTCAATACGCCCTACCGTCGAATGCGTGAGCCTTCAACCGTGTTATCTACCTCTATGTACGGCTTTTCAACCTCACAAAAACCCTTCATCTGGCATGCTATCTGGGGCTAGGTTCAGAACCCCCATTTTTCCAGCATTAGTAGTGTATAACTCAGCAAGCTGGGGGCTCGAGGGCTTACAAAGGCCATTCGTCTCGATTATTTCGAACCTTTGAATTTTACGCTTCGCACACGGAATGTGAATTACGGCACTATGGGGCTGAACTGAAAGTTTTTTCGGAAGAGTTGAAATGAAAGCTCTAATTAAAGAGTAAGGTAGGTATTATTTTGTTTTTGTAAGCATAATACTAACCAACTAAAATTACAATTATCTAATGTAACGTGGACAAATTTTCAATTCAATTTATTTGTAAATATTCTCGATGGCGTGGCGGGCGAGTATTAGCCAACTGTGATGCTAAAGGTGTGGGTGTGATTTCCTGCGAGACAAATGTTTGCATCTTCTGCAGATATGTATTCGGGTCTGGGTGTACTTTTAGTTCGGTATTTAATTATTATTATCAACTCTAGAGAGTGCTGTGATTTATTTTGCTTAAAAAATAAAACTTCGACGAAATTACGGGACGTTCTACTAGTGCATTCACAAAAGCTTTGAGTCACAAGGGACATTTCATTCAATATCTGCGCACATATCTCACAAAGGGCCCAAAAACCGTGCCCACCTAACTATCGGATCAAACTATCAAAGGCAAAAAAGCTTGCGGGCGGGTCCTACGAAATCAATAGATCAAATATCCGATCGACCTCCAAAGGAACTGTTTGAGAACTGTATTTTTTTTACATACTTTACTGAGAACGATGATTAAAGCCACGTGATCGGGTTGCCACAGCCATCAACTCTACATATTAGTACATTGGATTGCCAAGCTAGATTAGCTGCAGTCAAAAAGATTAGGTGCCACAACCACCATGCCATACACCAACACACCATAGTTATTGGATTATTGGAAACTATGCCTCCTCATTTAGATGAATATAAATTAGCCACAGATTTAATAACCTTTTGTCAATGTTCAAAAATCAATCTTTGTAATTAATTCAAATGTTAGATTCATATTTTTATAGTGAGAACACTGATTTGGTGGTTGACGTTTTTTTCGGAACGTCTAGAAAAAAAGGATGGTGGTTAGAAATTAAAAATATAACGAAAATGGGAGATTACGAGTATTACTGTGTGTATTTTATGTTACATTGAACATAAAATACACACTGGATATATAAATATTCGTCTTATTTCGAGCCATTCTTAAGAACTGTTTACATCGAGGTTCCAGTGCGTTTCTTCGGGGATCCCGGGGCCTCTTGACATGCATCGAGGCTGGCCACCAGGGGTTTTAATGATTCCACGAGCACCTTAAGTAACCCTCCACACCCTAAATGTGATATGGTATTTGTTAGCAGATTTTTCCTGTTCACAAAAAAAGGATGCAGTCAAAAAAACTTTATAATAAATTCTACTGGTGTTGTCAACCTTTCTTCTAGGTTCGGCCTCAACCTAAGGTTCTAAGTTACGGAATAGCAGCGTCAAAGCATCATGCCTAACTTTGTTATACGTTATTTTTATCCCATTTCACTCTTATTCTTTACTAGTTTCTGACCACGGCTTCGCCCGCGTGGTACCCGGATAAAAGCAGCCTATGTGTTATTCTGATGTATAAGCTATATTTCTGTAAAGTTTCATTAAAATCCGTTCAGTAGTTTTTGGCGTAAAAGAGTAACAAACATCCATCCTCACAAACTTTCGCATTTACAATATTAGTAGGATGGTCGAGCTTTTTAATAGGGACGATCTCGAAGGCGCGGCGGGGGAGAATCTGTCTGCGACGCAATAAGTGCGAATTCGATTCCCGCTGCGAGACAAATGTTTGCATGTTGTGGGGTCCTTGTGGTCAGGACTATGTATGTGAATAATAGTTTTCCAATCGTTTCCGAAGGATGTACTATCTGAGATAAACAAGTGTTGTGTTATAAAATAGGAAGTGTTGTGTTAAAAAACCTTTGTTTCTCAGTAGTTATCGGTTCTGCAAACTGGCTTGCGCATTGCCTTTTTAACTTGACCAACAGTCAAAAATACTTATGGAAAATAACGGAAGCCGCTCCTAGTACCTAGTAGTATAGACTATATCCTACTAATATTATACACGCGAAAGTTTGTCATGGATGTTTGTTACTCTTTCACACAAAAACTACTGAACGGATTTTGATGAAACTTTACAGTAATATAGTTTATACTTCAGAATAACACATTGGCTACTTTTTCCAGGTACAACGCGAGGAAGCCGTGAGCAGAAGCTAGTATTATAAATAAATATTATATCCAGTATATCCGTGTTGGTTTAATAGGTGGTACTCCGACTTCCGATACAGAGGTCCTGGGTTTGTTTTTATGTTTTTTTCTCTCGTAGTCCATAATCATGACCGGATGCAACATGCACAGAATGAATTTAAATAAATTCCTATGCTAATTAAAAAGAAAAGGAATATATTAAAATTTTAAACTTTACAAAATGACTTTACTTTTTTATGTGTATACTTTTAAAACGGTGAAAGAAATATCGTGAGGAAATCAGCATACCCTAGAACCTAAAAATAGAAGGTACGTGCCATCAATTAGTGCTCTAAAAAAGCGGCATCTTGGAATGCGAACTACTTTCAAAACGTGAGCATTTGCCAAATATAATGTTGGTTTTTACTATTGGTATCCTCAAAGACGCACTGAGTAGGTAGGATATTCATCATGGGAAAGTCGTTAGCGTGTTTGTTTTTGTATTATATCCATAGAGATGTATTCTGCTTAGTGACAGCCACCAAACGTCGATATAATTCGGTTACTTCATCGAGTCAACGTATCGAGTAATTGGGACGGACGGAGTGACGACACAAAGAGCTACCTACATCGAATGGAAAAGGTTCAGAAGGACTCATAATGTAATACTGAGCGAGGAAGTAGTAGAGTTTGTGAAAAAGCTTGTGTATGTCCAGGATTCAAAAAGAGCCATAATGTATGTGTATTTTTGTAAATACTAACATATTAAACATAAAATACACCCAGACCCGAGACAAACATTTGCCCCGCAGTGATAATCGAACCCGCAACCTTCTGCATTGACTACATTGACGGCAAAGCCGTTGCATTTTGATCTGCGAGCATCGCAATCTCCAGTTTTAAAAAAAACATGCTATTTGACTTTCTCAAAGAGAATCAAAAATATCCGATCAAAGGATATCAGGGGACTAACCATCAAGTCTTATTGCGATTAAATTCAAGCAAATACGTCAAACGTTAGGCCCCTGGTCTGTTCCAGAGAGTCTACATCATGACTTTACTCGCTAATGGAGGTACAGCTGGCTGTCGACAGCTTCCGTTTCAATTATTCGACACTTCAGCCGATTTTACGTGTTTTTGTCCGCGATAACTGGAGCCTGTATATGCGTTTGTTGTTGTTTTTTGTGTTTGTATTTTACCTACCATTAATCTATCCGCGAATTCGATTGAAACTCGTTTTTTGCAATCGGTTTGTATGACTTCAAGCATCATTCTTATATAGGGTTTGTCACATAAAGAGGTCTAAGTCACAAAGGAGCGTTGCAGTGGGCGATGGAAAACATGTCGGAGATTTTAAATATATTATAATATATTTTAGGCTTGGATAAATATTTTGCGGGGACGACGGCTTAACATGTTTTAAATCCTACTAATTCTACTGCTATTATAAACGCGAAAGTTTGTGAGGATGGATGTTTGTTACTCTTTCATGCATAAACTACCGAACAGATTTCGATAACACTTTACAGTAATATAGCTTATACATCAGAATAACACATAGGCTACTTTTTTTCCTCATGCGGGTGAATCTGTGGGCAGAGGCTAGTAATATTATAAACGCGAAAGTTTGTGAGGATGGATGTTTGTTACTCTTTCATGCATAAACTACCGAACGGATTTTGATAAAACTTTACAGTAATAAAGCTTATACATCAGAATAAAACAGGCTTTATACTTTTTATCCGGGTACCGGGTAGCGAAGCCGTGGGCAGAAGCTAGTTATATATAATTATATTAAACCGTTAACAGAGTAGGCATGATTTTTAGTTGGGTAATGTTCCGACACTATAATTATATTGTTAGTGGATAAATAAATACAAAGCTAAAAATCTATTCTGTGTTGATATGTGTATAAGGTTATGTTTTTTAATTTTCCTATGGTTTGGCAGATATATCGTAACATAAATAAAAACATGTAATGTAGGGTCACGATGAAATGAACAACCTTCGTCAAACGCATACATGGGCGTCCTGACGTCCCTGGCAAGGTCGAATAAAACAGAAGAATTCTGAATGCCACACGCAGATGCGAGAGATTATGAAACTGCTTTTGAAAGACGCTCCAACATACAGCACTTGTTTAGTATTTTTGATTCGAGTATCCTACCTACCGTTGTATCGAAGTGCTAAAGTTCATACATAGCGACATACCTAGCTTTTAGAATTAGTTGAAGTTCAATATAATTTGATCTAGTTTATTCATATAAATAAATTCACAGGGCATTTTTCACACAACATCATCTAGCCCTAAAGTTAGCAGAGCTTGTGTTATGGGAAGTACATGACTGATGTCCTACTAATTTTATAAACGTGAAAGTTTATGAGGATGGATGTTTGGTTACTCTTTCACGCCAAAACTACTGAACGGATTTTGATGAAACTTTACAGTAATATACCTTATACATCAGAATAACACATAGGCTAGTTCTTATCCGGGTACCACGTGGGCGAAGCCGTGTGCAGAAGCTAATACTACTTGTTGTTTTTGCAAATGCATACCTACATGTTATACATAGAAAACATCCAGACCCGAGACAAATATTTACAGATTCAAACATTTGCCCCACGCACCGCTGGGATTTGAAAAATCTTTTTGCATTTTATAGCTTAATTTTTGCGGAAGGTTATAGCAGAAGAAGTAGGTAATAGCGGGCAGGCGAAGTGCCGAGGGTGACCGTGGCCACAGTTAGTGTCAGAAAAGGACCACTGTTTAGTCTATAACCAATTTATTCAAGATCATGCTTTCATCTACCGCAACGAGAGAACCGAACTATTTTTACAAAAAGCATGCACTTTAACCTAGTTTCTTTGTGATTATATCGGTTTGGGTGTTCAGAGGTAGTTTATAGCACCCGGCCCGTAGCTAGGATACATTTTTGGCGCTGATCATGAATAGACGGCTAGTAAAACAAATCTTAAAGTGAATATTTCTTAAATAATAAAAAAAAATTAAACTATTAATTGCTTTTGAAATATTTTAATCGACTCTTATAATGTACCCGTATTTTCTTAGTACCCGGAGGTCGTTTTTAACACAAATCTATACTATAATAAGAATGTAACAGGTCAAATTCTGTACATTGAAGATATTTATAAATTTTTTTTTGGAGGGCACTCTATAATCGATACTGAAGCCAAAAATGTTTTTTTTTTCATTTTTGTCTTTCTGTCTGTCTGAACCTTAATCACGCATGGCGCCGAAACTACTGAATGAATTCAAATGAAACTTGGCATGATTTGAGTTCATAGTACGGGGTAGGACTTAGGATACTTTTTATCCCGAAATTCAGTATTGTTCCCTTGGTTAGGGGATGAAAGTCAAAATGAGTACTTAGTTGTAATTCGTTAACGCGTAGTCCGATTTCATTCATTCTCTTTTTGTTAGAAGTAAGTACTTTCAAGATTGTCCCGTAAATATTTCAAGGTCATCGGGTTTGTAGTTCAGAAGTAACAGACATCATAGGCCTCAGTAAAATGTCCAAATTACTTGAAACCCGGAATGTACAGGAACTTTTGAACGTACGGCTCATCTTAAGCTGGTTTTCACATTTTATCGTACAGGCATATGTCAAGTCAGACCACTCCAAAGGAATCAGATATTGCTAAACGATCATTCATTATACACAGCCTAGAATATATAGGAACCTTCGAGCTCACGTCTCAGCTTAAGCTGGCGTAAAATTTATAGCACACTTTGAAGTGTACGCTGAGTAGGTAGCCGGGACTGGGACTGGGACTACCGGGACTGCCGGGACTGCCGGGACTGCCGGGACTGCCGGGACTGCCGGGACTACCGGCCTGGGGCTCTGGGGCTGGGGCTGGGGCTGGGGCCAAAACATCATCATCATCTCATGGGAATCACGACTAGCCAAAACATTTTTTGTGGGCGACTTTTATTTTATATTTCTTCAAAAGAATAGGCAAAATAACGTGCGCACGTGAGGATCTGATGCTATTAGAGTGCTTGCAGAAATAGAAATCGTAAACTAGAGACTGCAAGCGTAGGTAACTATCGTAATATCACAATTTAATTATTATCAACCGACTTCGAAAAAGGAGTTTCTAAATTTGTCTGTATGTTTTTTGTGTGTACGTGATATCTTCGCCAATGTTAACCGATTTTATTCCAATATTATTATTTTTTAATCTCAAGTCTTCTGAGAAATACAACCTGGGAGTTTTCAAATCCAAAGTAAACGGACTACAGCGTTGCTTTATATGATATAAACTGAGGTCAGATGTGAATAATTAGTCTGCAGGGGTCACAATCGCAAACGAAGTCGCGGGTACAGCTAGTTAAAATATAAGGTAAGACAACTTAACCCTAAAGAGTTTTCTACCAACAAACTTTTGAGAAGAGGGAGAGGCGATCAAGTTGGTAGGTGAGTACAAAGACAGGAAAGAAGAAACGAAATATTATAAAACTTAAATAAATAAATAATGCTGGACATTTTTCACACAGCATCATCTAGCCCCAAAGTAAGCAGAGCTTGTGTTATGAAAACTAAATGACTGATATACTACTTATATTTTTTTTGTAAATACATACATATTACACATAGAAAACCCCCAGACCCGAGACAAATATTTGCAAATCATACAAACATTTTTCCCGTGGCAAAATCTTCTGCATCTCAGGCGGGCCTTCGCCCACTGCGCTACAGACCTACCTAGTGGTATTAGAGGTCGTCTAATACCACTAGGGGTAGGTCTGTTTTATACGAAGTAAGAATTAAAATTAAACGAAAAATATTACGTGCCGTTAGCTTCGCCCTTTATTTACTGGCGTTTGTTTATTCGTCTGTATAATTGTTCTTGACGGAGTTTGATTAATTATCATGATGGGTGTGTGTACGGTGTAATCAAATGAATCAGCCCCGTGGAAGATCTACCCCTTTGCAAATGGAGGGCACACCGTGTTTTCCATACTTCAGTCGCATACACAGCCTTTATCGTCGTCGGTAATAAGTCATTCATTCGCAGTGAAAGCTATGCACTACTTACAAAGTGTAGGTACAGCCATGCACCTACTTACCTACCTACCCACTATGTTTCTATTACCTACACATTATCTCTATGTTGTAAGTATGGTAGGAACCTACCTAGTTTGCGTTTTTGATTGTTCCTACCTATAGTTATGTATTCTATCTTGTTTTGTGTGACAGATAAACGATTTCTATTCTATATTCTTTTAAAAGCTTGGAAAAAGACCAAAACCGCATTTTTGTGTAGAGCGTTTTCTATCAATACTTCTTTCTTAATAATATTATAAACGTGAAAGTTCGTGAGGATGGATGTTTGTTACTCTTTCAAGCAAAAACTTCTGAACGGATTTTGATGAAACTTTACAGTAATATAGTTTAAACATCAGAATAAATACTTTTGATCCGGATACCACGCGGGCGAAGCCGTGGGCTTGTGGGCTTGTATTAGGTATATATCTTCCTATACCTACCTACATCATTATTTTTTATTCAAAAGATAATGATGTAAGTAGGTACTTCTAACTTTATCCGTTATGGTACCGTATAGCCTGAAACGTGTATCTGATTTGCAAACATTTAGGGGCGTATTCTGACCCCGTATCCAGCCCCTGGCTCCTTGCCTGATGGCCCTGTGAGGTAAATTTATTTCTGCAGATAAGTCGCAATGTTCGTGTTAGTATACAATGGACTAGGTTGGCGGTATCGGTACGGTGTAGGGTAAACCAGACTTATCAGTATCGCACAGCAATATACCCGTGCTTGGCGTATTTTTACCCGCGCACATATACGATTAGAGCACATATATGCATTTTCCTTATTAGGTTGTTTTTTTGACTGTTAGTTAAATACTATTTATATCCTTTAGGGAATATAGTACAAACAAAAACAAACACAGTTACAACTATATTTCTCATGTTAGATATCCTTAGATAGGTACATACTCAGTGCGTAGATCATTGAGGATAATAATGATATAATAATAATATTTAATTAGGCACAAAAAAAAGTTTACATGGTACAAACAATTTATTGAGCACTATAAAATTAGGAACGATTCCTAATGAACAAGAATTGTAGTTCGGTTTATCTCTGTTCCCCACACTAGGTCTGAAAGCCTGTATAGTGGGGTCAAAAGGGATTAGCCACGGACTCTCTTCGATAGGAGGATACCAAGTTTTGAAAAACAGTCGTATCTAGTAGAAATAGACTATATACGACTGCTTTCTGAAATACAAGAAATGGACTTTACGTTGCCTTAAACAGCAAGGTTACTTAATATTCACCTGTAACGACCAGAAAGTTTGGCAAGAAACTGGCACAAAAAAAAGTTATGAAAGGAATGATTTAAACGAAGGATGAGGGTTGGAACGCTCATTGTTTCAAGGGTTTTCTAAGGTAGATACCACAATTTGGAAGGACGGGTAAATTAAGCTATTGAGGCATTTGGGATTGCTTCAGACTTACTGCATTATGTTTTCGTTGAAGATTATTACCTGCAAAGTCAGGAGCAGGAGTATGTTTCTTTATTATTTTTGTTTGTCTAATACTATCTTATCTCCGAAATGAAATACCTATCTACCTAGAGTGGTGCATTCACCATGTCTGGTTCCTTACACGCCAAACTTGATTCTTTCTCCATAGAATCCACACTCTCTATTTTCCTTTTTCCAATAGTCACTGCTTTTTCCACAAAAACATTCTTATGAGGCATAGGAAGCTTGACGGTTACCCTCAACCTGTATTCCTTTTTCATGATCTTCGATGTGATAGAGCAAAGCTCTGCGCTTGTTGGTATGGTTTGTGAGAGATTAGCCACACCCAGCTTCGGCAGCTTGACCATTTCAGAGCTGCAGTCATTAATTTTCTGAACTGACGTTGTAGTTGTTCCGCAATTGGCTGTACAAATAATGTGACAGTAAAGATTCGTCTTCACGACAGGTGTGAGACTTGTGTTATTCGTTACTGTTACGGAGAGTTGCACGTTCTCGCCCGGCAGAACACTTGGGTTCACGATCTGAGCCTTCAAGTTAATCACGGGCTTAACCGCAGAAAATAGTTTGGTTAACGTTTTTTCCAGGCCAAATGTTACTGGACCTTCTTCAGTTGGTTCTACATAGCCATAAACAGGTATTTCCGTGTCGAATTTCTGGGTGCCACCGAATACTTTTGGTTTTATGAATTCCAGTTGGATGCAGTAGCTTATAGTGCAGTAGCTGTCTTTGAATGAAGAAGGTAGGTTTTCTGGTAATTGAAATTCAAAAGGATGCTCATAGGAACCAACATCGATGGTGGTAGTGTCTGTGTTTTTGTTTAAAATATCTTGATGGACGGTTATGTACTCCTCCGAGCCGTAGAGTATTCTAGTAGTCCTGGAGTCTGACACCATCCAGTTGCATTTGCCGGTACGAAGCAACGACAGCGTCACTGCCTTGAACTCTGTTGGCTGGTCGATTACGTATTTCACTGCACCTGTCACAATTTCACCAGGCTTGTGAACGCCGTCTTTCGTTTTGTTTATCAAAATCTGACACACAACACCAATAGCAAATTGTTTGCAATTTACGTTATGCGCTTGATGCGTTGGCTTTCGTATTAAATAGCGTTAATCGACATGGACGCGATAACTTTACTACAGATAATGAGCCCCTAATAATACGATACCTATCTCTCTTACTGTGCTTCGTAGCGTGGTTATAATAAAGATAATCAATTATAAATTACTGATTCTAGATTACATTTTGTAATGCAATACATGGGAAAAAGCAAAAAACAATAACATTTTATTTATTGTGTTTTGAGACTTAGCCTAAGTCTATTTACGGAGAACGATCGTTTACTACAAACTACTTTAAAAAGTTTTTTGAAGAATATTGCTTTTGCAATAAGACCACCAATAAGACAAGATAAGTACATTGCACGCAGCGAACGATGGGAGCCTAAAGTGAACACGGTACCTATTATAACTTTTTATTTTATTTTTTTATAGAAGTACGTTATCCCAAAGTCAACCAAAAAACAAAAATTAACGCTTATCTTATTCCAATTAGCTTCTTCTGATGCCGGACAGGCTAAAATACTGTCAACGAAGCCAATATGACGTGTAGTCCTGTTCCTGCCAATGCATAATATCCTAAATGTCTCATTTCGGACACACCCCATTAAAATGTGTTCATCACACCGCATTCAGTTCAGTTTGACGACGGAACTTGTTTCATCAAGAACGTAAACTTTTTTGAAGGAATGTGTCACGACCATTAATCTGAGAACAGTTTTTGAACAATTTCAATTAAATAAAATTTGATCTATCCACAAATATTTTTTATATCCGGGATACTTTTGGTTGGATTATCCGATACCAAATACCTTTCTCACGTGATCTCTCGTCAAAATACTCTTACCCTATTGCGTTGTTCTTTTACTAAATTAATATGATCTGAGAACAGCGGCTTATCTATAAAAGGTACCCCGTCTTCGGCCACTTATGTAGCTAACAAATCTACATGATCATTTTTTTTTACCTGAATATGAGATGGGATCCATTGAAAAGCACCCTTTTATTACGAGATTTTAAGCTTAAGATTGATTATTTGATAAGAAAATCGGTGTGCCTCTCACATGAGAGGCTCGTGAACTTTTGGAGGCAGTCAAAATAACAAATAAATAAATAAATAAATAATGCTGGACATTTTTAGCACAGCGTCATCTAGCCCCAAACTAAGCAGAGCTTGTATTATGGGAACCGCATGACTGATATACTATTTTTTTTTTTGTAATTACATAAATATTATACATAGAAAACACCCAAATGTATCGAAATTCATTGAATCGATTTATGATAGGGTTACGGCAATCAATTCAATGTGCATTATAGAAATATCAGAATCTATCTTATACCTATTGTACCATAGTTTTTTTTGTGTGAAATTCGGCAGGTATTTTTTCAATAGCTAAAACTAAGTCTTTTATAAAAAGTACACTTTGCATGTAGGTACCTACTAACAAAAACCTTAAATATGAGATGGGATGAAGCGAGTTCGCAGATCGCGTCGTGATTGCGCTAATGTGAATGTTGATCGTCACCGCCTTCGCCACCGCCTCCACCTCCGCCACCCTCTGCCACCGCCTCCGCCATCACCGTCGCTGTAACCGCTGCATTCTTTACGTAATTTAATACAGTCATGCATGATTCACATTTATTTATAGCATTGATAAATTAAAAGTATCCGTTCAGTGATTGGACATACTTTTATCAATTCCTTTATCACTCGCCAATTTGTACAATCAATACAATATAATCTATTCACATTCCTTAATCCCACTTCACATACGAAGTTTCAATTTTGATTTTTATTCCCATTTCGTACCACTTCGACATTGTCGCTCAGAATTCCAGCTCGAGCTAAGTTATGCGGATTTCGTCCATTGTCGCGCAGTGGGGCGTACTGATAAGTACGGACGGACAGTCTGGACGATAGAGGAACAATTTAGTACTTAAAGTATCACTAGGATATTTGTAGAAGCACTAATATAATAATAATATTTATGTTTATTTATTGAAGTCATGTACACAGTTTAGTATAGGTGTTAAAATAATACATAGAAAGTAGGTAGGTACATTAACCCCATTAGGTCGCTGCAACTATGAGTTCCATTGTGTAGGTTGCTAAGTAACTCTATTTATTCCAAAAACTATCGTGAACTTGACTATTGATATTGTAAAAACGGGAATTTTCACGTACTGCACTATCGGTGAAGGCACCGACTCACCTTCCGCGTCACGTAGTGCACGGCGCGACGCGGAAGGAGAAAGTCGCAACCACTCACCCTGATGAAGACTCTCGGAATGAGTCGAAACTTAGTCGGTGCCTTCACCGATAGTGCAGTACGTCAAAATTCCCGTTTTTACAATATGAACTCTTTTTATCTCTGATTAAGCTTTAAATATAATTTAATTAGAGTAATAATGTGTCATAAGGTTGAATAGATTATAAAAGTCACTCACAAAAACATAGCTAATCAAATACAATCGCAATGTATTAACAATAGAATAATTAATTAGCAAATACAATGTCAAATAACCTATAGGTACTTGTCACCCACACACAAACCACCGACGTAGTTCTTAAAATTAGCAAGTGGAAGTGACAATTAGCCATATACTCGTAGCTCGCAGAACCAACAACCGCTGGGGAAGAAATGTTCTGGAATGGCAACCAGCACCGGAAGCCACTCGTTCGTAGTCCTTGCTAAGAACCATAGCCGCTTAGAAACAATAGGGCTATGTTCGTAGCGCTCTACAGTATTTTATTTCCAGTTGCGTTGTTATACTCTGAAAAGTGCAATCAATGGTAGATTGTGTGTTTAGTTTCTTTGAATTTTTCGTTGAATTTGCAAATTCTGTCACTGGTTCTACTTGCGTTCTGAGTAACCGGAAAAAGTACTGTTTGTAAAAAGAAAGTTCGGGAAAAGTACTTTCGATAGATAAACAGTATTCGCTCTCTTAAATTAAGTTTATAACGAACTTAAAAGGAATCTGTAATAATCTGAACCTAGTGAACATTTTAAATAAACTATATGCCGTTAATTTTAGTCCCAATTATCGTGTTTTAGAAAGCGTATACGTAAGTGCCTAATTTATTTACCTCCCGAGTCCCGTGGGATCGTTGTACTGTTTATTTTTCGTGAAAGGAAAATTACAGGACAATCTGTATTAATTAGAAACGTGAGTGCCGTGAGAGACTTTTTGAATGCTGAAATTATTCATAATCATCAGTTAGAAGTCGCACAGCTGAAGAAAGTCGTAGGTCTAGCTTAGAACTATTATAAACGTGAAAGTTTGTGAGGATGGATGTTTGTTACTCTTTCACGCAAAAACTACTGAACGGATTTTGATGAAACTTTACATTAATATAGCTTATACATCAGAATAACACATAAGTAGACTACTTTTACCCAGGTACCACGCGGGCGAAGCCATGGGCAGAAGCTGTATTATATAATTTTGTAAATTAAGTATGTTTTAGATAGAATAATGCAACTAATTTAAAAATAGCATTATCAATTTAAAAAAACTATCTACATTATATTAAACTAAAAAAATTAGTCTCCCTGTAGTAATAGGACAGGTAGAAAACAGAGTTCAACTCATCGACCGTAGGCAGGGTACCCAAAAGGCTAGCGACATTACCTCGTTGAATAGCAATGCTAATTTTCTGGCCAATGTAAACACCAGCCCTTTGATCCTTGTTTCATCCATCAGCTGCTTTGAGATTTAGGTTTATTTTTGTTTACGCATTATATTTACAGTCTATTAAATCAATTCCTTACCATTCGGACGATAACGACAGCTAAAATAGATAAAGGAATGGAAATACACCACATCATTGTACAACACAAGAAAATTACAATTAAAAATGATACATAAAGCCTTTGGTTTTCGGAATCGAGTTTCAACTAAAGAATAGATTTGTTCTTGACGTGGCCGTGGTTATAAAGAGGATATTATTATCACAGATATTTCTATTTCTTTTGTGTTTATATTCACAATTCCTATTAACTCTGTATCAATGATTATTTGGTATTTTGATAAGATCGCAATTTTATCATTTTGCATTACAAAGATCAAATATGGCAAAAAACTAACCAATTTTTTTTACAATAATAGACCTTAATTTGGCCATAATCTCATCTGATTATAATCTGATCTGCAATTACAATATATGTTTTTTATTATCTAACCAGTCGTATTCCATTTTGGGAGAAGATCTCCCCCTATTCTTTCCATCTTCCTCTGTCCTTGGGGGGTCAACAGCCATTGCCATTACTTGGTAAATAAGGTAACTTTACGTGTTAACAAGAAATCATAACTTATACTATTATATTAAGTGTCTCTAAGTTATTTATGTTATGGACATATTTTAGATTATATCGATGTAAATCTAATCCGTCCGTTTTAAAGCGTGTCCTTTCTAATCACTGGTTTGAATCGGTTCAATATCTTTTTTTTTTGTTTGGTTGCGTTTTTTCCTTTCGAAAATTGTACCTAAATTTTTATACTTATTTAAGTAAGTACATAGCTAACTCAGAATGATGAACTTATTTAGTTTCGTATATGCGAAAACATTTAATGGTAAACAGTATCTTAAGAAGTTGTCTATTTGGTCATAAATACTATTTGTTTTCCGAATGAAATAAAATAAATATATTTAATATTATTTTTAGTGTTGTTAATGTTGTTGCCTGAAAAAAAATGTTTCTTATAATTATAATTACTGCGTTCTCCTATTTTTCGGGCCGCATCACTCCACACAGGCCTACTCCGCCCCCACATTTTAGCTGTTTTATTCCCGATTAATCTCGAGAGTCTTGATACATCAGACAAATATAAATTTGACGATCTCATTGGCGTGGCGGCCGAGTGCGTGGCTGAGATGAAAGGTGCGGGTTCGATTCCCGCTGCGGGACTAATGTTCGCATGTTCCGCAGATATTTGTCTCGGGTCTGGGGGTTGTGGTAATTGGTACTCTTAGTTCTTACTATAAACGATATAGGGAATCCTAGTATGGGGTCAGGACTAGGTATGTATGTATATATACTATTGAGTGTACATAATTTTTTTTTTTTTTTACTTTAGCTGTTCTATAATAAATGTGTGTATAAGACAAGACACTTTTATTAGAGGACCTCGTTTTTCCTTATCAAGTTATTCAAGTTAGACTGAGATGCAGACAAAAGAAAGTAATCATTAAACTTTAATAGTGATATTTGCAGATCATATAAACATTTTTCTTGCGGCGGGATTCGAATCCGCCAACTTCTGCGTCTCAAGCCTTCGGCCACTGCGCCACAGAGGTCGTCGAATACACACAGACAGACAGAGTGAATCCGACTATCTTATCTTACTACTATTATAAACGTGAAAGTTTGTGAGGCTGGATGTTTGTTACTCTTTCACGCAGAAACTACTAAACGGATTTTGATGAAACTTTACAGTAATATAGTTTAAATATTAGAATAACACATATGCTACTTTTTATCCCATGCGGGCGAAACCGTGGACAGAGGCTAGTAATGTATAATGCATGCATTATCATAATAAGTGATGGTTAAAGTTGAAAATCAAAACCTCAACTACCCTTGTTTTTTTTTCAATTCTTACACTTACAGAACAACTACGTACCTATATCAATCATGAAAAAACTTTTCATTTTTGTAAAGTAAAACGTAGTCGAAGCATATCACACAAGGTATGAAACAACTAACGAACCAATATTGCGGGGTCGTGGTGCAAACCAGTGCAATCTACGTGCGCTCATTATTATCAAAGATCAACTGCCATCATTTGTACAGACTAGTTTATAAATTTCACGTAGTATTTATAAATTTTACAAACTGCTGATGTGCCAAGAAACTAATAAAGATAATGAACCTCGCTTAAGGAACGCATGCTTGTACACAGGTTTTCACATATCACTTGAACATTTAGCCCATATTAGAAAAATAAATAAATAATGCTGGACATTTTTTTTACACAGCTACATCGTGCCCCAAACTAAGCAGAGCTTGTATTATGAGAACTACATGATATATTAATTATATACTTTTTTTGTTAATACATACATATTATACGTAGAAAAAACCCAGAGCCGTTACAAATGTCTAATAGATCATACAAACATTTGTCCTGCAGCGGGAATTGAACCCGCAACCGTCTGCGTCTCAGGCGGGCCTTCGCCCACTGCACCACAGAGGTAGTTAAACAATATAAATATTGCATTGTAGGCTGATTTTAAAACTGAAAGTTTTTACATAACAACTTGACTGTTTCGCCCATATATAAGACTGATTTTAAAACTGAAACGATATTCAAGGAAATAGGGTTAGAGGATAAAATTGCAAAATCTACCCTTAAGTCATAATTTATTTAATTAAGTTTATTTTAAGAAGGCCTCAATGTATGACATAGTAATGTCGTTGTTGTCCACGGTGACACTTTTATCAGTACCTATATGTTTGCGTCGGCGCGGATCGACTGCTTTCACTCAGCGCAAGCGCGCCGCCTCCATGGTGCGCAGGCTGCTAGGGAGCACCAACACCGTCCACGTCATGATTGCTTCTAGGGTTGATTGCACTTACACGTGCCATTGTTGCCTGCGATACCTCTCCACCAACGTTATTAGCTTTTAGCTTTTAGGTTATTTTTTTGTTTCTTTTTCCCATATGAGTACCTATTTGTCTATTTGAAATAAAGATATTTTTATTTTATATGATCAAAAATACAAAAACTGTATGTGCATTTCAAAACCTTTATTTTCTCACATATTTTGTTTCTTGGTTTTATTTCTCAGGATATAACCATATTAAAACAAGTTCTAGCCTATCCTATAAACAGAGGTATCACTGGTGCGTTGCCGACCCTGAGACATAACGGATGAAATGTTTCATATGCCTGTAATTTCACCGGCACCTTCACACTGGACCACAGAAATGCGAGCATTACTGCTTGGTGCCAGAAATAGGTATGGTGGTAGTACTTCCCTGGACGAGCTCTTCACAAGGAGCTCTACTGTTCTGTATTGATGATGATAATGATGTCAATTTGGGTGTTGTCACCGTAGTTCCTGATACTCACGATACAGAGAATCCTAGCTTAGGGTCCGAAGGTCAAGAAAAATATCTCACACTTAGAAAAATATCTCACGCTCACGCTCACTCCTTTCACGCTAACGCTTTGTCAAGGTAAAACATGGCAGCAGTCACGTGGCATTTCCACAGCTAATGTCATTTCCATACAATTCAATCTTTCCGCAGGCGTTAACGCCAACAGAATGTGATATTTGTCTAGACCACAGATTCTCAAACTAATTTTTCCCATTGCCCACTTTGAGAAAAAAAATTCTAGCGCTCCCCAAAGTGTTTAAACATAACAACCTATGCTTTCCTCTCTAGACCGTCTTAGCGCCCCCAATATCTTCTAAAGCTTTCTACCGCCCCCCTGAAGGCCTCCAGCGCCCACAAGGGAGCGTTATCGCCCACTTTGAGAAACAGTGGTCTAGACGCAAGACTATGCATTATGTTTGTTGGGTGTGTTTCTATTTTATACGATAATTAGCTGCGCCCCGTGGTTCCACCTTCGTAATTTTCGATCCCATGGGAATATCGGGATAAAAAGTAACAGTATTTTACTGTTGATGTGTTGAACTTTCCCCGATAGCTGTTTTTCCCCCAATTTTTAACTGCACTCTATCGTTATTGGCTTTCATCACTTTTCGGCGATAACCACCGGATTTCTTTAATTTTTCTTTTTAAACATTTTGTTATGCCATGCAAGTGCGACAGGTTACGTGTTTTGAAACTAACATCCATTATTTCCTATTTTGAAACACCGCAGGCGCTTTAGTAGTTCCACATCATGGTATTTTGACGAGCCAAAGTGTTAATTTTATCAATTGTACAACTATTGCATAACAGTATCTGGTTAACTCTTGTAAGCGTTTTAAGTAGTAAATAAGTTATAAATTTCCATTCTCTACAGCTATTAGTAAAAGAGTATTCCAATTGAAACCCTGATGGAACTTATAGTGGCAAAAACATATAATTTTATCTTATGTGCAGTTATCGGTGACATAAGTTGTCACAAAAATGCTTAGGTTTTCACCATCGTCATAAGCGTTAATAGAAGCTTTTTATAGAATCCAAGCTTAGTCCTAATTCCATTATACCACCACAAAAGACCTAAAAGCTATAACACAAGCTGCAATTTTCACTTCTGTGCTAGTTGGGGCGTAATAGAGTTGTGGTACTTATTTTGTTTCAATCACCCACACCATAGATAACAATATCTGTACATCAGGGCTACATCAAGCAAAAGTACAGCGAACAACATCGTAATTATGATCGGCAAAATGAAGATGCAATGTTAGAGTGAGATAGAAATAAAAATGCTAGAGCAAGGTAGAATATTAAATTATAGTATTGTCATCCGAACTACATAATATTCTGGTCTGGATGTTTTTTTTTATAATATGATTATGTATTTACAAAAAAGTATATAATTAATACATCAGTCATGTAGTTCCCATAATACAAGCTCTGCTTAGTTAAGGCTAGATGATGCTGCGTGGAAAAATGTCCAGCATTATTATATATTATTTATTATTATTTTATTCATGATTCTAGGTCAACGGGAAGTTTTGATTTACTTGAGAGTATTAAATATTATGTCGCATAAGTGGGCATATTTTTTTATTGCGTTGACTTAGAAGCTTGAATGTTTTAGAGCGCTAAGTGACTGTAGACTTACGTATTCGATATTAATTTTAACTACTCTAAAAAACTAAATCGAAATTGGTTCATCCGTTTAGGAGCTACGATGCCACAGACATACACACTAACACACGTGTAAGTTATAACACCTCTTTTTTCGCGTCGGGGGTTAAAAAATAATGAGCGCAATTAATGGATGTCCTAACGGCATGTTTAAAAATTCGTGTGGCACGTGCTAAGAACTCTCACCCCACACTATGTGGCAAAAGGTGTATGAACTGTGCAGCACACAGTTCATACACCATCGGCCACTAGGCCCTTTTCAGGGTCATCAAACCTCCGTTTCGTCAGATCGGAGGTCTAAACACAACTAAGAAAGAACCAGTGACATAATGAACAAACGAACACAGCCGCAATTTTTTCGGCTACATTGCGCAATCATTTGCAAAGTTTATTTATATCTGGTTTTATTTCTTGGACAACTAACAAACTACGAATTCTGATATAGGTTTGGTTATCCGTTCTATTTATTGATGTGTTACTGTAAACTGGAAATTATCTCACTGATAATGATAACACAAGCGCAGTAATTTCAGTTTTTTTTATAACTTGGTTCTCGTTGCTGTATAAAAGTTATCAACCGTTATGCCTAATGATTCGGTTATGTTTGGTTATTTAATCGATTCGAGTGTAGTCTAATCTCTGGGGCAGAGATTTCGCTTGTTTTGTTTATGATGAGTCATGCACCTGTCTAAAACTAGTCAAGGTTAACATCCGCTGACTCATCGTGTATTGTATTATGTTTGTGTTCGTTTTAGATTTTTTTCTAATTTGTTAAACAGAATTTGGCTAATAAAGTAACTAAGTATTTTGAAAATGTTTGGCACCCTTTGATGAATTAGAGTTTTATAAGATCTTTCATTTTAAGGTCGATTTGACGTTGTTTTTGATACGTTGATATGGTTAATGTAATATAAAGTTTGCTAATCTAGAATCTTTTTTTTTAATATTTGTTATTTGCACCGGGGGGGATCTAGATTTGGGATTCTGCTTGTGATGAGATAACGTCTATGACGCGGACTGAAAAAATCGGTTTGGCTCAAATTTTGAAAATGAGTCCAATCTAAAAGATGGAATAAATTCGTCTAATAAGATTGGGTTGTTATTTTTGCGAAATAAGTCGTTTTAAAAGAGACTACAACCAAGGCCTGTTCATAACAGTGTGTGTATTACATCGGAGTGTAATGAATCAGTCGACCGGCGAGTGGGGCCGTCGGCTTACAGAGCGCCTAATAGTGTATCGATTAGATACCAAAACCCTTTTACACATAAAAGTCGCCTCTGTACAAAAATTCACAGACAACCAAAAAAGTTAGTTAAGACTGACTGAGTTTTAAACGGCATAAACAATTATGGTTAAGCTAAACATTTTGGTAGAACTTGGATGTCTAGCAATAGACATGTTAAAAATGTACTAAAATATTACCCTAATCGGTGGATCACTTGGCTCGTGGGTCGATGAAGAACGCAGTCAACTGCGCGATGTAATGTTTTCTGCAATTCTTAAACATCGACATTTCGAACGCACATTGCGGTCCTAGAATGTATTTTCAGGACCATCTCTGTCTGAGGGCCGGCTGAAACAAATTCAAACCACATTGCATGCTCAATGAACATGCTTGTGACGGTTCTGTCAATAAGACACGTCCGTTTAAAAATGTAGAGTGATTTCGACTATCAGTTATTTGTACACTGCTGTAGCTCTATCTCCGAGACTTATTTTCTGTCAGAGGGAAAAACGCTACATGTTTTGTTAGAATTCGTAAGTTGAAACATTCAGGAAGCTTTTCACCATGGCTTTCATCAAAACGCTGGCCTCAGATTAGGGAGGATCACCCGCTGAACTTAAGCATATCAGTAAGCGGAGGAAAAGAAACTAACAAGGATTTCCTTAGTAGCGGCGAGCGAACAGGAAAGAGCCCAGCACTGAATCCTACCGTTGTAAGGGCGGCGGGAGATGTGGTGTTCGGGAGGTTCCGTTTTCTTGTCATCTTTGATTCCGTCCAAGTTCACCTTGAACGGGGCCTTTGCCCATAGAGGGTGCCAGGCCTGTAGCGACGGAGGATGGTGGCAAGAGGGACTCTCCTCAGAGTCGGGTTGCTTGAGAGTGCAGCCCTAAGTGGGTGGTAAACTCCATCTAAGGCTAAATATGACCACGAGACCGATAGCGAACAAGTACCGTGAGGGAAAGTTGAAAAGAACTTTGAAGAGAGAGTTCAAGAGTACGTGAAACCGTTTAGGGGTAAACCTGCGAAACTCGAATGAATGAACGGAGAGATTCAGCGCTATTTCTCGTCTACGACTTTATATCGATAGCTTGAGACAGCGTGCACTTCTCTTTTAGTAATACATCGCGACTCGTTCAACGTTGGTCTATGTGACATCTCGTTATGAAAGACTCATTCCTTGTTAAGAAATGCTCTCTTAAATAGAGAAATTTTCTTTTCAGAGGTCGCGAGGTATTGCTGACCAGCTGTCGGACGGTAAGATTAGAATCGTGCACGCGTTCCTTCGCGTCCGGCCCGACACGAGGCAATCTATAACTTTTATTCATCTTCAGATGGATGCGAGTAATGTGAGCCTGTCAGTGACGTCGTGAAGTCTCGGACCGTGCGCGTCTGTCAGCGATGATTCAGTTTCGGGCACTCGCAGGACCCGTCTTGAAACACGGACCAAGGAGTCTAGCATGTGTGCGAGTCATTGAGATCCAAAACTCAAAGGCACAACGAAAGTGAAGGTGGGTGGATACCTGCTCAGGGAGGATGGAGCTTCGATCTCGGTCGACCTCTCGCACTCCCGAGGCGTCTTTATTCCAAGCAGAGATAAGGATGCACTCTGAGCACAACTGCTGGGACCCGAAAGATGGTGAACTATGCCTGGTCAGGTTGAAGTCAAGGGAAACCCTGATGGAAGACCGAAGCGATTCTGACGTGCAAATCGATCGTCGGAACTGGGTATAGGGGCGAAAGACCAATCGAACCATCTAGTAGCTGGTTCCGTCCGAAGTTTCCCTCAGGATAGCTGGCGCCGATTGATCAGTCTCATCCGGTAAAGCGACTGATTAGAGGAATTGGGATCGAAATGATCTCAACCTATTCTCAAACTCTAAATGGGTGAGAACCCCGGCTTGCTTGAAGCGTGAAGCCGGGGACTGATGACGGTGCTTAGTGGGCCAATTTTGGTAAGCAGAACTGGCGCTGTGGGATGAACCAAACGTAGTGTTAAGGCGCCCAAATAAACGCTCAAAGAAATCTAAAAGACGTAGGACTCTAAAGACAACAGGGCGGTGGCCATAGATGTTGGTATCCGCTAAGGAGTGTGTAACTACTCACCTGCAAAAGGGTCCAGCTCTGAAAATGGATGGCGCTTAAGTGTTTTGCCTATACACTACCGTTACGTGCATTTGCGATGTTTTCGTGATGTCATTAAGCGGTAACGAGTAGGACGAGCGCGGCGGAGAGCGCGGAAGAGTCTGGGCGTGAGCCTGCTTGGAGCCTCCGTCGGTGCAGATCTTGGTGGTAGTAGCAAATACTCTGGTGAGAGCCTGGAGGACTGAAGTGGAGAAGGGTTTCGCGCGAACTGTAATGGCACGCGAGTCAGTCGATCCTAAGCTCAATGAGAAATCATATGTCGATGTGGCGTGTTATCAAACGGTAGATTACGCCCGTTGAGCGAAAGGGAATCTGGTTATTATTCCAGAACCCGGCAGCGGAACCGTTTCAAATTCGTACCCTTGCTTTTTGAGCGAGCTTACGACGGGGCAACCCAAACTGGCCTGATGACGCCACCGAGTGATCTGGGAAGAGTGTTCTTTTCTGCCTGAGCGTTCCAGACCCGTGGAATCCTGTAATAGGGAGATACGGTTCGAAACGCGAAGAGCATCGCAATTGAGTGGTGTCCGGATTCTCTCTGTGGACCTTGAAAAATCAGGTGAGGGACGTACGTGGAGATGTCGCGCCGGTTCGTACCTATATCCGCAGCAGGTCTCCAAGGTGAAGAGCCTCTAGTCGATAGAATAATGTAGGTAAGGGAAGTCGGCAAATTGGATCCGTAACTTCGGAATAAGGATTGGCTCTGAGGACCGGGTTGTGCCGGGTTTGGATGTGAAGCATAAGTGTGGGGTGGTTCTCGAGTTGCTCGATGCTTTGTGAATCATTCAAGCTTTAAAACAGTGTCTGTTTCGTCTTGTGCGGGATTGATGCGGTTTCTCGGCCGCCGTTAAACGGTCAACTCAGAACTGGCACGGACAAGGGGAATCCGACTGTCTAATAAAAACAAAGCATTGCGATGGCTCTCGCGGGTGTTGACGCAATGTGATTTCTGCCCAGTGCTTCGAATGTCAACGTGAAGAAATTCATATAAGCGCGGGTAAACGGCGGGAGTAACTATGACTCTTCAAAGGTAGCCAAATGCCTCGTCATCTAATTAGTGACGCGCATGAATGGATTAACGAGATTCCCACTGTCCCTATCTACTATCTAGCGAAACCACAGCCAAGGGAACGGGCTTGGGAGAATCAGCGGGGAAAGAAGACCCTGTTGAGCTTGACTCTAGTCTGGTACTGTAACGAGAAACGAGAGTTGCAGCATAAGTGGGAGATCGTTCACGGTCAACATTGTAATACCACTACTCTCGTATTCTCGTTACTCACTCGATTGAGCGGAAACTGTTGCAGCCGTGTCCTGCATGGTAGCACAGAAGTACGGTTGATTCAAGCGTGAAAGCGGCATTTCGGTGAAAACTGGCTTGTTGACTCCCGCGTGATCCGGTTCGAGGACACTGCCAGGCGGGGAGTTTGACTGGGGCGGTGCACCTGTCAAAGAATAACGCAGGTGTCCTAAGGTCAGCTCAGTGAGGACGGAAACCTCACGTAGAGCAAAAGGGCAAAAGCTGACTTGATCCAAATGTTCAGTACGCATAGGGACTGCGAAAGCACGGCCTATCGATCCTTTTGTATAAAGAGTTTTTAGCAAGAGGTGACAGAAAAGTTACCACAGGGATAACTGGTTTGTGGCAACCGAGCGTTCATAGCGACGTTGCTTTTTGATTCTTCGATGTCGGCTCTTCCTATCATTGCGAAGCAAGAATCGCAAAGCGTTGGATTGTTCACCCACTAACAGGGAACGTGAGCTGGGTTTAGACCGTCGTGAGACAGGTCAGTTTTACCCTACTGATGGCGAGTCGTTGCGATAGTAATACTGCTCAATACGCGAGGAACCGCAGTTTCGGACATTTGGTTCATGCACTCGGCCGAGCGGCCGGTGGTGCGAAGCTAACATCCGCAGGTTAATGTCTGAACGAATATAAGAGAGAACCCTATCTAGGCAAATGCAGCAAGGATATTTTAAGGAGCCTTGAGAGTCGGGAGGCTCTAAACAATGTGACATTTATAGTCGTGCTTTACTCCGTAAGGTGCGGCATCGAAGCCCATTTGGACTTGGAGAGCGGTAGTAGCTTGGATGAGCACGCCATGGCTCCGGGTCTAGAAGTAGCTCAGTTCGATGTCGAGGCTCGGAATAGTCTGTAGACGACTTAAGTTCCTGGCGGGGTGTTGTACGCGGCAGAGCAGTTCTGCTGCGATCTGTTGAGACTTAACCCTATGCCAGGTGTTTTCGTTTTTTTTTTTTTTTTTTATAGTGTGAACTCTTTCTTCGACACAAATTTATATTGTACATTTTGTATTCACTACGTTGTTTTTTTTTAATAAATATTTTGGTATTGGCATTTCCTTTGTCGCTTGATGGTGATATTTTTTAAGTTATTTTTGCTATATCATGTGATACGACTGTTTTGACGAGCTTTTTTTCTTTACTACTTAGATGATGATGTGTGAAAATTTACCATAGATATATCACATATATATCACAGTCGTGAGCGTGTTTATTTTTGTTTATTGTAAATCTATATAGATACTAATAATAAAGCTGAAGTGTGAGTTTGTATTACTGTTTTTTTTGTTTGAATTTTCTAATCTCTGTAACTACCACTGGGATTGGAAAAAATATTTTTGCATTTGATAGCCCAATTTTTGAAGAAGGTTATAGCGTTGTCAGAAAAGGACCACTGTTTAGTCTATAACCAATTTATTCAAGATCATGCTTTCATCTACCGCAACGAGAGAACCGAACTATTTTTACAAAAAGCATGCACTTTAAACTAGTTTCTTTGTGATTATATCGGTTTGAGTGTTCAGAGGTAGTTTATAGCACCCGGCCCGTAGCCAGGATATATTTTTGGCACTGATCATGAATAGACGGCTAGTGAAACAAATCTTAAAATGAATATTTCTGTATACAATATTGAAAAACCTTTATTTTTTTTGAAATATTTAAATTGACTCTTATAATATTTCGTATTTTCTTAGTACCCGGAGGTTGTTTTTAACACAAATTAAAATATAAGATAAGACAACTTAACCCTAAAGAGTTTCTTTACCAACTCCAACAAACCTTTGACGAGGAGAGGCGATCAAGTTGGTAGGTGTGACAAAGACAGGAAAGGAGAAACGAAATATTATTAAACTTAAATAAATCTACGGGATTAATAATTACGGGGACGGGGACGGGGACGGGTATATAATATACATATTGCAGGAAGAAATGTGGTCAAGAGAGCAAGATTATGAGAGAGAGAAAAGAGGTGTTACCACTCGCTTAGTTACTTAGTTTTATATACCTACGTAATAAAGACTATCGAATCTACATGGGGGGGTACTTAAACAATTACAAAATTTTCTCGGCCCCATAAAAAAAAAATATTTATAATACTTTCGCAATGTGGGCTTCCCCGGATTAACTCTTGCACAAAAGAGCTCTATGACTGAACAGGGACGGTAACGGTTTAAGCTCCTACCACTACTATGACAATGGCCTCGATTCTGCAGTACACTAACTAAACTAATTTAAACTGTCGCTCTCTTTTACTGATAGTGCAAGCAAGAAAGAGATAGCTACAATTTTAGTGCTGTCGAATTGGTCAGATATAAGTTTTCCATACTAATTTAGTCGTGACAAAACATGCTGACTATAAACACGAAGAAAAGAGGCACAAAAACTGATTTGACAGCAGCACACAGCAGTAAAATTCTTGCCATCTCTTTCTTGCGTACACTATCAGTAAAATAGAGCTACAGTTTAAATTTACTTTAGTTAAGTTTACTACCGAATCGAGGCCAATGTGTATATTGTGTACTAGCTTCTGCACACCCCTTTATTGTATGGGAGAAGGCTTGCCTGAGTCGCTGAAGATTGCGGGAAGGACTCTCGCCGCGGAACAAATGTTTGTACGATCTGCAAATATTTGTCTCGGGTCTGGGTGTTTTTTATCGGTATTAACAAAAAAATGTATATCAGTCATGCAGTACCCGTAAATACAAGCTTAGCTTACTTTGGAGCTATTAGATCATTTATTTTTATTCTAGGTGAAAAACTATACCTATTCAAAATTTTATCCAAATCAGCCGGTACAAAGATTATTAACAAACATAATCTAATCATCCAAAGTTTCGCATTTATCGCATTTATTAGCACGAAGGCTTGTGTAATTTATTGTGTATGCAAAGATTCACTGTTGGGTACAATTAATCTTTTCCTCACTAGTGTTAACCATTTGTTTCAAAGGCTTATTTTATGCGTGTTTAAAGTTGCGGGGATACTGATATCTCAAGCAGAATGGCCAAAAAAAGTCAGTGACACGAGCATAGAAGTCGCTACAGTTCGTATATATAGCAAGGGTGGTTCGTTCGTAGTTCTTGCTACGAACCATAGCCGCTTAGAAACAATAGGGCTACGTTCGTAACGCTCTACAGTATTTTATTTCCAGTTGCGTTGTTATACTCGGAAAAGTGCAATCAATGTTAGATTGTTTTGAAAGTTTCTTTGAATTTTTCGTTGAATTTGCAAATTCTGTCACTAATTGCGTTCTGAGTAACCGGAAAAAATAGTACTATTTGTAAACACTTTCACTAGATATTAAACAGTATTCGCTCTCTTAAATTAAGTTTATAACGAACTTAAAAGGAATCTGTAATAATCTGAACTCAGTGAACATTTTAAATAAACAAGCCGTTAATTTTAGTTCCAATTATCGTGTTTTAGAAAGCGTAAGTATACGTAAGTGCCTAATTTATTTACCTCCCGAGTCCCGTGGGATCGTTGTACTGTTTATTTTTCGTGAAAGGAAAATTACAGGACAATCTGTGTTAATTAGAAACGTGAGTGGCGTGAGAGACTTTTTGAACGCTGAAATTATTCATCATCATCAGTTAGAAGTTGCACAGCTGAACAAAGTCGTAGGTAGTCTATCTTACAACTATTAAAAACGCGAAAGTTTTGTGAGGATGGATGTTAGTTACTCTTTCACGCAAAAACTACAGAACGGATTTTGATGAAACTTTACAGATTTGCAGAAAATTTACAGGTAAATTAAATAGGTTTGCAGATAGATTTTACAATTAAAAAAACACAGCACTATCAATTTTATTAAACTATCTACATAATATTAAACTAAGAAAATAAGTCTCTCTGTAGTAATAGGACAGGTGGACAACAGAGTTGAACTCATCGACCGTAGGCAGGGTACCCAAAATGCTGGCGACATTACCTCATTGAATAGCAATGCTAATTTTCTGACCAAGGTAAGCACCACCCTTTGGTCCTTGGTTTCGTCCATGAGCCACTTTGAGATTTAGGTTTATGTTTGTTTATTAAAGGTTTTACGCATTATATTTACATAATATTGTCACGTGGTCACCTATTAAGTCAATTCCTTACTATTCGGAGGATAAAGACAGCAAAAATAGATAAATGAATGGAAATACACCACATCATTGTACAACACAAGAAAATTACAATAAAAAAATTATACACAAAGCCTTTGTTTTTCGGAATTGAGTTTCAACTAAGGAATAGATTTGTTCTTGACGTGGCCGTGGTTATAAAGAGGATATTATTGTCAGAGATATTTCTATTTCTTTTGTGTTTGTATTCACAATTCCTATTCACTCGTTATCAATGATAGTTTGTTTTAGGATCTCTCTTCGAAAAGATTCGATATTTCATCTTAATTTACTCAAATGTTTAGAGCGTCCATCATTCTGGGCACGTGCTCAAGTAACGAGTAGAGGACCGTTGAAACAATAACTTGACAGATTAACGGAGGACCCTCCAAACTTACAAGATTTCCCTCCGCCATACTCAAGATTAGGATATGACGGGAAAAGCTAGTACACTTTACTTAGCATCGATGAATGGTACTTACATTAAACAGATATATAAATTTATTGTACTTACTTGATCGGGAGCAGCTGATAGGCGTCCGAGAATTATAGCAGTGACGTCAGCAGATATATTCGTAGGCGAGGCTGAAAAACAGCATGGATCTCATTCCTCCACCTTTTTACGCATAGGTACCTTTTAATTTAATTTTATTTATTTGTTTCTTATTATTTTATTTTACTATAACGTACAATAAACAGATAATGAACTAACCAAATAATGACCATCAAAACACTATGATAATTTTTGGCGGAAAAAACATGGAAATATAACTTAGAGCGCAGCTTTGACAGAGAATGATCTGTGAAAATTATCGAACAGAAACACTGCTAAAATGCTACACGTAAAAATACTGTATCAACAAACTATAATTTGTTGATATGTTATTACGGGTGTAATAAATAAGACTAAACTGATGGGTTCATGTAAAAACAAAATCGCTTTATTCCGAAGTATGTTCAACACAATAGCATTGTATATATGAGCCTTATTGAAATGTTATAATTTTTGCTAAATCCTGAAAGTTCTAGGACTTACTTTGGAATAAGGATTATGGATTTCGGTACGATTTCTTTAAGAATACTGATCTGAACATCCCATTTAAGATTTCGGGAGTGGTGTTAAGGTACACCTTTAAAAATGTGATTCGATTTTAACTAAGTAGGTAAGCATGAAACTCTTTTCAGAAACTTCATTGGTTTTGTTTGCAGTGGACAAGCTGTTACCTAAGTTAGTAAGGGATGATTTAATAAACAAACGCACTCCAACTTTGGCTGTTGCGAGTGAAAGTTTCTTTCGTGATTTTGGAAGGCCGAGTTCTGCTAAACAGTTAAGAAAAAGCTTTGTGACAATATTTTACATCCTTTTATGTTGAATAGTATGTTTAGTTGTACTAGTAAACGACGCAATGTGAATATAACAAACAGACAAAACAGCCGTGTATAAAGTTTTCCGTACTTATGAACTCGGATGATCATATAGGTACCTACTATAGCAAAAAATAAGTCAAAATACAAGCCAAATCTCATTATACTGGCTTGTATTATTGGCAGCGTTTGCTGTACAAACTTTTTGCGAAATAAACAGCAAATTTCCAAGAAAAAATAAATCAATTAGAGTGCAGAGTGCAGTGAAGCAATTTGTCAGTACTAGATAAACTAGATTGGATTAAGGTTCCTACATATCTTACAACCTATAACAGCGACATGTTCAGGATCTGAATTTCAACATGATTTCCGAGAAACGTTTACACATCGATTTAATTTGAATAAAAATCAAAGGTCGGGTTGAGTATTAATCAATCGGTTCGTCCCTTTATGGTGTAACAATCTGCATCATGCTGAGATTCTTGATGGATATTAGCGACGTTATAATTAATTACTAAGCACGTAGACAGAAGCTATGCATGATGATGACATTATAGGTACTTAGCTACATACCTATAATGTCATCATCATGTCATGCGTGTTCGTACTAACTTCCATACAAAATTAAATCAAAATTTTATTTGGTTTTAGGGTGTCATGTCCAGTTCACGTAATTTAATCTTTTTGATACATATCCCCTTAGCCTTGAATTTACTAACAAAAAGTCAAAGTCAAGTCAAAGTCAATAGGTTTTTATTCATTGAAATCACAAGGATCATATAGAAACGTCAACTTAAAAACTATACGTGAATCTAAAATGTTCTAAAGTGAATTTACGCCGGTTCCTCGCGCGCGACCAAGCATAGAAGAATCAGAAGAATATAAAATAAACGGACAGTCAATTCTCTGACCATTGATGACATATTCTAAGATATCTATCTCATGAATGTTATAATCTGTCATCCTGTCCTGTCCTGTCCTGTCCTGTCCTGTCCTGTCCTGTCCTGTCCTGTCCTGTCCTGTCCTGTCCTGTCCTGTCCTGTCCTGTCCTGTCCTGTCCTGTCCTGTCCTGTCCTGTCCTGTCCTGTCCTGTCCTGTCCTGTCCTGTCCTGTCCTGTCCTGTCCTGTCCTGTCCTGTCCTGTCCTGTCCTGTCCTGTCCTGTCCTGTCCTGTCCTGTCCTGTCCTGTCCTGTCCTGTCCTGTCCTGTCCTGTCCTGTCCTGTCCTGTCCTGTCCTGTCCTGTCCTGTCCTGTCCTGTCCTGTCCTGTCCTGTCCTGTCCTGTCCTGTCCTGTCCTGTCCTGTCCTGTCCTGTCCTGTCCTGTCCTGTCCTGTCCTGTCCTGTCCTGTCCTGTCCTGTCCTGTCCTGTCCTGTCCTGTCCTGTCCTGTCCTGTCCTGTCCTGTCCTGTCCTGTCCTGTCCTGTCCTGTCCTGTCCTGTCCTGTCCTGTCCTGTCCTGTCCTGTCCTGTCCTGTCCTGTCCTGTCCTGTCCTGTCCTGTCCTGTCCTGTCCTGTCCTGTCCTGTCCTGTCCTGTCCTGTCCTGTCCTGTCCTGTCCTGTCCTGTCCTGTCCTGTCCTGTCCTGTCCTGTCCTGTCCTGTCCTGTCCTGTCCTGTCCTGTCCTGTCCTGTCCTGTCCTGTCCTGTCCTGTCCTGTCCTGTCCTGTCCTGTCCTGTCCTGTCCTGTCCTGTCCTGTCCTGTCCTGTCCTGTCCTGTCCTGTCCTGTCCTGTCCTGTCCTGTCCTGTCCTGTCCTGTCCTGTCCTGTCCTGTCCTGTCCTGTCCTGTCCTGTCCTGTCCTGTCCTGTCCTGTCCTGTCCTGTCCTGTCCTGTCCTGTCCTGTCCTGTCCTGTCCTGTCCTGTCCTGTCCTGTCCTGTCCTGTCCTGTCCTGTCCTGTCCTGTCCTGTCCTGTCCTGTCCTGTCCTGTCCTGTCCTGTCCTGTCCTGTCCTGTCCTGTCCTGTCCTGTCCTGTCCTGTCCTGTCCTGTCCTGTCCTGTCCTGTCCTGTCCTGTCCTGTCCTGTCCTGTCCTGTCCTGTCCTGTCCTGTCCTGTCCTGTCCTGTCCTGTCCTGTCCTGTCCTGTCCTGTCCTGTCCTGTCCTGTCCTGTCCTGTCCTGTCCTGTCCTGTCCTGTCCTGTCCTGTCCTGTCCTGTCCTGTCCTGTCCTGTCCTGTCCTGTCCTGTCCTGTCCTGTCCTGTCCTGTCCTGTCCTGTCCTGTCCTGTCCTGTCCTGTCCTGTCCTGTCCTGTCCTGTCCTGTCCTGTCCTGTCCTGTCCTGTCCTGTCCTGTCCTGTCCTGTCCTGTCCTGTCCTGTCCTGTCCTGTCCTGTCCTGTCCTGTCCTGTCCTGTCCTGTCCTGTCCTGTCCTGTCCTGTCCTGTCCTGTCCTGTCCTGTCCTGTCCTGTCCTGTCCTGTCCTGTCCTGTCCTGTCCTGTCCTGTCCTGTCCTGTCCTGTCCTGTCCTGTCCTGTCCTGTCCTGTCCTGTCCTGTCCTGTCCTGTCCTGTCCTGTCCTGTCCTGTCCTGTCCTGTCCTGTCCTGTCCTGTCCTGTCCTGTCCTGTCCTGTCCTGTCCTGTCCTGTCCTGTCCTGTCCTGTCCTGTCCTGTCCTGTCCTGTCCTGTCCTGTCCTGTCCTGTCCTGTCCTGTCCTGTCCTGTCCTGTCCTGTCCTGTCCTGTCCTGTCCTGTCCTGTCCTGTCCTGTCCTGTCCTGTCCTGTCCTGTCCTGTCCTGTCCTGTCCTGTCCTGTCCTGTCCTGTCCTGTCCTGTCCTGTTTTTATTTTAATTATTTTTTCAAAACTTACCTTTGGGGTGTGCAATTGAGTTCTAAACTTTGTATAAATTGGTTCGATTCATTCAAAAGTTGGTGGATATAGTTTGCAGCCTGGAGACGGTCATATGCTACAGGGAGCGAAGCGACGACATCAGACCATGCAGTTTTATCGTCAATAGGTTTTTAGGTTTAATACGCCTTTTTATTAAAATATTATTTAGCAATGATTTAAATCTACGAATAGGCAGCTCGGTTATATTTACCTGAAGCTTATTGTAGAAGCGTACAGAATTAATCAATTCCAATTCAAATTTCTTTTCTAATCAAAATTTTGGAATGTGTAATCGTTTTTTGTTCCTAGTATTAATATTTGGCACATCACTTTTTTTATAAAACTAGCGCTATTTTTATGTGCGCTATATTAAGTTTTCATAAATATACAGTGAAAATATTGTCATAATGTTTATTTCTTTGAATCGTTATTCTCAAACAGTCACGAAGCTTCATATTATAAGTGTCACGTAGGTATAGGCCTTTTTTGTAAAAAAAAAATTGTTCGAAATCCCCTTCCGGTACTCAAGGGTTCAGCAAAGGGGATTTGTGGAAAAGAATTCCAGAAATCCTCTGATCCATTTATTTACACTGTAATTAAAAAAAAATACAAATACCTAAATAGGTAATCAGTCTTTCAATTCAAATCAGTCTCCATTGCAATTTTGAAACAATATAAAGTTTTGAAAACTTTAAATAATATGAAGTATCATCCGCAAATTAAACTATACCACATCTACTATAAAACATCACACAAGACTTCAAATCGCAGTTCAAACCAACCTCCTTAGTGCTTCTTTGTTATACAAGCTTTGACCAAAGCGAACTGCAAATCAATGATCCAGGCCCCACCTTATCCAGAACACAACTCGACCGATACTTCAATTACGCTTCAATTCAATCCAGCTCCACTCAAAGCCAGGTTCTGGCAGTTAATTAGACAATAGAAACGGATATAGACGGAATGCACGGTATTCACTGCGTTTGTACTGGCGGCCGCATGCCGGGATGGCTGACGGCTGCGCCAGCGAGACCAGCTTTGAAATTGAGAAGGCATAATTCACTCCAACAAAGTCTAGCTCGCTGGCCAGCGCATCTAACAGGCCACTTAGTTAACGTAGTAACTATTATCTTATCTGTGCCATAGGGTGGGCCGTGTGGCTATAATAAGATACGTAATGGTAGAGTTCTATTGATCGAACTGCTTGTACTATGGCTGTAATCGTGACTACCCCCGAAAACTTAAGGCACAGGTACAGCTCTAGTACCTCTACTAATGCCCAGGCGAAAATAGATTCAGCACAAGGATTATTTTGAATGTTATAAAAAGGCTTTACAATTTAGATTTTTCTTACTAGCAAGGTAAAGGAAAATATCATCATGGGTGAGGAAAACGGCATAATTCTAGAAACGAAAGCTTCTTCTCAGAGGGTCACTGGATCCTATCCCTTTCTTCAGAGATGACATACCTACTTTGAACGAAGAAAAACCAGTGGCACGACAAATTAACTAGTTTTATTATTAGTCCTAGGTACTTTAGAGCTAACAACGTTTTTTTTCCTGTCCTTAATTCAGATTTTATTTCAGAAGCCTGAATGCATATCCATCCACTATGAACAGGTTATTAGAACGACGTAGTTCTTAGCAGAATAAGTGTGACAAGGTGGTTTAGATATATACATCACGCTTAGTTTTCCTTTCACTTGAAAAACCTAGCTGCAGTCACGTGACATTTCCACAGCTATTGAAATTTCCATACAATTCAATCTTTCGAATGAGGTATTTGTCTAGACTAGACCCTTTAGTTGTATGGCAGAACGCTTTTGGTTTCCATAAAATATAGAAATATACCCGCTACCTACATACCCCACCTCTTTCAGATCTTCACTATATTTTGATGCCTGTGGTCCCATGTCACTTTACTTCACTGTTTCTGAACATTAAATACCTGCTAAATAACCCATTTATTTTCAATATGTACTGTTAGACAACCACGATCTTCGGATTTTAAGGTAAGGTTGCTCTCACCAAGGCCCGAGTTCACCAACACAATAACGGGCGATTAATTTCAATATAATCAAATCTTTTTGACGCATGTTTTCATAGGAATCTGTCATAATAAATGGTTAAACTTGACCGTTCGTTTATTTTGTTAGTGAACTCAAGCCTAAGCAGTTAGTACCACATCCATACGCGTTAGATCAGTGACCGAATGGATGATGCAATGCGGGTGATAACTGGCTGGCCGTCATTGACAACTCCGCAAGATCACTTGTTTATGAGGATGCAGTCCGATTCGTTGACAAAGCATTTCTCTGTTTAGTTACGTAACCGCAGGTAGCGTTGGTACTTATTTGATATGGCATGACAAATGGGTGCCACAGATGAATGATCAACGTTTCAATATGTTCAAATTGAAAATAAAATTATCTTTATCTTTAAAATGATCCTATCGTAACTTTATGTTTTCTGAAGTCTGAATAGCGCTCCTAGCGGATGTACCTATTGACTATCAAGAATTGGTCCTAATTATTAGCTAATCAAAATTATGTATTCACTAGCTTCTACCCACGACTTCGTCCGCGTGGTACCAGGATAAAAAGTAGCCTATGTGTTACTCTGATGTATAATACATTATAGGTAATGTAAAGTTTCATCAAAATTCATTCAGTAGTTTTTGCGTGAAAGAGTAACAAACATCCATCCTCACAAACTTTCGCGTTTAAATAATATTATAGTAGGATTTTAGTTTATTGTAAAATTCGTGTCTGGTAAGGGATTGAAAAAACAGAATAATAAAATCACAAAACATTTATCAAATCTACCAAAACAAGAAGTGCTGCAAGACGTAGGTATCCCCCAATCCTTTTATCATATTGTTTCGTTTCACCAATAGTTACAATCAAAGCCTTTTTCTGATCCTCAAACAAAAGAAGTGACACGGAAAGATAGAAGGACCGCTAGGTACGAATCAGCAGCGAAATCAGTGAGCGTGATTGCGTTGGCAGTGTGCCATGATTGATGTGCACAAAGCTTAGAAGAACATTGAATTGATAGGGTTTGAAATCAAGAAACGGGACTAAGTTATAATGGATGAACGAATTTAAAATTGCACCTATCTATTCGACTGTTTTTGACTTACTGAGAGAACTTTGACAGAAGTAGGTAGGTTTCTTTGATTAGCAATCTCCTTGGATACGAATGTAATAGCGTAGAATGGCTTTAGCTCTTCGTACTTCGAGTACAAGAGGTAGGTACTACGAACACAATTTCAGTTTGTTTGATTTTTAAAAATATCAAAAAGGTTTGAAACTTGTTTATTTTCAGTTTGAACCCCCCCTACTAGCTACAACGAAAACATGTTTATTTGATTAGCAATCTCCTTGGATGCGAATGTACCAGGCCACTCAGAAAGTTTTGCGAAAAAAAGTTTTTATGTATAAGGCACTGGCCACTTGTAATTATTTTGAAAAATTTGGTTATTTAAAAGTAAAAATACCATTGTTTGAATTTCGAATTTCCCTCCACATTTTTTCGGGACTCAAATTAAATTATCGTGTCTCATTTAAAAATGGATCTGCATCGAGAGCATTTTCGTGCGATGATTTTCTACGATTTTAAATGTGGCCTAAAACCTGATGAGTCATTTGATCGACTTTAAATGGCTTTTATGGATGAAGGACCTTCAAAAGCAACTATCTACCGTTGGCATAGCGAGTTCAAGCGCGTCGCCTTACTTTGGGGAATGAACAAAGGAGTGGTCGTCCTACGACGGCTCTCACGGAAGAAAATTAATTCAAGAAAACAGGCGAATTACATACGAAGAGATTTAACATGCACTGTAGATTGGTTCGGGTAGCGTTCACAAGATTCTTCACGAGCACCTTCGCGTGAGGAGGATAGTTTCGCGCTGGGTGCCGCACAACCTCACCGAAACTCAGAAGCAGGCCCGTGTGGAGTGGTGCCGTGATATGATTCAAAAATTTAAAGCAGGCTCGTCTCGGCGCGTTTACGATTTAAGACAGGTGACGAATCCTGGATTTATCAATACGATCCAGAAACAAAGCTTCAGTCGACAGTTTGGCTGTTTCAAAACGAACCAACGCCTACGAAAGTGAAGCGATCGAGAAGCGCGGGGAAAATTTTGATCGCTAGTTTCTTCACTTTGACGGAATATCTGGTTTAAATTCCATTACGAGACCAAAGTGGCATCAACGCCGAATGGTATACCACAAAATGCCTGCCAGAAGTTTTGTCTGCAATGAGCAACAAGCGACCGAAAACCGGGCTCCGCGGGGTACTGCTTCACCATGACAACGCGCCCGCGCACTCAGCACTCAAAACGAGGGACTTCCTGGACACCACACCGGTCAGATCGGTCTTGGGTCATCATCCTTACAGTCCTGATCTGGCACCGTGTGACTTCTTTTTATTAACTAAAATAAAAAATCAGCTGAAAGGGATACAGTTTTCATCGCCGGAAGACGCGCTAGCAGCGTTCGAGAAGACCGTGGAAGAGGTGTCTGCGGCGGACTAGAAAAAATGTTTCGAAAAGTGGTTCAGACGCATGAAACTTTGTATAGAGGCTGGTGGAGAGTTCTTTGAAAAGATTTAATTAAAATATTATATCCATAGAAGTTAGTTTTTTAAAACTTTCTGAGTATCACGTAGGTATCTAACAGTATAGCATGGATTATACGAAAGGTATCTACGGCCTAAATTCTGATTGTTTGATTTGTGAAAATACCTAACAAAAAAGTTTGAACCTACCTCGAAGACATGCTTATATAGTTTGGGGCTAGATCAGTGGTTCCTAACCTTTTCAATATTGTTACCCCTGTGACCTATTATCAAAAATGATTGTTACCCCGATAGTATGTTATCAAACCAAATAATACAAGCAAATACAAAATATCTTTATTAACAACAAATTGCACAACAGTCATACAATTTTAACGTATTTTATACATATACCTAAACGATTAATTATTTATAGTCAGTGTGGGAGGTTCCAATTTACGCATAAAACTAGCAACTTTATCTTGCACTGTCAAAATATTCGTCATATTTCCTTGCAATGAGATAGTAAGACTATTAATTTCACAGAAAAAATCAGCAAGATAGGCCAGCATTTCGACAATTAATGTTTTATCTTTTATTTTTGAAAAAAAAAACTTTTTCTTTTTGGGTTCTCTGATTATTAAAAAATAATCCTATTTCTTCACGGAGCTCGTAAAACCTGTTCAGAACTAAAAAGAGAATAAAATTTGGCGCCAACTTCATCGCATAAAACTTTGAACAATCTCGAGTTTGTAGCGCTGCCACGAATATGATTCACAATTTTCACGTCACTCAATGTGCTTAGCAAATCTGATGGAAGCGTTTTAACAGCCAAAGCGTACCGGTGTATCAGACAATGATAAGATAAAACTTAAAGAGCAATTTGTTTCACGAGTGCTTGAAATCCAGTACAAACACCCATCATGGAAGGCGCCCGTCTATACAAACGCCAACCAGCTTTGACCAGTCCAGTGCTTTATCCTCAATACACCTGCGAGAAAAGAGATGTGGCGAGGCGACGACATGGCTCTCTACTGTTACCCCCTTAGAATAGCTGATTTACTCCCGCGGGGGTAGGTAATTACCCCTAGGTTCGGAATCCAGGGGCTAGATGATGAGTAAAAATATCCAGCATTATTATTATAAGTAAGTAAGTACATAGGTACAAATCAATTATTACAAAAAACCTTAAAATGGTAGCAGACAAACAAAGAACCTCTCCTTAGGTATGTACTTGGCGGGTAAAATGTTTAACGCGGATATTTTTGCTCCGGGTATGGGTTTTGTGGTACCTACCATAGTAATATAGGTAATAGTATAAAAAACGTAAAATCTACATAGTAGGCACCTATGTTATGTTACCTTATAATTTTACAACTAGTAATCTGTGCCTATAATAACTACGATGTAGGTAGTACTTTATGTTTTATTTCTAGGCGCCATCTATGATTTAATTAGAGAACTTCGTAGATAGAGGAGTCCGAAGTAGTAGACTGTTTCGGGAGAACGGGAGAACCATCTACGGTGTTGACGAAAAACGAACCGATTTTTATTACAGCGACATCTAGTGATAAATACGAAAACGCAATAGGCTGCTTCATTCATGCTCCATTTCCTAGCATAAGCATGGAATGCAGCGATACACAAACATAAATTATCTATGGTTGAATGAAATGAATGAATGAAAAAACAACGAACGAAAGAAAGAAAACGGATAAAAACAAAGCTTACGATTTTGGGCGTATTCTAGAGTTCTAGTTCTAGTAGTAGACGTATCTCGCGATGATAACTGATAATAATGTTCTGATTACAGATAGATAAGCCCTTGTGTACCTTCGTAGGTAATGAACTAGATACAAAATAGGAATATTCATTGCTATTTCAGATAGTTCGGAATCACTGCAAGATATGTTTAGCACTCATTGTTTGGTTGCGATTTTTATCTAATAACTCTTATTCCATCCCGTTATTAATCAAAAACACGCGTTTATATTGATCCTGGAACAATATACTGTGTCTTTTCATTCATATAATTCAATGAAATAATAGTGAAGTTACAAAAATAGTTCAAGTGTGTGATTATGGTGACTCATGCAGAAACACTCTTCAAACTTACGTTCTAGCGTTCTTGTGCCGTGAGAATGACTAGCAAAGCATTTATAGCGTTCCTGCTATGTGCCAGTGCTAATGCCCAGTCAAATAAAGATCTGTACAATGGTCAATTCAACAATGAGTACTATGGTGGTAAGCAGGATGGTGCTAGGCCCACCCGACTCCCTAGCCCAGGAGATACTGACTACAGGACTTACGTATACAATAACAGAAGATATGGAGTGGACCCTACAAGATACAATCCATACAATCCGAATATAAACCAGCCCGGCGGCTTTCCATACAACCCTTTGAACATTAATCCATTGGATGATCAGTACAAATATGTCAATGTAAGTACTTCTCTGAACTCTCTTTTTTTATATTCTTAAGGATCCCCGGACAGCGACCACAACTTCAATTCGAAGCGTGTACAAATTTATAGCTCTCTTTTTGGCTGATGCAGGCCCACCTGTGCTAGCACAATAGCAATATTAGCTGTTCAGAATTTGTTATAAATTTGGTGGTATTCCGTAATACCAAAAATGATGACTGAAAACTTGTTGTATTTTTCACATCATGTTGTTATTCTGTAACTAGACAATATAAGCTATGTACCTAATCAAACTATACATTAGATATTGTTGTTTTTAATTTGTAATAAATAAGATGAAAACATGTCTTAAATGACGTAAAAATATCCAAAATGCGATTCGCTTACATTTAATTATAGGTTAGTATTTTGAAAAAATATATAGCAAGGTACCTAGATAAATACTATTTGAATACAAATAATAACATAATATGGTGGAATTAAGCTCTAATTATAAATGATTTTGGTATTATGTTTGTATGGGCAATTCATCCTCTGCAGACCTCTTAAGTGGCATACAAGCATACAGCCCAACATAAGTGATTAATGTAATCTATGGAGATTGCACCTAAGGTATTACTCATGCTTTGCCAACCCTGAGATATGTTTAGGTCTCTGAGTATGTACCCCATAACTCATAGTGAAATGACATGTCAGGTTCCTACTATCTAAGTATATAGAATCCTATATTGGACCATAGTATTGTGATCAAGTTCACAATATTGTTATTAATGAAATCCCATCAGGTAGGTCACCTTAATACCTTACCTACTTACATAATATGTTCACTGTAAGTCCTAGCTAACGCTCAAATTGTACCTACAATATTGAATTATTCCTTTTGGGCACTCCTTGTCTTTTGTAAATGTTACCATTAGTTAAAAAGCAATGTATATTTCTATGTGACTGTTTGTGCCAAAATACAAATAAATAAATAAATAAAATAAAAAGCTAGATGGCTGTATAATGCAATGCCTTGTCAGGTTCCTACTATCTAAGTGCCTATATTGGACCATAGCTAGATGACTGTAGCTAAAAAAAAACGAACATAGCTGCATAGTTAGACAAATGATTAAGATAATAGTCAGACTATATCTTGTCTGATATGTCACAACTTGGTTGCAAGGTACAGGTTTTTTAGGATAGTTCCAAAAATTCCTTGTGTCAGTATTTTTCAAACGTAATAAATGTTTCATAATCATAAGTTTTTTTACTGGTCTTAATCGCTTATACCTTTTCATCTGTGGTCATCCAGTGACCATGGCTGACACTGTCAAAACATGGGGAAAATATAAAAAAGGTAAATTGATCACATTAACCATAAATATTGTCTTCAATGAGTAACACTTTGCTGAATGATTTCAGCATCAGTCACCGCTCAAAATATGACTGTTTTAAACCAAACACTATTGCAGAACCGTGACCCGAACAATCCCGACGCTCTGTTCCCTGGTATCCTCGGTGGATGGAGAGAAGACCTGCAGGGTAAAGAAAGAAGAGACTCCAAGCAGTTGAAGAGAGACATCTTTGTAACTACAAACTATGGTCAAGTTCAGGGTTTCAAGGTAATTTAGATCATTAATCCTACTAATATTATAAACGCGAAAGTTCGTGAGGATGGATGTTTGTTACTCACGCAAAAACTACTGAACGGATTTTAATGAAACTTTACAGTAATATAGCTTATACATCAGAATAAAACATACACTACTTTTTATTCGGGTACCACACGGGCGAAGCCATGGGCAGAAGCTAGTGTTCCATACATTAGCTACTGACAGCATTCATCTGCCAGCTCTCTCAAGAGTTTTAATTTCAGAAAAAACTTTCATAATGGGCCCCATAACACCAAGAGGGACAACTGCATTCTAAATTTCAGGTCTTTAGGACAAGCATGCTTACTAATAAAGATTTTATAGTTGATCAGGTGAACAGTTTTATTTTCATCTGTTATTTTTTTCTGCAAACGGCTCTCCAGCCATGATCAGACGCTATCTAGAATAGTTATAATATTGCTAGACATTTTCACACAGCATCATCTAGCCCCAAAGGAAGCAGAGCTTGTGTTATGGGAACAAAATGACTGATATACTACATATATGTGTATATTTTTTTTAAATACATACATATTATACATAGAAAACACCCATTAAATACAGAATGTTGTTTGCTTAGCATCAAAATAAATTGGTTTGGACTGTATGTTGTTTATCAGTCAGTTTTTGGAATATAATACTCGTTGGGCAGGCAGTAGTTTCTAACTAAGTAAAGTATTTCATTTAAGTTGCAACAATATTTTTCTTCCAGGTCTATCTGTATGACAATCCCGACCCTCTATCTGGGTACAGACCGTGGCTGACTCCAGTTGAAAGGATCCAAGGAGAGGTGTCTGTGTTTCTAGGCATACCCTATGCTAGGCCGCCTGTATTGGAAGGAAGATTTAAGGTGATTTTATATCAATATCCTAAATTTATCCAGAGATAACTAGCTTCTTACAACACAGGGAATCCACTGTGTTCCTATCAAATTGCGTGTTAGCTATCTGCACCTACTATTGCTAATTTAGCTCTCATAGACTACCTAAGCCAATTCACTACTTATAAATATGGAAATATAAACTTTCTGGTGAAACAAAGTTTTATGATTAAAAGTCCTTTGCTGAAAATAGGCCTAGCCCAAAGTGTGCCATAATTTTATGATTGTGTTAATAAAAAATCAACTTATTAATATGACACACAAGCTGACTTGTGTTACACATTCACACACTCAAAGGCTCACTAACAATGTATTGTTAATCCACTAACTGACTTTAACCGAGGCCAAGTCATAAGTACATTAAACCGCCATGAATTGAAAGAAAAGAAATTGTATGAAGAATTTGATGAGGTTGAATGAAGCGAAAATAAATAGGCTCATAGCAAATGGAAATCTGTGGTCTCTGCCTAGTCCTACTTCAGGCACCTGTCTCTCACAAAACAGGCTTTTATCAGGTACATAGGTATAAGACAAGAAAAAAATCTTTGTGAGAGTAAATAAATGCTTTAATTATGTATGTATGTACTTACTTTAAATATTAACTCCCTCAGCATTGTAAAGTTAATAATAAGACTAAACATAAAGGCTCAATAATCCCTATGGGATTCATTTGTGATTAATTAACGACATCGACAAAACTCCGTTTTATCGAGAATTTTATCTATCGATACAACCACGCTCGGGCCCAAGTTTCAATAGTGACATCCAAAGTAAGACTGACTGCATTTTCTTATTAAATTCTTGTTTGCAGCCTCCCAGGCCTCACCCCGGATGGCAACTGATGCAGGCAGTGGACTGGGGACCGGCGTGCCCCCAACCTGTGCGCTTCACCGGCGCAACCAAGGGAATACGAGACATGGACGAAGATTGCCTATACCTGAACATTTTCTCGCCTAACGTGAGTATTCGTTGGGAACTGAAAACTTGGGCTGCGGTGAACTGCAACCTTCGAGGCTGGGTGGGGAAGCCAGGTGGGCAACTGGCTTTACCAATACTTTGGGGCTAGATGATCCTGTGTGGAATTTAAAAATACTAGTTTTCGAAAATTTCAGTTTAAATATTGTCTGGTTAAGTTTTCTTCCGTCAGCATCGCGTAATTTGTTCAGTACAAGCAAGTCCATTAAGCGTAGAGTGAGTTTTATTACTATTTTAGCGTTTCTGTAGTAATCTCTGAAAAAGAGATTTATTTTGACTGCGGGCAAGCTGCGAAGTGCGCGCTTCACAGATACTTCATCCGCGATTTGAGCCATAAGCGGATGGAGAGTTGATGCGAATTGGACCAAACGCGAATAGGATCGATATTATTACCGATATTTTTTTACACGCGATAAGTTAATTTGCGCAAAATTGTGCTCTAGTGAATAAAAACGACGTGAGGACGAAACAAAAATTCTGAGACACATGCCTGGTAGGAGCTTCTACAACAAACACTGAACCCTTTACCTTTTACGGCTGGATTCCCGCAGCGGAACAAATATCTACAGGACATGCAAACATCTGTCCCGCTGCGGGAATCGAGCCTGAACCTCTTGCGTCGCAGACGGATTCTCGCCCGCCGCGCCTACGAGGTTGAACCTATTAAAAAGCTCGACCTAGGATGGTCCTACTAAATATTATAAACGCGATAGTTTGTGAGGATGGTTGTTTGTTACTCTTTCACGCAAAAACTACTGAACGGTTTTTAATGAAACTTTACAGTAATATAGCTTATACATCAGAATAACACATAGGCTACTTTTTATCCGGGTACCACGCGGGCAAAGCCGTGGACAGAAGCTAGTTTTACAAAAAAACTGCTAAGGATCTACTAGGAAACCTGGAAATTAATTACTCAATGCAGTCTTAGGGCCCCTGTTCTAGCAGACAGCTGTTTCTAATTATGATTTCAATGGCGGCCGATCAGCCCGGGTCGACCCTAATTTGTCTAATTGGTATGAAGCTGCCGAGATCAACTGACTTAATAAAGCTGATGAGTTGACGAATTAAATCCAATTACGTACTGATTATTAACTGGGACGTAGGGGGTTGGTGGTTGCGAATTTGATTAAATCACTTGAGCGTGGGTGTTGTTTACCTGAGGTAATATAATTATCGGACCCCTAATTACATAATAAATAATCCATTCATATAAGCCACCTCGTTATTGGAATAGTTAATCTAGCCCGCTAGGGACATAGCCTACATTTTGCTATTACGGGTAACGGGTAATAACGCACAATGAATAGACAATGCAACTCGTTCTGCTTGGTCTCAACTGGTTTTTGGCTGAAAATCAGTGTTTTTGCTTTTAAGCAAAAATGTTTCACTGAGCCATGGCCTTTTTGTTGTGCTGCAACACACACAAACACAAACTTACTGACAATAAAATGTATATTGGTGTTTGTCTGTAGCAACGAATAAATGTTTTATCTATCTATCTATCTATCTACAATGGTTTTGTGTTTATTTAATAACTAGCTTCTGCCCACGGCTTCACCCGCGTGGTACCCGGATAAAAGTAGCCTATGTATTATTCTGATGTATAAGCTATATTACTGTTAAGATTCATCAAAATCCGTTGAGTAGTTTTTGCGTGAAAGAGTAACAAACATCCATCGTCACAAACTTCGCGCTTATAATAGTAGAAGGATAATAATCCTGAGTCATCTCAATCTACCGACCTTTTGATTTTCATAAATAAAATTAATTTATATCAAACCATTGTCTATATTACGTTATTAAACATGTTCAACTATTTCTTTCGTTCTGTGGGTGTTCTGGGTATTTTCTATGTATAATAAAAAAAAATATTTATCTATGTAATGTATTGTATTAAGTATATCAGTCATCTAGTACCCATAACACAAGCTCTGCTTATCTTGGGGCTAGATGATGCTGTGTGGATTGTCCAGATTTTTTTCCGTTATTGAGTAGAATGAGATACATATGCTCACAACAAAAGGGGCGTCATGCTACATAACATTGCCAGGCTCTCTGCAACCATCTTCAGGATTCCGTTGGTGCTTGAATTCGGCGTATAATGGAGCTTAACTTTTTACGAATAATTAAAGTCAAAATCAATAAAATAGGTTTTTATTCATTGATCATATGAGTCGTTCTTTGATATGTATCTTAACATATGTATTTATTATATATACATAGGTATAATATGTATGGTGTAGTCAATATTCTTTCTCTTCGCTTCTAAGCGGTAAGACCGCCTATTGTAATTTCTTTAGAGTAAGATTTTGTTATAAATAAATAACCGCTGGGGTAAACGTGTTCTTGAGTGGAGACCGCGACTCGGCAAACGTAGTGTAGGACGCCCTCCGGCCAGGTGGGATGACGATCTGCGAAACACTGCAGACAGATGCTGGATGCGGCAAGCTGAAGACAGGGCGCTATGGCGCTCATTAGGGGAGGCCTATGTCGAGCAGTGGACTAATATAGGCGGATGATGATGATGAAGATTATGTTATCATTTTCATTCATTCATTTTATTAGTATAATTTCTATTTCGTTCGCAGACGGAAGCGGGCTCGACGGCGCAGCGTTACCCCGTGATGGTCTACATGCACGGCGGTCAGTTCATGTCGGGGGCGTCCAACAACTTCCCGGCGCACATGCTGGCAGCTTTCTACAACGTGGTCGTCGTTTCTATCAACTACAGACTTGGCGCTTTAGGTGAATATTCGACCAGAATAATAATAATATTGTGAAGGCCGAGATGGACAAGCTTAGTAAGTACCTAGTAGAGGTGAGTAATAAATAACGTCACGATGAAAAAATCACAGTGATCTGAAGTCAAATAGTATCACTGTGATTTGTCGAACAGGAACAACGTTACGTATGTCGTTCCTTCGTGCTCCAATCGCGCACCGTTCCAAGATATATTATCGTTCCTTCCTACTGACTGCTCTAATGACGCGCGACTAGCGGTAACTTCTGTTAGTTTCGCGCTTCCTCGGCGCCTGTTCGTGTTTATTTCACTATAACTCTCTTTATAGAGTTAGAGGGTAAGTAGGTACCTGTTTTCTAGAAATGGCAGATGAGAACAATCTAAATCAACTTTTACGTTATACACTCACTATCGTATTTGATATTAGTTGGGGTAAGGGACTTGAAGGTATGTGTATTTTATATTAATATTCAGGTATTTACTATGAATGAAGATACATCGTTATTTAATTATAAAAAAAAAAACATAAGTAGATATTTTAATAAGTACATAAATAATAGTTATATAGAAATAGTTAACTACATACGGCTTATATTATAATGTTTGTGAAACAGTGCCAATATTCAATTTGTGCAACTCAGTCCTGAGCCTGTGAGCCTGGTATTTCGGATCATTTAAAACAATTTTAGAGATCTCGTTTCTCGTGACCTGAGTGACCGACGTGACAAAGTCACGTTGATTTTTCTGGTATTTCGGAACATTTAAAACAATTTTAGACATCTCGTTTCTTGTGACCTGAGTGATCGACGTGACAAAGTAACGTTGATTTTTCACTGTGACTTTTTTGGAACTGGAACGACAGTCACGGTGATACGAAAATAACGCTTTTCCTCACCTCTAGTACCTAGACTTGGCCCACGATATTACTGCCATGTGGGATGTGGATTCGACGATTATCGTTCCGATAGTCGTGTCAGTGAACGGACTGGTAGCGAAGAGCCTCGATCAACACCTTAAGAGACTTTCGCTAGGTTGCTGGATCAAGGGTCAGATTCAGAAGGCGGTGCTCCTGGAGTCGGCGTGTATCGTCAGGAGGTTCCTCTCTCTGCAGCCCTAGACACCGACCGCTTGGGCTCTGCCCCGTGGTTTTTGGTTCTCCGTTTTTATATGTTTTTTACTAGAATGTTTTGATGTCATTTATATTGAAATTGTAGTGAAAAATTTATTTAAGCGAGATTATACAATAAATAAAGTGTAATAGTAATAATAATGCTGGACATTTTCCAAACAGCATCATCTAGTCCCAAAGTAAGCAAAGCTTGTGTTATGGGAACTACATGACTGATATACTACTTATATACTTTTTTTTACAAATACATACATATTATACATAGAAAACACCCAGACCTGAGACAAATATTTGTAGATCATACAAAAAATTGTCCCGCGGCGGGAATCGAACCCGCAACCTTCTGCGTCTCAGGCACCTTCGCCCACTGCGCCGCAGAGGTCGTCTATAATAAATAGAATAAAACTAATGAAACGCAAGTTATCCTAGCTCACGAGCTATGTACATAAATATTTAAAATTTTATCAAAGTCAGTCCATCCTTTTACCTTATTTTTAAAATAAATCTGGAACAAATATCTGCAGAACATGCAAACATTTGTCACGCAGCGGGAATCTAACCCGCACCTCTTGCGTAGCAGCCGGCTTCTCGTCAGTCGAACCATCGAGGTGGAGATTTAATATAAACAAGATTAGGAACAAGAAACTAAACGTGGCACAAATCAACGCGTACTGGTTGTATAGTAACTATTGAAACACACTGTTGTCCAGAAAACTCTTACTTTATTCATAAATCCACTCAAGTAGTTACCATTGCGCCAAAACGCATCGATAGCGCGTTCTATTTTTTCTAGTGGCGACATCTAGTTTGGTAAAAAACAACTTTGATACAATTCTTGTGGATTCATCTATTTTAGTGGTTTAAAACTAACCATTCCGCCCTCTCAAAGTACGTCAGAACTTTTAAACAAATCAAGGTAGAAAAACAACAAAAATTTTACATAAACAATTAAAACTTAACTTGATAACTAAACTGCTATGAGAGGGGTTACAAATAATAGGCACTTTAGCTTACAATTATAGCATTTAACAAGTGGACTGTAAACTCTTGTTTACTAATTAAATCTAAATACTAACTAACTTAAGAACTAACATCTTCAGATTCGGTTTCAGTGGGTAACAAACACAATTTGTGAATAGGTCTCTTCAATATTGAGGTTTTACATTTAAGGCTTACTACCCGAATCAAACCGTCTGCTCCAGGATGTACTTCAATTACTTTACCCATCAACCATTTGGTTGGTGGCAATCTTTCATCCCTAACTAAAACTATGTTACCGACTTTCAGGTTACTTTGAATACTTGTCCATTTTTGACGTTTTTGTAAATTAACTAAGTATTCTTGACTCCATTGACGCCAAAATGATTGCAATTGTTTCTGTAGGTAAATCCATCGTTTATTGTACGGTACATATGTTTTTTCAAGATTTTCATCCGGAACTACTATCAGATTTTCACCGATCAGGAAGTGACCAGGTGTTAAAGCTATGGTGGTACCTTCTTTGTCGTCATCTAATGATGTCAATGGACGAGAATTCAAACAGCTTTCTATTTGATACAGCAAAGTTGAGTATTCTTCATAAGTCAATTTAGTGTCACCAAGAACACGGTATAGGTGTCTCTTAATTGACTTTATATTTGATTCCCACAATCCGCCCATATGAGGGGCTCCAGCAGGGTTGAATTGCCATTCCGTTCCGTCTAGTGCTAATAATTCTGCTATCTCATCAGTTACATAACTCTTGCTTTTATTGAACATAATCTCAAGCTCTTTAGTGGCGCCTATGAAATTTGTCCCGCAATCGCTAATCAGTTTTCTACAATGTCCTCTGCGTGCCGTGAAGCGACGAAAAGCAGCCATAAAACAGTCTGTACTTAGACTTGTGACGAGTTCGATATGCACTGCCTTAGTTGCAGTACAAATGAACAAAGCAATATAGCCCTTTTGAGTTTTGTTAGATCCGCGTCCACTAAGTAACTTCAAGATTATTGGTCCCGCAAAGTCTACACCACTAACTAGAAATGGTCTCTGTGGAGTGACTCTCTCTAAGGGTAAGTTTCCCATCAATTGAGTTACAGGTTTCTTTGAATTTCTACAGCAAGCTACACATTCTCTAATTATCTTTTTTATAACATGCTTAACTCCAATGATGTGATATTTATTTCTTACTAGGTTTAGCATCAACTGAACTCCACCATGAAGAGTTTTGAAATGTGCTTCCTTTACAATCAGGTAAGCCAATCTACTAGTTTTAGCTAATATTATCGGGTGTTTGGTTTCTATACGACACCGTGCATTTTGAATACGGCCTCCTACCTTTAAGATTTTATCATCATCAATGAATGGATTCAGATTTTTAATATTCCTTTCATCGATGCTTTCAGAACATTGAGACAATTGTATCAAGCGGCTCAGCGCTCCTTGCATTTCCACGGAGTTCAGGTAAGGAGTGTACACAGGTAAGGTTTCTTTTCTAGCTTTAGCTTTACATTTGTAATAGAATCTTAGGCAATAACTTACTACTCTTACTAATTTGTTAAGATTTGAATGTTTATTAATAATGTCTATTTCCTTTTCAGGTTCTTGTACTACGACTACACTACATTGCACTTTCACTTGAGATCTTTTCTCATCCTCAGTGGGATTAACTATTTCACTTATGTCTTTCACAGGTAGTTCGCGACGGTCTCGGAGCCATGGTGGACCGTTCCACCACAACTCGTGTGACTGCAGCTCAAGTGGACAGATTCCACGGGAAGCCACATCTGCCGGGTTGTCCTGCGACGCTACGTGATGCCATCTAGTTGGGTCTATTCTATTGGTGATTTCTGTCACTCTATTTGCTACGAAGGTATTCCAGTAGCTGGAAGGTCGCTGCAACCAAGCTAACACTATGGTTGCGTCTGTCCAAGCGTGGATGTCTTTGGCTGGAACGTTAAGTGCGGTTCCAACTCTATCTAGTAGTTTCGCCAGCAGCACCGCTCCGCAAAGCTCTAATCTCGGTGTTGATATCTTCTTCACTGGTGCCACTTTTGTTTTAGCTTCTATCATCGTGACTTTAATGCTGTCAGATAGGATAATTCGGCAATAGACAACTGCGGCGTATGCAATGTTTGATGCGTCGGAAAATCCATGGATTTCTATGCCTAATGTGTTATCTGTCATGCCCATCCATCTATCTAGTTCTATTGTTGGCATGTTAGATAAGTTTCTTCGAAATGTCAACCATTCCGTCTCCATTATTTCAGGAATTTGATCGTCCCAATCTAGACTTTCTGCCCACAACTTCTGCAGAAAAACTTTGGCTCTGACTACTATGGGTGCTAACCAACCGGCAGGGTCATATAGCTTGGCTATGTCTTGCAAAATAGTTCGTTTTGTTGGTTTCTCGTGTTTTTTATACTTCATTTCAAACTTGAGTACAAACCTATCGGATCTATCGTTCCAATCTATGCCCAAGATTTTTCGTTTGCTTTGCGTTGAGCTTTCTATTGATGGACAGTTCGATGCCCATTTGTGTAATATGAAACCTCCTTTTTTTAGAAGTTTCACTAGATCTTCTTTTAATGCGATGGCTTTGTCAATTGTTGGAGCTCCGGACAATAAATCATCCACGTAGAAGTCAGATGAGAGAGCATTGACAACTTCCTCTGGGAAGTTTCCCTTTTCATCATTCGCTAGCTGTTTCAAAGTCTTTATGGCTAAATATGGCGCGCATGAAGTACCATAAGTAACTGTCGATAATCTATAATGTTTGACTGGCTCATCTAAATTCCATCTCCAAACAATTCTTTGATAGTCTCTATCACTCTCTTCTATGCTTATTTGCCTGTACATTTGGCGAATATCTCCCACGATAACTATAGCATGTCTTCTCCATCTAAGTGTTATGTCTCTCAGGTCACTTTGAAGTGTTGGCCCGATTAACAAATTGTCGTTCAGTGATTTTCCATTACTAGTCTTGGCAGATGCATCAAAGACAACGCGAAGTTTGGTGGTGAGATGCTGCTCGTTTATTACGACGTGATGAGGCAAGTAGTAGGTACTATTGTTTGGTTTACTTGTTGTCGAAACAGGTTCCATGTGGTTTTGATCTAGGTAATCTTGCATGAATTCTATGTATCTATTTTGTAAGTCTGGATCTTCCTTAAACTTACGCTCTACTGAGGCTAGTCGTTTCAGTGCTATGGATGCTGATTCACCCAGGTCAGGAGGATCAACAGCAAAAGGTAATCGCAATTCATACGTTCCTTCCATGGTTTTTCTATGTGTTGTTTTGTAATGTTTTTCACATTTCTTCTCATCATTTGTCATTATCTTTTTTCCAGGGACAGGTTCTTCAAGTTCCCAGAATCTACGGAGTGCTGTGTCTATTTCTATTTTTGCATGATGAGAGAAAACTATTGTTTGTTGGCTATCAGTTTTCTTGTTGTTCCCAGAGATTAACCAACCTAGAGAGGTTTCTTGTGCCACAAGTGAATTTTCCTCATTTCTATGAACCATTACACCTTGTTGAATGATATCGGCGAAGATGTCTGCTCCCAAGAGAAGATCTATGCGACCTGGATATGTGTATGTATGGTCCGCTAGTTGTAAACTATTAAGTTGTGGCCAATCAACTGAATGCGCACGCTGAGGTATGTGTGAAGTCAGATTCTTCAATACGAACGCATTAACCTTGATTTTCGTCTTTGGATCGTGTCTTGACATTATTTCAAACCCTACGAGTGCTTTGGTGACTGTGTTATTTGAACTAACGCCTACTATGTTTCCTTGGATAGGTGATTTCTTAAGACCCAATTCTTGGCACGCCCCTTCGGTAATCAGTGATGCTTGTGATCCCTGATCGACTAGTGCGCGAAGGGTGTGGATGCTATGGTTTCTATGTGATTGCACTGCGACGAGTGCAGTTGCTAGTATAACCGGTGAGGTATCTATGGAAGCTTTCATGGTGATTCTATCTATGTTGTTTCTATCTATGTTGTTTGTTTCTATGAATGTTTTCTGGGGGGTGTTGTTTCTTTCTATGTTTTCTATCGTTGCTGTGTTTACTATCTGGTTGACTTGTGAGGTTTGCGACAGTGATGTGTTTGTGGTGGAACCAGCTGGCACGCAGTATCCATGTAACAGGGTATGATGCTTGCGGCCACATTTTCTACACGATGATTGAGTGCAATTTACCACAGAGTGACCCTTCCTTAAACAGTTGAAGCACATGTTATGCTTCAGAATGTATTGCTGTCGTTCATTGACTTCTAGTTGGCTAAAATTCTTGCATGAATAGATTCTATGATCAGCATTACAATACGCGCAGTTCATCGGAGTGGTCGTGCTTACGGTGAAACTTTTTACGGTTGTTGCATTTCTGAAGTGAGGTTGAGTGTCTTTGCATTTGACTGCTTCTAGGGTTCTGAATCGTAACTCCAAAAACTCAGATAAGTCTTTCCAAGTTGGCTGCCTGTCCAGTGTTTCTATGCGTTGCTCGAATAGTCGATGTGACTCTGTATCTAGTTTCTGTATTACAGTGTATACTATTATGTCGTCCCATTTATCTGTAGGGATGTCTATGGCTTTCAACGATGTCAAACATTCGGATGTTATGTCTAGGATCTCTCTAATAGCCTTTGGTGATTCGTTTGTGACTTTTTTCTGATTAAGCAATCTTCCTATGTATGAATTAACTATGTGTCTGCGATTATTGTATCTTTTCTTTAGTGTTTCCCACATGATTTCGTAACTAGCTTCTGTGACAGGAATTTGTCGAACTAAATTTTCAGCTTCCCCATGCAAATTGGACTTGAGATACTGGCATTTGTTGACCTTGCTCAAAGTGGCATTATCGTGAATTAGAGATTTGAACAGGTCGTGGAAAGAAATCCAGTCTTTGTATTCACCCGAGAATTTTGGGATTTGAATGGGAGGTAGCTTCACTTTGCATACTGGACTATTTGAACGGCTATCTATCGATATTTCTTTAGAAACTGGTTTCATTTTGTCATCAAGAGCATGGAACTTTTCCTTTAAACGGGTTTTCAAATCCAAATAGCATTCTAAGCAGTCATCGCTTGTGTTGTTTGTGAAGTAGCTTATTTGCAATCTTTTCTCTGCAGAAGCTGCCACTAAAGCGTCATGTGTCTTTTGGAATTTTACCCAGTAGGATTCTAGTATTTCTAGTCTAGTTTCTAAATATGCTTTAGTCAAGCGCTCTTTTGGACATTTTTTGAAATTTTCTAATAATTTTTTAATGTTGTTGTATGTTTCCATCTGACAATTTTGAAGTTCTAAGTTCTTTTTACACTCAAATATTTAAAAGTCCAAGATACATCACTTGTCTAAGTCCAAGAAACACGAAAATAATATAGAGTTATTACACTATTGAAAGTAGAGTTCACTTTTCTAAGTCTATTACTCACGGTTACCAGTCCAACACTGTGATCCGAACACTGTAATCCATTCACTGAAATCCGTGCAACACTTCACTCACTAACTCACGGTTACCAGTCCAACACTGTGATCCGAACACTGTAATCCATTCACTGAAATCCGTGCAACACTTCACTCACTATTTTTCACTCACTAACTATATCCGGGTAGAAGGTCCAATGGTTGTATAGTAACTATTGAAACACACTGTTGTCCAGAAAACTCTTACTTTATTCATAAATCCACTCAAGTAGTTACCATTGCGCCAAAACGCATCGATAGCGCGTTCTATTTTTTCTAGTGGCGACATCTAGTTTGGTAAAAAACAACTTTGATACAATTCTTGTGGATTCATCTATTTTAGTGGTTTAAAACTAACCACGTACCTTTCAAACAAAATATAGGTATATAGTAAAACCATTGCTACGGAAAGAGAAATAGGTTTGAATAATAGGATTAATATCCCTTAGATACTAGTTTGTGGCACAAATAAATAACAATTCTCTATTATTAAAAACCAACAGGTTATTTTTTAGAAAAAGAACGTACATATCAACCTAACCAATATCTGTTTCTTACAATGATTTTAACTAGAACAATAACTACCGAGTTAACTTTTAACAATGACACTAAATGGAAATACGATCACGGGCACCAAGAAACGTCCGTCGCAACCAAAAGCCAAGATCATAATGAGAGCCGTTCCCCCTTTTTTTTTCTGAATGGACTTTAATGCTGCAGGGCCGCAGATGGCCTTGGTCAGCGTCACCGGACTACGGCGAGCGCAGAAGGCGCTCAGCCTGTCAAAAGTTAGGATGGGGCAACTAGCACAAGGGCATCACTTAGGTACGGACCTCGGCTTGGGCCGTTGCCAGAGGGGGAGGAACAGGAGAGAAACGTCCCGGTACATATCTGTACCGTGAGTAGGCGGAAGTGGGGACTCGTCGAGCCCGCCGGCGGGCTCGGTGTATCTGTGGAGTGTTTGCTCTGTCGGGATTTTATGACATCACCACCGCGTTAGCGGTGCTGATAGGGTCATCAGGGTCACCAAGAACGTGTCTTGGTCTACGGAGGGTTTGAGAGCCGTTCGTAGAGCGCGCGGCTATTTATGTAGCGCCCGTCGGCGCAGGTTTTGTCCAGTGAAGATTCTTCTAATTTATTCTAATAGACAGTATTTGTCGACAGGTTTTTTATCGACAGCCGACGAGAACTCGCCCGGCAACTACGGCATCCTCGACCAGATAATGGCGGTCGAATGGATCCACGAGAACATTGGCTCTTTCAACGGTGACCCCTCTTCTATAACCCTGTTCGGGCCCGGGGCTGGTGGGGCATCGGCTGGATTGCTAGCCGTGGCTCCTCAGACCAGGGATATCGTCACCAGGGTCATTGCTCAGGTAAGCGAATATGTCTTCGTAATATCAGCATACTAAATCGAGATAAGGCTGCTAGGTAGTAGACTTTTTCAGGAAATTTTTGGAGTATTCCTAAAATCCTCACCGTTGGATCATATGCAGTTTTTCTTGATATCCTGCCCGTACTACGACGTAAATGAGCAAATGGTTGCCAATGAGTAGATTTCGCAACTTGAGCATCCTTCGATCAGCTGATATCTCTCTGAGAATATTGGTTCTTTCAGCGGTGACCCCCCTGACCACCGAAATCAAATTCTACGATGAACTGCACTCAACACTCATCAATTGCTTCTGATTGTAAAAGATCACTCATTTTACTTAATAGTACTGGCTGCGTAAGCATGCTCTGACGAAAACTTAGCCGGATTGAAAGACTAACTTTTTGTTTGAAAAAATGTTCTCCCATAGATCGATACGTCACGATCGATTCACCGACGCAAATCTTAGTTTGTAATTGAAAAAAATATTTTTCAAAATAACTTTCTTTGTGAAATGAACCATGACTAATGTAGTAATATATAATACTAGCTGCGCCCCGCGGTTTCACCCACGTAAGTTTCGATTCCGTGGGAATATCGGCGATTTAATTAAATTTTAGAACACAAAAGCTGCTATTGTGACTTAACTATGATAGTAAGATATATTCCCTCGCGGACTTTTTTGTAGGTAATAATGAGTACTTTAATCATGTAGTACATCATTTTTATGTATCATCAATAGTTTTCTCAGCGCACGCCAAAAATTAAATTTTATAGGCAACATTTTGCTACTTTGGGTTACATTATTGCAATTTTCTTAAGGATCTCTATTTTTTTGAAAATAAATTATAGCCTATGCTACTTCCTGATAATTTAGCTTTCATTTGGTGAAAAAATGGTTAAAATCGGTCCAGTAGTTTCGGAGCCTATTCAATACAAACAAACAAAAAAATTTTTCCTCTTTATAATTACATTAATTAATTAAATATTACAGAGTGGTTCCGCCCTCGCAGACTGGGCTGTAATCGAAGACAAGTATCGAGTTCAGAACACGTCTCTGGTGTTCGGGAGACTGCTGGGCTGTCCCATCGACTCGTCGTGGAAGCTCGTCAACTGTCTGCGGCAAGGGAGGAGCTTCTACGAGCTGGGGAATGCGGAATTTCAGGTACACTCACATTACCTAGAATACTTATAATTAGTAGGATTTTGCCCCTATTTGAGATCTCAAGCGTTAAAGCGTTAAGACTCGAGCATACATTTTAGAAGCGCTCGTTCCACTTTATTTATTTAATACTTCCGCACAAACAATGTAGTGCTAGGAGGACTTACTAAATCATTCTCTACCAGTCAATCCCGGGCGTGCAAAATGAAGATGTGTGTTTCATCCTTAAAAGATTAGCTAGTTGAACAACTTTCCCGTATGTCACCGTTTATATTATCTTTGTATTCCAGCCCCACGTCGGCTTCATCCCGTGGGGTCCCGTCCTGGAAAACAACTTCACGTTCCCTGGAGACAATTGGTATGAAGGCTGGCGGTCACGTGACTGGCACTTCCTCAGTGAGCTACCGGAGAAGCTGTTCAAAGAGCGGAAATTCAACCGCGCGCTTCGGTACATGGTCGGGGTCACCACTCAGGAGGCGGCTTACGTACTGTGTAAGTAATTAGTACCCACATTTTAGGTGCTAGCTGGCAACGTTATTGGCTTAAGCTATGAGCGGCAATGACGCGCGCTTGTGAATTAAAACAGTAGATATATGGCCGGGGTCACCACTTAAAAGATGGCTAACGTACTATGTAGGTGAAAAGAAAAGCATTGGGTGCTAGCTGGCAACGTCGCGTCATGTCCTGAGCAATGAGCGCTAACGTCGCGCGCCTGTTAATTAAAACAGCAAATACATAAATAAATAAATAAATAAATAATAATAAATAATGCTGGACAATCCACACCGCATCATCTAGCCCCAAGCTAAGCAGAGCTTGTGTTATGGGTACTAGATGACTGATATACTTAATACAATACATTACATAGATATATTTTTTTATTATACATAGAAAATACCCAGAACACCCGGAACAAATATTTGCAGATCGTACAAACATTTGTCCCAGGGCGGGAATCGAACCCGCAACCTCCTGTGTCGCAGGCGGACCTTCGCCCACCGCGCCACATCGGTCGTCATAAATACATAGCAAATACGTAGTGATGAGAAAAGCATTATGTGCCAGCTGGCAACGTCGCATCTTGGCCTGAGATATGAGTGGCAACGTCGCGTGCTTCTTTATTAAAACAGCACATTCATGGCTGGGGTCACCACTCAAAAGGTGGCTACCGTTTTGTGTAGGTGATGTGAATAGAATTGTGTGCTGGCTGGCAATGTATGTGGCCTAAGCAATAAGCGGCTTTTGAATTAAAACAGTAGGAACATAAATTGCTGGGGTCACTAGTCACCACTCAGGAGGCGGATTACGTACTGTGTAAGTAAAGAGAGTAAAATGCTCATCGAATATTTTCACGGCAGACCGAGAATGAGATGGAGAGATGAGCTCACGAAGTTCCGAGCAGATTAAGCCATTTTGGCACAGGAAAAGAAAGGCCCAGTAGTAAGACATTGAGCGCTGAAAATAACAAACCATCTTCTCAGTCTATGCCACTAAACTTTTGTTTTAACACCAACAGTCACAATCGTAGTCCTGGGGCCTAACCATGAGGTTTTACAGCGATTCAGTTCAAGCAAAGCTGTCACTTTACGCTTTGCGATTGAAGACTATGGCGTTGTTAAAGCTTTGTCATTCGCAAAGCGGGATTTGACGTCTTTGCCTGAATTGAATCGCTATAAGACCTCATGGTTAGGCCCCTGATCCCACATAAAAATTCCCTGTATCGTAGGCATCAGAAACAAGTACTATGGTACCACAACACTCGGGCCCGAAACAAATATTGAACCCGGAGATTGAATCCGGCACCTCTAGTTAGTCAATTACCCGCCACCGAGGTTGAAATGCATCCTAAATCATCGTATTCCCATTGGCAGACAACAACGTGTCCCTGGCGCCCACCTACGAGATCACAGAGCAATGGTTCGAGCAGAAAGTGGCAGAGTTGGTACAGCGTTATAACTACACACTGAACCCGCGCGGCGTCTATGAAGCCGTCCGGTACATGTATACGTACCATCCGCAGCCGCACAACACTAGCGCCATCCGTGACCAGTATATACACGTGAGTACCAATATTCTTTGCCGGTTATGGTTGCCTAGTACTTTAGGCGATAAAGGACTGCTAACTTTAGTACTCCTTGCCTGCATATAATCGCCTAGTACTTCAAGCGACAAGGCCTTGCTAACTTAGGTCCTCCTTGCCTGTTATAATTGTCAAGTACTCAATCAACAAGGCGCTGCTATCTTTGGTTCCTCTTACCGGTTATGGTTGCCTAGTACTTTAAACGACAAGGCACTGCTAACTATATTCTTTTGGTTTTGCGTTACGCGGTTTGACACCCCTTCTAAGGTATAACAGCCTGGTACTTTTCTAAACTAAATCTAACTTGCCTCCTATTCTATTAAATTATTTTCTTAAGCTACAAGCTGGCGCTAACTTTCTCATGTCGGTTTATCCACCATGTGAGTATTCAATACAATACATAAAAAATGCAGGTACCGGGTCCCAATGGGTTCCCTTTCAATACAGCAAGATTCAGTAAAGTGTAAAATAATCAGCCCAAACACGATTTTACGTGTAACTAAAAATATTCCCGTAGTTGAACGATCTTTAACATCTCATTTTGTTCCACAGCTCCTCTCAGACTTCTTGTACCGCGCGCCGACCGACAAACTAGTCAAGTTGCTGCTGGCACAAAAAGTACCAGTCTACATGTATGTCCTCAACACGACGGTGGAAGCCTTCCACTGGCCAGAATGGCGGCAATACTCTCACGACAACGAGCATTATTTCTTAACGGGAGCGCCCTTTATGGACCAGGAGTTCTTCCCGAGCCGCCACAGGGTAGACAGGCAGGCGTGGACGGGAAACGATAGGAATATGAGCCATTTCTTCATGAAGGCGTATTCGGACTTTGCTAGATATGGGTGAGTTGCTATTCTCACTTAAGACACTTTTTAAGTGGCCAGCGGATGGATGGCCAGAGGATGCATTACCCATACAAACGTAATGCTAAAATCATTTGTAATTATGCTTATTTCCACCATATTATGCTATTATTTGTATTCGAATAGTATTTATCTAGATACCTGGATATATATTTTTGCAAAAATGCATGTTTTCATCTTATTTGTTTCGTATTAAAAACAAACAATATTGTGACGAGCGCGACCTAGCTAACTACGGTACGCTAGCGCCATCTCTTATCAAATGACGCACTACTTATTACCGCCATCTAGTATCGACTGGCGCTAGAAAAGGACGGTAGTTTTCAGAACGTTCGAGACGGTACGAGACGGGGCGGAGCGAAGTGAGACAGTGTGATGGCCACGCCTCCTACTAGATTGTTCTGGAAGAGATGTCTTACGAGATATATAAGCGCGGCAAGCGACCGGTAGAGTCAGTTTCTTTTCAAGATTGGAAAGTGAATTATTGGAAGTGATTCGAGAGCGATACAGTGACTAGTGAAGTGACAGTTGCGCTAGTGCTGTACCAAGTGATTTAGTGTTTTTATTTTAATTGTGTAGTTTCGTTATGTTATTTGTTTTGTTGTAATTTGTATTGAGTGATTTATTAATACAGTGTTCATTTTGGTGTTTAATTGGACTTAATTATTTAATCCCGAACCCTAGCTCGTAACAATATCTTATATATTGTTTGATTAGTTACATAGCTTATATTGTCTAGTTACAGAATAACAACACGATGTGAAACTTACAGCAAGTTTTCAGCACATAATTTTTGGTTATACGGAACACCACCAAATTCTGAACGGTTAATATTGCTATAGCACAAGCCCGGGCGGGCCTGTATAAGCCAAAAAGAGATATTCGAGCCGATTTTTGGACGCACCTCGAAATGAAGTTGCGAGTGGCGTTCGCCGCATCCTTAATAGACCATGTACCTTATCTTAAAATGCTCTGTTGGAAATCGCTCCAAAGTCTAAAAGCTATAAAACCAGATTCGGGTTATACCAGGTCTTCATAATACTAGATTCCATACCAGGAATACTTACAGTCTTGCTAATAAATTTTTGATGATTTTCGAATGCACTTTTGGTAACAATAAGAAAAATACAGAAATAGAAAATAAATAATGAACAAACATGACAGGACATTTAATTTAATGAGAGATTTATTATTGGTATTTCCAAGTGTCCCATTTGACACAAGTTGCTTTTTACACTAGCTTCTGCCCATGGCTTCGCCCGCGTGGTACCCGGATAAAGAGTAGCCTATGTGTCATTCTGATGTCTAAGCTATATAACTGTAAAGTTTCATTAAAACTTTATCCATTCAATAGTTTTTGCGTAAAAGAGTAACGACATCAATGGCATTATACATCTATACTAATATAATAAAGAGGAAAGTTTTTTGTTTGATTGTTTGTTTGTAACGAATAGGCTCCGGGCTCCTATCAGGAAGTAACATAGGCTATAATTTATTTTAAAAAAAAATAGAGTTCCTTATGAAAATTTCAATCCAAAGTAGCAAAATTTTGCCTATAAAATTCATTATTTGGCGTGCGCTGAGAAAACTATTGATGATACATAAAAATTATGAACTACATGATTAATGTACTCATCATTATCTACAAAGAAGTCCTCGAGGGAATATATCTATCATAGTTAAGTCACAATAGCAGCTTTTGTGTTCTAAAATTTAATTAGATCGCCGGTAGAAACAAATGTTGGTTACATTCGTATCGTAGTATCAGTTCTTATTCAAATAAATAGTTTTATCATCAAGGGTATTTATGTAGCAGTAAAATACTTTACTGTTACTTTTTATCCCGATATTCCCGAGGAATCGAAACTTACGCGGGTGAAACCGCGGGACGCAGCTAGTAATATAATAAATAGGTAGGTAATAGTTATTGACATTTTGAATTCAAACATTAGGGCATAAGTTTTGACATTTTATAATAAAATTATTGTTGTAATTATTTAAATTGATTCTCAATCTACCTATTGTCATTTGCACACCATTTGGATGGTAGAATATATAAGGGCCCGTTGGAAGCCTTAGAAACAAGTAGGTACATTTTATGCGAATGGTCTTAGGTTAGTGAGCCAATGCAGAACTAGATGACGCTAGTAAATCTGACCCGTTTCTACATCGCGCTATCGATGTGTTTTAGCAAATGGTCCACCCAGTTCGGATAAGCTAATACATTGCTTCCTCTTTGAGTAATACAAACCTGTGGGTTTATCTCAACGTTTTATTTACTTTCCATCCCTGTTAGTTAATTGTTCATTTGGTCCTTCGAGCCGGATATAGGGCCTATATAAATTGTAACATCATGTATTAACTGTTATTAGTTGAGCATCATGTATTCATGCAAATAAATACTGATTTCAGTAATCCGACTCGTTCTCGCATTCTGGGCGTCCACTTCGAGCAAGCCGAAGAAGGTCAGCTAAGATACTTGAACCTCAATACCACCTACAATTCTTCCATCCAGCTCAACTACAGACAGACGGAACTCGCTTTCTGGACTGTTTATATGCCCACAGTGATTGGCAGAGCGACGCCTACCTACCCCCCAATTACTGAGGTAATTAATGACTCAAAATAAATTGATATAATATATGGGTATATATATTATTTTGTGACATGGCGATATCTCTCGCCACACATCATCAAGGAGGGATGAACTGCTGATATACAAAGCGTTGCTAATGCTACCCAAGCAACACATATTTTTCTAGAGGCTTACCCTCTGTTTCATAATCACTTGCTAACTTTAGCAGCGTGCTAAAAGTTAACAGCCTCTATCCTTTATTGAGTGTTAAAAAAGGACAGGGCTAGATTTAGCGACTTGCTAAGTTAGTGAGTGATAATGTAACAGAGGATAATACTTTTACTACTATTTTACTATGTCAAATTCTATTATTTTTGGGTTCAAATAAAAAATATTTATTTCTTTTTATTTTAGTTGCTTCTGTCCTGTGTGAACTTTTATATCGCTGTTCTGATTTATGATGCATTTTCAGTATTGGTGGGAGCCGAAACAACCGCTTCAGATCGCATTCTGGTCGGTTTCAAGCGCGTGCCTAGTACTCGTAGTTCTACTGGTCGTTTGCTGTATGCTGTGGAGAAACGCTAAGAGGTTGGTTTAAAACTTATAGGCGTGAAACTGACGAAAATATTAACTTTTCAGCAATACACACATGTTTGCTTTTCAATAAAATAAAATTAATAATTCTGGACTATCCCCCCACTAAGCAGAGCTTGTATTATGGGAGCTACATGACTAATACACTACTTATATACAAAACACAAGAAAAACACCCTTACATATATTTGTACCGCGGCGCGGAAGATTTTTAAATTTCAATAAAAACTGGACCCCATACTTGTTAAGATTTTTAAACAGTTGTTTTACTAAACGCTCTTTTATGTCTTTCTGGTATGTAATTTCAAATTTAACTGTAGAAAAGTAAACGATTATTCGTACATCTGTGTGCCCTACACAGATGTATGAATCTGTGTGCCTCGACACACTTTATCGAGACTATTTTTACATTCCAAACAAATGTAAAAAGAGCCCTTCAGAGCAGGCAACGTATCAGCAGTGCTCCAGATGCTGAAGATGTCAATAGGCGACGGTAACTGCTTTGCATAACTTTAAAAAAACTGACACATCACTGTAAATAGCCCGTTTTTGTGTGAAAATTGTGCCCATAACCAGGATGGTTTCAATAGTGGTATTTGCTTAAGGATTTAAATTATGATCTAATTATTTAAATACTAATCGCGAATGAGCTAAAAGTACTAAATGACACATCACTGTAAATAGCCCGTTTTTGTGTGAAAATTATGGTGCCCATAACCAGGATGGTTTCAATAGTGGTATTTGCTTATGATCTAATTATTTAAATACTAATCGCGAATGAGCTAAAAGTACTAAATCCTCTTTAACAGGGCTGCACCTCCGAAATGGAAAATGGTCCAGGCGATGTAGGTGAACTAATAATTTAACACTGTTTATGTTGTAGTTGCTTTTGTGTGTGCGCTGTCGTCTCGGTTAAATGTCACTTTGTTTGTGTGTGCTGTTGCTTAAATGTCGCTTTATTTGTGTGTGCTGTTGCTTAAATGTCGCTTTATTCGTGTGTGATGTTGGTTAAATGTTGCTTAAATGTCGTTTTATTTATGTGTTGTCGGCTTAATGTCGCTTTGTTTGTGCGTGCTGTCGCTTAAATGTCGCTTTGTTTGTGTGCTGTCGGTTAAATGTCGCTTGTTTGTGTGTGCTGTCGGTTAAATATCGCTTTGTTTGTGTGGGTTAATAATTATTGCTTGATAAATACAAGAATAAATAACCAACAGACACATACATAGTTCTGACCCCACTATTCCCCACACTTCTATGTATAATATGTATTACAAACAAAACACCCAGACCGGCGGCAAATATTTGAAGATCATACAAAAAATTGTGCCGCATCGGGAATCGAACCCGCAACCATCTGCGTCTCAGATTGCGCCACAGAGGCCGTCACAACAGTAATTTGGAATAATATAACAAGATATTAACTTTAGTATCTGTTTATCAATTCACAGAGAGACGGACCGCTTCTACGACGCCGACATTTTCATGGTGAACGAATTAGAGCAAAGCGGCATAGACAACGCGACGCGATCCAGAGAGAACATCTACGAGTACCGAGATGTCCCCGTCAAACGGCCTCACACACCGCAGACGTTAGCTAGAACTGTAAGTCAAACGGCCTCACACACCGCATTAGCTAGAACCGTAAGTCCCACAGCCTCACACACCGCAGACGTTTCCTAGAACCGTAAGTCCAACGGCCTCACACACCGCAGACGTTAGCTAGAACCGTAAGTCCAACGGTCTCACACACCGCAGACGATAACTAGAACCGTAAGTCCAACGGTTTCATACACCGCAGACGTTAGCTAGAACCGTAAGTCCAACGGCCTCTCACACCGCAGACGTTAGCTAGAACCATAAGTCCAATGGCCTCACACACCGCAGACGTTAGCTAGAACCGTAAGTTCACCTATTGCCAACACACAGCGCGAAATGAGAGCATTGACGAACTCGATGGTGTGTGGCTGATGTGATGGTGGGCGGATAGCCGCAGCTGCAGGTTCTATTTCCGCTGCGGGGACAAACGTTTGCATGTTCTGTTGATATTTGTTCCTGATTTGAGTGTTGTGGTGCCATGGTACTCGAGTTCCTGATACCCACGACACAGGAAATCCTAATGTGGGGCCAGGACTATGTGTCTGTTGGGAGTTTTTTGTTAACGCCCACCCCACAATACAGTGAGAATACAATTATTTTCAGGTGATAATATTACGACTATCAAATACTTTACTATTCTCTTAATTCGTTTCGTTGATCGTTTAAAGGTCCTTTCTCGTGAGCGACCGTGGCCGTGAGACGGGTACTGAGTCTTTGATTGAATATAATAAGAATAATTGAACCAGAAAATAACATCAACAATTATTTTTACTTAATTAATATAATTAAATAAATAAATAATGCTGGTCAGTTTTCGCACATGGGAACTACATGAATTAGTATGACGTCAGTCTCTTATCAATCTTAAGTTCCCTACCACTCTATTTATGAAACGTTTCTTAAAAGATGGCTGACTTGCATGCATTTCTTATATGCTGTCCCATTTGTCCCTTATTGTATCTTAGTGCCTTCATCGATTCATATATTTCGCAGATAAGTCAACCCACCACTATGCAGTCATCGCGACCGCCGTCCGAGGCGTCGACCGGCTCCGCTATATCCCTTAAAGACGTCTCTCACGAGCCGCAGCCGATGCCTAGGGCGCGCTCCCGGACGCAAGTAGTACATGGGATACCACAGACCACAGTTTAAATATCAAGAGTGACCCATCTTAAGCCCGGTGCGGACTTTGCTTAAATAGGTATCCTCCTAGAAACTAGATCGAGCTTGCAGAAAGCCCTGTGCTGGGAAATATCTCTTTTGACTCATATGGAAGTCCTAACGGACTCTGAACACAAAAGCTCTGAGTTTTAATCACTTATTCAAAAAACCAACACAATAATATTATAAAGAGGTAAAATTTTTAAGTTTGGATGTAGGAAGTTATCTACGAAACTACTCATAATTATGATTTCAAAAATACTTTCACAAATATTTGGAATGAACCTACAGGCTTGACATAGGCTGTATAATGATTCCGTTTAAATAAAAGGGACTTTCGTGGAGATCAATTTTGTAACGTAAGTCGATGAGAAAACGGTCGAGCGAATTCGTTTCTTACGAACGCTGTCATAAAGGTAAGAGCTACTTTTCAGTAGCTAGTCGCAGATAGTATTATATATGGAATGTTATATAGAGATATTCCATACACCAATCTTGAGTTGGGGTTACATCGAAAGTCTGTGGACTAGTCGCCGATGTGGCGACTTGTCCACAGACTAGGAACATTTGCTCGTCTACCTAACTGTGCAATTTGAATGATACTCCATCACACAACGCTATAGAAGTGGCTTAACACTAGGGTTGGACTTGTCTATATTAAATTAAAATATTGTTTATTTCTGACTACTAATTGATCCATATCGGTTAGTGAGAAAAGAAACAAAAATAATTAGGTACTATGTTAGGTAGACAAAAAAAAGGAAAGGTTAAGGTCAAGGGTATGTCACGTCAATCGTATAAAGAGCATAGATGCCAACTATGAACATTACGTGACTAAAAATCTAGTCACGATATTAATGTTCATATTTACATTTTCTCGTATAGCTGTAGGATCTCTCAATAGAGTGTGCATTGCTTAAATTATGTAACGCAGATGCTATTTCTTTCTTTAATAAATAATTTTTACGTCACTTAAAATATTTGTAGTGATAGTGTTTACGTTCCACCGTTAGTTTAAGTGAAAGCAAATATTCAACGTGTTTGACTCTTAATTTCCACGTTTTAAATAATCATTTCGTGACAATCAACCATTTCTAATCTAAGTTGTAGATTTTCTTTCCATCATTATTTTATTAACAAGTCTTACTTAAAATTACATAATAAATAACTATGCAGCTTTATCGTATATTTTGTGCCTGATTGAGCCATTACCAGTTAGACTGATTTCGTTTATATTGATTCCAGACATTATTATAAGTTATGACTTTGTGTTTAGTTTAAGAAATGTGAATATTTTTTAATCAACGAAAGCTATAAGTATAGTATAGTACACTATTATAGACTAGAAAGTCGTCTCTAGGTTAATTTCGATCAATTGTAGTTACCTCAAAGGTATATTTTTATCATATTTCTGAATTGTTTCTAGAAAATAAAGCTGTACTAAAATTAAAAAATTAATTCACTGCCAATTTACACGCAGATACTTTATTCAATTATTAATGTTGTTTACACTGTACACAAGTTTTCTAAAAAATGTTGTTAAATCTAGTATCACAGCACTATTTTTTTTAAGTAGGTAGGTGACTAATATGATTTAGATAGTTTGTAAGTATACTTGTTTGTGATTGTGAGTTCGTCCAATTGTGCAATTTGTCTATACGATGTGCCTTGAAGGAATTTTGATAAGTACTTATTTACAATACGCATTTTTAATGATGAAATAAACACTGAACTATATTTTTGATCTATTTTACTCCTAGCTTTTATATATACATACATATAGTCACGCCTGTTTCCTGGAGGAGTAGGCAGAGACCAAGGATTTCCACTTGCTACGATCCTGGCATACTTCTTCCGCTTCATTCATCCTCATCAAGTTTTTCATGCAAGCTCGGCGGTTTAGTGTACTTCTGACCTTTCTCTAGAATGTCTCCATTTTGGTCAGAGTACGTTCACCGAGGCCTTCCTCTTCCAACTAGCTTTTATCCAAAATGTTAAAATGCACACCAGAATGCTACAAAGTTGATATACACCCGGCGCAGTGGGCGAAGGCTCGCCTGAGATTCTGCGTCTTAGGTTCGATTCCCGCCGCGGAACAAATGTTTGTATCTGCAAATATTTGTCTCGGGTCTGGGTTTTTCTATGTATAATATATATGTATTGATAGAGGGCGTATTACTTCACGTTATTTTCTAATACACTTATTTAATATCTCTGTCTGTTCAAAAACTGTAATCGTTCAAAATATGAATTAGCTGTAAATCCTCCAAGAATTTCGACAAGGCTGGTAACGATCTCGTGGCCTAGTTGGTATATAGTGCCGCCGAAGTTGGATTTTTGAGATATTACATAAATCATTTTCATTCATTAGTCTCAAATAATGTTCACTTTTAAGTCTTGTCTAAGTTGGTTCTTGAACCAAGACAAAAAAAGGCTTATAAAATTCAAGTTACTTTATTTCAGATTCCATTTACCATACAGTTTCTTTATCTATCGATCACTAGAGCTTTCCAACCAGGGTGTCTAGACAAATACCACTTTCTGTTGGCGTTAACGCCTGCGAAAAGATGAATGGTAATGACATTAGCTGTTGAAATGTCACGTGACTGCTGCTAAGTTTTCCCTTGACAAATTTAGCGTGAAAAAAAAAACTAAGCGTGAGGTATTTGTCTATGACACCCTGAGGCTCTATGCCGAGTTACAGATACGTTAAAATCTTGTCGATACGGTCACCCGTTTAGACATGTTATATAGCATAGACCCTCTGATCAGGATGAAGAGAAAGGGCCAGTGACATAAAAGCATGTTATATAGCATAGACCCTCTGATCAGGATGAAGGGAAAGGGCCAGTTACATGAAAGTATGTTATATAGCATAGACCCCCTGATCAGGATGAAGGGAAAAGGTCAGTTTCATGAAAGCATGTTATATAGCATAGACCCCTGATCAGGATGAAGAGAAAGGGCCAGTTACATGAAAGCATGTTATATAGCATAGACCCTCTGATCAGGATGAAGAGAATGGGCCAGTTACATGAAAGCATGTTATATAGCATAGACCCTCTGATCAGGATGAAGAGAAAGGGCCAATAACATGAAAGCATGTTATATAGCATAGACTCTCTGATCAGGATGAAGGGAAAGAGCCAGTTACATGAAAGTATGTTATATAGCATAGACTCTCTGATCAGGATGAAGGGAAAGAGCCAGTTACATGAAAGCATGTTATATAGCATAGACTCTCTGATCAGGATGAAGAGAAAGGGCCAGTTACATGAAAGCATGTTATATAGCATAGACTCTCTGATCAGGATGAAGGGAAAGAGCCAGTTACATGTAAGCATGTTATATAGCATAGACTCTCTGATCAGGATGGGCCAGTTACATGGGATTGTGTCAATTGTCACACCGGCAGACCTCGGGCAGCGTAGCGGCAGTATACTTGCCCATACACACTGGGCCGCACACTTGGCGAGCTTCAACGCTGCCCAGGGGTAGCAGTCGCCCCGGGTTTATAGTCAAATCTACTACGTAGTTAGCGCGGAGTAATCCTGCGGGGTATTTCTCTTCGTTTTGTTCCAGTTCCTCCTGAAACATAAAGCTTTACATTTTTTTTCTTAAAATCATCTACTTAAGGTATTTTACACAAATTATAAAGTACACCTTCGGCCACTTCAAAATCCGACTAATATTATAAACGTGAAAGTTTGCGAGGATGGATGTTTGTTTCTCTGCCACGCAAAAAAACTAATGAAGGGATTTTTATGAAACTAATATATAGCAAAACATCAGAATAACACATAGGCTATTTTTTAATCCGGATACCACGCGGGCGAAGCCGTAGGCAGAAGCTATTCAGGCACCGCTGATCATCAGGGACCGTTCATCAAAATACGTTCAGTAGTTTTTGCGTGAAAGAGTAACAAACATCCATCCTCACATACTTTTACGTTTATAATATTAGTAGGATGTCACAATATTAGTTCGATTCCCGCTTCCGGACAAATGTTTGCATGTTATGCAGATATTTGTTCCGGGTTAGGTGTTGTGGTGTCATGGTACTCGTAGTTCCACGACCCAGGAAATCCTAGTGTGAGATCAGGGCTCCATCTTTGATCTCAAACTTGATGGCAAAAGTGTGAATCGAGAAACAATGAGAAAACTAACATCCCGTTGTCTCCCACCAGGGAATAACTTATCGAGATCGGAGGGGCATTGGGAATAACCAGTAATTCCAGTTACCGGATCGAGATCGGAGGGGCATTGGGAATAACCAGTAATTCCATTTACCAGATCGAGATCGGAGGGGCATTGGGAATAACCAGTAATTCCAGTTACCGGATCGAGCTCTGGCACGGCGACCTGGCACCACGCGTGCGCGCTGGACGCGCGGTGCAGGGAGCACGGCAGCCCGACGCGATCCGCGAGGGCTTTGTAGAGGAGGGCCCGCTCCAGGGCTCCGCCGCAGCGGATCCAGCCGAGCCCTACCACTGGCGAATTGAGGTCCGTCTGCAAAATTGTAAAAATCAGCCCAAAACATGGATTAATCGTTCTTTGACGACCTCTGCGGCGCAGTGGGTGAAGGCCCGCCTGAGACGTAAAAGGTAGCGGGTACCATCAAGTCTGCGATATGCAAGTTCACGCTGGGCATGGAGCAGTCACGCTCTTGCGTGAGTCCACACCGGTTCTTACCATCAAGTCTGCGATATGCAAGTTCCAGCTGGGCATGGAGCAGTCCCGCTCTTGCGTGAGTCCACACAGGTTCTTACCATCAAGTCTGCGATATGCAAGTTCACGCTGGGCATGGAGCAGTCCCTCTCTTGCGTGAGTCCACTCATCTGCTGCGCCACGAACTCAGCGAGCAGGTGTGCGCGCTCCTTTAGTGACGACGACACTTCTTGGCATTTGTCGCGATACCTCACTTCGTAGTGAGCGTTTTCTATTTCGAAGTAATGAAGCGATTTCGCACTGAAAAGATAGGTTATAATGATAATAAAGCTGGACATTTTCACACCAGCATCATCTGAGTAAGTAGAGCTTGTGTTATGGGAATCGTATTGTTTGCAGATGACACGTCACTTTTATTTAGATTAAAGCAACGACTAAACCGATTTTGACCATTTAAACAATGAAATGTCTAAGGTTGTAAAACGGTTCAATGTAAACAAACTTTTACTAAATGAAAAGAAAACAACTACTACCCAAGTGAGACTACCTAATGAACAAACTCAAAGATGAAGAGTTGGCTCTTGTGGACACCACCGTATTCTTAGGTATCACCACAGATAATAAGCTTTCAATGGGGGTCTTCACATTGATAAGTTATTGAAGAAACTTATATGAATAATCTTATCGAACTCAATATTCAGCTTTTTTTTATGACGGATTGTCATAAATAAAAGCTAAACAATATACTAACGGGTCCCCGAACCAGATCCTGAGCTTGAGCAGATAAGAGCGCAGATTCACGTCATCAGGCACGGGCGGAAAACGCATTCTGCCGGACGGAGACACGTTCAATTTCGAACCGGACTCCGTGTCTGTACAAATCATTCTCAATCGGTTTATACTCAAACATCGAGCAGTTAACCCCGAGAGGCGTCATATTGAACCACACTGTTCTATAAACACATCAGTTTTTTTAGAACTAATGTTGGCAAACGCGACATTGTCAATGTAATTGCGTCATGTTGCGTGCTGTGCTCTGATTGGTTGAAACTACAGTTTCGACCAATCAGAGCACAGCAGGCGTGGCGGTACTCGCTCGACAGTTGACAGAATTGTTTCCTAGCAAATTATGAAACATTGCGTCTTTACTGATGTATTTAATTTTATGCACGAATCCAATAATCAAATTTATTAAACAGTCTTATTTATTATACGAATTAAGTAAAAAATATTAAATAATTATTAAAGATAATTAATGATTAAACGAACTTACCTGTAAGTGAAGTTCTATCATAATTATACGAAGGCTTCGTCCGAATATATTAGCAAATAGATAAACACTTGTGCATAGCAATTTTCTGATCGCTGAATAATTATTAAAGATAATTAGATAAACAAAGATATCAATAAGATAAACTTATAAAGTAGCGTATTAAAGATTTTAAAAACAAAAAACAACTTAGAAACACGTTATTGTTGTGGTACCATGGTAAGTACTCGTAGTTTCTGATACCCACGACACAAGACATCTTACTCATACTCATACTCATACTCATTTATTTTTAACCATGGGAACATAGAATACACTTGGTTACGTCGAAAACTTACTTCTTAGAATGGTGCTAGAAACTTAATGTAGGATCAGGACTATGGTGTTTATTTATTGAAACTTACACGGCGATCTGATATCCAGCCCGGAGGCGACGTCGAACGGCGGCTGATGGAACATAGCGACGTAGGTAGGGTATTTGAAAGGCGGCCGTTGAGCCATCACCTCCGCTATACTAGAAAACGTGCTGCCCAGACGCTTCTGCACATAGAATCCTTCCTGAGAGAAGAAAATAAGTTATAATTAGAAACCGGTGCTCTGAAAGGATGCATCGCGAATCGCAGAATACTTCAAAGTCAAAGTCAAAGTCAAAATTCATTTATCCCTTTGAAACGTCTGTTTTATCTATTGCCTGTTCCTCCGCAACCAAGCCAGGAAAGAAAGACAAGAAAACAAGGCTGGTTATTCTTTTTAATGATCCTTTTACAAAACAATAGGTTTCTTCTTATTGTCCAGCATTATTTGTATTACTGGAATTATACCGAACTATGTCTTCTTGAACAAATAAACTTTATCCTCTCTCATCATGATCTGTAAGTTAATTTTGACTAAAACGAATAAAGGTAATTTTACAATATAAAAATAAAACCTGGGAAAATGGATGGTAAAAGAACTCGTGGTCGTTCACCTAGCCGCTGATCTAATCAAATCAAGGCTCTCACTAGTCCCTATCACCGTCGCCTTGAGACAAAAGAACGGCATGGAAACATCGTCATTTCGTCAACAAAAATCAAGGCTCTCACTGGTCCCTATCACCGTCGCCTTGAGACAAAAGAACGGCATGGAAACAGCGTCATTTCGTCAACAAAAATCAAGGCTCTCACTGGTCCCTATCACCGTTGCCTTGAGACAATAGAACGGCATGGAAACAGCGTCATTTCGCCAACAAAAATCAAGGCCCTTCCTGGTCCCTATCACTGTCGCCTTGAGACAATAGAACGGCATGGAAACAGCGTCATTTCGCCAACAAAAATCAAGGCCCTCCCTGGTCCCTATCACTGTCGCCTTGAGACAATAGAACGGCATGGAAACAGCGTCATTTCGCCAACAAAAATCAAGACCCTCCCTGGTCCCTATCACTGTCGCCTTGAGACAATAGAACGGCATGGAAACAGCGTCATTGCGTTAACAAAAATCAAGGCTCTCACTGATTCCTATCACCGTCGCCTTGAGACAAAAGAACGGCATGGAAACATCGTCATTTCGTCAACAAAAATCAAGGCTCTCACTGGTCCCTATCACCGTCGCCTTGAGACAAAAGAACGGCATGGAAACAGCGTCATTTCGTCAACAAAAATCAAGGCTCTCACTGGTCCCTATCACCGTTGCCTTGAGACAATAGAACGGCATGGAAACAGCGTCATTTCGCCAACAAAAATCAAGGCCCTTCCTGGTCCCTATCACTGTCGCCTTGAGACAATAGAACGGCATGGAAACAGCGTCATTTCGCCAACAAAAATCAAGGCCCTCCCTGGTCCCTATCACTGTCGCCTTGAGACAATAGAACGGCATGGAAACAGCGTCATTTCGCCAACAAAAATCAAGACCCTCCCTGGTCCCTATCACTGTCGCCTTGAGACAATAGAACGGCATGGAAACAGCGTCATTGCGTTAACAAAAATCAAGGCTCTCACTGATTCCTATCACCGTCGCTTTGAGACAATAGAACGGCATGGAAACAGCGTCATTTCGTCAACAAAAATCAAGGCTCTCACTGGTCCCTATCACTGTCGCCTTGAGACAATAGAACGGCATGGAAACAGCGTCATTGCGTCAACAAAAATCAAGGCTCTCACTGGTCCCTATCACCGTTGCCTTGAGACAATAGAACGGCATGGAAACAGCGTCATTTCGCCAACAAAAATCAAGGCCCTTCCTGGTCCCTATCACTGTCGCCTTGAGACAATAGAACGGCATGGAAACAGCGTCATTTCATCAACAAACCACGACCTTCACAAATGAAGAGTGCGACAAAGAAGAGATACTCCCCACTTAGAACATTAACATTTAAAATTTGAAAGTGAATTTACGCTGATTCTTCGCGCGCGACCAATCCTAGCAGAATCAGGCAACAAACTCTGCTTGGTTATTTTTTTGATGATCCTACATTCAGCTTTAGTGTGGTGCCAATCGAAAAACTCATATTATGGCTCGTTCGCACTAGCGCTTTTTTGCTGAACTTGCGTTATTTTTAACGTTTGAGGCCGAAAGCTTGTTTTTCACTTTAGTTATATTAAAAAAATGTGGGGAATACAGGCTTGCACACCACTGCATCAGGATGTGTATGACTATTTTACAGCACATTTTACTGTTACGTGTGTCGTATAAAATATAATTTGAAATTATTATTCTACTGTATTGAGGTATTGTCAAATTATAATTACGAACTAAAACTAAAATAAATAATGTTTTTGTCAAGTCACAATCAACATACACTAAATAAATTATTTTCATGTCAAATCACAATTAATATACACTAAAGAAAAAAAAAAATCTTAGGGTATATTAATTGTTTAATGTTAAATGTTAAATTATGGCTTATAATTAATGCTGAAATAAAAAGTTTTGAATTGAAAGAAATTATGTTCATGTCAAGTCACAATCAACATACACTAAATAAATTATGTTCATGTCAAGTCAAATGCCCTCACAAAAGTGGGGCATACCAGTCGTGAGTTCTTTATATGTTTTGTAAACTCTGTGGTTCCGTATAGGGGTTCCTTTTGACAGCTCACCTGTGTAAAATCGTTGATATCCAATCGGCCAGTGTAAGCAAATTTGGCGGATGGATGGTGTCGGAATATAGCCTCCAGAGCCGGCTCCCACGCACCTACCACGTACCTAGCTTGCTTATTCTCCACCATGCTGGGAATACATTAAACTATATAATATCCGGCGGAGGGCATAGGCATACCATCACACAGGTCTTTACCTAGTTTAGATACCTATGTTGTACCAATCAGGAATATTATTAACAGTACCAAAACTGTTGAACAATCCTACTAATATTATAAACGCGAAAGTTTGTGAGGATGGATGTTTGTTACTCTTACACACAAAAACTACTGAACGGATTTTGATGAAACTTTACAGTAATATAGCTTATACATCAGAATAACTAATACATACCTAATACCGGCAGAAAACTAATCAAAACACGACTGAAGTTGGCGGCGTGTTTCGCACCGGTGTCGAGTAATGACGTATGCGCAATCTTATCGCCCGTGCGATCTTACACCACCCTGCCCTAGGCTACTTTTTATCCAGGTACCACACGGGCGAACCCGGGGGTAGAAGCTAGTTTGATCTATTTGTGACGTCTGTTATCGTATAATCTTTATACATATGTAGTTCCCGTAACACAAGCTTTGCTTACTTTGGGGCTAGATGATGCTGTGAGAAAAAATGACCAGCAATATTGATTGATCTAATAGGTATTAAATAATACCGTTGGATTGGTTACCATTGGATTCTCCCTAAATTATTTCCTAAGCAGGGATTTTTTCATAAAATTAATAGGGGACCACCGTTAAAATACATACAGACTACCCTTTAAAAAATAATAATTAAAATCGTTTTACAATAGGCACTCCTTAGAACTGCCTCCCTTTTTGAAGTCAATTGATAAAGTAGACCAATTGAAAACCACCTCCTTTTTGAAGTCAATTGATAAAGCAGACGAATTGAAAACCACCTCCTTTTTGAAGTCAATTGATAAAGCAGATGAATTGAGAACCGCCTCCTTTTTGAAGTCAATTGATAAAGCAGACAAATTGAAAACCACCTCCTTTTTGAAGTCAATTGATAAAGCAGACCAATTGAAAACCACCTCCTTTTTGAAATCAATTGATAAAGCAGACGAATTGAGAACCGCCTCCTTCTTAAGTCAATTCATACAGCAGACGAATTAAAAACGCCTCCTTTGTTGAAATAAATTGCTAAAACAGACTAATTGAGACTCCTTTTCGTTGAAGTCGTTTGAAAGCTCTTACTAATGTATGGTCCCGAGTTCTAGGTAAGCGTTTGCGCCATCTTCTGTGACACTGGTCGCGATCAGCGTGCAGAGCGCTGTGCGAAGCCCGATGTGTTCAATACTCATGTTGTTCGATACTACCTGAAAATTATATATATTACAACCTACACAACCTTTTACATAGAAATGCAATATTCATTGCATTTCTATGTAAAAGCGGTCACAAGCGGTAACGAGGGATCAGTGATCAGGAGTCGGAAATAACAATATACTTGCTGTTGCCATTAAAATTTGTAGACTCCACAAAGTTGTCCAAAAAACCTGGCAGCGAGCCAGGAAAGAAAGGCAAGAAATAAGGATATTCATTCTTTTGAATGTTCCTTTTATAAAACAATAAAATTACAATAATTTAAAATTAACTTTATAAATAATATTAGACTTTTTTTTTATAATGAAAATAAAATTAATTTAACAAAAAAATGGTCTAATTCACGTTTCAGAGTGATCCTTGTGATTTGAATAAATTAATGAATTTCGACTTGACTTGTCTTATATATATTTTTGAACCTAGAATTAGGCTTTTACAGAAAATACAAATAAAACAGCTAGCTATCTAAAGACCGTTGCAAGCGATCTATAGATAGTTCGACCGATCCAAATCACTACTAGACAGGAGCATTCCGAAAATGCAGGCAGTATTGCCACACTGAATGGCAATGCTAATGCGTTGACCCAGATAAGAGCTAGCTCTCTGGTCGCGCGTCACCTCGACCTTAGAATATAAATTCTAGGTTTGGTATCATTTAACGATGATATTACTAGGACTATATCAAATAAGTTTATTTAAGTTAGTTAAGTTTATTCATACAAATGAATTTGTAAATATTATGAGAAATAAATGTAACTTAAACCTGATATCACGTAATTTCCTATTTCGTTGACAGTTCAAAGATCCTCATAAGACACTTTATCCTATGATAAAGTGATGAGGAATGAACTATGGTCGGTACTGTCAATGTATGGAGTGGACAGCAACCTAATTCGAGCTCTGAAGTCTATCTATGAAGATTCCAGTGCTTGCGTAAGGATAAACGGGTCATACACTGAATGGTTTAGCATCCAAAAGGGTGTTAGACAGGGATGTGTAGCGTCACCGTGGCTGTTTAATCTATTCATGGACAGTTGTTTGAAAGATTTGAAAGAAAGTGAATGTGGATTAAGAATGAATGAGTTACTCGTCAAATGTCTTCTTTACGCCGATGATCAGGTTATACTTGCGTCATCGGTGGATGAGTTACAAGAGATGGTAACAATTATGTATGAAGCGTTTGAAAGAAAAGGGATGAAAGTTAATGTGAGTAAGACGAAAGTAATGGTTTTTGATAAAGATGAATGTATGAATGCATGTGATATTGTGATCGGCGGAGAGAGAGTGGAACAAGTAAAAGAATTTGTATATCTGGGGACTTTGTTTACTAGAGATGGAAAGCATGAGAAAGATATTGAAAGGAGAGTGAATGCTGGAAATCAAGTGAATGGGGCACTTCACTCCTTCATGAGCAGCCGGCAATTGTCTGAGACGGCACGACTAGCCGTGCATAAAGGAGTGTTAGTGCCGACATTAATGTATGGAAGTGAAAGTTGGGTATGGCAGAAGAAACATCAAAGTCGAGTGAATGCAGTGGAGATGAGAGCTTTGAGAAGTATGTGTGGTGTAACTTTGAGTGATAGAGTGAGGAACAGCGTGCTAAGAGAGCAGTGTGGAGTGAATGAAGATGTAGTAACGAGAGTTGAGAAAGGTATGTTGAGATGGTTTGGGCATATAGAAAGGATGGACGAAAGTAGATTAACAAAACAAGTATACAAGGCGAGCGTGAATGGGATAGTTGGTAGAGGAAGGCCTCGGCGAACGTACTCTGACCAAATTGGAGACATTTTAGAGAAAGGCCAGGTCAGAAGTACACTAAACCGCCGAGCCTGTATGAATAATGTGATGAGGATGAATGAAGCGAAAGAGGTATGCCAAGACCGTAGCAAGTGGAAATCCTTGGTCTCTGCCTACCCCTCCGGGAAACAGGCGTGAATATATGTATGTATGTATGTATTTATAGATTTACCTGAGTACTGGGCAAATTAGTGAACCCATTTATAGATTTGCCTGAGTACTGGACAAATTTGTGAACCCATTTATAGATTTGCCTGAATACTGGACAAATTTGTGAATCCATTTATAGATTTGCCTGAGTACTCGACAAATTTGTGAACCCATTTCTAGATTTGCCTGAGTACTGGGCAAACTTGTGAACCCCATTTATAGATTTGCCTGAGTACTGGGCATTTTCCCTGATGTTGGGGAACCGAATTTGGAAAGTATGAAAACTAACTTCTTCCCCTTTGCGCGCGGTGAAGAGATCCTTCGCGATGTCATCCGCCATGAGGCCGGATAGCACTGTGCACGTCATTATCTTGAGGCTTATGTCGATGCGCTGGAATTTAGACAAATCGAGGAGTCATTGGCCGCGATTCTGTAGTACACTAACTAACCTAAATTTAAACTGTCGCTTTCTTTTACTGATAGTGCAAGCAAGAAAGAGTTACCCGGATAAAAAGAAGCCTATGTATGATTCTGATGTATAAGCTATATTACTATAAAGTTTCATCAAAATCCGTTCAGTAGTTTTTGCGTGAAAGAGTAACAAACATCCAACCTCACAAACTTTCACGTTTATAAGAGTAATAGGTTTTTTTTTTTATAATCTTACCGTCATAATGTTAATGAGTTCTTGCATGAACTCTGCATTGAGCATGGCGCGTGTGCTCACGTGATAGTTCTGCAGGTTAATGTAGCACTGCACGGCCAATCTCTGAGCCTCGATCGGATTGTCTTTGACTGAAAACAGACACCGAGTAGAGATATGCTGGCGAAGAAAACTAAACTTGCTTAGGAAATGCACGAAAGGTAGTAAGCGACAGGGTACTTATTTTGAAATTGTAACCCCCTCTTTTAACACATACTTATCTGCAAGTGCCTCGTATCAAAGATCGCGGGATCGTTTATCTATCGATTGATAAAGGGAGTTGTGCTAACGATTTCGATATAGTGCCGATTAGTGGCATTTAATCGATTTTAAATGTCAAAATTTGTCGGTCGGTAAACCGGTCCTCGCACATCCGTCCGGGGCGGGGTGATCACACTAACTCATGGCTATCGAGATGATACTCCCACGAGGACAGGGCTACTAGAACACTGCTGTCATCAATCTAAGAGTCTATTCTCCGCTATTACAAGAAATGGGCTGTCTAGAGTCATGATAGAAGGGAATAATGCATAAAACACCCAAATACGGAACGTCAGATTTTAGTTCCCTCTTACAGTTAGAATTTGAAACTCGGGTGGTACTATGCGGGAACTTACATTTCTTGTTGATATTCCTCAAGGAAGCGAAGGTCTTCGGTTCTACGAGACTGAAGGCCGCCTTCGGGATGATTCGGCAAAGTTCGGCTAACGCCCGCAGGGAATTCATCCGTATGTAGAACCAGGCTGCTGCGTCGTCGCCGAGTATCGCTGAAATTCAGGAGAGAAAAGCTTCACAATCGTCAATTTACAACTCGGGCGGAGTTCGGAACTCGCGATAAAAATAAAAATCTTTTGTAAAAAATAAATCTTTTGTTAAAAATTAAAGTTGTGAGGATGGATGATTGTTATTATTTCACGCAAAAACTGCTAAACGGATTTTGATGAAACTTTACAGTAATATAGCTTATACATCAGAATAACACATATGCTACTTTTTATCCGGGTACCACGCGGGCGAAGTCGTGGGCAGAGACTAGTATTTGTATAAAAAAGTACCACTTTATATTTGAGTAAGTTGGCAACCGGTGGGAGAACTAACACGATGAGTTTTGTGAATGAGAGTGGGGTCGGAACCATAACATTGAATCAAGTAATCCAAAATTTCTGGAGTAGGTATAGAATTTTGAATTTCTCGTTCATTAATATGTTCTTTGATAAATAACATGAAAAAGTTTTTTTTTAACCTATACATCAGTTTTGCCTAGTTTTTATATTATTACTTATAATGAGTAAATATAAAATAATGTAAAAATAAAAAAAACAACTGGATTTTCGTTTTTTTTTTAAACTAAAGTCAAAGTCAAATTCATTTATTCAATAAAATCACAAGGATCACTTTGAAACGTCATTGCCTGTTCCTCCGCGACCAAACCAGGAAAGAAAGGCAAGAAAACTAAAGTGGCAAACATGAATACAACCGACAGACGAACATCAGAAACATGAATACACACGCGCGTTGCGGACCCTGAGACACAAGGAGCTCTACTACCTCTAAAATAACATAAACCAGGAACCCTAAAAAAATCTAACCGCAAAGAGCCTCAATGATATTAGTATCGGACATGCGCACGGCAGCGGGCAGCAGTTTGGTCATGTTCGCGACGCCCATTGCCGCATCTGCTAACAATTCCACATTCGAGCTCAGGAGTTGATGGCAGAAGACCAGGTCGGTGCTGGTCTCGAAAAGAGCCTGAAAGGAGAATGTATTGAACAACCTAAGTATACTTTGAAGGAACTCATGAAGTAAAGTAGAGACAACTGAGTCAAATTCTATGACATTTTCTTAATATCTTTCCTGACCAGGGTGTCTAGACAAATACAATTTTCTGGAAATTACATTTGCTGCGGAAATGTCACGTGACATTTCCATACAATTTTATCTTAACATCAACAGAAAATGGTATTTGTCTAGACACCCTGGGGGGCTAGGCTAATACCACTTTCTGTTGTCGTTAACGCCTGCGGAAAGATTGAATTGTATGGAAATGACATTAGCTGTGGAAATGTCACGTGACTGCTGCCAAGTTTTACCTTGAAAAAATTTGCGTTAGCGTGAAAGGAAAAGTGAGCGTGACTTATTTGTCTAGACTCCCAGGAGATCTATTCCTTTGTTGGCTACCAAAAAAAACTAATAGGTAATTTCTACGGGCGGGTACATTGGTGGAGATTTCCTGAATGAACCATTGGGGTACCTTTTTCTTGGGCGTCAGCGTATTCACGTTTCTCTTACTAGAAGTGAAGTGAAGTGAAGTGAAGGACTTCATGGCCGGCAGCGCCATCTCGAGGTACTTAATGCAAGTGAGTCATCGACCAGTCTATACTCACGTCTCTCCCATTAGAAGTGAAGGACATCTTCGTGAGCACAGCCAGGCAGTGCGGCTTCATGGCCGGCAGCGCCATCTCGAGGTACGCGAGCAGGCGGAGGATGCAGCCCGACTGGTACAAGTGAGACGCGTTCTCTTCAGTTTCCACGTAGTTGCGCAGCACGCCCAGGACTTGTGTGTGGACGTCGCGGAACTCGTAGGACTGTGGAACAGATATTATAACAGATTATTTTAGCCATGATAAAGCGTAATGTTAGAAAACGCAGGTGCAAAAATACAATGTTTTGACGTTCCTCCGACTAGCCCCGGCTTGGTAGTGAGCTAGAGATAAGTGTATTTGTTTTGCATTCTGCATAGCATTAAGGACTTCCGGAAAAATCTAATAATCTCTACCAGTGGGGAGACACGGTGGGGATTTCTGGCACACTATACGGACTGGATCAGGTCACAGACCTTATTCAGAGTGACCAAGAAAGAACCAGTGACAAGTCGAATGAACTTGTAACACCCACCTCTAAAATGTCACACAGATCCAGCACGCCAGTAGAAGCTCTGAAAGTCTTCTGCACCACCTGGTCTTTATACCGGCATATTAATTGATCCACAGTCCTCAAAGCGGCGTGTTGGATGGCGAGATACTTGCTCTGCATCAGCGCCAGGAGGGAAGGCCAGCTGAACTGCTGGTTCTTGGTCACTTCGGCCGCGCAGATTGGGTCATCAAGGAGGTTACTTAGGGTCTGAAGGCAACGTTTAGTGAATTAGATATGCCAATCACCATTTCTTTGACTTTCGGGTCGGCACAACATTTTTTCTACTTCTATTCCCCTTTATCAGACGCCAACTCAGTACTCGCTCCTACCTTACACGTATCATCGTTCATAATTAATCCACTTTTTCTTCGGTTGGTCTCTGCTCATATATCCATCTACATCAATGTTCAATACTCTTCTAGATATAAGGCATTATTCCTTCACCATGTCCATACCACGCTTACTTTACTACTCAGCTTAAACAATGCCAAAACTTACTCTCAATATATTTGTGGTAAAGGCCCGGAGACCAGTGTCGCTTTCATAAAACCAAATATTCGATGATATGTGGCATCCTGTATCCACATTCACCAATCTAAATTAATCCATGTGATTAGTTTACTCTAGTCTCCGCATTAGAAACATTAAACACTGCTGATAATGATAGGGAATAGAATTAGGTTCACACACACAAAACTAAACTAGCGTGTGTTAAGATTCGCGAGGAAGTATGGTTTCACCTGAAGACAGTTCTTTTGAACATCAGGATCCAAACTATTCTTCATTCTAGAGAATAAGCTGCTCAGGATATTAGCAGAGACCAGCTGTTCACAGCCAAGAGGTTCTCTGGTCAGCTCTGATAGGACTAGTGATGCAAATTCTAGGACAAACACGTCTTCTATCTGTGAAAAGGCAGATAATCAAAATAATTATGAAGAATATGAACCACGTCAGTGTACCTAAACGTTTCAGATGTCGTCATAAAAATAAGTACCTTCACCAACATAAAAGCTATTTTTCTCAGATTCTGCGAGTTTACCAGCACTTGCTCAGGACCTCTCGGCAACTGACAGAGTTGAGCCAGAGCCTTCAGTGCAAAGCGTCTGATGTTCAGCTCATTGTGTTCCACGTGTGGTAGGATGAAGCGGATAGCGTCCAAGTTGAATAAGACAAAGCGGTTCATCATGTCTTGAGCGGAGAATTTTGTGATGGCTCGCAAAGTCTGAAGAGTAAAGTGTGTCTATAAAATCGAATGGTTTAGGCTTGCTTAAAATTTATTTCATTAATGATTTTGGTTTCATCCGCTGTCGGCAAAACTGATTACAAAAAGTCTCTTCTGACTGAAATTTCACCGTAAAATTAAATAATTTCAATTTGTAATTCTAACTCGGGACACATAAATGCTGCGAGGCGACAAAATGATCAAGTAGAAATAGGTTGCATCTTATATGCAGCGGTTACCTGGCATAATATTTCAGGTTCAGTCGATTCGAGTAATAGAATCGAGGTGTGTGCACTCTCCGGAGTTATGTTATACGGGTGGAAGGTCAGATCCTTTTTGTCTGCTGATCGGTTGTCCCGGTCTTTTTGCAAGGGTTTCGCCATGGTACCAGATATGTTTTTATTGTGTGTGTAAGAATAAGAGAAAAGTACAAATAATAACAATGTTGTTATTTTCGATGTTGTTGTTTATTGTTTTGACAATTCTTTAATTCTATGGTCAGCATTTGTCAAATTATTATTCAAGAAGTTCTTATTCGAACTTTAAACAAAACTTCAGACTACTTTAAGTCACGAGCCGCCGTGAATTGTCAGTTGTCAGACGAATCTACAATCTTGTGATGCTGTTATATTTTTAAGTTTTTATCTTTATGTATAGGAGGAATATATTCGTACGATTCATAGGGAGTGTAGCCAGGAAGTTTAGGACAGTACAGGAGGTATGGGTACTCCCGTGGTGGGGAGATGGGAGACTGACAGCTGTTCCGCTCTGGGCGGTGGACACTCTGGTGCTGATAGCCAAGCTCTGCTCGACGTGCACCATGGCGGCTGTAAGGGTTCTTATACCACCGGTCATGAAGAGCATGCATGGAGAGACTGTTTTGGCAAGTTGAATCTTTCATTTATTGTACCTCTACTTACTCGAGACACATTGTGTTAAGTTAGTGACAGTTGCGGTTTACTGACACCTTTTTGAAAATAAATCCATTTCCGCCTCGCACCGCAGTTCTTTCATGCCCAACAATTCCAAGATCATTCCCATCAGACCGACGGTTACAGAGGAGACATTAAATTTTTTCCACTAATTTTGTAAACAAAAGTAGCATCTTCTTGACTTAGGTATTCACCAACTGCTTTTGATCAAGCCTAGATTTTTCATAATCCTCTCGAGCGCGAGAATAGCTAAAAAAGAACATCTTAATTTCCAGATAACAGGAGCAGGCCATGGTATAGGGCGCGAACTAGCCGTACAGTTTGCAGAACTAGGAGCCACCGTCATCTGCTGGGACAACGACGCAAGGCGGAACAATACTGTTGTTGAGGAGATACGCAAAAAAGATGGAGAGGTTTGCAAACAAGTTAAAATTTATTTCAAAATAAGAAGAGCCGTCAGAATTAACCAAATCTGGCCGAATGGGAGAGTGGGGGAATTCACACTCTTATGCATATATGATTATCTTTTATCATCCATTCTCAGTGTCTAAATGCCGAAACCATCCGAACAAATAAATGCAGTCTTTGTTGAAAGAAAACGTTACTATTAGTAACGTTTTCTTTCTCTGGTGTTTTACAGTTTTGTGCTTTCAGTGTTACGGTTTTACAATCGACGTGACAGCGCGGGATCAGGTAACTGCACTATCCCTTTGCATCCGAAGACAGCTATCTGAAGTATCGATGGTTATCAGCAACGCAGGCGCCATGACATGTGCACCGATCAGCCACATTCGACCAGAGGCTATTGCAAAGCTGATTGAGGTCAACTTGCTGTCACATTTTTGGGTAAGAAACGAAGGGTGCGGGCAGCATAACGGAGCGCTCGTCATGCATTTTTCGAGATTTTCCACAGTTCTGAAGCTTATACAGAACTGTAGTGGTAGCCAGTAGTGATTAGAAACTGACTGATAGATGGTTGGCTAAGTTATGTGTTAAGAAGTATGGTATACTAGCCTCAAAGTTGTTCTGTTTTAGATAATTCAAGCATTCCTGCCGAGTATGATTGAAAGACGACATGGACACATCGTGGCTATCAATTCAAGCGCTGGTTTGATGCCGTGCGCCGATATGATACCGTATTGCGCGGCTAAGTTTGGACTAAAAGGTAATTTTAAAAATTTTCTATTTTACGGCCTGTGAAACCGGGACACAACCGGAACTTGATTGACTAAAAGATAGCAGGAGATGGACAGTGGTCATAGGAAGTGATGGCACTCGAAAATATTCTTTTTTTTTAGGGTTAATGGACTCAATAACCGAAGAGCTGCGACTGGACACATGGACAAAGAACATCAATATAACATCAGTTTATCTTGGAACGGTGTCCACTGGGCTTTACCCGCCGCCGACGCATCGCTTCACCTCGTTGTATTCAGAGGTTACGGCCAAGGACGCTGCAAGGATTATGATTGAAGGTATTTGCTACCTACTGGTAGATTACAACTTGTAGTGCACCTTCTTGGCGTATATCATACCAAAATAAGGCTATTTCCATCCTTTCCACTCTCTCCCCATATTCATATTGTACAAACGGGAATTTTCACGTACTGCACTATCGGTGAAGTGTGAGTGGTTGTGACTTTCTCCTTCCGCACGGCGCGACGCGGAAGGAGAAAGTCGCAACCACTCACCCTGATGAAGACTCTTGGAATGAGCCGTAACTTAGTCGGTGCCTTCATCGATAGTGCAGTACGTGAAAATTCTCTTTTGTACAATATGAATAGTCAAGTTCACGATAGTTTTTGGAATAAAACTCTCCCCATATGTTGGGAAAAAGCGGGGGGTGGGGAAAGTGCGTGAGATGTGAAAAATCCAAAAACATATGGTCTTTCTCCTCACTTGGAGTTCCCATATTCTCCACTAGTGAGGAGGATGGAAAAAACCCATAGATGGGTAGCACTGTAAGGATCACTCTTTGCTTCAGATTAAAAAAAAATATATTAAAATATATTTTGCCTCTTCCAGGCATTCGCAAGAACCACAAGACAATCTGCATACCATCTTTCATGAAATATCTGATTGAGCTCAGCAACCTTATGCCTTACAGAATAAGGATCATATTGACAGACTTTTTTAACTTTGGCCATAGAGGGTGGTTTTGTTTTTGTTGAATGCAAAATTCTGGTCAACTTTTGATGTGTTTACTGATTTGTAGAAACAGAGTAGTCTTATAATTGATATTTTAAGATTTATTAGTTTAGGTGTTGTTTTGAATTCATTAAATCAAAGCAATAAATATTTTTTCATTCTTTAATCTTCATCTTCAACCCAATATTTAGAACTTATTCTACCTATCTTATTACCCTAATATCACGTTTATAATATACCAATACATTTATAAATGTCAAAGTTTGGATGAAAGCTAATAATTTCTGTAATGACTGGACTAATTTGGATGAAATTTGGAACAGATAATTTGTGACCGAGAATAACACAGGTCACTTATTATTCGGTCGCCACAGGGCGAAGCCTTGAGCAGTAGCTAGTCTAAAATAAAATCGTTACATAACTCACCAACTGACTGACAATCAAAGCACATCTTCAACCATGTTTTAGCATGCGGGGACACTAAGAGATGATTTTCCCAAAATCATTTTAAGAATTTCCATCGTTTTCGATGTACAGCTTGTATATGGATTGGTAGTTCACAGAGCACACAGTTGCAGTGTTCCATTAATTGTCTAAAGCTCACTTACCAGACTAGTTAGGAAACATTAATCCTTCCAAGCACTACTTAGCACTAGATAACTTTGAATCTTGAAGTTTACAAGCAGGTGTGGCCTTGTACTTCATATGTCTTTACATTATTTCCACACCGATCACACATAACCACATCATTATGTATCAAAACATGTGCCTCTTTCTCTTTATGATTTTTAAAACTCTTATCACAGACAGTGCATTTTAAGTCCTTATTGTGTTGTTGAGAATGGCGCATGAGGATTGCATTTGTTGAGAAGCTTTTGCCGCAGGACTCGCAGAGATGGCAGGTTGGTTTAGGTTGGGCGGTGTGCTTTTTCACATGGAGGTACATCTCCTGGTGGTTTGCAGAGGTTTGTTGGCATATTTTACATCTGGGAACAAAGAATGAGCTATCAAGGTGGTGGTATGTATCTACCTCCCTGTACATATCCTACTGATTCTGTCCTTCTAGTTAATTGTTATAAAAGCTATTAATATGGACATTTATTGCTGATAATCCTTGTATTGGATGATTCGATGATCAGTAGGATGATCATACTCATTTCAAATAGCTCATATCACGGGGAATAGCTGGTGGAGATAGGTGGAAAAGCCTTAATCTATTCAGATGAAAATATCAAAAATCTCAACCTGATTTAACAGATTGATTTTTAAATAAATAATGCTGGACATTTTTCACACAGCATCATCTAGCACCAAACCCCCAAACTAAGCAGAGCTTGTATTAAGGGAATGTGACTGATATACTACTTACTTTTTATTGTAAATACCTGCATATGTTTTATATGTATTATACATATAGAACACCCAGACCAGAAACAAATATTTGCAGATCATACAAACATTTGTCCCGCGGCGGGAATCGAACCCGCTGCGTCTCCATCTCAGGCGGATATTTTATCCAGATACTATCTCAGGAAAGAAGTAGGCAGAAGCTAGTGACTTTATCAATTAAATATTGACTAAAAGGCTTATACTAAGACCAATCACCAAGCTGAAATCTATGCGTACTGTTCATCTTAATGAGTAACATTGATGGAAAATAATTTTGTGCTTTTGAGTTTGATATTCATTGCATTTCTGCAACTTCAAATGTTAAGAAAATTCAAAACTTTTAATAATGTTTGTTTGGACTAAAGTTTAATAGCACTTGGAATCTTTCAATATCTCTAGAACCAGTGGATTCCCAGGTATATTGTAGTAGTAAAAAATATCCACATGATGTATAGAATATGTAGCTTTTGGCTTTCGGTGATATGTCTTACTACAACCATAATATGATTCCACTCAAATTATAAAGCCCTACATATAGGGTTAGGAACAAATCTTTCTAGCTAAAAATAATTAATTTCTTTGGGAGTTCTAACATCTTTCCACACTTGTATACAGTGCCTTAGATGATTACTACCTACCTGTACATAGCTCCTTGAGTTTTCTCATGTTCTTTCTTATGCTTCTCCAATGCATCATTCCCTATGAAAATATGTCCACAGACATCACATTTCTTCTCATCAGCCTTTATCACATGATTCCTAGCGTGCCTGTAAAGCTGAAACCGGTCTTTAGACACCTCTCCACATTCTTTGCAACGGAAGGTGCAACCCGTGTTGTCGTTGTGGCATCTTTTCTGATGCTGTATCAACTTTTCTTTGGTAGGAAACTGCTCTTTGCAGTTACAAGTGAGAGGGAAAAATGTGTGTGTCGTAGAATGCTCTATCATCTTCTGCCGAGAATCAAATAGAGTGTCACACTGTACACAGGTTCTAGATGCAGTGTCACAAGTACTCGCGTGTTGGCACAGTTTCTGAATATTTTCAAACTTTGTTTTACATCCATAGCATGTATGAAAGTTGTTTTCGTTTTTACCGGGCATGGGTCCTACTTTGAAAATAATTTCCTTGACTATTTCAGCATCGGAATCTAGTACATCTATTTCCATCGCCATTTTTGTGGCCTTCTCTTTCTTTTTTGGACTTGGCTGCTTGATGGCTTTGAAGGCTGTGAGCTTGCAGGCTTCAATGACTTCATTTTTATCAAGCATGTTGACTATGGAAGGTATATCCTCTTTGCCAAGGTTGTTCAGATACTCCTCAATATTCGCGGTATTGTTCAAGAACTCCAAAAGCGAATCTGAGTTGTATTCAGAGTCCGGCAAAGGTTGGACGGGTGCTTTTGTATCGCCTGACTTTTTCGACTTCTCTTGCAAAGATGACTCGAGCCAGTCTTGCGAACACCGAGCGTTTAGTTGAAAATGATAGAACTGACTTAGCTGGGAGACACAGGACATGCAGATATCTGTTGGTAGCGGGTCATTTGGAGCCACGATAAGCGATAGGCAGGATCTCAAGTGTAAGCCGATTGTTGCATCGCCGAAGATCGAAACATGACTAGATTCCACATCTAAGCACAGCCGACAGCAATTATGAATATTTTCACTCATTTTATAGCACTTTTCTGTGCGAAATTGTGAAAAAAAACACGAAGGTACCCAATTTGAATTTACAAATAAACAACACAGCACAGATAAAAAAAAACTTTTTTTTGTATCGTTACGTTGGGTCCCGTGATTACACAACCATGGAAAGCACAACCATGGAAAACATAACAATGGAATTGGTGTATATTTTGGTCGCAAATTTCAAGGTTGTGTTTTCCACGGTTTTGCTTTCCAGGCCGTACAAAATAATGCAAAACACAACCATGGAAAAGGCTGCCATTGATTAGTAATGCAAACAATAAGTTAATGTTGGCCTGAAAAATCCTTCCTAGGCAAATCCGTCTTGAATAGGTTAGATTATTAGGTTTTTTTTTAATACCACTCAGAAAAGTAGTAATCAAAAATGTGTGAATAATGTCCAGCATTATTTATTTATTTATTTAAAATCAAATCAACACTTGTGGCTAGTGTGTTTCTGGATTTAATGATTTCATCTATAGTCTGTGGTACTCGTCTATAAAAATAGGATTGTACGATTTATACTTTGTAGTTGCATCTAAACGAATTATGGGCTTTCAACCAATCACAGCAATGGTCACAAAATCTCGGGTTGTGTATTCCATGGCTGTACATTCCCGACACGTGTCGGGAAAGCGCAACCATGGAAACACGGCCAGGAATTTGCGACCATTTTGGTTGCAAATTCCTGGCTGCGCTTTCCATGGTTGTACAATAACCGGACTCATCATTATCATCATCTGTATTCTACACTTCAACTAGAAAGTACCTACGAAGCGAGTTTATGCTCCTCCTAATGGATTACTTCTTACTTCGAGAGCAGCTGGTACACGTAGATTTCAACTCTTAAGATAAATTATTTATTGAACATAACACCATTTTGCTGTAGATCATAAAAAACATAATAAAATAACAAAAACAATAGAAATGCACAGAAATGGATGGTCTTATCGCTAAAAACGATTTATCCTTATTTAGTAACCAAGAGACTAGGGTGTAGCCTGAGTCTTTTGGTTTTACCCTGTTAGCCATTCGATTTGCGGTTGGCCTTTGAGCAGCTTTTCGTTGACCTTTATTGCATACGGTGGTGGTCCCTTCGTCAAATTACGAAGGGACCACTAATAGTAGCAATAGTAGCGCGCAGCTATCTATGTCGCCTTACGGAGAGTCGAGTGAGCCGGTATAAAGACTTACTAACGATGCTAATTCATGTCCAGTTCTTCGGTTGGTCATACGTTAGCATCCCTACTCGTACTATCCCTGCTAAACTCGCAGACTTCTAGAGATTTTATGTGTTTAATAAACAAACGAATAGCTACATTATGTATTGTAAAAATAGTAGAGCAATAGTAATACAATTCAGACTTAGTAATAATGCAGCCCACAGCGTTATCCACAGTTTAATAAAACAAATTTAGAGAACCTTAGATGCTTCCTAATGCTTCCTTTTTCTGGTGCATTCTCCCCATCCTCACGTACGGTGTACAGACCTGGTCAATCACTAAGAGCCAAAAGTACAGCCTCGGGGTATGCCAGGGGGCTATGGAGCGAAGTATCTTGGGAGTCAAACTCACAGATCGAGTTAGAAACACGATACAGCGCTCCAAAACACAAATAGTTGATGTCGCTCAAAAAGCTGCAAAACTATAATGGGATCGGGCCGGACATGTGTGTCGATGCCACACCAGCTGTGGACGAAGACCACTACAGACTAGGTCCCAAACAGACGACGGCCACGTGCAAGGCCCAGGCGGAGATGGCGGGATGAGCTGGATAACTACACCACAGATATTATAATACAAGTAAATACACCAAGGACTGGGCCCAACTAGCAGGCATCAGAGAAGATTGGAAGGAGGGGAAGGAGGCCTTTGCCCTGCAATGGGAAAATACAGGCTAAAATAGGTAAATAGATAAATCAAAATAGATGCTTCCTAAACCTTACAAGCCTGTGTCAATCCCTAACTAGTCTGTGGGAGTCTGTATCTGTATCTCAAACGTAGTTTAATTTTCCTCTATATTTGTTATGCTCGGTTCGATCGTTGTTTCTGTTCAGTTTCAAATTTGCCGAACAAAGTTTTTTTCGTGGTGTTTTTCTTCTGCCGCAAAACAAGAGCTGTATTAAAACCAGGAAAACAATAATCTTACCCTACAATTGCCCCATCTCCTTAATATTTTCTTCTTTGACACGAAAAATAATTGTTTACTGACATGTAAATCACGGTCCACTTCACTGATCGTATGTGATCGGACACCCAACACTTCAGCGATAGACACACAACACTTCAAGGATCTACAGTTGCCGAAATGTCCAAGGAAAGTTCTCCCGACTCTCCAGGACTCGAAGCTCAGGAGTCCTTGCTGTATTCTGCCAGGCACGGTGAACTTTCTGTAGTAAAAGCTTTACTGGAAGCTAAGAATGAAGAAAAGCTCACTTTAGATGTGAACTGTAAAGGTAAGATTAGGTATTTGTAAATATTAGGTAGGTACCTCCCTAATATTCAGCCATAGCGCACCTACACTATGTAGTACCACCTTCCCTTTTCTGCCGCCAAGCAGTCATGCTTGCATAGCTGTGTTTCGGTTTGAATGGTATGGGTGACAATGAATTTACAGGCACATGAGAATTTTTACCTCATGTCTCTGGGATCCTCATGTCATAGCGGTTGGGACATAGCGGGTGACTCATTATGTATGCCACTTTGCATTTTTAAAAGAAATATTACATCCTAACTACTATTATTATAAATGTGAAAGTTTGGGATGTGTGTTGCTAATAATCTCAGTAATGGCTGAACCAATTTGCATGAAATTTGTAAAAGGTATGGTATGGTGTATGACAAAAAATAACACTGGATGCTTTTTATCTAGATAACATTTGGGTGGAGTCTAGTAATGCATAACTTTTGAGTTGACTAACTAGGAATGTCCTTACCATATAAAATTATATAAAATCATATAAAACTTTAGAAAAACAAATGATGATTATGCTACCTATATAATTAACTTTCTCAATTTTCAGGTCAAAGCAAAAGCAACCTAGGATGGACACCGCTCCAGCTAGCTACATACTTCGGACATGTGGATGTTGTGAAGGCTTTACTAGAAGCTGGGGCCGATGTGGACGAAGTTAACGATACAGGGGACACGGCATTACATAAAGCGTCATTTATTGGGAATGAGGTAGGTCCTAACAAAGTCAAAGTCAATAAGTTTTTTATTAATTAAAATCATAAGGATGACATAGAAATGTCAGCTTAAAAACTACATGAATTTAAAAATGTTTTAAAGTGATTTTACCAAAATCCTAAAAAAGTCCAACCAAAGTCAATATATGTTTTTATTCATTAAAATCATAAGGATGATATAGAAAAGTCAGCTTAAAAACTACATGAATTTTGATTTTTTTATTACGAATAAGTTAATTTACGATGATTCCTTGCACATGATTAAGCCTAGAAGCATCAGGCAACACTCAAAACTTGTTTGCAGAAAAACCAATCTTACCTCACCAAAGAACAACAGATCAATGAGAAGTATGGGGAAGGAAGAAAGACTTATGAGTCTGGATTCTAAGCACCATGTATCTTTCAACCCATCCGCTTATAGTCCACCAACTGATTGCAGATCACAACAAGAACAAAAAAAACGAACAACAGTCTTCCAACACTGCATCATCATGCAGCATAGAAAGACCCTGTAGACCCTGTAGTACTTAAGGTCGTGTGAAGTCAGTGGACAGAGATAGCAGAGGATTGTTCATCATGGCACTCTTTGGGGAAGGCCTATTAGAAGCTGTTAATGATGATGTTAAAGGATATAATGATCTGTTAAATCTCCAAATCAGCTTATAGGAATGTGATGAAGGATTATACAGTTGATTTGTATATCTTCAAGAATGGTTCTTGGATAGATTTTATCATCAAAGGTAAAGAATTAGCCTGGTGAAAATTATGTGTGTAAACTATTTTTCACATTCATAAAATCTTGCTCCGTAACCCAAAGTACTGCTAAAAAACCCAAAATCCTGCATCAACATTATGCACAACTGGTTCATATTATATAGTTAAAGTATAGTAGGTACATAGTTTAAGAAAGTATATCTAGTGCTGAGTAAGTAATCGAGCTGACATGGTCAAAAATCCATGTCAAAAAAGTTAGTTAGTTTATAAGTTAAAAAAGAAACATACCTTGAAAAAATGATTTACAGAGCATTTGTAAACCAAACGGCTGTCATTGTTATTTATTGCAGGAACTAGTGATCCTCCTACTGAACCACAAAGCCGATGTGAACATAATGAATGGAGAAGGGCGCACGGCTTGTGACGTTTGCAAGACGCGCGACGTACAGAGACTGCTGGAAGCAGCTCAGAGATCTGAGAGGAACGAGAGGGAGAGGAGACTGCTAACTGCCGCTAAGGAAGGCAGGGTTGAGGATATACAGGAGTTGGTAAGTTGATTTTATGGTTGTTATTTTGTTAATATATACATATTATACATAGAAAAAACCTAGACTCGAGATGAATATTTACACTAAATACTTCACGCTTAGTTTCCCTTTCACGCTAACGCAAATTTGTCAAGGAGCAACTTTGCAGTTAATCACGTGACTTTTCACACTTCACACAGGGTCCGTGTGTGTAACGCAACGAGTGATACCTCTTGTGTCGCAAGCGTCCATAGGTTATTGTTACCATTTACCAACAGATGGGTTGTACACTTGTTTACTACTTTAGTTGATACAAAAAAAAATATACTATAGATTCTTGTTGCAGCTGAGCAGTCCGCATCCTCCAAATATCAACTGTGTGGATTCGCAAGGCAACACCTGTCTGCACTGCGCTGCGTACAGGGGGCACGCGCGGCTCGCTGTGCTCCTCCTGCAGAACGGAGTCGACACCACACTCAAGAATAACAGCGGTCAGTTTAATTTGAATAAAGATAAAATAAGTTAAAGATTAAAATAAAGATAAGAATAGTTTATTTTGTGTCACATAAAGGATACAGGAGTACATGTTTGAGTCATTGAAAAAACTGAATTGACAACAAAAACGGCCACCACTCAGCACTATGTTAAAGAAGCACTTTGTGCCACTAAAACGCTGATCTTCTGTGACTATGAATACTCTGATATGTTGTACATGATATTCTGATATGTTGTACATGATATTCTGATATGTTGTACATAATATTCTGATATGTTTTGAATGATACTCTGATACGTAATGAATGATACTCTGATATGTTATGAATAATACTGATACGTTATGAATTATACTCTGATACGTTATGAATGATACTCTGATATGTTATGAATTATACTCTGATATGTTATGAATGATACTCTGATACGGTTTTTGAATGATACTCTGATACGTTATGAATGATACTCTGATACGGTTTGAATGATAGTCTGATACGTTATGAATGATACTCTGATACATTATGAACGATACTCTGATACGTTTTGAATGAGACTCTGATACTCTGATACGTTATGAATGAATGATAGTCTGTGTCCGCAGGTCAGTTAGCGATCGACATAGCTCGCGACGCGGACATGCGCGAGGTGCTGAGCGTGCGGCCGGTGCACCAACTGCGGCGGACGGCGGCGCGGTTCGAGGGGCCGCTGCTGAAGCGGTCGCGGTTCCTCGGCTGGCGGCGGCTCTGGGTTAGTGCATTATAACCCTGGAACATACTGTTATACAATTGTAGAGCATCTTGCGAAGGAGCTCGTCCCAGGAAATGATCACCTTGACAATAGACAATAGACTGCGCAATAGTTGCTCGATTTAAGGGCGAAATAATGCTGAACATTTTTTCACTCGTCACTAGCCCCAAACTAAGCATAGCTCGTAATATGGGCACTACATCACTGATATACTACTTATATTTTTTTTTTTTTGTAAATACAATAGTCAAAGTCAAAGTCAAAGTCAATAGGTTTTTATTCATTGAAATCACAAGGATCATATAGAAACGTCAACTTAAAAACTATACGTGAATCTAAAATGTTAAAGTGAATTTACGCCGGTTCCTCGCGCGCGACCAAGCATAGAAGAATCAGGCAACAAACTCTGCTTGGTTATTTTTTTGATGATCCTTCATTCAGCTTTAGTGTGGTGCCAATCGAACGTAAATGAACGAGACTCATTTATAGAAAAAAGTACTAGTCAGAGACTTAAATAAAGTCTAAAAAGTATCAACCTAAGTTCTTATGACAACACACTATACGCTTTATAATAGTAATGCTTAACCTATTCTTAAAAAATATGATACCACAGATATACAATTCCACAATTAAGCTAACGAAGGAGCGGAGCGACGACATCGGGCCATGCAGTTTTATCGTCAATATAGGCATTTAAGGTGTAATACGCCTTCTTTATTAGATTGTTCTTTATATAAGATTTAAATCTTCGAATAGGCAGCTCGGTTACATTTTCCGGAAGCTTATTATAGAAGCGTACAGAGTTTCCCATAAAAGACCCATTGGACTTTTCTAATCTAAATTTCGGGATGAGTAATTTATTTTTGTTTCTAGTATTAATGTTATGGACATCACCTTTTTTTATAAAACTAGCGTTATTTTTATGCGTGTACATTAAGTTTTCATAAATATACTGTGAAGTTACTGTCATAATGTTTATTTCTCTGAATCGTTCTCTCAGAGAATCACGAGGTTTCATATTATAAATGGCACGTATTGCTCTTTTTTGTAAAACAAAAATTGTTTGAATATCTGCTGCCTTCCCCCACAGTAAGATACCATATGACATGACACTATGAAAGTAGCTGAAATATACTAACCTAGCTGTGGCTTCATCAGTAAGGTGTCTAATTGTTCTAACTGCATATGCAGCAGAACTAAGTCTACCTGCAAGTGCTTCTATTTGCGGACTCCATTGCAATTTTGAATCAATATGGAGTCCTAAAAATATAGTAGAATCTACTAGATCTAGTGTCTCCATTTAATTTAATGTCGGTGTCATACTGAATTACATTAGGCAAAGTGAATTTCATACACTTAGTTTTTTTAGCATTCAGTAGAAGATTATTGACGGTAAACCAATCAAGTACTCTCGATAGAGATAAGTTTACATCGTCGTAATTAGCTTTAGATCTATCAACTTTGAATATTATAGAAGTATCATCCGCAAATAGAACTAAATTACATAAGTTTTCCACGAAAAAGGGAAGATCATTAACGTATACCAGAAACAAAAAAGGGCCAAGTATCGAACCCTGCGGCACCCCCATGTCAATAGTAGATCCCAAAGACCTCTCACCACCGACCTCAGCCCTTTGAACTCTATTGGATAAGTAAGACTGAATAAGATCCAGTGCTTTATTTCGAATGCCGTAATGATTCAATTTGGATATTAAAGTACCATGATTTACGCAATCAAAAGCCTTGGACAGATCGCAGAATACTCCGATAGCATTCTGTGCGTTCTCCCAGGCTTCCAATATGTGCTTTAAGAGCAAGGTTCCAGCATCGGTTGTAGATCGACCTTTGGTAAATCCAAACTGATTATTATGAAGTAGCCCATTATGGTTGAAGTGTGTCAATAGTTGAGAAAGAATAATTTTTTCAAAGATTTTACTTAGCGCGGGCAATACAGAAATCGGTCTATAATTTGCTGGATCTCTAACATTTCCAGACTTGAACAAAGGAATTAATTTACTGTATTTCATAAGATCAGGAAATAGTCCTTCATCAACACAACTATTGAAAACATGGGCTAAACACGGAGCGATATCAATGATTATCGCACCTAGAACTTTTGTCGAATACACAGAGAATACCCAGACCCGAGACAAATATTTGCAGATCATACAAACATTTGTCCAGCGGTGGGTACCGAACCCGCAACCTTCTTCGTCTTAGGCGGGCCTTCGCCCACTGCGCCACAGAGGTGGTCACAGAGGATAAATAATAATAATTATTATTTATTTGGGACTTAACATAATTGTTAGTAGAGCCTTAGGCCCGTGTTCACCAACACAATAACGGGTGTTTAGGTCCTAATCAAAGCTTCCTGACATATGTTTTCATAGGAATCTGTCATCATAATCAATGATTAGACTTGACTGTCCGTTTATGTTGTTGGCGTAAGACTTAAATACATATTAGTAAATATGGTCTATGGTCAATAAACTCAAATAAATTAAATCCAGCTCCATTTCGATAAAAAATGTAAGTACCTATTGTTTTATAAAAGGATCATTAAAAAGAATAACCAGCCTTGTTTTCTTGCCTTTCTTTCCTGTCCTGGTCGCGGAGTAACAGGCAGTAGATAAAACGTACGTTTCAAAGTGATCCTTGTGATTTTAACGAATAGGTAAATTAATTTTGAGTTTGAATTTACAGGCGGTGTTACAACGCGGCGTGCTGCTGTACTACGGGTCGCGGGCGGAAGCGGCGCGCGGCGACGCAAGATGGCGCGGGCGGAAGTACCTGGACGGTGCCTCCGTGGTGGCCTCGGAGTCCGCGCCCTCGCTGCTCGTCGTCAGCTTCAGCGACGGAGACTCGCAGCGGCTAGCCGTGCCCGCGGAGGCCGACCAGGCGCGCCTCAGGCAGGTGAGAACGACCTAACATTAATCTCATTTAGATAGACAGATAACTGTTTATTGCATACACCAGGATAAAAAAAACACTTAACAAAGGATCTTAAAACTGATGGTGGTGGTACTCAGAGGAAATTTATATTAAACTAGCTTCTGCCCACGGCTTCGTCCGCGTGGTACCAGGATAAAAAGTAGCCTATGTGTTATCCTGATGTATGAGCTATATTACTGTAAAGTTTCATCATAATCGGTTCAGTAGTTTTTGCGTGAAAGAGTAACAAACATCCATCCTCAAAAACTTTCGCGTTTATAATAGTAGTAGGATATGCATTAAAATATAACACAATATAATATAAAATAAAAATAGTTATGAAAATGTAAGAATAAATAACAATAAATATGAATTTAAATTTAAAATATTAATATATAGTATAAACATTTTTTTACAGGCGTGGATAACTGCATTTAACGAGCACATTGCGTACTCGGGCCACTACCTGTGGGCGGGCGCGTCGCCGGACTCAGCCAAGGAGGCGACCGAGGAGTTGGAAGACGAATGCAAACCGTTAGGTATACCTTCGCTGAAACTACTTATTTTTTACAATTAAATAAACATTTCTTAAATTTAAGTGTCCCCAAAACTGTATTCAGCTTCAGCGCGATTCATGACGAAATGGTACATGTTTTGACGAGGTTGTATCACCACCAGTCACAGGTTGTATTGCCACCATTCACTGAGGTTGTATTGTCACAAGTCACTGAGGTTGTATCACCACCAGTCACTGAGGTTGTATTGCCACCAGTCACTGAGGTTGTATTGCCACCAGTCACTGAGGTTGTATCACCACCAGACACCGAGGTTGTATCACCATCAGTCACTGCGGTTTTATCACCACCAGTCACAAGGTTGTATCACCACCAGTTACTGAGGTTGTATCACAACCAGTCACAAGGTTGTATCACCACCAGTCACTAGGTTGTATCAGCATCAGTCACTGTGGTTGTATCACCATCAGTCTCTGAGGTTTTATCACCACCAGTCACGAGGCTGTATCACCATCAGTCACAGATTGTATCACCACCAGTCACTGAGGTTGTATCACCACCAGTCACTGAGGTTGTATCACCACCAGTCACTGAGGTTGTATCACGACTAGTCACTAAAGGCGCAACGCATTGTCATGAATAGAATAGAATTTTAGTAGTAGTAGAGCTTCTTGTGAAAGAGCTCGTCCGGGGAAGTACTACCACCATACCTATTTCTGCCGCCAAGCAGTGACGCTCGCATTGCTGTGTTCCAGTATGAAGGGTATGGATGCCGATGAAATTACAGGCCGTACCCTTTACGTGAGACATAACGGCTTTTCTACCGTTACGTCTCAGGGTCGACAACGCGCGAGCAATAATTTTGGCGTCCATGCGTCCATGGTTTACGGTAACCGCATTCCAGCAGGCGGGCCGTATACTTGTTCGCCACCACTATAATCGTATAAAAAAAAATAGTGCAACCTACTCACGAGGGAGCCGGTTCAGCCGTCCCGCCCGCAACCTCGCGCCCGGTGGGCCCTTCACTTGGCCGTCGATCTCATAGCGACGGACATGTTGAATTTATTATTTTATTCAAAAAGTCACATAAACGCTCAATATTGTAATGTTTAACACCCACACCCTGGCAAGCTCTGTCAGTACTGGGTACTCCACATCAGTACGCCGTGTAGGGTTTATGCTTGGTGATGTCACACCCTTTCCGCTTCGTCTCATTCACACAAAGAACATCGATCCTTCTTCCATCCATGACCTGGTACACCTCATTAAATTTTTCTTCCATGCCTCCTCCAACAGTCAACGTAGCAAAATGACTCTCCATGGGCCGCTTTTCGCCCTCGAGAGACACGAGACGTGACGGATGGCGGACCGCGTCGCCGCCATCATCATCATCATAAAAAAAGGATTTTATTTAAATAGGCTACCTACCTAGCAAGCTAATATCCTCAACAGTGCGTAAATTATCGAAGCTGAGGTTTCACACAATGCGTTCTAATATAATTGCGGCGGTGTGTGTTCGCCATGGCGCCTATTATATATAACCATGTTAATACGCGCCGAGCATAGTTTGAATCAAAAAATGTTTAACTATTAGAAGACAAATTATTATTCTGTTGACGAGTTTCTTAACGATAAATTTTAACAATATAATTAATTTATACCTTTTTTTTCAATCCAATTCGTTCAGTCATTTATTAAGTACCATTAGTTTAAAAAATAATATATAAAATAGTAATTTTATCTATTCTCTATAAATGAGAATAGATAAAATTAATAATTATTAATTAAATTTGAAAAATATATGTGTAAAAGGCTCGTACAATTTAATGTTTAAATTTTTAATTAAGTTAAAATTGCATGCTTACCATTAGATTATGGAGGACACAACATTATTTTATAACATCTTATACTGCACATATATTATCACTTATATTGACGACCGATGTGGCGCGGTGGGCGAAGGTCCGCCTGCGACACAGGAGGTTGCGGGTTCGATTCCCGCCCTGTTTGTACGATCTACAAATATTTGTTCCGGGTGTTCTGGGTATTTTCTATGTATAATAAAAAAAATATCTATCTATGTAATGTATTGTATTAAATATATCAGTCATCTAGTACCCATAACACAAGCTCTGCTTAGCTTGGGGCTAGATGATGCTGTGTGGATTGTCCAGCATTATTTATTTATTTATTTATATTTTCGCAAATAAAATTATTTATATTTCTATTTCTGGTAGGTTCTATGCAAGACGCACTCACGGCCGCCGGGAACCACATGGCGCTGCTGGAGACGCAGCTGCGCGAATGCTCGGCGATACTGGCCGCGCTCGATAACTCGACCACGATGGCCTCTTCGCTACATCATTCCGCGTACATGGTAACTATTGCATACTAGCCTCTGCCCACCGCTTTGCCTGCACGGTACCCAGATAAAAAGTAGCCTATGTGTTATTCTGATGTATAAGCTATATTACTGTAAAGTTTCATCAAAATCCGTTTGGTAGTTTTTGCGTGAAAGAGTAACAAACATCCAACCTCACAAACTTTTGCGTTTATAATAATAGTACTTACTATTTATTAGTTTGTTTTATGTTTTCGTTTCTTTTATTTATGCAATTATGTTCTTAGTATTTAAATTGTTATTCTGATGTATAAGCTATATTACTGTAAAGTTTCATTAAAATCCGTTCAGTAGTTTTTGCGTGAAAGAGTATCAAACATCCAACCTCACAAACTTTTGCGTTTATTATAATAGTACTTACTATTTATTAGTTTGTTTTATGTTTTCGTTTCTTTTATTTATGCAATTATGTTCTCAGTATTTAAATATTACTATCAATTATCTAGGTAAATTGAAACATTTGCGTTACATAATCATATTATTATTTTTGTTTTAACCATTCTGTGCACTACCAACACGTCTTTTTCCAAAAAACAAAGGTTATCTGGAAGAGAATGCTTTTTAGCATTAAGTTCGCCTATGTACTACTATTTTGTGCAAAAAGAATTTTCTATATATCTATCTGTTCCGAATTTTATTTGAACCTGTTCAGTCGTTGTGGATATAATTAGGAACTAACAAAATGTATAAGCATCAAAATGTTCTTATAACCCAAATTGGTTCGTCATGTTAACTATTTCGGGGACATAGACTCCAGTGACTCCAGTGTCACTTCTACTCGTGAAGTTATTTATCCTTATGGACGACCAGTGGCGCAGCAGGCGAAGACCCGCCTGAGACGCAGGAAACAAATGCTGAGTCTAACTCAGCATTTGTTTTTTTTGCGTCGTTGCATTTTGTATAAATAAATATAGTTATATTGCTATTATGTGGGTATTGTTTGTGTAAATCCCGTGTGTGTTTGTCTGTTTGTTTTCTATTATGAAATGCAAACATATGTTTTTTCTTTCTTTATGTATAGTGATAATTTGTTTTGACGTCAGTGTCACTTCTACTCGTATAGTTATTTATCCATATGATGGATTTTTATTGTTGTTTTCAGCGATTCCAGCATGCCTGTGGTACGGGACAAGAGGCGCTGTCGTCGCTGAGACACTGCGCCGCGCTGGTGGCACAGGCGCGAGATGCGGACGCCGCTAGACTCAATAGAGAGGTAAAAGTTAACATACCCCACGAAGACGCAAACCTAAACAGCTATGCCAATCATTCTGACAGTCATGGCAATGGCCATAGCTTTTAAAACTTCAAAAGTCGTAGGTATAGATAGAAAAGATTTTTTTTAGCTTTTATTTAACTTGCAATGTCTGTTTGTTAGTTGATTTGTTGAGGTCAAATCTTGCAAGCTGAATTGGAACCACTTCCTCTTATCTTACGGAGTTAATTTTTTACATATTGGTTCAATTACGATGTCAATGCATTTCTATGGTAAGAGATCCAGGTTTAGCTCGAGATAAAGGAACTCTTCAACGGTCAATAGCACAGACACGAAATGTTGTGTACGCATTTTATTATGATAGCCGGTTTAATGTTTTACCATGACATGATTGCTGCATACAGGGATAAAAGCTTGTTTAAAAATATATATATATTCAAAATAACGCCAATTTCAAAAAAGGAGGAGAAAATTTTAAATTTTTTTTTGCGTGTATGTTACGCGATATCTTCGCTAATTGTGAACCAATTTTAATTATTATTAAAATAATGAGTATGGTATTCTTTTATATGGATGGGTCTACCATATAATTTTTATGATAAAAAGGTGGGCTTTTATCTAATTGTGAAAAAAGAGGGGATAAAATTTCATATTTGACTTTTTATCAACTTCCCGTTATTTGAAATCTGTTTTATTACATTATCATCTTCATGCTATGGGCATTGCCCGACATTGCAAAAGTAGCCGATGTAAAGTAGCTCTTATCCCTCTACATTAAGGCAGCTTTCGTAAGAAACGCATTCGCTCGACCGTTTTTTGTGTGCATAATTGGCCTCCACGAACGGCCCTTTTTAGTTGACCGGGATAATATACAGCCTAAACGTCCATTCTAAATATTGTTTTTTTTTCTTAAATCGGATTAGTAGTTTCTAAGATCACCTCCTACATCTAAACTTACAAACTTTATAATATTTGTGTAAATTAATTAAAAATAGCGTCATCGTATATAAACAAAGAAAAGATTAGCCGGTTACCTTCTATGTTTCTATGCAAATGTCTGTCTCGGGTCTGGGTGTTTTATATGTATAATATGTATGTATTGACAAAAACAAATGTATATAAATGGTATATCAGTCATGTTGTTACCATAATACAATATCTGCTTGCTTTGGAGCTAGATGATGCTGTGTGAAAATGACAAAAAAAATTTTTTTTCGACAGATCGAAAGGAATAGAGTATTAGAGGAAGCCCTAGCGGCTTTGGCGAGAACACACCACGCTTTAGAGATGTCTGTAGCTGAAGAACTCACCAAGGTTGGTACCCAAAAGAGTAATTAAACTAATCTAAAGTAATTTTTGCCATTTCTTTAGTAGACGGGACGATGGGTGGGGTTAAGCCTGGATGAATAATAGTGTTCATAACAAAATTCGATGCGATGGTCTGCGCATCGCAAAGCTGAACTGGAGATGGGCTGGACACTTGGCTAGAAGGGACGATGGCCGATGGACGATGGCAATTACCGAATGGTGGCCAAGAGAGCTCGGCGACCGAGAGGCAGACCACCCGCCCGATGGTCGAATGACACCGTCAGCATGGCCAGGATTCAGTGGATGAGAATCGCAAGGGATCGGAAAGAACGGCGTTATAAAGAGGAGGCCTATACCCAACAGTAGGTGTAGAAAGGCTAGATGATGATAACAAAATTCGTTCATTTATTCCCCTGCTTACGTTTCCGAATCAAATTGTTGTATGGCGCGTGTGGACAGCTGGCTGGACTCCTCTCGCCAAAAGTATGATAATTTGCTGAGCTGAAAACTAGAAAATAAAAGATGCTTTTCGGATCGCTTCTAAGCGATAAGACCGTCCGTTGTACTTTTAGTTACGTAAAGTTCCTGTTACTTTTGTAATTTTCTTGTGGTGTACGATAAAGTATTTTCATTCATTCGATTACAAAGTAAAATCATCATCCACACTGAACCGATCGAAGGGGAACTTCTTTTCATATTGTAAAAATGGGAATTTTCACGTACTGCACTATCGGTGAAGGCACCGACTAAGTTTCGACTCATTCCGAGAGTCTTCATCAGGGTGAGTGGTTGCGCCGCGTCGCGTAGTGCACGGCGCGACGCGGAAGGAGAAAGTGCCGGTGCCTTTACCGATAGTGCAGTACGTGAAAATTCCCGTTTTTACAATATGAATAGTCAAGTTCACGATAGTTTTTGGGAACTTCTTTGATGCGATCGAAGGTCATCATGATGAAGATATATTTTTTTGTTACAGAGCAAAAGGAAAAAGAAGTCAAAATCATCATCCACGCTGAACGAATCCAAGGAGAACTTCTTTGATGTGTTTGAAGGTAATGATGTGTTCAGTTGTGAATGTTACGCTCCGAATGGAGACCTCGTGAATTCATATACCCCTAGGGTGGACTCATGTTATGACTGTGGTGGGGACTGGGGATAGAAGCTTTCTCTAAGATACAGTTTTAGAACTAGTTTGGGACACACAACGTTCAACCGACGACCTCTGTGGCACAGTGAGTTAAAGCTCGCCTGAGACGCAGTAGGTTGCGGGTGTGATTCCTGCCGCGGGACAAATGTTTGTGTATGCAAATATTTGTCTCGGGTCTGGGTGTTTTCTATGTATAATGAGTATGTATTTACAAAAAGTATATGAGTAGTATATCAGTCATGCAGTTCCCATAATAGCTCTGTCTGCTTAGTTTGGGGCTAGATGATGCTGTGTGAAACTGTCCAGCATTATTTATTATTTTGTAGTATTATGCCTGATTGTATAGCTTAGATTTTCCACCATTTTGGATTTTGGAGTTTAATAGAGCTATTTTTTTAAATGAATAGCTACTTTGATAGATGGTGTCTGCTCAAGACAGAGATTAGAGTGGGCCTATGCCCAGGAGAGGGTGGACGTAGAATTAAATTACAATAGTCGATCTTTAAACTAATTAATCGAGTTCTCAATAAATTATCTTTGTTATTATAATTCCTGCAAGTCTTATAAGACGCGCATCTTATGTTATTTAAATAGCTTAAGATTTATGTATTGGCAATAAAAATATAGTTAAATATTTGTTATATATTTTGTCAGAGTCGGACGATGAGGACGATACATTAGTGACGGCGGGTCTGTCGAGTCCGCTCGGCGCGCTCAGTCCGTGGGGGAGTACTCCCGACCTCACCCGGAGGACACCCATCGGCAGCGTCGATGGTAAGCCTCCTGTCGATTCAGCCCGCTTACCATGAGCATACGCGACAACGCTGTCTACGAAAGAGAAGACAATTGTGGCGATTATAAGTAGTAAGCATATTTTTATTATTTTTAATGACAGCCCATAATTTACCAGATGTCAGAAATGACACTAGGGGAGACGTCACTTAGGCAAACATTAATTTAAACTTGTTTTGTTTATGCCAAGTTTTCTTTTTTATTTGTGTAATTTTATAGTTCTTTATAGTTACACAGATGACGCTATAAATCTTGACTGCAAAAACAGTGACGGGACTGTTAAAAGTGACTGGTAATTTTGTCCCATCTTCATTGTCTTACAGTGCCATATAACAAAGAAAATGTCTCATTCCGTTGCTTAGGTGACGTAACGCCCACTAATGAGGAAGCGGCTGTCTACCCTCGCCGGCTATCCGACGCGTCCGGATCATCCGGCTCGAACCACTCGCTGCACACAGCAGTTAGTCCGGCCTCGTCGCGAGGCACGCTCGTGTCGCAGGGCGGTCACGTGTACCGGAACGCGAGGCCTTACAGGAAGCAGACTAGACCCAGGTACGTAACACAAACTTCGAGCCGTATCATCTGGCTCGAACCACTCGCTGCACATCGCAGTGAGCCCAACCTCATCGAGACGCGAGGCCTTACAGGAAGCAAACTAGACCCAGGTACGTAACACAAACTTCGAGCTGTATCATCTGGCTCGAACCACTCGCTGCACACCGCAGTGAGTCGACCTCGTCGCGATGCGTGGCCTTACAGGAAGCAGATTAGACCCAGGTGCGTAACACAAACTTCGAGCCGTATCATTTGGTTCGAACCGTTCGCTGCACACCGCAGTGAGTCGACCTCGTCGCGATGCGTGGCCTTTCAGGAAGCAGACTAGACCCAAGTACGTAATACAAACTTAGAGCCGGATCGTCTGGCTCGAACCACTCGCTGCACACCGCAGTTAGTCAACCTCGTCGCGATGCGTGGCCTTACAGGAAGCAGGCTAGACCCAGGTACGTAACACAAACTTCGAGCCGGATCATCTGGCTCGAACCACTCGCTGCACACCGCAGTGAGTCGACCTCGTCGCGATGCGTGGCCTTACATCGTATTTGTATTTAGAAATGTCCCATCACAAATCTCATCAGGTAAATGTTTAATGGTTAACCTGACTCGATTTCGATTGGAGTTATTGTCAAATTAAATGAATTAATATTGTCTTTGCCTATAAGCATTTGCTTAGAATCCTTCAGGGTTGGCAACAAATCAGAAAACTTTCCAAGCAAGTCTCGGTATAATATTATGTCAGTCTACTTTCGGTTCGCTTTCCATCACAATTTCGACGTTTTTTGTAGAAAGTATTACGATGGTTCTGAGTTTGATTATGATTATGAGATCGAGGCTTTACTTTGACAGTTTTTTTATACGAGCTTCTAAAGAGCATTTATAAAAAAATATAAGCTATGATTATTTATCCAAAGAACGCATTTCCAATCATGCCCATGTTAATTGGGATGAATCGTATCACGCTAATTTGTAAGCTGGATGAGCCATAGATGGACAATGCAAATTGTGGCTTGTTTTTTTAAAGAAAAAACAAGCTAAAACTAAGCTTGTTTTACCTCGACACGAAAGTACTGTAAACTCTCATTTTCTCATTTCATTCATCACATCTCCCATCATTTTACCTACCTATTTTCCCTTATTAATTGACATTATTTATTTTTGTTTCAGTTGTGAATGGTCTGTTTAAGTATTATGTTCTGGTCAGGAAAGTACCTTAAAGCACAATTTTGACTAACACTAATGTGATAACATGTGCATTATTACGCACCATTTATTTTAATATGCGCCATTAATTGTTATATCAATATTATTATTATGACGCTTAAGGGATATCGCACAGTCTCAACTTGCATAGTGCAAATTCCGTAAAAGAATATTAACCTTTTATTCAAAGAATCAATGTACAAAATCTAGTTTAATAGACGTTTTGTAGGAATCTCTTCTTATACAATAAATGACAATAATTCATAATCAGATTAGTTCAATTATTAGATAAGTTAAACATAAATTGAATTTTTAGATGAATTATAAAATACTCAATAGCAACACATTTAATAATAAAATTTTATATTTTTAATAATAAAATAATTGGTTTAATGTTCAAAAAAATATTGGTCCGTCCTCTTAATTTTATAGCATTTACAGGCTGGAATATTAATCTCGAATATTTTTTTTAAAAGTGAGGAGATCGGCTGATTGGATAGATAGATAGAAGTGACAAGGCTCTGTCTGTGTTGAATCGATTGTGATAAATTGTACCTAACAATTCATAGGTTATTTTTAAGCTTAATTGTGTAAAACTTGATTTTTGCCTAATAAATGTATATTTTTTTCTCATTAGTTTTCCTATTTATATTACATTTTATGTTATTTATACATCCACACATCATATCCACATAAATACAGTTTTGTACAATTTGAACACTTTGTGAATACGTAAATGAATTAATGTTTCGGTTTCAAAATCAGATTAAGACCGTTAGGTACCTATAGCGTATTTCTAATATTAAAATATATATTAGGTATAGGAGTATGTATAGTCAGTGACATAAAAAATTTAGTAAGAAAAAGAAGAGAAAAATTATACCGTTTTATATTTTCCGCCACAACAAAAGAGAGAGACGGTATTACTAATTGTCTTTTCTTTCGTCGACCAAACCGTCTTGAGCGCTGGTGTTACTGGTGCAGAACAACTGCCTTATTAGTATATCTATAATGTTTATGAAAATTGTCTCAAGCTTTGACCTTGACGAGGCCACCGGTGAAAAAGTATAAATCATTATACTGCACGCCTACCCCACGTTGGGCGCCAGTGCAGCTAGTGCGGCTGCGTGGAGAGCGGGAGGACCAACAGAGAGGTAAGGGGGAGGGGAGTGTGGCCGCCAAGTCTGGCTGGCTACGAATACTTTGCCAGTTGCGCCGCAGCGTCTGCCGCGAACACCCGTGTCGTCGCGTGCGTTACTCACCCATACATGACACTGATTAATTTGTGAGTCCTAATTTTATATGGTGGGTTATATTATTTCCATTTCATATTGTAATTATGTCCTATGAAAAAATATTTAGGCATAGTACTGAGTCTATAGGAATTTAGTTACTTAGGTACCTATCTATTTAATGAGGAATCGGTACTTATTTGCACTTCAGACAAACCAAAATTAGGTTTATTAGGTGAACTTAGCATACTTATGTAACTGTAGATTTTATTTTAATATGAATGAATAAAAAACAAGATGAATTAATTCATCTTGTAGGTATTTTCTAGCAGAATAGTCAGCTAATCGTATTTTCAATGCGACAAGAAAAATGATTTAGATCGATGTGCGTTTTAGAAGTTATATAATACCTAAGTAGGTAAGCAGAAAATAATATATAAGTACTTACTTTTGAAATTATATCATTCCGTATGGTCAAAGACCGAAGAGCTACAAATGTTAAAGTCACTGAGCGTTCATTGAGATCACAAGGATCATATATTTAAGGATAGGCGTCTAATGGAACTAGTGAATTTAATTAAGAACTAAGATTTTATATTGTAAAGTGTATTTACGCCGACCTACTTAACCTAGAAAAACATGGATAGTAAAAATCTCGCACAATCTACCCCAGGATACATTACAGCTATAACTTCATAAGTGGACGACAGTCCCGTTTTTCCTTGAATAAATTACATATTATGGACAGTTTTTCACAGAGAAACGAGACGTTGTGTATTTACGACTGTAATTGGAACTCGGGGTTAAGTTGCAGCAAACTTGTGGTCACTTTATAGCGTTGATTAGTTATTTCTAGTTTAAAACGCGTTTTATTATTATTTTACTAAATTGAGTAGAATAACAGTCAGACAAATCATCTAAAAAAGTTATCAAAAAGTGAAAAGATCTCAAGGCGAATAAATCGAAATCGAGGAAAACTACAAATACTTTTCTCCTAAAAAAAAAACGATTAAAAAAAGGTAAAAAAAAGGTAAAAAAAAACGGTCTTCTTTTTCGCCGTGCCACGGGCTCGCCAACTTGCGTTAGGTCAGTGATCTGGCCATGGTGCGCCTCGTTGAAGCTTTTTTCACGCACGTCGTTTACAATTTTAGGATCTAGGACATGCCACAGCTTTACCGGTTTAGGGTTGAGCTTCGTAAAAATGTTACTTCATAATTCTCCCTTACACAGCAAAAACATTGATAGCCCACAAACAGAAAACCTCCTATAATAAAGATGAGTAGAGACAATGTCGACCACATTATAAGGAAACCGTTCAAATGCTCTGAAATGAAATTACCTACATTGGCAGAAACAATGCCAAAATTGGTTGGTAACCAATTGTGGAATTGTTTCGACTGATGTACGTTTTCATCTTAACCGCGACGCTTGCCAATTAGTCTATTTGAATTTCATTTATGTACAAATTCCTCTTTTAAGTAACAAAATATCACAAGTTGTTTTCCGAACTGAAATTTCATTTTAGAATAATAATATTAATGAATGAAAGAAAAATAATTATTGTATACCACAAAATAAACAATAACCTAAAATAACTTGTTACTAACGCATTCAGGCAAATAATTAATTTATTTGCCTGAATGCGTTAGTAACAAGTTATTTATTATATTATATGGAGCTCACATTTCTCAATATCTCATCATCATCATCAGCCTATATTAGTCCACTGCTGGACATAGGTTTCCCCTAATGAGCGCCATAGCGCCCTGTCTTCAGCTTGCCGCATCCAGCATCTGTCTGCAGTCTTTCGCAGATCGTCATCCCAACTAGCCGGAGGGCGTCCTACACTACGTTTGCCGAGTCGCGGTCTCCACTCAAGAACACGTTTACCCCAGCGGTTATCGGTTCTTCGAGAGATATGACAGGCCCACTGCCACTTCAGCTTGCTAATTCGTTGAGCTATGTCGATATCTTTGGTTCTCTGACGGATGTATTCGTTACGAATCCTATCCTTCAAAGAGACTCCGAGCATAGCTCTTTCCATATCTCGCTGAGCGACTTTGAACTGGTGGACCAGTCCTATCGTGAGTCTCCACTCCTCAGCTCCGTAGGTCATGGTGGGTAGGACGAACTGATTGAAAACTTTCGTTTTCAAGCATTGCGGTATGGATGACGAGAAGACTCCACGTAGTTTTCCAAACGCTGCCCAGCCTAGCTGGATCCTCCTCTTGGTCTCCTCGAAATTGTTGCTCCTCAATATCTGGGATGCAAATATACACAATCAATATATTTTATTGTAAACATGTCCGCATATTAAATTTCAAGTCGGTAAAGACGGCTTACGTTGAAGGAAAGGTCAAATTTCGTAGACGCCTACGACCCAGCGCGTAGCAAATACATTGATGAAGATACCTAACTGCGTAGCGCTTTGTAACCAATACAAAATTGTTTATTGCAGAATAATATATTAATAATATGTGGCAAGAAAGTAGTTAGAAAGTGTTTTTAGAAGTAGTAGAGCTATTTGTCTTTAACGATGAAAACTAAAGTGACTGCTGTGATATAGTGCACAGCAGTCACTTCACTAGTCGCTGGGTATCGCTTCTTTATCTTTCACTTTCACAACAAATAAAAATTAAAATCTTTATTTGTTGTTGAACTGAACTGTCGCTAAAAGTTGTTTGCCGCGGTTATATAACTCGCCTAAATAAGGCCGTGGTCCTTCAAGTAGTTTCTCATAGAGGGTGTTTCCCGCACGCTGCCTTGAATATTCCAGACACATTTACTGTATCTTACTAGTACGTCAATTTGATAAGAGATGGCGGGCGCTAGCGGACCGTAATTAGCTAGCCGCGCACTTCACACTACCACATATATTATAATACAAGTAACACTACTAATCGCTTGGAGCGAGTACAGTATATAGACAAATAGTTTAAAAATTTTAAAATGTAAGAATCGTAAAATTTATTTTACTTTATTTTACTAAAAGTAAAATAAATTTTACGATTCTTACATTTTAAAATTTTTAAATTATAATAAATATAGATATAGGTAACTTGAAAATCTAGTTACTGACATGTCACTGAATCGTAGCCTCTTAGATTCCTTTTCTTCGTATTTGCAATTCTACTTATCTATCTGAAATAAATGTAACGTCACGGTCCTGTACTATTAGTTTGACTGCACGTGATAAATTTAGAAAATCAACTAGGCACAGAACATTGTACAACATTGTTACGGGGATCTACGAAAAGGGTTTTTTGTAAATTCTTGTAAATGAAATCAATAAAATATGCATGTATCATATACTAATTTCTGCCCACGGCTTTGCCCGCGTAGTACCCTTATAAAAAGGAGACTATGTGTTATTCTGATGTATAAGCTATATTACTGTAAAGATTCATTAAAATCCGTTCAGTAGTTTTTGCGTAAAAGAGTAACAAACATCTATCCTCACAAAATTTCGCGTTTAAAATATTAGTAGGATGTTAACATGTATACAGCCCATGAATGGGCTGTTTTTTTCCCAGACTTATTTTAGTAATTTAGACCATAAATTTAATTACGTAGGTGGATTCTTACAAAACTGTTCGTAGACGACGCCTACAGGTGCCTACGATGTAGCACTTTGCACTCAATCGTTATAAAAGTATTTAACAAAGCCTTTATTTTTACCCGCGACCCAATTTACATATTTATTTTAGAGGTATTTATTTTTATTTTCAAAATTTTGGGCAAACTTACAGCTAGGTACAACAAGAACAGATATAAGTGTTTAATATGACTGGATAGACCAGTGCATATTTGCTGACGGCTAATTAGAAGTTTCCGCAGACAAGTAATAAAATAGCAATATAAATACAAAGTAAGTTGACGACTTTAAGCATAAAATAATAGGAAAAAAAAAATAGTTTAAACAGTAAAAATAAAGATGGATAGGTAAATATAATTAGCTCTACACTTGGAAAAACTTATCACTAAGTAAGCGTTTTAGCTTACTTATGTCGTAAAAGAAAACAGTTTATCGGACTATAATGCTTTTTGAAATCGATTGGTCTTCAAGGATACTTAGTTCATAAAGGTTTTGTCGCCACAAGTTACACTGCGACACGTGAAGGAAAATACGTGAGAGTTAAAAAAATTGCAAAACTACGTCGGTTATTGAACACTCAGCGATGGCTAAGAATATTTGGTTCTAGGGTATGGCTGTTCCATCAGAACCGTTCACCGTTTTAATGAGCACCGTTGAGCAAGCGTTAATACGCGCATAAAATCATGTGGTAAATCCATTGTTGCATTGTCGGGTTCGAACTTACAATATCCGGAAAATTGGAAAAAAGAACGTTACCGTTGTTTTTATCAAATATAAGAGGTTAGGTACAAAGAAGCCTCTTGTACCTACCTACCGCAGTTCCTGTAAACCGGATTGCATTGAGTGTGCTCAAACTCTAATTCAGTTTCAGCAAACTAGGACGCGGTCTGTTTACATCATTCTTTCAGATTTACGCTGTCTTTAGGGAAAACCTTGAGTGGAGATTTGTGTCTTATCTGAAGTTTTGTCTGTGGATTCATCCATATGAATATCACAATGGAAATAAGCTAGGTGAAATTGTTTAGGAAAATGTCGTGCGGGAATATCGCTGATAAAATATCATCCTATAAATGTATTCGTATATTCGTATCTACTTTACTTTCGGTAAAGAAACCAGCCGTTTTTTTAAGATTTTCTAAAAACTAGGTACTTTGTTACTTATTCAGAATACTTCATATTTTCTTGGGATCGCACAAAAGTAGGAAGGAGTAATTATTGCGGAGATTGGCACAAAGGATAAAAAAATAAGAGTTGTTGCCTGATTCTTAGAGACTTAATCGCGCGAAAATAATCTGCGTAAATGATGTTTAAAATTTATTTTAAAATTTTTTTCACTTAGTAAGCTGACGTTTCTTTATCCTTCTGATTTCAATGAATCGAACCTTTTGACTTTGCCTTTATATCGACATACCTACACCACAAAAAAGCATGATTCTCTTCTGTGACATCTGCTTAGTTCCTATGGTTGCCGCTAGAACAGTGGTTTTCTACATGCAGTCCCGACGTGACGTGTAATTTACAAAAATGTTTACTGAGTTTATACCCGTCGTTACTGTAGTTTGGTATGTTTTCATTCAATATTAGGGCACCATCTTACACCATGTTGTCGACTAACCCAGTACCTTCAGACCTATAAAATGAAAGTATTCAACTGGCGTTAGAATCGATCCGTCTGTGGCCTGGGCGAGCTGCCAACCCACCTCAGCTGACCGCGATTATTGCCCGCAATTGCGATTGAATGGCCATTCCACCAGATTTGTTGTTCAGTTCTATTTTGTTTTGACTTATGCTTAAATCTATTATGAGTTTAGTATAATTTATAAAAAGGAATATGGAGAACTATTTATGGTCAGTAAAATATATTTTACTGCAGTGCAGTACCCGTATAAAAAGTAGCCTATGTGTTTCTAGGTCACTAACGATACTTTTCCCAAATTAATCTAAATCAGTTTTCAGTCATTACGATGATCTGTTACGATGATGATGATTCACAAACATCTGCATAATCTTTCGCATTCATTATGTATTATGTAGATACACGACACTTTGTGATCCGCCAAATATTTCCCTCTTCATTTTCTTTCAAAATTTCCTATGTGTATTTACTTTAACGACAGGTAAGTATAGGAACCCAAAAACATGTGAAGAGTTTTTCCTGTACTCTCTGTCTCCCTCAGGCTGAAACGTTTAAAGTACCTACGGGTATGTTGCTCCCAGAGGCCCACTAGATATTAGCTCCGTAATATTAGCTATGCTGTCTATGCAACTCTACAAACCACAAGTATAAAGAATGTATCTTGCGGTATATGGAAATTTAGTACAAGACTAGTTTAATTATCTGTGGTACAAGTTAGCGGTTACTCTGAAGTAATTATGGCTTAAAAAATAAATGTATACCAAAATAGCTATAGGTATAAGTAACTACGAGAAAGACTAAGATCTATCATATCTTACTAATACGATGAAGTATTGAAACATTGAAAACTTTTTTCAACTAACTCAAACCAGTTCCTAAATAAAAGTGTCAAGATTTTTATTCAAACACGTTACAATGTGTTGGCTACAATGGTAGGTATACATAGACCACTTTTTTACCATACTTTACGCAAAAAATTAATAAATAAAAAAACGCATCGTAGTTTGTGTAAAGAACTGCGGATCCCAAAGTGAAAACTATCAAATATTGAAACTTCTGTCGGAAGTAAAGTTACATAACTACTTGATAAATTCATCTATTAAGATTGTTTGCGTTAGTTGGATATTGATTTAGAAACTTGATACTGAGCATTCCAACTGAGGCAAATAAGACAGCGCGCTACAGTATTTACAAATATGTTTGAAATTAGACAGAGTAAAACCTTTGTTAAACAATGTAGATTCAGTGGTTGCCGAACGATAGAAGGCAGATAACTAGGTTTTTCACATAAAGTATTCTCATGAATTGAGGTCACTAAACTTTTTATACTGCCTGTTACGACCTAGGCATAAGATGGTCGCTTATACTCGTAGATATGTGTATCACATACTTAACTCTAGTATAGCTAGGACATTACAATAATGGAAATCAAATAACCCGGAACACATTATAACACTACCTAAACTGACACTGGGATTATTTCGTTTACTTTCGAAGTGGAGTGTTAGCAAATTGGTGTGGAGCGCCGACCGTCGCGACGGGTTGAGAGGCGCGTTGCTGTAAGATGGAAGATAATGTTCGCAGCTTCGGTAAATATAGGTAAGTGTCTTTTCAGGCTTTCATTTATATATATGCTTTGTCCACACACAAGCGCTTTCATGTGCATGCAATAAGGCATTCCTCAAAACAAGCCAAAATACAGCGCTCGCGAATCGGCATGGTCTACATCTCGACATACGCAAAGCTCAAAAATAATCTGTACTGAAAAAAATGTTTTAAGCGAATTCTGTTTAGATTGAGTCAGAAGGAAAAACATTATGTAATAATTCATCATATTATCAAGCATCTTGTTGTTTTCACAAAATTTACTGGATAAAAAATGTCAAAGCTACCTCTAAAAATACTTGCGAAAAACATATTTTATTCAACAATGAATGGAAGAATTACTCATTATCTTAGAATTTTGTTCAATTATAGTTTCGAAAAGTTATCATTTCAGAGAGAATATGCTAGAAACGTTTGATTTTAATTTATTACCAGCGCGTTGCTATAAGCACTACGGGTTTGCGTGTGCTTACTTATATAAACTTTCCGTAGATATTTTGAAAATGTTTAACCCCTAATTTTATGTGATAATTCAGCTGCTCATTGCCCCTTAAGACATGCATGCCCTAGATATAATTAGAACTTAAAAAGTTGAAACTTCTATTTTATCCAAGACCATAAAAGGGGATTGTTATAGATTCGAAACCTTTGTGCATCTCGTGCCTGTCTGGTAATGAAGCTCTCAAAACGGATGTGCCGAGTCTAATTTATTTTTGACACCTGTAGGTAGGTTTGTCGTAGGCACGGAGTACAGTGGTATTATACAGTTGATTTTATTTTCTGTCATGCGCAATGCGCAGTCATTGAGAAATGATAGCTCGCCTTGCTATTGATTTGTTATATCTGAGACAGGTGCTTCTAAAGGTCGCCAAGTTCTCCTATACTACTCAGACCTAGTTGTAGGTAGTTTCGCCTAAAACAACTCTAGAGTCCTCATTGATCGGCATTGGTGAAAAACTGTTTTAGACTGGAGAGAACATTCATTTGCAGGTTTACGTAGGATATATGTTTTTATTTAAATCAAGAATAAACCTTCTATTTGCCATTATCACACCTGATGGTAAGTGACGTACTCTTACCATGAAAAGACCCGGATTGTATGATCAATGATCATCATCTACAGATTATGGTAGTGTGTTCCTTTCCTTCGCCGTTATCATTATAAAGATGGAATTGAAACGTTCGGTTTCTATGTAATCTAGAATTTCAGTATTAATTTTATTATACTGAAAATTTATAATTTCTGTTTTCAGAAAATTCAATGAATATTTTTACATACCACATATACCATATACATAAATGAATTGATATTTGAAGTAGTGCTGTGTCACCACTTTAAAGTTTTTAGATAGAAATCTTATACGAGTTGGAGAGGTCCGAACTGTGGAAACAATTATTTAGCTGGTGATTATGGTTAGATAGATAGATAAACTCTTTATTACACAACAAATGAAAATACAAAACCCAGGAATTCATTAACATGAGATACAGGGTTACAATGGTGGTTACACGGCTGTTGCAATACAGTTATATATATATAGGTAAACGCGATAAGTACCCGTTAACTTTATAGTTATGGTGGATACCTACTAAACTTATTATATTATTATAATTATGTTAATTTTTAGAACATAATTATAATAGGACTCATACTTAGGTAGGTGATAGGTATAGTTTGTATTAGAATATAATTATGACTATACTACGTAGTCCACTATTCTCCTGCTGACGTTTCGTTGACCATTTAGAGGTCCTACGTCATGAGCAACGTCGTCCTCGACCACGCTCGACGGTCGAGAGACGGGAACGATCAAGGAAATATCAGCAGGAGAATAGTTAAGTATATGGTATTTTCGTAATAATATTCTAAAATGATACTAAACATTATGGTTTAGTATCATTTTAGAATTTCATGTCTAAGATATAGTTTGTATTCAGCGTATTCTTTTTCTTGCAAGGGTTATCTGTACACAAACGTTTAATCGCATATGAGATAGGACTATTATCAGTATCACCTATATATTTAATTCGACGCACGAGCGAGCAAAGCAAGTTACGTCACCTACAATAGAGGTGACAGTTGTTTTAAGTTAGCCAGTATAATTATTGAAGTGGCACAAAAATATAATAATGTTGTTGCTAGTTAAGCATTTGTAAAGGATATAATAAAGTGATAAGACTAGTCAAATGTATATTTTTTAGGTAAAGCCTGTCAAAGCTAATCTACCTTTTACACTGGAATCAACTCAGAGCTTGATAATATATAATTAATTTGCTTCAGCATGTAAACCTTTTGTGCCTTAATACGAATAAAATAAAATAAATAGGGTACGTTAATATTGCGATTCGTCCCATTGTGAGTTATCTGGCTCCCAAGGTCGGTTGTATCGATCTGGGTTCCGGGAGGGTCTGCCCTCTGCCTCCATACAGAAACAAGGCATTAGCAGTGATGAATCAACTCCAACATTTCTGAGATGAATCAATCATAATTATGGAGATTTAGCAAGCTTTTGTTAAATGTGCTTTAGCTGAAAATGAGATAAAGTTTTTCGAGTAGATTATATCGCAAAAATAAAATTGGTGCTAGGTATCTACTTACAAAATATGTTATTAAACCATTATTTAGCTAAACTCTCTCCACCCTAAGGCTGCTTGGAAGAAATCTATTTGAACGATAAGACCACTATAATCCTTTACACAATCAATTTATCTTTTTTTTGGTCTATCCTGAACAAAAATATATATGTGTAGATAATGAGAATAATTGTCGCCTAGCGGAAATTAACCCGTGCCTCTCACGTCTCAGCCTGTAGAACTACGATAGTTTTAGGTACATATTTTAGTCGCCAAGAATCGTGTCTACCTAAAAACGACAAGGATAAGCACGAGTTTGGCAGAAGACAATTCAAAGTTAGATCGAACTCCCGCAGACAACAGCTTTGATTTTTTAATATTCTTTTTTATGGGATCTAATTGAATCTCTCTGCAAATAAACAACGCTGTTACCGTTATAGTGCCTTCAGCAATCTTCTTTTCATTAGCTGCAAGTGGCTTGCAATTTAATTTCCGCCTTGTAACCTACTTCCCCCTTTCCTCTCGTGGGAGGAGGCTCGGGAGAGGCAACAGATGAGGCACTGAAGAGCTGCTAGTGAGAAGCGAAGCGGTAATCTAGGCCGAGCTAAGCTGCAGTTTAATATGAAACTTACAAAGCATCAATATTTACTTTTGCTTCAGGCAAGAATTAAGACGCTTTACTTACCCACAGCTCCTCCTAGAGTGGTACAGTCAGTGATATTATCACAGGCTCTTCCATGATTTTTTTTCACCGTTATTCAGAAAAGTTCTCCGTAGCCATTATATTAAAGGCGCATGGTGGGGCTGATTGGTCATCTTTTGATGGCTATGGCTATCTGGATAAAAAGTTTCATCAAAATCCGTTCTGCAGTTTTTGCGTGAAAGAGTAACAAACATCCATCCTCACAAACTCGCGTTTATAATTGTAGTAGGTACATCAGAATAACACATAGGCCACTTTTTATTCAGGTACCACGCGGGCGAAGCCATGGGCAGATACTAGTCTCTGTATAAATTATAATAGCACTCGAATGACTCAAAGGTTATTTAATCTCCAATACCGCCGTTTAGGGTCAATTAGGTCTAAGGTCAGGTACACAAACTACTCCACAAGACAAATAGGCCCATGAAGGTAATACTTCCGACACGGTGGCTGCGACCAACTGAAACCACAGATCGCCAACCGCAGATCGTAACAAGTATACTTTTTTTCAGGAAAAATACTACTTTAAATAAAGCTGGACATAATAATGCTGGTCAATTTTCACACAGCATCATCTGTAAGCAGAGCTTGTATTATGGGAACTATATGACTGAAATACTACTTATATACAAAGGAAACGGAATGTTGATAAAAAGTTCCAATATACAATTTTATCCCCCATTTTTTACCCTTAGGGGTGGAATTTTTTCATAACATTCATATGGGTTAATCGAATATGGGTAAACTTTAAGGGTGGTCCCATATTAATGTTATGAAAAAAATCCACCCCTAATAAAAAAATATATCAAGACAAGACTGTTACCTAACATGATAAATAAGCCTTATGAGTGTTAAGACGCAACCCGACGATGCCACGTATTATTGACTTAATAGCTACGCACCCGAAAGCTTATATATATATATATAAATATACCAATTCTGGCCGTCCAAGTCTGGAATCGACCGGTAGCGATCCATCTCATCCGACCGACCTTCGCCCAGCTATTGTTATCCCGAAATGAAAAATAAATGAGCCTTGCTTTATACAGGGCCTAAGCAGGGAGTTTAGCATATCTTAGTGACAATTTTTCTTTAGAAACCTGCCACTAGGCATTGACTTAGTGCTGTAAAAACTTATTGCAGACGATAATTTACTATTTGGATGGCAAAAGGGTGATTCCGATTCGGCTAAGGGTATCAAGGGATGGAAAGAACAGAATTCTCCAAACGAGTATTTGGCATAAAATGTGTCTTCGTTCTTGAAAAAAGATTCCCGATAGGTTTCGTTTTTAGTAATTTTATTGTGGCCAGGCCAAGCCAGGTCAGAAAATAAAAATATCAACTGATTTGGAAAGTGTCGTTTTTCCATTAGTGATGGTCAATTAGTCCCGTGGGCGAGCAAGCATGCGATCGGTTGGTTACATAATACCTCCCTAAGTAGGTACAAGTACAAAGATGTTTTTTTTATAAAAATCATGTATTATACTAGTAGATGCCAGCGGTTTTACTCTCGTAGGTCAGGTAATTGATAGGAGCATCAAAAATGCTGCAAGGCATGCAATTATTTTGCAATTAAAGGCTTTTTTTTAATACCCTGATACGTATTCAGTTCTTTTGTATTTTAGGTATACAAACTAAGTTTACGCACCAAGCGTTAAACATTTCATAAACAAACTTCACGTTGACGCAAATTTGTCAAGGCAAAACTTGGCAGCAGTCACGTGACATATCCACAGCTAATGACATTTTCTTAAAATTCAATCTTTCCGCAGTCGTTAACGCCAACAGAAAGTGGTATTTGTCTAGACACCCAGTAGTGCAAACGAGCATGTTGTGACCCAGGCCTAACGGGTGCTATATTGATCGGGAATGTAACCTTGAACGAGATGGCCGGACCTCTGGACGGCAGGCAGCGACAGAGGAACCTTAGCTGGGAACTTGAAGTTTTGAAGTGGACGGATAGTTATTTGGTGGAATTTTTGAGAGCAAATTCAAGAAGGTAATTGATAAAATTATATTTGTGCCTACTTAATGAAGAAACGGCAAAAAATATAAGTTACTATGTACAGTCGCAAGCGATATGTGTGCTCGTAGCTTTTTCTTTTCAAAATGATTTCATAATCCTATCCTATCCTACTAATATTATAAAAGTGAAAGTTTGTGAGGGTGGATATTTGTTACTCTTTCACGCAAAACTACTGAAAAAATTTCGATGAAACTTTACAATAATATAGCTTATATATCAGAATAATACATAGGCTACTTTTATCAGGGTACCACGCGGGCGAAGCCGTGGGCAGAAGTGGGATACTTAATTACTTAGAAGTTGCTGCCAACTAGATATGGAGCGTGGGAGGATTTATCATTGTCAGGTTTCCAGAGGCAATCCATCTTTTTGTTTATTCATTGGTGACCTCCATCTTATAGGTACGCCATCTGACCCCCTAGTTGATTCCTAAGTACTTAAGAAATAACGAAGTTTCTCGAATTATGAATGTACCTCATTATCATTACTTGTATCAGGCCTCAATTGTATTTAACCTGATTATTGTATTAGGGATGACCTGTAAAAATAATTGTAATTTGAAATAAATAAATAAACTTTACTTTATATTTAGCTTCTGCCTACGGCTTTGCCCATAGTATAGCCAGATAAAAAGTAGCATATGTGTTATTCACGAGCTATGCTTGTTCCAAATTGAATCCTTATATCCAGCCGTTGCGGTTATTATAAGCAACAAACATATGAACATCCAAACTTTGATATAAAATTGATAATGTTAACAGGATAAATAAATATATTAATAATGCTGTACATTTTTCACAAAGCATCATCTAGCCCCAAACTAAGCAGAACTTGTAGTATGGGAACTATATGACTGATATATTACTTATATGACAAGCTCTGTGGCTCAGTGGGCGAAGGCTCTCCTGAGACACAGAATGTTGCGGGTTCGATTCCCGCCGCGGGACAAATGTTTGTATCATCCTACTAATATACCTAACACAAAACGGAGTCAATTAGGCAGGCCCCATCGCAAGGCATATTCAAAGCTCGAGTTAAAACTTCTTTTTATCGGAAATATCTTTGAACCAGTGAAAAAAACTTTAGTCCTTTTTTTATTAAGAAAAAAAAGTACTAATGTTTTATTCACTTTTACTTTTCTGTATGGTAGGTGTATATATTAATTATATATATATATATTTATATATTTATATATTTTATACTATGTAGTTTATTACTGTGTATGTAGGTATCTAATTATATTTATGTAGTAGTTGTATATCGAATTGCACTCTCCTCTTGTATTTATTTTTACGTTCACCGCCAACCATTCTTACAATTGCATACATTTCGCTCCATCCCAAGGTTGTCTGGAAGAGATCGCTTTTAAGCGATAAAACTAATGTAATGGAGTTCTGAAGTTTGTATGTTTTTTTTTATTCTAGTTCGTTTCACTCAAAACTCGGTATAAATAAACCTTAAAGTAAATAATGAAAAACTTATATATATTTTTTTCAATACTACCAAGTTTAGAATAAGTCATAACACCAATCGTGTCGCGACCAATTCGCGTCGGGGGTTTAAAATTAATGAGCACATGTCCTAACGGCATGTCCAAAAATAAATGAGGCACGTGCTAAGAACTCTCACCATACACTGTCTTACCAAAAGTGAATGAACTGTGTGGCACATTCACCATCGGCCACTAGGCCCTTTTTAGGGTCATCATCCCTCCGTCTAATCAGATCTCTAAACACAGGGTCACTAAGAATCAGTGACATAATGAACAAACGAACACAGCCGCAATTTTTTCGCCTACATTACGCAATCATTTGCAAAGTTTATTTATATCTGGTTTTATTTCTTGCACAACTAACAACCTATCTACGAATTCTGATATAGGTTTGATTATCCGTTCTATTTATTGATGTGTTACTGTAATCTGAAGATTATCTCACTGATAATGATAACACAAGCGCACTTATTTAAGTCTTTGGTATTGCTTCGTTTGCGTTGCTGTATAAAGTTATAACAGTTATGCTTAGTGATAAATTAATCATGCATCCATAAGATTTGTATGGTGTTAGATCAGGTCTCTGATTTGACATTATCCTGACTTACGAACATCATCTCTATAGGCTTACAAATATTCTTATTGGGATGTACTCGTAAAATTAATACTTAATTCCCTTTAAAAAAAGTTATGATAACTATTCGGTTATGTTCAGTTATTTAATCGATGCGAGTAGAGTCTAATCTAGGGCAGAGGAGATAGGGAATTCCCTTGTCGCTTGTTTTGTTTATGATGAGTCATACACCTGTTTAAAACCAGTCAAGGTTAACAACCGCTGGCTCATCGTGTATTGTGTTGTGTTTGTGTTCATTTTAGATTTTCTTATTAGTAAACAGAATTGGCTAATAAAGTAACTTAGTATTTTCAAAAATGTCTCCCTTTAATAAATTAAGATTTTATGATCTTTGATTTTAATGTCGAAACAGATACTATTTGACATTGTTTTTGATACGTTGATATGGTTAATGTAATATAAAGTTTGCTAATCTAGAATCTATTTTTTGAATATTTGTTATTTGCACCAGGGGGTATCTAGATTTGGGATTCTGCTTGTGATGAGATAACGTTTATGACGCGGACTGAAAAAATCGATTTGGCTCAAATTTTGAAAATGAGTCCAATCTAATAGATGGAATAAATTCGTCTAATAAGATTGGGTTGTTATTTTTGCGAAATAAGTCGTTTTAAAAGAGACTACAACCAAGGCCTGTTCATAACAGTGTGTGTATTACATCGGAGTGTAGTGAATCAGTCGACCGGCGAGTGGGGCCGTCGGCTTACAGAGCGCGCCTAATAGTATCGATTAGATACCAAAACCCTTTTACACATAAAAGTCGCCTCTGTACAAAAATTCACAGACAACCAAAGTTAGTTAAGACTGACTGAGTTTTGAACGGCATAAACAATTATGGTTATGCTAAACATTTTGGCAGAACTTGGATGTCTAGCAATAGACATGTTAAAAATGTACTAAAATATTACCCTAATCGGTGGATCACTTGGCTCGTGGGTCGATGAAGAACGCAGTCAACTGCGCGATGTAATGTTTTCTGCAATTCTTAAACATCGACATTTCGAACGCACATTGCGGTCCTAGAATGTATTTTCAGGACCATCTCTGTCTGAGGGCCGGCTGAAACAAATTCAAACCACATTGCATGCTCAATGAACATGCTTGTGACGGTTCTGTCAATAAGACACGTCCGTTTAAAAATGTAGAGTGTTTTCGACTATCAGTTATTTGTACACTGCTGTAGCTCTATCTCCGAGACTTATTTTCTGTCAGAGGGAAAAACGCTACATGTTTTGTTAGAATTCGTAAGTTGAAACATTCAGGAAGCTTTTCACCATGGCTTTCATCAAAACGCTGGCCTCAGATTAGGGAGGATCACCCGCTGAACTTAAGCATATCAGTAAGCGGAGGAAAAGAAACTAACAAGGATTTCCTTAGTAGCGGCGAGCGAACAGGAAAGAGCCCAGCACTGAATCCTACCGTTGTAAGGGCGGCGGGAGATGTGGTGTTCGGGAGGTTCCGTTTTCTTGTCATCTTTGATTCCGTCCAAGTTCACCTTGAACGGGGCCTTTGCCCATAGAGGGTGCCAGGCCTGTAGCGACGGAGGATGGTGGCAAGAGGGACTCTCCTCAGAGTCGGGTTGCTTGAGAGTGCAGCCCTAAGTGGGTGGTAAACTCCATCTAAGGCTAAATATGACCACGAGACCGATAGCGAACAAGTACCGTGAGGGAAAGTTGAAAAGAACTTTGAAGAGAGAGTTCAAGAGTACGTGAAACCGTTTAGGGGTAAACCTGCGAAACTCGAATGAATGAACGGAGAGATTCAGCGCTGTTTCTCGTCTACGACTTTATATCGATAGCTTGAGACAGCGTGCACTTCTCTTTTAGTAATACATCGCGACACGTTCAACGTTGGTCTATGTGACATCTCGTTATGAAAGACCTTGTTAAGAAATGCTCTCTTAAATAGAGAAATTTTCTTTTCAGAGGTCGCGAGGTGTTGCTGACCAGCTGTCGGACGGTAAGATTAGAATCGCGCACGCGTTCCTACGCGTCCGGCCCGACACGAGGCAATCTATAACTTTTATTCATCTTCTGATGGATGCGAGTAATGTGAGCCTGTCAGTGACGTCGTGAAGTCTCGGACCGTGCGCGTCTGTCAGCGATGATTCAGTTTCGGGCACTCGCAGGACCCGTCTTGAAACACGGACCAAGGAGTCTAGCATGTGTGCGAGTCATTGAGATCCAAAACTCAAAGGCACAACGAAAGTGAAGGTGGGTGGATACCTGCTCAGGGAGGATGGAGCTTCGATATCGGTCGACCTCTCGCACTCCCGAGGCGTCTTTATTCCAAGCAGAGATAAGGATGCACTCTGAGCACAACTGCTGGGACCCGAAAGATGGTGAACTATGCCTGGTCAGGTTGAAGTCAAGGGAAACCCTGATGGAAGACCGAAGCGATTCTGACGTGCAAATCGATCGTCGGAACTGGGTATAGGGGCGAAAGACCAATCGAACCATCTAGTAGCTGGTTCCGTCCGAAGTTTCCCTCAGGATAGCTGGCGCCGATTGATCAGTCTCATCCGGTAAAGCGACTGATTAGAGGAATTGGGACCGAAATGATCTCAACCTATTCTCAAACTCTAAATGGGTGAGAACCCCGGCTTGCTTGAAGCGTGAAGCCGGGGACTGATGACGGTGCTTAGTGGGCCAATTTTGGTAAGCAGAACTGGCGCTGTGGGATGAACCAAACGTAGTGTTAAGGCGCCCAAATAAACGCTCAAAGGAATCTAAAAGACGTAGGATATCTAATGACGACAGGTCGGTGGCCATGGAGGTTGGCATCCGCTAAGGAGTGTTCAACAACTCCCCTGTATAAGAATCCAGCTCTGAAAATGGATGGCGCTTAAGTGTTTTGCCTATACACTACCGTTACGTGCATTTGCGATGTTTTCGTGATGTCATTAAGCGGTAACGAGTAGGACGAGCGCGGCGGAGAGCGCGGAAGAGTCTGGGCGTGAGCCTGCTTGGAGCCTCCGTCGGTGCAGATCTTGGTGGTAGTAGCAAATACTCTGGTGAGAGCCTGGAGGACTGAAGTGGAGAAGGGTTTCGCGCGAACTGTAATGGCACGCGAGTCAGTCGATCCTAAGCTCAATGAGAAATCATATGTCGATGTGGCGTGTTATCAAACGGTAGATTACGCCCGTTGAGCGAAAGGGAATCTGGTTATTATTCCAGAACCCGGCAGCGGAACCGTTTCAAATTCGTACCCTTGCTTTTTGAGCGAGCTTACGACGGGGCAACCCAAACTGGCCTGATGACGCCACCGAGTGATCTGGGAAGAGTGTTCTTTTCTGCCTGAGCGTTCCAGACCCGTGGAATCCTGTAATAGGGAGATACGGTTCGAAACGCGAAGAGCATCGCAATTGAGTGGTGTCCGGATTCTCTCTGTGGACCTTGAAAAATCAGGTGAGGGACGTACGTGGAGATGTCGCGCCGGTTCGTACCTATATCCGCAGCAGGTCTCCAAGGTGAAGAGCCTCTAGTCGATAGAATAATGTAGGTAAGGGAAGTCGGCAAATTGGATCCGTAACTTCGGAATAAGGATTGGCTCTGAGGACCGGGGTGTGCCGGGTTTGGATGTGAAGCATAAGTGTGGGGTGGTTCTCGAGTTGCTCGATGCTTTGTGAATCATTCAAGCTTTAAAACGGTGTCTGTTTCGTGTTGTGCGGAATTGATGCGGTTTCTCGGCCGCCGTTAAACGGTCAACTCAGAACTGGCACGGACAAGGGGAATCCGACTGTCTAATAAAAACAAAGCATTGCGATGGCTCTCGCGGGTATTGACGCAATGTGATTTCTGCCCAGTGCTTCGAATGTCAACGTGAAGAAATTCATATAAGCGCGGGTAAACGGCGGGAGTAACTATGACTCTTCAAAGGTAGCCAAATGCCTCGTCATCTAATTAGTGACGCGCATGAATGGATTAACGAGATTCCCACTGTCCCTATCTACTATCTAGCGAAACCACAGCCAAGGGAACGGGCTTGGGAGAATCAGCGGGGAAAGAAGACCCTGTTGAGCTTGACTCTAGTCTGGTACTGTAACGAGAAACGAGAGTTGCAGCATAAGTGGGAGATCGTTCACGGTCAACATTGTAATACCACTACTCTCGTATTCTCTTTACTCACTCGATTGAGCGGAAACTGTTGCAGCCGTGTCCTGCATGGTAGCACAGAAGTACGGTTGATTCAAGCGTGAAAGCGGCATTTCGGTGAAAACTGGCTTGTTGACTCCCGCGTGATCCGGTTCGAGGACACTGCCAGGCGGGGAGTTTGACTGGGGCGGTGCACCTGTCAAAGAATAACGCAGGTGTCCAAAGGTCAGCTCAGTGAGGACGGAAACCTCACGTAGAGCAAAAGGGCAAAAGCTGACTTGATCCAAATGTTCAGTACGCATAGGGACTGCGAAAGCACGGCCTATCGATCCTTTTGTATAAAGAGTTTTTAGCAAGAGGTGCCAGAAAAGTTACCACAGGGATAACTGGTTTGTGGCAACCGAGCGTTCATAGCGACGTTGCTTTTTGATCCATCGATGTCGGCTCTTCCTATCATTGCGAGGCGAAAGTCGCAAAGCGTTGGATTGTTCACCCACTAACAGGGAACGTGAGCTGGGTTTAGACCGTCGTGAGACAGGTCAGTTTTACCCTACTGATGGCGAGTCGTTGCGATAGTAGCACTGTTTAATCCCACAATAACAATGGTGCCGGATACTTGGTTAAGCACTCGGTCGAGCGGCCGGTGGTGCGAAGCTAACATCCGCAGGTTAATTTCTGAACGCATATAAGAGAGAACCCTATCTAGGCAAATGCAGCAAGGATATTTTAAGGAGCCTTGAGAGTCGGGAGGCTCTAAACAATGTGACATTTATAGTCGTGCTTTACTCCGTAAGGTGCGGCATCGAAGCCCATTTGGACTTGGAGAGCGGTAGTAGCTTGGATGAGCACGCCATGGCTCCGGGTCTAGAAGTAGCTCAGTTCGATGTCGAGGCTCGGAATAGTCTGTAGACGACTTAAGTTCCTGGCGGGGTGTTGTGCGCGGCAGAGCAGTTCTGCTGCGATCTGTTGAGACTTAACCCTACGCCAGGTGTTTTCGTTTTTTTTTTTTTATTTTAGAGTGTGAACTTTTTCTTCGACACTGAAATTTATATTACATTTTGTATTCGCTAAATATCTATTATATATTTAGCGAATACAAAATGTATAGTTATAATAAGACTGTAGCCAGGTAAGGAGCTAAATTTTATTTACCTATAACTCTATACGTTCTATAATAAATCTATTAGGAAATTTAGTTTAGTTATTTTGCTATTTTATGATCTCTACTTAAATAATTTGTGTGTGTGTGTAAACCCAGACTCAGATAAGATTGGATATTTTAGGCCAAATTAGGTTCTACGTACTGAGTATAAGTCTGACAATGATTATGTTTTGTTTATACCACCAAGGTGACAAACATACGGCCATACATACATGGTGCTTCCAATGCCAGAGACATTATCCGCGCGTTGGCGACCTTTTCAAAACTTTAAAACGTCTGTTTGAATTAAATAAATAATTTAATATCATCTAACCCTAACTGACTGGTATACTATTTATATATATTTTATTATTTATACATAGAAACCGACCCGAGATAAATATTTGCATAGACAAACATTTGTCCCACGGCGATTCGAACCCGGAACCCCTTTTGCGTCTCAGGCGGGCCTTCGCCTAATGCGCCACAAGGTTGTCCTCCTCATACTGTAGGCATATAACATCTCAAATAATTCTTTAAAATAAATTACTTCGCATGAGTAAGTATCTATAGGTAAGTAGTATATATAGATAAGTATCGTATGTGTACTCGGCTGTTGATATAGTACGTTGATATCTGCCAAGCAAAATTAGCTTATTTGGTTTTGGCAAAGCGTTTTCTCTATCTTACTTTACATTAATCCTTTATTAGTGATAGACAAAAATATTTGAACTTTGATGTGTCACTGTAAAAACAGTGCACTGTACTCGTTATTATTGCGCCTTTGCCAGGACTTTCTCGTTAGTTGACTTGATTATGATAATGCCGTTGTAAATGGCATATTTCAAGAGAGACGAGACACAATGATTAGATCCTTCTGTACAGTAAATAGACTACATAAATTTTTGGGCTTGTGCAGATTAAGATAATGATTTTAAGAAGCAAGAAAGACTCATAGAAGAAATGCAACCTAGTTTTTGAGAAAAAATAATTTTGTTTTTACACATGTACCTTTGCTTTTGTTTTTGCGGGAGTAGTCTGCTAGATTTAGATTGGAAAACAATACTTACATATTTTCAATTCACAGAAATAGCAGAGCCTCAAGACAAAAGTCTACTAACATTATTCACAGTGGTTTTAGGTATCCACTGTTTCTAGATACAGGGAATGAATTTCAGATTAAGTAACCTAATCGATGTTTTTTTGGTATTTGCCTTAACCATTGCAGAAACAGGCTGATCCAGGTTTTAAAAGAAATCAAAATCAAAATTATTTATTCCTTTGGACTTTGGACAAATTTGAGAAAACTATGGTCACTGCAATAGTTACAAAAACTGTGGCGCATTCAACAAATTTTCACTTCCTATTACTAGGTACAGTATGTTCCTAATCACCACCTTTTTACTGTGAAAAGTGATTTATTGATGTGGTTTAACCATATTACTTAAGTGTTACATGTACTTTTCCAACGATACGACCAATTACTTTACTTTTTCCCAGAACCACACTCCCCGTCGCTCAATTCAGCCGCGGCGACTTCTCCCTCTGGTCAGTGCTGAAGAACTGCGTTGGCAAGGAACTCTCCAAGATAACCATGCCGGTAGTCTTCAACGAGCCGCTGTCTTTCCTCCAGCGCATGCTGGAGTACCTGGAGTATGCGCATCTACTCCGCATGGCGTCGGAGCAGACGGACCCTGTGGCAAGGATGGAGTACATTGCTGGTAAATTCCTACATCTTCAAATTAATTACTGGGTTTTAAAGTGCAGCAGGCAGATCAGTTGACTACACGTAATGAATAAGACAATTTTGGGTACATTGAATGATTGGCGTGATACAAAGTAACATTCTATTTCGCTATTAGTAGTATCGCTAGTTAAAAAGCCAATCATAATTTTTTAAATATTCTATGCCTAAGCCAATTTTTCCCCATTTGATTCTATATAGTACAGAGCACATTGCTAGTGTTAATACTTATTATGATCAGTTTTCTAAATGTCGAACAAGAATTACGAGACGTTTGGTAAGTAGTCTATGTCAGTGAACCTTAACCAATATTTTTCTTATTCCAGCCTTTGCCGTGAGCGCTCTGGCATCTAACTGGGAGCGCCTTGGAAAGCCATTCAACCCCCTTCTTGGAGAAACCTATGAGCTCGAGAGACCAGAATTCCGAGCTGTTTGTGAACAGGTACACTATTTCCTTTAGGTATTTTGCGAATCGGAGGTTAGTGGCATAGGCAAATGATGGTTATGATACTAAATTGTAAAAATGTCAGAATTCGTTTGAATATGTTGAATTGTGATGATGTTTCTCAAATAGATGTGGCCATCCTTAGAGAATTGTTTAAACTCTTTAAACTCCTTTTGTTTTCCAGGTGTCCCACCATCCTCCTGTGTCTGCCTTCCACGCGGACAGCCCGCACTTCGTGTTCCACGGCTCCGTTCACCCCAAGCTGAAGTTCTGTGGCAAGAGTGTGGAGATCCAACCCAAAGGACATGTCACTGTTGAGTTGCCAAGGTAAGAAATAGGCAGGTACTTTCTTTATTTTTTATCTAGCAGCATAATAAAGTTACAGGCTCCATAGGCTTTCTAACTTTGTCTTTGTGGCAAGCAAGCAATGCATAAATCTCTGGTTGCTGTGTTCCAGTTCGAAGTATGTGGCAACTGCTCATGAGTTGATGTCAATAAGCGACCATAATCAGTTTGCCGCCAAGTAACATAATTATGTAAAAAACGATTATTTATGTTATTTTCAGCTGGGGCGAAGCCTACACCTGGACCAACGTAAATTGCTGCGTCCACAATGTGATAGTGGGTAAGCTGTGGATCGAGCAGTACGGCCCCATGGAGGTGGTCTGCCATGGCGGGGCGGGGCTCAAGGCCAATCTCTCTTTCAAGCCTGCAGGGTTCAATAACAGAGACCTGCATAGAGTGGATGGCTTCATTATGGATGCCAAGTAAGTTGCTGGTCGCAAAGAATCGCAAAAAAGTGTAATGTTGACTAGCTTCTGTCCCCAGCTTTGCTCGTGTGGTACGCGGTTAGAAATACAAACACAGTATGCCTGTTTTCCGGAGGGATAGGCAGAGACCACGGATTTTACATTAATACGATTCTGACATACGTCTTATGATTTATTGACACTCATATCATTATTCCTTTTTAGGGTGCACTTGACCTGAACTTTCTTCATTCATTTTTTTTCATATATATTTTTGCCTTCTGTATGCTAAACTGCGACTTCAGCTCAAGCATCAAGGTTCTAACATATTTTCTTAACTTTCCAGCAAGAAACGCATCCGTTTCCTGTACGGCAAATGGACAGAGTTCATCAAGTGCTGCAGTTCATCTGCTCACGAGCAGTGGGCAAAAGAGAAAGGAGATGAAAGCACCTCACAGACTCCCTCGCACACTCCCAAGAAGGTCCTCGCTAAGCTGAACAGCTTCAAGGTCGGCGCTCTACGATCCATGTCTATACAAGACGTAAGTATTGAAACACATGAATAGTCCTCAAGAGCTGTCTTCTTTATTTTTGTCCTGCCCCAATCCCAGTTCATCTGGGGTCGGGCTTACTAGTACTTCGGCGCGAGGATGCTCTAATCTGAGTTGTCAGAGATGCAATATTGAGGGCTTTCACATCATTCTCGATATTGGACCACCATATTGAAGTGGGTCTACCTCTGCCTCGAAGCTTGGTTAGAATATTGAGGACGGTCTTTACTGAATAGTCGTCATCTTTTTGCATTGTATGTGACCAAGAACTATGTTTTTGTCAAATTAAATTGCAGAATGATGAACCTGAGGGATCCGATGACATTCCGAAGGCCGAGGAGTCGTACAACATCGACATCCCGGGCTCCGTGACGTTGTGGGAAGCTCGTCCGAGACCGACAAATAGTGCACAGGTAATTGACGTTTATAAATAAATAAATAAATAAATAAATAATGCTGGACAATCCACACAGCATCATCTAGCCCCAAGCTAAGCAGAGCTTGTGTTATGGGTACTAGATGACTGATATACTTAATACAATACATTACAAAGATAGATATTTTTTTATTATACATAGAAAATACCCAGAACACCCGGAACAAATATTTGCAGATCGTACAAACATTTGTCCCAAACATTGTCATTTGTTTGCAATATGTTTGCAATTTTTCACCCTTAGATTAGATTTTTTATAAAATATATATGGAACCCTTGAACCCTTGGGTAAAGCTTACACTATCCATAAAAAAAAGAATCATTAAAATCGGTTCATCATTGCCGAAGATATCACGTAAGCTATAAAACTTATAAAACTAATTTAGGTCACCACTCTATTATACCAAGATTGTGTAGGTTACTCAACAGCTTTGTAAGTAAAGACAATACTTTAGATATTTTTTTACATGACAAGCTATTTACTTTCAAAACCAAAATTTACAAGGTTTGTAACTCAATTTCCACCTGATTCTTTGTAGAATTACATTTAATTTTTTATTGTATTCATTTTTAATCATATTAACTATTACTATTTAAACTATTTAGGCTAATTATATAAAAATCATTATTATATTATTATTACACTTCATATATTCACTTCATTATTGTATAATCTCGCTTAAATAATTTTTTCACTACAAATTCAATATAAATTCAAATATTTGAAGACAAATCGAATGCTAAAGAACCTCATTACAGATCAAAAAGCCGTTTCGGAGATAAATGGTCACCGACAAACTAACAAACAAACATCCTCTTATGACAAACACCTTACATCGGTAAAAACTGACGCCGCGTTGCCCGTGGCCCTGTTCGATACCTGACCCTTTTGCCACACTCGAATCAATTAATTAATTAACACCCAACAGACACAAACACATCCCTGACCCCACACTAGGATTTCCTGTATCGTGGGTATCAGGAACTACGAGAACCGTGGTTCCACATCCAGACCTTGAACAAATATTTGTAGAACATGCAAACATTCGTCCCGTAGCGGGAATCGAATATGCACCTCGTGCTTCGCATCTGGCTACTCGGCCGCTGTGATTAAATTACGCACTAAAAAAAGCCGATTTGATACCAATCCATTTCTTTAAATTTAAGATGAAAAGTGTCTGTCATAATAATTATCCGACCGATTTTTAAATGTTAGAACAAGGTTTTATATGAAAGGAAATTTTAGAAAATCCACTGGAAAAGTTGGGATTTCGGATGACCCATGCGAAGCCGATACATTTTACATAAACGCAATTTTTTTCAGTATTACCAATTCACCGAGTTCGCTATGTCTCTGAACGAGCTGGAACGAGACATGAAGGGACAGTTGTGTCCCACGGACAGCAGGCTTCGGCCTGACGTGAGACTGCTGGAGAAGGGGGACATTGACGCGGCTGCTACGGAGAAGACCAGGCTTGAGGAGAAGCAGAGGACTTCGAGGAAAGCGCTGAAGAAATCATCGGAGCCGTGGCAGCCAAGGTACAGCCAATCGAATAATACACTAATATTTTATAGGTAAAGTTTGTAATAATATCCGAAACTAGTCAACTGCTGAAAAAAAAACTTCACCAGTAAATATCCATTAAATGTCTATTCTATTTAGAATGGGCATAGGCTTGCACATACGGATTTTCTATGAGAATTTTGCAACGAAAGTCTACGAAAAATCGGTCGAACGAATCGTTGAAAAACTTCATGAGATCTCAGTTCGTGGCGAACAACTAGTATGTAGATATTTTGTCTTTTTAATTATTATTGACTAGCTACTACTCATTGCTTCACCCGGATAAACCGGATTAAAAGTCACCGATAAAAAGTTAGATTTACCGTTAAAGAAGTATTACTTTATTATTATAAAGCGTATCGTTTGTTGTCCATTGATCGTAGTTATTAAACTACGATTGATACTTTTTAGCTTTTATTTTCTTCTTTGACTCATCTTTCTCAATGATATCATCTTGTTCAATTGACACCACACTAAATTGAACGAAGTATCTTGAAAAAAACAAAGCGCGACCAAGTCTAGAAGAATCTGGCAACAAACTGCCTGATACTTCTAGACTTCTTCTTCTAGATTCTTGTAGGTCGCGCGAGAGAATCACTCGTATGATTCGCTGAATCAAAACCTATCGACTTGGACTTTGAATGTTATTTTTGCAGATGGTTCAGCCAAGGCCAAAACCCGTATACTAAACAGGAGGACTGGCTTTACAACGGAGGGTACTGGGATCGAAACTACCAGCATCTCAAAGATGTTGACATATTTTAACAAAAAAATACGTTTTGCAGTTGAACAAAGGAATATAAAGGTATAGCTAAGATAGGCCAAGTTGCGTAGACAAGATTTGAATAAATAATAATTACTTGACGAAAAAAGTACCTGAGAAAGAAAATAACGAAAACACAAGTCGTGAAATAACAGTGAAAATGTTCACTTTATTTTATGAGTGTAGTTAAATAGAGATCGATAATTAGGGATTTTCTTTTTACCTGAGACGTAAGGAGACGTTTGTCTGTTACCTAAGTCAAAGTCAAAATTCATTTGTTCATTAAAATCACAAGGACCATTCATTACCTTCCATTTATCGCCGAAACGGCTCATTGCATTCTTGCAATCGATTCGTTTGTTTACCTTTGATTTTCTCTCTAGATCACTATGTGTGGTGTTTATAATCTATTCTTTGTTGGTAACTAGTCGTTGTGCTAAGTTATATATAAGTATCAAGTAAGTTGTTGATTGTAGGTGTTTGTACTCGTATATCCAACTAGTCGGAAATATCTTATTTTAAGGCTATGATACAACCGGATAGGACTTACATATGATTATCTAAATTTTTGTTTACTCCTAAAGTGTTTTTCTCCTTTCAGTTTTTAGATTTCAGACTTTAATATAATTATGTGTTAATTTTATTATTTCTTCCGATCAAATAATAATGAGACATTAAATGAATAATATATTCAATATACTTATTTCCTAGGTTGATTGACGTTATAGTCAGGGAGTAGTCAATAAAAAACGTATATATCAATCTATTGTATATATCATTTTTTGTTTGTCAAAAATGACGAATGAACGCATTTCTAGGTCAAGAAAAATTACCTGTATTAATAAATAATTTTATCTAAGTCTGCTGTGCTTCCATTTTAAGTTAGCTTTTAAAAGCACCTGACGTACCAACTCAAGCAGTAAAAATAGTAAATAACACTCGCACAAAACAATAAATTAAACATATTATCTAGTTTGGGTTTAGACCAATCCTCATCCTGTTTCACATACATTTTTTTGGGGTATTTTAGAAAGCTGTCGCAAGAATTTAGATAAAAAAGCACAAGAGTTGGAAGGTATGGACGCCCCTTTCCAACGTTCCTACAGTAAGGAATTAAATAGTTTCCGAGAAATTAATATTTATTATTCGTATGACGGCTTTTTAAATCCCAACCTTTTTTTGTTTTTTAAATCAAGTTATTGTCCCGTGAATGTTAAAGTCAATTACTATGATATGATCTAAGTATTCCTAAAATAATACTTAACTAAATGCTATGAACAATATATGACCATAGACGTAAGCTTGAGTAACCAAAAATATAATAACGGATATTTTTAACGCAAAAGGGGATTTAAAGTTGAAATTTATTCTTTTTTAAATTTAATGAAGTTCAGTCTGCTAACTTTTATTTACATAAAATAAGTTTAACTACAGTATAACTTAATTATTAGACTTTTCATGGTAACTGCCATTTTCTGTATTAAAATGTATTAAAATGTTATATTCAATGTTATTATTTAAAAAAGAAAAAAAATATTTGTATGAGTTAATGTATTCGTCAGTAGGTAAAGCAAGAACTTGTTAAAATAAAGCATGTAGACAATAGTTTAATACTTTAGAAACAGTAAAATGAAATGTGCTTAGCATCTTGTACATACATACAAAAATAAAAATCTAATTACTTTAAAAACGTATCTAGTGACTAGATACTTTTGTAACGTCTAACCTATCCATAGAACTAGGTAGTTATATGTGAATATGTTCGATTGTGTAGAAGTTTGTAAGTAAAATTGTGTTAGCGAACTCGGTCGGTAGCCGGCTGAGACATAAGCGGTGCGGGTTCGATTCTCACTTGCATATACTGCAGAAAGTTCCGGGTCGTGACGTGAGTGTTGTGGTACCACGGTACTCGTAGTTTCCGATACCCACGACACAGAGAACCCCATAGTGGGGTCAGGACTATGTAGACATGTGTCTCTTGGGTGTTTTATTTATTTATCATTTATGATAACATATTATTAGCTAACTGGGTATAACTTTAACATGGAATTTGGTTAAGACAAATGAAGCGTCATTATCAGAAATACATAAAATGTAAACTTCAACTGTACCTACCTATAATATTACGTATTATTGATTACTAGCTTCTGCCTACGGCGTCGCCCGAATGGTACACGGAAAAAAGTAGCCTATGTGTTATTCTGATATATAAGCTATATTACTGTAAGGTTTCATCAAAATACGTTCAGTAGTTTTTGCGTGAAAGAGTAACATACATCCATTCTCACAAACTTTCGCGTTTATAATGGTAGTAGGATTGTCGTGACTGTGAAAACTAGTGTTATTTACATGAAATGGGAACTTACCTATGTTTTTAAGGAAAGAGGGTTAATCCCCCTATATTAAAATGCTACTGGAATTTTCTTATACATTAATGGATTTACTTACAAAGATTTTAAACCATAGTTTAATTTTTTTTTGTTTTCTGTTGAATTTGAAATAATCATCAGAAAAAGATTAATTGAAAGCAGTGTTCAAGTAAACTTTATGAGTAAGACCCTAATTTGCAAGGTAATTAGCCAAATATACTGAACATTACTGAATCGCAGTCTGATAACTAAGATATCCTCTATAAAAAAATATGACCTACCTTTCCCGTGCTGTTAAACTTTCGGAGAGTAAGTAACTTGTATTAAATGTGAATATTATAATCAAACTCATAATAACTTAAAGGATAAAATAGTTTGTGAATTCAAAATTGCATTTATTTTATACTAACCCCGTTATAATTCATTATTTAAGATCAACTCAAAGAGTTCAACGAGAAAAAATGCCTTCACCGATAGTGCAGTACGTGAAAATTCCCGTTTTTACAATATGAGAAAAAAAACATTTTCTAAATTGTGGAAAATAAAAAAACAACAATTTCACTCTTATTTAGGTTACTTTATTCCATAACATATTTATAACATCACAAACAATTTTATTATCCTAGAATCACAACAATACTTTAAATTCAAACATGCGTTGAGTGAGATTTCATCGTGTAGTTTTTTTTAAATGGCACATACAGTAAAAGGTTTTTTTTTTGTAAATATATGTCCTTTGAGCAATAAAAATGCATATATTTTTCACATCCATAAGATGAAGAGGTTTATTAATTTATCCTCTGTAATGACTGAGAGTATTAGCCGTACAAAATTATAAGAAAAACTTAATATTTTTTCATCCTAAAGTAATTGGAAAATAGGTTTAGTTTTATCTTTTAGACTAAACGCACACCTTGTGCCAATATGAGCAAATTTCAAATGTTCATTTTGATTAAGTATAACCTTATTGGAAAAAGTGTTCTTTGTTTTTTAATCCAATAAAAATACAAGTTCGAACCCAAACTTACAGGCACTCAGTATACTTAAGTCTACCTAAGTTTTAATATTTTACAACTTAAACGAATCAAATAAACAAGTTATTTTTTCATAATTTTATGTTCGACGATTTCCCATGTTAAGTAATTATAAAACTAAAAAAAAGTATAGTTTAAATTAAAAACTTACTAAACTAAAACAGATACTTAAAATACTTATGCGAAGAACTTACATGTGGTGTTGATGACTAATATTTTAACCAATTCTGGTTGTCTAGCGTTTTTTCTTCATCCATTTAGTGATAAAACAATCCTATCAAAACTATTACTTATTACTCGTAAGCTCGTACATAGGAAAAAAACGAAGACAACACGAATTGATCCAAAATGCTTGACGATGTTTCACAAAGTCCCATCATAGAGCTAGGTTCCCATCCACGGGGACAGCTCACGAGGGAAAAAGGAAATATACAAATTCATGGTCTTTTGGTTACAATCTAATATGAATAATAAAGGTAACCAACCCAATAACCGCTTGAGACTTTTTTGTAACAAGCTAAGGCTCTGTTCGGAGAAACGTTTGACGAGCGCTGACGTACCACGACGCTTCAAGAAAACAAAACAAGAAAATGACGAGATATGCTTTGTCTTAAAAAAAAAACAATTGTAAGAGATCGGTCATTTATTGGTCATTTATTTGTTCGTGAGTTAAATAACCCTTCCGATGTGACACGACGGCGCTCATCAAGCGTTCGTTTGAACGTTTCGTCTTTAACAAAGAAATACAAAAATAATGACGAAAATAATGTTTTTACCTAAAAAAGGTAAATTTAAAAGAGACGATCGGTAAGTTTATTTGTTTCTGAGTTAAATAACCCTTTCGATTAATAAAAAAATATATTTATCATGTACTTTTTTGACAAAATGAACACATACCTTCGAACGGACCAGCACTGCGCCAATCCGCGTACATTCCTGAAACACGCTATATAAGGAGCGTGGTGCTGTTCTGTGCCGATAAGTATAGTCCGACCTTGATTTAATAAAATAATGATCTCATCATAAGCTGATACGTAAGAACATAGTTACTGCGGTTCAAGTCCAGAGTCCAGAAAGTCTTTGAGGTAGAGTGGCACCTCTCTGGGAAAAACTCGGCAGATCTGAAAATAATGCATCAAATACTTTATTGAATATCACAATAATCTTACACAAATAAAATAAAGCATCAATTAAATATTACAAAAGGCGGCCTTATCTTATAATAGGCAACCATGTGTGCTCTATTATCATCATATTTAGATATGAGATTGATGAGCTGGTTCGTATGAGCTAATGACTCGTTTGCGGCAGCGGAGGTCTCCTGTTACAGCCAGGACAGAGGGTACGTTAAGCTACAACGTAAGCAATGCGTGCATTACTGTTTGACGACATTAATAGAGGTTGCCTGCCTTGTAGACAAAGTTAAAAAGTCACATGAGTCACTGGAACTCATAGCCAGTTTTGAGAATAGGTACTTATGGAGAAAAGTATAGGGAGGATGTCCCCCATTGAAAATCTACTAAAGAGGCCTTACCATGAAGTCTTATTGCGATTCAATTTAGGGAAAGTTGTCGAGATGTCTTGATGTTTAGGCCCCTGGGGCCTAACCATGAAGTCTTATTGCGATTCAGTTCAGGCAAAGGTGTCACTTTTCGCTTTGCGATTGAGGACGCTATGACGTAGCTAAAGCTTTGTCATTCGCAAAGCGGGATTTGACATCTTTGCCTAAAATGAATCGCAATAAGACTTGATGGTTAGGCCCCTGGACTGACTAAATGGTTCACTTGCCTGGGTTCTAGTATTGCCAGTTAAACCCTGACATAATTTCGCTAGCACTATTCAGAACTATTGAAAGTTTAATTTGATATAACGCCATCTGTTGTTGAAGCGCGTAATATAGCAATGTCGCTACGCTTACCATGTTGACGTAGTACTGCGAGCTGGGGATGGTGATCTCGCTGTAGTTACGCCTGACGGCGTCCACGATGCTGTCGGCTGCCTCCTGAGGCGTTAGGATCTTCATCAGCGAAGGGAACTTGATCTTGGGATTCTTGCACAGACCGGTGTCAACGATGTAAGGACAGATTGTTGTGAATTTGATCTGAAAAAAAGGAAAATATGAGAAATATAATTCATGGACACAAGTTAAATTCTTGCAAACCTTGAGTTTTACTAGCTGTGCCACGGCCGCTCTCGGCTTCCGACCTACCGCGTCGCATCGTCCACTAGCGCTATCCTTTTTTTCTCGGCCCTTAGTGTCTTAAGATAATGATAGATAGTATATAACCTTCCTCAAGAATTGAGCTATCAAATGCAAAAATATTTTTTTAATAGACTGGTAGTTCCAGAGTAACGCGCATTTAAACAAGAAAACAAAAACCGGCCAAGTGCGTTTCGGGCCACGTAGTTTCCCATAAACGTATATTTTTACTAGGTACTTGTTTTACAAAAGTAACAACTTCTTCACATCTACATTTTAAATGTTGGAAAAGTAGGGCCTCCCTAAACGTAAAATGGAAACCTAAAAAAAATCATGTAAATTTTCCTATTTTATTTTACTGACAGACAGACAGACAATCGGAAGGACGTGGCGAAACTATAAAGTTTCCTTGTTGACTACGGAACACTAATAAAACAATCAAACTATTCAGCTTTACTATTAGTAGGTATAGATATATTATAGATTATGTATTGAACTTCCTTTGCCGAAAACATTACTACCGCCAAGGTTAGGCGATGTGACATTTTAATAAAATTTTAAAACCCCTTTTCGTTACTCTCGAAAATGTATATCCATTAACGATTGCTAAAATAAGTTGTTCGATTGTTTGCAATTATCCAAACGGCATATTTGGATTGTAATGCAGTTATTTGCAATCGATTTGCGTAATTCAAGGATGATTTTATTGACACAAGTCTGCATAGACGAGGAAAATCAAGTCAGAAGTTTAAAATAAATGCATAAATGTCATATAAATGTTAAGATTCATTGAATTGGAGTCATAAATAAGCCCTTCCTATAAAAAAGAGACTCAAAGAGACTCACTCCACTGTAGTCATTTTTATCTTCTCTGAGCTCCTCATGCATGGCTTCCATCAGTCCACGGACAGCAAACTTGGTGGCGCAGTACGGCACCAGGTTCCTTAACCCAACGATGCCGGCCATTGAGGACATGGCAACTATGTGCCCGTGGTTCTTCTCCATCATAGATGGCAGGAAGCTTTGAAGGAGCTGAAAAGAAATAGTGAGGTCACCCATTAATAGCTTCTGTCCAAAAACCAGTGCAGCTTCACATCCTACTGTGTGGATCCACGTGGATCCACACAGTACACATTCATGGTAATCTACGAATTATTGTCTGGTAGGTATATACTAGCTTTTTCCCATGGCTGCGTTCGCTTGGTATCCGGATAAATGTGTTATTCTGATGTATAAGCTATATAATTGTAAAGTTTCATCAAAATCCATTCAGCTGTTATTGCGTGAAAGAGTAACAAACATCCATCCTCACAAACCTTCGCGTTTATAATATTAGCAGGATAGGATAGGAATGAGAGACTGCAAAGTGTCTATCTTGATTACTTATTATGATTGTTTTACCCAAATATGTGCGATGATGTTGACTTCAAACTCCGCCCGGACCTCTTTTTCTGTGTGAGCGAGCAGTGGCTTGCAGGACATGATGCCGGCGTTATTCACCAACATTGTCACCTCGCCTACTTCTTGACGTATCCTCTCTGCTAAAGCGATGATGGATTCACGATTCGTCACGTCACCTCTGGAAGACAGAATATAAATTAACTAGGTTCTGCCCACGGCTTCGTCCGCATGGTACCCGGATAAAACGTAGCCTATGTGTTATTCTAATATAAAAGCTATATTACTGTGAAGTTTCATCAAAATCCGTTCATTCGTTTTTGCGTGAAAGAGTAACAAACACCCATCCTCACAAACTTTCGCGTTTATAGTATTAGTAGGATAGTAGGACAGTTTCTACCAACGGCTTCGCTCGCGTGGTACCAGGATAAAAATAGCCTATGTATTCTGATGTTTAAGCTATATTACTGTAAAGTTTCATCAAAATCCGTTCAGTAGTTTTTGCGCGAAGGAGTAACAAACATCCATCCTCACAAACTTTCACGTTTATAATATTAGTAGGATAATCTAGTAATTTTTAACATAGAGTCATCTAGCCCCAAAGTAAGTCCTTATGCTTATGTTAAAAGCTTATGGGAACTACATGACACCTAATAATTCTTACCATTTTTATCCGGCGGCGACGGCCTTGCAACCTTTCACTTGGAATGCTAATGACTTGCAAAACGCGGGCATTTACCAAACCAAATGTAATGTTTAAACATGCCTCTGACTACCCCCTACTTCAAAGATCTACGCATTGAGGTTCATCTTAGGGAATACAGTCGTGGATTTTATTTATCTTTATTCCTGCAATATCGTTATTGTGACTTTTCTGATTAAAACTTACTACATAAGGTTCCGTACTCACAGTGTGATAAGGATGTCTAATTCTAATTCTAGGTGAGGAAACTGGTCTGCACTGACGTCCCGCATTGGGGCGTTAAATCCCATATTGGGGTGAAACGTCCCGCATTGGGGAGTACTTCAAGTTTTTCATTAACAAATTTGCGCTGGCGTGAAAGGAAAACTAGGTGTGAGGTATTCGCCTAGGCCCACGAGTCTGGTGCTATCACTGCTACGATGCCACCGCCACCTTTCCGTGACAGGGCACCACCATAGACCATTATAACTATTTAGCCTTCAGCATAGGGCATTATCCTATCTTTGAGAATATCAAGTAGGAGGTAGTCAGAGACATGTCTAAACATTACATTTGGTTTGGAAAATGCCCGCGTTTTGCAAGTCATTAGCATTCCAAGTGACAGGTTGCAAGGCCGTCGCCGCCGGAATAAAAATGGTAAGAATTTTATTCCAAAAACTATCGTGAACTTGACTATTCATATTGTAAAAACGGGAATTTTCACGTACGTGTGCACGGCGCGACGCGGAAGGAGAAAGTCGGAACCACTCACCCTGATGAAGACTCTCGGAATGAGTCGAAACTTAGTCGGTACCTTCACCGATAGTGCAGTACGTGAAAATTCCCGTTTTTACAATATGAATGGTAAGAATTATTTGGTGTCATGTAGTTCCCATAACATAAGCTTTTAACATAAGCATAAGGACTTACTTTGGGGCTAGATGGCCCTATGTGAAAAATTACTAGATTATCCTACTAATATTATAAACGCGAAAGTTTGTGAGGATGGATGTTTGTTACTCTTTCACTCAAAAACTAATGAACGGATTTTGATGAAACTTTACAGTAATATAGCTTATACATCAGAATAATACATAGGTTACTTTTTTCCGTGTACCACACGGGCGAAGCCGTGGGCAGAAGCTAGTATTTTATAAAATTACTACGCCACGGCAAATGATTTGTGGTCGACTAGGTTTGTCTAATGCATTGCCATTTTTGCTAAATGGCAATGCATTAGATAAAACGCTTGATGCCATTTTATAGATTACTAGCTGCGCCCCACGGTTTTACCCGCGTAAGTTTCGATTCCGTGGGAATATCGACGATCTAATTAAATTTTAGAACACAAAAGCTGCTATTGTGACTTAACTATGATAGTTAGATATATTCCCTCGAGGACTTTTTTGTAGGTAATAATGAGTACTTTAATCATGTAGTACATCATTTTTATGTATCATCAATAGTTTTCTTAGCATAGCGTGCGCTGAGAAAACGAATAATAAATTTTATAGGCATTATATGGGTTACATTATTGCAATTTTCTTAAGAATCTCTATTTTTTGAAAATAAATTATTGCCTATGTTACTTCCTGATAATTTAGCTATCATTTGGTGAAAAAATTGTTAAAATCGGTCCAGTAGTTTCGGAGCCTATTCGATACAAACAAACAAATATTTCCTCTTTATAATATTCGACGAGACGTTTTTAGCACCTCCGAAATACTCAGACGTTTGCTTACGATCACCACTGCTTGTTTTCTTCCTAATGTATAAAGACATCATCATCATCATCAACAGCCACGAAGTCCACTGCTGGCTAAAGGTCTCTCCTAAAGAGTGCCATGACGAACTAATCTATCTCCATCCACTAAATTTCCGCATTTCGACCTTGTAATCGGTCCATCTTCGAGGGTTTTTTGAAACAACCTAAGTTTTAATTTTAGTTTTTGTATAGGCAATAGGTGTCTGAAACAAATCTCTGTTTGCTATAAGACCGCCCATTTAGGTCAAGTGTATTTTGTAATAGTGCATAATATGTCAACTTTAGTCCTCAATAAAGTATTGTATTATTATTATATTATCGTGTAGTGTAACCTTCCTACACTGTGTTTTCGGTTCGTGATTGCCATCCGACCTTTCTAGAATTAGGAGGGTAGGAAAATTCATCTCTATCTCTATTAATTATCTAATTCTTATTATTCTTTATTGTACCTACACATAAATATTAAAAAATATTATCTAAGGATGGATGTACAAAGGCTAGCTTAACCATAATAAGAGTTTTCTTACAGCAAGTCTTTGCGAGAGAGAGAGTAGTGATGAAGTTGGCAGGTGTACAAAGACAGAAGGAAACTAAATATTATTATATTTAAAATGCCACTACATTTAATACATATTATACATACGTACTATATCATATTTATTTTCGGCGAAAATCAGTCAAATAAATAAATAATAAATAATTACATTTTTACACAGCATCATCTAGTCCCAAACTAAGCAGAGCTTGTATTATGGGAACTACATGACTGATATACTACTTATATACATGTTTTTTTTGTAAATACATACATAATATACATAGAAAACACCCAGACCTGAGACAAATATTTGCAGATACAAACATTTGTCCCGTGGCGGGAATTGAACCCGCAACCTTCTGCGTCTCAGGCGGACCTTCGCCCACTGCACCACAGAGGTCGTCAAGAAACTTACTCATATCTATGCGCCTTGCCCTTCTGTTCTCGGATGATGTCAACTGTCTCCTGGTTGCCTTTCTGATTGATGTCTACGCACACGATGATGCCACCGAGTTTCGCGAACCTCATAGCAGTTTCCCGTCCGATTCCATGGCCGGCACCTGTGATCTGGACAATACAATTTAGATTTCAATACACTCGCTAGATCTAGAATCGTTTGTGTTCGTATTTTCTGGCCTCTGCGTCAATCAGTAAAGTTGGAGTTTCCAAACGAAATCCTTGTAGGTGGAGTTATCAGGTGATTTACTCATAATTGCCTAAGACTTTCGTCGCCAATAGTATCACGAGGTAGTAAAATTGGTAATGCATCGCTAATTCAAACTGAAAGTTTTAATTCCACAATTTCGAGACTGTTCTTCTACTACTTGTGTCTCTATCGTTAAGCTGCGTATCGACGTCGTGCGCCAAAACATCGGAAATTGACGCGCAAAATGGATATCTTCTTGGCGTCCGCACTAAAATGCTCGAAGAAGGAGTCATTTCAAATAGATGTTGATTTTCGCCGCACATCAAACGAAGTTCAGTATGTGGAGTACATCGTGCAACTAAGACTGGCGGTGTGCATGTGTTCGTTGCGTTCCACAAGCCATGGATAATGAGTTTAGGTTCAACGACAAAACATTGAAACAGTTGCGACGCGCCTTCGATACAATTCTGAGAATTTTGCTGCGCGTTTACTCACTGTTTGCGTGTTCAATCATGGCACTCATAATCGATTTGCACCTTAAATTAGCATACTACGCAATCTTTTTAATTCGTCATTCAAACTCCAATAGGTCCAGTTTAGGACATGATAAATTCATGCATTCCTAAATAAATTCATGAATTTTTGTGAGCGTCATTAATTTGTGTTATAATTTTTTTTGTTTCCTTTTTTACTATTGATATTTTATATTCTGATTGTTGACCTTCCATTACTTCATTATAAGAATTGTTATTGTACAGTTAATCTGACTTTTTTTTAACTAGTTATAATTTTATTTATCTGTCTTTAATTAATGTAATTGGTCCTCGGCCGTGTTAATTAAAGTAAATAAATAAAAATGATTTGAAAAGAGAAAATAATGTAGTCAAACTTTAAAGCACAGGTTCTCAAACTTATTTTTCCCACCGCCCACTTTGAGAATAAAAAAAATACTAGCGCCCCCAAAGTTTTTAAACATAACAACCTATGCTTACCTCTCTAGACCGCCTTAGCGCCCCCAATATCTTCTAGGACCTTTTAATGGCCTGAAGGCCTTCAGCGCCCACAAGGGGGCGTTATCACCCACTTTGAGAAACAGTGCTTTAAAGCATACTAAACTTACAAGTATAATCTCCCCTTTGACGCTCTTAGGCTCCGGCGGCACTACGAACTGGTAGAGGCAGTGGAACCAAGTGAGGGTCATCTTGATGTACAGCACCAGGATCTCGAGCGCGAGCGCCACGCCGCTGTACACCTTCATCGCGATGCCTTGCTCGTCAGTCCTGGAAGAGAAATGTTAATCAATGTTATCATATTTTATTGAAAAACCCATTAGCTCAGTGAGTTATAAATCAGCAATCCGCCATGATGTTGCAGATGTAAATAGGAGACGGTAACCGCTTTCCATCAATGGGCCGTATGTCTGTCACGTCATAAAATTTAAAAAAGGTAATTTTTTTTTTAAATTTTTAGCGCTCCCTAGTGACTTATGGCGATAAAGCCCACAAAAATCTGTCAAGAAATACATACGATTCCTTTTTTCTAAAAAGCTGTTCTGGAGATGGGAACAGATAAACAAACAAAAAACCTCTTATGGGCTCCTTGCGTGACGAGTAAAAAGTATAGAAGAGAACTAGTGCCTGGGAAAAAATATAAAAAACAAACCCTTTGTACCTTTGATTTTAAACGTATTTTTTTAAATAAAATTATATAAAAGAAGTCCACCCTCCTCCTGGCCATTAACAGACCCTCGTTACCTATAAACGATCTTTAGATAGATCAACTGATTTATCAGCCAGCACTTTGGGAACGCTTCCGTTTGATAGTGATCTGTTTGCAAATCGTTCGATCGTTAGATAGCTGTTTCATCTGTATATTTCACATAATACTTACTTGTTGGATGAATAAATGTATGTTTATAATGTGTATTTTAAACTCATGATTGGATCAGATACTATTAAGTGCCTGTCTTGGTACCTATGGCATCATGTGCCAAGGTTCAAAACGATTATATACATAGTATCATGAACCAATTATAATGTTTTCCGCGTGTGCAGCAATTTAAGAAAATTACTGTCATGGCGGCCTTGACAGCACACTTGACAGTCACATGACACGAAGGTTATCCTTCCATAACTGCATAATAAAATGAAATATTCATAGTTTTGGGGTTAAGACTCTGGGTCCGTGGGAATAAATAAATAATGATACTGGACATTTTTTACATAGCATCACCTAGCCCCAAACTAAGCAGCTAACTAAGCTAAGAGTTTGTACTATGAAAACTACATGACAAATATACTACTTAAATAGCTATTTTTTAAAAAATAAATACAAATTATACAGAGAATACAAATATTTGCAGATCATACAAACATTAATCCCGCGGCAGGAATCGAACCCGCAACTTTCTGCGTCTCAGGTGCGCCTTCGCCCACTGCGTCACAGGTGAAATGAACTTCGTCACAGGTGAAATGAACTTCGTACATTCAATTTGGTTCATGTACAAAATATTTACATCCTACTATCCTACTAATATTATAAACGTGAAAGTTTGTGAGTATGGATGTTTGTTACTCTTTCACGTAAAAACTATTGAACGGATTTTGATGAAACTTTACAGTAATATAGCATAAACATCAAAATAACACATAGGCTACTTTTTATCCGGATACTGTTAATTCCTTATAAATACATATGAAAAAAAAACAAACAACGTGTGGAAACCGGCATGCCCTTAAACCATCTAGAACCAACAATCGAAGGCATGTGTTTTCAAGTTAGTGTAAGAATGAGCGGTGATGATCTTGCAACCTGTCACGTGCAATGCTTACTACTTGCAAAACGCGGGCATGCCTTGTAATGGAGCATGTAATGTTTGAACGTGCCTATGACTACCCCCTACTTGATATCCTCAAAGATTTACGCACTGAATATGTGTCTGTGAATGTCCATCATGGGTAATAAAGTCGTGAACGTTTTTTTTAGGGTTCTGTACCGCAAAAGGAAAAAACTGAACCATTAGGATCACTTCGTTGTCCGTCCGTCTGTTTGCCTGTCTGTCAGTCTGACTCTTTTCTCTTGAACGCGTGGAGGTATCAAGTAAAAATGTATATCAAAAACGTAGGTCTAAGGTCCCTTGGAGTTCTAAAAAAATCTAGCTTCTAAATCAATGCAATTAAAAAAATAGACCATTTATGCGATATATTTTGATACTCGCAAATAAATTATCAATGAACTAACGTTGACCTAAAATCATGAAGAAGCAAGGTCTCACAGCACCTAGTAAAGGAAAAAAAATGTGATGACAAACCTACACTTTCAGTTGGATACTGGACCGTGACGTATATCGATGTATGGTCGAACATTTTTCAACTAACAAAGTTAAGTTTGTCTTTAAATCCGACTGATATTTTCGTTGGAGCAATGATTGATGTATTCATAGTTTATGAACTTGAATAATGTTAATTTTGGTGAACAAAGAAGCTTGTACGGAATCCTCGGTGTGCGAGTCAGTCTCACACTTGCCCGTTTTTTTTAAATTTAATATAACATCTACCTTCTTCCTTTTACTTTTGCGGGAACTTGTTTTGCGTCGACTTTTCAAGGTCAAAACAATGCCTGTGGACTGTTGGCTGTTTATAAGTGTTTTTGTTTTTATTTTATTTTTTTATTACTGCGTAAATTATTATCTCAGTACCTAAGTAGTAACTAGTACCATCGTACTGGAACATCAGGTTTTCGAAGTGTTTCTGTTGAGATCCTTTGGTTGAACGTAAAGTTTTTGCATCCTGTCGGCTCAAGGCTTTGTGGAAGAGATTATTTACACTTAATAGATCGTCTAAGATATTATAACACATGATATGCCATTCCACTTAGTTTCAGAGGTGCCAAGGTGCTGAACAGTTTCCGTTTGAATGTAATCAATTTCAAAATTATTTTCTTTTTATTCTAACATGTTTTTATCATTTACTAGCTTCTGCCCACTGCTTCGCCCGCATGTTACCCGGATAAAAAGTAGCCTATGTGTGATTCGGATGTATAAACTATATTTCTGTAAAGTTTCATCAAAATCTGTTCAGTAGTTTTTGCGTGAAAGAGTAATAAACATCATTTCTCACAAACTTTCGCGTTTAAAATAGTAGTAGGATGAGTGTATCTGACAAAGAACGAAAGTCATCGACATAGCTCAGAGGATTAGCAAGCTGAAGCGGCATTAGACTGGTCGTATGCCAAAGAACCGACAACCGGTGGGGTAAACGAGTTCTCGAGTCTTTTCCGGCTAGGGGGAGCGATGTCGGGCTTTTTGAAAGGCGGTGGGCAGAAAGTGGACCCGCCTGAGACGCAGAAGGTTGCGGGTCCAAAACCGCAGCGGTACAAATGTTTGTATGATCTGAAAATATTTGTCTGGGCTTGGGTGTTTTCTATGTATAATATGTATGTATTTACAAAAAAGTAGTATATTAGTCATGTAGTTCCCATGAGACAAGCTCTGCTTACCTTGGGGCTAGGTGATGCTGTGTTAAAATGTCCAGCATTATTTATTTATTTACTAGCTTCTGCCCACTGCTTCGCCCGCATGTTACCCGGATAAAAAGTAGCCTATGTGTGATTCGGATGTATAAACTATAATTATTACAGTACAGTTTCATCAAAATCCATTCAGTAGTTTTTGCGTGAAAGAGTAACAAACATCCATCCATACAAACTTTCGCATTTAATAGTAGTAGTATGAAAACGATACATATTGTCGTAGAAAATAATCTGCTGAAGCATTTGACATCAAAAACGGGTTTGTTATGATTAAATGTATAAAAAACTTTGAAAAACAATTAGATAGATAGATAGATAGATAAAACATTTATTCGTTGCTACAGACACACACCAATATACATTTTATTGACAGTAAGTTTGTGTTTGTGTGTGTTGCAGTACAACAAAAAGGCCATGGCTCAGTGAAAATTTTTTGCTTAAAAGCAAAAACACTGATTTTCAGCCAAAAACCTGTTGAGAGCAAGTAGAACGAGTTGCAAGCTACGAATGATTGTAGTTGTGTTGCGAGTAGCGTTCATACATTTAAAAGAGAAGAATCAAACTAAATAAATAAACAACTGACGACAGCTTTATTTTAGGCATACGAAGTGCTTGGGAATACCTGCTATTTGCTATATATATATACCTATTTCCAATTAGAAGCTATTTTCTATCGCACGATGACACAAAAGCGTTAACTACCATCGGTATGTAAAAATACCATGGAAGCACGGTGGGCAAGAAGCCAGCTCAGACGCAAGAATCACAGGTTCAATTCTTGCTGCGGGACAAATGTCGGGTCAAATGTTTGCAAGTTCTGCAAATATTTGTCCTGGAACAGAGCTTTGCGTTATCACGGCACTCGTACTTCCTGATACACAAGACACAGGGAAACCTCGTGTGAGTTCAGGACTACCTATATATATGTCTGTTAGGTGTTTTTTTTTATAAATATAACTACAAGATAACTACTTCAAGCTTCTCGTTTCTCGATATTTTGTAGGTACCCTACCAACGTGACCTTTTGGTCAGCTCAATATATTAATTCGTATGTCTGCAGTTCCAATGACGTGGCTACTTTGTAATTTCCGTAAACAATAATGTTCTGATTTGCCTCTGATTAACTCCTGCTTGGCATCATTATGAACCTGTATACTGATTATGGCTCTTAGTATGTTTCATGATTACTTGCCACAGTCATATGCATGTATTTTGTTAGTTTTCTGAGAAACTGAATGGTACCTCTTCCTTATCATCAATAGCCTGTAAAAGTCCACGACGAACGATCTAGATCCACCTCCATCCGACTCACCGCAAACTTTCACAATCAGTAATCATAATTAGGGTATAAATATTATATTACTCTTTATAGGGTCTACTAAAATATTTCAATTTATCAGGAAATATAAAAAAACATCCCTTTTGGGCAAACTCCAAAATCATGTATTCAACACGCAACGAAATAAAATCTCGAAAATGGCGAAGAAAAACATCATGTACCTACTATAACCAAACCTTCTAATACAGTGAGTTAATGCTACTTGCAACATCCTACCATTAACCTTAAAACCTCTAATTAAAACCTCTTTAATAAATAAAGATTAAAAAATCTACAAAACTATCATAGATACCTCTTCTTTGTTTGTTAATTTTACTGTTTTAAGACAGTTCAAGCTTAAGTAGTCTACCAATGTGATTTTATTTCATACGCTAAACGACATTGAACTTATGTTTTGAAACGAAGTGTTTCGCAGCGTGTGGTGCAAGATGAAATCTTACCAAGTTGCGCAGGAGCAAATAAAAAATATAGTAATCTTACAAATATGGACAAATATTATTGATTGTAGCTCATTAAAAGCGTGATTTTTGACAGCAACTGGCGCAAACTAAATTTGCTTTTGGTGCGCACTGTGCCTTAGATAGGCGGCAGAAACTGACGAGTTTTTTGCTATGTTTGGACGTTCAGGAGAGAATCTGCTGCTCGGATTACAAAGACTTGCGAAGGAGTATTGCCAATTGAGCAATTTTTTTCCACTATTTTCGTATATTATTATTAAATGATAACATTCTGTAATATAATTGCTGATTTTTATCTATATTATTTATTATAATTAATATAAACCCCATCACTACAAGCTACCGCACCGTAGGTGCTCAATGGGGGATAAAATCAAATTTTATTTTTTGTTCCCATTTGAGCACCACGTTAAAATATTGATTGTTGCTCAAATAGGAATACCTTTGGTGCTCAATGCATAGGTGCCCAAAAATAGGTGCTCAAACGGGAATACTTCCTTGCGAATATCTGCTGTCCTCGTGATCAGATAACAGAGTATGTAGGTATTCACTATCTGAACTAAGCCACGGGTTATTAGCTGATCTGTCCGATCAAGAGATAATTAGTTCATTATAATATAGGGTTATGGAGAAGAGAGATCTAGGTAAGAACCAAAATACACTAATACGTAGGTACCTACATGACTAGAAGAAGTACTACTAGAAGAGGTTCATATAAAAATGACATACAAATTCTTACATCGATCAATATACATGGTGTACAAAATGTGCACTGCCCCCGAAAGGGAGGTAACAAGACTGTATTTAACAACTTTTGTTCTTTGGATTTGGATTAAACAGAGCTTGTATTATGGGAACTACATGACTGTTATACTACTAATATGAACATTTTTACATATAAGTACATATAAGTGTAAATACATACATATTAAACATAGAAAACACCCCAACCTGGGACGAATATTTGCAGATCATACAAACATTTGTCCCGCTGCGGAATCGAACCCACAACCTGCAACTCAGGCGGGCCTTCGCCAATAAATAAATTATGATTTCATTTACGTAGCCCAATGTCAAAAATCTATAAAGCAGGTAGGTAAGTACTTACCTTCAAATAAAATAAAAAATCATTCATAGGCATTTCTTCATTCATAGGCTCAATGAGGCTCGTTCATTTGTCAAGTGTGATGGATGATACGCAAAATCTAATCAATTTATATCGTCCCCATTGATGTTTTAGTTCATATCAACACAATTGATCGTAATTATGCTCTCTTATGTACCACGGTGATCCATGTCAGAAATGTGAATCAAAACAAAATGTCAAAAAACAGAAGTCATTATTTGGCCATCCATCAAAATATTTGACCAGGAAGCAAACTATAATTAAACAACCAGTAATTAACAAACAAAGTAGTGGAATGTTTGTTTGATAAAAGCTTTAGGCACCAAACTATGGTGGTAGGTAAGTATAGATAAGTCTGTACCTACCTATAAGAAGATACAAATCAAATAGAAATAAAAAAAAATATTTCAAAAAAATATTTCAGACAATATAATCCATGCTGTTAGTAGATACTTTAGACTATTTGTTAGTAAATTCTGCGGGAGATGATCAAAAAATAAGATTATATTGATTTCACTGATTGACCACTCTCCGTACAAAATGTCTCCGAATAGGAGGTACACCTCTCCGTAACTGTTTTGAGGTTACGTGTGGTATTAAAAAATAAACTATTTTATATAAGAAAATGTCAGTATGATACCATGGCCCTTACGAGACTAATCTTCTGTTTCATAATCACTTGCTAACTTTAGCAGCGTTCTAAAAGTTGTCAGCCTCTATCCTTTGTTTAGTGTTAGAAAAGGACAGGGCTACAGCGGCTTGCTAGGTTAGCGAATGATTATGAAACAGAGGATTCATGTGTTATCAGGAGTATACTCACATTGAAAATAACACACCACACAAAACATTCATATCTATATATACATACATACTCTTCCACTCATAAACATTAAATATGACTAACTATATTCATAAAGATATTATTTATTTCCTTCCTACTAATATTATAAACGTGAAAGTTTGTGAGGATGGATGTTTGTTACTCTTTCACGCAAAAACTACTGAACGGATTTTGATGAAACTTTACAGTAATATAGTTTATACATCAGAATAACACATAGGCTAATTTTTATCCGGATACCACGCGGGTGAAGCCGTGGGCAGAGGCTAGTTTACTATTATAAATAGCTTGAGCTTGATTTCATTTGTCTACTTATACTTACCAAAATTGTTTTAAATTAGGTACATGCTGTATTTAGCACCTAGGTGGGCGTAAGTGACTGCGCCAAAGTTTTTATAACTATAGATAGTAATACTGGTAATTTTCCACACAGCACCATCTAGGTAGCCCCAAACTAAGCAGAGCTTGTATTATGGGAACTACATAACTGATATACTACTTAAATATACTTTTTTTTTGTAAATACATACATATATTATACGTAGAAAACACCCAAACCCGAGACAAATATTTGCAGATCATACAAACATTTGTCCCGCGGTGGGAATCGAACCCGCAGCCTGCTGTGTCTCAGGCAGGCCTTCGCCCACTGCGCCACAGAGGTCAAGGTAACTATTGTAATTACCATCGTTTTCTTGTTTCATGTACCTAGGGTAGGGTGGTGTAAGTTTACGCAGTTTTGTATCAGTCGGTCATAAAATCAAATTGTATGGAATAATCACAGATTTCTTGATTAATATTAAATCCATATTTATCTGTTAACAATTGCTATTACTAGTTTTTGAGCAAAGATTATTACTTTTTACTTATTTAGCAAAAGTCAGAAGTCGGGAATTGCGCAATGTAAAGTTGCGTATAGATGGCGGTAAGATTGCGCAGTGTTTCATATGTTCCAATAAATTATTTTGATTTTGAATGTTTTTTTTCAGAGCCAAATTCAGATAATCCTACTTTTTTAAGTTTAATCCACCTGTCTTGGCAGTTGTGATGACATATTTTACCAACATATTAATAGCAAAATCTACATCTACCTACCTACTTATTATAATGGCACCTAGATTCTTTGTTATTTAAAACGTTTTGTTGTTTTAATTGGACGTGACGTTAAACGAACAGGAACTTCAGAATTGAAAATGATTCATGATTATGACGCACTGTTGCAGAAAAGACATGCAAATTTTGAACAAACAAGCTCACGCCTTTATTCCCCACGATTGACACTCATCCTCAGATACTTATATAGACTAGCGACTAGACTACTCTGCCCACGGCTTTGCCCGTGTTTTGTTCGATCCTGTATATAAAAAGATTTGTGGTAATATAACCGTGATTGGTCATATTACCACAAATATTATAACAAACTCCCTAGAGATAGGTAGGTTACGAATTGGCTACTTTTTATCCAGGCAGTATGCAGGCGAAGCCGTGGGCAGTAGCTAAGTTTAATATTTAGTAATACGTTAACCTGACCGGTTGTGTAGCAAGGTGGTTGCGCAAGCACAGTTTCACGGCGCTGTGCGTTTAGAAGTTCAAGGGCATACCTAGCCGCTTAACGCATAACATTACAGTAGGTTTGGATTTGAAGAATCGTCATGTGATATATACTATTTATGAGATTTTTTAAATTATTTTTATTTTAATAGGACCGGTTATTCTGACGGGTAGCAAGCTGCCGAAGCGATAGCTATAGTACCTACTAATATTAGATTATAGAATAGAAAATAGTTCATTAAACAATAAAAAAGCACAGAAAGGACAGTTACAAAAAATCATTAAATAAAATAGAAACTTTATACATAAGGTAAGATTTTAACACAGATTTTACAAAAAACGCAGAGACGATGAGGAAGATTTTTGTTCTAATTAGTCCCATCTGTACCTCGTGGGTCGAACAGGGCCTGTCTCAGCTTAGTGCTGATCCGCACAGTAGTGAGAAGCAGCGCTGATTTTCAGACAGGGCCTAGGAAAGATGTCCTCACAAACGCGGAAAACTACAGGGCAACTACCATTAATATTATATCGTTGTAGCTTAAATTTTCAATCGTCATCATCATCATCATCAGCCTATATTAGTCCACTGCTGGACATAGGCCTCCCCTAATGAGCGCCATAGCGCCCTGTCTTCAGCTTGCCGCATCCAGCATCTGTCTGCAGTCTTTCGCAGATCGTCATCCCACCTGGCCGCAGGGCGTCCTACACTACGTTTGCCGAGTCGCGGTCTCCACTCAAGAACACGTTTACCCCAGCGGTTATCGGTTCGTCGCGAGATATGACCGGCCCACTGCCACTTCAGCTTGCTAATTCGTTGAGCTATGTCGATAACTTTGGTTCTCTGACGGATGTATTCGTTACGAATCCTATCCTTCAGAGAGACTCCGACCACAGCTCTTTCCATAGCTCGCTGAGCGACTTTGAACTGGTGGACCAGCCGACCAAACTTGTAAGTGTAAACTTTCAATAAAAAACCTTTTCTAATATTTTATTTGTACTTCGACTCTTGCATTGCTCGCATGGTACCCGGAAAATATAGGTTGTAATCTATTACATATTTTTACAGTCGTGGAAGAACAGGCAATAGATAAAACTGACGTTTCAAAGTGACAAAGTGATTTTAATGAATAAATAAATTTTGACTTTGACTTGACTTTGAATAAATTTAAGTAATCAATTATATAATTAACTACCTAAAAATCAATTATATAATTAACTAGTTGCGCCCCGCGGTTTCACCCGCGTAGGTTTCGATTTTATACTTGTGATAAGTTCGAAATTAAATGTCTGATTCGAATGAATTAAAAAATATTTTAGTGATACATAAATACCCTTGATGATATTTATTTTGAATAAGAATTAATATTACCTTTACTTATAGTACCTAAGTAATAGTTACTTTTTTAGTATTCTAATAACTGGAAGTGGCTTTTGCATCGTTTCAGTCGTTGAGAAGATTAATTTTATTAGCAAGAAACAACCATATTTGCGTGTTCGGGCCTAGTATCCATGCCATTGAACGCGAATGTGACAGCTGGCCTAGCCGGTTTTTTACTCTATGGCGGAGAAAATGATTCATTATCTATGGTCGTAAAAACAAAATCGGCATCTAAAATTTTCTACATTGTTACTGCAAATAAACTATGTAATCTCATTGTGAAATCAAAAATAAAAGGAAAATCATAAAGAACTTCGTTTGTACTCAACGATCCATCCATCCCATACAAGGGAAACACCAAAGGAGTACCTACCTATTGCTAAAACATGCGAATTTATAATATTAGTAAGAAATAGGAAGTATTACCACAGTAGTAGCTACTGTGGTACATTTGGTCACAGTGATGGTAAGTGATAAGGTAAGCAGCTGACCTTACCATCACTGTGACCAATAAATGTAAACTGTGCACAGTAAAAACTCGCTACATTTGCATTTAATGGTATTAGAGATCGCACTAAAACTATGAATTTATTGTCATTTATTTTTCTGACGACCTCTTTGGTGCAGTGACCGAAGGCCCGTTTGAGACGCAGAAGGTTGCGGGTCCCACCGCGGGACAAATGTTTGTATGATTGCAAATTATTGTCTCGGGTTTTGGGGTTTTTCTATTTAATATGTTTGTTTTTACAAAAATAAATATTTAAGTAAGTATATTAGTCATCCATAACACATGCTGTGCTTACTTCGGGGCTAAATGACGCTGTGTGAAAAAATGTCCAGCAATATTATTGTTTTTTTTTTAAATCTTAAACGTAAATTTAAATAATTTTAACAACGCTTTCAAATTTATTACTTACAACGGATTTTTTGACGCCTGCTGAGGACCTTGTCAACCAACGAGAAGAGAAAAAGTATTTTGTCCCTCTTTTTTGTTTGTTGGAAATAGTTTTTGTCTTCTCTTTCGCAGACAAAACGTTGTCTTGGATGCTCATGCTAACCAGCTAAAACTCATAGTTTCATGAGTCAGGTGAAATATACCCGTAAAATATCAATGGTAGGTAGGTACAGCAAATTCGAATTGTGCAAATATTCCAATGGGAAAAGTTATATTTCACCGTAGCCTCAGTCTTTCGAACACATAAGTAGGCATTACAACACATATCTAACTAACCTTGATCTGTATTGTACCAACACTAGCCTTCATTTCCAGTTTTGCAATCCTAACCGGTATTATTCAAGTTTGTCTTAACTGGAGTGGATTCAAGTCTAAGTACCTACTGCCCTGCAATTTTACAGCTCATAAGTAGGTAGATACTACTAAAAGTGATCTGTAAGTATACACAATTTTAACCGAAACTGTGTGTTGCAAAAGACAACCAGTAACGTCTACGTTGATCTTTAGAACAACCATTTATATCTTAATTTATTCTGATGTCGATCAAGTTTGGCTACGAAAAAAATAATTTTAAAATGAAAGGTAAGAACGATGCTCGGCCTACGAGTACCTTCAGAAATCAATGTGAATGCGCCTCATAATGTATATCTTCTACATATAAAAAAATTGAATAAACCGGCCAAGTGCGTGTCGGTCCACGTGCAGTATGGTTCCGTAGTTGCCCATAAACTTATATTTACTACCCGTTTTACACAACTTACTTCATCGAAGTAATTTTCAATGGAATTCGTACGGAATTTTCCTTATTACTTCTCCAAGTACATTTTATAAGTTGGTTGACTATAATTCGTTAACTTGTTAAGCCTACTTAGCTGTGATAGTTTTCCGTTTAACTTAGTTATAATGTTTTTCTTTAATGCCTTATTTTTTTTCACATATTTAAAAACAACCGTTTATTTTTTGGCAACACCATCATTTTTTGCTGGTTGTCGAATTGACGTTTGGTTTCTGTTACAGAAAAACATCTGTTGGGTTAGCTAGTACTTTATAATTTTTAAAATATTTCTTCAATAATAAGAATTGCCACGAAGATATATTATCATTATTATTATTAATTCATTTATTTCAGATTATAACAAATCCATACGTTATAATTTGATGTAATATAAAACATTAAAAAAAAACATTATTCACAATACAACACACATATTCATATTAAAAATTGCGATAGATATAAAAGCAACAGTTTGCAATACTCTGTGGCTTGGCTTCGTGGATCGGTTAAAAGATGCGTGCCTACTATCGTCACTTAACAAAATAATTGATCGAACGAACGAAATTCCCACGATTTCAGTCCTCTTGGTGGACATCATCAATCGCAGATCTGTATCCTACATATATCTGTGAGGATATCGTAGTCAGAGTACCTAGCCACAAGTCCAAACATATTTGGCACATGCTCAGTCCAAGTTTGACCCTACCCATTAAAAAAAGAACATCAAAATCGGTTCACAATTGGCGAAGATATCGCGTTACATACACATAAACAAATATTGAGAACCTCCTACTTTTTTGAAGTCGGTTGATAACAATAAAATCGTTCGCGATACATTTGCAGTTCTAAGTTTACGGTTTCTATACTGTAGGTACTTTGTCATCAGATCTTCACGTTATTTTGCTCACTCGGGATGAAAGTCTTTCAAATAAAACAATATAAAAAATGTATCGACTAGTAGTGATTACATAAGATGATGAGGTTTTTTAAGTTTTACGGGAAAAATAGCAATTCCTCAGAAATAAAACTTTAATAGGACCACTTCGAGATCATTCTCTATAAAACAACAAAAGAATCATCAAAATCGGTTTACAATTGACGAAGATATAAAGTTATAAACATACACGATAAAAAAAATACAGCCGAATTGAGCCTTCCTCCTTTTTTTAAGTCGATTAAAAATAACAGTAATTTCTTGATCCAAGGATCAGGCTGTAGAAACTTCGCACTGAAACTTGGTTGTCCGAAGATCGTTATGGTATAATTGGTGAATAATTATGTAACTGGTATCTGGACGGCGGATGGAACACGACCTTGTACGCTGACTGTTAGATTGTATCCATTTAATGTACCTGAAGCTACGAGTATGATTTCCATTCGTACAAGATCTTTGTATCAATTAAATAATGAATATTTTTTTCACACGCACGCAAACCTGAATATGAACGTATCCTACTATTATTATACTACTTTCACACAAAAACTACTGAACGGATTTTGATGAAACTTTACAGAAATATAGCTTATACATCAGAATAATACATAGGCTACTTTTTATCCGGGTACCACGCGGGCGAAGCCGTGGGTAGAAGCTAGTCATTCATATTGTAAAAACGGGAATTTCACGGACCGTACTATAGGAGCTATTCCCGTTTTTACGATATCAAATTAACGATAGTTTTTGGAATTTTACAATCCAGCTCGGAAATTTTAAACCCCCCACAGATGTCTAGGCTCGTGAGCTAACATTTGGTCGCGACAAGAATCACTTTGCCTCTCGGTAACTAGATAGGTAGATATTTTTGTTAAGGCAAAACTAACCTAATATGGGTAGTTATATCACTTAATATGTTATTTTCCTTCAGAATATTTTTATTAGTGTTATTATCTATTCAAGAATATTTTTTATCAAATACCTGCATTATGCTGCTTTCTACATAGCTGTGAAATACGCGGTCGTAAACCGATCGGTATTTCACGCCTGTTTGGGAAAAACTTTTTTGTTTTTGTTCGATTTAACTTTAAGTTCACATTTATCGTTTCTCAAAACTGACCGTAAGTCCCAGAGACCTGTGGAGCGTATATATTTTCCATTTGGTGTATAACAGGGAAGGACTAAGGAAGCACTTTTTGAATTTCAGCCCGAGGTTGCCGCGAGAAAATGAAGTTGGCATGGGAAAAACTTGCAGATAAAGTCACAGGCCTTAAAAATACCCTCATCATCAATGAAAAAACAACTATAGATAACTGCGTAATAAAATTCTCAACTGATCAAAGTTACCTACTCTTTTTCAAGACCTTTGGCTATGCTAGAAATCTATAAGATTAGACCTCATTAGTTTTGTTGAACTATTTTGCAAGCAAGTAACTGAAATACTATTTAGTATCACAGTAGCAGACAGTAACTAAGTAAGCAGTTTGTGCAGAAACGATTCAGGGGGGCTAGACAAATACCACTCTCTGTTAACGTTAACGCCTGCGGAAAGATAAAATTGTATGGAAATGTCACGTGACATTTCCGCAGCAAATGCAAATGTCACGTGACATTTCCATACAAATGCAAATGAAACGTCAACAGAAAGTGGTATTTGTCTAGCCCCCCAGAAATCATCGCTCAGCCAAACAGCTAACTTCAGAGCAGCTAATGCAGTACTCACTCAAGAAAAAAAAGGCTCTCTTCAGTTTTACCGATGAGCGACAAGTTGAACCACATAGCCACTTGCGATCACTGCATCTATCACTTCACCACAAAGTGAGGCTAGGACCGCATTGGTTGTGGGCTGTTGTGGGCAGCCACACTGCTCTCGCGAGACTGACTAACTTTCTCTATTGAAACGTTGCAACTGGATAAACAATACTTAATTAGCGGATGGTTTCGAAAATTGGCATAATAATGACGATGCATCCTGAGGTGCATCCTGCGGTCCGCTCGGCCGCCAATTACTGCCACGATTGATACCGGTTTGAACAGCTATCTGGGTTATTTGGTCGCCTGAGCTCGGCATCTAGATTCTAGTCTCCATGCATGCTGTCGCTATCTAGGTGAAGGAAACTACAAGATCATGCAATTTCTTGTGGCAAATATTTTGATAGGCATATTTTAAATAAAACTTCATGTTTACTTTCCGCTTTCTTTATATAATGTGTTCGATGTAAATCTATTTTTGTTGTGTCGGGCAATAAAACTGTTTTCTTTTCTTTCTAAACATTTAAAATGGGAATTTTTAGAAAGTATGTGGGTACCATGTGTTTGTTCTCCATTAGCATTTTGCTAGAGTAGGGAATAAGATTTTTGATTTACCGATGACATTATCGATCACGGTCATCATACCATATTTATAGTTTTTGACTATACGTGAAACGATTTGAGATGTGTGGCGAAAAATGGATAGAATCTTATCAGAATGGTATCATTTGTTTTCTGTGGCAACCTCACAACATAATCTCCAGCAGAGCTCGTAATAATTGTCGAAAAATAATACATTTCACAGTTAGAAAAGTTTATTTATAATTGATTTCCAAAAGATATTTGGTTTTTAAAGTGTTACCCAGTGTGTACCCACACCTAAGGGAATTCACAAGAATTTATGATAATGTAGGAAGGTCCCAAAGGAGTAGTCGCAGGTTTGAATCCCACCGAGGTTTACATTTTTGGTATATTATAAATTCTTGTGAATTTTTTTCAAGGGAGGTCAACGAAAATAAACGACGGCAGTAGTTTGATAAGTAGTATATATCGCTCAGTAGGTGTCCATTTGAAACTTTGTTGTCATCAGTCATTGCAGTTTATCAACCACGATAATGTTATGCGATCTCATCTCGGGTCATTAAACCCGTTTCCTGAATCATTATGTTAGGTATTAAGAGGATTACATTTCGTCAGTTGTGGTATTTAGTACCGTATTTTTAAATGTGTTAAAAATATGATTGATATCTTGAAATATGAAGGCCGTAATTACAAGGTATATACAACATACCTTGTTATTACGGACTTATTTCGTAAGGTATAAACAATAAACAAATTGTATCAAATTTTATTATATCGAATATATCCTATCCTACTAATCCTACTAAAGCGAAACTTTGTGAGGATGGGTGTTTGTTACGTTTTCACGCAAAAAATACTGAATGGATTTTGATGAAACTTTATAGTAATATAGCTTATACATCAGAATAATACATAGGCTACTTTTTATCTGGGTACCACGTGGTGAAGCCGTGTGCAGTATTATAATAAACGGAAAAATATTACAGACATTTTGAGCATTTTAAATTGCCAACTCAAACATGTTTATTTAACAATCTAGGCAAGTTATACCTTAACTTTTCATGAGGAATTTTCCATTCTATCCATCAACTACCTACAGATGTTTTTGTTCTTTCAACTAATACCTAGTTGAAAGGGCAAAAGCAATTGGAAAAATAACAAAAAAAAATACGTCAGAACTCAAGAATAATTTGGGTATACTTAATGCATTATTCATAGGTACATGAGGCTAAGCGCTAAGCAAACGTACCTAGTCACATTGTTCACATAACAATACTCAAGGAATATATCAGGCATCATCAATATATATATAAAACTGTTCCGTTACTGATTGGCGGATCAACGCACAGCCTAGAAGCATGAAACTTGGAGAGTATACTCCTCTTATGGTGTAGGGGTGCACTAAGAAAGGAATTTGGAAAATTCTACCCCTAGGAGGTTGAAAAGGGCTGAGAAACTTGTATGAAAAAATGGTATTCCTTGAATTTACAGTCTTGAAACTTCACATAAATATTCTTTAAATCAAATAATAAAAGTCTAATTTAATTATCTCACCAAACTACCCCTCTATGGGGTTATAGAGGGTGTCCAAGTTTGTATCGGAACTTTTTAACGAGTGGCCCTATTTGCTTGAAACTCGGCATAAATATTACTTACAAAGTAAGTACAAATGATAAAAGACAAATACATTTTTTTCTCTAAACTACCCCTCAAAGTGGGTAGGATGGTGTGTTAAGTTTGTTTGAGAAATGTTTAACGCGTGGTGCGATTTGCAGTAAACTTAGTTTGGATACTTAAAACACAAAAGAACTGAATACGTATCAGGGTATTAAAAAAAACCCTGGGTGCAAGGCATGCAATTATCGCACCAATCAATTACCTATCCTACGCGAGTAAAACCGCGGGCATCGGCTAGTCAATAATATAATCTCTCAACCTCTGTAGCGCAGTAGGTGAAGGTCCGCCTGAGACGCAGAAGGTTGCGGGTTCAATTCCCGCCGCGGGACATATGTTTGTATGATCCTCAATTATTTGTCCCAGGTCTGGGTGTTTTCTTTGTATTATATGTATGTAGGTATTTAAAAAAAAATGTATATAACTAGTATATCATTAATTTAGTTCCCATAATATAGCTAATCAAGCTTTGCTTAGTTTGGGGCTAGATAAAATATAAATATATATATAAACATACTTCCTTAACCATATCCGGCCCGTACCGGTTCGCGATATAACTTTTGAAACTACATTGGTTTTGAACATAATTTTTACTAAAAACCGGGATATAACCGGGAGGAACCTTTCCTCCCATGATCATGGTACATGCAACTGTGCCGAAATATCGGGAAACATTCAAACTCATAAATCATGGTAAATATCCCGGTTTTTAGTAAAAATTATATATAAACAAACATATAAACATCCTAACTTTCGGATTCATAATACCTATTACTAGATAAAAAGTCGCCTATTTGTAACTCTAGGTCACGAACTATACCTGCTCCAAATTTGTTTAAAAACGGTTCAGCCGTTACGAAGACATTAACAAACCTCCAAACATCTAAACTTTGACATTTTAAACTAGTATTTCATCTCCAGGGTGGGCGATTCTCTACACTTACGAGAACAACAAATAATTTATTTTCATATACGAGAACAACAATTATGTTTTTAATTGAATAAAATACTTGTAAAAATAAGCTGTTTTCTGTAAAAAACTAATAAATTAGCTGTTTCAGGTATAGTTTCGAATGTCAAAGATCTTGATCAATTAAAAGTAGTCTTAGAGTTGGCGCTCAGTCCAATATACAGTTGATATAAGGATAGTTCAAACAATGTCAATATTTTTTCTAGAAAGTAAATTTTTGGAAATCCTTCATATTTTTCATATTATTATTACTATGATAGGGTAATAGAAATTGACCAACATTTTGGAAATTCGTCTTATTATTCAGGTAAACTTGTCCACTTTCATGGTAGAACTCAAATTGTTAACATAAATAATATAAAATCAGATCCGGAATACAGTAACATAGGCGCGCCGCAAGGTTCTATACTGGGGCCACTATTGTTCTTGATCTACGTTAATAATGACTTGGCCAACTGCCTGCCAGATTGGGCATTAATAACTTTATTTGCAGATGATACGCACGTTGAAATGAAAAATAGGAAGCTCGAAGTTTTTGAACAGCAAAAAGACCTTGTAGTACAAAAATTAAAAAACTGGTTCGAAGCAAACGGCATCATTCTAAATGCAAATAAAAGTACTATTTTAAACTACACAGGTAAGAGAAATACTAAAAATGATATTCTGAGCGAGGTCACATTTTTAGGATGTACGTTAGATTCCACTCTATGTTATGATAGCCATATAGAAAAAATATGTAATAGGTTAGCCATGCGTTGCTTAAGCTGAAACCAATAATTGATAGAAAAACTCTTATTTCAGTTTACTATGCTTACTGCCATTCTATAATGAACTATGCGATAACGGTATGGGGAAATGCCTCCCAAATTGAAAGAGTTCTTATTTGCCAAAAGAGATCCTTAGAATCATATACGGTTTACTTAGACAAACTTCAGTCAGAGCATATTTTAAGAAAGCTAAAATATTAACAGTTATAGCTCTATTTATTTTTAATTCTCTACTATAAATTAATTAAAAAAAAGTCGATTTACCCATGAAAAAATATTTACACAATTATAACAACCGAAACAAAGAAAAATTATACGTTCCAAAAACCAGACTTGTTAGACGTATAAACTGGGTATCTGTCAAAAGCTCGATATGTACAATAAATTGCCATTAGATATCACACGGCTTCCGTCTAACCAATTTAAAATAAAATTAAAGGAATTCCTTGAATGTCACCCTTTTTATCATATTAAAAGAAGAAGAAGAAGAAGAAGAAGAAGAAAAAGAAGAAGAAGAAGAAGATGAATACATGAATTGTTCATTTTCTGATTTGCATGGATAGTGGAATATTCTAGATTAAGAACTTACGAGTATGTACATTTTGACATTTCCAGATTAAGAACATGATTATGTAAACTTTGACATGCCAATGTTATGTAACTATAAGGAAATGGTTAAATAAATAAATATCAAATAAAAAAATAAATATCAAATAGCCCCGCCCCTTTCAGGCTTAAAATACTAGTTCCGGGATACCCTGTATAAGATTAGGATAGGGTAATAGGAATTAACCAACGCCTTTCTCTCGTAAACAAGGACCCTAAAAGAAGGATATCCTTCAAGCTATAACGGTTACGAGGAAACTACGCGATTTAGTTGAGAACACACGCAAGTTACAATCGATTTGGTTGACTATGCACGCGTGGTTAGTTACGCAACTTGCCACAGCTTGGAGACTAGCTGATACGGGATTGTGGATATTGGACTTGCACGTTCTGACCATTGACCTTTTACGTGACAGCCTGTGACATTGGGAAGCGGATTTTTAAGGGTTTATTTTTGAAGGGCGCGTAATCAATTTTAGACTAGTCTTAGGTATTGGGTTATTAAATATTCCAAGGAGTTCCAATGTAATATAAGGTAACAAACTCAATCGCAGATCCTTTTAAAGCTACAGAATTACAAACGGCGTACAGTACTATTTTCTGTCGTTATTTCCAAACCCAATTTTGAGATTCAAGAGTATGTTATTGTTTTGTTAAATTAATAAATTATACGGGTTCTAAGGTTTTCTGCGTTTCTTTGATGCTGTCACGTGTAATTTTGAATATATTTTATGAAGTGCGGGAATATTTTATTCGTTCTGATGTGTTAACTAGAAATGGTAACACTTTCAGATTATGTTGGGAGAGTTCGTCGCGAATCGAAAAAGTTTGCAATTCATTTGAGAATTTGAAATATTCTCCTTTTCACGTTAACGCTTTTCTGAAAAAAGTATATTTAAAATCATTTTATAGGTAAAACAATAGAATTTAAAAAGTTCGTTTATATTTTAACAAGTAAATAATGCGTTATATGCGTAGTACACATATATGAAAATTTTACTACCGATCGAAAGGACGATAAAATATTCATAAAATAAGATTTTTACTCAAAACTTGCATAAGTACCTACCTACACGATGAACTTGTATCGAATTTAATTTAATTTATTTTAATTTCCGATCCTTTAAATATAGTCTAGCTGAGAATAAAAAGAGATTATGTTCATGAATGACTCATGAAAATTAATCATTTGTAGTTTAGATAGCAAACGCTGGCATTTAGGGCACACACGAATTGGAACAGCGGCTATCTTTAGTTATGTATTATGGCTACGATATTTTAAAAAGTGTCGCAAATATGCTCGCGACTGTATTTTCCACGATGGACATCCTCAGATATATAGTGAGTAGCTCACGCTCACGCTTACTTTCCTTTCACGCTAACGCAAATTTGACAAGGCAAAACCTGGCAGCTGTCACGTGACATTTCCACAGCTAATGTCATTCCCATACAATTCATCTTTCCGCAGGCGTTAACCCCAACAGAAAGTGGTATTTGTCTAGACACCCTGGGAAACAGAGCATAACCTATGGTATTGTTTTATTAGAATTATGATATTTATTACTTACATACGTATCGATAACAAAATATTACTTACGATATCTGTTTGCGATAGCAATAAACATTTCATATCATTACATAAGAGGAACGTCCCAAACAAGTTAGCATTCCACGTGACAGCTTGTAAGAACATCACCACTGACTGGAACACTAACTGATGGCACACACCTTCGATTTTTATTTTCTAGGGCATGCGTGTCCTTTATTATGTTTTCCTTCACCGATTTAAACATTTGCTCAAGACAAAAAAACTCTAAACTCAAAAATGTTTTGGAGCATATAATTTTTTCTAGCGGAAAAATCCATTTTTTGGATCGTATTTCAGCACGACTGGGTTCGAACCTATGACCTCCGGATCGGAAAGTGGGATACGGAAGTATTATGTATAAAGTAAAAATGGTAGTAAGATGTCCGAAGCTATAGTATCGTAATTGGTCGATCAATTACTCCCTCTTAGTTCTAAGATATTTCAAAAACTCACCAAGGCGCCTTTTCAACTAAACTTGGAGTTGCTCCGTTCTTGTTAGTCTCGAAAGAAGCCATTTTTATCTGAAAACCAAATTACCAAAAAAATAAAATTATTATGTTTTGTACCAACAATCTACGGAGTTTCAAGAAAACCATTTTACAGGATTTAAAATACTACTATAAACGCGAAAGTTTATGAGGATGGATGTTTGTTACTCTTTCACGCGAAAACTACTGAACGGATTTTGATGAAACTTTACAGTAATATAGCTTATACATCAGAATAACACATAAGCTACTTTTTATTCGAGTACCACTCGGACATAGCCGTGGGCAGAAGCTAGAAACAAATAAAAGAAAAGTGGGTACATAGCTTCTGTGGGTAAATGATATTGACATTATTTTTTACAGTCACATTGAGAGTCCTTACTAGGATTTCCTGTATCGAGAATATCAGGTGGTATTCAAATCCAGAAAATTGATACAATATTATTTTTTCATATAAAATAATAGAATAGAAAAGAAAAATAGTTATTGCCTGAAATTATGACCATAACAGCATCAGGTTACATAGTAAGTAGGTACTTATACATATAAAAAAACTAACTATATCTAACTAAGCAATTGCCATGATTAAATTCAGGCAAAAGGAGCACACTTAGCAAAATGCTGGCAGACTAAGGCACAGCGCTGATTTTCAGTGACACGACAGAATAATAAATATATCTATTTTCAAAAAAATGCAGAAAAAAATCTGTACTTAGTATATATGTTTGCATTTCTGTTTAAACATAACTCGTCAGATACTAAAGCAAAAACAAAGTTTCGTCACATCTGGCTAAATATACTACGTACTTATAGGTATTGCATTTTCTATTAGACTGGTTGTAAACAGAAATTACAAGCAATTGTTCTGACAGCCACGCATTGTAATTTACATTACATAGCAACGACTGTTAAGTGGGTGGGTAGGTAATTTGCATCATTATAATTTTGACAATAAAACATCGTAATTTTTCGACAGGAGAAAGGTAGGTACATATTTGTTTTAAAACTTATTTGCATTCTTTAATACATTTTGTATTACTTACTAAGCTTTATTATGTCCAGCATTATTTATTCATTTATTTTATACATTGTCAAACTGGTATACCACAGATTAAAAACAGTTCGCCCGTTTTCCTCACTTTGCACACTCGCAGCGAAAGACTGATAGATATGTCGTAGGATCTAGGTCTTTGCTTAATATATATCTACATCTATGTATGTCACTTTCTTCTAATTATTTTATGTTTTTATCTTCTTTTATGTTGTAGATAAGTACCTAGATTATTTTTTTATTTGTTTTTATTATATCTTTTATGTTGTGTGTGTGTGTCAAATAAATAAATTCTATTCTATTCTATTAGTTAACATAATTATAAGTGTTTAATGGGTCTTAATCTGTTTACCTTTTTATCTGGACATCTCACGACCACGGCTGTGGCAACACAGTCGAAATTTCGGGAAAATAATATAAAAAGTAAACGCAAAAGACTTTATATTATTTTCGCACGTTTCCATCCGTGAAAAGTTTTTAAATCTGGTAATAATACAATACCTATATGTGATGAGGATAACTTCGAGCATGTTAGCTCGAAAAAAAAATTATTATGTATTGTGATATATGAGTACCTATCAGAAGTAACCTATGGGTTGAAAATGTTTATCAAAAACATAAAGCATGAAGCTTTTTTTTATAACACCGATCAATCCCAATCAATCTAATTGGTATCAATTAATGAATCGACACAATTGTGGATTGTTATTCAAAATAGAAAACTATAAAAACATTTTGCAAAACCATACCAGCTACATTTTGCGCAGTTTATACTTCTATTCATTTAAAATCCTTATTATTACGAGTTCCCATTAGGTACTACTTAAAAAAAAACAACTATGTTTATAGAATAGCGGTCTCTCTTAAACAAGAAGACTCCATACCCTGTACACACTGTTTACAAGTTACAGTAATATATTTTTTGTTTTTGTATACTCACATTAAAATTGATATATATCTTTTCAACAATTTAATTATCACAATACTAATATGAATGTGAAAAAGAGAGGTGAATTTCGCAAGCGCGCGCCGCGTCCGCTCTCTGCCAATGTCGCGAATGACTACCGGTTGAGAAAACAGATCCCTAATTTAAACTTTACTGCCGGAATTTATGCGTGCTGAGTGTAGGTACGTAGGTGAAAAAATACATTTTAAATTACTATATACATACTTACCAGAATACCAAGTACATTTTTGTATTACCTTGATACAGAACTCATTTTTAATCGGCCTGTTCCGTTCCTAGCCGTTTTAGCAGATCAACCAAAAAAGCAAGTGATCTGACGAGACATTTTTTGGATGGGGTTAGGACTGAGCGCTTCTGTGCTTCGAAGGGCACGTTAAGTTGTCTCTCCCGGCTATAATAGTCGCTAAGCCATGTTGCAGGTCTTTTTGGTGGCGTTAACACTGAGACAACAGAATTAGCCACTCGCTCGTAAGAACTTAGGTACAACTAAATTATCTTACTAAATTTTATTCCCTTATAAAGGGATGCAAGCATTCTTTTTACCTAGAAAACCTTGTTACCTCTTGCCATGATAATGTTTGGACGAGCCTCTAACCACCCTCTACTTGGTCTATGGCTTCGAAGATCCACGAACTAAGTATGTATCAGCAGTGAGCTTGTTTGTTTTTTATCTTTACTTTAAATTAGGTATTCTGAATAATTAACCAGTCTGTGATTGTAGCTTTGACATAATAATAAATGCTTGGAAAATAAATCTGCAAATAAAAATTAAAAGAAAGTATATAAATATTCCAGCTTAGACTCCACAGCTTCTAGGATGCAACAAAGGAATATATAAACAGCCAACAGATACATTAAATAGTCCTGATCCTACACTAAAATTCCCTGTGTCGTAGGTATCAAGAACTACGAGTACCGTGGTACCTGGAAATACTGCTAAATTCACAAAAAACTGTAATCAATGATAGATGATAGGAATGCGCGCGAGTTGATATCTTTTGTATGGAGAAAGAGCAGGTTTTTTTAGGACTTTGCACAGATATGCCAAAAAAAAAAAGATTATGTAAGTATAATTTGAAATATATTTAAAAATCTTACGTTTCAATGTAAGTAACTAGGTACCCTACCTACAATATACGTTTGAACAAGGTATGTTCCGGAACAGGGTAGGATCATGTTAAAGAATCTTCCTAAAAAGTAAAAAACTAAAAACAAAATCATGGTATTTCCCTTACAATGTTAAAATATCTAGATGCCTAGCAATTATTTTTCTACGTTTACTTTCAGGTACCTGCCTTCAAACAGATTATCTCTATACTTACACAGCTATAGATAAATCTTAGCAGTGCACCGGCCAGTATTTGATGTTTCTGAGTGCACCGTTGTATGATGGTTACCGGTTTCGTCATCACCGACAGCCTGTATAAGTCTACTGCTGAACGTAGACCACGGAGAGGTATCTTGGGCCACCTCCATCCACAGACTTTCCGCTACATTTACGATGCCAGCAGTCCAACACTGAATACCGGTTTACATCAGTTAGTTTAGTCTCAACAAAACAGTGAAGTCAATTCTCTTGTACACTAACTAAACTAAATGTTATCTAACGCTCTCTTTTACTGACGGTAGGTAAACAAAAGAAAGAGATAGAAAATTTAGGTATGATTAAGGTTTAGTTAGATTGAAGTTTTCCATAGTTTAGTCGTTATTTCAAAACATGCTGACTATAAACATGAAGAAGAACGACACATAAATTGACAGGAGTAATATTCATGCCATCTCTTTCTTACGTGCACTATCAGTAAAAGAGAGCGATCGTTTAAGTTTAAATTAAGTTTAGTTGGTGTACTAGAGAATCTAGTGATCCAGTATGTTCGTACACATAGCATTTATTTCTATACTGGCTTCTGCCCACGGCTTCGCCCACGTGGTACCCGGATTAAAAGTAGCCTATGTGTAATTCTGATGTACAAGCTATATTACTGTAAAGTTTCATCAAAATCCGTTCAGTAGTTTTCGCGTGAAAGAGTAATAAACATCCATCCTCACAAACTTTCGCGTTTATAATATAAGTAGGACTAGCTTCTGCCCACGGCTTCGCCCGCGTGGTACCCGGATTAAAAGTAGCCTATTTGTTATTCTGATATATAAGCTATATTACTGTAAAGTTTCATCCAAATCCTGTAGTTTTTGCGTGAAAGAGTAACAAACATCCATCCTCACAAGCTTTCGCGTTTATAATACTAATAGGATCTAGCCTTTATAACAGTTTGGTGGCTATATTTCACAATTACTCTCTTAGAAGGTAAGCATTGAGTGAGGGCTACCAACTTGCATCACGTATGGGGAAACTATCATTGAGCGTTGCTATCATTCGTTTGTTGGTAAACAAGTATGCGTGCCATCAGATGGTAAGCGGTTATCGTCGCCGTCGCCTGCAATGGGTATTAAAAATAACATTAATGATAATGCTGGACATTTTTCAAACAGCATCATCTAGCCCTTAAACAAGCAGAGCTTGTGTTATGGGAAGTACATCCTATCCTACTAATATTATAAACGCGCAAGTTTGTGAGGATGGATGTTTGTTACTCTTTCACGCAAAATCTAATGAACGGATTTTGATGAAACTTTATAATATAGCTTACACATCAGAATAACACATAGGCTACTTTATATCCGGCTACCTACTACGCGAGCGAAGCTGTGGGCAGAGGCTAGTGACTTATATAATACTTATATTCTTTTTTTTTGAAAATAAATACATAGTATGGCTACATAGAAAACAACCAGCTCCGAGACAAATTTTTGTAGATCATTCAAATATTCGTCCCGCGGCGGGAATCGGACCCGCAACCTTCTGCGTATCAGGCGAGATCTCGCCCACTGCGCTACAGAGGTCATCAAAATTGACTTGTTGATACTTTGCCAGCAAAAATGGCAAAACAGTAGCTCATGTGTCTATAACTGAGTGGTAAGTTGCAATCTGGCTCACAGCAATTCAAGCATTCTTAGCGGCAGAAATGAATGGTGGTAGTCTTTCAGGAACTAAAACTAGGTGCAAATACGAACATAGCTATCAGAGTCTAAGAGACAACCGATTTAATTATTATCAACAGACTTCAAAAAAGGACGAAGTTATGTTTTTGCTCGTATGTATGTTTTTTTATGTGCATGTTACGCGATATTACCAATAATTGTCAACCGATTTTAATGTTTTTTTTTCTTGATGGCAGGGTATTTCAAGGGTCCCATAAAAATTTAATTAAATAAATAAGGGTGAAAAAATGAGTGATGAAATACCACATTGGACTTTTTATCAATTTCCCGTATTTTAAAGTCGGTCTTTTGACATTTATTGCCTTTTATTATTTAAGGTTTGTTTAATTTTAAAGTGAAAACGACACTAATGTTGAACTTTAAATTTAAATGTATCCTTAGAATTCCGATTTACCGGTAATTTGTTAATTCTTGATTGAAATATTAATTTCCTCTCCATCATAGGTATCGTTTCACAAAAACAACGGTTTGAGACATTACTCGTATAAATCTTACTACTATTATTAAACGTGATAGTTTGTGAGGATGGATGTTTGATACTCTTTCACGCAAAAACTACTGAACGTATGTAGATGAAACTTTACAGTAATATAGCTTATTTATCAGAATAACACAAGCTACTTTTTATCCGGGTACTACGCGGGCGAAGCCAGCAGCAGAAGCTAGTATATAATAACATCCTACTGTCCCTTGAATATGGACTTTGACATTGCGCCAGCGATTATGTTGATAGTGATCTGCGGCTCATGAAATGTTGGCAAAAGTTTTACATCTGCGTGACATATTTACCTGGTCCATAGTATCTACTTATAAATAATAATAATTCTTTGTGTCTCTCTGATAATGTATAATGATAAATTCAATAGAAAGAAATAAAAAAAAAATTGTTTAGCTTCACATCTGTTCAAAACTTTATGAGTAGGGAACCATGTTAATCATTTTCAACTTGGTAGGTACTTAGTTCTTATTTGCAAAAACACACAACACAAAATACGCTCTGTATTTACCTTACAATATTTGAAAGAGATGTATGCTGTGCCGTTACGATACGATGCGGTGCGACACAGTACCTTTGTTGCATCGCATCGCATCGCAACGCAAACAATACGACAATGAAGACAGATTTTCAAAACCACCAATAAATAAATAATAATAAAAGTTAATGCTGTTCATTTTTCACAGAACATAATTTAGCCCCATAATTTAGTAAGCATAGCTTGTGTTATGGGAACAACATGACTAATATACTACTTACATACATTTTTTGTAAATACATACATATTATACATAGAAACACCCAAACCCGAGACAAATATTTGCAAATCATACAAACATTTGTCCCGCGGCGGGAATAGAGCCAACCTTCTGCGTTTCACGCGGGCCTTCGCCCACTGCGCCACAGAGGTCATCAATTTTAGTATGTTCGTATTTTCTTAAATACCTAATATGATACAGGCCTACCTGTTTATGTGCCATTAACCATAAACAGTTTTATTATATACAGATATATTATCTTTAGAAGGAGGACTAGATCTTTTAACGAATGGATAAATAATGGATATAGATATTATTGGGCAAAATTAAAGACACTTTTTTTAAAAGCAAGACAGATTATGTTTTGCGATAAATACATGAAGAGAGAGCAATAAGGTTCCTCTACATAGCTGTGTTAACGTATGCTTTATTGCAATTATGTATTGACTCATGCGATGCAAAAATGATGCAAAAGCTTGTTATTACCGAAAGATTGCCGACTGGCAATCTGGCGATAATAACCGCCGAAGTAGAAAGGAAAAAACATAGGCAAAGTCAGAATTATTTTATTCATATTGTAAAAACGGGAATTTTCACGTACTGCACTATCGGTGAAGGCGCCGACTAAGTGTACGTAGTGCACGGCGCAACGCGGAAGGAGAAAGTGGCAACGACTCACCCTGATGACGACTCTCGGAATGAGTCGAAACTTAGTCGGTGCCTTCACCGATAGAGCAGTACCTGAAAATTCCCGTTTTTACAATATGAATAGTCAAGTTCACGATAGTTTTTGGAATTCTTTTATGCATTAAATCTCAACTTTTTATTATCTACTGCTTGTTCCTCCGCGACCAAGCCAGTTAAGAAAGGCAAGACACAAAGCTGATTTCTTTTATGGTTTCTATTCATTTTAATCATTATTATTCAAACGATTATAGGTACCTACATTTTTCATGGACCATCTAAATAATCCGAAATTACCTATGCTTTTCATACAGTTTTTGTTTAATTACTTTTTCAATTTTTTTGTATATTTCTTGGGAATTTGTTAATAAAGCGTTCCTACACCTTGCCATTTAAATTATTTTCTAACTTTATGGAGAGTGTTGCCAGTTGAACAACGATTTTTTTATTTCTAGTGTTAATATTTTGATTATGTTTATTTTTCTTAAATAAAAAACTATTCTTGTGAACATACATCAGATTTTCATAGATAATTCATATGATAGAATATAATGGTCTATAAAAATTTAACATCATCTATAGTCTTACATATATTCATGTAAATTAATGTTTTAATTACTGATTTCCCAACTGTTAATATCAATAGTTAATAGCGAAATGTACTCAAACCTAATATTGCAAGTTAATGCAGCTATGTAGCGAGCTATATACCCTTACCCACACTGAGGTAATTAAATATCTATGTGTCAAACAGATAAGTAATCCTACATCCTACTAATATTATAAACGTGAAAGTTTGTGAGGATAGATGTTTGTTACACTTTCACGTAAAAACTAGTGAACGGATTTTGATGAAACTTTCCAGAAATATAGCTTATACATCAGAATAACACATAGGCTAATTCTTACCCGGGTACCACGCGAGCGAAGCCGTGGGCAGAAGCTAGTATTATAGACGTGTAAAATCGTCTTGTTTCACTCATCTCTCTGACGTTTTACAGGGTCAACGAACGCAGGCCTAAATCTACAGAAGTGGGTTTATAAAAAAATAATATTATTATGTTCATTGCCATATTACTTTAAATTTCCGGAAATGTTATCGAAATACTAAACCTTAGGCCTAACAGTAATTTTAAATTCAGTTTGACCTCAAATTCTGATTGGCTCGGCCTTGGCTGTCCTTGTTTACCTAGTAAGTAGGTTCACGTAAAAGGCTGCAAGCACTAACCTGTCTCAACCTCTAGTATTTGTGATAATGTCATCTAAAGATGTTTAAATCGTAACAAAGCCGTCCTTACTGGATGCAAAGTCCCCAAAAACACTGGTTATAATATAGCGGAAACATAAATAATAATAAATTAACACCCAACAGAGGCAACAGACATAGTCCTGTTCCCGCAATAAGGTTCCCTGTATTGTGGGTGCCGAAACAAATATCTGTAGAACATGCAAACATTTGTCTCGCAGTGGTATTCGAACCCTCTTGCGTCGTAGCTGACTTCTGACCCGCCACGCCACTGTGGACATCGGTCAAACATAACTTGATAGAGTCATGGATCAGGGGATAAACTAGGAATCCATTTCGTGATAAAAGCCTTGCGATTAGACGACACGTATCTCTATAGACCTGCTAATCCTACTAATATTATAAACGCGAAAGTTTGTGAAGATGGATATTTATTCCTCTTTCACGCAAAAACTACTGAACGGATTTTGATGAAACTTTATAGTAATATAGCTTATACATCAGAATAACACATAGGCTACTTTTTATCCGGGTACCAAGCAGGCGAAGCCGTGGGGAGAAGCTAGTTAAGGATAAATAAACAAATATATGGACAATAAACTGGACATTTTTCACACAACATCATCTAGCCCCAAAGAAACATTTTAGTGAGTGATACATTTTTTTTTCAGAAATAAATACTTTGATGACGTAGGTATAGTACGGAGTGCGAGGTTCAAGTGAAGATATCCAAGCCATCGCCGCTTATTGGAACACTAACTGATGGCATACTATTATGCCTGTGATTTTTTAGTTCTAGGTCATGCCGGTTTCCTCACGATGTTTTTCATCACCGCTTCGAGCACATGTTGGTGCAAACGGGTTCGTCACCCACGGCATCCGGATCGGAAGTCAGGGTACCTTATCTTTATTCCAGTGTTTTCGATAGAACCTTGAACTTTGAATTCATGACTACACATTGATAAGCCAACCTATCATTGCTTGACTTTTTAAATACAGATAAGTACTTAATATTATATTTAGGTACTAAAGTATTTGCATTAAATATAGCTTATTATTATTTATGTTAAATAAATAAATAATGCTGGACATTTTTCACACAGCATCATCTAGCCCCAAAGTAAGCAGAGCTTGTGTTTGGGAACTACATGATTGGGTTTAATATGTAGGTAGGGGTGTAATCAAATCAACCACTAGATAGTGCAATGAGAAGATGTTTGTACAGAAAACTCTCAAACTGGGGGTGAAGCGGGGCGTTTAACTAGTCTACCATTAAGACATGAAGCGACATCTGTCGCCACATTCATGAGCTACGTAACATCACATCAACGAAGCAACGAACTACTAATTAACGAAGTGCTACCGCATACAAAACACAGATGGCCATTGAAGTCTAGCTCGTATTAGCGGAGTTTTAACGCAACCCGAACGTATTTAATAAAAATTTAGAAACTATCATGGTTTTGAACATAATTTTTACTAAAAACGGGATATTTACCATGATTTGTGAGTTTGAATGTTTCCCGATATTTCGGCACAGTTGCATGCACCATGATCACAGGAGGAACTGAAGTCTTTGCGGGACTGAAAAACATTCAAACTCACAAATCATGGTAAATATCCCGTTATTTAGTAAAAATCATATTTAATACCTTTGTCGAAGAACTGTTGGTCCTAGGACCACGGACAAGTGGATCAGATAGATCAGCCCGATGGAAGATCTTCCGCTTTGCAAAACACTACTACCGTGTGCTCCGAAAATACTTCTCTGCACACTGGTACCTTCAACATGGATCATAAGCTCTGATGTCTCTTTTCAGTGTCACAACGCCTTAAGCTGTTGTCTAAAAAAACCAGTGGTAAGTACGAAGGTTTTATAGTACAGACCCCGGTTCATCATCTCTCTTATCGCAAATGTGGCCTAGCTGAGCTGTACTCTTGAAGATAAATTTCTTATCGTTCAAGTAAACAGCTCTCGCATCAGTGGCCCTCTTCGCTTTATATAAAACGGTTGAGTAATCCAAAATAAAACTTAGTAAGGAATCTTAGAAAATTTAATTACGTTGTTAAGAGTATTAGGTCGGTGTGTGATACCCTTGTGTGATAATCGGTATCGGCACAGATAAGATATTTTGTGACCAAAATCACCACTTCAATTTTGGTATTTTACACGAGGAACATGTGAGTTTGTTTTTTTTTATTGAAAATAAATGTCAAGTAATTAATAAGTAAACTAGGTCAATGTTAAATTACTAATTAGCCTATTTATTATAAGTATAATAATGTACTCTGGACAAGGAAAAAATATATAAATAACATGAGCCCATAACAATCCATAACTTTTAAGTACCACATTAACTATCTATTTCCAATGTTTTACGTTTATCCATGGGATTTAGACAATACAACGAAAATACGGAAAAAAATGATTCAGCGAACGAATTTAAATATTGCTGAACTAAAACAAACTAAACAGAATCTGATGGGTCGTCATCATGAAGTACCCTGTTTCTTTTGGATCCTGTTGCAGGAATAACTGTGCCTGAAGCTTCACAAAATATAAAAATTATTATTTACTAGTTGTTGCCCGCGGCTTCGCCCGCGTGGTATGTTAATAAAAATGACATATGACCGTATCCAGGCTTCAAACTATGTCCACCAACTTTTAAATGAATCGAACCAAGGATTACAATTTATACAAAGTATAGAACTCAATTGCACAGCCCCAAAGGGTAATTTTGAAAAAATAAAAAATACGTATTTCATTATTTACTTTAAAGTTTATTTGTACAGAGTTTTGAGCGAATCATATAATTTTTTTTCATAGAAACTTTACCGCCCTATTTATCCCCCTTAGGGGTAGATTTTTAGATTAGTCTATGTGTTATTCCAGATCCTAAACTACATTCCAAATTTCATCAAAATCGGTTTAGTAGTTACGGAGATACGTGGTAACAAACATTCACACATACGCACACATATTTTCGCATTTATTATATTAGTAGGATAAAATCGTTTGGCTGCTCCAAGATAAGTAATAAGTAAATAGACCTCCAGAGCCAGATAAACCAAAGTTATAAATGACTAGAATATCGAGGCACAGACCGGGCGACATTTGGATACAAAAATAATTCCAGACGTGCCGTTACAGTCAAGAGCACATAAAAAAACTCAAGTCATATCTCTATGATTTTCCAAAAATAAGTGCCAATTTCTTTATTTTATAATTCCTTTCATGCAGAATATTTGTAATACAAATTTGACTTATTTTAGAGTTAATCTCGCGTTAACATGACATATAATTCTGCCTTTCAGTGTTATTTTGTGTGTACAATAAAGAAAATCGAAGCACTCGTAGTGTTTTTTTTCTAGTCTGCAATTTTCTGTTTGGTTAACATTTAGATGGGTTATGGTGGTGACATTTAGAATGGAGTGTTTCCGTCCCTCTGAGGGCACTTAAAAAGTTGGACCCAACTATACCGGTCGTAAATTCATGTCGAATGCTTTCGGGTGACCTCTAAACTACGGTATCAGACGGCCTCTAGTATTGAAATGACTAACAAATTAAACTAATTGCCCAAAGGCAAATTTGGCGCTTTTTTTTTCAAATTCAAAAGTATGTCAATGTCATCTATATAATATTATATAGGTAGTATAAATAGGTATAACTAGCCTATGTCCAAGGCTTCGCTTGCGTGGAACTCGGATAAAATAACACATTAAGCTACTATTTTTAACCTTATTACGTCGTGCACGTATTGATTCCATGACCAAATGTTTTCAGACATTACGGAGAATATTAGCAATAAACAAAAAAAAAAACTTTACACTTTTTTCTTTATGTTAGTAGGATAGGTTAAGACCCTACTTCTATGTAGGTGATCTACTCGTACCTGCAAGTATCAATCAACACACATCAGAAAAAGTTTGCAATCCGTTTGAAAACTTAGGTAAAATATTGTTTGATATATTGAAATAATATTAAAAATTAAAAAAATAATTGTGTCCAACATTGGACTGTTTCTAATGTTACAATAATATTAAAAGAATTTAAAGCAGCTTCTAATATGCAAAAGCGATTAAAAGGAAAATGAAAATATTATAATGATCGTTTACATATTTGACGAGTGTAGGTACTTTACGAACAAACCTCGCTATGCTATAATTGTACATGAAGATACTTAAATTTATTTATGTCATAAAATGTGGTTTTTCAGGGCCGAGGAACCGCAGGTGATTGTTGTGTTTCGGATCATATTCGAGGTGATATGGACGATCCTCAGAATAAACTTCCAACTCCTATGTGCCTTCGTCTCGTGGGTGAAGCCGCCGGAGCCTAAGGATGTCAGCGATGAGATTGTGCTGGTGAGTTCAAGATGAAATTGTCTGAGACCACTCGTTATGTAACTCTTTGAAAAAGGAGTCGTTTCTGTCCATGAAATGTCGAAAACTGAATATACTAATATTATAAAGAGGAAAGATTTTTTTGTTTGTTTGTATCGAATAGACTCCGAAACTACTGGACCGATTTTAACCATTTTTTCACTTAATTAAAGCTAAATTATCAGGAAGTAACATAGGCTACAATTTATTTTCAAAAAAATAGAGACTCATAAGAAAATTGCAATAATGTAACCCAAAGTAGCAAAATTTTGCCTATAAAATTTATTATTTGGCGTGCGCTAAGAAAACTATTGATGATACATAAAAAATATGTAGGTACTACATGATCCAAGTACTCATTGTTACCTACAAAAAAGTCCACGAGGGAATATATCTTATTATCATAGTTAAGTCACAATAGCAGCTATTGTGTTCTATAATTTTATAAGATCGCCTATATTCCCACGGCATCGAAACTCACGCGGGTGAAACCGCGGGGCGCAGCTCGTTATGTATATAAAGGCTTTTGCCTTTTCCATCCATATATATCTATTTGTTTGCCCGCGTGTCACAATCCCGATTTCTACCTGAGTCTAAATGTTGTGTATAGATGTTATGTCTATAATAAACGTTTTATCTAAAAATTATAAAATTAAAATCCATTCATCAATCATTTAGTCTATCCTATCGTTCCTACTAATATCATAAATGCGAAAATTTGGATGTTGCTAAATATTTGCGTAACGGCTAAACGGATTTGAATGAAATTTGGAACAAGTAGAGTTTGTGACCTATAATAATACATAGGCTACTTTTTATTCGGGTACAGTACAAAGCGGGCGAAGGCCGCGTGGTGGACAGAGGTTAGTAAATTCATAACATTTTCGCACATCCAGTATGTATAGGGCAAGGTAAATTTTTTCTCATAGCACTTTGATATGTGAGGATCGCTTTACCATTTTGTGAAAATTACCATTCCAGAAAATATAGATAGAAAATGCACAAGATAAAACATAAACAAAGGCGAATTTAATGCTAATTAGCATTTTCTTCAAGCTTAACTTCGGTTTACTATAGAAAATAATAGGAATTTAGTTTAAGCATATTTTAGCCTTGTATCTTAGAAGTAGGTAGGAGATTTCAAATTATAATTTTAGCAGTTACGAGGCAACTTCGGTATCTCAAAAAATCTTGGATTATATGAATATGGTATCACACCTTATCAATTTAATGAGTTTCAGTATAATAAAGTAGATAATTAGTTTTGTAAAATGGCCTGAAATCCAATACCTACATTATTATTGCTTATCATCACCGTGATATAAGACTATTTGACAGAGGTTCGGTGGCGCAGAGTAGCCCGACACATAAGGTGCGGTTTCGATTTCCGCTAGACAAGGATTGCCGCTATGTTTTTTCTGTATCGTAGGTATCAGGGACTGCGAGTACCATGGTACCACAATACCCAGACCCGCAGAACTGCAGAACATACAAACATTCCCCGCAGTGAGAAATTTCAAATTTAGTAAAAATGAACTCGTGTTTGGGTATTGCATTGTAACAAAGACATTTCGTAGGTAGACTAGGTAGTTGAAAGTAGGGCTACGTATAAATGTGACGTGCTCACTCGCTCGTCAAAATCAAATCGCTTTACTTTTAGATAACCGGTGCGGGACATGGCATGGGCCGCGAGATGGCGCTGCGATTTGCTCGGCTCGGCGCAGTTGTGGTGGCGGTGGACATCAACCCGGCTGGCAACGAGGAGACACTGCAGATGATCAAGGAAGAGAAGGGGAAGGTTCACAAATACGAGTAAGTAGACTTATCTACACGCTTTAATCATGGTCGTTTGTAGGTGCATAATTTAGACCAAAAGGCATACTCAAAATGACTTTTTGCGATCAAGAAACAATGAGGCCCTCTGAACCCTTTGGAACGTCGCAAGTGCGTTCAAATAATAGATTTCTACTTTAAAGTGAAAACTGCTGTCTTTGCTTTAAAACAAAAAAGAAAAGAACTTCCCTCTGAAATGTTCCGAGTGCGTTGCGCACAATACCATTTTTACAGTACACGATACAAAACCATAACTATAACAGCAAAACAAACACAATTAAAATAAATTCGTAGTGGACAGTCTTATCGTTATTTTATCTATTTGAAGTCAATAAGGTTGAAAACGAGTCATTTTCCCAAAAATACAACATTAATTATGAGACATTCACAATAATTGTATATAATATAAGTACTTTTATATTCTTGTATAATACAGGTGTGATGTCACAAACCGCACAGCAGTATTTGAATTGGCAGAGAAAGTCAGCAAACAAGTAGGAGGCGTGACCATCCTCGTGAACAATGCTGGGATTATGCCCTGCAAGCCGCTACTCAAGCATTCTGAGAAAGAGATCAGGGCTGAGGTTGATATCAACGTCAACGGAAACCTTTGGGTAAGTTGAAGACAAGCTAAATTCTTCAAAATAAGATCACACATCGATGATGGTTCTTCTACTTCTCTTAGAGTATAGGCACTATTATTTCCATCTTTTGATTTAAATAACCTTACTTATCAGCCTTGGCTATTAATGGGTGTCAGAAGCTGCGCGGCCTAAGGACTCCAGTACCAGAGTTGGCAATAAGCTCATACAAACTTACTTTTTGACTAGATGATCCAAGCCTTCCTCCCATCGATGCTTGAGAACAACCACGGACACATCGTCGCCATGTCCTCGATGGCCGGCAAGATGGGCCTACGAAACCTCGTGCCATACTGTGGAACTAAATATGCTGTCAGAGGCATCATGGAAGCGCTGGCTGTTGAGCTGTATGAAGACCCGAGAGACACTACTGGAGTATGTGCTATGTCTTTAAATTAGCTTGATATTGTCTACAACAGGGAAGCTTTTCTCGTTCATCACGGTCTTGATCTAGTCTTTTTTTTTATGAAAAATCAACCCAGGATGGATTGTTTTAGCAAACAAAAACGAGTCAGAGTGAGCTTCTGTTTGTTACGAATTATAGAAGCTAAATCGCAGGATAATATCGCGATGAAACTGGTATGATGATTTTCCATTGTATTGAAGGCAAACATTCACTAAATTAGATAAATATGAGGGTTATTACTTACGCTTTCTCATTTATTTCCCAGTGAAGTGAACTTCCAAAATTTTCAGATTCAGCTGACTACCATCTGCCCCTACATCGTGAACACTGGTCTCTGCCACAAGCCGCGTATCCGCTTCGAGTCGCTGATGAAAACAGTGGAACCGGGCGATGCGGCCGACCAGATTGTGAACGCCGTGAGGCGCAACTACGTAGAGATCACAATACCTAGCGATCTCTATTACTCGAATAAGGTACAGGCAGACAACATAAGTTGTCATATAATAGAAAGAGTCTCTCAAAGCGCTATGAATCATTTACTATCAGTCATATAGATCTTAATAACATAGAATCCTGATACATCGTACTTACGAACGACGAAGATTTAATCGACGTAGATTTTTTGTATTCGAGCTAATGTGAGCTTTCTACCTACTGAGTTGTGCATGATGAAATTGGCCATCTGTAAAGTTGAGCGAAGCGTGTTTTGAAAATAATATTTTCTGTTTTAGATTTACAATATGATGCCTCCTAAAGCTGCGAAAGTGATGCTAGACTTTATCCAAACTGGATTGGACCCCCATGACTAAAATCATCAAGGCATAAGAAGAAACGAAGACAAAATGAGCGTGACTTCACTCGTGATCTCCGAGGATATTGCCAAATAAAAATGTACATTTCGTTAACAATTAAAAAATATTTTTTACCCAGTTAATCTACCTATTGACCCAGTGTCGAAGCTAAGCGGAGCGGAGAAGTGAATCTGACATGATTATTTTATTCTACATCAAAAAATATTCTGACCTCATGGCTTATTTTCCCTATAACAAATATGTACTCTTACAATTAATAAAATATTACTTATGACTATCCACTTGAGACTTTTTCTTATCTATGACTTGGTAGAGAGAGTTTTCAGAAAGGTGGCTGAGTGACGTTTAGTGGGCAGACACTGTCCGAATGCTTCTAGCAGCAACGGCTCCTGGTCTACTGCGTTTCTGTAAAAAGAATTACCTAAATACATATTCAGGTAAGAATCCAGTAGTGTGTTTAACAATGCTGCAATTCGACAACACGTCCACCAATGAGACTATGGTGAAAATAACTTAGGGGATCAGGGCATGCCCAGATACCTACAACAAGAGGTATTTCATACTATCAACATTCATTATGATCACACATGCCTGATGAATTAATCACAGCCAACTATATCAGTCGATAGGGATATCTGCCTGTGATTTCTTATATTACTAGTTGTTGCCCGCGGCTTCGCCCGCGTGGTATGTTAATAAAAGTAGCATATGACCGTCTCCAGGCTTCAAACTATGTCCACCAACTTTTGAATGAATCGAACCAAGGATTACAATTTATACAAAGTTTAGAACTCAATTGCACACCCCTAAAGAGTAGTTTTGAAAAAAATAAAAATATTTGTTTCATTATTTACTTTAAAGTTTATTTGTACAGAGTTTTGAGCGAATCAAACATTTTTTTTTTCATAGAAACTTTACCACCCTATTTAACCCCGTTAGGGGTTGATTTTCGAAAATAAGATATGCCTATGTGTTATTCCAGAACCTAAACTATATACTTTCCAAATTTCATCAAAACCGGTTTAGTACTTACGGAGATACGTGGTAACAAACATTCACACACACACACGTGGTAACAAACATTCACACACACACACACACACACACAGACTTTCGCATTTATTATATTAGTAGGATAGAATAGGATAGTAGGATTCTACGAGGCTTGTTCTTATACAATTACCTGTAATCTTCTACGGAAACTTTCCCATCCTGATCAATGTCCAGTTTCTTAAGAACCAATTCGACCAGCTCTCTCACACCTTCATCAGGATCTTCGTCTCCAGGTTGCTTCAGTAGGGAGTTTCTGAAAAACATACGAATTGGTTACTTCCTGAATAACAAGAGGCCTACGGAAAATAAAACGATTTATGATAGAGCCCAATTGTTCTGACCCAAAAATCACAATTTGAAAAAGGCCTTTGCATCCCGTAATACTCTTATGCAAGTTATAGGCTGATGCTGATTGCAACTTACTTGAGCAATGCAAACATCTCGTCCTTGGTTATAAACCCATCAGCATTTACATCGTACACATTAAAGCAGTGGTTTTTCCTCTCCTCAGCCGTCCCTTTTAGGAGAATGCTGAGGCCACGAACCCATGCTTCAAATCTCAAGGACCCCTCGCCCCCGCTCGCCCCGCGCTCCCATGTCACCCAAACGCGCTCCAGGATTGACTCTTCGGTCACCAGGTCGAAAGTGTTGTGCATCACGTCTCGGAACGTGTTTTGATCTATGCCCTGAAAAATCACGACATTCAGAGCTATATTCTTCTATGATTTCGAACGAACTGTGGTCACAATTTTGAAAAAATTAAAATTTTTTTACATGACGTCTCTCAGATATTGATTTTTGCTATGTGAACTCAACCCAACTAGTGAGAATTAAGTTTTCATCCTGCCCTCCAGTTCTGATTCTACAGTTTTCTGTAAAGAAACTCTACAATTTAAATTTTCGTTAAGTTCCCAGCAACATATCACAGCGACGTGCGAAAACTAATCTTCAAACTTCTATATATGAAAAACTAATCACAAAACAGTTTCTTTGAAGACATAAAATTGCTCCAAATGTTGCTAGATTGTTCCAAATGTTGCTAAATGGTTCCAGATAATGGGAAGCATTTTACCGATGCTTGGTGAATTGCGTGCGTCCACATGGCACAGAGTGTGGACAAATTGAGCGTAAGCATGCGAACTATTCAGATAAATAGGTCGAGAAAATTATATTTTTTATGATTTGTTTTATGATGCCTATATCTATTTGTTGGACGATCTCAATGGTGCGGGCGAATGGCCGGCTGCGACGCAATTGGTACGGGTACGATTCCTGCTTCGAGACAAATGTTTGTATGTTCTGCAGATATTTTTCCGGGTCTGGTCGTTGTGATACCGCGGTAGATCCTGACACCCACGACATAGAGAATCCTAGTCTGGTGTCCGTATGTGTCTGCTGGGTGTTTATATATTTTTATTTCTACTAAGTAGGTACGTAACATATAATAATTAATATGTATAAAAGAAACTGGTTTAATAACTACAGCGCGTCTTGGAAACACCACTTTTTACGAGACTGTGGAAGGCTGTTTAGTTGGGGTTGGAGGTTAGTACCTAACGTGCGATGCTTAGGTATTACAAACAGATTAAAAAGCTTCACTTTCGTTACAAATAATGCAAATTATTGTACTACTTAGTAAAGAATGAGGTTCATAGCATCTAGGATTATGCTTATAGCACTATAGTACCATGTTTATTGCTCAAACGTTATTTTGTGCTCACTTAAAAGTTTTTTTATATGCCTGTAAACAAAACTACAACGAAACCTTTCCAGACATTGTAAGTATAAAAACAGCATGACAAAGTTAATTCAGAAGAAGGCGAGGGAAAAAAAAGTTTTTTTTTATAAAAAATGGGTAGGTGATTCTGAAGAAGACCTGGGTATAGTAAATTATACACACTTTATGTTTCTTTTTCGACTTTCTAAAAATAACAAAAACTTTTCATTGGCCTCGTCAATACGAATCATATGAGTTCAATCTAGAGGGGTTCATTAGTAAGCCACTGAAGAAAGATTTCCACACTATCACCTCCTGGCAACATCATCAGATCATCAATTATAGTATTATCATCCGAACTATATATACAAAGTTTCATTTCGATACGACCATTAGAAGCAGGTTGAAATTGACTTCCAAGATTTAATTGCACTGTTTGTTAGTTATTTACAAGTTAAGCTGATCTATTCTGAGCTAATCTAAATAAATATAAATCGACAGAGTACATCCTACCTCGATTTTGGGTGGCTGTCCAATAGCTGATGCTGGTGCCGCTGCCTGAGCCGCTGTTACTAGTCGCCGGTACATGCTGTATAGAGCTTCCAATTCATTCCTGAACAAAAGCTCAGATCAATACATTGATAGTGGTTTAACAAACCACTTACTACCGCTTATGTAGAAGTAGCCTCTGCCCACGGCTTCGCCCGCGTGGTACCCGGATAAAAAGTAGCCAGAATATGTTATTCTGATGTATAAGCCATATTACTGTAAAGTTTTAGCAAAATCCGTTCAGTAGTTTTTGCGTGAAATAGTAATAAACATCCATCCTCACAAACTTTTGCGTTTATAAAAATGAACACTCACACGGGTGTGATCCTCATGATGAAGATCCTCAAGATCCATACTCATACGCGAATCTGTGAGGATACTAAGTAGAGGCTGGTCAGAGACACGTCCGATATTCGATTATTCGCACAGGTCCGCGTTGTGTATAATTGTTAGTTACTATAGCCCTAAAAACTTTTTGAGTTTGAAGTGAGGTAATAAATTTTTAGTTGAATCGAGTCCAAGCTTCTGATGAAAGTTTGTTCCGCCCTGCATAATTTTGTGAAGCCTATCGGATTTTATCGCTGAAATCGACTTATAGCTTTTTTACTACTTTTTTATAATTAATCCTACATTAGGTTTCACAGCCGTTAATTCTTTACTTTACATTCTTCACTGAGTAAAAAATTGTCTATTACTTTAATCGTTAAACTCAGTTTCACACACACGCACTTGGCCTGTACCATATGCTGGAGGGTTTGCAAAACCAAAATAACTATTTCCAGAGTATTTGTCACTCCAAACAAAAAACACCAAATGATTCGCAAAACAAATAGAATTTCTCTGTTACCAATATTCATAATATTAAAGTATTTAGTAATTTTTGCTAAGCCAAAAAAACTAAAGATTTGCCAATATGAATATTAGTTTGTTATTATAAAAAAAAACTATAAAAACTCGCAAAACAATACAAAAGTTTTTTCCAGCAAATGGGTCAACATGTAAAAACATTCATAAATTTCGCACGCACGGCTATAAAACTCACTTGGAAAAGTGTGTGAGCTTGTACAAAGTTTCCAGATGTTTTTCTTTGAGCTTTCGAGTAGGCATGCTGCACGCCTCGCGCTTACCCGCGCACTGAACCAAAGAATACAATGCTTGGGATTTAAGGGCTGCACTAGGGCCGGAATTGGGTGGTAATATGACTTTACGATTTCAGGAGGCAAAGTGCGCGAGTGCCTTCGGAGTTCCTTTGATTTTCATAATGAATTTATCTAAATAAAACATATTGTGACGATAATATTTGGGCCTAGTGGGGCTTTTGCTTGTGTGCCGCTAACACAAGCAAAAGCCCCACTAGGCCCAAACAATCCTTGATCCAATTACAGATTTCGGGGAGTTCAATCTATTAAATCAATTTTACGTAAAGCTACGAACAGAACTCGCGCTGGTTTTACATAGATTTGTAGAGGCCAAAGCGTAAAGAGGCCATCATCGCATCGTTGATAACCGCCGAGTTGGTGATGGAGACCTCAAAACCCTCGATTTGAGGTCTTGATGAAAAAATCTCTAAAGAAAAAATTTTTTCACAGAATTTTATATCTTTAACACCAAAACAAAACACAACACAACAATATCCAAAACACTTTGGTATCTCAAGCTACTCTATCCATGTTGAAGATCCTCAGTTCGATACTCAGTACGCAGATCTGTGAGGGTACCAAGTAAGGGGTAATCAGAAACAGGTCCAAAAAATATAATTGGCACATATGTATCTTCGAAGTTTTGATTGGACATGCCGGTTTCCTAACGATGTTTTGAGCTCTAAGAATAACATAGTTATGAACATAATTTTTACTAAAAATGGAATATGATTTGTTTTTTTTCACGTTTCAAATCTTCCCGTGATCGTAGTATTTATTCCCCGATATCTCGATATCACATGCACGAATCATGGTAAATATCCCGTTTTTAGTTAAAAAAATTAATGACTAACTTCTGCCTACGGCTTCGCCCGCATGGTGCCCGGATAAAAAATAGTCTATGTGTTATTCTGATGTATAAGCTATATTACTGTAAAGTTTCATCAAAATCCGTTCAGTAGTTTTTGCGTGAAAGAGAACAAACATCCGTCCTCACCAACTTTCACGTTAATAATATTAAGTAGAAAGTAGGATAGGATAATTCAACTCGCCTGTTAAACCTAGTAGTCTTGCACAGCAGATCGCAGACCTTTTGCGGAGGCTTGGCACCCAACGCCAGCGGTTTCGGCTTAGGTTTGGGCTTGGGCGCGGGCTGGGCGGGCGGACGGCTGCGCTCCGCCGCCGCCCGCCCTGCCGTCAGGAACAGCCGCACGCCACGCAGGGCGATGGCGCTCGCTGCCATGCTGATCTGCTTCGAGTCTGCCTTCGACCCCATGCTCTAACTACCAGAAAATTCTGGAAAAACTGAAGCAGTTCAGGCTTCCCCTAAAAAGTATAATCAAGCTTGTAGCAGTCGACTACAGGGCATAGGCCTTTCCAAATAATACCATGGCGAACGGTCCAGGGCTACCTCTATCCACCGACTTGCAAGTCCTTTAACCTATAAGATGAGCATTGTTCATATATTTTATTCATAGCAGAAAAGTACGAGTCAAAAAATTTTTTAAAGTATTATGGCATTCCTTTGTCATAGGTCCATCCGATCGCCTTTCTACATTGCGTCGTCTAGTTCGCCGCTATTTGAGAACCTAGTGGTTGTCGGTTCTACGAGCTATATATAACGCTGTATGATAGACAATTTACTGGGTCTTTAGGTTAGAACACCTAGTTTATCGTATCTCCGTACCTCGCACCACCTTCCCAGTTCTATCGTTAATTGCTTTAGATTCCATTAGTCGGATTTAGGAATAGCAACGAGTCAGATTTAATCACGTTGTAGCGTGATATCTGTTTTTCATTGGATTTAGCTGTTCAGCTGGATTTGGCATCATCATCATCAGCACTTTTTAGAAGTCCAATGCGGGACATAAACCTTCCCTAAAGATTGCCAAGACGTACGGTCCTGGGGGTATTAAAGTGGCATTAAGTATTTTAAGAATATTCCCAAATCTAATTTTAAGTCAACATAATTATATTATTTTTTCGCTCCGTTTTATTTGTTACTAGCTTCTGCCCACGGCTTCGTCCGCGTGGTATTCGAATAAAAAGTAGCCTGTGTTATTCTGATGTAAAATCTATAATTACTGTAAAGTTTCATCAAAATCCGTTCAGTAGTTTTTGCGTGAAAGAGTCACAAACATCCATTCTCACAAACTTTCACATTTAAAATAGTAGTAGGATGTACCTATGGATGAAAAATGAACTAAGTTAATTAATAGTACATTTTGTTTTAATTGACCAAGCCAAGATCAAGTTTTAATTGATTTTGTTTTAATTGATTTTTAGTTTTTTATAGGCGTGAACAATTATAGAAAGACTAAAGCTGGCTAAAGTCAACTCTACCCATCCCCCGATTTCCCCCAACTATTTAAGGAGGAATCGGCGTAAGATACACTTAGAAGTTTTTATTTCTTATATAAGTGGACGTTTCTTTATGAACCTTGTGATTTCATTGAATAAAAACTTATTTTTTTGACATTAAGATAAGTGAAATAAGTGATAAGTGATTAAGTGAAATAACTTTTTTGTTATTTTCACTTCAAATTGAAAATTCTGATACATATTATTAACCGTGACAGCTGACATTTCGGTGATAAGCGAGAATGAGTGAGAGTCCGTGGCGACTTGTCTTGATAGCTGGGATCAGTAGGGAGGGCTACCCTTGATACTCGATTTATTCTAATCGAAATCGGGATTAGGATCGTTGACATTCGAGATTGGAGTAGACAATTGAGTTACGATTGTAATATCCTAGGCAGGCAAAAAAAAAACTGCCAAGTCACGCGCAGTGTAGAGTTCCGTAGTTGCCAATAAACTTATACTCCATCGGAGTATTTTCAATGGAATTTGTGAGAAATTTCCCCCTTTTACTTTTCCAAGTACTGTATTTTATAAGTTGGTCGACGATTTCTGTGATAGTTTTCCTTTTAATTTCATTATATATACTTAACTACTGCTGTGGATTTTTAACACGTCCAAAAACAACCATTTAGCTGGCACGGAGGGGTGGGAACTTGCACTTTAAAGCTTAATATTTCGCAAATGGATCCCTGAATCGAAAAATGGTTTACAAACACCTGTAGTTTTTTTTGATGATCTATCCAACAACACCGTCAACCATGGGATAGACGAGAAAAATACCCATTTTACGTGTAGGGGAGGTACCCTAAAAAATATGTTATTTTAAGACTTGTTCTACCACTTTGTATACCCATGCCAAATTATAACTTTTTAGTACTTAAAGTCTCTGAGCTTAGCCGCGGACAGACAGACAGATGGGCCGACATGGCAAAGCTATAAGGGTTCCTTTGACTACGGAATCCTAAAAATAACGAAACTAGATTGGGTTAGAACTGAATTGAGATTGTATCGAGTGTCAAGTGTAGCCCTAATCGTCATAAGCAACCATTTTTTAGTTTGCAGATAAAGTGGCCATTGCTCTGACCTTTGTGACTTTACAATATCTTCATACAAAAATAATATTTCACATAAGTAGTAGGTATATCATCGATCGATAAGATACGAACATTCAACTTGCTAAACTACGTTCTTACTAAATGATACGTGATCTAAGCACATATGGCCCTGCATACTCAGTAGAGTCAATGCTCATATTAGCATGGGAATGAAAGTAAATGATACTAAATTGCACGCAGTGCATAACATATTGGTTGGAATAAACTTTATGTTATTCCAATGTTTTGGCAGCAATAAGAAGTTAAATTGTAGAAACAATTGAATTGAATTCATTTATCCGTTCTAATGTTTACTCGGGATGATCGAGTTTGCTCTAAGAGATTGTTAGATGTTGTTTGGATGTTACTACCATTTATCACTGAAGCGGTTAATCGTTTTTTTTTCGGTTTTGTATGTCTTCTAGGATTACTTGTATTGAATCTCTACCGAATCTCTTTTAACTACGAATGAATACTAGACCTAGATTTAGTTAGCTATTTAATTCTCCATATTTGTTTTTAAAACATTTAAGGGGTTATTACTAAAAAACGGGATATTTACCATGACTTGTGAGTTTGAATGTTGTTTTAGTAAAAATTATGCTCAAAACTATGATAGTTTCAAAAGTTATATTCCAAGGGTTTCTTCTGATTTTCTGTCAACAACGCTTTGACAAGAATATAATCTATACTAATATTATAAAGAGGAAATATTTTTTGTTTGTTTGTTTGTTTATTTGTATCGAATAAGCTCCGAAGCTACTTAACCGATTTTAACAATTTTGACCAAATGAAAGCTAAATTACCAGGAAGTAACATAGGCTATAATTTATTTTCAAAAAAAATAGAGATCCTTAAGAAAATTGCAATAATGTAACCCAAAATAACAAAATTTTCCCTACAAAATTTATTATTTGGCGTGCGCTGAGAAAACTATTGATGATACATATAAATTATGTACTACATGATTAAAGTACACATTATTATCTACAAAAAAGTCCGCGAGGGAATATATCTTACTATCATAATTAAGTCACTATAGCAGCTTTTGTGTTCTAAAATTTAATTTGATCGCCAATATTCACACGAAATCGAAACTTACGCGGGTCAAACCGCGGGACGCAGCTAGTAATTTATAAAAATAAGACCTACGTACATTTAAGAGCTTAAGTAGGTACTCACTCATAGAAAACTTATATTAATCAGTAAATATTTTTCAGTGATTTTCATATCCTATCTGAACTATAAAATTTTATAAACAATACTCTGTACTAGCAATACTCTCTTTGTAAAGTTCCACCTCTACTTACATAACTAAAACTTAGTTCTTTGCATTCTTATAGCCTGAATGCCTACTTACAAATCAGAGTCATTTAACTCTTTCAACTTTACTAAGCTTATTTTCTGCATGCAATGTATTGATCCACAATTAGGTAGGCACCTACATAGTTAGCACAAATCGGTGTTTCATGCAACCTTCAATCGCTCTACATTTGTATACCTACCTTCCTACCCATAGATGTAAAGTGAGGTATAGGTAAGTATAGATAAAGTAAAGTACTCACGTGAACTAGACGGTAAGGTACCAACTTACACACACATAGAACGATTACATATGATTTATTTCACTAGTGCGTAGATTGTATCGACTGATTTGACCGTTGCTAAGATACTGTTTTTGGGGTATTGAATTTTATCGGCTATAGAGGGTGACTTGCGCCTGTCTTGGTACGGGTAGGATGTTATAAAAAAGTTTTTTTATTGATAAAAAACTTTACTACCTACTATTTTATTGATGTGCCTACCGGTTTACTTGTTCATTAGGCTCTTACATCTCTACCAACGACAATTTTCAACCATGATATTAATATAGGTGTTTGTATCACTGCCAAAGTATATAATTATCAGTCCCCATTTTTAGGTACCGTCTAACAGGGGACAGGCCGGGTTCCGCGGAGGATATGGCACCATAGACCACATTCACACAGTGAGGCAGATTATACAGAAGTCCGAAGAGTATAATCAGCCCTTGTGTCTGGCCTTTGTGGACTATGAGAAGGCCTTTGACTCCGTTGAAACCTGGGCTGTTCTGGAATCCTTACAGCGATGCCAAGTAGACTATTGTTATATCGAGGTGCTGAGATGTCTCTACGAGGCCGCCACTATGAGTGTCCAAGTACAGGGCCAGCAGTCTAAACCCATTCAATTGCGCAGAGGAGTGAGGCAGGGGGATGTCATATCCCCGAAACTGTTCACGAGCGCGTTGGAAGATATGGTTAAGATGCTGGACTGGAAAGGTACGGGCATTAACATAAATGGCGATTACATCTCACACCTGCGATTCGCTGATGACATAGTCATAATGGCGGAGTCGCTAGAGGAGCTGAACCGGATGCTGGACGGGCTAGATTCATCCTCCCGATGTATCGGTCTTGGCATGAATTTGGATAAAACCAAAGTCATGATCAATGGCCACATTGTGCCAAGACCGGTGGTTGTACACCTTCTCGAAATTGTTTCCGAATATACTTACCTTGGGCAGATTCTGCAGTTGGCTAAAAACAATTTCGAGAGGAGGCCAAGAGGAGGATCCAGCTAGGCTGGGCAGCGTTTGGAAAACTACGTGAAGTCTTCTCGTCATCCATACCGCAATGCTTGAAAACAAAAGTTTTCAATCAGTGCGTCCTACCCGTCATGACCTACGGAGCTGAGACGTGGACACTCACGATAGGGCTGGTCCACCAGTTCAAAATCGCTCAGCGAGCTATGGAAAGAGCTATGCTCGGAGTCTCTCTGAAGGATAGGATTCGTAACGAATACATCCGTCAGAGAACCAAAGTTATCGACATAGCTCAACGAATTAGCAAGCTGAAGTGGCAGTGGGCCGGTCATATCTCGCGAAGAACCGATAACCGCTGGGATAAACGTGTTCTTGAGTGGAGACCGCGACTCGCCAAACGTAGTGTAGGACGCCCTGCGGCCAGGTGGGATGACGATCTGCGAAAGACTGCAGGCAGATGCTGGATGCGGCAAGTTGAAGACAGGGCGCTATGGCGCTCATTAGGGGAGGCCTATGTCCAGCAGTGGACTAATATAGGCTGATGATGATGATGATGATGACCTTACAGCCTTAACTTTGTATAGGTACCTACCTACCAATTCAGAGTTAATAAGAGAACGTTAAATATTAGGTAAATTAAAATATTCCATGAGTAAATAATAGTAAAATTGCACGAATGAATAAATTAATGGAAATACTTCATGAAATAAACAATATCATATTCAAATTACAGGAAAATGTCTTATAGCTTAAAAGCGACTTCTCCCAGGCGGCCTTTGAATGGAGGGGATTATGTGATTATGAAGTGGCCAGGGTGTACTTTATAATTTGTGACTATTAGACGAAGTTTATGTTGAGACGCGGCCAAGAATTCTACTACGCTAATTCCTATCAAAGGCTCTGTCATGTCATGTTGCTGTAAATATTAGCCCAGAGATAGAGAACCTATTGTCTTCCTAACTATACCACCTTTATGAAGGCTTCACTAGTCTCAATGGTAGAGGTACCGAGTTACCTACTTAAGAACTAGTCAACTAGATAGGTACTACGCTATGGACGTAGCAGGATGAGTGAAAAATTATGATTAGCCATAGGTACCATAATTATTTGAACGCCAGAACTTAGCTGGATTACTGTTAGAGAATGCTTTAATATTATAGCACTTAAGTCCTCCTAGCACTACATTGTTTGTGTGCATTTGACGTACCTATTAAATAAACACATTTGCTAAGTACCAAGGTCTATTTAGGTAGTTACATCTAGTCTGATGTTATAGGTACCTACATAACTCGAAGAATTCCCATGTTCCAAGTAGCAATTAAAAATATTTGCTATTCGATTATAACTGCCTGATATAGTTCGTCATAGTACATGTACATCAAAACATCAAGAGGTGACACTGTGCAGTTTTTATTTTCACGCCATCTGTTTGTATTAGCTGTTACTAAGTTCCTACCTAGAGGCAGAACCGTACTTTGCACTAGTTTTAGTTCTATACCGACAGAGCACTACGATGAAGTTGCAGTGATTGATTGACAGCAATTGTGTCAAACAAAAGCAGTGTTCCCACTTTTGCCCTTTTCTGGCTAGATCTGGTACTTTTTACTGTAGTTTAACTCGTTTTTATAATTTTGCCCGGAACGGGCAATCTAGCCCTTTTCGTTATGACCCAATGTCAATTTTTTTATCATTGCCCCATTGTCGTTGTTGGACGCGTTTTCAGTTCTATGAACCTAATTAAAACCAAAACCTGGAATAAAATGGGGCCAAGTACAATGTCATCCATACTACATAAATTAGTATACGATGGAGTTTGAAACAGCTGAGAGAGTCTTGCTGTAGGTGTGTAGGTGTCAACTGAAATAATAAAAACTGTGTGTTGAAATACACGTTTAAATTGATAATAAAGCAGATGTGAATCAGCCATGAACATCTTATGCTTCAGCAAATACAATTTTAAATGATTCCGATGAAGACTCCGATTTTTAACAATTTGATAGCTCAGTTTTTATTACTTTGTTGCATGTTCTCAATTTACTTACGTACATACTACATAATAATAAACAATTAAATTTGCAAACTGATTTGCAATTTTAATTTATTTTTACCTGGATTATATGCAAATACAACTACGAGTACAGAATACCTACCGAGTTTCCACCGTAAAAAGTATTTATTTTGTAGCCCTTTCTACCTTGTCCAACTGCCCCTTTTCAAAAACCAAGGTGGCAACGCTGCTCCAAAATGACAGTTCAACCTAGCAAAACACAACAAAGGCGATCGCATGGAAGTCGTGAAACGGTTATTTGTGTAAAAGTAATATTTCTGACTTATAGTATAAGAAACGGGTGTAAAATAGTATTCTTACGTTGTACTACAGAATCAGTGAATAGACTGAAACAATATTATCTACAATCTTCAAGTGATTTTTATGGTTTCATCAATGGTAAGTTATTTGTTATTATTTTAGTTAGCTACAAAGCCTTCCGATAATCGGTTTTATACAGTAGTTATATAGAACTATAGGTATCTAAAAACCTTTTTCCTGTGATTGTTAATAGAATCAACGCTCCTAGCCTAAACTAAGCCCTTAGCCTTTTTACCTACCTGCCTAGGTGCTTAAAAGATTTAGTTGGTACAGAGAATCAGTTAAGATAAATAGACCTTTAAACCTTCATCCTCACTATTTCCTACATTACAATGTTTTGTGGATCATGTATTGCTAGGCATGCTCCTATATGGCACCCAGATAAAAAATAAGTGTTTCCAGTCATATCTATCTACATATTCCAAATTGGTTCATCTATTAGGAAGTTTATTAGTAACAAATGTTTTCTTTTCTATATATGTGTAAATAGTCTCTTTATTTCATTTAGTAAATTTTTTACATAATTCAAATAACAAATAAGATTATCTAATTAAATTGATTATTGGATCATGCATTAAATTAAATATAATAATAAATAATCTCATCTATTAATTAAGGACCTCTTGAAGAGTTAAGGCCTCCTCCATTTACCTACTAAATAATAATACACAGAAATAATCATTATCAGTTCAGGAACTATCTAGTAGCAAATCAATTAAGGTGTGGATTATGTTTTATTGCATGTCAGCCAGCTATCTAATACCTAAATTGCTTATGGAAATACATAAGTCAGATCATTCTTATAAGCTGTGTTGACTTAGTGGGCTGTACTTTGACTTCTGATCCGAAGGTTGTGGGTACGAACCTGGTTGAACCCGTTGACTCATTGGTCCCCCATCGATTGGTTTGTACCTAGTCTTAACTAATGAATTTTGAATTTATGTGCGCTTAAAATATGCTCAAAACAATAAAGAAAAACATTGTGAGGAAACTGACATACCCAACTACTGCTGATGCCTGCGGAAAGGTTGAATTGTATGGAAATGACATTAGCTGTGGAAATGTCATGTGACTACTGCCAAGTTTTTCCTTGGAAAATTGGCATTGAAGGTCTAGACAAATACCTCACACTTACTTTTCCTTTCATGCTAACGCAAATTTATCAAGGTAAAACTTGGCAGCTGTCACATGACATTTCCACAGCTAATTCCCATACAATTCAATCTTTCCGCAGGCGTTAATTCCAACAGAGAGTGGTATGTCTCTAGACCCCCTTGTGACTACTAGCGATAAAACCTAGCTAAGAATTCATACAAATATTTGAAATTACTTGATACAAATCCATTGCCAAAAACTGCATTACAATCCGATTTTTTTATAAAGTATTTATTTGCAAAAAAAGTTTTACAAAGTTTGAAATACCCAAGCTATGATAACTAAAAAAGTAACTTTAGAATAGAATTTATAAGTAATTGTGTAGAATACCTACGTAGGAACATACCTTGCCAGAAAAAAAGTCTCGTGTCATTGACTACTTGCTCTAAGTAACTTGTATTTAGACGCGAGGGATCCATGCTTCGGCTAGAATAACAATTTTTTTTACTATTCATATTGTAAAAACGGGAATTTTCACGTACTGCACTATCGGTGAAGGCACCGACTAAGTTTCGACTCACACCGTTTTTACAATATGAATAGTCAAGTTCACGATAGTTTTTGGAAGAAATCTTTTGTACTATGATAAATGTAACAGATAACAAACACACAACTTCTTGGCGAAACATACGGGCTCCTTACTTCGTGGGTAAAAAATCCCAACTGATTGATTCACTGAGAGACAATGCAAAGCCTAATCCGTAAATAAAGAAAACACACGCGGATGCAGTTTTTTTTTTATACGACTGAAGTTGCAAACAAGCACACGGTAAGCGGTAAGCTTACATGTTGGCAAGCGGTTACCGTAAGCTATGGACACTTGCTGATCTTAACCTAACCTGACACTAAACCGGAGTTGTAAGGCGTAGCACTGTTCCAGTAGATATATTTGGGGAGTCTTATAAATTTGCAATATAATAGAGATATTCCATGACAGCACTAAATGAATTAAAGAAAAATGCAGCATAACATTTAGTTATAGCTGTTAATAAAATTGTGTAGTATAGGTACAATTTTCAAAGCTATACCACAAGCTATCCCAAAACCTTTTTGACGCAAATTAAATTCCTTCCACTTCTCACAATAACCATGTTAGGAACTCTAGACATGTTGAGAATTTCACAACTGTTATGTAATGTTACCAGTTACGAAAGTGCTTTAAGCTTTATGTTTGACTAGCTTCTGCGTACGGCTTTGCCCGCGCGATACCTGGTTAATAGCACAAGTAGCCTATGTGTTATTCTGATGTATAAGTTATATTACTTTAAAGTTTCATCAAAATCCGTTCAGTAGTTTTTGCGTGAGAGTAACAAACATCCATCCTCACAAACTTTCGCGTTTATATTAATAGTAGGATATAGCAGGTCACACAATACTCACAATACTCAGGGGGGTGGCTTGCTGTATAATTGGCTTCCTCTTATTATTTAATTTGGTTGTCGCTGCAGAAGAACTAGCGATCATTTCCAAACACTTTGCAAAGAAAATAAAATAGAGATCTAGAAGTGGGTACCCGTAATATGACGGCGGCAAAGGAAAACATAAAGATAAAAGTTTGAAATTGAACTGCTAAAAGCTTCTGCGAGGCGCACATTCACCACAGGGTCACAAGGCCTTTTTCAGATACACTGAGTGAGTCCCTGAAAAGGGCCTTGTGACCTTGTAACGCAGGGTGAGGCAAGGCAGAGCCTGTGACGCAAACTAACAGGAAAGCATATTTATTTCCTTCGAAAAATAAAGGTATTTGTACGGTTTTGATTTCCAATCGGTTGTTTATTAAGACCTCGAGAAGTGGAAACTTGGCAGCAAACTGGTATCGATCTTTTGAACAAGTAGGTAATGTAATTTATTTATGGCAGTTCCTTAATTGAGATAATTAAGGTGTGCAAGTAGTATGACTAATCGTACATATTGACTCTCAATATGAGTCTTATTTAGGGTTGCCATCCGTCCGGGTTTCCCCGGATTTGTCCTAGTTTAGTGGGCGTTCGGGGAGCGTCTGGGCGGGGTGACATTTGTAGTCCGGGCTGATACATAGATAGATAGATAGATAAACTCTTTATTGTGCATAACACCAATTTACAGTATAAACACAGAAACATAATAAAAGAACAACAACAAAAAATAAATGCACAATGGGCGAACTTATAGCTGAAAGCGATTTCTTCCAGACAACCTTAGGATGAAGATAACTATTTAAAAAAATGACGGTGTTATTGCCTTACTAAAAGTGTGAAAAATAAACATAAAAATACAAATTAAACATTATTTTGATATAATACCTAATACCTATATCTAAATATATACAGATTACATACACAAACCCACATATCTGAACCTATATATCAGATCAAATTAAATATAGTAATAAAAAATAATAGGCTGCTGAAACATTACCGAAAATACGTGGCTGAAATTATTTTTATTTAACTGAGGAAATTTAAAAAATACACTGTTGATATGTTCAGGTTTAAAGCTCCAAAATCGGGATTTTTAAACTTCTTGTCCTGGTTGGCAGATTTTAGAGATGGCGACCCATAGTCATATTGACTCATCTTTCACAGTGGTTTGATCTGAAGCAATGTCAGACAGGATGATCTAGTCTGGTATCGAGACCTCTGTTATGTCATCACTCGGTGCCAACTTTTATAGCCGACTCATGCGAGTAGGTACCTATTTTATATGTCAACTAGCTACTGCCAACGGCTTCGCCCGCGTTGTACCTGGATAAAAAGTAGCGTACGTAAAAAAGCATTCGCTCAATTTTTTTTGTCTACTTATGTTGCAAAATCATCACAAAAAGCTATTTTATTTTAACGGGACAGCTTCCTCGAAAGTCCATTATAAATATAGGTAAAAGATTTTTTGAAATCGGATTAACAGTTATGGAGACATACAAACTTTACCTCTTTATAATATTAGTATAGATGTTCGTCGCCAAAAATTTACAAACCTTTAAATTCATATTGTAAAAACGGGAATTTTCACGTCGGTGAAGGCACCGACTAAGTTTCGACTCATTCCGAGAGTCTTCATTAGGGTGAGCGAATGCGACTTGCTCCCTCCGCGTCACGCTGTGCACTACGTTACGCGGAGGGAGCAATATGAATAGTCAAGTTCACGATAGTTTTTGGAATAAAACCTTTAAATTTTAGGTTCCATGTCAAAACTAACGAGAAGGACTTCTTTACTTTTCTGTATTATCAGTACAAAATCCTTTTTTGATACGTCCACGTAAATCCTTCATCCACTATTGTTGCTAGAACTAGTTTCTAAGCACTGGATAAACTAGTATGGGGCACCACCGGTCCTTGAACCCTACCGGATATCCAAGTAAGTATATTACACAAACTTGTGCTTAATTACGGGATATAGAGCAAGTTTCTCGTAGTTATTCATTTTAAATATAACAACGTTATGAAATTATGTATCTTGGGTTTGGTTCTCGGTACCAGTAATTGGTAGGGAAGAGACGTTATCGAAAATATATTCTTACTCTAAATATACAGTTGAGTTTGGCTTCTTAAATACAATACGTTAAATGGTAGGCACTGGGTATAAAGTTTTGAGTATCACAGCTCTCTTGGTTTACCAAAGTCTTATTTTTGAATACCTAATTGATGCAAATTCATAGTTTTTGCGTTACCTGATTACCTGATAGTAAGATTTTTTTTTTCTAGAGTTGACAATCGTAATGTATTTCTTAATGTCATGTAAGATATACAAGTAGGTACATACACAAGGGAAGCTTTATATACAGGGTATTTGTATATCATGCAAAGGCTCTCTATATATCATAGATCCAAGCATCAAACCCAACAACTTTTCAAAATTTGTTATTTTTTGGATGGTTAATACAATAATCAAAAATCCTATAGAACAGGATGACATGTAAATTGCTTGATCATATTTCATAAAAATTCAGCATATTACTTTTAAAAAAATCTGAAAGTCAACATTTCAAAAGTTGTTGGGTTTGATGTTAGAAATTATGGTTCGAGAACTTTTGCAGGATTGACAAATAACCCTGTATAGAAAATACACTTTTGGTACGTGCGGCAGCCACACTGAATGATAGTTTTTAGCTATTTAGATCATTCTAAATAAATTGTTTGCCTAGCTTTTAAGTAAACTGAAATATGTAAGTATTTTTAACTTTCGCGACCAGTATGTTTTATACGAGTCTTTATCGCGTTTACCTTTTTAATTATTTTCCCGACGTTAAACAACCGTCTAAATCTTATAATTATTTCTGCTTTGTTAGTTAATAAAGGTACGGGACACCTAACCTAGGTTGTTAGTTAGTTTGCTGAGTGCTTGGTTGTGTATGCACACCGAATTAGCGAGTGTTTTTGACCCAGTTTCCGGCGAAGGCTTCGTCGGTCAAGGATTTTGCAGTTCAGCGAAGTTTGGTAAAAGAACTAAAAAATAAAAAAAAATTGTGGTTTGGTTTTTTGGTTCTTTGGTAAAGAAACTTTCTGCATTGTCGAGCACCATATGGACCTCATTCCGATAATCAGCATCCGCAAATTAATCAAAACTGACTCCTATCAACTAATTTTCGAAAGTAATTATGCCAGATTTGATTTTAAACTAGCTGGCAAAAGTTTAAATTGAGGGACAGAAATTTTTCCAGAAAATTCAATTTTCATTGGCAATTTCCATAAATCGGGAGAGAATAGGAATAACCCTATCACAAAAAAAACCCACCGGCCCCCTGGGTAAAACACGAAACAGTATCATTACGCGTCTAGTTTTCAATGTTTTTTACTCAAATTACTCCTATTTTCGTAATACCGAGGTAATGAGCCATTGTGTGCGGTTACGTTGACGTAGATTCTGGCTATTGTTAGTACCTATTCTTTAGGTTTATCGCACAGAGGAAATCTGAATTCATGATAAACTAAGCTTGTTTGTAACAAATGATAACAATCTCTGTGTGGCTTTAAGGCTCTCCTAAAGCGTTCTTTTAACCCTTAAAAACCAATAAGATGTAATTCTATGTAGCCAATTTGACCAAGCTTTCCTTCTAAGGTAATCTAGTAATCTAGGCTATTTCCTGCTCATTATGCTCATCTATTGAAATGCGGTCGAGACAATGCTACCTGGATTTATCTGATCGACGTCTAATGATGTCAGAGAGAGATGCAAACCGCAACGCGCCGTTGTTAAAAAGAGATAAAAAGATTTCTTAGAGGTTTGACGTAACCCCGGATGCGATAATTGGAGGACGTGGTGAAGGACCCGAGATAAGACAAAAAGTTGATGCTGAAATGATTGCTTTGCAGATGTAGCTGCGGCGATTCGCTTGACACATTCTACCAGAAATACTCGTAATTTACCTTCTGTGTAATTGTTGGAACGGCCACATGGTTTTTTAGTAATATCTGTCTATTACCTCTTTTATTTTAACTCTTTAGTCTCAGAGCAGTGACCTAGACTAGCAGATTCAGGTTAGCTCCAGCTCCTTTCGCGTTTTAATGAAGAACAAATGGTATTGCTCGCATTCCTCTGTGGCAATGTATTATGTTACTTTTGAGTTTTACAGTGGTATGAATAACTCATAGTCATTAACATTAACAGGTACGTTATATAGGTTAGGTATATATGTTATACAACTCCAATACTAAAGTCTTATGAAAAGTAGGTAGTTCAAAAATTTTATTCCATAAACATCCCGATGACGGAAAGAGGACTCTCGGAAAGAATAGAAACTATGTCGATGCACCGATAGATGGTTTGTGAAAATTCCTGTCTTTGTTATGTGAAAGTAGGTATTAAACAGAAAAACTGTCGTCGCTGTTAAAAGTTTTAGTATCAAATTGTCTGTCAGCCAGACTTGATTTTTGTTACTAGATCGTTTTTACAGTACTGCAGTAATTCCAGTGGTTACATGAACCAAGTAATTGTCATTTCATTACATGGACATTTATCCGGCAAGTTTCCATTTAAATTCCTTATTCCAACGTTTCCATTTTAATTTTGAGTCGTTCTAAGAAAGTACTCTGTAAGTCTCTATAAACTACCTAACACTATATAAAAGGTACTTGCTTGTACTGTGAAGTGCAACAAGTCTCAGAGCAGTGACCTCCTAGACTAGCAGATCCTGGCTAGCTCTAAAGTTCCTTCCGCGTTTTAATGAAGAACAAATTGGTTTCACTCGTATTCTTTGATACGTGGTCTTGAGACTAGCATATGGTACTATTCTATCTTTGATCGGAAGCTCTCAGTATGGTGAACGGATACAAAGCTGTCTTAGAAACCGATGTTAGAATTAATGAAAGCACTTAAAAGGACAACCAATGTGGTGAATGGATTCAGTTCAATGCAGGCTCTTTTAGGGTTCCGTACCTCAAAAGGAAAAAACGGAACCCTTATAGGGTCACTTTGTTGTCCGTCTGTCTGTCTGTCTGTGAAGACCCTTTATCTCGGGATCGCGTGGAGGTATCGAGTTGAAATTAAATCCATATACTCAGGTCTACTGTCCTTTGAAGCTGTAAAAAATCAAGTTAAAAAAGATACGGCCGTTTATGCCGAAAAAAACGTATATTTCGACACTCTCAAGGGAATCAAAATTTATAGGGTACTTTCCGTTGACTTAACTATGAAATTTGGCAAGAAATATCGTCTTATACTACAAGTACAAGAAAAAAACTGAAAAATACACATTTGTAATTGCTCGTGGTTTTGGAAATTGAATTTCGGGAAAAGCTCGGAAAAAACTGCGATACACGATTCCTGAACTATTTATAATATGTACCTACAAACTTGTACGGAACCCTCGGTGGGCGAGGCCGACTTGCACTTGACCGGTTTTTTTTAACCACTAAATTAGCAAACTAACATACTGTCCACCTGTTGGCAAGCGGTTACCGTAACCTATGACAACAACGTTTGCATCACCAGAGGTATCGCGCGATGCCGTCCCTAGATAGAACGGTGAAGTTTCATGTGTCTGTAATTTAACCGGCAAATTCAAACCGGAACACAGCAGTGCAAGCATTGCTGCTTGGTGGCTGAAATGGAAATGGTGGTAGTACTTAAAATTTAGGCAGGAAGCATCCTCTAAAACTGTTTTTGCAATAGATTGTTTCCGTAAGAAAGTAGGCTATTTTTTTCATTTCACAAGAAAAAACTAGACCTAGATACTTAAACTCATAACCTAGTTTTCTAGCTTGTTTATTTTAGCGAGCAACACTTTTTTGGGTTGGTGATTCAACTCTCGCCTTCATTTTTCCAACCTCATGAAACTAACAATATTTTTCTTCTATTTTCATCCCAGCGTCATCGTCTTAGGATGTTTATGGGAAGTACTGAGCATATTATTATCAATCCTACTAATAGTAGTAGGATATAGAATCGCGTTTATAGAAACGCGAACGTTTGTGAGGATGGATGTTTGTTACTCTTTCACGCAAAAACTACTGAACGTATATTGATGAAACTTACAGTAATATAGCTTATACATCAGAATAACACATAGGCTACTTTTTATCCGGGTACCACGCGGGCGAAGCCGTGGGCAGAGGCTAGTAAGAAAATAATTTCCTACTTCTACAAAAATGTTATGTTTAGACGCGCATTTGGCTACCCTCTACTTGGTAGCCTCAAAGATCTACGCACTGTATCAGAGATGTATCTGAGGTTGTCTATCATGGGGAATATAGTTGTGATCGTGTTTTAATAAAAAAAAACTAGGTTTCTATTACTAGGTAAGCCTATTTTTATATATTCATATATTCTTAGGTGTCTTCCTTGAGTCGGGAGCATTAGTAGAATGCTCCCGCCTCAAGGAAAACACCAATAACTTTTAATGTGGATTTTTGTGGTGGGAGACAAATTTAATAGGTATTTAATTATTTATTCATTGAAATCACAGCGATCATTTTTTTAGCCGGGTAACACGCGGGCGAAGCCGCGTTCAGAAGCTAGTAGTTTATATGATGTAAAATCGTCATCTTATGAGCTACTAGCCTCTGCCCACGGCTTCGCCCGCGTGGTACCCGGATTAAAGTAGCCTATGTGTTATTCTAATGTTTAGCTATATTACTGTAAAGTTTCATCAAAATCCGTTCAGTAGTTTTTGCGTGAAAGAGTAACAAACATCCATCCTAACAAACTTTCACGTTTGTAATATTAGTAAGATAATATTAGTATAAGGATTCAGCTCCGCACCACCTACCTACTTTAGTCAGGTACCTACTTTACCTTAAGTTAAAGGGCTCTTACCTTTTCTCCGAGCTTCGTTCAGTTCTTTTCCTAGCATAACAATTTAATTCACCTGTTTATGTCCTCCCCGAACCTTCTCATAACTTATTCCGAGCCACGAAAACTCCGGCCGGAAGAATCGTTCAAGCAATATTTTACTCGGAATTATCCGCCAAACCGCGGAAAATTATTGGCGATTGCGATTTTTCTCTATGCATACCTTCAGAGTGCTATTAAACTCTCAGGTAACGTAGCGTTTCTTTTGTAGTTTGAACGTTTTGAAACCACCGGTTCTTGTTTGAGTTTTGTTTATAATTAAAATCCACTTAATGTTTCCTAAAAAATGCGGATATATGTCTTATGTAATGTTTAAACGTGCGTCTGTCCACCCCTTACTACTGAGTAGTTATGTATTTGAGGATATTCATCATGGAGAACACAGTCGTGAGCGTGTTTATTTAAATATATTTCTTTAAGTAAATTAATTTAAAAAAAAATGTGGCTCTAACGTCACTATTTTATATCAGGAACGTTTTTCGAAACAAACAAATCGTGAATTTCGACATCTTAAAAAAAACTGTTACTTTTTATTTTGTTCATTTCCAAGACAAAACTTAATAAAGGTACTAAAGAAAAGGAACTTCTTGAAAGTTCCTTTATATTGCTCGGCTAAGTCATGAGTATTATAACATCTGTTCCCATATAAAGCTAACTTCATATTAGTAAACACAGCACGTGCCTTCAATACAACTCGGCAATTTTCTTCCCAACTTCCATAGGAAATCTATTGTTCTGTGACACAGTTTACATCCTCGTAAACTCAGACAATAACATTCACAGCAATAAACAATAATCTTAGGTCATCTGCGATCTATCCAATAGCAGCGATAGTGTGAGAAAAAACGTGATTCAATACAATTAGAAACCTGTTCACTAATCGTATGAGCAAGAATTTATAACATCCAACATAATATCAACATCGACCTCCTACTCGCGGAGGCTATACCAACTAAGCCACGAGATTAACCATTAAATAACCAACGCGACATCTCTCGTAAGTTGTACTAAATGTAACTATATATATTAATCCTACTATCCTTCTATTAATCCTACTAATATTATAAAGGTGAAAGTTTGTGAGGATGTTTGTTCCTCTTTCACGCAAAAACTACTGAACGGATTTTGATAAAACTTTACAGTAATATAGCTTATACATAAGAATAACACATAGGCTACTTTTTATCCAGGTACCATGCGGGTGAAGCCGTGGGCAGAAGCTAGTAATATTATAAACGTGAAAGTTTGTGAAGATGATTGTTACTCTTTCACACAAAAACTACTGAACGGATTTTGATGAAACTTTACAGTTACATCAGAATGACAATAGTCTATTTTTTATCCGGGTACCACGCGGGCGAAGCCGTAGGCAGAAGTATAATATAATACTGGACATTTTCACACAGTATCATCTAGCCCCATATTAATCAAAGCTTTTATTATGGAAACTACATGACTGATATACTACTTAGATATTATTTTTTTTGTAAATATATACATACATAGAAAAGACCCACATATATCTTGATATATGAAACATATACAAATATTTGCTCCGGATAACGTAGTCCTTGTGTCTCACGACACAAATACGATACGAATCCTAATTTGGGATCAATTTATTACCAATACACACGTCGGAATTCGACACCACCTTTAGATCGGATTCAGCTAAAGACTAGCACTGCACCGCTAGTGTATATCTCTTAGTATAAACTAACAGAGTTGTTATCTCTTTACTATCAATCGTGACGAATAAGATAAGTGACGTGATAAGTGACGAATGCAATCGTTCTATTGACACAGCTTCCATTTCCCATTCAATCATGATAAAAACAAGACACTTGGCTCAACAACAATCGTACATAATTAATCACGTAAATAAGTCCTTCGCAGTCGGATAAAAAGCAGCAGTATGATTATCGGTAAGTTATTGTAAATCCTATCCTATTACTATTATAAACACGAAAGTTTGTAAAGATGGATGTTTGTTACTCTCTTTACGCAAAAACTACTGAACGTACTTTGATGAAACATTAAAGTAATATAGCTTATACATCAGAATAACATATAGGCTACTTTTTATCTGGATACCACGCGGGCGAAGCTGTGGACAGAAGCTAGTATTTTTTTAAGTTCAAGCATGCGTTGCTATGCTTGAAGTAAGTACTATTGTTTGTAAAGAAAGTCTTAATGAGTCCTATATTATTGACGTAATTTTACCGCCCTCTGTTCTGTGATCATAATTCACGAGAGCAATGATTCCTTTCGGCCGGTTTTTTCTTACCCATCCGGCTCCCGACATTAATTTTTCCAACTGTAGAAATAGCCCTGACCCCACGCAAGAATTCTCTAAGTATACACTTAAGAACTAAGCAATTAGTCACACAGTATCAAATGACTTGGCTAACCGAGGAATAGTACCCGGTCGCTGCAACTATCTGCAACCAGCAGCAGTCGCCCTTGACTTCGCCCGCTCAGCCGTGCTCAGAAGAAACTTTAATCACTTCATTAGACGCGGTTGCCATATTACGATGCTTTTTGTTTAGCGTTCTGGCGGTAAATACGTGGCTTTCTCTGTTTTAACTCTTTCATGGTCATTAGTTTTTTCGTCGACCCTATTTTAACGCAACCAAGATACCAACTACCTCGTGTGTTCATAAGTCTTGAGACACAGTAAAACTAAAATATTTTTGGAGCTAAGTTGAGTATTCATTTATTGGATATTAAAATTAAAACTACTGACATCTAGATCTGTATTTAAAAATAAATCATTCAAAATGGCCGCCTTTGCATTCAATGCAGGCCTTCAAACGCGTGCGCCATTCATCTATGGCGGCACGAATCTTTTCAATGGGAATCCGTTTCGATTCTTTAATAAGGGCTCGCTTGAGAGAATCCAGGTTTGGGTGAGACTTTCTGCATGCCCTCAGCTCCAATTCCGTCCATAAAGAATAATCCAAAGAATTCAAGTCAGAGCTTGACGAGGGCCAATCTTCGCTCCGAATGAAGCCTGGCAAATTGGCCTCCAGCCAACGTTGGGTAGTCTTAGCTTTATGGGAGGGAGCAGAGTCCTGTTGGAAAACCCAGTATTTTCCAGCGAATAGCGTATCATTTAATGGTTTAACCACCGCTTCCAATATGTCGGTTTGGTAATTTTGTGCCTTCACCTTGACGCCTTGCTGGCAAAAATGAAGCGAAGTGACCCCCTCGTAGGAAACACCCCACCAAACCATCACACTTGCTGGATGATGAGTGCGCTGGACATTGCGTACAGATGGCTGGACGTCCTTTGAACTTCTGGCGTAAACCTTATTGTTCTGCCGGTTAAACTTTTCTTCCACCGTGAAGATCTTTTCATCGGTAAACAGGATATTTTTTGGATCGTGTCTCTTTAATAGGTTCCGACATCGTTCCAGTCGCAATTTACGAAGACGCTCGTTTAAATAATGCACTTTCCTTCGACTTCGAGGCCTTTAGTTTAAGATCATATTTAAGTATCCTGTTCACCGATATTCGCGAAATGTTGGTCTGCAGAGCTAATTTCTTTTGAGTCCGGCAAGGGTTGCGACGAATTCGCTCTCTGATTACTTTGATGTTGGCGGGCGTCCTTACAGACCGCGGGCGGCCACATCTTCCACGGTCTTCTAAAGAGCCGGTCTCCTTGTACCTCTTTATGGTATAATACACAAAGTTCCGACTACATCCCAAACTTTGGATTTCACTAAAAACTTGCATTGGTTTTTTTCCTGCTTGAAACAGTGAAATTACAGTCGCACGCAAATCTTTTGAAACAAATATTCAAATGTATATTTTTTCTGATTCAAAACATTCGAAATTTAAAATTTTAAAAGTTTAAAAAAGGTTGCATGAATTACTTTCTTTTTAAATTAATTAAATAAGTTCGTCTCAAAACTTATGAACACACGAGGTATAGCAGGTTCTCTAAATGATAAACATAAACACCCAACAGATAAATACATAGTTCTGATCCTAGAATTCCCTGTGTCGTGAAAAAGAAAAACCACTACCAGAAAAAGATCACCTTACCTTTTCTTTAACAGAGAAAGGGTACATGATGATATCTGCAGAATATGTAAACGTTTGCCCAATCACATTTATATGCATCCATAATTTTATTAAGAGAACTACCTACAAAGACAAAGTCAAAGTTCATTTATTCATTAAAATCACAAGGATCACTTGAAACGTCGATTTAATCTACTGCCTGTTCCTCCGCGACCAAGCCAGAAAAGATAGAAAAGAAAACAAGGCATAACCAGGAACATTTTTAATGATCCTTTTACAAAACAATAGGTACCCACTTACAGTTTTTATCGAGTTGTAGCATTTTCAATCCGAATGCTTGAATAAATTCTTCGTTTTCATGTTCCTCTCGTCGTCATAATGAGTCTTTATAGATTTTATCCCTCATAAATTGACTTGGCCAGTCTGAAAGATCTTGAAGAGACTGACACAAGGCGGCTATTGCAGGTGTACGCAAATAAAACATGATGGCGCATCTTACCATAGATGACTGATTATCTTCTAAACGCTGTCGATGTGGCCAGTTACTGGTCAAACAATCCAGAGATAGTTCGACCAGTAACTAGCCAGACCAGAGTAAGATTGAAGTTGGAACATCGAAGTCACTGAAGAAACCTATTTCTTTGATGCAAATAATTTCCCTTTATAAATAACTATAATAATAAAACTTTTTTTTTTGTGTAGGTATATAGATATTTACTTCTTGACTTTGATCTCTCGTCCAAATAAATGTTTGTACCTCAAAAATATCGGTACCACTCAGAAACATTATATTTTTGTGAAAGGTAGGTGCGTATTCTGTGGTTAATGGCTGTAACGGACGAAATGGCTTCGGTAACTGAAACCAATACCTACTTAAATGTACCGTTTACGTCATATATTCAGAAAGGCTGGGAAATGTGTTTCGTATAAATAGAACTTGACTTTTTCATAAGAAGCTTATACTTCAACCGTAGTAAACAGCCAATTTTCATATCAAAAATATTACATTTCAAATGAAAAAAAACCCATATTTTACCCAAAAGGTACTTACGCCAAAAGATTTCTACTCCGGAGTATCTTACAACACTTTCTGCTGAAATATAACTTGGTAGATAGTTATATATTGCTTTTTGGCAATTACAGGCTAGCTGGTAATTTTCACCGCTCCAACGCACGCCAATCGTTTTCGATAATGCAATTAACTCAACTGACATTATATTGGTTCGATTAACTGTTTTTGCCCGCACTTTATTCTTGTTTCGAAACAATGCTACCTATGTATTATGAAACGGATCGATGTGTGACGCATAAAGGCTTCGTATTCACGTAGGTACTGGTTTTATCAGTACCAACGTGTAGTTGTAAGTAAATATTCAGATGAAAGTATTTTATTCGTCATCATCATAGGACTAATTAGTTACTTATTCTTATTTATATAATACTAGCTTCTGCCCACGGCTTCCCCGGGCGGTACCCTAATAAAGAGAGCCTATGTGTTATTCTGATGTATAAGGTATATTGCTGTAAAGTTTCATCAAAATCCGTTCAGTAGTTTTTGCGTGAAAGAGTAACAAACATCCATCCTCACAAACTTTTACGTTTATAAAATTAATAAGATATATTTTTCCTTACTTATTTTATCATCATAATTACTTATTCCATCATCACCCCGAATGCTCAGGGTTAAATTATATTTTTTGATGTCTAACATACCCTAAGTCTTACTAACTTATGGATCATGTTATGCGAATTAAATTATTACTATTATAAGAAACCGCAAACATAGTCCGTCAGTAGGTATTAAGTTTTTTTTTTAAAATCAAGAAGTGTATATAATAACATGTATTCTAAAATAACGTTACCTTTCAGGTAAAGCAGCTGTAAAGAGCGATCTGACTTTAAGATTCAGGTGAGTTTTTGATTTTCTCTATCTGTTTTTGCCTAGATTTCTGATTCCGAGCGTCGCTTTTATCTGTTCTTTTTCTATAAAATTATTTTCTGTGTGGTTCAGTAAATCCATTTGTCCCATGCACTCATAATAAATCTAATTATCGAAGCTTTACGTGTTCTTTGCCTTGACATTGGCTGCAGTCCTTTAGGTCATACCCTCAAAGCACCAATGTAAGATGAACCCTCGCATGGTGTTTTAACTTGAATAAGTCTTTGATACCGAGGGGTCGTACACACTGGTGGAAAAAGGTCGAATCAGATTACTGAGTGTTATATCCGTTTGATCCGTCACTTTGTGCTCTTCAGCTGTGTAATCTTATACACACACGTGAGGATAATAATGTTGAGTGGAAGGTTACGATTTGTGGATTCACTACAAAGCTTTTGAGGATCCCCAAAAGGCATCGAACAAATGCCATAACCCCTTCATAAGAATAATGTATGATTTAATCATAAAGATAATAATATACATTTTCTTCGTATACTTTACTAACTGTACCACGGCCGCTCTCGGCTCCCAGCCCACCGCGTCGTATCGCCCTACCGCGCTATTACTTCTTTTTCTCGGCTCCTAAGGGTCCTACACTAATATTATAAACGCGAAAGTTTGTGAGGATGGATGTTTGTTACTATTTCAAGAAAGAACTATTTTACAGATTTTGATGAAACTTTACAGCTTAAATACTCGTACATCAGAATAACACATAGGCTACTTTTTATCCGGGAACCACGCGGGCGAAGTCGTGGGCAGAAGCTAGTGTTAAGTGAGACTTCCCCAAGAATTGGGCTATCCAATGCAATTTTTTTTTCAAATCCGTCTGTTAGTTCTTATGATTAGCGCGTTCAAACAAAGACAAACTCTTCAGCTTAATTATTAGTATATACAGCAGGACCTCTTTAATCCGAATTCCGAAAATTTACCCCCCGTTCGGATTCGTGGAAATAAAACTAATAGTATTGTGTAATTTTAAATATATATTCATGTATAAATGTTACATTTTTTTTTTTAAAGAAATCCAATAAATTAGTTTGTCGGGGGGGTATTTAATGACAAATAAAAAGCTTTGTCTCGCAATTTACGTAAAAGCATTTTTTCTGGTAATGGAATGTCCACTTGGTCAGCCCATTCAAGTAGTGTGGGCTGACAAGACGAGTAACAATAACAAATGCGCGTGACACTTACACGACATTCGGTAAGCAACTGGCGAGACGGCGAGTGAAAAAGCGGTGGGGCGTTCGGATTACAGATGTGTTCGGATTGAAGAGGTCCTGCTGTACTTTATTGCTGAAAGTTACCGTTGTGAAGGGCCCCAGTGGAGGCACTGACGGTCCGCCTCATTATCCGGTTCTGGGCTTGTCTTAGGGCGGTAGTCACTTGGAGTCCTAATAGTCCTATCAAAAGAAGAGTCAATTACTCCTTAACGTCCAATAGATAAAAATAATGAAAGCCTCTTCCTCGAGCTGGCTCGATGAAAACGCTGTTATTATTGCTAAACTATATCCTTTTCAGTGGTCTGTCAGACGACAAATGTTGAGCAACAAGATGAATCACGAACAATGAGGTAATACTGCCATCCAAGACTGTCGTGAATCGTGCGGCTCTCCCGTGACTATTGGTTCCTACACAGTTAGTTATTGCTTACTAGCTACTGCCCACGGCTTCGCCCGCGTGGTATCCGGTTAAAAAGCAGCCAATAACAAGGGCTTATTCCATACAAATCCCCTGGGATAATCCCCTGTTAAGGGGATTTCTGAAATCCCCTGATCCATTTATTTACACTGTATTTAAAAAAAACAAATACATATAACTAAATAGGTAATCCCTGTCTTTATTTTTTTTATATAAAATTCAGCTTTAAGTAGGCAGCGTTGGTAAAAAACGTCTTTTCGTCGACTTACTTTCAAAATTAGTCTCCACGAAAAGGCCTTTTATTAGAACGGGATAATATAATAATAAATGGTTTTTATTTCTGTAACAGAATTTATAATATACAGCCTATGTCCACATTGTCCACCGTGAACTGAAAGTCCATTCTAAACATAGATGTTTTTATTTAAATTGGATAAGTTGTTTTTGAGATTACCTCCTACATTCAAACTTACAAACTTTACCTCTTTATAATATTAGTGTAGATTGGTACAGAATGAGTTATAGTTACCACACTATTGCCAAAAGCGTGATCTTTGCCCGTTCCAATGCACTTCGTGTTATTTGATCGTTTTCGACATTTTGCGATAGGACAATTAGGACCTTTCTAGGAGTTGGTTTATCCGTATAATGCAGTCTAAGCTGGTCAAAGTCAAGTCAAAGGAAACCAATTTTGTTCATTCGCATTGCCCATCTATGGCTCATCCAGCTTACAAATTAGCGTGATACGATTCATCCCATCCGATGATAACAGCCATGGGAAAGTAGTGTGAGCAAGCCAGGAAAGAAAGGCAAGAAAACAAGGCTGGTTATTCTTTTTAATTATCATTTTATAAAACAATAGGTACCTGGGGGGCTAGACAAATACCACTTTCTGTTGACGTTAACGCCAACAGAAAGTGGAAATGACATTTGCTGCGGAAATGTTACGTGACATTTCCATACAATTTTATCTTTCTGTAGGCGTTAACGTCAACAGAAAGTGGTATTTGTCTAGACCCCTGTACTTTTTATTGTAGGAATCTGTAGGTTTTTTTTCTTAACACCCAGCAGCCTAAGGTTCCTGGGAATCTGGAACTACGAGTACCATGGTATCATAACACCCAAACCAGTTACAAATATCTCTAAAATATGCAAAAAATTGTCTCACAGCTGAAATCTTAGTCGGCTACTCGTTAAGGGAGTATAACTTATATTTATGCTGTTACTAGCTTCCGCGGCTTCGCCCGCGTGGTACCCGAATAAAAGTAGCCTTTGTTTTATTCTGATGTATAAGCTATATTACTGTAAAGTTTCATCAAAATCCGTTCACTAGTATTTGCGTGAAAGAGTAACAAACATCCATCCTCACAAACTTTCGCGTTTATAATATTAGTTGGATGATAAAAATAACTAATATTTTCTCAATCTAAACTTTTACCTTAACACGGTCATTACTGCCAGAATTCAGTAGACTTATCATCTCTATTTTATCTGCTCATTTTTATTGTTTTACTTCAGTAAAAGAAACCGCATAAAACATCCAAATAAAATTCTAAATGGTTTATTTTATTTTAATCTTATAAAAGCCGAGAAACTCTTTGAAGGTCGTGTAAAGGACAATCTTTGGAATCAAAAAGAAAATTCTCAAGAGACGCCGACCAACTTTGCTCGTTACAAGTTGGATTAGAAAGCTGTGGGATTCGTGAATGAGTGAATTTTGGAGCTGGAACTTTTTGAAGAGACGAATTCTTAACTTTCCTATTATTGGATGATACCGTTGTATGTGAAGTCGCCTAGTCGTTTAAACTGCCTAATACATGTCAAGCCTGTCAAGCTGTCGAGCAAACATAGTGTATGTTTGACGACCTGGGTGGCGCGGCGGCGGGTGAGTAGCCACTACGACGCATCAGGTGCTGGTTCGATTCTGCGAGGTGAATAAATATTTGTTCTGCAGATATTTGTTCTGGGTCTGGGTCTTGTGGTACGACGGTATTCGTAGTTATAATGCAGGGAATATTAGTGTGGGTCAGGACTAATATGTACATATGTGTCTGTTGGGTATTTATTTATTCCTAGCTGCGCCCCGCGGTGTCACCCGCGTAAGTTTCGATTCCTTTGAAATATCAGGATAAAAAGTAACAGTAAAGTATTTTACTGCTACATAAATACCCTAGATGATAAGAATTAATACTACGATACGAATGTAACCAACTTTTGTTTCTACCGGGCGATTTAATTAAATTTTAGAACACAAAAGCTGCTATTGTGACTTAACTATGATAGTTAGATAAATTCCTTCGACGACTTTTTTGTAGGTAATAATGAGTACTTTAATAATATAGTACATCATTTTTATGTATCATCAATAGTTTTCTGAGCGCACGCCAAATAATGAATTTTATAGGCGAAAATCGAGCTTTAAAACAACGAGTGTTACCCAACACTCGTTGTTTTAAAGCTCGATATTCGTTATGTTAGTTTAAACATATAACGAAAATCGAGCCAACAGACGGACATGACGAAACTGTAAAGGTACCGTTTTTGGAACCTTACAAAAAATACAATCTTATTCATTGAAAACATCACCAGGAAACCGGAATGTCCTAGAACTAAAAATTCAAAGGCTTGTGCCGTCATTAGTGCTCCAGTTAGCGGCGATGGGCTTTCACCTGTCACGTGGAATGCTAGCTACATGCAAAACGCGGGCATGTGCCAAATGTTATTCATTGTACCCACTGCGTTTATTCTCTGTCCGTCCACATGCGAAAGCTGCAATGTTACAAAATTATGTCCCACACATTGATGCCGTAACTCAGCACAATAGTATCATAACCGATAATAGTCCAACGATCTAATTCACACTGAATAGTCTCTATTACCGCTATGTTTAGGCGACAACAATTAAATATGCATTACAGAGAGCAATGGACACGCGATGAAAGTGATAAGGCTAACGAGATGTGCTTTACTTTTACTCAAGACTTATTAACCTAGATGTTTGAAAGACCTGAAAGAATGAAACACGTTCTTGCGTCGTCGCTTGGGGAATATTATAATGCTGGACATATTTTCACACAGCATCACCTAGCCCCAAAGTAAGCAGAGCTTGTGTTATGGAACTACATGACTGATAGACTACTTATATGTATATATATTTTTTAAATACATACTTATTATGCATAAAAAATACCCAGATACGAGACAAATTAATGCAGATTATACAAACATTTGTCCCGCAGCGGGAATCGAACCCGCCACCTTCTGCGTCTCAGGCGGACCTTCGCCCACTGCGGCACAGAGGTTGTCAATGAAAATGGCGACAAAATATCTCCTTGATGGTACTATACAGTAAATCCTTCCTACTAATATTGTAGGATGTTTGTTACTCTTTCGCGCAAAAACTACTGAACTGATTTTGATGAAACTTTACAGTAATATAGCTTATACATCAGAATAACACATAGGCTACTTTTCATCCGGGTAACACGTGGGCGAAGCCGTGGGCAGAAGCTAGTAGGAAATAAAACTAATAAGTGGAAAAACGTCTTCGTTAACCAATCGGGCGCAATGAGTTGTCTTCCGAGGTTCCGTCATTATAATCTGCCGCATACATTATTGATGTCCGTTTGCTTACGGCCGGATTTGAGGGTGGACATGTCAGGGGTTTTGATGCAGTTGTCCTTTGCTGGATATGTCAGTAGGTTAGGATAGTTTTTGGGAAAAGTCCGTATGCAATGTTCTCAATACATACTTACCCTCTGTTTCATAATCACTCGCTAACTTTTTTACTAATTAGAAGCGTGCTAAAAGTTGTCTGCCTCTATTATTAGTTGAATGTTAGGAAAGGGCAGAGAGTTAGCGAGTAATTATGAATCAGAGGGTTAGTGTCTAGAAAAAAACTAACATAGGTTTTAGTTTAAACTCTTTCCAGCTATCACATGATGATAAATGACGCTTGAAAACAGCTTTGTAGCGCTCGTAGACGATCTCAATAACGGGGCGGGCAAGAAGCGGTATATTTGTTTATGGATTGTGTGAAGAATGACATGATTAAGAAAGAAGTGAGTATTGAGATGACGGCTGATAGAGGAGAGTGGAAGAAGAAAACATGTTGTGCCGACCCCACGTAATGTGGGATAAGGACAAGAAGATGATGAACATGCTTTACGTACAAGATTTGAATGTGATTTATTTACATTAAAATAGTAACCTTACAGTTAAGACCAAAATGCTTATTATATTACATCAAAACTTAAATACAATCTTAATGAATGGAAATATTGATAATGGGCTGTCATTAAAGATGCAGACATACTGGAACACGTGTTAAAACAAGAAGGCGATAGCATCTATCTAGAATAATATTCGAACAACGAAACGCCCCAATTTCGCAATACAAGTGCACTTCAGACCCATTCACAATAATACCTGAAACCATCTGAGAGTTTTTTATATTGACGCAATATCCAACTGTATCGAATTTACGATGTACAAGTTTTTTTTTATATTGGTATACGTACCATTTCCGTTTTGCATAATAGGTATAAAAACTGGTTCTTTTACTGTAATGTTATAGCATCGATTATTGTAATTTGATCTTTTATAGAGATAATGTATACAGTAGTGACAGACTAATCTGGAGCACACACTTTATTAAAAAATTAAGAGGAAAGGCAGGCGACGGCAAACAGTCATAAAAAACCGAACAAAGTGCGAGTCTGAATCGCGCACCGAGGTTTCCGTACAAGCTTGTATGTTCACCAAAATTATCATTACTCTAACGAAAAGATAAGTCGGATTGAAAAAGACTTAACATTGTAGTTGGCGAAACTGGTCTCTAAATATCATTTTGAGGTTTCCTGGACCATTTTATTTTGAGCTCTCGTCCAGGAAATACAAGACTTAAGTAACAAAAGTTGTCTTCTCCTTCCTCTACCCTCTTAACTTGAGTTCTTTAAATACTTATGTAACATAGTGGATCGAGTTTAACATGAGTTGTCATTTTGTACGCATAACACTTCCTCTTAATTGAGGACTCAAATTAAAATATTATGCACTTTTACAAATCTACAGTTGTCCTACAATTGGCGGTCTTATCGCAGTTAGCGATTTCTTCCATACAATCCTAAGACTAAAACTAAGGTTTCTTTTTTACTGAAAACGGGATGTTTACTATGATTTGTGTGTTTGAATGTTTTCCGATATTAAGGCAAAGTTGCATAGTAAAAATCTATGCCGAAATATTGGGAAAAATTCGAACTCACAAATCATGGTAAATATTCCGTTTTTAGTAAAAAAAATATATTAATTACCATTATAGTTTCAAAAGTTATAAAACTATGATAGTTTCTAAAAACCTTGCGTCGTTTTAGCTTATTTCGCTGATCGGTCTCGTGTCACTGGATCTTTCTAGGTCACCCTGCTGTCACTGATATAAGATGCAGTGTGGTTAAAGCTTTCAGTGCGTGTCGTAGAATACATTCTTCTTTGATTATTGTCAAAACGTGACATATTATTTTGGCTTGCCGACGTTTCGGACACAATATTTTCGGACACTTTGTCCGAACTGACACTTTCAATTTTAATTAATTATTTACCGACGTTTCGGACACCAGCGATAAATGCTGTTTTGTACAGTCAGATAATAAACTGCCTAGACGAATCCAATGATACCTTAAACATATAAATCAGTCTAGGCGTTTGGATGATATGAGGTAATAAAGAATATTACAAACACACATACATAAATTCACATCTTGGCAGTTAGGGAGCTAAACTAGATCTCAATGAATAGAAAAGTCGCCCTCTCTATCTCTTTTATTCGTATAGGGCTCTCTCGCTCGTTTTGCTGTTTAGTAACCTATGTTCAAATAGATTTTTGAAAAGTGTTTAAAGCGACATGTTTTCCATCGTCTCTTGCAGCACCTTCAACTTGTTTCGATGAAACCATCCTATCTGAGAACCATCATTGGAGACATACAAATGTATTTCCAGAAACCGCATTGCAATCCGATAAGCCATTTCAGAGATTAATAAGTTTCCAATTTATTAATCAAATAACTTTCATATGTGTGTTTAGTCTAGGTTAAAATGCCTTGAGCAGTGCCTTATAATGCTTACTTAGAAATATATATGAAAGTATCGTATATATTTCTAAGTAAGCAATTAAGGTTCGAAAGTTAGGCCCTTTGGTTTGGGTCTCCCCCAAAAAGCGATTTGTCATCAAGTTCATTAGTTGAGCTTTAACTTATAAAGCAGGTGTTCGTTATTGGGTTATTCTGTAGTTTGTTTAACATACAAAAACAACATAAATCTAAAATAAGTAGGGGAATTAATATCTGCACTGACGTATCGCATTGGGGTGTATTTTACTCTGATCCCAACCAGCCCAACTCTTTGAAATAACGGAGAAGGGCTCTGGGTTGATGGCAGTAGAGTATAAAGTTTTATATTATTTTCCGATTTCTTGTTCTCTAGTTAATTACTAGCTTACTGCTGCCTTCTTTAGGTTAGTTTCAGTTAACACTAAACAGAGTGAACGCGATAAATCTGTCAATGTCATCGCCCGCGTCCTGGGGGGCTAGACAAATACCACTTTCTGTTGACGTTAACGCCTGCGGAAAGATAAAATTGTATGGAAATGTCACGTGACATTTTAAGCTGACATTGCCCGCTTGCATTAACAACGTGCGGTATAACAGCGAACGCACTCGCTTTACTCAACTCGATGATTGTGGGACCCATAGTAACTGATAACCAGGACACAGGGAATATTAGTGTGGGGGTCAGGACTAATGTACATATGTGTTCTGTTAGTTGTTTGTTTATTTATTGCTCAGGAACAATGTATGGGTCATTACCGTTAGGAACTCCGAATAAAATGGACTGCGGGTCCCTAGAGACACTTTCAAAATTAATATTATTTTCATTCCTAGTAGGGACTGTCCATGCCTACTGCTTTTATGGTTAAAATTTCAACACTAATAACGCAATGTATAATCAAAACCAGAATTTTTTTTTGTAATACTTTTTAAATATTATGTCTGTCATATTATCAAGTTATTATACCTAAACGGCACTTTTGTAGGAACATAAAAAAAGAGCACTAGGTACTCACTCGTGGTTAAGAACCAATGGTCAACAAAGGGTTTGCTTACCTGTGTTGACCTGACCGAAAGTCAGTATTAGATAAGTAGGTACTAACTTAAAAAATACATTTTTCGCTTTTTGTCTGTTTTTTATATCATCTGCTTTATGTGAAATGTATCTTTAGCTCTATAACGTTTTGTCCTTTGGCTGTAAGTTTGTGAGTATGTGATAAATATTTTTTGTGATCTGATTGTTTATGTTACTAGGCTATCTAAAATGGTTCTATTGTTTCTTCTCCTTAAAAATCCTCAAGTAATTAATTCGCTCGTTACCACCTACTGTGTTTCAGTTTGTTGAACTTATGACTCATTTGTTTACTGAGTCTATATTCTCTCCAGTAATTTGTTGCTTGACCTCCTCCTTCATAGTAACTAAGTCCTACATAACTAAGTAGTTACAGAATAATCTTATGCTGGAACAAAAAACTTCAAGTATATGATGAGATGAGCAATAGTTATTGTTGGACTAAACCTCGATCTGGACGAATACCTATGGTGTAACTATTATTTTGTAAAATCTGTTTAATTAGTTTCTTTATATTTAAAGTTGCATGACTTACCATAGAAAAACCTTTTAATTTTAAAATAGCTTATAAAATACTTTAACTGTCTGTATTTAGGCAAATGAATGCATACATTCATAAATCCTATCTTCAAATCAATCCAAAATGCGGTGGGTTCCTAACAAGTCAAACGTGAACTCGTTGGGATTTTTCTTCTCACCGAGGCAAGAACTGTTACTCGTTGCTACCTTTTTTCCCCGAAACGCGGGACGTAAAAGCATTTATAGGTATGCGTTTGCCATAGGACATGTTTTGCTTGTTTGTGTGTTTGTTTATTCGTTTTCCCCATAACGTCTTATCCAATTGCGATCCAATTCCGAAATGCGGTTTCTATGACTTCAAGGATGGTTATTTGTGAAGTTCTGTCAACACTAGTCATTTGGGGACGCAGCAATAGATATTTTAAAACAAAAATAAAAATATAGTTTTAAACTTATTTTGCCAAAATTAACTCATTTCGACGAGGGTTCCCAACGAGTCACAGTGTGATCTAAATGATCACAATCAATCCAAGTATATTTTTGCATATAACCAAGCCTTCAAAATCCTGGTGTAGAAATAAATTGTGCTATCTTTTACACCTTGTTCTAGGACAGTATGAGTATTCCAAAAACTATCGTGAACTTGACTATTCATATTGTCTATTGACTATCGGTGAAGGCACCGACTAAGTTTCGACTTATTCCGAGAGTCTTCCGCGTCGCGCCGTGCACTACTACTACGTGCGTGTAGTGCATGGCGCGACACGGAAGGAGAAAGTCGTAACCACTCACCCTGATGAAGACTCTCGGAATGAGTCGAAACTTAGTCGGTGCCTTCACCGATAGTGCAGTACGTGAAAATTCCCGTTTTTACAATATGAACAGTATGAGTATATTTGAGGATAGCCACTACGTTGTTAAATTATGTTGTTTAATCCGCAAACAGCAGATTAAAATTGGTCCGCTTCCGTTGTGAAAATGTCGCAAGAGCGTCGCACCCAATCTGGGCCAGGGTTGTTTCGTTAGTGCGAGCGGGTTACAGTGATATTATTTGGACCAGGCTCTTAATTGGCGGTCTAGTACCGAGTGCAATGAAATCTAAGATACGAAAAATGGATACTCATACTCATTTATGACGACTCCTGTGACGCAGTGGGCGAAAGCCTGCCTGAGACGCAGAAGGTTGCGGTTTCGATTCCTGCCACGCGAGAATTTTTGCATGTTCTGCAAATATTTGACTCGGGTCTGGTCGTTTTCTATGTATAATTTGTATGTATTTACGAATAAAAATGCATACAAGTAGTATATCAGTCAAGTAGTTGCCATAACACAAGCTCTCTTTACTTTGGGGCTAGATGATGTTGTGTGAAAAAAATATCCAGCATTATTATTATTATGTAAGTATGAATTTGTAAGAAAAAAAGTCAGCAAAGTGCTGTATCTTCTAAAATTGTTAACGGATCTCCCAGTGGTTCTTTAGTACTTCCGCTCGTTCCGTGTACGCGTGACTAAACTTGTAAGGAGCCTTTTCGAGGCGCAGTTGACGCGATTTGATGTACCCTTTTCCGCACTAGTTTTTCTCAACTGTGACTAAATGTTAGTGATTTTGTTAGCTTAAACTTTTTGGTCACGTTCGTTTTTAAATTTAACTCTCTCGGTTATAGCAAATCTAATTTGGGATTGCAATTTGCTGTGTATGCCAATATTGCCAATTATCTGATAAGAATGAAATCTGGTCCATATTAGTCGAAAATGTATAGTTTTAAGAACAGGCCAAAATACCGAAAATATAAGGAGACTCTTTGATCATTTTAAATTAGTCTGAGGCTAATTACTAATTTAACTCCATAGACCGACCTAGATTTGGAAATCCCCTCGTCTAGACTTAGTATTAATTAAGAATTTACTACCTAAAATGAGAACTTATAATGATTTCTAAGAATACTCCATTTCAACAATTTTAAATCCCATTGTATCTTGTTGGGTAGACCCTATTGTTAGGTACCCAAGACCAATACTGGTAATACAATACTGCAAACTTCAATGTGTAGTAAGCAATAAAACATACCTACTTTCCTTTCATTCATACATCCATTTCTAATGAACTCCGCCACGCTCGCTTACAAAGGCATATTGAACTAAAGCAGGGCAGACTAAGTCAATAGTTTCACTTCTACGGCACTCGTTTATGCAAACCTATTCGTACCAACTCACGTGCCCTTTGTGTAGACATGCAAGACGGGATTTCATGTGATGCGAACGTGATTCTGTCAACAGAGAAAAGTGGAACGTCCTAATACGCACACTTTAGAAAACTGGGATATGACGCGGATAGAATTATTTTTGTTATGCCATGTTAAAGCGGAATTAACTCCTATGTCGATTGTTCCCGTTCCTAAAAGCCCCGATCGACCAGCGCGAGTGATACCTCAGTTTTACGGCTCGTCGAAAAAGCTTGCTTGTGTATTTCTGCGTACGTACATTGATCATTATACTTAAGTTTCAAAGACCGAAGTCTCGTAGGAATGAGAACGATGTTACCGTTTCGTTCATACATGCGAGCCGGCTCGACGTCCAGTGACTCGAAATACGGTCTCCGCAGCACCGTTCACCGAAAAGCATGTCGCTCCAAGGCTCGCCTCGTTCGGCTTGACACAATTAAGCTAATCCCAATACCTTAGCTACTCGAAGCGAGCTACAAGCGAGTCGAGCCATGAGAATCGAGTAAGAACCACAATACATAGATTGGAGATAGTTTATACAATACATACACTGACTTATATCAACTCATCTCAATGGTATGATTGGTACGAGTAGCATAGTAAATATCCTACAACTATTATAAATGCGAAAGCTTGTGAGGATGGATGTTTGTTACTCTATCACGCAAAAACTACTAAAGGGATTTTGATGAAACTTTACAGTAATATAGCTTATACATCAGAATAACACAATTGCTACTTTTTATCCGGGTACCACGCGAGCAAAGCCGTGGGTAGAAGCTAGTATATTCTAATGCTGTAAGTTCGATCACTGGATTCTAAACAAAACATCTAAGTAAATTATTGTTATCAGAAAGAAAGAAAGAAGAAAGAAAGAAAGAAATCTTTATTTGAGCATTTAAACAAAAATAAAAATAAAATAAAATATTAAAGTAAGATATTCTAGTTACTTATACTATCAAGCACACCCTTTTTACTGCAACAGAAATTAGCGTTACGCTGCTCCCATTGCATAGTGACCGATTACCAGGAAGACCAGCGGCCAACAAAACTGGCATAACTTTCGCTCGGTCCGATAAACAAACGGGCTGAAACCCGGTGAGGCGTTTCGTTTGCTTAATTATTCTCCAGTTGCCATGCATATAATTCTACAGCTATCTATATAAAGGTCTGCGTCCGTCTGTTCTGTTTCTAGAACTTACTAATCTTTCTAAGTTCATTTAGGTCGCATAAAATAGTTCACAAGGTTCAAATGCCTACCATTTTTGTATCCCTGATATTAAATCATTAGATAGATAGAAAATTATTTATTGTAGTATACTAGGCATAGGCATCAAGGCAACCGTTTTGTTTGTATAGGAAAGAGAAGACAAAATAACTTTTCATATTGTAAAAACGGGAATTTTCACGTACTGCACTATCGGTGAAGGCACCGAGTAGTGCACGGCGCGACGCGAAAGGAGAAAGTCGCAACCACTCACCCTGATGAAGACTCTCGGAATGAGTCGAAACTTAGTCGGTGCCGTACGTGAAAATTCCCGTTTTTACAATATGAATAGTCAAGTTCACGATAGTTTTTGGAACAAAATAACTTGTTTTTCTTTAAATATTCTCGTAAATAAAAAATATATATATATTGCGTCGACAAAACCTTTGCCTTATTACTGGCACTGATCGAGGATTCAGCCGCTTCCATTAGATCAAAAATGTTCTTTAACCCTTCATATATTTTTGTCTGCATTGCGGTATGAATTATTCACAAATAGTCATCACGACTTTTACTGCGCCTCGTCGTTAAAATACCTCAACTATTCTGAATGCTTGCCCCTTTGATGATATTGCTAATTTAATAAGAACGCAATTCCAAACGTCTGAGACTATTTAACAGTAATACTTGAAAGGTACCTAACCTAAACCTCATTAAAGTTCCTCAGCGCATAGTTGAGTACTAGGCTAGCATGAAACGGTAGAAGGTTTATCGGGTCAAGGACACCGCAGTTAGGGCCAAACTTTTACGAGGCAACAGCCAACCATGTGTTTGATTCAGTTTACTTGCCAAGAATGTAACTGCTTTTTCAGTTTCTAATGAAAGTGATTTCGAAACGCTTCTTGTATCGTAACGTCCATGAAAATGTTGATTGAATTTTGTTGTACGCTTTAAATTATGGTTACGTACTTGCGTGATAGACACGAAAAATCCATTACCAATACAAAATTCTCGGTAAAAATTGTTTCATAAGCATTTGTTTTTTTTTGGATTCAAAGGAATCCTTGGTAATTTTTGAGGGTCAAAGTAAGTAAGTAGGTACATGTACCTAGTGCTTATTGTTCTTATAGATTGCATAAATAAAGGATTAGCTTGGTAGGTATGGATCTGCTGTTCTAGGAAAACATTTATTATTTCACATGTATTGAATTGAAGATCTCTGAGTCCGCAAAACTGATGTGTATCGTGATGTCAGCTTCCTCATTGCCATAAAAATAAATGTTTGTTAATCGACAGGTTGATTAAAATTTGATTGAATTTTCCGATGGCCGTAAAATTTAAGCACGATCGTTTGCAAGTTAAGCAGTCGTTTTCTATCCACTGCTGTTACATCGAGTTACGTTTGCTCGGGTTGAACTGATTAAGTAGCAATGGAATGGAAAGTATACGGTGAACTCGGTAGGCTGTTTTTATTGGTACCAGCTAAGTTCCCCGGCAAAGCGGCAACGCTGCCGTCGTGTCAGTCGCGGTTTGGCGCGCAAACTGTTCGGACGTGTCTCGTGTTGCCTCCTTAAGGGTGTTTTCCGCTGCTTAATCATAATATTGGATCGTGGTGTATCATTTTGTGGAGTTTTGACTATATTGCGTGTTGTTTTGTTCGACTAATCGCAGATTCGTGTAGCAGCCTTAAGGTATTTTTTTAGTACACTTAATGATATTTTGTTTGTGGTTTACTGTATATTCAATGGAAGGTTGAGTGCTCTCATATTTGGAAGTAATCACATTACTTAGCTGTTTGTTAAATATCTTTACTGATTAAAAATCTGTTGTAATTCTGTGATTAATTTGTCTGAAGAAGGGTGTATATTTTAAGACCTTCTATTAGTACCTGCTTTAACCCTATTTTTTTTTACTAAGTATGATAGATAATGATATAAAATTGTGCCGTCTGCTTACCTGTTTTCAAGTCGCATGAGTCCACCTTTTATAATTATTCATTGTCCGCTCAAGTAACAAGGGATATTAAAAAAACGTTCAATCCTTACTTTATTACAGTAGGTAAACAAGCAGATTTCTCACAATGACACCCTTCACCGAAAGGATATCGAAGACAACCTTGAAATTGAACGAGACCTGTAGAGTACCTACAGTTTTATTGAGATACCTTAATTGCTAAATAGAGCTACTTTTGCAAAAACGGGAATTTTCACGTACCGCACTATCGGTGAAAACACCGACTAGGTTTCGACTCATTCCGAAAGTCTTCATCAGCTATAGTGCGGTGCGTGAAAATTCCCGTTGTTACAATATGAATAATTAAATTCACGATAGTTTTTGGAACAAAAAGATACTTAATTCTCATATAGTAGGGTACGAGTATATGACCAACCACTCAATTTTTGTTGGAGGGTGTCATGAAGGGAAAGGGTATCGTTGAAAACAAACAAACAAAATAAACATAATGTCGAGGCTGATTACGACACACGATTATTCACGGAAATGCAATTCTTCTGCCAGGCCTTTTAAAAGAATATTTTTCTACTTTATTCCCCAACTAGCTACGCCCCGCGGTTTTACCCGCGTAAGTTTCGATTCCTCGGGAATATCGGGATAAAAAGTAATAGTAAAGTATTTTACTGTCACATAAATACCCTTGATGATAAAACTATTTGAATAAGAATTGATACTACGATACGAATGTAACCAACTTTTGTTTTCTTCTACCGGCGATCTTATTAAGTTTTAGAACACAAATCTGCTATTGTGACTTAACTATGATAGTTAGATATATGCTCTCGCGGACTTTTTTGTAGGTAATAATGAGTACTTTAATCATGTAGTACATATTTTTATGTATCATCAATAGTTTTCTCAGCGCACGACAAATAATCAGATTTTCTTCAATTACGTGTGTTGCGTGAATGCACTAAAAGGGAGGTATGAGGAATTCACGACACAAGAACGAATCCTGATTTCGTGGTCAATAGTAAGGTAACCGGTTTCAAAAAATCATGGTCAGGATCAGTCGTACGTGCAAGCGCGGTAGTTTTATAGCTAAATCGTGATCATCCATATATTTTTTATGTTGTAGGTAAATAAGCATTGTAATATATTAGCTGTGGAAATGTAATATACTCGTGCTTACTGCGAAGTAAGCACGAGACATTTCCACAGACATTTGTTTTTCCTTGACAAATTTGTCAAGGATACTGTCAATTTTAGCGTGAAAGGATAACTTAAAGTGAGGTATTTGTCTAGACCACAGGTGTATTGCTGATGCGTGGCCTGTCGAATATTTTTATAAAGACGAATATTTTTTTTTCGAAAATATTTTCGCCTTGCCATAATTTAACCAGCCCCCTTATTACACCACCAAAATGACAATGGAAATACTATAGTTAATGTCAATAATTTAACATGTTTAGTCAAAAACTAAAAAAAAACATAAAAAGTGACACCTTTTCAAGTTTTATAAGTTTTAAACATTAAGCCTGTCAAATTGAGTCGTTGCCCCTTTGTGATTTTGCTAGTGTAATGCCCAATGGCCTTTGGGTGTGAATTTCACAGCTTACATATTGAGATAAATCATACGCAAACTTTTTTAAAAGTAATATTGGTTAGATCGATCTTTGCACAGTGGTACAAGCTTCCCCAAATTAAATTCTCCCAACTTAATTCTCTGTTTATTTTTTATTGTACACACAGAAAATACGGACAAAACAAAAACTTACATATAGGACATGTACAAAGGCGAGCGATAAATAATATACTCAAAACAAACAATATTTTAATCCTAGTAGGTGGCTGCGTCTACGTGATCCAGTAATGTTTTCCTACTCGATGAAACGCGATTTTAATAGCATTCTATCCCTTTTCTTCATGAAATAGGTTCCAATATCGCCTGCGCCTCACATTTCGTACGTGCGTAGGTGGCAAGAGGCTTATCACGATGTTCCTATAGGAACCTTTAGAAGTATTTTCCCTCTGCCAAACTGCCATTATAAGTTGAACTATCACAAGTATAAATTTATGAATATTGGTAGTTTCTGTTATTTTGGTTAAAATTTAGCTATCCGTATCATTTTCGGGCTACAATTGTTTGTAGTTGAATTTCGAGACTCCCACGCATACCTATTCTAATATTATATTTTAAACTATACTTTCATATAATTGTTATATTTTTTTGCGTACACAGAAATAACACAGAAATATAAACCAAAATATAAGGTGAGGCTGTGTACAAAAGCGAACTTAACCCTAAACAGAGTTTTCTTCCAGCAACTGTTTCTTCTTTCGGAAGAAGTTAGGAAAGAAGGAACTTAATATCATTATACTTAAAATACCACTATATTTTGATGAACTACATATTATACTTGAACTACTTTTAAAAGATTTACTAGAAAATAATTTTGTATAGTTTTATTATTCCTAGTCTCTATTGTAACCGCAGCTTACACAAAAGAAAAGAGTAAATTTCACCTCGGCCTTCATTAGCCGTCAGACTAGTTCAATTTTCTCGTTCTCTAGATAAAAGAATGAGCAAGTCCGTCTGTGTGTGCACTCTGACATTATGTAGAACAGTGTGACTTATTTATTCTCTTTGAAGTTCTATTACTGTACAAATGAAAGCCTAGACTAGAACGTCATCCGTCTTTACGTTCATGGCTGCTTGCTTGAGCTGGGGTCTAGACAAATACCTCACGCTTAGTTTTCCTTTCACGCTAACGCAAATTTGTCAAGGTAAAACTTGGCAGCAGTCACGTGACATTTCCTCAGCTAATGTCATTTCCATACTATTCAACTTTCCGCAAGCGTTAACGCCAACAGAAACTGGTATATGTCTAGACACCCTGAGTTGTCTATCTGTGATATCCGTTGCTCTTATTCAGACATTCTAGCTAGTTATGACGAAGGCCCGCCTGAGGCGCAGAAGGTTGCGTGTTCAATTCCCGCCGCGGGATAAACGTTTGTATGATCTGCAAATATTTTTCTCGGGTCTGGGTGTTTTCTATGTATAGGTATGTATTTACAGAAAAGTTTACATTAAGTAGTATATCAGTCATGTAGTTCCCATAAAACAAGCTCTGCTTAGTTTGGGGCTAGGTGATGCTGTGTGCTGCGTCCAGAATTTATATTATTAGTTAAATGACTTTACATAATATATTCTACTAGCTTCTTCCCACGGCTTCACCCGCCTGGTACCCGGATAAAAAGTAGCCTTTGTGTTATTCTGATGTATAAGCTATATTATTGTAAAGTTTCAATGAAAATCCGTTCAGTAGTTATTGCGTGAAAGAGTAACAAACATCCATCCTCACAAACTTTCGCGTTTATAATATTAGTAGGATTTAATCAAGTGGGTGGGTGGGTTGCCTTCCATCATATTTGTTATGTTCTTTGGCTTCGCCTTCCTTCGTAATTCGTCGCACGCATTATCGTCGGTATTATAATTTCAACACAGCGCATTTCGCCTGATATTGTTTTACCCACAATTTCTTGAGTCTTGTGTTCACTTCAAATGAAACACACTATTAGATAGAATATACTTTATTGAATACCATTTTTTGTATAGTACTAGAGGCAAATAAATACCAGAGGTCACTCACGCGTTGCCTCCCTGAGATTATCAAGATGTAGCAACTGATGTGCCTGTCATTTCAAAAATAATACTTCAGCATTCAAACATTTATATGTAAGCATCATCTGAATGATAAAATGATGGCCTTTGATTGTAAAATCTTAAATTCACAATAATCTGAGCAATTGTATTTGGCTTGGTGCGAATGTATTTGGAAATATCAATTATTTTTAGTATCACTATTAGTTCCGGTCAATAAATATTCAACACTTTCACAGCGTTGCGTGCATATTGCGCTGCTGAGTATGCCTACTGTTCTCGAATTCATATCGAAAGTAAAACGTTATTTTATCGTCTGGTACCTGAATGTCGCAATGCATATACCATCGTCCCAAAAACTATCGTGAACTTTACTATTCATATTGTAAAAACGGGAATTTTCACGTACCGCACTATCGGTGAAGGCACCGACTAAGTTTCAACTCATTCGCGACCTTCTCTATCCGCGTCACTCACCCTGATGAAGACTCTCGGAATGAGTCGAAACTTAGTCAGTGTCTTCACCGATAGTGCGGTACGTGAAAATTACCGTTTTAACACTATGAATATACCATTGTATTATTTTTTTTGCATTGCAAATTAATAAAATGGTATTGCGTTATTTCAAAACATAATATTTTCCTTCTATGAAACAATATATGAACACAATTATATCCTTTTTTTTTTCAATTATATATTTTTTAAATTTTACAGTATCTTTAAACCTTTTGTTGTTAGTTGGTATCTCAAAACTTTGAAGGGCAACATCATGAGGAAACCGACATGCCCTACGACCAATTCGACGGTATGTGCAATGCCAATATGATCCGTATTTATATGGGGCGATAATCTATTATCCTCTCGTAACACAGTTTTAAACTAGCACGGGAGGGAGTAAGTGTTCTCAAACTGAATTTCTATCGGCATTTACCTACAAAACAGTAGACAGTAAATTAACAACCTAAATCTAAATAACAATTATTGTTAACTAGCCTCTTCCCACGGCTTCGCCCGCGCGGTACCCAGATAAAAAGTAGCCTATGTGTTATTGTGATGTGTAAGCTATATTACTGTAAAGTTTCATCAAAATCCGATCAGTAGTTTTTGCGTGAAAGAGAAACAAACATCTTCACAAACTTTCACCTTTATAATATTAGTAGGATAGGATTTGTAAATTTGATATGCGAATGACATACCGCGAAATATGGTCGAAAAAACATGTTTGACGTGTAGCAGTTGATTTAGGCTATTTTCTTGTGTCGCGTTTTTGTGGTTTATAATAGTCATAATAATAGTAATAGTCATAATAGTCATAATAGTTATTTATTGATAATAATAATTATAGGTCAAATTAAAAAAATACAAATGTGATTACATATTACAATGCTCAAACATACACTACCTACATAAAGTAGGTAGCTTTAATTATTCCATTATATAATCAGATTATCTGATTTTATAGCCAACGAATTCGTCGTAGCTATAAAAAGTTTGCTCGATAAGCCAGTGTTTTAGTCTTTTTTTAAAAATCTTTATATTTGTGGCCTGTACAACATTGTCAGGAAGGTTGTTATAAACAGCCGGACCCATAACATGCGTCAGTTTAGACGATTTTGCAAGCGTTCGTGACAACGACTCGAGTTTTTGACGGTTGCGAGTGTTATATGTGTGTAAGTGGCCGTGCTGCACATAGGAGTCGAGGTTTATTCTAACGTAGGTTGCCACTTGGAAGATGGTTATGCAGGGCAACGTAAGAATGCCCAAACTCTTAAAGTGATATTTAGTTATTTAGTATATAAATAAAAAGGTGAAGAACATCTGGTTTTGTTAATTTATTTAAGTTTTTCTGTTGTAATTACATTTATTTATGTAGTTTTTATCATCGTTTTGTAACCGACTTCAAAAAGAGATTGTTCATTCAGGGGATTGGATGGATGGATAGATTGAGTAGGCAAATAGTTTTTTCTTTACTGTAGAGGAAAAGCCTGGAGTGTCTCAATACAATTTTGGTATCAAAAACCATAAAGCACTTTAAAAAACGGACTTTTAGATATATCGTTTTTTTTTGTAGAATGCTTCGTAACATTTTGATCATAATATGGGGGATACTAAATACATTTTCTTTCTTTAATATAAATACTATTTTCTTTGATCAGCTGAATTGGCAACTGATTTACGGATCATTGAAATACATTTACTACTTATCAATGATAGATCTCTTCCTGAATTTTTATTTATGTATATGCCTATCATCATATTTGGTAAATTATTTTTAAACATTTATACAACAACATAATTTAGCTTGACCTTCCATTCGAAGTACAGACAATTTCCGCCGATAATATCTGCCGTCTCCTTTAATTCAATGTCACCTATTGTAATATCGTTATCTGGTAAAAGTTAAAACAGCCTTGGTCTTGTTTGGCTTTCGCATGAAATCCGTCTGACTATTCTGAATTGTGAGCCTCGCAAAATTGTAACAAATTATAGCAAGATTGTATATTATAGTATCGTAGGAATATTTAGCCATACTATATATTTAGTTTACGTTAGAAAGAGCAACATGAATGAATTTTATAATTTTAAATGATTCAAATTCTTTTTTTAAGAGTATTTAAATGTTATTTAACTAAATGTGAAATGTAAATGATATATGCTTTGTCAAAATTTTATGAGTGTCTACCTACCTATTTGGTAAAACTACACACACCATGATATGTGAATCATGTTTATTGAAAATAGACGGTCAATAAAGTTCTCTATATTTGTTTAGCACAGGCTACAATTTTATGTTTCCAATCGAGCCGTAAAATCCGTAATGGCATAATGGCATCGCCAGCCTCATTAATTCACATTTTGCTTCCGAAACATATTCTAGCTTACCCTTCTTTTAAAGAATTAAGACCTTTCTTGGGATGTCTGATTCCCAATCCTTTTCGTTTTCGTAGTTTTCAAGCGGTAGTTTTTTTAATTCTTGTTATAAATTCTTCTCTCTCAATTATTGAATTAAAAGAGTTCTTCCAAGTGACATTTGCAAGTTTGTGATTACAATTCTTAAATTGGTTTGATTATCTTAAGAAATACTTTTTTAAGTTTTCTTATCCAAAAACTTATTTATTATTAATGTAAAACTATATTATATATTTTTAATTTTATTGGGGCGATGAAAAATATGAAAACCATTTTTATGAAAATGAAGTCAATGTGTGTATGAGTGAGTAATTTATCTTAGATCCCTTTCCTTGATGTTTTAAGTTCTTGTTATATCCCTGATCAAAAATTACCTAAGATTTTATGCTACAAAAACAAAAATATACAACTAAACGTCGCCGCCCTGCTATGCTAGAGGTGCCTAACTGTAGGATTAATATGCTTAAGTTTGCCCCCATGTCACAGTTTATCGTAAAAAATATCTACGCTGTTCGCAGACAAGATATTGAGCAGATAGATAATCTGCTCAATATCTTGTCTGCGAACAGCGTGGATATTTTTTACGATAAACTGCCGAAACTCCTACAATTATCACAGGTAGTTTTAGAAACTATAGATTAGTCTACAAATCTTATATATTATATTCTATACTATATACTTACATATTTCATCGATTTAGGCTTCAAAACAAAACCTGTAATGATGTCATAATGTATTCTGAATAAATAAAAAATAAATAAATGCCTATCGCCTTAATTTCTAAGAACCGTCACAGCTGATAGAGAATAATGAAAGAAGAAACCTTCGTATGCCGATCCCGCATAATGGGGAATGAGGGCGGGGAGACGCTGTATCAAATAAAAACACATATCAGTTCATTAATTATCACTTCGACACAATGCGTATTGTGTGGATACTACTGTTTCTGAGGCTATTGTCCATCACGTAACATCTCAATGAACTTGAGGATGGAATTCGCGCGTGCTCGTCTCAATAAAGTTTTTGCACACGAGCACGAAACGTTCTTAGAAATAGCTTCATAGACAAATTCCTTGGTATGACTGGCATTCAAATAAAACAGTATCTTTAAGTACCTACAGAACAGTCGTTTTATCCAATGTAATGTGAGTTGAGACTAACCGAAATAAATGTAAAACACCACCACACCATATTACTACTATCGGCTGAGAAAAGTTTACTGGGCGCTAATTCTTTAGTTGAGTTAGATGAGCACATCCAACCCAGTTAAGAATGTTGAATCGCAATAAGACTTCATGGTTAGGCCCCAGCCCTAACCATCAAGTCTTATTGCGATTCAATTCAGGCAAAGATGTGAAATCCCGCTTTGCGAATGACAAAGCTTTCACAACCCCATAGCGTCCGCAATCGCAAAGCGGAAAGTGACATCTTTGCCTGAACTGAGGTCTTACAGCGGTAAGACCTCATGGTTAGGCCCCATATCTTGCAAATCGGACGTCGACTTAAAACTGAATCTGATCATAATATCAAAACAAAGGAGGAATGAATTCTGACTGAAGAATACTCATTTGGGTGATATATCTTGTTGCAAGCGGATGCAAGCACTGAAACATACTGCATGAGTTACGTTGTCACTTTAATTCCTTGAAAACATTAGAATTGCAAATTACCTCATTGCAAAACATGTTAGTTCGCGTCTGCTTGAATTTTATTACGTGTGCTAAATGCGAAGTTAATGGCTAGGACTAATTTAATGTGAATTTGTTCAACCTCGTATTAGTAGTCTGTTTTTCGCTGGTTTACATTGTGTTGGTTGTGGAAGCTCAGTCCAAGTTCATTACGTAATATTTTGTCCAATTACTTTAATATATCAAGCATTACAAACAAATACCTACTTAAATTACATGTCAAACTCACACAAATAAATAGGTGACTAGGTACTTGTAAGGGATCGTTGAATAATCGATAATTAATACTGATAAGTTTAAAGTTATAAGTACCTACTATGTATTGTAGCCAGGTGTAATTAGGCTATTATATATATATATATATATATATATATATATATATGTGTGTGTTATTTCTATGTTTTATCTGCTACTGCGTTACTTTAATTTATCTTATATTTATCTTTATAAATTTATCTGTTTGTTCTACATGTACTGTTAACAAACTTAAAATAATGTCGGTCAAAGTGTGTTGGTACCGCGCGAGGAAGACGAATACTACCCTCCGAGATACAGTTAAAAACTAGTTCGGAGTCAGCTATATCAGCTACCAGTTCACAATGAATTTAACCATAACTTTTAGAATATACATCCGGGTACCTACTACGCCGGCGAAGCCGTGGACAGAAGCTAGTTTTTTATAATTGTTTACAGTAGGTACCTATGTCGCCCACATAGGTGTTCATCCAAGTTACATTATAATCTAGCCTTTTTTAGCCAAGCTCGGCAAAATTAGTCGTCTGCCTATAAAAAAAAAGAAAAAAAGCACTTTCTAAGCAAGTCATTCCCTGAAAACTTTTTTACGTTTGCTGCATCGTTCCCTACTAACTTGTGGTTCTTAAAGCGACAAGTCGATTGAAACAAAAAACGTATTTCTATAAAATAAGCCTTTTCGTAAATAAATGCTAATAGACAAAAGAACTGATGAACTGACCTTCAAACGGCTGAACAGACTCGATCCTTTCCATCAAAAACAAAACTGAAGATTTGATTAACACTTATTAAGATTAATTAATAACCATTTGGATAATGTATATAAACTTGGACAAAAACCTTTACCTTTCAAACTTTTTGTCCAACCAAATAAACCTGGGCCGGCCGAGCTGCGTCGACCGGCGTAATAACAGTTCAAAAAAAAAAGTAAAACGAAACGTTCTTGTAACAAAGAATCTCTTACATTCTACTCGCATAAAAATGTTAACAACACTAGGAGTGGATTATAGAAATTGAATTTTATAGACCATCTCGTTTCCATAGGCGTTCATAGCGTAGCCATTATTTTCTCCCTGAGAGACTATGATTTTCTCAGCAATGCAAATTCTCAGTAATAACAAGTAAGGTATAGTAAGGTAAGGATCTAAATGACTGTATCTAATGCTATTTTGTTATCTGCGCCAATTATTGTATCGTTTTACTTTGATATTTAGTCTCACTGCTGATTCAATCTCCAAAGACTTGCTAATATCTCTCTTTCTCTCTCTCTATCCGTTGACTTCCAGTTTCGACAAACCTGGAAAGTATCAAGACCATACCGCCAACTAACGCTCCACTTTGACTGGTACTAGACTAAACCAATTTATCTTAAGCCTGTTCGTTTGACCTATTTGTTGTGCACGCAACTCATTCAACTTGGCACGTTCCACGTCGATCTTACATCAGGTTTCATCCGGTTTCCAGTTTTACAAAGAGGTGATTATGCCACAGAGTAAATAATAGGCTGTGCTGGACTAACTGTACAACCTACGCAAGATAGAATGAGGTCGTTAAGAACTGGCCCCAAGGAGTATCGCGTGTCCATACAATATTGCTTATCTCATTTGCAGCGTCTATTGCAAATAGAATAAAGTAAAATTGTTGCGAAAGTGTAATAAAATCAAGTGAAATAAAGTTACATTCTTGATACATCGTCCTTTTCAAATGACACAGGGAATCCTAGGGTGGATTCGTAAGTGTCCGTTGGATGTTTTTTTTTATTCTCGACCTCTGTGGCGCAGTTTGATTCCCGCCGCGGGACAAATGTCTGTATGACCTGCAAATATTTGTCTCGGATCTGGGTGTTTTCTATGTATTATATATAGTATGTATTTACAAAAAAAAATCTATACAAGTAATGTTTCAGTCATGTAGTTCCTATAATTTAAGCTCTGCGTAGTTTTGGGGCTGGATGATGCTGTATGATTCACAGCTGCTGTGTAATTCGTCATGTATGTTTGTATTGTCTATATACACCGCCGAAGAGATCGCTATAAGCGATAAAACCGCCCATTGTACTCCCGCGATTAGCTTGTAATTTGCTCTGTTTGAAGTTGTAAGCAACATATTATGTGGTGTACAATAATAAGTTATCTATCTCTATCTGTGAAAAATGTTATTCGTGGGATAGTATCGGTGCTTTGCCCTTTAAATTGGTGCTCGTCGTGAGATACCTCCAAATGTATAGTCGCAAATTCAACTAATCTAGGAAAGGTCAGTGATCTCGTAATATATATTCTCACATCGTAAAACACTTCTGTTGTCGGTTCGAACTTGCGAACCCTTTATTACCATAGCCTTAAAAGAAATGTCTCAGTAACGAGTTCTTGATTAAATTCTACGAGAACAGAGAGACAATCGATGTGTTTTCCCAACTTTATCGAAAACTTTATCTTGTTGGTTTCTACTTTTCTAGGTTTTTCAATGAACTTCAAAAAATGAGGTTTTCAATTTGTCTGTATGTTTTTTTGTGTGTATGTTACGTGATATCTTCGCCAAAATTGTGAACCGATTTTACCGATTATTTTTTTAAAAGTCAATTCAAGGGTCGAAACTTCTGAATTTTATGCAAAAATTCCAGCCCTGAGAGTGAAAAATGGGGGATGAAATATTGTACTTTTAGACTTACCGGTATTTGACGTAGGTCTTTATTTTTTCCTGAAAAAATATATCTTCTTTAGTTGTGTCGTTAGTTTCTCTTGATCACCTTGCGTTAGGTGAAATGATTCAGACTAATAAAACTTAGATTTTACCTAACCTTTATCTTTTATATTGTTTAACTTTATATCAGGGCGATTGGTCGAAGCGACGCGTGACCAGAGAGCTGGCTCTTATCTGGGTCAAAGCATTAGCATTGCCATTCTGCGAGACAATGTAGCCAGCATTTTAGGAACGCTTCTGGTAGTGATTGGATCAACTGACCTTTCTATAGATTGTTTGCCGTTTCATTTGTAGGTATTTATTGTATTTGTATTGTACATCATTATTAAATAATTAATAAATAACACGCACGACATTTTTCACACAGCATCATCTAGCCCAGAATAAGTGTATCAACCTTTAGAAGCTTATATCATACTTAAGGAGTTCCTCAAGGTATAATTTTTGGTCAGCATTTGTATATTTTGTTACGTAGGTATGTTGTTTCGTCAACTCACACAGAATCCACATAATACATAATCCACATGGTGTTGCTAGAATTGCATCATTTTACATCTCATCGCCAATTCGATTGCACGTGGGTGTAATATTGGCCGCAAACATTATTCGTTCTGGCCTACAGTATGACATCATTGGACTTACAATATATGGCTTGAAGAAAATGGCATTTATTCGACAAGATTTATCGCGCCCAGAAAAATTTCACAAAGCTAACTACAAGTACTACGGGGCGATCACAATAACTCGTGGATATCGAGATGGCAATCAGTTTTATCTTCTTGGGATCTTCGCAGGCTTCGCGAATATTTTTGACACTAGTTCCTTATTTGAATAGCTCATCCATCCAAAAAACGGAACCTCCTATGGGAAACCAATTTCGTTCATTCACATGCATGGCCCATCCAGCCTAAAAATTAGCTTGATACGATTCATCCCATCCGATGTTACCGGCCATGGCCAATGCTATGCCGCCATTTCGATAGCCATGGAAATTAGTGTGATCGCCCCGCTGGACAGCCTTATGGCTGGTTTGTGGCAGATCTAATTGTTCGAATACCTATATCCGTAAACATCCATGAAACTGCGAAGGAGAACATCGTCGTAAGAAAAACCGACATTTCCTAGAATCAAAACGATAATGACGAGTTCGGTGGCGCCGGCGCTTAGCCACCTGTGACAAAAGAGTTCGATTCCCGCTGCTGAAAATTTTTTTTTCAAGTTTTGCAGATTTTTGTTCAAGCTCTGGGTATTGTGGTGTCATGGTTATCTTAGTTTCTGATACTCTAATTGATCAATAAAGTTTCTCAGTAAGTGATTAATTTTATAAATTTTATGAAAAATAAAGATTCTTATACCGTGATACAAACGGCACTGGGAATCCTAGTTGGGGTCATCAGGACGTAAGTGTTTGTTTGCTGTTTATTTATTTAATTTAAAAATCGTAAAATCATCTTTAGTTTATATTCCAATAAGCAACGATAGCCTTGCTGCTTTCACGCTAACAAATGCCACAAACATATTTTGTGGCGTTTGTTAGTAACGTTAGAACGTACTTTCGACTACCCTCTATCCAGCTAAATATCCTCATACGACTTACAAAAAAACACTTTTGCTGTTTCGCAGTTTTGAGCGTGTGTGTGACAATTCTTACAATCGCAATGCTCTTGTGGGTCAATGCTAGATACTGTTTTATGTTGTCTTTGTGTGGAAATATGCCGTGGTCGGAATAAGTGGTAAGTATCATGTAACAAATCAACTTTGAGAGATCGAGTGAGGAACAGCGTGTTAAGAGAGCGGTGTGGATTGATTGAAGATGTGGTAAATGAGAATGGTATGTGGAGATGGTTCGGGCATGTAGAAAGGATGGATGAAAGAACATAATAAAAGAAGTAATAATACATAAGAGGAGAGTGAAATGGGTATGGTCCTTTTGTCATATGAAACCTTTTACCAGTAAGTTCTCTGGGGCCGTTTCTAGTTTTCGTCATATTTGTTGGGAGGGGAAACCTACTATTGCGATATCTTGATTTCTCTTGATCTGCTATCACAATTGATTCTGGTCTAATTGAATAGCAATATACTTTGCTATACACAGTTGTAGTATATTTCTATATCTAACCCACGTAGGGTGGAAGATACTGCTCCAAAGTATTACTCATTCATAATTTCCAGCCCTCCTTTGAGCTATAATCGACGGAAAATCCATGTTTCGGCGTATTTCACCTCAAAAACATTATTACATGAGACGAAAGAGCAGAATTTTCTGATCTAAACTATAAAACCATTTTTCATTTTCAAGCACTATTTTTAGCTAAAAATGTTTGTTTTCTAATTGACAGATTGACACTTTCTGTCAGTGTTCATCACAACTTTATTTTTTATTTGGTTGTTTTGTGAAAGTTTGCATATAAAAACGAATGTTTGCAGAAGGTTATATATGGAAACTTAATAGAACCTCTATATTCAGTCTAGAATAACACTAGCCACTCACACTCCAAATTCAAACATAAAACTTCCTATAAATACGGCATTGAGCAGACTCAGCCGGCAGTTCAGTTCTGACTCTAGAACCATAAAGACCTAGAAAAGCCTATACCTTGAAGCTGCAGTGGAGCTCTGACTCTAGAACCATCAGAATACCTAGAATCTAGAAGAGCCTCAACCCTGGTCAGAATCCTGACGCTAAATCCTGACGCTGAATCCTGACGCTGAATCCTGACGCTGGACACTGACGCTGGACCCTGAAGCAGAACCCAGAGGCTGAAGACCTGAAAGCCGAGGACTCTGGACACTGACGCTAAACACTGACACTGGACCCTGAAGCAGAACCCAGAGGCTGACGACCTGAAAGCCGAGGACTCTGGCTAGCCTCATACTTCCGCTTGGACCTCACCTGCTGGGCTCTGAAGACTGAGCTGTAATCAGTCTGACATCAGGGCGGGTCCACTTCCTCCTCGCCCTAAAGATATTCTCCACAAATTTAACAACATCATTTCTTCAGGTCAACTACACTTCACCTCCAGTCAACGCTTCGCACTGCACCCGTCGGTCTTCTCTCCGCTATACTTCGGTATTACGTCGTGTAGTGTCCATTAAATCATTAATCATCACTAGGTAGGTAGGTTATAATTTTTGATTAAATATTGTTAAAAATCTTTAATACCCTTTCTTTTCTTAAGATTTAACTTGCCGCTTACAGCCCTTCTCTTGAAAACCTAGGGTAGGGCTGTAACGTGACACAGTGTACTTTATTAATTCACTGGAAACTTAATCATTGAAGAAAGTTTTTAGACCAGCGGCCGCGGTAAAGTTCCCGTGTTATGCAGTTTAATTTACGGTTTTGTGGTAATTGTGACTTATATTTGGCACATGCCCGCGTTCGTGCAAGTTTTTAAGTATTCCACGTATCAAGTTTCAAACCCATCGTCGCTTATTGGAACACTAACCTATTATCTATTGTCTTATCGGATAAGATAGCTTGTATGAAAGCCACAACACCTCATTTAGAAACGATTATATTGGCCGGCAGAATGTCACTTATTTCTCACTGAAAGGTCATATCGGAGTCTTACATATTGAATCAAGACGATCTCGATGGATAGAAAATCCTTTATTGCTCACCAAATAGTACCACAGCTCAGATAAGTAATACAAACTTTGACAATGTTGTACAATGAGCGGTCTTATCGCTGATTGTACAACATTGTCAAAGAAACCGAACCAGAAACCGTATATATTGTATGGAAGATTACAAAAGTTTTGTTTCCTATATATGAATCCTACTACTATTATAAACGTGAAAGTTTGTGAGTATGGATGTTTGTTACTCTTTCACGCAAAAACCACTGAATGGATTTTGATGAAACTTTACAGTAATATAGCTTATACATCAGAGTAAAACATGGGCTACTTTTTATCCGGGTACCTATACCGCCATACTATAAAGCAGGATTTGTCATTTATGTCTGAATTAAATCGCAATCAGATTTTATGGTTAGGCCCCAGATTCCGTGGATTCTAGAGAGAGTTACAGTTAGAGAACTGTTTATGTTAGTTACAAAAACCAACAACTCTAAGCTTTATTATAAAAAAATTACCGTCCATATGGATCTTTGAAATTAAATTCTCACGTTTTAATCTCACTCATTGCTCTTTTGATTTAGGACATTGTTTGTTTATATTGCTCAGCTCCTTTGATCCCTGTGTATGCGTGAGTCGTCTGTTGCTTCTTGTTAGAGTATTCCTTCTGTAGTCAGGTACTATGCGTCCTATTTTCAAATATGCGTTTTTACGTTGCGGAAATGAATGTCATGCCGTGTTTGAAGAACATAAAAGTGCTAACTGTATATTCATGAACTTTTCTCTTAGGTACCGTGGTAAGTGAATAATAGTGATTGCAATTTTGGTAATTACTGCATGTTATGTCAGGAATTTAAAAAAGTGAAGCCTAATAAAATACTCTTTGACAATTTAGAACTTTAATCCAGGGGATAAAAATTACGTGACCTTTTGCTAACGCGAAGAGAAGAATATAATAGGTGCTCCATCTTACAATCATAAAATTGAGACCTTTGTAAGATAATGAACGTAGAGGTCAATAAAATAAACAAAATACAATTTGAATAGGCACGCGGTCATTTAACCCAAAAACCTAATTGAGATTATTCGATCTTTATGAATTTTATTTGATTATATGACGTGACCTCTCCTCCTAAATAGTAAAGACTCGTTCATTCAAACCATGCCACAGCGTGTATGAGAAACGGCTAAGTCAGTAACACTACTCCGGAAACCCATTTATGTTACTTGCCATCATTAAAATTAGAGAGTAAGGTTAGGTTCCATAAGAGTAATCCTTTGGGTTTTGATGTTCCTGTTTGATCCTTGATATTTTCAAGCAGCTTTCAAATTATCGTTTGATTTGAGAAGTGCGGTTAGAGACACGACCACTTTCCATATTAAGTCAGAACAGGCCTCCTTTATTGTCACGAATGATCTAATCTCACCTACTCGTACTTGATTATTGATTTCTAAACCTAGTGAGACAAAGTTGCCTCAAAAGACAACATCTTCACTTGCTAATAAATTGATGTGGAAACTGGATACCACGTAGTCTATGAAACGGTAAATGCCGGCACTGAAATGTCGCCATTTAGAATTGCCATTTAGAAGTGGAATTTCTATGGAGGAAACCAGCTGGTCTCACATTAAACTATCTCTTAATGTAAAGGCCGCCAAAACTGGTTCACCAAATGAGGTTCGAGCCCTTTGTGTCTGAATAAAGAAATTTGCTCTTCAAAGGCGAAAACCACTCGCTCGGATATGATGGGACAGGTATTCAGAAGTACGGGCGTGTTCCGCCCCTTGGCATTTAATGATCTGTGAAGCCTATTCGTAGGAATACTGAGAGTCTATTGTCATAGAGCTGTCACAATGGATCATCGTTAGCTTCGCACGTATCGTTGAGCATGAAAAGAGTCTCTGTGAGGAGCACCGAATCTTTTCACCTCAATGATTCATTTCACCATTGGTCACAAGAACTGCTCACTAAGTGAGGGAGCAGTTCTTGTGCTGCTCAGCACTGCAGGATAGCCAAGAATGACAATAATAGGACAGACTGTGACGCAAGAGGGTTCGATTCCCGCTGCGGGACTTTTTGCATGTTCTGCAGATATTCGTTCCAGGGATGTGGTAGTACCTTGGTACTACATACCAACCACCAACACCAACCAACGACACAGCTAGTGTGGGGTCAGAACTATGTATGTGGCTAGTGTTTATGTATTATTTTTCTTGTTAATTACTTTCAGTACATAGCTGTTTGTGTTAGGTTATATTTGGAAGTTTGGGTTAATCTCAAAGCCAAATACCAATTGGGCTTATATTATATACTTTGGATAAAAAGTGGTGTTTCTAGTTTGTGTACGTTGAATTCTTATGTATTTTTTTTTATTTATAAAATAAAATCACACAGCTCTTAAGAACTTCTACTAGTCTTCATACAGCCAATAACGGATTTTACTTTCGAAATATAGGCTTGCAAAAATCCAAAGGTGCCACAAAAAGCGCCATTACCAACTAGAGAATGCCATGACGAAATATGTAGGGACACCCAAAAATAAAAACAACATATTTTAACTATTTAAGATTTAATTTCCATCTCTAAAAGGGCGAGGCTCAGTTTTATTTTGTTTGTTAACGGTAGGAAGTTAGGCTTGATCATAATCTGAAGCCTTCATTAAATTGTTGAGTGAAACAAACATCGCGTTGCAAAAACATTAAACAGAATGTGTGAAACTAAATAGCTATAATCCATATAACATTATCGAGCTTTGTAATGTTGCTACCGTCTCCTTTGAAGGCCACTTGAAAGTCTTCATCTAGAAATATAGGACTCGATTCAAGGTGTAATAAGATAAAAATCACAGCCTCGATGGTGCGGCGGGCGAGAAGCCGGCTACGACGATTCCCGAAGCGGGACAAATGTTTGTATGTTAGAATATGATTACGACTATACCACGTACTTTACTATTCTCCTGCTGACGTTTCGTTGTTCGTTTAGAGGTTCTTCCTCATGAGCTTCCTCGTGCCGCCACCGCTCTCTAGCCTATGACAAATTAAATGTACAAAAACTAGACTAAGCCAGTATATAAAGAACGTAGGTATACTTGTATGAAGGACTCTCATTGTGATGAACACTTTGGAAAACACAAAACTTATTGCATGAGTCAGTAAACACACCTTTTTCTCGATAAAACTTGTGCGTTTATGGTTAAACAAATTACGTGATTCACTCAGATTTTGTTGTACGCAAAACATGACGAATGTGTGTCCTCACACAAAACTTTCGATGCTGCGAGTATAAAACATGTCCATAACATAAATAATATAAGACACTAGCTTCTGCCCACGGCTTCGCCCGCGTGTTACCCGGATAAAAAGTAGCCTATGTGTTATTCTGATGTATAAGCTATATTACTGTAAGGTTTCATCAAAATCCGTTCAGTAGTTTTTGCGTAAAAGAGTAACAATCATCTATCCTTACAAACTTTCGCGTTTATAATATTAGTAGGATAGGATAGGATATGTAAGTAAATATTTATTAAGAAAAAAAATTATGTTGACAAACTTACCATTTATCTAACAATATACTATACTATAGTTAATTCAAGTTATTATTTTACCTTAGTAAAGAAAGAAAGAAAATATTTATTTAGCACGACATAAAAATATATATACCTCGTGTGTTCATAAGTTTTGAGACGAACTTATTTAATTAATTTAAAAAGAAAGTAATTCATGCAACCTTTTTCAAACTTTTAAAATTTTAAATTTCGAATGTTTTGAATCAGAAAAAATATACATTTGAATATTTGTTTCATTCTCCGTGAAAATGGCGCCAACAAAAGATTTGCGTGCGACTGTAATTTCACTGTTTCAAGCAGGAAAAAAACCAATGCAAGTTTTAAGTGAAATCCAAAGTTTGGGATGTAGTCGGAACTTTGTGTATTATACCATAAAGAGGTACAAGGAGACCGGCTCTTTAGAAGACCGTGGAAGATGTGGCCGCCCGCGGTCTGTAAGGACGCCCGCCAACATCAAAGTAATCAGAGAGCGAATTTGTCGCAACCCTTGCCGGACTCAAAATAAATTAGCTCTGCAGACCAACATTTCGCGAATATCGGTGAACAGGATACTTAAATATGATCTTAAACTAAAGGCCTACAGTCGAAGGAAAGTGCATTATTTAAACGAGCGTCTTCGTAAATTGCGACTGGAACGATGTCGGAACCTATTGAAGAGACACGATCCAAAAAATATCCTGTTTACCGATGAAAAGATCTTCACGGTGGAAGAAAAGTTTAACCGGCAGAACAATAAGGTTTACGCCAGAAGTTCAAAGGACGTCCAGCCATCTGTACGCAATGTCCAGCGCACTCATCATCCAGCAAGTGTGATGGTTTGGTGGGGTGTTTCCTACGAGGGGGTCACTTCGCTTCATTTTTGCCAGCAAGGCGTCAAGGTGAAGGCACAAAATTACCAAACCGACATATTGGAAGCGGTGGTTAAACCATTAAATGATACGCTATTCGCTGGAAAATACTGGGTTTTCCAACAGGACTCTGCTCCCTCCCATAAAGCTAAGACTACCCAACGTTGGCTGGAGGCCAATTTGCCAGGCTTCATTCGGAGCGAAGATTGGCCCTCGTCAAGCCCTGACTTGAATCCTTTGGATTATTCTTTATGGACGGAATTGGAGCTGAGGGCATGCAGAAAGTCTCACCCAAACCTGGATTCTCTCAAGCGAGCCCTTATTAAAGAATCGAAACGGATTCCCATTGAAAAGATTCGTGCCGCCATAGATGAATGGCGCACGCGTTTGAAGGCCTGCATTGAATGCAAAGGCGGCCATTTTGAATGATTTATTTTTAAATACAGATCTAGATGTCAGTAGTTTTAATTTTAATATCCAATAAATGAATACTCAACTTAGCTCCAAAAATATTTTAGTTTTACTGTGTCTCAAGACTTATGAACACACGAGGTATATATATAAATATAACAAATTTTGGAAGTTAGGATGTGGGATAATTTATGAGAATACCTAATAATAATAATTTATAAGGTTGAACAGCCTGCTTATAAGTATCTATAACTGAAACAGAAATGCCCACGCACCTTACTGCCTAATCTATCAACCTAGACAGTAGAGTAGGAACTTAGTGTAGGAAAAAGTATAGTATACACTTGCAAGATTATCTAATTACTAGCTTCTGCCCACGGCTTAGCCCGCGTAGTACCCGGATAAAAAGTAGCCTATGTGTTGTTCTGATGTATAAGCTATATTACTGTAAGGTTACATCAAAATCTGTTCAGTAGTTTTTGCGTAAAAAAGTAACAAACATCCATCCTCACAAATTTTCATGTTTATAATATTAAGTAGGATAGGATAAGTAAGTAAAAATTATGTTGACAAACTTACCATCTATTTAACAATATACTATAGTTAATTCACGTTATAATTTTAACTTATGAGTATGAAAAATATAGTATACACTTGCAAGATTATCTAATTATTCTAAGGTATCGAAGTGTTAGTAGTAGGTATGTCTGTAACAAGACGGTATGCAATGTACAGACTACCCTCCGAACTAGTTTTCTAGACGGCAGGGCGTCATACAGTGAAAACATAAGTATAATAGTAGTAGGATTTAAAAAAACTGACTTCCTCATGTGCTTACATTATTTTGCTCACTCGGGATGACACTTTCGGATAAAATACAAAAGTAAAATAGCCCACAATGTTTCGGCTAGTCGTGATTCCATAAGATGATGATGTTTTTTGAGTTTTACGGGAAAAGTGGCAATCCCTCAAGAATAAAACTTTTAACTCTTCGGATCATACTCTATACCTTCTTCGTTTTTTTAAGTCGGTTAAAAAGAGAGCTAAAGGGACACTATGAAGTCACTTTTATATAAAAAAATAAATAAACACAAGCTATGAAATGACATAAAAATCCAATGGGACACTATGAATTCACTCTTATACCTCGTGTGTTCATAAGTCTTGAGACACAGTAAAACTAAAATATTTTTGGAGCTAAGTTGAGTATTCATTTATTGGATATTAAAATTAAAACTACTGACATCTAGATCTGTATTTAAAAATAAATCATTCAAAATGGCCGCCTTTGCATTCAATGCAGGCCTTTAAACGCGTGCGCCATTCATCTATGGCGGCACGAATCTTTTCAATGGGAATCCGTTTCGATTCTTTAATAAGGGCTCGCTTGAGAGAATCCAGGTTTGGGTGAGACTTTCTGCATGCCCTCAGCTCCAATTCCGTCCATAAAGAATAATCCAAAGGATTCAAGTCAGGGCTTGACGAGGGCCAATCTTCGCTCCGAATGAAGCCTGGTAAATTGGCCTCCAGCCAACGTTGGGTAGTCTTAGCTTTATGGGAGGGAGCAGAGTTCTGTTGGAAAACCCAGTATTTTCCAGCGAATAGCGTATCATTTAATGGTTTAACCACCGCTTCCAATATGTCGGTTCGGTAATTTTGTGCCTTCACCTTGACGCCTTGCTGGCAAAAATGAAGCGAAGTGACCCCCTCGTAGGAAACACCCCACCAAACCATCACACTTGCTGGATGATGAGTGCGCTGGACATTGCGTACAGATGGCTGGACGTCCTTTGAACTTCTGGCGTAAACCTTATTGTTCTGCCGGTTAAACTTTTCTTCCACCGTGAAGATCTTTTCATCGGTAAACAGGATATTTTTTGGATCGTGTCTCTTCAATAGGTTCCGACATCGTTCCAGTCGCAATTTACGAAGACGCTTGTTTAAATAATGCACTTTCCTTCGACTGTAGGCCTTTAGTTTAAGATCATATTTAAGTATCCTGTTCACCGATATTCGCGAAATGTTGGTCTGCAGAGCTAATTTCTTTTGAGTCCGGCAAGGGTTGCGACGAATTCGCTCTCTGATTACTTTGATGTTGGCGGGCGTCCTTACAGACCGCGGGCGGCCACATCTTCCACGGTCTTCTAAAGAGCCGGTCTCCTTGTACCTCTTTATGGTATAATACACAAAGTTCCGACTACATCCCAAACTTTGGATTTCACTAAAAACTTGCATTGGTTTTTTTCCTGCTTGAAACAGTGAAATTACAGTCGCACGCAAATCTTTTGTTGGCGCCATTTTCACGGAGAATGAAACAAATATTCAAATGTATATTTTTTCTGATTCAAAACATTCGAAATTTAAAATTTTAAAAGTTTAAAAAAGGTTGCATGAATTACTTTCTTTTTAAATTAATTAAATAAGTTCGTCTCAAAACTTATGAACACACGAGGTATAAAAAACAAGCTACGAGTATGAATGTCAAAATCCAATACAGTCGTACCAACTGTAACTTGTATCTACGCCTCGAATCGGCACAAGAACGCCTAGACCAATTCAACCATAGATCGTTTTACGCTCTTTGCAAAATTAGTACAAATAACTACTTCCACTTAGTATCCTCACGGATCTGCTCACTGAGGATGCCCATCATAATGACTAGAGTCGTAACCATGTTTGTTTAATTTTTCTTCATATGTCTTTCGTGTCTCGTTTTATATTTCTTCCATAATAACTCTTACCAATTTCGCCAAAAGATCATTGAGTGAAATCCAACCCGGTTACTGAACTATTGCGTACAAAACCCAATTTTTTTTTTTGAGATCTGTAAAATAGCTGGCTGGCACGCATGATATATAGCTAGCTTCTTGTGTTAATGTACTGTGGGACATTTATCGGTGCCTGACCCCAAAGGGGGTGCTTCTCACTATCTCACATTCATAAATATGAAAGCGCTATAGCCTTCTCTTGTCACACAAAATGGGCATTGCCCTAAGTAGAAGTAAATTCACAACCAACTCTTGTATCCAGGTTTCAATTTAGAAGACTAGACAGGGGTTGAATTAAAGGAACTATACTTGTAAAAAGTGGCGTTGTTTAAACTGAAATGTCGCTTCTGCTTAAATTGAACATAGTTTTGATAAATTTCAACTATTCTAAATCAATATGTGTTTAGAAAATAAAACATTCACGCGTTTTTGTGAATCCATTCTTGTAAAAAGTGGCGTAGTTGAAACTGAAATGTCGCTTTTGCTTAAATTGGACACGCTTTTTATTATTTTAAACAACTAAATCAATGTGTATTCACAAAATATAACATTCAGATGTTTTTGTGACTCCTCTTTTTCCGTTCATGATTTTGCTTTTTCTGTCGGATTTTCGATGAAAGGCCAGATGGTCTCCTAATTCGCTATGGAGTTCTAACTTCTGCAGGAAAAGTACACTTTACATATATTTTTTTTCTTATTTGTAATTAGCTTGTGTTCTTTTTAACTTTATATTTTCTTTTTAACGGTGTATAAAGCTGATGCTAGTTCAAACCCTTCAAATTATTTTTCATTAATATTAAATAGCAATGAAGGCTGTGTGAGTTTTGTTCCCAGAAAACCTGTCCATTTGTCCTATTTGCTATGTCTCACCTGTCATACCAGCATTGTTACTTTTTTTGTAGCAAAATAACAGTTGCAACTACAATTCCATTAATTGCACCATGTCTTATTTATATCGGGAGCTGAAGTCATTCGATTGGAATGACGTATCTTCAACAGCTGACTCATAACTAGCAGCACGATCTTTGAATTCCAATTTTTCTTTGGTTATTTTTAAAGGAAAACAAATGGGACACCCCGTGACTTCGTCCGTTTCGAGTTATTCAAAAGAAACCTCATCGTCCCGTTGCATCCATAGGGGATGGAATTTCGGAATATCCTTTCTCCCTTATCCGTGTACCTTCACATCAAAAGGAACCTACCCTCTAAATTTTTTTATGACTTAAAGGTTCAGGTTATAACTTGGTTGTCACTCATTCAGTCAGTGTGTCAGGCAACGATTTTATATATTCTGGTGATTACATCAGAACTGGTCGATTTCATCTGGGACGATCACATATAGTGGTGGTGACATACCGGTTTAAGTTTAGCCAGTATAACATCATAAAAAAGTTCATTGCCATAAAAATTACAAATAGAGTATCGAACACATTCTAGTAAGCTATTCGTACGTTACTTTTCACCTACAATATGAATTACATCATCTGTGACAGTTTTGATTTAACCTAGTTTCTTATTACAAATGCAGAAAAAATACTTACATTGTAACACTGATATTAAAAAACACTTTTCTAAATGAATGTATTTGCATTCGATTCCATACTAATATTTTTAGGGTCGAGCAGAAGAACGAGCGTTCTAAATTTTACTGTGCTGCATTGTACACTCATAAATAATGATCGTGTGACAGGCAACCCTTAATAAAGCAAATAACACAATGTTGTAGACAAACTGCTGTAACCTTGAGCTTCAAAGGTCAGGTCTGATGCGATGCTTTAATACTGCTCAAACAACACTACCACTCTATACCACAGAACAAACAGTAGTTAATATTTTACGATTTCCGGCTGTTTTTATGGCACAACGTAGATTGTGATTTTTGCGTCTCGGTCGTGCGTGTGTTATCCATACTACGCGATGTGCCAACACAACCAGCCGAGGAGTGTAGAACTGTATTAGGCCAATATGGCGGCTATAAGCCAACATTTGCTCTGGTTCTCGGACTCAAACAAGTGTGTTTAGAGAACTTAACAATGTTAGCATTTGTGGTTCCATTTTCTCGGTCATTCACCGAGGGTTGTGATTAACATTTGAATGTCAATAAACTTTAATTGAAGGTCAGGTTTCAGTGTGAACGGACACTATTTTTATACATCTTTACCATACACATTACTTTCCTTTTGCGGTGGAAGCCTTAGGCCCGTAGGGTACTGATGCGTGGCTCCTTTTCAGGGAAATCTTGAAGTGATGGACGCAACCAATCATCTAAGGGCTGGTGCTTATCTCGCGCCTTGGTCAGAAAATTATCATTGCTTTTTTTATACATCTAATGTGGCATACATCCTACCTGTTTGTAAGCAGTTACCGTAACGCTTGCGACACCAGGGGTGTCCTCGCGCGTTGCTAACCCTGAGAAATAACGGGTGAAGTCTCATGTGCCTCTAATTTCACCGGTGCCTATACATAACCCTTCAAACCAGAACATATTTTTAACTGAAATTTGGGCTCTTTCTAACATTTGTTTTCTTATTTTCAGGTGTTGCTTCTTACATAATTCTGAACACCGCCTAAGCAGATCCATTAAGGTAAGCCATTTCCTTAATCTTATCCATCTTATGTCTTCAGCTGAACTTATTACCATCTCATTATTAGAACGTTACGTTATACATCTGCTTTTATGCTCGTTACGTATCTTGTGGGATTTCTAATTATGCTGTTGTTTCCCTTTCTTCGTAACGAATGAGTTTCGTTAGTTATGTTTTCGTGATGCTATGTGGTCTTTCAACACACACGAAAAAGGGGATGACTATATGTCGCATACGGTGGATGCCAAGTGTTGAAATTTTCTAATTCTTGTAATTTCCTATATCCGTCGAATATTTGCAGTTTACAGTCTCTTGGACGGTAGCCAGATATTTAATTTGATACTGTGATATGGTTATAGTGGACTTCCTCTATAGCGTTTCTTCCATAAATATCTGATTGATGCACATAGCGCTCTTTTATTTTAAGTAGATAATGAATGGTGCTTCGGACTCGTTCCACCCGAAAAAAACAAAATCATTGAATCCTACTTACTTACTATAAACGCGAAAGTTTGTGAGGATGGATATTTGTTACTCTTTCACGCAAAAACTACTGAACTGATATTTTGATAAAACTTTACAGTAATATAGCTTATAAATCAGATTAACACATAGGCTACTTTTTATCCGGGTACCACGCAGGTGAAGCCGTGGACAGAGGCTAGTTTTGAAATAAAAATGCTGACAAAACAAGAAGTGAGCCATAATAGTTATTATTTGTAAACTAAACTTTGGGTAAAAGGTAAATGATAATAATAAAAGATAAGCTTCGTATTTAAACAAGGCGTGTTGGCCCAGTACCATTCAGTTTTGGAATTCAAGAGTTCAAATTCGGTCGTGTATCAATAAGTTTTTGATGACTTGCTCTAAATCGTGAAGAAAAACATCGTGAGGAAACCAGCCTGCCTTATCAACCTAGAAACTTTAATTCCTTAATATTCGAAAGCATAAGACATCGGTTAGTGTTAAATAAGCGATGATCGGCTTGCAGACGTCACCAGAATGCTAACGGGGGCATGTGCCAAATATAATTTTGAGGCGTGCCTCTACCTTGTACGTGGCGTGCCATCATCTCAAGCCTATTCGTAATACCATCACTTTTACTCAAACCTAATCTTATTTCACGGCCACGTCTCAGATGAAAGCAATTAATGTCCGAAGCCTCATATCCGTGCATAATGGTAGTTACGCTTTCAACAATGCTCGCTTCGTCAGTAGCCATGACTACCGAGTCATGTCTTGAGCAACATTACATTGAAATAATTAGACATGTTTTATTTTAGAAAGTACTGTTTAACCTAATATACCACTGTTATGTGTTGTGAATTTTGTGTGTGAGCCTTTTTAATTTTGGCTGTCACAATTGAGTTCATTGCGCTTTTTATTAGCTTTGTCTATTCCAGCTTTTACTTTAATCACTTGCAGAAGCATATTTATATTTGTCTTTCGAATATTGTCTAGTTCTATTCGAAAACCAGTGATAGCGATGACTGCTCAACTCGCCTGTCTAAGCAGCTTATCTCTGCGAGAATCTAACAAGACAAGTGTCGACAGTATAGCCCTATCTGATTCTGACAAGATACTTAGATTGATATGAAACGTCTGTCGATTCAATTACCTACATGGAATAGAGATGAGCCCCAAACCCCTTCATTTTAGTATCGTCCGTGTAGAACCAAAATCATGATTGAGATTTAAAAAGATTTTGACTTTTCTGTACGGTCATTTTCACCAACGCTATGCTCTTTTTCTGTTTAATTGCCTTGATGATTTCCATTGCTTTCAAAATTTTGTCGTTCTTTTTCTCTCTACAAATCAATGACTAAAAGTCAGTCACGCTTGTGAGCAAACCTTGCACATTGTCTCTGACAGGGTACACAACACACACATGTCAACGTGCAATCAGAACGGCTCCATCCCTTGCAGTTCGCAAAGTTGTGATCCAGTTACTGATATAATTCCACCTGAGTCACTTTCTTTGTGTCAGCAGCATGTCAAGTGAAACGAAGCGCGACAACACACCCAAACAACAATGGTTTACGGTTCAAAGGCACATTACGATTCAGAACACTCCTTAAAATGTAATTCGACCAATGAGACAGTACGAGTACTACAATTTGCAGTATACCTGAAATCAATTCCAAGAAGTGAACTGATTATAATAAAAATTAAGAATGGGCTAACTTCAGTTCCTGGCTGAGATTGTAAGGTGACGACTGAGATGAGTTTTGTCAGACGGTAGATTGTTAGGGTGATTACGGCTTAAATCATGGACCGTGACAGTCACAATTCCCCGTATATCACAATGATGACAAGACATCTACACTCATGAATACAGAACAAGCAACACAGGAAAGGATCACAGCACAAAGAACCTCATTACCTAAATGGGTATTTGTTCTTAGACATTCCTTTGTTCGGTTGAAAACTTTTTTCAAAAACTAGGACTATTGTCCTTTCGTGCCTTTTGAGATACGTTTTTTTTACTACCTACAATTTTCCATCAAATCCCCTTTTTTACGAAGACAAAATTGCTATTTCCACTCGGGGCTTCGCCACCCACGCCTCGGTTACTCAAAGCACTTTAGGTTGTATGGTTGGCAACTGCCGGGAATAATCTGGCAGATGAGGCGGAAAATCCTTGAAAACTAATGGGAACTGGGGAGTGCTAGTCTGACTGTCGTGAAACAAATATCTTTATGTGTCACTAATGGCACGCCCGCAAGTTTTACATGAATTTTTCACGGCATAGCCTCCTCTGCACGTGGCTGAGTTTTGGAAATACCTTACCTTACCTATACTCGTACAGATGAATGTAATTTTTATAAAAAATCCTCCTCCTACATGTTTCTACAATTTATTGACAGTTATTTTCACAATCAAAAGCTTTGCGAATGGAACTTATGAACACAAAATTAAATTAGCTGAAATAATGCCGTATTGGCAAATGATGGTAGTGCCCAACCCTAGCTAATGATCTCGAACCAAAATTGCAATTCAGTCGTGAATTCTGACGTTAAAAATGCTGATGCTGCAAAGAAGAAGTTATTTAAAATGTAGAATATTTAGTCAGTACTACTTACTTTCACGAATCTGAAGAGAGCTGTGAAAAGAGTTCTTACAGCTAGGTGTCTTTAAGTTAGTTTATACAACTTCTGACTATCACTTTCCAAGGAGACGGAAACATCGTGTTGTGTTAATTTCCTTCTTAATTAACACCTGTAGAGTCTATCTTGATTTATTGCATATGAGCTCCAAAGGATTGAAAGTACCTTCAACCTAAGTTACTCGTATTTCTAATTTCGGAGTCTGTGCCAATTAACTTGAGCTATTTGTCGCCTAGCTGTTGTCAAGTTTCAGTTATTATGTATATAACGGAAATTATTTCTATCTCCAACTTGTAATAACTCTTCCACATTATGATAAAGCAATTAAGAGCACGTTGCATTGCTTGAGACTTACATGTCTTATATACATATAAGTAGCTAATAAAATAAAATCCTTATGATTCGTCAAATTTTTTTGACTTCTGTAACTAGCGACAAGGAGTAGGAAGTTAAAAAATACCAATGTAAAAGGCGGAATTCGAACAGAATCCAATAATATCCATAATTTGCATTATAAATAGCCAGTTCATGTCTCGTACATAAACTCTTTTTTTGTAACTTATTCGTCCTTTCTTACCTACAATTTAATAATCTAGTTTGGTAGAATCTCATCTTTGAAGTTAAAAATTAATACCAAATATTAATGTTAAAATTTCAGGATTTGCCAAGCGTTGAGTATTTTTAATCAGGTAATTTACCAATCTAACTCCCTACCTTGAAACTATTGAGACAAGACAAAGCGTCAATCTAAGAGAAATGTGTTGTCATTGTCACCAAGGGCACGAAATTAAGTGAACCAAATTAATGCGAATGCTTGGTGACGACTGGCTGAATTTTATTTAACTGCCAATACCTTCGAGTACCCTTAGGCATTAGGCTATAGAATAGACTGATATCAAAATATAGTGTACTCTTCTGGCTACTTTTGCACTCACTTGAACGCACAAGTTTTTCCAGTAATCGGATCCGAAGTGTAGCACTTTAGGTAGGTAAAGTGTTTACTTAACCTTTTGACCTTGAAACTCTTGAGACACAGTGCCAGTCGACTAGCTACTAGAGAAATGTGCTGTCACCAAGGTCACAGAGTGAAGCGAACCGTATCATCGACTCTGGTGTCAGAATATATTCTTGACTAGCTTGAGGATATAGCTGGCACTCAGCAGCTAGACTTTTAAATCAAGTAGTGCTTTAAGTCTCATCAAGCTGATATGCAGAGTTTGATCTCGATCATTTCAGCTGAGTTGATATTGAAGTGTCTTGTTGGCAGCTAAATGACTACTAGATATCTGTTCTCAAATTATAAAGCGATCTTGGAAGATATTTTTCTAACGACTATTCAAAATGATTCTTGTGATTTCAAAGAATAAAATATTTACTATTCATAAAGGGTTTCTAGTCCAACTTCTGTCAGAAAAATCCACCTATAAAATGAATCTGAAAACTAGCTTTGATTTTAACACAGGCAAAAACAGAGACTCTAAATATACGATTGTTACAATAATTTAATTATGGCTTAGTCTTTGAGCTTCATTAACATCAGGGCAACATTTTTCATGTTTCCTTGATATAGTATCTAGCTTTGCTAAGCCAGGCAGTACTTGTAACTGTCAATCTATTTCTATGTAATTATCTGATTGTGTAATGTTTTTTAAAGGTCGAAAAGCAGGCTCCGTCACGCTGCCATCATGACCCTGCACTGGTGGATGCACTGGTTCTGGGTGACATCGCTGATATCCCTTCACGGTGAGTAAACAATCATTGACACTATATCAAACTGGTGAAAGTGTACCAGCATCGTATTATGTCAATTGACTTATCCAAGGGGCAACTTGTCAAAGGATGTCAATATATAAATGAAATAAAATATGCATATAGGGCCCCAGTGCCCGTCGCATCGCCCGCGCTTTTACTTCTTTGTATGATGTTAAATAGCCTATAACCTTCCGCGCATTCAAATAAAAGCAAACAAACTCTTCAGATTGATTATTAGTATAGATTATGTTTGTTAACCAAATTACAGCATCAACGTCCGGTATTGATAAATGATTAAGTTAAGTGGCCAACTCACGATCCAGCCTAAACCTATCGATAATGTTAGAAACCAATGTTTTTTACTTTTTTTTTACTAACCTTCCATATCCCGCTACTAGATTACGAGTATAGTATTAAAATATATGTCATTAGGTCCACAATCTCCGCCATTTCTTTTGATCTGTCTCTACCCTAAGCCGTCTCCCACCATTGCGTCTCAAAAGTCCTGCTTGTATTTCCCTGTTATTAGCTATTTGTAAACAGGTAAACAAACCTACCTACTTGTGGTTAGATATTTCTATTTGCAGCTCATAATTAATTTACTTCTATCATTCTGTTACGAGAATGTAATTGAAATTATCTTGGTTATTATTATTCTCTGATTTATTATTGCAAAAACGGTATAAGGTACTTTTGCAAAAAAAAATCTAACAAATGTACCATCAGTTAGTGTTCCAATAAGTGGAGATGGGCTTACATGGCTTTGCAAAAAAATCTAAGAAGTGCCATCAGTGTTCCAATAAGTTTCGATGGGCTTGAAACCTGACACGTGGAATGTCATGTGCCAAATATCATGTTTGGACGTGGCTCTACTTCATAAGAAATACAATCATGAGCGTGTATGTATGTGCACTAAATTCATTCACCGCACTGGTGCTTTGACCATAGGTCACTATGCTCTTTTCAGGGCCACTAATATCTCATTCTGGTCAGATCACTACCTAAAGCAGGATAACAGTACATAATTATGACATTTTCGCTTCGACAACAACCTAGATCTTTTAACAGAGTTCTCAATTCGTCTGTATGTTTTTTTGTGTATATGTTACGCGAAATCCTCGCCAATTGTGAACCTATTTTAAATATTTGTTTTAATGGGTAGGGTAAGGTATACTTTAAAGGTGGTCCAATATAAGTTTTATGAAAAAGAAAAACACTCCTAAGAGTGAAAAAATGGGTGATGAAATTGCTTATTGGGCTTTTTATCAGTTTCCCGTAATATGAAGTCGGTTTTTTTACACTTAATATCTAATAAATTATTTCGTAATTTATTTAATTTGGTCAGAATTATACAAAGTCTATATCAAATACCTTATGCGCTATAATAATCTTTGTCTCATTCAAAAAGCTTAATCGTTGCTTAAGCACTATAATTTATATAAAGCTCGTATTCGCATATTTCTCAGTTATGAACGCCCGCTGTTATTTATGAATCATTCCACAAAGCACCTTAATGTCCTCAAGTTTTGAAACTCCCCGTTATAGTAATAAAAGGGAAAGGAGTTTTGTAGGTTTCCGAGTTATTACGAGAAAATGTTCAGGAAATTAATCTAAACTTCTCAAATCGTTTGTCCTGACTGACTGATTTATCAACGCCCAGCCAAAACTACTACGACTTCAGCCAAAACTTGACGAACTCTGGTAAAAAACCTATAGAAGAATTCGTAATTGAGTAGGTATAATGACAAAGGACGCGGCTCTCTCCACGCGTGCAAAACCGCTGGCAACAACTAGTTTATTCATATGAAAACAGAGCTACTTTCATGATGAGTGGTGCCCACAGTGTTCAAAGATGCAAATATAATTTTTTGTTCGATAACAGAAACGCGACATTTTAATTATCACCTGTTTAAGAAACTAATTATGCACTCACAACTATTTATTCACGTTCGCAAGCTCAATTATCACATAACTGTCAGTTGTATGTTTCACAAATTGCATGTCGTATGTATGTGTCATGTACGGTGTGCACATTAGCGCCATTAGATCTCGTAATTATCGAACTTATGAAGGCTAAGTGCTATCAGCATTTACACCCAGGTTAGTTCATACTGTACCTTATTTTATTTTTATTTTTAGTATACAATTTTATTTGTTTACAGACCGTAACTTCTTAAGCTACTATTATTTTGTTTAATTTGTCTCAACAGTCCCACTACTATCCGTATTATGTACAAGCATACTTAGATGTCTCTAGTTTGTTTTTGTGGGAGAGTCCGTAGCGATTCCCTGTGCCATGCAGGCTATAAAGTCATAGTGTGGGGAACAGAGCATAACCTATGGTACTGTTTTATTAGAATTATGCTATTTATTACTTACCTACTTAGCGATACCACAATTTATCTGCTTGAGATAGCAATAAACATTTAATTTCACTCTAGCAAAATGGCTTAGGGCACGGAATTAGCGTACTCACTTTCCATAATGAAGGTTACAGGAAAGAAGGTGGATAGAGATTGCTCACCTTATCGGTTGTTCAGCCTCCTTCGCATATTCCTCCTGAATACTCTATTCAGGGAGGTTTATATCCAGCAGTGGATTTTGCGATGATGATGATGCGATGATGATGATACAATAACATTCTAAAGCTACCTGTTTTCGATTGGGTCTTACATATAACTCTCAGAAACCAACAAATTACACCAAATTTGTGTATCATCGTCATGTACAGCCCGTCTTCACCTACTGCTGGGTATACGCCTTCTGCAGTTTGTGCTATCCACAATGATCCTGCGCTAGTCTTAAGCATCCACGGCCTGCGAAGATTATGTCGTCTGCCCATTTCGATCCACGGCCCTCGGCATTATGTCGTCTGCCCATCTCGCTGCTGGACGTCCAGCGTTTCTATAACCACTCCTCGGCCACTATTCAGTCGTTGTCCTGCTCCACCTGTCATCACCCGTCTTGCGAACTTGATACTACGCCATAATTGAACCTCCGTGTCTTCGGTTCAATCGTGTGTGCAAAATATGCAAATGTGATATCTCTCGATCATGCCTCCGTGCTTTACTTGAACGGTTTAACATATTGCAGAAAGGTGAATCTGTGTTGTAAGCGTCGTGGGATTTAGTATCTTGTGGCGATCTATCTGTAGCATTGTTTTAAAACATGTACCTACCTACGTATAATGATTGTGAATCTAGCATTGTTTCGCGTTTACGTTCTCGAATACTTCCAGGCACATAGAATAATGTCTTAAGGCCGTGATACACATACTTGAACAGACGCATGTGACCTGCCTGTTAAAGACCACTAAAAAGAGAATATGTGTAACTGCTATACTCGTTACTGAATGCATAATAGTACTAGCATAATGAGAGGAAATACATTCCTTACTAGCATACTAGCAGAACCTCGTTACACATGTCTTGCTAGCAGCTCGCGCTAGCTAGCATCTGGTACGCTTTTATGCAAGCTATAGGCATATTTGTGAAAGGCTTTATACCGCGTGCCCATGCATGTCCGCTTAAGCAGGAAGTATTTTGTTAATACTTTAGTAAACAATGAAACAGACTTAATTGCTTGCACGTGGCGTCTTGGTACATTCCTTCCGGGCAATAAGGCTGACTCGTGCAAGAAGTTTGTGTGTTCATGCACTACATAATACCTTCTTCGGGTCGTTTTCTTTGTTTTTCACAAGCAACATGGAGCAATGAACACTTGCTTATCTCAAAGGACATCCCGAGACCGTTGGTATGCTAATTTTAACAGAACACAGTTACAGCCTTCCAAACTGCCGCACATAACCATGTTAATATAGGTAAATCTTGACTCACGTTTGTATGAACTTGAGATAGATAGTTTTTCTATACTACTATTATAAACGCGAAAGAAATAATAATAAATAATGCTGGACAATCCACACAGCATCATCTAGCCCCAAGCTAAGCAGAGCTTGTGTTATGGGTACTAGATGACTGATATACTTAATACAATACATTACATAGATAGATATTTTTTTTATTATACATAGAAAATACCCAGAACACCCGGAACAAATATTTGCAGATCGTACAAATATTTGTCCGCCTGCTACAACCTCCTGTGTAGCAGGCGAACCTTCGCCCACCGCGCCACATCGGTCGTCAAAAGTTGTGATGTGTCTCCGCTGAACTATAAAGTTACCCGTTTCAAATAATTTAAAAAGTTTCCTTGACAGGCAACATGCCCCAGACGTTGCAGATGTCATAGGTGACCTGGCCTAGAATAAATCAGATATTTTATATTAACAGATTCCAGTGGAACTTTGCCAAATTTCAAAGTCTGTTTTAAAAGATCAAGTTCATGTCTCCTATCACAATTCAGGAAGTTAAACTTTAAAACTCTGGGTTTTAATTTAAACCAAGACTTATTTTGGTTCACATTTTCCTCCCAGAACCACTAGTTTGCGTTTATTTTATTTTTAGGTACGATGTAAACAGTTCTTAAGAATGGCACGAAATAAGACGAATATTTATATATCCAGCGTGTCATCTCACATTTCCGTTATATTTTCAATTTTTAACCACCATCCTTTTTTTCTAGACGTTCCGAAACGTCAACAACCAAATCAGTGTTCTCACTATAAAAATATGAATCTAACATTTGAATTAATTACAAAGATTGATTATTGAACATTGACAAAAGGTAATCATTAAATTTGTGGCTAATTTATATTCATCTACATGAAAGTTTCCAATAATCCAATAACTATGGTGTGTTGGTGTATGGCGTGGTGGTTGTGGCACTTGAGGTCTAACCATGATCATTATAGCGATTCAGTTCAGGCAAAGATGTCACTTTCTGCTTTACGATTCAGGACGCTATGGCGTAGCTAAAGCTTTGTCATTCGCAAAGCGGGATTTAACGGCGGCAGTACCTACTTTTCCGCACTTACTGGTCAATTTGTTGCAAATGTTGAAGTAAACTTGTGGGGCTCCTGCCACCTCTGTTATCGGTTCGTGCAGATGCCTCTGCAGGAGTCGATTGAAAAGAAACTATTTATATTTTGCTCAACGTGGACATATTTCTTTTCAGTATTTTTTCCAGAAGCGAATGCACAGAGTATATATACACAGAGCTAGCACAGATAATATATTATTTATTAAACTAATGTGGATTGAGTTTTTCACAAAACTACTTTTTGCCTGAGCAAAACTGCGGTAACTTTCAAGACCACATAACTTTCGAGTTACATTTTCATAATCGATACCAAGCATACTGCAGTGTCTTTGAAAACACTTTAAAGTGATATAGTAATTTTTGTCGTAGACTACGTTAACCTTGACATATTAATATAAAAGGCACACGCGTTAGGTGCTGCGTATTACATGAGTCAGCTACACTCGGGCACAAATATTATAATACTATTAACTCGGGTTACCATAAAACATGCTTTAGACGGATCAAAACAAGATGTGTTATGTTTACCTTTACCTTTTTGGGCGAAAAAAATGTTTTTTTCGTCGTTTTTGCGGGCGTCTACTGAACACTGCGCAATTTCGTCACAGACTTAACGTGTTAACAAGTAGTAATAAGTTATCTGTTATAGTATAATAATAATTGTGTATGTTAGTCTCTATGTCGTGGGCCCATTGCCATCATTTTAAATGTTTTTCATGTTGTTGCCTGAAATAAATGTTTACTAATATTATTTAAGGCATTGTCTTTTTTATTCAATCGAAAAAGAATATAATTTTGACTTCCGTATTTTGAACTTGTGTAGTAACAAATTATATTTTGATACTATCAGTCTATTTTGATCGATCGTCTGATAAGCTGGAGCGAATGAAACTGTATACCTCTATATTAATGAGTTAGGTTTTTTGCGCAAAGCTGATATTTGCTGTTGTTTCAATAATCTTGTAATAGAAAATAAAGAAATTATTTATATACTACTTTTGACTTCTTAAAGTTAGACTTTCAAATAATTCTGATCGAATTGACATCTTGGTACTCCACGTGGTAACCCTTCACCTGATTAATATGAAGGGTTTCGCGTCTCCCTACAGGAGCTACCTATTCTATAGAAATACGAGGGCTTTGAGAAGGGTTTAGGGACAAGTTTGAAGAGGGATGATCCAAGGAAGATATCGGTATGGTAACAACCGGAGGTATTGAGTCACAAAGCCCTATTAATTGAAAAGTTGGTTAGGAGAAATAACTCTAAAAAATGCATTAAGCATACACCAGAATTAAAAAATCACTATGTATAGAAGATCTTATAGACTAGCCCTCTGTTTCAAAATCACTTGCTAACTTTAACAGCATGCTAAAAGTTGACAGCCTCTATCCTTTGTTTAGTGTTAGAAAAGGACAGGGCTAGATTAAGCGACTTGCTAGTTAGCAAGTGATTATGAAACAGAGGGTAAGTCGCGGTGATACAGTGGGCGGCCTTATCATCACTTCACTTCTTGATTATGGCTTTATTTCACAGATAATATATCACCAGAGACCAGATGTCATTCTGTAAAACTCCAAATAGGTTGTATACTAGATATCTTGAAGAGGTTTTAAGCTTTACGCGTCACATTATAACCTCTAGGACGTTTATTTGCTTAATTCAAGCGTCATCAGCATCACAACTTGCATGGTTTCCTAGAAAGTTCTATTTCGGTGCAGTCGGCGTAACTGTAATCTCATTAGCTATTTAGATCAGCCGGTACTTTTAACTTGATTAGAATCTAGGACACCTTTGAATAGCCTCGATGTGACCTATTTTTAAATAAATTATTTTGCTGCTTTTGCGTTTCTTCCAAAGTTTTTTCTTTTTAGTGATAATAAAGTTTTATATTTTAAAACTTCCGATCCGTACACTTAATACTAGAGAGCAGATTAAATTAATTTACCTACTAGGTACTATACGACAGCACAGTCCGCACACTTTTGTTCTCTGCTTTCAAATTGAGTGTCATAATCGATCGAGAGAGCTAACGTTTAACTGTTTGGTATGATTCAAAAATATTTCTGTTTTTTAAATAATAAGGGACAGAGAGCGTGTTATGGAGTGTCCCTTCTTTTTATAAGTTACTAGCTTCTGCCCACGGCTTCGACCGCGTGGTAAAAAGATAAAAAGTAGCCTTTGTGTCATTCTGATATATAAGCTATATTACTGTAAAGTTTCATCAAAATCCGTTCCGTAGTTTTTTGCGTGAAGAGTAACAAACATCCATCCTCACAAACTTTCACGTTTATAATATTAGTAGGATATTACATTTTCTTTGTCATGACCCTTTTTCATCGGGGAATTAGGTAGGTATATTTCAATAGGTTTTCTATGTTTCTGTCGGGTTCATCTTTGGTTATACAATTTTTCCTTTTACATAATATCCAATCTTACTTATTGTGCGCTGGAATGATATTATTATATTGTTTCCCCTCGGGTTCTACAGGAAAATTAAATATTTGAACCAAATACAAATATGAACTGAGGCAGAAGGGATACTACATAATTATAGGATACTTATAAAGGATAACGGTATGGAATTATATATTTGAAACCAAATACAAATATGAACTGGGACAGAAATAATACTACATATACAAAGGAGACCTACCTATGAAGGATAACGGTATAAATTTGAAATTTTGCGGTAGTTACTTGTTGAAACCATATGTAGTGCTGGTGCTATAGAACATCACAAAACACTGAAGAACTTATGCCTATAGTTTGTTGATTATTTTAAAGCAAATGCATACCATTAATTAGCAAAAAAAAAAACGGAAACCTTAGATGCATAGGGCATTGATGCGTGGCTCCTTTTCAGGGAAATTTCAAAGGGGCTGATGGACGATACCAATGACCAAAGGGCTGGCTATCACCTCGGTCACAAAATAAGCCATTAGCCTTGCTATTCAACTAGGTAATGTCGGCTCAGAGACTTAGTACTACCTCTAGAAAGCTGTAATTTTTCATGGGTATACATATCAATCACGCCGACAAAGTGGTTAAATAAAAGTGATGTAAACATTTTTTTTAGGATCTACTAGTAACCTCCCTCACACGTAAAGTAGGGATCATTTTTTTTTCTCGTCTATGTCATAGTGTAGGGTGACTATTGATAGGTCTTTGAAAAATATTGTGGGTGTGTGAAAACCATTTTTCGATTCAGGGATCCGTTTGCAAAATTTTAAGCTTTAGATGCCGCCAACTCACAGCAGTAGTATATACATATAGCAAAGTTAATAGGAAAACTATCACAGCTAAGCAGGCTTTACAAGATAATGAATTATAGTTGACCAACTTAAAAAATTCAATAGCAGAAGTAAAAGGATGATTTTGTACAAATTCCATTGAAAATTACTTAGATGATGTTATAGTATAAAACAGGTAAATGTATGTTTATGGGCAACTACGGAACCCTACAATGCGCGTGTCCCTTTTTTACGATAATAGCAGTTGTGAGACATATAAACAAGATTGAAGCTTGATGGAAAGCGAATTCAGTATTGAATTACCTACTGTGTTGTTTCCAGTCGCTGAGGCTAAGAGGGTTACCGCCTAACTCTATCACGTTGGGGGAAACTGATGGAAAACCGTCGAAATACGAGCAAGAACATGCCTCTAGAAGTAACAATATACAAATATACACGCTTTTTACGCCCTTACAAGGGCTCATGTATCTATCTGCTTATTTTATTACAAGACCTATTTAAACTATGTTTATACTAGCTTCTGCCCACGGCTTCGCCCGCGTATTACCCGGATAAAAAGTAGCCTATGTGTTATTCTGATGTCTAGGCTATATTACTGTAGTTTCATCAAAATCCGTTCAGTAGTTTTTGCGTGAAAGAGTAACAAACATCCATTCTCACAAACTTTCATGATTAAAATAGGATTAAGATAAGTTTCTGGTCTGGATGTACAATACAGAGAATCATAATGTAAGGACTATGTATGTGGCTGTTGAGTGTTTATTATTATGATATACTTTGGTAAATAATATACCAGAATAATAAAAAAATAATGCTGGACATTTTCACACAGTATCATGTAGCTCCAAACTAAGCAGGGCTTGTGTTATGGAAACTGCTTGACTTATATACTACTTATATACATAATACATACATATTAGGTATACATAGAAAACGCCCAAACCGGAGACAAATGTTTGTACCTGTTTTTCAAATTGTGACCTAACTGTAAACTGACGTAACCAAGTGTTCTCTAGGTCCCTATGAAATAAATGAATACTGAATTTATCTCGCGGCGGGAATCGAACCCGCAACCTTCTGCGTCTCAGGCGGGCCTTTGCCCACTGCGCCACAGAGGTCGTCAATAATACCTATACTATTGTTCAAAATAACAAATAATATTTCGTGATGTAGGTATGTTTATTTTTACATGTGCAGTATATTCCTTAAAAAGATTTGCTTCCTTCCTTTTTAAAACACGCGATGGATTGCGTGCATTCAATGAATCGTGTCTATATTTTGTATTCGTTATAAAATTTGTGTTTAATATCACATCATAGTTCTTTATTTATGAAGTTCATCCATTTAAAAGAACCATTTCCGGGCTTGGGCTTCCTTACCAGTGGGGCTGCTTTTCTCTAATTCATCGAATTGCGTATTTTGGAAAATAAGTAATGTTCTTCCTAAGAGAATGTGACAGCAAAGTGTAGTTTTCTTTCTCTGATTAATAACCTAGTTACGTCGTTCTTCGCCATTTCACTATTTAGATGGGTGGCCAGTGGAAGCACTTTCATACATTGGTGGCCATGTTGAGTTGACGCTACAGATCGCCGTGACAGAGCTCTTTGGGCGGCCTAAATCTCCGACGCCAAAGTTGACCACACATTGACTGATGTTAATTTTAAAATAATCCCTAGTAGCATTCTCTAATAAAATATAACTCACAAAATGACATGCCGTCTAGACATGAGCTGACCATGAAGGTAGTAGAAAACATGCTGCAAATGCTTAGAGAATGTTAATATAAGCCTTTTTTACTTTTATGCAAATCTCATAATGGTTACATAGAACTAACTATCAAGTATCGTATCGATTGTATTTGTTTAGCAACTCGGTAACACCCACACACGAGTGCATTGCCAATATTGTAGGGTGCTTCATGAATTTCAATCAATACAACCGTTTTATACAATGTTCAGATCGTTCCGTATGCAGATTGACTTTTAAATTGGTGTTTACTTGTTAATGTTTCATACATCCTACTATATTATGCGAAAGTTAGTATGTTACTCAATCAATGAGCGAATAGCCTGCCACAGTTTGTAACCCGAAATAGCATTTTTACGCCTATCAATTTTTATCCCGGAACGCCATTCATGTAGAATGGCATTCCTAAGTTTGTTCTATCTGCTATCTCTGCACATCTTTTAGGATGAGAAAAATCTTCTTCCTCCGACTTTTAACCCACTTGGATTCTATGTTATATATAGCTGTCGTCATTACCACTACCTGAAGCTATGGTAGCGGGTCGTTACATTCGTATAGATTACGCCGTGTATGTGTTATGTGTGTACAATTTCAGACGATACCAATGAAAGCCATTGTTGTTCGTTCTACTGTAAATTACAATTGTTACCTAAATTGAAAGTCAACAATGATAAATTTATACAGTTGATAAGAGTTGTTAAAACAGAGTAAAACTCATTGTTTCTGCAATATAATTTAGGGTTTCCTCGCGTTCAGATGACAAATTGGTGTATTTGTCTTGTCCATTCTCTAAGAAATGTTGTGTGTAGGTAATAAAAGGTAGTCCTCTCTTTGTTCACATACTCATAGATATTTATTTTCATGTGGAATTCCTATGAATACTTGGATTCGTTTTACAGTTTGATTGAAGCTATAATAGGGTAGTTCTTCGTAGTTTCTAGTATTTCTATAAAATTACAAGCAGTCATCTTACTCAAAATATTAACCTTTTGTTCCTCCTATTTCAGCGAGCATCGGAACCGCAGCGCCTCAGTCAGAGGAAACAGAGCACATCACAACTGAGACACAGCCCGAAACACCGAGACTTGAACGTCAAAGTCGAGCCATGTACTACGGCAAAACCCCTGTCATCACCACGCCTTTACCTCTTAACATCACTGAGAATCATACAGAAAACATTGAACCAATTAAAACAGATAATACTAATATATCCATAGCTAATACACCTGCTGATAATATTACAGACATAGTACATCCATCGATAATATGGACAGTAGTTAACACAACTGAAGACATAAACGTAACCAAAGTAAATGAAACAGAAGCAGCGAACGTAACAGAAACGCATAACGCTACGTTTGCGCCTAAAAAGCGTAACCTGACTCGACCTGACGTCGTAAAAGACGATATTAATATCGATGGAGCAGCGGAGAGTCGAATAGTGACCGAAAAGCCACTCTCTTTGGAAACTACATTCCTTCAGACGCGGATACCTCCAAACATAGAGTCTTCTAGAAGAGTCATAGATCAGAACGAAGGGATGGATACGGGAGCGATTGCCGGTATATCCTTCGCTGCGTTAGTTTTGGTGGCGTTAGCCGGGAGTACGGCCTTCGTGCTTTATCGACGAAGATACCTGAATAAGCCGCAGACATTGAACGATAAGTGCTCCAATCCGGATTCCAGTGGGTACTTGGATGACAGCACTGTCAGGGTAAGTATTGTACGTATTGTTTTTTAAAATTTTCACGCACAATCCAAACTTAACACTTCACAATGTATTTTTATCGCCTTATATAATTTTCTAAGAGCCAGCATTAATCATTATTTTTCTTACCTAGCATTCTCAGCCAATGTTCACTATGCACCATAGAATGAGTCCATAGAATTCCATTCCTCTGGAATTTTTCATCCAATCTGGCCGTAGTAACTTCCAAAATTGCCACAGGAAACGGAACCAATTTTGAATTTGTTCTACATTAGCCATTGTCCAAAAGTTCTGTAACTTGCAAATTTCTTGGTATTTCTTGGCATTTCTTCACCTAAGCTGTCCCATGACATAATAAACCTATCCCACTGGCTGTCTATCCCTGTACTTATACGTCTTGCAAAGATGATTTCATTTCTGTCTTTTATGTTCCTCGTTTGGCCCGACTTATATCTCATTGTCTTTTAAACCCCGTCTAAAAATAAAGGGACACCAAAATAATTCAAATTCTATAAATTTAAATTCTTGTCCGTCTGTGACATCGTGGCTCCTAAACGGACAATCCATTTTAATATTTCAAAGCTGGTTTTAATCTGATGTTAAAGGCCAAATGGACTCTGACTTAGCCTAACTCGATTCATGTCGTAAGATACGGATTCGAGTCTCGCTGAATCAGAATGTATAGGACACACGATAATATATATATTTAGTGGTTTATTCGGGATGGTTTTCAAGTAGGTTTTATTTCAACACGTGACGTGTAAGAGGCGCTGCAATGGATGATGGAATATTAAACGGCCTACATAACCTAATGCAATTTTAATAATTGTTTTGTGTGACTTCAAGTAAGGTTCTTAAAAGAGTATTATAGTTACAAAACACTAGGGACGCTGAAAAGCAAAGTAGGGTGCTTGCATCCTACTTTTGTCCCTTAGGTCTAGTAAAAATAGTAAAATTCTAAAAATCTACTAGTCATTTAGTAAAAATTAACATTTTAAATGGGAAACGTGATTTGGTCTTTCTTTCCAGGATAACTCTGAGGAGATGTACAGCCTGGACAACGACAGTTTCCTGAACTCGCTAGAGGCGATGACCATCCAGAACTATTGGACCGACACCGTAAAACATACCAAGTTATAAGTAGCATGTGGCTGCAGCGGGAGTTATGATAATGACTCCGCTGTGCCGTTTGCGGAGCTTTTTAGCTGAGTGAAAATAAAGACTTGAAAATGTAACGGAATTCTTTTACAGACCATTATTGTGACTTTGTGGATTAGTTTCGTGATTATACTTGAATTCGATTGATACGAAGAACTTAACAATGTTAGATTGTTTAGATGACTGTGTGTATCTTTATAAATAGTGATTGACAAAATACTTTTTTCTGATTTTAATGTGATAGTTGATCTTAGTATAGATATGACCTGTGAATGATATCTTTGTATTGATAAGACTTTTAGTACTTACTTTTCATGACACTACCGTGAACTAGATAATGTTATGCTGGATACAAATGTTGGGCATCTTAAATAGTTCGTACTTATTCTGTGAAATAAGTTCGACTATTTAGAAAGAGCCACACTTTATCTACTGAATAGTTCATGAAATTTATTGGTTTTTTAAGATTATAAAATATGATAAATTTATAATAACGGCACTGGCGCCCCAAAACTTATAATATTTTAAATTTTACTATGTAGTGGGTGCTTACCTATTCATTGTACTTACGTATTTATGTACTACTTATCGTACCTAGATTATAAATGCGAGGATGTTATGGATGCTAACAAACGGCTAAAACAATTTGGATGAAATTTGGAACCGGTATAGATAAGTGATCAAGAAAACACAAGTATTTTATCCGGGCAATCAGCCGTGGGCAGAGGCTAGTGGGACATAAATATAATTATGTTCAAAACGTGCTTCGCTCATCTTGTTTAAATAGACTGTGTATTTCATGTTGTTACTATTTAAACTAAAAACATGACACATATGTTTTATCCTGGTGATAATTATATTTTTATTAAATATATGTCCTTATATTTAGCACTGTGTTTTGAATAGACACTACCAATATATGTAGGTAAATATTGTAATCCATGTTGTACTTTGTATGTAGTATTATATTAAATAGTTTTGATATATATATCGTAATAATTCACATAAGCGTATAGCAACCTAATATTTTATTCTGCTGGATATAACCACTATCCTTTTGGCCACTAGGCCTTGTAACATTGCAGTTTAGTGTATTTTATGTCAATGAATACATTATTGTTATGATTGCTTGTGGGTGTTTAAAACTCCATTTCATAAAATTTATATATAATTTTCAGTAGTAATCCAAAATATAATTCCCTCTATGATAGTCAGCAAGAAAATCGTAAAGAAAAATACAAATAAAAAGAAATAAAATACATAATTCAACAATTGTGTGATCTCAAATATCGTTTTAAATTGTTAAGGTAGTGTGCATAGTTTACTAAATTAACGTAAGCTTAATTTATAATTTCACTATGTTTAGATGTAGTCAGTCTGTTGTTTTATATTTTATTTTCAGTAATTATTGTGATTTCTATATCCGTCCATTGTATTTTGTGTTTAATTTGATTTGCCGCAGTTTAATTTATCAGCCAAACAATAAAATTATAGTTAGTTTAGATAGGTACATAAATAATGCAAATAAAATTAAAATGCTGATGACGTTTTCTATGACCTGTTTCTTTGTATTTCACAAAATATTATCTATAGTATACAAGCTATGATAGTATACCTATTATATTGTTTAAGTACCTACCTATTCTTAAAAAACCGTGTTTTAATTTAGTTGCTTGCTTACTCGAGTACTTTTTTTTCACCTGCCCGTCTGTTATAATACGAAGCAAATACCTATATTTGGTATATTTTTACTTAGAAATCTGTCATTAAAATTTGCCTAAGCTTAGTTTATACGGGCAAAATAATCTTATTTTAATGTCGCTGTTCGCATTACGATTCATTGAATCATCAGTGCAATAATCATATCAATATTCATAAACTAGTTTATAGTGTTTTTAATATTTTGGTATGAATGTGGTTTAGATATTCCTAGTTTGAGCTGAATTCATGAGTAGCAAGGCACCTTCTCACGCGTATTTATTTATTACCTACTTAAAACTGAGTTACTTAACCGTGTACTTAACCATAAAGTTTTTTTAATAAGCTACAACTAGAATTCAGATCAAATAAAAAATCAATTTTACTTAATTTTTCATTGTAATTTTCACATCTACAATCACAGAATTCACACTTTCACAGACTAGTTAATCTAGCTATGTAAAATATTTTATAAATTTCCGCCATACCCCATACCCGCTATCTTACAGCATCATAGCACCACATGCCATGTAAAAGTAGGTTGGATACTGATATCTTGGACAACTTGCCGCCTTGCGAAAATTTATACCCGCTGTTCCAAAGAGATTTTAAACTGTACGCGTGTCCCACTCAATTTATTTACAAAATAACGTAGAATCTTTTAGACCCTGTCTCATCAAAATGGCTTAAGCGCAACTCTTGCAATATCTGGCGATTTTGCTATGAACCATTTTTCGACATAGTGCTTGTTTGATAAGGGTCCGTTTTTCTACCTACTAATGTCTGCCAACTTGATGGTAAATAGGAAATTATTCCGTATTTAAATTATTGATGATAGAAATCTACACCTACCAACTATCATGCAGACCAGTTTTTAGCATTATATTCAATAAAATATTTCGGTACAAAGTGCCAGAAACTCGTAGATTTGTCACGTATTTTTGAAAATAAACCCCATAGATATTATAGATTAAAATGTACTTGGTTTGTGAGTATTGTAATGATAATTTAATGTAATTAATTAAATCTATTTTTACTTGATTTCTGTGTTTAATTATTTTCACCAGTGAAAAAGGTTAATTAGGATAATCTCATTTATTATTTTTAATTAAGTTTCTAATACTTTATGTTAGGTACCAATAAGCCTAAGTATTGTTGGTAACATAAAGTATTAGGTACCTAGCACTTAAAAGAGCTGTGTGAGACTTGAAAATTCCGTCGATCGATGTACCTGGTCTCAGTAAACTATGGTCTAAAATAATTTACAGCATACATACAACTTGTCTTTTGAGACAGTCTGGCTTTTTATGTGCTCTGAAAGGGCAAGGGCTGGAAGCTACTTATCAATTTGCTCTGTTTGACCGACCAGCTTGAAGTTAGCCGCATACACAGACTACTAGATAGGGATGTCATCTTCTTGGTCGTTTACTCTTCGACTCGTTTTGAAGTGTGGGTAAGAATTTCCTAGATGTGCTAGTTATGTCCATCCTAAGGGTTGCTTGGTTACAACGCTTATTCCAACTTAAGTCCATTGTAAGACTAGAAGCTACTATAGGTTCACAGAATTTAAGGTTATATATTTTTTCTAGCCTCAACTACGGGAGTAACTGGTCCCGAGTCTTTGGGTGATGCCGCTTTGGATGTCAGCCTAGCTTACAGGGTATTCAAGTAGCGGTGATTCAAATGCACACATGTAGGGCTTGAATCCTCTGATTGTTGATTGGGCCGTATAGGTGAGTCGTGACCGGATGTATGTTTTGAACGCCCCCATTTTCGTCTTCAGTGGCTGCTTCGAAGCCCAGACGGCTCGCGTTTGCCGTAAAGTACACTCCACCCCTACAACCACCCGTTAATATCAACGCCAAGATACCGGACAGAGGTTTGCCAGTCTATTGGTTGGCCTCGAAGCTGGTTCGGTGACAGTACGGTGCGCTCGGCGTGCTACAAGGAGCACGGCCGTTTTTCCGATATTGTAGGGATGCCTGCCTAACAAATGTCAATGTCAAACATCAAGTTTGTTTTGTTTTGGTCCCCTTTGGTGTCTCCTAAACATTTTTTTCTTTGAAATATTAGTTAAAAGAATCCTAGAAAAATGGTCCAAGCGTGGTACATGGATGAAGAAATCAACGATCAGCGTCTGGAGCATCACAAAAACCCTCCTGAATACCTGTCTCTAGAGGACTTGCACAAGAAAACCGGGGTGGAATACTTCAAAGTAAATGATTTTTTGCTACTGTAATGCGCTATCATCAATGTGTCCTCTTATCATCTCTAATTATGTCTTACGAGCACTGATAAAGATTTTGTCTTGTCATTGCTTTTTACTGTTTAATAACTTTTATCTGAAAAGCTAAGTAACGTGCATGAATAATGTGTATAGGTATGAAGAAAAGGTGTTGAATATTTCATATTTATTTACATCACTGGGAGTATGCTACCCAAACTAAATGCGTTATAAAATTATTGATACTATTGCATCACAAGTTATAATGCACCAGGTTTAACTTGGTTAAACTGAACTTTGCAGTATGGCTGTGCAGCAGACAATTTACAACCTTGGTTGAACTTCAGTACAAAATATTATATTCTCTTTCTCTGATTAGATTAAAACCTCCAATCTATATATAAAACTTGTCCATTATGCATGGAAACCTACACCATGGATGGCTAGATAGCTAGCCAGCCTAACTCTGCCCAGATGCAAAGAAGCTTCCTGGGATCTTCGAGTAGAGAGGTCACTGCCTCGGTTTCTTAGGTATTGTTTGCATTTGATGTAATAAGGATTATCTAAGTGGATTGATAGTTTTAATTTAGATTTTTCCGATAATCATGTTCACCTAGAATTTCAGTGTTCTTCAGAGTTCTCAGCTTACTCACACACATTCTAGTATGATTTATCTTTCCATTATATCTGACTTTCTAATTATCACTCTAAAACTTTAAGCATTGACACAAAGTTTAGTGTCAATGCTTAAAGTTTTAGATGGCTTGCAAATGCCCACATTGCTTTTTCTTTAACACCCCCACCCCACCCTGCACTAGGATTCTGTGTCATGGGTATCAGAATGATACCATGGGGTCATGGCTATGAGTACTGTGGTACTACTCTCAGACCCGGAACAAACAGTTTAAGTTCCTTTCTTATAAAAAGATTAACTTTCCAGCTCAATGTAGATACATATGCAACTGATGGAGTCCTTGATAAGTTGAAGCAAGATCGCGGCTACACATATGAAGATGAGATTGTCTGCTCCGAGGCATGTCTTCAGAACTACGAGGAAAAGATCAAGTCATTCTTCATGGAGCATCTTCACACTGATGAAGAAATCAGGTACTGCTGAGTAAAATAAATAATGCTGGTCATTTTTATACGGCATCATCTAGCCCCAAACTAAGCAGAGCTTGTGTTATGGGAACTACATGACTGATTATACTTATATACATTTTTTTTGTAAATACATACACATTATACATATATATATATATACACAAATATTTGCAGATCATACAAACATTTGCATCGCGACCGGAATCGAACCTGCAACCTTCTGCACCACAGTGGTTGTCTGCTTGAATTCTTCATTAATAACCGATTTTCACCAGTCAAAAGTAAAAAAACATTCAACTGAGTGAATTTTTAATGTGAACTTGGTTGTCTGTAAGAGATCGCTTAGAGTTGTACAATAAAGAGTTTATCTATATATCTTACATTATATATAAAGAGTAATAATAAAAACCCAACACACACTGTGGTAATAGACTGCACCGCCACAAATGAAGTCAGGTCGAAAACGGGACTGCAAGAGCTTATGAACACATGCGATCCGTCACCATTAACTGACAAGAGATCAGGGACACTGGAACACTGCTGTCATCAACCCAGAGTCCTTCTCCGATACTTCAAGGAGTTGGGCTGGTTGGGGTCAAGTTAGAAGGGGGATAATGCACAATACACCCCAATGCGGGACGTCAGTGCAGACCTTGGTTCCCCCACTTAGAATTAGAATTAGAATTAGAAACCCTATCATGGGGATTCCTATCATGGGTATCAGTAACTATGAGTACGATGGTAACACAACATCCAGAGCTAGTATTATAATATATATGACCTATGAACCAATTATTGCATTTATTAGAAATCTATTTACCTACCTACCTAGGAGCAATATGAACAACAGATATAAATTACTTTTTCAAGTATTTTAGATACTTTTTTTGCATTCAAATCATCCTGAATATCATCAATGATTTTGATTTTCTTTTTAGGTTTTCGTTGGTTTAATCTCATTTTTGCTTCTTCAGATAACAGTGATAAATGATGAGTGATAGTTATAAATTCAGTGGCAACTTTATAGGCTCATGATACCTTATGTTTATTGAAGATCCATTTGGTAGTACCTCTATGGCAGGGTATGTTCTAGTAAAATATGCCCAAACCCAGAACAAATATATGCAGTAAATATATTTGTCAGTCTTAAAACTTTCGTCTGTGAATCTTTCTGCTAGATTTGCGTTATTATGTCTCTTCAGTCTGGAGAATTTTTAAGATTATAAGTAACAAGTACTTCTATATTTTCAGGTTTGTCCTGGACGGATCAGGGTACTTCGACGTGCGCGATGGAGCCGACCAGTGGATCCGCATCGCTGTGGCAGCCGGAGACATGATCATCATCCCCAGTGGTATCTACCACCGCTTCACACTTGACACTAAGGTATTATTTTTTTACGAGATACCCATTTTTTTTAGCTTTTTATGGCTTTAGTATCACTGCGGCCGTCACAGGCCTATTGTGATCGCCACTTGCGTTTCTTCGTCCCTCAAGGGGCGTTCAAAGTTCATCGCTCAGTTCTGCGGCTGTTAGAAACTGCAGGATCTTTTTGGGCGTGATGAGTTTTAGTTCATCTGGGCTGAGAATGTGTTTACTCAGATGAAGGCTATGCTTGAGTGACCCATTCTAAAATCACTATATTACAAGTGACCCATTCTAAAATCACTATACTACGAGTGACCCATTCTAAAATCACTATACTACGAGTGACCCCTTCTAAAATCACTATACTACGAGTGACCCATTCTAAAATCACTATACTACGAGTGACCCATTCTAAAATCACTATACTACGAGTGACCCATTCTAAAATCACTATACTACGAGTGACCCCTTCTAAAATCACTATACTACGAGTGACCCATTCTAAAATCACTATACTACGAGTGACCCATTCTAAAATCACTATACTACAAGTGACCCATTCTAAAATCACTATACTACGAGTGACCCATTCTAAAATCACTATACTACGAGTGACCCCTTCTAAAATCACTATACTACGAGTGACCCATTCTAAAATCACTATACTACGAGTGACCCCTTCTAAAATCACTATACTACGAGTGACCCATTCTAAAATCACTATACTACGAGTGACCCATTCTAAAATCACTATACTACAAGTGACCCATTCTAAAATCACTATACTACGAGTGACCCATTCTAAAATCACTATACTACGAGTGACCCCTTCTAAAATCACTATGCTCGACTGTTTTAATACGTTGAATAACTGATAAGTCCCGAAAAGTCAACAACCACTTTCTGTTGGCGTTAAATGCCTGCATAATGATTGATTTTATGGAAATGACATTAGCTGTTGAGATGTTACTCGTTAAGATGAACAGTATGCGTAGATTTCGGCTTGTTTTTGGCACATGTTTTTTTATATTATTATTTTAATTATGTAACAATATCCGTCAGTAGTGGGACATATAAAGGACAAAACAACAAGAATAAGCTGAAAAGAAATAGATCGATAGATAGAAAATGATTTATTGTACAAGATAAAACAAGTACATAGACGAATTTAATGCTAATTAGCATTTTCTTCCAGCTAACCTTTGTGTTATGAAGAGTAGGACGGTAGTGCGGTTTGATAATTACTATTTTTTTTTTAAAGTAGCAAGCTACTTAAAATAGAAGTAAACTACATACATAAATTAAAATAATTCATACTCAAATACATACATCCATATATAATATATACTTAGGTACATACATAAGAAATAATAACTATAAAAAAACTTATTATTCCAGAACTACATAAAAGCGAAGCGCTTCTTCATCGGTGAGCCGGTGTGGCTCCCATACAACCGGCCCGCAGACGAAATGGACGCCAGAAAGGAATACGTCGACAAACTGAGAAAAGGATTCGTGGCGACCGCTTGCTAACACAATACTTATGTACATAATCCACATTTGGCCAAATACTGAAACAAAATTGACGCTAGAAAGCAAAACCTCGAGAAATTTAGAAATGGATTCGTAGCGCCCACTTGGTAAAACAATACTTATGTACATAATCCACTCTTGGCCAAATACTGAAACGAAATGGACGCCAGAGAGCCATGGAGAGAGAAATGGACGAATACCTCGAGAAATTTAGAAAAGGATTGATAGCGCCCACTTGCTAACACATAACTTATGTACATATAACACTCTTGGCAAAATACTGAAACGAAATGGACGCCAGAAAGCAAATCCTCGAGAAATTTAGAAAAGGATTGGTAGCCCCCACTTGCTAACCAATACTTATGTACATAATCCACTCTTGGACAAATACTGAAACAAATGGACGCCAGAAAGCAATACCTCGAGAAAATTAGAAAAGGATTGGTAGCGCCCTCTTGCTAACACAATACTTATGTACATAATCCACTCTTGGACAAACACTGAAACGAAATGGACGCCAGAAAACAATACGTCGATAAGAGAAAAGGATTCCTGGCGCCCGTTTACTTACAAATAAACCGTTTAATACTTTATTTACATAATCCAGTGTCGCCATGGACTAGGGTCAAGTTATCGTTATTGACATAAAGGCTTCCCCACACTGTTCCGTTATAACGGTCGATATTATCGCAGCCTAGAAATATCGCATTATTCTATTTATTATAGCAACAGTGTGTAAGATCGTCGATCAAATTATTCTAATCAAATGCAAAAACGCATTGCGTTATTATTGAACGTCAATATAAAGCTGTGTGGGTAGCCTTAACTCATAAGGATATCCCTAGTTAGGTTATTCTTACGCATAAACTTGTTTTTAAACAAGTGCTTAACTGATGCCTATATTTTACAGAGATTATTATAATACAGGGAGGAAATATTCTAAAAAGCAATGAAAAATTCCGTTAGAATTATGTTTATGTAGTTTATTGGAATATTTACACAATTTTTTTATTTGTAAGTATGTTATTTACACAATTGTTAATAAAAATACTTAAATATCAAACAATTGTTTCACCTGGTAGGATAGAATTCTACTAATCCTACTAATATTATAAACGTGAAAGTTTGTGAGGATGGATGTGTGTTACTCTTTCACGCAAAAACGACTTAACGGATTTTGATGAAACTCTACAGTAATATATATATATCAGAATAACACATAGGCTACTTTTTATCCGGGTACCACGCGGGCGAAGCCGTGGGCAGAAGCTAGTATTAGAATAATTTTAGGGGCGAACCATGGCCCTCTAAAACTCCAACCAAACTTAAATGACAAATGATTAACGAAATTCTTTATTTCATTTTCATCCAAATTGTCTTCGAAGCAAAAATCACAAATAGAAACATCTGTTTTCAATTCTGCAGATTAATTCAAGAAATCACTAAAGAACCTACAGTTATTTTCCTAGTTCTGTGATTCTATATTCACGTGAGTAATATTCTTGTTAATTATTTTGTATATTCCGATTTGCTTCTCTTCAAAATGACTAAATCGATCGTAATGCGTCTTACACTAATCATTTCGTATCACGTCAAGGAAGGTTCCCTAAATAGGTTATATCATCACACATCAGTAGGATCCTTCAGTAGGTAGACACCTATTTTAAATCAAATCATTTTGAGATTGAGAACAGTTTTCTCATATTTTGTGTTTTGTTGATTTTACAGGCTGTATAATGGTCTTTTGGTTGCGGAATACTTTTTATAGGAACTTAAACGGCTAACTTCAGTGGGCTGTGTAGTTAAACCGGCTGTGCCTAATAATTCACTATTATATTTTTGTCGAGAGAAGACTCCTAAAACTTCTATGGAAGCAGTAATATGTAGCACATAAAACTTCTTTTTGTTCAGGCGCATAAAAACTTGATTAGACACTCTTTAGTCTTGTATCTCTTCTGACAATCAAACTATGTATCAATAAGGAGGATAAAAACATTGCGTTTATCTGTCATTTTAGAGTCTTGTCTGTCAAATTCAATGTAAAAAAAACGCAGCCATGTCAGAATCCATAAATAAAAGTTCTTAAAAATAATTTCAACAAAATGCACCCCGTTAGGCACAAACAAGAACAAATCAACTAGTTTAAGGTACTACCTTTCACCTAATTAGTAAAACCTGGATTTGCTCATTCTGATATATATGTCGTTAATTAAAAAAAAAAGCACCCAACAGACACAGTCTTGACCTCACACTAGGATTCCCTTTATCCTGTACCTGTGAACTACGAGTACTGTGGTCAGTGGTACCACATCCAGGTCCGGAAAAAATATCTGCAGAACATGCAAACATTCGTCCCGCAGCGAGAATAGAACCCGCACCTCCCGCACACTTTTCCTCGAGTTTTTAACTAGTAAGTATAGTATTCTAATTGCCTCGATTCTGTAGTACACTGACTAAACTAAATTTAAACTGTCGCTCTCTTTTACTGATAGTGCAAGCAAGAAAGAGATAGCTACAATTTTAGTGCTGTCAAGTTAGTCAGATTTAAGTTTTCCATACAAATTTAGTCGTGATATCAAAACATGCTGACTATAAACACGAACAAAAGCGGCACGTAAACGGATTTGACAGCAGCACATGGCATTAAAATTGTAGCTATCTCTTTCTTGCGTTCTAGTTTAGTCAGTGTACTACAGAATCGAGGCCAATATCTGCTCTTCAACGAATGAAGTATCGACCAATAAACAGGTCGAAAGAACAATATAATCGTGGCTTGGGTTGATATTTGAGAAAGTTATGTAGCAGCTCAAAGGAACTTGTAATTTCAGTAATCCCCAAGCGCCATGGCCGCGGAAGGAGGCGGTGGCGGCGGCGGTGGCTCGTCCAGCGGCATCATATGCTTCACACTCTGGTACATATTCATCGCTTGGAACTATTTCAAGTGAGTGCTACACATTTTCTATTAGCGCCACCCACAAACATTAGCTCGCTATTCTATAAACCAGCGTTGACACAATCAGTCTGCTTAGACAAAAAAGTTTTTTTTTTATTCAACTGAAGTGGCAAGGAAGCAAACGGCATCGGATTCTATGGATGCTTGCAAGACCAGACGTATAACACGAGCATTGCCGACCCTGAGACATAACGGGTGAAAAGTCTCCTGTAATTTCACCAGAATCCATACCCTTCAAACCGGAACACAGCTATGCAAACAATACTGCTTGGCGGCTGAAATAGATGCGTCGTTGTTTTTCTCCGGACGAGCCCTTCACAAGGAACTCTACCTACAACTTTCTACGTACGTTTTGTGCTGACACGACTCGATGAAATTTAAAAAAAAGCACGCTAACGACTTTATTCTCAATGATGGACATCCTCCGATACATACTCAGTGAGTAGATCTTTGAGGATACCAAGTAGGTAGTAGTGAGAGGTATGTCCAAACATTACATTTGACCACAGATAATAGAATATTTGGCACATGCCCGCGTTTTGCAATAGTCCGCATTCCGCGTGACAGGCTGTAAGCCCATCGCCCCGCTTCTACTTTTTCCAAACTGTCCCGTTGTCCCCCGATTTTCGGCCCCATCGGAGGACAACAAGAAGTTTATTTACTCGTTGTCGATCTAACGCTGCTACGAGCATCGTTATTTTTTACCCGCCACGTAAAGAACCCATGCTATGTGTTTGACGTGAGAGATTACTTTTATTATCTGTTACAATTTAATCTGAAAAAAATATTGGTTTATACATTTTGTGAAACTAACTTTTTTGTTAGCGCATCTAGTCTACATAATCCACAATACAGAGTTAGGAAATAAAACTTTGAGATAAGTAGGTAAAGGATTTTTAAGGCAACTCTTTACATGTAGGTGGAGTTGATTTTTTTAATTCAACCTTAATAGGTATTGGGTGTCGTTGGATAGGTATTTGAAAAATAATTATCTTCATCATCATCAACAGCCTGTAGACGTCCACTGCTGGACATAGGCGTCCCTAAGCGTGCTATGACGAACGATCTTAGGTTACCCCGTTACCCCAATATTTTGTACAATAAAAAATAGAATTAAGTAGATACTTATTTACCTGAGTTACCATAAAAATTTAAAATAACAGGTACCTTGCTTTTCTAATATAATCTGCTCAGTTGTATTTCTATTGGGAAGATACACCAAGGTTGTTTAAAATAAGAACTCTCAAAACATCTATTTTTACCGGAGATTGTGGGTAATAAATTATCTGTTTGGCGTTGTTACGTTACTTGGCAAATGATCTTTGTTATGCAAGAGTTCGATTCCCGTTGTGGGACAAATGTTTTGCATGTTCTGCACACATTTGTTCTGGGTGTTGGTACACACCAACACCCACCTTACGGTACAAGGTACCCGTAGTTCTCGAAACCCACATCACAGGGAATCCTAGTGTTCCCACACTAGAATTCAGGGCTAGGTAGGTATTGTGTCTGTTGGGCGCTAAAAAAACATGGAAACTATACAGAGCGTCCCAGAATATGTTTGTTTTATATTTTTATACAAATTAAGTGGCAAACAAGCATAGCACCTATTGGTAAGCGGTTACAGTAATCTCCATAGGTTACTGTAACCGCTTGCGATACCTGAGGTACCACTCGCGCGTTGCCGACCTTGAGACTAGGAATATGTGTTTCTAATGTAATTGGTTGAACCGTATTCAATAAATAAAGATATGTGTAACTAACCCGAACAAATGGCCCCATTTTACATAACATTAGGTATCAAAATTTGACCCACGATACATTCCAATTCTTTAACTATTTATTTTGTAACATTTTTTACACAGTCACAGACACAACAAACGATTCAGTTTTCTGAAGAAAATTGTGGTTTTGGTAAAAGCCCTATAAATCAGCTCCTTTGGAAACTACATAATCCAGTATGAAACTGGATGACAATCAATTTTGACACTTCTTCCTTATTTTAATGGCCCATCCATCCAAAAAACGGAACGTCCAATAGGATACCAATTTTGTTCATTCGCATTGTCCATCTATGGCTCATACAGCTTACAAATTAGCGTGATACGATTCATCCCATCCGATGATACCAGCCATCGGAAATTAGTGTGATCGCCCCGCAGGTCTGGGTATTTTCTATGTATAATATGTATGTATCTACAAAAAAAAATAGTTTATTAGTCATGTAGTTTCCATAATACAAGTTCTGATTAGTTTGGGACTAGATGATGCCGTATTATTTATTCCAGCATTATTTTTTTTTTTTTAACAAGGACGAGAGAACATCAAATCATTTCCTTGAGCTAGTCCCTGAGCGCTGAAAATGCCCAAGGCCTGCACCCCCCCAGGTCCCGGGAGGCGTTGCATTCATCCGCATCTAGGTCACCCTTCCAGTTGCGTAACGGGGGGATTGGGACTGGAAAGGGGTGACCTTATCCACTGCGGATATTATGAAACGACCGTTCAATACTCATCTCAACTTTCAGCTGTTTTACTTGCCAGCTTTTTATGCTCGCATATGTAGAACTTAAATGCTACGTATATGTAGTTCTTGAGTACCTTCTACGTGTGCTTCCTATGTTATTCTTCTCTCGAGTAGAAACTTATCTTACCACTATTAGTAATTCATATTGTTAAACTTTCACATAACGTACGATAGTACTCATTTGAATAAGTAGTTTTAATGAGCTGTCAGGGTAAGTTCACCCCTGACGAGTGCAACGGGGGAACTCTGTGTGGAAAGCCCTCCACGATAATCCGTTTTGGAGATTAATCGTAACAAAGAAAGAAAGAAACAAACGCGTAAATAAAACAAAAACCTCTTTCGGCAAATGCATTTACGGTCTGCTTACGTTGCGGGTAAAAATGTAGCTACCGATATATTACTGTATTCTACTAGATAGATAGGTGCGAATATTACTAGAGTGGTCTATAGACCACAAATATCTCGTCACGCTAATCTTAATCGCATAAAGAATACTGCCTCGCAAGTTGCAATGCTCGGTTGAACTTGGACTTGATGAAGGTCAAGTTATACTCGCGATACCATACATATGTTTGGAATAAGTAATACTAGAGAATAGAAGCGCAACTCCATCAAATTAAATACCCGAAAAAAGGCGGTGCGCGCCGCCCCGCGCCGCTCGCTTGAACGATCAGCAGACCTTGAATGGTGCTGTACTTTTCGGCCAAATCATATGGTGGAGCAGTGGGCGAGTAGCCAGCTGAGACGAGAGGTGTGTGTTCGTTTCCCACTCCGGGACAAATTATGTTAACAACCTTTGTTAATATTTGTTCCGATCCACGATTCGTTTGAAATGTTTTGGCGATAGCGTATACACCGCGGGTACTGATAGGCAGTGCTTCTTATCTTAACCTTGCTCAAATTTACGTCATATGTCTCGGCTCATACTTAAATGTGTTTGAGGATGGCATAAATTTCATCCTCAAACAGGCCGCACATCTTGAATGACACCATCCTATCCTACTCATATTATAAACGCGAAAGTTTGTGAGGATGGATGTTTGTTATTCTTTCACCGAAAAACTACTGAACGGATTTTGATGAAACTTTACAACTTATACATCAGAATAACACATAGGCTACTTTTTATCCGAGTACCACGCGAGCCGTGGGCAGAAACTAGTTGTAAAATAACGTTCTATATTCGATATTGGACTTCATCTCGTGGACAAGGTTTTTTCGTGACACCCAAATGTAACGTCATTAGTTTTCTAACTAGTCTGGAAGTTTCACTTCTAGCCCAGGCATATTATGAGTATGTGCCTTGTAAACTTGTAATATACTCAAATATATTCATGATTGTAAATATTACGCTTAGATTCTGACCTACATCAATAGCATATCGATTACTTCCGCAGTTGCTAAGGGGCTTTGTGGTGGTTTTACTTTGTTGTTATGACGACGAGACGTTAAGTATTGAGCAACATTTGAGCATGGTTGCCTGAAATAATATTAACAAAACAAGTAGAGACAAACAAATATAATTCGCCGAGGCTCGGTCGCGCACGAGGAATCATAAATTCACTTTCCAATTTGAAAATCACGTAGTTTATGAGTTGACCGTTCTATATGAGCTTTGTGATTTCAATGAAAATCACTTTTTTACTTTGACTTACAAGGCGAGCTTAATTGGATAGTTGGAAGGGTTAGACCTCAGCGAACTTAAACTCAGACGAAATTGGAGACGTTCTAGAGAGAAAGGCTCCGTCAACCGAGTACCCTAAACCGACGAGCTTGTTTGATAGGGTGTAATGCGAGTGAATGAAGCGAAAGGTATGCCAGAATCGTAGTAAGTGGAAATCCGTGATCACTGCCTACCCCTACGGAGAACAAGCGTGACTCTTAATATGTACCTATAGATAGGTATATGTACTAATCAGGGCCTCGCATAATATTAATATCTTTAAACAGTTTACTAACTAAACATCTTCTTGTCTCGTTACGACAGTTACCTACCAATGTGTCTTTAAAATTTAACAGCATGAAACAAAACACTTACCTAAACAAATGTTTTAAATCATTGTAAAGCCCTGAGTACCTAAACCTACCTATCTACACCTAGCTATACCACATTGTACCTACATAACTTATGTTTTATTCTGTTGAATTTGAAAAGATACCTTTTCTAATTCAACAGAATAAAACAAAAGACTGTTACCAAAACAACTGTTTCAAAATGTTTGTATGGCTCTTATAGCTCTCACTTACCTACTAAATAACATACTGTACCTACATACCTTATGAGAGAAACCGCATAGGTACAAGCTTCACAGGCTGGTTCAGCCTTACGTAATGCCTAGCTCTCGCTGGTCGATATCAGCTGACCCAGTTCTGAAGCCTGAAGAGTATTATATCTGTGCCTGAAGTATGAACGTACATACTACGTAAATAATACGAGTAAATGAACTTCGTGTTCTGCAGATGTACCTATTCATTGATTGCAGATTAAGGTTTGCTTCCAGTCCAGCTGTGCGTCAAATCAATCCTTCTAATCCTACTATCCTACTAATATTACAAACGAGAAAGATTGTGAGGATGGATGTTTGTTACTCTTTCACGCAAAAACTACTGAACGGATTTTGAATAAACTACAGTAATATAGCTTATACATCAATTCAGAATAACACATAGGCTACTTTTTATTCGGGTACCATGCGGGCGAAGCCGTGAGCTAAAGCTAGTAGACTATCGATAGATAAACACGTTATTGCATACCAAAAAATACAAAACACAGGTATAATAAACGTTCAAGGAACAATGGACGGCCTTATCGCTTAAAGCGATCTGTTCCAGACAACCATCGGATATATAGGATGAAATGGAATCAAAGGACGAAGATGTGTCAAAGGTGTTTTTTTGCTCTAGGCTTGTTACCTTAGCACGCGCTTTATTTTTTTATAAGTACAACTAAATTGGCAAACAAGGATACGGTTAATCTGTCGGTAAGCAGTGACCGTAACTATAGGTATGCTTTGCAGCTCTAGAGGTATCACTCGCGATTTGCCGATCCTGAGACATAACGGGTGGAAAGTCTCATGTGCCTGTAAGATCACCAGCACCCATACCTTTCAAACCAGCACACAGCAACGTGAGGATTACTTCTTGGCTGCGAAAATAGGTATGGCGGTAGTACTTCCCTGGACGAACTCTTTCACAAGGAGCCCTTCTACTTAATTGTACACGAACGCGAAATTACGCGAAATTTGTCCAACCATTGCAATCATTTATCTTTGATCACCGCCACCGAGTCAATTTGACCGGGACAGAAGGTGCCTTGCCGTGCCATGTCATTGGACGTTCATAAACCCGGTTTCTGAAGTATAATCACCATTATTTTTGACATTGCGTGCCTGATCGGTACCTCGGCATGTGGTACTGCGACCTTGATATTGGGGAGTCGTTTTATGATTCGTATTAGTTTATTGTAGGGCACATTCTTGCACGCTTCTGCTGTCCTACTTTTTCAACCAAAATATGTTAGCTTTTATGTTTAAGGAGTTTTTATCGCTTAGTCAATATGACATTCATGAAGCATCTACTGGGCGTGTTTAATATAGGTTACTACTGCGTTTGCCATTAGGCAAGGTGTAGCCAAAATCATTATTAGTAATTATAATAATAACCATGTGAAATCAAAATGTTTCATCTTTTCACTTTGTGCAGCCGTCTACAGTGCGCAGCGATTCATAAGATCAAATACCGTACATCTTTAGTGCACTCTTACAAAGCAAAATTAAACACTTCTTTACATTTGGAGGTGCTTATAAAGATGCTACATGCTTTCTTATAAAGATTTTAAACAGTTGTAGCTGAACAGTGTGCAGTGAAGGGTGTAGGGCATCTACCTAGGCAGTTTATCTCCTGGATTATCTCACAATTAAACAACTCTAGACACTACTACACTACTACACCCAATTTATTCACCACTTCTATACAAGACTATTGTAAAGCACGGTTATAAGGTAAGCTTAAAAAAGATAGCATAGATAGATAGAACGTTGATTTTGTTTTTTTAGTTGAATTTAAAAGACACATAGCTGAAAGAGACAAAGCAGTGTTTCGTTAATCAAAGTTTAATGATATATTTTTAAGTAAGGTCTTTACTACTTTCAGTCAGTCAGTGAGTCAAGCAACGATTTTATTAAATTTAGGTACTTACTAATATTGATTTTGTTTGTACATCACAGTAATGCAAGTGTCCTGCTAACAAACATCAAGAATTTGAATAGCTCAAGACTATAAGTTGATCATAAAAAGACAATCGTGCATTAGTCGCCGAGATCTGCGTTGGCAGTGCTCCAGCAATGGCTGCCGGCATGCCAGCGCCAAGTTTACGATAACTGGCTGAGTTCGTTGTAGAATGCGTCCCAGGATCGAATTATAGGAGCGTGGTCTGAGTAGCTAGATCAATGTGCCAGAAATGGCCGCTTTTGACTTATGAATCAGTGATGTTAACTGACATGGCATTTATCTTCTATCTAAGACCGTCCGCTACATGGTGGGACCTGCGCGCGGGTACCCGCTTCACACAGGGCAGCGCGTACTCATTTCTCGGCACGTGATGCGTACAACCAAGGCAATGTCACGAAGCAGCGCGCGGCGCTCATTTAAGGAACAAATTGTGTTTAAGGAACAAACCCAAGCGTGGGACACGCGTTGGGTACCCGTGTGAAGGGGAGCCTTCGGCACCATGCAACGAAACTCTTGATTTTTGCAAAAAACAGACCCCGCGTGTTGGGGGACACGCGTACGGGTCCCGCTTAATGTAGCGGACGGCTTTAATGATATAAAATTGTTGCCTGACTGACAGATTGATAGTCAACGCACATTCTAAACCGTAAGTCCTGGAAACCTAAAATCTAAAGGTTTTTGATGTTTTGTATGCGCTATGAACGGATTTCCCTATATTTTAACACAACACCTTCAATGGGAAGATGAAGTTTGCAGGGAAATAAACTCAGTGATCGAAGTCGCAGGTTTTCCACTAATCTTATCTTATTTAATGAGCCTGCTGGCTAAAGACCCCCTCCCTTAGCTCTATCCATTTATCTCGTCTATATACAACTCGCTAAATCCAGGGCGTTACGTGGCACATTGTTAATTTTCTGGTGGCAGTTGTACAACGTCAGTTTATTCCTTGTGCTTCCATTATTTATATTGCTAAAACCAAACTTCGTAATCTAATCGGCTATCGGCGATAGAACGGCGAACATATCTGAATAGTAGAAATAAAACATGCAGTTTACTTGATTTCTTCGACTCGTATCCGCTCGATTGGTCCATTACAACAATACCTATAACTACTAACTTCGGGCATCTGTAATATACGCAAATCGTGGGATGTAGTAAGTATAATTAACACTGTTTATATTTCTTTCTATACAGTTCCTCTAAAGATTATCAACGTTGATGTCAGATTCTGATTTATATCATCTCTATAATCAATCTGACGTTATGTTGAGGACGTCTACTGACAGAAAATATCTGACAAGAAGAGTCATCTTTGTTACCATCTCTCTTCGCCTGTACACTATTGCTCTGTAATCATACACCGACCTCTGAGTTCTGATAAAAATATTTATAATCCTGTCACAAACTGACAATATATTAGGAACATAGTTGCTACTATATTTTTTTTTTGGTAGCCTTTGATGATATACTCTCATATCGTCGAAAATGGTAGCTGTAGCTGGTCACGGTCACGTCTTAGATATTTTTTTTAAAACCATAGTCGTAATCGATACAAATTATAAAAAAACTAAAAAACACTGCAACGAGTAGTTATCTAAGTAAAGTAATGAGCTTTTTTAGTCCATTTTCAAGGTAGTTTTATTGGAAGCCTATTCACCCGTGAAGGTGGGAGGCAATCATATACCGTCCAGAAACAAGAAAGGAGAGCCAGAGGCTTTATTTAGTTACCACGATAAAACAGTTTCTGACCTATGACGGAAGGATAGACGGACATGGTAGTACGGACCCATCGCTCACAGACATGCATGCTCGGCTCAGGAGTACTAATGGCCATTTATATTTCTTTGTTAATTACCTACCTTTCCTACGGTTAGGATTATAACCCACTCAAATAGGTATCTTTACCTATCTGTTCCATATTTATCATCAGGAAATAATTCGATTTATAACCGAATTCCAACCCATAAAACCGTGGAACGACAACACTGAAACAACACCATTATTATGTTTGTTTGCCCTTGAATACCCCTAAATTGCCAACCTTGATGGATGGAAGAATGTCAAATTATAACGATCTTGAATGAAGAATGTCAAAACTCCCGTTTATTAATCCGGCAGCCAGCAAGGCCTTTTTACAGAATAGAGATTCTGTAAATAACTAACTGTGTTGGTTTGTTTGTCTTCTCTCTACAAAACTTTTAACGAGCAGCCTCTAATAATCATTTCCGAGTGAAACTTGGTAGTCTACTAGTGGGCTGTTATTCGTATTCGTAGTTTCGTATTGATATGACGACAACATCATCCGCTGCCAAATCTCGGGAATTTCGGTATTATTGAAAGGCGCGTTATTGCTATCAATGATGTTTACAAAGCTTCGAATTGTACTCATAGCCTCCAAGTCAAATTATATAACGTTTGAGTCAGCTTTAGGGCTCTCTGCAGCTCCGATAATAGACTTAAGAGGGAATATCATGGCCACACCGACAGCTCGACTTCACCCACTGCTGGGTATAGGCCTTCCTCAGTTTGTGCAATCCACCACGATCCTGCATTAGTCTTAACCATTCACGGCCCGCGACGTTGGCAATGTTGTCTGCCCAACTCGCTGCCGGACTAACTAACTTGGCTTTTTATTGTAATTTGAATTCAAAGTTGTTTATTCAACCAAAGTCTATACGTCGAATGTTTTGAAATATTTATGTACATACTCCGAATCAAACGATCTCACTTTACGAAATAATTATCGCCTACAAATTGAAGATTGGTGTAAATATTTTGGTAAACTTGATTCCTTTCAATTTCGTTCAACGTTTGTTTTGGTTAGTAATGTATAGTATTATTTGGAAGATAAATATGTCGGAAACCTGTATATTTTAACGTTAACTTAAATCTAAGATACGGCATAGGTACCTTTGAAAGAGCTGATGGAAAATGCTGTACCAGTCTCTATAAAATTTTATAATGAGCTTGCTGATGTAAACATTTTTTACAAGTTGCTGCCTGCCGATACAAATATCTAAGATACTTACATATAAGCTAGTCTTCCCCGACTTTCTCTCACTTCACTGTCTGATATCACAAACCTCTTCCTAATAATAGAGACCAAAATCGAATAGTTTTGTAATGAAAAGTTTAGCCAGTTTCCAATAAAAGCCACACCCTTCGTCTGGCATTATGATTGTGACCATGACTAGTAAGTGGGCATCTCCAATTATATGGCTCAGTCGCGAACAATGTCGGTCATCAACTGGACGGAAGCAGACGGAAGTTTCCATGGTTGTGACTAATGCGATATTTTTTTCATCTTTACAGTAGTTTTGAAGTCTTATCAATGTTACCGAATATTGCCTTTACAGAGTAAATCTCAAGCTTCCTATTTGCACCTGTTCTAAAAAATCATCATCTTCTTGCCCTTGCCCACGTTACGTGGGTTGGCATAAGATATTTCAGTCCACTGTTCTCTAACAGTCTTCTCAAGTAATCACTTTTTTCTTCCTGATTCTATACACAATATATACATTTTTTTTTGGCCTTGAGGTTTTTTTTATATTTCCCTAATTTTGAGCCTTCAACAAGGTGAATAATCGCGATTCCCATTTAACGAATGTTTAATACGAATATGAATTTTATGAATGGCCAAATTCACGATAAGTTTAGGAATAATTAAAAATCTTGACTTTTAAAAAATGACTTGAGGTAACTTCATCCGCGTTTAGTTTTAGTCAGCCAATGTGTCACACAATTATTTTGTTTACATTGATTATAATTTTAAAATTTCATGAAATGCTTAAATATGTTAATGAAATGTGTTTATTTATTTGTTTTTGAAGGCGCCATTCAGAATATCAAGTTTTTAGTGTAGTTACGGATATATAGTTCTTTTTTTTACTTTTTTTACTGTAGACTTTCAAAATTATTTTTTATTTACACCCCCAGTCACCAAAAGAAACCCACCTTTCCAATTTCAGGATTCGTTCACGGTTGATGCTATGTGTTCATCTCTATCCCAATCAATCAGTCGGCCCTTGTTCTTATAGAAGATACATATTTATATTTATCTTCCCACATGTTCTAAAAGTTTCATCTTATTTACGGTGAATTGTAACTTTCATCTACAGTCGTAGCGTCACTGCAAAGCCAAAATGTTAGGATTCTACGTCAACTAACCAGGCCCAAGTGACCCCAGACCGGAAGCCGATTAAGTCCACTTCAGCCAGTTGCGCCGGACGCGGCTAAATTGCTCTTATACGATGCAAAATTGCAAATATACAATCATATTCGGGAATTGAACAATATGAACGATGGTGGTCTGAATGCCCTTTTAATTTCCTGGCGATGATCACTGACAAAATTAACTGATCATACATTCGACAATGACAATTATGTCATTGTCCATGAAATAATATGTCCCATGGTGGTGTAGGTTAGCTTCTTTTTGTGTGTTTATGTGTCATGTGTTACGACTTGAAATGAATTTAGGTACTTCTTTTTGTATGAAAACTAGCTTCTGCCCACGGCTTCGCCTGCGTGGTACCCAGGTAAAAAGTAGCCTATGTGTTATTCTGATGTATAAGCTATATTACTGTAAAGTTAAATTAAAATCCGTTCGGTAGTTTTTGCGTGAAAGAGTAACAAACATCCATCCTCACAAACTTTCACGTTTATAATAATAGTAGGATAGGATTAGTAGGATTTAGTCTGTCGATAGTCTGATGTTTTACTTACCAAAATTATTTTACTTTGATAGTGTTTAATCTAATCAGCAGTAGACCTTTAATGTAGCCAATCTCTGGTATTTTTATAGGTAAGTTTTTGGGTTGGTCGCTAGACGGAACATCTCTAAATTTATATTTTACGAATGTTATGCCGACTATGCCGTCGAATGACGAACAAACCCCTGTTGTTGTGTAACTAATTGCGATTCTGTAGAATACCTACGGTCCGTGAACATGAATCATTCGTAAATATCGAAAAACTATGACTAGTGACTACCTACCGATTTTATTGTCTGCACTGTGACGTGGTGGAATATTTTGCTGTTCTGCCCTTTTGTAGTATTGAACAAAAAAATATCTAAATTTCTATATTTCTTATTGTACACGCAATAAACACTTACATATTGTAAAATTATGTAACTTATACAAAGGCGAGCTTCACCCTAAAATAAGTTCTAAATTTATGATTTGATATCATCTTAAGCAGCCTAGAGGTTCCACTGCTAGATTTAATCGTCACTTCATTGCCTTCGATATTATATATCAATCCTTACCTCAGATCACACGTAGTGTTTAGTCATTGATAAATTGTTGAAGTAAATTTTCTATTATGTCTAGCTAGTCAGTCGGGTTGTTTAAGAAAACCGTTTGATTTGTCTATCTAGCTACTGTGGTAACCTTGGCAGTAATGACTCACAGCATTATGTTATGAACAGAACCATTGTGCAATACAATGTTCATATCTACGGATACTTCGCTAACATCATTATGTTCCAATGTTGGACATAGGACTTTTAATGCAATTTGTCTACTTATTCTATCAACCATCTTCTCTCCTTTCGCTTTGTATCGTCGTAAGTTATTTCTAATCTCGCATATTAATTGGGCCCATGTTTAATAAACATATGTATGTAATAATCAATTGGACGTAGATTGGACCGGCTCATGAATTAACCCGGGGTTATCTGTCGCGTGCCGGGGCAGAGTTGATACGGGCTGCTACAGAGTTACAATAAAATATAGAGCTCGTTAGCAAACATTTACCGCAGATATGAACAACTGCTGGCGCTAGATGATAGGAAAAGAACAGAAAAAGGCTTCATTTTTATTTAGACAGTATTTTTTTTCTAAATTTCATAATCTTGACATGTATTCGACCACGTATTGAAGTGCCCTTAGTGGCGTGTGACTTTAAAACCCTTAAATAACCTTTATTGAAGTCGTAAAAAACGATTACTAAAAACGACATGACAATCGGCTACGCCGTTTCACATTCCTTCGTCTATTGCAGTGCCTCTTGTGACGTTAAAATAGTGCATCATAATCATATTAGCGGCAAAGCCCTTTTGTAATTGAATAAAAAAACGCAAGAACCACCTATACTTGAAGTCATGCAAAAGATTGTAAAAAAACAGATTAGGATGAGCCCTTCTTGGAGAAAAATGGTAACAGACACACGAACAACCTCATATACTAAACGCAATATAATACGGGATTCTAGCGTTACCGGTTGTTAAGTGTTCGTTCCTTATTATATTTTGTTACTCTGATTTCGGGCTTGTTGATGTAATCGTTTTATGAGTTGTGAATAACATGTTTGGTTGTGTTAAGTAGGAATTATGCGGGATGAAAGTAACGTAACTAACAAAATAATCATCAGTTGAGTTGAGTTACCTTTGGGATGAATATGAAAAAAGAAAAATTTTATAAGTATAATTTGAATCGTTTTTCTTAAATGCAGTTAATAAACTGACCTGTAAATAAATGCAACTACTTACCGGACGACGCAGTATAGGAAAACCCTCCACCCGATTATGGGGCCGATCGATCGATCGATGGAGATATCCAAGATAGTTCGTGTCTCTTTATAGGAGTGTTATATTCAGCAGTCAACTTCTACAGATAATTATTATGAATATACTCAAAATGTAGCTTATACTAACTCAGATAATAATTATTTTTCTCAAAATTTGATGCTTATTTTCATCATCGATTGCAACGATCCGTAGTGACTTGTGGCGATAACCAACTTTTCATCTTTAGAACTAGAACCATCTTTTAAGACATACAAATCAATTGTAAAAAACCGCATTACAATCCGATAAGCCGTTTCGGAGATAAATAGGTAACAGATAAACAACCTCTTACGCCAAACTTACCATTATACGTACTCTTGGCGTCGCGAGTAAAAATAAGACTATTTGGGAGGTCTTGTTACATTTAGCATTATTATGGCTTATCAGCATATTTACAATAGAATGGGTCGCATCATTTGCCCCATTCAATGCAGATAGGTAAATGATGATATCGTTGTAGATAATATAAGGTTAGCGAGGTTTTGACGTGACATGTGTTTGTCGGTCGCTCCCATTACGATACGAACCCTAGAGTCGTGGGAAAAAGCACCAGCCGTGACGGCTTTTGTACATTATGTAGATGATGCTATGAAAACGTACCTACCTACTTAGTTTATCAAAATAAACTAAGGTTTTATGTTTGAACATAAAACCTCGCAGTCTTGTAATAAATTTATGAATGAAACATCAGTCTACATCTCAGGGATGATGGCCGGGCTTATAGGTTTAAATTCGCTAAAATGAGATATTCCCTTTCATACAACTTTTAGATGAGCCATGTATTATGTTCTTCACCAAACAAACTGTTGGGGCATTTTTTTTTACTACAATCTCTTAATACATTACATTCATCTTTCCCATCATGTGTTGACCTAAAACTATTTAGATATTGTTTAAAATAATAGCAGTATAACATAGGTACCTCAACGTTCTCGCAAGTTTCTTCGTCCGTCACGAATGCCAGTCTAAATTGGAAAGTCGCTTTCTGAATTAAGACACTTTATTATAAACCGACTTCAACAAAAGGAGTAGGTTCTCGAGTCGGTTTAATTTTTTTAATGTTTGTTACTTGATTTCTTTGCCAATTGTTTTTGTATAGAAAACGACGAAGTGGTCCCACAAAAATACATCATCATCTTATGGAATCACGACTAGCCGAAACATTTTTTGTGGGATATATTATTATTATTTTTTTATTCGAAAAAACGTCGCCCCGAGTGAACGAAATAACGTAAGCGTGAGATAGTCGGTTTTTTGACATTTAATGTCTTATTATTATTTGTACAATGTATTTACATAGGTTTTCTTTTTGTGCAGTATGTGTGCTTTGTTAATGTTTGTTTTAGAACGCTGCTGTGCATTTGCAGGTTTGGCAACATGTTAATTTTGCTGAAATTAATTGCAATATTTATTGCATTATTGCAATTGTGAAACTATGGGGTATTATATTATCTGTGCCATGGGACAACAAGATTCTTCTGTTTAAACACGTACGCTTTTTTATCACAAATAGACCTTTATTTACCTAAAATCTCACCTGATAGCAAGTGATGATATGACCGACGATGGAGGGATGTAGCTCTAGAAGATACCTATTCACTCTTTCCTTGAAGATACCTAGATTGCATATTTCATAAGTGCGAATTGGAACAAGGATCAGTTTTGATCTTCACTCAGTATAATGAATAAATGAATTTTGACTTTAACTTTGAAAAAAGGTACGGATGGTACTGAGCTGTGCGTCTGCTTGTCTGCCTTAGTGAAAAGGAGAGATTGAATCAGATTATGCCGTTCCTGGGCACATTTCCCGAAATGTACTCGTAGTAATTTAAAAAAAATATATCATCTTTGAAGAATTTCACGATAAAATTGTGTAATTTTCACGACTATCATACGGTATGATGGTCATAGCTTTCTAGTTCCACGCATGCACGTTATTGTTCAGCAAAATTTCCCTAAATCGATAGAAAAGTGATTTACCTTCGCTTGGTAACGGAACTTTGAATGCAAACTGTCTATTGTTCTACCTACGTCAGTCTATTTATAAAAAGTAATCATCTTCACATGTTGAGTTTTATGGGATCGAAAACACGTGTTCGTTCAGTTGCTTCAAGGTTGAAAGGTTTACTGAGGAAGGTATCCTTGAAAGAAAAGTGCTTTTAGTATTTTTCTGCGTCATTGATTGATATCATATCAAATCACTGCCTTTTAATTTAACGCTATAGGTTAGAAGCCATTACTTAGGCACTTATAATAAATGAAATTATATATTTTTTTATCAGGGTCATTATCGCGGTTACCTTTTTATTATTCTAGGTAGATACTTTTAGGTATTTAAAAGATTTTTGTTGTTTGGTTCTTTTCGGAAGAGGGTGCTAATATTCGCGACACAGTTTTTTAAACTTCGGATATTAACGTTCTCTCAACTTATTGTATTTTGTTTTTGACCCTAGTTATTGTATTTGATATTTCCAAATTATATTATTAATTTACTGCATCGCAGATTAATATACCTACATTGTTCGATGTATATTAATCTTCAATGCAGTAAATTGAAAATTATTTATTTGCACCGTAATGTAAATGTGCATACCCTATGAATTTCTGAAAACACAAGCATTCTTGTTACAAAGTAATGTTTTCCTCAAAGATCGGCGCATGGCAACTGTCTCGTTGAGTTGTTTGTATGCAGATGGGTTTGAGCTAATTATAGACGCTGCAGTCGGTAATTCGGTATGTGATGCGCAAGCGCAACGCTGCGCATCTAATGCGCAGCTGAGGTTTTAACTTTATTTGCGTTGAGATAGGGCTGGTAGAAACGTTCTCTCTGAAAACACTAACTTATTTTTTGCGAGTATGCAATCACCAAGAGTGTATTGCTCGTAGACTATTCCCACCTACTAAGTCTACTTACCTACCTACATACTTCAATTACACTTTATCATGATCAACTAATACGTCGCCACATTATAAAAAGTAACAAAATACATATTACTATGTCTATAGCACGTACTTTACTATTCTCAACCTACCAAACCTCGATAATTTCAATTCTTCAATTCTATATTTTTATGTATCTGATCTATACTTTCGTACTCTTTAAATCAAATGTTTTATTACTTATATCACAAACTCCAGTCTAATTGTTTTGAAGTGAAACTTCTATAAATTGGCTCATATTAACCCTAAACAAAACATATAAACAGTCACATACATAGTCTTGATCCCACACTAGAATTCCCTGTGTCGTGGGTATCAGGAACTACGAGTACCATGGTTCCAAAATATCGGACCCAAAACAAAAACCTTTAGAACATGCAAACAGAGTTCTCATGACAACAGAAAAGTAAAGCAATCCGATCCTGGACAATCCTCCTCACGCTTGATACCCTTGGACCATGGATGCCCATGACAGAACCGGTGATACAACAAAGATGTAGATTATCATTTCTGTCAACCCTTGTTGGAGACATCTGACTATTCCGAGACACTCCGCTCCCGGGCCGCACCTTATATGGCCACACCAGTTATAGTCCTAGATCTCCCTGTGAACCATCTTAGCTGCGACAGTTTTAGCTAACTCTCCCCTAAAATTCCACATTTGTTCACAAGCCACTTGGTCCATTCTTGTACATTTGTTATAGGTATCCCTGGATATTTAACAGACAAATTAGCGAGCTCTGCAGTACCCTCAAATGGCCTATATCAAATAGATTATATCACACAATGTTACAATCTGTATCACAAAATGTTGTGTATGAAACATATTTTGGGAAACACTAAATATGGTTGGACCTAGAATCGATCCTTGTCCTATTCCTAAATGAGACTATTTGTTTAATGGATAATCTAAAACAAGACAGCTATCTTTGAGTCTTTCAGAAATCAATGTAACTCCAAAAGCGAGTATACTAAATCAACGAAATATTTTTTTTTAACAAGCTGGAATTACGTTCTCGATATGCTCTAGTTATTTTCAAGGTAAATTTGCCCAAAATAGCTACAGAGTTCTTAAAAAATTGTAAACTCACATACTTGTTATTATGGCGGACTCGTGACCGATCTATTACGTACCATATTACCGAACAATAACTCAAACGCTCCTAGAGAATTCAATCTCCCTTTAATAATTTCTTTTTTTAGCTCCCCGGTGATAATAACATTCTAATTGCCTATTTTGTTTTTCGTTTTTAAAGTTATGAACTCATTTTGAAATGGTATCATAAAAAAATTGCTATAATGTTCATACCTCACACCTAGGGCATGCATTCCGAAATTCCGGAATTTCGAATAGATTTTTCCGATATTTCAATTCCGGAATTGAGAGGCATAATATCTGTATTCCGATATTAATAAATTTTACTCAGTGAATGGCATTTTGCACAACAAAACGCAACATTTCTACTTTCCGAAGTCGTATAAAAGAAAGAAGAACATTATTAGTGCTGCACTATTTCCACGATTAGGAAGACTTATTCGCACAAACCTACGACAATATTTTACCAAAACCAAATAACGAGAAAATTTCTGAGATTATCGTCAATTTACTACGCCAGTACAAAACTCACAGTGAGCCTAATCCTACACATGCAGTACCCTCCAAACCCAAAATGAACATGTCATCGTCTTCTGACGAAGACGTTTCAGTCGAAGAATCAACTCTACACGAACCGCTAGACAAGGAACTGGATAAATGCAAGAAAATCCGCAAGTATCCATCTGTATCTATCAATTTTGATAATGCAGGGTATGTCAAAGTAGAAAAAACTATATGATAACGGAGGACAACGAGGTGTGCATCTGACAGAAGCATATAAATATATTTTGTGTGCCTGAGAGTATTGAGAACAAATAAATAGTATAAATAATGCTGGACATTTTTCATACAGCATCATCTAGCCCCAAATTAAGCAAAGCTTGTATTATGGGGACTACATAACTGATATACCTACTACTTAGGTATATACATTTTTTTGCTGTAAATACATAATGCGACATTGAAAAAAACAGACACGAGACAAATATTTGCAGATTCATAAAATGAATAAGTAATATTGTTGTTTTAATTATTTTGATTATCAACTTTTTATGTGAAAATAATTACTGCGTGCGTGTGTAAGTGTGTAATATCGTACTTTTTTTTATTTATATTCTATATCGCTTAGTGTTGATGAGAATACTGATACTATAACACAAGTTATTTGTTCGTTCCTTTCCTCAAAACAGAAAAATAAAAATTCCGGAACCAGTTCCGGAATTCCGAAACTAGGTTCCCAGCATCGAAATTCAGTTCCGGAATTGAATACCTTCCGATATTGCATGCCTTACTCACACCACTATTATTTGAAACCTACCTGGCATCGTTCAATGATGTCAATCTAGTTTTGCAGTTGTAAAGTGTAATAAGTTTACACAAGTGATTATCAAACCCGCTTCTATCCAAGTTTTTCTCTATGTAGTATTTTATGAAACTGGCATTCGTTTCGTTTCATACATTAATTTTCAATAATGTTTTAAATAATAAATCTTTGATATATTTTGTCCTTAAAATAACTAGCAGTAGGTAGGCCAAATTATCCAGTATTGACCCACCCCGAGTCATGCATCCTTATAAACTCTAGATAGTGAAGACTCTTACTATTTATATCAGTATCTACTTCTTAATTTTGAAAGTAGTTTTAAAAGTCAAAAACACAGCAATGAAGTTCCGCCATAAGTCAGTTAGCAGCAGCAAGCACAGTAGGTATACGATAGAAATTCCTTACATGCGTGTGTCTATCACAACACGAATCCATTGATATACAAAGGAGGGAATTGTAGCCCGCGTCTTTCCAGTTAAAATGCTTTTTCGCTTCGATACCGAAATTCGAGAAGCCATATTGCCAATATCGGATTAGGTAATGGAATTTATATTAGTAGGATTTAACAGAAATCCGCTTACCGATGAAATTGTCGAGTACTTTATATATAACTAGCTTCTGCCCACGGCATCGCCGCGTGTTACCCGGATAAAAAGTAGCCTATGTGTTATTCTGATGTATAAGCTATATTACTGTAAAGTTTCATAAAAATCCATTGGGTAGTTTTTACGTGAAAGAGTAACAAACATCCGTCCTCACAAACTTTCACGTTTATAATATTAGTAGTATTTTCTTGAGCGTATATAAATACAAAGAAATGTTATAATTGATAACAAATATGATAGCATAAAAAAATTGCTTTATTTAAACAAATTATTGTAATTCCTGGACAATACAATCATTATTAGCGTTTTTTATGCGATCAAGGAAACGTCCTAACCAGATGGGTCGCCGGGAGTAGATCCAGTTACTTTCCGTAACGTACCTATAATAGGAGAAATAGCAGGTCTGCCACGAGTGCCAAGTTGAACGATAGATCTGAGGCTAGTCGAGTTCTCTTCTTCCTGTTATATGAGTTATAATTAAAATTCAATGTGTTTCAACATTTGAATTCAATTGAATTAAATTAATAATTTATAAGATGTAATTCAATGTCAAAAAACCGTCCGATAAGAAATCTCATCGCCCTTAAGGAGTGGGATTCATTAAAAATCATTAAAATCAGTTCACAATTGGGGAAGATATCGCATAACAATAAAAAAATACAGCCAAATTAAAACCTCCTTTTTTAAGTCCTTTAAAATGATTCGACGACCGATGTGGCGCGGTGGGCGAAGGTCCGCCTGCGACACAGGAGGTTGCGGGTTCGATTCCCGCCCTGGGATAAATGTTTGTACGATCTGCAAATATTTGTTCCGGGTGTTCTGGGTATTTTCTATGTATAATAAAAAAAATATCTATTTATGTAATGTATTGTATTAAGTATATCAGTCATCTAGTACCCATAACACAAGCTCTGCTTAGCTTGGGGCTAGATGATGTTGTGAGGATTGTCCAGCATTATTATTATTATATCGAAACAAAAAATAAAACAAAATAAAGTTTCGGCCCCAAAGGTAATACGTTGAGGACATGGAAGTCCAAATCGCGACCGAATGGGGTCATTTCGTTATAGGCCTTGTTTTGACTATCATACTCAATGTAAAAATACGTAGCTTCGATAAAGGCCTGCGAAAAAATCTGCCCCCGCGTGGATTCGATCTCGGGTCTCCGCGGCGATATATTGGTAACTAGCGACGGTGCCGCCTACACCAGCGGCGCATGGAGTTTACTGACGAAAATAAGCTTTTGTCTCTGAATTAAAATATTAAAGTTTATTTGTAGAAAAAAATATCAGAGTTCAAGTTAATACATTGTTGATACCGATATAATTATATAATAAATCAGACATTTGGTACCTAAGTAGGTAAATTGTAAGGGTTTATTTTCTATAGTGGAAACCATCAATTATTATGGTGCGATACAGGTCCCATAACGCACAATTGCGCAGTGGCATGTTGGCTTTAGGGAACACAAAGCGTTTGAGAGTGCATTGAATCGTTTAAATCCAATGGCGTGCCCACATTTAACGGATGTGCAGTAACGAGACCGGTATTGTATAGACGACATCCGCCCACATACATTGCGAGAGAGCACTGCTAAATGCATACAGAATTTAAAGTTGTCTCTATACATGCCAAAAATTATGCGAATTAGCTTCCAATACCTACTCATGAAAACTGAAAAGTTGATATTCAATTTGTGTTACGTAAAAGTAACTACATTTTATTTTCTTGATCGGAATTAATGTTCCTACCGCGGTGAATAGGCAGATGAAAGCAGCTCTTCAACGTTCACATGGCGCTCCATACCATGTGAACGGTGATGGTCATGTGATGGACAACATGGACTACGCCTAGCAGTTGGAATTTACTGTCTGATGATGGTGACGATTGGTTGTAATAGTCAGGAGTTTACCGCGTTTATGAGGTCATCCCTCCTTGGCCCTGTTTGAAAATTAGCGCTACTTTTCACTACTGTGCGGAGCAGAACTAAGCTGAGACAGGACCTTACAGGACCTGCTTGGCCCACACTCCACATATGGGACTAATAAGTAAAAAATCTTGCTACATGTTTGTGTATTTTTTTAAAATCTTAGTGGTAATTTTCTTTATACTGCATGTTTTTATTTATGTTATACCTGTGCTTTCTGTGCTTTGTTGTTGTGCCAAATAAACCACATTTTATTTTATTTTATTATATTATTAGGTCTATAATATTCTATAATAGGTGTTCTGTCTATTAAACGTATCGAAATAACCCATAGACAGCCAGACAACTATTCGATCGGTAACCAGAGATCGTCGCACTCGCCAACGACAGAAATAGCGAGGGACAATCTAGGCATAGTTGTAGTGTAGTTGCCGGTGTCATGGACTAGGGTTGTTGCACTGGCCTGAAATAATCATGCACTTAAACTGATACTAAAGATAGAATTATCAATGTTGAAGTGGCAATGCTTGAGTTTGCAGAACTGAGAACTGCTAGGAATGGTTATCAAAATGGTGAACACGAACCGAACGACGCAGTGTAGGAAGGCACCATATAGACCGATGACATCTAAGGTTGCTGGAAGACGGTGGAAGGATAGCAAGTTGAAGTGGCAATACTCGATTATAGAGCTCGCAGAACTGCTAGGAAAGGTTCTAAAAATGGTGTACACGAACCGAACGACGCAGTGAAGGAAGGTACCCTAAAGACCGATGACATCTAAGGTTGCTGGAAGACGGTGGATGAAGGTGGTTAAAGATCGAGCATCATGCTACTAATTTAGAGAAACACGTCCAGCATTAGGGACAAATTCACATACAAATTTAAAGTTTGTAGATTGTCTGTATTGAATCTAGGTGCGTGTGAACATGAATAAATGTTCCGCGAACTATATTACAATTATACAGGACTAATTTCATGCCGAGATCAAAAGGATTTTGTACACATGCAAGAGAAATATAAATCAATGCCTTTAGGTGGGACAAATAACAAAACAAAATACACCCATAAAATCTTGCGTTTCAAAGATTTCCGCCAAGTCTATGAGGTACCGGCTAACTAAAAGATGGCATGCAGCCAGAACTAACTGAAGTTTCAGACTTCGTTGTATAGGAGAGCTCGTTTTGAAAACTATTTTATTTCACTGGTTTGGTTTTTATTTCTTACAAAACGAATGACCATCAATCTTTCAAGAGTTCAATTTATTTATTTTTCCCCATTAAACACAAAAGTTAAACAAAATAATAAACATAACATAAAACAAAACGGAACGAAAAACAGACAAACTATGTACCTAATTATTTGTTGTGTGTCAAATAGGTCCCTGTCTCAGCATTGTGCTGCACCAAAACCTAGGTATGTCAAGGGCAGCGCTGGTTTTCAGAAGGGGGCCTTCATGATGCTACGAAGACCTATTTTATTTCTGAAAGTTGATTCGCTATTGGTTATGCTACGCACAGAAAATACCAGAATATTCCGTTTAGCACCCTGGCTCAGAAGGCAGGTGTTCTGTAATGTTAAGAACGGAAGAAAAATCTCTGCAACCAATGTGTTCTGAGCCAGGAAGGAGTGCACAACGGAAACCGGAATGTATATCTTGATAAGCTACGATTAGTCAATATTTTGTCATTGTTCGGGTTCGACTACAGTTTTTTTTTTATTAATAAATATCCGTTTGTGTTCACGTACCCACCATTATTTTTCAGCTATCCCTATCTTCAAAGGTTTAGGAAGAAAACTCTTGTTAGGGCTAAGCTTGCCTTTGTACATGCCCTAAATGTATTTTTTTTTGCTGTTTTTCTGTGCTAAAGCTTTTCCTTATGAATGGTATTCACATAAATCATGAATATGTAAGCAAATGATGCAGAATTAGGTACATTCGCCTCTCGGCCTACGCCACAGGAAACTGCCTGATTAGAGATCTAGAATCTAGTGCAGAGCTGAGTACATCCTACATTCCATTCAGATTTGCAACAACTCTATCCTGTGTGTCCTTAGGGCGTTTTGATTTACAGATTTGGAATGATTATGTTCAATTCATGACTTTGGAAGGCGTGCATCGGTAATACGAAGTCTGATAAACATTTAATTTTAACTTGCATTTCAAGAATGCTCTTCGAAGTATGTGTGCGTGTGTGTTTGTTTATGTATGTATTTGTATATAAACCTATCCTGTCTGCTGTGGCATCGTAGCTCCCAAACCATAGACCGACAAAATTTTATTTATTTGTTTCTTTCGTTTATGTATGACAATATTTCTTTTTGATAGGCATTATCACCACATGTCATTAAAGGAAGTTGAAATACAAGATGGAATACCCACACGAGTTGGGGATTATTCACACGATTTTGACTGTTACAGGTAGGTACAAGTAACAGTTAATATCCTGACTGTTACTTGCACCTACCTGTTGATCGACGAATGGTGGGAAGTTGTAACCATTTAAAGACATTTTAAGATGAGATATGGGATCTATGTCTTTATGAAGAATGCTATCTACGCCACACAGGCAGAACGTCTACGATGAGACTAAAAAAACTCATCTAACGTCCAATATTAAAGTAAATAATTTCAAAAGCGTTTGGATTCCATCCAAGCAACTATCTAGCTGATTGTTGCTAAGCCATAGTGAATTGTTCTGCCAATGCCAATACCAATGTGATTTGGCATGCGTGCGTATCCTTTGCGGCGTAAACAAGATATTTTTATTAAATCGTTTTTGTATTTGAATGTGATGTAAATTTCCACCTCGTCAGCTGGTTCTGAGAGCTGGTGTGATCGAGGAAGATTTTTGTAACGGTATGTTTTTGTTTTTTATTTTGTTTTTTTTCATTTGCATAACACCGTGTTAGTTAGCTTAAGGTTGAAATTACGTTATTCTTTTCAGTGACGATAGCAATTCGGGAGGAGGAGAATCAGAGACAAGATCGCCGATTGAGGGTAATTGTCCCACTACTGCAGGACCTATCGATTCCGGGATTATAGTTTTGAAAAGTCCCGGTAACTGTAGGTGGACAATCTTTAGCGTCGGTTTATGGTTTAGCTGTAATATCATTATGCCTTGGAAGAGACTGCGAGGTGCAATTTTTTATCACACTGGTTGTTTGACCATTTGTCACGAACCCCTTTCCAGGGCCATAATATACCTACCTCACTGGTTTAATATTAGGCAAAATAATTAAATTTCACCTATAAGTACATAGTTAGTTTGTACTGAAAACAAAATATACATTGAATATTATAATACAAGTTTGAACAACATTAATGATCGAATTCATGATAATTTTTTCAAAAAAATTCTTAGTTACCGAAAAAAAATGGTACAAACCTAACAAGACTTATAAGGCATTTTAGCATAGCTAAAATTTTTATATTTTCCTTTCAGTACAAACTTATTATGTACCTATAGGTAGGTGAAATTTATGTGAAGAGAGAGACTGACTGTTTCTTATTTCATGAGCAGCATCGCATTCATCTAACCTGATGAAGGTATAAAGGCAGCGGCCTTCACACCTTCTTGATGCCTTCATACCTTCAAACCTATAACACGATTAGGAACTTCATTTACTGCCCTAATACTACACTCAGGGCAGTAAATGAAGTACCTACCTAGAACATTCACGTTGGTTACAGTTTCCGTGGATTCAATCAAGACCACAGATTCGGTGGAAGTTGACAACCCAAAAGAGGATAACGATAATACAGAAGAATCGCCGTAAACTTTCTCACTCCTCACTTTATTTTGATATGTAGTTTTTAGACTTTGTGAAGTTATTTATTTTGAGAAGATGTGAAAATAAATTTGATTGTTTGAAGTGGTTGTTCTATTGGATGTTGGATGATTAAGTTTGAAAATGCTTTGGATCTGTCGCGCGACAGACCGAATTCTGACCTTAAGTTTCCATTTTTTATTTTTACCGTTATGGTGGAAACGGCCTGTCTGATCATGCCCTTAATGATTTACTTAGGTACCTAATTCAATCGTTTTAGTTTTTTGAGGGTAGATAGTCCCCTGCTACCAACACATATCAGGAGTCTAGACAAATACCACTTGCTGTTGGCGTTAACGCCTGCGAAAAGATTTAATTGTATGGAAATGGCGTTAGCTGTGGAAATGTCACGTGACAACTGCCATCTTTTTCTTTGACAAATTTGCGATAGCGTGAACGGAAAACAAAGTGTGAGGTATATTTAAGACTCCCATATTTAGTTATCTCATAATTACTAGATAACTATTCGGAGTACCCACCTAATGTCGAATCCAGCAGATCAAAGAGTACAAGTTATTAAAACGATTCGTAACTCAAAGAACTTTACTCACAAATCGAACGACATGTTTATTCCGCTTTCAATATTCCTCTAGAAATGTCTGAAACCAGCGCATTCGTCTTTCAATTCGCCTGTAACTCGTCACGTGTCGCAGATGATAATTCACCAGTCGACCTTCAATGGCATCAGTCAAGTTCAATGTTAGCCAATATTATGTAGAGAATCGCAAAGCAGACATTGCGTCACGCTCGAATCTACCTAGGTATAATGTTCCGCTGTTTTTGATTTGTTAAGTATTTACCTGATAGAACTTATAGAAGTTGTTATTCCATGAAAATCTATGACTTGGAACCAAAAATTGGGCGTATGACGATTGACGAGGACGTATGAAACGACTCTCCCTGATGCAAGTCCCTTTTACCGTCGAACCTTTTCAGTGGCATATGTCGAATCCAAATCTTGGTTCAAAACTTTAATGTCTGACAACGCAAACCAAAGGATTACCTTCGTAATCATCAGCAAAAGTACTCCCATCATCAGGCCTCCCGCAGAGTGCCATGTCGAACGATCTTGAGCCACCTCCATCCACTGACTTCCCGCTACCTCTGAGATGCCCTCAGTCCATCGGGTGAGGGGCCTTTCTCCATTGCGTTGTGCTGTGTGTTATAAATAGGGAAACGTGAGTGGTACTTGTTATTTCCAAAGGCAAATAACAAGCATAATTCATTAAGAATTGTCGTTTTCCTGCCGAACTTTAAGTCCCAACTTAAATAAAAGTTTAGAGAACAAAATTTCAATATCAAAATATTACCTATTATTTGTTTAGATACATTTTTTTTACTTTTTATTGGGATTCAAAGTGTTAATACCTAATACACCACCGAGTCGATGAGAAGATCGCCCCGTATTAATTTCCACTGTTTTCGTTAGTTTTCTGAAGGTTTATACCTAGCTAATTTAGTAGATCTTCATCATGAGCACTGCCGCCGACCGTGTTCGGCGGTACATAATCGTAGACCAGCGAATCGATGAGAAACAGTGTACTTACTACCCCGATTAGCCGTATTTTCAACTTTACAACGGCCCCGTAGGTTGGTACCTATGTAATTTACGACATTCGTCATCTTTACGACGCAGCGACGTAAGAAGCTCACATACCTATGCGTCTGCCATTGAGGCTCTTTGTTTGTGTTTGTCTTTTATAATTTTATTCATCCCCGAAACGGCGGTTTGTTTGCCTTTTATAATTTATCCCCGAAACGGCGGTTTTTATAATGCGTGTTTTTAGGAATCGATGTATGTTTTCATAGTTAGGTTTTATCGCCACAAGTCACTAGGGGCCCTGCAGTTGATAGGAAATGAATACACGAAGGGGATTTTTTTTTAACACAACTTGTTTTTTTTGTTTTTTTGCACTAGGGGCGTGTTACCGAGCACTGAACTGCAGCAAGCAGCCGCCGCCGGTCCGTCCGGCGCGGGCGGGAAAGCACCGCCGCCGACCGGTTCCTTCCCGCCACTCTCCACCCCGCCAGAAAAGAAGGATGTGACTAAATAAGTTAGATCTCTTTACGGACTATCCACACTTTATAACCGTGACGTTGACAGGCCAGACCGCAAAAAAAACGATTGAAATAGCGCTATCTCTAATACCCGCGCGCTAGGACCTGCTATCTAAAGGTGGTTTCCACAGTCTGTGATTTTTACGGATAACTTCGCAAGAGCCCTACCCGGCGCGGGCGGCCTTTCCACGACACGAGCACGGCATGATTAGGTGTGGATAGTCCTTTATATCTACAGATGATTCGGCGTTTGAAGACCAACGGAGGGTGGACAGCAATTATATCCCTAATAGACCGGGAGTTCATAGTCGTCAGCCTTATCAATCAAGTACTAGGACAGCCTGCTAGATTATATACCGTACAATGAAGAAAAAAAGTATTTAAAAAATCTTGCCAAAATTCGCACTGGCTGCATACGTGAACGTATTTTACGTTTTCTCATCCCGATCACCACTGACTGCTATAATATAATATAACAGGCGAGAACGAACACATTCCGCCGCAATAATGCTGGTTTGCATAGTTGATATTGTAGTATGGTAGGTAGGTACCATACTGGCGGTTTCTTTTTCTTTTTTTTACAACTACAGAGGCACACTAGCATACGGCCCACCTGTTGGTAAACGGTTACCGTAACCTATGCTTGCGACACCAGAGGTATCACTCGCGCGTTGCCGACCCTGAGACAACGGGTGAAAAGTCTCAGGTGCCTTTAATTTCACCGGCACTTATACCCTTCAAACCGGACAACAGTAATGCGAAACCTACGATGAAAGTTGCTTTGCAGTAAAGTTGCTATGGTCATGATATTATTCCAAGTATAGATCGGTTCAGTCGTTAGTCGTTTGTGACGGACGAAGTATGTAAACAGTATCAGGAACTAGTTGGTCAGTAGAAATGCGCTTGTTGCGTTAGCACCTAAAGGAACAACTATTTTGTCAAACGCGCTTGTTGCGCTAGCGTCTAAGTTAACAATTTTTTTTCCAATATAAGAAGGGCCAATTCCCTTGTAATTTCTATTCTACCGACCAAGGATCAACAGAGCAATCTATCGAATATCGAACTAATATTCATCGAACTAAGATCAAACGAAGAACCAGCGTAATAATTGAAGCAACTTATAATAGGTACAGTCCACTTGAATGAGAACTAGGAAGTTTCATTGAACAACAAACAAACAACCATACTTTCCACAGTAGTTGGATGACAGGGGTTATTGATCAACATGCTGTTGAAATTTAAATTACATATCAGAAAGAAACAAAGCAGTGTTTGGTTAATCTACTGTTTAATCATCTGTATAAGTAAGACCATAAGTCACAATGTAGAATTGAAAGTCTCGCATCATAAATCCATAACCCACTCCTAGGATTCGATTTAATTTTGTATTCATTTGAAGATTCTACGCTCATGATGGTAATGATTTCATTAATAGAATGGATGCGACTGCTGACTTGGACTCCATCAAGTTGACCATCGTCCTGATCAAAGCAGACTACGGTGTCTTGGCAGTAGTCGGAACGGAACTTCGGAACATCCTTCCTTTCATAATTTGTAAGTAAACGCCATTTTTACTTTTACCAATCACTAGCTTCTGCCCTTGGCTTCGCTCACTTGGTACGCGAATAAAAAGTAGCCTATGTGTTATTCTGATGTATAAGCTATATTACTGTAAAGTTTCATCAAAATCCGTTTAGTAGTTTTTGCGTGAAAGAGTAACAAACATCCATTCTCACAAACTTTCACGTTTATAATAATAGTAGAATTCACGGATGCCAATGTTCATTACCAATTTGTTACTACAGCGAATTTTCATTTTAGTTTAATCGCACCAGTTCTACACCCGTTTCTATTTATACTCCTTTTTTGGAACTACTGCGAGTGAATCGAAGTGTTGTTGTTCGCACTAGTGGTTTAAAACTCCAATCAAACATATAAGGAATCATAATATCAAAACCGTCACGAAGTATCAAAGTTTTTTAAGATTATTTTACGTAATACAAATAAACGAAAAAAATAATTTTAAAAATATGAAAAATCTAGATGATAAATAATAACTACTTCTACAAAATTGAGAGGAAACACAGCGGCGCTATTTAAAAAAAACCTATAAGCCATCGCGCGTGTGTTGTCTCTGGTTTTGCAAGCGTCCATAAGCTACGGCAACCGCTTGCTAACTTGCTGTATGCTAAAAAAACTAGCTAGATCAGGAAGGTACCTACATTGAGATTGGTTATGTACATATCCCGATCACCCTGAGATCATTCTTACTCTAGTCCGCATAGGAAATGGCCATTATCACGGAGCCATCGGTCGCTTGGTACCTATTTCCAAAAACAGGAATTTCCCAGGCGTTTGTCAATTCTTTATCGTGTTGTGCCGATTGCATCATGTGTGCTCCAATTTTTATCAGATCCTATCAATATGTGTTACCTGTCAAGTACCTAGGTACCTAGACAGCAAACTGATAGCTTGTTTTTCGCAACGAATAAATATTTGAATGAGATAGGTGTGAAAGAATTAGTTTAACATTGCATTAGTAGAAATCTTGCCATCATTAGGCCGTCTGGTATTCGAGGCAATTTTTTTGCACATATTATAGATATATCCTCACTATCACGACCATGATTATTTTCAGACTCATTTCCATCCTTTGAATTTATTTTTTCTATCTTAATACAATTGTTTGCTCTGTGCAAATCTTATCTACCATCTGTGTCGTCGGAATACTTCTAATATCCAGTTAGAAACTTTATTTGTTCACCAATCATAACCCTTGGTCAGTGCATAGTTTCAGCTGCCTGCTTAAGCACCGATTTCACCAATCGGACAGGACACAGTGTCAGGGCCTGCTTTGGTCCACCAATTTTAACCCTTGGTCAAGGCATAGTTTCAGTGCCTGCTCCAGTTCTCCAATTGTAACTCTTGGGCAGGGCATAGTTTCAGTGCCTGCTCAAGTTCACCAATTTTAACCCTTGGGCAGAGCATAGTTTCAGCTGCCTGCTTAAGCACCGATTTCACCACTCGGACAGGACACAGTATCAGGGCCTGCTTTGGTACACCAATTTTAACCCTTGGTCAAGGCATAGTTTCAGTGCCTGCTCCAGTTCTCCAATTGTAACCCTTGGGCAGGACACTGTTTCAGTGCTTGCTTTTTTCCATCAATGTTACTACATCCTTCTACCAAGTGTTATAAGTTTGTTCACTAAAGTCACGTCTTTGCCTAGCTAATAACAAACTGGTCTAATTTAATTAAATTATATCAGAGATTATTATTTGAACTGTAAACAATGTTGTTGCCAAATGATTCTGGGCGTATCTGTCGTGACGCACACACTCGACTCTAATGCTAATAGAAGTAGAATCATTTATTTATGTAAGCACTACTAGCTTCTGCACATGGCTTCGCCCGCGTGGTACCCGGATGAAAGCAGATGTATAAGCTATGTTACTGTAAAGTTTAATCAGAATCCGTTCAGTAGTTTTTGCGTGAAAGAGTAACAAACATCTATCCTCAAAAACATTCACGTTTATGAGTAGTTTTGATTGACTAAAGTTATGCCTGCGACTTTTACTAAGCTGAGTTCTTATCTTCCTGCTAAACCATCTAGAGGTAGAATTTTGGAAAATAAATTCTTAGGTGCATATTCCCTCCTTCACGTCTCAAGAACTTACGGTTTAGGAGTTGATTGTCATTTAGTCACGCGAGAATATTCTTTAGATTTATTTTCTTTATGGTATAAAAGGAACTAAATCTACCAACAAAATGATACCGTCTGATAATGAAGATTGAAGAGCTAAAATTTGGTGTCTTTTCGAAACTGTACTAAAAATCGATTATAAATCCAAAATGTGCACTCTTGAATAGATAATTTGTTTACAAGAAAGTGTTCCTCGTACTTCAGTTTTTATTAATTTGAGAAATAAATTATTTGTATTTATTATAAAATAATATTAAACAAACAACACAAAAGTAACTAAGTATGCTTACAGAAGAATACATATAATATTGTTAAACAAACAGTTTTCTTCTTGCAACCTTATATACGACAGATTTTTACGTACAACCTTGACGTAAGAGACATTCTATGAACAAGCTGATTTTAATCTTATTTTCAATGTCACAAGGATTATAAGTATCTGCGTTAAAAAAATGCATTTTAATTCCGGCTTCCAGCTCGACTTCAGTAACATCTCATACTAATAGTTTTTTTATTTTTATTTTTGTAGCACTTTTGCAAAAGGAAATCATCTAGGTACTTACTACTTACCGATATTAATATCGTTGATCATGGTAGATAAATGTCTTGGTTGATCTGTACTACATTGCTACATGGTTCTTCTTCGTTGTGTCAACGGTTCTTTCTTGATCACCCTGAGTTTGGTCAATCATAATAAATGTATAATAAATAAATACTAATGCTGGACATTTTCACACAGCATCATCTAGCCCTAAAGTAAGCAGAGCTTGTGTTATAGGACCTACAAACAAATACAACAAAATATATGATACATAGAAAACACCCAGACCCGAGACAAATATTTGCAGATCATACCAACATTTGTCATTACAATGGTCTGCCCTGGTAGGTAGGTATATATCTGATCAGTTCTAAATTTTAACCGCGATTTTCAATTCAACATTAAACTAGTCGGTATAGGTAACATTATCCCTGTGATTCAAATTATTCTGCGAATGGAATACCGAACTACAATGTTATTTATGTAAAAGCGAACAATTTATTCTATTCAATTTCCTTCAATTTAGCACGGATTTCCTCGTCAGTGTAGAGCAGACGTGTCGAATGCCATGAGCATGCTATGAGACAAGACAGTGCCGTAATAGGAGCTGTCTGCATGAGTCACTGCAGCGGTCGACGACCTCACTGCGCCTGCACACGCCCATCTGGACAAGTGTCCATTGACACACGAAGTTGGTGCCAGAAACTGTACATTTTAGTTACAACAATCATACATTTCGATAGATATGGCACGGTTTTCTGTGTCAGAGTAGAATGCATGCTAGCACGTCCATTTGATATTTCTATTAGGGCCAGAAATAGCTGGAACAGCAACTTTGTTATTCTTGTGATGATACGACTATCCGTTACATTCATCCACGGACTGTAATGTGGTATACATTGCTTTTTCCTGTTTGTGGTCACCACTCGAGAACCTTTTTGCTCCAGCTTTGTTGGTTTCAGAAATGGCTGTAACAGCATTATTGTAAGTGCTTTTAATGATGAATTGATGATATGACGCCTTTGTCTTTTCTACTTTGTCTTCTCTTTTGACTATCCACCTTCACTGCTTCTTCTAGTTTGTTGTCGCATCTCCATAATATTTTTGCATTTATTGATTCTGCTAGCTCTAGGTCACACTAGGCACTTATTCCTATAAAGACTTTTCCTAGACGACATGTTAGGTAGGTATATCGGCAGAAAACAGTATCCAGGTAGAATGGAGCTGAGTACAAGTCCGCCCAAACCGCATTCTAAGCGCGAACGAAAGTTATCTCGAGTGCACCCTTTCACCACTGAATGTTCTAAACGAACTAAGTATTAGCACATGAGAAAGAGTCACAAAGTTTTTAGCACAACTCACTACGATTTTCCGATGCTTTATTTGTGAGATATGCACGAATTTCGTTCAGTCCTGCGGACAAGGGAAAGTTTAATTAGGTACTTAAATTGCAAGCATTGATAGGATTTTTTCACATCTTACAGCTAATAATCTCCAACATACCTTCTTTGACCTAGTTCAAAGGGTTGTATTGCCATCATAAGTATTGTATTAAATACAATGTTGGTTACAGATAACACTGCAAAATACTTGCACTCTTGCTAAACTTTAGCAGGCTTCAAAATGTCACCTGAATAAGATGGACCAGATATTATTGTAAAACATGAACAGGAAAGTTACAGTCATAAATATCTACGTTACCTACTGCATAATTAAATGTGTTAGAATTTCATGTGTCATCATTATTGAGGCATGGGGATTTTACTTAACTACCTACCTAATGTTCTACATAATTTGAATCATATAACGCGAATGTTAATTTTAGCAAGCGTAAGTTACGCTTCAATCCGGCTAAACCGGTTTTTAATTTCATTGATTTTGCATGAGGAACCCCGCTTAGTGATGAGTCGGCCGATGACCTGAAATACGCCTAAAATAATCGACTGAAATTAAATGACTTTTACTGATTTACAATCTGATGTAAACAAAGCAAGACATTGTAACATAGACAATACTAAGTTAGTAGGATACTAAGCAAGTTTACTAAAATTTAACGGCGCGGTTACAGGAATAGACACTGGAAAAAAGTCGTAAGGATCCATAAATTTTATTCTTTCAAGCAACGTTTTCCTAAGCTAACCCAAAACGGTCTCTACAGCCCAAGTTCTGATTGAACCTTTGGTTTTGAATCATAAGTGGGATGTGACCCTTCTGCTAATAGGTTATATTTGTAATTACTTAGGTTCTTATTTATGATCATTCTTTCCAGGAATCATCAAGAAAAGTACCATCGACACACACTCAATGAGTTCGCTCGTCAACGAGTGGAATATTTATCAATAAGATAAGTACGAAATAGGCATTATACAATAATACACATAGTAAATAAAATATTTATCTGTTCTTTATTAATGAGTTTAATTACCGTCGGAATGGCAAGCTGTCTTCACTTTCCAGAGTTCCCTTATGTAATACAGTTTAATAACTTAAGCTAAACTTTAAAATAATTATAACATTATAGTGTATGTACTAATGCATCACGTAGATAAGAGAGAAGCAACAGTATAATGCTAACCAACTTAGCGACTATGATTGACTCAGCAATTAGAATGTAGGTTACTAAGCAGGAGGTAATCCTAAACTTCTTGGTCCTTGAATGAATAAATGAATGAAAATACTTTATTGTACACCACAAAATAACAAAATAAACAAAAACGTAATATAACTAAAAGTACAATGGGCGGTCTTATCGCTTAAAAGCGATCTCTTCCAGACTTCTTTCCTTAAAAGAAACTGAATAACAAAACCTGAGTGTCTGCTGGAATTTCATCCCATTCTACTTTCTAACGCCCGAGGTATTATTTTATACTCTATGCCATCTTCATTATTCTCTGAAAAATGTTTGGGAAACCTATGATAAAAAGATGGTGTAGGTACCCATACAACACAGAAGTAAACATCCAGACAAGCTACTTAATGTTGTTTTATATGCTCTGCAAAAATCTGGTGCCATGATCTACAAGAGCAGTCCGCTAAAGGAGGCGGGACCGGAAATTGCTCGTATTCAGCTCTGAATAGTCTGCACCCAGTGGGAGGGGTATAAGTATGATGGATAACACACAATAGCGGTTATACATTGTATCAAACTTCATAACCACCGGCCGGGATTACGCGACCTTCTGTGATAGCTGCACAGTCTGATGCCACGACCAACTAGAGTAAACTGGTCTGCAATATTGTCCCCGATCTAGCAATATCTTCAATCTATAATAACACACCAAATATTATGAAAATTCATCAGGCAGGTATTTAGTAAGAGTCATCCCACCAAACCAATACCAAATTCCTTGCACAACTTCAGCCTGACCTAACAATCTTTACAAAATCTTGCTCACCTATTATATTAGAGAAATCTTGTCATATTTTATCTTGTCATCAGAGAGTGACGAATCGACATGATTCAAGGCATGAGCACTATTTTCAATAAGGATTGCGTTGATTCATTTATTTGATTGTCTTTTTCAGCCTTCTACAACTTTTGTGCCTATGTTTGGTGCCGTCTAGAGCCATCCAAATTTTTACCGTAACTCGGTTAGATAGTTTAAGTACTAAAACGTGGCATCTAGACCAATACTATCAAAAGTACTTAACTATGGAATTTGATGAATTCCGAATAAGGTGTTAAGTATTTTTCAAACTTTCGCGATTAGATAACATAATTATTATAAGTTTAACGGGTCTTTATCGCGTTTACCTTTTCCAGTCATCCCGTGACCACGGCTGTTGCAATACAGTTGAAACGTCGGGAAAATAATAAAAAAGGTAAACACGATAAAGACCCGTTAAACTTATAATAATTAAGGTGTTAAGTGTCCACTGTTTCCTTAAAACTGTCCCGGTTCCTAATAAGTCTTGATAATGCTTGATAGCAACACAACCGCAAACACTATAAAAAAAGACCATCCCTCAGTGACAGCTTACCACTAAAATCCGCTGATAGCACAATCAATAGACCACTTGATAATGATAGCACCATTGCGGCTACGTTATCCTTATCATGTCAATGTTCGTGAAAGTTCGACAATGATTTCATCGATGCTAAGAGTGATCACACGAAGATGGATAAGACTTTACGCTGGAATCTGTTTTTTGGTGGTAATAGTTTTGCTTATACGTGCGTCGAAATATAGGTGAGTGAGCTATCGGTTTTAAGGTTTATCTAGGTAGGAATTATCTTGGTCGTACACTCCACGGTTTGAGAGCTAGGAGCGTTTGTAGACTACAGCGGTAGGAGACGATCGCGTATAAATTTATCAGTATGATGAGCTGTGTTTGATAGAGCCTCGTTTCTTTGGACTAGATGGTGTATTTAACTACATCATTACCTATGATTTTTCTTTGAAAATTGCGATTTCAAATATAGAGTAGCAAACCTATTACGCAACTTTTAGCCTGCCAATTCCTCTTCTTCCTGCCAATTCCACTTTTCATTAGATGATGCAATTTTAGTGTAGTAGGTATCTGACTACTTCCATGTCTACATATGTTTGCAATACCTACTGGAAACAAACTGGAAACAATTGATTTTTGGGTTTAAATTGTCACATGCCGGTAACAGTTCTGCTTCTAACTTGTTGATAGCAAGGATCGTCTTATCTTGTCTTATCCTTGCAAATATTGAAATCGCAATTAGTAATCATAAATGACGCATATCGAATGCGGCATTGGGTGTTAGAATGATTAAACATGCTGGCAGTCGGGCCAATGCCCAACTGGTCTTGAAACCATCGGTAATCTAGATAAAATTCTTATTGTCTTCAACAATATTTTGGTTTCAATAAATCGTATTCATATTACCAACTTATGCAACCGCTGCTGTAGTTTCTTTGTTATTAATAAACTTAAACAAAGATGCTAATTGGCAGTAATCAATTTTGAAATAAGTACCTTTTTATTGTAAATAAGCTCATGTAGCTTAATAACAATAAAAAGTTACTTACATAATAATGTAATACACATTAAAATAAAACTTTCTAAATAAGAAGCAGTTGTTGGATAAGTAACTCATAATTTTGTAACCGCGTCATAAACACGTGCCTATACAGTCATAAAACTGTCGAAAAAAAACATGGCAAAGAGCTCTGCCAACATTCGGTCTGTGGCACTGACATTGCCCGGCTGAGGCCGACAAAAATAGGGCAAGGCCGAAACAAGCGTTTGGGGGGTTATATAATTTGACAGGCAATATTGATGAGGGAAAGCGAACAACGACCGATTTGAAGGCCAACAAACGCTCTTTAATGATGCGTTTGCTTCGATCTAAATGGGCAGAAGGCTGGAAGGAAATGGGAGGTCCGTTCAAGTGGGGAGTTTAGGGACTAGCATAGATTGCGCTTCTTCACTCATTCTCAACTTCCAAGCAGGGTGGACAAACATGGACGGCAGTGGACTAATGTATTATAATTCTGTGGTAGTGGATACAACACATGACGTGTGTTATTCATTATCATTAAACAGACCACGTAGGTACACATCAGAACATAAATATTGTATTGTATTGGAAACACATGATGACGAATTATGATGCATGCCATTTATTATCACCTCGTTCTTCCCTTTAATTCTCTCAATCGTTCTATTAATGGGTGGTGTTAGTGTTCCAACCCTTTGAGATTATAATAGGAATTTTACGGAAATTGGATTTTTTTTTTCATTAAGAATAAACTTACAACGTCGTCGAACCCAGTTTTGGAATACATTTCGTGACGTAGACAGATAACCCTTGCATCATTCAAAATTTCAAATCATATCTATACTAATATTATAAAGAGGAATTTTTTTTTGTTTGTTTGTTTGTATCGAATAGGCTCCGAAACTACTGGACCGATTTTAACCATTTTTTTACCAAATGAAAGCTAAATTATCAGGAAGTAACATAGGCTATAACTTATTTTAAAAAAATAGAGATCTTTAAGAAAATTGCAATAATGTAACCCAAAGTAGCAAAATTTTGCCTATAAAATTCATTATTTGGCGTGCGCTGAGAAAACTATTGATGATAATAAAAATGATGTACTACATGATTATTACCTACAAGTACTCATTATTACCTACAAAAAAGTCCCCGATGAAATATATCTAACTATCATAGTTATGTCACAATAGCAACTTTTGTGTTCTAAAATTTAATTAGATCGCCCGATAGAAACAAAAGTTGGTTACATGCGTATCATAGTATTAATTCTTATTCAAATAAATAGTATTATCATCAAGAATATTTTTGTAGCAGTAAAATACTTTACTGTTACTTTTTATCCCGATATTATATTTCCACGGAATCGAAACTTACGCGTGTGAAACCGCGGAGAGCAGCTAGTTGTTTATAAAATGTCAGTTACGATTTCTTTCGATTTCTTCAAATAGGAATCTCTGAAAAAACTGAACGATCAACACTTTACAAAGGTAGTAAAGCTAATCAATCACTTATAAAAACTATGTAGGTGTAGCTTAAATTGCTGAAAACTGTGTGTGTTTTTATTTTTAAGAATACTTTTTCGATTAGGAATATGCTTTCTATTCTACTCTAAGCATTGTGGTTGCATAGTATTGTTTATACCTTTTTTACACAAGATGAAGGAAATATCCCAATTTTAAGCAAACCACGCCTTATTAAAGCAATTCCCCTCTAGTTTAAACTAAATATTATTTTTTCTTGTTAGCTGAAACGTTCTAAATTCAGTATTCATAACGAGATGCAAACACTCAAGGAAATTGCAGAATGGGTGAAAAGTTAAGTGTGCTACACTGAAGCCTGGCAGGGCTGAAGAGTTTGAAGAGGTAGGCTATCCGTAGGCTAGGCTGTTACTTTGTAGACCCACAATATAGGAAGAAACTTACTACCTACCTATTTAAGGTACATAAGTAGTAACTTTGAATAGGATCTAGCCATCCGTTACTGTGTTGGTGGACTCGGGACATAATTTGTCATTTGAATAAAAACAAAACACTGTTTAGATAAATAACTATTCAAAAATCTTTAGAAGTAGGGCCCTAGGTATACTTAGATAATTTTATCAACCAACTTTCGATAAAAAACTTGGAATTTTAGCAATGATAATTAATTGTTTTTTGTTTAGATAACTTCTTAAGTCTATACTACATAACCACAATTAGATATATATAGATAGATAGATCTTTATTGCACACTAAAGCAAAATACAAAAACACGGGTACTATATTTTAGTTATTAGTCGTAGGCCCGAAACAGCAATATTTAGGAGGGTAGATAATTATTTTTCTTCGTGTCACCGGTGTTTTATTGGTTACTATCCTGCGTTAGTTCAGTGATACAATCCGGTTGCGGGATGATGGCCCCGAAAAGAGCCTACTGACCAATGGTGGTAACTACCAGTGAACCAGTGTGGTGAATGAATTCAGCGCACCCCGTAGAGGCTCGTTTCATGCACGTTGGCACCACATTTGCCAAACTCCGAAATTATTCTGCAGATAAGTTCCGTGACTTACCACAGGCAGAATATTTTAGCAGATATCAGCCAAAAGGCGGGACGTCAGTCTGCACACAACCAAAGTCTTTGAGGATCGATGGTCAGTTGTTTCCAATCCTGAATGATTTATTTAATCCAAAAAAAGAAATCCGTCGGAGAACTGAAGTGAAGTGGCAATGGGTAGGAAATATAGCTCGCAGAACCTACAACCGCTGGAGAGTAAAGGTTCTCGAACAAATCGACAGAACCCGATATAGAGCTATATACAGCAGTGGACTTATACGGCCTGATGATTCCTAATTCGTAATTCATAATTCATAATATATTTATTGCGAAACACAGGTAATAGGATAATAGGTTTATGTTATAATAATGCACACTGTATTTTATCAGTATGGTGTACCAATCGTATGTACATTATAATATCAACTTCTGACAGTTCACCTTCGACTTGGCCCGGTAGGTAGGCCCAATAACCGAGCAAGATTTCAAATGAGCTCCGTAGCCAGTAGCACACCAATACGCAGATTTGTTAACTACATAATTTCCCGGTAGGGTAACTAACTAGGGTTACCAACTTTTTTGTTATTTTTAACAAAAGTTTCTCGAAATTTCAGTCAAAGCCCGTTATTCGCGGCTAAAAATTTCTTTTTTTTTTAGATTCGCGGATCTAATCGGTACATCGGTACATACACATTGATAAAAAAGATTCCAATATATAGGTATCCAACTGAATATCCTTTGTAAACGCGTCGTCAAATGGACTAATAAAAAAGAAAATTAGACCTTATTACAACTATGCCTAAAGTATGTTGTTAAATGATATCGTTAATGATATGATATGGTAATGATCCGTCTACGGAACGAAGTCTTATTTTTAAGAGGCAAATTGCTAATGCCACTGCTGAATATCAGTCTGAATTAAAGGAGCTTTTGAAAAAAATACAAAATTCTTTAAACCATTACGGTCAAAAACCTCAATTAAATTCATTTTTTTATATACTTGTTTTTTATTTTGTCACCTAGGAACGTATCCTCTATAATCCCATATAAATTACCATTCCATATTCACAGTTTCTGTACTCGCGGCTTATTTACGGAACATATACCCTCGAATAAAGAGCTTAATTTACTGTATTAGACAACAATTAAAGTATTTTCGAGGTACATAAATAGTAGATGGGGAAAAAATACCTACCTAGTAAGTTCGCAAATGTGTATACTGCGTATACTGTGATGCCCTCTAATTGCAGGAACACTGTAATAACTGTTTTTTGTGTGTCGGGGCAGTTGGGTGTCTTCTAATAATTAAATTTATATGGCTCTATTTCGTTCAGAAAGGGATAAAAGATTGCAATCCTTTTAACGCTTAGAATTTTTTAACGAAAATGTTACTTTTTCGCCAATAAAATACAGTATCGACGACTACTAGATTTTTTTATTTCGTCTTCCGGCTGCTTGTATTGTAGGATACTATATTAAATAGTAAGATTGGCAACACTTACTGTAACAAACATTGAACCTATTACCGAATCTTCAAATTTTCATAGAACAAGCGTCAATATTTTCATGCCAAAGGATATCTATACAAATACCGCATGTTTCATCCCAAACCTTCAGAGTCATTCAATACAATAGTTTATAATTACGGAGGGCTAGGGTGGTTTTATGGTTTCCTTGATAGTTCAAGGGCGGGTGCTACGCAACGCTACCCGATGCCATATAGTTTACCTATAGGTCAAGGGCTTAGGTTGCATTGTGTAGATACATATTATGCCCGTCTAGACATAAGTCTTCTAAAGTTAGACGTGTAGTGTCAGATTTCTATGATTTTTTTAAATCTTAGTACAGCGCCCATACACGGCCAGGCCCGAAAATCTTTCTTTTTTTTTCTTATAAACATCCGAATATCCATTGGCGATTCAGTGAAAGTCTATAGATAGGTACCTAAGCGGCTCATTAAAAACAGGGTGTTTGGACTCAAAGAAAATATAAATTTATTTTCATGAGAATGTACGTAGGTGCCTAAGTAACTTTCACAGGAGAATCTACCTGTCTAATGAAAAATTGAAAGGATAAATTGAACTGAAAAATATAGAGACTTTGAGCTCAACCAAATTCCTACAAAAAATTAAACGGTCGAAAAAAGGTAGCTTCAAGCTGGCAAGCTATTTTAAGGCAAGGTTCAAACTAAACTCTTGAAAACTGTCTATTTCCTATTAATTACATTAGAAATATACAGCCTAATTACATTAATAGAAAATAGACAGTTTTCCAATTTTAAAATTTGACTTCCGCTGAATGATAAAACAGTGATGGGACAGTGTTGTAACAGGTTTTCAATTAAATCGATCTATTATGAATATTCGGAGATATAAACCTAATCAATATTTACTATGAAATTAGTATATGCAACCACACCTGGCATGGTATTGTTAGCAAAGACAGGTACATCGAACCTAGTCATTTCTATAACAATGTGTTTTATTTGTTTATATTGATTATGTAATATATTATAAATATATAAGTACCTATATTGTGTGTAGATACCAACATAGGTACGACTACGAAAGGAATTTCCTACAACCCGTTTAAGAATAACTTTATTTTTGATACCTACTACTTTTCTACTAACCAGTACTTTTACTTGTAAAAATGGTTGTACGAATAAGCATTAGGTAGGTATACCTAGTAGCAGTTAATTTCATCGTTTTACTAAGAAGTTTATAAATGATCAAAATGATAATAATCTTATATTTTAATAGATTATGAGTAGTATACCAGATTATAAGTAGTAGGTAGGTACCTATAGCTGTTCAACTACTATAACAATTTGGAAAGTCTTTAGATGAATCAATTCTCATCACAGTGCTATTATCTGAAATCACTACCTAAACTAACTGGTCGTGCGATCTGGCAGCCAGGCAAGCATCAGCAGCAAGGCCAAGGTTGACAGGGAAGGGGGGCGCGGGACGACCACGGGCTTAACGCTCGGCGCTGTCCCGCACTCCAACCATTCTGCACCTCGCAGTCGACTCTGACGGTTGTTCAAGCACCAGGTAAGCGGTGGCCACTTTAAATTGTAATTTTCCGATGTTTTAGATACTCGCCACTGATACGATACGTTCCACCGCGGCATCTCATATTTTGTGTGACCACTTAATACAAGTAAAGACAATGTGCTTTGATAAAGTCGAGTGCTGTTTCATCGATAAGATGTTATCACGAGTCAAGAAGTTGGAGATGCATTTAAATAGCGCCCGCAAGTTACCGGTGTGACATAAGTCTGTGAAAATTTCCCTCCTAAAAGTTTTGAAGCGGTTCCCGAAGGGCGGGAAGCTTTGAGCCGCGTGCGTGCTGCGTGTCGCGCATCGATCGGGCCACCCCTCACCCTCGCCCTTGCCACTCCCGGCTCCGATACATTCATTTAGCCAAAATACCATTCCATCATTGCATTTAGAATTTCTCAGTTTCTTTTATTTATTTGCAGTAGTTTGTAAGTGATTTAGTGCATGTTTCGTGACTAGTTTATAAATAAGTGAAAATGGGTGGTTGTGCAACGAAAGAAAACAAGGAAAACAAACCAGCGGAAGAATCCGATGGGTGTGTATTGTCGCCAGCCGGCGCTTTTTACTGTTATGCTGAACTGATTATATTATATTATGGTTAATTCATTCTAAGCGCGTTGTTTTATGGCGGTTTAAAATGATAATGCAAACCATATGAATCCCATTGAGTTGTGAATTCAAATGAGCGTAGGTTACATTATGATGATGGGCAATGAACCTAAACGGGATGTAGACTATTGTTATGTCCGGACTAATCAATATATTTTTTGTTTTAGAAGCTAGGTAATCGTAAAAGTTTAAGTTCCGATGATGTAAAAATGATGTACCTACCTACGTTTACAAAATAATAAAATTACTAGATACCCACACTAAATAATGTTAGCGCTGGCTAGAGCGATATTTGCAAAATATAGAAATTTTCTTATAAATTTTCATCATTGCTTTATAAATTATAATGGTGCACGAGTTCTTATTCATGGGCATGCAACTTGCGAAGCCATTTTGACTCTGCAAATTCATTCTGAAAAGTACGAATTGATATTTAAACGTATCAATGGCTGATATCTATACCTAATTCGTGGAATGATAAAGTGGATTCCGTAATCTGACCACCTTTATGAGCTGCATTACCTACGCTCTCGTATAGAAATGAATTAAGTAACAAGAAACTTGCGATAACACGTTCGTCGGCTGGTTGCGAGTGGGAGGCACGGCTGCGCGCCACGAAGGAGCACCGGTGCGCAGTGAGCTGACACATCCGTTCGACTTGCGCGTGTCGGTCAAGGCGACCTCTGGTGAAATTACGTAATTCCACACAAAATTGAGACGACACTCCTGGGTGTGTTCAGAAAACATTTCTTGAGAAGACAGTTCGCGATCACCTTCCGCTGTATTTTATTCGTGGCTTAGTGTAATCCGGCACCATGAACTATAAACTAAAAGTCACAATCCCAGTGGTCGTTTGCGGTGGAGCTGTTCTTGCGTATTACCTCATCAGGCGGTTTGTAGTTTTACATGAAATACCGATCAGTGCTTTATAATATTTGTATTATGTGCCTTCCAGCCTTTTTGAAATAGATACTTTATTACCTAGTTATTTAATTTACCTGGAAGACAATTTACAACTGTTCTTATAAACGATCTAATTCTACCCCAAAATTATTACTTCTATGAATATAACTGCACAGATTAACAATTTTTTTTCGTGTTTCGGTATATGTAGGTTTTCTCTACTTCCGGTCGATTATGGAATCAATAGGTACGTCCCTGCTCACTACTTTTAAAAACACTGAAAATCTTAAAAAAAAAAAAAAAAAGTAAACTGTCGGTCGTTTTTGCCGCGTATGCGTTTGTTTGATTGACGGAATTTCTTTTCAATTCGAAATATTTTTTGCAACAATTTGAAAAAATATCTATAAAAATGTGCACCCGGGCAACTTGTGCAGCGTTGAAAGCGTTAGCATCATAATTGAATTACTAATTCTCGTGGGAACTCAGGGGAAATCGTGACTTTAGTGTTGCTTTCGTTTTTGCAGGAAAGCCGCAGCCATGGTAGACGCCGCAACCATCGAGAAATTGGAGGCTGGCTTCAGCAAGCTCCAGGCCTCCGACTCCAAGTCGCTGCTGAAGAAGTACCTCACCAAAGAGGTCTTCGAGAGTCTCAAGAACAAGAAGACCTCATTCGGATCCACCCTTTTGGATTGCATCCAGTCTGGTCAGTACCTAACTTATTTATGTTCACCATTTTTGATCATCTAACTAATTGGGTCATCATCTCACCTACCTATGTGAGTAAAGTACGTAACTGGCTTGAATATTGAGCCATCTACTACTACCTAAGGACTTGCTTACTTAGCCTACCTAGGTACATAATTTATGTAGGTTATCCACATAAAATAGTTATTTTGTCCTATCCATCTGTTGTAGGTATTTTACATACCTAATGTAGGTAAGAAAGGCTTGGAAAGTTTCATACAGGCAGTAATTTTACACCAAAGTAATTATGTATGATATCTAAATCTGATTGGACTTTGATAGGCAGAGATTATTTTCAAAGAAATCGGTATACAAGTAGGTTACTTATTACCTAATCTAGTACCTACCTGAAATATCTTTAAATTTTATCTGATAAGTATTATCTAGGTTGACTGTAATTAGTATGCAGTTGAGACCCTAAGTATTGTATGGACTTGCATATTGTAAATAGGTACTTTACTCACTGAAACTAAATGATATTTTTTCAGTATGGCATGTTACAATCAGCATGTATTTATTTATTAATAAAAAAATGAGCAGCTATCCCTTTAAGTACACACAATAACCGTGTATACAACACATATTACATAAGATTCACATTGTAATTATTGTTTTCAGGTGTCGAGAACTTGGACTCTGGTGTAGGAATCTACGCACCCGATGCGGAGGCCTACTCCGTGTTCGCAGAGCTCTTCGACCCCATCATCGAGGACTACCACACCGGCTTCAAGAAGACCGACAAACACCCCGCCAAGAACTGGGGCGATGTCGAGACCCTCGGCAACCTGGACCCTGCTGGCGAGTTCGTCGTTTCCACTCGCGTGCGCTGCGGACGCTCCATGGAGGGATACCCCTTCAACCCCTGCTTAACTGAGGCTCAGTACAAGGAGATGGAAGAGAAAGTCTCCACCACTCTCTCCGGGCTCGAAGGCGAGCTTAAGGGAACATTCTACCCCTTGACTGGCATGTCCAAGGAGACCCAGCAACAGCTGATCGATGACCACTTCCTGTTCAAGGAGGGTGACCGCTTCCTCCAGGCTGCCAACGCTTGCCGCTTCTGGCCATCTGGCCGTGGAATCTACCACAACGAGAACAAGACTTTCCTTGTGTGGTGCAATGAGGAAGACCACCTCCGTCTGATCTCCATGCAGATGGGCGGCGACCTTAAGCAGGTGTACAAGCGTCTGGTAACAGCCGTCAACGACATCGAGAAACGCGTTCCGTTCTCGCACCATGACCGCCTTGGGTTCCTGACCTTCTGCCCAACTAACTTGGGCACGACCGTACGCGCGTCAGTGCACATCAAGCTGCCAAAGCTGGCGGCTGACAAGGCAAAGTTGGAGGAGGTTGCATCCAAGTACCACTTGCAGGTGCGCGGAACCCGTGGCGAGCACACTGAGGCCGAGGGCGGCGTCTACGACATCTCCAACAAGCGTCGCATGGGACTCACCGAATACGACGCCGTCAAGGAGATGTACGACGGCATCGCTGAACTCATCAAACTCGAGAAGTCGCTGTAAATCGATCTCGCAACAGTATTTTTTGTATTATTTATCTTTTTGGTATGGATGAATGGTCCGATCGGGCTGGGGGCACTAGTCAGCGGCGCTCCGGGACCCTCGGCCCCTGATGAATTGAAAAGTATTTTCTGTAAGGAAATAGAAAATAAAGACAGCTAGCTATTAAGTCCAGTTTGGTATTTTTATTTGTAACTTCAATATCCTTGGAAAACCATTTACAGCAATACAGTTCCAGTAAAGCAAAAAGTCTCCTTTCAAGATATAATTAAAATTTATATTTTTATTCTACTCTTGTCAAGCTGTACGAGCTTATTTTGAATTATGATGTCGCCATAGAGGAACTAAGTACTTTACTACATTTCTTGGCATCGGCGGCTGCTGAATTGGGTGTAAGTATAATTTTGTCTACGGTGTAAGTTACGCAGCTACGATAGGTAAAGAAAGTAACTTAGACTCTAATAAACAAAAGCGATTTATCTCTTCTCTTTCCTTCAGCATCCAGCAACAGATTTTACATTATAAGTACCTACCTACCAGTTTCCTGTATTAAAAAGTACTCTGTGGTACCTACCTACTTTCTACATCGATGTAATTATATCGTGTTATCTCTAACTAGTCTGTGGTGTAGAAAGCCAACCACTAGACATGACATGCATGCAATGCACTGTCTGACTGATTCACTCTTTTGTAAAACTGACTGATTCAATTCATTATGAAAAAACAGTTTATTAATAATAGTACCGACAGTGACAGCTATAAACACACAACAATCAATTGGGTCGTTACGTCTAGTTTTAATCTTGGGGTCGTAAGCAGCTTCTTTTTTTATTGAAGTAAGTAAGTATTAGTGTAAGTTGATAAAAAATTGTAGCACACTTACCGCCAATCTCAACAAGTTGGGTTGGCTGGTAGAAAATGCTTTAGCAGTAAGTCCGTCTTTTGTTCTCTTTTTATTTAAATTCAATATATTTTATTCCATAATTATTGTACACTTGGAAAAGTCATTTTAACGCGACGTTCCCTGCTCTAATAGAGCGGGAGGTTACGTCTATGAGTAAGGTACCCGCGCGGCTCAGGCGCATCAGTAAGTATGTATGTACATAATTTGTTTGTTACTTTTTCACACAAAAACTAATGAATCGAATGCGATGAAACTTTATAGGTACATAGCTTTTACCTATAGTTGTTACTTTTTATCCCGATATTCCCACGGATTCGAAAATTACGCGGGTGAAACCGCGGGCGCAGCTAGTAATTAATAAACTTGTAAAATGTTACTGGTAAAATGTCCAACTGTTGGACAACAATAATCACTGACTCTAGGTAGGTAAAAACTCTGAAAAGTGCGGATCAAACTCACATCACCAACTCTGTTCCTATAAAAATATTTTAACTCTAGAAACTCCATACCCCATAAAGTTCGGATTGACACTATCATCGCTAACTCACTGACAATGACAACACTTGTTAACTTATAAAAAAAGTGAATTGAAGAAACGTGTGCATAGTATTGTAGAAAGTGTTAGTAAAGTTGTATTGTAGCCCTTCAAAAAATCTATTAAATGTTTCGAAGCAGATTGAGTAATGAACTAATGAGTATCATTAGCGTGCCCACCGTACCCATAGGGCTGGTCGCGCCTGTTCAACTTCAACTTCTTGATTATGGCTTCTGTGGCTAGTTGTCACAATTCGCGCCTGTTCTAACTGCACATATCCGAATGACACTGACTGTCAGTTCAGATGTATATGGAGGATGTCAAAAGAAAAGCAACAAAGAACAAATCAAAACAAACAAATGTACTCTGTGAAACAGACAGCGCGTTGGTTATTTTAGCTGGTTGGTTTTAAATTCATTCACATTTTGCAAAAGAAAAAGCCCATCGAAGTATTATTTAAATTAGAGAACTACTAATAACACAAATACTATGGCTACGCCTAAAGTTGAAAAGGATTTAAATTTACCTCTATCCAGAGTTAAAACAATCATGAAAAGCTCGCCAGACGTCGAGGCAGTTGGACAAGAACCGCTTTATGTAGTTACGAAAGTTACTGTAAGTATTACCATAGTTTCTTCCTACTCATTAGCCGTTCTAAGGTATATTTATTTATTTATTTATAGACGAGCAGCTTTCGCTGATATGTCTATGTCATACAGTGTTGGGTCAAAAGTCTTGTTTTTTTTAAGTTTGGTTCACTTTTTTGAGTAATGAAATGTTCTTTTGTAGCCAGTTGTCGAGCTTGTTCTTAAATGCGTTAACAGAGGTAGCGGAAACAATATCCTCTGGCAGTTTGTTCCAGTTGTGGACTACTCTGTTGCTGAAGAAGTGGTGCGCGACAAGTGAATTTGCAGGAGCACGATCTAGCCTGATTTGGTGACCACGTGATGGTCTGTCACCTTTCCTAGTGAGGATATCATGTATATCCGGCAGATTGTATTGATATGTCATAATTTTGTAGGTTTCAATGAGGTCACCGCGAAGACGTCTGTCCTCGAGAGTAGTGAGGCATAGTGCGAGTAATCTCTCTTCGTAATATTTACGACGCAGCGCCTGCGGGATCTTGGTTGCTTTCCTCTGAACACTTTCAAGTAGGTCTATGTCTTTTTGGAAGTAAGGATTCCAAACCTGAATCCATACTCCAATAGGGGCCTGATGTATGTTTTGTAGATCTTCCAGAAGACCTCCACTGTTATTGTTTGGAATGATCTGCGTATGACATAGACAAAGGAGTTAGCTTTCTTGACTATCATAGTAATGTGTTCTTCCCACTTTAGGTTAGATGTCATATTGACACCTAGGTCTCTCTGAATGTTAACTGAGGATATGTTTTTTCCATCCAAACGGAATGTGACTTTGGAGTTGTTATTACCTAAGTGCAGGATGTTACATTTAGAAGTATTTAGTTTTATTATCCAATCTTTGGTCCAGCCTTGTATATGATTTAGATCATCCTGTATTGGTATATACCGAGTTTACTATCTCATATAAGCCAATTTTACAAGCTCCGAATAATGTGCTGTCGTTTTTGTTTACAGGAACTTTTTATATCAGATCTAGCCAAGAGAGCATATAAAAACAGTAAAACAAGCTTCCTTGAGTACAAACACATTGCTGAGGTGGTTCAAGAGGATGATACATTAGATTTTCTAAGAGAAATCATACCAAGGAAAATCACTGTTAGACAGTTCAAAGAAATGATGGCAAAAAAGGCAGCAAAACGAGACAACTCTGATGAATCAAGTGAATCTAGCGAAGAAGAAAGCAGTGAAGAATCTTCGAGTAATAATGAACAAGAAAATGAACAGGAAAAAGAATGACAGTGGATGCGCATTTAGGTTTAAAATTAGGACCACCTATTGGTATAGAGTAACCCATAATTACTCTGTCTTTCAGACTATGTATCACTACATGTTGGTGCGTACTTTAACTCTTATCTTTCTATCAGACTGTCAATCTCTGGGGCTTTTATAGGACAGCCAAAAGGCCAGAAATATCTCCACAAATAAATAATACCAAGTGTTAAATATGTTGAATTACTAGTTAATAGAAATAAAAAATAGATTAAGCTCATAATTTATCATAACTTTCTTCTCTGTTATTGTGTGTTGCTGAATGTAATTGCATGCATTGAGATTTGTCAAATGTTTGCATCTGTGAGGTTTTTACACATTCCTGAATAAACATGTAATTTTGTAATAAAGTATTTTTGTTTGCAAAGAAATGTTGATAATTTTCTCGTGCTACGCCATCTGGGTTTTTTGTTTGTAAACTTGAAGAAAGTTTGAAAAACGTGCATAATATAGATGGCAGCACACAGTTCATTGGCAGTAATTGTCACTAGGTGGCGCTGCTATACATTGTAGACCAATAAGGTTTGATTTATTTTTTTGATGAGAAAATATTGAAAATCCCTTTTCTAGATTCTTGGTAATATATACCGACATAATGACTAATATGTTAAAACATGCATAATTTATGTATAGCTTCGCCCGCGTGGTACCCGGATAAAAAGTAGCCTGTGTATTATTGTATAAGATATATTACTGTAAGGTTTCATCAAAATTCGTTCAGTAGTTTTTGAGCTGAAAGAGTAACAAACATTCATCCTCACAAACTTTCACGTTTATATTAGCAGTAGGAGGGGCTGTGTATGTAATTAATTACAAAACCTACCCATGTATATCAGTCATGTAGTTCCCATATGTCATAAGCTTTGTTTACTTTGGGGCAAGATGATGCTGTGTGGAAAATGCCCAGCATTATTATTATTGTAAATTTTGTTTCTACTGCCACAAACAAGAACGATTTTTCTAAAAAAAACGTTATTTGTTAAGCGTTTTCAGTTACAACCGATAATACCTAATTAATACGTTTTTATTTTTTTTGTTTCAAATGGCGAAAACTATTAATTATGTAGGTAAGGCAGGAACCTAACCATCAACTTGTCACTAAAATTACTATAGCCACAGATATGCTACATAATATATTAGTGGCTATATACTAAATATATAAAATTCATTCTGTAACATAATTTAAAAAAAATATGGATTCATATTACCGCAAGTATCTAAGTATATAAATACCAATCAAACGCGCTAGATAACCACAACCTCTAAACGAACCTTCGATATAAGCTAAAGGTCTACAAACAAAACTATGTTTGGTATGTACATACTTGTCGCTCGCTTACGTGACCTGTGGTCTGAGCTTATGCCGTAATATTTGTCCCAATTCGTGAAATCCTTGTGCAAGGAACATTCATTCTACCCAGAATCCGTATCACAAAACAAGACCAAAAAACCGCTCAAGAATGATATTATGTCATGCTTAAAAACGTCTTTGACCTATGCTAGAGGAGATCGTCGGAACAAATAATAAAAAAAGATTTTCTGCGTTTAGAGGAACTAATAGATGGTGTAAAATGAGGATAAAATGTTTAGCATAGACTAGTAGCCCTAGGGGGCTTGGGTTTGTTTGCGAGACTAGTTTCATGAAACAGAATCTAACATTTTTTATAAGAAGGTAGCAGAAGGACACAGTAGGTTTTTTGAAAGAAAGAACACATTAGTACATGAACGTTGAATAGAACGAACTTGATGTTATGTAAATTATACTAGTTTTTACTGTACTGCTGTAACTGTTCTTTTCCTGTTTTGTTTACTAAATAATAAATTATAATAAAAATAAACAAGAGTGAATGAGAATAAGTCGTAACATGCACAGAACAGATAGGTAGTTGTAAACAATATTAGGCCTTCACGAGTGGCTGCGATTGGTAACTGTAATTAGGAAGCTACTTTATGAACATCCGTGCTAAAAAATGCAATTTTTATTTCATTAATCACTTTACAAACGATTTGTTTATTGCCTACTTAGGTAAATCCTACTAATATTATAAACACGAAAGTTTGTGAGGATGGTTTGTTACTCTTTGAAACAAAAACTACTGAACGGATGTTGATGAGGCTACAGTAATATAGCTTATAGGTACATCAGAATTACACATAGGCTACTTTTTGTCCGTGTACCACGCGGGCGAAGCCGAGGGCAGAAGCTAGGCATGATATAATTTTTTTTTATTCCAAAAACTATCGTGAACTTGACTATTCATATTGTAAAAACGGGAATTTTCACGTACTGCACTATCGGTGAAGGCACCGACTAAGTTTCGTTTTTACAATATGAATGATATAATAATGTCTGCATATTAGACCATGGCGAGATCAAAGTCTAATAAGTTTTTATTCATAGAAATCTCAAGCATAATTTTATTTAGAAACGTCAACTACCTAGGTATATAGACTAAGTGAATTAAAAAATAGGAGAGTAGGTAGTGAGTATATTTTAAAAGTGAATTTTACCTACCTACGTAGGTACCTAGGTATTTATAGAAGGTAGGTACGTTTACAATTCTATTGCCAGTAGGTATATTGTACTTGCCAACTCTAGAGTCTGTCTATAGTTGGAAATACCTTTGTTCATGAATACCTGTTTTTTGAAAAAATACCAGTAAACACATGTAGGTAAGTATTGTATCTCTATTAAACATACGTCAAGTGCGAGATGTAGGTAGGTACCTACCGGCTATTTTTCACTGGTGTCGTTCTAGGTTTAAAATACGCAAGTGTGAAATGTGATTTACTTGTAGACAACTGTAATAAAAAATCTAAGTATAGAGGGTAGGTATGAATTTAAAAATTATTTTTTATTAAATTGAATTGCATCGGTACATAGAATGTTATGATACCTTTATAAGATAGGTACATGAATTTAATTTGACCCTAACTGTGCTTGTCTGTTTTAATGGCTTGTAACTGACCAGATTTATTATACCTATAGACTTACTATGTAGTTCCTACGGTTAATAAATGAGTATGAGTATACTCAGATTTTAAACCTTGGTACTAAAAATAAATCGACGTCAATCGATTTATTAGATTAGAATGTCCAAACTGTGTAGGTATTAATTAGGTGTAGGTGGTCATACCTAATTAATGGCAGACAGTTTTTTTTACAAACAAACACGCTGAAGACTGCATTCCCCATGATGGACATACTCAGACTTATACTCAGACTCATACTCAGACTCATATACAGACTCATACTCAGACTTATACTCAGACTCAAACTCAGACTCATTGCATTGATCTTTGAGAATACCGAGTAGGAGGTGGTCTGAGGCACGTCCAAACATATGGCGTATGCCCGCGTTTTTTTCAAGTACCTACCTAGTTAGCATTACACGCGCTCTTTTATAGATAGAGGGAGATCATCGGAATCACCCACCTTGTTAAAGGCTCTCGGAATTAGTTGAAACTTAATCGGTGCCTTTAACGATATACCAAGTACGGTAGTGTAGAAAAACCTCTTTACAATATAGTTATTTACCCCCTTTTATATTTTGAGTAACGAACTTTATCAGCTTTATTATCAAGCACATTAATACATATTACTTATATACCTACTTACCAATATTTACAACTATTGTCAGGTAACTACGTAATATAACAATGTCCAGCAGTGGACTTATATAGGCTGTTAATGATGAGAGATGGAGATTATAATATAATCTATAATATATATATAATTTCTCCTTTGAAATGACATAATTGTCGCTCCAAAAGACTCGTTTAGAGGACATTATATTGAAGGTGGCACAATATCCTTGGCGTATTATGATATACCTACCTACCTAACTGCGTATTCGGGTCGATATTTTATTTTATTTCTTGATATGTATACAGACAGATAGTTATTACGTTATTAACGAAGGTCAAAATAGTATTTATCATACGAATAAGCAAAAACTTTAAATAAAAAAATAAAAAAGTTTAAATATCTACCACATCTCTGGAGTTTAATTGTTAGGTCGTTTAATATAATAATCATTTATTCTGCGATACATACGGTTCATGAGATTTCATAATAACTAACAGAAGTACAGCCATGAACAGTTTTACAGCATGCAAAAATAAGATTATTAAGTTAAATAATTTATTACAAAACATAATTGAAAAATTACAAAAAAACTCAGTCCAAAAATAATAATAATGTCAAATTTAATACAATGTCACAGCAGTTTCAAAATCATAATATGTGATAAAAATATATCTGATAAATATTCATTAACACTGTAATATGCTTTTTGTAACAATACCTAGTTTAGTTTCATTTCTATGACAATTATTGAGCATGTTTCTAAGATGTAGATTGTTGTAAATGCGCGGTGTCGTACAAAAAACGCTGTTGTTTTGCATTGCCGTTATTCGTTGGACAGCACAGTTTCGAGGCATGCCGTTTATTATTTAACTATTTAAATAAATAGATATTTTGCTTGACAAACAGTGCCACCTCATATAAATAAATGGAGGGTGAGGTAAGAAATTTTAATTGGCAAAAGTATGATTTACAAACTGTCAGTTTGTTTTAGGTGACGACCTCGATTCGATTCCCGCCGCGGGACAAATGTTTGTATGATCTGTAAATATATGTCTCGGGTCTGGGTGTTTTCTATGTAACATGAGAGAGTTTAAAAAAAGTATATATATACTTTTAAGTGATACTACTTATACTTTTTTTCATGTAAGTCATTCCCATTACACAAGCTCTGCTTAGTTTGGGGCTAGTGAATGTGTGCAAAATGCCAAGCATTATTTATTATTATTGTTCCATAGATTCTCAGTGTGTCTCTGGTGGATAATAAATATTTATCCTATAGAGTCCGTTTACGGATAAAGTCCACTCCTTCCACTCCCTATCCTTTTTTTACCTAAATTAATGCGACGGATTTCTAAATGCCAACCCATTTCCCACTTCGAGAAATAAACTGAAACCACTGCAGCTGTATTATAACCGACCTTTCACAATTTTTGTTAGATTGTCATTTGTCATTGGCAGGGTACATTCCTAATACGATAAACGTTATTCCTACCTCATTTGTTGCACTTATGCAACCTCTTTGCTCTACTTAGAGCTCTACTTTGTATTTTTTGTTTGTTTTTGTGCATTAACAAAAGAGGTTGCAAAAGTATATCTGGTACAAGTTTTGAGTAGGTTACGTTCAACCTAATATTTTAGCCGTTTGTTAAGAGTTCCGTAATGAGGTCCCAGCTTCCAAATAAACGAAATGAATGCGTTGGGAAATCGTCTGGTTCAATACGTTTTTTGTAAGATGTTGCGTTACTCAGGTAAAAGTACCTTTCGTATGATTTATTCTTAGAAAATATAATAAATAAGCTTAGAAATCTAATCTAATTTAGTGACTGTCGTTAAAACTTTTGTAGATTAAGTCAAAACTCCTTGAGTGCAACGTGAAAAAAGGAGAGATTTTTCAGATAGGTGGTATCTCTTAATATTTTATTAGGTTTTCATAATGATTAATCTTAACTATCTATCTAGTCTAGCTAGGTATGTTTTTAAGTTTTCCGTAAGTTGTAGATACTTTATTATTATTTCTGTTGAATCCATTCGGTGCACTAACACGACACATCTTTTTCCACTATACAGATTATCCGGACGGAAACGGACTTCAAAAAAGGAGGTTCTTAATTCGACTGTATGTTTTATTTATTTGTATGTTACGCGATATCTTTGCCAATTGTGAACCGAAATAATGATTATTTTTTAATGGGTACACTTCAAGTGTGGACCCATATAAATTTTATGAAAAAATCACACCATTTAAGAGTGAAAAAATTAGGAATTAAATTTATATTGGACTTTTTATCAACTTCCCGTAATTTAAAGTCGGTTTTGATTTTTTTCTTGAAAAACATTATATATGTTAGCGATCGCTTATATATTATGTAGGTAGGTATCTGTTATCTGCAATTAAGAACTTTATTTCTATCTAATGATCATCAACTGGATGAGAAGTCCACTGATGGACTTAGATAGATAGATAAATAAGGATTGTCAATTTAGGAAGTGTCAATACAATCGTTTGGCAGCTCCAATCTAAAAGCAAAGTAGATAACGAAATATAATATATTATGTTATTTTACATCATACATAAGTAACCTGTGTTAAATGACACTGTCCTTGTTATACAGCTAACATCCGAGCAAAGTACACACAAACAGACCGACCCAATGTTTGTCTTCAACTGAACATGGGTAATAATCGGGGTCAAGTTTATCGTCAAAGTAAAAATTAAATGGAATAATTGCCAAAACTAATAACACCAATTGAACTGCTCGTAAAATTGTTTAAATAGTTGGTAAATCTGTAGTTTAAAAATAATTTGCGTAAAGTAGTGCCGTAGGTAGGCCTAACATTGTAGTACTTACCTATTGCAATAAAATATAGGTATTTACTGGAACAACAATACCAACTAAGCTTATAACGCTTTCACTGTAAAAAAGTTATCAAGATCTCATGAAGAGCCAAGCTTCTTAGTCCTTACGAGTACATCTTGGTCAAAAAGTATGGCTTGGCCGTTTCATAAAACTAATGCATGACACATTTTGAAAACAACTGAAGTTTGAAACCAAAGGAATCTTTGAAAACCAAGCAGCTAGCAAGCAGTACCTATGTTTGCAAGTACATAGGTATTATAGAAAAAAAACTCCAACTGAAGGCGCAGACGTTCCTCTAGTTTTTATAAGAATATCGGAGATGCTGTGATAGATAGACTCCTACTTAGAAATAGGTAAGTAATTAAAGAGCATAGTGAGAATAAAACAAGTTTTTCATCCGACGATAAAGGTTTTAGCTGTCGTAACTATCCTCTCAATAGAAAAACCTGCTATTAACATGAAACCACAGTGAAACTTCACTTGCGTGCACAACACAACAGTGAGACGAGCATAATTATCTACTTGGCAAGTGCATGCCAATTAACATGGATGTAGGCAGGTAAGATTAATACAATACATCGTGCTATCAGAAGGTAGATAATGCATGTGCTACTTATATACCTACTGTCTCAGACATAGTGTAGGTATAATACCGAATACACATTTCTTAAAAAGTTGGTAATACATTTCTTCATACAACTATTTACAATTTACTTATTTTGGGAACGCTTCCGTCTGGTAGTGATCTGGATCAGTCGAGCTATCTATAGATCGTTTGTAACAGTCTTTAGGTGGCTAGCTGTTTCATCTGTATTTTTGGTATATACCTACTTAAAAAGTTGTGTTGGTTGCCTAACTAGATCCTACTAATATAATAAGCGCGAAAGTTTGTGAGGATGGATGTTTGTTACTCTTTCACCAAAACTACAGAACGGAGTTTGATGAAACTTTACAGTAATATAGCTTATACATCAGTATAACACATATGCTACTTTTATACTATACAAAAAAATAGATAGGTACTATAAAACATATACCACACATAATTTATCGTTCTTAGTCACATATCGATTCCTTTTTGTAACATACCTACTATAAAAAAACATTACAGTTGTCTAGAGATCTGATTTTGGTAAGAACTTACATTAATATAAGAGCTAGCCAGTCTAGTATTCATAAGGTCATCCTTTTAAAATAGCTAGACAAAAGCGTCTGATAAAAAGCAACTTGATTTCATAAACATAGCGCTTTGCCCGAAATCTTTGACCATACCTACAACTTTATTACCTACTAGCTGTGTCCAGCGATTTCAATCGCGTAAGTTTCGATTTCGTGGGAATATCGGGATAAAAAGTAACAGTAGGTAAAGTATTTTACTGCTACATAAATACCCTTGATGATAAAACTATTTATTTGAATAAGAATTGATACTGCGATACGAATGTACCTATAACCAACTTTTGTTTCTACCGACGATCTAAATTAATTTTAGAACACAAAAGCTGCTATTGTGACTTAACTATGATAGATAGATATACTCCCTCGAGGACTTTTTTGTTGATAATAATGAGTACTTTAATCATGTAGTACATAATCTTTATGTATCATCAAGAGTTTTCTCAGCGCACGCCAAATAATGAATTTTATAGGCAACATTATGCTACTTTGGGTTACAAATAAATTATAGCTATCTCACTTCCTGATAATTTAGCTTTCTATTGGTGAAAAAACGGTTAAAATCGGTCCAGTAGTTTCGGAGCCTATTCGGTACAAACAAACAAACAAAACAAGGCATACAATGTTTCATGTTATATGAATATTAGCTGCTGCATTTTTAGTAGGTAGAGTATTCAAGTTTTCTATGTAAAACAAAGATTAAAAATACTAATGCAAAAATAATGACCTTCTTATGTAAGTACGAAAAAGAATGTGAATAAGTACCTAAACGAACAAACAGAGATTTATTGATAGGGTTATTATATGGCTGTATCCGTCTGGTAAGTAGTGCCCGGGTCCCGCCAAGACACATTTACGAAAATCTGATGTATGTTCACAAAAATATTAATTTGTTAAAGAAAAAAAGCGATAATCACAACGTTAATACTAGAAATAAAGATAAACTCGCTGTTGCCACTTGTAGTCTCCATAAAGTTAGTAAATCGTTTAAAGGGCATGGTGTACGCTTTTATAACATACTCTCAAGAGATATACAAAAATTATCAATTAACAAATTTAAAAACGTAATTAAACAAAAGCTTTATAAAAAGGCATACTATAAAATATCTGATTATTTAGATGACAAAAACTCTTGGGATTGAAAATGCTCCAACTCGAACCTATTGTTTTGTAAAAGGATCATTAAAAAGAATAACCAGCCTTGTTTTCTTGCCTTTCTTTCCTGGCTTGGTCGCGGAGGAACAGGCACCTAGATAAAAACCGACGTTTCAAAGTGGTCCTTGTGATTTTATTGAATAAATGAATTTTGAGTTTGACTTTGACTTTGAAAAACCAAAAAAAAGCAGGGTAGCTACCTACCTTTTCTCGAAGCTTTTCGGCGTATTTTCCAACCCACTCAGCTTCGGCCTGCCTGGATAATAGGTACCTACTAGAGAACCCAAATTCTCAGGATCAATTTAACAATATATATTAAGCATCACCAACAACTCTGTCAGCTGTCTTCATTTTCATCGGCGATACTCTGCGGTGTCCCTGAATATGTGTACCTACCTACCTACTAACCCGAAAGGGATGATTCTGTCCTAGAAAGTAAACACTTTTCTAGGAAAAAATATTCAGATAAATTGTTTAAATCTCAACGGGAAAGTAAAGAATCAACATGCTTATTTTCTTAGTAAACTAACAAAGCATTAATTAGCGCGAACTACATAGAATATTATTTCGTACTAGCTAATAAAAATGTGCTTTAAGGTAATCTCCCGGATACACCAAATTTAGCTGTTATTTGACTAATGCTTACCCATATAGGCTTAGACTAATATCAAACGAACAAGGTGTTCGTTACCTAAAGCAACTGATTTATTAGATTTTAACGGAATACAGATGGTTTACAAAGGCAAATTTGTTGAGGTAAAAGTCACATGACATTTCCACAGATAATGTCATTCCGATACAATTAAATCTTTCCGCAGCCGTTAAAGCCAACAGAAAGTGATATTTGGTTAGACCCCAGATAGGAATGGTTGGGTAGTAATTTTCGCTTTCATACGGATACCATAAAGAAAATCTGGATATCAAACAGTATTGTTTACTAGTGGGAAATAGTGATAAATAATTTACGTGATGGTCACTGGAGCAGGTGTTTATCACTGGGGTAATTATAGCAATTTCCGTCGGCTTGTAAGAAACGCAGTTTGTTGCAATCAGGACAAAACGCAACTCGGACGCAAGTGTTGCATCGCTACCCGCTCTAACTGACAACGTCGCTGGTTACAGACCGTAGTGTCCAATGATCCGCCTCATTTCAGCATCACTAGTTAGTACTTAGTACCTAGTATTACCTAGAGACATACTGAATGCTTATACTACGTAAAAAGTTATGCGGCTCGGCTATCTTCGGAAATGGTAAACTAGGGGGCTGCGTAAAAAAATCTATGTACTTCAAAATTTTGCAGTGCAACCCACCAACCAACAGCTTTCGGCAATGAAAATTAATTTTATTAAATTTTATCTAAATAAGTAGGGAGGTAAAAGTCGCTGGTGTGGCTTTTACCTACCTGCTTATTTTTAAACTTTTTGAACAAGGTAGAGATGAAGAGTGAGGAAGAAGGAGTAAGTTACAAAAAAAAGTAGGTCCTTCGGTACCTACTGTATTACTGTTTTTGTGGATGAACATTTTTATAAAATTTTCATCCACAAAATTTAAAATTATCACATCAAAAAAAATACAAGTCGGTTACAGTCAGAATTACACCAATCAAAATAAATTCCGGAAAATTTCACCGAACCGTTTAACCAGATCTCTTGTATAAAAAAATCAAAGCATAAAACTTGACAAGACAATCATGGTCTCACGTAGCTTATCAAGATCAACAATGGCCAACGACAGTTGACAGAGCGAGCGGGTCCACCATATTTAGAATATCCGGGCCTCTTAGAAATACCTAAGTACAAAAATATCTTAATGATGTAGGATGTAATAGCGTACATTTTCTGCATTTACCCGTTATGAGTCACTTTTTACTTGCTATTTACAGACTTTAACTAGGTATCAACGGTTACCTACTAAAATTAAAGCCGCGGGTCGATATAAGGGTTTAGTCAAAACCCTTATATCAAAACAAAAATTATCAATTAACAAATTTAAAAACGTAATTAAACAAAAGCTTTATAAAAAGGCATACTATAAAATATCTGATTATTTAGATGACAAAAACTCTTGGGATTGAAAATGCTCCAACTCGAACCTATTGTTTTGTAAAAGGATCATTAAAAAGAATAACCAGCCTTGTTTTCTTGCCTTTCTTTCCTGGCTTGGTCGCGGAGGAACAGGCACCTAGATAAAAACCGACGTTTCAAAGTGGTCCTTGTGATTTTATTGAATAAATGAATTTTGACTTTGACTTTGACTTTGAAAAGTCCTTCCACATCAGGATTAAAAATAATTTACACAATAATCCTTTCCGATCCGACAAAATGTTACTTGTCCTTTTTCATCCGACTTGTAAATTATATCGGTATAAAATACTGACAGTAAAAAAGGTAAGTACCGGAAAAGTCTGATAATAATAACTTAGTCCTTAGATGAAGTGTCAACAAAACCACTGTAAATTAATAATATGGCAACCAAATTATATATTCATCATATGTTTATGAATATATAATTTGGTTTGGTTTTCACAAACATGCGCGTATTTACCTTCGAAAAAAGAACACGCGATGTATCGTTTTTATGTACACTGCATTAGTTTTGAAATTGGAACAAAAAACGCGCCTGCAATGTTAGGTATATGGAAATCCATCGCCGGCGTGCTGGCTGCATGGCTAATACACGCCGGCAATAATGACTGCGACAAAACTTTTTCTTTGTTTATTTCATTTGAACACTTGACTCTAACAAAAATTGGCACTTTGAAATGTTTTGAAATAAATGTCTTACATTGGTGTGCTAATGTTACCTTATTTCTTACCTACATTCCAAAAAAAATTCGTAATAAGGTACCAAGCCCTAAGATGGCCCACATTTTGGCATAAGGCTATAAACTGGTGAAAATAGATTATTTACTAATATAATCGTAAGTAGGACATAGGTTTTTTATATGCCAAAGCTATATTCTGAAAATTCGCCACATTTTCCTACATTTTCTCTGTAAAAAAACATTTTTGAAAATTATCGACTGTGGGCCACCTTATCGACTTAGTGGTCTAAAATGGCCCGCAATATTAAATTCAAAAATAACAAGAATTTGAGGTTTGCTCGTATTTTTCATTAAAAAATCACTTTTTATAGAGATTTATGGTGAGGTTTACGTATCTTGTTCTGAATCTACTTATTTTTTTTTGTCACGGGCCATCTTAGATCTATTAAAACTAAAAATCGCCATAAAACCAAAATCTTTGATTTTATTTAACAAACTATTACTCTTTTCTTAGTTATGCAACGAATTTTTGAAATAAAAATATAAAAAATTGGTAGCTTCCCTGAGTAGCCTATCTTAACTTTCATCCCGTATTTATATATATTATATTAATTTCCATTATGTTCTGGTTGCAATCTTGTTTTAATTTAGTGTTTCACATTAAAATTACCTGATTTTCAAACCATTCTTGTTTTCCTAATGGATAGTACGAAATAATATAATTCATAATAATATAAATTGTCCGGGCTATCTTAGGCTTATATGGAGTGGTCCATCATAGGATCATTTTTGGTAATGGTTAAAACAGCAAAAATTCACAATGAATAGGTAAAGCAAGGACACTTTACGTTGAATTAAATGCACAAAAGTTTATTTTTCAAGGTTCACTAGTTAAAACAAACGAATAAAAACTTGAAACGCCAAAATAAAAATATATTTACCGAAGCGAGGTTATAACTCGTCAAATTGACACGACGTCACTAACAAACTGATGTCTACTGTCAAAATGGCGGCTTGCTTCCGTTTGTTTGGAATTGCCATTTTGTTTATGGATGCGCTCACACATTTCCGCGAAATTTTGATTGTTTTGGATCAGTGATAATACATTTTATTTAAAGTGGGCTATCTTATATACCGGGCCTTCTTAGGGCAAAGTACCTTAGTTATTCCATTCATTTCCAAAAACCTATTCCAGATTTGTCTAAATCTTGAACAGGTTTTTGGATCAAACAGAACTTCTATTATTTATTACATTCGAATGGGAAAGGATTTTTTTTTCAGATAAAACGGGAAAGTCGGATCAAACTTTTCGGATGAGGAAGGCAAAATACCAAACTGCTCAAAATAGTCCAAGGAGCTAGTATTACGTACCTACACATGTTAGGAGCTAAGTTGGCTCAATAAATAACCCTATTTTCTGTCGATTTTATGAAACGATGAAACGGTACCTACCTACTGTATTGCACCCACCTGTGTTCGATTTACAAATTAAATTCCTACCGTTCGGTCCAGCGCATGCGCTTTCTCAACTGTCCCTGTTTCATTACGTAAACCACCGTAACAGCAATTCCTGATTCGATTACATCTACTAACACAGTACAACCTGTTTATGGTCAGCAAGTGCTAGGAATATTATGTATTCCTTTTTGTTTTTTTTCATTAGATAGTGACAGGATTAGATAGATACCCAGTTTACCCACAACTGCTTTATACAACGGATTTTTTTTTTAGTGTAGCCAGCCAACTAGCTTAATTAGCCTTTCAGTTTACAGCCTAGCCTTTTTTACTAAACAGCATATGCGGTATATTGACGTCCAGCCGGAATGTCATTGCGGTGGCTGCCATTATTGCCGTATTGTAAATAGATGACATTGAGAAGATTTGGTTGTCATAATTTTAATTATTGATTAGGTTGTTAATTAAATAAATATATAATTACACACAGCATCACCTAGTAGTCCCAAAGTAAGCAGAGCTTGTGTTATTGGATCTATATGACTGATATACTACTTATATACATATTTTTTTGTACATACATTACATACATAAATACATTGAATAAATGAATTTTGACTTTGACTTTGACTTTCTAAAATCTTTGGAATAAGAATACAAATATAATTTGTCGGCCGCACAATGAATAAATGAGTCTCTATCTTAAATATAGCTGTCATAAGAAAAATATTTTTTTTTTTATAAAACGGCTGAATATATCTACTTTAATAAACATGGCTGAATATATCTACTTTAATAAACATGGCGTAACTTGTATTATAATTACGTTACTTTGAATAAGTTTCTAATATAATCGAAAGAGACAAAACACGGTATAAACTTTACTCTCTAGAAGCTACTTAGTCTTATTGGTTACCTACTCGCCGCTGCCCACGGTCGCCCGCGTGGTACTCGGTATACCTGTTTTAAATTTAATCCAAATCGATTCAACCGTTACGGGAATTATTAGCAAGAAACATTGAAACTCTGACATTTACAATATTATTATATAGGATCGAGTCGATCTATGAACCAACACGATCCATTCCTAAGGCCAACAATAAATAAACTATCTAGTCTCTTTGACGTTCAACCGACCCAAAATCCACATCGGAAAATCAAGGTGAGCGGCTGCATGATTTTCTGCTCTCTGCCTGCGTGAATGCGAAGATAACGACAAAACCCGAGTGCATTCGCGACTGGAACGTGAAACGGAACGCAACGGAACCAGCGTCCGCTGATTTCAAAAATAGAACAATTTTTTTTATTTTAGTTAAATTTTCTGTGGTGTTAATAAACGTAGTGTTCTGCTTTTTATTCTTTAATCGATTGTTAAAATGACTATCTATAGCAAAATCGTTCAAATAATACTGGTCAGTATTTGATGTCTAGAAAATATATCGATTACAGGTGTTTTGATTCATAGTGCTTTAGCAACTGGATTTCGGGATGCTGATGATGATCTTTTCTAATCCAATAATTTCGACATAAGGTAATATTTTATTAAAAAAATACCTAGGTTAAGAACGGCACTTTGTGAGCCAAACCTACCAGTAGGTTCGGTAGGTAGGTTCTGAAAAAAAAACACTATGCCCACGCCAATCGAACCCATTTTAAAATAGCAGTACTTAGCTGTATTATAATCTAGCCAGGTTCAAATCACGACGGTTTCTAGTAAATTATAGGCATTTCAAGTTTACTTCCCTCATAGAAGACAGTATTGTGCATTTTATTTTACTGATACAATCGGTGTCATTAGAAAAGCAGAATAGGTAACAAGAAAAAAATAATCATATTTTAATGTCTTTTGCGTCATGTTTTCATGTCATTGTAGAAACTTATTTTTTGCGGAGATAATGATTTTAACCTCTGCTCGGGGTATTGTTCTTGTGATGGTTTGACGTGATTCAATCATTAAGAGGAAATACCTACTAGGTAGCTAGTGACAAATTACATGGTCGCAAGGCAAGGTTAGATCATGTTTCTACCTACCTAAGTCGTCCATTAGTGAGTTGGCCACACTTGTTTTATTTAATAATAGTTACTGCTCACGGCTTCGCCTGCGTGGTACCCGGATAAAAAATACCTGATGAAACGTAGCGGTCGTAAGAAAGGCATTCGTTTTTTTGTCGACTTAGGTACGTTGCAAAATTGGTCTCTACGAAAAGTCATTTTATTTTAGCGGGATAGTATACATAGACTCTATATTCACCCTGAAAATCCGATCTAAATATTAGTAAAATAAATTTTAAAATCGGACGAGAAGTTTCGGAGATTACCCTCTACATATAAACTTACAAATCTTACCCCTTTATAATATTAGTATAAACTATTTTTAAAGGAAGTAAATATGAAATTCGTACATAATAGGAACCGCGCGCTGATTATAATGAACCCAAACACTGGCAGTGTAATACTGGCCCTGATGGATATTATCCATATAAATTCTAGGTGTTCAGTGTAAACCATCTTCCATGTCGATCAGCTATCACCATAAAGGCATGAATCCATCACCGGCGACAACCAGCATCAACAGACGACAGCGACAAGCGACACTGGTTCATGTACATTTTTTTGAATTTGTTTGAAAATACATACCAGTAGTGTCGCCGGTGACGGACTGACGCTGCGCCGGTGACGGAATCAAGCCTTTACGTTGCGTTGTCATTAGCACGCGTCAGATATGAAAAATGCTGGAACTGTAAACATGCAAGAATTCTATATTATACTCGTATACCTATATCATATCGTATATTATATATAAGTAGTATATCTCTTAGAAGATTATTGTCACGAACTGAGCCTGTACAGAAATGAGCCAAGTGCTCATAAAATCCCTAGGACCTCGTTTGCTTTGTTTAGATAAAACAAAGTTTTTAGATAAAACAAAACAAACATGGAATTAGCTTAGGAAGTAGGCACTGTAAGTAGGTACCTGTCTATCTAACTTGCCTTTGAATTCAAACCAGTATAACCACTTGTCTAAAACTAACGCAAGTAGATGTTTTCATGAATAATAATCAAAATTACCTACTTGTTTACACACAATTGCATGGTACGTAAAATATTACTTTTACCTAAGTGTACATGATAATTAACTTGGAAATGTACTGTATGTATGTATACTCAATAAACATTATTTAGACTAGGTATAAGTTGTACCTAATTATGTCCTACATATAGTAGGATCGATCTTTAAAATAAAAATTTTCTGTGTCTGAGTGAAGAGTCCACCTTGAAGTAATAATTTTGAATAAGAGTTTTTTTTTTATTTGCTAATTTGGCCTGTTTTATAGTTAGTTTTTATAGTTTTTATATTTGGCCTAATAGTTTTGACCTTGGGCACTCAGAAATAGTCATCTAAAGTTATTGTGAATATATTCAAAAAAATCGGAAACCTCGAAACTTGTGCACTTGTGGCTGTCCTGACTCCAGTATGATTCAGAAAATAGTTCGTATCTTTTTTTTGTTGAAACATTACTACATTTTCATTATTTAAAAGGTTTATTTTAATGAAATTAAATTATATTATAAAAATAAATAAATAGTTTTGCTTCAATTCAAAAAATAAGTTGTGTCCGCGCGTTTTTGTTCATTGCTCTGGAACGACATCAACCTGTGTTCACATGCCTAGCTGAAAGCTTTAACCAATCGGTTTTCGCCGTGCGCGCTGTCATCAGCTGTGCTCTGTCTACCGAGGGGGAGGGGCGTGTTCTGCTTTGTAGGGGTGCCGAGATAAAGAGGTAAACAATTGATTACTCTGGCTTTGGATTTGTAAATGTTTTATTGCTATGGTATTTTTTTTCTAATTAATAAATAATGCTGGACATTTTCACGCAGCATTATCTAGCCCCAAAGTAAGCAGAGCTTGTATTATGGGAACTACATGATTGATATACTACTTAAATATTTTTTTTTGTAAATACATACATATTATACATAGAAAACACCCAGATTCACTTTGTTTTAATTCAATAATTAGAACAGTTTTAGGGATAATATGTTGGGGCCCTAAATTGATTATAATGTGATCTGAATATTTTAAAATAAGCAATTTAACAGATTTTTAGTCTTTTTCTAATACAAATTCATTTGTTGATCGCTCTGGTCTCGCAATTTTCACATCCAATTATTTCAAAAACTGGTTGAGAAAATTATGGGCCATTATGAAAATAGGCATATTTAGAAACCTCTTTTTCGAAATATAAATACAGATGAGCAATAATATTAATTAAAAAAAAGCACCACAGTGATCAACCAAATACGCTGATTTTGAATCTTCTAGCTAATAAAGATGTTATTAGCAATAATTATTTTATTACCGACTATGGCTTGTTTGTGAACAATGGTTATGGCACAGATATTATAATACAAGGTTATGGTATTTCGTACTAGTTGATATTTATTTAGATACGGTAGGGCTACTAAGTAATTAATCGCAGACATTCGATTAGTGCCAACAGCTAGCAGTGACCTTATTAGGAATACTGCTGCACCTGCGTTGAATTTTGCTCACTCACTTTACAAGGCAAAAGGTTCAGTGACAGGAAGGAACTCATTCGGAATTCCTTTTTTAAAGAATTACGTTCCTTTTCAGTTTTAAAATAAATGGAATTGTCGTTGTGGCCATTAAAAAGTTTTCAGTGGCCGTGTTAGATGAGATGACTATGTTTTTTTTTCACGGAAAAAGCAGGTGGAAACGCGCGTTTATGTCTTTTGTATGATAGCGTTGCTACGCGTTATCCGTCCGTACGTACGTTACCGTAGCCCAATGTTCCTAAGTAACATCTGTTAAATTATTTTGACATAACTAGATAGTTGCCCTTTAGGGATATGAACCACAAAACTTAAAAAAAAATATCGTTTATTTTAAATAAATACTAAAAAGTAGTATTTTCAAGAAGCTCGGCTTAGTCTATTCTAATAATTAGCGGGTATAACTTAAAAGTGACTGAAACTCTAAAAATGGAAAGAAACTCGAAAAAGTTTAGTATCTTTTACAGTACGCAATCTTCTGGGCACCTGTTACGCTCGTACTTGTCCGTTTTTATTTTATAAATAAACACTCATCATCACATACCTACCTAGTATGTCATGACTCCATACTAGGATGCTCTGTGTAGATAGTCGTTAACACCGAGTACCGTAGTATCACTACACCCAGACCCGGAACAAATATATAAATCTTTATCGCGTTTACCTATATTAATATTTTTTTTTATAAAAAAAAACGCGATAGATGCCCGTAAAAAAACTTATAACTATGTTAAATTATCGCGAATGTTTGAAAGATACTACCGGAACAAATATCTGAAGAACATGGAAATATTTGTGCCGTAGCGGAAATTGATCCCGCACTACTTGCTTCTCAAGGACTAGGTACTCGCCCACCGCGATATGAAGGTCGTCTTCAAGACAGCCAAACAGCTAATAATTAACACGCGCAACTTACCAGCTGTCTGTCTGTCTGGTGGCTTCGTGCAAACGTGGCTTACGAGCCACAGAACAAGAAAGTAGGTACAATAGGTAAGTACTATGAAATGACACGGTAGAAAAACGACAACACAAAGTGGTATTCAATGGACAATAGAATTAATTCTCTTGATTGTTTAGTCACAATCACAAAAAAACTGGTTTCTCTTTCCCATAAACCACTAGCAACATCTACGACACAAGCAAATTTACGTACCAACCTACCATATAAGAAATAAGCATTTATCATACTGCGTAAAGTTCGAACTATACCTATTCCACATTTAAATTAGTTTTTACAAGGATTTTTATCAACAAACATTCCATTCCCATTTTTTATTTAGTCACATTAGTTATATCGGCTTAAATTACCTACAATCACGTTCCGTTACCCAATTTTGACATCTCACTTGAACACTTGTCTTTATAGCTTGATCTTATCTCCACATCCATTAAAACCATGTACCTAAGTTTATGTCAAGTTAACATAACATTAACCGTGACACTGACTCCATGGTCCATCAAACAATGCACGTAACACGCCAAGTGGGAGTCGACCTGCATAAGGTTCCGTATATGTTTTTATGCAAGAAATATATTACGTCTATGTATTTTACGAATGGCTACGTGTAAACATGGATAAATATGCACAGTTCTGCTCGCAAATTCGCACGCTTGTTACCCGGGTAAAAAGTAGCTTGCTTATATTTTACTAGTTACTGTCCACGGCTTTGCCCGCGTGGTACCCAGATAAAAAGTTAGCCTATCTGTTATTCTGATGTTTATGCTATGATACTGTAAAGTTTCATCAAAATCCGTTCAGTAGTTTTTGCATAAAAGAGTAGCAAACATCCATCCTCACAAACTTTCGTGTTTATAATATTAGTAGGATTCTAGGTCATGAACTAGGTATATCTATTTAAGTTAACTTTTAGATCAGGTAAATGGCTCTTATTACATACTTAAACTTTTATTCATTTTGAGGTAAGTGGTTGATTGTCTGTTATAATTTTTCTTCAAATTATTATGACTGTACCGATTGTAAAGCGGTGTTTTGCAATCGATGCGTATGACTTCAAGGATGTTTTTTTTAATAGATTTTATCACAGCTCACTACAAATTGAGAGTTTTACATAACTAGTGTATTTAGTGAGCTTTATTATTACGGAACACTAAACGTTAATAGTAGGTACTTCTATCTTCCAAGTTTATTGTGATAAAACATTATGGCCACAATAAAACAGACGAATGCAATACTGAGTTGCGACTTGCGACCGCAAGATCAAATCTGGACCGCAGACTTCATTCGAGGTACGTCGAAGCCTGATTTCATATCGTATAATACATCTTTGAGAGTGCCTTTCAAAGTGGCATTAAAAAACAACTAGTAGTACATAATACTTAGATAATCTTTCAGGGCAGGCAAAGCGTCGACAATATCCATGGCCCCATGTAAACCATGTATGCCGATACCAATAAATAATAAATAAATAAATGTCAAAGTCAAAGTCAAAGCCAAAATTCATTTATTCATTAACCCAAGGATCACTTTGAAACGTCGGTTTATCTATTGCCTGTTCCTCCGCGACCAAGCCAGGAAAGTTATATGTATGTAAAAGGTATATGTTATGGAAAATAACCAGCAGACACATACATATACTTACCTGTCCTGTCCACATCCTAGGATTTCCTGTGTTGTGGGTATCAGGTACTACAAGTACCGTGGTACCACAACATCCAGACCCTGAGCAAATATTTGCGGAACATGCAAACATTTGGCTCGCAGCGAGATTCGATAACCCTTTGTTTTTGTCTGTCCCATCACTATAAAAAAGTACTTTGTAGTGCGGTATCGGGCGTTATCGGCCTGACACTTTCCTTGGTTGATTTCTCATTTCCTGTTTGGCAGATCCAGGGGCGAAATGAACTTAAAGAAATTGTGTTCAGGATCTTTTAACAGTATAAAAAAATCAGTGTACACTATGTATTCACAAAGTTATAGCGCTTTAATTTATGCTAGTGTTGTCAGGTCAAAAAGGACTGATACGCACTATCGAAAAGGTCGATGCGCATTACGACCACCACCGCACCAGATGAAAGTTTCTGATTTTTTACTTAGGTTCAGACTTTCAGAGCAGGCAAAGCATCAGCAATACGTTTTGTCTACGAAAGAGAACCTAAAAACTATTTCTGTCGCCTATTCTGTCAAACAAAAGAGAGGGACAACAAATGTTTTGTCTTCTCGGTGGTAGATAAAACCGTTGTCTTGGGTCTTCATGCTAAGCAGGCTGGTTAAGCCGATATCAACGGTTAACAACGTTCCAGAGTGAACTTTGGAACAATTTTTGCTGTAGTTTTTTTTTCTATAAGTTTTCATACAAAAGACATCAACGCGTATTGTCATGTTTTCAGGTTATTTCCTAACGCAATGTGGGAACGGGTAATGGCAGTATAATGTTCATTACCCTTAGTGCTATTGAGTTTGATGTTTAATGGTATTTCACCATCGTGAATCCTACTACTATTATAAACGCGAACGTTTGTGAGGATGGATGTTTGTTACTTTTTCACGCAATAACTTCTGAACGGATTTTTATGAAACTTTACAGTAATATAGCTAATGCATCAGAATAAAACATACTACTTCTTATCCTACTATTGTAGGATAAAAGTAACCTATATCATTGTATATGATAAAATAGGCTATGTTTACTTGGGAACAGCAATTTATATAAATCTAAAAAGTGTAATAATTGTGTATAAATCATAGAAGCCTTGTTATTTTTCATTAGAACAGGAAACGAGCGGCGTAACCGATTGTCTTTTTTTTATACACAGCATTAGTAGGCGCTGTAATAAGTGACGCAAAAAACGTCGGGGGTTTTTAAATGTTGTAAACCTAATGAGTTATTTTCCAGAACGATGTCAGACGCAGCAGAAAGCGGGGCTTCCATCGCTTGGCGCCTACTGGCCACGCTGGAGGGCGGGTCTCTCTTGCTGGCCACATCAGCTCTGCTGGCCTACACCGCCAGCATCAGGCTAGCAAGGCAGACGCAGCGACAGCCAGTAAAAAGTGTTTTGGTAAGAAAACCTACGAGTTATATCTCTAAAGGCTTTTGGCATGTTGGAGGGCGAGTCTTTCTTGTTGGCCTACCGCACCAGCAATAGCGATCGGTGTCCTGAACACTATTTTTGACAATCTTTTCCCTTTGATGGCCACTACTACTGTATTGCTAGCACCAGTAGCCAGGGCACCAAATCGACTATTTTCTCGACGGAAATGCCCTTCCAAAATAAGAAATATAATAGAGAGACGAAGACGAACGAGTGATATAGGTATACTTTTTGGCTTTTCTATCGTAGATAGTTTTTCTGTCTTGGGTACTCAGTTGCTGGTGCTAGCTGAGTTGACCATGTTCGATCTGGTTACTAACTAACACAAGCAGAAGAAAGAGTTTGCAACTAGTTGATATAAACCTCCATTGTACGTACGTCTCAATATTTTTTTCAGCTTACCAATACAACAAGTGAATTAGGAAGAGCATTGAAGAGGCGATTGGAGTTGCAAGGCTGTGCTGTGAGCACGGTCAAAAGCGAAGCGTCAGGCGGAGCGGGTAGCGGATCGAATGTCGACGCTCTCGTAGTGGTTGGAGCAAAACCAAAGGCTAGCGATTTAAATGGGATCTCAGATTTGGTGACGGAAGATGTTTACAATAATTTAAAGGTATGTATAACCTGCGTGCATTTGTTTACTAAAATAAATTAGTATATTGTACTGTTCTACGGGTTATGCTACTGTGTTACTAATAACTATGTGTGTGTGTACTGTGTTAGGGCAATGAGATGTCCTTTGAGTGTTCATTGTTATTCAAAATATCTCAAAAAGTTTTTCAATTTTAACAATTACCTAAATTAAAATTGAATTCTTAGATACCTAACTTTTAATAACACAAAGAGACACGATTTAATATTTTCTAGTAGTCTAGGTATACAAAAGACCGCGATCAGTAGTTAGTAGGTATAAACTCTAGCCTATACTACCTAGTAGTAGGCTAGGCTAGGCTGAATTTACAAAGAGAAATACTACCTATAAATTGACCTGTAGAAATAATGTAATATTCGCAGTTATTAGAATCACTATCATCGCGTGTGCACCGCGGCGGGTGCATAGCATGGGCGTGCGCGGGGCCTGAGTCTGAAGCGGCAGCGGGAGCGGTGGCGGGGGCGGTAGCGGGGTCAGCAGAAGGCTCGGCGTTCACAAACACAGCGGCTGCTTTTGACACAGTGCTGCAGGCTAGCTTACAGCACGTTGCTAAAGTGTGGGTCATTTATATTCTCTAACAACCGACTTTGATTTTGATTTATTTTATATAAATGTATTTGTTCCGAGCACTACTTATTTAGTTAGCAAATTGTATTGACGGATTTTTAATAAAAAAAATACTACTATGTACCTATTACTTAGTGTCCGAAACAGACAACATTTTCATGGGACCCAACAATAAACAGTAATAAAGAGCATGACTAAACAGTATAAAAATATGCTTATCTACCTGATTATATATTAAAAGGTTTTACAGGGAACACCAAAAAAGTATATACCTAGCCCCCGAATTAAGAACATTTATCGGAATTAGTAAAAAATACTCTGGCATGACTCTTCTCATTCGTTAATTTGTAGAGCAGAAGAAGCTACTATGAATGTTTAATACGTAGCTACCTACTTTATTAATAACTAGCTAATGCCCACGGCTTCGCCCGCGTGATACCCGGATAAAAAGTAGCCAATGAATGTCCATTCGTAAGAAATCGCTTGACCATTTTATGTCGACTTACGTTGCAAATTTGGTCTTCACAAAAATCCCTTTTATTTTAACGGTTCAAAATATATGTATATTGGAGAAAGATTTTTTAAAATCGGATATGCAGTTTCGGAGATTACCTCCTACATACAAAGTTACAAACTTTACCTCTTTGTAATATTTAGTATAGATTCGGCTTCATCTATCTATCTATTGGTAGAGCTATCGATCGACATTATTATGGTATAGCATTTAGGCAGAATGAGCAGGTGCTGAATGATTCAGCATCTGGTCAATAAAATGTGGTGCCTAACCTACATTTTAAGCTGCAATCAACTTTATTGACCAGCTACAAAATGTTACAGCTCAAGCTGTGAGCCCGTATGGGTGGGTCGCTGCGATGGAGCGGAGCGGACAGCGGAACGCGTGGCCGCTGCGCTCACGTCACCTTGTTCACTACCTAATAATTACGGATTCTCAATCAGGTACAGATAGAATAGAATAAACGTTTACATACATTACATATGTTTAGATACATTAAATACAAGCCCAAGTGACGAAGTTTTCTAATCCTTTTCGTTAAATACAAATAATTTTGTCAAATTTTAAAACTCCAATTTGGTTGTCATCGGCCATTGTCTCCTTGTGACTTGTGGCGAAGTCATACAAATGTTTAGCCAAAAAAACGCCAAATTAACCGTTTTGGATATAAATGGTTTTTCAGACAAACATGTGTGTGCTCACGTCACCTTGTTCACTACCTAATAATTACGGATTCTCAATCAGGTACAGATAGAATAGAATAAACGTTTACATACATTACATATGTTTAGATACATTAAATACAAGCCCAAGTGACGAAGTTTTCTAATCCTTTTCGTTAAATACAAATAATTTTGTCAAATTTTAAAACTCCAATTTGGTTGTCATCGGCCATTGTCTCCTTGTGACTTGTGGCGAAGTCATACAAATGTTTAGCCAAAAAAACGCCAAATTAGCCGTTTTGGAGATAAATGGTTTTTCAGACAAACATGTGTGTGTGTCTAAAACCATTATACAAACAAATAAACAGCCTCTTTTAGCAAACACGTAAACGGGCTCCTTGTGTCGCCGGAAATTATTATAACAAAAGGACATTTTGATTTGTAGAAAGAATATTCGACTAAATTGAAATACATAGATACCGAAAATTCTGATTCAACGGGATGCGAACTCGAGTCTTTGCCTAAGTTGCAGCAATGCGCTGGCCAACTCTGTCTGACATGACAGGCTTTTTATCCTGTCTAAACCAAAAATAATTAGAGAACTAAAATAGCTCAGGAGCTAAAACTGACTAGGTACTAAAATGTAGCTTAATAATTTTATTTAAGTGGGTGTTTATAAGTTTTCATTATTATGTTTCATTTGTTAACCAGGTTATGTTTACATTATATTTAGGTTTGATTGTTTATTTTTTATTTTGTATTGTGACATTAATTCTTACATTAATTTCAGAAATGCTGCTTTAAAAGTGGGGAGTATCTTTACCGATTCCTGAAGATGATCGCTTAAGGGAAACATACATGTCAACATAATAATATATGAACGTTAATAGGTAGATAAAAGTAAAGCTTATATTATTATATTACGTAGGTCCTACCTACCTACCCAAATATTGTAATACCAGGGGGGCTAGACAAATACCTCACGCTTAGGTACCTTTCCTTTCACGCTAACGAAAATTTGTTAAGGTAAAACTTGGCAGCTGTCACGTGACATTTCCACAGCTAATGTCATTTCCATACAAATTAATCTTTCCGCAAGCGTTAACGACAACAGAAAATGGTATTTGTCTAGACCCCCTGGACACAGATATTATAATGGCCTCGATTCTGTAGTACACCAACTAAACTAAATTTAAACTATCGCTCTCTTTTACTGATAGTGCAAGCAAGAAAGAGATAGCTACAATTTTCTGCTGTCAAATTAGTCAGATTTAAGTTTTCCATACAAATTTAGTCGTAATTTCAAAACATGTTGACTATAAACACGAATAAAAACGTGGCACGTAAACTGATTTGACAGCAGCACTAAAATGCTTGCCATGTCTTTCTTGCGTATACTATCAGTAGAAGAGAGCGACAGTTTAAATTTAGTTTAGTCATTGTACTACAGAATCGAGGCCAATATCTACTTAGTACCAGAGTTGTACCTAATAGGAACTTATAAAGTAGATAGTTGCTCACGTAAGTAAGAAACTGATAAACAAAACGATGTTATATACTTATTCACTATGGCGGTAGTTTTTAATTTAAAATAAAACTATTGAATATAATGTGTTTTGAATACCTACCTCTAACAGTACCTAGTAAAATTTCAAAGACCGGTACCACCTTGATAGGTAGATACCTCTAAAATCCAAACAACAATGAACCACACATGAATAGATGGATTAGGTTGTCTATTGGTACATTAACATAATGCTATCGATGCGTGACTGGTAATAAAAAGTTTCAGCCACAGTAGGTAAGTACTATGCTATAATATAAGGGCCGTAATTGACCAATTAGCCCAATAGATATTTTACCCTTAGGACTCTGTAACGTCCTCGCTCGTAGGACGTTAAAAAAGGTGAGGGTGTAACTGGTCGCTTACACCCGAGAATAACACATAACATTCATCACGTTTGTCAAAAAAAAAATCGTTTAATAAATAAATGACAACCTCTGTGGCGCAGTGGGCGAACGCCTGCCTGAAGGCATAAGGTTGCGGGTTCGATTCCCGCTGCGGGACAAATGTTCGTATGATTAGCAAATGTTTGTCTCGGGTCTGGGTGTTTTCTATGTATAATAAGTATGTATTTACAAAAAAAAAGTATGTAAATAGTATATCAGTCATGTAGTTCCCATAACACAAGCTCTGCTTACTTTAGGGCTAAATGATGCTGTGTGAAATATGTCCAACATGTCCAGCATTATTATTATGTCCAAATAAGACTTATTTTAAGCAACAAACTGCTAAAAATAAAGTGTACTGTGATGTAAACTAATACATCACTTCTTGATTATGGCTGTGAACTAATACTGTGCGTGCGTTCCCGGCACAGACTTGCTTTGCTTACTAAAGATGCTAACGTATGTTCTCGGTTGTTTCCTGTCTTATTTATTTTTTTCTATAGCATCCGGACCGTGGCCAACAGGGTATTTAAAATTTTTTTTTCAACAAAATTAGAATCACAAAAAAAATAGGTCCCAAATGATCGATTGTTTGATCCCATAACATCGATTAACATCGATTAATCGATCTTAGGCCGCTTCCCTAACAGTCAGGCAGTCATAGCAGTCACTTGTCACTTGGTTGTCACCAAAAAGCAATGAAGGTGAAATGGACGTGTCCGTAAAAACAAATTCCTTTTTTATTTACTTGTAATGCTCACAGCACGTTAGCAGTTATTCCAAAAATCATTTACGATTATGTTTAGTTTGTGTGACTTATTTTTTAGTTCAAATTCGCTGCTAAAACATGGACGAGGTAGGTTATAAAGAGGTAGATTTTTTGTTGTGTCACAATAAAAACAGTGCTTATTGTGAAATGCGGTATCTTTTCAGGAACTTAACGAGCATGATTTGGAGGAAAGACTCTATGCTATGCTACATCATGTGGACGGGACTCAGAATAACGTAAATCTAACTTCTAATCAGATCGATGTAACACAACTGTTTGAGAATGGGCCCCGAGGCACTATAAACCGCTACTGGCGTACCAGTGCCGAGACCAATCCACACCTGAAAGTTAACACACCTAACCCACACGTTAAAGTAAACACGCCAAACCCACACGTGAAAATTAACCCACCTAAACCTCCCACTCCAGTTATAAATAGCACAACTTCAAAGCCGGATGGCACTAAACCCAAAGAAGAAACGACAAGGTCTCCAACTCCACCAGCCATTGTCGATCTATCCATATTTCAGTCTCCAATACCACAAAATGTGAAAAAAGTGATTCAAATCATTGAACATGATGATCAAAACCAAGTTGTGCTGGAATCAAGTGATGAAGATGAGGTGGTGGAAGTCGCCTTGCCTCCAAAGCCAACCATAACAATCGAGAGCTCTGATGAAGATGACCTTTCAATTGTTAAACTTGATTCTGTCTCTAAAACACCTTCAAAAGAAATTGAGAAATCAAAGAACAACGATAGAGCTTTATCGACAAGCCCTGTTCCATCGGTAGTATCCTCTGTTTCTGATGATTTCATCCGCAGCGACTGTATAGCTTTGAACATCTCGTCGCGTCAACCCAACAACCCTAGTTTTGACTTCAGCCTCCATGGACCTGATCTCACCATACAGGACACACCAGCTAAAAAAAAAAGAAAGAGGAAAAATAAGGAGGCTGTGACTTCTACTCCCATTGAGGCAGAAAAGCCTGCTAACCAATCAAAAGAATACTTTGCTACTCCAAAAAGTAAAGCCAAAAAAAAGAAAAAAGCTAAAAACAACATGGTTATACCAAAAAGTGTTTCTGCTCCAGATATTTATGATTCAGACAGTAACCAATCCATTGTCGATATAACTAAAGGCAAGAATGCTTATATTGTCACTGAAAAGAGTTTACCGAGTTCGGATGTTTATGAATCTGACTCAAATCAATCTGAAGTTCAAATCCATGTCATGGAAACTGAAAAAACTCCTAGGAAAGAAATCACTAATAGTTCTGACAGCAGTGCCGATAATGGAAAAGATCAGAGAAGTAATAAAAAAAATTATTCAGGACTAAATGATACATGCAAAACAATTGTTGATTTAACTGAAAATGATAGTTTTATGACAATCGACAAAACAGGCATCACTGAAAGCATTGTGATGGCTAATGTGACTGGCTTCACAGAATCTGAAGACTATGGAGATGAGAATCCGCCTGCCAACAACATATCCAAGTATGTCTCGAGTAAAGTACCATCAATACTTAATGCTGATCTAGATTTTGACAACTTAAAGGGTAATGAGAGGGTTTGCAAAAAGCGACGCTACTCACTGACAAGTCTCCGTGCGGAAATGGAAAAGTTTTACAATGAGAGCTGGGGTGGAGAGGATTTTAATCACCGTGAGATACAAAAGAATATGTCATGTAAGTAAATAATTTTACATTATTTCTTGTAATTTTTTTTTAATCACTCGCAAAGTTAGTTGATTTATTAATCCAGACCTTAACTGGTTTCATTTTATGCAAAAAGCTTCAGTAAAGCATTCTTTCCCCTGTCTGTCATTTGTCTCAAAATATAAACAAGTCATTACCACATTTATAAATAACATAGTAGGACCTGACCTGAGTGTTCTATTGCTAGAATTGCTTCTGATTTTTAATTATTAAAATGTTTCAGGTGATAAGAACCTATGGGCTATTGATCCTAAGGATAAAATGCCATCATACAGTCAAAGAAAAACAAGGTGTGTTTTATTTTATTATTTATCATCATTCATAATCATTGAATTTCATAATAATTTATAAAGAAAATGACTGTAATCCCCAATATGGAGATCTTCAGATCTATAATCAGTATGTAGATCTGTGAGCATAAGAAAGAAGGTAGTCAGAGACATTAAAATCCAAACACTATATTTGGCACATTTCTGTGTTTTGCATTCCATGAGATAGGTTGCCCATCATTGTTTTTCAAATGACACCTTTTTTTTTTTTTTTCTTCAACTCTTGGCGTTGCCAAAATGACACCTGTGGAAGAGTTTCTATTAACAACTAGTGGTGCTTTATTTAAAACCGTAAAACCGTTATTTGGATAACAGTTACAGCTATAATAACGATTTCCGTTGTCGTTATTTTTTGGGATACTATACAATCTTACTAGTCCTACAGGGGAATATAATATTTTTTGCAATATCTTAATACTTCCGACGTGTTTACCATCGTCTATATTACAGCGCCCTCTAGTGATTTTACCATCCTTAAAGTAATCTAAATCGATTTAAAAAAACTACATTTCAATCACATAATCATCGCACGGCATAGATGGAACTTACCACAAAAAATCTCTTTGTCTCTGTTTTTATAAAAATCTTCCATTAAGTGTATTTTTTTTATATATTTCGTACCTGCCCTTTCTGACTTCGTTGTGTCAAATAAACTTATTTTATAAGCCGTTTTGGGTTATCTCTTTTATATGGTAACAGACAAACTGATAACCTCTTTATGTCAAACGTAACGGCGTTTAAAAGTAAGCATGTGATTCTCAGGTGTAACTACTGCAATCGTGTGGGACATCGCGATGACTCGTGCGTGCGGAAACCTGCCATCTGCTACATGTGCGGAAACAGCGGGCATTACGAATCGAGGTGTCCAAGCAAAATCTGTATCAATGTAAGTATTAACCACCTACGGACTAGGATCAGTTTGCCACACAATTACATACAGACATAAAGATAAAAAATAATTTATTTGCTTCAACATAATGTAAGTTACAGTTGTAGGTCTTAAATATATTAAATGTTTCAATTATGTTCTACTTTAAAATTAGGCATGCAAATTTTATTACAAAAACTATCGTGAACTTGACTATTCATATTGTAAAAACGGGAATTTTCACGTACCGCACTATCGGTGAAGGCAACGACTAAGTTTCCACTCATTCCGAGAGTCTTCATCAGGGTGAGTGTTGGCGACGTTCACCCTCCGCGTCGCGTCGAGTTTACAATATGAATAGGCATGCAAATATTTAAAATAATATTTGTTTAAAGTAAATTGTTCATAAAATTAAATGATCAAAGTTTCAAATCGTCAACTAAAAAGTCATTAATATTGTCAAAGCACTTACCTACTAATAAATGTTTAAATTTAGCTTCAAACATAGTCTCACTGAGATTTAAGAAGGACTCTTCGGTATCTTATTATAAATTTTAGGTGCCATACAGACTATGTTTTTTTGTAACAGTGCAGTTTTGCAACTACACATACAGAGCTACTATTAAGTTAAAAATCCTGAAGGAAGTGTATCTAACTATCATAGTTAAGTCATAATAGCCGCTTTTGTGTTCTAAAATTTAATTAGATCGCCGATAGAAACAAAAGTTGCGATGAAATTTGATAGGTATATAGGTGTTACTTATTATCCGCGGGAGGATTACCTAAGTATATTTTAGTGCCACGGCACCTTTGCTATTGTGGTCTCTTCTGTGTACTCTCTACTCTCTACACTACTCTTGCAGTAGATAAGGATTTAATGAGAATGTTTGCATGTTCTGCAGATATTTGTTACCGCTCTGGGTGTTGTGATACTATGGTATTAGTAGATTCTGATACTCGGTATTGAGTCAGGACTATGTACATAATATTTACACAAATGTTTGATTTTTACTTATTACATGATATGCTTACAGTGTGGATCGCCTAATCACATGTTCACGAACATATGCCGGAACTGTTCGACTTGGTCACACGTCACATGCGCTGAGTGCAACCAGAGCGGCCACCCGTCCAGCCATTGCCCCGATTTGTGGCGGCGATATCATAACACGGTACATAATTAATAATAATAATAATAATGCTGGACATTTTTCACACAGCATCATCTAGCCCCAAACTAAGCAGAGCTTGTATTATGGGAACTACATGACTGATATACTACTAATATATATATATTTTTTGTAAATACATACATATTATACATAGAAAACACCCAGACCCGAGACAAATATTTATAGATAGAAACATTTGTCCCGTGGCAGGAATTGAACCCGCAACCTTCTGCGTCTCAGGCGGGCCTACGCCCACTGCGCCACAGAGGTCGTCAAAATTTTGGACCAATAATAGAAAGATTTTATTGTTTTATAGTTCTGGTGAGAACTAATAATAATACTTCATCAACAGCCTCAGGTCCACTGCTGGACATAGGCTTACGACAAAGAGTGCCATGACGAACAATCTTGGGCTACCTCATTCCATAGACTTTTCGCAACCTTTTCATGTCATCGGTCCATCAAGTAGAGAAGAAAACAAAAATTACATGACTTTAATTTTTATTTTATACGTCATTGGGCATCATATCAGCGTGTTATATATATTTTGTCGTCGGTAATTTTCTGGAATCATGTATGAATTGTGCCTGGCTGCTTATTGCCCCAATACCACAAAAAAAAAGACGAAATGTGATTTATTTCTGATGTTCTATTACAGATTGACATAAACATGCCCCTGGAGAAATGTTTCCAAACAAAGCAATGGGCCCAGCTGTATTGCAGCGGCTGCAGTCGCCGCGGCCACCTCATCCACACTTGCCGTACGACCGTGCCCTTCGCAAGCCATCCCATCAACAGCCCGTACGTCTGTGTCTACCGCCCGCTCTACCACGCGAGGAACCATGACAATGTCAAGAACAAACAGCTCTTGAACAAAAGTTTCTCCCAAGACGCGACTATCTCATCCGCAACGACACCTAACCGCGGAGAAGGGAACAAACGGCTCTCCAAATCTCCGACTTTACACGAAAATCATTCTAACAAAAAGAGGAACATGTCTGCCGGTGACGAAAAAACAGGCCACCCTAAAAGCCCCGCCCCTAACATCGAGCGGCCAAAGGAAGTCGAAGAAGTTGATAAAGTAGTCAACAAAGAGTCCAGCAAAAGTAATCAGGACTCGTCAAAGGCAACCCTCTCTGAAAAAGCGCCTGACTTTATTCCGATAGCCTCATCAAACCATGACAATAAGGGACACGTTATTCAGGACAACGAAGTGTCCGACACAAGCGAAGTTGTTACGTCAGCAAGGATTTACATCACTAGCGGCGTGTACAATAAACTTCAAAAGAAGAAACAACAGGATTGGTTGAAAGAAACCGCGAAAAAACTCGACGTAACAGTCCAGTGTTGCGGTGGTAGCTATCCTTTTTTAAGTATCAAAGGTAAAGTTAGAGATCAGGAGTCGTTCCAGTATTTGCTGAAAGAGAAGAAGTGGGATCTTGATTTCGAGGATAAGCCTTCTAAATCGAATAATAAGGCTAATGATAGAGAGTCTGTAGCTCATATCAATTTGCCGAAAAATCGACAAAATCTATTGCGACATCTCACTAAGGCTCTAGATTCTCTAAAGCAAGACTTAGGTGATCCAAAGGCAATACACAAAGAGCTAGTATTTTTACAAAATCATCATGAAAAACTTCTTAAACAAAAAGTGATAAGCCCTAAAGTTTTATCACACAGTCGCACTAATATTAACAATATACTTAGAAAGCTCAACATTGTTCTTCTAGGCCAAGCTGGACTTGCTAACGGATCAAACAGTGTGAATGAGCTGTACACCTATAAAGAGAAGCTCAGCACCTTTCAGGGAAATATAATCTCAATGGCATTACGCAGGGAGATCGGAGAACATTTCCACCGCATATTCTCACCAAACTGTAGAGACGATTACTCAGAACTCCTAAAGGGTTTTGAACAATCAAAGCCTATAGTCAAACTAGCAGAAAGAAAGAAGGAAGATAAGGCATTCATGCCCACCCCTCAAATCAAGAAAATAACTAGCATTCCATCACAAGACAATCCTCAAAACAATGGGAAGGAGGTTCCAAATAATACGAAAAAAAACATTCAAATGAAAAAGTTGATGTTCTATCACCAGAGGATAAGGAAAGTCAGACCTAAAGGAACAGTTCATAAAAAAACGAAAATGGAGTTGGTTAGAAAGTTGCATACTTTTATGGCATCAATGTTTCAAAAGGAAAAATTGACATCCAAAGCACTGAAGAAAGTGAAGAAAGCTCAAGAGGAAGCGCAGAACTTCTTATCGGCTAATGTATAAACTAAGATAAACAAAGGAGATCTACAGAGATCCTGTTTTGACGTCAATCAAAAACGTCAAAAGGCGGTATCGTCTTGCACCGGCGAGTTCTCCTACCACGGCCCCTTACTCATGGGGGCTGTATCTTTATTTCTACTTGCCGGTTTTCTATAATTGCACTCAGTGTGCCTGTGAATTAAATAAACTTCATAGTGTATGTACATTTTAAAGTTTTTAATTACCAACTAAGAGCGATTCCTTTCGCATAGTTTCTAAACATCCTTGCAATCTTTTGCCATGCAAATCTTTATGTGCAGCAGTTAGATCAATAGTTTGTTAGTGTCAAGAACCCTAATTGGTGTAGTGGCAAGTGACCGGGTTCGAATCGTGTCGCGAACTTATTGATTTTTTAAGTAAGCAATGCTTTATCAAAAGTGAAAGAAAACATCGTAAAGAAACCGTACCAAAAATTCTAAGACGCATGAAATGTGCATGAAAGTAACATAAACTAGTCGGGATACCTACTGAAAGGAACCTCTAAACCTGAAATGCTCTGAATCTTTTCATTATTAGTCACAACGACAATTGGTTACTCTTATTCCAAGATTAGTCATTGCTAATCAACATTCTCATTTTCAAGTTTTAGACATTTCTAAATGTTAAGTTTTCTCTTTTCAAAATGTAATTAATCAAGTAGTCAATCTTTTAGAAGATAGATTTTATAAACGTGATCATTTTTAGCGCTATAGCATCCCATACCTTGTAAGTTTATATTCACATCCCTATACGTACATACTATCTGATTAGCTTACGTCATCAGCACTGCTGGGATGGCTGTAAAGATTCTTATTAGGTATCTATTAGGATTATATTAGTACGAGGAAAATATATTCATAATAGGTAGGCGAATGGTATTATGTTATTTAATAACAAGTCAAAATATTCGTTTAAAGATAGCCGCTCTGTCTCTCTCTGTATTCGGCGGAACGTAATCGTTGACAGTTCTAAGCCTGATACTTATACCTACAGGTATTTTATAACAGGTATGATAGCATAATATGTATTATCATGGTATTATCTATACTAATATTATAAAGAGGAAAGATTTGATTATTTGTTTGCATTGAATAGGCTCCGAAATTACTAGACCGATTAGAAAAATTCTTTCACCGTTGGGAAGCTACACTATCCCCGGGTGACATAGGCTATATTATATTTTCAAAAAAATTAGGGGCCCTTACTAAAACTCCAATAATGTAACCCAAGGTGTAAAAAAATACTTAAAAAAATCCTTACATCGCGTGCGCTCCGAAAACTATTGATGATAGAACAAAATAATGTATTACGACTTATTATTATTATCTACAGAACACATTATTATCTACAAAAAGTGTCGTGACAGCATTGTCTAACTATTATAGTTATGTCACAATAAGTGTTCTTTTATTTAAAAAAATTAATTGAAAACCACCGCTAGAAAAGGCTCTTTATTTGTAACTTGGTATTAATCCTTATCAAAATAAATTTATTCATATTCAAGACTGCTTCAATACCTTTATGTAACTTTTTGAATTATTCAATTCGGACATTCCATTCGAAAGATATCACGAGGTCAAAAATTAAAGTATTAGAAAAAGTCGCGTGGTCGCCGTTCACTCCGCTCGGCATAGCAGTAGGCGTCACTGGGGTGCGGGAGGGGAGTCAATGTTAAGAAATAAACTGCCGCGTGGCTATTAAATAAATAATTCTTAGAAATAAAAATAAAATAATCGAATATTAAAAAATAACATAACAAATAATAACAAAAAAAAAATTATAATAATAATATCCAAACTTGCTTTATAATGTACTCTTTTTTTAGTAACCCGACGCAAAAAGAAGGGTGTATGTGTGTGAGTGTGTATGTGTTAATTTTTTTTTTTTATTATTTTTGTTAAATACCCGTGCGTAGCCGGGACGGACCGCTAGTATTTAATAACATAACTACTAATATACACCTCTAGCTGGCTGTCATGAATGTCAGTCAGTCCAGTCAAATCAATCAAATCGCCTCTCACTCTCAGTCGACCAAAAATTCCCTCACATTTTGTTTTTTTGACTGAAAGTGAAAACGTATTTGAAAAAGATTGTGTACTTGTTGATTTTCATATTTTTTTTGCCTAAAAACGCAAATATATTATCAGTTTCGTGTTTGTAAATAGAAATGGAATTTCCATTAAATGTTTTTATTCTAAAATTTGAAATATTCGTAGTGTTTCTATGTGTAATAAGTTGTATTTGTGGACGAAGGGTGAGTTTCGATGACTTCAATCCGAATTCAAAGCCTTTCTAAATCTTGCATGTCTTTATAACATTCGTCTTTTCCACCAGTTTGCTGAAGCAGGATACTACCCTGAAGGATATTATAATGGCCAGCCATACGACAAAATAGAAACAGCATTGTCAAAGTTGGAACACGGTAAATATGTACATAGGAAACATTTTATTATAAATAGGTAATATTGCCTATAAAAAATAAGCTAAGACTTCCTTTATATTACGAGCGTTATATTGTTCCATATTCAAAATATGTTATACATTATTGGTGCAATAACATTAGGAATTCTAAATAATACCTTAGAACAAAATGCCTACCCTGTACCTACCTTTACATCAACCAATTTTTTTTTTGCATTTATGATATTAACAGGATGACATCAAATATTTCTTAGTGCTCTCCTTCTGCATACCAACCAATAATATAATTCCCAGCTCCACAATGGGTCAGCGACTGGCCCGATGCCTCTGTGAAGCTGGGTCAGGTCTCCGGAGTAGCCCTGGATAACAATGGCCGGCTGTTGGTATTCCACCGAGCGTCCAATGTGTGGGATGCCAATACCTTCACAGACAGAGATGTGTACATGGGCATAGGCGAGCAGCCCATACCCCATCCTACAGTGCTGGTGTTTAATGACACAGGGGAATTGGTCGACATGTGGGGGCAAAACCTGTAAGTTTTTTTGATCCACAGACTTCCAATGGCACAATGATATCACTAAGCCAATACTTAACTTTTTTTTTATATTACTAAAGAGGAAACTTATGGCCCACCTGTTGGTAAGCGGTTACCATAGCCTATAGACGCTTATAACACCATATGTATCACTCATGCGTTGCCTCCCTAAGATATGCCTGTTTCAGGGCATGTAACTTCAAGTGCAGCAATCATGCTCTACCGGTCCATGTACGAGCTGGTTCATGAAAATGTTTAGTGTAGACTACGAGGGTAAGATAGAATTGAGAACGTCGAAAATCGTCGGAAGTTCTTAAAAGAGCAAATTTTTAAAAAAAGATATCAAGATGAAAGATCTCATGTGCCTGTAATTTCACTGGCAACTATATCCTTCAAACTGGAACACAGCAATGAGAGCATGCTCACAACTTTATTCCCCATGATGGATATTCTCAGATACATAGTAAGTTTGAGAATACCAAGTATGGAGTGTCAAAGGCATGTCCGAACATTACATTAGGTATTAAATGAAAAATGCTGCAACATATACAGAAAATAAATTTGATACCTAACTAACTAAATTTGAACCGCGATATCTTCGCCAGTTGTGAACCAGTTTTGGTGATTCTTTTTTAATGGGTAGGGTATCAAGGGTGGTCCCATATAAATTTGATGACCCCTAAGCGTGAAAAAATAAGGAATTATAATGAATATTGAACTCTTAATATGCTTCCCGTTATTTTAAGTAGTTATTTAAGGTTTGAAGTTTTATTTTTACCTTAAAAAAAAGATATTGTGGTATTGGAATGGCCTGGAAAAGAACAAATTCCACAAAAAAAAATGGTTTTTAAAAGAGTTTACTGATACAGCACTTATCACTGTGTCTGGTCTGGAATCTGGTTTCATTGCAGGGGAAAAATTGCATCTTACAAAGGAGATGCAATTTTGGGCACTCCAAGTGAAGTGCTATTAAAATGTTCCATGTTTCCATTGCAGGGGATAAAACTTGCATCCCACAAAGATCATTCCAAATTGTAATTCACTCTAGTGAAGTGCTATTAAAATGTAATATGGTTCCATTGCAGGGGATAAAACTTGCATCTCACAAAGGTCATTCAAACTTGTTACACTAGATGCTATTAAAATGTTAATAGCATCTAGTGCCATTGTAGGGGGAAAAAATTTCACCTCACGAAGATTATTCCATATGTTATTTATTATTCACTGGATGCTATTGAAATGTTCCAGTTTCTACATCCCGCACGGCATCACAATGGACAAAGATGGCAACGTGTTCACGACGGATGTGGCTCTGCATCAAGTGCTGAAGTTTGACGCTGGAAACTGGGAGAAACCGTCCATGGTGCTGGGAGAGAAGTGAGACATTTATTGAATTATATCAATGGCTATGGCCATGTGACTTTGAAAATCATAGAGGCAGGCTTAGCCATGTTTAAAACTTGAATATTGGTATTGTAACCAGCTAGGGTTGAGGATAAAATAATGAAGTCAAATTTTTCAAAGTCAAAGTCAATAGGTTTTTGTTGATTGAAATCATATAGAAACGTCAACTTAAAAACTACGTGAATTTAACATTCCTCGCGCAAGACCAACCCTAGAAGAATCGGGCAACAAAATCTGCTTGGTTATTTTTTTGATGATCCTTCATTCAGCTTTAGTGTGGTGCCAATCGAGCGAGGTGAACTCATTTATAGAAAAAGAGTTAAAAGATAAAGAAAACCAACAAAATAACCCTTGATTAAAATCATAGAATTTAAATAAAGACTTTCAAACACTGTCTCACAATATCACTATCAGTTGGTATCGTCATATAGAATTTTAATATCTGGTATCGCTTTCAAATCTCGTGATTAGTTCGCATTCAAAGCTGAACGAAAACTCGCATCGGCTGCTCTCCACATATTTATAATCCGCGTAGCGTCATCTACCTACTATAAAAATTACCGCGTCTGTTTGGTTAATGCTAGAACGCGTGTTATCTCTTAAATTCTAATACTGCTGCTCGATACTAAATCGTTAACGTGCTCCACTCAAAAGTATCACTCCGCTGTTAACCGTACTTACCACGCGTAAAATTATGTTTCGGTCGTAAATTTAGGCTAAGAAATGTTCGTTTTTCAAGTTTTATAAGTTTTGGACATTGTATAGCCTTTCGAAATGAATCAATCCCCATTGCCATTTCGTTAGTGTAATTAGGGTGTTAGTCGTAAATTTAGGCTAAGAAATATTTTATTTTTTTCATGTTCTAGAATTTTTCCACTTTGACAATTTTTCCAAGTGTAATTAGGAGGCAAATAATTGGAAGTCGGAGTAACGCCCAAGGCCCATTATAATGCTATTTTCATATATTATATTTCATTTATTCATGCTCTAATGTACATCAGCTTAGGTGTTACATCAAAGTAGCTGTAGGGAAGTATATGAACCCTGTCAGGGCGCTGCAAGTTTTAGTCAATGCATACAGATCATATAACCAGATTGGATAGGTACAATATTCATAATTAGAAATGTCAAATCCTATCCTACTAGCCCTGTTGGATTGGGCGAAGCCGTGGGCAGAAGCTAGTACTTTTATAAACGCGAAAGTTTGTGAGGATGATGGATGTTTGTTACTCGTTCACGCAAAAACTACTGAACGGATTTTAATAAAACTTTACAGTAATATAACTTATACATCAGAATAACAAATAAGCTACTTTTAATATTGGTACCACGCGGACGAAGCCGTGGGCAGAAGCTAGTACTTTTATAAACGCGAAAGTTTGTGAGGATGATGGATGTTTGTTACTCTTTCACGCAAAAACTAATGAACTGATTTTGATGAAACTTTACAGTAATATAGCTTATACATCAGAATAAAACATAAGCTACTTTTTATCCAGGTACCACGCGGACGAAGCCGTGGGCAGAGGCTAGTATTAAGTAAAAATCAAACTAACTTTCATATTCAGATTCGTTCCTGGTAACGATGACCAGCATTTCTGCAAGCCTAGCGCGGTCGCGGTGCTGCCTACTGGGGATTTCTTTGTGGCGGACGGATACTGCAACCACAGGATACTGAAGATGGCTCCAGATGGCAGCATCATACTGCAGTGGGGACGATGTAAGTACTTATGAGACTCTGTGGCGCAGAGGCGAAAGACCGCCTGAGACGCAGAAGATTGCTGGTTGAGTTCCCGCCGCGGGACAAACACCTTGCAAATATTTGTCTTGGGTCTGAGTGTTTTCTATAATATAATATGTATTTATTTACAAAAAACGACATTAGAACAAGAAGAAAAAGAAAATATTTATTTAGCACGACAAAGAGGAAGTTAGGATGGTGGGATAATTTGTGGGAATACATAATAATAATAAATATAATAATAAATAAATAATGCTGGACAATCCACACAGCATCATCTAGCCCCAAGCTAAGCAGAGCTTGTGTTATGGGTACTAGATGACTGATATACTTAATACAATACATTACATAGATAGATATTTTTTTATTATACATATAAAATACCCAGAACACCTGGAACAAATATTTGCAGATCGTACAAACATTTGTCCCAGGGCGGGAATCGAACCCGCAACCTCCTGTGTCACAGGCGGACCTTCGCCCACCGCGCCACATCGGTCGTCAAATAATTTATAAGTTTGGACAGCCTACTTATAAGTACCTACCTATAACTGAAACAGAAATGCCCCACGCACCTTACTGCCTAATCTATCTACCTAAACAGTTTTATGTCGCACCAAAAAGGTATCAGCTCAGCATAATGCTAGGTAGGTGGCTACCTACTTATCGCTGGTATTCTGCTGGCCCTGCGCAGTGACGTCACAGACGCCAGAAGCAAACACCACGCTCAAGAGATTATTATGTGTATTATATAAATTTATTTATTTTATTTATTTGTTTAACAAAATCCACAGTCCTTATTTTACATAAACTTAAAATATATGTTTTTCTTACGACCAATAACGGATTTACATTTTATAGATAGATCATTTGAAAACAGACAGTCAAATAGCAAGTTTAAATTACTATTAAAAATCAAAACACAAGTACTATTTTACAAAGGTAGATATAGATATAGGTATATCATACAAACATAAAATAAGTACCTAACTAAATAATATATATATATAATAATAAAAATAAATAATAATGTGTAAGTGTACCTATTTTCTACGCAGTGTCCTCTAATATTTTTAAAATATCCCTTTTAAAACCTCCTTTGCTGGTATAAAATATATCAGTTGAGTCAAATCTCTTATTATAAGTTCTATGAGGTCTGTTAACTAATGAGTTTTGTGCATAGTTTGTAGTTGAGCGCAAAACTGCAAATAATTTGGTGTGTCTAGTACGGGTTATCGGGGCATTTAAACATAATATCTTACTGGCAAGTTCAGGGCAATCAACGTATCCGTTGCATATGCATTGCATATTAAAAAAAAATATTACTGTAAATTATTTACTATGTTCTAACTGTTATACCTATATAAAAATGAGAAAAAAATAAAACAAATGCATACGCGCTTACTAAGGTAATCATTTACATTAATAATTATAATAAATTATACTAAATATACCTATATGATATTTAATGGACTAAATATATAAATCGCTTGTATTTAAAAACTCACTCCTACCCACATTACATTATATACACATTCTGGGACAGCTATAAACAGAAGGTAGAATGTTTGCGCGGATGGGCTAGATTTGCAAAAAGGAAAAACAATAAAATATACGAAATCGGTTGGAGGGATGGGACAAGGAAGTGTTTGCAACAACCAAAACGTTCGGTTTTACGAAGTAATTTGGATAATCCTATCGAACCAGCGTAAACATAGAATGCAGAGAACGCTAAGATAGTTAAGGTATTACAAATTATAGTAGATTAAAAGTGTGATCGTGTACGAACCACAGAAAAGAGGGGACTCTTTTAATACAGGGTGCTAGACAAATACCACTTTCTGTTGGCGTTAACGACTGCGGTAATATTGAATTGTATGGCTGTGGAAATGTCACGTGACTGCTGCCAAGTTCTACCTTGACAAATTTGCGTTAGTATGAAAGGAAAACTAAGTGTGAGGTATTTGTCTAGAGTGCAGACCCTGGTTTACTTAAACTTAACTGAAGAGATCCCAACCCATTTATGTTACGTACTAAAGAGGGGACTCTTTTAATACAGGGTGCTAGACAAATACCACTTTCTGTTGGCGTTAACGCCTGCGGTAATATTGAATTGTATGGTGGAAATATCGCGTGACTGCTGCCAAGTTCTACCTTAACAAATTTGCGTTAGTATGAAAGGAAAACTAAGTGTGAGGTATTTGTCTAGAGTGCAGACCCTGGTTTACTTAAACTTAACTGAAGAGATCCCAACCCATTTATGTTACGTACTAAAGAGGGGACTCTTTTAATACAGGGTGCTAGACAAATACCACTTTCTGTTGGCGTTAACGCCTGCGGTAATATTGAATTGGATGGTGGAAATGTCGCGTGACTGCTGCCAAGTTCTACCTTTACAAATTTGCGTTAGTATGAAAGGAAAACTAAGTGTGAGGTATTTGTCTAGAGTGCAGACCCTGGTTTACTTAAACTTAACTGAAGAGATCCTAACCCATTTATGTTACGTACTTAACTTGTTTTTTATATGCATTTACGCAGTGCAGTGATCTACATTCAGCTCGAATCGAAAGTCTGGGGAAGATTTCAGGCCCGGTCAAACCCACCGACAGTTTGAGCCTATTCATAAAAAAATATTATTTTAAATGTCAAACTGTGGCCATAGATAAAAAACTCGTCTCAGTGTTTTGATTTTGTAGTTTCCTGCAACGTCGAAAATCCAAAATAACAAAGATTATTCATATTGTAAAAACGGGAATTTTCACGTACCGCACTATCGGTGAAGGACTAAGTTTCGACTTATTCCGAGAGTCTTCACCAGGGTGAGTGATCGCGACTTTCTCCCTCCGCGTCGCGTCGTACACTACGTGAAAATTCCCGATTTTACAATATTAATAGTCAAGTTCACAATCGTTTTTGGATTAAACAAAGATTATATTGTTATTTTGTTTTTTTTTTAAAATATGTACATGCATTTTTTGTACAGCCCACGGTGAGTCACCGTTCTGGTTGAACGTGCCCCACGCGCTGACACTAGCGCCGGAGCGCGGCTTGGTGTGCGTCGCGGACCGGGAGCGAGGCCGCGTCGCCTGCTTCCGCGCTGACAACGGCACCTTCGCCGGCAGCTTCAGCAGCTGGCTCGTCGGCCCGCGCCTCTTCAGCGTGGCATACGCGCCGGTTAACGGTGAGATAATAATAAAATCCTTTATTTCAAACACTTATAACTAAAATTAAAATTATCGTGGTTCGGTATCATTGACGACCTCTGTGGCGCAGTGGGCGAAGGTCCGCCTGAGACGCAGAAGGTTGCGGGTTCGATTCCTATCACGGGACAAATGTTTGTAAGATCTACAAATATGTGTATCGGGTCTGGGTGTTTTCCTATGTATAATATGTATGTATTTACAAAAAAAAAGTATTTAAGTAGTATATCAGTCATGTAGTTCCCATAATACAAGCTCTGCTTAGTTTGGGGCTAGATGATGCTGTGTGAAAAATGTCCAGCATTTATTTATTTATTCATTTTAGAATATTATTACGACTATACCACGTACTTTACTATTCTCCTGCTGACGTTTCGTTGTAAATACATACATAATGCACATAGAAAACACCCAGACCTGAGACAAATATTTGCAGATACATACATTTGTCCCGTGGCGGGAATTGAACCCGTAACCTTCTGCGTCTCAGGCGGACCTTCGCCCACTGCGCCACAGAGGTCGTCAAACCTCTTGTACGCGTCTCTATTTGTAGGGCATATGTTTGCCCTATTTTGGCAAAGGCCTCTTCCATCTGCTTACATTATTCCCTGGCTCTTGCAGTTCTAGACCATGTCTATAATTTTTAATTCGTCCCATCTTTTAAATGGTCTCCCGCGGTGTAACGGTGAGATACCTTTCGTTAATTGGGGGTATGGGAAGAATTAAATGCGGTAATTTCCGAAAAGCTTGTCAGTGCCCTTAATAGCAGCCATACATTAAATGTGATTCGAAATGTTTTCAATTATGTACAAACTAGCTTCTGCCCACGGCTTCGCTCGCGTACCCGGATAAAAAGTAGCCTATGTGTTATTCTGATGTATAAGCTATATTACTGTAAAGTTTCATCAAAAACTGTTCAGTAGTTTTTGCGTGCACGAGTAACAAACATACATCCTCACAAATTTTCACGTTTATAATAGTAGTAGGATGAGTAAAACAATTTTAAATAGGAACCCACCTATTTTTTTTAAATAATTATGTTATGTGTTTATTGTAGACACAGAGTATACAGACTAAAACTTACATATAGGGCATGTACAAATTTTACAAAGCGCTTAACCCTAACAAGAGTTTTCTTCCTTTGAGGAAAGCTAACATATTCATACTGAATATGTTGTGTATTATATAAAATAGATAAATATTTTAACATAGTAGGTATTAGGTTCACCATATGTTTTTAATGTGAAAAATTACTTATGTATTTCCAAATCAAATCAAATCAAATCAAATTCTTTATTTGCAAACATGGGTCACAAAGATGGAAGAATGGTAAAGGGTAAGCACCGTACATGTTTTGCCTAGATCGAGGGCATGCAAATATACATATCAGTCAGTAGGAGAAACTAGTTACATTACATATAAAAAAAAAGAAGAATATTCGATTACAAAACACATTAAAGATTAAACTGGTTAAATTATAATTAATTAAAACATTCATTTCACAGATTCATCAATATTTATATTATTATCTAATAAAAAGTCATTTATATTATAATAGCATTTTGATGTCAGTAGTTTATTTAGTTTATTTTTAAATAATGTCAATGGTAGCAACTTTATGTTTCTGGGCAGTTTAGATTTTCCTTCCTCCGTTCTCTATTTCGAAATGAATAATAATCATGTTTATGTAATGTCAGGCGGTCGGCTGTACATAGTGAACGGTCCGGGCGGGATGGTGCCGGTGCGGGGGTACGTGGTCGACTTCACGTCTGGCCGACTGATCGGCACATTCGCGGCGGAGGGCGGGGCGCTCACCAACCCGCATGACGTCGTCACCTCACCGGACGGATCCAAGGTATACTTGAAAAAATAAACAAAGAAAGAAAATCTATTTATTTTTCCCATTAAACACAATAGTTAAACAAAATAATAATAAACACACTAAACAGATACAGCATAAAACAAGACGAAACGAAAAACAGACAAACTAAGTACCTAATTTGTGTTGCGTGAGGTCAAATAGGTTTCCGTCTCAGCATTATTTTTTATAATAATATAATAACGCGAAAGTTTGTGAGGATGGATGTTTGTTACTCTTTCACGCAAAAACTACTTAACAGATTTTAATGAAACTTTACAGTAATATAGTTTATACATCAAAATAACACATAGGCTACTTTTTATCCGGGTACCACACGGGCGGAGCCGTGGGCAGAAGCTAGTAAGCTATGTATATTACTGTGAAGTTTCATCAAAATCCGTTCAGTAGTTATTGCGTGAAAGAGTAACAAACATCCATCCTCACAAACTTTCACGTTTATAATTTTAGTAGGATTCGTAGGTTGACTATTTACAGCAATTATCATTTTCAACCTAATTTCCCAGGTGTACGTGGCTGAACTAAATCCGTACCGGGTGTACAAGTTCGTAGACTCGAGCCTTCAGAACGCGACGGTGGCGCCGCCCCGCAAGAAAACGGAAGCGGTCGCGAACACAACTACGCACGTGAAGCCGACCGCTACCATCGGTGAGTAGGTGTGTTGTGTTCGTTTTGTATTGATTTTTATTATTCTTTCAACCAACTTCAGTTCTCAATTCGTCTGTATGGATAACGGGGAAAATAAATTCGGAATAATAAAGTTTTATTCCCGTTATTGTCCCCAAGGTAGGACAGCGGGAATAACCCATTTTTTTGGGGTTGTCGCGCGATATGTTCGCCGATTGTCAAGGCCTCGATTCACTAACTAAACTAAATTTAAACTGTCGCTCTCTTTTACTGATAGTGCAAGCAAGAAAGAGATAACTACAATTTTGGAGCTGTCAAATTAGTCAGATTTAAGTTTTCCATACAAATTTAGTAGTTATCAAAACATGTTGACTATAAACACGAAGAAAAGAGGTACTTAAACTGATTTGACAGGACTAATATTCTTGCCTCTCTTTCTTGCGTACACTATCAGTAGAAGAGAGCGACAGTTTAAATTTAGTGTACTACAGAATCGAGGAATGTGAACCGATTTTAATCCTGCTTTTATTAATGGGTAGGGTGGTCCCATATAAAGTTTATGAAAAATCCCAACTCATATGGTACCTGGGGGTGAAAAATAACGGATGAAATTTCATATTAGACTTTGTATCAGCTTCCCGTTATTTGAAGTCGGTTTTTTAATTGAGAACTATGTAAGTAAAGGTGGCGGCTTTTCGTAGTCCAATGGTATTTTCCAGTAGAAAATTGTTAATGCGCGTCGTTAACTGTTCTATAATCTTATTACAAAGGTTGTCTGGAGTAGATCGATTTTAAGCTATAAAACCGCCCATTATACTTTTAGTTATGTAAAATTCTTGTTATTTTTGTATTTTTCTTGTGGTGAGTATTTTCATTCATACACCCAACAATTTTTAATGTGCCTGAGCACTGTGTGTGTGTCACACACAGTGCTCAGGCACATTAAAAATTAAAAAATATAAAATAATAATTATAAGTCAAAATAGTTCATGAAATTGTTTAATAAATAATTCATGACATATAATAATAATTATAAAAAAAGAAGCCACATATTACGTGATGATAATTTGACTTGTCAAACGCTCGTCACCGAGTGACTTTCAGATACAGAATAGGGGGGGCTGATTTGGGTGAAACACAAATTCTGATTGAACCCACTAAAACCGGGTCAGCCCGGTTTTAGTGAGTTCAATCCCGTTTGACAAGTCAAATTATCATCACGTAATATGTGGCTTCTTTTTTTATAATTATTATTATATGTCATGAATTATTTATTAAACAATTTCATGAACTATTTTGACTTATAATTATTATTTTATATTTTTAATATGAATATCTTCAATTAATGTTATTGGTGTGCAACCGTTTTAATTTAAGTAAATAAATAAATAAATATTATTACAAATGTACTCGTATATCCCTCTGACAGTATCAGAGTCTTTCAAATCTTTTATTTGATCCTCTCCTATTTTGGGATATGTGTTTTCCATTTTATTCCCTAATTATATGGAGTCCCACATAATTATTTTGTTGCCTAAAACTTACCATTTTTCTTAATCTATTCTAATAAATTATTAATCTGCAACCATATTGATAGCTACTATGTGCAAATGAAAATAATTTAACCGAGTGACGTTCAGATACAGAATAGGGCGGCTTAGCGTATTTGAATTTAATTTTAATTTTGAAACTCCAATGCAAACAGGAGTGTTGTAAGTTTGAAGTGTGTGGTATCTGTCTCTGGCACCAGACATAGCTTCCAAACAGATGAACCGATTTTGAATTATTTTATTTCTGTTATTGAAAGGTGACTCATTTGTTTAAACAGTATACAGTAAAAGCTGATTCAAAAGTAGTGTCTTCTTTCTTGAAAATAAGAGAATAAGTGTGTATGTATTTTCCACTATGTTTTCCAGAGGTGACGTCAACGCTAGTGGGTGTCGCGGCGTGGCCGTGGTGGTGGGGCGGCGCGGCGGGCGCGGGGGGCGCTGCGCTGCTCGCGCTCGCCGCCCTCGCGCTGCGGCAGGCCTCCGCGCGCGGTAAGGAACACGAGACCGAGCCTCTAGTACAATAGACACACTTATTTACAGAGACACCAGTACACTAGACATCCTTATTCACATAGGCACCAGTATAATAAACACCCTTATTTACAGAGACACCAGTACACTAGACACCCTTATTCACATAGGCACCAGCACAATATACACCCTTATTCACAGAGACACCAGTACACTAGACACCCTTATTCACATAGGCACCAGTACATTAAACACCCTTATTTACAGAGACACCAGTACACTAGACACCCTTATTCACGTAGGCACCAGCACAATATACACCCTTATTCACAGAGACACCAGTACACTAGACACCCTTATTCACGTAGGCACCAGTACAATATACACCCTTATTCACAGAGACACCAGTACACTAGACACCCTTATTCACATAGGCACCAGTACAATAAACACCCTTATTTAGAGACACCAGTACACTAGACACCCTTATTCACGTAGGCACCAGTACAATATACACCCTTATTCACAGAGACACCAGTACACTAGACACCCTTATTCACATAGGCACCAGTACAATATACACCCTTATTCACAGAGACACCAGTACACTAGACACCCTTATTCACGTAGGCACCAGTACAATAGACGCCCTTATTCACAGAGACACCAGTACAATATACACCCTTATTCACAGAGACACCAGTACACTAGACACCCTTATTCACGTAGGCACCAGTACAATATACACCCTTATTCACAGAGACACCAGTACACTAGACACCCTTATTCACATAGGCACCAGTACAATAAACACCCTTATTTAGAGACACCAGTACACTAGACACCCTTATTCACGTAGGCACCAGTACAATATACACCCTTATTCACAGAGACACCAGTACACTAGACACCCTTATTCACATAGGCACCAGTACAATAAACACCCTTATTTACAGAGACACCAGTACACTAGACACCCTTATTCACAGAGACACCAGTACACTAGACACCTTATTCACAGAGACACTAGTACAATAAACATCCTTATTCACAGAGACACTGGTACACTAGACACCCTTATTCACAGAGACACCAGTACACTAGACACCCTTATTCACGTAGGCACCAGTACAATATACACCCTTCTTCACAGAGACACCAGTACACTAGACACCCTTATTCAAGTCGACACCAGTACAATATACACCCTTATTCACAGATACACTAGTACATTAGACACCTTATTCACAGAGACACTAGTAAAATAGACACCCTTATTCACAGAGACACCAGTACACTAGACACCTTATTCACAGAGACACTAGTACAATAAACATCCTTATTCACAGAGACACTGGTACACTAGACACCCTTATTCACAGAGACACCAGTACACTAGACACCCTTATTCACGTAGGCACCAGTACAATATACACCCTTATTCACAGAGACACCAGTACACTAGACACCCTTATTCAAGTCGACACCAGTACAATATACACCCTTATTCACAGATACACTAGTACATTAGACACCTTATTCACAGAGACACTAGTAAAATAGACACCCTTATTCACAGAGACACCAGTACACTAGACACCTTATTCACAGAGACACTAGTACAATAAACATCCTTATTCACAGAGACACTGGTACACTAGACACCCTTATTCACAGAGACACCAGTACACTAGACACCCTTATTCACGTAGGCACCAGTACAATATACACCCTTATTCACAGAGACACCAGTACACTAGACACCCTTATTCAAGTCGACACCAGTACAATATACACCCTTATTCACAGAGACACCAGTACACTAGACACCCTTATTCACAGAGACACCAGTACAATAGACATCCTTATTCACAGAGACACTGGTACACTAATCACTCCGTGTAGTTCTTACACCAGTGACACCAGACACTCCGTATCGTCCGGTACATTAGAAACATCATAACGAACGAGCCACTAATTACCGCTGTTTTTCGACGATTTTGCCAACTTTTCGAAGCTCATTGAGAAACGTTTTAATCATGAGCACTGTCCTTCCATTGAAGAAAAACAATGGTAATTATAGTGGTAAGTAAATACTCTTTCATTTTAAAATATTTATTGCACAAAAGTATTTTTGCCGCCTGCTTTAGAGTATATAAATTTACTATGTAAAATGCCCTTTAGTGTTGTCATTGTATTATGTAAAATGTGTTACATAACACAAGCATTTAACTTTAAGTTTAGTATATGGGTAATCATACCCACGCTTAAAAGCCCAACTACAACAAAAGGTCTGTTTATGATCTGATAAAATGAATATAAAATATCTGTAGATGTTATCATATAGTTACGTTGTACTTATTTATTTTTGAGAATACCTAAAGGATCTCATTTGAGCTTTTGCTCGAAAACTCTTGGAGATTATGTAGTTTTATATTATCTTCTATTTAATGAAAGGTCCTGTCCACCAAAGATGAGCGAAGCGATTTGTAAAATGTACCAAACAGAGCGTGCTTAAATAACATCGAGTTAGATAAAAACAATTATATTGTATGATCACAAAGTCAATGGCGTCGATTCTGTGGTGCACAAACTAAATTTAAACTGTCACTCTCTTTACTGCTATCAGTAAAAGAGAGTGACAGTTTAGTGCTCGCAAGAAAGAGATGGCAAGAAATTTACTCTTTTTATCTTGCCATCTCTTTTTTGCGAGCACTAAACTGTCACTTTATTTTACTGATAGCAGTAAAGAGAGTGACAGTTTAGTGCTAGTGAGATGGCAAGAAATTTACTCATTTTTTTCTTGCTATCTCTTTCTTGCGAGCACTAAACTGTAACTCTCTTTACTGCTATCAGTAAAAGAGAGTGACAGTTTAGTGCTCGCAAGAAAGAGAAGTCAAGAAATTTACTCGTGTCAAATTAGTTCACGTGTCGCGCTTTGAAATCACGACTAAAGTTGTAAGGAAAACATAAATATGACTAATTTGACAGCCCTAAAACAAAATTTTGCCATCACTTTATTTTGTAAGTAAAAGAGGGCGATATATAAAATTAAGTTGGTGTTCAACAAAGTCGACGGCAATGTCAATAGGTTTTTATTCATTCACAAGAATCGTTCAGAATCGCCCATCTTTGATTGTCTTTGCTGGATACCGGGCCTTAGACTTAGCTAATAAAATTTAGTGTCCCATTGTACTGAGGTTTGGCTAAGAAAAGTGTGTTTTACTTATTATTATTTTTTTATAAAAACTGACACTTATGCATGCCTAAGATTAGTGCAAATGGACATTAATGAGTTACTGCACTGAATTAGCCAGCAGCCGTATTGATCTTTGATTTTATTTATTTCTAAACATTATATTGTTATTTATTCTTAAACTTTTATTTGCGCTTAATTTGTATCGTAAATTATTGTGATGTTACATGCAGAATATAGTTATTGGAAGCAGCTTGGTATTTTTATTTTATGCACCTTTCGAATTCATTTTTGCACTTTTTACGACCTGTTTGGCGCAGTGGGCGAAGGCCCGCCTGAGACGCAGAGGGTTGCGGGTTCGATTCCCGCTGCGAGACAAATGTTAGTATGATTTGCAAATATTTGTCTCAGTATGTAAAATATGTATGTATTTACAAAAAAGTATATAAGTAGTAGGTATATCAGTCATGTAGTTCCCATAATACAAGCTCTGCTTAGTTTGGGGCTTTTTATTATAATTTTGGTTAAGCTTTATAATAGAACATGCCGACACCTAATGCCACATTGCGGTCAGTCGAAGTCAATTGAGTGAACTTTTTCGTTCAAATGGAAGACTTTAGAATAAAAAACTTCACACTATGAATGTTGTTAAATCATCTAGCACACTTTTTAATAATTGAATACTCAAATGGCCGCAGTGTAAAAGCAGCATTAGTTTGAACACATCGCTACAGATATAAAAATACCGTAAATAGTGGAACAAGTAGAGCGTATCTTTCCGAGTGACTTCAGACGGACTACAATGCAACCACAAGATAACCACAACATAGCGATAAAAGTAGTCGAATGATATGAAAACGCCTAGTTCCATTCACCCGAACCACACGTGTGCGAGTGCGATCGTTTTAACGTATGGATGAAGTCGACCACAACACAGCCACATCGAAGCGCGCGCGCGTATCTCTCGCAAGTCCGCTTCTTCTTCGTCAGTTCCTGGGTTTCAATGAGATTCGTAAAATGACGACGATTTGCCTTTCCAGCGAGACGTCATTCTTATAGTAACACCACACAAAAATTTATGTTAGCGACAACGCAATTTCGGTGAGACCATTCACATACACAGCTGCACAAATAGACGTTCCATTACCCGGAATTTGTGCAGCTGAATGAAAATACTGTACTGTACACCTTTTAAAAATAATCATAACATTAAAATTAAAAAAACAATCGGCGGTTTCGCTCAAAACCGATATCTTCCAAAGAACCTTTGGATGGAGAGGATTTTATGTGATTTTGAGTGGCCGCACGGGTAAAAAGGATTTATTTGAATAAGAAAGACTGATTTCTCGAAATATTTGGTTATTACAAAAATATATTTTCTTAGTTTAATGCAATATTTTTAAAACAAAAATACTACTTATCTTTTTTGAAGACAATATTTTTCTCAATTTTGTTCTTACTTGAAAATAAATATGTTTATTACAAGACTTATTTTATGTCGTATCAAATAAATGTGTTAAATAAAACAATATGTTTCTTGAATTAAATGTATTTATCTCGTAACAAATAAAATAAAATGAGATGATTTTTTACTATTACGAAGATATTATTGTCTAGCGTCTATAGGGAGAGAATCATTTTCTTGGAGGTAATAAAAATGTATTAATGGAAAGCAATTTGTCTTTCTATAAGAAATCAGTTTTTACCGTACGGGAGTCTAGAAAGATGAATGCATGTGAGTACCTACTAAGGTACCTACTGTTGGACGGGGACTATTTATTATAACGTGTTGTAGTCTGAAAGGCTATAACCTACCAGGTCGCATCGTTTCACAGAATTGTTTAGGTACGTAAAACAACGTTATTTTCTTTGAGTTCTTGAACGATTTTAACTTTCAAAGGATAGAATTTAAAGTCCTTTTTTCAAAAATTCATGAACGCCCTTGAAAGTCCCAGTGAGGTTGCTATTTTCCGTAACGAAAGTCGGAGATTTCACAAGAGAACTTAGGTACCTACCTAGGACGTGGACTATCCTACTAATATTATAAACGCGAAAGTTTGTTAGGATGGATGTTTGTTCCTCTTTTACGTAAAAACTACTACATTTTGATGAAACTTTACAGTTATAATAACACATAGGTTACTTTTTATTCGGGTACCACGCGAGCGAAGCCGTGGGCAGTAGCTAGTTTGTTATAATGTGCTGTGAGACCACATGTGTGGTTATGGTATCGTTCGTCTGAAAGGCTTTTTAACCTGGCAGGTCGCAAGGGCGTGGCGCGCCGCCGCTGGGAGTACGGACAAGGCGAGTTCAAACTGCGACGTCTGCTGGAGAGACGACGCTTCACGCGCGTTCACTCCGACGACTCCGACGAGGAACCCTCACCGATGCTGCGGCAACCCTCCGCCAACGCCTGATGCGATTCCATACATCAAGCGAAGTGTCCACTAGCAATGACACTTGCAGAACTCAAGTTCGCAATGTGACCAGCAACTCAACTTCTGCAGTTTCAGCTAGTTCGATAAGCCTCTGCAAGTATTGGACACTTTAAAACTTGCAGAACTCTGCAATTCTGCAAGTTTAAGTTAGTTCGATGGGCAAGTTCTGCAAGAGATTAAGAAAGCTATTGCTATTGGACACTTCACTTAAAGCGGGTACTAAGCTGGCATTTTCTGTCGTATAAAAGCGCGCGCGTGTTTTTGGTTTATGTGTTAACCCATTGATCCCCTTTTCTGTCATGATGTCAAACTAGCAAACCCTTTGCTATTATTTTTCTGAAATTAACCATGTGACTGCAGAATTGACTTTTCGTCATCCTGCCAAACGAACTAAGTTCACATTGGAAAACATTTCCCAAAAAGGCTGAACTTAAATTCGATTACTGGTTAAGTATTGAGGCACTGATTATTTAACTAAATCCTCTAAGTACCTATCTATATTTTTAAGATGTAGAAAATAACGCTATGTAGGGGGGTCTGGTGGTTTGGTAGTAATGAACCGAGAAAATGGACTTTACACGCGTTTGTGTACGACCTTAACGCGCCGACAGTACGCCCGTTTTGTAAACGCCTTTAAGAGCACAACGATAAATTACATCACGCTTGAATGGTCAATCCTTCAACCTTAAATAATTGAGGTTCCTTCGAGGCCTTTCCCACATACTTACGTTAGAACGTTCGATGTTCTCACAATACGTTTTTGATTCAGTACCTCTATCGCATCGTTATTATAGCAACAGTGTTGATTCTATGAAAATTGATCTTTTAGGTAGTGTTAAAACTTTCACGCGATTTTTGTCAGTGAAGTGAATTCATGTGTATCGAATGTATAGCAGGCGAATATAAATTTTACCTACTAAAAACAGATACCGCATCGACCGTTGTAACGCAGATGTGTGGGGGATCTGCGTGTCGTAATTTATGGTTGGCCTTTATGCCTTCCACTGCGAGCGGAAAATTAATAAATGTTCATTTCCAAAACATAGACAGGGTTTATCACGAACCAACGTGTGAGAGAGGGATACAAAATCGGAAGGGCACAAAGTACCTACTGTTGTCTGCATAAGGGCCTATAAGAACGCGTTTCACGATTACACGTGAAACGCGTAATCGCGCAACGCTTGCGCAAGATCTAAGGAGCAGTGTTATAAACACGCCCGTCTAGTGCGTTATAAGCACGTCAGCGCGTAAAAAAAAAGCCGTGTGTGTATACACCCTAAGTTGCTCGCAGTGAAAGGCCGGACTGATCAAATGATGACCACTACGCCAAGGAACAAGGCCTTTGTGACGAAGGCTAGAAACGAATCTAGTCATATTTCCAAGGTATTTAGGTAGGTATCTATTTATCATAGAAGTAAGTTAAAATGAGATACACAATGAAGAAAATGCCTTGATTTAAGGACATTCCAATGATCTGAAATCCATTCATTTCGTATTCCGTGGATGTTTGCTATAATGACCAATTTTGTTAGCGGCTGTAATACCCAAAACCGATAAAGTCAAAGTCGAAATTCATTTATTTATTAAAATCACAAGGATCATTTTGAAACGTCGGTTTTATTCCGCCTGTTCCTTTACGACCAAGCCAGGAAAGAAAGGCAATAAAACACCTTAACATGCCCTCCGAAGCATAGAAGCGACATCTAAATACCACCTTCGAACACCCATGGTGACTGCGGAAAGTTGCTTAACTTATTTGACATGTTAAGAACGAGTAAGCAAGTTAAAATTGCCGTGGAATCGAAATAATTAAATCAGTTAACTATTGACAACCTCTGTGGCGCAGTGGGCGAAGGCCCGCCTGAGACGCAGAAGGTTGCGGGTTCAATTCCCGCCGCGGGACAAATGTTTGTATCAGCAAATATTTGTCTCGGGTCTGGGTGTTTTCTATGTATAATATGTATGTATTTACAAAAAAAAATGTATATAAGTAGTATATCAATCATATAGTTCCCATAACACAAGCTCTGCTTACTTTGGGGCTAGATGATGCTGTGTGAATATGTCCAGCATTATTATTTATATTTATTTATTTATTAGAATAACAACGATCTTCCAATTGCAATAATTTTATTAATTCACATAAAGTTCACCATTGTAAGTATAGGCACCCTTTTCACTAATAACATCACACATAGAAATAGCCAGAGGAATTGAGAGTAAACGGCCCACTTGTTGGTAAGCGGTTGCTTACGGCAACAGAACTATTTCAACAAACCCATGGTATCTGGTATGTTGAAATAGTTCTGTACTTACAATTTTTTCTTTTTTTCCTGCCTTCATTTATATTAATACCATCTTTTTTAGTAAGCTTATTAGTTGTATTACACATATGAAGTTATCTTCTAGCTATTATGATGTGATTTCTTGGAGAGAGCTTTGGGTCGAAAACTGGCCGAATTTCGCACGACATTCCTGAAAGAAAATTCCATGCTATAGAGCTTTTTATAACTAAGGGTCTCTTCCATCAACGACAGATAATATGGGTGGTTACAGAATTGATATAGGCCAACTTTCTTGTAAGCCTTAAGGGTGTGGCAAAAATATTAGGACACTCAAGGAAAGTACCTTTTTGTAAAGTTTTGTTCGAGTATTATCGAAATCTTACTATATGATATGGTTACTTTGAGACAAAACATGTATCTGTATAAGAAATATCGATTTAGCCCCACTCTTTATTTAGAATCATTTTTAGGTTGATTGGAGTACTCTTTTTTTTTAAAAGAAAAGGTACTTTCCTTGAATGTTTTATCGTTTTACCACAAATTGCCAACAGTTTTATCTGCCGATCAATGACGGTGTGGGCCCTAAACAAACAACCGATATGTAGATTATTTATTCAGGATATATCATATAAATTATATTTTGGATATATTTCTAGATAATTATGAAGGTTTAGTTTTTATGGCAAAAAATTATAGTAGAAAATAAAAAGTATCTATGTAATCCTTATTTTGACATATTTTTCGTCAGAATTAAACATATTTTTCTAGATTTTAAGAATGTTTGTAAAGTGCCAAATATTTATCGAAATTCCAAGTAACTAATTTATATCGTTGTCTTGTCTATGCTTTAGTTTTATCAAATGAATATATGTATCGTTTTAAGATTAAATAATTATCTCTTACTATCGGTACAAATTGTGTGAATAAATTAATGTCAATATGAAAAATTTATCTTATTTTATTTTGAATCATGTGGACTACTTATAAAATTTACAGGATGACATGTAAATTTACAGAGTATGTGAAACTAAATAAAAATATACAGAGTATGTAAGTATGTGTAATCATGATGAAACTTGGTCTGATATCTTGATGATGAGTTTAATCGTTAAGAGGTTTTTGAACTATGGGGTACTGTGTTCTCCACTAACTAATATCTCGTGAAGTACCGTGTTATAATGATAAACTCATTATTAATTAATTATTGGAGTTAAAATATGAGCTTAATCGTTTTGGAGATATTAGTGGTCGATCAAAAAGTTGGAAATCTCAGTTAAATAAATAAATAAACAATGCAGGAGATTTTCACACAGCATCATCTAGCCCCAAACTAAGCAGAGCTTATGGGAACTACATGACTGATATACTACTTATATTATACATTTTTTTAAATACAGTCATATTATACATAGAAAAAACCCAGACGCGAGAGAAATATTTGCAGATACAAACATTTGTCCCGCGGCGGGCATCGAACCCGCAACCTTCTCGTCTCAGGCGAGCCTTCGCCCACTGTGCCACAGAGGTCGTCAGAGAGTTTCATGTCATGAGTTTTGCCACAGAGGTCGTCAGAGAGTTTCATGTCATGAGTTTTGCCACAGAGGTCGTCAGAGAGTTTCATGTCATGAGTTTTGCCACAGAGGTCGTCAGAGAGTTTCATGTCATGAGTTTTGCCACAGAAGTCGTCAGAGAGTTTCATGTCATGAGTTTGGCATTAAAGTGTTCACCTCGTTCAAGCACGAACAGCGCTCGATCCAACAGTATGACGGTCTCGACGAGCGGCGCCAGCGCCAGCCGCAGCGAGTACACCGCGACCACTCGATGCCAGCGCGACAGCAGCGCCTCGCCGCGAGACCACGCGTCCGCGGACGGAGGCAGGGGGATGTTCAGCTTCTGAGCCGCTACCGAACAGTAACTGAAAACGGTACGAACCGAACTATCAGTAGGTATTTGTGGGATGGCAGACAATCTAATCTAATTAGCCTGTCTGATCCCACTGCAAGGCTCCCCATTTCCTTTTCCACTCTTCGCGGTCATTAAGTCGATTGGCCAGGATACCAATAATGTGTCGAGTTCGTCGCGCCACCTCCGCCTGGGCCGACCCCGTGGCCGCGTCTCACCCTGTGGGGCCGACCCCGTGGCCGCGTCACACCCTGTGGGGCCGACCCCGTGGCCGCGTCACACCCTGTGGGACCCACTCAGTGGCTATTTTAGCCCACAGCTCGTCCGGAATTCGTGACACATGCCCAGCCCAGTCCCATTTCAGTTTGGCGGACTTATGGGTTACATCGGCGATTTTGGTCTGGGAGCGCAGTGTGGTAATGGTAGACGATAAAAATAATAATTTATTAAACGACAAACGTTACAAATCTAGTTAACAATGGTCTAACAATAGTTTTACTAATTTAAACCATTCAGATTAAAGAAAAATAGGTATCTATACTAGGTTAGAACCTGTATATTGACATACCTATACCACCCTCCGGACAAGATGTGACGAGATACAAGCACATAATTAGATAGGTAACAATATCCTACTAATATTATAAACGTAAAAGTTTGTGAGGAGTTTATTACTCTTTCACGCAAAAACTACTGAACGGATTTTAATGAAACTTTACAGTAATATAGCTTATACATCAGAGTAACACATAGGCTACATTTTATCCGGGTACCACGCGGGTGAAGCCGTGGACAGAAGCTAGTATATATGTGTAATTATTATTATTATTAGATAATGTTTTAACATAAATTCCTCCTAGCAGTAAGTACTTTGTGCGAAAATACTAGATGAATAAATTAACCAGCTTTCATGCTGCCAACTCCGGGAAGCATGCGTGAGTGTATGCTGCAATTTAACTGCAGTTTTTTGTTAGACCAAGAAACTGCAATAAAATTTACTAACTTGCAATTAATTTTTAAATTTACTTATTTACTATTAATTTATTATTTTTTTATTTTCTAGAGATTTCAATAATCTTAATAGTATTAATTATGTAAACTTTGTATAAAACTCTCTAGAACAGCTGCAACAATTTTGATTAAGTTTAGAGGATAGGGAGTTTTGAGAACAAAAAATCGATTTAAACACCCAGATCCATAAATAAATAAATAAATAATGCTGGACATTTTTTCACACAACATCATTTAGCCCCAAACTAAGCAGAGCTTGTGTTATGGGAACTACATGACTGATGTACTACTTATAATTATTTTTTTTGTAAATACATAAATATTATACATAGAAACTAAGATGCTGGGGAAAAGACATAACGGTTGAAAAGTCTCACGTCCCTGTAATTTCAGAGGCGCCCATACCCTTCGAACGGGAACACAGCAATGCGAGAATTACTGCTCGGCGGCAGAAATAGGTATGGTGGTAGTAATTCCCCGGGGAGTCAAAGTCAAAGTCAATAGGTTTTTATTCATTGAAATCACAAGGATCATACCTCGTGTGTTCATAAGTCTTGAGACACAGTAAAACTAAAATATTTTTGGAGCTAAGTTGAGTATTCATTTATTGGATATTAAAATTAAAACTACTGACATCTAGATCTGTATTTAAAAATAAATCATTCAAAATGGCCGCCTTTGCATTCAATGCAGGCCTTCAAACGCGTGCGCCATTCATCTATGGCGGCACGAATCTTTTCAATGGGAATCCGTTTCGATTCTTTAATAAGGGCTCGCTTGAGAGAATCCAGGTTTGGGTGAGACTTTCTGCATGCCCTCAGCTCCTATTCCGTCCATAAAGAATAATCCAAAGGATTCAAGTCAGGGCTTGACGAGGGCCAATCTTCGCTCCGAATGAAGCCTGGCAAATTGGCCTCCAGCCAACGTTGGGTAGTCTTAGCTTTATGGGAGGGAGCAGAGTCCTGTTGGAAAACCCAGTATTTTCCAGCGAATAGCGTATCATTTAATGGTTTAACCACCGCTTCCAATATGTCGATTTGGTAATTTTGTGCCTTCACCTTGACGCCTTGCTGGCAAAAATGAAGCGAAGTGACCCCCTCGTAGGAAACACCCCACCAAACCATCACACTTGCTGGATGATGAGTGCGCTGGACATTGCGTACAGATGGCTGGACGTCCTTTGAACTTCTGGCGTAAACCTTATTGTTCTGCCGGTTAAACTTTTCTTCCACCGTGAAGATCTTTTCATCGGTAAACAGGATATTTTTTGGATCGTGTCTCTTCAATAGGTTCTGACATCGTTCCAGTCGCAATTTACGAAGACGCTCGTTTAAATAATGCACTTTCCTTCGACTGTAGGCCTTTAGTTTAAGATCATATTTAAGTATCCTGTTCACCGATATTCGCGAAATGTTGGTCTGCAGAGCTAATTTCTTTTGAGTCCGGCAAGGGTTGCGACGAATTCGCTCTCTGATTACTTTGATGTTGGCGGGCGTCCTTACAGACCGCGGGCGGCCACATCTTCCACGGTCTTCTAAAGAGCCGGTCTCCTTGTACCTCTTTATGGTATAATACACAAAGTTCCGACTACATCCCAAACTTTGGATTTCACTAAAAACTTGCATTGGTTTTTTTCCTGCTTGAAACAGTGAAATTACAGTCGCACGCAAATCTTTTGTTGGCGCCATTTTCACGGAGAATGAAACAAATATTCAAATGTATATTTTTTCTGATTCAAAACATTCGAAATTTAAAAGTTTAAAAAAGGTTGCATGAATTACTTTCTTTTTAAATTAATTAAATAAGTTCGTCTCAAAACTTATGAACACACGAGGTATAGAAACTTCAACTTAAAAACTATACGTGAATCTAAAATGTTAAAGTGAATTTACGCCGGTTCCTCGCGCGCGACCAAGCATAGAAGAATCAGGCAACAAACTCTGCTTGGTTATTTTTTTGATGATCCTTCATTCAGCTTTAGTGTGGTGCCAATCGAACGTAAATGAACGAGACTCATTTATAGAAAAAAGTACTAGTCAGAGACTTAAATAAAGTCTAAAAAGTATCAACCTAAGTTCTTATGACAACACACTATACGCTTTATAATAGTAATGCTTAACCTATTCTTAAAAAATATGATACCACAGATATACAATTCCACAATTAAGCTAACGAAGGAGCGGAGCGACGACATCGGGCCATGCAGTTTTATCGTCAATATAGGCATTTAAGGTGTAATACGCCTTCTTTATTAGATTGTCCTTTATATAAGATTTAAATCTTCGAATAGGCAGCTCGGTTACATTTTCCGGAAGCTTATTATAGAAGCGTACAGAGTTTCCCATAAAAGACCCATTGGACTTTTCTAATCTAAATTTCGGGATGAGTAATTTATTTTTGTTTCTAGTATTAATGTTATGGACATCACCTTTTTTTATAAAACTAGCGTTATTTTTATGCGTGTACATTAAGTTTTCATAAATATACTGTGAAGTTACTGTCATAATGTTTATTTCTCTGAATCGTTCTCTCAGAGAATCACGAGGTTTCATATTATAAATGGCACGTATTGCTCTTTTTTGTAAAACAAAAATTGTTTGAATATCTGCTGCCTTCCCCCACAGTAAGATACCATATGACATGACACTATGAAAGTAGCTGAAATATACTAACCTAGCTGTGGCTTCATCAGTAAGGTGTCTAATTGTTCTAACTGCATATGCAGCAGAACTAAGTCTACCTGCAAGTGCTTCTATTTGCGGACTCCATTGCAATTTTGAATCAATATGGAGTCCTAAAAATATAGTAGAATCTACTAGATCTAGTGTTTCTCCATTTAATTTAATGTCGGTGTCATACTGAATTACATTAGGCAAAGTGAATTTCATACACTTAGTTTTTTTAGCATTCAGTAGAAGATTATTGACGGTAAACCAATCAAGTACTCTCGATAGAGATAAGTTTACATCGTCGTAATTAGCTTTAGATCTATCAACTTTGAATATTATAGAAGTATCATCCACAAATAGAACTAAATTACATAAGTTTTCCACGAAAAAGGGAAGATCATTAACGTATACCAGAAACAAAAAAGGGCCAAGTATCGAACCCTGCGGCACCCCCATGTCAATAGTAGATCCCAAAGACCTCTCACCACCGACCTCAACCCTTTGAACTCTATTGGATAAGTAAGACTGAATAAGATCCAGTGCTTTATTTCGAATGCCGTAATGATTCAATTTGGATATTAAAGTACCATGATTTACGCAATCAAAAGCCTTGGACAGATCGCAGAATACTCCGATAGCATTCTGTGCGTTCTCCCAGGCTTCCAATATGTGCTTTAAGAGCAAGGTTCCAGCATCGGTTGTAGATCGACCTTTGGTAAATCCAAACTGATTATTATGAAGTAGCCCATTATGGTTGAAGTGTGTCAATAGTTGAGAAAGAATAATTTTTTCAAAGATTTTACTTAGCGCGGGCAATACAGAAATCGGTCTATAATTTGCTGGATCTCTAACATTTCCAGACTTGAACAAAGGAATTAATTTACTGTATTTCATAAGATCAGGAAATAGTCCTTCATCAACACAACTATTGAAAACATGGGCTAAACACGGAGCGATATCAATGATTATCGCACCTAGAACTTTTGTCGATATTCCCCATAGGTCTTCAGTATTCTTTATGTTTAGTGACTTAAATGTTTTTAGAATAGTATCTGCATTAACGTATCCAAAGCCAAACACGACTTCACATTTTTCAACACTTGACTCTAATAAAGAAGTCGCTCTAGCGGCTGAAGAGTTTAACGCTTGGGTTACAATTTTAGGTACACTAGAGAAAAAACTATCAAATGCATTTGCAATATCAATATTATTTGTCAGTATTTTATTTTCTAAGTTCAGATTTATATCTTTAATCCGGATTTTAGATTTTCCTGTTTCATTATTTATCAGTTTCCAAGTAGCCTTAATTTTATTGGAAGATTTTGCAATTTTATTTCTTAAATGCATCGATTTTGCTGCACGACAAACTTTTTTGAAAGTTTTGGAATAATTCTTTACGTAAAAGATAAACGTAGGATCGTGTAGCATCGACTCCCTCTTTGCGTATAGATCATATAATTTATTCCTACTTTTATAAATACCTGGTGTAGCCCAATCAGCAAATCCAACACGTGCTTTAGTTTTACAAGTTTTTAAATTAAAAATATTACTGTGTGCTTTATTGATAACATTTGTTAAAATAGTAAAAATTTCATTAGGGTCATCCATGCATGGAACTAGAGACATTTGAGATTGAATACTGGCCTGGAATTTCTTAATACGGCTCTCAGTGATAGGCCGGTAAGTGAATTCTTGGGGCTCATTTTCTAAGTTACAAGTAAATAAGGCACTGTGACCATAATGATCTGAACTAAAACGTTTAATTACTGATTTATTAATTGGAATATTACGCAATAAATATTATCTAAACAGGTGGCGGAAGTCAGCGTCACCCTTGAAGGTTCATCAAATAGATGTTTGAGATTAAAACATTTAAATAAATTTATAAGTCTCTCAGATAAGGGATTAACCGGAATATCTATATTAAAATCGCCGCACACTATTAACATTTTATGACAGGCAAAAATTTTTAACAATACTTCTTCCATAGTGGATTCAAATATAGCTTGGTTCGCATCGGGGGGACGGTAAACGCACACAACGATATGCCGCTCCAACTCAACACACGATAGCTCAATAGTCCTCTCAATACTGAGATTTGCGATATCTTTACGTTCCTTGCATTTTAAAGTATTTTTAACAATAATCAAAGAGCCACCACGTATGGCGTTCTTACGTTTGTAGGAACTTACAATATTAAAATTCTGGAAATATGGGAGTAACCCAAATTGTAATATCCAGTGTTCAGTAACACACATAATGTCTACATTAAAATGACTTAAAAATAATTCTACTTCTAAGACTTTGCTGGGCAGGCCTTGTATATTTTGGTGGACAATATGAAGTGTGCCTGACTGTCCCATTGTCGGTGTGGTCAGTTTAAATGATTGTTAGCTGACCTTATAGCTTGTATACCCTCATTAGTACTACTACTAATTAAAGGTTCGTCAGTGAAGTGCGTTATAATACTTATAACGGGATCATAAACATTAAATGCTAACAATTTAGCAATTATCAATTTACTACGTTTACAAAGATACACAGTATCATTAGTCAAAATAAAATTACTAATGAAATCTTGAAAAATGGAGCTCTTTCACAAGCTCCATGGCTAGTTTGATTTTGCTGAAGCACCTACCGTTCAAATGTCAAAGCGCTGGAATGTTTGATGCTCCGGACTTTAGAGTGTTTTAGTTGAGGATTGTAATCCACTAACATCTTTTCAAGAGCTGCTCTGTACGCATGGACCTGAAATAATAATAATAATGCTGGTAATTTTTCACAAAGCATCATCTAGCCCCAAAATAAGCACATATTATACATAGAAAACACTGATCTGTATGATCCCGCGGTGGGATTCGAATCCGCAACTTTCTGCGTCTCAGACGGGTCCACTGAGCGACAGAGGTTGTCAAAATAAATATAACACAAAAAAAAAATAGTTGTATGAGTTTTACAGTAGAGATGCGGCTTCGATTTCGCTATGCGACAATAGTTTGGATGTTCTGCAAATGTATGTTGCAGGTCAAGGTGTTATTGTACCATGATACTCATAGTTTCTGATACCCATGACACAGGGAATTTTAGAGCATGGTCAGGAGTTCATTTTGTTTCTGTGGATGTTTAAGTAAAGTTTCACCATCAATTCTTACCTTCAAGTCTTCAAATTTCCCTTCCAAAAGTCTTTGATTATAAATCTCGATAGCATGACAGGCTATCTCTCGACTGCAATAAGAGAGCTGGCTATTACTTCCCATACCCTTCACATATTCACTCATCGGGTACCCATTTTCACCATTACCACATGTAAGCTTCATAAAGCAACAGCCAACCACACAAATGAATTTGACGTCTGGATTGTTGACAAAGTGCTTCAGCAATAATGGCCCCAAGTCCCCACAAGGATGAAGTCCGATGAGGCCGTAATGTTTCATTGTTTCTGGTAATGACAGCTTATGGAGCTGTTTGTCAGATTGTAAGGTAGTGTTGATGTGATATGGCCGCCTTAACTTAGACATTGCAGCAGGTGTGAGGTATTTGCTGGCAGAGTACTCCAATTCGTGGTCAAGTTTTCTGGAAAATTACAAGTAAGAACTTAGAAGAATTAAGGGCTAAAAATTACGAGTTTGTTAAAATCAATTGCCCAATTGCACTAAGGCGTAACATAAATAAATTGTGTTGAATTTACTCAAATGAGATCTATCAGTAATTCCTGATAGATATTGGCATTCATACATACCAAGGGTACAGACCTAGCCTCTTCTGTAAGTTGCGATTGGCACTCAATCCCTGCTGTATAGAGCTCATATTTGTATGCCAGCATCCTCACCAAGTGTCCCAGACCTGAGCCAAAGTCTAACACAGCTTCACACCCACTTTTCTTTGCTTCACCATAAACAACGCTTGCCATTAGTGATATTTCATGTCTTTTCTTCAGCTTTACATGTTTTAGAAATAGGTTTTTCAAGTTAGGGTGGGTTCCGCATCTATCTATCGAATCTTCAGAACTTAGCTCTGGTTTTTGTTGAAAACTGCTTTCTCTAGGAATGCCGAGTGCTTTTACAGAGCCTATTAAGGCTAAAAATGATAGAGGATACACTTGGGTTGTAGGTTTTCCGCTCAAAATGTGACCTAACTGTTGAGGGTCTGTGTTTTTAAAACTCTCTCTCCAACACAGAGGTAGCTTGTTCCAGTGGTCATCAACGAAGAAATCCTGAGATAGGGAACCCATAACATTAATCATAAGTAGATACATAATCTGTTGCAAAATAAAATGAACTTACCAATACAAATAAATCAAGCATCCAATCGTGCATTCGTATTACTTTCAGGGACATATCGATACAAGATTTAATCGTTTCCTCTTGTATGGACATTGCGAGACTGATTTGTGGTGTGATGGGAATCAAATAAACATAGGACAGTTCAGTCAGGAACCAAACATACGGCCCTCGGATTTCTCGGAAAAGAAATCAGTCAGTAAATAAAAAAAACTAGATGTGTTAATTGTGTTAGCATCTACTCAGTGTTATGTGTAAATTAGTAATCTAGCTAGTAATATTATTTAAACTAAAATCCATCCAACACTGGAATGTTTTCCCCAAGACATTTGACATAATTGACATATGTTATTCTATGCACTTGACAGTGACATTTATTTGTTGTTTATGTTATTGTCATGTCGACTTCATCATCATCATCATCATCATCAACAGTTCTACACCTCGACCTGCTCAGGAAGTGCGGGTAAGAAGCGAGCTAAAGCTCTTTATTCTGGCTTCAACTTCGGGAGCTACTACTCCCGAGTCCCTTGGTTTTGCCCTGGGGCCATCCGATTAGGGGTTGGCTTTTCAGCGGCTTTACGTTCGCCTTCGCGGCTTTCGTTGGTTATTTTATTTTTATTTTTCGGTGTTTAAAGGTGCTCAGCAATCCGAATTGCCATCCAGCCGAAAGTTGGATGACCCAGGAGCTCACGGGGTAGAGGTAGCCAGGGAGTTATGCTGTCGGGCGGTCGGGAGTGCAGAGGAGCTACCCCGTTGAAATGAGTGTGGTGGCTGTTATCGGCGCGATCGAACATCCTTCGCGCTAACATCATCACAGATTTCTCTACGCACATCGCCAGCGATCGTGTCATTCCTGATGTATCGCCCCGCTCCTGTGCACACTCGTAAGGCGATGTTTTGCTGGGCCTGCAGTCACTTCACTTCACTTCTTGATTATGGCTTTTGCAACGATTTGTCACAACTCTGCCAATGTCCGTTTCATGATAATGAAAGAATATGATCGGCTATAAAATAATGAAAAAATTAGCAAGATTTTCTACCTTACAGATTTTTTTTTTTTTTTTTTTCATACAGAATTTTTGTTCAGGGCCTGCAGTCTCTTCCGGTTTGTGGCCGAACACAGCAACCGCCATACGCCACCTGTCTAACCACGCAGGCAGTATGTCAAGCAGGTGTTGCATACGAAGGGAGGCATCAACTGGGCTTGTAGAGGACGAAAAGAAGGCACTGGCATCTGCAAAGAGCGCTAGGGTGATATCCTTTTCTCCGGGTCTGAAGCTGCCGTCCAGAGTTGGGATGTCGTCTGTGTAGAGTGCGTAGAGCGCGGGCGAAAGGCAGCTTCCCTGCGGCACACCGGCGGCGATTGGTCGTGGGGCTAAGTTGAATTGCTCTACTGTTACATATAACACTCTGCCTCGAAGAAACGATGCTATAATGTGGGTGATCATGGGTGGCGTTCTGGATCCTACTAGCTTCAGGATTGATCCCGCGTGCCAGACTCGATCACGGGCTTTTTCCACGTCTAAGAAGAATCCGACAGTGGAGTGGCCGCTGTTGAGTTCGTGTGCGAGATGGTGGAGGATTCGCGTAAGTTGGAGAGTTGTAGAATGCTGGCTGCGGAATCCGAACTGCTTGGGCCGGGGCACGAGGCACGGAGCCAGTCTTCGCAACAACAGACGTTCAAACAATTTAGCTGTTGTCGAGAGCAGTGTGATGGGTCTGTAACTTGCAGGTAGCCGTCTGTCTTTACCCGGTTTCGGAAGCATGATTACCTTCCCCATTTTCCAGGTGTTGGGAAAATGACCGGTGGATACCATTGAAAAGCATGGCCATAGCAGCTACGACTCTACGAGGAAGGTGACGAAGTGCTAGGTTTGGCAACACGGCGCTGCCTGGTACTTTCCGTCTGGGTAGGTGGAGGGTGGCTTTTCGGACTTCCGCTGGAGAGATAAAGTGATCTCCACTGAACAGCGGTAAAAGAAATTCTTGGACAGTTTCTTTAACTAGCGCATGATGCGATGTAGTCTCCTCTGGGGAGTCCGGTGCGACAGGGTGTGGAGAAAATTGTGTCTCTAAGTGAGCCGCCACTTAGAGACACAATTTTTCGGACCGACCAATTTTAGCGGAAGTCAGTATTTCGGCCCGATCGGATGGTGAAAATCTCCTTTGAAAATCGACTTCATCTCCCTACTGCCACTGTTATGACTTAGTGCTTAATAACCTGGCATACCAAGTTATTAAGCACTAAGTACACACTACTTATTATATGCGAAATCAATCATTTTAGACTTTCCATTTTTTCCATTTTTTTGTATTGGTTTTGTTTGTTATGATTTATTAACAATGAAAAACAAAACAAAGTTAAAATAGGTAGGTACCTAGTTACTTACTAGGTAGGTACTCTATTCACGGAGAATCAGTTACCTTGCCGTAACACAGTAAACTAGCACCTCCCGGTAAGTGTTCTCAAACTGTATTGCTACCGGCATTTATTTTAATTGTATCTACAAAAAGTAGACAATAAATTAACAACCAAAATCTATAACAGATTGTTCATTAAGTTTTGTTATTTTCCAAATAAAGGTATTCTTATTCTTCTTACCGACCATCCAAAATGTTTAGCAATAGGTTTTGATAAAAATATTATGAAACTTTGTGACTTGTAACCAAGAAATGGTGAAAGAACCAATGAGCTGTGGTGAAGGAAGAGGTTTTGTGATTAGATTATTAAAGTAGCTTATACATGGGCGCGGATAACATTCGCATTAACGTATGATGAGGCACTTGCGCAAGTTATACCGTGTGAGGAGGTGCGCGGGCCCAGTGTAACGCATTACTGTGCATTATTAACACGGTGCAAAGAAGCACCTTAATTATAACTACTTCAATAAAAAAACATCCATACTTTCACATTAAATGTATTAATATATGTATTATAATGAATTTGTTGATGAATACAGCTCTATAGTAGTAACATTTCATGCATGTCTCTACAGTAGGAGATCTAGCATAAAACTATATGCTAAGTTGCCACCCTATTTTTTTATTTAAAATGTATTCTAAAATTAATATCTATATTCCTACCCTAAAAACAAGATAGCTTTTCTGTGGTAAAGCACTATAGTAAGAGCAAACAGTTTTAATCTGTGATACAAAATAAAAACGATGGGGCTGCTCGGCCGCAAGTCTGTTTTTCGAAATAATAATTAGTACAATAGATAAATCGATGAGGTTTGGTCAGTGAGGAAATATCTAAAAAAGCAAAACAGAAAGGCCATTTCAAAAATGTTTCTAAAAAGAGAAATATTGAAAGCTATTACATTTAGGAATCCGGTGAATTTACCCTTCGCCTACTGGATACTTGTGTGTTTGAGATTTTTATTTACGATTTTGCCGCAACAAGGCTATATACACCCCGACGAGTTCTTTCAAAATGTTGAAGTCATCGCAGGTTTATCACAACTTTTTTTTACAACAGTTATTTTTTATTGTTTCTTAAATATTATGTTACATCTGTTTACTAATAAAATATTTGAATTTTCAGGTGATATTCTCAACGTCGAAGTCGCCAGAACTTGGGAGTTTCACCCAAAATTTCCAATCAGGAACATTTTTGTACCAAAAATTATACTCGGACCACCTCTGCATTTTATCCACTTAGCAAACCCACTCGCAAAGTTCTACCTGAACATAGACCTAAAAACCCCATATTACTTGCTCGTTATTCCCAGATTTTTTATTTGTCTATTGTCACTGATCAATGACTATTGTTTGTACAAAATATGTGTTTTGTACGGACAGAATTTCAGGAACCGTCTTACAATATTTGCGAGTTCCTATGTAGTTCTAGTATACTGCTGTAGAAGTTTCTCAAATGCCTTTGAAATGATATTCTTCTCTGTACTCCTATTATTAGTGGCAGAGTGCATGATGAAATCGGACAAGATGATTTACCATGAAGAGTTCATTAAGGAAAAGTATGAAAAAGCTACTACAGCTGTTGAGAAAGTTAAACTTTTCAAGTTAAAATCACATTTGCCAGCACATTCCCTGCACCATGTTATGATAATCTCTGCTGTTGTAGCTATAGGAATATTTAACCGTCCGACATTTGTAGGGTTTGCATTCCCGCCTGTCTTTTTCTGGCTCCATCGTGGATTGGGTTCTAAAGTTATAGGATTCAAGGATTTCCACCACAGAATACTTGTGTTTATTCTATGTGGGCTTCCTGTAGCTTTATGGCTAATTGTAGTTGACTCGAGTTATTATGGATATCTGACTATGGTTGAGGTGGAATCATTGAAAGTGAGTTGGGATAACTGGGTGGTGACTCCGTTGAATTTCCTGAGGTACAACTTTGATCAGCGGAATCTCAGTCAGCATGGGCTGCATCCTTGGTGGCTGCACCTTGTTGTGAATGTGCCGTTGCTGTTCAACGTCTTGGGAGTCCTGGCAATAGCTACAGTGACATTGAATGCATACAGGTAATGACAATTTATAAAAAAAATTGTATGACTGCCAGACAATAAATAATTGGTAACTTTTTCTTATTTGCTTTTTCTGGCTTTGGTATCACTGCGGCCGTCACAGGGCTATTGTTATCGATAAAATTAGTCATACAAATTGTTGTATAACCGGTGAGGTACGCACCAAGTTCTTGTGATGCTTATATGGACTGGCAACATGAGGCCCTATCTATTTTTTTTTCTCTTTTTTAAACCCAGAAGACAAACATAGTCCTGTTCCTACACTAGGATTCCCTGTGTCATGGGTATCAAGAACTAAGAGTATGATCATATCACAACTCCCAGAGCCAGAACAAATACCTGTAGAATAATGCAAACATTTGTCTCACAACGAGAATCTAACTTTCGTCACAGCTGGTCGTTAATATGTAGATATCTATATATTGAGGATAATGCTGTCCTAGCTCCTTAAACAGTTTATATTGTCCAGTGGGTGTTGCACCACTTATTTTAAGTGCTCAATTGTGTAACTATTACCTATCAACTTGCTATCTATAAATAGCTTATTACTCTTTCAGATTTCTACGCGGCAAGTACAGCCACCTACCGAGGATACAAAGCATCACAGGACTCATGATGTTTTCCCTCATCATTCCTATCGCGGTGCTTTCGCTCTTCCCTCACCAAGAGGCGAGATTCATAATCCCAGTTCTGGTTCCCCTGGTCTATCTCTACGGCAACTGCCTGCATCCAAACGAAGGCGACAAACCCAACTTTAGAAAGCTTAAGAAGATTATACGCTTATTGTGGTACACTTTTAACGTTCTGCTAACAGTATTCTTTGGTTTCGTCCATCAAGGAGGCATCTACCCGTTCGCAAACAGTCTCCACTACGAGATTAAGAGTATCTACGGGGTCCAAACTCATGTGATCACAACTCATAGCTACAGTATCCCTACATTCCTACTCCAGTTAGAAAGTACATCTCAGGTGTGGAGGGATAGAAAGACAGGTCATAAGTATACACTGGCTCCAACAACATTCCTTCATAAGTACGGATCATTGCCGATGGCCGACTTATTCACAATAGTCGACGAAGAATTGTCTAACGCTGAAAAGCTTCTACATAACCATAAGAAACAGTATAGGTTCTACATAGCGTCCCCCTGTTCGCTAGAAGATAAGATTCGAACTGCAGCTAGAAAATATAAATACTTTGATTTGGTCGAAGAACACTCATATTACCCACATTTCTGCACTGAAGCCTTTCCTAAGTTCCCTAGCAACAGGGATCAGTTATGTGTAGAGAATAGTGCGTTACGTAAAAACGAATCTCTAATTATAGATCTGAATTTGTTACAGAGAATCTCTTGTTTTTTAAAACGGTTTTGTCTTAGGATTTATAGAGTTAAAGCTCTCAAGTAGAATCAAGTACTACTCACTCAGCTAGTAATGTTAACTTAATAAGTCAATTTAAGTATAAACAAAGCAATCAATAGCCTCGATTCTGTAGTACACTGACTAAACTAAATATAAACTATCGCTCTCTTTTACTGATAGTGTACGCAAGAAAGAGATAGCTACAATCTTAGTGCTGTGTACTGATGTCAAATCAGTTTACGTGCCGCTTTTCTTCGTGTTTATAGTCAGCATGTTTTGATATCACGACTAAATTTGTATGGAAAACTTAAATCTGACTAATTTGACAGCACTAAAATTGTAGCTATCTCTTTCTTGCTTGCACTATCAGTAAAAGAGAGCGACAGTTTAAATTTAGTTTAGTCAGTGTACTACAGAATCGAGGCCATTGTTGTAATATAGATTAAAAAGTGCAACTACCGCCTATTCATAAAGTTATAAGACCGCAACGAACTGTTTTGTAACTCGCTGCTTGCAAGCTACAGTTGTATAGAATTGTCTACTAAAGAATTGCATCTAAGTACTTTTATATGACAAGAAAAAAAACTTTCTTTCATATATTATGCGAGTGCATTTTCACTCTGCATTTAATGCACCGTGTGAAGTTTTCTCTCACCTAATTATAAAAAAAACTATTTGGTTCTCCGCTAAATTTCATCACATATTTCACCGAATATGTATTCTCTAGTCTAGTTTTGTACCTTTTTATTTTGTAACCATTTTTTTTATACACTGCTAATCGTGGTATTAGAGATCTGAATTGTATTGTATAAATCTGACCAATTATTATTTGCTCAAGTCCATGGTAATAATTTGGTATTATGTGTGTGAACTGAACTTTATCTATTCAATTTTATTCAGATCGATTCAGCCGTGAAGATCATTTAGCAACAAACATACATCTGTTTAAAGTATGTGCTTTGCAAAATAAAAAGATTGTGTCACATGATATTAATTTATTAATAACAATTACAATGATCGTTAGTTTGGCACATTAATACCAAAATACTGTTAATTTTGTGTTATTCAAATAAAAATAAAAAGACAATTTCAAATAAGTGTTACCTTATTTATCTTGTCATTTATCTTGTAGACCGGGAGTTAATAGTCTGAAACCCTATCAATATCATCTTGACTGATCTGTCAGTCTAGTCAGTCCTGATAAACTGACTGTTTATCAGGACTGATCTTGCATGCAGTGAAAAAGGACAAAACTGAATGTATGCTGCCAGGGCGTAGCTTGGCACAATTTTTATATTTTTTTCTTGATTGTTCCTAATCTAGCCAGATGCGCCTAGGCAATTCAATGAAATTTTGCGTCTGTATGTGCCCCTTTTCATCTCACGTATATCTAATGCTGGTGTTCGAAGGCTTCCTATTCAAAGAATGCTTCAGTTCAGAACTTGCCCATCTTTATGAGTTGAAAGAAGTCATAAAAGATTTGCGGTTCAGGTGCAGCCAGCTAGATTAGGCACAGACAAGAAACAAATCCTGCCAAGCTGTATCGTTCTTTTTTGTCCTCTTAAAACTCCGTGTATGTCAAAGAATTTACGTGCGATCGATATTTCGGAAACGAATGGAACCGTGGTAGGAAACGTGCGAAATTTCGATAGTAACTTAGTTTTTCGTTGAATTAGAGTTGACCTGGTACTCGAGGCTTGACGACTATGAACTCCCGGTCTATAAAACACTATTATAATGCTATAGCAGCTGTCTAGGAGCAACAAAGCTCAAATATTTGTCTGTGAAAGATCTGTTTTCATAAAAAATAAAATGTTAACAGACTTGAAATAAATGTTTCGATAACTATTACCTACCCAAAATTACGCAAAATTTATATTTCATTGTCTGATAAAAATAATTCTATTTTATATGCAAATCATGAGTGCCTATTTTGATTATTATTACTTGAACATTAGTTTGGGCATACTTTAAAAATGTTATTATTTTAAATTTCAGAAAATATGAATATGTACTATCTATGCATGTTTGAGCTACCATCGCCTACATACATCATCATTCATCCTATAAAAATATTATACAAAAATAAATATGTTTTTTTACACTAAAATATTATTTATACAGAATTAAACTTATTAGTAAAAAAATAAAAATACCTACATGTATTCATGGCATATAAATTGTACTATCAGTGAATACTGATCTTTGGTAAATACCAAAGGTAAATAAAATAAAAGTAAGAATCTTACCAGAATTAATGTTAATATTACAAACATTATATTAGCGCCTGTTATGTATGTGATCGCACATGATGTATTATGTATTCGGGACATTCAAAGTACTTCTGTTATGTACTGTCCATTATTAATCTACACGTTATGATTATTTATGGCGCTAACTAACTTTCAATATCTTTCATATCGGCCATGGCGAGGTGTTGGCATATTGAATGAGACATAACAATAACGGTATATAAATGCTCGCATGACGACACTTGTCAAACAAAAATGAACACCACTCTTATATCACATCACTCCATACGTATGGTGTCGCCGGCATAGCACCACGGCATGTCCTCGTGGAACTTGGCTCTGTGCGCGTTGTTCCTGGCGTCGTAGAGCAGCGCGTGGTCGACGTAAGCGTCGCAGGCGCTGCACCACACGGAGAGGTCGGCGAGGGAGAGCGCGAGCCCGTGCTGCGTGCTGCGGTAGTGCGCCTGCATGTGTCCGTTCACGCTGCGCGCGCACGCAGTCTGCAATTCAAACATACAAACAATACAACACTCATATACAAGGTTTTCTGGAAGAGATCGCTTTCAAGCGTTATCGCTTGAAAGCGATCTCTTCCAGACTAAAAGTACAATGGCGGTGTTATCACCGCCATTGTACTTTTAGTTAATCAAATCAAAATATATTTAGTTAATAAATACTGGACACAGCATCATCTAGCCCCAAACTAAGTAGAGATTGTGTTATGGGAACTATATGACTGATATACCACATAATATATGTGACTATACTAGACAGGTTTTGCTATCAACCTGTTTAGCCCACATGGCACACATGGCCACATGGACTAATTAGCAAAAAACATTTTTTTACTATTATCTATAAAGTGTCTATGCTATTTATTGTGTAGGTACCTCAATCTTTTCTGTGCTTTGTTCGTTTTATGTGTAAATTAAACTACATTCTATTCTATAAATGCAACTTACAATATAGCAGTGTAGGCACACCCAGTTCTCAACGGTTTCATCGCAGTTGACGCACTTCACGCCCTGCGCGAACGTCACGTCGCTCGGTATCGCGAATAGAGACTCTAGATGCGGACACCACGGCAGAGGAATCACCGCGAACATATCTCCTTGCACTATCGCTTGCATGTTATCTGCTAGATAATCCACTAGGGTCGGCTTTTCGGGCGTCGACGGAGAACCTCCTTGACTAAGGGCTTCTGACGCGCTTGAAACTTTTTTCGAACCGCCTACAATGTTTTCAGATCCACTTGATGTAGGAACCTTTTTAGAACTACCTTCAAGGGTATCTGTACAACTTGTAACCTTTTTTAAACGAATATCTTCAATAGTTTTGGAACCACTTGGAAAAATTTTCGAGCTATTTTCAACGTTTTCTATCTCAGTTGAGTTAGGAGCTTGGACGCAAATCTTTTTAGAACTACCCTCTTTGGATTTAGAACGTTTCGGAGTAACATCTTCATCATCATCATCAGTGCCACAGTGTATACCATCCGAGCATTTCTTATCTAAGCTTAGATTCGCCATGATCAGTTCTAGAGACGACTCGAACGGTCCGCTCGCCACACTGGTCACACTTTTGTTGGTATCATCGAGAGACAAAGATTTTTCCGTCTCGTAACTCGTGTTCTGGTCTTCCATCAAGCCTCTTGAAGGCAGAGGCGTCTCTAGAACATCTTCTGAAGGCAACGCGAGCTGAAACTTCAGCGAGTTCCAGTATTTTTTTTGGGTTTTGATGACGTTATTTATAGTTTCGACGGCTGACCAATGGCAGGGTTTAGTTTCACGGTGGTGTGTGATCGGGTCGCCTAGTAGGGCTTTGGTGCACATGGTCATTGCGTAGGAGATGCTTGTGACGTTGTAGCCGCCTTCGAGGGAGAGTATGAGGCGGCCGGCGGCGAGGCCGCGGAGCATTTGCGTCATGCGACCGTAGCATTCCGGTGTGACTTTGCATCCTGGAGCAGAACATTTTACAAGTTATTTTTTGCAAAATTTGAAAATCTGCGACTTATTTTCCTTTGTATATCGCAGCGCCCTTTAGTGAATTGTGGAGATACAACTGTATTTTTTTCAGGAAAAAATTTAAACCGACTTTAAATAAAGGAATTTTGATTAAAAGTCCAATATAAAATTTTATCCCACATTTTTTTTACACTAAGATGTTGAAATTTTTCATAAAATGTATAAGACCTTGTAGCCTATCCATTAAAAAAAGAATCATTAAAATAGGTTCACAATTGGCGAATATATCGCAAATATTGATAACCTCTTTTGACCTCGATTGAAAACTTCCTTAAAAGATCCTTTCTTGAAGTCATACAAATCATCTAAAAGATCTTCTAAGATGTCTAACAGAACCTTCTCTCGCCAGCGGTTATCGGTTCTTAAAGCTGATTGGCCCGCTCATTGCCACTTCAACTTGCCATCTAATCTCTAAGTATCGGAAGGAGCGCTGCTATATGACAGTTACCTCCGAGCGGGTCCCCGACGCAGGCGTCGAACCCGGCCGACACGATCACGAGCTCGGGATTGTACTCGTATGCGATCGGAAGCACCACTTGCGTGAACGCAGCTGTGTATTCCACGTCGCCCATACCTCGCTGTGAAAAAAAAACAAACAGAATTAGATTGACGACCTCTGTGGCGCAGTGGGTGAAGACCCGCCTGAGACGCGGAGTACAGATGTTTGTATGATCTGCAAATATTCGTCTCGGGTTTGCGTGTTTTATATGTATAATACGTATGATTTACGAAAAAAATATATAAGTAGTATATCAGTGTTGATGCTGTGTGAAAATGTCCAGCATTATTTATTTAGTAATATTATAAAGGTGCTGTTTAATGGAATCGCACTCAAACATACCACATCTCATATAGTATCATATATTGGCTGAAGAGACGATTGCAGATTAAAAATGGGAAATTACCTTATTCCAAGGTATGTTCACGTTGAATCCCTCCCCCTTCGCACTGCCGACCGCCGCGTGGTCCGCGTCCTTCGAATGCGGGAAGAAGGAGCCGTGGTCGTACCGATGTATCGATATGTACAATATCTGCAAAAAATATAAACGTGTTATATTTTTTCAACACAAAAAGCAAACGTAAAAATCAGACATTGATACACTAAACCCTGAATTCATAGTCGGGGGTTCAACAATCACCCAAAATCCATCATTCAGCATTCGCCTTATGGCTGGATGCATAAAGGTTGAATTCGCACTTGAATTTTTACTTAGCGCCTGAACAGTCCCCTAGGGGAGCCCCTATTTGACTATGAATTCGGGCCTTAGAATGGTCGGTTGAAAACACGTCGGGGGTTTTAATATTTTGTGAAAATTAACTTCCTCTATTCTTCCCCTACTTTTAGTTGTCGGCCAATGTAATTGGCCGCCACATTATCTTTCATTTTTTATATCAAATAAACGTTCATTCAGAATGAACGTTTATTTGATAATTTATAGATGCAGCTATAAATTATCTTAGTGTAGAATATAATAGAATGTATCATTCTATTATCCTTGTAATTTCTGAGTTCCATTCCCGTGATTGTCGTAATTAATGAAAAAAATGAAAGATAATTTATAGCTGCATCTATTCATTCATTCTGAATGAACGTTTATTTGGTATAAAAAAATGAAAGATAATGAAACGGCCTATTACATTGGCGTCCATTTTCAAGCACGTCCTTTCCAGTCACTTGGTTTGAATCGGTTTAATAACTGTTTATTTTTTTTATGATAAGATAGTTTTTTAAACATTTTGTGTGATTGTTTTTCGTTTCTTATATGCGAAAACATCTTAATGCTAAAGTATCTTAAGAAGTTGTCTATTTAGCCATAATAATTAGTTTGTTTTCCGAATAAAATAAAATTGTACTCACTCTATCGTCCTCGTACGTCAATCTCTGCGTTCCGTTCCCATGATGCACATCCCAATCCAGTATCAGTATCCTGTTCAGACTGTAGTTTTGTATAGCGTACTTGGCCGCTATGACAGCGTTGTTGAGTAGACAGAACCCGCTGGGCGTCTCCTCGTCAGCGTGGTGGCCGGGCGGCCGGACCACGCACGCGGCCGAGCTCGAGTGCCGGGTCAGCACTGAATCCACTGCCTGTGGGGTGACCTCGATTATGACTTCTTTACACACGGAGAATACAGACAAAACGTAAATTTATAATAAAAATAATAATAATGCTGGATATTTTGCACACAGCATCATCTAGCCCCAAACTAAGCAGAGCTTGTATTATGGGAACTACATGACTGATATGCTACTTATATATTTTTTTTGTAAATACATTCATATCATACATAGAAAAACACCCAAACCCGAGACACATACTTGCAGATCTTACAAACATTTGTCCCGTGAAAGGAATCGAACCCGCAACCTTCTGCGTCTCAGGCGGATCTTCGCCCACTGCGCCACAGAGGTCGTCTATATAAGACACTAGCTTCTGCCCACAGCTTCGCCGCGTGTTACCCAGATAAAAAGCAGCCTATGTATTATTCTGATGTATAAGCTATATTACTGCAAAGTTTCATCAAAATCCGTTCAGTGGTTTTTGCGTGAAAGTGTAACAAACATCCATCCTCACATACTTTCACGTTTATAATAGTAGTAGGATTATGCCGTTAGTGTATAGCATACCTGCAGCACACATCCGGCCGCCATAGAAGCACTCTCCAACGTGTCTGGATGGAAGTATACAGAATCGTACGATTCCTTTTGGTTGTTCAAATCTCTCAGTTTCGTCGACGCCAATTCTTGTAGCCTGAAACAATTTTAATTACATTAGTGAAACAATCATATTGTTACGAGCTAGGGTTCGGGATAAAATAATTAAGTCCAATTAAACACCAAAATTAACACTGTATTAATAATTCACTCAATAAAAATGTCAACAGAACAAATAACACAACGAAGCTACACAATTAAAATAAAAACACTAAAACACTGTATCACTTGGTACAACACTAGCGCAATGGTCACTTCACTAGTCACTGGGTGTCGCTCTCGAATCACTTCCAATAATTCACTTTCCAATCTTGAAAAGAAACTGTCCTTACCGGCCGCTTGCCGCGCTTATATATCTCGTAAGACGTCTCTTCCAGAACAATCTAGTAGGAGGCGTGGCCATCACACTGTCCCACTTCGCTCCGCCCCGTCTCGTACCGTCTCGAACGTTCTGGAAACTACCGTCCTTTTCTAGCGCGGTTTGTGCCAGTCGATACTAGATGGCGATAATAAGTAGTGCGTCCATTTGATAAGAGATGGCGCTAGCGTACCGTAGTTAGCTAGGCCGCGCTCGTCACAATATTTTCTTCCGCGTGTAGTTTTAGGATTTCATATGGTTCCTTTTGTATATTCAAATATAGTTTTGTATATTCGACGCTAGTTATTTTAGCCTGAAACAATCCTAATACTATTAATAGAACAACTATATTTTCTTCCTCGTATAGTTTTTAGGGTTCCGTACCTCATAACGAAAAAATGGAACCCTTGCAGGATCACGTTGTTGTCCGTTCGTCTCTCTGTCTGTCTGCTATGTGGAATAGTGTTTGTAATTTATTAATAGACTAGCTTCTGCCCACGGCTTCGTCGGCGTGGTACCCGGATAAAAAGATCAGAATACTACATTCTGATGTATAAGCTATATTACTGTAAAGTTTAATTTAAATCTTTTCCGTAGTTTTTGCGTGAAATATTAACAAAAATCCATCCTCACAAACTTTCACGTTTATAATATTAGTAGGATACTAGCTGTACCCGCGATTTCATTCGCGATTGCGATTTCTGCAGACTAATTTCATTCCCTCTCCCAAGGGAACCAAGCTGAATTTGGGGATAAAAAGTATCCTATGTCCTACCCCGTACTATGAAGTCAAATCATGCCAAGTTTCATTTGAATTCATTCAGTAGTTTCGGCGCTATGCGCGGTCCAGATTCACACAGACAGACAGACAAAAATGAAAAAGAAAAAACATTTTTGACTTCAGTTCATTATAGAGTACCATCCAAAAAACAACAAAATACCTTCAATGTACAGAATTTGATCTGTTACATTCTTATTATAGTATATATTGTATTTCTTGTTTCTTGTACCTCTATATTAGTATAGTGCATGAGGGTGCTAGTAAGGGTTCGTGTACCTGTGTAAATGTTTGTTCGTGTGCACGGCCAGTATTTCAGTGTCATCGGCCAGCCTGCCCTTCAGCAGGTGCACTCGATCAAGCAGCCCGTACTCCCGGTGCCGCTCGTGTATCCGCATTATGCGCTCCGGACATTCAGGGTGGCCCCTGAAAGTAACATCAACTAGTTTGACGACCTCTGTGGTGCAGAGGGCGAAGGTCCGCCTGAGACGCAGAAGGTTGCGGGTTCAATTCCCGCCACGGGACAAATGTTTGTATCTGCAAATATTTGTCTCAGGTCTGGGTGTTTTCTATGTATATTATGTATGTATTTACAAAAAAAAATGTATATAAGAAGTATATCAGTCATGTAGTTCCCATAATACAAGCTCTGCTTAGTTTGGGACTAGATGATGCTGTGTGAAAATGTCCTGCATTATTTATTTATTTAACTAGTTGAAGCCTGAATACATAGTCGGGGGTTGAACAGTCCCCCAAAATCAATCATTCAGCATTTGCCTTATGGCTGGGTGCTTAAAGGTTAAATTCGCACTTCAATTTTTACTAAACGCCTGAACAGTCCCCTAGGGGAGCCCCTATTTGACTATGAATTTGGGCCTAAGAGTCGTTTTCTTGAGAAGACATTTGTTTAAGTTTTTGTTTATCTTTGACGATATATGTGGCGCAGTGGGCGAAGGCCCGCCTGAGATTTATGGAGGCTGTGTGAAAATTTCCAGCATTTTTTTAAAAATTATTTATTGTGCACACAAATAAACACTTACAAAAAGGCAGAATTAAATGACATGTACAAAGACGAGCTACCTACCGAACCCTAAAAAGAGTTTTCTTCCAGCAAACCTTGAGATAGAGAGAGTTTATTTTTATCTTTGTTACCTTAAAGGGCTGACATAATAACGTTTCTCTCAAGTAAATGAGTAAATATATCTCTTTAATGGCACAAATCGATTGATACTCACGGTTCGCAAATATTCTTATGCTTCAACATGGCTTGGTCATATACGTAGGACACCGCGTATCTTGGAATCGTCAGGTCGGTTACTGAAATAAAATAAATAACATTTTATTAAAAGAAACTCGTAATTATACAAAAACATAAGTGCACTAAATAAATAAATATAGCTAAGTATAATATTTTTTGCCTGAACTAGGTAATCCTGAGTGTGATTATTTTATTTTATAATTAGCTAGAGCTAATTATAAAATAAAATAATCACTTACTAGTACGATAAAGGCATTTAGTTTTAACAATGTTGTTTATGTTACAAACAGTTCATGTAAATATTAAGGTTTAAGGTTACTTAACTTAAATTGAGAAAATCCCGATTAATCACTATTCTAACTTTGAAATAACAGACATAGAGATTAATCTATACTAATATTATAAAGAGGAAAGATTTTTTTGTTTGTTTGTTTGTACCGAATAGACTCCGAAACTACTGGACCGATTTTAAACATTTGTTCACCAGTAGAAAACTAAATTATCAGGAAGTAACATAGGCTATAGTTTATTTTAAAAAAAATATAGATCCGTAAGAAAATTGCAAATAATGTAACCCAAAGTAGCAAAATTTTGCTTATAAAATTCATTATTTGTTCCGCCGTTTAAAGATCATCCGGCTTTATTTTTTTGGCCTAGATCAATGGCGACCTCTGTGGCGCAGTGGGCGAAGGCCCGCCTGAGACACAGAAGGTTGCGGGTTCGATTTCCGCAGCGGGACAAACGTTCGTATGATTAGCGAATGTTTGTCTCGGGTTTGGCTGTTTTCTTTGTAGAATATCTATGTATTAAAAAAAGAGGATAAAAGTAGTATATCAGTCATGTAGTGCCCATAATACAAGCTCTGTTTAGTTTGGGGCTAGATGATGTTTTGTGCAAAATGTCCAGAATTTTTTATTTATTATTTGTTGACTTGCTTACCTATACTTAAATGGTTCAATCTCTCTTGAATCCGTCTCTTCGTAGCGTCATCTTGCAAGGGATAGCAGTCTCTAGTGGCGAAGCTGTCGGCTCTAGTCTCGTCTCCCTCCCACCTCACGGTGACAGTATGCTTCTGTTTGTCTCCGTCGCACACGTTGGGAGGCCCCGCGATCGAGTACGTCGGTTGGTAGTTGAAGCAACTCCAGTACCTTTTCTGTACGTAGATGCAGTTTAGTATAGTTTCGCGTATTCTGAAAACCAGATAGATATTCACAAATTTAATCGACGAGCGAATCTTCGAAAATAAATGCTTTCAGTGTCACAAAAGGGCAAGGGGATGCAGTACCCGCCCTCCAGCACCAGGCACAGGCGCCCCGCGACCGACAGCAACATGTGCAGGAGAGACGCGTAGCATGTTCAGTGTACTCACTCGTCCGAAGGCTGGGTGTGCAGGAGAGCGGGGGGCGCGTGTCCAAGCAGCGTGCGCAGAGAGAGGGCCGCCGCCTCCGCGAGCGAGGGGATGCAGTACCCGCCCTCCAGCACCAGGCACAGGCGCCTCGCGACCGACAGCAACATGTGCAGGAGAGACGCGTAGCATGTTCAGTGTACTCACTCGTCCGAAGGCTGGGTGTGCAGGAGAGCGGGGGGCGCGTGTCCAAGCAGCGTGCGCAGAGAGAGGGCCGCCGCCTCCGCGAGCGAGAGGATGCAGTACCCGCCCTCCAGCACCAGGCACAGGCGCCCCGCGACCGACAGCAACATGTGCAGGAGAGACGCGTAGCATGTTCAGTGTACTCACTCGTCCGAAGGCTGGGTGTGCAGGAGAGCGGGGGGCGCGTGTCCAAGCAGCGTGCGCAGAGAGAGGGCCGCCGCCTCCGCGAGCGAGGGGATGCAGTACCCGCCCTCCAGCACCAGGCACAGGCGCCTCGCGACCGACAGCAACATGTGCAGGAGAGACGCGTAGCATGTTCAGTGTACTCACTCGTCCGAAGGCTGGGTGTGCAGGAGAGCGGGGGGCGCGTGTCCAAGCAGCGTGCGCAGAGAGAGGGCCGCCGCCTCCGCGAGCGAGGGGATGCAGTACCCGCCCTCCAGCACCAGGCACAGGCGCCCCGCGACCGACAGCAACATGTGCAGGAGAGACGCGTAGCATGTTCAGTGTACTCACTCGTCCGAAGGCTGGGTGTGCAGGAGAGCGGGGGGCGCGTGTCCAAGCAGCGTGCGCAGAGAGAGGGCCGCCGCCTCCGCGAGCGAGGGGATGCAGTACCCGCCCTCCAGCACCAGGCACAGGCGCCTCGCGACCGACAGCAACATGTGCAGGAGAGACGCGTAGCATGTTCAGTGTACTCACTCGTCCGAAGGCTGGGTGTGCAGGAGAGCGGGGGGCGCGTGTCCAAGCAGCGTGCGCAGAGAGAGGGCCGCCGCCTCCGCGAGCGAGGGGATGCAGTACCCGCCCTCCAGCACCAGGCACAGGCGCCTCGCGACCGACAGCAACATGTGCAGGAGAGACGCGTAGCATGTTCAGTGTACTCACTCGTCCGAAGGCTGGGTGTGCAGGAGAGCGGGGGGCGCGTGTCCAAGCAGCGTGCGCAGAGAGAGGGCCGCCGCCTCCGCGAGCGAGAGGATGCAGTACCCGCCCTCCAGCACCAGGCACAGGCGCCCCGCGACCGACAGCAACATGTGCAGGAGAGACGCGTAGCATGTTCAGTGTACTCACTCGTCCGAAGGCTGGGTGTGCAGGAGAGCGGGGGGCGCGTGTCCAAGCAGCGTGCGCAGAGAGAGGGCCGCCGCCTCCGCGAGCGAGGGGATGCAGTACCCGCCCTCCAGCACCAGGCACAGGCGCCTCGCGACCGACAGCAACATGTGCAGGAGAGACGCGTAGCATGTTCAGTGTACTCACTCGTCCGAAGGCTGGGTGTGCAGGAGAGCGGGGGGCGCGTGTCCAAGCAGCGTGCGCAGAGAGAGGGCCGCCGCCTCCGCGAGCGAGGGGATGCAGTACCCGCCCTCCAGCACCAGGCACAGGCGCCCCGCGACCGACAGCAACATGTGCAGGAGAGACGCGTAGCATGTTCAGTGTACTCACTCGTCCGAAGGCTGGGTGTGCAGGAGAGCGGGGGGCGCGTGTCCAAGCAGCGTGCGCAGAGAGAGGGCCGCCGCCTCCGCGAGCGAGGGGATGCAGTACCCGCCCTCCAGCACCAGGCACAGGCGCCCCGCGACCGACAGCAACATGTGCAGGAGAGACGCGTAGCATGTTCAGTGTACTCACTCGTCCGAAGGCTGGGTGTGCAGGAGAGCGGGGGGCGCGTGTCCAAGCAGCGTGCGCAGAGAGAGGGCCGCCGCCTCCGCGAGCGAGGGGATGCAGTACCCGCCCTCCAGCACCAGGCACAGGCGCTCCGCGACCGACAGCAACATGTGCAGGAGAGACGCGTAGCATGTTCAGTGTACTCACTCGTCCGAAGGCTGGGTGTGCAGGAGAGCGGGGGGCGCGTGTCCAAGCAGCGTGCGCAGAGAGAGGGCCGCCGCCTCCGCGAGCGAGAGGATGCAGTACCCGCCCTCCAGCACCAGGCACAGGCGCCCCGCGACCGACAGCAACATGTGCAGGAGAGACGCGTAGCATGTTCAGTGTACTCACTCGTCCGAAGGCTGGGTGTGCAGGAGAGCGGGGGGCGCGTGTCCAAGCAGCGTGCGCAGAGAGAGGGCCGCCGCCTCCGCGAGCGAGGGGATGCAGTACCCGCCCTCCAGCACCAGGCACAGGCGCCCCGCGACCGACAGCAACATGTGCAGGAGAGACGCGTAGCATGTTCAGTGTACTCACTCGTCCGAAGGCTGGGTGTGCAGGAGAGCGGGGGGCGCGTGTCCAAGCAGCGTGCGCAGAGAGAGGGCCGCCGCCTCCGCGAGCGAGGGGATGCAGTACCCGCCCTCCAGCACCAGGCACAGGCGCCCCGCGACCGACAGCAACATGTGCAGGAGAGACGCGTAGCATGTTCAGTGTACTCACTCGTCCGAAGGCTGGGTGTGCAGGAGAGCGGGGGGCGCGTGTCCAAGCAGCGTGCGCAGAGAGAGGGCCGCCGCCTCCGCGAGCGAGGGGATGCAGTACCCGCCCTCCAGCACCAGGCACAGGCGCCCCGCGACCGACAGCAACATGTGCAGGAGAGACGCGTAGCATGTTCAGTGTACTCACTCGTCCGAAGGCTGGGTGTGCAGGAGAGCGGGGGGCGCGTGTCCAAGCAGCGTGCGCAGAGAGAGGGCCGCCGCCTCCGCGAGCGAGGGGATGCAGTACCCGCCCTCCAGCACCAGGCACAGGCGCCCCGCGACCGACAGCAACATGTGCAGGAGAGACGCGTAGCATGCCGGAGTCAGCTCCATCTCACCCTACACGTAACGGTAAACTTGTTACAAATCAGAATGATAAGAACGCGTTCGTTGTCCAAGAAAGCTAAGCGTGAATAACTGATATCAAAATTACGAACGCGTCATTAAGACATCACTTAATTTACTAGAGTCGTTATTAACGCATCATTTTTTTATTTTTCTTCTTAGTAATGTGTGTAGTTTAATTTGTATCATGTTGTTTGATCTTTTTGTTTTTATATATTTTATTTTTCAATTATTATTCACGAGTACAACGAATTTCATGTAAATTATCTGGAATGTGTATTGCTTATGTGCGTAAAGTTTAGTTTCTATATCTATTTGAACAAATTTTAAGAAAGATAAGTTATGACACAAACAAAATCAAGTTCCTACTTTTAAAAAAACCTACCAAACATTCATCCCCCATTTCCCCCCTTAAAATGTGAAAATCACAAAAACCTGTACACGTCATTATTTATTTATGCTCACAGTAGCTGAAATTCAAATGATCATATTTCTAACTTCAAATAACAAAGTTCCCCCACCCCCCATTTGTCCCCTTTAAGTAGATATTTCCAAGAATCCATTCTTAGCGGATTGACAGATGACGTTATAAAATAAACCTATGTTCTAAATTTCACCTTCCTAGACTTATTTTTTTTTTGGCTGTACATTGGCAGATCAGTCAGCCAGGACAAACAATTTTATAAGTTTAGATGTTACTATCTCTGAAATGGCTTATCAATTTGTAATACGGTTTTTTGCGAATAAAATATGACAGACAAACATACAAAGAGTTCAAAAATTTCAACACAACGTCCTCAAATCTGTATATTTGCCTCTCATCGGCAATGCTTCGAGCCGAAAGACACGGTGGAAACTATTGAAATTCCAACCTTTTCATCGCCCAATGCGGCGTCGAACCCTGCCGACACCAGCACAAGCTCGGGCGAGAACTGAAAGAGACAGAGATACGGTGAACGTGCTAGATAAAGAGAGAGAGATATAGTACCTCGGGACAGCCGTACGCCGCGTCGTAGCCGGCCGATATTATGATGAGTTCCGGTTGGTACTGCGTGAAACAAAAGAAATATCGTTGAAATAAGTTCGTTCGACGTGTCACATGGTTCTTTAATTCTTTATAGATTGAAAATTACTTGTTTTAAGTTATTTATTGCACCTTGAAAAAAACAACAATAATTTACAACAATCGCCCTGCTTTAGGTCAGTGATTTGAATCGGTCGGATATGGCGGCACTATAAGGCGTTGACCGATGAAGGACTAGGGATCAAAATTCTTTAAAACTTTTATATACAAACTAGCTTCTGCCCACGGCTTCGCCCGCGCGGTACCCGGATAAAAAGTAGCCTATGTGTTATTCTGATGTATAAGCTATATTACTGTAAAGTTTCATCAAAATCCGTTCAGTAGTTTTTGCTTGAAAGAGGAACAAACATCCTCACAAAGTAGGAAAGGATTACTTGGAATCACTACTCATTGACGACTTCTGTGGCGCAGTGGGCGAAGATCCGCCTGAGACGCAGAAGGTTGCGGGTTCGATTGCCGCCGCGGGACTAATGTTTGTATGATCTGAAAATATTTGTCTCGGATCTGGGTGTTCTATGTATATATTTACAAAAAAAAAGAATTTAAGTAGTATATCAGTCATGTAGTTCCCATAACACAAGCTCTGCTTACTTTGGGGCTAGATGATGCCGTGTGAAAAATGTCCACCATTTTTTTTATTAATTATTTGCCTTATTGATGAGATCTATGGTCTAAAAATTCAATTCCATACATCAACAGTTCATGATACATTACGCCCAGCGTTGATTACATTCAAAACAAAATATAACATACACTTAACGCTTCTTAACTAAACTATCTGACGAATTCGGTGGCACGGCGGCCGAGTACCCATCTAAGACGCTAGAAGGGCGGCTTCAATTCCCACTGCGGGTCAAATTTTTGCACGTCCTGCAAATATTTGTTCCGTATCTGGTTACCATGGTACTCTTAGTTCCAGATACACACGACCCAGACGGTCTCATTACGAAACGTGGTTTAAGTCAAGTTTAAGAAAAAACTCGGGTTTAGACTCTGGTTTTAGAAAATTGTTATTACGAAACGAGGTTTAAGCCAAAAACCGCAGTCTATCTGTGGTTTGTAATTAAACCAGCCAGCCCCCTAGATTATCTCTGGTTTTAGCTAAATCTGTCATGTCTTTTTACAGATTGTATTTTAAAGTTAACGCCTGCGGAAAGATAAAATTGTATGGAAATGACATTTGCTGCGGAAATGTCACATGACATTTCCATACAATTTTATCTTTCCGCAGGCGCTAACGTCAACAGAAAGTGGTATTTGTCTAGCCCCCCCAGAGGCGTAAAACATCATACCTCTAGCGCCAAAGGCAGCAGCAGTTGATGCCATATCGCGATGTAGTCCGCGTCTTTCATCCCGGTCGCGTTGAGCGGCACATTGCAGGTGTAGCCGCGTCCGCGCCCGGAGCCCACGTAATGGAAGTTGGATTGCCGGAGGTTGGGCCAGAAGGCACCGTGCTCGTAACGGTGTATTGAGAAGTATAGAACCCTGAAAAAATCTTAAATCATTAAAAAAAACCTAATACTATAAAATCTAGCTTAGGAGTTTTCCGCATTTGTAAGGTCATCCTTTCTAGGCCCTGTCTGAAAATCAGTGTTACTTCTCACTACTGTGCGGAGTAGCACTAAGCTGAGACAGGACCTGTCTGGCTCACACTGCACAGAAGGGACTAATTAGTTTTAAAAATCTTCCTCTTTGTCTGGTCACTTGTTCTTTCTGTGCTTTTTTGTTGTGTCAAATAAACCACTTTCTATTTATATTTAAACTACTACCTAGCGTAAATTATGAATTAATGTTTATACATTATAATATATATTGGCAAAAATATAGGTCAACATCAGGTCTTTTACACATTCTTAACTTCTCTAAATTTGACATTTTGGCCGACAAAATACTTTATTAAATTAATTAATTAATTGTAAATGTTATTAAATTTAAATTCATGGGTAGTGAATTTATCGTCAATATTAATATGAATAATATTTTGGTAGGTCATTTTTCTCATGAAAATTGCCGAATACCAACAATCAACTTCAAAACCACAGATTAACTAACCCTTATAGAACACTCACAACTGACGGATGACATTACTTTAGGCTGGTTTCACATTGGTAAAAAAAGCTATTAGAATCTTACCTAGGATCATCATAGAACATCTGTTGCGTAGCCTGCCCGTGGTGAACATCCCAATCAACGATCAGTATCCTGAAACATACAACCATTTCTATACATTAGACACCATTTTTTTTTTACACCACCAAGGTGGCTAACCTGTTGGTAAGCAGTAACGCCAGAGGCTACATGCGTGTTGCTGACTCTTTAAAACTTTTCAAACCATTCTTTTTGAAGAACCTCATGCTGTTGCCACTTGGGAAGACCTCAGCAGGTAGATAATTTTATAATCTGTGTGCGTAACATGTCGTAACTGTCACCTATTGCATGCATGCCCTGATTGACTCTTTTTTAATTTTTCGTCTGTATTTTTTTGTGTATTACGCGATTACTTCGACAATTGTGAACCGATTTCGATGTTTTTTATGGGTTGTGTATATTATACAAAAAACATCAAAATCCATGTAAATTTTGACAAAAAGTACCATCCCTAAGGGTGAAAAAATAAGGGATGAGATTTCATATTGGTCTTTTTATCACCTTCCCGTTATTTGAAGAAGTTTTTTTATTAAGCTGGTCATATACTGAACTACATATATTCAGCGGAAACACCTCAGAAGGCAGCTTATTCCACAGTTTTGACATGACTGAGGTTTACTCTGGAACTGGGCCACCTAAAATAATGTTTTAAGTGGCTATTGCTAGGTGTTCTCGGCAGAGCGGAAGGCCGATATACGTGGTAGCACTTGAAAACCGACCATTTTTTTCCCCGATATGGGAGTTTTCCCAGCTATACAACCAAGTAGCTATATCTAGCCCCAGCGCGATTAGCCTTTAGGTATTATTTTTCGATGGTTTTCTTGGCCCAGTTATGCTTACCTTTTCAATCCTCTATTGTCGATGGCATGCTATATCTAGCCCCAGCGCGATTAGCCTTTAGGTATTATTTTTCGATGGTTTTCTTGGCCCAGTTAAGCTTACCTTTTCAATCCTCTATTGTCGATGGCATGCTTGGCTGCTAACGCCACGTTATTGTAAATACAGTATCCGCAGGGCTCCGCCTTCATAGCGTGGTGTCCGGGCGGTCGCACGAAGGCGGCGCCATTTTGCACCTCCCCACTCACGATCCTGTCCACCATGTCGATGGTGGAACCGGCTGAGATAAGAGACAGCTCATGGGTGCTCTGGAAAGTGATTAATTGAGTTCATAGAGCGATGAGAGATTGTATTTTTAATAATTATAAGTTTAACGAGTCTTTCTGACGGAACTTTTTTTTTACTTCACGCTAACGCAAATTTGTCAAGGTAAAACTTGGCAGCTGTCACGTGACATTTCCACAGCTAATGTCATTCCCATACAATTCTTTCCGCAGGCGTTAACGCCAGTTAACAGAAAGTGGTATTTGTCTAGACCCGCTGTGACTTTCTTGGAGCCCCTAAGGCCCGAATTCATAGTCAAATAGGGGCTCCCCTAGGGGACTATTCAGGCGCTATGTGAAAATTTAAGCCTTTAAGCACCCAGCCATAAGGCGAATGCTAAATGATGAATTTTGGGGGACTGTTCAACCCCCGACTATGAATTTCATCTCCTTGTTCGATTGGCACCACACAGCAGCTGAATGAAGGATTATAAAAGAGTTTGTTGCCTAATTCTTCTAGGCTTTGTCCCGCGCGCGGTCGCTAATTTAATGGTTGTCAATTTATCGGCATACATACATTTAACTTTAACATTTTAAATTTACGTAGTTTTAAAGCTGAAGTTTTTATATGATCCTTGTGATTTCCATGAATAAAAATCTTTTGACTTTGACTCCGAAACGGCTTCGGCTTTTAATCCGATTCTCATGCGGTTGTTTTGAAATCAATTTGTATAACTTCAAGGATACTTTTTAAACAGGTTTTTTCGCCACACATCGGGGGTTTTATGATTTAGCAAATATTTACTTGTTAACCGCGACTTCAAGAGCCTCCTTTTTATCCATGTACACAAGCAAGGTTAGAACCTTGTAAAAAACGATACTTACAGGGTGTATGTAAACGATACTTACAGGGTGTATGTAAACGATACTTACAGGGTATATGTAAACAATTCTTACAGGATGTATGTAAACGATACTTACAGGATGTATGTAAACGATACTTACAGGGTGTATGTAAACGGCATCATACTTGGATGATACAGCCTCCAAATAAGCAATGTCTTCGTTCTGATGCGTTGTCTCCATCATCTTATAAACAGAGGGTGAATGTAACATGCAGAGTTCTTCCTTGGTCGCCGCCCGCGGCTCGAAACTAATGCATTGCTTTATCAGATTCAGTTCTTGACACCTATAAGAATAAACAAATCCTACTAAGTTTTTTTTTTATTATTATTATTAATTCATTTCAGAATTTCAGACTCGCCCATAGATACACAACATTTTATCAACACAAATATTTTAAAATAAGTATCCCAAAAAATTACAAACTCTACGGGACTCGAACTCTACCTACCGCTTGTTACGCGGGCCTATGCCAACTAAGCCACGAGATCGTTACCATCCTGTTTGAGATTCTAGTGATGTTTCGGTTCGAAGCGCCGAACATTATAATATATGCGAAAGTATTGTTACGCAACCATGTTAAGGAGTGGTGGCGCCATCTATTGGCAGAATAACGCACTCAATTGTAACTTATTGATTGTAGTGACTAACAACACAACTACAGATGTATGAGACCGCATGAGTTAGAAAGAGACAGAACACTGGACCATTCTTATAGTTTCTGCATTCCACCTGGGGGTCTAGACAAATACCACTTTCTGTTGACGTTAAATGACATTTGCTGCGGAATGTGAACGTGACATTTCCATACAATTTTATCTTTCCGCAGGCGTTAACGTCAACAGAAATGGTGGCATTTGTCTAGCCCCCCAGGGCTGTTATTAGCGAGAGAGCCGTTTTACAGCAATTTCAATTTTAAAATATTTGAATATCACACTATCATAGCTTAAGGTATTAAGCTATGATAGTGTGATATTCATAATAATTAGATGTTACAATCAAATCAGGTTATCCTACACTGAGTAGGCTTGGAAGTTACCTGTCAATAATTTTAATGAGCCTCTCGGGGCATTCGGGGTAGTTTTCATCCCACAAACACCGGTGTTCCGCCATGCGAGCCTCAGTCACAAAGCCAGTTCGGCCTTTCACTTTACTCTTTGAATCCATTGCCTGATAAACAAAAACGAAAAAATCCTAATCTTATAGTTTTTGGTATAATGTGTTTTATTGGATTTTTTTGATTTTATAAAAAAACGTTTCAAAGCACACTAATGCAAAGCAAAGAGTAAAAGCAATACGTCATTTTACTAAAAAAAAAACTGCTTTTGACTTTTATTATTTTCGACACTGTCAGCTCTATAGCACCCTCATAGGTCCATAAAAAATATTGAATTCTGAATTTTAACTTTACTGTAATTTACAATCATCATCATCAATTATAAAACAGCCTGTACAATTAAATTCATGTGTAAATACTAACAAATAAAACTCACAATTTGATAAGGGTCTTTAACTTCAGAATTTAAAGAGGTCTTTTTCTTCTGTTGCGCTTTCTTCTTGGCAGCCAACAATGATGCTGAAGGCTGAAACAAATATTGAAACATTCTAATCAAGTTGTAAACATTGGTTGTTACACAAGTGTAAACAAGTTTGTTATCATACAGCATACTAGCTTCTGCCCACGGCTTCAACCGCGTGGTACCCGGATACCACATAGCATATGTGTTATTCTGATGTATAACCGATGTTACTGTAGTTTCATCAAAATCCATTCAGTAGTTTTTGCGTGAAAGAGGAACAAACATCCTCACAAACTTTCACATTTATAATATTAGTATGGAATGGATAGCAGAGATGATGAATATGTAGTACTTAGTAGTTGTTTAACCCAGATAGGACTAAATTTTGATAAACAAGATAGACAATTATTTATATTGTAAAAAGGGGAATATTCACATACCTCAATATCGGTGAGGGCACCATGCACGACGCGGAGGGAGAGTGTTGCAATCACTAACCCTGATGAAGACTCTCGGAATGAGTCGAAAGTTAGTTGGTGCCCTTAACAATAGTTAGGTATGTGAAAATTCCCGTTTTTACACTGTGAATAATCAATACTGCACTATCGGTGAAGGCACCGACTAAGTTTCGACTCATTCCGAGAGTCTTCATCAGGGTGAGTGGTTGCGACTTTCTCCTTCCGCGTCGCGCCGTGCACTACGCACGTGAAAATTCCAGTTTTTACAATATGAAAGTCAAGTTCAGGATAGTTTTTGGAATAAAAGTGAATAATCAAATTATTATGAAAAATCCTATGATGCTGGTTAATCCAAATTACTTATTTTAGCAAATCAATGCCTTTAAGATGTGTTTGGCATACCTTGGACTGCTGAAAAATCTTGGATTTACTTTCTTACAGGAATAAGAAAAAAAGTTGGCACCCTCAATGTTGGATTAAGATAAAATTTAAATGCTCAAGTATATAATTTTTGATCTGTTCCATTATTGCCCCATGGACTAAATCTGCACTACACCTGATACTCAATTAGAACAACCTATATGTATCATGGAGATTGCAATAAATGGAGTAAAAATCACTGATCTGGATCATGCAAAGAGGTCACCCTATGCCTTGAGGTAATGCACTGACAGTATTTTGCCATGCCAAAAGTAAATGCTAATCACATGATAAGAGGTTAATGAGGCAGTAATAAAGCTGATAACAAAGTATCTGAAGTTGCAAAGTAATCTTTGCTTAATAAACTAGTTAGTTCAGTACAAAACATACTCAAAGCTGTATTTTCAATTATGGACATTCTCAGATACATACTCAGTGCATAGATCTTTGAGGATACCAAGTAGGGGGTAGTCAGAAGCACGTCCAAGCATAATATTTGACACATGCTTGAGTTTTGCATGTAGTTAGCATTCCACAGGACAAGTTGCAGTCCATCACCGCTTATTGGTACACTTATGGCACATGCCTTTGAGTTTTTTGTTTCCATTGGTTAGTGTTACGGTAAAATGGCAATGGCCTTGCAACCCGTCACATGAGGATACCATCACTTGGTATTATCATGAGGATAAAGTATCATCTTGGTCCATCATGGGGATTAGTGGTGGGTCCTCAACACCTGTGGCACCACTTTTGTAGCTACACACTTTCTCGAAACGAGGCCTCACTCTTTTTGTTTGGATGAGTTAGCACACCTGCACACCAACACAGTAGCACAAATGTGCTAGACGCGAGGCGCAAGCTGAGCCACGAGGAAAGAATGTTTTAGCTTCCACAACGTGCATCGCACATAGCACTCCACTCCATTACCACGCCATACAACATGCACAGTGCACACTGTGTTCCCAAGACTGCCTCACTCAACACGTTCAGAAACTGCCTCGCTCCCTTGCCTCAATTGTAGTACCAGTGTGCTGGCTCAGTTGTAAAACTGAGTACAATCCTCATTTTCAAACAGTGTGCAACCTATGACTAACGGGGATAAAGTATCCTAATGGTCCATCATGGGGATAATGTCGTGAGGATGTAAGTTTTATTTACTTTCGCGCCAGCTGACATGGCACGGGTCTGGATCTTAGCTTTGCGAGCGCCATTCCTAGTAACAATGGTGGTCGGCGGAGGAGTCACTTTCTTAGCATCTCCTGCGGAACGGCGCGGCTGCTGAGGCGGTGGCGTCGACTGCAAGCATCAAAAACATCAGTAGGCTCCTCATGAAAAGCATTACACCAACCTCCTAATATGTGGTAAGAACTTACCATGGCGAGATGAATTCACGGATAATTTCTACTGATTATAATGGTCCCAGTTTGAGAATTATGAGGTCATTATTGTTTGTTGTTGCGGTCTTGCGGATTTTTAATCAACGCTCATACATGCATGCTAAATCAACAAGGCAAATTTTACAAAAAAAATTGCATGCAAATCATGCAATGCAAATGATTGCGATTTCGTCTTTGACTGTCACTGTCATCTGTCAGTTATGTCAGATGTGAATGAATGAATTAGCAAATGGGGTACCGTCAGCAGCAGCACCAGGTTATTTTAAAACGCTCTTGAGTTAAGACTCCGATGAGTCCGAGGAATACCTGGTGGCCTGGTGGCGGTGTCGTCAACTCGCAGGGATGACTATCTCTGGGTCATTTGGTGATGAAGCTAAGATTTTATCTTCAGGTGTTGATAGTTTTAATCCGAGTTACCCATCGATTTTAACAAAACTCTTATGTTCCTACTTGGCCGTACTCGTACATATATATCTTATTTATGGTAGTTATGTTTGAATTTACGAATTAAATAAAACACTTGTATAAGTGTATGGTAGTTATGTGTTTGCGAATGCAAAAATATACACGTGTTTATTATTTAATTCGCAAATTATAATACAGGTAAAATAGATGGGTAACTCGGATTAAAAACTGGATTGTGTTATAGCCTCAAGCCCTTGAGCTAAATATATCGTCAAAGGCGTTAACCCACAAACTCAGTAGCATTGTCATTTTTTGTAAATATTGTGCAAAAAATGTTAATATTAATAAAATTATGACACTACCAAAAAACGACATTGGAAAATTTAGAAAAATAGCTACACAAGACATAATCAAGAAATCAATCAAGTAGTGATATTTAACAAAGCTGTGTATAGGCATAAATAAGTCATTGATCAAAGACGTGGCCTCGTCTTTGAGGAGTTTGAAGCCTTCAACGTCATATGCATAAAGGATGGCACCATGCACAGCACCCAAAACGACTTCACCAAATGACCTTAAGTTCGATCCTTACCCGCACTCAACTCGTGGTTTTGAAACCACGGTGACGTAACAGGCACAGTTTTTTTTTATCTGTAACAGCAAGAAAAAAAACTGTTGCTTGGGAATTTAGATTTTAGATTTGGATTTTGTAAAATGAGATTTGTAGGATTTCGTTTCCTTCGTAATTTCGTATCTTCCTTTTGACCAACAATATAGAATAGAAGAATATCTGTTTTCTACACGAAGTACTCTGCCGGTCTTCTATCGAGAAACAGGTGGGTACATAGGAAGGTGTTTGTCAGAAATTGGTTTATTTGTTATGTAAACAACTCGAGCATTTCTCGATTTGAAGCTCTAAAGTAGTCGTGGTCGTGGTCTTTTACCATTAGCAATGGTCGCTTACATCCATGCAACCGTTTCTGACCAAAAAATCAATTTTAACAGGATTTAATCACAATGAAGTTGCCAACGCCTGTGTGGGTTTTTCGGCAAGGCAAGAAAAAGGCTGGGCGCTCCGTCAGTACATGGTCACCGCTGGCCACAGCCTTTAACACCAGGCCTAATTCCAGACCCATGTTTGAGAACATCAGAGAGAGAACTGTGAGTACTTAGCAATTAGGGTACACGTCTGAGCATGGAAATCTTAGATTGTAATACTGATGCGGGGTATTGGAGGAAGGTTGATGAAGGAGAAAACTGTTTCATGGTGTACAATTTTTTGATAAAACTAGCAGGTGAATAAATGAAAGGCCAGTATATCATCACACTATCATAGGATAGTGTATAGTGTGCATGTTGTCTGTTCCAGGGTCTCTTCAACATACCAGAGCTAACCAGCTTTGAAGGGTTCCACATATTAAAAGAGCAAGCCATAGCTGCCACAGACCGTCTCATAGAGGAGGCTACGTCCAGCCCCAGTCGGCCCATGGTGGACATATTCGATGAACTGTCCGATACCCTGTGCAAAGTGGCTGATTTAGCTGAGTTTGTGAGGATTGCACACCCACTAACACACTTTGCCAGCGCAGCTGAGGATGCCTGTATCACTGTCAGTGGAGTGGTGGAGAAGTAAGTGGCCTTTCAGTTACAGGATTGACATTATTTTTACTGGCTATGACAGTATTAGGCACAATATGCATTGCTGTAAGAGGTTTTTGTTTGCCTACTGCTGGATATAATTACGGAAGAGCGAGATCTCCTACCACAGGTATCTACATACTTAAAGAAGATCTCAAACCCATATATGTATATGTAGATTAAGTTACTGAAATAAACATTTGATTTGATTTGATATAGGCCACAATAGGTACCCTGATGAATGATCTTTGAGATTTACCCACATCCCGCAAACTTAACTGTTAATAAGTATATTTCTTTCAAAATTTGATAACTTCAACATGATTTCATCATCAATGCTAGTGCACCCAGTAACTTATGGCAATTGAAAATCTATTTGAAACAACCTCTTAAAGCACACAAATGGATTACAATCCGATTAGCCATTTCAAAGATAAATGGTAACACATAAACAAATACACAAACAGGTTTATGTGAACCATTACCGCGAACACATACACAGGCCCCATTCGTCGCATGTAAAAAAATTATGAAATGGTATTACAGATTGAATACCCATAAAGGCCTTTACGAAGCCCTCCGCGACTCAGTTAAACGCGGGACCTCCGGCGACCAGCACTTGGCAGAACTCTTCCTCTTCGATTTCGAGCAGAGCGGCATCCATCTAGAAGAGGGCCCTAGGAAGAAGGTTGTGGCCTTAAATGACGTCATATTGCAGACTGGACAACGGTTTATGGCGGGCGCCGCTAAGGCGAGGCGAGTGAAACGGAACGCAGTACCGCAGAACGTCAGGCAGTTGTAAGTCTTTGTTGATCAAACGATCAAACTCCAGGTTAAATTGAGATTTTTCCAATATATGTTTGTTGGCAAATTTACAATAATATCAACAATATTTCAAACTAGCTGTGCCACGGTCGCCATCGGCCCTCTAACACACCGCGTTGCATCGCTCTCCCGCGCGATCTTTTGCCCTCTCTTTTTCACCCTTAGGAGCAGACTCGTGTCTTAGCGTGATGTTAAATAGCCTATAACCTTCCTCGAGAATTGGGCTATCAAATGCAAAATATTTTTTTCAAATCCGACTGGTAGTTACAGAGATTAGCGCGTTAAAACAAAAAAAAAAACAAAAAACAAACAAACTCTTCAGCCTATATAGATTACTAGCCTCTGCCCACGGCTTTGCCCGCGTGGTATCATATGTAGCCTATGTACTAGTAGAGTTATTCTGATGTATAAGCTGATGTATAATATATATTACAGTAAAGTTTCATCAAAATACGTTCAGCAGTTTTTGCATGAAAGAGTCACAAACATCTATCCTCACAAACTTTCGCGTTTATAATATTAGTAGGATTAGTATCTATAATAGATTACATGAAGGTTGGATCAACCATTCGAAAGTTATTGTCGGACGCTATTGTTGTATATACATACATATTGAGTCCAACTTGACTCGGAGATTTAAAATACCACATTCATTCAGTACCTAATCATAATAATTTTGTTCAGCTTCAGCGCTGACGGCGATGACATTATAGTGAGCGGAGTGTACGCGGAGTGTTCTGAGGCGGCGGCGAGGGAGGCCGCGTACCGGCTGTACCTCGCGCCCGACCCCGTGCAAGACCAGCTGCTGAACGCCACCCTCGAAGCACGCCACGACATGGCCTCCGTCACCGGCTTCAACTGCTATGCGGACAGGTATAAAGTGCCCCCCAGACGATCAGACTGGGGTACAGTTAGATGAGATCGTGAACTTGACTATTCATAATGTAAAAACGGGAATTTTCACGTACTGCACTATCGGTGAAGGCACCGACAAAGTTTCGACTCATTCCGAGAGTCTTCAGAGTCGTGCACGACGCGACGCGGAGGGAGAAAGTCGCGAGCACTCACCCGAACTAACGACTAAAAAATATATTAAGAAAGCTTGTTTGAATTTTTTTCACCAAAACAAAAACAAGTTTAAACGACGTATCTGTGATTTGCAGAGCAATAAAAGCTAGTACCATGGAGACGGCTGCGAATGTGCGTCAGTTCCTGGATATACTATCCGACAATCTGTATGACCGCGCCAACATGGACTTCGACGCTATGCTCAAGATGAAGAAACTCGAGACACCGTACCAGAGCACGCTCAGCTGTTGGGACACGCCTTACTTTACGCACAAGGTTAACTTTTTTTATGTTTTATTTTACTTAACAGACAAAAAACTTATGGCCCACGTCACTCACGCGTTCCCTCCCTGAGATATCGAGATGAAAGATGGCCTTGTGTGGAGAAATACTTTATTTTTTAAATGCTAAAATTGCCCACCTGTTGGTAAGCTATGAGGTATCAGGTTGCGCGTTTCAATTTCCCACGCTTATTATGTACTAGCCTCTGCCCACGGCTTCGCCCGCGTGGTATAAAAAGTAACCTATGTGTTAATCTGATGTATAAGCTATATTACTGTAAAGTTTCATCAAAATCCGTTCAGTAGTTTTTCCTTGAAAGAGTAACAAACATCCATCCTCACAAATTTTCGCGTTTATAATATTAGTAGGATTCTGTGCCTATGAGATATGGGGACGAAAGAGGTATAGACATAACAGGAAATTTCGGGTGTCTTATGAGAAGGCTTTGATTCCACATAAGACCAAAATACAAATAATTTATTTTTCAAAACACTATAAATAAACTGTTTCTAATTTTTCTTTAAATCTCGCACTAGGACTTGCTGGTATCGCGGGAATCTGAACAATGTATCTAGTAGTATATAGATTTATGGAAAAAACAAGCCAGATCTAATAAAACAAAATATTTAGTAAATAAAAAAAAACTAAATGCTAAGCATTATTCACACAACTTCCAAAACCAAAGTTCATAAAACAACACACTCTTTATTGCAAAACCGACGTTTCAAAGTGATATTCGTAGATGGATGAAATATTGGTAAAAACGGTTGTTATTCATTATACTTGTTTTACAGGCTAAGACGCAAATGTTGAATGTACACAACTCTGACTTCAGTCCTTACTTCTCGCTTGGAGGTTGCATGGAAGGACTCAATATGCTATGTCAAGAATTGTATGGCATCTCTTTGAAGTCTGAAGAGATGTTGCCGGGTGAGTTTTTTTTTCAATAAAACCTTTAAAAGCTGTAGAACTTAGGTCAAATGAAAGATACATAAATTGCTGGATCCTACGTTGGGGCAGTGCACCATGAAATACAATCACTGTTATTTTATGAGCGTTTTATTTAGCTTCTAAAATTATTGACGTTACTTATTATTAGGCACAATGTTGTTCATACTCAAGTGAAGACAAAGAGAAGAGAAGAGAATGGATGGCGGAAGGCATTTTACAGTCTTCAGAGATCCTGCAGTGATGGGACACTTTGCTAGTGCTGTGCTCGTGCCAGACCAACATAAATGAACAGCCAACAGACATAGCCAAGGGTGTATAGACAAAGACAGAGCATTTGAGTGCTGGTACCTGAGAGACAGAGGATTCGTAGCCATTTTTGGATTGTATAATAGTCACAAGTCACTCTTTTGACCCCAGCCCGCTTAGCATGAGCACCCAAGACAACGTTTTGTCTACGAAAGAGAAGACAAAAAATATTTCTGTCGCCTATTCTGTCAAACAAAAGAGAGGGAGAAAATATTTTTTGTCTTCTCGATGATGGCTTTATCATGTGGCATCGTCGCCGGCAGTAATATTTAAATACGATAACCGCTATGTATGTGTGTAACAGGTGAGTCGTGGTCGGGTGACGTGTACAAGCTGGCAGTTGTCCACGAGAGCGAAGGTCTGCTGGGGCACATGTACTGCGACCTGTACGAGCGCGCCGGCAAGCCGCACCAGGATTGCCACTTCACCATCCGCGGCGGGAGGCTGCTGCCGGACGGCACCTACCAGGTCATCTTGTTTTTAGACGTCGGAAGGAAAACCGGCATATTTAGTCAGTTCTTTTATTGAGAAACTAGACGTCATCCGCTTAAAATATTATTGTTTGTGGTTTCCAGAACCCGATAGTAGTGGTGATGCTGTCGCTGAGCGGCGGGCACCGGTCGGGGCCGGCGCTGCTGGGCGCGGGCGCCGTGGACAACCTGTTCCACGAGGTGGGGCACGCGCTACACTCCATGCTGGGCCGCGCTCGGCACCAGCACGTGTCGGGCACGCGCTGCGCCACCGACCTGGCCGAGGTGCCCTCCGTGCTCATGGAGTACTTCGCCTCCAGCCCGCAGGTACCAGCACGCAAACTCTTCCAGCCCGTAGGTACTAGCATGCAACCCGTTCCAGCCTGCACTCAACCTGTTCGTTAGGAGCCAATCGAGGTACTAGCATTCATCAACTACCTTCGCAAATCAAGTGCGCTCGCTCCCTCCAACCTATTCTAGGCTTTTTCCAAACTACACAAAGATAAGCTGGATAATAAACTTATAAAAATCGTACTGACTGACTGATCTATCAACAAAAAGCTTGAAATTTTGAACAGAGGTTTATTTTATTACTTTATTATGTGCTAAGGATTTTTGGAAATTTACATTTTATAAGGGGGAAATGGGGGTAGGAACTTTGTATGAAAGTATTTGTTCTTTAAAGTTAGAAATATGATAATTTAAATTACAGCTACGGAGCATAAATAAATAATGATGTATTTCAGGGTTTTCGGATTTTCACATTTAAAGGGGGGAAATGGGAGTGAAAGCTTGTGTATAATTAAAAAAAAAACACGTTTCTACGCGTGCCATCCGCTGGCAACAGCTATTCATGCAATAAGTTCGTCTATGTAAAATAATTAAGTCCAATTAAACACCAAAATTAACACTGTATTAATAAATCACTCAATAAAAATGTCAACAGAACAAATAACACAACGGAACTACAAAATTAAAATAAAAACAGTAAAACACGGTATCACTTAGTACAACACTAGCGCAACTGTCACTTCACTAGTCAGTGGGTATCGCTCTCGAATCACTTCCAATAATTCACTTTACAATCTTGAAAAGAAACTGACTTTATCGGCCGCTTGCCGCGCTTATATATCTCGTAAGACGTCTCTTCCAGAACAATCTAGTAGGAGGCGTGGCCATCACACTGTCTCACTTCGCTCCGCCCCGTCTCGTACAGTCTCGAACGTTCTGGAAACTACCGTCCTTTTCTAGCGCGGTTTGTGCCAGTCGATACTAGATGGCGGTAATAAGTAGTGCGTCCATCTGATAAGAGATGGCGCTAGCGTATCGTAGTTAGCTAGGCCGCGCTCGTCACAGTACTTTTTAATTGTAGAAAAAAAAACATTTGTATGTGATACAAATGTATACAAACAACTTTCAAATCGCCTGCGCTTGCTAAATCTTCTTTGTGCCACTTGGACTTATTTATGGCATAACCAATTATGTGATATTTTTCGACTTCAACGTACCCAAAACGTTTTGTCGACGGAAGGAAGACAAGAATCATTACTGTCTCTTTTGTATGACGAAAAAAGAAACAAAGGTGGTTGTTTTGGTCCTCATCCCTAGACAAACGGTTATCTTGATTATTATATTATTACTAGAGTAATAGAACTTGCTCTAAAGAACAGGCAGTAGATAAAACCGACGTTTCAAAGTGATCCTTGTGATTTTAATGAATGAATGAATTTTGACTTTGACTAGCGTATCGTTTTGAGGGTACTCAGGGTACGGTTCTGTTCGCAGGTGGTGCGTCGCTTCGCGCGGCATTTCCAGACCCGCGAGCCGATGCCTGAGGACATGCTCCACAGACTCTGCGCTTCCAAGTACCTCTTCGGAGCCAGCGAGATGCAACTACAGGTGGGTAATAAAAAAAGTACTGCTGGAATTATTCGTCTATCTTCGGAAAAAGGTCTCTGGACCTCACGCTTAGTTTTCCTTGCTAACGCCAAATTTGACAAAGTAAAACTTGGCAGCAGTCACGTGACATTTCCACAGCTAGTTTCATTTCCATACAATTCCGCAGACGACTGATGTGTTGACAGAACAATGTGGTTTAATATGCGACCTCTCGGGGTTAACTGCTCGATGGTCGCGGTGGAATAGGCAGTAGATAAAATGGACGTTTCAAAGTGATCCTTATGATTTTAATGAATAAATACATTTTTACTTTGACTTCAGGTGTTCTACTCTGCGCTGGATCAGCAGTACCACGGCGCGGGCGCGTCTCACGGCGGCCGGACCACTCAGATACTACAGCAAGTACAGAAACAGTACTATGGATTGCCATACATACAAAATACGGTACGATATTACGGTAGTTGAAAAAGTTTGCCCCAGTCCGCCTCATCGTCACTTACAATTGAAATTGAAATTGCTTTTTTTTTAGAATATTACGACTGTACCACGTTCTTTACTATTCTGCTGCTGACGTTTCGTTGACCGTTTTGAGGCCGTAGTTCTAGATATTAGTGCGTTCAAGCACAAAAAAAACGAACTCTTCAGCTTCATTATTAGTATAGATAAAGATGAAAAAACGTTTGAAACAGTTCCCTTACAAAATACGGAAGAAAATCATAAATCTTGTCAAAGTAAAGTGCATAGATTGTGCACAAAACCAAAAGGCCGAATTATAATTGAAATTCTTCTTCATAAAGTTCTTCCGAGTTTTCCCCGTTGTCCCCCACTGATGAATGAATGAAAGTATTATTTATTTATTTATATTGTTTATTAAAGTACAAGGGTCTTATCGTTCAGAAGCGATATCTTGCAGACAACCTTTGTATGGAGAGGATAATAGGAGACTGATCTTTAGCATGAATTTAGAACAGGTAGTGTTGTTCGCAGGCGTGGCAGCACCGCTTCAGCCACCTGATAGGTTACGGCGCGAAGTACTATTCGTACTTGATATCGCGCGGCATCGCGTGGAGCGTGTGGAAGCAGCACTTCGAGAGCGATCCGCTGTCGCGAGCCGCCGGGGAGCGGCTGCGCGAGGGACTGCTCAGCCACGGCGGAGCCCGGCCCCCGCAGGTAGATATACCCCTGTAGCAGTAGAGAGAGAGCCGCTGTCGCGAGCCGCCGGGGAGCGGCTGCGCGAGGGACTGCTCAGCCACGGCGGAGCCCGGCCCCCGCAGGTAGATATACCCCTGTAGCAGTAGAGAGAGAGCCGCTGTCGCGAGCCGCCGGGGAGCGGCTGCGCGAGGGACTGCTCAGCCACGGCGGAGCCCGGCCCCCGCAGGTAGATATACCCCTGTAGCAGTAGAGAGAGAGCCGCCGGGGAGCGGCTGCGCGAGGGACTGCTCAGCCACGGCGGAGCCCGGCCCCCGCAGGTAGATATACCCCTGTAGCAGTAGAGAGAGAGAGCCGCTGTCGCGAGCCGCCGGGGAGCGGCTGCGCGAGGGACTGCTCAGCCACGGCGGAGCCCGGCCCCCGCAGGTAGATATACCCCTGTAGCAGTAGAGAGAGAGCCGCTGTCGCGAGCCGCCGGGGAGCGGCTGCGCGAGGGACTGCTCAGCCACGGCGGAGCCCGGCCCCCGCAGGTAGATATACCCCTGTAGCAGTAGAGAGAGAGCCGCTGTCGCGAGCCGCCGGGGAGCGGCTGCGCGAGGGACTGCTCAGCCACGGCGGAGCCCGGCCCCCGCAGGTAGATATACCCCTGTAGCAGTAGAGAGAGAGCCGCCGGGGAGCGGCTGCGCGAGGGACTGCTCAGCCACGGCGGAGCCCGGCCCCCGCAGGTAGATATACCCCTGTAGCAGTAGAGAGAGAGCCGCTGTCGCGAGCCGCCGGGGAGCGGCTGCGCGAGGGACTGCTCAGCCACGGCGGAGCCCGGCCCCCGCAGGTAGATATACCCCTGTAGCAGTAGAGAGAGAGCCGCTGTCGCGAGCCGCTGGGGAGCGGCTGCGCGAGGGACTGCTCAGCCACGGCGGAGCCCGGCCCCCGCAGGTAGATATACCCCTGTAGTAGTAACGAGGCGCGGAGGGCGAGCCGGCTATGACGCAAGAGTTGCGGGCAGGTATATCGTATTAGTCAGTTGAGTTTTTTAAATTATTATTACATCAAATTGTAACAAAGAACTGTGTGATAAAATAACATGTGTGTATAGTATAGTTCTGATCAAAGGAAATATTTTATATTCTCTTCTAACCTTTCAGCAACTGCTGCGCTCGTACCTGGGCACGGAGGTGACTCCGCACTCGCTGGCGACCGCGCTGGCTGATGAGCTGCACTACCACAAGGACCATCTCGACACTGTCTTCAAGATCATCGACAAATGAACACCGCTTATGATGACGAGCAGTGGGGAGCGATAATTGTCTAAAGCTCGTTACAAAGCCAGGGTATCTAGATAAATGCCTCACGCTTAGCTAATGAAAATCTCGAGGAAAACTTGGCAGCAGTCACGTGGCATTTCCGCAGCTGATGTCATTTGCGTACAATTTAATCATTGCGCAGCGTTAACGCCGACAGAAAGTGGTATTTGTCTAGGCACTTTGTCTACACTGAAGTAAAAAAATCTTAAGCAGACTCAGTCATGCCCTAGGGCAAGTTCCAATGACAGTACTACTCCTAGTTTCTTTGTGAAAAACTATCAAAAGTTAGGTTTTTTAAAAAAAGTTTATGTAAAAATCCCACCCCGAAGTTGGACCACATTATCAGCGTGAGTAATCGCGACGCTCTCCAACCGCGTCGCGTTTTGCGCAGTTCGTAGTCTCTGTTTCTTGGGTGTATTTATTGACAAGCGATGCCGCATTCAGGAAACAAAACCGACGTGCCACATAAAAAAAATAAAAAAAAATAATGCTGGTTATTTTTTCACACAACGTCATCTAGCCTCAAACTAAGCATGTATTATGGGAACTACATGGCTGATATTATACTTATATACCTTTTTTTGTAAATACATACATATACATAGAAAATACCCAGGCCGGAGACAAATATTTGTAGATCATACAAACATTTGTCCCGCGACGGGAATCGAACCCGCAACCTTCTGCGTCTCAGGCGGGCCTTCGCCCACTGCCCATCAGAGGTCGTTAAAAATTAAATCAAGAAAGCATTTCTCTGCGCTATAAAAGCTTCATAGGACATTTTGTTTGCGTATACGCACGTTCTTTGTGCATACAAAATACAACCGACACGAGGTTATTTGGTTTTTAAGGAAAAATTATAAGAATTTATATTAATAATATAACATTATTAAACCGCCAGGGAGATCGAGTATATTAAAAGCAAATAAGAGGCAGTAGATAAAAACTGACGTTTCAAAGTGATCCTTGTGATTTTAAAGAATTTTGACTTCGACTTGCCAATATTGAATATTTGGGATGAAATTCTTACAACCGAGGTTTGGCTTAAATTTAAGTATGACTTTGTGCATGCAGCGGGAAATGTTGTAAATAATATAATAGAATATAATATTGTGATAACTTGTTATTGGGCCGAAAAATGTCTGATATAAATTAGATATTAACACCTGTCTATATCTATGTTTCCACAAATAAAGTCATCGTATTGTATGCTACATATATATATATGGTATATATATATATATCTATATCTATGGTTAGAATTCTAATAGTTATACTATATCCCGTTTTTATTGAATATTATATATACACAAATATAGTTTCAAAATGTAATCTATTACAGAATGTTATTCCAGAGCAAAACTTAGAAAATCAAGCATAGATTTTGGTTGTTTTTAATAAAAAAAAAAAAAATTGTAAACTGGGCAGCGGTTTCTATGTGTGGGGTCAAATTTATTATATTATTTATATATCTCATGCTCGTTTTAAGTCTCTACAGCTTCTAGCAGCACCAAGTTAAATGTTTCGAGGCATTGGTGATATGAGGAGTTTTGGTCTTTCTACTTTCGTTTAAACGTATTTTATGTAAATATTGTTATCTTGGTCTTACTCATAAACGCTAATTAAATTGAATCATTGTTTGTTATTTGTCCTAACTGATTATTAAGCCCGTTAGTGTGTATTTAAACAATAACAAGACTTGCATTTCAATTGGTTACGTGGTGAATAAATGAAGTTAATTGGACTTCTAGGAATTAACGGTTTTACAATTCATAAAATCCTACTAATATTATAAACGCGAAAGTTTGTTACTCTTTCACGCAAAAACGACCTACTGAATGGATTTTGATGAAATTTTACAGTAATATAGCTTATACCTACATCAGAATAATACAAAGGCTACTATTTATCGGAGTACCTACCACGCGGGCGAAGCCGTAGGCAGAAGCTAGTAATATATATAGGATTATAAAGTAACTTCTGCAGTTTTTATAAATTTTCGTCACATGTCGAAGGCGAGTGATGAGATTTAGATGCATCTCCTGCGTGTTTTCAATGAAACTGCATTGAAATTGAATGAAAGAGCACTAAAAATAAAGAAAAAAGTAGGACTACCTACAAAATAAAATTAAATACAATCAAAAAAAAATAATGTAAAAAAATGCCAAGTCTCGCAACGCAGTTCTTCTACCGCAAAAAGTTGTGAGATCTAATGTAAAACCATGTCGATTAATTTATTCAGTACTTACCTATCTATGGGAGCATCTATCCAACAAGTTTTTAAGAAATTGTTATCGAATTAGTTACTCGTAATTAACTTGCAACATTATATAGTGACCGTAATAATATTAGACATCTTTAACTAATAATAATACTGTATAATGTACATTGAAGATATTGTATCCGTAAGTGATTGAAGCCCGCCTAAATTAAGCAACGGAACTCGGCTAAGGGTAGACAGATTGCAACAAAATGTCATTGAAGCGGAAATTTTAATAGGATGTTGTGCTGGGGAACAAGTTTTTATTCCCCGGATACCACTTATACCCAATTATTTCCCATTCCGCTTTAAACGCGTGCAATTTCCAGTGAGTCAATGCTTTGCAATGACGATCAACAAGACGCAGACGTTGTGCATCGCAGCCACGGACAGCTCTATGTGGCTCCGTCGAGGGTGAGTAACGCTGCTAAAGAATGAAAGAAAGAAAAACATTTAGCACGACATAAAAAACAACAAAATTTAGAAGTTAGGATGGTGGAATAAGTTATAATAAAAATAGTAATAGATATCAATTTCGCACCAAAAACGTATCAACATAATGCTAGGGTGGCTCCCTACTTAGCTAATATGTTCATATATTCTTCCATTGTACTTTTACCACTCATGGTAAAAGTTGTTCGTAATTCCTTTCCTGATATCAGGGTTTTCAGGAGTTTCAGGGTTTTAGGGTTTTCTGAAAATCAGCGTAATTGCGAAAACAACAGCTGTTCCTTACTAAGAGTTAATTGACGCGCGGCGAAAGTATGGAACAACTGTTTTTTTCCGTTGACCCCCTTTCGGCTTAGCATACCCTTTCCTGATAACTCTTTATTGACATTTTGTTGCAATATTACTCAATATTATTTATGGTTTTTATTCATCGGCATCGACAAAAAAAAACATAAAAATATTGGAGTAGGTAGGTATTTTGGAATTTACCCGCTAAATACGAGCTAGAGACTATGGATTCAACTGAGAGGTAAAGAGGCGAGGCTCAAGAGGGCAAAACTTGCCTTGCTAAGATAAAACTCTAAAACCTGGAACATCGCCGCAATCAGTCTGTTTTTGTCTAAACTCGGTCTCATTACGAAATGTGGTCTAAACTCGAATTTAAGCCAGGACTGTGAACCCATTCGCAGTACTGCGCCGTCGGCTCTTACCAGGAACCGACCTGATGAAGAGGGCTTCACTGAAGTGGTGCGTAAGAGAAAGAAGCCCTCTAACCATCTATTGCGCGCGGCTTTACCCGCGACGCTGCTGTTAGTGTCCCTACTACACTATGCCACGAAGGTCGAACAGATAGTGGATTATATGAAGGTGAAAACCAACTTCCAAATAAGATTCGAACAGTTGGGAGTCACGCCATTTTGTGTGCATTGTCCCGACTTCACATCTTTCGACCTTCATGAGTGACGAATTTTGTTGTTTCGAAAATGTGTTGAAAAAATGTGTCGTCGTTTTCGCGGGCCACTACGACCCAACGCAAATGCGTAACTCGTCGCAGACTACGTATTATTAAGTAGTGATAGTATTATAATAACTATGTATTTTAGTCTCGAAGGTATTTATGTTATGCGCCTATTGCCACCATTTTAAGTGTTGTTCATGTTGTTGCCTGAAATAAATGTTTATTATTATAAGTATCGTGTTCACGTACAAAACACAGGTGCAAGAAAAATGTATTCGCTCAATGTTTGCCTTAAAATGGACCGAAACATGTATACCAATATTTATAAAACACAAACTACTTACACTACCTTCCTTATATCTATTTGAATTGTTAAAGTTTGTTAGGAACAATATAAATCTATTTGAGAAAGACGAAAAGGCCATAATAAAAAGGAAAATAGTGCAAAAGTGCCCAGATATAGATTAAAAATGTGTGACAAAAACTGTTATTCAATGGCAATTAAAGTTTATAATAAATTACCAAATGAATTTAGAGCACTAAAAGAAAATGAATTCAACCATAAAATATATAGATGGCTCTGTGACAGATGTTTTTATAACATAGATGTATATTTTAAATTTAAATTCGTATTTTAATTGTTATATTTTTTTTACTGACTTTTTTTATTGTAATGCATGAAATTGAATATATAAATTTAATTTAATATGAATTTCTTCTGCACGACAAATTTAGTCGAGTACAGTGATACCTAATAACGTAGCATAAGAACCAATGTAACTGTATTCAAGCAATTAAAGTTTTCATTCATTCATTCACTCAATATCAAACGAATGAAATTGTTTATGTGTATTCACGTCGAACTAGCGGGACTACTCAAATAGAAACCAACTTCATGGGAAATTAACCAATTTATTCACATACAAACTATATTATTAAAACTATATACAATTCGAAGAGCAACATACACTTTTTGGGGATTAGGAAAGTTTTACACCGTAAGCTAAGTCAATTCACATTCGGCGCGGAAGCGGAGGTAAAGGGAGCGACATGAATTTTGTGAGCGTACATTGCATATTGAACTTTATCTCTATTAAGTTACATAGCTACAAATGTGTAATTTGTATATAACATGATTTCGCTCAAAAATTCATGTCGTCGCTTCCATTCGCTTCCGCGGCAATTTGAATGACACCAACTATTTTAGAAACATAGTTTTAGTTTTATAACATAGGTCTTGAGCAAATGTATATATTACGATATTGTATATTGTCTTAAAACTTTAGGGCACTTTATCAGAAAACATGATCACAATTTGCAAAATTTACCTAGGCGTGGACTATATCGGCGGCTTAATTACCGTTATGGGATTGCTGTATTAAGGCAAACAGTTATACAAATAGATCATTTTGTTTTAAGGCATTCAGTTAGTTATACAGTTAGAGCATTGCTGTATCAAGGCAATCGGTTAGTTATACAGTTAGAGCATTGCTGTATCAAGGCAATCGGTTAGTTATACAGTTAGAACATTGCTGTATCAAGGCAATCAGTTAGTAACACAATGCACTACTATTTTAAAAAAGCTTAGATCAAAATCATAAGTAACCTTAGCAAGCTTTTTATCGAATAACGATTTTTTACATCTGTAAGCCACCAAGTCTTTGCCTAACACTTTTTTTTGTATAGACGGGCTTTATAAGTACTATCTGCTTCAAGGTATCTTTAAACAGATATTGGCAGTTTCATGCTATTTTCTAACTGTATACTACAATCTGTCAAAAAGAGGAATAACACCTTCTGTATCTAAAAAAATAACCCCCTTTTATAAGCTATTAAATTTTATTATTTCTTAAAATTAGCCCTGACACTATATAACTATAATAGAGGTAAGAGATGATGATACTTCAAAAATGATGTTCATAATACGTTAGGTTAACGGTTAAGTAAAAAGACAATAAGGCTGTTGATAAGAAGAAATCCTGTATTGTTGCGACTTCTACAAACAGTTTGGTCTCGTAAATTATAAATTATCATGACGTCTCAAGTACATACTTCTCGCTTATATAATGACGCAGCTAGTTATAACATAGCTCAGAAGTACAGAATCAATATATTATGGGGCTTAATACTCGTACGCATGAGAATAAAGTCCCATTTTATATCTTTAATCGACGATAGAATCGCTACGGTGCCTTGTCTAAAGTTATCATACGTGTCGTAACGACGCGACGCTGCTACATGGCGTAACATGACGAAGTTGTACACTCACGTAACGTAAATGTATACTCACGTGACGTAACGCGACGCAGTTGTGCATTCGCGTGACGTTACGTGACGTAATTGTACACTCACGTGGCGCAGTGGTACAGTCACATGACGTTAGGCGACGTAAATGTACACTCCACGACGTTACGCGACGCACTTATAAGTAACGTGACGTAATTATGCATTCCCGTGACGTAACGCGACGCAGTTGTAAGGTCACGTGAGGTTACGCGACGTAGTTATACTGGTTGGGGTTGTCCTTATCGCGCTCCATGTAGTCGCGGTCGATCAGCGACTCGATGCGCTTTTTTAGGTCGGCGGGCTGTGGGGCAAACATTAACGGATTAAAAATGCTCTAGAAGACTTGTCATTTTACTTCGACTCATAACTTTAAAACTATCTATAATACTATCAAAGAAGTTTACATAGTTAAACATTAATCATGTATTAAAACTGGTTAACCCTGACAGGGAATTTGAGCTAGTTAGGTTATCTTGACTGAGATCTTAGCTATTTGGATAACCTTGACTGAGATTTAGCTAGTTGATTTACCTTGACTGGGACACTGGGCTGGTTGACTTACCTTGACTGAGAGCTTAGCTAGTTGGTTTACCTTGACTGGGACATTGGGCTAATTGACTTACCTTGACTGAAAGCTTAGCTAGTTGGTTTACCTTGACTGGGAACTTGAGCTGGTTGGGTTACCTTGACTGAGCGCTTAGCTAGTTGGTTTACCTTGACTGGGAACTTGAGCTGGTTGGGTTAACTTGACTGAGAGCTTAGCTAGTTGGTTTACCTTGACTGGGAACTTGAGCTGGTTGGGTTACCTTGACTGAGCGCTTAGCTAGTTGGTTTACCTTGACTGGGAACTTGAGCTGGTTGGGTTAACTTGACTGAGAGCTTAGCTAGTTGGTTTACCTTGACTGGGAACTTGAGCTGGTTGGGTTACCTTGACTGAGCGCTTAGCTAGTTGGTTTACCTTGACTGGGAACTTGAGCTGGTTGGATTAACTTGACTGAGAGCTTAGCTAGTTGGTTTACCTTGACTGGGAACTTGAGCTGGTTGGGTTAACTTGACTGAGAGCTTAGCTAGTTGGTTTACCTTGACTGGGACGTTGAGCTAGTTGATTTACCTTGACTGAGAGCTTAGCTAGTTGGTTTACCTTGACTGGGAACTTGAGCTGGTCGGGTTACCTTGACTGAGAGCTTAGCTAGTTGGTTTACCTTGACTGGGACGTTGAGCTAGTTGACTTACCTTGACTGAGAGCTTAGTTAGTTGGTTAACCTTGACTGGGAACTTGAGCTGGTTGGGTTACCTTGACTGAGAGCTTAGCTAGTTGGTTTACCTTGACTGGGACGTTGAGCTAGTTGACTTACCTTGACTGAGAGCTCAGCTAGTTGGTTTACCTTGACTGGGAACTTGAGCTGGTTGGGTTACCTTGACTGAGAGCTCAGCTAGTTGGTTTACCTTGACTGGGAACTTGAGCTGGTTGTATAACTCTGAGATGAGCAGGTTGTGCGACAGCTGCTTGCGCATCTTCATGACGCGCACGATGGCTGCGTCGATCTGGTACTGTCGGTCTTGGAACACGCGCTCTTCGGTCGCCTTCTGCTCTTCGCTCTGAAAAGACAAAGTAATTTTCATCTGACTTCAAAAAAAGGACGAGGTTCTCAATTCGTCTGTATATTTTTTCGTGTATTTTACGCGATATTTCGCCAATTGTGAACCTATTTTATTTATTTTTTTAATTTTTAATGGGTAGGATGAGGTTCTTTCAAGGGTTGTCCCATATATATTGAATAAAAAAAACCCACCATTGGGGTGAAAAAACAAGGGAAGAAATTTCATATTGTACTTTTTATCAACTTCGCCTTATTTGAAGTCGGTTTGTATTTTTGAAATGTCCGGACGTGCAGCAAGATGTTTTTTAGCTTTGTTAACATTGTTTAACTCTGTCGAATTAAAATCCAAGACATCTGAATCAGGGTAACAGACTCAAATGTAACTAGGCGAGAATTATACGGCACAATTCCTATCTCACATTCATCCTCTTATTGCCCACATTACGTGGGAACGGTAAATGCACTTCTAACTTACCTGTCGTCTTCACACAATCCATCTTTCTTTTCTTTACTCTTACATCTTTCCACATTTCACATTATTCTCGTAATATGACATTCGTACCTTATTCATATATCTTCCTCCTACTCCTCAACTTATCCGTCACTTTCAGACGTTCTTTGATATACTCATTCCTAATTCACAATGTCTATCGCCTATTTGTTGTGGACATTATGTCAACATTATGTCGCGCGCGAGGAATCGGCGAAAATTCACTTTCAAATTTTAAATTCACGTAGTTTTTAAGTTGACGTTTCTATATGATCCTTGTGATTTCAATGAATAAAAACCTATTGGGTCTCATTACGAAAGGTGGTTTAAATCGGTGATTTATCTTTTAGACTTTTGATTCCTGATTTTCAAGACAAAATGTCGTACAAAGAAAACAAGGTTTAAAGTTTAATGCTATAATATAATAGCCGACAGTCTATTTGATATTCCAAAAAGAGGTTTGACCACAAATAACTACTAAAAGATAAACCAGGCGGTCACCTAGTTTATTTCTATCATAACTCAACCTCTTTTTTAGAATCTACTTTTTACGGTAGCCAATCAAAATTATGTTTCTTTTTTACGCGGCCGCGGAAATGGGGAGCAGACGGGTCCAAATGCTCCCCCCCTAAAATCACGTACATAGGTACCCGTCTACCAAGCCAGGGCTGGAGATTGAAGGAGTGAAGAAATTTGCCCCTCCCCCCCGTCACGGAGCACTTCCGCGGTCCCTGCAAATGGCCATTCCATGGTTTTATTTTATATTTAAGTTTTAGACCTTAGTTACTTTGCAATAATACTCTTTTTTCGATAAGGTTTATTTAAACCTTGGTTTAGTGGATCTGACAGAACTCGAGTTTAGACCACGTTTTGTAATGAGACCATAAGAGTTTCGAGTTTAGCGTTTGCGGTCGGCAGAAGCGCGGCATCGATGCATGCTGAAGCTGGTCGGCGTTGCATACCGTCTCCTTCATCTGTATCTGGTTGATCTTGATGCGGAACAGTTTGTTGGTGAAGTCCGCGTTGAAGGCGAAGTGGTCCGCGTCCGCGACCTCGCGGCCTCGCGGCGTCTTCACGAGCACGCGCGCCTTGCCGCACGCCAGCGACTGCAGCGTGCGCCGGAGCTCGCCCTCCTGACAACAACACGCGGTTACCTTCATCAACAACATTCATTACTCAACTAAATTCCTAAAAATACTTTATCTTAGTATAATAGTCTTTAATCACTATATGTTTTTATTTATTTATGTGAGTATGTCCTTATATTATATTCAAATACTAGCCTCTGCCCATGGCTTCGCCCGCGTGGTACCCGAATAAAAAGTAGCCTATATTATTCTGATGTATAAACTATATTACTGTAAAGTTTCATAAAAATCTGTTCAGTAGTTTTTGCGTGAAAGAATAATAAACATAAAAAATCATATTTTTAACATTAAATATTACTATCAATGATCTGGATTTATTTAAACATTTACGTTACATAATGACTACATATTATTATTTTTGTTTAATTCTGTGCACTACCAACACATCTTTTTCCACAATAAAACAACGGTTATCTGGAAGAGAATGCTTTTTAGCATTAAGTTCGCCTATGTACTACTATTCTATGCAATAAAGAATTTTCTATCATCTATCTATTTTTTATAATGTTATTATTTTTTTTCAATGTTTATTATCAGTATAATTTGTCTTGTAACTGATTTGTTATCAATAAGTGAACTATGTACACCGCAAGATAAAAAAATAAACAAAAACCTAATATAAGTAAAATGGGCGGTCTTATCGCACGAAGATAAGATTATCGATTACAAGTATTGAAGCGTGCTTGGAATTAAGTCTTGATATAATTTACTAGGTATTAATCGACCGAGCAGACAGTAAGAACAACAAAAGATAAGATTACAAGATTATTGATAACTAAGTACTTAATGTTCGTTTTGCTCTGTTCCGGTTTTACGGGTATGGCTGCCAGTGTAATAACAAGCACATAAGGCTTTTCACTCATTATGTCTCAGGGTCGGAAACGCGCGATACCTCTGGTGTTGCGGTAACCGCTTACTAAATGGTGGGCCGCATACTTGTTTTCCGCTTTAGCTATATAGCGAACGGTGCTCTTAAGAAAGGACCTCTAAACGGTCAACGAAACGTGAAGAGAACAATAGTAAAGTTGCTCGTAATAATGAAATTATACATCACGATAATTTCAATTCAATTTAATTTAGTTTCAATTTACTTTCCATATATTTAAAAAAATACACCCTGTATGATTTTAGTAAGTAACTGCACTGCACTGGGATACGACAATAATATTAATAATGCTGGACATTTTGCACACACCATCATCTAGCCCTAAACTAAGCGGAGCTTGTATTATGGGAACTACATGATTGATATACTACTTAATCTACTAATGTACTTTTTTTTTGTAAATACATATTATACATAGAAAACACCCAGATCCGAGACAAATCTTTGCTGATCATACAAAAATTTGTCGGCGGGCCTTAGCCCACTGCGCCAGAGTTCGTCAATAGGTGTGAGAATTTTAGTCATAGATAAGCTACACCAACTATATCGATATTATTTAGTCACTCGGTTATATATAAAATAGACACCCTGTATTATTTCAATAAGTTTAAAAATTGCTCTTTGCACTGGGGTTACGACAATATGAACATACCTCAATGTTGGTTAAAGTCTTGATTTCTTCAAAAGCTAGGTTATCTCCATCGTTGAACAGCAAAAGCACAAGAGCTTGAAATAGCGATACCTGAAGCTCTTTATTACCCTGAAAATAATAATTGGTTCGAATTAAAATAAGATAAAAAAAACAATAGCGGCGACGGACTGAATCAATGAAAATACTTTATTGTACATCATAAGAAAAATACAACAAAACTGTAAGTGCAATGGGCGGTCTTGTCCGAGCGTGGGCTGCCTCTGCAGCTGACTCGCCGGCCGCGTCACCGAGGTCGTCGGTAATACCTGTGTGAAGACGGCTCTCGGCACGCAGTGTCCGAGCGTGGGCTGCCACTGCAGCTGATCTCCAATCCTAATACCTGTGTGAAGACGGCTCTCAGCACGCAGTGTCCGAGCGTGGGCTGCCACTGCAGCTGATCTCCAATCCTAGTACCTGTGTGAAGACGGGTCTCAGCACGCAGTGTCCGAGCGTGGGCTGCCACTGCAGCTGATCTCCAATCCTAGTACCTGTGTGAAGACGGCTCTCAGCACGCAGTGTCCGAGCGTGGGCTGCCACTGCAGCTGATCTCCAATCCTAGTACCTGTGTGAAGACGGCTCTCAGCACGCAGTGTCCGAGCGTGGGCTGCCACTGCAGCTGATCTCCAATCCTAGTACCTGTGTGAAGACGGGTCTCAGCACGCAGTGTCCGAGCGTGGGCTGCCACTGCAGCTGATCTCCAATCCTAGTTCCTGTGTGAAGACGGCTCTCAGCACGCAGTGTCCGAGCGTGGGCTGCCACTGCAGCTGATCTCCAATCCTAGTACCTGTGTGAAGACGGCTCTCAGCACGCAGTGTCCGAGCGTGGGCTGCCACTGCAGCTTGCGTCCGGAGTGCTTGGCGAGGTAGAACTTGGCGAAATGCTGGTGGTGGCGCGTCAGCTCCGCCGGCAGCCTCACGTCCACGGCGGGGTAGGTCGGCCAGAAGCCCTGCGTCAGGATGTACACCGACAGGTCGAGGCCGGAGCCTTCGCCGTTGCCCGTCAGGTGCTGAAACAGATACACATACAATATATTTATTTATTCTGATCTGATGATGACGAAGACAGAAAGTAGCCAACGGTTATTCAAATTAATTTCTGTTCGTTAGTTTTAGAACGGCTGGACCCATTTGGCTGTTTTAAAATGTTTACAATAGTCCTGATTTGGTCTTTATGTAAAGAAAAAATGCCCAGAATAGGTAAAGAAACATTGTTTCTTTTTATCATATATATTGATCTTGGTTGTCGAACATAGTGGTTACTTCCTTTATCATTGTCGAATTATTTGTCACACAAAAAAACGTCTGTCGGGTCAGCTAGTAGGTAGTAGGTGTCCCTGATATGTCGGTCTTACAGTAGGTCGTTCTGTGTCCATAGAGTTAGGAATCAAACACAGGTGTCAGTCAAATAAAATAAATGCACTTCAAGAATTGTGACATCAAGTATATATATATATATTTTAATTAATTTTAGTTTGGTTTTAATTTTTTTCGGAGAGAAAATATTGTTACGTTTCTGATTTTTTTTATTTTGTTACATTTTTCTTACCATATGACGACAGAATTATTGATTACCTACTAAATAATAAATACATACTTGATGTCACAATTCTTTAAGTACATTTTTATTTGATTGACACCAGTGTTTGATTCCTAACTCTAAGGACATTGACCGACCTACTGTAAGAACGACCAATCGGGACAGCCTTCGAACAGTTGACAATTTAACGCGCGACAGATTGTGATTTAACAGTTTCATTTCGATAGATTATAATCTACCGAAAAATAATGCATTAAATTATAGGCAGTATGTTACGGTTCACAATCTTTCGACAGTATACAATCTCGCGATATAGATTGTATTTACAATTTTACGGTGACCTATATACATACAAAGTTTTTTCGATCCAATTAGAAATAGGTTAAAATTGACTAATAGATATGATGACATTTTTTGTTAGTTACAAATGAAGCTTATATACCTCGTGTGTTCATAAGTCTTGAGACACAGTAAAACTAAAATATTTTTGGAGCTAAGTTGAGTATTCATTTATTGGTTATTAAAATTAAAACTACTGACATCTAGATCTGTATTTAAAAATAAATCATTCAAAATGGCCGCCTTTGCATTCAATGCAGGCCTTCAAACGCGTGCGCCATTCATCTATGGCGGCACGAATCTTTTCAATGGGAATCCGTTTCGATTCTTTAATAAGGGCTCGCTTGAGAGAATCCAGGTTTGGGTGAGACTTTTTGCATGCCCTCAGCTCCAATTCCGTCCATAAAGAATAATCCAAAGGATTCAAGTCAGGGCTTGACGAGGGCCAATCTTCGCTCCGAATGAAGCCTGGCAAATTGGCCTCCAGCCAACGTTGGGTAGTCTTAGCTTTATGGGAGGGAGCAGAGTCCTGTTGGAAAACCCAGTATTTCCAGCGAATAGCGTATCATTTAATGGTTTAACCACCGCTTCCAATATGTCGGTTTGGTAATTTTGTGCCTTCACCTTGACGCCTTGCTGGCAAAAATGAAGCGAAGTGACCCCCTCGTAGGAAACACCCCACCAAACCATCACACTTGCTGGATGATGAGTGCGCTGGACATTGCGTACAGATGGCTGGACGTCCTTTGAACTTCTGGCGTAAACCTTATTGTTCTGCCGGTTAAACTTTTCTTCCACCGTGAAGATCTTTTCATCGGTAAACAGGATATTTTTTGGATCGTGTCTCTTCAATAGGTTCCGACATCGTTCCAGTCGCAATTTACGAAGACGCTCGTTTCAATAATGCACTTTCCTTCGACTGTAGGCCTTTAGTTTAAGATCATATTTAAGTATCCTGTTCACCGATATTCGCGAAATGTTGGTCTGCAGAGCTAATTTCTTTTGAGTCCGGCAAGGGTTGCGACGAATTCGCTCTCTGATTACTTTGATGTTGGCAGGCGTCCTTACAGACCGCGGGCGGCCACATCTTCCACGGTCTTCTAAAGAGCCGGTCTCCTTGTACCTCTTTATGGTATAATACACAAAGTTCCGACTACATCCCAAACTTTGGATTTCACTAAAAACTTGCATTGGTTTTTTTCCTGCTTGAAACAGTGAAATTACAGTCGCACGCAAATCTTTTGTTGGCGCCATTTTCACGGAGAATGAAACAAATATTCAAATGTATATTTTTTCTGATTCAAAACATTCCAAATTTAAAATTTTAAAAGTTTAAAAAAGGTTGCATGAATTACTTTTTTTTTAAATTAATTAAATAAGTTCGTCTCAAAACTTATGAACACACGAGGTATAAGCGTGTAAAATATAAAACCCAGCCTGCATGTTTGGGTGAAATATACTTGCCTGTTTATACGTTATGTTGATGTCTTTGGATAGTTCCATGTCCTTGAACATGCCTTCGAGCTTGCAAGTGAAACCGCCCCCGCATTCTTGCTTCAGTTTCGAAAGCATCGACTTCTCTGCATCGACGGAGGCCGATTTGCCTACCAGAAGCCGTTTCGCCAGATCCTGAAATTAATGTATAATTAATTGAGAGCTTGCGCTCAATTTATTGTCATCTCTGACGGTGCGGACGGCTTGTCGTTCCATTAAAATTTCTAACAAAATAGAAGAAAATAAGACACAGTTTTAATACACACCAAACTGATGGTAATCGAATGCGGAAACCGTAATGACCGGGCTCGGGATGTGTTTTAAATTGCGCTCTACTTCCATTAGTTTTGTTTCAAATTAATTGAACGGCAGCATTGTCAGACGCGTGAATCTGTTTGCAATTAAACTCGATTCTGCCCCCTAAACGCGATTATTCGTAAAAAAAGCCGCTTCCCTAGTCCAGCGTGCGCGAGGCAGTAGCAACGGCATCTAACAGATGATTGTTGCGCGAGCAGACCGTCCTCTACAGAACATCGGGGCGGCGATCACACTTACTTATGGCTATCGAGATGGCAATCAATTTAGACACTAGTTCCTTATTTGAATGGACCATCCATCCAAAAAACGGAACGTCCAATATGAAACCACTTTGTTCATTAGCATTGTCCATCTATGGCTCATCCAGCTTACAAATTAGCGTGATACGACTCATCCCATCCGATGATACCAGCCATGGAAAATTCGTGTGATCGCCCCGCTGGTGGATGCGGATGCATGATAGGCTCTATCTTATTAAATTTTGATTTTATATTTATTTTGTATTTTATTTTCTGTGTTATGATGTTAATTATGGATCTATATCTGAAATAAATGAATAATAACAATCTCCGGCGCTTCACCACACCGTGAACACATTTTGAATCCAGTGAATGTTTCAGATAAATGAAAGAACTTTGTGAAGAATATTTTTATTTTTCAGGAAAAAATAAAAACCGACTTCAAATAACGGGAAGTTGATAATAAAAAGTCCAATTTAACACTTCATCCCGTATTTTGTAAGCCTTAGTGTATTTTTTTTTATAAAATTTATATGGGACCACACTTAAAGTATACTCTACCCTACCCATTACAAAAATCATTAAAATCGGTTCACAATTGGCGAAGATATCGCGTAACATACACAAAAATACAGACAAAACGAATAAAGAAGGCCTTTTTAAAGTCTGTTGAAAAGTTAACTCTTCATTCAAAAGTTCTTTCATTTCACCGATTTTTTGGATTTAGCTGGTTTCAGCGCGGTAGCCATACCGGGTGTATCCATACATGTTTTCTAATTGTGTTTTCTTCATTCTTATACAAAAATTATGAAAAACTCAGATGGAATATTTCCTCATCGACAGTACCGCGAACTGTGAGAGGTAACAATTCTTTACTTTTATTTATACCTTTTCGAAGGAGGGCGTTAAATTCGCGACACAGTTTTTGAACTTCTGCGGATATAACCGTTCTTTCAAGTTTTTGTATTTTGTTCTTGACCAAATAAATATATTTTGATTTGATATTTATTACCTTTTTGTAGAAAGCTTCGAACACGTCTTTGCCGTGAATGAACCGGAACAGAACCATGATTTTGTCGAGCAACCGCTCCAATTCTTCCTCAGTCGCCTCCTTGTTGCCGGCGCGGAGTTTCACGTCCACGAATTTAGCTGTTAAAGAAAATGTTTAAAGGCTCAAATCAATTTTAAATAGTTTTAAGTTAAAAAAATTCCATGCTTTAAAAGTAGATTATGGAGGACACAACATTATTCTATAACATCTTATATTGCACTCATCTCTATTTCAAAAAACCTTCTATATTCCTATGTAACGTTGATACGTTAATAAAAAAAGAGCGGTCTCCGCGGCCACACCACCTGGACCATCCGAGGGGAGTACATAGCTACGACCAACCTACTTGAAAGCACTAGTAGAATCAGTGACCGGAGTATTGGGATCGTTAAATAAATTTGCTGTTACTCTCAGGTGTTGTTTCAGTCAATCAGTACCTAGGTACCTACTGGGGTACTACGGCGGGCGGGTATAACAACTGAGAGTAACAGCAAATTTATTTAACAGACGTAACACCTAGGGCCGAATTCATAGTCAAATAGGGGCTCCCCTAGGGGACTGTTTAGGCGCTTAGTAAAAATTCAAATGCTAATTTAACCTTTATGTACCCAGCTATAAGGCAAATGCTGAATGATGGATTTTGGGAGATTTTTCAACCCCCGACTATGAATTCAGGCTCTAGTGAATCAGGGCTTGACTTACATACATATTGTACATAGAAAACACCCAGATCCCGAGATAAATATTTGCAGATACAAACATTTGTTCCGCGGTGGGAATCGAATCTAAAACCTTCTGCGTCTCAGGCGGGCCTTCGCCATCTGCGCCACAGAGGTCGTCAAAAATAATTTACAAAAACTATTTAATGACATTTTATTCCAAAAACTATCGTGAACTTGACTATTCATATTGTAAAAACGGGAATTTTCACGTACTGCACTATCGGTGAAGGCACCGACTAAGTTTCGACTCATTCCGAGAGTCTTCATCAGGGTGAGTGGTTGCGACTTTCTCCTTCCGCGTCGCGCCGTGCACTACCTCTGGTCGCGCCGTGCGTAGTGCACGGCGCGACGCGGAAGGAGAAAGTCGCAACCACGTGAAAATTCCCGTTTTTACAATATGAATATTTAATGACAGTTAAGTTTTTTTTTATGCTTGCGACCCATAATTTATTACTTCTGCAAGTATCATCGTTCATCACTTTGTTTTAAATCACATGTAACTGTTCCAATAAACATTTTTTTTTTTTTTTTTTATGTGACTCACCGATGAGTTCAGCTGGTTTGTTCTGGCGCTGGTTGATGAAGTGCTCGAAGGCCTCCCGCATGGAGTACAGGAACTTGTCGTTCCTCAGGAAGCAGGTGCTGACCACGTGGTCCAGCTGCTCCTTGAACTCCAGCAGCTCGCCGACCATCGTCTTATCTCGCTCAGGCTCTATCACTATCGTCCGTCCTTTTTTCTGTAATAGGAAAAGAAATATACTTCTAAAATTTTCTAAGTTATTTTTTTTTATTTATTTTATATTATTCGGTAAAACAAACATTATTTATGACTGAATAGACAACCTTCAGATGTTTTCGCATATAAAAAACGAAATAAGCTTATTTGTCGGAGCTATGTAAGTAGAAAATTTAAGTAAAATTTAACGAAAAAAAATTACAATCAAACAAAAAAATATTAAAAATTTATAATGAATACAATAGTTTTTAGTGTAGTAATTTTTTTTTACTACAGAAATAACTACTCGCAAAAAAGCTTACGGCCATGTTTTTTTTTTTTGTGAAAAATCTCATTGGTCTGTAATTTCACAGGCACCCATACATACCTTTAAGCCGGAACACAGCATTACTGCTTGGCGACAGAAATATATATGCTGGTAGTACTTTCCGAGTACATTTCTAAAAAGCTCCTAATTCTAGCTAAAAAGCTGGCCCATACTTTAAACTCAGTATGTTGATTCGTGATTTAACAATGAGGGGTAGTCGCATACTCAAACACATTTGGCACATGTCCATATTTTGCATAGCAGTTAGCATTCCACGTGACAGGCCATCGCCACTTATGAAATAAATAATAATAATAATTAATGCAGGACATTTTCACACAGCATCATCTAGCCCCAAACTAAGCAAAGCTTGTATTATGGGAACTACATGACTGATATACTACTTATATAATTTTTTTTTGTAAATACATACATATTATACATAGAAAAAACCCAGACCCTTATAACTACTGAAAACTTATAACTATCAAATATCTTAAATTTTTTGGTTCTAGGGTGAATGAATTAATGAAAATACATACTTAATTGCACACAATATGAACATTAAAAAAATATAACAAAATCTTTACATAACTAAAATTACAACGGGTGGTATTATCGCTTGGAAGCGCGATCTCTTCCAGACAACCTTTAGGTAAATAATAATATTAAATAAATAATGCTGGCTATTTTCACAGCATCATCTAGCCCCGAAATAAGCAGGGCTTGTGTTATGGGCACTATATGACTGCAATGATAATTACATAATTTTTTATTGAAAATACATCCATATTATACATAGAAAACACCCAGACCTGAGACAAATATTTGCAGATCATACAAACATTTGTCCCGCGATGGGAATACAACTTTTTGCTCTGTTTTTTCTTTATTCTTAGATAAAACAGACAAAAAACTTACATATAGGACATGTACGTACAAAGGCGAGCTTAACCCTAAAAAGAGTTTTCTCCCAGCAAACCTTTGAGGATAGGGACAGCTGATAAATAGCGGTGGGTACGTGTACACAAACGAGGAAAAAACACATGCAGGTTTCTGGTTTTCTTACGATGTTTCTTTTAGTGGAGGCGTAGTTACCTTGATATAGCTGTTGAAGTGGCTGCAGAGCTCTGTTAGGCCATCCTTGACTCTGCTGAAGAGGCTGTACAGGGTGGAGAGGTCTGAAAGCCGCGGTCCATCCATGAGCGCCTCCAGCCCTTTGCCCAGGATGCCGGAGAGGTGTTCGCTCAGAAGCTGCTTCTCCACAGAGTGGATCAGATGCCATCTGCGAAGAAAAACCACTCATTACACCATACACGCAGAAATATCGCGTCCGTAGCGATACAAAACCTCTGACGACCTCTGTGGCGCAGTGGGCGAAGGCCTGCCTGAGACGCAGAAGGTTGCGGGTTCGATTCCCGCCGCGGGACAAATGTTTGTATGATTTACGAATATTTGTCTCGGGTCTGAGTGTTTTCTATATATAATATGTATGTATTTACAAAAAAGTATATAATTAATATATCAGTCATATAGTTCCCATAATACAAGCTCTGCTTAGTTTGGGGCTAGATGATGTTGTGTGGGAAAAATGTCCAGCACTATTTATTATTATTTATATTTTATTTAAAAGTGTGGCTGATTTCATTTCTGTGTGCAAACAGGTACACAGGTTACGAGTGTATCGCGTTCCGTCGAACGCGCGTATACGTACGTTATCTGCGCGTATAAAATACACCGTGTGAATTAGCTCTTACTTAAGACTGCATCAGTATGCGTTGATCTTAGGATCAGTCTAAGTCACTGTTCCTCAAAGTGGGCGATAACGCCCCCTTGTGAGCGCTGGAGGCCTTCAAGGCGGCGGTAGAAAACTCAAGATATTGGAGGCGCTAAAGCCATCTAGAGGGGAAAGCGTAGGTTGTTATGTTTAAAAACTTTGGGGGCGCTATGATTTTTTTATTCTCAAAGTGGGCGGTGCATAAAATAAGTTTGAGAACCTGTGGTCTAAGCGAACGCGACGTTCTACCAACAAAGCATACTGATATCTCAATTCTCAACTATGTACAAATCCGTGTGGCCTAAAGAAAAGATACCGGCCGCGGAAATACGGGGGTTTTTGCTACAAATTTTGGGCAAAGAATAAGATATCTATCTCTTCTCACTTGGTGTTCGGGTCGAGGTAGTTGTTGAGTCGGTCGGTCTCCTCGCGGAGGCGTTTCTCAACGTGCGCGAGGTACTCGGGCACGGCCAGAGACCGCATCAGGAGTTGACCCTCAGCCGCGTACAGCCGCTCCGTCGCCTCCAAGAATCTGAAACAATGCCATTCAATTAAAACCCTTTCAAACAACTAAATGGTAAACAAGCATTTGTTACTACCTGTTGGAATAAATCTATACTAATACTAGCTTCTGCCCACGGCTTCGCCCGAATGGTACCCGGATAAAAAGTAGCCTATGTGTTATTCTGATGTATAAGCTATATTACTGTAAAGTTTCGTCAAAATCCGTTCAGTAGTTTTTGCGTGAGAGAGTAACAAACATCCATACTCACAAACTTTCTCGTTTATAATAGTAGTAGGATATACAGCTGAAGAGTTTATTTGTTTGAACCTACTAATCTCTAGAACTACCAGTCGGATTTGAAAAAATATTTTATAATTTTTAACCAAATTCTTGAAGGAGGTTATAGACTATTTAACATCACGCTACGACTCTTAAGAGCCGAGCAAAAAGAAAGAAGTCAGAAAGAACGCAAACCGTCACCTATTGAAATCTACAACAACTGAGGCTAATCTGATGTATTGCTCTGAAAGATGCTGCAAAAGCTGCTATTGTGACTTAACTATGATAGTTAGATATATTCCCTCGAAGACTTTTTTGTAGGTAATAATGAGTACTTCAATCATGTAGTACATCATTTTTATCTATCATCAATAGTTTTGTCAGCGCACGCCATATAATGAATTTAATAGGCAAAATTTTGCTACTTTGGGTTAAATTATTGAAATTTTCTTAAGTATCTCTATTTTTTTGATAATAAATTATAGCCTATGTTACTTCCTGATAATTTAGCATTCTATTGGTGAAAAAAACAGTTAAAATCGGTCCAGTAGTTTCGGAGCCTATTCGGTACAAACAAACAAACAAACAATCTTTCCTCTTTATAATATTACTATAGACAAATATAAGTTAGAACAGCCTACTTATAAGTATAACTGAAACAGAAACGCCCCACGCACCTTACTGCCCAATCTATCTACCTAGTCAGTTCAATGTCGCACCAAAAAGGTATCAGCTCAGCATAATGCTAGGTAGTTGGCTACCTAATTGCGCTGGTATTCTGCTGACCCTGCACAGTGACGTCACAGACGCCAGAAGCAAACTTCGAGTATCATGGTACCACTTACTTATGTTCGAAGGCATCCTGGTATATCTGTAGATCTGAGAGCATCCGCAGGAGGCTCTTGAGCAGAGATATATCGACGGAGTATCCACCACGTTCCGTTTCAATGAGCGCCAGCAATCCGTCCACAGTCCGTGTCTGTACTAATGTGTTCATCGCTATGTGGTGCCGGAATAAATCGAGACCCATATCCCTGGAATAATATAATGTTTTATGACCATAACAAAATCTATAAACAAATAATAATTGCAGAAGGTTGCAGGTTAGATTCCTGTCACAAGACAAATGCTTATAAGATCTGCAATTAATATTTGTCTCGGATCTGGGTGTTTTTCTATGTATGTGTATTTACAAAAAAAAAAAAAACACGTAGTAATATCAGTCATGTAGTCCTCATAATACAAGCATCATCTAGCCCCAAAGTAAGCAGAGCTTGTGTTATGAGAAATACATGAGCACTTCATTTTTTTTCTGTAAATACATACATATTATACATAATTGACACCTAGACTTGAGACAAATATTTGCAGATCATATAAAAATTTGTCCTGTGGCGGGAATCGAACCCGCAACCTTCTGCTTCTCAGGCGGGCCTTCATTTGCACCACAGAGTATAGTTGTATCTAAATTATTCAGATTCTGATTTAGTCAGCAAAGTCACACTGCAAGCCGAAAACCTCATATTTTCTGCATGGGTTTCCATTTTGCAGGCTTGTAAAAATGGGGCATGTGTCCAATATAGTGTTAGACGTGCCTCTGACTGTCCCCAGCTTGGTATCCTCACAGATCTGCATAATGAATATAGATCTGAGTATATTCATCATATTAAATATTGTGACCATGTTTTTATTGTAACAACTAGCTGCGCCCCGCTGTTTCACCCGCGTAAGTTTCGATTTAATCGTGATAACTTCGAAATTAAATGGCCGATTCGAATGAATGCAAAAGTATTTTACTGCTACACAAATACCCTTGATGATAAAACTATTTATTTGAATAAGAATTAATACTACGATACGAATGCAACCAACTTTTGTTTCTACCGGCGATCTAATTAAATTTAAGAACACAAAAGCTGCTATTGTGACTTAACTATGACAGTTAGATATATTCCCTCGAGGACTTTTTTCTATGTAATATTGAGTACTTTAATCATGTAGTACATCATTGTTATGTATCATCAATAGTTTTCTCAGCGCACGCCATATAATGAATTTTATAGGCAAAATTGCCTATACTATTGCAATTTTTTAAGGAACTCTAATTTTTTAAAATAAATTATAGCCTATGTAACTTCCTGATAATTTAGCTTTCTATTAGTGAAAAATGGTTAAAATCAGTACAGTAGTTTCGGAGCCTATTCGGTACAAACAAACAAAAAAAAACCTATTTATACTCGTAATATTAGTATAGATAATAATATAATCTTTATTTCAGGCAACAATAAAAAAATCATTAAAAAAGCCCACAGAAAATAATACATAAAAATACACAAGCATTGTTTGTGTATTTTTATGTGTCACTGTCAGATCAGTCCTCTTTTAGAGTTGTCAGAAATGAAGAAATTCTTGCCCAGTAGTGGGTTAAGGCACTCAATGAAGACTCACCAAATTGAATGTATGCTAGGATTCTGCAGCACATAGGTTCTGTCGAGATACAGGAATATGCTCCGTATCATGATCATCTGGCGGCAGTGAGCGCGCCAGCAGTCATCCATGCGTTTGAGGAAGAGCTTCCGGTCCATACTCTCAGTCAGGAACTGCTTTATGTTCGCCTTCACATGAGCTTCCACGAGATTTGTGAGGTTCACGTAAAGTTGGGATGCCATCTATAACAAAGATGAAGTTGAGCTGGAGCAAGCTGGATAAAGGCAAGATAATTATTCAAGAATCCATACTTATTTGCAATAGGTTAAAGGAATAGCGAGAACCTAAAGGTCTATAAAACATGTTTGTTATAATTTGAATATTGAGCACTGTCATTAATAGTTGAGTTACCGCTAAGGCCATTGGTGGATTTTCAGACTTGCTGTTGTTTGGTAAAACACCTTGCCTCAACTGTAATGTCTAGAGACCTGAAATTTGGAGGATATGTACACCTTTTCAGTATATAGAGGTTCACTAAGAAAAGATTTTCAGAAATTCCGCAAATGGAGGGTGCAGCAGGAAAATGAAGTTTGTTTAGAAAAGTCACAGGGTGATCCACTAGTTATAAACTAAGTGAATTTACACCAATGAAAAGGAACCAAAACTAGAAGAATCAAGTGATATACATAACTTGGTTTATGTTTTATGATCATTCATTAGGCTTTTGAGTGATGATGTTTTGTTAGATAAATTTAATTTGTTTATACTAACCACAACCAGTAGTGTACTGACAGAAAGCCAAATACTTATTTAGGTAGTAACTTTGAAGTGTTTATTTTTTGTCTGTCTGTTTGTTTGTTTACCTTGTGACTGCACATGTTTTCGACAGCCTGGTAAAGCTCCTCGAGTGAATAATCGATGGCTTTCGACGTCTGGATGGCGATCACAGCCTCCCGCAACTTGCTCCATGTCGTCTCCTGATAATTTTCTGGAAGGTTCGGCTTACCTACAAACAAACACTCGTTACCACCAGAGGTTAGGAGCAGAACGGATAGTAAGACGTGAACTTACTCTTGAAATTCTTGATGACCAGCTTTTTTGTTGCCGCTCCAGGCTTGTTCATCGCCGAAGACGACGTCTTCATCACCCCATTAGAACTAGGGTTGATCAAGGAGAAATTAGACTTCTTCTCATTGGCACTCATATCGTCAGATTTTGTTTTTTTACAGCTCTCCTGGCTGGGTGGAAGAGATCGTTTTCTGTTTTGATTACCGACCTCCACGGCGGACACTGAGGTTTTAGCTGTACCCGACATAGGAAAGCATGGTACAGCAACAGCCACAAATCTACAATAATTTTATTATTTATTTGATTAGTTGTAAAAGCGAGACAGACTAGTTATGGGTAAATCTATGGATTTGAATAAGTTGATTGACTTGATTTGCTTAAAGGTACAATGTTTAGTCAATCAGTCGATTCGGTCAGTTCAGTCCATAATTCGTGTAATGAATTTCGATACTTTTCTAGTAAAAAAAATGAAACAAAAGTTATGGTGACCGATGGAAAGACATTTACGAAATAGCGTGAAATAACCACAAACAAAGATTCAAATAGTCTATGGTGTGAATTGTTGCCGATCGGCACAGATTAAAAAATTTTGTTCCAAGTCGGAGTATTTTTTTTTGTTTTTTTGAGTTTATTCATATTCATTTATTCATGCTCAAATGTACATCAGCTTAGGTGTTACATCAAAGTAGCTGTAGGGGAGTACATGGACCCTGTAAGGGCGCTGCAACTTCAGTCAATATTTATTTAAAATGAGATAATACTAATAACAAAATCGTAATTATGAATGTCAAATAATACACAAAAAAAATTAAAAAAAAAAACATACTCTTTAGATTGATCTAAAATAAAATATCTACCTTTGGGTGACCTTAACCACATAATCTTTGCCTGCAAATTGTATGATCATGCCTCTTTATTTCATGATCTCATTTCCTTTCATGTTCCTCTTCCTACTAATATTAATATCCTTCTTTCTTCCTTAGATCCTGATATATATATATATATATATATATATATATATATTTCCTTAGCTTCTTTCATATGCACTAATAATATTAAACTGTAATATATTATATTCATAAACTCCGCTGATCCTTACCCTAATCCTTTTTATATCCGTATCGTGTAAATTTATAAATATTTTAAATGTTTCCTAATTTTTTATAAAAAAATGTATAGAAATAAATTATTAAGTACTACCGTACCACCGCTAGAAAAAACGAAAATGGTAAATGCCGAAAGTGGCAACGCCACGAGAAGAAAAAAAAACATATCTACCTACTTATTCCTAATAAGCATGTCAATATTTTAATCACAATGTCCGGATACAAATTAAATAAAATCAGAGAAGTCAATGTAAAATAAAATTGTAAAATCGACGTAAACAGTCACCTTATACTAACCTAAACTTCAAATTTAATTTAATTATCACAGGTACACCTTACAGTTTGTTAGAGAAAAAATCGTCAACACAATAATAAATAACTGTGTTTGTTTGTTGTTGCATGACTATTAGAGGATGCTACTATGTAGCGCATGTTTGTTGTGTGGATAGGCACTATCTATGTAGTACCTTTCGCGATTAGCTACCTATCATAGAAATATTTATAAATGTACATACCTAGTGGTTATTTCTCCCTAACTAATCTTTGGTTATTTCCTCTATGGTAGTGGTTAGTTAAAATTTCAATCTCAGATTAAAATTTTATCATATTTTTTTGAATACAGTAATAGAAATGAGTCCCTGTTTGTTGTACACGTCCATGGAATGCACAACCATGGAAAGTACACCCTTGGAAAGTACAGCCAGTAATACAAACCATTGGTTTCAAATACTTGGTTTGTAATACTGGGTGTTTATTCTCTACACGTGTTGTACAGCCAGTTTTGTACAACCGTGGAATGCACAGCCGTGTAATGCACATATAAACAGAGCATGAAACGAACCAATTTCATGCTCTGTTTACATGTGCGAGTGCTATCAAGGGGCAAGTGCTGTGTTGTTAATAGCGTTCATAGTATTTAACGCTTTTAATAAATTAATCAAAATCAAAATATATTTATTTGGGTCAAAAAACAAAAACAAAAACTTGAAAGATAGAACAGTAATATCCGCAGAAGTCAGAAACTGTGCCGCGAATATTAGCGTCCTCCTCCGAAAAGAAAAGAACCAAACAAAAAATTATCTTTACTACCTTAAAGTATCTACTTAACAGGTACTATTAATTATAAATGTAAGTAGATAATTTATTTATGTGGTTTTTTGCAGGTAAACTAACCGGTTGTTTTTATTTATTTTGAACTTAAGTTTGTTGGGTAAAGTTCGTTTAGCAATCCTCCTTTTCTGAATGGTAATAAAAAAACCTAATAACCTAACCTATCCAAGACGCCCTAACCTAACCTATCTAATTTGCCTAGGAAGGATTTTTCAGGCCAACATTATGTTATTCTTTGCATTACTAATCAATGGCAACTCTTGGTTGAACATATTAGAACTTGCTCAGTGCAAACGAGGCTCGTCCTCGTCATGCGACTACTTCGCATCGACCAATGAGAGATCAAGGATATGACAAACTCTCGACCAATGAGCATCGAGCATATTGGTTCGTAATCCGGGGTGTACATTTTAGGGGTGAGCATGACCGTCATGTGTTTAGTTTGTACGGAGCGTATTGTACGACCATGGAAAGCACAAACAAATAATTCAAACCCAATGGTTTGTAATACTGGCTGTACTTTCCAGGGGTGTGCTTTCCATGGTTGTGCTTTCCATGGACGTACAATACGGTCTCCCATAGAAATAAGTTAAAATAAAACAAAAAAATAAACACGCTCACGACTGTATTCCCCAATTTCCCATGATGGACATCGTCAGATACATACTCAGTGCGTAGATCTTAGAGGATACCAAGTAGGTACCTAGGTAATCCGAGACACCTCCAAACATTACATTTGACATATTCCCACGTTTTGAAAGTAGTTAACATTCCATGTGAAGCTTTGCAAGCCCATGGCTGCTCATTGGACACTAAATGAAGACACATGCCTTCGATTTTTGTTCTAGGGCATGCCGGTTTCCACAGGATGTTTTCCTTCGCCGTTTTGAGCTCGTGTTAGTGGCAACAAGTGCGAGTCTGACTCGCATGACTAAGCATTTTATTTACAAGCTTGTATGTTCACCAAAATAACATTACCTACCTACAAGTTCATAAATTATGAAAGCAAGAAACATTGCTCCACAGACCAGTTAAAACTTTAACTGGTGGTAGAGGTAGTTTGTTTATCTGCTGTACCATTTATCTCTAAACCACATATCCGATTAAAATGCGGTTTTTAGCAGACGATTCAAGGATGGTTATAAGATGGGTTTTATCGTCTCAAAAATATAATACATACATATAGTCACGCCTGCTTCCCGGAGGAGGAGGAGGCAGAGCCCAAGGATTTCCACTTGCTACGATCCTGGCATACCTCGCTGCCAGGATCGTATTTCATTTTCGCTTCATTCATCCTCATCACATTCTTCATACAGACACGGCGGTTTAGTGTACTTCGGACTTGGCCTTTTTATAAAAATATGTTTGAGGTATTTGTGTTTATTGTTAGCAAGTACCTAACTTTGTCACCAGATGGATTATTTCAGTAAGTTGGTTTGCGTTTTATTTATCAAAGCTTCGCGTCTCGCGGCCAAAGTCACTAATGGGCGCTGCAATAGACGAAATAAAACTCGTCAGAAGTAATTACATTTTTTGCAAAAAATACTTGTTTTTTTAATGAATGACTAGGTGCGTAGGTAGGTACTCCTACCGTGGCAAAGAAAATAATAGTTTTATCACCTACTTGTAGTAAGGTAGGAAGTCATGGAATAAATTTTAATATCTAGGTTGGTAGGTATGTAGGTACGATAAACGCAAACAAACTTTTCTAGAATATCTTTCCTATAAATATCATATCATTGTCATCATAACTGAACCAACATGTATAAATTCAGTTACCTTCGTAGGATAAGAGGAAGTGGTTTTAATTCAGCTTACAAGATTTGACCTAAAAAACAAGCTAACATACTAAAAAAGACCCGTAAAACTTATAACTTCCTACTGCTTAACCTGTCCAAATGAGTCGTTCCCATTGCCATTTTGCTAGTGTTATTCAATTAAGGGGTTATTCAATTTAACGCTATTGATAGTTGTGCAGTGCCAAGTTGTCGATTTGATAACACCCTTATGCAGCCCGTGGGTCCCGAGGGTTGAGTAACAAGTGCCGCCCCGCCCCGCTTTCATTCACCCACGCAGGCAGCTAGCATCCCTTCATTCAGCCGGCTCTCCGCGCCCGACCGGTCGTCCGCCAAGAGCGTAGGCGGTATCGCGCATCTCACCCGGCCGATAATTACGCGCGAAAAAAAAATGTGCACAATTTCGTTATAAAGTTTTTTTTTAATTCCCAAAATGGGTGAGCAAGCGTTCAACGTTTCAGACGACCATATAGAACAGCACATAATAACATTGTTCGAGAAACTGGAGAGTTTGCGGAAGGATGATGGTTGTGACTTGAGTGGTAGAGTGCCGGCTAGGCTGGAGCTGCGGACCCTGGGGTTGTGGAAGGCGGTGGTGGCGGAGTGTGCAGCGTCCTTCTTGTATGTGTTCATCGTGTGCGGAGCGGCGGGAGGGGCTGGCGTGGGTGCCTCCGCTTCTGCAGTCCTGCTTACCACGGCGTTAGCTTCTGGCTGCGCTATTGCTACCTTGACTATGTGCTTCGCTAAGATATCCGGTAAGTTTTATTACTGCCAACTATTAAAGGGTTTTTTTAAAATATGTGCCCTTTGCGATAAGACTTACCATTTAGGCACCTAGTTATTAATTTTGAATGCCTTTTTTGGTGTGCAATAGGTAGGTAGGTTTCTTAGTTAAGCTTAAACTCAACTTTAAACAAACCTTATAGGTACCTAATAGGTACAAATACCTACAAAGCCATTTTAATTTAAAAACGCTGCAACCCGGTTATATCTAAAAATATACCATAACTATATTTCTCGAATTTTAAACGTATAAAAGGAGCTTCTGCGATGCGCACTTTCACTTTCACCACATTTGTTCTTTCACTATCGGTCACTAGATCTTTTTCAGGTCCATCACTCATACCTTAAATTACACAAGTAAAATGGCTAGGTATAGAAATTACTTAAAACTTGAAAATAACTAGGTACCTACCTAGGTTAGGTCAACAAATTTAGGCCGCCAAATATCACCTGTTGAGACTCAATATGAGTAGTGCTCATTTGGGGCTGATTGGTCTGACACAACGAATGAATGAAAATGAATGAAAAGGAGCGGCAGTAGGTACCCTCCACTCTGATTTTTAAAATCCATTTCAAGACTGACACCACAAAAAAAGGTTCCCCTACTCTACCTTCGAAGTAATTATATTGTCACCTGCTTCCTTTTCGGGGACTGCTACTACCAAATAGAATAGCACACAGCAAATATTTTCAATTGAGTAATACGATATTCTTTGCGTGGGAACTACAGGAAAATAAAACCTGCGGGTGACAAGGAATGCGCAAAGGTTCACTAAATAATGGAAGAGGCGATAAGTTACCGCCCACTAATTGCTAAAAAAACAACGGAATGCCCACGTGCACCTGTTTTTATTTGTACTGAATGTGCAGCGACTCCATGCTAGTCTGAGGACGGGTGCAAACGTAGAGCATACCTTGAGTATACAATATGTACTCTCATTTCTTTGTGTTTCACTTGAGATATTTTATTTGGTTGGGAGAGCCGTACATACCAAATATTAATCGCTTACAGAACGGAAATATTACAAGATATGAGACTAAAGAAATATAGCTTTTCGAATCCTTGGGATTTGGGGAACACATTCGATATGAAATAAAGTCAAGGTCCAATTACTTTTATAAGAAAATACATTGATATTTCCAAACAATGAAAACAATGGATCAAATCAAGGTACCTAGGTACCTACCAACAAAAATCTACCATGCACGAGTTTAAGCCATTTTTACTACGATACACAATAGTAGTAAAATCTAAAACCTTTATCAATCTCTATTTAAAACAGAATTAGGAAAAATCGTAACCTACTTACGATGTTTTTGATTATCTTCCCTTTGTTCTTATTTGATTATCTTCGGCATTATAGCTCCAATTCGAAAGCGAGCTAGTTCCAAGATACCAATTAGCTCCATGGTAATTTATTCCCACTAGATAATGTAGGCGCTTCGTTGGTTGTGTGATGACGCCGGTGTGCAGTGCAGATGTTCTCTATTATCCACATTTTGTGCGGCTGAGAGGCCAGTCTTTTTTTACAAGCTCGGGACAGTAATCGGCGAAAATTGCTTTCAAGTTTTTAATTCACGTTGTTAATTTTGAGCTGACGTTTCTATATGATTCTTGTGATTTTAATGGATAAAAACCTATTGACTTTGACTTTGTTAACTCCATTTTTAACCGTGACGTAAGCTGGTATTATTGTAAGAGGTTGTTTGTTTGTCTGTTACCATTAAACAAGGTGATTTGCAATCGTCTTGTATGACTTCAAGGGGGACTCTTAAAAAAATAGGTTTAATTCTCACAAGGCCCACAAGATAGGGGGCGATGTCGTAGATGATGGAGTGTAAAAAGGCAGTTATCCAAAAATTTTATATTTTTGTAAAAGTTCATGAGAGTTTATTATTTTACAAGCGGTGAAGGTCAAATAAATTCTGAATATTCTGATTGACTCGTCTCAAGAACATATTATTATGGCAAGCCTCTCTCACGTTTCAAAAGGCTAAATTCATTTCGCAAATAAATTCTCAGCCTTTCAACTTACAAAGTAAAGTATTTGTAAGTGGTATCAAATTATCTCCGGCTGTTACGAAATGTTTGTAACATACAAATACGAATCTCCCTTTGAAAGATATGTATTGTTGTACATAATTAGGGCTTATTACCTAAGTAGAAGTAATTGGTATTTTCTACGTATGTATTTAAACATCCTATCCTACTAATATTATAAACGCGAAAGTTTGTGAGGATGGATGTTTGTTACTCTTTCATGCAAAAACTACTGAACGGATTTTGATGAAACTTTACAGTACGTCAGAATAGCACATAGGCTACATTTTATCCGGATACCACGCGGGCGAAGCCCTGGGCAGAAGCTAGTAGTATATATATATATATCAATCATGTAGTTCCCATTTTCTAAATGCATGTAGGTAGGTATAGGTATACCTACCTACCTATGTTACGTTCACTACCTACTATTTTTTAAATTAAGCAACAATGCAGACTCACAAATAGCATCATCTATACACACCTTTGCGGTTTTCTGGTGCTATTATTGATCATAATTATTTTTGTAAAGTTTTTTAATTCTTAGAAAACCTAATATTAATAATAAATAATGCTGGACATATTCACACAGCATCATCTAGCCACAAAGTAAGTAGAGCTTGTGTTATGGGAACTAAATGACTGATATACTAGTTGTATACTTTTTTTATAAATGCATACATATTATACATAGAAAACACCCAGCCCCGGGACAAATATTTGCAGATCATATACCAACATTTGTTCCGCGGCGGGAATCGAACCCACAACCTTCTGGGTCTCAGGCGGGCCTTCGCCCACTGCATGTGTTTCCACAGAAGTCGTTAAATAATTGCACTTCAATTATTTGTATATTAGATACTTACCTAAGCTGCTCTTAATATTAATATTGCATTTAACATTGTTCGGGAAGCCTAAAATCAGTCAGTAAGTAAGTAAAGTAAGGCAGTCCACGTGCTTCTCACGCCTTTCGAATAACAAGTTTGTCCCGAGATAGAATCTGGGGTGGATTCTGTACGGTGCCGTGATGGGAATCCAAAATGAAGTACATAAACTAGCCATATTGTATTGCGCCGTGCACTACCAAACACGGAGCGGAAGGAGAAAGTCGCAACCACTCACCCTGATGAAGACTCTCGGAATGAGTCGAAACTTAGTCGGTGCCTTCACCGATAGTGCAGTACGTGAAAATTCCAAATTAAAATTTTACAATATGAATAGTCAAGTTCACGATAGTTTTTGGAAGAAAACATAAACTAGCGTTAGCTTATTCCTAACCTATCCCAAAAATTGAGATAGGGAATATAGTGATGCGTAATTCTGCATAAGAAAAGCTAAAGTAAGCCTAGATATCCATTATCCTACATCTATGATTTGTAATCCCGTAATCTATGTTTTGATAGCGTTTATTTTTTGGTTGTTTCCATAAAACTTTGAGAAGTGTACAAACTACGTAGGTACCTAACTACCTAAGTATTTATAAAATGTTTATGTACCGTTTCGCTACACAAAAGCTTAAGGGAAGTTCGATTTTAAAGCTACGATCATACATACCAACGTTTGTCTGAAAAGAGAGTTTCATTCACCAAAACCATGGTGTTTTTTTTTAAATAACGTAGAGATGGGTAATATTGACATTCGTGGAGTCATTCTTATCTCCATTTCAACTATCTGAACGATTTATTTAGAATTTCCTTTACATCCTGTGATTACATTTTTATCCAAACGAAGAGCGAACCCAGGTTCAACCCATATCAATTACTCAACGAGAGTCGAAGGTTGCCCTGGCATTGGATAGATTTACATAGAAAACAGGTAATTATCTTTCTGCTGGATTTTAGTCGATTTGCCAGTTATTTTGGTACGCGTTTCGTCATGCAGGCATGGTAAGCGACAACCGACGGCCGCCTGCTTTCTATGGATATGTGGCTTACATTGGAGAGAAAATAACCAGGCTTTAACATAAGCTCTTGCATGCCTGACAATCCCTTCCGAAGATTGCGTGTAATCTACGCACACAGCCGCGGGCGGACACTCGCAAATGAAAACGACCTACTCGCATGACGAAGCAGAAAGGAGAACGAGTTGTAACCAGGCAGGGTAGGACGGATTCATATTCCATAAAATATGGTTACTAGTCTCTACACACGGCTTCGTCCGCATGTCTGCCCAGCACTGTTACTCATTATATTGTTTTGCTGTGCGCACATAATTTATGTTCCTAACAAGATCAGAACTGCATTTTAGATACATATATACCTATATTTTTTAATGTTTGTAACGTGTAATGTGAGTCTAAATAAATAAATAAATGGTAACCGGTTATAAACTTATTATAATAAATTATTCTAGGTTTGACTATAAGAAATTAAAAAATCATTCGAATCCGTTCAACTTTTACGAAGATTATTAGCAACAAACATTCAAACTTTCGCATTTATAATATCAGTACCTAAGTACCTACTTATTATCTAGATTAACAAAAAGCTTGCTATGACGAAACAATTAATAGGTGCCGTATTTGGTTAACTTATTCTAAAAAAAAATATAATAGTATAGAATGTGGTTTACTTATTTGTCGCAACAACAAAGCAAAGGACAGGTAAAAACTAAATAAAAAACACTTTATAGATAACAGTAATATTAAATAAAACACAGAGACAAAGAGGATTCTTTGAGCTAATTAGTCCCATCTGTGCCCATTTGTCATAAATATAAAATAAATAAATAAATGATACATGATTTGAGCGACGTAGGCATAGGTTTGTTTTATTGTCAGCGCAAAAAAAAACTCTCATCGAATCGAATTATTTTGATAAATTCACAGGAAAAATAATTGTAATCTTTGCGTCCGTAAACTGATAAATTTCTCAGTAGAAAAAAACTATAACAAGGAATATTCTTGAATGGTTTCCAGGTAGTGCGCAGTGTAGCCACCAAGCTCGGCCCGTTGTCGTCATCAACTGGACGAAGAAAACATTTTTACCCGGAGATTTCCATCCCAGTTCCTGGGTCAAAGCTGGGTCTGTTACTAGTCTTGAAATAGTTGCGGATCGATCATGCACTCTGGCCCAGCTTTAAATAACGATGCCCTCTTCCTCTTCCATTAGTGAAATGAGGGCGGCGAGGCGCAATACAAACTATAAAATTCATCACGGCTTTACTAATGTCCGAAGACACGAATTAAGCTCGATTGTATAAACGCAGCTTATCCATAACTTATTGTTACTGATATAATTTAAAATGCCATTGTCCCCCGTCATGTGATCTATAAAGTTATAAGGGGCAAAGGGTGAAGGGTGTGACACGTGTTGTATCGATTCTAATATTCCGGGTTATGTCCAAGTTTTTTATAGCGCAAAGGTTACAAAATAATTTTCTAGGAGCTTGTGAAACTGTGGAGATTGAAACTTCTCATATCACGAGTAGAGGCTTTAATTTTATTTACCCAGTTGTTCTACGTCCTTGTATCTACTTACAATGAGAACACAAAACAGACACGCAGTAGGTAAAACAGAGAAGCGAATCGCAAAATATTGCATCGGTAATTTTGCAGGTTTCGCGTAAACGCGAAATGGCCAAGTAAAAATTTACAGCTTTTTATACAGCTTACTTGGGCTTAAAAGAATATTACAGGGTTAGTAAAATATCCGCGTATTTTATATAATGCAAACTTCATACCCCGCCTGATTCATTGTCTCTAGTATAAAATGTGTATTATTTTGCTTTATTCTACAATAAAAACTTTTTTCATTTTATGTATCTACGTGTAGAACCATAGAAATGGATGTGATTCGGTTGATTATTGTGTGACAAAATGAACCAAATCACCAAAAAGGACAGATCATTTTTACAAGCTTTTATTTAACTTGCAATGTTCGTATGTTAGTTTGTTTGTTTAGGTCAAATCTTGCAAGCTGAATTAGAACCACTTTATCTTATCCTACGGAGTTGAACTTTTACATGCTGGTTCAGTTCCGATAAGAACGCATTTTTATGGTACCCATGACCTGAATCGACAAGGATTAGCTCCAGATAAAGGAATTTTCTAACGGTCAACAACACAGGCCCGAAATTTTGTGAACGAATTTTGTTATGATTTAATTAAAAGCTTGTTTTTAAAAATGATTTTTACTATTAATTTATTTTTAACTAGCTTCTGCCCACGACTTCGCCCGCGTGTTACCCGAATAAAAAGTAGCCTATGTGTTATTTTTATGTATAAGCTATATTACTGTAAGGTTTCATCAAAATCCTTTCAGTAGTTTTTGCGTGAAAGAGTAACAAACATCCATCTTCACAAACTTTCGCGTTTATAACAGTAAGAATAGAGTTGCGTTTGTTTGCACCTTGCTTGATTTGGTTGCACCAACGCAGTTGTAACCTATTCTTAACACACTCACCCAATAGATGCTTATGCCATGGGGTCATATAAAATGTTTTTACCGTTGCTGAAACCTATCTCTAGTATCATGTGCATATGGGTCTGTTGCTGCTAGGCGTTACGCGGGGAATGCACCACGAGTGGAACTTGTTGCGTTGTAACGCTAGAAACGCAACGTGTGACACGGTTCTCACGGGTTATGCATGATAAGCAGTTTTAAAGTAAATTGTTTTTGTCCAGGTGCCCACGTGAATCCGTCTGTGACGGCGGCGCTGTGCATCAGACGGCGTGTGTCACCGCTACGCACCGCCCTCTACATTGCCGCGCAGTGCGGCGGGGGCATCGCTGGCGCCGCCGCTATCTATGGGTAAGCCTTTATTTTTAACCGACAAAAAAAAGGAGGACGCAATCAATTCGGAGGCTTCATATGTATTTTTTAACCGTGACAACAAAAGCGTATAATTATGCGTTTACCATTGGAGGTTCTTTGTTTGTCTGTTAATATTTATCTAAAACGACTTATCTGAATGTAATACAGTTTTTGCAATCGATTTGTACGTCTTTAAGGATGTTTCATAGATAGGTTTTATTGTTACTTGAGGGCGTTTGTTGTGTACCGTTAATTAGTAACTACTTATTCTGTGTGATGTTTGGTCTAACACGAAAGTTTTGATATGTGGAAGACGATCCCGTGACCTCCCGCTTAGTACGCAGGGGTTTTACCAACTAAGCCACGCGGTCGTTACCCACCTGGTCTAAATTCTTGGGATGTTTCGGTTAGAAGTTCAGCGGCATTTTTTTATTTGTAACGCCGAACATACGCTTGGTACGTATACTTTTTGGTGATCAAGAAACACTGCGAACGAAATCTTTCCTCCTTGCAGGACTTATTATTGTCGGATAATCTTTCTATTTTTAGCAGGTCGAGAAAAAAATAAATAGGAAGAGAAATGTTGACAAAGTATTGATATTATGTGTATCTACAAACAAACAGAGCTAGCAAACATTAAGTACATAGGAACTTATCAAGAGCAATATTTTATCAACCGCAGAGCTGTCGAGTAGAAAGTTTCTGTGACATGTTTACTTTAAAATGATATATCGTAGTTTCCCGATCCCAAGATTCTCGTAGTTTGGGTAGGTATAATTTACTTACGTATATACATATAGGCACCTACCAATAATCATTTGAATAGGATAGAAATATCTCTATCTAATGTAAGTGTCCCATAAATTACCTATGTTGCTAAAATGTTATTCAAAATGATTAAATTCGGTATTAAGCGTAGAGATTAAGTTTTGTAAAGAAGACCTCTCTAGGGTGGTATGTTCAAATTGTGAACAAACCCTCTATAATTAAATAAAGAATACAAAACCCTATCTATGTAGAAACACTAATTTAATATAAGGTACCTACTGAAAAAAGGAAGGAATGTATAAGCTAGGTACTTACCTAATAATAGGTACAGAAATACAAATCTTTTACAAAAATTATGACTTTAGTAACAAAGGTTACTAAAGTCACATTTTCATGTCATATATTGTAATTCGCTACAATAATATATAATCTACTGATGAACTTCGCCTTAACTTCATCACTTACTTCAAAATATTGCCCACGCAATGTGTCGCAAATCTGAGACCACAATGTCCCGGAAACAAGCACCTGTCTGTACGGTAGGCAAAAACAACCGTAAGAATTTGAGTGAATTTTGAATGAAAGTAGACACAACTTTTTGGGTGAACTTTGAAATTATTTATTCCAAAGTTCACCCAATTCCTTCAAAGTTCGCTTAATTTACTTTGACTGGCATAAATTTAAATTAGTTTGCTTTAATTTTAATTAAAGCAAATTAATTTAATTCCTTTGCTCGCTCAAAAACTTATGGTTTTATGTTATAAAATGTGTACGAACGAAACTTGTCCAGCTGAACTAAACGATAGAAAATAACTAGGTACCTTATTATCAGATGACATCAGGTTCAAATAAATGTTGTTTAAAGACACTGAGCGCTTTTTTTTTAATAAAACAAAATGACCACAATATTCTGTTTCATAGCGTAAAATGTTTAATCATTGGGATCCATGCAACAAAATCTAACGATATTCCATTTTTAAACCATTTTTTTTGCCTCTACTACACCCTGTCTTTCATGCTCTGTCATTTAACAATGACTTTTTTGCTAAAGAAATATGTCGCACCACCCTCGGGTAAGAAACAGTTTGGCAACCTTGTAAAGAAATTCTACCTGGGTCTTTGATTCGGTCCAAAGTTTACAAAAAAATGGATAATGTGGGGTAAAAGTGCAGGTGGCTTGTTACATAAGCGAGGGTCGTTTAAAAGCCTTAGTTTGGCATGCTCTGTTTAGAACACAGACTTCAGTCTGCTTTTAAAAGTTATTTTTTACAAAATTTAAAAAAATCCGACGTATTTTTCGTCGTCTATTGCAACGTCCCCAAAAGAGAATGCTCTAGTGATTTATGGTGATAAAACCACCGAAGAACCATGCTTGAAGACATACAAATAACTTCATTAGGTACATTACGATAAGTTGTTAAATATATAAATAGTAACATACAACAAACTCTTATGGGAAACTTATTTAACTTAGCCACCTTACGTCGCAGGTATCAAGTTACTCTCCTATTCATAATCACTCCCCAACTTTAGCAGCGTGGTAAAAGTGGTTTGTCTATATCCTTTGTGTAGTGTTAGAGTTAGCGACCTGCTAAGTTAGCAAGCGATCATGAATAAGAGGGATGTTTACAAAATATGAAAAAGCCTGACATGTATTACCATCATTGATTGTCCCCAAGTGACTTCTGGTGGATCATCCTTGAAGACATACAAATCGATTGCATACAAACCGCTTTAGAATCCAAAAAGCTGTTTCGTAAATAAATTGTAACAGACAAACGAACAATCAAACTCTTACGCAAAGTGGTCGCAGGTAACCTTCCCTCAAAACTTGGTGCAATAAGCATTGAATTCAGAGACGATCAACTCTATATTTGAAAACGTGTCGGAGCAAATTAGCAGTATCCATTTTAAGAGCTGTTTTGATCTCAAATGCATCTGAGCGTTAATAATTTTCGTTCACGTGTATTTTCCGGGAATTTTCCTCATCATTTAACTCGAAGGACATTTACTTATAAAAACAAGCAGGGTTTCGTAAATTATACATACTGATTTTATTGACGAATTTTTTGATATGTTTATAGGTTGGATTATAATGTATTTTCGTGATGCGTTTTTGTTTAAGCTGATAACCCCAGTAGCATGTAGGTATCTACAAAATAAAAAATATCTAATGCTGACGTTTCGTCGACGATTCGGTTTCACATTGGCTAATATTTTTCTACAGCACATTTTCGATGGAAGGAAATTTCACACTTGCAGAAGAAATAATACAAAGCTTTCCTTTGACGTGTTTTCCCATCTACTGCAGTGCCTCGAACCATTGAAGAATCATCCCTGAAGATATAAAAAAAATCCTATGCAAATAACTGCATTACATTCCTATAAGCTGTTTTGATATAGGTATATAGTACCAGACAAACAACTTCTTATGGCAAACACATAGACGAGCTCCTTACGTCTCGAGTAACAAGTTAATGTTTGAAAACGGTAAAAAGCTCTGACATGTATACTATCACCACTATACCCACTACTCTACTAGTGACTTGAAAGAAAGAAAGAAAATCGATTTATTTTAAACAAAAGTTAAACAAAAATAATGATAAACACAAACAGATACTTAGCATAAAACGAAACGAAACCAAAAACAGACAAACTAAGTACGTAATTTTGTGTTGCGTGAGGTCAAATAAGTCCCCGTCTCAGCATTAGAACATAGTGGGTCAGGTGCAGAGCTGGTTTGTTTGAACTTGTGTTTGAACGATGAAACCTATTCTAGAACAATCCATAAAGTCTTACCCTCTGTTTCATAATCAATCGCTAATGTGGCAAGTCGCTAACTCTAACCCTGTCTTTTTCTAATATTAAACAAACGATAGAGGCAGATATTTAGCATGCTGCTAGAGTTAGCGAGTCATTATGAAACAGGGGGTTTATATCAATGGCAAACCGCATTTCAATCAGATATACCCTTTCAGAGATAAATGGTGCAAACACGAGCTTCTGACATCACGTGTAAGAATATACAGTTTATTAGTCCTTCGCATTGATTAGCAGAACAGTCTGCATAAAGTCATTCGTCTTAAAAAGAAAAAGTTAACACAAAACCAGTCTTCGCTGCCCTAAAGCTCAAAGATAAGTGCACTGAACCCGCGCGGCAGATGTTCCGTTGCACGTGCACTAGTGTCGACGCGCATCGCACGTGTGGACGTGCCCTTAGGAACCTTGTACGTAAAATCAACCTCATTAACTGTGTGCATAAAGTTCAAACTGTTTTCTTAAGATTCCTTACGACCATCTGTCGCTATATGCTATATCAAATGATCCTTATGAGTATGACTCAAGAAATAAAATTAAAAATGTGCGGTAAAGATGGCGTTCTAGGAAGTGACTTGTCAACTGGGTTCTGAAAGGTCTATTAATATTTTATAACATTAATAGACCGAGAGAGTCTTCATTAATTAAGAGAGCTTAATGCTTAAAGTTCGACACTTTGAATTACAATATGGAAAAATATTAAATATTATCACAATTTAAAAGCACCTCCATGCCTACTCAGTGCGCAAATCCGTTAGGATACCAAGGAGGGTAGTCAGAGGTCACGTCACTCCCAAACATTATGCTTGGCACACCACTTTTAGCAAAGTTGCAATTCCATGTGAGAGGTTACAAGCCTATGGCTGCATTATTGGAACACTTGCCAATGTGAGATGCCTTCCAACTTTTGGCTTTATCATGCTTTTTTCCTCAATGTATTCTTTCACGTGACGTAAAATGACGAATGAATTAGTGAATGAGTGAATGCACACATACAGTTCAATAGAAATATTAATTGGTGCACTTCCGGGTTCGAACCCTCGCCATTCGGATCAGAATTCACTATTTTTCCAAACAGCTCGTTATCTTTTATTATTATTAGACCTTTTTTATCATGAAACAAACTCTGATACGTCCTAATATCCATTACAGCGCCCCCTAGCGATAACACTTATTAAAGAACCTTATCCTATCCTACTACTATTATAAACGCGAAAGCTTGTGAGGATGGATGTTTGTTACTCTTTCACGCAAAAAACTACTGAACGGATTTTCATGAAACGTAAGAGTAATATAGCTTATACATCAGAATAACACATAGGCTACTTTTTATTCGAGTACCACGCGGGCGAAGCCGTGGGCAGAGGCTAGTAATATTATAAACGCGAAAGTTAGTGAGGATGGATGTTCGTTACTCTTTCAAGCAAAAAGTACAGAACGGATATTGATAAAGCTTTACAGTGATACAGTTCATACATCAGAATAAAACATAGGCTACTTTTTATCCGGGTGCCTAGCGAGCGAAGCCGTGGGCAGAGGCTAGTGAGTTATAATGATAAAACGATAAACACCCAATAGTCACATTATATAGTCCTGACCCCACACTAGGAGCCAAGGTACCGTGTTAGTACAACATTCAGACCAAAGGAAAAATCTGTACACTTTTACCCATAACACAAGCTCTGCTGCCTTTGGAGCTAGATAATGCTGTGTGAAAATGTCCAGCACTATTTATTTGTCCGGCAGCGGAAATCAAACCCGCATCTATTCTCTTACGTCTCAGGCGGCTACTCGACCGCCGCGCCATCAATTTCGTCACCTTTCTTGAAGTTATACAAAATGATTGCAAAGAACTGTATTTCAATAAGTGAAGCTGTTTTTAAAAACAATATATCAGACAAACCAACACACAAACAATCATCTTCTTATTTTAAAGTGATAAAATAAGAAGTTTGGTTCGGACTGAGACATAATAATAATGTCAATAATTATTGCGAATTCAATACAATACTTCATCCATCACTGTCTTTTCACATCGCAGAAGCACTGACTGAGATAACAGAGTGTTCCATCAAATTATGATAATAACTTTCTATGTTTTCGAAGGAAATTTACATGTGAGGTTGAGGGCATGTTGTTTCTCAGGATATCGACTTAAGGCTGCTGCCTATCACAGCTGATCCAGAGCTTTGCGAATATGTTGGTATACTACGCCGTAGATATCATCTACGTTGACTACGAGACGTAGACAGCAGCTGTTGTCTACGAACTCCTAGATAGTCCATTACGTAGACAGTATCTACGTTGGCTACGGCGTAGCCCTCATCTACGTTGTTTACGAAACTTAGACTGCAGTAGCTTCGTCACTAGCTAAGAGTCATAGACGTAGTACATAAACTACGTTGTTCGCAAGACGTAAATAGAAGCTACGTTGTCTACGAGCAGCTAAATTGTCTATCGCGTAGATAGTAATCGCCCTTATTTTGTTCGATCTTTCCTCGTTTCACTGGTTATTTCTTAGTCATGGTATAGGGTTGGTATTTTAGAAAAGTCCTTGCCACTGACGGTAAAATAACCGTTATTGTGGTGAAAGTTTTGAATGCACAGCCAAACTAGAAATAAAAGTCACAATACAGTGCTTGAAACTCATCAAAAATTTAAAGTTCAGCAGATTGTTAACGTGATTTCCAACAGCGGCCGAATATGCAACTAAATAACGTTGCAGGGGTTCGGGGGTTCAGAGGTTCGGGGGTCGATCGATACTGACCGTCCGTACATTGTTCCGGGGCTTCGGAGGACGATTATTGACGGCTTTCATTAAAACTGTCAATTCTGAAATAGTGTACAGGATGTGTCAGTTAATATGTGCCCCCCTAAAGAGTTGTATCAACAAGAGGCAAAGGCCCACGGCTTAAACCACGTTGTCCCGGGTAAAAAAGAGCCTAGATGCCATTCATATGACAATACAAGATATAGATAGATAACTCTTTATTGCATACACCAGGATAAAAAACACTTTACATAGGATCTTAAAACTAGGTTGTGGTGATACAATGGGCGGCCTTATCGCTGAGAGCGATCTCTTCCAGGCAACCCCTGGATGGCCTTGAATTAAAAGAATGTGAAGAGAGGTGGTGTAACTGCAATAAATAATAATAATTTGCAGTAGGTAATAAAATAGATATTTAATAAATAATATAATGTGGTATAATGTATACCTATAAATAATACAGTAATATAATATAACTACAAATGCAATGACTGAAGCTAAGAAAATAAGAATATTTAGTTTACCGAAGCTGCAAAGTACAGTTTAAAGACCTCATTTTTAAAAATTGTAAGCGATTTTGCATGTCTCATGGATACAGGTAAGTCGTTCCATAGTCGGACTGCACGCACAGTGAAAGAGTTACTAAAGAAAGTGGAGTTGTGGAGTGGGGTCTTCAACTGAAGAGAATCTGAGGAGCGCAGGTTGCGAGGATTAGAGAGATGTAAGAATTCGAAGAGTTGCTTAAGGGAAGGTGGAGAAGAAGGAATGAATAATATATTGTACAAAAGGGTGAGAATATGAGCATCATATATTATGTCTTGTATTTCATGTAAAACCACTTCCATTCTGAATCACAAAAAACACCTTAATATATTGGTTTATTCCACTTAATGAGCCTGGGTGATCATTTCACCTGTGTCAAAAGAGTGCTGTTTTAAGTCCTCTTTGATCACCTCGCAATCACATAGGTGTTATCAGGTAGGAGGTAAATTTGTTATTTTACAAAAAAAAAACATTAGGCACATTTTAAGGAATCGTATTTTTCCTGCACATTAATGCTAGCATTAGTCCTCAATTATACAATATATATTGCAGCGCTGTTGATAAAACCATATGAAATCTGAGGAAGTTAGTATACCACCCACATTCAGAATATAAAAGACCAAGAGTTAATTAGTCTGGAAGGAATAAATTTTTATGTAGTTCGTATAAACATCTCGAATTTGGAACTGTTGAGGATTTCTTGTCTCTCGTTTGAGTGTCAACAAATTAAATCAGAATCAGCTCACTGCTGTCGGCCTGCTTAAAACCTCATATTATATCCGAGTATTACTGACACCTGTAGAGCAGTTTTCAATGGACCCAATTGTTTTCAAGACCCATTAGATTTGGCGTAACGGCCAAGTTTCCGGGGCACTGCCATTAGACAAATAAATAAGAGGCGCAGGCTGTGACCGAATTTTAGGCGTAAATCCGTGCTACCTATATTGGCAATTTTGATCTGAGATTTATAAATAATTATATTGTATAATAATATAGATAGATATAATTTCTCTGAATTTTTATTTTCGTCTCGTCCCAAACCTCATATCCAACAAGCACAGAATGTAAATTAACCGCCAAACTTATACCTAGAGTCATATGTAATGAATATTTGAAGTACATCCTTTGCCGTGGTCGTATATGCATCTAATTATCATATCTTTCTTTGCTGGTTGTACAATTGTGTACTTACGTGCCATGTGCATTAGTAAACTGTGGAACCACGAAATTCTCAACAAAACAACAGTGGAATGGATTTACTCGCATATAATGAGTGCCGACAGACAAGCCGTGTTGACCCGATCCGGTCCGGTAAGAATATTATGAAAAATGGTGCATCGCGCGACAGATATTATAGTTTGTTTCTATTAACTCATTCTTACGGGATGACGTAATCCGGTTTCTTTCTTACTGGGGCGTCGGAACGGGTGTATATTTCGCAATAATGACATTATTGAATTCTGATCTTCCGTCGACCGCAGCGGGCAGATACACCCTGTAATTATATAAATTTGCTGTTGTGATTAATTATCGGACTTTCTGCAATCTATTGCAGTCGGTCACTGCTGCCGCCTTCTGAATAATGCCTTTATTTTTACCGGAACGGGTGAAAACGGCCCGTTTGTCGGCGCCTTAATAGTAGATATAACAGTTAATAACATTTAAACTAGGTAGTAGAAAGCTCGCGAGCGCGTCGTTTGCATACGCCTTTTTGTTATAGGGCTAACCTCCATTTTACATATGGGTACATTCGTTTTAACTTGCAGGGGCGTGAACGGACCGCGATCCGGTAAAAAATAACTTATAACGGTTTTCTTGACAACCTAGGATTTAAAAATCCTCATAATAAACTTTTAGGAGATATATAACCTAACAGAAACGGAGTTATGTACTATTAAATTTTTTTTTCCTAAAAAAACTAAGTTATACGGATCATTGTGGATCCTTATAGTTTAATTATGAAAAGTCGTTTTTTCATTTGAACAAAATCGATTTTTTTTTCGATTTTGTTCGAAACTCCAAAAATTGTTGTTTACACATTTGATATCAGGGTGTCTAAACAAATACCTCACACTTAGTTTTCCTTTCACGCTAATGCAAATTTGCGTTACCGTGAAAGGTAAACTAAGCATGAAATATTTGTATAGTTACCCAGTTCGCTTTTGTGTCCCTGATCGATCCGTTCACGTGCCGGACGGTGTGCACAAGCTTTAGCCCCATTTTGAAGTTAATTTCGGCGGAACACAGATTTCCAGCGCTAATGAATAGTATGCGAGCGAGCCGCGGCAACGTGATGGCATTACAGCATTCCGAATTCCTGCTGTGTCCTTCATTAACTAGGTAGTTAATGAACCTAGGGTAGGCTTTTGCCCAGCAGTGGGATGAACGTTAAAATATATTTTGTAGATTATAATTATAAATTAAGGTTTAATTATAAGGCTTACAATCTTCGACTAGTACTTTTTTTCTATAAATGAGTTCACCTCGTTTTCGATTGGCACCACATTAAAGTAGAATGATGGATCATAAAAAAAAGCAGAGTTTGTTGCCTGATTCTTCTAGGATTGGTTGTAAATTCACTTTCAAATGTTAAATTCACGAAGTTTCTAAGTTGACGTTCCTTGTGATTTCAATGAATAAAACCCTATTGACTTTGACTTTGAAATAATGAACCTAGGTATCCAGTTACGTTACGCACATGTAACTTTTGAGTAAATATCTTATATGGTGAGCATACACTTCCTTGCCATACATTTGATAGCAACGCAAAAAAATATTGACAAAAGAAAAATTACCTACTTTAGAAACATCAATTTAGTTTGACAGATATCTTTGCGTAGGTTAAAAAGCAATCACATAGAGTTTGGTACTACATTTCTTCTCTTTTCGATACTACAATTCTTCGAATTTGTGCGGCTAGAAAGCACATAATTTACTTTTAATAGACCACTGTATTTTCTAACTTTAATGCCTAACATCTGAAACAATTTTTCATCATTGTAGAGCACCATCAATTTAGGGTCTTGTTCCATTGTTTTATTTTTCTTCGGAAACTCAATACTGTCTCAACCGCTCCCACCATTAACCTACTTTAAGTCTTACATTGTAGTTTTTTACCAAAACTTCCTCGAAATTGTCGAGGATTCCTTTCGAAAAAGCTTTTTATTTCGTATTGTGTCCATATCCTGACTAGTGAAAACCTTGATGTAGTTTTGTCCGGATGTGCCGGTCATGTCAGGTACTAAATAGGTACGGATAATATTTTTAAAGGAAAACTGTGTTCTTTTACGAGTATCTGGTACAGGCAGTTGCGTAACAAAAAAAAACAAATAAACAACATTTTTGTATTAAGACGAATTTTAAGTAGATAGCCTTAAGATTTGTTACATAGGTATGTAACAAATCTTAAGGCTATCTACTTATTTAGACGTACTTGCGTTAATTTAACTTTGACATGATATAATTTATTGTACAAAAATAACAAATAATATTTGACGTTTATTTTTTATTACAATTTGAATTTTACTAGTTCTACTTAATAATAATATGATTCGACATGTTATTGACCGACTATTATGAACATTGGTCTAGATTAATGTTATTTGATTATGTTTTATAACCAGGGTCTAGACAAATACCACTTTCTGTTGAAGTTTACGTCTGCGGAAAGATTGAATTGTATGGGAATGACATTAGCTGTGGAAATGTCACGTGACAGCTGCCAAGTTTTACCTTGACAAATTTGCGTTAGCGTGAAAGGAAAAGTAAGCGTGAGGTATTTGTCTAGCCCCAGGACACCTTAAATTTTATTATTTGTTTATATCTCTCGGGTCTGGGTGTTTTCTATGTAGCATATGAATTTATATACAAAAAAAAAAAATTAATATATCAGTCATGTAGTTCCCATAATACAAGCTCTGCTTAGTTTGGGGCTAGATGATGTTGTGTGAAAAATTTCCAGCATTATTTATTTGGCAAATACCCGCAGTTTTGCAAGAAGTTAGCATTGACAGGTTGCAAGCCTATCGCCCGCTTATTGGAACACTATTTTTGTGTTTAAAGTTTCTGGTTCTAAGGCATGCCGGTTTTCTCACAATGATAAATTACGAGTGAAATAACCCATTGGTTAATTTGGTTCGAACTCACGACACTCGGATAAAAAGTTGGGGTACGCCGTCCACTAGACTAACACGGCTCCATGACTCACAAAGAGACACCTATTTTTATTAAGTAGGTACCTGTTTAAATTATGATTTTGCCCGTGTATCCCGTTGGATTTTATTGCTAAATATTTTTAACGAGATTAAAATTCGCGTGGTTTATTGCCAGACTAATAAAACTAACTCTTTATTAAGTATCGTACTATCCTAGTTAATATTATAAACACGAAAGTTTGTGAGGATGGATATTTGTTACTCTTTCACGCAAAAACTAATGAATGGATTTTAATGAAACTTTACAGTAATATAGCTTATACATCAGAATAACATATAAGCTACTTTTTATCCAGGTACCACGCGGGCGAAGCCGTGGGCAGAAGCTAGTATTATTATGTCCGGCATTTTTGACACATCACTATCTTTACACGGCAAAAATACAAAGAACCATACTGCCTACGAAAGAACATTGAATACGTATGCAGAATACATTTTTGTTTTGCTCGTATTTTAACGGTTTCCGTTCGGAGAGGCTACAATACTGCTTTTTGTCTGTTTTATAGTTAGGTACAGATAATTGTTTTTGGGATTTTGCGCCGATATAATAAGGTACAGTCCACATAAACAGAGCAACGGAGATGTGTCTAATACCTAGTAGAAAAAAATAAAATCCTTAATTGGCTGTAAGAAAAGTTTATTATTAGTTAAAGTTATTTATCATTCCTTGAGAGCTGTGTGATTTTGTTAAATAAATAAAATAATTAAATACACTACTCACTTTAATACTTTAGATGGTGATACTTAGTAGGTACGCGAGGTTTAATCTACCTACCTAGATTATACCACTTGCCCACATTCTGCAAAGGACCTGTTAAATGACGTTGGTTTTAGCCTACCTATCGCCTTGTATGCTATTCATTGTATACTTACGAAACAAAAAAAAAAACTAAAACATACGCTCTCGACTGTACTTATTCCCCATAAAGGATATCATGAGACATACTCAAAACTAACATATTTGAGAATACCAAGTTTAGGTTAGTCAGAGGCACGTCTAAACATTGCAGACAGAGGCAGAGCACATGCCCGCTTTTGAAAGTACATTTATTTATTTTTATTCGGAAAACCAACAGCTATAACACAATGTCCTTAATCATACTTAAATAGATACTAGCCAATAAGAAAAACTTTACAATTTACGTTATGACGATAATACCAAAACTTTTTATATTATGAAGCAAAAACCAACTATTCGTTGTTTAAATCCCCCTCGTTGATTTACTTATATCACCGCTTTATTTGATTCCAGCCCTAAAATTGATTTAAAATAAAATAATGCAGGGCATTTTCACACAGCATCATCTAGCCCAAAACTAAGCAGAGCTTGTATTATGGGAACTCCATGACTGATATACTACTTATATACATTTTTTTGTAAATAAATACATATTATACATAGAAAAAACCTTGAAGATTTGATAAAAATTAAAAAAAAAAATTAATTATGGATATCCTATCCATAATTAATTTTTCGATGGTGAAAAATGTTTTTCTGGCGTGTTTGACGTTTATAAGAATACATTAAGCACAGGTAGTTTTAGAAACCATAGATTAGTATACAAATCTTATATATTATATACCTACTATATATTATATTCTATACTATATACCTACTTACATATTTCATCGCTTTAGGGTTCAAAAAAAACCTGTAATGATGTCATAATGTATTCTGAATAAATAAATAAATTATAGAAATTATTGAAGTCTTGCATCGTTCGACTGCAGCTCAGCTTTCAAACTGATACTCGACCTGCAATTGCCATTTCCGCGGATATATCTAAAAAAAATGCAAGGGAATAAAAAAGGTTTCTTACGTAAGATACTTTTACATACCAATTTTCTTTTAACTTCGCTGGAAGCAGGTTTTCGATCGCTAATTTGGCTTCCGACCCTAGATTTGGTGAAGTGCAGTCCATATCCATTTCACTTTCGGATCCATATTCAAATGAGGCAAACAAAAAAAAGTTTTTTCGTAGTCATTATTGCTAGCGTGCTGTGTGCATTGGCATGCACCTAGCACGCCGGCAATGTATTTCCAAAAACATTCCGGCGTGTTTTTGTTCAAAATTTCAAACTGATGCTGTGTACATGAATAAATACTAGGTACGCGTGTTCTTTTTTTGAAAGTAATTATAATATTTCCGCGCATGTTTGAGAAAATTTATTCATAATAATACATTTTGCACTATTTGCGCTAGCAACCCACAGAGTAAATAAATAAAGGTTTGCTGATGCCAAAATGTAATGGAATTTATTATTGTAGTATACTAGGTCATTATTCATAAATGATGTGGGTAGGCATGTTTTCAATAAAGCAGTCTATACGTAACCATGGTCGTTTCACTACATGGTGACAGCGGTGAATCGAAATATTTCGTGGCTCAATTGTAAAAAAGTGCATAGTGACAATTTAAATACGCAAATTCAATAAAAGTGTTTGAAATATTAATAAACCATGGAACATGCACGTCCGCCGGCTGAATTATTGCTGGATGGAGGTCCGGCAAATCGGGCTGACGCGTGGCGAAAATGGCTCAAACAGTTTCAAGTATTTCTCAAGGCGTCGGGAGTTTGTAAAGAACCTAAGGATATGCAGGCCAGCTTATTGGTTAATCTAATTGGTTAAATAGTGGTCCAGAAGGTTACGACATTTTTCTCACATTCAAATTTGAAAAAGAAAGTGACCGCGATGACATCGAAAAAATTATAGAAAAATACAACGGCCATTTTGGAACCAAACCCAATACTACGATGGTGAGATTTAAATTCTTTACAAGGAACCAAGAAGATAGTGAAAGTATCGACGAGTATGTGACAGCTTTAAAGCTCCTGAGCCAGCAGTGCGAATTCAATGACCTGGAGGACAGCTTGATTCGTGATCGCATCGTGTGTGGCGTGCGAGAAAGTACAGTGCGCGACAGGTTACTACGCAGCGATCAACTCACACTCGAGAAGGCTATCGTTATATGCCAATCGAACGAAATTTCCAACGAGGAGGGCCGTAAAATAGAAGGCGTGAAAAGTGAGGTGAAAGGCGCGTCGGTGGATAGTGTGTGGAGTTCGCGAGGAACGTGGCGAGGCGCGCGAGGCGGCGGTAGCGGCTGGGTGCAGCAGCGCTGGCGCGGGGGCGCTGGTGGCTGGCGCGGCCGCGGTGGAGGCGTCGGGGCGCGGGGCCCGCCGGCGAGCGGCAGCGGCGGTGCGGCCGAGGGGTCCTCGCAGCCTGCGCGTGATCATGCGTGCGTAGCGTGTTCAAATGCGTATTGTGATGGTGGATTCAGATGCCCGGCGAGGAATGTGAAGTGTTTTTTGTGTGGTAATAAAGGTCACTATCGGAGAATGTGTACAGTGAGTAGATCGAACAAGGTGTTCCAGGTGCAGGAGGAGAAAGAGGACGATCTGTATTTTATCTCCTCTGTGGGTGCTCCAAATGATTCGCGATCCGAGGACAAATGGTATGAGACTTTGGTACTTTCAAACAGTAGGATAAAGCATCTGTTTAAGTTAGATACGGGCGCCGATCTAAACGTTATCTCTAAAAATAACTACCTAAAGTTAGGTTTTACGTTGCATGATTTAAATCCGGTTAGACCGAAAGCTATGTCTTATTGTGGAGGTTTTCTGCCTATTGTAGGATCATGTGTTATAGAATGGATGTATAAAAACAAGCAGTACCATATAAACTTTGTTGTGTCTGATCACAATTGTGAAAGTATATTGGGAAAATTCACTATGGATGAAATGAAATTAGTGCAACGGGTATATAGTTTGGATATGAATAGCTACAGTGATCTGTTTCAAGGTCTCGGGCGGTTACCGGGGCATTATACGATACCTATTGATAAAGACGCGTCTCCGTGCATCTGCCCGGTCAGGAAAATACCTATCAGTTTGAGAGGAAAATTACAGATGGAACTTGAGCGCATGGAGGAGTTGGGTGTGATAAGGAAGGTGACTCACCCCACTCCTTGGGTGAATGCTATTGTAGTAGCAGCTAAAAAAGACGGTAATATCAGAGTTTGTTTAGATCCGCGGCCTCTGAATAAAGTTATACGTCGTCAACATTTTCCTTTGCCTACCTTAATGGAAATAGCTACCCAGTTAAATGGGGCTAGATATTTTAGTAAGCTTGATGCTCGATCTGGGTTCTGGATGATTGCGCTGGATGATGAGAGTGCTGACTTATGTACATTTGGAACACCATACGGAAGGTTTCAGTACTTACGTCTCCCGTACGGAATTAACTCTGCTTCAGAAGTGTTTCATTCTAGAGTAAAACAGCTGCTTGAAGGTCTAGAAGGTGTTGACTCATTTATTGATGATATTATTGTTTGGGGCGCGAATGAGAATCAGCATGATGATCGTTTGAAAGGACTAATGGATAGAGCCAGGGAAGTGGGTATTAAGTTTAATCGTGAGAAATGTGAGTTCAAGGTCTCTGAGGTAACGTATCTGGGGCACAGGTTTAATGCCGATGGAATGAAAATAGACGACAGTAAGTTAAAAGCCATTCAGGAAATGCCGTGTCCACAAAATAGACAGGAATTAGAAAGATTTCTAGGGATGGTGAATTTTCTTTGTAAATTTATTCCTAACTTTTCCGAAAAGGCCACCCCTCTTAGAAATTTATTAAAGAAAAACAATGAATGGCAATGGGGGCCATGTGAAGATGAAGTAGTGAAAAAGTTAAAGGCTGACTTGTGTAGCGCGCCAGTGCTTACATTATTCGCAGCAAACGAGCCTGCCGTCGTGTCAGTCGATGCCAGCTCACACGCGCTCGGGGCAGTGCTGCTGCAAAATAGTCGTCCAGTAGAATTTGCTTCCCTCACCCTAACTGAAACTCAACAGCGATATGCACAAATTGAGAAAGAAATGCTGGCTATCGTATTCGCACTCGAAAGATTTCACCAGTATGTATACGGAAAGAGTGATGTGCTTGTAGAAACCGACCACAAACCGTTAGAATCGCTCTTTAAAAAGTCATTGAATGCAGTTCCAGCTAGGTTGCAGCGTATGATGCTCCGGGTCCAAAGATACGATATCTGTGTAATTTATAAGCCAGGAAAATATATGTATGTGGCGGATGCACTTTCGCGAGCTCCGCTTCCAGAACTGATGCATGAAAGAGTATCAGAGGAAGTGCAGAGTCAGTCCTGCTTCTTAATTAAAAATGTGTCATTTAGTGATGAAATTAATTTAGTGAGGGAACACACTAAAAGAGATGTAACGTGTCAGTTGCTTATACGTAACATTAAGGATGGTTGGCCGTTAAACAAGTATGAAACTGATGAAAGAGTGAGGTCATTATGGGATCATAGGGATGTCCTCGAATATTACGATGGTGTGTTATTTAAAAGTGATTTAGTATTTATTCCTGAAAAGCTTCGTCCTGACATGATATCAAGAGTGCATGAAGGGCATCTAGGTATAGATAAATGTAAAAGACGCGCGCGCGAAGTGATGTACTGGCCCGGCATGTCACACGACATCGAGCGTGCCGTGCGGCGGTGTCGAGTGTGCGCGCGGCACGCCGCGATGCCACAGCGAGAGCCGCTGATTACTCATGAAATACCTAGTCTACCGTGGATTAAAATCGGTTCAGATATATTTGAGTGTAAAAAAAAATATTTTCAAATACTAGTAGATTATTTTTCAAACTATGTTGAGGTCTGTCCGTTGACTACTATAACTTCTAAAAGCGTAATTAAGGCCATGAAAGATCAATTCGCGCGTCACGGCATACCACAGGAACTGATTACGGACAACGGTCCAGCATACGCCTCGAAAGAATTTCAATGTTTCGTCAAGTCTTGGGCTTTCAATCACAACACGTCGTCACCAAACTACGCCCAATCGAATGGGCGTGCAGAGCGCGCTGTGCGTACGATTAAAACCCTATTGAAGAAGTCGCTGGATGATGGTACCGACTTTTATATAAGTCTATTAAACTACAGAACTGCTCCGAGGGACGGTATTGCAAGTCCGGCGGAACTTCTTATGAGTAGAAAACTTAACACGCGCCTACCGGTGCATCTTAGTAAATTAAACCCGGCCAGGGACAATACTGCAGATTATCAAAATATAATGAGCAAGCAAGCCAGTGCGAAGTCCCGTTATGATGCTGGTTCACGGGAATTACTTGCTCTCAATACAGGTGACGAAGTTATAGTTGTGGAGGGGGGTAAAAGGCGCGAAGCACAAGTCACGGGTCGCGCAACTCAACCGCGTTCTTACTTTGTAAAGGATGACTCAGGCAGGGTGTATCGGCGTAATCGTAGACATTTACTAAGAATAAACACCACTTCTACTAACGAAATAATGTTGCATAATGATGATGATGATGAAAAGTGTGAAAGTGATGATAGCGTGAACAATGATCCCATCGAGGAAATATCAAAATTAAATGATGTAGCACCAAGTGTAACAATTAGCAAGCTTGCTTTACATCCATCTGAACATGTTGATATCGAGCCTATAGGGTCAACGGAGCGAACTGAAAGGGTGGCTGCACGTGAGGCAAAGAAAAGGATTCACTTACAAAAATAGATAACAATCTGCACATCTCTAACTGTATGCTAGGTGCACAATACCTATCTGCTATTCTAAATATAAGTAGTAATTAATTTAACCTAAATAAAGTCTTCAAGAAACAAAATAAAATCAATTATTGTTTGTAAAAATGCATGTTTGATTTAATTTGCTATAAAAATATACTATTGTAAAAATATAATAGAAAAATGTTTATAGTGATGTGTTGCCTTAAGCTATATCTTATAAAATAAATATACCTATCTTAGTCTAACTTATTTAACTAAAAGGGGGAAGATGTAGTATACTAGGTCATTATTCATAAATGATGTGGGTAGGCATGTTTTCAATAAAGCAGTCTATACGTAACCATGGTCGTTTCACTACAATTATGTTAATTGGAAATACGGTACAAACTTCCATTTAAATTGTGTGTCTTCTGACTTTGTTGTTTGAGAAACAAGGTCTCTAGAAACGAATATTGGAAAATAAGCGAAAGCAAAATTAATTAAACTATTAGTATTATAACTTGCATCAATGTACGAAAAGGGAATCTACTGTAGCTTGGTAGCTTGGGATTGCCTTGCTAGGTTTAATATTTTCAACAAAAAATGTCTCAGCCATTATGGCATGCCTTTCTCTATTGGCAAGCGGAAGTAAGCCGAACTAATATCAAGGACTACGAGTATCATGATGCCTATGGAGGCAGTTTACATAAATTTAAATTAGGAACCTGAATACCCACCTGCCTAACTGCGCATAGTACATACAAAGGAAAAACCTTAACTCTATTATTCATTACCCAAACGCTTAATCAAAGCCCAAACGCAATGAAAATAAATAGCTTCTCCTAAACTGTTGCCGATGCCGGTTCAGAGAGTGTTGATTGATTCCCCAAACATGTTAAATGTAATGTTTATACACACACACACAACACTCGCTTCGTTCCCACGGTCGTTTGCTCTGTAGAGAAGTACGTACGAGCTAAACAAATAATCTTACTAAAGGCCGCGATCCATCTAGACGCGTAGCGGACAATATCGCTCGTAAGTGACTTGGTGCTTTTGTCACTTCATTTTTTAATCTCATCTCTTCTCCGCTCTGCTTTAGAGGACAGCGACAAAAGAACCCAACAAATAGTATGAATAGAATAGAATAAACGTTTATTTGGCACAAACAATAATAAAGGTAAAAGTTATAAATAGGCCAACAAGTAAAGTTACTACTTAAATCTTAAACAAACACAATACAACTGTTTTTCGGCTCATGTTTCTAGTAATAAGGATATTGGATGTAGTCTGTACCAAAATGATGTTCAGCTCAGCATGTGTGAAAACCAAAAGTGAGCTCTTGTTTATGAGTTCTTAGATGCTTTTTTGTTCGGGCTTAACAAAGAAATGTAGCTTTGGCGGATCTTTGAATATAGCCCAATACATTCAAACTAAAGTCTACGGAGGACTCAAATATCAGAGCTGAAACTGTTATATTACTTATAGAAGTAAAATAACAGTTTAAGTTATAGAGCTAAGACTACGGAGTAAGTTCGCATTACGAGGTGGTCGAAAATCTGAAAGAACCAATAATCCTACTAATATAATAAATGCGAAAGTCTGTGTGTGTATGTTTGTGAATGTTTGTTACCACGTATTTTCGTTACTACTAAACCGATTTTGATGAAATTTGGAATGTAGATAGTTTAGAATCTGGAATAACACATAGGCTAATTTTCGAAAATCGACCCCTAAGGAGGTTAAATAGGGCGGTAAAGTTTCTATGAAAGAAAAAAATTGTTTGATTCGCTCAAAACTCTGTACAAATAAACTTTAAAGTAAATAATGAAACACGTATTTTTTTTTTCAAAACTACCCTTTGGGGGTGTGCAATTGAGTTCTAAACTTTGTATAAAATGTAATCCTTGGTTCGATTCATTCAAAAGTTGGTGGACATTGTTTAAAGCCTTGAGACGGTCATATGCTACTTTTATTAATATACCACGCGGGCGAAGCCGCGGGCAACAACTAGTATTGAATATGGTAAAAACATAAAGGTCTCAAACATGACTAGCAGATTGTGTTTCAATAAGATTTAGGTCTTCCTCCTTTTAGTGGAAACAAAGATATCTTTTTCAGTAATATCAGATCATAATAATACCCTGGCAACAGCGAGACGTCCTGAATGCTAGATGAGGTATTTTGCACACCCACCCAACGATTCGTTGTACGTTTATCTTAACTGCTGAAGTTGTACGTAAACAATGTAACAAGTAAATCTTCCACTCGACTTGTTAAACGCGAGTTTAAATAGATTCCACCAATAAGTAGTAGCTACCTGACTTAGTAAGTTACCTAATGGACTTGTCTAACATACGTTTAATTTACTTTCAAATTTAGCATAAATAACATTTTCACATGAAAAACTTATCTGGGGTAGATAGTTTGCACCATGTAGGCGTGTTTTTAGGTTTCCGTAGTCAACAAGGAACCCTTTTATATAGTTTCGAAAAATAAATTGAGATTTTTTTTAGGTTACCTACTCTTCACTTAAAGAGGGGATAACTTTATTTATTCTCGTCTATCCCATGATGTGGGGTCGTTTAAAAATATTGCGAGTGTATTACGACCATTTTTCGATTCAGGGATCCGTTTGTGAAATATTTAGCTTTAATGTGCTAAGTTATGTTCGAGCCAAGTGTCCCCCCCCCCTCCCCCCTCCCCCTCTCCCCCCCCTATAAGCTAAACGATTGTTTTTGGATATGTGAAAAAATCACGGCAGTATAGTATAGGTACTATAATTATAACGAAGTTAGTTGTCTCATTACAAAAGGTGCTCATGGTTAAAAGACATTCCGCGGTTTAATTTAATATTTCATCTAGTCAGACCTTGCTTTGTATAGCAAAGCAAGGTCTGACTCGAGGACATGGATAAGGGGCTCTGACTCGAGTTTTAACCACCTTTCACAATGAGCCACCTTGTCTGTTTATCGAAATAAACAGTAGTATAATGTGGTTACATTAGTATGGAAACGACGTACCTGGGCAAACAGGTACCTACTCGTACTGTCAGATTCATGTTATTTAAGTACTTACCTACATAGTTGTATGAAGTTATCAAACAGGATCGTTGAATTTATATTAAGAACTTACCTATAAACTTAAATTCACTTAAAACTTAGCAGAACTTTAAGAACAGTTATATCAAATCAATTGAAAGTTCAACTAAGTACGTTCTCATTTTAAGTCTATCGTAGCCCATCGCGATTTCAAAATTATTATATTCTGTAAAATTAATCGATTGAATATCACAGAAAATGGTAAATTCTAATGCGATGACCCAGATAAGATCCATCACGTGTCGCTGCGACCATTCGCCCTGAAAGAATTTAGAAAACGCAAAGGGTTACGACAGACTTGAATTGACTTAATTAGAATAACATAAACCATAAGTGTTTTATTTTCTTCTGTTGAATAGAAAATTCAACAGCTTCTTCTATTCTGTAAACAAAACAAAACACATAAAAATAAGACTTTAGAAAGAGACAAAGCAGTAAAACAAAATATTATTTAGCTAGATTTTTAGGTAAAGCCGTAAAACAAATTTCACAAAGCAAGATCTATTGGCTAAACAATTTGCCTTACTAGTGTGATAGCGTTTAGCTATTTTCTATAATCAAATAGCGAAATATTTGTATGGAGTAGGCAACGCTAATTGTCTCAGTAGAAGATACTCGTAATTCATCCAAAGTCGGTATCAGGTGTCTATTTCACGGCGAACGCAATTTCGCTAATTGCATCCCTTCCGAGCCCTCCCACTAATTGGTATCTACCTAACATCTTGTAAAACATCAAAGTGACCATCTTAAAATCTGCAAAGCGAATGACTACGCTTTCGACGGAATATCATACTCCTACTAATATTAGAAACGTGAAAGTTTGTGAGGATGGATGTTTGTTACTCTTTCACGCAAAAGCTACTGAACGTATTTTGATGAAACTTTACAGTAATATAGCTTATACGTCAAAATAACCCATAGGCTACTTTTTATCAGGGTACTACGCGGGCGAAGCCGTCGGCAGAAGCTAGTATATTATAAACGTGAAAGTTTGTGAGGATGGATGTTTGTTACTCTTTCACGCAAAAACTACTGATTTTGATGAAACTTTACAGTGATATAGCGGTTCCGGGTACCACACGGGCGAAGCCGTGGAAAGAAGCTAGTTAAAATATACTTTCAGTTATAATGAGGTGAAGTTTGCGTCGGGGCACAAGCTACTTTTGCGGCAATTTCGACTAAACTTTGTTTAGAAGAAATTCTGAAAATCAATTTTCACGCTTTTGCTCCTTGTGCCTATTTCAATTCAACATTCTAAGTGGGTATTTTCGCTAACACTGTTGGTTTCTGTGAAGCTACTTATTGTATGGCTAGTGATATCAAGAGGCACAAATCTGGGGTTTTACCAAAGCTTTGGTACTTATTTGAGCTTTTTGTGGTGAGAATCTAGGTCCTTGGGGAAACAGAACGCTCCGCCTGCTCAACATTGTTGCGACTCTGACTCGAGGGCTGGGTCAACGCGTAAACATTTCCATTCAATGGGGCAACGCAGCCATCAATTTGGGTATACTTCCGTTAGTTGGGCTATCGGGACGCACAGTTACACCATAACCTCATACAAATATCTCATACACGGGTGAACAACGTAGTCATTATTTTGCGTATAATCGCGAGTCGCGACTAATTACATTATAACTAAGAAAATGATGATGATAATGATGGATTGCCCCGAGCTTAGTTTGCATTGAACACCGACTAAAATAAATAAATAATGCATTTTCGTATAAAATATATCTGTGTCCAAAGCAAACAGAGCTTGTGTTATGGGAACTAAACTCGTAGTTCCCATAACATGACTGATATACATATATTTTTTTGTAAATATATACGTATTATACATAGAAAATACGCAATCCTTTGTCTTTTCTATTCTAGGAATAGAGGTAATAGATGTGGGTTATTCTACAAATGAAAAAAACCTGCATCCTAATGTAAAAAAAATATATCGTTGTTGTAAACGATTATAAAAACACATTCATTTTTTTAATGAAGCAAATCATGTTTTATAACAAAAGTAGTAGAAAGTAGCTGCTTATAAGATGCCAAAGTTCATCTTCAAGCTTTTATATAATTCTGGGTCAACAAGTTAATTTTTGCAAAATTATAAAAAACCACCTTTCATAAAAATCGAATGCATAAAAAGCTGATGATCTTCTAACGGCTGAAGACGCTGTTCAAGTCAACTTAAAAAAAAACGAAATAAAAATAGTTTCATCCGTTTTTGTGGTATCGTAGCTAGCCACAAACAAATACACACGTAACACTCTGCGTCGGGCTTAAAAATGGACTCATGGAGCTGTTTGATAATAGAAAATAGCTAAACGCTATCACACTAATAAGGCAAATTGATTAGCCAATAGACTCTCTAAAAAGGTTCTCTAAAAAGGTTTATGTCCAAAAAAAATAAAAATTTAAATACCATTATATTGTAGGTGAACGAAAAATATAGTCACTGGCTATAATTTTCTGAAATGGATAATTAGTCAAGTAGGGAAAAAATCCAACCCAATCCTCCTGGGTGGGAAAATCTAATTGTTTTGAGTCAGGATTACAAAACATAATGGGAATCATTTTATTATTCCCTTTCTAGCCTGAATCATAAAAAGTAAGTCAATAAATACAGACACAGTAGGTATGTGTTTTAAGGTGTTTTAATTTAATTTTTGTAACTCTTTTAAAAAACTTTACAAACGAGTAACTGGCATTTTTAAAAGTGAATTTTCGGATGGTTTTTAAAATATTTTAGTTTTATTCTTTATTGTACACACTGAGATGGAACTATTCGTTGGAATTGGAACTAATGCAAATAATTGAATAAAATCGATTGCAAAAAATCGCATAGCAATTCCATAAGCCGCTTTTCAGAGACTAAAACACACAATCAAACATTCTCTTAAGGATACCGCATATACGGGTTCCTGTCGTTGCGAGTAAAAAAGGGATACCTAAGTACTTATTAACTACGCGAGTCTACTGAAGTATTTGGATTTCCTTGATGCGGACTCTTTTATATTTCCGGTGTACTCATGTGGCGTCCCATTCACATCGCCCGGAGGACCTCGTTTAGGACAGTTATCTACCTAAATTAAGAGACTTCCACGTGCAAAGTTACTTTACACGTAGGTACACTTGAGTAGGAAACATCAGCCGTTTACGTTGACGATGCAATACTTTGAAGAGATAACGCTTTGTTTAAATTTAGAAGGTATATTATAATCCTTCACTTGAAAAAACTCAGCCGTAGCTGGGGTAATAGTGGAATATGAAAAAAACTAGCTTCTGCCCACGGCTTCGCCCGCATGGTACTCGAATAAAAAGTAGCCTATGTGTTATTCTGATGTATAAGCTATATAACTGTAAAGTTTTATCAAAACCCGTTGAGTGGTTTTTGCTTTAAAGAGTAACAAACATCCATCCTCACAAACTTTCGCGTTTATAATATTAGTAAGATAAGATTAGTTATTGGCTGTTGCTAGTCGGGCCGAAGAAATCCTGGTCGTTCGAAAGTAATATGGGTTGACGATACTATATCAGTCGTAGGGAACATGTGGGTGCGAGACGCACAGGATGGCTGGCAGAAAAGAAAGGAGCAAGAAAATAAAGAGAAGAGAAAGAGCAGAAAAGAGGAGGAACCTATATACCCAGCAGTAAGTCATTCCGGCCGGGCTGAGATGATGTTGATGGTAACTGATATTCTGACAGGCGTTTGCCACAAAAAAAAACATTGAAAAACAGCGCAGTGCGTAACAATGCAAACTATGCCCGTGGGTAATTTTCGTTAGATAAAAACAGGTATTTACGAAATAATTGACTACTGTGTTGAGCAATGAGTGACATAGGTTGTAGAACAACCCGAGTCGGAGTTCATAATAGGCCGCCAGAAAGCCTCAGTCATGGCCTGACAGTTTATCACAGCTCTCGTCTCCGTAGCAGAAAATAGCTCACTCTTACGATTCAAGCCAACATTTCAGAGTACCTATTTCACCAAAAAATCCTGGCTAAGTAGCAAAACGTTCTGATATTAATTTTGTGTTCTTATCTATGTGCCCTTCCAAATGTAGTGGACAGAGCGTGTTCTAAGAAAAAGGCAGATTAAAATGGCCTATCGTTTGAACCGTTACAAAACCAAAACTTACTCTGTATAGCAAAGTAACGAGCTTTGAGATCCTTTGTGTTATCATTGCCCGTGATTAGAACATCACATCAGTCCGATTGTCACTAGCATTCCTCTCATCCCGGTCTATGTGATAAGATTTCGCCGTAACGTTCCTATTATTATGATTATACATAAAGTTGGATGGAACAAAGGATGATTCTGTCCGGCAGTTTTATGTCGAGCGGGCACTTTAGATTAGCTTTGTCTCTTGCCACCAGGGCAAATCGTCGGTACATCTTATGACTTCTACTAATGAAGTAAATAGGACACGTAGCTATTAATAAGACGTACATGAGCAGTACGACTGATTTTGAAGCTCGAAGCACGGCGGGAAGGCTTGATATATCGGTTTGTCGGTTACCACATTGGTTTAAACCCGGTATGGTGACATAAAAATAGTAGTTTTTCTAATTAAACACTAAAGTTCCTGTATTGAACTACTGACACTATTGATTGTAAGTAGTTCATATTATCTCATGGAACAGTGTCTAGACAAACCTAACAAAGTAAACTAACTTACTATTGTACCTACTCAGTTTGTTAAATCCTACTAATATTATAAACGCGAAAGTTTGTGAGGATGGATGTTTGTTACTCTTTTACGCAAAAACTACTGAAAGGATTCTGATGAAACTTAACAGTAATATACATAGCTTATACATCAGAATAACACATAGGCTACTTTTTATATGGGCACCACGCGGGCGAAGCCGTGGGCAGAAGCTAGTAAATAAATAATGAGCCTAAAAAGTCTCAGTAATTAGATGGTCTAAGCCACCGACAGTTTTAACTCATTTCGAACGGGATTTGAAGTGAAATCACTCTAAATCCCGTTCAAACATTCTCTTAAGGATACCGCATATACGGGTTCCGATCGTTGCGAGTAAAAAAGGGATACCTAAGTACTTATTAACTACGCGAGTCTACTGAAGTATTTGGATTTCCTTGATGCGGACTCAAATCAATTATTAATTTGGAATTCACAGATTTTTTTGGAGTTTATAAAATCCGATAAAATATTGGCTTGTCAAGTACATACGTACTACACTTGCACCGCACACAGACAGAAAACCCCCAAGCAGCTGTCTGTCTTCGTGACGTGATGAATGGTTGGTTTACGGGTAACAGAAATGTCCAGAAGTCACTTTTCTTTATTGTACGGTTTGTGGGGAAACAGAACAACACCTTATAACTATAGTTGAAGTATACCAACCCTCTTATTCATCTCACTAACTTTAGTAGTTTGCCAAAAGTTGCCTGCCTCTATTCTTTGTTTAACGTTAGACAAGGACAGGGTTATAGTTAGCGACCTGCTAAGTTAGTGAGTGATTAAAAGAGGGCTAGTCTTTAATTTGTAGGTACCGTGACATTGTGTTTATAATTTGAAAATTTACGGGGCTCATATATATAATAAATAAATAAAATAAAAAGCCTTTTATTTCTTGCAAAATAATAAAATATTGTACAGCTGATAATCATTTGGCACATTTTTTTTTTATTCTGCAAGAACCCCTTCACAGGTGAAGGCCTCCTCCAAAGATAGCTATTGGTCTCGATCTTGAGCTATTTGATGCCACGGGGCTCATAACAGAACCTAAATTTTAAGAAGATTTTTTCAGTTTTATCAAATCGACCGCTATAACGTTAAGTGAATAGCCTACATTCACTATCTTCTCTGATGCAATATTCCTACCGTCTATTAATTTATAATATAATAATAATAATAATGCTGGATATTTTAACACAGAATTATCTAGCCCCAAACTAAGCAGAGCTTGTAACAACATTACTGATTTACTACTTATATACTTTATTTATGTCAATACATATAATACATAGAAAACACCCAGACCAGAAACAAATATTTGCAGATCATATTAACATTTGCCCTGTGGCGGGAATCGTACCCGCAACCTTGTGCGTCTCAGGCGGGCCTTCGCCCTCTGCGCCACAGAGGTCGTTTTAAAATTGTAGTACTCGAACCTATTGTTTTGTAAAAGGATCATTAAAAAGAAGAGCCGGCCTTGTTTTCTTGTCTTTCTTTCCTGGCTTGTCGCGGAAGAACAGGCAGTAGATAAAACCGACGTTTCAAAGTGATACTCGTGATTTTAATGAATAAATGAATTTTGACTTTGACTTAGAGTTTTCAATAAAATATTATGTTATTTTCACGGAGATGTAGCAGTACATTCTCCGTTGTTATTTCATAAATAAAAGTTATTTTAAATGGACGACTGCACCTTAGCAGCAGACAAAGTATTTAATAATGTAACCATATTTTTGCTCTCATAAGATGACTGATACAGTAAGCAACTAACATTAAGTCCTCCTAGTAGGGGTATTGTCCGTGAATCCTATCCAACTACGAGTAATATTATAAACGTGAAAGTTTGTGAGGATGGATGTTTGTTACTCTTTCAAGCAAAAACTACTGAACGGATTTTGATGAAACTTTACAGTAATATAGCTTATACATCAGAATAACACATAGGCTTTTTAACCGGGTACTACACAGGCGAAGCCGTGGGCAGTAGCTAGTATTTTAATAAACCAACTGATTGTCAAAAGGAGGTGTTTATTTATGGCATATTTAGACCTAATCGATCGTACACATGGCTTTCCTTCCGTAAAATTTCTAAAGTAAGTTTCATTCTAATAAACGTTTTTCCTTTCCAAACCTTCCAGAAATTGTTAAGAAATGAATGAAACGACACAAAAATTACTTACTCAAGTAGAAAAATCTAATATTTATTCGCTCTTCGGCTTATTGTGTTTCATTAGTAAGGGATGGAATATTTCATTATCGTAATATCCGTTGCTCGTGAATCTTGGAAAGAGGTGGATCTTTACCAAGGTTAGAGATTTAGGGATGATAATCCTGAAATTGAAGGAAGATGGGCCATGTGGTATAAAGGTAATTGGTGAAAACGCTTAGAAACTGTTCGGTCGGCAATGTGAGGTGGTGATTTGAAAAATGGCAGACTACTTCCTAAAACATTCAGATCGTTGAACCGTTATTAATCATTCTCAATTTTAAATAGTTTCATTGAATTGTAGAAAATAGTTTAGTTTTTGCTCATCACAATCTTACTCGTACTTTAGCCACCTGCCGAATTCGTGTGGCGTGTGGTAATGTGTAACAGGTGATTTTTGTGGCACGTTTGTTGAATGCACGCAGCTGTGTGGACATTTTCGTGGTTCATAATATTCTCCGTCAAAATGTGATAAAATTTGGCCGATTTTGTGAGTCGGTCTAAGGGGTTCCGTGCAATATAATAAACAGTAATTATTATTAAAAACTAAATTGTATTTTTTCAGCGATTTTTGTGTTGGTTTTGTATTTTAGATTTTTTTAATTGAGTGTTTTTTATCATAGAGACCATATTCACACGTATCTAATAGAACATCTTTACATTTTGTAATCAACCCCATATGCAATGAAAATGCATGCGACAAATTGCATAATGTAAAGTCAGATCGCACCGAGTTCAAATTAAAGCCGTATAAAGTATTTCAAGTTAGTTCATCTTGACACAACATACTAGTTTTTGACCACAATTTCTAAAATCTTGTAAGGTCTAGAGATAATCACAGGTAGGTAAGAAATAACATAGGGCAAAGTCAAAGTCACATGTTAATAATTATTTCAAAACAGCAACTCCAAAGCTCACTTCAGAGGCTAGGTACGTCATCAATCAGTGTGAAACTTAGATAGTTCAGAGAACAACAGACTTAGCAGTAGCTAACTAGCACATCAAACTGACGGTCCGTCGGTCGTAACTGCATTAGGTACTAAACTAATACAAAACACGTCATACCGAAGTGGGCTAAACTAAAACTAACTTTAGCAATATACGGCGATAACCATATTAGATTGGCAACTTTGCTACATACAGCGGACTTATTAAATTGCCTGCTGGATAAGTTTAACTTGTTCGTTTTAGAGATCTGACTGACTCTAATGTCTAAAATCAATACAACAGATAGACAGCCAGGAGGTTAGTTGCACGCAACTTGTCAGCTGTCTGTCTCAACTTGATTTCAACGTGTAAACTTTATCTACTTACCTACATCTTGACTTACAGGCTTAACTAACTGTACCTACTTACACGTTGAAATCAAAATGGAATAAACGCTTTTCATTTAAATTTTCAGACCAGCTAGCCAGATTCGTGTAAGCAACCTTACAGAAGATGTGTGTTTAAAGCCAGTCAATTTATCTGAATCATAACCCTGGAACGGATGCATCTGGGTTTTTAGTTTAAAAGCTTTTAAATTCTGTAAAATTTACTAACACAAACATGTTGGAAAACTTTAGCATGAGAATACCAGTGCTTACACAAGGTAAGTTGGTTAAGAAAAGCAGCGAGTTTTGAATGAAAACAGTGCATAACTTTTGTTTCACGCAAAATTTATTTTTGACGTTTTGAGACCTTCGCGCTCGTTGTCTTTTCAGGGGATTCTTGCATAAACTTTTGCAATAAACCCAAGTACTTCTTTGAAAAAGGTTGTAATTTTTGTTGAATTTTATATGACGAGCTGGTTGATTACGTCACTTTAGCAAGCTTTTTCCTAACACCTGTTACCTTTCCGAGATAGGCATATTGTTGTAGAACATCTAATATTATTTTCTATTACCTACAATGGACCTCCTCGGTGGCGGGGCGGAAGAGTAGCCGTCTGATACGTAATTGGTGCGGGTTTAATTGCCGCTGCGGGACAAATGGTTGCATATTCTGCAGATATTTGTGTTGGTTGTGATACTACGGTACTCGTAGTTATTGATTCCCACGACACAAGGAATCTTAGTGTGGGGTCAGGACTATATAGGTGTGTATAAAGTCTATTGGGTGGTCATTTATTTATAGAAGAGATTATAAAACATGTTTCTTCGAGACTTTGACCAAATTGTACAGTTTGTTTGACCTTTTGTACTCCTCCAATGCAATGAATCATCAATTTATCATCAAGTGGCAGGATATTTTCAATTAAGTTTTTCAATCTCTCAGTTAAATTTGTTCTCATGCGGGTATGTCAATTTATATAGCCCTTGCACAATTTAGCAAAAAAAAAACAAGTAAATTTAAGGGACTTTAAAAAGTGTAACAGGCCAAAAAACTTACCTTTTGACAAATAGATACCTACTTAGGGGTATAGGTTCCTCGGCAGCTGTCTGTGCTTTAGTGACTTATTTACAAACAAAAGAAAACTAATAAAATTATTACCTACTAGCTTCTGCCCACGGCTTTGCCCGCGTGGTATCCGGATAAAAAGTAGTCTATGTGTTATTCTGATGTATAAGCTATATTACTGTAAATTTTCATTAAAATTTAAAAATAAATGTGACATTCATTTTTAGTTTGGTGTCTACTTAGTTTTTAGTTATGCTCAAATTACCTACCTACTGACTTATTTAAAGTAAAAGATCAGTTACAATTTCATCGCAAATGTAGAGTTGTGGTCGGTACTGAGCATGGTTGTCATAAACAGCCACTTCTCTCGGAAAATCCTCTGAGCGTTGGATTTATCACCCAAGAAGCTTAGCGATAACTCTCACATAATCGTATATTCACACCAAAATCATAACATATGGAATAGATGGCAAATAGACTATCTCTAACCCCCGTAGAGTAGACCATATGCGGCAACATCCGACCAACAATTCGACTAATGCGAGCGCAGACATTCGCAATAAAAATCCCATCCGAAACAATATACCAAAAATATTCACCACAAATATCTGCTTATTAAATTCCCAAACTAACGAGACATGCTAATAAAGCTCAGAATTCAGTGCGATTTTTGATACGATTCGCAGTTTCAGAGGTGAGGTGACATGTGTGGTAAAGGGTTAGGCAAGGGTGAAGCGATGTTTTCTTTATGGTTTTGCAAGACAAAGGGCAGAGGGCAAAGGGTAACAAGCTCGCGCCTACCGCCCGCCGAGCTGCGCTTTTTGCCCCAAAAACTGGATTAAGTTGGAAATATTGTGATGTCTCTATTTAAGGGAAGGGTTTTTCACTTTATAAATGGGATCCTCTTTGTTTTCTATGTATAATATGCAGCTATATATTTTTTTAAAATGTATAAAATTCATGTGGGTAGTTAATACAAACTCTGCTTACTTTGGAGCTAGATGATGCTGTGAAAAATTCTAGCATTATTATTATTATTCTTAAATTACCGAAAAACTACTCTTCTTATTTCATTTCGCTATTGTCAGCGAAGTTATTGATTCGCAACGGATATTAAAGCTGCAATATTTCAGTAACTGCAATAAATTCCAAAGTTTTGAGCGTATCAATGGCACATTTAAATGATCGCGCTTGTCCCCCGCATACGAAGATTCGTTTCAACTTCAATTTACATATTTTCTATTCGAGCAATCTCTCTCAATGCATAAAGTCTGAGTGCTAGAATTCATTTTGCGAAAACCCCTGTCAGCTAAAGTTGCCAGATTATAAATATGGAATGGACTGACAAGTGGTACTTGGGACAATTGAATTTTTGAAATAGTTTGCGATACCCTCTCGATTATTTTTTAACAAATGTCGCGGTACATTATCCGACAATACGATGTGGTTTTATCACGGGGTGGGTAACGCCATATTGGGACACTTTAAAAAACGCATCAGTAAATTAAATGTAATTGTTCGCTTGTTAACCGAACCGAGGGGAGCCGTTTTATTCCTTTTTATTCTGTTGGATTATCTGTCTATGATTTAATGTGTTTAGATCTGTAATTAGAATAAAATCACGAAAAATAACACGGCTACCATCCTAAACAGTAGTTATTTTAGGTATATAAGTAGTTACACATACATAATAGCAAATTAAACAAACTTGTGAGAGAATTAAAATATATTCTGACTATTCGCTTTCTTTGTTGTCTGTTATACTAGCTTATTTTTATCAATTAAACGGGTGGTAGGTATAATACAATAGCTACAAGCTCTACTCATAAGAGAGCGAGCAAATTGGTATTTTGCGTTTTTTTTGTAAGGGTGACGCAGATGATATTACATATTTCTCATTCCGTCTGCACAAATAAATGATACAAGAGCAACCAACTCATAAACAAATTGTCGGTACAGGCGGACAATGGCTACAAAAAAGTCCGGTCCAGTCATCGTGACATAAGGTGTGAATGTTCACAATTTGCTGGCCATTCACAACACGCATAAAAGATGCGCGCGTGGCCCATTTGTGCCCACTTGACCCTAACTTGCGCGCATAAATTATGCATAATCATCTGCCTATCGATTGACACGGATTGAGGATATTTACTGAATGCGTAGATTATTTTAGCCCCATAACTGTTGGTCGTTCTTTTTATCTTGGAACAGTTGTAGTGCAATAATTATTTGTGAATCAATAATCCTCTTCATACGGATTCTTCATACGCGGGTGAGCTTTTGGTCCGGTCAAGTAAAATTCAGTTGAGTAGTAGGTTATTTTTAGGTTTACTCGTACTAACTATTTAAATCTCCAGTTAAAGTCAATTGGATTTAATTTTTAATTTTTACATCGTGATGCATTTTTAACCGTCTTTTGAAAAAAACGGAGGAGGTTCTCAATTCAGCTGTATGTTTTTTTTGTGTGTTTATTACCTGATAATCTTCGAGAACGTTTAGAGAACGATCCCAAGGTGGTCCCATAAAAGTTCTATTTCTGAGGCGTTGCTATTTTTCCCTTAAACTTAATATCATCATAACGTGGGCACATGAGTATCTGATGATAGAGTACCTGCAGGAAACCGTAAACTTGGGACCACAACTGACTTAAAAAATTGTATGGGAGTATCGTTTTTGTTAAGGTAACAACTTGAAAATTGGAATTGTAGCTATTCATCATAAATAAATAGTGACTTGTTTCAGGGTTTCTGGATTTTCATATTCAAAGGGGGGGAATGGGGAGTTAAAGTTTGCTTGTAAAGCCGCTGGCAACAGCTAGTTGTAATATAATAAAGTAGGTATATAATATAACATAACGTCTCTACGTAGGTACCTATTATAAATTTGATAATAATTGTAGCCAACCGCCAAACTCAACAAACAAGGCTTGCTGAAAGACAATGCTCTGCTGTCATCATAGTAAATTGTGCGATAAATAAAGAAAACGCTCTGCTCTAGGTATTATTTTACAAAATATAGAAAATGTCCCTAGTGGTTTTCGAACTAAGTATCAATATTAAATTCACTAATGGAAAGTTTTGTCAACATAATAATTTTATCTAACAAATAATCTGGATTTTACCCCAAAAACGGCCCTTTTAAATTGTGTGATCACTCATCTAATCTTCTGATAAAAAGCGTTAGATTCTAATGAAGGGCACAGATTAGTGCACAGTATCCCAGTAAAGCATTAGAATAATGTTAGGATTTGTTTGCATAATTTGTTTAGATAACATCTAAATCTGAATCAGGTGTGACGCTTTTGCTCACTTTTTACGATGAGTAGAAAACTGCTCGTTTTTTCGGTTAGGCACAGTAAAGGTAGTATCATTTATTTAGTTTTTCTGGTAGGGGGGTGGGGGGGGTGGGGAGTGGGGGGGGGGGGCATTTTATATCTTATCCCTTGAACGTCTATTTCGAATAAATTTAAACATTAAATTTATCTTAAAAGTGGGTTGTGGGATCGTTGTCTCTTTAATTGGCGTGCGATCTGTCTTTACAATAAGCAATTTGTCGCATGAGATATCATATTGCTAATCAACGGGGTACCTAATGTAGGTACCGATAAATTACAGACACAAGCGTGGACGGTATTTGGCATGCGAACTAAATACCAACGCAACGCGGTGTAACCACGGAATCCTACTACTATTATAAACGCGAAAGTTTGTGAGGATGGATGTTTGTTACTCTTTCACGCAAAAACTACTGAACGGATTTCGAACTTATAAGTACATCAGAGTAACACATAGGCTACCTTTTTATCCGGGTACCACGTGGGCGAAGCCGTACCGGTAGAAGCTAGTAAATTCTAAATTAAAACTTTAATGATGATAAAATTGTTGTCTGTTGGTACTAATTATAAAATAATCCACACACAAACACATTATTCATAATAATAGACACGGTGAATCCTAGTGTAGGGACTATGTACCTATGCGTTTGTTTAGTGTAAATATTTATTTATTTTTATTTATTTAAAACCAACTAGCTATATACTGATAGATAAAATACAAAGACAGGGTTGAGGTTTCTTTTGAAGCTGACTGTACCAACATTTAAATAACTAAAAACAGACATATAAAACTAAACAAAATATAGGTATAGAGGAGTTCATTATTGAATAATCCTTTGCTCGGTTTTTAAAGCACCTCAGGTTTTAATTAAATCCGGAAAACTGTAGCGAGTTCTTTCATAACTCTATAATGAGGCTGCGATAATGAACCAGGACTTCCCTCAAACTATAGGTACGTAAGGGTAGGCAGTAAAATTTACCTACCTATTTAGAATCTGGTGTCTAGCTTTGTCTATGGTATATATAGTAGTAATGGTATATATAGTACCATTTTTTACACGTAATGGACATACAATCATACATATGTATTTTTATAACGGTTTTGATCCCATAATAGGACTTCCTGTAACGTGGGTATCAGGAACTACGAGTACGGCGGTACCAGACCCGTAACAAATATCTGCAGAAAATGCAAAAAAAATCCCCGCAACGGGAATCGTATCTCTCGGATGCCACTAAAGTCGTCGATTAATAGCTTTATTTTTCGTATCTGAGTGTTTTCTATGTATAAAAAAATGAATTCAAAGTATTACACTGCTACATAAATACCCTTATCATAACTATTCATTTGAATAAGAATTAATACTTAGATATGAATGTAACCAACTTTTATTCTACCGACGATCTAATTAAATTTTAGAACACAACAGCTGCTATTGTGACTTAACTATGATAGTTAGATATATTCCCCCCAAGACTTTTTTGTAGGTAACAATGAGTACTTTAATCATGTATTACATAATTTTTATATATTATCAATAGTTTTCTTAGCGCACGCCAAATAATTAATTTTATAGGCAAAATTTTGCTACTTTGGGTTACGTCATTGAAATTTTCTTAAGGATCTCAATTTTTATGAAAACAAATTATAGCCTATGTTACTTCCTGATAATTTAGCTATTTATTGGTGAAAATGGTTAAAATCGGTCCAGTAGTTTCGGAGCCTATTCGGTACAAACAAAAATAAACAAAAAATCTTTTTTATATAAAAAATATACATAACAGGCCAATATAGAACAACGTGGTTGTGCACAAGGTCTAGCCTGGTATGCCGGTTATAAATGAAACGATTTCCATTAAAACTAATACAAAACAGGCCTATGAAAATTGTAGGAAAATTTATTTTGTTGTTGTTTTGCCAAAAGCTGGGTACCACCTGCGGCCGGTCCTGCGGTTGACAAGAAAATATAATTTCTTATAAGACCCAACGAAATTAATACATAGACATATTAAATATAGAACAAATTAATTTTTATATTATAATGTAAATCAAGGCATTCGTTTACCCTATCCTACGTAAGTTTTTGCTAAAATAGGTACCTAGGCCATTTTCTTTCCAGTTTCCACCGACGTTTCAAAGTGGTCCTTGTGATTTTATTGAATAAATGAATTTTGACTTTGACTTTGACTTTGACTGTAATGCCGTGGACAGTAAAGTATTTTTTATCGAAGTAGGTACGTATTTACTTTATTGTACTAACCTAATTTGACTTAATTTGAAAAATAAGTCAAATTAGGTTGCTCTTATGATGTTCGTCCTTTTACCCGCGGCGACAGGAGCCTGGATATGCATTTGCCGTAAAAGGTTGTTTGATTGTTAATTTGTTACCATTTATCTTCAACACGGCTGATCCGATCGCAATACGTTTTTTTTGCAATCGATTTGTATGAATTGAAGGATAGTTCTCAGAAAAGTTTTACTGCCACAAGTCACTAGAAAGCGCTGTGCAATATAGACATTGGAAAGCATGTAGGGAGTTTCCTAATTTTGAAAATTTTCTTTGTTTTTCAGCTAGGTACCCACCCGCAAACAAGTACAGTATAGTAGAAACTAATGGTTAAAGTGTCGGAAAGTGTGACAAGGGCAATATAGAGTAGTATTTACCAATATTATAGTAGAGTACCACAGTGACACAGAAGTTAACTTAGATACGTAAAAGAAAAGTGTCTAAAACTGTGACAACGAGGGCAATATAGAGTAGTATCTACCAATGTAATAGTAGAGTACCACAGTGACACAGAATTGCGAAGTGAGTTAGAAATGCTCCGACCGCGGTGCTGCGTCCCATTTCACAATTCCATTGAGCTCATGTGACAGGCGATGGACAGCCGTTACTACAATAAGATAACCTAGCCTGCCTACAACGATAGTGATAGCATATGCCTACCTTACGTAGGTAGGTGTTAGTCAGGGTACGTTTGCCCACGCGTACAAACATACCCTGACTAACACTTGGTTCTTATTACAGCGGTATACGGACGAGACGTCTCGTTTCTCTGTATAAAACTGTCAACATATTGTATTTTTAAGGAAAACGAGGCATCTTTATTGTTCGACTAATTAATTGGGATCCGGGGTTAGAAGGTAGGTGTATGTGCGGAAATCTCGACTCCTGATTTTCCCTCTAATTCAAACGACATTCCTAGTTTGTTTACGCAAAACCTCGGCCTGCCAATAGGTAGGCAGGTTGTTGTCTATTTGTTAATGTTTAGACCGGGTTCATGTGAGAAACCTAACTATACCTAAAAACCATCTATGTACCTACCATGTGAAAGCAATCAATGTATTGAATATGAAGTGTTGAGAAGCCTTTATTTGTGTTTTGGAGCACCTACAGCTCTAACGTTGGAATTCATAGTCGAGATAGGGGCTTCTCTAGCGGACGATTCAGCCGCTGTGTGTCAAATTCAATCTTTATGCATTTCATAGACAAAACAAACCCCCACTTTGACACTAGTTGGCGGCTGGATGCTGAAGGCCCGAATTTCGTCCTCCAAACAGACCCCTACTGTAAAGTATTGTTTGTTGGTGTAGGTTAAAAAATCCTTTAATTGACTATATCAATTAAAGGATTTTTTCAAAAATGCATGTGGGAATGACATTTCGACTTGAAGCCGATCTAATAGCCGATGAAGCTCTACAATGCGGATAATAACAATGACCAAGAGATACATCGATATTATAGTGATTCTTGATCATCATAACCTCCACTGAATTCTACAGTCATAATGGATTTCGCATAATTTATCCATATTTTCATAAAAATCTTCAATAATCCCGCCCAAAAATATTGTTTGTAATGCCGTGTACAGACTGGTGAAAAGAGCTGTTCAAAAGCTGTTCAAAGGGACAAATGTTTGTAAGATCTGCAAATATTTGTTCCGGGTGTTCTGGGTATTTTCTATGTATAATAAAAAATATCTATCTATGTAATGTATTGTATTAAGTATATCAGTCATCTAGTACCCATAACACAAGCTCTGGGGGTCTACTCTACAAACCGATACACGATATATCGCTTCAATTATCGTGCTAAACCTACTCTACGTTACATCGTTTCGACTATCATTTGAACGAAGAAACGACCGACATTACTTTTGACAATCGATGTCGGAACCCTACTCCGGCATCACTAAAAACGATACGATAATTTGAATTTGACAACGAAACAAATGTCAACCGACGAACTTATCAACGATGCCCTTGATGCTATCGTGCGCATTATCGTTTCGGGTTATATTGTTGTGTTTTCTGATAAAATCATCTCCATTTCGTTTACCGGACTCCGAATCTTTTATACCTTCGAGCCCTGCTGCCTACTGGACTCTCTGCATTCTTTTCATTCGACCTCGGCCTGCTGCACTACGGACTCTTGATTTGCCTCTTGTTTTGGAATAATGGCGAGATTTATGCTTACCATGGAAGCCATCCACGAGGAAAAGGATTTACAAAAACGACATTTTAAAGTGACGATGGACCAGTTGGATTTGAAAAAATTCTTGACTATAATTTCATCGGGAATTATAAACATATTAAAAGTTTGTTTGAAGGTAAACTTGTATTTTTTTTTAATAATAAAAAATAAAATTGTTGCTAAAATAGTGCTTTAAACTTTAATGCTGTGTGTACTAGTATCTTTTTAATAAACGAATTTGAATATTTTCCCGACGAATTTTTGCTTCAACTTCAACTTCTTAATTATGGCTTCTGTGGCTAGTTGTCACAAGAATTTTACTTGTAAAGTTTTCAAATCACAGGTGGGTTTGTTGATTTGACATTTGACGTTGTCACTTTATTTACTTTCATAGATAATTGTTATCATTTTGCCTAAAAAGTGACATAAACAGTCAAGCAAAAAGATTTAGGCTAAATGCCTATTATCCAAGCCTTTAGATTTTCCTATCATTCGTTCCGAAGATTCGATACATATTGTCTATGCTTTCGACAGACGACAAAGATTGCGAACATTTTTGAGAGTAGGGTACGGCCGAATAATTCGGAGCACTGTCGTATCGTAACGATAATGTCGATATCGTTTTACGGAGTAGACCCCCTGTTCAGCTAGGAGATTGTCCAGTGATTGTTTATGAAAGACAAAAAAGATTGATTCAACATTCAGCCGCCCCTAGGCGAATGCTGAATGATGGATTTTGGATGACGTTTCAGCCCTCGACTATGAATTCCAGCGCAAAACAGTTGAATTATTGACCTGAAAGCAGTTTGAACGGTTCGAAACCCACTTTAGATATCTACCTTTAGGAAAGTATAGGTATGTGTATGAGTACCTATTGTGTTGTGAATTACATATGAAAATTGGTTATTTCCTCTACGAATGTAGACAAAAGCATGGCAGTTATTTATTGTATATCTTAATCTTAGTCTTGATTCAGTTTGAAATTCGTCATGAAAAAGGTCCGCTCAGACTACATCCGCATGGGGCTAGTACGGTGGCGATCAGATTGATGAGAACACAAGACACGGCCCGTTCATCATCGCCATACACTCTCGTCAATTCCATAGAAATGTCACCACCTTCTTGTCGCTTAGCCACTGATTAATTAGAAATTACTACGACATTCGTTGGTCGCCGCCACCGGCTTTCGGAACATGACTGTAGAACGCAGACGTTAGCGATAATTCTGCTTGACAAATCTATCAATTCCATAGATAGTTGCCGCCACTTAGTCACACTACAACTTCCTGTGATTACAGTTGTTCGCTGTCGCCACCTTCGTAGTTATAATACGATTCTGTAGTCACTGTGGTTAAGCGAGAGCAACATTTCAGTTAATTGAGTTTGTAGCTGCATCGTCGCTACCGGCTGCGGTCGTGTTCCGAATTTTATCTACGAATTTCTGCGGTCTGCGGTTGCAGTTGGTCGCTTCGGAGTTATACTACATAACACGAGCTCTTCTTACTTTGGGGCTAGGTGATGCTGTGTAAAAAATGTCCAGCATTATTTATTTCTTTAATAACATGGTAATACAATTCCGTAGTCACTGTAGAATCTACAGTGTAGATAAGCGACAGCAACTTTTTAGGTAATTAACAGTTTCTAACTGCATTATCGCTGCCGTCTGCGTTCGCGTTCCGAATTTCTGCGATCTGCGGTTGCAGTTGATCAATGATACCATTGACCATTGTATTATTGCTTGTTGCAGTGTGAGCGTGCCGGGTTACGCAGGCAGCCTGTCCTCATCGCTGCCTGCTGGAGGCGCCGCGGCGTGGGAGCGGCTCGGCGCCGAGATGGTGCTATCGGCGCTGGTGGCCAGTGCCTACTTCGCCGCCATGGAGCGCCGCTGGACGGGCTCTGCGCCGCTCCTACTAGGAACCGCCTACTGCGCGGCTAGCTTCGTCTCTGTGAGTACCATCCTATCCTGTTATTTATAAATGTTATAATGCGAAAGTTTGGATGTTTGTTGCTCATAGGCTCCTCCCCACATGCGTGGTGGTCACATGCGTCCTAATACAAAATGTATTGATAATAGATGTCGCATGAAATAAATATGCGTTATTTATCGACCATTGTAACGCAGCTATGTGGAGGAGCATTTACTCCGTAATGGCCAAACTGATTTGGATTTCATTTGAAGCAGACTGGTATAGTTAGAATAACACATTGGCAGTAGCCAATAACTAAGTATTATATCCGAGTACCACGTGATGGTTAAATAGCTGACAGCAGAGGCTATCAATAATAAAATATGCCAAATACATTTTGTTATTGTTGTAACAAAATGTATTTACCTATATGTATCAGTGGCTAAGCTGACCAAATCAGACTTTAATTACATCGGCCGAACTTCCTAATCTTCGTAGTAGGTACAAGAGGCCACCTACCTACATTGTAAGCTCGGGTCCTCGCGTTCCTTTATCCAATACATTCGTCTCGTCTGTACGTCTCTCTACCTGCCTTTGTGATTGAGACAGCTGCCGCGGGCTCTTTTGTACGCATCTGTTCGACTGACAATAGTACGTACCTACCTACCTATAGTATATATGTAAAATGTCTTCCTGCAAATATATAGGTAGAATGACGTACAAAGACCTATTGCAAGCTATTGAAATCCTTGCAGATCTTTGAATATGTTGGGGTCATCAATTAATGCTAACCAATGATTTGAGGACATCGGTTTAGTCGTTTCCAAGGACCTTTTGTTCTCAAACTTAATCTCTACTCCTGTTATTATCCTAGGTAATTTGTCTTACATACAGAAACAAAGTTAAACGAAAGCATTGAGATAGTTACGCTAGTGAATAATATTTCGATTAATGAAAGTGAAAATAATAATAAAAATAATAATAAACATCCAACAGACACATAGATACATAGTCATGTCCTGACACTAGGGTTCCCAGTGTCGTGGATATCACGTAACTACGAGTACCTACCGTGTTACCACGAAACCCAGATCCGGAACAAACGTTGGTCGGTTCCTCGGAAACAATCTACTACACTACAGACAGCATACTTTTCTTATGATAATCATTATTTCGCTCAGTAAATGTTTCGGTCCCACCTTTATAATGAAAACGGTGAAAGAATAAAACAAACTAACATCATCTGTCTTTTCTGAATATAGCAGTCTGTGAATAGATAACTAAATGCTTCATCGTCGGCCATATCCCCGTTTACCACGGTGAAATTATCGGCAAATGAAAGTCTATTATTGATTAAGTATTAATTATTTTTCATTTTATGTATGTAGTTTATTTTTTATTTTAAGGTAGCTATTTATTTTAGTTAATAAATTGTTCTCTTATTTTGATAATCAGCCAAACGCACTACCGCTCCACTCTTCATAACACAAAGGTTAGCTGGAAGAAAATGCTAATTAGCATTAAGTTTGCCTATGTACTTATTTTATCTTGTGCAATAAAGCATTTTCTATCTATCTATCTAAATACAACTGAATTGAGAATCTCCTCCTATTTTTGTCTGTTATGTGAGGAGATTCTCTGTAAAAATATTATACAAGGTCTTAATGAAATAACATTCCTTGAGTGTTAGACCCGGCGCGGCGTTATGGAAGACTAGCTTCTGCCCACGGCTTTGCCCGCGTGGTGCCCGGATAAAGAGTAGCCTGTGTTATTCTGATGTTTTAGCTATATTACTGCAAAGTTTCATTAAAATCCGTTCAGTAGTTATTGCGTGAAAGAGTAATAAACATCCATCCTCGTTGATTATTTTTTTAAATCAATACATCCTACTTACTACTATTATAAGCGCGAAAGTTTTATAATAGTAGTAAGTAGGATGTATTGATTTAAAAAAATAATCAACCCATAAAAGTATCTACAACGATTCTACTCTCGATTCTGATCAAACTATTTTCAGGTTTTGTGTTATTTTATTAAGACTTATCAATTATCCTTCGTCCGTCCGTCTAATCTTAAAATTAATTTCCATTTTATAACAACTTAAGAAGATCGACCTGCAACATCCTATAACTGTTGTGCTTGTGCAGATGCCGTCGTTGAACCCGGCGCGGTCGCTGGGTCCGTCGTTCGTGCTGTCGCGCTGGGAGGGACACTGGGTGTGCTGGGTGGGTGGCGTCGGTGGCGGCGTGCTGGCTGCGCTGGCGCACGAGTGGCTGAGGCGACGCCCCACAGGTACACTAGCAGACGACCGCCACACTTTAACATCGAGCGTACTTCTGGCTTAAATCAGAGCATTCAATGCTCTTGTATCTGTCATCCTAGTGGTGTAAGGCCCACCTGAGACGCAAAAGGTTGCGGGTTCGATTCCCGCCACAGGACAAATGTTTGTATGATCTACAAATATTTGTCTCGGGTCTGGGTGTTTTCTATGTATAATATTTACAAAAAAAGTGTTAAAAGTAACAAAAGCTTTGCTTACTTTGGGGCTAGATGATGCTGTATGAAAAATGTCAAGCAATATTTATTTTTTTATCTTCAGGTTCGTCCCGAGCCTCCTCACCCCGCGACCTGGATGAGCTGGACAAGCCAGCGTTCCCGCACCACCACTACCGCGCCACGTACTGCGCCGCCGCGCCGCGCCCCGACACCGCCGAGCCGCTGTACGCCGGCACCAAGTCCCTCTACTGCCGCTCCCCGCCGCCCGCGCGACATACCCTACACAGGTACCTACTGACACCGCTGTGCTAGCTTCAGCAATACTGAATCAGCATCTCTATTTGGGCAGAGATTAGGTACACAACCCTAGTCAGTCACGTGAACGTCATTCTCGACGCCTCGTGCATCGATTTCGATGCTCATGGCATTCAAATAACTGTTACCTTTCAGATCCCAGTCAGTGTACAGCAAGGGCAGCTCCGTGCCGGGCGCAGCGGGCGCAGGCCCCCCGGGCGTGGTGTCGCTGGGAGGCGGGGGGGGTCCGGGCGGGGCGGCGCTCGCGGTGCTGCGGCCGGCCGCCGCGGCGCACGCGCACGCGCTCGCGCACACGCAGAACGCACAGAATGCGCAGCGAGACCCGCCCTACGGAGCCAACGGCATTCGACAAGTACCCACCGGTTAGTACTCCCTCGCATAAACAGACCCACCTCATAGTTACACTAGCAAAATAGCTGTGGAGGAAACCGGTTAAGTGAAGTGCAAAACATCTAAAACTTGGGTCGATTCTCCTGTACACCAATTTTAAACTTAATTTTATATATCGCTCTTTTTTGCTAAGGGTAAACAAAAGAAAGAGATACCAACAATTTTAATTTTGTCAAATTAGTCGGATTTAAGTTTTCCATACTTGTATGAAATCACGACTTAACTTGATAAGTCGTGATTTAAAAACATGCTGACTATAAACACGTAAAAGAGCGACACGTAAAGTAATTTGACAGGAGTAAAATTCTTAGATTTTTACGTGCACTATAAGTGCACGATACTAAAGAATAGACAAAGTTTATATGCAAAGTATTTTCAACATAAATGTTTTTAAAGTGAAGCCTGTCAAAGGAGTCATTCCCTATTGCCAGCTTTATCAAGGAAACCGCGACAATTATATGTTTAACGAAAACTGGCGACCAGAGCGAAGCACAACTAGCGAAACCAACCAACTGCTAGTATTAGATATAAATTCGAGAGAAGCGAGCCACATAAATTTCATGATTATGAGCAAATAAATCTTAGTCGCGGTCGGTGGTGGTGAACCTATTCACCCACTACTGCACACAGTATCATACACATACTATCCATTTTCCTGTCAAAAGTAATTTAATTCGTCAAATTCAGATAGGGCATGCGATCGGACGGGAAAATATTATAAGCCTTTCAGTCGAATACAATTCAGATCTAACATTCCAGGTGCAGCGGTGACGGAGCGGCGCGAGTCGCTGTACAGCTCTGGAGCTTGCGCCAGCGTGAGCAGCTCGCAGGGGGGCGGGGGGTCGGGGGTCGCGGGGGGCCCGCGCCGGCACCCCTCCGAGGACAGCGCGTACGGCACCTACCGGGCGCCCCCCTACCGCGCACACCCCCCCGACCACTACTAGCGACGCGCTTCGCAGCACAATATTGCGCTGCTCTTCGACGTATGAACGCACCCACCGCGTATACCTCGAAATGAACTTTGTGATAAAGGACAATGTTAAGAAGTGATCTCGATCGGTGAGCTATTATTGCGTGTTTGAATTTTAGTGCTCTTTGACTTATAAATGAAATTAAGTACTCCGTGCCCCGCTCCTTCTAGACCACTCCACAGACGATATTAGGCGGTTGAAAGGGCGTCTGTTTAAGGGGTTTTATTTAATAACTTTTGCCTGTATTATGGAAAACTTAACTAGATACATTATGTACTCACTAATGATTTGTTACATTAATAGTGGAGTAATATAGAAAACACGTACCAAATTGTAAAATAATATTTAATCTGAATAGATAGGATATTAAAATGATAGGATTAGAAATAATAAAATGTTCAAGACTAATTAATATTAGCTTAGATTATGTATACTTAGATAATTAGTTATTATGAATTCATATTGTAAATAGGTAAATAATGAGACCTAATTAAAATAAAATCTTAAGAAATATTTCAAAAGTACTTAAAAAGCTAGGTAGTGTATCTAACAGAAATCTAACATCTGGTTGAAACAGAATTATTCCTAAGAAAATGTAAGATAGATAGGTAGGTACTACCTACCTAATACCTTGCCTACGTCTACCTAGACATACCTATTCTACGTAAAAATGTACATTATTATATTGTTTACCGGTTCTTTTTATTATCATTTTGTTATTATTATAAAAAAATTGTAATTTTTTTACAGAATCTTTTTAAAATTTAAGCAATTTCTATTATATTTCTGAACTTAAATTCAATATGATTACTCATTCATTAAATACCTACCTATGTATTATTTTTTTTTCAAATCATGGTCTTTTCCTGAATCTTGTCTGGCAGCGTCCTCTTGTTCGTCTTAAGAATCTTGCTTGAAGTCATACGAAGCGATAGCAAAAAAAAATGAATTAAAATCATGAGTAAAACCCTAAGAACCATTGCAATAAAAAAAAACTCATTTGGTGAGTTATGATGCCACGAAAAGACACCTTTTAAAATTATTCTAGTAAATATAAAAAAGGAGGTAAAGTCTCGATCTCATGAACGTTAAATTCAATAGGTATTCCAAATCACTGCCTACTAATATTAAAACAAACGCGAAAGTTAGATGGATGTTTATCTTTCATGCAAAAACTACTGAACGGATTTTGATGAAACTTTACAGTAATATAGCTTATACATCAGATTAACACAGGATATTTTTTATCCGGGTTCCACTCGGGAGAATCCGTTCAGTAGTTTTTGCTTGAAAGAGTAACAAAGATTCATACTCACAAACTTTCGTAGTAGGATGAAAGCATACTGACAAAATTACCTACATAATATCCGTGCCTACAGCAAGTCTTCGTTGTAAAATATTTACTGGAATTAAGTTTCAGACATTAAATAGCTTCAAAATGTTTTATCTATTTGCGTCAAGGATTAAAAAGCCATTTTCTCGTAGGTACCTACTAATAATATTGTCGAAAATCTGTAGGTATTCTAATCAAATTGAATTAACTACGTGAACATTGAGATTGAAAGCCGACCAAAAGTTTACCAACACATAATTATACCTTCATTTTATAATCATGTCATATCATATCTAATTATAATTAGACTTGATTATAAAATAATTGTGAGAACTGGAAGTTTATTATAACAGACGCAAGAATGACATAGCCGGCGCCACCATGCCCGCAAGTCCCGCGATGGGCCAGGCCACACTTAACACCAGCTTCACCCGCAACCAATTAAAGCACTCATCGATCAGCTGAAAAAAAAACATTAGTCATCATCATCACCGACGACATCTGTGGCGCAGTTGGCGAAGGCCCGCCTGAGACGCAAAAGGTTGCGGGTTCCATCCCCGCGGCGGGACAAATGTTTGTATGACGTATAAATATTTGTCTCGGGTCTGGGTGTTTTCTATGTATAATATAAAATGTATAGTATGTATTTACAAATAAAATTTATAAGTAGTATGTCAGTCATAATTTATGGTTCTCTTATGTGAACTATAAATTATGACACAAGCTCTGCTTACTTTGGGGCTAGATTATGCAGTGTAAAAATATCCAGAATTATCTTCTAATTATTATCGGCCAAATTAGCGATGAAAAACCTGCTTTCTGCGATGTCAAAAGGAAAATACGTAAAAGTATCTTACATAGGAAACCTTTTAATTCCTTGCATTTTTTCGAGAAAAGCACGATCTATGCCTCGGTGAAAATGTCAATTGCCTGTCTCGTATCATTAAACTATCCAAACTTTAACTGTTTTACCTAATATTTCAAATCCGACTGGTAGTTCCAGAGATTAACGCGTTAAAACAAAGAAATAAACAAACTCTTCAGATACACGCACTTGGCCACTTTTCTTAATGCCCATATAAGTACCTACCTTCTTATTGTTTTTAAACTAATTTTATGGGAGCTGATCATGCTATATGCATAGGACTTGAATTAAAATGATTAACCTTATTGAGTTCATCCAGGTGTCTATCTTCTACGTGATGTGGGCCGTCTCTACGTAATACCATCTCAAACATTTCTATAGCCTCTGGTTTAACTATAGCATGTCGGCTTGCCACATCAAAATCCGGAGGTGCGAAAAACTCAACAAAGGCATTTAAATTGGGATCCAGATTTCTTCCGATCCTCATAGTACGCTCGTAATAATTATGAGCTTTTTTTACTGCCGCTTTATTCCTCTCTTCGTTGAGCACGTTGAACTTTATAAAGCGTGCAGGTAGCTCCTGGAATAGAAGAGGCATATTAACAAAACCCCCCACAGGATTCCCCAAATCGTGGATATTGACTACGAGTACCATCGTACATATCACAATAAACCTTGAAAAATACCTCACGCTTAGACGCTAACGCAAATTTGTCAAGGTAAACAGCAGTCTTGCGGTTACGTGACATTTCCATAGTTAATGTCATTCCCATACAAATTAATCTTTCCGCAGGCGTTAACGACAACAGAAAGTGGTATTTGTCTAGACCCAGGGTGTCTTGACGAATACCTCACGCTTAGTTTTCCTTTCACGCTAACAAATTTGTCAAGGTAAACAGCTGTCACGTGACATTTCCACAGCTAATGTCATTCCCATACAATTCAATCTTTCAGCAGGCGTTAACGACAACAGAGTGGTATTTGTCTATACCCTAGGGTGTCTTGACAAATACCTCACGCTTAGTTTTCATTTCACGCTAACAAATTTGTCGAGGTAAACAGCAGTCACGTGACATTTCCACGGCTAATGTCATTTCCATACAATTCAATCTTTCCGCAGGCGTTAACGACAACAGAAAGTGGTATTTGTCTAGACCCAGGGTGACTTGACAAATACCTCACGCTTAGTTTTCCTTTCACGCTTACAAATTTGTCGAGGTAAACAGCTCTCACGTGACATTTCCACCGCTGATGTCATTTCCATACAAATTAGTCTTTCCGCAGGCGTTAACGACAACAGAGAGTGGTATTTATCTAGACCCCCAGGTTGTCTTGACAAATACCTGATCCGGCATCAGGGCGAAGCCCGCGTAGTACGATTAACGATTAACTTTTATCTGATTTATTTTTGATTAACCATCGATTAACTTTTATCGTAGATTTACGAAGTCATAAGTTTAAACTACTATTGATCTTACGTCCAATAATACGTAAGTCTTGCTAAGTCATTAGCCTCATTAAGCTGTAAACAAACCTGTATTAATTTGAGCTTGTAATTGTCGCGGCCGGTCCCCTCATTCCCAAAGGTTCTGCTGCGATAGAATTCAGTAATAGCTGAGTTGTAGACTGTCTTCTGCTCTCTTTGCAAGTCCAACGGATGTAGACACAACTCGGAACCTGAATGAATGAAAATGCTTTATTTCACCACATGATAACAAAATAAACAAAAACTTAATAAAACAAAGTACAATGTCTTATCGCTTATAAGCAGTGATAGGAATAGGTAATGCAATTTAACGGGACTTCATGAGGATATCATAATGTGGACATGCCTTACAAGTCCCGGGAATTGAATGAGAAATGGACGCACCATACAAGTCCCGAGAATTGAATGTAAAATTATAGTTGAATACTACGTAAATCTGATTAGCTGTTACGGAAAATATAATAAAATTAAAAGTATAATGAAAATAATGTTTTTTTTTCTGAAATTTGTCCCGTCATATTTTTTTTACAGTAATATTAAAGTAAAAGTCAACTTATAAAATGTATTTAAGTTATTGAAAATGGTAGTTACCGCATTAAGTATTATATTTATTTCTAATCCCGGAATCCCGGGGGCGTATCCATATTATTTATAATGTTTGAGGTCATCAACCCTAAATTGCACCACCTATTCCTATCTCTGCTTATAAGCGATCTCTTCCAGACAACCTGAAATCTTGAATCTGGACATATATGGCGTCTTGACAAATACCCCATGCTTAGCTTCTATGGAAAGGCTCGTCCGGGGAAGTGCTACCACCATGCGTATTTCTACCGCCAAGCAGTTGCTGTGTTCCGGCTTGAATGGTATGGTTGCCGGTGAAATTACAGACACGTGAGATTTTTCATCTTGATATCTCAGGGAGGTAACGCGGGGGGTGATACCTCTGGTGTTATAAGCATCCATAGGCTACGGTACTTATATTCTTATTATATCTGTGGCTACGGTAACTTTCCAACCGGTGGACCATATTTTTGTTGCCTCTTTAGTAGTTAAAAAAAAAGCTTTCCTTTCACGCTAACGCAAATGCGTCAAGAAAAACTTGGCAGTAGTCACGTGACGTTCTATCAGCTAATGACATTTCATTACCATACATTCAATCTTTACGGCAGGCATCAGTGATACTGTTTTGCGATTCTGTGCTGCATTTTCAAAAGGTTATCTTTTGACAACGCTACGATTATCTCTTATCTCATATTGTAAATATGGGATTTTTTACGTACGGTGAAGGCACCGACCGATAAGTCACTCATTTTGATGAGTCGAAACTTTGTCGGTATCTTCACTAATAGTACGGTACGTGAAAATTCACCGTCCGTTTTTACAACATGAATAATTAAATTTTCGATAGTTTTTGGAAGACAACTATCTCAATTTATTTCATTCCACTCATCTACTATCAGGTACCTAGGTACTTACCGAGGATATCATAGGTCATGGTGTTTTCATAATACTTTAATGCCATTTCCACGGCTTTTTCATTATTTTCCTCATTTATGGTTGTAATTTCGCGGAATCTCTCGCTTATATGCTGTGAAATTAAATTAAATGGTTTGGTAATAATTAAAAAAGTAGAACTATGTCAACTAGTCGATCAGAGACTACGAAGCAATATTTTTGCACGCAGGTAACTTTTTTTAATGCAGGAACATTCATGCTTACTTTGTTAGATCAACTACCTACTTAGTTGATCGAAGACTAAGGACAGACTAAATTGTAAATATAACAAAACGTATTTCAATTTACAAGACATAATGAAGATTTCCTCGTAGATATAGTTAATAGTATAGTATTTTAATATCTCTCGTACAGTAAAAAGCGCTAATCATCACTCGATAGAAAGTGCACTTTGCAGCTCGTGTATTAAGGCTCACACTTATTGGTAATCTCTAACCTCTGTGGCACAGTGGGCGAAGGTCCGCCTGAGACGCAGAAGGTTGCGGGTTCGATTCCCGCTGCGGGACAAATGTTTGTATGATCTGCATTCATTTGTCTCGGGTCTGGGTGTTTTCTATGTATAATATGTATGTATTTACAAAAAAAAATAAGTATGTATTTAGTATATCAGTCATGTAGTTCCCATAACACAAGCTCTGCTTACTTTGGGGCTAGATGATGCTGTGTAAAAATGTCCAGCATTATTAAAAAACAAAAAAAAACTACCATTTGCTCCCGGCTGTGAACAATGTACTATTCACTTCACTCCTTGATTATGGCTTTTATATGTACTATTCTACAGAATAGTAACGTAAGTACCGTACAGTAGTGGTACAACTTACATCGAGCAATGCAATCCTATGTTCGTTGTGTGCGCTCTCTGGTGTTTTCCAACGTGACCCAAACAATTCTATAGCAGCGTCACTAGGTGTTTAAAACGGAAGCCGGTACAACTTACATCGATCAATGCAATCCTATGTTCGTTGTGTGCGCTCTCTGGTGTTTTCCAACGTGACCCAAACAATTCTATAGCAGCGTCTCTAGGTGTTTAAAACGGAAGCCGGTACAACTTACATCGATCAATGCAATCCTATGTTCGTTCTGTGCGCTCTCCGATGTTTTCCAACGTGACTCAAACAATTCTATAGCAGCGTTCTTTGCTGTCCTATGCATAGTAATCAGATCGTTGTTGTGAACACATAAAGTTGACACTTCTCGACCAGGTAAAATAGTTTCGTCATACGTTTGCTTTGCTGCAGTTAAAGCTGCGCTGATTTTGGCTTCATTTTTCAGTTGAATGAGTTCATGAAGCTCTAAGGAGTCTTGCAGATCCTAAAATGTTACAGATGGTTTGATAACGTCTGTTGTGTTCGACGATACTATGTTAGTTTATTATTATACAAAAAGAATCAACGTAAACTTATAATTTTATTGAATACTCTTCAATTTGCTATACAACAGTATTTTTTATCAATTTATGACTACCTATCTAAATAATATGACCAAAACCCTCCAACTCCAAGATCTAATGAAAAACCAAAGCACATAAATATTGCAACACTAAACACAAGAACATTATTAGCTGAAGAAAGACTTTTAGAACTGGAACTTGTACTGGATGAAATAAATTGGGACATCCTGGGCATTTGCGAGGTCCGAAGGGAAGGGGAACGTATAGAAGACTACGGTAGATTCCTGTTCTACCACTTTGGAAAAACATCTGGCCAATACGGAGTCGGCTTTCTCGTCAAGAATGTCCACAAGGAAAACATAGAAGAAATTATCGGAATATCTGAACGAATTGCAGTCCTGAATATGACATTACAGGGATACAAAGAAAAATGGACTATCATTCAAGCCTATTCACCTACAGAACCTAAAAATAATGAGAAAATTAAGGAAGTGGAGAAGTTTTATGATAACCTAAAGAAAACAATCAAAAACCACGCCCACAGAAATTTGATTGTAATGGGTGACTTCAATGCATAAATTGGTACTCGGCAAGAATTTGAAGACATAATCATGGGGCCTTATATAACAGGGGAACGGAACACTAATGGACAGCGGCTGGTCCACTTTGCTTTGGAACACAACCTCTCAATTCTAAACAGCAAATTCAAGAAACGAACAAACAGGAAGTGTTCTTGGCTTTCTCCTGATGGGAAAACTAAGAACGAGATAGACTTTATTCTCACAAATAACCCAAATAACTTTGAAGATATAAATGTCCTCAATAAGGTAAATTTTTACTCGGACCATAGAATAGTAAGGGCACACCTCAAATCATCATCACAGAGAACATCAAGGAAAAACTACAAGACTCCAGACCGCAAGTTTGGATGCAGTGATCTAGACAATATCAATAAAACCCTTCAAGACCTACTTATCAACTACGAAAGCCAAATGTCACTATTCACACTACAGGAAAAATACAAAATACAGACTTAAAATTATAGAAGAACATATAAAAAAAACTGGAGGCATAAGAAAAGCCCAAAAGAACCTAGACACCAAAAAAATCTGGATTCCAAAACTCAAGAACAGGATAGGACAAGACAAAACAAAAAGACCAGATATACTAAACATAGCCACAGAATTTTACAAATCACTATACCAAAAACAAAGGGAAGAAGAAGAGGCACAGATAGAAACCGACAATGAAGACATTCCTGAAATACTCCTAAGAGAGGTAGAAAGAGCACTTGAAACTCAAAAGCAGGACAAATCACCCGGACCAGATAGCATTACGAACGAGGTACTAATTAAAACAAAAACGTCAACAGCAACATTCTGACAAAAATATTCAACGAAGTGCTGACAACTGAAAACATACCGACCCAATGGACTGAATCCAATATAGTACTACTACATAAAAAGGGAGACATATATAATATTACCAACTATAGACCTATAAGTCTCATGTCCAACATCTACAAGATATTTGCAAAAGTTATACTAAAGAGACTAACAAGAGTTCTAGACGATAATCAACCTATTGAGCAAGCAGGATTCAGAAGCGGGTTTTCTGTTATGGACCACCTACACGTTGTGAAACAAATAATAGAAAAATACAAAGAGTACAACCTACCGCTATACTGCTCTTTTGTAGACTACAACAAAGCCTTTGACTCGCTCGAGCATGACATGATATGGCAAGCACTAAATGAACAGGGAGTGGAGAACAAGTATATCAGAATCATCAAAAACGTATATAGTAAGAGCTCAGCCAGGATTCTGCTCGAGAAAAAAGGAGAAACTATAAAAATAGAGAGAGGAGTACGTCAAGGCGATCCATTATCACCCAAACTATTCTCGGCCACACTTGAAAAGGTCTTCCGACAACTGAAATGGGACCATCTAGGAATAGCGATAGACGGAATCAGACTAACACATCTCAGGTTCGCAGATGATGTGGTCTTGTTCTCAGAGTCACCAATGACCCTGAAAATAATGCTTGAAGAGCTGGCCGAAGAAAGTGCACGAGTGGGACTCACAATGAACGCCGACAAGACCAAACTGTTAACAAATAGTATGGAAGTAGAGATAACTGTGAACAACAAAATAATAGAATATCAACAGGAATACACATACCTAGGACAAGTAATCTCTACCGACAACCTTAACGAAAAGGAAATAAACCGACGTGTAGCCAACTCTTGAAAACGATACTGGTCACTGAAGGAAGTACTGAAAAACAAGTCCTTCAGTATTAAGCTAAAACGGAAGCTATACGACTCCTGCATCCTGCCCGTATTAACATACGGCTGTCAAACCTGGGCCCTCACGAACACGCAACTCTACAAACTTTCGGTCTGCCAACTCGCGATGGAGAGGAGCATGCTTGGTGTCAGGAGAAGAGATCGGAAAAGAAACACAGATATAAGGAGGGAGACCAAACTGACAGACGTATCATACAAAATAAAAACTCTTAAATGGAGATGGGCAGGACACACAATAAGAGGTGCGGATAAGTGGAGCAAAAGAGTTACAGTCTGGTATCCAAGAATGGGAAAAAGAAACAGAGGTAGGCAACACAAACGCTGGAAAGACGACATCGAAAACACAGGAGGGAAGTTATGGACGAGGACTGCAAGAGACAGGGGAAAATGGAAGGAGTTGGAGGAGGCCTATGCTGAAGAGCACACAGACCGCAAATAAATTAAAGGATAGATAATTTTGATAAAAAAATAATATATAAATTTAATTTAAATTAATGAAAATTGTTAATATTTTTTGTATCTGAAATAAATGGCTTATTTATTATATTATTATTATTATCTAAATAATAAGTTTGCATGCTATTTGAGTATTTTCATTCTAGTTTCATAATTTATCAATGTCATGATTAATCCCACTAATATTATAAACGTGAAAGTTTGTAAGGATGTTTGTTCCTCTTTCACGCAAAAACTACTGAACGGATTTTTATGAAACTTTACAGTAATATAGCTTATACATCAGAATAACATATAGGCTACTTTTTATCCGGGTACCACGCGGGCGAAGCCGTGGACAGAAGCTAGTAATTGATAAATCCACTATCTATAATTAAAAATTAAATAACATTTACCTATCAAAATGTAAAAATTTGCAACCAAAATGTCGAATAGAGAAAATCTTGTATATAAAAGCTAATGTAATAAGGTACCTATGTTATTGTAAATAAATATCATTAATTTATTCATCACCAACATTTACTGGTATCCCCATAGAGTGCCACCTTTATCCTCTATCCCTTACTTTTACTTGTGTAGGTACTTCTCGTTGTTTAGGGTCTGGTGGTGTGATACCAAGTTACTCGCAGTTTCTCACACCCACGAATCCTAGTATGGGGCAGGACTATGTTTGCGACCGTTTGGAACACCAAACGGTAATAAACTACAGAATCGAAGCCAATACCTCGATTCTGTAGTACACTAACTAAACTAAATTTAAACTGTCGCTCTCTTTTACTGATAGTGCAAGCAAGAAGGAGATAGCTACAATTTTAGCGCTGTCAAATTAGTCAAATTTAAGTTATCCATACAAATTTAGTCGTGATTTCAAAACATGCTGACTATAAACACGAAGAAAAGCGGCACGTAAATTGATTTGACAGCAGGCATACAGCAGTAAAATTCTAGCCATCTCTTTTTTGTGTACGCTATCAGTAAAAGAGAGCGACAGTTTAAATTTAGTTTAGTTAGTGTACTACAGAATCGAGGCCATTATACAATTATTCCCGTCTAAACTTAACTTAGGTAGCGTCATACTTACTTGCTGCAAGTCTCTTCTCTCTTCATCTTCAACTTCGTCATTATCTTCTAGTGGTAGTCTGAAACTATCGAACAGGCTCATGGCCAAGGCTACCGCCTCATGATGCCTCTCCTCAAGCTCAGAGAACAGCAAGCATTCGGCCGTGTCCAGCATGTGCTGTTCATAAGCTGCTTTGGCAGCAGCTTTCGAAGTTTGTAGCTTCGCTTGATTCAGCGCTATGTGGTTCGGAAGTAGATGGTCTAACCCCTGAAAGAGAGAATGGATAGGTAAATCATCAGACCAGCTCCTCATTACACTAGCGATGGCAATGGGAACTAGACAATGGTACTTATTTTACCAATAGCAATTTCCTTCGGCCCGAGTCAGCATAGAGGGCGGTACCCCGATTTCCGATTTGGAGGTCGTGGGTTTGGAATCTGGTTACCAATGGTTTTTTCTCATTGCACAAATAATTTGAAGTGAGCAAATTTTGCTAGACTGCAGCTTTAACAAAACAATGAAGGAAAAAATCGTGAGAAAACCGACATTCCTTAGAACTTAGAACCAAAAGTTCGAATCAATTCGTGTTCCAATAATAACCAATATTTAGAATAGACCTTCAGGGTGGACATGGGTTCAAATGGGTTGTATATTATCCCATTAAAATGAATGTTTTTCGTGGAGACCCATTATTGCAACATAAGTCAAGGGGAACAACGGTTGAGCAAATCCGTTTCTTACGAACGCTGACATAACGCTAAGAGCTATTTTTCAGCGGCTACCATGCGGGCGAAGCCGTCGGCAGTAGCTAGGAATAAATAAATAATAATGTGTGTAGGTACTTGAAGGAGTTGGTCGAGCCGCTCAGCCACAGTCTCGGGCGCGGCGAGCGTGCGGCGCGCGAGGAAGGCTTGCCGTGCGGCGTCCTTTGAAGCGGCGTGCAGCCGCGGCATGACGTGACGCGGCACGACGACCTCACACGCGCGCTCCATGCGGTACATGTACAGCTCCCGAGCTGCGTTCAGCCCCACCTCCAGACACGCGGAGCTCGTTGCCTGCAACAACATTTAGGACTAATATTATAGAAGTAAACTTTGGATGTAGGATGTAAACGACTCATTTCAAAAATTATTTCACACTAGCTGTGCCCCGCGGTTTCACCTGTGTAAGATTCGATTCCGTGGGAATATCGGGACAAAAAGTAGCAGCTAGGTATGTACCTATTGAGTTTCATCGCAATCGGTTAATTATTTTTTGCGTGAAGAAGTAACAAACATATTATGTATTGTACATACATAATCATATTGATGCGTCTGAGCCGCGCGGGTATCTTACTCATAGACGTAACCCCTAGCTCCCGCTCCTCCGCAACGCCCGCTCAACAGAGCAGGGAACGTCGCGGCGTTTCGCGTGTTGCATTTTTATATTCGTGATAACTTTGAAATCAAATGTCCGATTCGAATGAATTAAAAATTATTTTACTGCTACATAAATACCCTTGATGATAAAACTATTTATTTGATTAAGAATTAATACTACGATACAATGTAACCAACTTTTGTTTCTACTGGCGATCTATTTAAATTTTAGAACACAAAAGCTGCTATGGTGACTTAACTATGATTGTTAAGTAGGTAGCGCGACTATACCTACCTAGATTTAATTGTTTCATTATTTTCTGTTTTGTTTGTTACCATGTTAGGTTGTCGCGTCCCATCCGCGCACGCCATTGGTCAGTAGCCTACGAGGGGTGGGGGGAAACCGCTGTAGCGGCGCGGGTGCGACGCGTGCATAGAAATTGTTTTGAATTCTCGAGTAGTTGCCGACTTGCGCTTGACTTGACGAGTCGTGTATTTTTGTTGTTTTAGTTCCTAAGTTTTTGAATTATACAAACGTATTTTGCTTAAAAGTGGATTTTACTTCCAACAAGAGAAACCCTGCACCTACTAGGCTACAATGATAGTTAGATATATTCCGTCGCGGACTTTTTTTATATGTAATAATGAGTACTTTAATCATGTAGTACATAATTTTTATGTATCATCAATAGTTTTCTCAGCGCACGCCAAAAATGAATTTTATAGGCAAAATTTTGCTACTTTGGGTTACATTATTGCAATTCTCTTAAGGATCTCTATTTTTTTGAAAATAAGTTATAGCCTATGTTACTTCCTGATAATTTAGCATTCTATTGGTGAAAAAATGGTTAAAATCGGTCCAGTAGTTTCGGAGCCTATTCGGTACAAACAAATAAACAAAAAAAATCTTTCCTCTTTATAATATTAGTATAGATAGGCTGTGTATTTTTCCGTTAATTTAAAAGGTTTTTTCGCGAAAACCAATTTTGCAAAGTAAGTCGACCTAAAAACTGTTACGAACGCGCTACTTTTCATCGGCTCCTCTTTATCCGGGTACCACGCGGGCGAAGCCGTAAGCAGTAGCTAGTTTAAGATAAATTAAAATGGCATGTCTAAAGTTGTGCTATAAGTTTTACCTCCTGTGTTTGCGGCTATAGAAAACTAAATCCGACGTGTTTTAGCATTATGGACGTGACTAGTAACATCACAGAAGTCTTCTTATTGAAAGGTATGTAAGATACCTACATAAAGGTTTTTTTTTCAAAGCTGTCTTTTCCTTTTTTTTAAGTCGCGACGCACTTTGAAACCTATTAATAATAATAATAATAATAATAATAATAAGGCAAGCGTGTGGCCACAATTTCACCTGATGGAGTATGTTGTGTTTTTTTCTATCTATCTATCTAGATACTCAAATAAAAAATATATGAGTAGTATATCAATCATGTAGTTCCCATAACACAAGCTCTGCTTACTTTGGGGCTAGATGATGCTGTGTAATAATGTTCAGCATGAAACTTTACAGTTATATAAAATACATTAGAATAACACATAGGCTACTTTTTATCCGGTTACCACGCGGGCGAAGCCGTCGGCAGAAGCTTATATGCTAGCTGTAAAGTTTCATCAAAATCCGTTTTGTAGTTTTTGCGTGAAAAAGTAACAAACATCCATCCTCACAAACTTTCACGTTTATAATAAAGTAAAGCAAAGTCCTATATCGATTAATACCTTCAAGATGGTAACTGGAGTAGGTAGCTCTTTACTGTTAAATATCTCCATATAGCTCTCGAAGTATTCCACCAGCTCCTGAACTTGCACTTCCTGTCCATTTATTTTTTTCAATGTCAAGTTCTCCTCAAACACGCCTTGAACTAGCTCCAATAAGGCATCCTTGAATTCCTTAGAGATTTCTGTAAATAGAGAAAAAGTCTTCTATTGACGTTACCATGTCGACTTGCCCTTGATGCTTTGCAGGAATGTCTATCGTTCTTTCGTATCATATTACGAGTATGATCTACTCATTCTAGTCTACTCTGGTGTAGTTTTTAGGCATCTCTAAGACTTCACTTTACTGTGAGCTTGGTATCTCCAACGTATTGAATATGTGTGATGTGAATGAATAGCTGCCTTCAAAGACATAGGTACACGTAGTAAATAAATAAACCCTCAACAGACACATACATACCGGGTGTAATAAGACTACTCCCGAAAACTTCGGGGAGTGAAAGTACCCATCAATATGAACAACTTTTACTATGGAACCAACACTGTGAACGCGAAAAAAAAATCAGCTGTTCCATACTAAAGTTCAATACCTACTTGGCTGAAATGTATGGAACAGCTGGTACAGGGGGTATTGATGGGTTATTCACCTCCTGAAGTTTTCGGGAGTAGTCTTATTACACCCTGTATAAAGATAATAAATAAACAACAAATATCAGCCTACTTATACCTATATCGTGGATATAAACTACGAGTTCCATTGTACTACAACATTCAGACCCAGGACATATTATATTTGCAGAATATGCAAACATTTATTTTGTCTCGCATCGGGAATCAAACTCAAGAACCACTTGTGGCGCAGGTCGTCAATTCTAATCAGAATAGTGTGGCAGGCGAGCATTCTATCACTGAATAGTAAATTCCTCCAGGAAAAAGATTAATTAAAAAAACCCCTTTAGGAAATCGCAAACTCGAAATTACCCTTCAGGAATTAGGAAAAATTTTACATTTCCTTCAAAAATTTTTAATCTAAAAATGCCCTCCGACCTATGTCGGAGAATTTTCAGCAGATGGCAATTGGAGATGCCTCATTTGCCATAAAAAAACGGAAGTGTTTCTAGTCAACAGATTAGTGTTTCTAATTACCAGGTTAGTCTTTCTAGTTAACAGGTTAATATTTCTAGTTACCAGGTTAGTGTTTCTAGTTACCAGGTTAGTGTTTCTAGTTACCAGGTTAGTGTTTCTAGTTAACAGGCTAGTGATTCTAGTTACCAGCTGAGCAACCCGTGAAGCTGGGGCTGGTGGCTACAGTGAGGCCTGGATGCGGCATCAGGAAGCAACGCACCGACTCGAAGCACGACTGGATGTGCTTTCTGACCTCTTTTAACTCCTCAGCTTGGTTTTCAGTGATCTGCAAATATTTGAGTAAAGTGGCGTTCTTACACGGATACTTGAACGAGAAGATTACCTATACTTAACAGATTCTATTGAACCATTCATTTGATGGTGTCTTTTTAATTTAGACAGAACTATAAAGGATCCCAGAGTATACGTATCAGTGAATCCAATCCCGCGACTCTTGCGTTTGAGCCGGCTACTCGCCCGTTGCATCATCGAGGTCGTCAAGGATGTTAAGATTGGTAGGTACCTACCTCTATGCCAGTACATACCCCTCCAGACTGCCAAAGACGGGCAATCACCGACAAACCCACCAGTGCTGATGCACCGTCAAACGAATCGTCTCATGATGATTGGTTTGACGACGCATCAGCGCTTAGGTAAAAAACGGAATATCGTTGAAATTTTAGTCGGCATACCACTATCCACTACCACTTTGTGAGTGGTTTGGTACTTTGGTTGATGAGCCCGACAGACCCCTTCAGCTCTATACATGTGGGGAGGCATGAGTAACAGCATTATCGCATCGTAAAAAAAAGGAGTTACCTCTAATCTCTTATCCAAGAGCTGTTGTCCCCCGACTGCACCCGTGGGGTACTGATAGGCGTAGCTCCAGTCTCTCACCAGGAACTGCAGCACTTGGAATGGCTTACCAATGTCCTCTGTAGCCAATTTTCCATATTCCGTGAAAAGCTGAAAATACAGTGTCATTGCATTTTAAAGACGCTGGAGATTACAGCAAAACAAATGTTTGCATGTTCTGCAAGCGTTTGGTCTGGGTATTGTGTTACCAAGGTACTCATAGTTCCTGATACCCAAGACACAGGTAATCCTAGTGTGGGTCAGAACTACCTATGAATGTTCTGGGGCATTTGTCTAAAGGGCATAAAAAAAATTATAACCCCGACGTCTGTTCCATCCACCGTCTATTGCAGCGCCCTCTAGGCGATAAAACTATCTATCTTAAAAACCATCATTGAAGTCATACAAATCGATATACAAACTCGCATTACAATCCGTTTCGCCGTTTTGGAGACAAATGGAAACAAACATCCTCTTATGGCATACGCATAGTATAGATAAGATACACGTTTTCCTATCGTCAAAAGTTAATATAACATTCTAAATGTTCATATTTTATTTTATTTATTCATAACAGTTAATTGTTACACATCCAAAACATTTGATTATCACATATACTTATGTATCCCGAAGTCTAATGTGAGTGCTTCCCCGTTCGACCCAAGATTTTTCTACCCAATAGGTATTTTGCTCCGTTCGACCCAAAACATTTGAGTCAAATTACCCTTTGTATTGTACCCACACCTACCTTTTCCTAATTTCTATTGTTTAAATTCAAATAACATGTGAAACACTAAAGTAGAAGGGTCAGCAGACAAAAAAATGTAGATGAGGAATAGATTCGACATAGGTAAATTCGAGTTATAATTTCTAAAGAGTAGAATTTATTAGGAGTGAACCAAAACAATATTCCTTGTTAAATTATCTCTTATTCCTTAAATAAATATATATGTGTTATTTTGTATTTGAAACTGTTGTACATAAAATTCTACTACTAACGTTTGTAACGAAAGAAACGTTCAAGGATTCACTTTTCTCAGAAGGAAGTCTTCTTATAAATTCAAACTTTTACTTAGCCTTTTAAAAACACCAAGTAGGTACACCAAGTGCAAGTGGGTACAGGAATTGGCATACATGTAAATATGTAGGTAAGAAGGTACATATATAATAGTTACCTGCAGATATTGAAGATGGTCTTCTTGTATATTCATGGAGAGGTTGAAGATCTGGACCGACGAGAGCAAAGTGGACATCGCGAAGATTGTGGTCGAGTCGCGGATGGTACTAGTGCTGTCGAAAGTTCCTTGCGTGTCCATGAGCAGAACTACCACCTAAACATCACATTCACATAAGTAGGTATATAATCTTACTTACGGTATCTATACTTATAAAATCGTTTGTCTGACTGACTGATTGATCGATAGATAAACGCACAGCCAAAACTACTGAGTCTAGAAAGCTGAAATTTGGAACATAAGTTTATTTTCAGTAGTAACGTAAGTTATGTACTAAGATAGGATGGGGAGTGAAAGCTTGTTATCGGTTTTTTAAAGGTATGAACTTGAAAATTGTATTTGTAGCTAGATACTCATCATAAATAAATTATGACGTGTTTTTAGAAAATCTATTACGTTTATTACGTTAATTTTTACTGTTACCTGGTCCTTCGCGACCAAGCCATCAGGAAAGAAAGGCAGGTTATTCTTTTTAATGATCCTTTTACAAAACAACAAAAAAAAATCATCGAGTCGAGAGACTTCAAATAATCCGATTTGATGGTATGACTTCTATAAAGTTTTTGTCTAAACTTGTACGCAGTAGATAGAGATACCTTTTGTCCGTCTCCCCGCGTCAGCACAGCGGGTTCCGACCACAGCAGTATGCCGGTGGTGTCGCGCTCACAGCCACCGCGCCAGCTGAACCCGTCCAACGGCTCATCCTCGGCACCGAGCCACGTGCCGTCGGAACGGGCCACGTGCTGCAACATGCGACACCGATCTCAAACATACAGAAGCAGCAAATAGATACTTAACAGCAAGTGTCAGTGACGTGGCGAAGACACGCCTTGCAGCGCCCTCCGCACACGCGGTATGTGTTGTTACCGCTCACTGTCATCTCTTGGACCCCGCAAGCTGACTCGTAAAGGGTAGGTAGTTACCGTGGCGCGCAGGTAGCGCAGGAAGAAATCGAGCAGGAAGGACTTGCCACCGCGCGTGGCACCAGCCACGCTCACCACGGCGACAGGCAGCCCGCGCAGCTCGGCGCGCGCCACCACGCCACGCAGCGCCTCCGCGCACACACGGTATGTGCCGTCATCGCTCACAGACACGACATGCACCCCGCAACCTGACTCGTTTTCACTCATTTTTCAACTAGGTACGAGTAGGTACTGAAAAATACATCCCAAATTATATTCAGACAACAAGGTAGGACGGTATCGGTTGTTATGCCGTAAAATTCCTCAAATCCACTCAACCTCGGCTTATTCCACAAATCCGCTGCGATAATCCCCTGCGAAGTTGATTTCTGGACAAATAGTCCAGAAATTCCCTGATCCATATAATATTCACAATGTAATTAAAAAATGGGTAATAACCAGTCCTTATTTTTTTATACATAGTGTTGGAACATAAATACTTATTACTATCGCATTCTGTCATCCGAAAATTTGAGTTTGAGATCTAACATACCTCTAAGGTACCTATTTCATTATAACAACACCCAGTTTTCGATCGGGTGGTCGAAAACTAACAAACTGTTGGCTTGTCCAATTTCCAATTTGGTTGTGTCTTGTATCAAGTAATGTATGAAAAATAACTACAATTATTAATGACTGAATATTATGGCTGAGAGCATTCTAATGGTCAGTTTTCGTCCTTGTAAATCTCATTGTATATAAAAATACAGTTGCCCAAAATCACTCGTGGTCGCGAACTATTACTAACTAGCCTTTGAGAAGACGCCAGTTGTCGACCATCTTATTTCTAAGCTAAAGCCAGCAAACATTGTAAATAAATATCATTGTTCGTGCGAATATATTTCAGTACGCTAATTCCATTATCCACATACTTAATTCTCTTTTATTTCTGTCGGTTATTTGGAAATATTTGACGAGTTACATAATGGTTATGAACGCACTTGTTGAAGTTGTTGGGTCTAAAAAAACTAAGATTATTATTATTAATTATTATCCAGCCATTTCTGTCCTAGTGCCATTGAATGAATGAAATGAATGAATGAATGAATGAAAATACTTTATTGTACACCACAAAATAACAAAATAAACAAAAACTTAATATAACTAAATGTACAATGGGCGGTCTTATCGCTTAAAAGCGATCTCTTCCAGACAACCTTGGGATGGAGCGGAATGTATGCATTTGTAAGAATGGTTGGCGGTGAACGTAATAATAAATACAAGAAGAGAGTGCAATGCGATATACAACTATTAGATAAATATAATTACATATACCTACATACACAGTAATAAACTACACATTATAAAAATATATAGCTATATAAATATAAATATATATTCATAATAAATAATACTAATATACACCTACCATACAGTAAAAAGAAAAAGGATATTATTTCGTAATAAAAAAAAAATAAAAAAAGAACACTGGTTACAAGGTTATTTCAGATAAAAAAAAGTTTTTAAGACGAGCTTTAAATATACCTAGCGATGGGGCCTGCCTAATTGACATTGCCATTTTTAAGATTACTTAGAATAAATAGCAAATAAAAGTAATAGAAAGTTAGAAAAGACTTCAAATAATATCAGAAAGTAATTCGATAGAGAATCATAGTGAGAAATCATAGGCAACATATCATAATAGGGTATCTATAGTCAGTACCTATACTCTGGGTCCGTGGGGAACCGAGGCCCTTCACGTTTTCAAAATTCTTTCAGGGCGACTGGTCGAAGCGACGCGTGACCAGAGAGCTGGCTCTTATCTGGATCAACGCATTAGCATTGCCATTCAGCGTGGCAATGCGGCCAGTATTTTGGGAACGCTTCCGTCTGGTAGTGATCTGGATCAGTTGAGCTATCTATAGATCGTTTGTAACGGTCTTTGGATAGCTAGCTGTTTCATCTGTATTTTTTGTATATACCTACTTGTAAATAGTTGTATGAATAATAGTGGTATAAGTAACATTGACCAGACTTGTTTGAAAATGTTTCTAGAACATTTTTTTCGCTTCCTGAAGTTGACAACTCCACTAATTGGTCGAGATACCTAACTGGCGAAATTACCCTACCAATTTCTGTCGCCAAGCTAATGCTCGAATTTTGAAACTTTGCTACCGGCAAAAAATCGTAAAATAACGAACACCTTACTAAAAATGAAACGCGACGACCTGAGGATGATGGTGGGCATCATCACGGGACACTGTGATCTGAATCACCATCTCCTTAAGACAGGGGCCACGGATAGTGGACTCTGTCGAGGTTGCCTCCAGGTTGAAGAAACTGTGGAGCATGTGGTAATACACTGCACCGCCACAAATGAAGTCAGGTCGAAAACGGGACTGCAAGAGCTTATGAACACATGCGATCCGTCACCATTAACTGACAAGAGATCAGGGACACTGGAACACTGCTGTCATCAACCCAGAGTCCTTCTCCGCTACTTCAAGGAGTTGGGCTGGTTGGGGTCAGGTTAGAAGGGGGATAATCCACAATACACCCCAATGCGGGACGTCAGTGCAGACCTTGGTTCCCCCACTTAGAATTAGAATTAATGCTCGAATTGCTATGTTCCGGATTGAAGGGTATGGGTATTGGGTGCCGATGATATCACAGGCACATGCGACTTTTCACCCGTTGAGTCTCATGATCGGCAACGCGCAAGTACCACCTCTGGGGACGATTCTCGCGAAAAGGATAAGGTGCCTTCGGCTATTTCCGAAAATCGGGTTATTCCGATAAATATTATTTACACCCAAACGTTTATTGAGGGTAAATACGGACAAAAATGAAGTATGTCGGTTGACGACCGACGTGGCGCGGTGGGCGAAGGTCCGCCTGCGACACAGGAGGTTGCGGGTTCGATTCCCGCCCTGGGACAAATGTTTGTACGATCTGCAAATATTTGTTCTGGGTGTTAGTTAGGGCTAGATATAAATAAATAAATAAATAAATAATGCTGGACAATCCACACAGCATCATCTAGCCCCAAGCTAAGCAGAGCTTGTGTTATGGGTACTAGATGACTGATATACTTAATACAATACATTACATAGATAGATATTTTTTTATTATACATAGAAAATACCCAGAACACCTACTTTTACTTTCACGCAGCTATCACGTGACATTTCATTTCCACAGCTAATTTCAATTCCATTCAAAACAATCTTCCCGCAGGCGTTAACGCCAACAGAAATTGGTATTTGTCTAGACACCCTGGTGTTGCAAGCGTCCATACGGCAGCGCAAGTATGGTACTCTGATCGATAAACTTATCGAATCGTCAAACTGGTTTTATCTATCGAATTTTATCGACAGACCGAAGCATGGGACTGGGATCGATAGTCTATGTAGAGGGCTTTCATTTGTCGAAAATTTATCGATTCAATTAATGGCAACACGAAAAGTACCATTCATTCGTTCATCATTCGACACACCCTGTGGAAACTAGGAGTTTGAAACTTTTGTATGAAATTGCATGGGAAATAATGGCGGATACTGTTTTACGGTTAGGCACGAAAACACTGGGATGCTTAATATGGGATATTGTTATCACAGTAAAACCGGGTTCCGGTAAGGTATATAGACATCCTTGCAATACTCTGTGGATCTTCTATCGGTTATATTGTTTACTCCTGTCGTTTCATGTTATGAACACACGCATGCGAGAATAATTCCAAGCGACTTTGAAAATGCCCTTTAGTACTGCCTTATTGTCCTAACCTTATTTCACAAATAAAAAAAATTTAGTATGATAATAAAAGATTTTCAGTTGGCTTTGGGGGTGTCAACTTGATCAAGGTGGCTAAAACTGTCACGTAAGACCCCTCTTGACTATCTACGTCAACAATTTTATCATCATAATATAGCGAAGCGACTCGTACGTCCATGCACGTCCAAGGCCCCGCGAAACATAGATAGGTCGTACTATAGCATTATTTGGCATGTTAGGTTGGTACTTTTATGGTATAATGTCAAATAGGACATGACGGTATTTTTTGTTATTGTTTTTATATAATTTCTTCATGTTGGTATTGGAATACGATGTAATGCCCATAAAAATGGGTTCAATTGGCTAGGTGCTGTGTCCTGTCTCTTAAACGCAGTGGTTTTATCTGTGATTTGACACACAATGAGATTTTCACGTTTTGGTACCAAAATAATAAACATAACATAAAACATAGTTTATTTGTTTTGTTACAAATAAACGTCGTAAGTACTACACGGAACGATGTCAAACCTCCAATCTGGCATCCTGGTAGTCATGTGCAATGGTCCCTCTTTTGTTACCGAGGGCTAGGAAACTTTGGAAATGTTGTTGGAAAAAGTATCTGCACTAGTGCAAAGGAAACTTATGATATTATGAGTCCTTTGTCCCACGCGAAGTTAAACTCTTGGACAATGCTTCTTTAGTAGCTTCCTACAGTGTAGAATCGTACAGCAGTGAGGGCCTAAAAATGTTTTTTAAAGTAGATACCTAGGTTAACCTATAAGTTAAGTGGACGGTAGCTACAAAAATAAGCACATCAGTCCGTTGGATCGCAATCTTGTCAGATCGTCCTCAATTCCTTTAATAAGGACAAGGACGATTATTTTAGTCACTAGAAAAAGTCGCGTGAAACTTTCGTCTGCTAGATCGAGAGGATCATTGGTATCTCTTAGACGCCGTCTGATGATTCTCTCGAAGTATCAAAGCACCCTCCTTTCGCCCACAATCAGCAAACTATGTCCAAAATCCATTTAAAATTGACTCGATAAACGTTATCGGGTACTTTTCCAAAGCCGACAAAATTATCGATGAAGGTTGTCAAATAGACATAATTTAGCTATAACAAATGTCAAAACCAAGATACATGCTGAGGTTTTCGATAAATTCGGTACTTTTTGTCGAATTTATCGATCGATTAATATAGGGAGTTCCATGCTACCGAATTCGACATAGTGCCGCTTAGTGCCATTTACTCGATTTTTAATGTCAAAATTTATCGATCGGTAACTCCGTGCTCGCACCGCGGTTACGGTAAACGCTTATTGTTTGCTACTATAATATAAAAAAAAAGTAAATGCCTACTGTGGCTTGTGGAATGGGTTGTTAGTAGTAAATAGTACTAACAACCCATTCCACAAGCCACATCATTTGACAGAAGTTGGCCAGCAGCAGATGGCGTTGAAAATTAGGCAGCGAAGTAGGTAGGTATATAAAATTTCATCTTTTTTTAAGATTAATGTAGGTATCAGAAAACTGATTTTATTCGGAAGATAGCTATGGCAGCGCTCGCATCACCGGAATAGTACGAAATTAGATACGGCAAAGTGGTGGGGCTGTTAAATTATTCTGATTAATAGGCCTACTTAGTAAATAAAGTAAGGAATCCATAGGCATTATTTAACTCACCAAGTAACTTCAATCACTCTGTTGTTGCAAAACTACTTAACAGAATTATTAAGTCATACACTATAGAAAAAATAATGAAAATAAGAATAATTTTTTGTTTGAGCTGACCGAGTGCCTATTCATTAGCAAAGATAATTAACACTAGCTAAGATTGATTAGTTTATATTCACAGACGACACAAAGCAATACCACATTACATCCAAAACACGCACAATGTAATGTAATACAATAATCCATAAATGTACCTATATAGAGAGAAAGAATGCTTCATCATGGGCTGCCAGGTCCGTTCGTATGTTGGGCGCTAAATCAGTCCGAATAATTGAATAAAAGCAATAATAAGTCCTCTCTGAATATAATATAAAATCAAAATGAAGTAGAAGATTGTGATTGTATTTGTATTCTACGTTCTACCAATAGATAAGTACTTTCTTACATATTGTATGACCCTGAAACAGCATAAACACGTACAAGAAACCCGTATTTTTCTTTTGAAAATGATAATAAATAAATTAGTATGTATGAGTTGCGATTGTTCAGGTTTAAATTTTCCATAAGGAGTCAAAATAAATTAGGGTTGGAGTTGGTTGCACTAAAATTGCGCTAGAACTAGCGCAAAAAGCGCTAAAATGCCAGCACTGGCTACTTCCAGCGCGGCACCCCCCACCATAGAGATACTCAAAGGAGACAGAATCGTTGATTACACTTTACGGTTTTTCCCCTAACTCGCCATGCCTCGCGCCGCCCGCTACCATCGACAAGATTTCGAGTCTAGCATAGCACTTGTTACAAAACAGTATCTCTTTACTCTTTACTAGTTGTGTACAAAACTCTACGAAAATCCTGAATCCAGGATAAAATAAAATTTTAACGATCACATAGGTTGCATATATAGGTACCTATTATCATAACTCACTCAGACACGATTAAAACGATATTAGGTAAGTACCTACTTACCTTAGTTGTGTACGATACTTTTGTGTTTTATTCCTGCTGGCATAACATAGGTAACATTTTAACAGGGAGTAAGTACCTACCTTAAAAGAGTCAATGATTCGTCCAGTCACAGTTAAAGTCATAAATAAATATTTACATATTATTAAAAATAATATCAACTTACGATAGTCTCAATTATATCTCTATAGATAGAATTGAGTTATCGTAAGTTGGTACCTACAAAACTTCACATTCTTAAATTCTCAGAACTATTGATGATAAAATAAAAATATTATAGGTAGGTACCTACTTAAAAAACCTCGATTAAACAATAAAACCTCCCACTCACTAAGCGACAAAAATTAATAAAAAATGCTCTGTATTAAAGATAAGAAGAGTGAGGAACTAAAGATAGTAAACAGTTTGATACCTACTCGTCTCCTCTACCTAAGTTATGCAAAAATTCATGTATTATTTTGACACTTTTCATAAAAATCTGAAATCTGTCATACATTTGCGTGTGTAGGTATCTAATGCAGATGGACATTAGATACACACAGAATAAAGTCTAGAAAAACAGAGATTAGGGATCCACTGATAAAGCTGCTGTAGAGACATTCTCTACTCTAGTAGAGATGAGACCTTCATTCATCCATCAAAGTCAAAGCACACTTTTTTTATTAAGTAAAATCACAAGAATAAAATCGTACGAGCCTTAAACCTCAAAGAAAAAAACTTGAATGAAACTTGCCCACATACCTACTTATTACTAATCTGTGATTGAACAACAACGATGCTTGAACGTGCCACTTTACTGTACAGTGTCTATTTTTAGGAATCGCCATTTTTTTATTTGCACACACCACACCCTGATAACAGCCGGCCGGCCGTTGTTTAGTCTGAGCCCGACTCTACAAACACGATGTCGATTCGTGAATAAAATAAACAATTCGTATGAAGCCGATACCTAGGTACTCCTTTGTTATGTTAATTACCAAGTGACTGATTCTTGCTGCAACACTGCCGCTGCCCAAGCAAGGCTTCGTTCAAAATACTTTACGATAAGTGATACCAGTAAGTGTTAACAAACAGAATGTGTAACTTCTTAAAATAAAGTAAATCTACAATCTTGGACTCTGTAGAAATGCTAGAGGGGAAGTACACGTAGGTAGGTACCTATCTGAATAAAGATTGAGTGAGATTGATGTCGAATTCTGTTTATTGAAAATTAATCAACGTAGGTATAACCTAAACCACTGGATAATAAGGTTCAATAGGGTCCTCATATTGATAACGACGGCCCCATCGAATAAACGTGTAGATAAAGGTTTTTACCGTATTTTTTTTTTGCTTTTTTGGATATTTCCGCTCAAAATACACCTCCTATTTTTATTCAGAAATATTATTCAATTATTTTTACATAAAATAGTATTTAAAATGTTAATTCTACGGAAAATAAAAACAAATCTCGCACGAACATTGCAATAAAGTATTTGACACACCGTCTACTCTTACACTTTTATTGCAATTTTACTTTGTGGGAATTCAAAACTGTAATACCTACTTTTTTGCATTTTTAAAATTTATAACCAATTACTAGAATAACCATGTAACGATCTAATATCCGCGTTACCAAATCGATATGTCCATAGAAAATCAGTTTGATATTATGTTACACTTTTAAGTAACTACAACTTTTCCGACGAATAATAGTGTAAACATTGAAAACGAAAAGACGCTAATATTGTTTTTGCTAGAATAACAATTTAATAGGGTTTTTTAAATTAATATTTTAAAAACTATCTTTATTTTTATAATATAAATTTTACTTTGAGGTAGAAGATTTCTTCCTCTATTATTTGGTTATACATTGTATTTAAGTGCATCTAATAATCAGCGAGTAATATTGTTTTTTATGTTTTTAATTGCTCCTGTAAAGTAGCAATTTTTACTTTACACGTTTATTCGATGGGGCCATCGATAAGTTATACAAAAATATACGTCTCTATACAGATATAGACACAGATATTCGAATACTAGTACTTCAGCTAGGCGATAAGTAGTATTTAAAATATGTGCCCCAGAGAATCACTTCGCCAAAAATTTAAAGAGTTAAATACCTATAATGACATTCATCTATGAAAATCTGATGTATGTTCATAAAAATATTAATTTGAGCGATAATCACAATAATAATAAGTACTACAAATAAAGATAAACTCGCTGTTGCCACTTGTAGACTCCATAAAGTTATATAACATACTCCCAAGAGATATAGTTAAAAAAATTGACAATTATCAAATTTAAAAACGTAATTAAACAAAAATATACTACAATATACTATCAAATATCAGATTATTTAGATGATAAAATCTCTTGGGATTGAAAATGCTCCAACTCGATAAAAATGTAGGGAGGTAAGTATTATTTTGTAAAATCATTAAAAATTGGTCGCGGACGAACAGGCAGCAGATAAAATCGACGTTTCAAAGTGATCCTTTTAATTTTAATGAATTTTGACTTTGACTCTGACCTTGGAAACACAAAATGAATAAATTATCGTATTAAAACCATGTTATAATCCTCTTACTCGGGTACAACCTAGTAAATGCATTTCGTATTAAGTTTCTTCCAATCTTTACATGCGTTTGATAAGATAAGACTGCGTGACTGCGTGAGTTATTAGATAAGTAAGGTAAGTACCTACTCAATAATTTTTATAATACTTTATTGAGGACACAATGTACCTGCGCAGCAAAAGGTCTAAAGGTCGTGTTACATGTAAACCTACCTTCATAATTAGAAAGTACGGTAGGTACATAATGATCCTACTGTATGACTGCGGCATGGCCAGGAGTGGCTCGAAGAATGATAAATAAAAAAAAAAGTTAATTGTTAAATCGTCCTAATCGTCTTTTTTATCAAACTCCCAAGAGATAGGTGCATAAAAATTTACAATTAACAAATTTAAAAACGTAATTAAACAAAACTTTATAAAAAGACGTATAGGTACCTACCTAGTAGGTATTAGTATTCCTATCTAAGATTTATTAATAAATGAAGTTTCTTTTTTCAGGGCACCTACCTGCTTTTAAAAATAATGAGCGGCAGGCAACAGGGTGAGGGGGTGCAAGTGGTATCGGTGAATGATGACGGCACATACCGAGTGTGCGCGGAGGCGCTGCGTGGCGTGGTGGCGCGCGCCGAGCTGCGCGGGCTACCCGTGGCCGTGGTGAGCGTGGCCGGCGCCACGCGCGGCGGCAAGTCCTTCCTGCTTGACTTCTTCCTGCGCTACCTGCGTGCCACGGTAACTCTACCTACCTTTAACAACGAAGCGTAGCGACACGAGCCGAGTGCGCTGCTTCAAGTGATCTTGTGTGGTGTTTCAGGAGATATTTTGTTGTGTTTCAGGCCACTGCACAGCGCGACGGCTCCTGGCTCGGCGCTGATGACGAGCCACTAGACGGGTTTAGCTGGCGCGGCGGCTGGCAGCGCAACACCACGGGCATCCTGTTGTGGTCGGAGCCGATCGTGGTGACGCAGAATGTCGACGGAGGTTCTAGAAAGGTCAACTTACTGTCTTAACTTCCTTACTAGCTCAAGTATCTAGGTAGTAGGTTGTTTGATATTAAGTATATATTGGTAGGTATTATTTATTATGTATGAGATTATGTACATTGGCTAATTGCTAGGTATTTAGGAAAATAAATATAAATTATATGTATTTTTTTGTAATTTTGGGTGCCAGGAGAAGGCAAGGTAACTACTAATATCTAGGTACTTAGATTGTGTGAATATGCGGAAAGGTGATACTACCTTAAATGGTGACAGATAGCGGAGCATCTGGTAGTCCGATTAAAATAAAATATCCAAGCTACTAGGCTTTTTAATCCCCGCCGCAACAAGAGGGGTGTTATAAGTTTACCGTGTGTGTGCGTGTGGGTGAGTGTGTATCTGTCTCTATCAAAGGATGAAAGCGATTTTGATTTATTATTTTTATTTGAAAGGTGACTTGAACGAGTGAACTATTATTAATTAGCTATGATTCTAGAAAATCTGTGCAGCCGTTTGAAGATCATCAGCTTTTTTTTGTTGATGAGGGGATTGATAGCAACTTCCACAGGTCTGATCGATTCGAAATTTGGTATCTTGTTACTTCAATGATATCGCAAGAACATGTTACCTAGCCTTGACATAATGCTTAGGCATCGCTTGAAATTTGCAGGATACCCAACTTACAGCAAAGGTATCGTGTTTCAGCTCAATTAATAGTTTATAGATAGGTAATGATCAGGGTTTGTAGATAGAGCAGGAAAGAGAGTAAAGAGTAAAGCATGTAGGGCGTTTTAAAATTGTTACTGATAGGCTTCAGTTAATGACAAGGTAGGTAATACCTGCTCTATATCATTGATGAGGCCTGTGTTGTACGTAACAGGTGGTAGTACTCCTCATGGACACGCAGGGCACCTTCGACAACTCCAGCACGGTACAAGACTGTACCACCGTCTTCGCGATGTCCACCCTCATCTCCTCCGTGCAGATCTACAACCTCGCTCAGCAGATTAAAGAAGACGATCTACAGCACTTGCAGGTACCGGATAGAAAGTCGGGAGTCTTAGCAAAGCGAGAAGTGAACCAAGAACAGGGGGGCTAGACAAATACCTCACGCTTACTTTTCCTTTCACGCTAACGCATATTTGTCAAGGTAAAACTTGGCAGATGTCACGTGACATTTACACAGATAATGTCATTTCTGTACAAATTAATCTTTCCGCAGGCGTTAACGACAACAGAAAGTGGTATTTGTCTAGGCCCCCTGGTCTCCCGGGTCAACACTGCCTTTCGATTCAGTGGAGCAATGCAGCCAGCGTTTTGGGGACGCCTACCTATGGCTGCATAGTGCTAAGATGAATGTCTACGAAAAAGAAGACTAAAAAGCTTTTATATTAACTCATTAAAAATACCTAATTCCACTCGATTCTCTATCCGTCTATAATTAATCTCTATTGTTTACTAATGATTTATTCATACAACTATTTACTAGTAGGTAGGTAGATATATATAGATAGCTCAACTGACCTAGATCACTACCAGGCGGAAGCCTTCCCAAAATACCCATCTCACTCACATCATCGCTGGCTTCCTTCGCTCAAATCCCTTCGCCTATACAAATGCAGAAGCTTTAATTATGCTAACCTCTTAACTACCAGAGCTAACCTAACCTTTGAAAATGAACACTTAAGTATTTTTATACTTTTCCAGCTTTTCACTGAGTACGGGAAATTAGCGGTTTCAGAAACTGACGCGAAACCATTTCAATCGTTGATATTCCGCGTCAGAGATTGGATGTGTCCTTACGAACACCCGTACGGCGCGACTGGTGGCGAAAACTATTTGCAATCTATTCTCAAAGTAAGTCTATGCTAATTAAATAGCTTCATCCCGCGGCTTTACCCGCTTGATATCTGTATAAAAAGTAGCTTAGCTATGTGTTATTCTAGGTCATTGACTATACCTGTTCTAAATTTCATCCATATTGGTCCAGTCGTTACGGAGATTACAAAATACAAGATCCAAGTTCACGACAAATCACATTCACTTGATTAGTGTCCTCGGATCCTACCTTCGAGATGCGCATCACACTTTCAACCGACTTCAAAATAGGAGGAGGTTCTCAATTCGTCTCAAAATTGGCTAAGGTATCAATTCTTCTGAATTCTCAATTCGTCTCAAAATAAGCTAAGGTATCAATTCGATACCTTAGCCAATTTTAAGAACAGATTTTAATGATTCATTTTTTAACTGGTATTTAAGGTGGTCCAGTATAAATTTAATTAAGAAATCCCACCCCTAAGGACGAAAAATTTTATGAATTAAATTTCATATTGGACTTTTGATCAACTTTCCGTTATTTGGAGTCTGTTTTCATTTATTTCTGAAAGAAAATAATATTATGAATAATACTACTGTCATTCTTATACCCATGCATATTTATTCAGATAGACAGAAGTAAAAAAGAAGAATTGCGAGAACTTCGAGGGCACATTCGTGACAGTTTTGAGTCTATATCCTGTTTCCTGATGCCACACCCTGGCTTCGCAGTGGCGGACGAAAACTTCAGCGGCCGGTTATGTGGTAAGATTCGATAAAGTTATCCCTTAAAAATTAGATTTATCTCAACACAATATGTCATAATAAGTAACAAATCTTGGTAATTTTTCTCCTCTGAACCTTTTATTTATCTATGGTGGCTCTGAAATGAGCTATTGATAATTTTGACTCTGGTTGAAAAAACTTGTGAGCTGAAAAGATTCCGGTGCACATTAAGGTGCAAAGGTTCGTGTTTTTACGAGCTTAAAAAAAGTGTAATTTCAGAATTCAGAGGTTCGTTTTTGACACATTCCTTTACTCTCTCCAGTTTTTAAAAGAAGATTAGTACTCTCGTACCCACTTTACTATGATTAGGTATGCCTAATTTATAGTTCTAAGTTTAAACTTAAGTTGCTATGTAAGTAGGCAGTTTTCTGTCTCTATTATTTATAGAGATATACCTGTGAACTATATCTCTATTAATAATAGTGACATGTTTAACCATTCACAGGTTAACGTGCCACCCCCGGATGCTGCTCTATTAATCTCTACGCTTAATAACTTATTTTACCATTATAAATAACCAAAGTTGATTCCAACAAGATTCCAAAGTTGCTAAAGTAACTTTGGAATCAGGTATTGCTAAAATATATACCTACTTCATATATGTACTTCACTGAGGTACTTATTATTAGGCACCTAAATAAATAAATAATAACACAGATATAATAATAAATAATGCTGGACATGTTTCACACAGCATCATCTAGCCCCAAACTAAGCAGAGCTTGTATTATGGGAACTACATGACTGATATACTACTAATATACATTTTTGTTTTGTAAATACATACATATTATACATAGAAAACACCCAGACCCGAGACAGACATTTGTAGATCATACAAATATTTGTCCCGCGGCGCAACCTTCTGCGTCTCAGACGGGCCCTCGCCCACTGCGCCACAGAGGTCATATAGATGGGAGGAAGGCTATAACTTAGGCACTCGGCCAGCTTGACCATGCCAAACTGCTATCTATTTCAGATTTGCGACAAGAATTTAAAGATTCTCTGCTTGGATTCGTACCATCTGTTTTGGATTCGTCAAAATTAATTCCGAAAGTCATCAATGGACAGGAAATCGTTTTAGGTGATCTTCTAACTTACTTCAATTCATACATCGAAATATTTAATAGCGAAGAGCTTCCGACTCCCATCAGCATCCTCAAGGTAAGTTCTACACTTAAGTAGGTACTTAATAGTTCTGATTGATTTTTAATGCGTCCTTCGTAACTTCGAAGTACCTATAAGTACGTCAACGCGACGCAAAATTCCGGAAAAAATAGAGTAAAAGGTTTAGCTTAAGTACAAAACAGACATCACTAATTCAGTCAAGTATTCAGTTAAGATGTGGATAACTCTATAAGTTCTGTATAATCTCTGGAAACGGTTTCAGGCAAAATACTTAAAAATAGAACGGATTAAGCATAGTTTTTTTATACTACTAAAGTGGAAAACATTCGTACGGTCCACCTGTTGGTAAGCCGTTACCGTAACCTTTGGACGCTTGCAACACCAGAGGTATCACTGTTGCCGACCCTAAGACAATGGGTGAAGTCTCATGTACCAGTAATTCCACCGGCACCTATACCCTTTAAACCGGAACAGAGCAATGCGAGTATTACTGCTTGGTGGCAGAAATAGGAACGGTGGTAGTAGGTATAGGTACTTCCCCGGACGAGTTCTTCACAAAGAGCTCTACTACTAAAAAATGATATAAAATAGACGCAAACCAGACGTTATTACTTATTTGTTATACCTTGGTAGGTAGGGACCTACTTTAGCCTAAAGTCTTTGTGCTAACTGCTAACTCGGCTATTGTGCTTTCAACTCTTTCCTCCCTATTACTGATTCCAGGCGACAAGCTCAGCTTGTCTGGAGTCAGCGCTGAGCGCGGCGCGCGAGCTGTACATCGCTCGCATGGAGCAGCAGACCGAGTCTTGTAGCGTGCCGCGTGACGTCATACCGCGCCTGCACTCCGCCGCAAAGGACGCCGCACGACAGGCCTTCCTCGCGCGCCGCACGCTCGCCGCGCCCGAACGAGCTGCAGAGTGCCTCGACCGTCTAACAAAGGTACACCTCGACATTGTTATGCACCTCTATAATTTACAGGACGTATAGATAAGTTCCGAGGACGGATCACAGGTTTTACAAGGATATATCACAGGTGTTATAAGGGTGTAGCGACATCTCTCGCCGCATTATTGAGTTACATTGTATCACATCAACGCAGAGCGAAGAGAAACGAACTACTAATTCAGATACACTACTGATGTACATCACTCGGACGGAGTAGCCGACTGAGTGTTGTAGCGTGCCGCGTGACGTCATGCCGCGCCTGCACTCCTTCGCTAAGGACGCCGCACGGCAGGCCTACCTCGCGCGCCGCCCGAACGAACTGCCGAGCGTCTCGATCGTCTAACAAAGGCGCAGAAAGTTATTAGTAACACGACATTCGAAGGAATTGAAACACCGTAACACTTATCGTGGCTGTTGATTGTGTGACTCAACAAGCGACAAGTGCTTAGTAAGTTGTGGTGGAAGTAGTCACTTGTCGCTTGGTAAATAGGATCGTCTTCTATTCACTTAAACCTTACAGTTTCACTAATACCACAGATATTGCGATACAAGTAGGTACTAATACTAAGCACTAATACTTGTCTGATCAGTATGTTTACACGCAAGGTGTTTGTCTAGTAAGTGACACGTAAAGCATTGGCTACAAAGCTCGTGTACACTAGCTATAAGAACATTAATAACTTACAGGACGTAGTAGGTATACGTAAGTACTTTGTTGTGAGGGCGGATCACAGGTTTTACAAGGATGTACAAGGATGTAGTGAAATCTTTCGTCAATGTTTGAGCTACATCGTATCGTATTAACGCAGAGCGAAGAACTATTGATTTACGAGGAGCTACCACATACAATATAGTTACAAGTCTTCTAGATCGCAAAGTGGAATTTAACGAACCTGAACATAATCATTACTCTCACAGTAGTTAGAGTCACCGTCATGAGCGTCTTCCATGCATCTGCAAACAGATCACAGTCCGAGGATAACTACCGGACAGGTCTGTGATCTGTGGTAACCGCCAGTGATAGTTCGTTAAAGGGAAGCGTGGAGGTGCGAGGCAAGGGCGAATTAGCGCGCGTGACAATGCGAAGCGAGGGCACATCAAACAGTTTATGCTTCCTAGCTGGACAGTTAGTTTTTGAGTGTTGAACCGAAAACCTGTAATCACCATCAGGCCAAGGCTACATTGTGCTCCACCTTATCTTCATACTACCCTCATACTTTGCAGGAGCTGGACGATCTGCTGCCGACTTACATCGGGCTCAACGACGCTAAGACGCAGAAACTGATCGCCGTGTCCAGAGCTGCGTACGACGAGTTCCTGGACGGCATGAGGAAAGAAGGGCGGCCGCTGTGCTTGCACCCGGGAGATGTGTCCGACGTGCACGCGGCCGCGGTCGACGCAGCTATGGCTGCTTTCGACGCCGGCCGGCGTCCCCAACCAGGGCAGCGAGACGACGATCGGAGCAATCTACTGCAGGTATCATGCTGCTCTCATACCGTGCCCAGTCGCCATGATTTTTTTCTTTTAAAAATAAATAAACAGCCATCTGATATAAATGGTCTAGTCCTGACCCCACACTAGAGGATACCCTGTGTCGTTGGTAGCAGTAACTACAAGTACCGTGGTACTACAAACCCAGACCCGTAAGCAAATATTTGCAAAACTGGCAACAAAATCCCCGCATCGGGATTCGAACCCGCACCTCTTGCGTCGCAGCTGCCTACTCGATCTGTCAAATCTTCGATCTTAACTTTTTTATTTATTTATTTATAGTTTCAAATCATTTTATAGTGAATGCACATGAAAGGTTAAAAGAATGTTTACTCTCTTCATTTAGTTGAATGTGGTTGAATGATTTTTCTACCCGACTGGTTGTTATAATTGCATGTACTTCTTTAAACATTTAATTTAGGTTTTTTATATCCTACTAATATTATAAACGCGAAAATTTGTGAGGATGGATATTTGCTACTATTTCACGCAAAAACAACGGAACAGATTTTGATGAAACTTTACAGTAATATAGCTTTTATCAGAGTAACAGATATGCTACTTTTTAACCGGGTATCACACGGGCGAAGCCGTGGATAGAAGCTAGTACAGAATAATACAACTAATAAGGTACTTTAAAAACAGTTTCTGCCTGTTGTTATAGAATTAGGTAGGCACAGGTAGAAAACAGACTTCAATTCACAAACCGCAGGCACCCAAAAAGCTGACATTAACTTGTTAAATGGTTTCATTCAATTTAGGTAATTTTATTCAAATCTAATTAAGTTAGTTGTGAATTCGAAAAACAAACTTTGCCTTCGCACTTAGTGTCGAAATTCCAGAACCTAAATACATCTTGCATTATGCGACGAAATTCCTACCTTATCTAACCGACTGATGGATGAAGCTAGTTTGTATCCCCAGACTTTGGAGGCGAAGTTGTCGGAGGTGAGGACTGCGAACGAGCTGAGCAACGCGGCTGCGCAGTCGCAGGCGAGCGCTATGTACGGCGCGAGCATGCAGCGCGTCGTGCGCGGCGGTGCCGTGAGCGCGGAGCGGCTGTGCAGCGAGCATGTCCGCGCCGGCGCCGCCGCCAGGGACGACCTCGCGGCCAAGCGCAGTCGACCCAGCACTCAGCCAGACTGCGACGACCACCATTTGAACCAGTTACTCCGGGTTAGTTGGTACACCTCGGTCTATTGTTTTACACCCAACAAACACATTCATATTCCTGTCCCCACACTAGGATTCGCGCTGCAGGAAACAAATCCGCATCTTTTGCGTCTTGGCTATTTGCCCGCCGCGCCACTGAGGTCGTTGATACCTTTTGTCTTCAAGGATTGTTCTTAGATAAGGTTTATCGCAACAAGTTACTAGGGAGCGCGGCGATCGATGACGGAAATACACGTTGATGGTATTAAAATTTAATAAAAATATATTATTATAATTTATTTCAAGTGGGCCAAACTGATGGTCTTCATTAATAACTGAATTCTACAAAATATAAGAAAGAAAGAAAGAAAATCTATTGATTTTTCCACATTAAACACAAAAGTTAAACAAAATAATAATAAAACACACAAAACAGATACTTAAAACAAGATAAATAAAAAATAGGTAGGTACTTACTCAGTATTCAATATTCTAGCCTGTATTGCTGAAGCCCAGATTGAGTATGATAATCATTTATTAAATGCCCTTAACATACTTGATCTATTTCACAGTACATACAAGAACAGTACGATTACTTGATGGCTGTGAACAAAGGCAACAGCAAGTCAGCGAAGCAAGCCGCTGTGTTCTGCTACAACAACCGCATGGCGGGCGTGTGGGGGCCGCAAGCTTCCTGCCTGCACCCCGACAGCTTACGCAGAGAGCATGAACAGGCGCTGCAGTGCGCCCTTGAGGAGTACCGCACTTTGGTCGACGACAAAGCCCAAGAGGATGAAATTAAAGAGGTATATTGTCTTAGAGGTAGAGGATGAATCGAGGAGTCTCGGTCAATTCTCTTACTTGTACACCAAATAAACTTAATTTAAACTGTCGCTCTCTTTTACTGATAGTGCACGCAAGAGAGCAAGAATTTTACTACTGTCAAATTAGTTTACGTGTCTCATTTCTGCGTGTTTATAGTCAGTATGTTTTCAAATCTCGACTAAACTTGTATGGAAATAAAGTCTGACTAATTTGACAGCACTAAAATTGTTGCTATCTCATTATTTTCTTTTTTACTTTTATGAAGTCGGTTAATAAATTTGTCGCATTGTATATATATTTGTCCTTTCAATCGATATTAACTACTTCACATGATAATATATTTTTTAAGCTGATTATGCTAATATTCTAACTTAAAAAATATTTATAACCTACCAAGTTACAATAAAATTGAAAAATTTATTAAATGATTGAATTGATTGAACGGTTCGGCAGTTGCCTACCTATCGCGGAGAAACAAACAAACATACATACAAACGCCGGATTGTCCTTGTAGACATTGGGGAAATTCACGGAGCCTCTTCACATGCATCGAGGCCACCGGGGGGGTTTTAGTGAGTCCACGAGTTCGTGAACCGCACATAACCCTATCACACCCTCAATGGGGTAGGGTATCTGTTAGCAAATTTCCACATCGTCACAAAAAAGGCGTTATACATAGGCATAGGTCTTACGTATTTTGTGTTCATCCATCCAAATATAAGTTGCCATATTTGGATGGATGCAACGGCCTGACAGACTACTATGAAATTAACCGTCCTTTAAACAGTAAGGTACTTTGTTTACAGACACTGAAACAGCGGTACGAAGAACTACGCAGCATAAATATCGCAAGTAATGACGCGTTGGTGAGCGAATCCTACGGAGTTTACACTCAGAAAATGGACTCAAAGTGTACGCCATCGCTGGCGTCCATACTAGTCGTTCCTTGGCTGGTCAAAGTCTTAGTAATGATACCCAAGTATGACCAGCAATACAGGAAAGAGGCATTAGATCACTTCCGGTCCAAACGCCGCGGTTCCAGCGACGATGATGAATACATCGATCGCCTAAAGTCGGTAAGTACCTATTTTGGTCGTAGAATACTAGTTTTCCTCAGTCAATCTGCCTAGTGAGGTGATCTTGATGGAGAGGATCACCTCGTTATTTTGAGCTTTAATCAGCAAATAATTGCTGAGTAAAAATTCAAAATTACCTACAGTTTGGCATAAAGTTTTTGAACGGAACTAACATATTCTTCATCGATTTAACATATTCTTTTAGATATTAATGAATTGACGCCCCTTTTTGCACGCCCAGGATGACTGGTAGATAATGCTTCAGCATTAAGTCCTCCTAGCGCTACATTGTTTTGTGCGAAAGTATTAAATAAATAAATAAATAAATTTATCAGAAACATAGTGGCGCTCTCAATTTTTGTACACTTTTTTTACGAGGTAGCTTTTGTAGGCTCTTTATTGTACTTTTCATGATGAGTAGGTATCGACCGCGCCCACGTTCAACGTTGGAACGGCGAATACGGCGAAACGGCAGCAAAATCGACGAAAAATAGTGATAGCCGTATTTTCAGTTTTAAAATTTCCAGATAAACTATAGTTTTCATTCGAGATATAGTGATGTGGAGGTTCCTTCGCAAAAGTACTTCAAGCTGAATGTATTGTTATAGAAACTGGATGACGGATACGAGAGCTACCGCCACCCACTCCTGGCCCTGGCTAGGGAGTTCGGAGTACCTACTTGAACACGCGATCTCTATCACATCACAGGCATACCAATTAATTACCTATTATAAATTTAACTTTGTACTGCTATTAAAGTACTTTTGCATGTCAAAATTTGTATATTTTTACAACTATTTATATAATGTATATTATGTTGGTAAACGGTGTTAGCATAATCACCTTAAAGCCTTTGCTATGGGCCGACCCTGAGACATAACGGGTGAAACGTCTCATGTGACTCTAATTTCACCGGCACTCATACCCTTAAAAAAAGGAACACAGCAATGCTTGGCGGCAGATTTTTTGTGAAAATAAGTTGAAATTCCAATAGTTATAGAACAAAAGCAGTCGGGTTTGGTACAAATTATGGTCCAAGGGATTTCGCGCGGTTTAAAATAACCCAGTAATGTAAACACAATTTTTGACGATCAAAACATCGTGATATGTTCGTGGCGAACTATCTACTCGATTTTTATTGAACTACGATAAGTTGCACAGATGTCCTTTAGAATTATAAAAGTTGTAAGTTGCCATTAAAATAAATTTTAAACAGATAGGTATTTGAGTAAACATATTTTATTTAAAAATGTAAAACATTTCAAATTACGCTTAACATAGATATATGTACTTAGTTACATAAATACTTAGTTATTTTAGTTTTCGAAAGTCCGATGTGGTTTTTAGCAGTCATTATTTGTGAGGTTTTTTGATCACTTGTATTTTTTATGTTCTTCTTCGATAAGCTGCAAAATGTTTAATAAAATTTAATAAGTACCTCTATTTCAACTATTTGTAGTTTTTAATCATATGGCTTGGATTTTTTATATTTTTCTGTGCAAAAAACCCCCAGGGTCTAGACAAATACCACTTTTTGTTGGCGTCAACGCCTGCGGAAAGATTGAATTGTATGGAAATTACAAAAGCAGTTGAAATATCACGCGACTATTGTTAAGTTTTTCCTTGACCAATAGCGTGAAAGAAAAAACTAAGCGTGAGGTATTTGTCTAGACACCCAGGTAATACAGGGTATTTCTTTGTACAGGGTATCGATTTTTGACTTTTTTTTTCAAAAAGAGCAGGTTCGATTTCAGAGGCTTTTAAAAGATTTCCCAAAATCTTTGAATCCCATTTTTAGTTTTATCAAAATCGGTGAAGTGAATCAACATTTGTCGATATCCCTTACCGTTTAGGATTTCTCCTCACTGGCCCATCTCAAAGAAATAAGCGTAGCTGATGTTTTTTAAATAAATTTGCATTTGGGTCAATTAGTAAGCGTCACCAAATGGTTAATTACCCGTCTGGGGTTTTAAAGTTATAAATTTTTGGCTGGTATATTTTTTCCTCTCATTATGAAAAACATCTTAAAATGACTATCCTACTCATTTGAAGTTGAATCTTTAAATCTCAGACGGTAATCACTTGTTGTGATGCTTAATTTAATGGATATAGGTGTCTGCAAAAAAAAATGTACTACTGTGGCAGTGGCGGTCATGATACGATTACATACCAATAATAGATTGCCCAGATAGATGTCGTTTTCAAGATATCTTCTGCCTTCACGTCGCGAATAGAACAGTTCCAACGCCGCCTGCTTACTTTCTTTGTGAAATTTACTTCTATTCGCTAAGTTCACAACCCATGGAATTATTAACAGCCACCAGCCGCTGAATCCGCACAGATTATCCATCCTAGATATGTACTCGTTCAAAGCCGACGCCACAGCAGATTGGTTTGTCGAGTCATTGATGTCTTTCATTTCGGTGTATCGCTGCCCGAGGATCTAAAATATTTCAACAATAATAATTAGTTTGAACCAACTGATTTAAATATGAAGAATCAGCTCTTTCGAATATAATAATATACTAGCCTCTGCTCACTGCTTCGCCCGCGTGGTACCCGGATAAAAAGTAGCCTATATGTTATTGTGATGCTTAGCTAATTACTGTAAAGTTTCATCAACGTCCGTTTAGTAGTTTTCCGTGAAAGAGTAACAAACATGTATCCATCCTCAAAATCTTTCGCGTTCATAAAGTAGTAGGAATACAAAACGTTCTGGGACACCCAGTAGAATCAACAAATCGAAGATATGAAACATTATTCTCTTATCTTCTGTGACAATATAAGAATTAAAAGCAAAAAAATTAAAAGCTTCATTTATCTAAATAACAAATTATTATTTTTAACATCGGCTTCAAGAGCTTTTCTGATTCTATAGTGATTCTACCAAACCTCTACCCTATGTCACCGAGATTGCAACAGGGCGAGTGTCATACGACCGTGTATCAAGCTAACTACTATCTTCTGAGTACCGATTCTATGATTGTAAACTGAGGTCATCTATATATGCACGCACTTACATTCAAAAGTGTTTGTTCTTCCTCGTCAGTAGTGTCGAATCCTGCACTGTAAGTCTTTCGCGGGCGGAAGGCAAGCAGCGCTTTGCACTTTGCCGACTCATGCTCGCGGTCCAGGGCGATTGGATGTAGACACTTGTTCTTTCCAGGCTTCACGTCAGACATGTGTTTTGAGTAAGCGATAATAGCGGCCTGGAATGCCTCCTTATTATTGCTCTGGTTTATCAGTTTCATAGATTCGAAGGAGCTTGTGATTTTCTGAAAGTAAACAAAACTTGTGAAACTGCTATTTGTGAAAATCACTAGATCGTGTAACGGAATTCTGAATAAAGTATCTTTTCATTTTGGAGTTAGAGAACTTTGTTTTCTTAGAACAAAAAATCTCACTAAAGTAAAAAAGTTAATTTTCATGGAACATAGAAAGGCTCAATTGTCTCGGTTTTCCATCACAAGCTGTTTCTTGGTCATAAAACCGTTAAGTTTTATCAAAAAAACAAGTACGTAAAAAATTACCTATTGAATCTTCAAGATAATATACAAAGCATGGAACTAAAAACTCTTTGGAATGGTGGAAAAAAATCTGCGTAATTTAGAAGATAAAATATAAATAATCCCTACATGTTTCCCTCCTTATTTGTTAACGGAATGGTCGGGTTTTCCGAAGGGTGTGGGTTGCGTTTCAAAATACATAATCGTTTTCTACGCGGAGGATGGACTGCGTGCGTTGCCTCCATCGTGTATTTGCTGCGCCCGCGCGCCGATATTACATGCCAACTATGCGAATAACGCAGCTACTGCTCGAGCGCTTGCGCTGTTCAACGATATGCTTGCTTAATTCCCAGATCAAGATAATTTCCAATAAGGTAGGGAAAGTCAATTCCACTGTACATGTATACTTAGTTCTACATTGTAACGCGTTGGACTAAGTTAGTCTGTAGGTACGATGAAACAAATAAATAAATAACAGCCACATAATGTATAGGTACCTACAGAATAATTTTATAAGTAGAATGATTTTCTAAGCTTGAGAGCGCTAAAGCCAAAAACGATTTTCTTCCTGTTTGGATATATATTTTTGTTTTCTAATAGAATAATAAATAGGTATAACATAAGTGCGACTACTTGAAATTGAACAGAGTTTAGAAAATATGATAATGACTATTTAAAAAAAAATTGAATATAATAATGATGATTTATTTTGTAATAATGTGAATTAAGTTTTTCAAAATGTAATTTCTGGAAAAACTGGAAATTAGGCTACGGCCAAAATCACGACTTGGATTCAAACTATGCGTATTGTGGTTAAATTTAAGTTGCCTCGTAGCGGAAGACCTATGAAGTGGCTAAAATGTAACCGTATTTTTTGACTTATTGTCTGTAGTTTCTCAGTAATTTGATCTTTATCTCCATCGTGTGACTATGTGGTGGGTCTTCGTCTAGCAGCGGATGTGCCCTGAATCATGATTTAAATTTGTGGTACTATAGAATGGAGCATGAGCATTCGTACCCGGATAAAAAGTAGCCTATGTGTTATTCTGATGTATAAGTTATATAACTGTAAGGTGTCATCAAAATCTGTTAAGTAGTTTTTGTGTAAAAGACATCCATCCTCACAAACTTTCGTGTTTATAATAGTAGTAGGATTTAGACGTTTATTATTCGCAAGTTGACTGTTAGCCCTACACTGATCCTAGTGAACCTCAATGACCTTGTACAAACAGATACGAACTTATGAGAAGCAAAAACGTTTACGATATACCTATCCGAGCTATCCGCCCACCAGATAATTATCATAAAGAACAAGCAAGTACTCAAATGATCACATACAAACGAAAACAGAGTATGCGATTAAAAAACATCGTGAAACATCGAAGAATCCCGATGCGATTATTAGTACTGTCAAAGTATTATGGACTATCACAAGATTTGATTTAACTTACCTCAATGAGACTGGTTTTGAAGACGTCTTCGGTGTATTGGTCAGGGCGATTCCTCTTCTCCTTGAATCCATCCAAAGCCCGTGCGAGCGCGCGTCTGTGCTCATCCTCGAAATCTGAGCTGGAGAGTGGGGGCTCCTCAGAACTCTTGCTCTGCATGTACTCCCAGTAGCCCGTGCGTAGATCAGATACAACCATCTTGTTGTTCTGCTCGTTGGTTAACCTCAACATTCTATAGCGCTGTTCGAAACCCTGCAACACAATACGTTTTGAATAATAAAAAATAGCGAAGGTATAAGTCGTGAGGAAGCCGGCATGCCTTATAAGTTACTAGCTATTGCCAACGGCTTTGCACGCGAGGAGTCGTGTTTAAAAAAGCATCCATACTTTCTGTAGATATTGAAGGTCAAAGTCTCACTTTGAAAATCATTTCCGTAAAGAACTCAAAAACGTGAGTTCTTTACGGAAATAAATTGTTATTAATTAAACTTTGGTTCAAAAATATTATAAACATTTCGAATTTTCTTTAAAAATTACGCATTTGAAGTTGCAGAAATGCCATGAATATCAAACTCAAATGCACGCCACGGCTCACATGACTCGTGCGTGTCCCAGAGCACGCACTCAAACGCGCGGTTAAAGGGGCTATGCTGAGTTACAAATACGTTCAAAACTTGTCGAACCGTTTCGTTAATTTTTGAATGGAAATCTTGTCGATACGGTCAACGTTTTGACATGTTATAAACTCAGCATATACCCTCATCTGCAACCCCTAGAGATCAACGACCGCCGCGACTACGCCCGCAACAAAAACATAGCCACCGTCGGTTTGCATTACATTGATCGCTACAACACACAGCATTTTTTTTGCCTTAAAATAAAAGTTGTTTCCCAGCAATTATTTTCTCTAAATGTTAAGATGAACAGTATGCGTAGATTTCGGCTTGGTGATTGGGCTTATTATATTCTATATAACGGTCGTGATTTTACACCAACGACTACACGACGTTATAGTTAAATAAACAAGTTTTAATTTCCATGCCTAGTGAAGTGCCTGTTAGTTATTCCTTTTGTGTAATTAAGTATTCTAATTGGTTAATTCTGTTTTATTATATTCCATGCTTATAAAATCAAAGTAGATGAAAGTTACCTTAATGAAAGCTGCTCGTTCGTCGTCTTTACCAAGATTTCTCTTTCTTTTGGAGTCAAACAATTGGATGGCCGCAATTACCGCCTCATTGTGCATTGTTTGGAGGTCTATAGGATGCCCGCACAAGGTGTTTCCACCGCTGATGTTTAATATTGTATTTTCGTAAGCTTCCTTCGCTTCGGTGACAGCTTTCTGAGTTTTATTCATATTCATTGCGAGGTACTGCTCTAGACGTTTTTCTATACTCTGTTGAAAAATAAAAATGTTCAAAAACTGCCATTCTCGGAAAGTACAGCGATTCGCAATTGGTTCACATAGCTACTAACTAGAATTATGTGACACAACTGATCAAAAAATCTCTTTCCGTCGAAGAAAGAGTCGGTATGTGGATCTCCACGTGCCCCAACTTCAACGTAGGTATCACTGAAATGTTCATAAGTACTACCTATTCGGTAGAAACAAATAAAGCTAAACAGATAAGACACGTCATGGAGCTTTTTGACTAAATCAACAATTTCAAGCTTCTGTTTTCATAATAAAAAACAAAACAATTTTAGATTTTTGACGACCTCTGTGGCGCAGTGCGCGAAGGTCCGCCTGAGACGCAGAAGGTTGCTGGTTCGATTCCTGTCACGGGACAAATGTTTGTAAGATCTGCAAATATTTGTCTCGGGTCTGGGTGTTTTCCTATGTATAATATGTATGTATTTACAAAAAAAAAGTATTTAAGTAGTATATCAGTCATGTAGTTCCCATAATACAAGCTCTGCTTAGTTTGGGGCTAGATGATGCTATGTGAAAATGTCCAGCATTTATTTATTTATTTATATTTATAAAAAAGATAATTATCGTTTTGGTACCAGTCCAGGAATATCTTTTTGTTTTGTACGCTACCTCGGTTAGTTCCTCGAGATGACGGTCAGCATCTGCCGTGGAGCCCATCTTCTTAGAGCTGTTGAAGGTGGCCCGGGCAGCGTTCACCTCACGATCGTGTATCGCCTTCAGCTCTTCGGTCGATACGCTGGGCGCCTTTTCCCCACATGCTGCGTCCATGCCAGCCTCGTACTGCTCGCGGGCAGTGTTTTCGGCCAGCAAAAGACCAGCTTCCGCCGTCGCCTGCAGAAAATGCAAGGTTTTAGTGAGTGAGTTGTTACTACGCAAAACGTGGGCTAAATGTAATGTTTATAATAATAATTTATTTATTGCAAGCAAAACAGTAAAGTATAGAGCCCATAGCAAAAATACCTTAAAACTTAAATACTTCATTAGATAAAATTAACATAACTTATTTATCTAGCACGTAGTGTAGCGACGTGTGCGAGCCTATGGGTAGATAATCGACCCCTGAAACGTCTATAGACGATTCCTTTAGTCTTATGCCTCTGACTACCTGCTTGTTACCCTCGCTGATTTGCCTACTTGATACTGAGACTTGTTTCGGCCCCCTACCCACCACTTCCCATCGCTCCTTAGGGTCGTAAAATGATGTTAAATAACTTTCCTCAAAAAATGGGCTATCAATTGCAAAAAGATTTTTCACATCCGACTGGTATTACGCGCGTTGAAAAAAAATACAAACAAACTCTTCAGCTCTATTATGAGTATAGATAACACCGCAGCTCACGCTGTGACTCACCTGCATGATACTGATCGGAGTGGGAATATTTTTGCTGTTAAATATGCCCATGTAGGAGATGAAATACGTGAACAGTTCACGGGCCCTCACTGCCCGACCGTTAATCATTTTTACTTTCAACTTCTGTGGCCCGAATATGGAAGATGCGAGCCCTTGCAGGCCCACAAGGAATTCTGGATCCAGTTCTGAAAAAACCAATGCAACTTAGAGTTAGACTTAAAAAACCGACTGGATGCTCTGTGCTAGATGTCAATTTATTTTTGTTGATGAAGTTAGGGCGCGCACAGCGGTACGGGAAAACCAATGCCGGGGCGAAGGCAAATTCTTGGTAGCCGGGCCTGGACGAGGGGCTCGAGGCGCGCTGCTGCGCCTGCGCCGTGTGCGGCGAGTTTAACAGATAATAATATCCCGCTAAAACAAGATCCTCTTCAGATTAGTTTAGACAGTAAGGATCAGCAAAGCATGGAGTTGGTGCCGGAAGAGACTGCCTTGTCGCGGTCGCTTGTGCCAGAAGCACATCCGTAACAGCGACGGATAAAAAAACTGGTCCGATGATACGGTCTTGAGTTTGATTCCTCAATCAAACACCTTATATAAATTGTGTTACGTACCTCTCATATTCTATTATTTTATTCTACTTGTGACGGAGCGATATCGTAATTTTAAGAATAAGTATAATTTTAGTGGTGGGTGTATTATGTAGGCAGTCTATTTTTATTTTATTTATTAGGTCTGCCAACAGTTTACTCATGAATACAAAATTTATATATATAAATATTATAAAGAGGATTTTTGTTTGTTTGTTTATTTGTACCGAATAGGCTCCGAAACTACTGGACCGATTTTAACCATTTTTTCACTAATCGAAAGCTAAATTATCAGGAAGTAACATAGGCTATAATTTATTTTCAAAAAAATTAGAGATCCTCAGGAAAAATATAATAATGTAACCTAAAGTAGCAAAATTTTTTCTATAAAATTCATTATTTGGCGTGTGCTGAGAAAACTATTTATGATACATAAAAATTATGTACTACATGATTAAATTACTCATTATTACCTTACAAAAAAGTCCTCGAGGGAATATACCTAACTATCATAGTTACGGCACAATAGCAGCTTTTGTGTTCTAAAATGTAATTAGTTCGCCGGTAGAAACAAAAGTTGGTTACATTTGTATCGTAGTATTAATTGTTATTCAAATAAATAGTTTTATCATCAAGGGTGTTTATGTAGCAGTCAAATACTTTTTAATTCATTCAAATTCGACATTAATTTCGAAGTTATCACGAGTATAAAATCGAAACTTACGTGGGTGAAACCGCGGGGCACAGCTAGTAAGGTATAAACTAGTAAATCTTATGCTACATGAGAAACCAATTACAGGCAAACACCACATGCACAGTTCGTTTTTAAGTAAGAATAGTATGTAAATAAAAGGTTAAAACTAACTAAGAACTTATTTAAAATTTACAAAGTTATAGGTGCATCTAGCGTAATAATATGCTTACAAATAATAAGTACATATACAGACCACTTTCTTTTCTGTCTTCTGACTGATGGACAAGACGAATGTCTGGGTTCTGTTGTCGCTATTTGGCTCCGGATCCCTAAAAACCTAAAGACAACGAAGGTATAAAACAAGTTGAGCAATGTATTGTTTACCATTAATGCGTCCTTTGAAGTCCCGCTTTCTGACTTTTAACCCGGGATGCGGCATCAGGAAGCAAGAGACCGTTTCGAAGCTAGCTCGGATGTGGCGGCGCAGGTCACTCAGCTCCTTCGGCTGACCAGGAACAATCTGAAAACATGTCACCCTAGACTTTAGTCATCAAGGAAACTAAGAGGAGGGCTGAGAAAGTAATATTCACACGCAAAGTCGTTGGAATAATCACTTGAAGATGAATGGTAGTTTAATAAAATAGTTCGATGATTGATTATTTAATACATTTAAATTTAAGATATCCTGAAAAAAACGAAACACAAATAATACACTTTAAAAAAATTCGAAATGGGTAAATGGATCACATCAAAAATCTATACAGTTTTTTTTTATATTTATTATCTATAATTTCTCACTGCTGGGTAAAACTAAGCATTAAGGTCTCCTCTATTTCCTTCCATGTCACTCGGTCCATTTGCACCTCAGGCCAATTAAATTCGAATGCATCCAGGCAGTCCCGGCATTTTTTTTGTTGCTTTAGAATTGCAATTAAAATTAAATTTCAGCCGGCCAAATGATGATAACGATGACTGTGAATACCCCGCAAGGGCAACTACTCCATCCGTAATTCTAATTGTAATTTTATTCGAAGTGGGGGAACTAAGGTCAGCACTGATGTCCCGCATTGGGGGGTGTATGTGTATTGTGCAATGCATAATACACATACACCCCCCAATGCGGGGGGTGTATATATAAGCCTGACCCCATTCAGCATCTTGAAATAGCGGAGAAGGACTCAGTGGGTCGACGACAGCAGTGTTCTAGTATCCCTGACTACATGGAAGTTATTAATGACGGAGAGCATGAATTGATGAGCTCTTGCAGTCCCATCTTACCTTCAGCAGTTCATCCAAATAGTGCTTGCCTCCAGCACTTCCATAGCGATATTCGAAGTCGTTGCCCCAGTCTCTCACTAGGAACTCCAGCACCTGGAATGCTTTGCCACCATCTTCCCGCTCATTTATCAGCTTGCCGTATTCTGTGAACAACTATTCAAATATCGTTCATTTTGTGTTCGGCTATACCTTCCTATCTACTTAAAATATGCTAACTTATCAATATTTTTAACAACTGAACAGTGTTTTTGTTTTTAGTGCTTAATTTACAATGAAACATACGAATATCAGAAAGAAACAAAGCAGTGCTAAAAAGGCCTAAAACGTCTGGTTGAAAAATTTGAAAACCCTTCTTGACCAAAATTTTACCATTATAAAATTTTAGACGTTTTGGACATTGCTGCCATTTCTCTTTTGTTGGTTAGTATTGGTCTGTATCTTTTTTTAATACATCTCTCTCTCTCTCTCTCTCGCACGCACGCGCACGCACGCACACGCACACGCACACGCACACGCACACGCACACGCACACGCACACGCACACGCACACGCACACGCACACGCACACGCACACGCACACGCACACGCACACGCACACGCACACGCACACGCACACGCACACGCACACGCACACGCACACGCACACGCACACGCACAAAATTATTGCCAAAAACGCATCACAATCCGAAAAGCGGATATAAATGATAACAGGCAAATAAACAACCTTTTATGGCAAACGTAAGCCATGTCAAGGCATACGTGGCTATCATGTCAAGTTTCATTTGAATTCGTTCGGCCATTCGGCCCAGATTCTGACAGTCAGACAGATAAAAATGTAAAAGTTACATTTTTGGCTTCAGTACAGATTAATGAGTGCCCTCCTGGCTATCATGTCAAGTTTCATTTGAATTCGTTCAGTAGTTTCGGCGCTATGCGCGGCCCAGATTCTGACAGTCAGACAGACAAAAATGTAAAAGTTACGTTTTGGCTTCAGTACAGATTAAAGAGTGCCCTCCAAAAACAAATGTCAAAATATCTTCAATGAGCTGTTACATTCTTATTATATTACTAGCTGCACCCGCGACTTCGTTCGCGATTGCAATCGCTTGATGAGATGATGATCTTTTTTAAAGTTTTACGGGAAAAAAAGCAACGTCTCAGAAATAAAACTTTTATGGGACCACTTCGTGATCATTTTACAATCACTTTTTAGCTATTATGCTTGAATCCTACAAAGTTTAAGCAATCAGTCTCTCAGCTACATATTCTGAGAATAATTTATATTATATAGAATATGTAGTAGTCTATGAATTATTATATGTAATTTGTAAGGTTAGGTTATGTAAGTATATAGGTATATGTAATTGTGTTTATTTAGGGAATAGTGTTTAAGTTTTAGTAATAGATTACCTCTAGCGTATAATTTATATTTTTTCTTATATTTATGTACTACCTCAAGACTCTTCTTCGTTAACACAAAGGTTAGCTGGAAGAGAATGCTATCTAGCATTAAGTTCGCCTATGTACAGTACTTTATAGTTGTGCAATAAAGAATTTTCTATCTATCTATCATTATCTATTCAACAACAAAATAATCATCAAAATCGGTTAGCAATTGGCGAAGTTATCAGTGTGTGGTATAACAAACACACACGATAAAAAAAATCAATCACTTGAATTGAGAAACTCCTTTCTTTGAAGTTTATGATCGTTTCGCTATATCTGACTCCTTTGGAGTGGTCTGACTTTGACAATATGCCTTATCCATTAAGCATATACGATAAAGTGCTAATGCCAGCTTAAGATGAGCCGTTCATTCCATTTCCATTTCTAAAATTGCTAATTTATATTGTGTGAATTGTGGTAGGAAATATATGTTATGTCTATGTATACATTCAAAAGTTGCAGTACATTTCGGGTTTCAAGTTATTTGGTTCTAATGTTGAGGCTTGTGATGTCTGTAATTACTGATCTACAAAACCGATGACCTTGAAATATTCACGGAACAATCTTTAAAGTTGTTAACAAAAAAAGGTTGAATGAAATCAGACTACGCGTTAATGAATTACAACTAAGTACACATTTTATCTTTCATCCCCTCTCCCAAGGTAACCACGCTGAATTTCGAGATAAAAAGTATCCTAAGTCCTACCTCGTAGTATGAACTTATGCCAAGTTTTATTTGAATTCATTCAGTAGTTTCGGCGCTACGCACGGTCCAGTTCACACAGTGAGACAGAAAGAAAAAAAAATAGGCTTTGATTATAGAGTGCCATCCAATTTTTTTTTTTTCAAAATAACTTAAATGTACAGAATTTGACCTGTTACATTCTTGTTGTAGTATAAATATATAGACAATGCTCCCCTACTTTGTTCGGGAGTGGCATTATGCTGAGACTGGGACTGTTTGGCCGCACACTTGCAGCGAAAGACTGATAGACTTGTCCGTAGGATCTAGGTACTTACCTTTAATTGTCTTGCCCATACACAATATGTCTTTGTATAATAACTACGTCAACGTCTATGTCAATTTCTTCCTATTATTTTATATTTTTATGTTGTAGAATAGTACATAGGCTCTTAGATTATTTGTTGTTTGTTGTTATTATGTCTTGTAATGTTATATGTGTGTGTGTGTCTAAATATTTTTTTTTTTCTTATTCTTACTTTTGAAAACGCAACAAAACTATTTGTATTTATCTGCCTACCTGGAGATGCTGTAAATCATCCTCCTGTATGTGCCCTCCTGGCAGGTTATAGATCTGGACGGAGGAGATGAGCGTGGACAGCGCAAAGATAGTTGAGCAGTCCCGGACGGTGCTTTTATTGTCAAAGGTACCCTGCGTATCCATCAGCAGTACTGCCACCTGTCAATGCAACCAAACCAAGATTAACGACATGACTCCCGACTCGCCCCAACAAGGCAAAGTATGAGAGCCGCGAAAAAGCCGGAAGGGAAACAAAAGAATTGACCACCACAGTCGAGTAACCGCCAAACGTATCGCCGCCGCTGCTGGGAGACCCTGCAAACCAGGGATGCACCCGAAGCGGCATCACTCAAAGGCTCTGGAGCAGTTACTCCCGAAGTTGAAGCTAGAAAAATGAACCTAAAGTTCAATTCTTACCCGCACTTCAAAACCACGAGTTGAAGTGCGGGTAAGAATCGACCAAGACGACAAAGAACATACACGATCCAGATGAGCACCACAACACACGATACTTTCGAACGCAACAAATTTGAATTCTAATATGAAACTTTTATAATATATGTCGGCGCAAAGCCGTTATTATGCTTCTACAATGAGTCATCGGCGCAGAACCACGAGTTATTTAACATACTATCACTAAGACTGTCAAATTACAGTGTAAAAAGTTGTTATTTTAACCATGTTTACCTTCAAAAACCATCTGTAAACTTAAATGATTGTAAAATGTAGAAATTCAAAAGCTTGCAAGTAATTTTAACTTTTTCGAACAAGTTGCTTGCTTGAGTCTGTGTTTTGCATAAATACGGGCGACGGACCGAGTAAGTTTCAGGCACCAAGCGAAGACGGAATCACCAACGCAACCCTCCGCCACCTCCCTCCCAAAGCGATCGCTTCCGTGACTCGACTCATCGACGGGATCATACAAAGCGGTCACTTCCCTCTCCGGCCGGGTCATTATGATCCCGAAACCTGGCAAGAATATCCTCCTCCCCCAGAGCTACCGTCCCATTACCCTCCTATCCAGCATATCCAAACTCTTTGAGAAGATGCTCCTACAACACCTGATCCCTTTCATCCCGCCACGCCCCGTACAGTTCGGATTCCAATCGGAATACAGCACCACCCTCCGACTGTCGAGAGTACTGCATCACCTGACGGTCACTCCCAACAAGAAGGAGCACGCGGTCGCAGTATTCCTCGACTTGGAAAAAGCTTTCGATCGGGTCTGACATACGGCGCTCGTCTACAAACTCGCCACCTCCTCAACACCGTGGAAGGTACTGAAAGTGATAGCCTCGTTCCTAGAAGGTCGAAGCTTCAGCTTCTACAATATGCCGCATTGAGCCGGAGTACCCCAAGGCAGCTGCCTGTCCCCAGCCTGCTACTCACTCTACACAGACGATATCCCGAGAACAGAGGACGCACTCCTAGCCCTGTACGCCGACGATGCTGCGTACATATCGTCGTCTTACAAATTGCTTCATGCCGCCACGAAAATGCGGTGGATCCTAAACGAGTTCCCGCCCTGGCTGTCCAAATGGTGACTGTTTGTCAACGTGGGGAAGACACCACCAAGCTCACCCTGCAAGGCCAAAGCATAAGTTGGTGCTGCACGGCCAGCAAATACCTAGGAGTTACCATCGACCGCTACCTCACAGTGGCCGAACACGCAAAGATTGCAAGGGGCTCAGCCCTCGCAGCCAGAGCCATTCTGAAGCCAGTGCTACAAGCGAGTCTCCCAATGCGTATGAAGATCGGACTATACAAGACGTACGTCCGACCACGTCTCGCAAACGCCACCCCGGCATGGTACGCTCTGCTGGCAGAGAGCCACAGAAAGAAACTGCGCAGCCAACAGAGCCAAAGCCTCCGTACAATCGTGAACGCCCCACGGTACGTACGGTACGCCACTATCCAGCGCGACCTGAAAATAGAATCCCTGGACCAATTCATCGCCTACCCTCGGGAACTGGTCGTGGAAGGCAACCAGGAGGAGGAGGAGGGTACTCAGGACCTAACTTAAGGCTACTTTCGAGCCAACCCGAAGATCCCCAGTAGTAACTAGGGGCGATTAGAACACCGCAGTAAGGGGCCAAACCCCCGATACTGCGTCTCCGCACAAATTATCTGCTAAAAAAAGGCTTTTCGTAAGTATGTTCTTTACATAAAAGTGAAACAAGTTAGGTAGTTAGATTTTTTTGAAGCAGCAACGGATCATAATATTTTTCATGTTCTGCAGATATTTGTTCCGGGTCTGGGTGTTGCGGTAGGGTCAGAACAGTGACGGCTGGTGTTTATAAAAAAATATAATGTGCCTACAGACAGTTTCAAATTATTTGGAATATTCGTAGCAATGAATCAAAATCATTATTTAAGACTGTTGGGTAGAAATGTATCTAGCTGGTTACCTTTTCTCCCGTGGCTAGAGATGTCACTATCGGCTTAGACCACAACAGTAAGCCAGTGGTGTTTCGCTTGGAGCCTCCACGCCAGCTAAACCCTTCCAGGGTCTCTGAATTGTTGCCCAGCCATGAACCATCAGCTTGAGCCGAAACCTTGAACAAAATAGGAAGATTAGTAGGTACTGATTTAAGCCGTAGATGGTAAAGATGAAATAGCCAATTTACTAAACAATCCTTTGATATGCGCCTCTCTTTGATATTGGGTAAAAACAAATTCAACAAAAAAATCAATTTGAAATTCAACAGGTGAAAACAAAACACTGGTTAGTTAAACAACTTTTTTAAATCTATATATAAGTATCGTAAAATACCTACGGTATTATAGGTAAGATAAGTAAGTAAATATGTACGAAGTAAACTAGCACGAGTTCCTACCTAGATTGAAAGTTGTTTTTAACAAATTAATTTATGAAAATGATTAATTGCAGAGCAGAGGGCGATTATTTATTTATTAACATATTAAGTAGGTACAATAGTTAGTCAAATTCGACCATGTGAGTAAATTCCGCGCTGAATTAAAATGGCTCCCCATTCGTGAGCGTAGAAACCTTAGGATTCTTTGTGTTCTTTTCTCTGTTCTTAAGGATCCCTTTGCACCTGAGTATCTAAAAAACCGTTTTCGTTTCCGATCTGACATCACGAAAAAAAACTAAGGTCTTCTGACAATCTCCTTCTAGACACCCCCGAGCATTGCACATCGTTCCGTAGAAACTCTTTCTCTGTCGAATCAGTCCGGCTCTGGAATAAACTAGAATTTGAAATTAAAAAGGTAGACTCTAAAGAATGCTTCAAAAGATTAACTCGCAAACATTTCCTGGATGAGTTGTATTCATAGTTTATTTACCCTACCTTCTGATTATTATTTTTATGTATAAGTGCCTATAAATATATAATTATATATATTAAGTAAGTATATTATGTAATTAGATTTAAGTATAACATAATATTGTAGTTAAAATTTTGTAGCACGCTTACCGCCAATCACTACAAATTGGGTTGGCTGGTAGAAAAGGCTTTAGCATTAAGTCCGCCTATTGTTCACTTTTTTTTTAATTTGCAATAAAGTGTTAATAAATAAATAGTTAGTTAGTTAGTAGCATCTTTAAACCTATGTTAGGTTTGTCTAGACACTAGGTTCTCGAGGTGTTAGGGTAAAATCGGGTAATGCCGGTCAGGTGATAATACCGGTCAGCACACTTTCATCCATATTACAGTTTTTAAGGGCTCAAACACATACAAAGCGGGTAGCGTGACTATTCCCCGCGCCGGAGCACTGAACCCCGCTCAGTTCCAAGCACGCGTTTGGGGGGACCACACGTCGTTAGTTTTCGCGCTATTTTGTAGTAACTTTTCGATGTCCGAAAATAAGAAGTGAGTGGAATTTTATTCGTTATTTTAACATTGTAAATCACATTTAGACGAAGGCATAGAGAACAAATGTTTAATATGCGATGATTTTGGGCGCGACAAAGAGTTATGGTAACGGTGTGTATCTACTATATGGACGATGGGCCCACTCGGAATGCTCAGGACGTGACTCCGCTAAGGACTAAATGTGATTTATGCTCCAAATAGGCTTGACCGGTATTTACCAACGACTGACCGGTTTTACCTGATATTGCGTGTAATACCGGTCAAACACGTTTTTTTAAATGTTTATTGTACCAAAATTATGATTACTAGTGATCTCAATTATTGTGCCATTGCTAGAAGAATAATTATATTCTAGGTTGTGATTATTTAATTTAAGAAATGTAGATTTATACTCGTTTTGTATTCATTTTTCCTTAAGTGACCGGCATTACCCAATTCTACCTGTATTTGAGACAAAAATGCACAACAAAAAACATCAGTGAATTATAAGTAGGAATAATAAGTACGTAGGAATTAAAACTAACATTATAAACTTTACTGTAGGTAGGTACATAATTACCTCTATAATAAAGCGTGACTTTTGGCGGTAAACAAATGGTTGCAAAAAAAACCGCATAACAATCCGATAAGCCATTTCAGAGATGGTAACAGACACACAAACATTCAAAGTCAAAGTAAAAAGTTTTTATATTATTGAAATTATAAGGATTGTAAAGAAACGTCAGCATGAAATCTACGTGAATTTATAATATTAAAGTGAATTTACGCCGATTCCTCGCGCATGACCAAGCCTAGAAGAATCAGGCAACAAACTATGCTTGGTTTTTTTGGTGATCCTTCATTCAGCTATAATGTAGTGCCAATCGAACAAGGTGAACTTATTTATCTAAAAATGAGTATCTACTCGTCAAATAATTAAATAAAGTCAAAAAAGTATTAACCTAAGTTCTTAAGACAACAAACGATACGCTTTATAATAATACTTCCACAGAAATTATAAATACCTGCTGCTTAACCTGATCTTAAAAACTATATTACTACTACAGATATGCAATTTGTCAAATAAGCTATCGAGGGAGCGGAGCGACGACATCAGGCCATGCGGTTTTATCGTTTAAGGTGTAATTATGCCTAATTTATTAGAATATTCTTTATATAGGATTTAAATTTATGAATAGGCAGCTCGGTTATATTTACCTGAAGCTGATTGTAGAAGCGTACTGAGTAGCCCATAAAAGACCCATTGAACTTTTCTAATCAAAATTTCTGAATGTGCTATTTACCTATTGTTGTTCCTAGTATTAATAAAAGTTAATTAAAGTAAATTTGATACACTTAGTTTTTTTAGAATTAAGTAAGAGATTAATACAGCAAACCAATCAAGAACTCTCGATAGAGTACGTTTACATCGTCGTTATTGCAAATAAAACTATATCACATAGGTTTTTTTACGAAAAAAGGAAGATCGTTAACGTAAACCAGAAACAAAAAAGGGCCAAGTATCGAACCCTGGGGCAACTCCATGTCAATAGCAGATTCCGAAGACCTCTCACCGCCAACCTCAACCCTTTGGACTATATTGGATAAGTAACACTGGAAACTATAAAGCACTGGATCTGTACAAGATCCAGTGCTTTATTTCGAATGCCGTAATGAATGCTTTATTCGAATACATTGATCCTCTTATTCATAATCACTCACTAACTTTAGCAGCGTGCTAAAAGTTGTCAGCCTTTATCCTCGCACGTATAAAAATAAAAAGAAGTAACTCAAAAAACACAATTTTTGGGAAATCGCGATCAAAGTTTTGTGACTCGGAGTTTGTTTAGTAAATTAGGAATAAATACTTTGGTTGTGTGGATATTATTATTTTTTTCTTACTATAGGATATTCAATAGATTTATCTTCAATATTAAGCAAGAAAATCAATAATTTAATAACTAGTTTTTTACTTACAAGGCTACAAAAAAAATATTGCTGACTTACTTCTTTTTATGATAAAAAACTGTCATTTTATTCAAATTCATACAAGTTGTATGTATTAATGATGATGTTTTTATTAAAATAATATTTGCATTATCAGCAATATAACGAATAGCTTCTTTTCGTTATTAATGAATAAATGTTTAGAATCCTGTATATCATAATATTTCAGTTATATTTAACTGTGTGCTCTACTAGATTGATGTTTTACTAATAAAATAAAACAAAACACGAATTATAAATAATTTTAACAAGAGTAGTTTCATAAGAACTTAATCACTAAATCACAAAAAAAAAAAACTTTTATAAAAAAACAATCCCGTATTATGAAAGCTTGCTCAGTCTTCAATCTGTGCTTGAGTAACGTTTATGTATGGTATAAGCGTAACTCAAACATAGATCGATAGATCGAGACTTATACAATTTAACTTGAAATGATATAGGAACTTTCTTTTCAGATCACAATAGAAAGTATTTTTTTCTCAAAAACTTAAATCACAGACTTTTAGGTACTTAAACTACTGCTACCTACTAGTGGTATCAATGAAATACTTAATATATAAAATATAAAATAATACTTGATATATTAATATATATAAAATAATCGAATTATAGAAATTCTCATTGTAGAATGGAATCAAGCCTTTGATAAGAAGGTCCTTCAGATCTTTCTTTTTGTTCGAGCTTAGCTCTTGTCTCTGAGTATATGCATTCTTTATTTCTATTTCTGATATTTTTTTATCTTCTTCCTTTTATTTCTAACGTTCACCCTTTTTCATATCATTTTCTTCATATGATATCTTATAGTAAAATAGGAATGGGTCTGCCTTTGTAATTTTTAATTGTTTGATGTCATTCCAATTAACATTTTGGCCGTTTATGTCTGTGTTAAAGTGATACCCCCCAATCTTCTTGCAAGACTTTAAGATCCATCATTGATTCAAAGGTGAGTTCGTGAACATTGATAGCTAACTTACTCTTTTTGGAACTTTTAATTAAAGTTATGTACTGATCTAGGCTGTATATGGGCCCAGACTTAAGGTTCTTCTTCACTTCTTTTTTTTATTAAAGAGTGAACGCTGTCTGCTTCAATATGAGTATGTCCTCTTATGAGAAATTTACGAGTAATACTCTTTATATTCAAGTGATGCATGTATAATGTGGCTATATATTTATTTTTATTCTGGCCACAACAACTATCTGAGTAGAAGATAACGTTCTTGCCGTCAGCATTTGACTCACATTGTGATGATATATTTTGAAAGTAATTCCATATACAAGTTCCAATCTCAATAGCACCTCTTTTTGCGTCTGATTCTGTCCAAAAGTAACAATGTACATTGTCGAAAAGACGAAATTTACGCGAGGGTATCTATTGGTGGCTCGGAGGAACTAACGCATGGATAAAATAACCAACGATTATTACAAATTTTGAAATAGGCTATGTAATTGGATGTTTCTCTATTATATTATACTCTCTAAAATACGCTTTGTTAGGTTTGCGTGGTTTATTAGCATTTGTCTAGCAGCAGCGTTCGATGAAAATTTGTCTGTACTACCATAACTAGGGTCGGCTACATCATAATCAGTCACTCTCGTCGGCATAAATAGGTGGAGTTTTATTTACTGGGCTTATAGAATCACCTCGTATTTCTCTAAGGTTCATTTGAAGAGTTGATTCGGGCGTATTCTCTATAGAATCCGATTCCGATTCTATAATCTGCATGTCTGCAGAGCCAATGTCAATTAATTCCCTGGTTTGTGCCGTTACATTTTTTTCTGCAGTCTGTTGATAAGTTGGTGTCGGAGATCTTGACGAGCTATGAGAATCTGAGCTTGTAGAACTAGAAGACGAAGAGCTGCTTGAGGATGAGGACGAAGATGACCTGCGTTGCGGTATAGTTTTTATTGGTTCATCATCATATTTGTCATTTATCGAAATATCACTGTTATATTCAGGAACACCTGGAAACTGCTTTTTGTTTCATTTGGAGACTTGTTATCTATTTCAGGCGCTTTTGAATCAGGTGCCATTAGATGCTGCAATTAAAAGAAAACTGTTAAGTAATAATCTAAACCATCATTATGATGATTGTATTTACCCATTTTTATTGGGTATTTTTGAAGTAAGCAGTCTGTCGGTTACCTACCTCTTGATAACTGATTTGTTCGCATTCTACATTTTCACTGTGGGGAGAAATCAACGAATCCATAGCCCTGTCTTCTTCGTGTTTCTGAAAGAAGCAACAGTTTAAAAAACTGTAACGTACTTACGTAAGTAAAACTATAGCATAAAATATTAATGTCACTAATCGATCGATGCCTCATTCTTTTGTTAGGTAGTAAAAAGTAGGTATTATTATGAAAATACAAACGCCAAAATACCGAGTGGACTAAACAGACATGAATACTTACTTGTGAAGCATCTAAATTATTTTGATGATCACCAACATTGTTGTCATAGTTTTGGTTATTGGTTATTATATTAAATAAGTCATACGAAAAGAGTAAAACTAATTAATTTCAAGCTAATCTAGATTTTCGGTAGATGGTACCTATCTTACCTCCATAGCAGGAACCACTGCTTGTGTCCGTTGGGTGGCCGGTGCATTTACCAGCATGACAAGTTTCTTACATCTCCAAGACATCTTAGGTGCCTAATTTATCACATAAAGAAGTAATTTAAAATATTACAATCGAAATTGTTATCAAATGAATCATAAAGAGAAATAACTTTTAATTTTGCCCGGATGTTAGAACCAGATTTAATAAAAAATGGATCTACATCGTATTACTTCTCAAACGCATTAAAGTTTTTAAAAATAAAAGGAAACAAATCATAAAGTAACTGATAATCTAGCACATTTTTTAATATTAAAAGGAAATAAAACTTATTTCTGACGCAAATATTACCATCATTATTAAAACAAATAGGAATTAAAACCGAATGTATAATCTTTAGATTAAATTAAATACAAAAGAAAGACTTACCTTTATTGCTATAGAGAATTATTGCGGTCTACTCCCACATAAAATACAATATTACTTCATGAGTGAGGGCACAAGACTGAATGTCGCCACTTTACCAGAATTGACTCGAACTTCGCGTTTAATGGAAAAGAGATGGGTGATCGTTTGTTTTCTTTCTAATGCTCGTTTTGCAGTGGTTGTCGAAGCTAACCTGTGCATTGGATTGAGATAATGCTGTTTATGATAAAATCTCACAAGACCGTTTTTTTTAGATAATTCTCTTTATTTTTAAACGTGCGCTTTGTTTAGTGTTATAAAACATCGTTAGAAAAGTACAGCGAAGCTACTTGCTAAGTAAGCGAGCGATTATGAATACCTAAGATTCTTAGATGTACACCGACTTCCGACTGAACTCACCGGTGACGTGAGATATCTGAGGAAGAAGTTGAGCATAAAGGACTTGCCACCGCGGTAGGCGCCAGCCAGGCTCACTACCACCACGGGCACATCCTTGATATCGTCCTGCATGAGGATTGCCCTTAGCGCCTCCACGTCCAAGGAGTACGACGAGTGGTCGTCTGCCACCTGGACCACTTGAACGCCATGCCCGTTTTCCGTCATCTTGCCTGTAAACTTGTTGGCTTGGCTGCTTTGTATTTGCTGTAAAAAAATGCTGAATTTGAATTCGAAACTTTAAAATATGACAAGGTACGTATCTAATTTTAATGCTCCAATCTACAATGATATTAAGCATGTCGGGAATGAGTAAGTTTTCATCAATAATGCGGGCGGAATCACCGTAAATTAAAATTTTACTTCTTTAAAACTGTCAAAAACAATATGTTTGAGTAAGTATTCGGTTTGGGATTCGTCCCGGAATAAGGGCTTAATTTACAGAAAAATACACTTTCACAAATTTACAAGTAATAAAAAATTCGAAGCAAACGAACCGATGCCGATATCAAGTGGCTTCTATGTATTTGATGGCAGAACCAGCAGTGACAATCGAAAGGGAGGTGATGCTTTTAAAGGCATTGTGTTATCATGATGTGGTTTTGCTATCATGTTAGTTATAGGTATACAGGGTGACCCACCACAAAAACTGTACCTCAACCAATCTGACTCTGATAATGTGGAACCGTCATTAAACACGGTTAGAGCTGGTCAACAATTTTACGTGGTCCCCTGATCGACGGCCCCATCGGGGGAAGACGGGAATAACCCATCATTTCCTCCCTCTGATTATCTAACTGTACTTTTTCGTAAGAAAAATCCTTTAGACATATTTTTTTACAACTCAAAAGATATTTAAAATAAAAAAAATGTGTCTCCTCCTTAAGGCGCATGGTAGGGCTGAACGGTCATCTTTGAATTATTTTCTAAATACCTGCCTAGATTACCTTTTGGCAAATAGTATATAAATAATTGTCATTTTATATAATAGTTCATTCATTTTTTTCCAACCCCCAAAGTAACACTTTTTTTAACAGAGACACGGCGCTTGGAATGTTTATAGCACCAAAATGTCGGAAAAAATATTACATACAAACGGTTTCATGGTTTTATGCAGTCATTGGTTAATCTTAAAACTGATCGTTGAGTAAATACGAAAAAAGTACGATTTTATATTTTCTGTGACCACGGATGTGATAAGCACCACGGTGTTGCGCATGCTGTTAAGTAATTATAACTTAATAGGTACTTTTCATGCGTAGAAAACTAACAGACACCCTGTATACCAACTTAGAGAATTAGTTAATTATAGCCTTGCGGAGCTTGGGAAAGCACCGAAATGCCTATCAAATATTTATCGCGTGAATATTTCCGCAGATAGGCCGTGACCGCACCGAGGACCGTCGCCGGAAGGTAGCATATCATTCCACAAAAGGTAGGTAGGTCACAAAAGACCTATCGTCCTAGAACTACCAAATAATTGAAAGATAATTGAGCACCAACACTTCCACCAAGCAGAACCGGACTCTTCTGGAAAATTCCAGAGACGCACACAAGGAGCGCAGACGCACTTTTGCTCGGCGGCCGGCGTGAGGTGACGACGTGCGAATCCTTGCTTGATAATAAAGTGATATAACTGCTTGGCTTGTTTTAATTAATCCTGGTAACTGTGGTAATCTTGGTAATGGTTCTTCACAAGGTAACTGGTAAACTGGTACGTCTTCTGGACGGAGGTATGATAAAAGGTAATGACGTAAGTATGTAGCGACAAAGTAGGTAGGTAGCCGCTTGGTTAGGTAGGTAGGCAAGCGGTAGCTACACTTTTCTGAATAAATAATATACAATTATTAAATCAGGAATTAAAAACTTTAGGTAAGAACAGAAAAGTTGAATTTATTCTAGGTATAAGTCATAGGTATATAAGGGCGGATCAACTATTCCTTGTCAGGAATCAACAAAATGAGAAAAAAAAGTTTTTGTTTTGTCTATATATTTTGCAAATGATTAATAGACACAACATCAGATCATCTAGTTGTAGGCCGGGCACCATACTTTTACAAGAATTATTGGTGTTTAGACACACTTGAACCAAAGTTGGCCCTAAAATTTGTCCCTTGTGTGACTAATGCTATAATGGGATTTCGAGAAATAAAACAACACAATAAATTTGAAATCAACTACTGTATTTTTAAAACAGTTCGAACCAATCATTAAGGAACCATCAAACTCAAGAAAATAATACACATTTTAACAATAACACTATGTGTTCTGTCTCTTGGGTCACTCGTGCAGCAGAAAAAAAACAAACTTTTATCGTAATTTGTGTATCAGAAATCTTATCTTATTTAAACTTAAGTTTCCCATTCTTCTTTTGAGAATTAATCAAACAATCATACAAAAAAGTTGTCAGTAATTACTAATCAATAAATAAAAGGTCAATAAACACTTTATTAATAGGGACAACGTGGTTAGGCTAGAGACAAATCCAGTGACTCAAGAGACAGTTTGTGCAATTCACATAACATTTCGAACACAATCATCATGGATAACACAACAAACATCAAACAACACTTCTATCAAAGTTTTGAATCAAAAACAGTCTTAATAATATCTTTAGTTTACAACGAACTATTACTAAAATATGGAGATCTTTATTTAATATTACTAAAGTATCATAAAAAATCAAAACTTAACATTAATATTTAGAGACAATAACAACTAGCATTTTTTTATTGTTTGCTTCTTTTACCCGTATTAACCTATTAACCCTAAGGGTATTTAAAAATGAGTCATAATTAGTTACAAATAATTAAGTCTTTAGTTTTCTTGTAGGAACTATAATCACTTTTCGGAAACTTCAACATTGATTTTGAATTCGTGATAAAATTGGCCTCGTTTCTCATTAATCACTGGCTTGGAAAGAATCTTTACAATGTCCGTGTAGTCTATATCGGCAATGTCATTTATGTCTAAACAAAACACTCTTTAGTTTTTTACGCTTCGCATAAATGTAACCCTTAGTTCTCCATCGTCGTCTAAGTCATCCACAACACAAGCATATTTATATATTTTTCCTTTAGTAGCATGGACATTGACTAGCAAATAGTCACCTCGACGTACAGCCTGATTTTCTTTGTTCTCAGAACGATATTGATACGAGGTAGATGGTTTCTCGTCTGCTAAAGTACTTGGCTTATCGTCATCGGCCATATTCGTAAGTTGCTCGTCTTTCGATAGATCTGGTGTATCGTTATTGTAAACTACGTCATAATAGTTTATTTTTCTGGCTTGGCACAAGTTTGTTACACTAATCTCTTTTAAGGGTGGAGCTATCTGAGGAACATTAATGTAACAGTTTAGAGAAATGTCTTCGTCAGAGCTTGGAATGTCATCGTTATGATGATCATCTCTGATGCTGCTTGTGAAATTTTCTTCTTTGTCATTTCCGGCTTCAGAGAGAATACCTTCAATATGAGAGCTTATCGAATTTCTTGTGGCATTCTTTACCCTGGTCACAGATAATATAATACAAGTACAGGATATCGCTCTAACTCGGGCAATTTTTTGGGCTATTTTGTTTGTCATAAATATGTACTAGATGCCGCTAGCGAGCGGTAGGTAGCGAGCGCCATCTAGCTTGTACTGTAGGTGGATTTAACTTCCTAATAACATGTTAACTAATAGATGGCGATAAAACCTAATGAGGGGTTTGATTCAAAATAGGTAGGTACCTATGATGCTTGTGAACTGTGGTATACGTACGTATCTACCTACTCACATTAGTGTTTTTATGCTACGGCCGCCGCGCGCCGGTCGGCGTGGCTTAAGTCGTTTTATTATCATCTGATAGGGTTCACTTAGAAAAGTCCCATTTCAATTGAAAAAAAATATCCACCCCTAAGGGTAAAAAAATGGGGATGGTTGATTGTTTATCCACTAAATTTTTACCTTTGATCCAATTCTTTTGAAATTTTGCACACATTAAGTAGTTTTAATGACGCTATAACATGATAGGGAGCTAAAGTTGATGATGATCTGATGATGGAGACGGAAGACAATCGAGGGAACTCTTCAACGGTTTACAGCAGCTATTATTGGGCTTATTTCATTCATCATAATAATTTAACTTAATAATTAAACTTTATACCTATCCTGGGTTTTGACGGCCACCGAGAATCTGATGATGAAGACAGTTATATACGGATGTTTTAAAAAAAAGTACTTTTAGAAGACGAACACGAGAATATGACCACCAGTCGCCAGGTTTCTCATCTAAGAAGAAGCCTAGCCTTCAAGCAGCTTATGACCAACTAATGTCTGTGCCAAGGCCTTTATAAGTACAATGTCCTGATAAGCCTATATGAAATATAGGCTATTTCTGTTCAATATCATAGAATTTCTTAGCCAGTTGGTACCACAAAACCAAGCCACTAAGTGTAACTAAGAATCACGGATCTAAATGATCTGATTCTGATGATTCCGTAGATAAGATAAAATAACAGCAGTTAAATATGAGATAATCCTAATTCCTAACCCATAGAATATACACATTTTTACTTTCATCCCCTCTCCCAAGGGAACCATGCTGAATTTCAGGATAAAAAGTATACTAAATCCTACCCCGTATTATGAACTCAAATCGTGCCAAGTTTCATTTGAATTCATTCATTAGTTTCGGCGCTATGCGCGGTCCAGATTCACACAGACAGACAGACAGACAGACAAAAATGAAAAAAAAAATACATTTTTGGCTTCAGTATCGATAATAGAGTGCCATCCAAAAAAAAATTCAAAATAACTTCAATGTACAGAATTTGACCTGTTACATTCTTATTATAGTACTAGCTGTACTCGCGACTTCGTTCGCAATTGCGATCCCTGCAGACGAATTATTCGCATCTGACCTCAGTTAGTCTCATACAATGTAACGCTGTAGTCTGCGGTGAAGCACTCATATCAAGAAAGAAAGCTTTTTACTTTGGATTTGAAAACTCCCAGGTTGTATTTCTCAGAAGACTCGAGATTAAAAAAAAAAGAATATCGATATAAAATCGGTTAACATTGGCGAAGATATCACGTAACATACCTACACACCTGTAACATACATACAAAAAACATACAGACAAATCGAGAAACTCTTTTTTTGAGTCTGTTGATAATAATTAAATTGTGATATTAGCGATAGTTACCTACGCTTGCAGTCTCTAGTTTACGGTTTCTATCCTGCAGGTACTCTTATAGCATCAGATCCTCACGTGCCCACGTTATTTTGCCCAGTCGTCCCAGTACTCCCAGTAGTCCCAGTATTCCCAGTAGCCCCAGTCCCAGCTACCTCAGCGTACACTACAAAGTGCGCTATAAATCTTACGCCAGCTTAAGCTGAGACGTGAACTCGAAGGTTCCTATAATATTCTAGGCTGTGTATAACTATTATTCAAAAACTTCTCCTTTTATGAAGTCGGTTAATAAATGTGTCGCGTTGTATATATTTGTCCTTTCAATCGATATTAGGTACTTCACATAACCAGATAATCTAATTTTCTAGCTGATTATGCTAATATTCTAACTTAAAAAATATTTATAACCTACCTACCCAGTTTCAATAAGATTGAATAATTTATTGAATGATTGAATTGATTGAACGATTCGGCTGTTATCTATCGTCGAGAAACAAACATACATACATACAAACGACGGATTGTCCTTGTAGACATTGGGGAAATTCACATGTTTGTTCAGTGCTTCAGATCGGCATAGGCCATATACATAGGCATAGGTTTTACGTATTCTGTGTCTAAGTTGCCATATTTGGATGGATGCAACGGCCAGACAGACTACCATGAAATTAACCGTCCTTTAAACAGTAAGGTACTTTGTTTACAGACACTGAAACAGCGGTACGAAGAACTACGCAGCATAAACATTGCAAGTAATGACACGTTGGTGAGCGAATCCTACGGAGTTTACACCCAGAAAATGGACTCAAAGTGAACGCCATGGCTGGTGTCCATCTTAGTTGTGCTTTGGCTGGTCAAAGTCTTAGTAATGATACCCAAGTATGACCAGCAATACAGGAAAGAGGCATTAGATCACTTCCGGTCCAAACGCCGCGGTTCCAGCGACGATGATGAAAATATATCGATAGTCTTAAGTCAGTAAGTACCTATTTTGGTCGTCGAACTAATAATAATAATAATTTTCCTCAGTCAACCTGCCTAGTTATGTGATCTTGATGGAGAGGATCACCTCGCCATTTTGAGTTTTAATGAGCAAATCATTGCTGATTAAAAACTCAAAATTACCTACAGTTTGGCAAAAAGAACGGAACTAACATATTCTTCATAGATTTATATAATGAATATAATATATATTACATAAATGAATTGATTTATCAGAAAGATAGTGGCACCCTTAATTTTTGTACACTTACGAGGTAGCTTTTGTAGGCTCTTTATTGTATACTTTTCATGATGAGTAGATATCGACCGCGCCCACGTTCAACGTTGGAACGGCGAATACGGCGAAACGTCAGCAAAATCGACTAAAAATAGTGGTAGTCGTATTTTCATTTTTAAAATTTCCAGATACCATAGTTTCCATTCGAGATATAGTGATGTGGAGGTTCCTTCGCAAAAGTACTTCAAGCTGAATGTATTGTTATAGAAACTGGATGACGGATACGAGAGCTACCGCCACCCACTCCTGGCCCTGGCTAGGGAGTTCGGAGTACCTACTTGAACAAGCAATCACCATCACATCACAGGCATACGAATTAATAACCTATTATAAAACTATGTACTGCTATTGTGTATTCTATAAAAGTTCATATGCATATCAAAATTAGTATTTTTTTACAACTATGTATGTAAGGTACATCAAAGAAAAGATATTTTACACACACATTTAATTTATTGAAACGGGAAGATGTTGATGAGCCGCGATTATGATGTGGACTGACGCGTTGCCGCGATGCGCCCGGTTTCCACGCTAATGCACGGAAATGCAGATATTGCATAACTGTACGTTATTGGAACCGTACATGTTCCGGGGCGCGAGATGAAATGCGTGAAGGATAATGATTTTATTAGTGAGCGACCATGGGTCATGATTATAAGGTGATGGAACAGTTTTATGTTAGTAAACGCATTATGATACCGACATTAATCGCTTAAAAAACTAACATCGCTAAACATGGGCCTTGTAGCAGAATCCTTGTTGGATTTCTCACACTTCACACTATATTGTCTTTTCACACTAGGTTTATACGCACACTGGCTTTCATCACACGCAATATGAACTTTATTACCTAAATCACTACACTTATCATAAATATTGACACCAGATGAGACCGCTGCTGCACGTACGGAGGGCACGGGCTGCATGACCGAGGGAAGCGCGGGCGGCGCATGCGTCTCGGACGCGGCCCGCACCGCGCTGCTGCCCGAAGTCGCTGTGGCGCGGTGCGCTCGCCACCAGAGGAGCGCGGCGCCCCCCCAACACTACTGCGGCCACCGCGTAGATAGCGACGTAGTGGTGTACGTCGTGAGAGGATATCTCATCCCTTTGCTCTAGATGATCTGCTGCTGCTTTCATCTTTATGATGCGCTCGTTGAAACGCTCGATCGAAACCATGAAGCTGATGTTGCTGTCATGAATATGGCTGATCGGAATTGTGGGATTTGATGCTTTCTGGTACACTGGCTTCTGTAACTCACATAAATGCAGGTTTTCTTCGAGCTTTGAGCATTTCTATTGTAACTCATTCTCCGTAATCGGTAGGTAGGTCATCTTTGTGTATGTTGATGGCTAAATAAGCTACTATCGCTGTTAGGCTAACCATGATGTTCCTACTTGCCGAGGTATTGCGTAGGTCTTGAAAATTTCGTAGTTATGAACAGGACAAATGGAATTTTTATCTTTAAAATATAGTACTGCGAAGTTATACGAGCTCTAACTCTTAGAATTTGGTAGATCTTTGTTAGATCTGTCTGGATGTTATTAGTAGGTCCTGAGATAACTGTCCAGAAATTATGCTGAGTTCTTCGCGAAGCTGCCTGGTGTAAGAAGATGGGCATGGTCGATGAGTAGACCGGTGAAGTGGCTTGAATGAGCTATGATTAGTATATCAGGCGACCTCCTACTCTCAGCATTCCATCCTTATCTAGGTATGGATTCATACCCAGAATTCTGCTCTTCTGACTGACAGCTTTGTTTTTAGGAGACTCATGATGTCGTCTAAGAACTCAGCGTTTTGTACGCTTTTGGTGATTTGTTTACTACGATGTTTACTATGTGTTATCGCGCGCATTATCCATGCAAGGACGCGTGCCTTGTGTGTTTGTACGATCTGTTTGTGCCATGTTGACTAATTGTTTTGTTTCTAAATTGGTTTCGAATTTGATGTTTTCATTTTCTTTTTCGAATGATGGTAGCCAGGTTGGTCCATCCCACCAGATACAGTGGTTTAGAAGTTGACTTGCTGTCAGACCACGACTGGTGCAATCAGCTGGGTTTTTGTTTGATTTCACATAACCCCAGCACTCTGAAGGCAAGACCTCCGTTATCTTTTTGACCCTGTTGGCAACGAAGGGCTTCCACCTACTTGGTTCTCCGTATAGCCAACCAAGTACTGCTGTCGAATCGCACCATCCATATAACTCAATTTTGTGACCGTTTAAGCTTTCTGAAACTTTGGTCATGAGTTTTGCTAGTAAGTGTGCTCCACTTAGCTCCAACCTTGGCAATGATATTCCACTAGCTATTTTGCTGATAGGATTCACTTTCGTTTTTCCGGCTAGAAGCGTAATTGTTGCTGAATTTTGTTTATGAATTCGTACATATATTACTGCTGCAAATGCTTTGGAAGCTGCCTCGCAGAATCCATGCAACTGAATCTTATCGCACGTTTCAGTTTCTATCCATCTTGTTATTCTGACTTTATCGATGTTTTCAATGTCTTCTCTAAGTTTGATCCATTTTTTATAGATGTCTTCGGGCACTTTGTCATCCCATTTTAGTGCTGATATCCGTACAGAACTGGGAACTGAACTGTTAAAGATCAGCTTGACGTTGTTGTAACGATGTTTTAGAATATACCATCTTACCTCATAATTTTCGGAGCTGATTGGTAAATGTTGTACCAATTTTTCAGCTTCTCCTTCTAGTTTGCTTCTGAGGAACTGCATTTTTTTGGGTGTTTGATAAAGACTGATTTTTGTGTATTGCTTCTACAAACAGATCCTTGAAGGAGGCCCACTGTTGATAGTTCCCGTGGAAGGTAGGTATTTCCATCTGCGGCGTCGACTTTTCCCGATAACGTTGAGACCACATTTTGACATTTAGCGACCTTTTGATGTCGTTGAACTGCTGTTCATACTCGATATTTTCTTCGTAGAGCTCGCTGTCAATTTCCCAATGTAGGGAATCAATGACAGAACATCGGAGCTCTACTGATTTTAAAGAATCCTCGAGTTCCCAGTGAAGAGTGTTTTTTTTGTATAAATGGTACGTGCGATAATGTAAAAATCTGATGTTCGCTTGTAAGCGTTGTTCGCGAAATATTCATGTGTTTTATCATCGAATTCACTCAATTTTATGTGGTCTGACTGAAACTCCTGCCAAAATAATTCTAGAGAGCTCATCCTTTTCTTGGTGTAATTTAGAGTTTTACGATCAGTACCGTCTTTTTTGAAGTTGCATAGGAGCTGATCCATCGCCCCCATGATTCGGCTTTGATTCGCCAGAAGATCTTCGAGAAGCGTTATAGAGAGTAGTGAACTGTGAGTCAGTTCACTACTCTCTATAACGCTTCTACGGCTACAGACCAAGGCCTGTGGCCAGACTGGGCACTTATTCACAAATTTCGTCCCGCCTTTGGAGGCTCGAAGGACCATTTGATGTAAGGTACATCAAAGAAAAGATATTTTTACACACACATTTAATTTATTGAAACGGGAAGATGTTGATGAGCCGCGATTATAACGTGGACTGACGCGTTGCCGCCATGCGCTCGGTTTCCTTCCACGCTAATGCACGGAAATGCAGATATTGCAAAACTGTACGTTATTGGAACCGTACAATGCATGTATATTATGTTGGTAAATGGTTTTAGCGTTACCTATGGACGCCTGCAACACCAGAGGTATCACTCGCGCATTGCCGACCCTGAGACATAACGGGTGAAACGTCTCAGGTGCCTGTAATTTCACCGGCAATCATACTATTAAAAACCGGAACACAGCAATGCGAGCATTACTGCTTGGCGGCAGATGATGTGAAAATAAATTGAAATTCCAAAATTTGTAAAACAAAACCAGTTGCGTTTGATGGTACAAATTATGGTCCAAGGGAATTCGCGTGGTTTAAATAACCCAGTAATATACAAAAATGTTGACGATCAAAACATCGCGTGATATGTTCGTGGCGAACTATCTACTCGATTTTTATTGAACTATAGTAAGTTGCACAGATGTCCTTTAGAATTATAAAAGTTGTAAGTTACCATTAAAATAAATTTTAAACAGATAGAAATTTGAGTCAACATATTTTATTTAAAAATGTAATACATTTCAAATTACGCTTAACATAGGTATACTTAGATATTTTAGTTTTCGAAAGTCCGGTGTGGTTTTTAGCAGTCATTTGTCTTCATTATTTGTGAGGTTTTCTGATCACTTGTATTTTTTATGTTCTTCTTCGATAAGCTGCAAAAGTTTTAATAAAATTTAATAATTATTTCAATTATTTGTAGTTTTTAATCATATGGCTTGTATTTTTTTTTTGTTTTTCTGTGTAAAAAAACCCCAGGTTCTAGACAAATACCACTTTTTCTTGACGTCAACGCCTGCGGAAAGAATGAATTGTATGGAAATGACATTAGCTGTTGAAATATCACGTGACTATTGTCAAGTTTTTCCTTGACAAATAGCGTGAAAGGAAAACTAAGCGTGAGGTATTTGTCTAGACACCCAGGTAATACAGGGTATTTCTTCGTACAGGGTATCGATTTCCGTAATAACAACGTTTCGATTCCAGATGCTTTTATAAGATTTTCCCAAAATCTTTGAATCCCGTTCTTATTTTTATCAAAATCGGTGAAGTGAATCATTATTTATCGATATTCATTACCGTTTAGGATTTCTCCTCATTGGTCCATCTCAAAGAAATACTCTTAATAAGTGTAGCTGATGTTTTTTAAATAAATTTGGGTAGGTATAGTCAATTAGTCAGCGTTACCAAGTGGTTAATTACCCGTCTGGGGTTTTAAGGTTATACATCTTTTACTCGTATTTTTTTCTCAAATTATGAAAAACATCTTAAAATGACCATCCTACTCATTTAAAGTTCAATTTTTAAATCTCAGACGGCAATCACTTGTAGGTGATGCTTACTTTAATGGATATCTGTCTGCAAAAAAAAATACTAATGTGGCAGTGGCGGTCAAGATACGATTACGTACCTCTACAAGATTGCTCAGATAGACGTCTGTTCCATGATATCCTCTGCTTTCACGTCGCGAATAGAACAGTTCCAACGCCGCCTGCTTACTTTTTTCGTGAAATTGACTTCGTTTCGAGAAGTTGACTAACATCGGAATGATAAACAGCCACCAGATATTGAATCTGCACAGATCATCCATCCTAGATATGTACTCGTTCAAAGCCGACGCCACAGCAGATTGGTTTGCCGAGTCATTGATGTCCTTCGTTTCGGCGTATCGCTGCCCGAGGATCTACAATATTTCAATGCATTTTTAGATATCACTAGTGGTATACAGAGTTACAGAATATGTAGGTGTACTATTTTGAAAGGGGGTTATTTGAAGGTAACAACTTTTTGTCGACCATTCGAAAACCGTTTATTTTGAGAGAAAAAAACGTTCAAAATCCATATCGGTATAAATTCAACTAATCAGAAGTTTAGGGCCATATACCATAACTCGTCATAATCATTTATCATTAGACTTGGAACAGGCACCAATCCAAATACAAGCTGATTTAAATGTGCAGAATCAGCTCTTTCGAATATAATAATATACTAGCCCCTGCCCACGGCTTCGCCCGCGTGTTACCCAGATAAAAAGTAGCCTATATGTTATTCTGATGTTTAAGCTATATTACTGCAAAGTTTCATCAAAATCCGTTTAGTAGTTTTTGCGTAAAAGAGCAACAAACATAGACATATAACATGGATAGCCATCCTCACAAACTTTTGCGTTTATTCTTCATTCTTCATTCTTTATTGTACACACAAATAAACACTTGCAAAAAGGCAGAATTAAATGACATGTACAAATGCGAGCTTAACCCTAAAAAGAGTATAGTAGTAGGAATACAATACGTTCTGGGACAACCTGTAGAATCAACAAATCGAAGATATGAAACATTATTCTCATATCTTCTGTGACAATATAAAAGCCTTTGCAAGACGCGCTGATCCTTCATTCAGCGAGATTGCAACAGGTCGAGTGTCATACGACCGTGTATCAAGCTATCGTCTAAGTTCCGAGTCGGTGATTGAAAACTGAGGTCATCTATATATGCACGCACTTACATTCAAAAGTGTTTGTTCTTCCTCGTCAGTAGTATCGAATCCTGCACTGCAAGTCTTTCGCGGGCGGAAGGCAAGCAGCGCTTTGCACTTTGCCGACTCATGCTCGCGGCGCAGGTCGTCTGGATGTAGACACTTGTTCTTTCCAGGTTTCCCATCAGACATGTGTTTGGAGTAAGCAATAATAGCGGCCTGGAACGCCTCCTTATTCTTGCTCTGGTTTATCTGTTTCACAATTTCGAAGGTACTTGTGATTTTCTGAAAGTAAACAAAACTTGTGAAACTGTTATATGTGAAAATCACTAGATCGTGTAACGGAATTCTCAATAAAGTCAATATTGAGATAATATTCATTTCCTTTTTGGAGTTAGAGAACTTTGTTTTCTTAGAACAAAACTCTTACTAAAGTAAAAAAGTTAATTTCATGGAACATACCTAGAAAGGCTCAATTGTCTCTGTTCACAAGCTGTTTCTTAGCCAATAAAATCGTTAAGTTTTATCAAAAAATCAAGTGCATAAAAAATTGAATCTTTTCTAGATAACATACAAAGCATGGGACTAAATACTCTCTATGGTGGAAAAATTCAGCGTAATTTAGAAGATTAAATAATCCCTACATGTTTCCCTCGTTATTTGTTAACGGAATGGTCGGGTTTTATGCACACTCTAACTGCAGCTTACTCGTAAAATGCATATAATCATGCACTTCTACAACGTTATACGTTGCTACAAAATAATCCGGAGGGCGAGGGTCGTATTTCAAAATACATAATCGTTTTCTACACGTAAGATGAACCGCATCGCCTCCATCGTGTATTTGCTGCGCCCGCGCGCCGATATTACATGCCAACTATGCGAATAACGCAGCTACTGCTCGAGCGCTTGCGCTGTTCAACGATATGCTTGCTTAATTCCCAGATCAGGATAATTTCCAATAAGGTAGGGAAAGTCAATGCCACTGTACTTGTATACTTAGTTCTACATTGTAACGCGTTGTACTATGTTAGTCTGTAGGTACGATGAAACAAATAAATAACAGTCACATAATGTAGGTACCTTCTATGCCTGAGAGCGCAAAAGCCAAAAACTATATTCTTCCTGTTTGTTTTCTAATAGATTAATAAATATGTATAAGATTAGTGCGACTACTTGAAATTGAACAGTTTAGAAAAGATGAATATGAAAGACTTAAACAAATAATATAATGATGATGATTTATTTAGAAATAATGTAAATTAAGTATTTCAAAATGTAATTTCAGGAAAATGGAAAATCTGGAAATTTGGCTACGGCCAAAATCACGACTTGGATTTAAGCTATTGTGGCTAAATTTAAGTTGCCTCGTAGCGGAAGACATGAAGTGGCTAAAATGTAACCGTATTTTTTGACTTATTGTCTGTAGTTTCTCAGTAATTTGATCTTCATCTCCATCGTGTGACTATGTGGTGGGTCTTCGTCTAGCAGCGGATGTGCCCTGAATCATGATTTAAATTTATGGAACTATAGAATGGAGCATGAGCCTTCGTTCTGCCTGCGGCGGCGCTCCTCTTCACGCCAGCGTCTTTCACGCTCCAAGCGTTCGATGCGTTCGCGTTCCTCGCGCTCACGCCTCTCGCGTTCACGCCACTCACGCTCGCGCCTCTCTCGCTCTTTCCGCTCGCGAGCACGCCTCGCATTCTCGATCCTATCATCGTTACGCTTCTGCATTTGCTCGAAGAAGTCGGTGATTTTCTGCAAAGAATGCTCACCTATACGGACGATGCAACTGTACCTCAAGATTTTAAACTTTTTTATTTAATTTGATTATATACTATATATAGATATATAATCGACTAGCTTCTGTCCACGGCTTCGCCCGCGTGGTACCCGGATAAAAAGTAGTCTGTGTGTTATTCTGATGTATAAGTTATATTACTGTAAAGTTTCATCAAAATCTGTTAAGTAGTTTTTGCGTGAAAGAGAAACAAACATCCATCCTCACAAACATTCGCGTTTATTATAGTAGTAGGATTTAGACGTTTATTATTCGTAAGTTGACTGTTAGCCCTACACCGATCCTAGTGAACCTCAACGACCTTGTACAAACAGATACGAACTTATGAGAAGCAGGAACGTTTACGATATACCTATCCGAGCTATCCGCCCACCAGATAATTATCATAACGAACAAGCAAGTACTCAAATGGTCGCATACAAACGACAACAGAGTATACGATTCAAAAACATCGTGAAACATCGAAGAATCCCGACTGCCACAAGATTTGATTTAACTTACCTCAATGAGACTGGTTTTGAAGACGTCTTCGGTGTATTGGTCAGGGCGATTCCTCTTCTCCTTGAATTCGTCCAAAGCCCGTGCGAGCGCGCGTCTGTGCTCACCCTCGAAATCTGAGCTGGAGAGTGGGGGCTCCTCAGAACTCTTGCTCTGCATGAACTCCCAGTAGTCCGTGCGTAGATCAGATACAACCATCTTGTTGTTCTGCTCGTTTGCTAACCTCAACACTGTATAGCGCTGATCGAAACTCTGCAACACAATACGTTTTAAAAGATAAAAAAGTAGCGAAGGTATAAATTTTGAGGAAGGCGACATGCCTTATAAGTGACTAGCTATTGCCAGCGACTTTGCACGCTTCGCTTCTTCGTGTTTCTTTTAAACACGAGGAGTCGTGTTTAAAAGAACATCCATACTTTCAAAACATTTTCAAAATCCAAAAACCGTGATGAGTACCTACAATTCCAATTTTCAATCTTCATACCTTTTCCTTCCTTCTCCTTTCCTAAAACCTACCTTTGGAAAATCTGATACTCTCATACAAACATTCGCCCCCCTTTTTCCCCACTTAAAATAAAAATCAAAAAACCCTGAAACACGTCACTATTTATTTATGATAATTAGCTACAAATTCAATTTTCAAGTTAACAAACGATGCGCTTATTTAAAAAATGTGACAAGAAAATGCACTGTCCAGTCCGGAGTAGTAAATAGGTACATGTATGTACATTAGTTTGTTTGTTCAGGTCAAATCTTACAATATAAATAAACTAGCTGCGTCCCGCGGTTTCACCCGCGTAAGTTTCGATTCCGTGGGTATATCGGGATAAAAGTAACAGTTAAGTATTTTACTGCTACATTAATACCCTTGATGATAAAACTATTTATTTGAATAAGAATTAATACTACGATACGAATGTAACCAACTCTTGTTTTATCGGCGATCTAATTAAATTTTAGAACACAAACGCTGCTATTGTGACTTAATTATGATAGTTAGATATATGCCCTCGCGGCCTTTTATGTAGGTAATAATGAGTACTTTAATCATGTAGTACATCATTTTTATGTATCATCTATAGTTTTTTCAGCGCACGCCAAATAATGAATTTTATAGGCAAAATTTTGCTACTTTGGGTTACATTATTGCAATTTTCTTAAGGATCTCTATTTTTTTGAAAATAAATTATAGCCTATGTTACTTCCTGATAATTTAGCTTTCTTTTGGTAAAAAATGGTTAAAATCGGTCCAGTAGTTTCGGAACCTATTAGATACAAACAAACAAACAAAAAAGTATTAGTATAGGTAAAGCATTTTTTCACTCTCAAATAAATGTTTATGTTTTAGGGAGTGTGTTTTTGTTTGGTTATTGTTGTGTTTGAAGCGATCTGAATAGTGAAATTAGTCTGTGTTATTATTGGCACATTACTTATTGAGGGGGGAAAGTAAGGTATCCGTTTCTTGGTTGTTTAGGGTTTTTAGTCATTTAATTGTATTTGACTTACATTTAATTCTAGGTAAGGAATAAATAGAGAGAGCACTATTTACCATAATGAAAATATAAAGGCCTAGAAAACAGCTGAAGTTATGAGAAAGACTTGTAAAAATGTTCTGGTTTGATAACCTTTTCTGCGCTTATCCTTCAATAGATTGGGATCATAAATCATTCGAGTGTTAATAAAGGATGATTTGACGTATAAAATACTGTATCATTGTCAGAACATCCCATTCTCGGTAAAGTTTTATTGTTAAGGAATGCCAGGCAAGCCTGTGCTGATTTTTAGGATTGCTCTCTGGGCTCTTTTTAGTTCCAGGAGATGTGTCTTAGCTTTAGATTGGCTTGGTAGTTACTTGCATGCTAGAAAGCAGTGTACAGAAATTACTAAAGTAATACAAAATGACAAAAATAATTATATCAAGGTCAGAAGAAATTTATAATAACTCTGGTGTCCCTCAAGGGAGTATCTTAGGCCCCCTTTTATTCCTTTTGTTTATAAATGACTTACCGAATTATATGTCACATAAATGCATTTTATTTGCTGATGACACAACAATTTTAATAGAAGCTAAGGAAAAAACACTGGCTAAACAAACTTTGCAAAGTGCGCTTTTCGACATAGTTAACTGGACAAACAACAATAATCTTTGTATTAATATTAATAAGACTAAAATAATGCAATTTAATTCATATAACACTATACCCCTTTCTCTTGACATTAGCTATAAAAATGAAAAAGTAGATGAGGTTACGTCTTATAAATTACTGGGGATTACTTTGGACACTCACATCAATTGGAAAAATCATGTATGTCAATGGCTAAGCCGATTTGTCTTTGCTCTCAAAAGAATACGACAGACCATATCATTTCAAGCAGTTGTGGCTGCCTACCACGGACACGTATCATCAGTGCTGAACTATAGTCTCTTGCTATGGGGTAACTCGGAAGATGTAGTGAAAGTTTTTAAGAAGAAGAGATGCATCCGAGTAATTAATAAGGCTTGGTTTCTTGATAGTTGCAAACCCCTTTTTATGAAATGCAATATTTTGTCTTTACCATGTATGTATATTAGAGAATTATGTGTGATTCTAAAAACTCACTTATTGCTTTTGTGTAGTTATTCTAATTGGTTAATTCGGTTTAATTCTATTCCATGCATGACCAAAGTAGATGAAAGTTACCTTAATGAAAGCTGCTCGTTCGTCGTCTCTACCAAGATTTCTCTTTCTTTTGGAGTCAAACAATTGGATGGCCGCAATTACCGCCTCATTGTGCACTGTTTGGAGGTCTATAGGATGCACGCACAAGGCGTTTTCACCGCTGATGTTTAATATTGTCTTTTCGTAAGCTTCCTTCGCTTCGGTGATAGCTTTCTGAGTTTTATTCATATTCATTGCGAGGTACTGCTCTAGACGTTTTTCTATACTCTGTTGAAAAATGAAAGTTTTCAAAAACTGTCGTTCTCGGAATGACAGCGATTCGCAATTGATGCACATAGCTACTAACTAGAAATTATGTAACACAACTGTTTCAAAAAATCTCTTTCCGTTGAAAAAAGAATCCACGTGCCGACACGTGGATCTCCACGTGCCCCAACTTCCACGTATCACTGAAATGTTCATAAGTACCTATTCGGTAGAAACAAATATAGCTGAACAGACAAGACACGTCGTGGATCTTTTTGACTAAATCAACAATTTCAAGCTTCTGTTTTTATAATCAAAAACAACACAATTTTAACATAATTATCGTGTTGGTACCAGTTCAGGAATATCTTTCTGTTTTGTACGCTACCTCGGTTAATTCCTCGAGATGAAGGTCAGCATCTGCCTTGGAGCCCATCTTCTTAGTGCTGATGAAGGTGGCCCGGGCAGCATTCAGCTCACGCTCGTGTATCGCCTTCAACTCGTCGGCCGATACGCTAGGCGCCTTTTCCCCACATGCTGCGTCCATGCCAGCCTCGTACTGCTCGCGGGCAGCGTTTCCGGCCAGCAAAAGACCAGCTTCCGCCGTCGCCTGTAGAAAAAGCAAAGTTTTAGTGATTGATTAAGAGTTACTATGCAAAACGTGGGCGTGTGCCAAATGTATTTTTTATAATAATTATTTATTTATTGCAGGCAACACAGTTAAGTATAGAGCCCATAGCAAAAATACCTTAAAACTAAAATACTTCATTAGAAAAAATAAACATAACTTATTTACCTACCACGTTGCGACGAAAGAGAGCTCGGGATCGGTAACCGACCCCGGAAATATCTAATCCTTCAGTCTTATGCCTCTGACTACCTACTTGGCACCCTCGCTGATCTGCGTAGATACTTGATACTGACACTCAAGAGCATATGTCCAATATTCGATTTTATAATATACCTACTAGCTGTGCCACGGCCGCTCTCGGTCCCCGACCCACCACGTCGCAACGCCTGCCCGTGCTATTACTTCTTTTGCTCAGCTCCTTAGGGTCGTATACTGAACTTTCCTCAAAAAACGGGCAATCAAATGCCAAAAGATTTTTTCACATCCGAATGGTAGTTCCAGATATTAAGCGCGTTGAACAGAAAAACAAACAAACTCCTTCAGCTTTATTATGAGTATAGATAACTCTGGTTTTTTCCGCGACTCACTGTCACTCACCTGCATGATACTGGTCGGAGTGGGAATCTTATTGCTGTTAAATATGCCCATGTAGGAGTTGAAGTACGTGAACAGTTCACGGGCCCTCACTGTCCGACCGTTAATCGTTTTTACTTTCAACTTCTGTGGCCCGAATATGGAAGATGCAAGGTTTTGCAGGCCCACAAGGAATTCTGGCTCCAGTTCTGTAAAAACAATGCAACTAAGAGTTAAAAAAACCGACTGGATGCTCTGTGCTCGTTGTCAATTTATTTTCGTTAATGAAGTTAGGGCACGGATAGCGGTACGAGACAACCAATGCCGGGGCCAATTCACGGTGGCCGGGCCTGGACGAGGAACTCGAGGCGCACTGCCGCGCCTTTGTCATGTGCGCCGAGTTTGAACAAATGTTTAAACAGATATAAATATCCCGCTAGAAAAAGATCCTGTTCAGATTATTTTAGACAGTAAGGATATGCAAAGCATGGAGTCGGTGCCGGAAGAGACTGCCTTGTCGCGGTCGCTTGTACCAGATCCCTCAAAACCATAAAGACAAAGAAGGTATAAAACACGTTGAGCAACGTCTTGTCCTGAGTTCACCATTAATGCGTCCTTTGAAGTCCGGCTTCCTGACTTTTAACCCGGGATGCGGCATCAGGAAACAAGAGACCGTTTCGAAGCTAGCTCGGATGTGGCGGCGCAGGTCACTCAGCTCCTTCGGCTGACCAGGAACAATCTGAAAACACGTCATCCTAGACTTTAGTCATCAAGGAAACTGAGAGGAGGGCCGAGGAAGTGATATTCACACGCAAAGCCTTTGGAATAATCACTTGAAGATGAATGGTAGTTTAATAAAATAGTTCGATGATTAATTAATTATTGACTGATAATATATTTTTATATAACATTAAACTTTAAGATATCCTGAATAAAATGAAACACAAATAATGCACTGTCAAAAATTTCGAAATGGATAAATGGATCACATCAAAAATCTACACAGTTTTTTTTATATTTTTATCCTATAATGTCTCATTGCTAGGTAAAACTAAGCATTAAGGTCTCCCCTATTTCCGTCCATGTCACTTGGTCCATTGCCACCTCAGGCCAGTTAAATTCGAATGCATCCAGGCCGTCACGCCATCTTTTTCTTGGTCTCCCGTGGCGATGCAGTCCGTTATTCGGCACTCACCAACCAACTAGGTTTGCCCAAAGATCTGGATGAATTCGGGACACATAATCTGCCCGATCCCACTTTAAGCGTACAATTATTTTGTTTTACCAAACACTTTAATTTGTTAAAGTATTTTATTTTTATTTTGTTAATACCAAATAGGATCTTGAATTTCGATAATATTTAGAATTGTAATTAAAATGAAATTTCAGCCGGCCAAATAATGATATGAATATCCCGCAAGGGCAACTACCCCATACGTAATTCTAACTGTAATTTTATTCTAAGTGGGGGAACTAAGGTCTGAACTGATGTCCCGCATTGGGGGGTGTATGTGTATTGTGCATATCCCTCTTCAAGCCTGACCCCAACCAGCATCTTGAAATAGCGGAGAAGGACTCGGTCAACGACAGCAGTGTTCCAGCATCCCTGACCTCGTGGGAGCTATTGATGACGGAGAACATACATTAATGAGCTCTTGCAGTTCCGTCCTACCTTCAGCAGTTCATCCAAATACTGCTGGCCTCCAGCATTTCCATAGCGATATTCGAAGTCATTGCTCCAGTCTCTCACTAGGAACTCCAGCACCTGGAATGCTTTGCCGCCATCTTCCCGCTCATTTATCAGCTTGCCGTATTCTGTGAACAACTATTCAAATATCGTTCATTTTGTGTTCGGCTATACCTAACTATCGACTTATATGCTAACTTATAAAGATTTATAACAACTGAACAGTGTTTTGTTGTTTAGTGTTTAATTTACAAAGAAACATACGAATATCAGAAAGAAACAAAACAGTGCTAAAAAGGTCCAAAACGTCTGGTTGAAAAACTTGAAAACCCTTCTTGACCAACATTTTCCCATTATAAAGTTTTAGAAGTTTTGGACATTGCTGCCATTTCTCGTTTCGATTGCTGTTTTGTTAGTTAGTTAGTTAGTCTGTATCTTTTTTTAATTGTTTTTAATTGTATCTTTATAATACACATCTCTCTTACTCTCTCTCTCCCCACACACACACACACACACACACACAAAAGTACCATCCTTGAAGACATAGGTACAAAACTATTGCCAAAAACGCGTCACAATGCGAAAAGCGGATATAAATGGTAACAGACAAACAAATAAAGAACCTTTTAAGGCAAAAGTATACCTATTAAATAGGTATACGTCCTAAGACCTAAGAACTCCTTAATGTCGCAGATATCCCCGATGGTCGCGCGAGTAATTCGTTCCAATTAAGAGCGCTTCTATGTATATCTTTTACAATTCTATTACTTTTGAAAACGCAACAAAACTATCTGCCTACCTGGAGATGCTGTAAATCATCCTCCTGTATGTTCCCTCCTGGCAGGTTGTAGATCTGAACGGAGGAGATGAGCGTGGACAGCGCAAAGATAGTTGAGCAGTCCCGGACGGTGCTTTTATTGTCAAAGGTACCCTGCGTATCCATCAGCAGTACTGCCACCTGTCAATGCAACCAAACCAAGATTAACGACATGACTCCTGACTCGCTCCAACAAGGCAAAGTATGAGAGCCGCGAAGAAGTCGGAAGGGAAACAAAAGGAAAGGATCCACCGCAGATAAGTAACTGGCAAACGTATCGCCGCCGCTGCTGAGAGACCCTGCAAACCAGGATGCACCCAAAGCGGCATCACTCAAAGACTCTGGAGCAGTAACTAACGAAGTTGAAGCTAGAAAAATTAACCTAAAGTTCGATTCTTACCCACACTTCAAAACCACGAGTTGAAGTGTAGACGACCAAGACGATGAAGGACATGACTATACACGATCCAGGTGAGCACGTCAACACACGATACTTTAGACCGCAACAGTATTGAATAAAAGTATAAAAGGTTTATAGGTTTACATCCGCGCAGACAAAAAAAGTTAGAGAAACCGCTCATTTTTTTGCATTTAGGAAAAGACATTTAAGTGCTAAAAATATTCCAAGCGTCGTCGGTTGGTTGTTGTTGTTCAAGAGTAGAATCAGATTTTCTGCTAAAAACAGCTTTTCAGAAGTATTTTCTTTACATAAAAGTTAGGTAGTTAGACTTTTTTGTTACAGCATCGGATCATGAATATTTTGCGTGTTCTGCAGAAATTTATTTGTTCCAGGTTTGTGGTAGGGTCAGGACAGTGACGGCTGGTGTTTCTTAAATAAAAATAGATACCTACTCAGAAAGTTTCAAATTATTTGGAATATTCGTAGCCATGAATCGAAATCATTACGTTAAACTTTTTAAGACTGCTAGGTAGAAATTTATCTAGCTGGTTACCTTTTCTCCCGTGGCTAGAGATGTCAATATCGGCTCAGACCACAACAGTATGCCAGTGGTGTTTCGCTTGGAGCCTCCACGCCAGCTAAACCCTTCCAGGGTCTCTGAATCGGTGCCCAGCCATGAACCATCAGCTCGAGCCGAAACCTTGAACAAAATAGGAAGATTAGGACTGATTTAAGTCGTAGGTGGTAAAGATTATTAAATAGCCAATTTACTAAACAATGCTTTGTTATGCGCCTCTCTTTGATATTGGGTAAAAACTAATTTAACAAAAAATTCCATTTTAAATCCAACAGATGAAAAGAAAACACTGGTTAGCTAAACAACTGTTTTAAATCTATATAAGTATCGTAAAATACCTACGGTATTATACATAGGTAAGGTACAATAGTAGGTAACAATTTTATAAATTGACTTGTTAAAAACAACTTTCAGGTACGAAGTAAACTAGCACAAGTACCTACCACTCGTGCTAGTTTACTAGTTTACTAGCACGAGTGGTAGGTACTTGTGCTTGTGCTAACAAGTCAATTTATAATAATGTTTAATTGCAGAGGAGAGGGAAATTGCAGCGCCCTCTAGTGACTTTTGGCGACAAACAAATTGATTGCAAAAAAACCGCATCACAATCCGATAAGCCATTTTAGAGATGGTAACAGACACACAAACATTCAAAGTCAAAGTCAAAAGTTTTTATATCATTGAAATCAAAAGGATCGTAAGTAAACGTCAGCTTAAAAACTACGTGAGTTTAAAATGTTAAAATGAATATACGCCGATTCCTCGCGCGCGACCAAGCAACTAGAAGAATTAGGCAACAAACTTTGCTTAGTTTTTTTTGATGATCCTTCATTCAGCTATAATGTGGTGCCAATCGAACAAGGTGAACTCATTTATCTAAAAATGAGTATCTACTCGTCAAATAATTAAATAATGTCAAAAAAATATCAACCTAAGTTCTTAAGACAACACACGATACGCTTTATAATAATACTGCTTAACCCTATCTTACTACAGATATGCAATTTGTCAAGTAAGCTATCGAGGGAGCAGAGCGACGACATTAGACCATGCGGGTTTATCGTCTGTATAGGCATTTAAGGTGTAATATGCCTAATTTATTAGATTATTCTTTACATAGGATTAAAATAGGATAGGACGACCTCCGTGGCGTAGTGGGCGAAGGTCCGCCTAAGACGCAATAGGTGCGGGTTCGATTCCTATCACGGGACAAATGTTTGTAAGACTCTACAAATATTTATCTCGAGTCTGGGTGTTTTTCTATGTATAATAAGTATGTATTAAAAAAAAGTATATAAGAAGTATATCAGTCATGTAGTTCCCATAATACAAGCTTAGTTTGGGGCTAGATGATGCCGTGTGAAAAATGACGAAAAGGCAGCTCGGTTATATGTACTTGAAGCTTATTGTAGAAGCGTACCGAGTGGCCCATAAAATACCCATTGGACTTTTCTTATCTAAATTTCTGAAAGTGTAATTTATTTATGTTCCTAGTAATAATAAAAGTTAATTTGATACACTTAGTTTTTTAGCATTAAGTAAGAGATTATTTACAGCAAACCGATCCAAGAACTCTCGATAAAGATACATTTACATCGTCGTAATTGGCTTTAGATCTATCAACTTTGAAAATTAATTGAGTATCATCCGCAAATAAAACCATATCTCATAAGTTTTTTACGAAAAAGGAAGATCGTTAACGTAACCATGAAACAAAAAAGGGCCAAGTATCGATCCCTGGAGCAACCCCATGTCAATAGCAGAACCAAAGACCTCTCACCGCCAACCTCAACCCTTTGCACTCTATGGGATAAGCAACACTGTACAAGATCCAGTGCTTTATTTCGAATTCCGTAATGAATGCTTTATTCGAATGCATTGAACCTCTTATTCATAATCACTCACTAACTTTAGCAGCGAGCAGCGTGCTAAAAGTTGTCAGCCTCTATTCTTTGTTTAGTGTCTGCTGTCCTTTTCTAACGATGTTTTATAACATTGTTAGAAAAGGACAGCGGAGTTACCTGCTAAGTAAGCGAGCGATTATAATACCTGAGATTCTTAGATGGACACCGACTTTCGACTGAACTCACCGGTGACGTGAGATATCTGAGGAAGAAGTTGAGCATAAAGGACTTGCCACCGCGGTAGGCGCCAGCCAGGCTCACTACCACCACGGGCACATCCTTGATGTCGTCTTGCATGAGGATTGCCCTTAGCGCCTCCACGTCCAAGGAGTACGAGTGGTCGTCTGTCACCTGGACCACTTGAATGCCATGCCCGTTTTCCGTCATCTTGCCTGTAAACTTGTTGGCTGCTTTGTATTTGCTGTAATAAATACATAGAATTTGAATTTGAAACTTAAAAATATGACTAGGTACGAGTACGTATCTAATTTAACGCTCAAATCTACAATGATATTAAGCATGTCGGGAACGAGTAAATTTTCGTCAAAATTGCAAACAGAACCACCATAAATTAAAGTCTTACTTCTTTAAAACCGTCAAAAAATATATGTTTGAGTATTCAGTTTGGGATTCGTCCCGGAATAAGGGCTTAATTTACAAAAAATACACTTTCACAAATTTACAAGTAAAAAAAACTTACCAAAATTCGAAGCAAAACAAGCGATGTCGATGTGAAGTGGCTTCTATGTGTTTGATTTGATGGCAGAGCCAGCAGTGACAATCCAAAGGGAGGTGATGCTTTTAAAGGCATTGTGTTATCATGATGTGGTTTTGCTATCATGTTAGTTATAGGTATACAGGATGACCCGCCATATCAACTGTACCTGACAATGTGGGACCGTCAATAAACACGGTTAGAGTTGGTAAACAATTTTCCATGGTCCCCTGATCGCCGGCGCCATCGGGGGACGACGGGAATAACCCATTTCCTTCCTCTGATTTTCTAACTGCATTTTTTCGTAAGAAAAATTCTTTGGCCTTTTTTTTGAGACAACTTAAAGGGATTTAAAATAAACAATCTGTCTCCTCCTTAAGGCGCATGGTAGGGTTGAACGGTCATCTTTGAATGAATAATTGTCTAATAATTGTCAAATAGTAGATAAATTATTGACATTTTATCTATTAATCTATTAGTTCATTCTATTTTTTCTGTTTATAGCTACATACAAATAGTTTCATGGTTTTTTACAGTAATCGGTTTTTTTAAACCGATCGTACGTACCTACTTTTTTCGTATTTCGTAAAAAGTACGATTTTATATTTTCAGTGACCACGGATGTGATAAGCGCCACGGTCTTGCGCATGCTGTTAAGCAATTATAACTTGATATATACTTTTCATGCGTGGGAAAATAACAGACATCCTGTATACCAACTTAAAGAGTTAGTTAATTATGGCCTTGCGGGGCTTGGGAAAGCACCGACATGCCTATCAAATATTTATCGCGCGAATATTTCCGCAGATAGACCGTGACCGCACCGAGGACCGTCGCCGGATGGTAGCATATCATTCCACAAAAGGTAGGTACCTAAAACGGTACCTATCGTCCTAGAACTACCTATTATGAAACAAGACTGTGAGAACATTAAATAAATACCGTCAAGTAAATGGGTAGATACTAGGAACCTATAAGGGCGCGGAGTTTTAGCTAGAAAAATATCTACCTACCTAACTACTACTTTCTATCTATCCTAATTTTAGATGTTTTCGTAAAAATATATTTTGAAGCGTCTCGTCTAGAAAAAATAGCAAAGGCATACCTAGTCTCATAGGACTACCTATGTGACTAAGTAGAATTGTCACATAAACTAATGTACTAACATTACATAGGTAACCTACATCTACCTAGTTAATTTTGAGAAAAATCCAAAATCCTGAGATTAAGATAAAGTATTTCAATTAGCTGCTATGGAACCAATACCTCAAGTACTAGTAGTCTGCCCACCTACTGTAAAGTTTCATTAAAATCCGTTCAGTAGTTTTTGCGTGAAAGAGTAACAAACATCCGTCCTCACAAACTTTCGCGTATATAATATTAGTAGAATAATATCTGTGCCTAAGTTAACCTGATTTTCAGTGGCAGAAAAAAAATATATAATCCTGATTTAAAACTTTATTTATTCAAAAACAAATAATTTTCTAAACTGATCTTAACAAGATCAAGCATTAAAATATAAGTACAAATGCGATATGAACAATACCTTTTTGTAGTGCATAATCGTAAGCTTAACACTTCAGTCACTAACATAACAATTAAATAAGTAAAATTTTACTTAGAAATACCTGCATAGTTGTTTATGTGTTAAAACAGGATATGGCCCTGTAATCGATCATGGTACTTGTAACTGGCGAGTTGATTAAGTATAATAATAAAAATAAAGGATACTGTTTTACAATACATACCCTACTTAAATCATCCAAAAGTCCAAGGAACACTTTTCTTAATAAATAATATACAATTATCAAATCAGGAATGAACCACTTTAGGTAGGAACAGAAAAGATGAATTTATTCTAGGCATAGTCATAGGTAAAAAAACAAATTCTAGAAACTCGCATAAAAAAAAAAATCAAAATTGAGCAGCTCTTACAAAAACGTTACAAATATTCAGTTGCAGTAAATGCACACATAACTTAAATAATTGTCTTAAATAATTACATTACATACAATATTAATACTAACAAGGTGATTCATTAAACATGGTTCATCTAAGGCTTTTTGGCTGTTGATTAGATAATTGTACCAAGTTCTCTATTGTGCAGCCCAAATGGCTAACTTTGCATGAGCAGAACTTGTACTTAATGATCCCTTCGATTTAAAAAGTGCAATATCCACGTTTTTCTTTAGATCTGAAACTATCGTCGCTTGATCCATATTTAGTGAATCACCAGGATGAGTAGATAATAAAAACAAAATATTGAAATCAGTTCAGCCTTAGACATCTTTTGTGCTTTTATATTTATGGGTAATTGGGTATTTTTGAAAATGAACATAAATTTGAAGCAAAAAGTTTGAATCAATTTGAAGTTTTTTATCATCACTCGACAACGAATCCATCCCTAAAGAAAATTAGGTACTAAGTCCTAGAGGTTTTAGAAGGTACCTAGGTATCTTAAAACGTTACAGAATAAAATAATATCTTAATATTGAATCTGTTTTACCTACCGTTTGCTTTAAGCTCACTGTTATTTACCCCGAGCAAATTAACCCCAAGATTACGGTAAAGACAGCCAAATAAAAAAAATCTTGTTTTTTTTAACTAAAAATAAGGTAAACCTACCAAACACACCGTTTAGAGTTACTCAAAACAAAATAATAGCATTATTATTGCATGGGTATCTTTTTCATTTGTAAGTAGGTAGTTAGTGTTTTCTCAAAATTGAACACATTGTGATTTACACGAGAAATTTCTGATGAAAAAAGGGTGATCTTTTTTTAATTTTCAAACTGGTAGCTAAAGAAACTGAAAATACTTTTAAAGAACAAAACTCTTTAGTAAGGCGAAATACCACATCTTGCCACAATCTGTAGCTAAGTACCTAAATGAACCCTGTAAATATAAACTTACTGATCCTTTGGTAAGCGTTGTGCGTATTTTCGTTAGATGTTGCCATTGACATTTTGAAACTCGATCGTTTGAAAGCGGTGCGCATAGCAAGGGGTAATGCGAACAGGGGAAATGGTACCTATTTGCGCACCACTGATCTATCAAGGCTTACGTTATCTCTGCATGGATGCTGTCAAACTTTTATGTCCTTTTCCAAATTCCACCAGTTCGGCGCTGAATAAACATGACGTAAGATCCCGAACGTAAAAAAGGCAGTAGATAGATAGATAGATAGATAGATAAACTCTTTATTGTGCATAACACCAATGTACAATATAAACACAGAAACATAGTAAAAAGAAAAAAAGAAAAAAAAAGAAATGCACAATGGGCGGTCTTATCGCTGAAAGCGATTTCTTCCAGACGACCTTAGGTAGGAGAGAACTATTTAAAAGAATACTTTTGAAGGTAGATACCTATAGTCACTTTTTAACGTTCGGGACAACGAGACACGAAGGTAGAGAAATACCTACCTACCATATATTAAACTTACACTACTTTCTGCAGTAAGGGCTAAAGTGACAAGACGATCAGACCGTCAGATAGAGATATGGTACCTACATAGATACATCCCAAATTAAATTAAACTAATCATATTGATACCAACATGTGTGTAAGGACAGACCGCTTTCACCTGTTCCGGTAAGAATCAGAAGGGTAGGAATCATCAATCGCGATCTTATTACGTTCCCGTACGATGTCGCCATTTTAATTCCTATTCTTATACCTGAACGGACCGGACCAGATAAAAGAGGCATAAGATATAAATTACACTGTGTCATTAGTATCAACCTTCTAAAGCTCGATTCAACCGTCTGATCATCTCGAAGGCGCTTTGAGGTTCGCATGAAATAGCATTTCAAAATTGCACAGAAATCGCTTGATCCATTAGGTACCAGTGATGCGCACAGGGAATAAAGGAAGGAAGGAATGATTCAGCACACGCAGCCACCCTCGTTGCCTTCCTGCTCCGAGCCCATAGGCGACTGGGTCTGCAGATCCACAGCTGTAGACGGAATGAGTTAAGGACATCTTGATACTAAGTATTCGATGGTTTGACTCATAGTTCTTCGAAAAGATACGTCATAGGTGGTGACGACCTCTGTGGCGCAGTGGGCGAAGGCCCGCCTGAGACGCAGAAGGTTGCGGGTTCGATTCACGCCGAGGTACAAATGTTTGTATCTGCAAATATCAACGGGTCTGGGTTTTTTCTGTGTATAATGTATCTATTTAAAAAAAACTATACAGTAACCTAGTCTAGCAGTCATGTAGTACCCATAATACAAGCTCTGCTTAGTTTGGGGTTAGATGATGCTGTGTGGAAATGTCCAGCATTTTTTATTTATTTATAGGTACCTAACATTGGTGGCGCGGGCGCGGCGGGCGACGCGAGTCGCTCGGGTTCGATTCCTGTTGTGGGACAAATGTTTGCATGTTCTGCAGATATTTTTTCCTAGTCTGGGTGATGTGGTACAACGGTAACCCACAATAACCCACGTTGCAGGTAATCTTAGTTTGGGGCTGACCCCAAGACATAGTCCTGAGACTATGAGAAGTGTCTGTTGGGTGTGAAAAGTTTTTCATGTAGAAACGAGACGTCATCCGTCTACGGCAGTAATTAGTAAAGTGTAAGCCCTTTTTTCAATCCAGTCGATAACAAAATATCAATGTGCGGTATTGAAGCACCGAAATAAACTGCCTCAAGACCAGCTAAACATAAAATTCGTGTTCGCCATATTTGGTTTCAAAGTAGATGGTAAAAGTCGGGGGACAAGTTTTTTTTCTCTTTGTACCCCGGGGGGTGGCTGAAGTTCGGGTGACAGCGGAAATAGAAGTTTCTTCTATCTAATATTCGTTGGTACTTCTTATCGAATGCTGTTCGCTAAACCATATTTCGTACATCAAAGACAGAGGGTTAAAGCTAAAGGGGATACTTTTGAAGCCCAATAATTTATATGGGGGGCTTCAAATCAAAAAAATAAAACCTCCCGAGACCGGTTTTATGATACCCAGTACACGGGGTGCGACATTATAGCCTGAATTCATAGTCGGGGGTTGAACAGTCTCCCAAAATCTTAGTCTTAGTTATTCCCAATAATTCCCATGTACGCCATCCTATTGTTAGGACCGGTTGTACGTGGATCATACTGGCACTAATGGTATAAAAATACCATTAGTGCCACCCACACTAATGGTATTTTTATACCATTTACGGGCTACGGGCCACCCACGTGAAAACGACGCTATACTAATAATTAAAACAAAATTATAGTATTTATAAAATTTATTTAAGAATAAAATCAGCGTGGTAAACACGTATTTACAAATTAAAGACGCAACAGCAGTGCAGTACTTGATCATAAGTCTGTCAGCAAAGTATTTATTAATTTCATAAGTGTTTTTATCGGTATGTTTGGCATTGTGCAAAGAAACTATGTAATTATTAACACTAACCGACATTTTTGCCGGATTATAAAATAACTAATTTTGTAAAAACTGAAATTTACACTCCCTAAATGCCGGCGCGAGGTGCTCCGACAGCTTTTTATAAAACAACCGCTAGTTTCTACAGCAATAAAGTCAAATTTCTACACACAAAAACATACTTGGTCATGTCAAAATAGCTGCATGGTTTTTACGTGTTACACTTTGTTTCAAAGAATGACAATGCATTTTGCGAACAAAATCTTTACAGCACGCACACACAAAACACTGAATCAAACAAGGTAACTGCAAAACCAGATTTGACTCAAGACGTTCTTTGACATGACTGAATTGAGAAATAATTACTTAGGTATTATGTTTTTTCCTAGAGTACCTAGATACTTCAGATAAATTATGCAAAATAGTCAGAATTAGGCCGTAAATATTACACATCGGACATAGATATATAATAATATAGATATACTCAAAGTAAAACACAGGAATTAATATACAGCGATAATCGGCTACTCACGGCATTGTAGAGCTTCTTACAGACAAAACACAGGGTCACATCCCCCGCCCGTTATGTATCAGAAAGTCACAAGCCGTATTCTGTGGCCATATTGATGGTAAATGTTCTATTTGCAAGTGAAAATAATTGAACTTGTCAGACGTTCGTCACCGAGTGACTTTCTGATACAGAGTAAGGAGGGCATCATCCCTCCTATTCTGTATCTGAACCGGTATGAGTGCTCTACAAAGCGGATTGTCTTCCTCTGAAACTCGATGTATATTCATTCACGGCCTGGTACAGTAAAATTAGAAGAATATAATCATAGTTTGCTGATTTGAGATCCTACGATTTGGGATCGTGAAACTTGTGTTGCCTAAAGCAAAACATGCATACTTACTACTTAACATCACAGTGAAAGTTTTCGTCAAAAAGTCAAAAATTCACTTTAAACCATGAAAACCTAAAACTGACAGATTGAATACAATAAAGTACTAGAATGCGTCTAAAATAATAATTTATAAAAATAATTAATTACAATTAATTAGCATTACTCTAATAATTAAATATAGCACAGCACAGGCCATAAACTTTAGAAAAAATGTATAAAACTCTGAAAACTTACAATAGTATTATTATATATCAACAAAGCCTGTTATTGGAATGGTAAACCTACATACATGTTTTGAAATATAATCTATTAATGAACTGGCAACGTTAGTCGAGACTTCGTAGATCACAAAGGATCAGTAAAATTGACAATTTACGCCGATTTCTCGCGACCAAGCTCAGAAGGATCATGGAACGAACTCAGCGTTAACATTTTTTTTGTATCTGTATTGGATGCATTAACCCCTTTATAGTTTACATTTCGGACCCAACATTGCCAGTCCATCAAACACCCCCCCCAGTTATAAAAGCTAGCAGAGACAATCTCACTAAATACAAAATCATAAGTAATATTAAGCGCTAGTGAATAAATAATACGAATGTACAAAAACACGCAATGGGCATCCACGCACATTGTAATTTTCTTAATAAATCTCTTGTATTGAATTCCGTGTCACACCAAAATGAAATCTGGGGCTAGACAAATACCACTTTCTGTTGACGTTAACGCCTGCGGAAAGATATAATTGTATGGAAATGTCACGTGACATTTCCGCAGCAAATATAATTTCCATACAATTATTAGTATGAGTTTCACTCGTTATCTGTGGCAGGTCGTTCGTTTCCTAACACTAACAAGATGGCTCTATCTGTGTATTGTCTTGTTTTAACGTAATATAAAAAAACCAACTACGAATTCCAAACGCTATTAATTTTTAGTCATGATTTTAGCTTCAGGTGCAACGCCATCTATGTAAGTTTGAAGAAGAGACACTTCAACAGATATAAAAGAACATCTCTCATTTCTTGTATGGTTTGGCATTTTAATCCAGTTTCCAGTGGTGCATGCGGTACCGTTCTATCAAAATGGTCTTCACGGAAAACATACTTTTACATGTTACACTATAACTTAATAGTTAAGTGCCCTGCAGCTGCAAGCAACACAAAAGAGCAGCTCAAGGTACAGCCAAATACTAAGATTACTTCGGATGATTGCAAATTTTTCGGCCTTTATGACCTTAAGACGCGGAAACCTTTCATTAGCTAAAACGATATATTGTTAGAAAAATATTTCAATAAGGTTAATATTCTGATCGAGGTTAATTTAACACTTTTAGCTTGATTCTCAAGAGTTATTCTGTATTAATGGTATTCTGCAATACAATCCAAAATAACGCTTAACATTCGACATCGCTTACAAAGCTAATTTCACTTGTTAGTCAGAAAATAACGCTTGGCGTAAACAAATTCACCTTCTTTTACGCTTGCAGTGACGTAAAAGATCTGCCGAAGAATAATTAATTGACGACAAGCGAAAATATTGTGAGACTAATTATAAGGCGCGTCGCTGGGGCTACGTTTCGAACGCTCTAATACAATAAAATTATATGAGCTCCTGGAGACGGTGAAGGAAAACATCGCGAGGCAACCGGCATGCTTTGGAACCAAGCCATCATCGGTGTTACAATAAGCGGCAATGTGCCTAACACAAGTAACGTAACACGAGATTATATATGTACTCGACATTATATTGAACAACTTTAAGAACGATTCCGAAAGCCGCCGCAGCTAAGAAATGCAACCGTGGACCGCAAGTAGCCTTAGGAACTGTTAATTAATCCACTGATTCACAGTCACTTAGACACTTCTAAGTGACTTTATATGGAATTGATAGTTTATAGCTGCATCGTTGCTGCGGTTTGCGATCTGCGGTTGTGTTCGCATCAGTAGCTAGTACAAGATAGCACATTTTAACTTGACGTCTCATAAAATGTAATAAAATTTCATTCCTATGTCAGACTCGCACTGCGAAGCTGTACATGCGCCCTAAACATGTAAGTTACCTTATTGCGATAGAGGATGTAACAGTACGGTCAGTCTTAATACCAACTTAAAAATAAAGACTGAGTGTGAATGAATTAGGAAAGTAAGTTAAGAGTTTCCTGTGCATTTCGTTGTTACAGAGGTTTTAGGACCTTACTTAAAAACGCTTTTTAGTAGTGGTGGGTCCTCAGCACGTGTGGCACCACTTTTGTAGCTAGACACTTTCTCGAAACGAGGCCTCACTCTTTTCGTTTCGACGAGCTAGCACACCTACAAACCAACACAGTTGCACAATCGTGCTAGGCGCGAGGCGCGAGGCGCGAAACGAGCCGCGAGGAAAGATCGTGTTGGCTCGCACAATGCGCCTCGCACATAGCACTCCACTCCATTACCACACCACACAACACGCACAGTGCACACTGTGTTCCCAAGACTGCCTCACTCAACTACGTTCAGAAACTGCCTCGCTGCCTGGCCTCAATTGTGGTACCACAGTGTGCTGTAAGTAGTGTAAAAAGTAGTGATCTACTTTTTAGATTTAAGCACTGCTGTTATTCCCATTACCATATCGTCAGTAACAAGTAAAAAAGTAATGGCAATCATTAAAAATAATTCTTCAATATGAATAGTGTAGAGCAAGGTCGTAAATGTTGAGCATAATCATATTAAAAACAAAAAAGTTGTCAATTAAGCATTTCAAATAAACTAGTCCATAACTCTTCTATTTCCGTCCGTTTTTTTCTGTGCTTTTGTGTTAAAAATCCCTTTTTTTTTATATACTCACATGATCAGACAAAATTAGAAAGTTTTCAAAACACGCGGTCACGGCATACCAGGCTTATGTTTAAAGTCATCACTTATAATGAAAATGCGATGATTACTTGATTTCTTACTTTCACCCAAATCGGGTTATTCATTTTCGGAGTGCGGCTTATCCTTTTACAAAGTACATAGAGCCTAGGAGGCATAGCTATTGAATTCTAAACTCTAATATCACTGTAATAAATAACTCACACAAAAGCACATAAACTACTCACGTCGGTTTGGTATTTGCCGTCGGGAATACAATACAAAAAACACAATGCAGTTATCATAAAAACCATTTTCAAATGATCACATAAGTAGGTAGGATCAAACGTTCTTACATTATCCTCAGAAGGGTGATCGGCTAGGAATGTTTCTGATTGGTCAACTCAAACATTGTCTTGGGTTACCAAATACAATGTTATGCCAAATACTGAAACGCTTTTGAAGACTTAAGTAGTTGGAAAGAGATTGCGCTATATGAAATATTAATTTACCAGCAGCATTTACCAATTCTTAGTCAACAAAGGCGGACCTTTGTTCAGAACAATAGATGGAAATGTGTGTTTATGTAGCGTGTCAGCACACAGCGGCGGTAAAACGAGCAACTTATGTTTGCAGCTCTCGAAAGCTATTTTGATAAGATTCACATGTGTCTCATGCATCAATATTTCAGACGTTAAACGAACCACTGTCAAGAATAAGGTCAAGGGTGAAGAAGCAATCCGATGCGTGCCCGACAATTGTCCGAGCGTGTCCGACGTGTCTGGAGTGTCCGACGTGTTCGATGTGTCTGGAGTGTCCGAAGTGTCTGGAGTGTCAGACATGTGCGAGCGTGGCCGACGTGATCGGAGGGTCCGGCGTGTCCAACGTGTCTGAGTGTGTCGAGCTCCCCGAGTCTGACGTGCCCGACATGTCCGAGCGTGTCCGACGTGTCTGGATTGTATGACGTGTCCGGCTAGCAAGCGCAGCCTCCATCGGGCTCCTTGCTGTCGCCTGGCGCCTGGCGCAATATAACCTCTTGCACTGTACAGATATTAAGGAATATAATGTATAGTTTTAAAAGCACATGGAGGCAAGGCCAATTAATATAAGGAGCATTTAACAGTGTCGAAACCTAGTAGGCCAGATTTGAGGGTCTAGCACTGACGGCACTACATGCAACTTAAGAATGTATGAATGAATGAAAATACTTTATTTTACACCTTATAAAATAAACAATTAAATGATAGGTACAATGGGTGGTCTTATCGCTTAAACGCGATCTCTTCCAGATATCTTTGGGGTGGATAGGATTTTATGTGATTTTGAGAGTATGGTCTTACTTGTAGTAAGATTTAAAAAGAAATAAGACCAAGTTAAAACTGGTCAAATTATTAAATTCTAATGGCTCTGAATCTCAGATTCAGATTTAGTCATATCAAATGGTATCAAATCTGGCCTTGTAAGGTTTCGATGGCAGCATAAAAAGGGGATGGTAACTACATAAACAAATGTACAAGGCATGCCGTTTAAATATTTGCCAAGTATGAAGGATGAGCGAATATAATCATAGAGCGAATAGAAACGAGTTAAAATTAAGTAGATTTTATAAGTCGTTCGAACGCCGCGATCCATTCCGCAATTTCGGGATTGTTTTCACTTTAAGGCCGCACTGCAAGCGATTGGCTTCGCGTTACGCGCCTTCGCCAGAACCAACGCATTCAAATGGACGGATTGCTTGGAGCCTCGCGACATTCGGTCGCTTCGCTACACAGGTGGCGCGTGTAGCGAAGCGACAGAATGCACTGTCCGTGCACTCAATTTTCTAAAGACGCTAAGCTAAACGCTACGCGCCGATACGCCCACCATTTATCCGTCTACCTTGTTGCTTAGCAGCATAGATGCAGTGTGGTCGGGGCCTAAAGCTAAATGTTTAGTGTATCTAATATAATGTATGTATGTATATAGATGTGTAACTAATATAATTGAAGCGCATGCAGATACATTTAAATAAAATGACATTCAATTTAAAGCACCATTCAGACGTTCCTGTAACGATTTACGATATTGTTTTTGTAGTTTTCAAAGATTGTCATGCCCGATGGTGGTCTAAAGCGGTAAGGTTTCTTAAAGCGTGTACTTGTGAAAACGTTTTTCATTGACATGTTTGGTAGAAATCGGTTCAGTTGCTGATGTTAGGGTTTTTTATTTGATATATTTGCAACTGAGCTATCAATGAACATAATGCGATTGCATATTGGTGCTGAAAATCGATGTCGCAAGCAATGTTAAATAAATACTGCTACATAACAAAACACATAATAATAATGACATAAACATTAGTTAGTTTACTTACAACACAGATGTTAGCCGTTATTAAACCACCACCGAACACATTCCGGGACACAACACTAGTATGCAGATTGATTTTGTATTGAGTGAAGTAAGCTGAGACATTTTAAAAGATATAAAATACTTTTATTAATTAAAATTTTGTCGCGAAATTTAGAACAATTGTGAGTTTGATACTGATAATACATAATTTTCTGGTATCTTTTTTAAATAAAAATCCCAAATCTGAATTTAAAAGACATTTTAAAAGATTAAAAAAAAAAACTGAGTTAAAAAAAAATTATCGCGAAATTTAGAACCATTGTGAGTTTCATACTGATAATACATAATTTTCTGGTATATTTTTTAATTAAAATTCCGCAAATCTGAATTCAATGTACGTAGCTGTAACACTAAATAAATAACAATCATCATTATTATGTTTATTTTGTGCATTTATGAACGAGCGTGTTACTTGTGTTAAATTTTTGTGTAAATTGAAAATACTGGGTGTAAAATGACCACTATCGAAAACTATGACATGACTTTTGGAATTTAACTAAATTTTTATTTTATTCATCAGTAAAATTTTTAATACCTTCAGAGATAAAGTGATTGCTTAACATAGGCCAGTATTTAAGAGTTCTTTTTACACCCTGCATAATAAAATATTTGTATATATAAAACCGCTGCGTGACTGACTCACTTATTTACAATCAACGCAAGTCCTAACCTGAAATTAGAAGGGTAAATTCACTAAGAAATATGTCCCGAAATTAAAACTTTGTGTTATTTGCGCAAATATGAAATTGGGCATGTAGAAAGGATGGACGAAAGGAGATTGACGAAACATGTATATAAGGGAAGCGTGAATGGGATAATTGGAAAGGGTAGACCCCGGCGAACGTACTCTGACCAGATTGGAGACGTTCTGGAGAAAGGTCAGGTCAAGAGTACCCAAAACCGGCGAGCATGTATGAAGAATGTAATGAGAGTGAATGAAGCAAAAGAGGTATGTCAGGATCGTAGCAAGTGGAAATCCGTAGTCTCTGCCTACCCCTCCGGGAAACAGGCGTGAGTTTATGTATGTATGTATGTATATGAAATTTGTGTGGGTTTACCACTAGTATTTCTATGAATTTGTAAATTTAAGCTTATACAGCAAGTACCATCGTCGGGTCGGAATATATGAAAGTCATTTGTAAAAGGATACTGTCTTCGGGAGGTTTGCTTTCTGCGGAGTCCATGCCGGGAAGCGCGGCTGCTACTCTTCGGAATAACTGAAATTAACATTAATTACAAATTTACATCGACATTTACTTGTCTGAAGTACCTACTTAAGTACCCTAGTTTATTTTCATGATGCTTCGCTTTCCGTCGTTCGTAAAGTCACCTTATTTCGGTGACTTCCCGACCCTATTTGGCTTTGTCTGAAGGTAACTAGGAACACTATTTTTGCATTTGATAGCCCAATTCTTGAGGGATCTAGGGATATTTTTTACAAAATTCCTTCTTGTGTTTTCAGTCTTTTATCATAGCGCTGCCTAGTAACTTGTGGCGATAAAACTTATCTAAGAACCATCCTTAAAGACATACTAATTGATGTCTTATTGCAAAAAACGCTTTTGATAATGCGTTTCGGAGATAAATAGTACCAAAGAACCTCTTACGACAAACGCAATGTGCGAGCTCGTAACGTCGCGCGTAAAAAGTGAAAGAGCTCTAACGAGGCCTATATGAAGCTTGCTAGGCGTATAAGATTACCAATCATCTTTCCCCTTCTATTCAGAATAGAAGGGGAAAGATGATTGCCTAGCAAGCTTCATAAAGACCGTTCTTTCTAAATTGAGTGTCAGTACCAAAGAGGGACACGCCTCGAAAAAAGCAGTGGTTACCTCTCGGCATTGGTTCTAAAGATTTCAACAGGAATGTTTTCGAATTAGACACCTGTAGATAGCATCAGCGCTTAGCTAAATAGGAAGTGCCCAATAAATTCAGGCTCAGCGTTACCAGATTCATTGCGGAATTGGTCACCATATTGTCGATTTCAGGTGCACACATTAGAAACGTGTAGTGTGCGCCACGAGTCATGAGGACGGACATGATAGTGCGCAGAAATAGATCTATAGGCATGCTTGGCGGTAAGAGGGGAGCGCGGGGTGAGACGCATAAAATAGCGACGCACGCATGGTCCGTATCAGTTGAACGTCGCCAACGAATGGCTGTACGGGAAAATAATCTAAGATTCCAATAGCTAGTAACTACAAATGCGCTAACTAGCCCCACACCCAAACCGAAGAAGTATCGGCTGCCCAAGTAGACTTGGGATGCGTGGGCGTAGCAACTCGCCGCGTACAAATCCTAGGCAACCGAAGGTCACTTCGCGAAGCCTGCGAAGAAACTTCTGTGCTTCTGGGCGGAGTTAGGCTGGCTATCGAACTAGCCAGAAACTCCCACGCATTATGAACCAGCCAAGAGTTTAAATGCGGGAAAGGGAGTCGACCACATACATACATACTTTTTTTATACAACTAAAAAGCTGGAAAACAAGCATACGGCCCACCTGTTGGTAAGCGGTTACCGTAACCTATGGACGCTTGCAACACCAGAGGTCAATCACTCGCATATTGCCGACTCAAAAACATAAAGGGTGGAAAGTCACATGTGCCTGTAATTCCACCCATACCCTTAACACCGGAACACAGCAACACAAGCATAAGACAGAAATAGGTATGGTGATAGTAATTCCTCGGACGAGCTCTTCTCAAGCTCTACTACTTCTAAATACATAGCCAGTTCGCTACTCTTTTTTTTATCTTTTGTTTCATATTAGTTTTTCTTCTGTATTCTATAGTAATTTACTGTGTCTTTTGTCTTTACTGTATCCGTATGTTTTGAATAAAGAACTATCTAAAGTATAAAGAACTCTCTATCTATCTACTCCGTGCTCAACTCTCGTGGCGGCAACTGTACACACCTGTTTAACGTTATAGCCGGCTTTAGCACTCGTCTCGATAAACATCACGTTCAGTTCCTTAGCTTTGCGGTCGCCGTCTTCAGTCGACACCTGTCTCTTGTCAGATAGATCAGTCTTGTTGCCGACGAGCATGATGATGACGTCAGAGCCGCGCTCGGTGCGTACGTCGTCAATCCATTTCGACGTCTGGTGGAACGAGTTAGCGTCTGCAAATTGAACGAGTAGAATTCAGTACATGGTACAAATCAAGTTTTTAGAAAATGTTCATAAACACCATGGTTTTATGTTTTTGATCATAGATCATAGGTTTTTGATCATCGATTGCAGCGTACTTTAGTGACTTGTGGCGATAAAAAGAGCATTACAATCCGAAAAGCCATTTCAGAGACAAATTGTAACATACAAACAAATAAAACGACTAAATATGGCAAACGCAAACACGGCAAGACGAAACTTGCCACAAAAACCAAACTGTATTCCTATGATGACCATTCTTGGATCATATACTCAGTACGAAGATCGATGAGGATACCAGGTAGGGCTGTCAAAGGCACAAACAAACATTATATTTGACACATGCCCGCTTTTAGCAGAGCAGCATTTCGTGTGACAGGTTACAAGCCCATCGCCGTTTATTGGAGCACTAACTCTTCATGCCTTCGAACTTTGGTTCTAGTAAATGCCAGTTTCTTCACGATTTTCATTAGCCAATTTGACAAAGTTTGAACGTTGTCATATTGGCGAATGGAAAACGTGAAGAAAATGCCATAACATAACACTCAGTCACTTATATAGTTATGAACTTATGACTCTACATTACGATGGCCTGTGTCGTGAGTATCAGGAACTACGAGTATTGTGGTACCACAATACCTAAACCCGGAAAAAATATTAGCAGATCATACAGACGTTTGTCCTGAAGGATAAACGTGGGGTTTAATTATTGAACCAAAATAAGAAGTGAGATAAATCCTTGGGTCAGAAGACGGTCTAAGAAAATGTAGCACGTCTAATAATTTTCGCATTTATTTAGCGGGAAAAGAGTAATTCAGTGTGCCTTTATCGTCAAGTCGCAGTGGGTTAATGGGCAGTTATACTTTATCACCTTATCTGCGATTTAAATAAGCACGGTCGTAAAACCGCAAAGAATATTTTAGTAGAACGGATAAAAGTGGCCAGCAGGATTAGGACTATCTAGTCAGAGGATTTAGGTTAGCTTAGGTTCGTATTCCAGGACGAATGACAAACTGAATTCTAGATTTGTCATTCAATTCAGTTTGTCATTCGTCTATTATCATCTCATGAGTCTATTTATTGTGTTGTGCATGCACAGCACAATAAAGCCTTGTTTCTTGCCTTCTTTCCTGGCTTAGTCGCGTAGGAACAGACAGTAGATAAAATCGACGATTCAAAGTGATTCTTGTGATTTTAATGAATAAATGAATTGTGAGGACGAACGCCATATAACGAAAAGAGTGTTGAACACCCATAGAAAGTTCATCACTGCATCCACAGGAGGAGTGGAAGACCAGAGAATAGATGTATGGATTTTGTGAACCATGATAATTAAGAAAGGAACAGAACGACAGAGCCACCACCATCTTTCATCAAACTTCTTAACCAGTTGCTAAGAACTTCGAAACCTCGGTTCATCAATACAGACCTATAGACCGGGACGGAAAGAACATAATAAATGAGAGTCATTCATCTTCAATGGCAACAGATCACAGGAATTACGTGTGATCCACGAATGTGCCTTAGGCTCAAAGGGAAAATTTAAAAAAATATAAAGACCTGTTGTATTGTATGGATCTGTGTGTTGAGCAACCAAAGGGATTGAAGAAAGAAGAGTGCACGCGGCTTAGATGCGATTTTTTTTAAAGCATAGTTTGATGAGTTGTGTAGAAAACGACATGGGTAAGAAATGAGTAATGAGATGACAGCTGATAGATGAGAGTGGAAGAAGAAAACATGTTGTGCCCACCCCACCGGATGTAGGACAAGGGCCAGGAGATGATGACTAGACTCAACCAAGGATTTTTTTATTTGGAAATATCAAAGAATCCATAGTTGAACACTGTGAATAAACCTTTGCTTGAGTCTAGATTCAGTTTGGGATTCGTTCTGGAATATGCAGAGACGTTGACCTACCCTAGTGAAAGCTTTTATCTTCACTTGGAAGAGGTTGTTGTAAAAATCTTGCGAGACGCTTGACGCAATCTTGAAATCAGATTTTAAATTGTGCACATCTGTAGAGTTTCAAGGACAATGATGAAGAAGGAAGGTGGAAGACGAAACTCCACGATAGATAAAAGCAGGTTAACGGCGTTTGGGCTCTTTTTGATAGCCGATTAGTAGTAGGTACCTATGTATATAAGTCTTTAGGACCACTACGTCAACTATAAAATATGCTGAATGCTTTTCAACAACGAAACGTAACGTAGAATTTCCATAATGTCGCCTTATTTTTGCACAACGTTGATTAATTAAATAGTCTGATTCCTTGCCCTATACATTTAGATTTTTCTTTTTTATCTGTTTAGCTAAATGGAATGAAGATAGCCTTTCTATTTTGTTCAAAAAGGACTATGCATTAGAATTATTACCAAGATAAACGTGCCTTCAGAAGCATGGAAGCGCTCATATGTAAAAGCCACTAACAGTCACCTATTGATATGTTGACCGTGCTGAAAATGATCTGTTAAAACCTAACAAGCTATGGCGAGGCAATAACGCTTCGCATAAAATCGATAAATGAAATGGTTCAGCTGAAACTTTATACCCACAAGGTAAATAAGTATATTACCTACGTACGGCAGACAAAGCAAACGTAACACCGAATGATTTGTAGGTATTGGCGTAGACTCGGCCAAGGCTTAGCACCCCCGCTTCAGGCGCAAATATTTACCGCCACGAAGCATCCAAACATCGACATTATTGTCTTCGGGTAAAGACCACTATAGCACGGAATGGATTTAATTAAAATATTCGAAGGCAATAGTAGATATTTGAGCCCGTCATGTGATTCGGCCGGATAAGGTTAAGAGGCCAACATCGATGATATACCTATGTGATGTTTAGCGATCTGGAACTCGCTATATGAACTAAAGAATTTGATATTTGGATATATTTTTTTAATCTTTAAACTGTGAGAAGCAAAACAAAATGTGATAAAAAATCTACATAAAACACTAAAAAACCTTGTTTTGCACAAACTTTTAGCTGGATCTCCAAACCTTACGGCATTTATAGTCGATTTATACTCTTTTAAAAACAGATTTTTAATCCACATTGATAGTTATTCTGCTATCTAAGCAATTTATTTGATTTTTCGCTCCCCGAACCGTGCTTTTCGTATTGCACGTATTTTTGCATAGAAATTCATAGCATGTACGCTCTTAACAAACTAATAATTTACCGTAAATATTTAATAGTACCTGCTTACATAATATATTTTCAGAATGCGCTGTTTCCGTTTCCGGTCACTTTATACTTGGCAATTGCAATTACTGAATATCTGAATATCTACAAAAATATTGTTTTTTTTTTTCATATAATGAAACCATTAGTTCAAAGTGCCATAGCGTTCCAATAGAGCAGCACGATGGGCTTGCAACCTGTCCCGTGGAATGCCAACTACTATGCAGAACGTGGGCATGTGCCAAATATTGAAGGATAAATATGTTTCAAGGAGCCTCAGACTACTCCCTACCAGCCTGCTTAGCATGAAGACCCAAGACAACGGTTTAGTCTGCCGCCGAGAAGACTCTTCTCTTTCGTGGACATAACGTTTTCTTGGCTGCTCATGCTAAACGGGCTGGTATCCTCACAAATCTGCGTACTGAGTATATGGAACTTTAAATATACATCATGGGATTACAGTGGCATTTTTTATATTATTTGGAATTGGATGCTAACAGGACTACGGCCTACGTTACGTAAAATCGTAAGCTCACCGATCTGCAAATCATCAACATCATGATGCATTTGCCTGCCACAGACGGCAGTACCCTTTAAACCGCAATTCATCTTTTACATTTTAACCGAACAAAATCGACCGGGCGAGGTCTGATAATCCGGCTATAAAACGAAATACTACCCCTACATTTTATGTGAAACACATTTCATTATACAGCATGCCCCGGAACTAGTATTTTAAACCAGAACGAGGTGATTCAGACCATGAAGTAAAGTTTTCCTGAAAAATAAGTCGAATCCCCAAAAACTTTCAATCGAACAAGATGTTTGACATCGGAAACCATACCAAAAACAGCTAATTTATTAGTTTTTTTACAGAAAACAGCCGATTTTTACAAGAATTTTCTTCAATGAAAAACATCGAATTCACAAGTAAAACATTTGTTATTCTTGTAAGTGTCGAGAATCGCCCCTTAGGAATAACATACTAGTTCTAGGACACCCTGTACCTATACGTCAACGTTATATTGTGGTTGATGGGCCATAATCTTCATTCAGCTAAGGTAAGTAAGTAGAAGCTAGTAAGGTACCCAGATGTTATAAAAAGATGGATTCTAGAAACTACGGTTTTGGTAAAGCCAATGTCAAAATCAAATAAATCTATCGAAAAAGGTTTCACTAATTTGTGTGTCATTCATTTAATAAGATTAAATCCTCAAATAATCATTGTGCTTGTTTTTTTTTTCGTTTCACAGTTGCTAATTTTTGCTGTTTGATCTGATGACTATTACAGTACTTGTGTCTATATCTTGGAAGATACAAATCTCTCAAGATGTATAGACGGTGTAAGGCAATAACACCGTCATTACTTTACATAGTTCTGTCCGAAGACCTCTCATAATGCATTTCTTTCGATTTTCTATTATTTTATAATATTCTTGTATGTTATACTGTAAAATGTTGTTATGCACGATTAATGAGTTTATCTACTCAAAACTCATACAGCTTGCAGATCCGACCTTTGCTGGGGAAAGAATAGTGGGACATATCAATGTATAGAATACTCACTGGTAATATCGTAAACCACCACAGCAACAGTGGAGTCCCGGATGTAAGATGGGATGAGGGAACGGAACCGCTCTTGACCGGCTGTGTCCCAGAGCTGCAGCCTTACGGTCCGGTCCTCCAGGTACATAGTCTTTGAGAGGAAGTCTATGCCAATTGTTGCCTGTATCACATTTTACAAAGTAAGTTTCATCTAAATATTATTTACAAACACACCACACTAAAGCTCAATTCTTCTAGGCTTGGTAGCCCGCGAAGAATAGACGTAAATTCAGTTTAAATTGTTAAATTTACTTATGGCCCGGTCAAACTGACGCAGTGGCGGCGGTGGCGATCAAATGGTTGTCAAGTGGTTGTCAAAGTTCGCGTGGTCTCCACCGCCACCGCCACCTTGACAGTATGACCGGACCCTTTGTTTATAAGTTGACGATAGACGCTTGATGCTTGTGATATCAATGAATAAAAGCTTTGTGATACAAACTCTCTGGTGACTGATTGAACTGGGGCTCAAACTGCGCGTTTGTATCGAGACAAACGCGTGGCTGAATTCATTGTGCAAAGGTACACAGGTTGCGATTGCATCGCGTTTGACATACGACGAACTCGCGTATACGCGCGTTTTTGCGCGTATAAAATACGCCGGATGCATGAGCTCTAATAAGTTATACCCAGAATAGTATTATAGTATCTGTGCCTATACTAATGTAAAAATCGTAATATTGCTACTGAAATTGCAATAGACGGATTAATTAACGCTGTGTCATAGGCCTTCAGGCAGTCTAAACTCTGACAGAGTTGGCCAATCACACTTACGAAGGAACAGCTATTGGATAACAATATTTTGTTTTCAATATCTCATGAAACAAAATACATAACATTCATTATTACTAGCTTCTGCCTACAGCTTCGCCCGCGTGGTACCCAGATAAAAAGTAGCCTATGTGTTATTCTGATGTATAAGCTATATTACTGTAAAGTTACATTAAAATCCGTTCAGTAGTTTTTGCGTGATAGAGTAACAAACATCCATCCTCACAAACTTTCGCGTTTATAATATTAGTAGGATAGAATAGGATTACACCCTGCATACCCACTCATCTTAAATTAAAACAAACATCTAAACAATATAATATCATTATTAGATATCTACAGAGTTTTAGGATACAGCATCAGTTAAAATGAAAAGTGAGATGAGTATCTTGCAACTAATCTGCATTAATTTTAATATGCATGAGCTGTGACTCACCGGTGATGTAATAAAGCTTCTGTATGATATTCGAGTTCAAAATTACATCATTACTTAGCCACTTAACAAAACTGGATTGGTTAGTTAGTTAAGATAGTTATTGACAAACAAAGCATAGTATAGTATAAAAGAAAATTTGGCAAACAAAATAATTGTGATGTGACAATTAAGTTAAGGCATGTTGAAATGATTATTTTAAATTTGCAAAAACAGGAAGCAAAAAATATTATCTGTCATCTTTTAAAAAAAAAAAAAACAATCCATGTTTTAATTTATTTTGAGCCATGCAAAAAAATTAATTAAAATAGCAAGGCGTTTCTGGGTGCAAAAAAAACCATAACCGACTGACATACTCCGTTCGATTTATATTATTGGCTGTGCATTTTCAACACATGTCAATAATGTACTCATTGTACACCCAAATCTTAAGGGGACCAAATATTATTTTTGAATACAAAAAAATAATATAAAGATAACATTAAAAATAAATATTGTTTATTTAAAAAAGGGACCATTTGAAATAGATTAATTAGATTCTTAAGGATCAAATAATATCGTCCCCTTTAATTAAAGTTTGTATCTAATGTATGTCCTAGATTTCAGGTTTCAATAATACAAAATCTTTTTTATACTCTGATATTCATCAAGCCCACATTCACCAACTGTTGGGTATACATATCCTCTATAGCATGCCACTCACATAATTTCCTTGTTAAAAAATGTATTATTTTGTTGTATTAGTCCTTAAGCTGCTTAGATCAAAGTCAGCTTAGACAAAGTAGATTCTAAGTAAACACTGGTCAAACTGCTTTGATCAGTGTTGCCACATTCTAGTAGTTGTCAGATATGCTTTGAATCTACTTCGTTCAGTCAGACTTTGATGGCATCAACCTAGCTTTACATAATGCTTGTCCCTGCCTTTTCTTCAGAATAAATTAATAAATAAAATAAATAATGCTGGACAATCCACACAGCATCATCTAGCCCCAAGCTAAGCAGAGCTTGTGTTATGGGTACTAGATGACTGATATACTTAATACAATACATTACATAGATAGTTTTTTTTTTTTATTATACATAGAAAATACCCAGAACACCCGGAACAAATATTTGCAGATCGTACAAACATTTGTCCCAGGGCGGGAATCGAACCAGCAACCTCCTGTGTCGCAGGCGGACCTTCGCCCACCGCGCCACATCGGTCGTCAATGGCTTTTATAGCATATAATGCTTGGCTTCAACTACAAACAGTCACACCTGGCTTCCTGCTAGGATCTAGCATTTCCTATTGGAATAATAAATTAAACTGCACCAAATAAAGGCAGTGACTCACCTGATAAGTGTTGTCAAAACTATCATACATGAATCTAGTGATGAGTGATGTTTTTCCGACTGTAAAAAAAAGAGTTCACAAGTCAATGAACCTTCTCATTAGAACATGATTTATAACGGGAGATATGCGTGAGAATGTATTGTATGTAGTTCCAAGCTCCTAGGAAAGTGTAACCTACATCAGAATCTCTCGTAATTAAGCTCGGAAGGCATCGTATCGACACCAAATCTTCGGAGCTCCAGGCGGCAATAAATCGATCTCTCGCAGCCTCACATGCCTATGTAGGTCAGTAATTTGATAAAGTCTAGACGGATCTATACTCACGTATCGTAAATTCAGAGTTATTAAAAATGTATAACGTAGGGACTATAGGTAGGTATAATCGACTTAGGCTCACCACTTTGTTCCCCAAGGAAAACGAGCTTGAACTTGCGTAGTGGATTACCGAATTCACCCGAGGCCGACATCGTGATTTTATTATTATGCTAAACTATAATTTCACAGTAATTCTTATCACAGAAAACTACATGAACAATGACAGTTCAAGCCACTCCTGCTGCAGACGAGCGCAGCGCCGCCACGTTACGGGCAGACTGACGGGACGACGAGAAGCCAACTCAGCAGTTTTCTGAACAATAATATCTTTGGAATTTATAGAAAAACTATCAAATTCGTAGTACTTTTTCTTTATTATATAATTGAATACACTAGAACATGTAATACATCACGGTTTTCTACAAGAAATACGCAAATTACTTGATTGATTGAGCTGACGTTTTCGACCAAACGAATGTTTACGACGTTTGACAGTTTGATTGTCAATAAGCTTGACATTTACAAATACATCAAGATGACACAACGTGACAGCAAGTTATGCGTTTTTATCTCGGTCGGGGGGTAGGGGTCGTAAGTACGATTGGTTTTTAAACATCACAGACACCATACACATAATTATATACATAATCCAATATGTTTAGTAAAACTCCTCTCTGTATCTGTGAACAGGTGCAGATCCAGGGAGATGGTGTCACCCTGTTCGCTTGAAGATTCGTTACACTCGCCCGCCCGCCGCGCCGCTTACATTTTACCAACCGTAGAATAAAATAAACCACGGCTCGCTAGCTAGGTACTTTACTAATTTGTTTTTGTATTTGTTGATGATCTTCGCTTCATTTACATTTGATCGACTCGCTCTGCTCGTTGATAACTATTTTCAGTTACCTATTACCTCTGCTCCTAGAAAAAATAACTTTTGTTACTCTCTTCGCTCGCCTGTTACTACCTATCAATATCTCCGCTTTTATCCCACCTGATATCTCACCACACACGCAATAGTAGGTACTATACCTACATACATGCACAGATAACACACCCATAAAAACTGGAAAAGTTATAGGGGGGCTCCTCACACGTTGCTAAAATTTACTGGCTTTGATAAAGAAACATTAGGTTCATTTCTGAAATAAATTTATTAAAATATTTACATTTTATAGGTATTACGTGTGTAAATATCACAAAAACAAATATCAATCCTAAAAAATACAACAAAAACTTTTCTATAGGGACTTTTCACTCCTTTTTCTTACGACCGGCTAAATTATAAAATGTATTAGGTAGGTAGTACACATATATAACACACAGGTAGATCACCCTACTCATTATTATTTCGACGCTAATTTGTACATACCTACATTTTATTTAATAAAGGTACATAATAAAATATAATTTTGGTTGGGGATTTAGAATGGCATAATTATGGTTATTTGCCAAATTCCTGCTTTTATAAAACAAAAACATAAAATACAAACCCAAGAAAATCAACAAAAGTATAACAGTAGCACACTTTCACTATTCAATATTTTTATATGACAAAATATAGGTATTATATGTTATGAACTATTAAATAGTTATCACAAAATTTTTATTCAATATTCATAAACCTGTCTATTTTCATAGCCAAGAATAAATACAGCACAAAATCATACAAAATGCTAGGGGTCTATTTCTCAAAGTTTCTTAGCATCTACAAGTAACAAGTGTATTGTGATGTTATTTCATAACTATGACGGCACTCTCTTTAATTTCGCCTAAGCCAGGTATTAACTACAGAGCCCAGTTTATGAAAAAAACGTTTGTAAGCTCTTATATCCATGGCTACACACTTGTAGCGAGTCTCATTGAGAAATAGGCCCTATATCAAGAAAGTACCTACACCTTAGGGCCTATCCATAAATTACGTCACAAGAATATCATAATTTTTGAAGCCCTCCCCCTGTCCTTGTCACATCTGTGTGACCCCCACTAAAGTTTTTTGCTAGAGTTGAAGATGAAGTCACACTTTATTGACCCCCCCTCCCTCTTAACGTGTGACGTAATTTATGGATGCCCCCTTATCAGTGGGCCAGTAAAGTAAGCAGACAAGATACTGATGCACTAGCAACCCCATCTATCACAACTGCCATCTATGATCCACAATCAGTACCATAACCACTTTGTCAGTTGGTATCAGAAATAAAATTTAGTGATCAATCTTAGAATGTAGATGGATCAAGTATTGTTATATCAGGGAGCGAACCTTCTAGCCGGATACATGTTTTCCTCAACCACAATGACTCCACATAGTAGATCATACCCTGTTCTGTTGTGTTTGAACACAAACAGCACAACGCAGAGTGGAAAAAGCAATGATATCAGGAAGTTTTTCATGAAGGACCTTACAAGAGCTACTAAGAAGGTTAAAGACCTCCCAGGGTACAGCAGGACGGTCTCCTTGGGCCGACCTTCGACTGGAATCACGGCGGAGGCTGTAACGACGCGAAGCCCTAAGAGCGCCTTGCCGGGAGTGGCCCCGCCCGTGCGTCCCGCCCCGCATAAACAAATAGCCTGAAATCAGTTAAATAAATAATTTCAGAAACAATAAAAACTGACTTGTAAATAATAAAGTTAATATTAATTCAAATATGAAATTTCATCCCCCATTTTTGCACCCTTTTTAGTGTCCCAATAAGCGGCGATGGTCTTTATAATCATAAAAAGTTATATTCCAAAAACCATCGTGAATTTGATAGATTATATTGTGAAAACGGGAATTTTCACGTACCATACTATCGGTGAAGGCACCAACTAAGTTTCGACTCATTCCGAGAGTCTTCATCAGGGTGAGTGAGTACGCGACGCGGTTGGAGAGCGTCACGTACCGATAGTACGGTACGTGAAAATACCCGTTTTTACAATATGAATAAAAACTTCTAATTCATATAATAGGTGTACCATGTAACATTTAAGTTTGGTTTATATAGTTACCTCATAAATACAGACAATTATTCTATAAATTACTTCCAGGAACAATATGTCGGAAGTGAGTTCCATGGCTAATTTGAAGTCATAGTCACTATAGTTTTCAGAGAATTTTTGAAAATCAAATTTTTCCACATCTCTGAAAATAAGAAAAGCATGTTTCAACAAAAGTATGTTTTCTTTCAACTAAGATTAAATTACATAAGTCTAAAGACACTTCCTTGAATTTTACTAATTTAAGATAGTGCTCAAAACGGTGAAGGAAAACATCGCGAGGAAAACATTGTGGCATGCCTCAGAACTGCCCGTTATGAGCTTGAGAACTGCTCATAAACGGGCTTGCAACCTGTCACATGTCATGCTAACTACTTGCAAAACATGGGCATGAACCAAATAAAGTGCCTCTGGCTTATCTACTTGGTATCCTTAAGATCTATGCATTGAGTATGTATCTGAGGATGTCCATCAGTGAGAGTGTTTATATAAATATATATTGCTGGTCATTTTTCACACAGCATCATATAGTCCCAAACTTGACTTGATTTTTGACTTGACATGACTGCTAAACATATTAACATTTTCTTTGTAAATACATACATATTATACATAGAAACACCATACATTATACTTGTTTGTTGTTTCTTAAGGTAGATACTAGCTTGTGTGCTAAAAACTCTTTAAACATTGATCGGAGGCCTGCTCTTCAAATAAGTACCCAGCAGTAATGCAGAGTTTGATTACCATTGTGAGGCAAATGTCTGCATGTTCTGCAGATATTTGTTCCGGGTGTTATGGAGTTGTTGCCACAATACAGGAAATCTCAGTGTGGGGTCAAGTCTATGTATGTGTCTGTTGGGTACTTATAGTTTATTATTAAAATTCTACTCGGTCAACTAAGTGGCTAATTAAAATCAATAAAATAGACTTACATCAAATCAAACATATCCACTACAACAAAGGTAACAATTAACTTCAATATGAAAAGGAGCATGAAATCTATGAACTCCGCTGCCAATCGTTTGTACAGAGGAGGTATAACATACTCATATCCCCCATGATGAGCTATTGCTGAAACAGAAAAAACATATTATACACAGCTTTACCTAACCATGTAGTAAGCTTGGAACAAATTAACGGAAACAGTGATTAGTGCTCCTCAATTAACTCTTTTAAAAACAGAATCTTGATGATCAAAAATGAGCTTTTGATTTCCACAGTGTGTTCGATTATTTGCATGATCTGTAACTTTTACTCGAATCTACTTATGTCCACAACACAGTAAGATAATTCTGAGGCATGTCTTAACTGTTTGAATAGTGTTTTTAAGTCTTTCTTAATGAATACAGAGATAAGACAGTGAAAATCACTAACTAAAATAAAAAAAGGTTAAAAGATAAAAGGTGTTGCAATTCAGATAGACAGGTTACTGCAACAGTAATAGGTACTGTTTGTGAGGCATACCATCGCAACTGTTGAAACACAGAACAGTCAAAGTACCTAATAAAAAGTAAAAAGTCCTGTAGTCCTGAAGTCCTACAGCAGTAGCCAGTGGGAAGATAATAAAAAATGAAAATGTGATAAAGACACATAAACTTATAATTCTGTTAACTATACATGAAAATTTGAAAAATACTAGTCAAAGTACCTCCCTATCAAATCAAACAACTTACAATTAAAAGTATGAAATTAATAACAGAACATTCGATTTTTATATTTATATACTGTCACATTAGTGGCCTACATGGTACTTGTCTAAAAAGTAGCCTTTACTTCACTTCTTGATAATGGCTCATTTTCTTTCATAAATTATTCCTGTCCAAATAAGTTATCATCCAAAATCATCTAAATAAGTTGAGCAATTACAGAGTTTAGCAACAAACATACTTTCACATTAACAATATAAGTGGGATAGGTCCATCCACGTTAGACCTATAGGCATTTGAGTGGAATCTTAGCGTCAGGTGTGATGCAACTATTGGTTTGTTATTTATTAATTGAAATGAAAAGTTGTACCTTCAACAGCATTGAGTGTTTCTGGCTGTGGTGGGTTCACCGGAGCATTGGTTCGCTGAGCCAAACCCTCCGGTATTTGAAACGGAAACGGTTGCCCTTGAAACTGATAGTTGTTGTTTAACAGCGGAACGTTGGTTGAATTATTGTGCATGCCATGGAATGTCATCATATAATATGGTACACATGAGAGGTTCTGGTACATCTGAGCTTGCTGAATCCATTGTTGCAGGGCCCGAAAATATGCCTCGCGATCGCTCGTGGGAGCTCCGTCACCCTGTCCCTCACGGCTTGCATTTTCTACGGACGGTCCACCGTTACTGGTATTTAATAATCTCTCCGTGTCCGACATCTTACGACACTGCTTTATTTACACCATAAATTGTAGAAAATTAATTCGAAAAATACCAAAATTTGTAAAGTACACGTAAGTTTGTTTGTTGACTCCAAATGACAAGCAAAGAAGCAAGCAGAGATGTGTTTGATAATGAAGACGAGAAAGCGTTTTTATCGTAATAGGTATTTAAATATCCAGTTTGTCACAGTTTCTTTAACAATGTTATGTGACGTTATTATATTAACTGCCGTAATCAGTGCAATCAAACTAAATAAAAAATATCAATACAATATCTTTGCAAAAACGAGATGACAACGATTTTGCATTAATCAAAATAAGTGTATGTGTAATTTTTACTGACTGTAGATTGTTGCCAAAGTTTTTCAAAATATCTCCAGAAGTTGAAAACAGTCTCAGAAGTTGAAAACAGTCAACTTACTGCCTGTCTCAAAAATCTACTTTGTGTACATAGATATAGATAGATACTAGTGGCAGTACCTCGCTCCTGCTAGATAATACTTCTACTAGAAACATGCTAGATACTGGCTATGGTGTCATACTTTAATGTGTTTCATCTTAGTATTGGACCATATTATATGTTGTATTTATATTTTGTAACAGGTATAAAGGTATTATATTTTGTAACATGTATATTAAATAGCAGTCGCCGTGACACCTAATATCATGATTTAGACTCAACTCTATTATTGACGTTTCCACGACGTTCCGTTTGTTTGTTTGACACATACCTAAAACCTAAAACGAATGGCTTGATGCTAGCATCACTTCACTTCACTTCTTGATTATGACTTTTGTAACTATTTGTCACAATTCTGCCACAACGGTACCTTTGACAAATTGTGAAATACAGCTTATATTTTCTTTAAGTTTGTTTGGACCATATTTAAAAATGTCGCCAGAGTAATTAGTTTTACAATTAAACGGGGTAAAATTTACAATTAGAGGTTGTAAATATTTTTCAAGTTTCAATATCTATATTTAAAATTTAGTCATAATGACGATAATGAACCGTTATCATTATCGTCAGCTTGTAAAAGTATAATGCCCAAACTATTTGTCCGGACACTACCTATCCCTGAGGAATTGTTATGGGCCACCATTACATACCAACTTCCAATTTTAAGATGTCATTCATCAGAATCGGAACAGTTATAATAAATAAATAAATCGTTATTATTGTAACTGTTTTTAGCTGCACTAAAAATCGTACATTTGTACATTGTGTCGCTCGTTTAGTTCATGGTTGCCATTTGGGTTGGTTGGATGGATGGACGAGACTACTATTTTACGTAATAGAAAATGTATGCTGGCAGCATATATCATGTCCGTCCGTGTCTTCAAAATCTTTGTGTCAGACGTCCGTGCAGTCGAAGATCAGTCTCGTCCACAGAGTACTTTTAATGTCTCGTAAGTCTCCCTTCTACCTCTTCTGCATAATTATGTAATCTTCTCTAAGTCAGTCTTCAGTCAGTCGAGTGTCAAGCAAAGATTTCAGACTATATGTCAAGCAAGCAAGTCCTCCAAGGTGTTTTATCCTCATTGGTTGGTCCTCCCCTCCATTTCATTTCTGCGTTGTTGAACGAAGTGAAACGCGAACGTAACGAATAATAGGCACAGTACAACCGATTTGGTTATTTTCTATACCGGTTATCGTGCGCAACAAATGGTGAATTTGGGTGTAAGATAGACAGAGTTTGCACTACCCTTTCAAAGCAAAATGTTAGGTGGCATATAAACAGTGTTATCATAATAGTGACAGTGTGTCGTAAATTGCCTTGTGTTGTGATCTAGCCCTTGGCTAGCCAAGCGATTACCATACCACGGGGCCAGCTGTGGAGACATCGGTAATTAGCATACTATTATTATTTACATTGATGTACCGCTATCAGCGGCTTGTGTCTGAAGGAAAATGAAGTTACTTCTTTGTAGTAAATTATACATATTTTGGAAGACTTATACCTGCTTCATCTAACTATATGTCGCTTTAATTATCTTGGAGATTGTCAGCTTAATCTTGGTGTCCAGCTGTGATTTGGGCAATGGTTCCTACTTGTCTATTATTCTTTAAGCTGAACATACAATTTTAGGTTATCAACAGCAATCCATTAACGCTAAGACCTGGTCTGGGATTTGTTTAAAAAAAACAAGCCCTGAGTTATACCATGGCAATTTTAGAAATCTGTTAATTAACAATTTATCTAGAAAATAGGTATCCTAATTTTGGGTGCTAATATCTAAATATCATGACAGATTATCCTAGGTTACTTATTATCTAGGTTTTTATAGCAACATACTGACCCTATGTTGGTTTAGTTTAGTTATTTAATATATATTTCAAGGACCCTCTACTCACCTGTGTACTTAGTACCTGGATAATAGGTAGCCTTTGTGTTATTCTGGGTTACAAACTACCTGTTCAAAAATTTCATCCTAATCTGTGCATCCACTACTTAAATATTTAGCAACAAACTTACACGTCTTTAGTGTTTTAAGTTAAGTTAAGTTAAGTGAAATGTAGTCATTACTTTGGCAATAAGAACATGCAAATTGTTGTTTTTACATACACATCAGTTTTGTATTGGAACAAAAAACATGCCATTATTTTCCTGTCTTGTAAATTCATACTCAAGCTGCAATTGCCTATTTTGCGGCCTGTGCAATAATATGTTATTTCACAACTTCAGGGTAATATAATCTTTAAATAATGTTCTATTCATGGTACAGCTGTACGGCATGTTTACAGCATGGAGAGGTACAGGTCTCCAAGCAACCTTTTCTTGCTCTTATCATGAGTAAAACACAAGTACCTACTTCTGCCTACAACATTATCAGTGTATATTGTCATAGATACTCTATTTATTGGATGTATGATACACTCTTATCTTCAACATGGAGATTTCATTGATAGTAAGTACATACATTCATTATCAGATGCTTACAATAGCTTAACTTCTCACGGGCCTCATGTAGAAAAGAATAGAGATGATTGAAACATATTCTGACATGGTTCAATTACCACTGTGAGACAAATGTTTACATGTTCTCCAGATATTCGTACCGGGTCTGGGTATTGTGGCATCGCAGCACTTTTTTTTTTCTTCTGCTTTTTTTAAGAACTTTCATCGATTTTCGACGATGTCAGTTCGATCGTACCCTCGTAGACTACACTAAACATTTTTATGAACCAGCTCGTATATGGACCGGTAGAGCATGATTGTAAGCTACAAGTGCTATATAAGCTTTGCTTAGATTGGAGATAGATGATGCTGTGTGAAAAATGACCAGCATTATTTATTATTATTTACTCGTAGTTCCTGATATCCATGACACAGGGAACCCTAGTGTGAGATCAGGACTATGTTAATGTGACATGTTGTCAGTTATTGGGGTCAGGAGATACCGAGGCAACTTCGGAAAACTAACATGGCTTCTATAGACCTCTCCTGGGCAGTTGATGTTGTATGCTCATACAAATACTTTCGTCAAATCAATTCTATACTTACGTATCTATTACCAAGGCATGAAACATTGGTAATAGGTACATATGGCTGAGGAGCGCCTATGTAATTCTCGGTGATTTTACGTCACAAGTATTTAGCTAATTAATATGCTGGCGCCGAGTGTCCATTGTAATAATGAATATTGTATGAAGCATGCTTACACTGAGTAATCTGTTTTGTACTGTACCTACCACTGCACGATACAATGTCACCACTGCACCCGATTTCTTTCGAGTTTTCGACGCTAGTGATGATGATTAAATGTTATTGCGTGTAAAAAAATGATCATTTTTATCGTAAAGGATTTTCGTTCAGCCTGATTAGTATGAATTTCATCATCAGTTTTCACACAGGGAATATTAATCATGATTACTGGAGTGAGCAAAACAGTCTACAGATGTTTCATCATCACAGTCACACCGGTACTTTAGCTTCCGGCTGGTGACCAAGAAAATACCTGTGGCTTGAATGAGAACAGTTCAAAATTTAAGATGAGAATCAACATAGAATTCATTATTCTTCAATTCTTTCACGTACTAGCCAGTCTCTCGGCGAAGTGAACCAAGCCTAATATTCGATATCGTTAAAGTAACGTTACCGCCATCTTACCATTTTAGACGAACAGCCTAAGTTTATGGCTGTTTGTTTAAGTTTTGTAGAGGCCTATAATGTGTTTACCGTTTTTGTTTAAAAAAACTAAATTTCCTTCTCACAAACGTCAATAGTTGTCAAACACGTAACGAACAACCAAACTTCCTTTTAGCAAACGTAGATAGTGGTTTGTTGTCATAGCACCTAATGAACTAGCAATCTTCCTTCTAACAAACGTCAATATACAGGGTGTAATAAGACTACTCTCGAAAACTTCGGGGAGTGAAAGTATCCATCAATATGAACAATTTACTATGGAATCAACACTGTGAACGCGAAAAAAAAGGCTGTTCCATACTAAAGTTCAATACCTACTTGGCTGAAATGTATGGAACAGCTGATTTTTTTTTCGCGTTCACAGTGTTGGTTGCATAGTAAAAGTTGTTCTGTAAGAGTAGTCTTATTACACCCGGTATAGTTGTTCGCCATCATAAAACCTAACAAATAAGTGAACTTCCTTCTATCTGACTGATGCCAATAGTTTTCGCCATCATTGCTATCATAGCACCTAAAACATACGATTCTGAAGGCGGTTCTACCGACCGAATGCAACTGCAGACAGCAGGTAGTAAGTTCTAGTAATTAACTAATTAGTGGCTAATTAAATAATAATAATGCTGGACATTTTCACACAGCATCATCTAGCCTCCAAGTTAGCAGAGCTTGTGTTATGGGAAGTACATGACCGATATACTTCTTATATACTTTTTTATCTTCTATATAAGTAAACACATTGATACTCGTAGTTGTCAAATGATTGTCGTGGCGGTTGTGTTCCGAGTCATACCTTAACGAACTTATACTTAAAACTTAACTCAACTTATACTTCCTTCAACAAACGTCAACAGAAATTGTCCGCCATAATATCACCTAGCGAACAAACATTTCATTTTGTAGTTTCTGAGAAAAATAGTGAGCGCGATCTCCTTATCCTTTAAATACGTATAGAATGACCACAAAATGACCATGAATCACAGTTAGCACTGTGTGTCGGCTATCTGATCTGACTCATGGCCTAATGATACCGAGATTCCGTTATTAGTCACTTGATACCGTTTAAATACCTGGCCGGAGGAGTGGGCTGAGCCTTTTCTGATAAGTTATAAAATTGTAACTAAAAACTCAGAATTTTTAGAAACTAAAAAAAAACAAAGATCTTGAACTACGCTGTATCAAAAACAACACAAGACTTGACGCTTGGAAAGTTGAAAGATCATGTACGTGAAAGCATGGCGCTATAAATCTTTTCAACACCTCTCTCAGTGACACCCCTGTTCCTACATACTTCAAGCTGGTCACAGACAAAGCATATCGACCATGAAAGAACCAGTGTCACTACGAACGAGTTCCATTATTGGAACATGCTATTCTAGATGTGCTATTATAACACAGTATGCACTGTCTTCACACGCGGTCAAAGCAATTAGTTCGTGTTTGCTATAGAACCCAAGTCTTCAAAGCAATATAGAAGAATCCGTGCCGCGTCATCTCATTGCGCGCTGTTTCCTTCCCACGAGCGCATTTAGCCCATTCCATACCTTAGTTTCTTCGGGTTTGGGACGAGTATACTTTGTGGGCTCCTCCGTCCCCTTTGCCGTCCTCAGTTGACGACCACAACAATTCGTTCCGGTTTATTTGCCAGCGCACACCGATAAACATTCAGTTAAAACTGTTATATCGTTAGCTGTGTTCGATAAGACACATCCTGGCTCGAATGTTACCATACAAACACAATGCCCTCACAACAGCAAATCTAATTTCATGGAACATGATTAAGGGAGTCCGTTTTACATGGCTTAAAAGCTATCCACATTTCCTCACTTTATCTATCCGAGCCGTGTCGGTACCGCGGACAGAACAGACAGTCGAAATCAAACATATCCCTGGGGATTAATTTAATAAGAATTGTTCATACAAGCAAAGTCAAGTCAAGTCAAAATTAATTTATTCATTTAAATCACAAGGATCACTTTGAAACGTCGGTTTTTATCTACTGCCTGTTCTTCCACGACCAAGCCAGGAAAGAAAAGCAAGAAAAACACATAGGATAGGTATCGATAATCTTTACTGCATAAAGCACTTACTGATTATTAGCAATACTCTCTCTGCGAAACGCACTGAATATGTTTCAAAGAGAAGCATTAAATCCATTCTTCAACTTCCAGGCCAAATTATTATATAGCATTGGTCACACACGATTTATTCTTATCATAACTAGCCCTCCTAATCTATCTAAGGATAACCAAAAAATTGCCACGAACCAGCGACATAATGATCAAACTGTCACTGAACTGAGTCCTTTGGTTATGCAGAAGGCATATAAAGTTATCAATCCGGCTATAACAATCTTTGACCATCATGGTTAGCCACTAGCTCATACGAACTTACTTTGAATGCGACATTTGCTCGTTGCTTGCCCCCTACTCCCTAGGCGATAATATGCTCGAGATGAGGTTTGCTGCTTATTTATTCTACCTGACGCCAAACAACCGCTACATTAAACATTAATGGGCCTGAATACTATGTTTCGTTTGCCAACAACCAGTATTATGGAACAATGTCATTATGGCAAAACAAAGACTGGAACCAATAAGAATCAGTAAAGGATGAAATTTGCGAAAAGCTCAACAGGGTCTATAGACAAGTGTAAAGCGGGCGGCGCGGTGGCGTTGACTTGCGAAATAATGTGAAGATTAGTGTGAAAGCTTTTGAAGGCTTCGAGCATTGTTCCTCAAGTTTTTATAATATTTTTGTCCCTTGTCCAAAGGGTTCGCGTGAGCCAAGTTCGGTGTAATCTTTGCTAATATCACGCAAGTGACTGGTGATCGAGGCGTAAAAACACATCGCGATTCACGCCCGGGTAATATGCACATTAAAATTAGAGCCGGTATTAGATAATTGGAACTCTTAGTCAACACGATAAGTAGCGATTTTCTATTATGTTCAATTTCACATGGATACTGACGGTACGCTGATAGGTTGCGTTTTCTTGCGAGTCAACTGCAGAAACTTGAAATTTATATGTATTGAAAAGTAAATATCTGATGAAATGAAAATAAAAAGATCCCTAGTATAAAAGATATAACAAACGTTATGTTTGCACGAATTGATTTTGCGGAGCACGTCCTGACTTAACGTGGATTCACACCTGCTGAACTATCCCTTGGAAATCACGTATGAATTCACTTTAAGAAATAGAATTTTGAAGTAGAAAATATACTTGTTTTTTTTCAGTGTTTATATTCAATCTCTGGTCGCTTTCTAAAACTGATTCTCTTTCTGATACCGAATTCGAACTCAAAACATTTAGATCGAAAGTTACTAGACTCTACATCACCAGTACTCTCCCAAAGCAGTGAATGAGTTCGTATTTGTTAGTAATGGGTGGCCCGTGGTGGTATACTTTAGGAACAAAGCATTTGTACTATATTATTCGGTAGTCCCGACTAGAACATACTTATGGTTAAGAGGTTATTATTAGTCTCTAGTTTCGGTCAAGCAACTTCATCAGCGGAATAGAAAGGAGGGACCTGTCAAGTATAAATAAACGACTGTTTCCATCAAGTTGATGCGTTCGTCACCGGCAAACGGTGTGTACACCGGCGCCAATCGCCATTGACGAATCGAGGTTCACGTTATTACCAGGATTCATTACAATCCGTGTAGATCAGCTTTCGAGCAGTGGAAATTAGATTCTTTGACTTTCGTTATTTGGAGGCAAACAGGTTTGCGGCCCACAACCACCCACGCATTATGAGAAACCAAGAGTTTGAATGCGGAAAAGGGAGTCCACATACATACATGCGACCCACCAGATAGTGAGACCTTCGACTACTGACTGGCACGCAATACATATTTCGTCAAATACTCTGTGGAGAGGATTCGAGAAAAGTCGGTCCACAATTTACTTTTCACAGTTTTGAGCCCTCCGTATTCACCTATAGTTTATCACCTGGAGTATGAGAAAACAATTACCCAGGAATGCCAGCCATTACTGAGCCCTATGCGTGGAAAATATCCGTTTTAACTGCCTGCCTACACGATAACATTGGGCTATAAATATAAAACGGTGTGTACTTTAGAATGCTTCCAGCCGAAAGCAGATAAAGCGATGCCCGTCGAACATTTTACACATGACCAGTGACGTCACAGTACCATCATTTAACAACTTACCGTGTAGAGTTTTCAAGGATCAATCTAGTCGTATCTCCGTAAGGCACTTCTCGAACATTATTTCATAGTCATCTTCTATGGCATTTTTCTAGTGAATGACGCAAATGCAATTTTTTTTTCGGAATTTCAGAACTGATTGACAATGCCAATGAGTGTTGTTTATCACGCGGAGGAACGTGCTAGCATCTATCAAAGACGTTTATTCTCGTCCGTTTTGTTCGTGCAATTTGTATTATTATGACAATGGCACGGGCAGCCGTTTATTATTCATGCATACGTTGAATAGTTCTGGACTCTGCAAACGCGAAGGTCGGACGCCCCATTGCCCTTCAATGAATATTGTGATGAATTGCGTTATTTGAAAGGCTCCATTGTATTTGGAAGTTTGCTTTCACTAAGAGGCATCTCTACCTGCCTCTATTCGGAGACTCTTTCGGGTCATTCCCACCAATGCCAAATCTATTGTTCTCCAAATTATAAATCCATACATGGGTTCCCAAGCAATCCCATGCCATTTTTAAAATTAAAATAAATGAGCTTTCTTTCCCAGTCAAAGCTACATCAGAGAAGGATGTTTGTGCAGCTTTGATAGCACTTATTTGAAAATCAAAATACAATTTACGTGGTTTCCAGAGTGGCAGGCTTTGCTTGACTGAGTTGAAAAATATTTCACACGTTTTCTGCATTTTATTAGGCAAAAGTGCGAAAAGCACAGGTATTACGTTTGTTTCACATTTGTTACTACCAATATCTGCATGCATAGAGTACAACTGATAGAAAGGCAGCGCGCAGCTATCTCATTCTAACATTGCAACTTGCAACAAAAAACATCTTGCCGATCTTTACTACTATGTGTTATTGACTGTACTTTTGCTTGTCCTAGCCCGGTAGTACTGATATTGTATTCTGTGGCGTGGGATTGAGTGGAAACAAAATAAGTACCTTAATTATTATTAAACTATTTCGTGGGATTGGGAGGAAAAAATATTTACATTGAGTGGGAATGACCCACTTTTTCTTGCCTGCTTAGCATGAGGACCCGAGACCCGAAAGTTATGTCGACTGACGAGAAGACAAAAAGTATTTGTCCCTCTTTTGTTTGACGGAATAGACGAAACAAATATCTTTTTTCTTGTCTTTCGTAAACAAAATGTTGTCTTGGGTGCTCATGCTAAGCGTGCAGGTTTCTTTTTAAGTCAAGACGCGTAAATTGTGTATCATATTCCTGAAGTTTTGCTCACAACGATGGGAGAGATTATACATCACAAGGCTAGCTAACAGTGATCATTATTAGTATCCCGCGCTTTAGATTAACAAACGATTCTCGAAAGGATTACAAATAATGATTTCTGAAACAGGTCGTTACGTTAAAACTTTTTGATCAAAGCTGAGCAATTATTGTGTGTTTGAACCAGGATGTTCCTGACAGGCAGGAAGAACGTGTGCCAAATTTCTTGGAGGAAAAACGATTTAGTTTCGACTTGTTAGTGAAAACAAGTATTTAACCTCGAAATATTGATTGAAAAATTGTGTCCCACATACGGAAAAGGCTAAATGAATAGGTACCTATTATTTGATCGAGCAGTACAGATATGTCATTCTGATTCAGGTTTCCCAAGTTTTCATTCCATGCCATTCCATCTGGTTTATTTGATGGTATTCTCTCCATTTATGTACCACAGGCTTAGCTCGCGTGGAAATAGGATGAAAAGTTGATGTAAATGTTACATTTCAATTAATAGATGAAAATTCAAAAAATTCAATTCAAATTTGGAACTCTTTTACACAACTGAAAAGGCCAAACTGCCAGCTATTAAAACGGTGTTTTTGTTTTTACGAATTAATCGTCTTTTTTGGTTATTTGTCGCTTGAAATCTTGGTAGTGTTTCGAGAAAGAAAATCTTGGTAGTGTTTCGATTTTTTTTGAGAAGTGTATGAAAATGTACCACCCTGAAGGTATATTCTAAAAATTGATGAAATAATTTTTGAAAACGGTTAAGTAGTTTCGGAGTTTAGCTCTTACATCCAAACTTACAGACTTAACCTCTTTACAAAATTAGTGTAGATTAAGGATTTTGCGAGTAACATAGCTGTGCTATTGCTGCCGGCTTTGTATTTCGTTTTACTCCCATTTTATGACGTCACACCCATCATTTGAACGATTTCACAGCAATCTTGATGCATTCCGTCCCGCCTGTTCCCCTGTCGTGTAAAAGTGCCGACAGTATCTTTTACGATTCGCCTGAACATTACATAGTCTATATAGCCATGATTCGTCTCCTTATTTTATTGCTTGTGAGTTTAATAACGGGAGGTCCGATGGGGTAACGTGGACTGATAAGCTTCGGGGTACAATTTCATTTCAAATTTGATTCTCCCATTTGATGCGTAGATCGAAACGGGTTGTATAGCATCATCTTATTCCCGATAATACCCTACAGTGCTCTACCGACATACTACGGAATTTGTACCTATTACCTCGTAACCTACTACGTTCCACATATTCATATACATTTTTGCAAATACATACATATTATACAAAGTACAGATCGCTTATTAGCGATAAAACCGCCCCATGTACAATATTGTCAAAGTTGCTAGTACTTATCTAAGCTGAAATACTATTTGGTGTGCAATTAAGTATTTTATATCTATCTGACGGATTCTTCGTATAGTTTGCAAACCATTTCAGCATTAAGATGCCGAAATGAAGTATGATATATTCTTATATTCATATACAACAAATTGAACTAAGGCTCAATTGCCTGTACATTCGACGACCCAATGGCGCGGCATGTTCTGCAGATATTTATTTCTGGTCTGGGTGTCAAAGTTAAAGTCAATAAATATGTTATTATTCATATTGTAAAAACGGGAATTTTCACGTACTGCACTATCGGTGAAGGTACCGACTAAGTTTCGACTCATTATTCATTGAAATCACAAGGATCATATAGAACCGTCAACTTAAAAACTACGTGAATTTAAAATTTGAAAGTGAATTTGCGCCGATTCCTCGCGCGCCTTGTTATGGTTCCATGGTCGTTCTTCCTGATTCCTACGGCACAGGGACTCTTAGGGACACAGGGCGTCAGGACTATATGTATGTATGCGACTTTATTTTATTTATTCACAGTAATACCAATATACGCACGCAGTAGAATACTGAAATAAAAAACTTTCCAATAACCCGGAAAAATAGATGATTAATCATGCTGGTAGTAAAGCCTTCGTAAATGTTACTGCCTCATTCTTTAACGATACTAATAGTTAGTCTATACATATTAATGAAGACTAGATCTTAGTATCGTTATCGTATTAGTTAGACTATAAAGACGATAATCATTAAGAATTTAAAAATAGTCAAGACGATACTAATAGCTAGTCTACATATTAATGTGGCTATTAGTATCGTCTTGATATCGTATTAGTAAGACTATTAAGTATATTACTAATCTACTAATGAGAATGAAGACGATAATCATTAAGATTGAAAAACAAGTAGTCAAGATTTCGGTATGTTACAAGCAGTTTAATAAAAATCACAATTAATAATAAATCTAATAGACGTTTGATCATATAAAAATCGATAGAATTGCACTACAAAACACAGCCTAAAGAGTGCCGCTGGTCCATTCCATTTCCATAAAACAAAGTAATGCATAATAGACTAGCGGAATGCGTTGAGTTTTTAGGGTTTCGAAGCTCAATGGTAAAAACGGAACCATCATATTCATTTATTCATGCTTAAATGTACATCAGCTTAGGTGTTACATCAAAGTAGCTGTAGGGGAGTACATGGACCCTGTAAGGGCGCTGCAAGTTCAGTCAATATTTATTTAAAATGAGATAATACTAATATCAAAATCGTAATTATGAATGTCAAATAATACATAAAAAATAAATTAAAAATAATAATAATAGTCATCTTACTTTATAAATTGATTTAAAATAACCTATCTACCTACTTATTCCTACCATGCATGTCAATATTTTAATCAATGTCATAGTTTATAACGGAAAGTTGATAAAAAATCCATGAAAAATCATCCTCCATTCTTTGACCCTTAGATGAACAGGAGTGTTTTTTTTTATAAAAAAATAATCATTAAAATCGGTTCACAATTGGCGAAGATATCGCGTAACTAACACACTAAAAAAACATACAGACGAATTGAGAATCTCCTCCTTTTTTGAAGTCGGTTGAAAATCTACATACTTATAAAATCGTTTGCCCATTGACTGACTGACTGATCTATCAACGCGCAACCAAAACTACTAAGTCAAAGCTTACTTTGGGGCTAGATGATGCTGTGTGAAAAATGAAAAAAAAAAAAAAAAACTGAAATTTAGAATATAGGTTTATTCTATAACGTAAGCATGTGCTAAGAAAGAGTTTTGAACCTCCTTTTTTGAAGTCGGTTGAAAATCTATATACTTATAAAATCGTTTGTTTACTGACTGACTGACTGACTGATCTATCAACGCGCAACCAAAACTACTAAGTCAAAGCTGAAATTTAGAATATAGGTTTATTCTATAACGAAAGCATGTGCTAAGAAAGTGTTTTTGGAAATTTCCGCTTTACAGAGGGAAATGGGGTTCTAACCCCCCCCATTTCCCTCAATAAAGCGAATATTTCTTTGTATAAAAGTCTTCGTTCTTTGAAATTATCTGTTTCCCTCTAGACTGTGGCTTAGCGTGCGTAATGGAGCGGTTACGAACATGAAGGTAGCCTTGACCGAGAGACCTGCGTGAACAGGCCACGTGCAATTGACCTCAACAAAGCACCGTCTGTTTGTATGAGTTTAGTCGACACGACTTAACGATATTCCAAAGTCTCACGTTTCTCCGTTGTTGATTAAGGCCCAAATTCATAGTCAAATAGGGGCACTGTTCATGCGCTAAGTTAAAATTCAAGTGCGAATTTCACCTTTATGTACCCAGCCATAAGGCAAATGCTGAATGATGGATTTTGGGGGACTGTTCAACCCCCGACTATGAATTCAGGCTTAAGACTCTGAACTTTCAATTAAACTTTACTTCACTAATTCTATCCACATTAGAAAACTCAAAGGGGAATAGTACCCTTATTTTTTGTAGCTAAAACCAATACTTTAACAATATAATGGTCTAGCTATTATTGTTATCGCTGTTATTGTTAAGGGCCTGGAAAATAATATTTTCTCTCGAAAATGTTTACTCAACTGAAACTATCTGAATAATAATTTCGTGAAGCACCTGAAGAGATCCGCAACATATGTAGATGAGACTGTTTGGCACCTTCACAAATATCATAATACATAAAAAATATGATTGGCTAAACGGCTATTAAGAAATATATTATGATAAGAAATATATTATTAAAACAGTCGCGGTCGTAAGTACCTACAGTATGTAACAAAAATCCTGGCCGATTCAATAAAGGTGTTTTCTCACTTCGATAACAATCCCTGAAATATATTTTAATTATAGAAAAAAGTTTTTAATATTTTAGTTTCAGTATTTTTATTATTTATTTAGATTTTAATATTTTAGTATACGTTAACCAAATTTTTAATCATATATTAAAACTGACACTGCTATGTATCATATCTAACATTTTGAGTCAAGTAACAACATCTAAGTTTAGTTAAGCCGGTTTAATTCTGGCAACACGGAAATTTTATGGGTTTATTCTATTAATTTTAAAAATGAAAATTTAATTGTCTAACGGACAATACCTACTTCATCATCCTTTTTAGGTCGGAGATTGGTTTTGTTATAATAATATACTATTAATGGAATTACAAGCAATGGTTCATAACATTTAAAATCTTACTACTATCATGTTTCATATTGTAAAAACGGGAATTTTCACGTACTGCACTATCGGTGAAGGCACCGACTAAGTTTCGCGAGGAGCCGTGCACTACCTCGGTAGTGCACGGCGCGACGCGGAAGGAGAAAGTCGCAACCACTCACCCTGATGAAGACTCTCGGAATGAGTCGAAACTTAGTCGGTGCCTTCACCGATAGTGCAGTACGTGAAAATTCCCGTTTTTACAATATGAATAGTCAAGTTCACGATAGTTTTTGGAATAAAACTATCATGTTTGTTACTCTTTCACAAAAAAACTACTGTACGGATTTTAATGAAACTTTATAGTAATATAGCTTATACATCAGAATAACACACAGGCTACTTTTTATCTGAGAACAACCTGGGCGAATCCGTGGGCAGACTCTAATTAGAAATAGAATAAATAGAAATAGAAATCATAATCGTTAGAAAATCAAAGAAAAATGTAGCAAATATGTTTTTGTATGAATGCTATTAATAATTACTATCAGTATTTTGAGATTCAGTGTTATCCTTATCGGTAGGTTTACTCACATAAATATATTTACCATGATATACTGATATGATACCAATCGAATGTCATGTAATGTTTATGAACCGTATCATACAGGTACGGAGAATTGATCTGTCATTTTTGACCGACTTCAAATAAAGGAGGAGTTTCTCAATTCGGCTGTACCCTAAAACGGAACCCTTATAGGAGCTTTGAAAAAATCAAACTTCTAAGTAACTCAATAAAAAAATACGTAAATTTATGCGACGTATTTTGATACTGGCAAATAAATAAAAACCTATAGGGTACTTTCAGTTGACCTAGAATCATGAAATTTGGTAAGGTATCACAGTACGTTATTTATTTATTTGTTGTTATATCATTTAAATATGTTTTTGTGATACAAACTTAACTACATAGTTATTTTTGTCTTTCAATCCGACTTATATTTTCGTTAGAGCAATGTTTGGTGCTTTACAAACTTGTACGGAAGCTTCGGTGCGCGAGTCGGACTCGCACTTGTCCGGTTTTCTTTATCCTTTATGTTTGTTACCTGATATCTTCACCAATCGTTAACAGGTTTTGATTATTATATTGTTGTTGTATAGATTATGATCCCGAGGTGGTACGTTAAAGTTTTTCTGAGAGATTTTCCCGTAAAATTTACAGAACATCATCATCTTATTGAATCACGACTAGCCGAAACATTTTTTGTGTGCGATTATTCTTTTTTTTTATTCGAAAGAGTAAGCAAATAACGTGGGCACATGAGGATCTGATGATATAGTACTCAGGATAGACACCGTAAATTTGGGACTGCAAATGTATCGCGAATATCCAGATTTATTTATTACCGTCCGACCTCAAAAAGTATAAATATTTATGAAAAAATCGCATCGTAAGAGTGAAAAAATGGGCGATGAAATTTCATATCGGACTTTTTATAAATTTTCGTTATTTGAAGTCGTTTTTTTATATATAATGTCTTATAAATAATTGTAGAGCAGTGTCTTCTATGGGACCGACACATTCGCGATACATGTATGATGGCTATATTCAAAACCAAAACTAACCGAATACGCTTTTGTCATATGCCACACCAACCGCTGGGAACTGTCTAATATTGTATTTTTAACACAAAATATAACAAAGTACTTCGTCCGTAGAGGCAGTTTTTTTAACACGTTTATATTAACTTCACTTGTAATAACCAACGAACAATGTAATCAAATCTTGGAAATCATTTTTAACTTACTTCTAATTGTCGTATCGAATTGAAACTTTGGTCGTATATATGCAGTTCGGATGATAATACTTTACAGTAAATTATTTTACTAATTTATTGGAACTGATCTGATGATGGGGCCAGGAGGTGGATAATGACATTCTTTTTTATATTTTTTATTGCGTAATAAAAGCGTCTGTTTCAGTTTTTTTTAAACTACATGTTTTATTGATACATCATTCATACAGCAACACAGGGCGAGGCTCGCATCGAATAATACATTTACACACATACCTATCGATTTCTATGCCACAAGATGGGTTCGACTGAAAATCACTTAAGTGGAAAACAATCATGAAGGATGCTGAATTATTCATTTAAGGGCTATCCACAGACATCCGTGCAGTTCGTGGGCGATTTTGTATGTCCTGGCCCATTCTCCACCCATCCACGGCACGTGCTTAGACGGCATAGATACAATTTCCAGTAACTTTATCTACATTCCACGTATATATAAACCACCATGGGTTTGGTTTGAGTTTAGCACTTCTTTTAGGTACCTACCTGTAGATGGAATCTCTTTCGTTACAAAAATTTTGCCGAGACTACACAGGAGTTCATAATTAAGACGGTGGCTCCCCTAGAAAACGTATAGATTTAGATAGTACTATTGCTTCAGAAAGAAAATATGGAAAAACTACCCGCGCTTTTCGCAGGAGTCTCCCATCAACGGCCCACTTTTAAAGCCAGGGGAGGGTAGAGTATGTGCCATAGTAGCACAGTAGAGTATTGACTATGCTATTTACTATACCAATGTATATTTGGTAGAGAAGGTACTGGAAATGGGGAGAGCAGTTAAGCTTGTGGACTCTACCCGTGTTCCGGCTTAAAGGTCAAACTCGCCCGCTAAAATTTTAAATGGTTCAAGTCGGTCCCTGTTGGACTTTGCTAAACTAAAAGTTCATCTCACAAACTCAAAGCCCCGAACAAACAAAGGTTCCATTACCACAGTATAATATATCTCTAACTTGGCAGTTTTATTTTTAATTAAGTTCGTACAATCTTCCTCACCAATACACTTAAAGCGGTTTTCTTTTTCAATCACTCGCGAGTATTTACCCTTCTCTTTGTCGTCATTTTTCTCTTTAATGTCTTTTAAATATTCTATTAGGTACCTACAGTCTTAAGGTAAATTTACAACGTCTGCTTTCGCATTATTAATTATTCATTTTGAATTATGAGCTTCGTTATTTGTGTAACATTTGGGACGTTCGCTCTTGGATACCTTTGCTTACACCACGCTGCTAATTAACATGATCATTGTGTACGAGAACGTACAGTGACCCATTTAATTTGTGCCATCCAAGCACATTACTTCGGTCACTAAAAGCAGTATTTTTGATAATGTATCTGTCTTTCATGCTTGTCGTGTAAGCAGAGATAGTCATATTATTAAGGGCACTAAATTCATGAGTCAAGGGATTGACTTATGAAACACTTTCACAACAGTAACGCCACTGGTCACTGGGTATCACTTTTCTACCACTTCGATTGATTTACTTCAAATCTTGAACTGAACTCTCGCTACGGGTCGCTGCTTATATATCCTGTTACGAAAGGTGGTTTAAATCGGTGGCTTATCTTAACTTAACCTCTTTTGGTAGCCAATCAAAATTATGTATAAAGTGATACATGGCAGAAGTTTAGTAATTTGTTAATTTTTTTTGTATTGTTAACCTGGGTTTAGTGGCTCTGACAGAGCTCAATTTTGGAAAATCAAAAAATGGAATGAGTTGATGACAAGTTGAAGAGATGTTTTACAACAATAAGAGAGGAGAATTATTTGTATATACCTCTATATCTATAGACAAAATGTGTGGGTAGTTTTTAAAAAAGCTAAAAAACGCTTTATAAAGAATTCCTCTATCCACCTCCTGGCTCCATCATAAGAACCTCGTTACCAAGCCCAATCTATTGGACTCGTCAAACGAATCATATGAGCCTAAACTCGAGTGGTTTACTAGTAGCCACTGAAGAGTTCCACTACCTCCACTATCCGCCTCCTGGCTCCATCATCAGATCAGCACCAAATTATAGTATTGTCATCCGAACTACATACTTACAAAGTTGCATTTCAATAGGACAATAAGAAGTAGGTTAAGATTTACTTCCAAGATTTGATTACATTGTTGTTATTTAGTTAGTTAAAAGTGAAGCTAATATAAGCATGTTATAAAACTGTGTTGTTTACTATGATCATTTGGTGCTTGTTAAAAGCAGTTGGTATGCTCAAACAATCTACTAATATAGGGAGCGACAGATACTGCCACACCCTTACAACTCTAGAGTTGCGCTTATATGCGACATGTCATTTGTCAAGGCGTCCTCGTTAGTCTCCCTCTACTAGAGATCCACTTGTGTTACGATCTCAGTGCCTTGATACAAACTGAGATTCTCAGCCCTTCACAACAATGCTCCACCTGTTGAGTTTTCTCACAAAAAGATCGCTGCATAATGCATTATCTCCCTTTTGCGTTTAATTCTGAGATGCAAATCACATCGTGTGCATACAATTTAAATCATCTTTAAAGCTGTTTGCGTCAGCAACGAATGAGTCCAAGGCAAGGCCGTCATCTGCATTTGTTGTGCGTCAAATATACATAAAAGTACACTGTACTTTTGTAAGGGACAAATAATGTGATTGTTATTATGTAGCTTCATGCATATCAGAGTAGCCGTGTGCCTAGCTTAATGTACTTTCAAAGACTTTCTATAGTATCTGACTTTCTTCCATATTTTCTAAATTCTTGACGTCAGCTTTCATGTATTTCATCACAGTAGGCTGAACATGAGTCCTGCTCAGACAGCTTAGATTATAATACTATACTAGTAGTCTAGATGTATTGAAATATGTGTTGAATAACATTTTTACATTAAAGCTGTGACGGCCTTTAACTTCAGATTACTTTAATAAGATTATGTACCGACCACGCCATTTAACTCTAAAATCAATTATCTGTTCGTCTGATTTAATTCCAATATTATTTATGCAACGATAAAGCTTTTCTATATTTTTGAAGCGGTGATAAAACAACAGGGCGATTCTCTTCTTAAAATCAAATGACAAAACATTTTAGCTGAAAGGTCAGAGTTCGAATCCCAGATATGAAAATAAAATAAATTGGGACAAGATCCTGAAAACACAAAACCCAATAGTGGCAAGCCAAGGCAGATGAAAGGGAGCCTTTGAGTTCTCAAGGAGAGGTCGCTTATTGGCTTTCGCCGATAAAAGCTTCGGCATTGATGTTACGGAAATCTAATAACTTGCCTCGCTCGACCTGAGGAGGCACGTGTTTTCTGTTATGTTGGTCGGTTTCGGATCTTGTTTCCTGCGATAGACTATCTGTTGCTATAGCGTCGCTTGCCCCACACTAGCATACATTGATATGTAATCAGTTAATTTCTAATTAAATATTGACGACCTCTGTGGCGCAGTGGGCGAAGGCCCGCCTGAGATGCAGAAGGTTGCGGGTTCAATTTCCGCCGCGGGACAAATGTTTGTATAATTTGCAAATATTTGTTTCGGGTTTGGGTGTTTTCTATGTATAATATGTATGTATTTAGAAAATAATAATTATATAAGTAGTATATCAGTCATATAGTTCTCATAACACAAGCTATGCTTACTGTGGGGCTAAATGATATTGAGTGAAAAAATGTCCAGCATTATTTATTTATTTCAAAGCCGTGGCCACTAGTGGATGGCCCTGACTTTCGATCCAGAGGCGTAGGTTCGAACTCGGTCTTGCACCGTTGGATTTTTCCAACCGAAAAATGAAAGCATGTATCATCAGTTAGTTTTTCAATAAGGTGTCTATCATGGGGAATACAAAAGTGAGCGTGTTTGGTTTGTTTTTAACACACTTATTAGCTTCACTTGTAACTAACAAACAATGTAATCAAATCTTACATGTAAATTTTAACCTTTATCGAAATGAAACTTTGTATGTTTATGTAATTCGGATGACAATACTATAATTTGGTATCTTGGAGCTGAAGTGATGATGGAGCCAGGAGGTGGAAAGCGGAACTCTTCAGTGGCTACTAGTAAACCTCTTGAGTTTGGGCTCATAATATGATTCGTTTTGACCAGTCGAATAGATTGCACTTGGTGTCGAGGGTCTGATAATGGAGCCAAATCGTGGATAGTGGAATTCGTTTTATAACTTTTAATGTTTTATTAAAGCGTGTTTCTTATATTTTTGTAAACTACTCATATATTGTTTATTGAATTTTCGAAATGAACTGGAACTCGACTTTGAAGCAAGAATACCAGGCTACATAATAAATTATCGCTTAATGGAAACATGTCATAAATTATCTTTCATTCATTTCTCTTTTCCTAACTAGCTTCTACATTCGGCTTCGCTTGTATGGTACATCGATACCTGGATATATGTTATCCATAAAACGAACTATACATATTTAATCCGAATCGTTACGAAAATTATCAAAAAAACATTTAAAATTTTCTCTTTGGTAATATTAGTAGGCTAAGGATTGTAAACAAATTGACGTTACTGGAGGCAGAATAATATAGGATGTACCAAGGCGAGCTTTACCCTAAAAGAGTTTTCTTCGAGCAAACCTTTTCAGGCTAGATACTTTGGTAAACGCGATAAAGACCCGTTAAACTTATAATAATTAAGTTATCTAATCGCGAAAGTTTGAAAAATACTAGATACTTTGTGTCATCTACCACCGTAATAGATTGCAAAACGAACTGTGAAATACCCTCAAATAATAATGATAATCAAATAAATTAAAACGAATTAACGGTTGACATATCCTACTACTATTAAACGCGAAAGTTTGTGAGGATGTTTGTTACTCTTTCACGCAAAAACTACTGAACGGATTTTGATGAAACTTTACAGTAATATAGCTTATACATCAGAATAACACATAGGCTACTTATTACCCGAATACCAAGCGGGCGAAGCCGTGGGCAGAAGCTAGTAATTTCTAAAGTTGTAGCATAATTATTATTTTATTTTTCATATGTATTCGAAGCAACTACATTATTATAATTATTTTCCGTTTGATCTTTATATTCCCTTTGTAAACGGGGACTTTCAAATGAAAGCTTTCCTTATCTTTTGTTTGAGTAGGGATATAAATAATTTCAACTACATTAATACTCCCAGTGTCCCAGAATAAATAAAGCCATGTTTTAGTCACGAAAGCAGGTTACGTTGAACAAGTAACGCGCAAAATCTTTCGAGTCTTGTTGGTTGTCTCCGTTCAACATGTAGTTGCACCGCATAATAAATACATGATAGTGCTTCGTACAGAATTGCCACTCACCCCCTTCCGCTTATCCGACTTACCTCAACTCGCACGGATTTCAATGGACACTTCATTTGCTCTAAGCACAGGAACCTAATGTCAGCGGTGGACCGCCAATGGACGGAGCACGCGAAAGCATGCTATCAAGCTCCGCGTGTAACTCAACATGTTGGGCTGCAAGTTTTTCAACATGTCGTGCGTCTATTAATTTAATGTATGGCCTTGTCAATATATAGAGGATATTTAATCCTGTTTGTTTGTTTGCAGGTTAATGTTGCAGATTCAAAGAAGTTCGCGGTCGTTCCGCGCCGCCTAGCCGCCTTAAAAAAAGTGAGTTTCACTTAGGTATTTGTATTAGATAAAAATACAAATTCAGGTCCATACTTTGAAGCCTTATTTTCCTAGGCAACATAGCGTCAAATCAAAATTGGTTAAAAAACCCTAATGTGATTTTTAGTGATCTAAGAGGCTCTAACACAAACGATTATATTAGCCAATCAAATGAGAAATATTTCAAGCGTCGTCTATGTCAGTGGATAAAATCTGACATGGCTGTATGAAAAAAGTCATCCTTCTTTACATTTACTAGACCCAATTGATGTTTTGTCGTGTATCTGACTACCCCCTACTTGTATCCTCACAGGTTTGGATTGTCTAGTGTTTTTTTAATTACTTGGGAGGTAACTACTGGGAAATCGTCCGACATCGTTTCTCCGTACCCTGCGAAATGACAAAGGTGTTTGTAAATTGAAATAAACTAGACAAATATCTCGCGTTTGCTTAACCTTTCACGAAATTTGAGACGCGTTAACGCCTGCGGAAAGATTGTATTTTATGGAAATAACATTAGCTGTGGAAATGTACTTTTCCCGTTTTGCCAGCTAAAGCCCCGCTATATAGAGAAAAAAACGAAAGGAGGCTCATTGGAAAATGAAAGACATATTTGCCATTTTTGCTTGTGGGGCAAACGATGTATGAGAAGTCGGCCATGTCCTTTAGCGTGAAAGGAAAATTAAGCGTGAGTTATTTGTCTAGAACCTCTGGTCTGTTCTGATTACCCGCATCTTTTACTCTGTTAACCCTGTTCAATGCTCACAACTGATTAGAATAAAGGAAATGAAACCCTAGTACAAATCAATTGTAAGTGACACCACGGCGATGAGATAACACATACCCACATTGCAACGCTACCCGTCCTGTGTAAATCGACCACATGGCCCATACATCACTCGTGACACCTCACTTGCATGCATGTGATATGCGAGGCGTGTTTCTGTTTTTTTTTATGAAAACTGGTGTTTGCATGTTTTATTAAACTGTTTGGTGCAGTCGTTTCCAGAATCAAATTTTCAGGCTCTCAAAACATTTTTAGTATCAATATTTATGGCACTAAAATATCGGGAAAGATACAAACAAAATGCGTTTTTATCCCTTTTTGTGAGCGCGAATGTCGTGAGCGCCTCAATCTTGCGCATGCTGTTTTAAACTTAAATTCAACAAAGTTACCTTTGATATTTATGTTGCTACTTTTTGATGTGCTAATCTAGCCCAGATAATCATGGTCGTCTGGTAGGAATACTTACATAACCCTTTCATTCCGGCAAAGGGTGCAGTAAGAAGACAACACAAAAACGTTGAATTTCTTTAGTATTTCTACTTCTTTAGTTCTAGGATTTGCAAAGATTTTTTGGTCTTGTTAAATATTATTGGAAAATATACACATGATTTATAGAAATAAACAAAAAACTTACTCGAATCAATTCAAAAAACCCTCGAAAACAGTTAATATTGAAGAGCCTGTAACTTGTTTGTTCAACTGACGACAGAGGAAAAAGGGTTGCCAAATTAGATAAAGATAAGATAAAAATATTTATTTTGTGTCACATAAAGGTACACATAAAACTATCAATGTCAAGTTAATATTGAAGAGCCTATAACTATACGTGTTTGTTTAACTGACGACAGAGGAAAAAGGGTTGCCAAATTAAATCTATCAATGTCAATCTGTCATGTGATTTGCCTTGGACCATTTGGGATGAAATCGATGATCGATTTCTGGGCAGCAATAAAGACTCAGTCCTGTGACAAAGTAGCATTGAATGCAGTATACCTTCGGCCTTGTATACGCACGCGTGCATACCATCAAGTCTGAAGGGTGAGTACTGCGTAATAATTATGAACTACTCCGATTTTAAAACGTTCTTGAAATCTGGCAAACATACGCAAGCAGTGTGGCAATATTTGTAAACATGTGTTATACGTATTTATATTTAGGTACTTGTGAGGAAGACTTGTGCGAGGTGCTTGGTAAAGGCAGGGTTAATGGAGAAAGAAAATGACGAATGTTACTTGCTATTTATTTACGTCATCCATACTTGAAACTCGTGCATCGTACATACATAAATACATAAAATCACGCCTGTTTCCCAAAGGAGTAGGTTCCACTTGCTACGATCCTGGCATACCTCATTTTCTTCATTCATCCTCATTTTTCATACAAGCTCGACGGTTTCGGGTACATTGGCCTTGCTCCAGAACGTCTCCAATTTGGTCAGATTGCGTTCGCTGAGGCCTTCTCCTTCTAACTATCCTATTCGTGCTCGCCATGTATCTCCTTTCTCCATACATTTCATCTATCCTTTCTACATGCCCAAATCATCATAACAAACCTTTTTCTTTCGTGCATTGTAAACTGAAGTTAGTACTCTTATCAATCTGTAGTAAATTCTGAATTCAGAAATAGTAATCGAAGTGACAATGGACAGGTCATTATAGCTCACAGAATCGACAACAGGAATAAATGTGCTCGAATAGCGAACACGAACCATATGACCGACGGTCACAACGAAGGCGCCTATGCTATGCTACCCGATGGACTAAAAATATCTTTAATTCATCAACAATCTGACGCGGTGGCTTTGGCAGTGGTGGCGGCGGTGGCGATCAATACATTCCCGCGAACTATGAATGTCCCTGTGATCGTTCCACCGCATAAGTTTGACCGGACCCCACAGACTACTAGGATGCTAACGCATCCAGACCCTGAAGGTGTCGAAAAGTCGGCTTTAACTTGTTTTATTTTTCAGTTTTTTATCAGTAGGTACATAATTATGGCCAAGTTAAAAGGTAATAGATACTGCACCTAACTGTTTTTACTTATGTAAAAGTAGGTATCCCTTCTGCATTATATTATCTACACCCTCAAATTCCCGAGAGTAGTGTTTGCTTCTGGCGTTCGTGGTGTCATTGATTAAGGTCAGCAGAACGTCAGCAGCATATTACTATGTTAGGTAGGTAGGCTACCTACTAATACTAATATGCTGAGCTGACACGTTTTGCCGCGGCATTGGACTCTAGATGTGTCAGGAATCGTGTGTGCGTAGAGCATTTCTGTTCATTTTATACGTAAGCTGAATTCCCATTTGGGTTTTCAGGTGTTACTCTGCTTACTTCGCAGTAACGAGTATTGGGATTGCTTCGTTATTATCTCGATAATTACTTGACATTAATTAAGCCTTTGATACTGAAGCAACAGATGTTTGAATAATTTTCTTTGAATATCTGGTTAAATTATCAGAGAGTTATTCTGGTGCTTTGATTAATAATCAAAGCACCAGATTAACAATTATTAAAAATGGGCTTAAGTTTGGTAACACCTCGCTTGTTGGTAAAATCATTTGTAACCTATGCTAAATATGCTCACCCAGTACAGTATATGCTTATGTACTCTTCTTTTGAAGATACCAAAGTTGTATTTTGTAAGAAATACAGGCGCAGGAAGGGAATTCCACTAAGCTGTCCTCATAATAAAAGAGGAGAGAAAGCAATTGGTACGCATGGGCGGTATGTGCACAACAAAAGGGTGGAATGATTCACCACGTCTGTGTCTATAGCTGAATGGAGAAGAGGGAATGAGATTGAACAATTCCTGAGTTCTTGAGTGCATTTATGCAAATTGCCGAGAGATCCACAAGATTACATGAGATTTTGGGAAGTCGACGTAATGTTCCTAAAGGCAACAAACTTCCTATTCTTTATGGGCTGCCCAGACTAAGTGTAAACAGCTATTGCCACTCTCAGTTCGCGATCTTCCTCTGAAGCGATACTAAAGAAATTACCCCGGGTTGCAATTACAAAACGTAAATCAACGACGCCTAGTTTTCCATTCATATTGTAAACGCAGGAGTTTTCACGTACAAAGGCACGTACACATTTTGGCAAAGGCCTCTTTCATCTGCTTCCACTCTTCCGTTGCCCTTGCAGTTCTAGACCATGTCTGTCCTGCTATAATATTAAATACATATTCCCATCTTTTAAATTGTCTCCCGCGTTTCCTCTTTCTGTTTCTCGGATACCAGTTTAAAACGGTTTTGCTCCAATTCCCCGATCCACGCAGGGTGTGTACATAAAGTTGTAGTAAATTACATAAAGTATTAAAAGGTTTCCGTTTTAATATTTTTTTCAGTATCGACACATCAGTAGTTTTTTTGTAAAAGTTTTCAAGAAAAACTATACTTTACTTGGGTATAAAGAAAATATATTTTTTGACATATTTCATTTATTTATGTTCAAATGTACATCAGCTTAGGTCAAACATTAAAGTGGCTTTAGGGAAGTACATGGACCCTGTTAGGGCGCTGCAAGTTATAGACAATGTTTAAAAGGAGTTATATAGATTGGATAGGTACACAATTATGTCAAATATTAAATAACTATATTTGATTAATTACACGGGCATTTCCCTCATAATTTTAAAGGGCGCTGCAAGTTATAGACAATGTTTAAAAGGAGTTATATAGATTGGATAGGTACACAATTATGTCAAATATTAAATAACTATATTTGATTAATTACACGGGCATTTCCCTCATAATTTTAATTTTTTGAATAAATATCTATCCAAATAGTAGGTACTGTAAAGCGTCACGAATGCTAAGCAACAGCATTGACGTTGTGATCGTGTTATTTCCTCATAGCTGGGTGTATCCTGAAGGATAAACCTATTAATGAAATATTTTTGTTATCATTTTCCTAGTATAAGAGATAATTAAAATTGGACTTTGGACTTAGTTGCGTTGTTTTTCAGTACATTTTTTTTTAATAATAATTGATGATTTTGAAATTGAACTGTTTTGTAATGTTTTGTTACCAATAAATGATTATTGATGAATACTAAAGTGACCCACGAGCAATAATAACCTATTAATATAGTAAAAACGGGAATTTTCACGTACTGCACTATCGGTGAAGGCACCGACTAAGTTTCGACTCATTCCGGTGCCTTCACCGATAGTGCAGTACGTGAAAATTCCCGTTTTTACAATATGAATAGCTCTACTACTAATAAAACCTACCTCTCATTTTAGATTTGCAGGGGCCAACTCTGTCCCATTTTGGCCTATCTACACGTTTGTTCCAACTCACGCCCTTGTGTTGAAATACGCGCTTCAATTTTCACCGTAATAATATAAGATAGGGCTATGCTAGGAGTTTCCCTACGTGGTAAAGTCCTGAACTTAGAAAACCATAGAACTAAAGTTACCGACATAGCTTTTAGAATGAGCGAGTTGAAGTAGCAATGGGATGGCCATATAAAAACCGATGGGAAGCAAAGACGTAGTGCAGGAAAGTGTAAGGAAGGTCCGTTGACATCCTAAAGGTTACGGGAGGTCTGTGGATGGATGTGGCCCAAGATCGTTTCATGTGCAGCCTTAAGGAGAAGCCTTATACAGGCTGATGATGATTATAATAATGATGATGATGACGTTAAAAACCAATTACGGCAGTCACCATTTTGTTTTCGAGGGGTTTTGATCCGTCCCTTGGCTACAACTACGTTAAAGTAGTTTCAAGTTTGATTGAGAACTGAACAATGATCGTTCGTCATGTGCAGCCTTTAGGGGAAGCTTACGTCCAACAATAGACTTCTACAGGCGGATGTTTATAATAATAATAATGATGATGACATTAAAAACCAATTACGGTAGTCACCGTTTTGTTTTCGAGGAGTTTTGATCCGTCCCTTTGCTACAACTACGTTAAAGTAGTTTCAATTTTGATTGAGAACTGAACAAAGATTGTTCGTCATGTGCAGCCTTTAGGGGAAGCCTATGTCCAGCAATAGACTTCTACAGGCTGATGTTGATTATTATAATAATAATGATGATGATGATGATGATGACGACATTAAAAACCAATTACGGCAGTCACCATTTTGTTTTTGAGGAGTTTTGATCCGTCCCTTGGCTACAACTACGTTAAAGTAGTTTCAAGTTTGATTGAGAACTGAACAAAGATTGTTCGTCATGTGCAGCCTTTAGGGGAAGCCTATGTCCAGCAATAGACTTCTACAGTCTGATGTTTATAATAATAATAATGATGATGACATTAAAAACCAATTACGGTAGTCACCGTTTTGTTTTCGAGGAGTTCTGATCCGTCTCTTGGCTACAACTACGTTAAAGTAGTTTCAAGTTTGATTGAGAACTGAACAAAGATTGTTCGTCATGTGCAGCCTTTAGGGGAAGCCTATGTCCAGCAATAGACTTCTACAGGCTGATGTTGATTATTATAATAATAATGATGATGACGATGATGACGACATTAAAAACCAATTACGGCAGTCACCATTTTGTTTTCGAGGGGTTTTGAGCCGTCCCTTGGCTACACCTACGTTAAAGTAGTTTCAAGTTTGATTGAGAACTGAACAGTTACCTACGTAGTTATTTCTATAATTGGGCATGTTGGTTCGGCAATTTATAGAGTGGATTGGACTAATCTCCCTGTAGAGTGAAATTAACAGAAGGTGCGGTTTGGATAATTTTATTGCCACTCTACGATTGAAGTGAAAACATCGTAGAAGTAATTAAAACGATGAGAATTTGATTGAAAGGCCAACTTTACTAATCATAAAAAAAAATTGAACTTACATGTATGTCGACGTAAAACATTTGAACTCAATTACATTGCTCTAAACTTTTAAGGTATTTTTATCAGTGGACTTATTGCGATTCGATTCTGGCAAATATGTCAAATCCCGCTTTGCCAATGACAAAGCTTTAGCTACGCCATAGCGTCCTCAATCGCAAAGCGGAAAGTGACCAGGCATACCGCCGCACAGGGCGGTATGTTTGTTTGTCTAATGATAACATAAAAAAAATGTGTTGCATTAAATATATTTAATGCAACGATAGACTAGTTTATCTTACTTTTTCTATTTTTATTCAAAGGGCTTCTTAAACTCCATAGTTCAATATCTCCAATTCTTAATCAGTAGGAGGGCTACTTCATTAAGCTCATATTCGATCTAAAAATATATATAACTATAACCTACCTACCTACCAAGTTTCATCAAGGTTTAATGAACTGTTCGTCAGACAAACAGACATATAAACATACATAGATGCATAGATACAAAGGCCCGATGGCCTGGATTTTGTAAAATAAATAAATTAAAAAATCTTTTGATCGCTTCCCTCGCAACAGTGAATATAGTTTTAACTAAACACTAATTAACAATTAAACATTTTAATGTGAAGCATAAAGTGATCTACAAAACTAACTAACAGAGCCCTCTGTCTGTTTACGAGTCAATCTAATAAGCAGGCTCTTCGCTGTTGTGCCTGAAATTGAATTACGAGTAACTCCGCGTACATGTTCATAATGTTACTCGCATTATTGCGCACATTTGCATTGTTATTGTTGTAGCTACGAGCTACTACGCCGTAGCCTCGTAGTGACGCAGACGTAGACCAAGATTTCCTATTTCCGGTCTGGCGACACAGCTTGCGTGCACCTATGAATCTAACCTCGTGGTCAGCAACAAGTAGAAGTAGGTATACTGCTACATAACCCTCCCCCAAGGAGCGTCTTGGAGGAGGCCAATGACGAACGGTTTTAAGCAACCTTTATTCCCACAACCTTAAAGATGATATCGATCCTTCGGGTTGGGGCCGTCCTACACTACGTCGTCCGGTGCGTGGTCGTTGTCAGATAATCTGATTTCCCAACGGTTTATATGAAACGTATCTTTGAGCTGCTTATGTCGCGATGCTAGGAGCCGTTCTAAATAATGTGTTTGAGGTAAGATATTGTTCGTTTGTGGGTTTATCTGATACCATTTTTCGTCTTAATCGTCTTCAGGGAATTTTCTTAGATAGGTTTAATCTAGCTTTAGACAGGAGGCTAGTTTGAAACTTTGTAAAAAATATCTTGTGCCATTCAAAATGCTGAAGTAATGTTTTACAATATATTAAATACTATAATAATAAATAATATATAGATTTTATTATCGTCGCCAAGTATGAAGGCAATGAGTTTATACGGGAGTTATCTATAAGAGTAATCTATAAGGGAAACCATAATCTACTCAGGTGAGCGCACCTATTTAATTTTGCAACACATTTTGTAAACTTTTCTCACATAGGTACCTACTTTCGGTATCTTATTTGAATATGGTCTCAACAAGACATGTTGTAGAAATAGGTAGATAATAAAACTGTGCAAAAATAAACTGGGTGTATCTACCTGCTTAGTTAGTTTTGTTACATGTTACATTTGTCACATACTTTAAGTATCAATAAAACATTACTAAACTTTACTATAAACTAAGAAATTTTGGTTGTAAGTGTTTTACACCTACCAAAATTTGTCTATAGCCTATAGCAATCCACATTAAAAATAATAATGAATTATTGATGTACATGTTTGTGGTTTATGTAATGAACGAAACTATTTATAATCGGAACAAATGTGCTGCGTTTTATTCAAGTTTTATTTACAGTTGTGCAGTCGCGTTACAGCGGTAGGTACGTTAGTTAACTTGAGTTGTAACTTAAGTAAGCTAACTTTTTTACTTTAAGATAAGTCCCGAATATCCTATCACCATTTCGCCATTGAGTCCGTATTTATTGGGTTCTAACTTGATGGAACAACCGCTTAACAACAGGGGCCGTATTCTTGTATGCCATTAAAAATAAAAAAGTTTTCGCCGCGTCCACGTCTCGTATCCGCGAGTTGTTCCCAGCGTGTTCCCTTTCTGTATTCCGTTCCGTCGGTTTGTCTTAAAGTATTATTTAGTACTCGTGTCGCGGGAAAACTGTATAGTTGAATGTTTTGAATAGTTCATTGTAGCAAATACGCAAGTCGTGGGAACCGCAAATCCTTGTTAGTGGGACTTTGCATCAAACATAACAAACAAATTCTGTTATATTGTAAACTGACCTCGTTCTATACGTTTACTTGTAGTTGCGTGATACATGTGCGAAGTAAACTGCTTCCCTAGACAAGTGGCCGTTGGGAAAACGCATTGAATCTCAACGATGGCGGAGTAGAAATGTTGCAGTCCTAGTCCTTTGATTGCAAAAATATGAATGTTTGTTGTTCATTATATTAACGTAACGGTTGAACCGATTAGGATGTTTGAAGTATAGATCGTGAACTGGAATAAGGTACTTTTGTACGAGTAACCGCAGGCAGAAGCTAGTGTAACATACCTATCAGCTGTAAGCCTGACTCCACACTAGGATACCCTCTGTCGTGGGAATCAGGAGCTAAGTGTATCTTGGTACCACAACTGATTAAATTTTCGCGGATCAATCTTGCAGTGGGAATTGAACCCGTCTGCGTCTCAGTCGCTTGCCAAACCACGAAGTTTGTCAATAAGTGCAATACTCTTGTCCTGGAAGTCTGGAATTTCGTCTGGTACACCGGCCGTCATGGTATTCTAAGGAGACCTGTCAAAAAATAAGTATATCAGTCTACATAGTTCCCACGTACCCACAAGCTTTTGCGTCTCAGACGGGCTTCCGCCCACTGCGCCAGACAAACCTTTTCTACAGCACAAAAATGGTATTTATATCTGCAGCACTCCCCCACAGCAGTATCCGGTAGGACAAAATAATCCTGTGGAAGTGTCTAAAATAAACTAGTCTAGATGTGAAACTAGTCAGTTACGTCTGTAAAAAGACGGATCTTTTTGAATGAGTATGTCGCAGAACTAGTTTGACAACTTATCAATGTGAGGGCCCATTGAAGCTTATGATCTAGGGTGATACTTAGGTATATAATAGCAATACAGTGGTGTGTCCAGAAGAGCCAACTCTTCATCTTTGATTTTAATATATGCTTTAACTTGTCTAACATTAGGTAGTGTAAACCTAATATACTTTGTTTTAGCATCTTCACTTAGTGGTTCTCACATCTTCCGTGCTTCGCTTTATTTTCTCGTTATAAAGTCTCTAAGCAAAATCGAATTTCTTCTTTTTCCGTAAGAATTTATAGGAAAATTATGACAGGGAATAAACCATTTTTATCCGACTTTCTATGTTAAAATAAATAAACACCCACCAGACACAAATATAGTCCTGAACCCACACTAAGATGCCCTTTATCGTGGGTAGTAGGAACCGAAGTGGCCTCATCACCTAAAGTTATCATTGGAAATCCGTCCAACCAATTTTCGTATTTATCGTTGGCAGTGCCTATCAAAAGCTACTCGTTAAACTTTATTTCATACTTCTATCAGATTAAGAAGTGTAGAGGGACAACATTACACTTAATTTGAAGGCTACTTTTCCGGATGAGGGATTAAAAGTATGAATAAAAAAATAATTTTGGAGTCCACGGTCTCGGCATGGATAGGTGTGGATAAACGTACCTAGTTAAGTAGTTCGTGACCGTGGTACCAGTAGTACAACCTCAGTCAGAATCGATAGACATTTTCATGTTTCGCAGTAGTTTATCTTTTTAGAGTGACTTTCGTGAGCATGACTCGTAAAACCAAAAATTCTGTGTGCCACATGCCATATGATGTGTAAAAATGGAGCCTCTACGGGGTGCGCTCTAAACCTTTTACTACACTGGTTCTTCCTGCTAACATTAATGAAAGGCCTCTTGTCCGAGGTGAGAAAAGTATAATTCACTTTTTTATTGCCAGTTTAATAGACGAACGGTCCAGATACGCCGATCCTAAAAATATAATGTTTATAAAAAAAAAATTTACTCTCGTGAAAAGTAAAATATTTACCGCATCATAAAATGAAAGCGGATTCTTTTGAAAGGGCTATTTATGTGACAGCTGAATGACATATAATTCCACCTGTCGCGTAAGTGAAGCCGTTTGTCCTAATTTCCACGCCCCAGTTTTCAGGCGGCGAAATTTATTTTATTCTGGAGTTTATATAAACAAACGTTCGTGAGCGAATACCTTAAAATTGTACGGGGAAGAATAAAACAAAACACGGTGTGTTGTAATTAATGATTTTTTTGTTTGTTGTTATATTTGTGGTGAATGAAAGATAAGTTTTAATGTCACAAATTACCAGAATATGTATTTAGACGATGAAATTCTTATATCGACTATTTGGTAGTAATTAATTAATACTCCAGTTTTATAACAGATCACTTATTTATTGCTCGAACAAAATACAATGTTTTTGTAATTTACCCGTTTTTCATAACCTCAAATTTCAGTATTAAAAACGTGGGAATTCTTTGACATTGATTTTGACAAATGACATAAGATATGACAGCAATGTTTAACGACATAACTAATTCTCATCCATTTTTTTTGTAATTATTTTGTATGACATCGAGTGAGTTTCGTAAGATGGGTTTTAAACGTCACTAGAGCGCACTTCAATACCCGAAGGAATACACGTCGGAGTTTTTCAAATTTAACTTGTGTATAACAACAGGGCAGTCTGCATATCAATTCAATACGCGATGATGCGACGCTACGTGCGTAGGACAATGTAGTCGTATCCATTCGCATCGCTTCGCAGTGCTCTATCATCGCGCTGATTCGCTCACGTAGTAAGCTGGCCCAGTGAAATAAATTAATAGTAAAAAAACATTTTCAACAACAAGCATTTAACCCTGAGTGTAACCCATGTCATGGTAAAACCAAAAACCAGCTATCATAATTAAATGCGTACACAAAATTTCGTTTCTGTGCTGATGACCGTTGAAGAGTCGCTTAATCTGGAGCTAATCCTGCATGTCGATTCAGGTCACGCTTATCATAAAAATGCGTTGTCATCGAAACTGAACAAACATGTAAAAAGTCAACTCCATAGGATAAGAGAAAGTGGTTCTAATTCAGATTGCAAGATTTGATCTAAACAAACAAACTAATATGCAGACATTGGCCTCGATTCTGTAGTACACTGACTAAACTAAACTTAAACTGTTGCTCTCTTTTACTGATAGGGCAAGCAAGAAAGAGATAGCTACAATTTTAGTGCTGTCAAATTAGTCAGATTTAAGTTTTCCATACAAATTTAGTCGTGATATCAAAACATGCTGACTATAAACACGAAGAAAAGCGGCACGTAAACTGATTAAACAGCGGCACACGGCACTAAAATTGTAGCTATCTCTTTCTTGCGTACACTATCAGTAAAAGAGAGCGATAGTTTAAATTTAGTTTAGTCAGTGTACTACAGAATCTAGGCCATTGCAAGTTCAATAAAAGCTTTTAAAAAGGAGTATTTTTCTAATCAATCATGTAATGCTCTACAAAGAGCTCTGGTCTATACTTTCGGACAGTTCAATGACGCGATGAGCAAAAATATATCTCTGTTAACAAAGTTGGAGTAACCTTTTACGAAATATTAAGAAGAAAGAAGCTCAAAATATAAAACTTATATATTTTATAATGGAAAAATGATTATTTTCATCAATTTCAATGATAAATTTATTCATGTTTGCGCCAAAGCGTTTTCGTTTTCGATGACCGTAAGAGCACAATATATTTTCAATCCATAGGTGCACGATGGGATTCGAACTCATGATCTTCTCGAGATTCCTGTTCACTAGTACTAGTGAATCCGACTCTTCTATCTCCACCTCCATGACCGGTGATCCTAATTCATTATTTTATCTACGAAGGATCGTTATTTAAATAATTATCAACTTCATCATCGTCACATGATTTTAGCTAGTGCCATATTTTACGGTGGAAGCCAAAGTCCGCTTCTTCAGTTTATGACCCACGTAATCTACCTGTCACCATGAAAGTATCTATCTATCAAAAATGTTTATAGTTTGGGAAACAGCTAGTCCACTTACCGATATTAAGGTATTTGTTATTTTTGCACTATTTTACGAGCGATCATAACTTTATTATGGCATCACAAATATATTAAGTGTTGAGAGCGAATATTACTTGTACATTTGGCGTCAAAAGTAGCTTTACAACTGATGTGAACAAATACAACTTTACATTCGAAACTACTATACGCACATAGATATATAGAAAGATAGAAAATGCTTTATTGCACAAGATTTTTTGCATTGTAGCATTGTCTTCCATCTAACCTTTGTGTAATGAAGATTATATTCTTTATCAATGTTTATTAAGCATAAATCATACATCTTTATCAATGTTTATTAAGCATAATCATCATATATATATAGCACAAATCTGATGATTAATGAGTGTTCCAGACGATTTAAAAAAAAACTATGCCCATTCGGCTTTATTGCACGAAAACTGTTTTCTTAGGCTTCATTAGGCAAAATCCCCTTTCAAAGCAGTATACATGTTCTGGGACACCCTTTACACTTTAGTTATAATGTACTGTCTTCATTAGTGGTGTATTTTTTAGGATATTATTGCGACTATATACGTACTTACTCCTGTTGCCGTTCAGTTCTCGTCTCACAACCGTCGAGCGTGATCGACGCTCGGTGCTCATGAGGAAGGATCCCTAAACAGTCAACGAAACGTCATCACGAGAATAGTAAAATACGTGATATAGTCGAAATAATATCCTAAAATGATACCAAACCGGGATAATTTCAATGCTTTGATTATTAGTGTAGCTGTATTTTTTTAACTTGGATTGTAAACCTACTTCTGAAGCCGACTGTACTTCCATCCGTGCAGTAAAATTATACGTGTGTAGTGTTAATAAAACTGAGTGACGCCATGAGATACCGCGGAGGTGTTGAAATAGAATCAGATTTAATTTACTTCTTTATTTGATAGAAGGGTGAAAAGTGACCTTTTTTATGGTCTCATAATAATGCACATATTACGTGATAAAAATGAGTTCAAATTAGTATAGATCTTCTAAACAACCTCTGTGCGCAGTGGGCGAAGGTCCGCCTGATACGTAGAAGGCTGCGGGTTCGATTCCCGCTGCGGGACAAATGTTTGTCTCGGGTCTGGGTGTTTCCTATGTATAACATGTATGTATTTACAAAAAATGTATATAAGTAGTATATCAGTCATGTAGTTCCCATAACACTAGTTCTGCTTACTTTGGGGCTAGATTATGCTGTGTGAAAAATGTCCAGCTTAAAAAAAATCCAGGGCAAGGTTTGGCCTGGACTTTTGAGAGGCAGTAGCCAACGCTAGGAGATCTTTTTGTACGTATTAAAAACATGATATTAAAGTGTGGATGGCTACAGATGGATACAATACTTTTTATTTTTTATTATTATACCTACATAAGACAGTTATTTCCCGGCACCAATTAATTTATTGACTCATTTTATGAGCGCATTATTAATTTATGATAAGTCACATCACAGGTCACATCAAAGGTTTAATTTCCTGACTTCCCGTAACCTATTTAAAATAGAATGTCATGAGGTGTGACGGCCGCGTTCGTGACCCGGCTTACGTGCATTTTAAAACGTGAATACTATTCTATCCTATCCCGTATAGCATAAACAAACTAGAACGAACTATAAAAAAAGATGGACATTTTCACACAGCATTATCTAGCCCCAAAGTAAGCAGAGGTTGTGTTATGGGAACTGCATGACTGATATACTACTTATATACTTTTTTAAAATACTTACCTATTATGTATAGAAAACACCCAGATCCGAGACAAATATTTGCAGATCATACAAACATTTGTCCCACGGTGGAAATCGGATTCGCAACCTTCTGCGTTTCAAGCGGGCCTTCGCACACTGCGCCACAGAGGTCGTCAACTCCCAAAAGATATACAAAAATTGACAAATTAATTAAAAAACGTAATTAAAGAAAAACTTTATAAAAATGCCCACAGTAAATTATCGGTATTTTAATATGATAAAAATCTTGGAATTGTAGCTCCCAACTCGATGAAAAATTTAGCTATTATTTTGTAAAAGGATTATTGGAAAGAATACCCAGCTTTGTTTCTTGCCTTTCCTTCCTGACTTTGTCGCGGATGAAGAGGCAGTAGGTAAAGTTTTTTTAAAGTGATCCTTGTGAGTTTAATGAATTTTGCTTTTAAATTTCTTTTCTATAAAAAATTTATATCCCTGATGTGATAGAATTTCGACCACTTTAAAGCACCCCTTTAAATTCCAGCTTACTCGGAAGCTGTGCGCTGATTGTCTGTACTGACAGACAGCACGCAGTCACGCAATTATATATATACCGACTGATATATTTTTGCGCCTCGAATCGTCTGCATTCGCGAAAAAAAAATACGCATTTATTTAGATGCATATTTTGTAGTTTTCCCTTTGTGAAAGAGCTCGTAGAGAAAGTACTTTATCATAGGTACATATTATTATTTCTGCCGTCAAGTGTACCTAATGCTTGGCTATCGCTCCATCGGGTGAGTTAGACCTTACCTTATGTAATAAATACAAACAATAATTTTCACAATAATCCACAACGTAAGCACCAACTGCTTTTCACTCACCATGATGTGTACACGTTGCCTGATGATTGATGTTTTAGAATGCCACCTAGCTTAAAACATTTCTGAATTTTAGTATGTATGAATGCATAAAACAGAATAGTTTTGAGTGCCGAAATAAATAAATAATAAATAAAATAAATATGGTTTATCCTGGTAATAAAATCCTACTAATATTATAAACGCTAAAGTTTGTTAGGATAGATGTTTGTGGCTTCTTCACGCAAAAACTACTGAACGGATTTTGATGAAACTACAGTAATATACATCAGAATAACACATAGGCTACTTTTAATCCTGGGCACCATGTGGGCGAAGCCGTGGGCAGAAGCTAGTGATTCAAATAATGAAACTAAACAGAAACATACGTACAATCTTGTTATTCTATCAACTGTTTGCCTAATCAAGATTTCACGAGCACGCGGAGATAAGAAAATAGAGCTTGAACGAACAGTGACAATTTGCACGTTCCTGTTTAATGAGCAAACAACGGAGCGTTGTTGTTCTTAGAAATGTTTTTAATGATTTTCCTGAATGACAGAATTCCGGAGTTCCTTTGAAATACCGCGGAGAAGGCGTCACTGACGACGCAATTTTGACGTCGAGATGGATTCCTAGTTTCTCGTTGTAACGCTCGGACCAGGGGGCTAGACAAATACCACTTTCTGTTGACGTTAACGCCTGCGGAAAGATAAAATTGTATGGAAATGTCACGTGACATTTCCGCAGCAATTTTTTTTGGCCCCTCACAGCCCCCTCTAGGCCTCCAGCGCCCACAAGGGGGCGTTATCGCCCACTTTGAGAAAGACTGGTATAGGACATCAAAAACGCATGCCATGGAGTCTATGGCTTGAGTTGAATTGAAAGTAGAATACTTAAGTTAAGGCGCAGACAGGTACCGAATTAGTACATGGAAAAGTAGCCATATAACTTTTTAAGGCAATTATATTTGTTACGCAAAATCGTGGCGCTTACAATACGTTTGCAATAAATACCGCGCTGTCAAAAAATGCAAGAAAATCACACACTTTTAGGCATTTTCCTCTCATGCGAATAGTAAAAAAAAAAACAAAAACAACTTTTCTTTATTTCAGTATAATGAGCAAGTCTTCAAAACTTTTTCAATATCTGTTTGGTATTCAGATATTTTTTTTTTCGCAAGTGGTATTTTAGAGGTAACTTTTTTATCGACTAAATATTGTAAAATCGTATTTTGGAAACAATAAGATTGTTGGTAGTATCATGAATTACATATGATTATTCCTACTGCCGAAATCTAACCCAATTTGGTAAAAAAAAAACATAGATCATAGCTTATTTTCGTATCAACATAGCATAAATAGGTAGCTGTTGTGTAATTAGTTATTTAGCAATTTCTATACAACACTGGTGTGTAATAATAAAATGATTTTAATAAAAGTCTAAGTAAATACCTAATATAAAAAAGTCAATACCTAATGTATAAGCAAATACAGCCAGCATAAAAGTCTCTCAAGAGAAAGTATCACTTGACAAACATCTAATGAAATCCTGTCACACTCTCTGCATGTTATTCTCAAAAGTCGACATACGTTTTTACTCCAAAAAGATGCACTTTTCGTTCGCAAAATTGTACGGTGACAAGTAAATCTCTACTGTAATTTACCCTTGATGAAATAAAGCCGCTCGAAATCGTTGAATAGTCGGGTACTGTGTACTTAGCTACAAACATCAGTTATGAAAGCAACATTGACGTAGCTCATTAGCTACGTCAATGTATTATTTTAGATCTTATAATATTATTTAGAGATTATTTTAGATCTTTAAAACTAGCTTGCCGACGTTTTGGACACAATATTTTCGGACACTTTCCCGAACTGACACTTTCAATTTTAATTAATTATTTACCGACGTTTCGGACACCAATGATAAATGCTGTTTTGTGCAGTCAGATAATAAATTGCCTAGACGAATCCAATGATATCCTAAACATATAAATCAGTCTAGCCGTTTGGATGATATGAGGTAATAAAATCACCCTTTTTTCACGCATTAAAAATTATAAAAATGAATTCTTCCCTCCTGGCTCCATCATTAGACCCTCGTTACCATGCCCAATTTATTGGACTCGTCAAAATGGATGATATGAGCCTAAACTCGAGGGGTCTCATTACGAAAGGTGGTTTAAATCTGTGGTTTATCTTTTAGACTTTTGATTCCTGATTATCAAGACAAATTGTTGTGCAAAGGAAACAAGGTTTAAAATTGAATGCTCTATTATAATAGCCAACAGTCTATTTGACATTTTAAATAGAGGTTTGACTACAAATAAGTGCATAAAGATAAACCAGGGGGTCACCTAGTTTATTTCTATCATAACTCAACCTCTTTTTTAAGACCTACTTTCTTTTGGTAGCCAATCAAAATGATGTGTTTCTTTTTTATTTTGGTTTAGAAGTGTTTTTTAAATAAAACGGTCATCCCGCGGTTTTATTTTATTTTTAAATTGTCGACCGTAGTGGCTTTGCAATAATACTTTTTTTCGATATATTTAAACCATGGTTTAGTGGATCTGACAGAACTTGAGTTCAACTCGAGTTTAGACCACGTTTCGTAATGAGACCGGAAGGGTTTACTAGTATCCACTGAACAGTTCCACTATCCATCTCCTGGTTCCATCATCAGATCAGCTTCAAGATACCAAATTATAGTATTGTCATCCGAACTACATATACATACAAATTTTCATTTCAATACAACTATTAGAAGTAGGTTAAAATTAACTTCCAAGATTTAATTACATTTTTGTATGTTATTTAGTTAGTCCAAATTGGACCAAATTGGAGACATTTTAGAGAAAGGCCAGGTCAGCAGTACACTAAACCGCCGAGGCTATATGAATAATGTGATGAGGATGAATGAAGCGAAAGAGGTATGCCAGGATCGAAGCAAGTGGAAATCCTTGGTCTCTGCCTACCCCTCCGGGAAACAGGCGTGAATATATGTATGTATGTATGTATTTAGTTAGTTTGTTATTATAAGTGAAGCTAATATGGGCGTGTAAAAAACAGCAAAGTATCGGTAATGTAAGTAAGAGTGTCAGTTATCAACTTGATACATTAACGCAGATACACACACTACAATTTTGAATACCGCACACACGTTAGATCTTAGATACTTGCATTCATTAACTTTAATATTTTAAAATTGATTGTATATTGCTGTTTATCAAAATTCTTGTTGTTCTAGCCGAAGCACGGATTCCTCACGTTTAAATGCTTAAAGCGACTAATCCATGTATCGACTATACACAGGTTTTTCTTGCAAGTTACCTTCATACCTACCTAGGTATTAAGTAGGAGTAGCTACTCTACACATTTTCTTTTAAGTTTAAGCTTCTTTATTATCTTAGTTTTAGTATAGAACCTTTTTAGCAAATAAATACTTTATAGGGGTAGGCAGATTTCCACTTGCTACGATCCTGGCATACATCTTTCGCTTCGTTCATCCTCATTAAATTCTTTATATAAGCTCGTCACTAAACCAGTGTACTTCTGACACGGCCTTTCTCTAGAAAATCTCCAATTTGGTCAGAGTACGTTCGCCGAGGCCTTCCCCTTCCAACTACCCCATTCACTTTAGAATATAATTAGTCGTGAGACGGGAACACAGTTCACCGTCGAGCGTGGTCGCGGACGGTGCTCATGAGGAAGGACCTCTAAACGGTCAACGAAACGTCAGCAGGAGAATAGTAAAGTACGTGGTATAGTCGTAATTATATTCTAAAATGATACCAAACTACGATAATTTTAATTCTATACCCCATTCACACTCACCTTTTATGCTTGTTTTGTTTATCTTCTTTCATCCATCCTTCCTACATGATCAAATCATCTCAACATACCATAAATACGTTATATTATCATTATTATTAAATTCAGAAAAGATGTTGTCTCGCGACTCGGGCCTGTGATGTTTAGGCCCATCATTTCCTTCCTCACTGTATTATTTATTCATTCGTCAGACAACATAATTTATGCAATAAACGTTTCCTCGATAATTCTACTCTCAATATTGATAAAACTCGTAACGGCCGACGGGTAATCTGTCACGTTTCACCGTATTGATCATTGTTAATGTTTGTGAAGGTTTACACGCTTACTCGCGCCCTTAAAATCTTCCACTATAGGATTTATAGATCAGTGGGTCCAGGCAGGTATTTTCTCCATATAACATGTCAACAATTAGACGTTTATAAGTGAAATCATCAAAGGGTCAATTTACAATATCCTCTCGAATATTTGACATTTTACGTGCTGACTTTCTTAGCTTGATTTTCATTTTGAATAATAAAATATGAAGAAGAATACCCCGTCTGTTATAAAACGTTATGTCAAAGTATAGCTTGTAAGGTTATTGGTTGAGAAAGTGTTGAAACAGAGACCCGTTTACCCTTACCTAATAAAGTCTACACAATATCTTTAATTTATCGGCTTGCTGAATCTCTTATGCTAAAATCTAGGATTTTAAAGAGTTAGCCAAATATGTTTTCTTGTATTGAATTCGAAATGACACATATCAGAAAGAGATAAAGTAGTGTTTAGTTAACCAGCTGTTTAATGTTTAATACTTAAAAAGATAATAAGCTCTCTAAGTTTTTCAATCGAATTCGAACTTTCGATAACAACAGCATACACCCTCAGGTTATGTTTAGTTCGATATGACATTTAAGTACAATGTTGCAGTCAAATGAAAATATTTAAGTATTTTCTGTTGTCTTATTTTCAATAAAGTAAATATTACATAACATATAACATAAAATACGCTGTAGTTTCTGTTATTTATTTTGGACACGGAATACGTAATTGTACGAGTTTATCGTTGCCTGAACTATGTATGTTTTATTTCATAAATATGGCAAATTCTCCATGGCACTCATTGGGGGAAGCATTATGTGAAGCAGTGGACTTCTACAGACTTTTGCTGAGGATGATGATAATTAATTTAATTTGAGTATAATATTATCATAATAGTTTCATTTTAGTTATTTATCTGTGGACTGTGTCAAGTAAATGATGTGTGATGGAGGGGTATGAAAGAAGGCAACATGATGTGCCGACCCGACATCGACAGTATGATCTCTCCATAGAGGGTAAAGTGTTCTATCGTAGTTTAGCATTTGGATCTTCTTCTTCTCAGTCGCTGCGCTCTTGACAGAGAGTGGTCATGGTCATCATGTTGTAGCATTATTCAGGGCAGATGTGGCTTGCCTGACGATATCCTCATTTATCTCTACTGGTGGCCATCTAGTGCATTCATACAGTATGCCGCCCAATGCTGATTTGACCTGGTCGGTCCAGGATTTGGAGCTTAGGTGACGGTATATCAGTTTCTGTCACAAATGCTGCAATCAGATAACGAATCATGTGAAATCAGGAAAACTTCAATCAGGCAGGATCGACCAATGTAGGGTGGCGCACAATTCAGCGTCTATAATCATCTTGCTTTAGAATATCTCGGGGCGAAACTAGTTATACAGTTCTTATCAAATGGTAGGTTCTTTAAGCAATGTTCAAACGTTCAGCTTGGACAAGATTAAAATAAACCGTCATTGCCCAGAGTTCCAGAAATGAAAACATACATTTATTTAAAAAAATATAATGGTAGCTATTCGCCCCTGTACTAGGTCGAGCCTGTATTGCGGAAGGCCGGTTACAGATAAAACAATTTTCATACAAACTAACACAAAACAGGACAAAAACTACAAATGAGGAAAGATAAAACATTAATCTTTTTGTCTAGGTTAACACTTACAAACATTATGGGCCTTACACATGTGTGGGGACGCGTGCTCGTGTGTGAAGAAAGGATTTGTGTTTGTTTGTGAAGACAAAATATTTCGATGTCTATACTAAACCCTGGATAGCGTTATAAGGTATTGATTTCTGGCGTGTCTGCTAGCGTACCTATCCGACAAAACCCTCGATTGTAGTTACCCTCCTAGGACGAATGGAATGGTGGTGAATGGCTATTCAATTACACGATCCCTCGTCCGAAGCCGGATCTCGGTAATCAGCTCCGTCGATTCGTATTGAACATTTTCCGTCATCGTGACAAATGACTGCCATGTTAGGGCATGGCAGTCAAAGATAAGCCTTTGTTTATGGTGTATTAACCTCTACCCACGGCTTCACCTGCGTGGTACCCAATATAAAACCTGTTGCATTTTTCATCCAAATCGGTTCAGCCGTTACGGTGACAGCATCAAACACCCAAACTTTGCTATTATATAATATTAGTAGTTCTATTGGTAATTCGCCGTATTTTGAATTTCATGTCAAGGTTTTCATCAAAAATTGAGTTGAGAGTCTCGTTAATGTTGTTTGGTACTTTGTTGATCCAAATTCATTTGGAAGTTTACTCATAGCTCATTATATCTGACAAACAAATTAATATTTTACAAACTTGAGGCAAAACCCAATCCGGTATCAATTCCTTTACTAAAACCTATTATACTGAGCAAACCCGGTTAATGAGTTTTCTTCGGGGCTCAAAGAAGCTTGTTACGAAGTAGCAATCATAACAATAGCTGAAAAGTTCTTAATAGGAGAACTCTCTCGGAGAACAACAATTGGATTTCCATTCGAAATACCTCCGTATTTCTAAAATCGACGATTGCTTTAAACTTTTATCCGAACAAACAAATATTTTTGTTAAATAAATATAAACTTTATTTTGTACTTTGCAAAGTTCTGACTAGTTTGTCCTGAGTATGGATCAGAATATCTATTGGGAATTAGAGTCGTGAGCGTGTTTTGTTTTGTCACGAAATTTCACCGCGTTACGGGTCTGGTTGTTCTTGCACCATAGGTCACCAAACTAGACAAATACCACTTTCCGTTGACGTTAACGCTTGCGGAAATATAAAGAGGTGGTTCTTTGTTCTTCTGTATTTTTTTAATTCCACAAGGATCATAATTATTAGAACGTCAGTTTAAAAAAATACATGCATTTAATATTTTGAAGTGAATTCGTGTTCGCCATGATTGATTTCATACTAGATGGCAAAAGGATGAATCGGGGGACAACAGGAATAACCCGAATTTACACCGATTCCTCGCGCGGGAACTAACTACTGGATTTTTTTTTTGATGATCCTTCATGCAGCTATAGTGTGGTGCCAATCGAACAAGGTGAACTCATTTATTGAGAAAGAGTATAAGCCAAAGAATTAAATAAAGTCTAAAAAGTACCAACAAAAGTTCTTATGACAACACACAAAAATAACACAAATTAACACTTACCTATCAGTTTCTACAGACACTTAAAAATATACTGTGAACGCTGAGTGCAATCTTCTATCGGTACCCTGCGGCGGATCCATTTCAATCAATCTAGTAAACGGATACTGCGGAAGTAATGTTATCGTACCTTCCGTGCGGGCTGCGTCAGCGACAGAAAACCCAATTGATTTGCTGGCTAACGCGACATACGCTCGATGGCATTACGTTAGATGGTTTATTTTCGTTGCAACGCAAGAAATCCGTATAATATATGCGCTTGGGTAAGAACTTATTTTTTTTTGTTTTTGTGCTACCTTTTTTTTCCAAAACGGTTTATTACGTTATTCGAGTTAAATGCGGTTTGCAATGTGTATCTTCAAGGGTGGTTCTTAGATAGATTTTATCGCCACAAATCGCTAGGTAGCGCTCGCTGCAATACGCGATGAATTACGCGTCGAGGGGTTTTTGTAAGTTTAAGCAAAAACAAGCTTAATCTGATGAAGATGTTTAATTACAGGGCGGCGTGGCAGCGCAGCAGTGAAGCACACGCTGGAGCCATACAGGTGTCCATGTGAGTATTCTTCTTTGCTGCTTCACAGTTTACTGCTTCTCAGTTTACTGCTTCTGTGTTTTAGCCCTTTTACGACATTTTTAGGTTTTCGTAGTCAACAAGGAATCCTTATAGTTTCGCCATGTCCGTCCATCTGTCTGTCTGTTCGTGGCTTAGCTCAGAGACTCTTAGTACTAGAAAGCTGTAACTTGCATGGGGATACATATTAATCATGCCGATAAATTGCAAATAGCCTACACGTAAAGTTATTTTCTCGTTTATCCAATTGTGTGGTGTAGTTGGATAGGTCTTAAAAATATTGATGGTGCGTGAGAACCATTTTTCGATTAATTTGCGAAATATTAAGCTAAAAATAAAATATTTAAAAGTGCATATTTTTTTTAGAGTCAAGTGTTACACTGTTGACTGCTTCTGTGTTAATTGGCTTTACAGTTTACGACTTCTGTCTTTCAATCCCTCCCAGATTATGTTCAACATAGTGCACCTACTGCTTCTGTCTCTCATGCCAGATTTTATTCATACAAAAATCTGGATATCATATCTGCCACAGAAATACAGGTTTCTGCTTCTGTGTTTTCCGACTTCTGTCTTTCAGTCCCTCGCAGATTACCTGCCTGTCATCGTAGTTCCATCTCTCATGACAATTTTGGTTTAAATAGGTTACCACAAAAATAAAACTCTTATCACTTATCACTCGTCCTTTTTGGACGGTCGTATACCTACTCAGCTAGTCCTTAGGGATTACCATCGTATTGTAACAAATGAAATTACTTACCTCCATTCATATTAAAGGAAATTGGTATTCATATCGTATTCTCTTGGAATAAAATTACGCCACTTAAAAGTCGCTCGTCTTTTTTCCGTTTTATTTACTTGTAAATAAAAGATTTTGAAGGATATGGTTTTTTAAATACCCATGAAAAGTCGGGACTAATTGCTAGATTTTTCGCCCTAATTAATTTTGAATTCAAAGTCTCCTTAATTTGTCTTAATTTACAATCTTCTGACGCCTAAGTTGAAATTAAGCATTCCTTTTATATTAAATTCTGTGAATAGAAACGTGTAATTTGAGCTACAATATAATTGTATGTAGGTTCAGTTCAGCCTGTTAACTTTCAGTAGATATCCATGACTTCAAATCGACCATTTCTTCCAAGTATCCGTAGTTAATTTCATTCTGCGGTAACGCTTAGGTTGAAGGTCTTTTCACTTTATTGGGCTATTGTATATTGATTGTGGTATTGGCTATGCCGATAATAGTATGCAGATGACAGTTTAATGGAAAACGACCCCGAGAAGAATTTCGAAGACCGGTAATACCTAGCGATTCCACAGCGTTTGCTTATAAACGTGGGGTGAACATTCAGCCATCTAAGGAAATGTTCGGTCGGCTATGTCTGTTTCTAATTATTTATATTAGTTAGTGGGGAAGCTAAATTTTGTATTGCAAAAGTATAAGCATGTATACTACTCGATCTATACAATCATACATCATTCCACTTTTCAAGGACTGACAAAATGATTGCTATATTAGTGGGGCGCGTTTTCGTGGTATGCACGATCCACAAACATGGTTCAAACTTCAAAGATCTGAAATATAATATTGTTTCCATGTTCTGTTCCCTCTAACACAAAATAAATACTATATATACTATACTATTCCTCTAGAATATTCTTCAGTTGATAGAGCCGCGAAAGAGCTTCATAAAAGGAATGTGAAGTTTATTGGCTGTGGTTCTATCTGCTGTTTGAGTTCTCCTGAGTGTGTGTGTGGTCAGGAAATAATGGCATAATGGACGGTTAAGTAACTGCGGTATATTGTATACTCCGTACTGTACAGTACATTACGGAGTATACAATATACCGCAGTTACTTGGGATAACTTGATTAAAAACCCGTCGTGATTATTAAAACGAATTAGGACCTTTGTAGGCTGCTTTTAAATCCGGCAAAGTGCTTGAGCACGTATTAATAAGATTGCTAGAGTAGAGAATTTACATGTTACACATTTTGCACCCGTGGCTGTGAACAAATTCACAGAACAAAAAGAAGCAGAATTCGATTCTCATCTCAGTTTTAAAGCCAATTACTTGTGCTTTCTGGAAGTATTTTAGCCCTGAAAGTGACTGATAGTTAAAGCTAAGTATCTAATTTTATAATCTTGTAATCTTTCTTATTTTTCGTTGCAGTGGTGTGGAGGGCGAGGCGGCACGATGGACGACGCCGGCAGCAACAAGCAACGGCAGGCCACCAGGGTATTCAAGAAGAGCTCTCCAAATGGCAAGGTACCGTGTGAGATATTGGTACAGGCAGCGCTAGTAGCATATGAGCACTCAAGACCGACGGTTGGCCGACGGGGAAGAAGACAAAATATTTATGTTGTATGTCGTAAAGAGAATCATAAGCAATGTATCTTCATTTCCGTTGACAAAACGTCTGTCTAGGTGCTCATGCTAAGCTTGCTGTCGGGCTACCAGATACCAGTGGAAAGAAACGCTGAAAATCCATAATTATCGCTAGAGTTTCCTATCTAGCGATTCTTGTTTCCCAAGTCCGCTTTAGTGAATTATTTTTCTTATATTTCTTATATTCATTATATCATCTGTACAAGACAGTTGGCTGACTATTTTTTTCTTCGGTTCCAGATCACAGTATACTTAGGGAAAAGAGACTTCGTAGACCACATCACACATGTAGACCCGATTGGTGAGTGATACAATTTGTAAAATTTTAAACATACAGCCTATTTATATTAATTATTCTATAATCACGCGACCTCTCAGGTCAATCTCACTTAACGCAAGCTAGTCACTTCCCCTTCATCTGTTAGCCACTAAAATGATAAATTAAATTGTCATACTGAACTTCTAAGATCGAACTATCGATAAACACGCCATGAGTAACGAACGTTAGTTTGAAAGTATGTTACAGCGATATACTAGTTTTGATGTTCTCCATCGCGATGAACTTTTCTTCGACAGTATACTGGTTGGACAAGCTTCATCTCAAAAATAAATAATAAATAATGCTGGACATATTTCACACAGCATCATCTAGCCCCAAACTAAGCAGAGCTTGTATTGTGGGAACTACATGACTGATATACTACTTATATAATTTTTTTTTGTAAATACATACATATGGTAAATAGAAAACACCCAGACCCGAGACAAACATTTGCTAATCATACAAACATTTGTCCCGCAGCGGGAATCGAACCCGCAACCTTCTGCGTCTCAGGCAGGCGTTCGCCCACTGCGCCACAGAGGTTGTCTAAAGCATGTATTTTTTAATTATCTTTATCACTATTACTGATACTATCAGCTTATGTTGTCCCATTTTTGGACAGTCTTCCCCCATTTCTTCTATTCACTTCCATTATCAGTGTTTATAAATTCCAGATGGAGTGGTCCTAATCGACCCTGAGTACGTAAAAGACAGGAAAGTGTTCGGCCATGTGCTCGCCGCTTTCCGATACGGCCGTGAGGACCTGGATGTGCTTGGACTCACCTTCCGCAAGGACCTGTATCTGGCCGCTGAACAGGTAACGAAAAAAATGGTAAATGTACACTTCAGAGATCTATGACTAGCTTCTGGGATGGTTACACTCTTAAGATAAGGTGAGATAAGCTTACCAAAGTGCGCAGATGATTTAAGATACAAGCCAGCGGCCACAGGTTAACCTGCAGTTAGAGTAGCTGTACATAAACTAAGTGACTAAATAAAAAGATAGCCTGGTGATCAAACTTAGGTTGAACAGGTAAAACTTAGGTTGATACTTTTTAGACTTTATTTAAGTCTCTGACTAGTACTTTTTTCTATAAATGAGTCTCGTTCATTTACGTTCGATTGGCATCACACTAAAGCTGAATGAAGGATCATCAAAAAAATAACCAAGCAGAGTTTGTTGCCTGATTCTTCTATGCTTGGTCGCGCGCGAGCAACCGGCGTAAATTCACTTTAACATTTTAGATTCACGTATAGTTTTTAAGTTGACGTTTCTATATGATCCTTGTGATTTCAATGAATAAAAACCTATTGACTTTGACTTTGACTTTGAAACATTATGAGTGGAGATATCACAGCATGCAACTAACGTAGCCTTAACTTAGCCTGTTTTCTATCAGTAATTAAGTTATAAGCAAGCTATCGAGCGCGTGTTTTGAACTGTGAGTAAGATTTTGAACAAACACCCAATGCTCATCCCAAATTCATTGTTATTCTAACGTTTCCATCTTTGAAGTAACAAGAAGATTAAAAAACTCAATGAAACTTTATCGCGCCTCAGGTTCAACAAAAGTAATTTGGTCAGACTCCCTTTGATGTAATTCGACTCGCAATTTCATTTTGTATAACATTTCTTCAGTTCCTTTGAGTGGAGGTGTACGCTTTATTTGAATCCTTTTATCAATGTCGATTTCGCTCGTCTCGTCCTTGTGCGGTTTTCTGAATGGTTAAACTCATACAATGATTTTCGAGTAGAATTAGAATCCGACATTTCTAATTGAAGCTTTTGTGTTTCAATTCCAGTCTGATGCCTTGTACAGCTTGATTTCGTGCTCTTGATTTCTGAATAACCTTTAACCTTTGGGTAAATATATGCCATGGAAGTATTTTAGAATATTATTACGACTGTATGCCTTATAGACACGTACACCTACTTTACTCCTGCTGACGTTCCCGTTCAGTTGCTGAAGTTCCGTTTTGTCTCAGTTCCCGTCTCACGACCGTCGAGCGTGGTCGCGGACGGTGCTCATGAAGGACCTCTAAACGATCACCGAAACGTGAGCAGGGGAATAGTAAAGTATGTGGTATAGCTGTAATAATGTTCTTAAATGATACCAAACCACGATAACTTTAATGCCGTGAAAGTACTTCATGATCCGACGACCTTATCGTCGAATTTGACGACTTCGGTGGCATGGCGGGCGAGAAGCCAGCTGCGACGCAAAAGGTGCGGGTTCAATCCCCGCAGTGTGATAAATAACGTTCCGTATGTCAAGCGTCATAATGCCTGAATCAGTTAGATACTTTCTCTACTTATGAGTATCTTAAATTTTTTTGGGAAACTGAGATTTTTCAGAATTATGAGACCTTTTTAGCTGAGCATACATACCCGGTGACCGGCCCGCCGAAGCAGCCGTTAACTCGGCTGCAAAAATCCCTATTCCTCGCTCAAATCTGTCATGAATTGACGGCAGATATAACGGTGACGGCCCGCCAAGTGGGCTGCTCACTTGACTGTTAGAATCCCTATTCCTCGCTCAAATCTGTCATGAATTGACGGCAGATATAACGGTGACGGCCCGCCAAGTGGGCCGCTCACTTGACTGTTAGAATCCCTATTCCTCGCTCAAATCTGTCAAGAATTATCGGCAGATAAACCCGGTGACGGCCCGCCGTCATGACATAATTGTCGGCAGATATATCTGGTACGGCCCGTCACGGTGGCCGCTCACTCGGCTGCAAGAATCCCTATTCCTCGCTCAAATCTATCATGAATTGTCTGCAGATATATCCGGTGACCGGCCCGCCGAAGCGGCCGCTCACCCGGCTGCAAGAGCGGCTGGTCCGCAAGCTGGGCCCCTCGGCGCATCCCTTCTACTTCGAGCTGCCTCCGCATTGCCCTGCCTCGGTGACGCTGCAGCCCGCGCCCGGGGACACCGGGAAACCCTGTGGCGTCGACTACGAGCTCAAAGCATTTGTAGCCGACACTCAGGACGACAAGCCGCACAAACGGTGAATATTACACTACCCATTGTAGCCGATCAATTATGCTGTGATTTTGACGCTTCAAACTATATCCGTGTCTGTTTTTGTTATTTGAAGGTATATGACCCACCAGATTGCAAGTTATTTTCGCCTTTTGACATCTGCAACACCAACTGTTGCGTTGCCTGAATTCAAGTACAGATGACGATAAATATGAACATATTACTAGCAGCTCTGAAGCTTATCGTTTATTAACTTTTCAGAAACTCTGTTCGGTTGGCGATCAGGAAGATAATGTATGCGCCGAGCAAGCAAGGCGAACAGCCATCGGTCGAGGTGTCCAAGGAGTTCATGATGAGTCCGAACAAGATGTACCTGGAGGCTTCTTTAGATAAGGTGCGTCTGCTTTCCTCCAACTGGTTTCTTCACCAAGGGCGTAGCAATTAGGGGTAGTATTGTACCACAGCTGTTGACCGTGTAAAAATGCGTTTTGGCAAATTGATATACACTATCAGTGAGCGAAGCAAGTCACAATACATGAGTTTGTGCGCGACAGAATAGGGTTTGCTACGATTATCTTGTTTCCTCAGCTATGCGATTTACTTCGCTCACCAGCAAAGATAATGTTATGAGCTAGGGTTCGGGATACAATAATTAAGTCTAATTAAACACTGTATTAATAAAATCACACTATAAAAATGACAACAAAACAAATAGCACACTAAACTACACAATTAAAACAAAAACACTAAAACACCGTATCAATATACCTATTGATACAGTGTTTTAGTGTTTTTGTTAACACTAAATGTATGTTGGGTACAACATTAGCACAACTGTCACTTCTGTCACTTCATTAGTTACTGGGTATCGCTTATTTATCACTTTAAATAATTCACATTCCAATCTAGAATTGAACTGTCCTATCACTCGCTCTGCGCGCTTATATGCCCCATAAGGCGTTTCTTCCCGAACATTCTCGTAAGAGGGCGTGGCCTGCCCGCTGCGTTGCGCCTCAAACATTCGAGAAACTGACACTTTTTACTAGCGCGGTTAGTGCCAGACGATACTAGATGGCGGTAGAACAAGTAGTGCGTCCAGTTGATAAGAGATGGCGCTAGCGTACCGTAATTTAGCAAGCCGCGCACGTCACAATTATAATGCAACAGAATCCCAACGCTCCGACCCGCATACGACAATTAATATAATAATAATAATAATATAATAATAAATTCTTTATTTTCAGACACGAGATCCATTGTACTATACAAATTCTACTAAAAACTAAAAAATACACAAATAGGTACATCTAATACCTAAGTCAAAAAAAAAATATCATAATAATATTCTAGGTGGCAATAGCCACCCACCGTTTGTAAATTGTGCGCGTTGTTATGTATTTTTGTTAAGTAGGTACATAGTATGGATGAATGAATGAATGAATGAAAATACTTTATTGTACACCTTAAGATACAAACGAAATAAACAGTAACACATATGATAAAGGTACAATGGGCGGTCTTATCGCTTAAAAGCGATCTCTTCCAGACAACCTTTGGATGGAGAGGATTATATATGATTTTGAAGCGGCCGGGGGTGTACTTTGTGTAAACTACCTTAAATAATATTATTCATAAGAAATACTACAGCAGAATATAATAAATAATAACATATATACCAATTACCTATTATATATATATATATATATATATATTTATGTCTATATACATACGAATACAATACTTACCTATAAATATATACTTATACATACGAACAGCAACTCAACAATAACAGGATCATAACGAACTATACCTTCTGGGATTGATAGAAAATTTTAACGCGAGTTTTAAATATGGCTAGAGACGAGGCCTTCCTTACCGATATCTTTGTTTACAGGAGTTATACCACCACGGCGAGAATATAGCGGTGAATGTGCACATAGCTAACAACTCGAACCGGTCCGTGAAGCGCATCAAAGTGTCCGTACGTCAGTTCGCGGACATCTGCCTATTCTCCACCGCTCAGTACAAATGCACCGTCGCGGAGGCTGAGAGCGAGTTCGTATACTTATAGAATCATCAAATCCAAAGCTGGACAATACTGGTCATAGGCCTCCCCTAAGGAGTGCTATGACACACGAACTTGGGCTATCTCCGCCAGAGTTCCCGCAGCCTTTAAGATGTGATTGGTTCATGGGTGTTGGACCTTCCTACACTACGTTTGGTTCGTGGTAGCCTTTCAAGGACCTTTCTTTCCCGGCGATTGTGGGTTCTGAGAGATAAATGGCCTGCCTGTTGTCACTCCAATTTGCAAATTAAAAAGCCATTTGGAGAGAAAATCGCTGATCCATCCCAACGCGTGCTCGAACTGAGTTCAAACGCTCGCGACCTAGGCGACATAAAAAAACCTGTCAATGCCATAATCCTATTAATATTATAAACGCGAAAGTTTGTAAGGATGTTTGTTACTCTTTCACGCAAAAACTACTGAACGGATTTTGATGAAACTTTACAGGAATATAGCTTATACATCAGAATAACACCTAGGCTACTTTTTATAACGGGTACCACGCGGGCGAAGCCGTGGGCAGAAGCTAGTAATTAATAAATGAATGAATGTTTTTGTTTCGAATTATAATTGATGGTACATAACCCATAATCAAAATAGATGGCCCGTCCCGAATAGTTCCGATTGCGAAATAGTTATCTCGAAATGTAATAGATGGCGCTAAGTGTAATCTGAGGATAAATTTATTTTACAATCAAGTCTCGATATAGTAATATTCTTACAGTTCGCTTTCACTATAAATTTTGTAATTTAAAAAAAAGATTGTCAATTTTTTTTACGTTTATCAGATAGAGACATTACTTTCTACTGCTTTTAAATGAGAATTGAGTTTCAGTTCTGTGCCACTAAGCTGCGGAGTACAGTCTTTGACCCGTACCATGTGCGCCATAAGCGTGGCACTAGAATTTTAAAGTAACAAATGGTGATTCAGTGCAAATAATTTCATATGCAGGAAGCGATTAATGAAGGTGAAGAAACTCTTTGAATTGCCACTCTTTGGGATATTAACTAAGAAATTAAAAAGTCAGTCGCTGTAAGTGGTTTGGTGTGGAATTTGTTTCAAAGTGCATGAGTTTTAAAGAGTTTTGGTTTTGACAGCCCACAGTTAAGATAAAAGTAAACCGCATCGTTTTTAATAAACCGGAAAACATGCCTGACTGGTTTTCTGACAGTATTCAACTCTAGTTCAAATCATTCACAATAACATGCCTCAAGTTTTGTTTTACGATTTTTTTTTACTAGTACTTACCGAAATAATTATGATTAAATCGTTTTAATTTATATTACATTGTAATGCTACTACCGCACTGTAGCCAGTCAAAGTTAAGCGAACTATAAATGGATGTTGCGATTTTCCATTCAATCCAATGGATTTAGAAGAAAATGGTCAATTGTCATTCAAAATTTACTTAATAATGGAATACAGTTTGAACTGACCCGGGTGCAGTGTGGTTTAGCATAGTGATTTGATTTGTATAAATCCAAACATGAATCCTACCTAGTTGCTTATGTTTTTTTTTTGTAGTGATTTTGTGACTAATTCACGTATATAATGCGATCAAAATGGTTACGTGACGACCATCATTCGAACTAAAAACATCCAATTCCAGTCAGTGTCTGCCTGTATTCTAAAGTTCTTTTTTTTACATTAAAACATTCAAAATCGACAAACCCCTTGTTTCGTGTTCTCCATCACTTAATGCAGCACCCTCGTGACGTGTAGTCTTAAAACATATCTAAGAACCTCACCCTGAAGTCTTCTATGATGAAAGATTCGAAGAATGTGTTAACAGTCGAACAATACCAAACAGATTTTTACCCTAAACAAATATACCGGTTGCTTGCGTCCCGAGTAAAAATAATGTAGGTATGCATTACGATTTGCATATACATGTCGTAGCCAAAACGTCAATAGAAGAGTGAATTATATTCTTTTATCAGCTGGATCAGCACGGCTAAACGAACGCCAGATTGTTAAAGCATTTTGCGTTCTCCAATGCGGCTCAAATGTGCAGCCGTTTTACATACTGGCGCGCCGTTTTGTCATTTTAAGTTCAAAAATTTATACGAAATACTGAAGAAAAAAAAATAAGTAACTAACCCCTCTTCTGTTTACAATATGCAAAAACATTGGCAGCGTTGCTAAACGTAGCGCAATCACAATCCATCACGTTGGTAGTTTGCGAAAACGAGGGTAAGTTGACAAAACTGTGACTTGATATTAGTTTTATTTCCACAGAGAGGGTTGTCCGGTCGGGCCAGGGTTCACACTCAGCAAGGTGTTCACTTTAACCCCCCTTCTGGCAAATAACAAGGACAAATGGGGCCTAGCGCTGGACGGTCAGCTCAAACACGAGGACACTAACCTTGCGTCAAGCACGCTGTAAGCATTTCCAACATTTATTTCATCCACCACTTTGCTGCTGGGATTTTCACGATTGTCCTTCTTGCCAAGTTGGTCTGCAATAATTACCTTAAATAAACTTATCGATAAAAACAAAAACCGACATCTAAAAACGGAAAATTGATAAAATAAGTTTTGTCTTGAAGTCCGGAAGCCGAGCAGGAAGATATTAGGTCATTGACTTTTGATCCGGTAGAAAGCGGGCGAACATTCCATGTGACCGCGATGATACTATGTACTATGTACGCGAGCGACAGAGAGAAACAATAATGTGACAGCGTCCTAATTTCTGGATACTCTGCGTCCGGACTATAAATAAATTTTAATAGTAATTGGTCTGGTATTTTTCAGGATTGCGGACCCAACGCAACGTGAAAATTTAGGAATCATAGTGCAATACAAGGTCAAAGTGAAATTGTGCCTCGGACCACTTGGCGGGTAAGGCTCTACATATTGTTTGTATAGGATTGTTTGTGTGACGTGATGCGAGTGTGCGTTTGAGGTGCAGGTGTATAAGGCCGATTATATAGTGCGATGTAGGGTGAGGGGTCTGAGTGTGTGTGAGATTATGTGTTCAAGATAGATGGGTGTGTTGCGTTTGTGTGATCTAAGTAATGTTGATGGGAGGGTGCAAGCGTAAGAATATACTCGACCTCGTGCACTTCTAGTGATGAAAGTAGTGTAGGTGTGCGAGTGTGTGGGTGTGTGATGGAGTGTGCGTGTGAGGTATATAGGGGTACAGTGTATGAGGCAGAGTATGTAGTGCGATGAAGTGTGATGCGGGTTTGTCGCATCTCGCATAAGTTTTTCACGTGTGGATGTGTGTGATTTTTCAATAGAATGCATTTTGAAGTGCGCTCATTTTATTTTAACAATGGTTTCCAGTGACCTGAGCGCTGAGCTGCCGTTCATCCTGATGCACCCGAAGCCTGATGAGGAGATGCCCCGGCTGCTGGCCGAGACTGCCACGCGCCAGGACCACGACCTCATACAGCTTGACCCTCACCCGTGAGTATCATGGTCTTACGTCCTGGGCCCATAACCTATTTACAATTGTCATCATCCACAGTCCGACTTTACCCACTGCTGAGTATATGCCTCCCTTCCTCAGTGCCATTCTTCACGGTCCTAGACCAGGTTCGTCCCACTACTCTTACGATGTCGCCTGTGTACGATGCCATCTCGCCGCTGGGCGAGCGACGATTCTGTAACCGGTTCGGAGGCCATTTAATTAGCATCTTACTCCACCTGTCGTCACGTCGTCGAGCCAGGTGTCCTGCCCAGCTCCATTTTAGTTCCGATAAACGATTCCTAACATCTTTGACCATTGTTCGACCTCGATCTCGACGTTGATATACAACAGAACTGGGGGTCTAGACAAATACCACTTTCTGTTGGTGTTAACGCCTGCGGAAATATTGAATTGTATGTCTTGAGAAATTTGTGTTAGCGTGAAAGGAAAATTAAGATAGATAAATCATTTATTTGCAACTACTTTTTAATTAAGTATATAACTAAGATGGTTAGACTGCTGATGAGGTAAGTAGCCACAAATTGGTACTCAGCGTGAGGTATTTGTCTAAAACCCCTTGTTCTCAACTCTTAATTGAATTCAGTAAATTGACATTGACAGCATTCCTGTACTTTTCCACAGTTTAGTTGTGGTTTAGTCATTGTACAGGAAGGAAAGTCCTTTTTGGATTAAATCGAATTGGAAGTCGGGAATATGGTGTCTACCATTAAGAAATGCGGGTACTCATCGCTAGGAGCAACCTCTTCCAGAAAATCTAGGATGGAGAGCAATACGTTAAATAAATCATTAAACGTATTCCTCTCCATCCTAGATCCTCCTAGCAGCCAAATATTAAAACTTTTATCTTGAGTAAAATTGGAAGAGATGGCTCTATATGCAATGAATTGAGCTGTATTTTTTCTAGTTTAGGCGAGATTTAACGTTGAGTATAGTTTCGTGATTATATTTAGAAAGATATGGTATGAAATGGGCGTATTTTATTTTTGTTGCAGTGACGAAAACGGGCAGGAGAATGAAGACGACATCATTTTCGAAGATTTCGCGCGGCTCAGACTCAAGGGTGCCGACGCCGAATAATTGATACCTCGACGTTAATCAAACACCAATAATTATTGAGCACAAATCTTAAAATTCTGAGAATATCCTACATTAGGAGGGAATCAACAAAGCTCAAAGCAATACTGCTTTCAGTTGAATGTTTGCGAATGTGCACACATGCACACTTCGGAGCGACCGGCAGCTGAATCTATGTGTGAGTGTGTAAAATGATATACAAGCAAACAGCCTAAACAATACTAACTGATAGTGAATTTGTACGCGTTATTAACTTAAGATGTAAATGTATTAATTATTCCTATGAAGTCAGTGTATTTTTAACCCTTATTTGTGTGTAGTTACGTATTTATTTCGATGTGGAAAAAAATCATGGAAATTGACCGTCTGTCAATTTGTACATTGTATATCATGTGAGGATATTTTTGTTTAGTAAACATTTAGGGTTTTTTTTATAGATTCATAAACAGTTGGTGATCAAAATGTTTTGTCTCTTTCTGATATGTTTCATTTCAAATTCAACAGAAAACAAAATACTGTTTAACTAAACAACTGTTTTAAATCTTTATAAGCAAGCAATTTAATGGTAATTTTAGAATATTATAACGACTATACCATATGCTTTACTATTCTCCTGCTGACGTATCGTTGACCGTTTAGAGGTCCTTCCCCAGTCAGTCAGTTTCCGTCTCAGTAGCATGGTCGCGTGGTCGCAGACGGTGCTCATGAGGAAGGACCTCTAAACGGTCAACGAAACGTCAGCAGGAGAATAGTAAAGTGCGTGGTATAGTCGTAATAATATTCTAAAATGATACCAAACCACGATAATTTTAATTCTATAAGCATGTTAATGTTAAAACTCGCGCAAAATTTTCACTATATTATTTGAGAGGCATAGTTAGAATCCTGGGCATACGTACAATCATGCGTAAACATCTACATACCTACCGACGAAAATTTATACAAAATTGTATATAAAGTATGTGAATAACATACCAATAATTGATAGATAAATGTTAAGATCACTAAGAGAGTACAATTTTTGATTTTGTCTTTTAATTATTCGTTTATCATTCATTGACGTTCATGTGTTTAGCGGAGCAGTACAATGGCATGCATTTAATAGCAAATATTTTTGATGATTAATGTTATTCGTAATTTATGAACGGGAGGAATAACGATTGAGTCTGTGATTATTTTTAACGCTGTCCAATCTAAGCAAAAAATTTTGCATTGACAAATTTGAATATGATTAATTTTTATATGAATTTTTAAAAGTTACAGTTTTCATTATTATGTCATGTCGGTGTTGGTATAGCTTGTAATTGGAGTCATAATTTTAGATTTATGTAAAAAAAAACGGTATTTACGAATTTTAGCTGCAAAATGTCGGAAACTAGTGTTGCAATAATTTTCTTGATAAAACAAGATATAATTATGAAAACGACGATATGTCGCATTTTTTTCTTTATGTTACTGCGGGAGATATACTCCAACGGCGAATATGTATTAAGAGTGACTGTGACTTAAAGTTTCAAAAAAAGTAGGAGTTTCTGATTTCGGGAACTGTATTGGTTTTTTTGTTAATCAAGGGTGCTAGACAAATACCACTTTCTGTTGACGTTAACGCCTGCGGAAAGATAAAATTGTATGAAATATCACGTGACATTACCGCAGCAAATGTCATTTTCATACAATTTTATCTTTCCGCAGGCGTTAATGTTAACAGAAAGTAGTATTTGTCTAGCCCCCAAGCCGGTTTGTTACACTCCGCAGTTTAGGTACGAAAATATATGTACGGCCGCGTAGCGTCGACGGCTCGAATCGGTAGAAAGCGCCGCGATGTATTCCAGCTGACAACGCCGACAGCAAACCAACAAAAACTTAATCCACGCTACAGCCTACCGCCTGCTTAGCGTGAACACCCAAATTTGACAAAGGTTTTGTCTTCCTCCGAGAAACAAAAAATATTTTATCCCTCTCTTTGTTGACAGAAATAGTTTTTGCCTTCCCTTTCGTAGACAATACTTTGTCTTGGGTGCTCATGCTAAGCGGGCTGGTGATCTTTGAGTGAGTCTTCGGTACGTTAGTATTATTGATTATTCTACACCTCAAGTAAAGTATAAGGAATCCGCTTAAACATACCTACCTGATCTTTTCGTTTATTCTCAAAATAAAGAGAATTAAAGCAATCCCCAAATCTCTTGAGCCCGGGAGGTAAGTACTAGGTAGGTAGGTAGGTACTTACTAATCCGGGTCCCTCGTTAGAAGACCCACAAATCTCCCAGACTCGGAGTGTGACAAATACAAAAACCATAAAATTAATAGAATTCATTCGATGAAAACACTCGCCCGTGGCCTTCATAACAGAATTTACATCAATACCTTTTAGACTTGTCAACTTATGAACGTTATTGTTACTCGTACCAAACTATATGGCCAATCGAATTAATTATTCTTCTTGATGCAAATTGAGTGGAAAGTGTGAATTTTTTAAGTTACAATGTATTAACTTTTAACTCGATATATTTTTTACTTCGATTTTTAGCTCTTCGGCTCTTTTGAATTAAAAAAAAACTTATAACAAAGCTCTTGTTATAAGTTCAGCGGAAACCACCTCAGAAGGTCAAAGTCAGTTATGTTTTTTGGAGCTAGACAGTTTCCACTGGCTGATTTGGAGTCTGTCTAGCTCGAGTTCATTCTCTGTTCATTCTCTGTCCATTCTATTGTGCAATTGGCGTTCGAGGTACCTTCGAATATTGAATGTATAAAATATGACTAGGCCATTAAGTCAAACTTGTTGAAAGTAGATAGGTTCTCTATGTTTTAAACTTATTTGTTAATAATAAATTCTAAACGCTTGTTGACGCATATCCTCGTTATTGTGTGTAGGAAAATGAGATCAAAATATATATGTATTTGCACCTTTGCCGCCAAGAGCCAATAAGTCAGAGATAGCTATAACCTAAGACTAACCTACAAGAAATGTACCTACATGAGAACTAAGCTTTTATGTATAAAATAAAAAATATAAATAAGTAAGTTTCATAGTCAGGTTGTTATCGAGAAATTTGTGTGTTCAACTTTCTATAAAACAGTGAAAGCTTTAATTAAGCAACTTATTGGCATTTTGTGGAAAAGGTCCTAAATAACTTAATGTACAAAATATAATTGAAATATATATTTATGCTTGACTCTGTCTTAGTTCAATCATATCATCCACTAAAAAATATCCTCTTAATCTCATCCACAAACTTGTTTTAATGGATTCAATAGTTGTATCATACAGTCTATGATATACGTTGTATTGTTCTTTCAGCTCATATGTACAGTCTAGTTTGTATATTATGTGGTGTGTATTTATTTAGTTGTAATATGCACAAACATTTTCATCTTGATACGAAGTTGCTGTAAAATTTGCAACAACACAGCACATAAAATGAAAGAAATCGGTATTTTTTTGTATACTTTCGAATTTTTGATGTATTAGATTTTGTATTCTGGAAAAGTGCAGGCGTATTTGACAGATTATCTTCGCAGTTTGCGTCGAACGCCTGATCACATTTTCTTTCATCCGATTATTTGATAGATTTATAAGTAGACCAATTTATTGGAAACTTTTTATTTTTAATACAATATAGAATAGAATTTTGCAAATAAATAATGCAACTCGATAAACACATAGACTAGTTCAATGTTTCTGTTGTTATAATCGTATTATTTTTAATTTTAGTGACCATCATTTGAATAGAAATTAAAACGAAACCTTGAATATACATGCAAGCATTAGGTTTTTTGAAAGGTTTAAAGTACAATTACTATGGAGAAGCTGATACCATTATTTTAAAAACTGAAGGCACATAAAAAAAACGACCAAGAATTGTAAGTACAGTGTGTAACGAAAACCCTGTACGACCCGAAGCTGCTACGTGGCATGCAAGTTCGCGCGTCAGCGAAGCGCATCTATGCTGGTGTGAATTGACCCTTAACCTACTTTTGTCCCTGACTGTACCTAGTATAAAACTAATCAGATTCAGTGGCCTCGACTCTGTAGTACACCAACTAAATTTAAACTGTCGCTCTCTTTACTGATAGTGCAAGCTAGAAAGAAATAGCTACAATTTTAGTGCAAAATTTTAGTCAAATTAAACAGATTTAAGTTTTCACAAATTTACAAATTTAGTCGTAATTTCAAAACATGCTGACTATAAACACGAAGAAAAGCGACACGTAAACTGATTTGACAGAAATAAAATTCTTGCCATCTCTTGCGTACACTATCAGTAACAGAGAGCGACTGTTTCAATTAAGTTTAGTTGGTGTACTACAGAATCGGCGCCATTACCTTCTTTACTCCCTCTTGGAATTACCTCTTTATAATTAATGCTCTAATAATTTCCTACGAAGATTTTCAAATTTATACGAATCATAAACTAAACTGTCCAAACAAACGTTCCCATCGTCTTCATGGTCTCGGTTTTCGTTACACAACTGTGTCTAAAGTACGATTTGATAACTGGTACATACATACAGTACCTACTACGACAAAAGTTATTTGCTTCGGAAATTGCACGTACTATCACCGTAGGTACAATTTAAAAGTGCATAGAGTTTTAAACACTCCCAGTTTCCTATTTCCGAAGATAGACGAAATTTCTAAAGCGCATGACTTTTATCTAAGGACTGTGGCTAGGTATGTGCATGCACTATAGGCGCCTACCTAATGTGATTGGGTTTACACATGCTCATTTCGTTATGTATGAGAGTATTAAAGGTTTTTTTGTGATGTGTAACCCTTTGTATAAGTACCAATAACGTAGTATAAATTTACATCTTCTATATACTTACCTACGTTTTTGACTAAACCATAAAACATCTGGACGGTCTTTGTACAGTAATATCCAAACCAAAACATGTGATTTGTTTTTTAAAAACAAGAAATTGTTCGTTACGTTTACCAAACTAAAGTTGCATGACACAACACACTCTTTATTTTATTTTTATTTTACATCGAAATCGTTTTGATGTTACTTTTAAAATAAATAATGTGTAATCGAAATTGCGTCAGTGTATTTCATTTGTATAGTCCACTTATTATGGTTTTTTAGAAGATTTATTTTGGCTAAAGATTTTAAACTACACTGTAGCAGGCGAGTAGGGTAAAAGCTGAGTGGCAAATACTTAATTTCGATAAAGTAGAGCAGTCCCAAAAAACCTATCCCATAGTTGGCATTCTACAATAGTGTATGAAAAGAAATTATAAGATTCGTTACTAGCCTCTTGGCTGCTAAAATTAGATGCAACGGACCTAATACGCCTTAGGGGCGTTTGTGTTAGACGTCAAGTACCTAATTCCCCCATTATTTTTGGTAATAAAGCATTAATGCCTTCCTGCAAATAGGTGTACAAATTCAAATTTCACTCGAAAATAGGGAAGGGCTCGTCCGGGGAAAAATCCCTACCACCATGTCATAGCCATATATACCGCCAAGCAGTAGGTAAGTACTCGCATTGCTGTGTTCCGGATTGAAGTCATAAAAACACTTTGGTTTTTATTAGTTTAAATCATATGGAAATAAAGATTATAATTTTATCGTGAATTTAAAATTTTAAAAGCTTCTACTTAGTGTCCTAATATCAGTGGCAATAGGGGGAGGGGGGAGTGATGGGAACTGGTTCTGAATGTCTCATCACGTTCATGTGGTTCAATTCATGACGTTTCATCAACCAGTTTTTAACCCAGGCAAAAATAGACCCAAGTCTTCGTTTTTCGTCTCTGACTTGGACGCACTGTAGAAAGTGCCAGAGTGATGCCTATTCTTTGGTGTTTTGATAGTGCGACGGGCGGCATCTTGATCGACGAGCGCTTTGCTGCACGATTGGCATTGATTAGCGTTAAAGTGTTAATGTAATCTTTGCTGAGGGGTAGGGACTCATTCGATTTCATTTCACCCTCCTTACCACACAGTCCCAATATTGCCACTGATATTAGAATAGGTCCGTGCGTGTGTAGACCACAGACTAGTTAGATACGTTATGTGTACGCTCCCTTTTTATCAACGCTGTACTACTGAGATGGCTGGCCTTGCTGTCATTGTTATTTGTCAATAGATGACCGACCGTCTATCATGTCACAAAGAATACCAATATGTCATTCCAGTTTAGTATTATTGCGTGTGGGTCGTGTTTGGGGATTCTGCGTTCGGAAGTGATAGCGATTAAACCGGTCGGAGAGTTTTGTGTGGTATTTCATTTATTTTACCTTATTTTGGTTAATTATTCCTTACAATTTGATTAATATTATATAGTATTGTTGTATGTAATATTGAAAAAAAAAATCTAATTGTAATTATTTTTCTGTGTCCCTCAATCTGTGTTTGAGGTTAGTTTAACCTCAAGCATGGATTGCGATCTGCCGGTTCTACCGGCACCTCCTGATCCCCCTGATCCTGTAATCTTTAATGAGTCTCCTGTTGTAGCTGGTACAAAACGCCGACTAGAGTCGGTCGATCAATCTGCTGCTAAGAAAATCACGTCCCCTGATTTAGCCGTTGCGTCTATTCAAACAATCTACACTCACCCTTCTGTGGTTGTTGGTGCTATTCAAGCATACTCAACATTGGACAAGGGCCCGTATGTGGTCCACGTTTCCCGTACAGAAGCTGAACCATCAGCTGGCACTACAATTAGACCCATCAAATTTGGACAATTCCTCACAACTCATAAATTTGCTAACATCTGTGCCGACGGCGTCAAAAAAGTTGGTCGAAATAAAATCTCTGTAGAATTCCTGACTGCTGATGATGCTAACAAATTTATTATTTCTCCAGTACTGACGATGTGTAAGTATACAGCGGCCATTCCTACTTACAATGTTACCAGAATGGGACTAGTGAGACAGGTCCCCACGGACATATCTATGGATGAATTCGCTAAGGAATTAGTTCTTCCTAAAGGCTGTGGAATAGTCATCAAAGCTCGGCGCCTTAATAGGAAAAATTTAGAAGAAGGCAAGGTCTCCTGGGTTCCTACTCAGACTGTTGTGGTCACATTCCAAGGACAATCTCTACCAACCAAAGTATTTCTGTACTATACTTCTCTTCCAGTTGAATTATACCAATACCCCACCATTCAATGTCATACCTGTTGCAGGTATGGTCATACTAAAGCGCAGTGTAGGTCCAAGCCTAGATGCTTCCGCTGTTCCCAGGAGCATTCTGGAGATGGCTGTGAGGTATTAGAGGCTAAAGCATCGTGCTTGCACTGCTCAGGACGGCACTTTGCGACTAGCAAATGCTGCCCGGAGCAAGAGAGACAAAGATCCATCAAAGCTGTTATGGCCCAAAATAATATATCTTATGAAGAAGCCTGCTCTAAATTTCCACAAGTAACCCGCTCATATTCAGAGGTGGCCCAGGAATTGTTTTCCCAACCGATCCCTTCCCGAAACTCGCAAAGACATGTGCCTGCAAGTTCTTCCGAGTCCCAGGCTACTCAATCTTATGCCAAGACTGTATACTCTACTCCCCGCCCCAGAGCCCCACTTGGCAAGTCTTATGATAAGGCTGCTCACCGTGAAATAGTTGCTGACCCTTCATCGATGATGCCTAATGGTTGTGCTCTTGGCAACATTCATTCAGGATCATCGCCTCAAAATGAAAACATGCTTGAAACTCTAATATCTTTAATAATAAACATTATTTCAATGAATCCTCATCCTCTACCGTCCAACGTTGCCTCAAAACTATCTCAATTAGTCTCCTATTCTGGTCATCATAATGGATCCAGTGTCCGTTCTTCAGTGGAACTGCCAGAGCGTTCGCGCGAAAAATTATGAACTTATCCACCTAATCTCTAAATTCCGCCCGTCGGTCATTGCCGTCTCGGAAACATGGTTGAAGCCTGGAACCCGATTCCGGATTTCGGGCTACTCTTGTCTCCGAGACGACAGGGCTGACGGGCATGCTGGTAGCGCCTTATTTATAAGGCGCTCCCTTCCTTTTTCTCAAATGCTTCTCCCTTCCCTTCCTCCTGGTATCAACGTTGTTGGTATCAGGTTCTTAAATATATCTTTTATATCTGTTTATATTCCTCATCCTAATTCTACCTTAATCCCTGATTTACTTTTGCTCTTATCTTCTATCCCTCAGCCTATGGTTCTCATGGGTGATTTTAATGGCCATAACACTGTGTGGGGTCATAACCACTCAGATCTTTTTGGCCTCTCCCTCTTAGAAATCTTCGATGATTCTAATCTATGTTTACTCAATGATGGCTCACCCACCCGTAGGGCTTTGCCTTCCCAAAACCCAAAAAGTGCTGTTGATCTCACTCTTTGCTCTTCTTCTCTTTCTCCCTTTATTTCATGGAAAATCCTACCACTCACATATGGTAGTGACCACTTTCCTATCGTAATTTCCATATATCTTCAAAATAATGTCACTCCATTCTGTAACCCCAATCCTTCTCTAAAATACAGACTTTCTGAAGCTGATTGGTCTTCTTATTCATCAGCACTTGACCTCAAATTAGATTCTTGTATACTTCATATAGATAGTTCCCCCCTTTCATCTTATAATTCATTTATAGAAAGTATTATCTCATGTGCTGATCTTCACATACCTCTTAAAAAACCCTCTAGAGATTTTAGGATCTCCACTCCTTGGTGGGATTCGGAGTGTACCTCAGCTGTCTCAGAACGGAAAATAGCTGAAAGGATGTACAATGATAATATGACCTTAGAAAACTTCCTAAAATATCAAAAAGCTTCTGCTAAATTCAGAAGATTGGTGTCCAAAAAGAAAAAGCTTGGATGGATTGGTTTTTGCGAGAACTTATCTCCTAGAACTCCTTCATCTCTTGTCTGGAGACAGATAAGGCGATTTCGAGGATCATGTAATATAGAAAATATTTCAGCCAACGATCCTTCATCGTGGTTAGAGGCCTTTTCGGATAAACTTGCTCCCCCTTCAGTCCCATCTTTATCATCAATCCCTTCGATTCCTTCTGCTCTTCCTTCTCAGAATTGCTTTGATAACCCTTTTTCTTTCAATGAACTAACTCTTGCGCTGAGTGGACTCACTGACTCTTCGCCTGGCATAGATGGTATTCCATATTCTTTTCTTACTAAGTCTTCTGAAAAAACTAAATGTATTTATTTATCCCTTATAAACTCTTTTTTCGAGAATGGTATAGTTCCTGCACAATGGAAAACTCAAATAATTATCCCAATCCTAAAACCCGGTAAAGATCCCTCAGATCCAGGTAGTCGAAGACCAATAGCGTTGTCGTCTGTTATGGCTAAAATCATGGAACACCTAATCAAAAACCGTCTTGAATGGTTAGCTGAAAATGGATCTATCCTCGCTAAATCCCAATTTGGGTTTAGAAAGGGTATGAGTACCATGGATAATCTTAGCCTTTTGACAACTGATATTTATATTGCTTTCAAGGAAAAAAAATATTTAGTTGGAGTTTTTCTTGACATATCGTCAGCTTATGATAACGTTCTGCTTCCGGTCCTCAGGAGTAAGCTCATTCATCTGAGAATTCCTGACAAGCTGGTCCGTTTCATCTGCAATTTATTAATGGAGAGATCTGTTGTTATTAAGTCCCATCAGGGTCTCCTTTCTCCTAGGACAGTCTGGAAAGGTTTACCCCAAGGTTCTGTCTTAAGCCCATTACTCTACAGTCTATACACTAGTGATCTTGAACAATCTGTAGACTCTTTCTGTGAAGTTTTACAATATGCCGATGATCTAGTACTCTATATCTCCTCATCTTCATTAGAAGAGGCAAGTAATCGACTTAACTCTGCATTGTCATATTTAGGAGACTGGCTTGTTGAACATGGCTTATCACTTTCTGCTTCCAAAAGTTCCATTGTTATATTTTCAAAAAAAAGAATAGCCCCATCTGTTGAAATATATATCAATCAAGAAATCATTCCTCAGTCTAATAGTGTCAAATTTCTGGGTTTAACATTGGACTCGAGAATGACGGGTTTTCCTCATTTTATATTACTTGCTCAGAAGTGTGAAAAAAATGTAAATATTCTTCGTTCTCTTTCGGGTGTATGGTGGGGTTCCCACCCATATACCCAAAAACTTATATACAACGCCATAATCAGAAGTCACTTTGACTATGGATCATTCCTTCTAAATATTTGTAATAAATCTTGTCTAGATAAAATGGATAAAATTCATTCAAAATGTTTGCGCATCATCCTTGGGGCTATGAAGTCATCGCCCATCAATGCTTTACAAGTTGAGTGTGGTGAAGCCCCTTTAAAATTACGTAGGCAGTTTCTTTCTGATAGGTTCTTCTTTAAATTAATCCAGAACTCTAATCATCCTCTTCTTCCTAAATTAAATCACCTTCTAGATTTGTTTCGTAGTTCTGATAAAATTCCATGTATTCTTCATAGTTTTAAGAAAATTTCTCAACTTTCAAACCCTGTTATTCAATTTCCCTCTTATCCACTTTATCTCACTCCTTATGATGCTTTAGTTTATCAACCCAATATTATTTTAGATTTTGGTATAGACAAGGCGTCCACTAATGCTCGTCAAGTTTTTAACGAGCAGATAGACTCCCTACGTAAGGGTTGGCATACATTATTTACTGATGCATCTAAACTATCCGAGAAAGATGATGTTGGTGTAGCGGTATGGATACCCTTTACAAAAATTTGTCTCAGTTTTAAGTGTCCCTCGTCTACATCAGTATTCACTGGTGAAGCCATCGCCATCCTTGAAGCTATCGTTTTTATAAAATCCCATCACTTAAATAATTCTATCATCTTTTCTGACTCTAAAAGTTGTCTTCAATCTATCCTTTCTAATCCTTTCCGATCTGCTTCTCGCTTCCCATCAATTCTTAAAATTAAGCATTCCCTCTTCGAATGTCATAAGCTTGACATCAACATAACTCTAGCATGGATTCCAGGACACTCTGGGATCCCTGGCAATGAGACAGCAGATTCTTATGCAAAATCGGCTGCCCAGATAGGCTCTCTTGAGCACTTCAAAACATTCTCTCACGACCTATGCCTGTTGCCTAAATCGCACCTTAATGAATCTTGGTCGGATTTGTGGAATTCCTCAAAAGTTATTAAAGGAAAATATTATGCGGACATTCAGCCAGATATACCCCACGTTCCCTGGTTCTTTAAATTCCGTAAAGCGAATAAAATCACCACTTCGACCATTTGTCGTCTCAGATTAGGCCATGCTTGTACTCCTGTATTTCTGTCTAAACTTAGGATTAAGGACCACTCGATGTGTGAATGTGGCCTGGATGAAGGAAACGTGGATCACATATTTTTCAGCTGTCCCAAACTACGTTGTTCCCTTTATGATATTCTTCCTCTTGATGTCCCCCGTCCTACATCCTTCAAATGCATTTTATCTCTTACTTTCTCTCCTTTAATTAATTTTATTCTATGTAAATTTGTAAATATGAATAACATAAAATTGTAAGATATGTCTACATTTAGAATAAGTAACCCTTTTATTATGTACATAGTCTTTAGTTTTTAAGTATCATAATTTTTGTAAAATCATCTTGTAAGTCAAAAAATCTTGTTGATTCTCCCAATTTTTGTAACCGATCATATTCTTAGTAATCACATATCTCCAAAAGTTTATGACACTAACATGATACGGACATTGGCAGAATTGTGACAAATAGTTACAAAAGCCATAATCAAGAAGTGAAGTGAAGTGGGTCGTGTTTGATTTTGTTTGGTGTACTTGTAGGTTATTTACTTTAACATAAATCTTTAAATTAAATTAAATTTGAACTTGTGTTTACGCTCTAGAGTTCGAAACTATATTCATCGCTTCATTAGCTAGCTAGTACAAATAAATAATGCTATAACCTACTGGCTGAAGAAGAAATGTTTGAGAATGTATTGGCGTTGCTTTCTGCAAAACTATTATAGATAGACTAGCCGGTAGTTAAAATGAGTTCGAGAGGTTTATCTAAGAGAGAACAAGAAGAGCTTCGCAAGAAGGAAGAGGAAGAGGCTGCAGCCCATGTAAGTAAACACAAAAGTTGCAAGTATGTTATTACTTAGCAGTACTAGAAGTTAACTTTTTAATATTTTTATTGAATAGAATAAAAAAACTAAAAGGGTGTAACGTTGTGCTTCTCCGTTATTGCAAAAAGTTGTGTTGTTTGGGGGCATATTTTAAGGAGGACAATAAACATTTCTCACCTACATTCTCAAGTTGGAGCCAGTGTGGATCTTGTTTCCATTTACTCTTTATTGTACTCCAAAGACAAACAAGGAAAAACAATCCTATTACTATAAATTTCAAAGTATGGACTTTTGTTGCTAAGATTATCCGTAACTGATTTAGATAAAATTCTGAATCAATATTGTTCATGAATAAATGTGGGCAGAGTCTAGTGAAAGCTGAAGATAAAATATAAAGTGGGTGGAATAGTAACCTGTCTAACTGGTGGAGTAGTAGGTGGTAGTGGGCTGTCTCGTGACTTTAGGGGTAGGCATAGATAGCTGACATGTTGGAAGGGAGGATAGTGACAAATAGTTCAATTTCAACTGCATCACAAAAACATAATGTATACCTCTTTTTCGAATATTTTTTTATATTTTAACACCTATATAGTTGGTATTTGTCGTTCCAAATACTCATGTCACAGAAAATCCTAGTCTGGGGTCAGAACTGTGTAGGCAAAGATTGTTTTTTTTTCAACTTGCCATAATCTTAAGATATTCATTGACTCAAGGAATTTGTAAATGTACACCTTATATATGTAAAGTTTAGTAGAAATATTGTTCAACTTATATTTTCAGGTATTCAAAGAGTTTGTGGAAACTTTCCAAGATGTACCCAGCACAGCAAGTAAGGTGTGGGTCAAAGCTGGTACCTATGATGCGGGGGCAAGAAGTTAGTATTCATTATCATACAAAATTACATTACAATTTATAAATAAAAAAATCAACATCTTCACTTAATTTATATTCCTGTGTGTAGATTAGTAAACTATCACAATGTGCTGACCACGACGATATAGGGTTTTGTCAAATATGCTGTATTATCGTCTCCATAATATTAAGAAAGTCAAAGTCAAAGTCAAAATTGTTGTGGGTACCTAGTATTAGTTTCTTGTGTATACATATCCGATTAGCTCGAATGCCTACCGACTACCTAGAAGTAGGTACCGTCATTGTAAAGTTAATGTATACCTCTTATGTAATTTATTTGATCAATAAAATTATTATTATTAATTTGCATTAAGTAAAGATTCATTGCAGAGATCTTAATTTGGAAGTAAAGATCTCTAAGATATAAAGTAAACTTTTTTGTCTAATAAATGTTATTATTATTATAAAGAAAGTTGACAGGCTTAGGGTAAAATTATTTATTCCTATAAATAATAAATGAAAATACTTTATTTTACACCTTAAGATACAAACATAATAAAAATAATTCATTCATTAAGATTGGATGTAGGTACAGAACTTTTTATGGCACTCTTAATTGAAGGCTTATGTCCATGCTGCAGACTTCTTAACAAACATCCTCAGATACCTACATACTTAGTTTGTAGATCCTTTCATATTCAAAGATGCGTTCATCAGAGACACATCTAAACATTAAATTTGGTACTTACATGTGTTTTGCAAGTCGACATTCCATGTGAGTTGCAAGCCCATTTCCAATTACTAGAATATTTGCAGATGGCACATGCCATTGAATTAAAAAATAATAATAAGAAAGTACAAATATTTTTGCAGAGGAAGATACATCGGAAAGAGGCAAGCTCTACAAGCCCACCTCACGTTTTGATGAAAAGCGAGGGGGCGCTGAAGCGGATATCATCCGCAATCTCGTGCCCAAGCAGGAGCCCCTGAGCAGACTGCGCTCGAAGCAGAAAGGGCAGGATAAAAAGAAAAGTAATCTCGAATTATTTAAAGAGGAGTTAAGACAGTGAGTACTTTCTCCAAATTCTTACTTTTTAATTGAAATTAGTGACTTCAACTCTATTTAATTCAATTTATACTGTATTTTTTGTATATACCTACTTGTATATAGTTGTACTGTATGTATATGAATAATCATGTAAAAAAAACAATAATTTTTATATCAGACAGATATTACAAACAAACAATATATTCAATATAAAAGAGTAGATAGGTATTAGACATCAAACTACATAAGGTAAGTAGAAGGTACAAAGAGCCACTAGATTTAGAGTGCACAACATGCTCTCCCGTCCAGCGCTCCATGAAGGCCAAGTCTGTGTCCAGCCTCCTTGCAATGAGTTGCAGGTAGCGTTTAGTCTCCTAGCATTTCTAATATTAACGAAGGGTGCCTCTCGTCGCGTGTAAGATTTTTTCTGGCAGTAATTGAAGAAATTACTGCCAGAGAGAAGCGGTGCGGAAGCGGTTTCCGCACATTGACTAAGGCCAAGTTCTCATGACCAAGATATAGGCTAAGTTCACATGACCGCACGATATTCAAACATTATTGCAGAGCCCGCGAAATAGGAAATCGCAATGCAAGTCTAGTATCAGCGAAATGTAAAGGCATCTGTGGTAAAGGCGATATTTCGCGTGTTCTTATTTCGGAAGTAATCATTCCGCCCATGTTTGACATGACCGCGGTTCTCGACGATCCGCGCCATTTATCTTGTACCGCTCGGTTCAAGTTCTATCAACCTCTAGCAATTCATCCGCACGGTTTGAGACGGGCAGACGCAGATGCCTTATTCATACCGGACGGTGAAAACGTTATGTCTGACGGTGCCCTAAAACTTGCAGGATTCAAGAGGAGCGTTCAGAGCGTCACAAGTACAAGAATGTGCTGCGGGACCGCAGCGTGGTCGGCGCTGAGCCGGTGCTCGACATGATACCAGACATCGGCTCCTACGACACCGGGGACCCTAACACCACCAATCTCTATCTGGGGAATTTGAACCCTAAGGTTCATGAATTTATTTACTAGCTTTGCTGCGGCCGATATCAGCCCCGACCAACCGCGTTGCATCGCCCGCCGCGCTGTTACTTCTTTTGCTCGGCTTCTAAGAGTAGTAGCGTGATGTTAAGAATTGGGCTATCAAATGCAAAAAGATATTTTCAAACCCAACTGGTAGTTCCAGAGATAAGCACTTTAAAAAAAATCAGTTTTATTATTACTAGAAATATAGATTTAATTCTCAACTTCGATGGCACGCGGGCGAGTAGCCGGCTGCGTCGCAAGAGGTGCGGTTCGATTCCCGCTACGGGACAAATGTTTGTATGTCTGTACATAAAATAAAATGTGGAATCATCGTGGCAATTACAATCGCGAGCAGTAGTTTTATATTAATACAGCGATTTGTATTATTTTTTTAGATAACAGAACAGCAGTTAATGGAGATATTCGGGCGGCACGGGCCTCTCGCAAGTATCAAGATAATGTGGCCGCGCTCGGACGAGGAAAAGGCGCGCGGACGCAACTGCGGCTTCGTGGCGTTTATGTCGCGCAAGGACGGAGAGAGGGCGCTTAGGAATATCAATGGTTAATCAGTTTTTCTTTATTCTTCACACAGAAAATACAGACAAAAAACTTACACAAAGGATATGTACTAAGGCGAGCTTAACCTAAACAAGAGTTTTCTTCCAGCAAACCTTTGAGGATAGGGGCAGATGAAAATAGTGGGTTTATGTATACTGTTTCTGTACAAGAATGTAACATAATGAAGTTCATTATGTTACATTTTTGTACAGAAACAGTACACAGTAGAATTTATAATTACTTACACACTTTGCAAATTCATAAATTACTAGCCTCTGCCCACGGCTTCGCCCGCGTGGTACCCTCATAATGTATAAGCTATATTGCTGTAAAGTTTCATCAAAATCTATTCTGTAGTTTTTGCGTGAATGAGTAACAAACATTTATCCTCACAAACTATCGCATTTATAATATTAGTAAAACTAGCTTCTGCCCACGGCTTCGCCTGCGTAGTACCCGGATAAAAAGTAGCCTATGTGTTATTCTGATGTATAAGCTATATTACTGTAAAGTTTCATCAAAATCCGTTCAGTAGTTTTTACGTGAAAGAGTAACAAACATCCTCACAAACATCCATCCTCACAAACTTTCGCTTTTATAATAGTAGTAGGATTAGTATACACCTGGCCATTCTTACAATCTCATAAAATCCTCTCCACCAAAGTTGTCTGAAAGCTTGTGAGCGATAAGACCGCCCATTGTACTTTAATTTTGTAGTTTTATCAAGTTGTATTTATTTTTCTTATGGTGTACAATAAAGTATTTTAATTCATTAATTTATTCCAATTAACATCAAATATTGTCTATTTATGGATTTTTAATACAGGGTGTATTCTAAAATGTCAAGTTTTAGTAGATGATACACAGAACTAAATCTTCTAAATCTTCTGCTAGATTTCTAAAGATTTAGTGAAACGACTTTAAAAATCTTTAAAAGGCCCTAAGTAAGTGACGAGCTTGGGAAATTTGTATTAAAATAATTGTTTTGTGCTCAGGTAAAGAAATAATGAACTATGAGATGAAGCTGGGCTGGGGCAAGGCGGTGGTGATACCGCCGGTCCCCATCTACATCCCGCCCGCCCTGCAGCAGCCGAGCAAGCCGCCGCCGCCCTCCGGCCTGCCCTTCAATGCGCAGCCGCCCAGGCACCTCGTCAATAGGGTAAATATATAATTATAAGTATTTAACGGGTCTTTGTCGCGTTTACTTTTTTATTATTTAAGAGGAAATAATAAAAAGACGATAAAGTCACGTAAAAAACTTATAAATGTTGTTACTGATCATGTAAGGCAGGTCGCTAACAGCAAAGTCAAGGCACGGTCGCGGCGTACAATTTTGAATCTACGGTGGACTGGGAAGAGTTCGTAATTTCCTTACAATTTTATCTTTCCGCAGGCGTTCAAGAGAAAGTGGTATTTGTCTAGTCCCCCTGAACAGCAATATAAGCAGTGATTTTAAACGAAGAAGCATCTTAGAGCCCTCCGTTATATCTCGAAGATTCTTGTATGAAGGCCGCTCACAGGATCAGGAGTCGAGGCGGTGAACTCGAGGCGACTGTATCTAGAAAAGTTAACTCTTTCCGGCTTGTCGTAGGTTCAAAATTGTACGCCTCAATTCGCCGCGACCGCGCCCTGACTTACCTGTGAGCGACGCGCCTTAGTCTGAAAAATACTAATGTTAATATTTGTTAATTTTCAAGTGGAAACTGATGAACCAAATGTTCCGGTTTCAGCGTAACCCGCATCTTCACCTGTCATCGGCAATGTTGACCAATTCCGCCGTGAATTGAGTGACGCAGTATGAATTTATTTGGCAACTTTTATTCAGCTTCCATAGATTCTTATTAGCTTATTGAATTGTCGATCACAGGCGAAGACCCCAGACCCAGCAGGTCTAGTACTGTCGAATTTTTATTTTTGGGACACATTTAAGAGTACAAATAGGTATATAGAAAAATACAGATTAATCAGCTAGCTATCTAAAGAGCGTTGCAAAAGATCTATAGATAGCTCAACTGATCCAGATCACTACCATCCATTTGCTTTAAAAGAGTAAATATTCTTCACAATATAGAAATTATGAAGCGATAACCCATTCTTACTCACATGGCACCAGTTTTATATGTTTATAATCGATAAAATGATTTTGTTAAATCCTATCCTACTAATATTATAAAGGTGAAAGTGAGGATGGATGTTCGTTACTCTTTCACGCAAAAACTACTGAACGGATTTTAATGAAACTTTACAGTTATATAGCTTAGACATCAGAATAACACATAGGCTACTTTTTATTCGGTTACCACACGGGCGAAACCGTGGGCAGAAGCTAGTAATTAAATAAAAGAAAAATAGAATAAAATATCAGTGAGTAACAAAGGAACTTGTTGATTGCAGATACCGCGCGTTCGTGTCGGCGACCATTACCCCAACGATCCCGAGGACCGGCAGATTTATGAAACGGTAACATATTTAACATTTATTATGATGAACAAAAGCGACCTTGTAAATTATACTTTTATAATAGCCCTCGGATTTTATTCTTGTAACGTTACATATATTAGTTTTAGTTTACATTATGTTGGTGATCGTTTAAATACAATAAATAAACAATATAAACATTGGTGGTGGTAATTTTTCACACAGCACCATCTAGCCCCAAACTAAGCTTGTATTATGGGAACTTACATTATGTTGGTGATCGTTTAAATACAATAAATAAACAATATAAACATTGGTGGTGTTCATTTTTCACACAGCACCATCTAGCCCCAAACTAAGCTTCTATTATGGGAACTACATGACTGGATATACTTCATATTTACTTTTTTTGTAAATACGTACATATAATACATAGAAAACACCCAGACCCGAGACACAGATATTATAATACAAGTACCCGAGACAAATATTTGTAGTTCATACAAACATTTGTCCTGCGGCGGGAATCGAACCCGCAACCTTCTGCGTCTCAAGCGGACCTTTGCCCACTGCGCCGCAGAGGTCGTCGGTCGCAAGCCTCACAATATTTGATGTTCTGCATGTTTGATGTTTTGTTTTTATACAAAACATCAAGCCTGGATGTTTTGTATAAAATCTTGGCTTTTTCTCCATTCACAGATTCTCTCGCAGTCAATAGTGAAAGTTGTCGTTCCAATTGAGAGGTTAGTGATTCTGTTAGTTGATGATACAATAAACAAATACTTTTTAATTAATCTATTTAAGGAAAACCAGCAGCACATACAAAAAATTAAAAATAAAGATAATTGAAACAGAAGGCTATTAAAAGGTTTTCACAAGTAAGATGAATAGTAGATACATATTAATAATATAATAACATGCACCCACATCTCTGTGTCGTGGGTATCAGGGAACTATGAGTACTATGGTACCACGAGATCCTGACCCGGAGCAAATATCTGCAGAATATACAAATATATGACAACTGCAAGCAAACTGAGTTTTCACTCAAATGGTATTATACCGTGATTGAGAAGTTCTATAGTTTTTTGATATTCATGATTTAAGTGACGCTTTGAACGACGTATGAACTTTTGTCAGAGACCGCGGAAGTACTCCGTGACGGGGGGCGGGCAAATTTCTTTGGTCACCCTCCAATCTCCAGCCCTGGCTTGGTAGGCGGGTACCTATGTGATTTTAGGGGTGACCTAGGAGGAGGGGGGGGGGGTACCTATGGGATTTGGGGCGGGGGGGCTCTGCCCCCCACTGCAGCGGCCGCTGACTTTTGTTTTAATTTAAATTTGAGTCAGTCCCTAAATATTCTTTCACATAATCATGTGTTAGGGTCTCTAGAGTATTACGATTACATTACTTTTAGAGAGGCAAAGGTGAATTTTTATAGTACATTTAAAAATAGTTTAAAAAATCAAACAGAATAATATAGTGCAAAAAAACTGACACATTTGGTCGTTCATGGTAAATCCACATACGTTTGTAAAGGAAATATTATAAAATAATAATAATAATGCTAGACATTTTCCACACAGCAAATATTACACAGTAATTTGTATAGTTATTTTATGAATTATAAAATAACTATACACATCTAAATATTTAAATATTTTGTGTTTGCAGAAATATCCTGATGCTGATTCATCGCATGATTGAGTTCGTGATCCGAGAGGGTCCCATGTTTGAGGCTATTATTATGAACAAGGAGATGAATAACCCGTTTTTCAGGTCAGTCTAATCATAAAACAACACAGCAGCGCTGTGGGCGAAGGCCTGAGACGCAGAAGGTTGTGGGTTCGATTGCCGCCACGGAATCCTACTTAATATTATAAATGCGAGCGAAAGTTTGTGAGAATGGATGTTTGTTACTCTTTCACGCAAAAACTACTGAACGGATTTTGATGAAACTTTACAGTAATATAGCTTATACATCAGGATAACACATATGCTACTCCAAAAACTATCGTGAACTTGACTATTCATATTGTAAAAACGGGATTTTTCACGTACTGCACTATCGGTGAAGGCACCGACTAAGTTTCGACTCATTCCGAGAGTCTAAACTTAGTCGGTGCACTACACGGCGTAGTGCACGGCGCGACGCGGAAGGAGAAAGTCGCAACCACTCACCCTGATGAAGACTCTCGGAATGAGTCGAAACTTAGTCGGTGCCTTCACCGATAGTGCAGTACGTGAAAATTCCCGTTTTTACAATATGAACATATGCTACTTTTAATCCGGTATCATTCAAATTATGAAACTATCGGCTGAATCTTTTTATGCTGTGTTACAGGTTTCTGTTTGAGAATCAGTCTCCGGCGCATGTGTACTACAGGTGGAAGTTATATTCAATGCTACAGGGTGATTCGCCGAAGATGTGGTCCGTTGAAGACTTCAGAATGTTTGCAGGTCAGATTATCCACCCACAATTTGCTTTAAATGTGTACTATAGAGTACAGACGCATAGGTGTGAGATTGGTGGTACTGGGGCTAGACAAATATCACATGCTTTCTTTTCCTTCCGCGCTAACGCAAATTTGTCAAGCTAAATGGGGGATAATTGACCCAACCCACGTCCAGTGTGAGTGCGGGGAACCCATACAGAATATGACGCGCTCTCCTGCCCTCTGTGCCCCATCACCTGCACCCTGGAACTTCTTATAGAGGCAATCGATGAGGCAGTACAAGTGGACACACATTGCTCAAAACAAATTTAAAAAATGACTCATTGACACGATATTAATGAATGAACCACTACACTGTAAAAACTGATTTCTTATAGAAAGACAAATTGCTTTCCGTTAAGACAGTTTTATTACCTCCAAGAAAATGATTCTCTCCCTATATACGCTAGACAATAATTTCTTCGTAATCATCTCATTTAATTTTATTTGTTACAAGATAAATAAATTTAATTTAAGAAACATATTGATTTTTTTAAGACATTTATTTGATATGACATAAAATAAGTCTTGAAATAAACATATTTCTTTTCAAGTAAGAACAAAATTGAGAAAAATATTGTCTTCAAAAAAGATAAGCAGTTTTTTTGTTTTAAAAATATTGCATTAAACTAAGAAAATATATTTTTGTAATAACCAAATATTTCGAGAAATCAGTCTTTCTTATTCAAAGAAATCGTTTTTACTCGTGTATGGTCTGAATGTCTACATAACTCCTCCCCTAGCGAAAGCGTACCGGAAGCTTGACGTGGCGTCCATGCCGAGTGGTCTTCAATATTGATGACGGAACTTGGCCTGGTAGTGACGTCGAACTTGTGGCTGAAGTTGATGCTTGATTCGCTAGTGGCTGTGTTGATGTAGTTGCTGATGAAGTATCTTGGCTGTCAGGTAATGGTAGACGTTGATTTGGTTGTAGGTGGGTCAGTGTGGCGTCCTCCCGTTATGAACATGTACACCTCTGGGATGCCCGACGAGCTGGTGGACGAAGAAGACGCTAAGGATAATATACGCGGGACACTTTCTAACAGGTAAAACATTTTGCAGATTTCATAATTCCATTTATTTCACCCCGTTATAACCTGTTTACAAGACAAGTCAATTCCGTTTACAAATTTAGTCAATATCATACTAATATTATAAACGCGAAACTATGTGAATATGGATGTTTGTTACTCTTTCACGCAAAAACAACTGAACGGATTTTGATGAAACTTTACAGTAGCAAGCTCTCAGGAATTAACTAAAACAAAATAAACATCAAAATGGATTAACAATGTTGAATGGATAACATCAACAATTGGCGAAGATATCAAGTAACAAACATAAAAAATATCTTTTTTTAATGTTTGTTACAAGTTGAGAACCTCCACCTTTTTCTTTGTCTCTTTGTGCGGCACTGTCCGTCGAGTGCGGTATTCCGGCGGTAGATGACGCCACCGTCCTGTAACGTAGCCGTGTGACATCGTTGCGTGTTGCAGCCAGCGCGACCGGCTGGAGGAGCTGATCCGGGCGCTGACGCCGACGCGCGCGGGCGTGGGCGCGGCCATGGCGTGGTGCCTCGAGCACGCGGAGGCGGCGGGCGAGGTGGCAGCGTGCGTGGCCGAGGCGCTGCAGGGCGAGGCCACGGCGCCGCACAAGCGCATCGCGCGTCTCTACCTGCTCTCCGACATACTGCACAACGCGCAGGCCAAGCTCACCAATGCCAGCGCGTTCCGGGCCGCGTGAGTATTACTAGTAGCCGTGCGTGGCCGAGGCGCTGCAGGGCGAGGCCACGGCGCCGCACAAGCGCATCGCGCGTCTCTACCTGCTCTCCGACATACTGCACAACGCGCAGGCCAAGCTCACCAATGCCAGCGCGTTCCGGGCCGCGTGAGTATTACTAGTAGCCGTGCGTGGCCGAGGCGCTGCAGGGCGAGGCCACGGCGCCGCACAAGCGCATCGCGCGTCTCTACCTGCTCTCCGACATACTGCACAACGCGCAGGCCAAGCTCACCAATGCCAGCGCGTTCCGGGCCGCGTGAGTATTACTAGTAGCCGTGCGTGGCCGAGGCGCTGCAGGGCGAGGCCACGGCGCCGCACAAGCGCATCACGCGTCTCTACCTGCTCTCCGACATACTGCACAACGCGCAGGCCAAGCTCACCAATGCCAGCGCGTTCCGGGCCGCGTGAGTATTACTAGTAGCCGTGCGTGGCCGAGGCGCTGCAGGGCGAGGCCACGGCGCCGCACAAGCGCATCGCGCGTCTCTACCTGCTCTCCGACATACTGCACAACGCGCAGGCCAAGCTCACCAATGCCAGCGCGTTCCGGGCCGCGTGAGTATTACTAGTAGCCGTGCGTGGCCGAGGCGCTGCAGGGCGAGGCCACGGCGCCGCACAAGCGCATCGCGCGTCTCTACCTGCTCTCCGACATACTGCACAACGCGCAGGCCAAGCTCACCAATGCCAGCGCGTTCCGGGCCGCGTGAGTATTACTAGTAGCCGTGCGTGGCCGAGGCGCTGCAGGGCGAGGCCACGGCGCCGCACAAGCGCATCGCGCGTCTCTACCTGCTCTCCGACATACTGCACAACGCGCAGGCCAAGCTCACCAATGCCAGCGCGTTCCGGGCCGCGTGAGTATTACTAGTAGCCGTGCGTGGCCGAGGCGCTGCAGGGCGAGGCCACGGCGCCGCACAAGCGCATCGCGCGTCTCTACCTGCTCTCCGACATACTGCACAACGCGCAGGCCAAGCTCACCAATGCCAGCGCGTTCCGGGCCGCGTGAGTATTACTAGTAGCCGTGCGTGGCCGAGGCGCTGCAGGGCGAGGCCACGGCGCCGCACAAGCGCATCGCGCGTCTCTACCTGCTCTCCGACATACTGCACAACGCGCAGGCCAAGCTCACCAATGCCAGCGCGTTCCGGGCCGCGTGAGTATTACTAGTAGCCGTGCGTGGCCGAGGCGCTGCAGGGCGAGGCCACGGCGCCGCACAAGCGCATCGCGCGTCTCTACCTGCTCTCCGACATACTGCACAACGCGCAGGCCAAGCTCACCAATGCCAGCGCGTTCCGGGCCGCGTGAGTATTACTAGTAGCCGTGCGTGGCCGAGGCGCTGCAGGGCGAGGCCACGGCGCCGCACAAGCGCATCGCGCGTCTCTACCTGCTCTCCGACATACTGCACAACGCGCAGGCCAAGCTCACCAATGCCAGCGCGTTCCGGGCCGCGTGAGTATTACTAGTAGCCGTGCGTGGCCGAGGCGCTGCAGGGCGAGGCCACGGCGCCGCACAAGCGCATCACGCGTCTCTACCTGCTCTCCGACATACTGCACAACGCGCAGGCCAAGCTCACCAATGCCAGCGCGTTCCGGGCCGCGTGAGTATTACTAGTAGCCGTGCGTGGCCGAGGCGCTGCAGGGCGAGGCCACGGCGCCGCACAAGCGCATCGCGCGTCTCTACCTGCTCTCCGACATACTGCACAACGCGCAGGCCAAGCTCACCAATGCCAGCGCGTTCCGGGCCGCGTGAGTATTACTAGTAGCCGTGCGTGGCCGAGGCGCTGCAGGGCGAGGCCACGGCGCCGCACAAGCGCATCGCGCGTCTCTACCTGCTCTCCGACATACTGCACAACGCGCAGGCCAAGCTCACCAATGCCAGCGCGTTCCGGGCCGCGTGAGTATTACTAGTAGCCGTGCGTGGCCGAGGCGCTGCAGGGCGAGGCCACGGCGCCGCACAAGCGCATCGCGCGTCTCTACCTGCTCTCCGACATACTGCACAACGCGCAGGCCAAGCTCACCAATGCCAGCGCGTTCCGGGCCGCGTGAGTATTACTAGTAGCCGTGCGTGGCCGAGGCGCTGCAGGGCGAGGCCACGGCGCCGCACAAGCGCATCGCGCGTCTCTACCTGCTCTCCGACATACTGCACAACGCGCAGGCCAAGCTCACCAATGCCAGCGCGTTCCGGGCCGCGTGAGTATTACTAGTAGCCGTGCGTGGCCGAGGCGCTGCAGGGCGAGGCCACGGCGCCGCACAAGCGCATCGCGCGTCTCTACCTGCTCTCCGACATACTGCACAACGCGCAGGCCAAGCTCACCAATGCCAGCGCGTTCCGGGCCGCGTGAGTATTACTAGTAGCCGTGCGTGGCCGAGGCGCTGCAGGGCGAGGCCACGGCGCCGCACAAGCGCATCGCGCGTCTCTACCTGCTCTCCGACATACTGCACAACGCGCAGGCCAAGCTCACCAATGCCAGCGCGTTCCGGGCCGCGTGAGTATTACTAGTAGCCGTGCGTGGCCGAGGCGCTGCAGGGCGAGGCCACGGCGCCGCACAAGCGCATCGCGCGTCTCTACCTGCTCTCCGACATACTGCACAACGCGCAGGCCAAGCTCACCAATGCCAGCGCGTTCCGGGCCGCGTGAGTATTACTAGTAGCCGTGCGTGGCCGAGGCGCTGCAGGGCGAGGCCACGGCGCCGCACAAGCGCATCGCGCGTCTCTACCTGCTCTCCGACATACTGCACAACGCGCAGGCCAAGCTCACCAATGCCAGCGCGTTCCGGGCCGCGTGAGTATTACTAGTAGCCGTGCGTGGCCGAGGCGCTGCAGGGCGAGGCCACGGCGCCGCACAAGCGCATCGCGCGTCTCTACCTGCTCTCCGACATACTGCACAACGCGCAGGCCAAGCTCACCAATGCCAGCGCGTTCCGGGCCGCGTGAGTATTACTAGTAGCCGTGCGTGGCCGAGGCGCTGCAGGGCGAGGCCACGGCGCCGCACAAGCGCATCGCGCGTCTCTACCTGCTCTCCGACATACTGCACAACGCGCAGGCCAAGCTCACCAATGCCAGCGCGTTCCGGGCCGCGTGAGTATTACTAGTAGCCGTGCGTGGCCGAGGCGCTGCAGGGCGAGGCCACGGCGCCGCACAAGCGCATCGCGCGTCTCTACCTGCTCTCCGACATACTGCACAACGCGCAGGCCAAGCTCACCAATGCCAGCGCGTTCCGGGCCGCGTGAGTATTACTAGTAGCCGTGCGTGGCCGAGGCGCTGCAGGGCGAGGCCACGGCGCCGCACAAGCGCATCGCGCGTCTCTACCTGCTCTCCGACATACTGCACAACGCGCAGGCCAAGCTCACCAATGCCAGCGCGTTCCGGGCCGCGTGAGTATTACTAGTAGCCGTGCGTGGCCGAGGCGCTGCAGGGCGAGGCCACGGCGCCGCACAAGCGCATCGCGCGTCTCTACCTGCTCTCCGACATACTGCACAACGCGCAGGCCAAGCTCACCAATGCCAGCGCGTTCCGGGCCGCGTGAGTATTACTAGTAGCCGTGCGTGGCCGAGGCGCTGCAGGGCGAGGCCACGGCGCCGCACAAGCGCATCGCGCGTCTCTACCTGCTCTCCGACATACTGCACAACGCGCAGGCCAAGCTCACCAATGCCAGCGCGTTCCGGGCCGCGTGAGTATTACTAGTAGCCGTGCGTGGCCGAGGCGCTGCAGGGCGAGGCCACGGCGCCGCACAAGCGCATCGCGCGTCTCTACCTGCTCTCCGACATACTGCACAACGCGCAGGCCAAGCTCACCAATGCCAGCGCGTTCCGGGCCGCGTGAGTATTACTAGTAGCCGTGCGTGGCCGAGGCGCTGCAGGGCGAGGCCACGGCGCCGCACGAGCGCATCACGAGCGAATTTATCGAAGATCTCAGAGTCTACTTGGACATTCCGGTGTTTGTATGTTTGTTTGTTTATCCGACGATGACAGCCGAACTGTTAATTCAATCTTGATGAAACTTGGTATGTCTTACTACATGAAAGTTTATGAGGATGGATGTTTGTTACTCTTTCTCGCAAAAACTACTAAACGTATTTTGATGAAACTTTATAGTAATATAGCTTATACATCAGAATAACATACACGGTACTTTTGATCCGGGTACTACGCGAGCGAAGCTGTGGGCAGAAGCTACTAATAGGAATTTTAAGTTTGAATATGAGCTAATTAATCTCAAAACCCTACTTTCAATAGTCTGGTCACAGATGTTATAATACAAGTCGAGTAGAAACGATATTTCGGGAGACGTCAATTATTGGCGAATTACTATATTAAAATAGAGGTTAACATGGATAAAAACGAAGGTGATTATTATGAAACTGTTTCGCAGGATCCAAAATCGTCTAGTGGAGATAATGCGTCACTGCTACCTCGCGTGGTCCTCGATGCCGTCCCGCCTGCAGCAGGAAGGGTTCAGGGCGCGCGTGACGCGCGTGCTGCAGGCGTGGGCGGACTGGGCTGTCTACCCGCAAGACTTCCTCATGCAACTCAATAACGTCTTTCTAGGGCAGGACAAGGTACGCATAGCCACACAAGATGAGTAAAAGTATAGTAGATTGTATCAAAAGGGAGCATAATAATATTTTTACGACGAGGGCGCTATTTTGAATCCAAAGCGGAGCGAAGGATTCTAGAGTAGATTCCCGCATAAGCCAGCGAGGGATTCAAAGTACGTTACCCGTGGAAAAGGTGAGGCCGAGTGGTTAATCTACTCGTCATGATGAAAAAGTTATTCTATCCAATGAAGTGTTTTACTTAATTTGACTACAAGTGCCGCTATGTTGTGACAAATTTTTAACGACGAAAAAGCCGATGTTCGAAAATACATTGTACTTGATCACGACGGACCGCACTGCACGACACTGACGACTACAAACCACGGACTGTGGTGTCAGGTCGTATGCAGTGTGCCCTGTGGGACCGCAGATCGTGTCGTGCTCGCGTCGTCAAACGATCTCAGCATCAATTTGTTCCCTCAGGAGCCGGAACAAGGGGAGGCGGAGCCGGCGGAGGGGGAGGTCGCGGAGGCGGCGTCGCCGGGCGGCTCGAGTGCCTCGGAGGAGTCGTGGGAGGCGGGCGCGCGCGGGCCGCTCGACGGAGCCGCGCTGCGCCGCCTGGCCGCCACGCGCCGCATCGACGCGCATCCCGCCATCGACATCGACGGACTACCACGTAACACTATTATCCCACTATACTATCACTCGAGGGAGGCGGGCGCGCCGCCTGAGAGATATTTGTAATAGTGCAGAACATATTAATTTAAGTCCTCTCTACTATTATGATGCAGTTAGATAATCTCGAGCTTTTAGTAAGTGTCAATATTTGTTCCAGTCGACGAGGACATTGACGGCGTGCCTCTCGAGGGGGAGGCTGAGGATGTGGACGAGGCAGCGGGCGCGGGTGCGTTCATCCCGTCGCGCTGGGAGAGCGTGGACGCGGCCGAGGCGCCGCCCTCGCCGCGTCGGGAGCCCGACTCGCCGCGCCGCGTCGCGCCCGAACCGTCAGTACACATAGCGGGGGAGGGGGGATTAACTCAATGCAAAGTCAAAATTCATTTATTCATAAAAATCACAAGGATCACTTTGAAACGTCGGTTTATCTACTGCCTGTTCCTCCGCGACCAAGTCAGGAAAGAAAGGCGAGAAAATAGGCTGGTTATTCTTTTTAATGATCCTGGAGTAGGAGCATTTTCAGATCAGATATTTTGTAATATGCCTTTTTATAAAATTATTGTTTAATTACGTTTTCATCAAATTGTCAAATGAATATCAATGTTCTCAGGCCGGTGATCAGCGCGACGGGTGGAGGCGCGGGCGGAACGACGAGCGGGGCGGCGAGCGGGGCAGTGAGCGGCGCGGGGGCGGGGGCGGGAGCGGGGACGGGCAGCGAGGAGCGGCTGCTGTCGCGGTCGCGGCTGCGTGAGATCGAGGTGAAGGTGCTGCAGTACGCCGACGAGCTGGAGGCGGGGCGCCGCGCCGCGAGACCCAACCTCACCACGCAACAACAACTGCAACACTACAGGAGGAAACTCATCAAAAAGGTACGACACTTTGTGTAATGTAGGATTTATTTTATTTTTATCTTAATTTTTTTTTTGTGTTTCTACCGAATAGGCTCCGAAACTTTTCACCAATAGAAAGCTAAATTATCAGGAAGTAACATAGGCTATAATTTATTTTCAAAAAAAATAGATATCCTTAAGAGAATTGCAATAATGTAACCCAAAGAAGCAACATTTTGGCTATTAAATTAATTATTTGACGTGTGCTGAAAAAACTATTTATGATACATAAAAATTATGTACTACATGATTAAAGTACTCATTATTACCTACAAAAAAGTCCGCGAGGGAATATATCTAACTATCATAGTTAAGTCACAATAGCAGCTTTTGTGTTCTAAAATTTCATTAGATCGCCGGTAGAAACAAAAGTTGGTTACATTCTTATATTTGAATATTGTGTTAGTAAGTATGTACATAATACATTTGTTACTTCTTCACGGAAAATCTAATGAACTGATTGCGATGAAACTTGATAGGTACATAGCTGTTACTTTTTATTCCGATATTCCCACGGAATAGCTAGTTTTATACATAGTTGGAAAACAAAAAGCTTTAATGACACTAAAAAGCTACAATTTGTATGAGGGGGATAAGCCTTTAACAATTTTCACTAATAGCTCTTAAGTTAAATTTTGTTATTTTACTATTTTTCCAGGCGTTACGTGAAACTAAAGATGCTGCCGAGGAAGTGCCGGAATCTCCTGATCTGCGGAAGCGGACGCCACCCGATGAAGATTCATATTCGTATGTATACAATATAATATAAGAATTAAAAATAAAATTGTTTGGGGATGTGTGAAAAATGACTTGCATTATTATTATTTATTATTATATCGATTTTTTCAGAACATCGTCTAAAAAATCGAAAAAATCTCATGAAGCAACGCTATCACCGCCGCCGAAACGGTCACGCCATGTGTAAGTTTATATGATATATTCCTTCTATCTATATAAATAACAATGAATTGCTGTTCGTTGGTAAGCGCATCGACTAAATTGGCACGTACAAACATTAAATTTTGGCACATATGCCTATTATTAATAAGCTTATATTATGTTCAAAGATTTTATGCAGGAAACTGGTACTTAAGACTTTCATCCTCGTGAACATTGCACATCCTCAGGTCTATACTTGATTCTGCAGTTTTCTATGTATTATATGTATATATTTACAAAAAACACATATATAAGGCAGTATATCAGTATATCAGGCATGATGTTCCCATAATACAAGCTCTGCTTAGTTTGGGGCAAGATGGGTCTTTTTCTTACATCTCTTGTCAGAGGGAAAGGAGAATAGAATATTTTTATTTCTTTTGTTCCGTCGATAAAACCGATATCGTGGTTGCTTATGCTGAGCCTAGTGTAGCCAGAGGCCCTCGCCAAACATTTTGGCGCATAGTTCACGATTCTACGTTTCATGTTCTAAAAAAAATATAAAGTAGTAGTAATCTCCAGCATTATTATTTTTACACGTTTTCATTCATCTTCCAGAAAATCAAGATCGCGATCTCGTTCTAGAGAAAGAGAACGGGAGAAGGAGAGGGAGAGAGAACGCGAGCGGTCCCGCGAGAAGGAGCGAGAGAGGGAGAGAGATAAAGAACGCGACAGGGAGCGGGAGAGAAGACGGCGGTCGCCGGCCACGCCCCCTGGACACCATCATAGGAAACATACCAAACACGCCAAGTACAAGTACTGACAACACGATTATGATTCTGTGGATAGGATATGCGCGTGTTTTGAAGCTATGAAATTAAGCGTTTAGTTCATGTAATAAAACCGGCCAGGTGCGTGCTGGACCACGCTCAGTGCAGGGTTCCGTCGTTAACTCGACATAACACGAAAAGTGTAAAAAATAATAATATTTTGTTGAGTCACCGAAGTCAGTTGCAAGTAAACGTTCCTTGGTCAAACCGTTTAGAAATAACAAAGCGGACACCCATTGTTACCGAAAATTCTCTTCAGAAACATGAATATTTTATTGAGAATCGTCACCAAGGTCGATTCCATGTTAACTTTACCCAGGTCAAATAGTTTAGAAATTGTAAGGCGGACACACTCTTAACATTTAACAAATATAACCTAAAAATGGTACAACTTACACAAATATATTGTACTTACCTTTAAAGAAACACTGCCTCGTTTGAAATTACCCTTTCAGTGATACCTCACATGAGGCTCAATACTCTAAAAGCAATTTAAATTGAAATCATCATTTCAAGTATCGTGACACGAAATATCATTTCGTGATAGACGATCTTATGAGGGTTTATTGTCAGACTTCGGAACTCTAAAAAGTAAGTTACGCTGATAACAAATAAATCATAATCTAAGTCTTTTTGATTCATAAAAACTACAAATGTGATTGTGAATGAGTGGTTGGTATTTTGTAAGATATATGCAATAAACGAACTATATATATAATGAAATATTGTTTTAATTATAAAAAGATAACTATGTATCTAGGAGTGGTCAGCCGCGACGCAAGAGGTACGGGTTCGATCCCCGCTGCGGGACAATTTTTTTCTTGTTCATTAGATATTTGTTCCGGGTCTTGGTGGTTTTGGTACCACGGTACTCGTAGTTCCTGATACCCACGACACAGAATCCTAGTGTGGGGTCAGGGACTATGTATGTTTCTGTTGGTATTTTTTGGGTAACAGTAAAATATCAGGCATTCATTGTTAAAAAGTATTTATTTATCCGATAAACATAATCGATATACAAACACATACAAAATCAATCTAAATCGTAAATTATTTCAATAATAATAATAATGTATAAAATTAGAAATGCCAATATAATAAACCGACAAATTTGATTAAAACAAGAATTCGTATATTTTTGTGACATCTGTAGAGAGCTAGTTACGTTTGTCAATGTATCTGCGCTTATAATTTATTTAACAGCATTTATGACAACGTTATATGTTTTATTCCAAAATCTATCGTGAACTTGGCTATTCATATTGTAAAAACGGGAATTTTCCGTAGTTCATTTTTACATTATATATTATAGTGCACGACGCGTCGCGGAGGGAGAACGTCGCGATCACTCACCCTGATGAAGACTCTCGGAATGAGTAGAAACTTAGTCGGTGCCTTAGTGTGGTACGTGAAAATTCACATTTTTACAGCATGCGCATGTATTTTGCGTTCTTAAGGCAGAATTAAGCGAAAATGTCTATTAAATATTCGTTTAATGACTAGGCGTATATCGCATGCTATGTGCGGCGCACGACTCGCTAAGTCCGTACAAGGCTTTAAGGAAAAGACTGGGGTATCATAGTGAGAGATTTCTATAAAAAACATGCCAGTCTTTGCATGTTGCCACAATCAGATGTCCGAGTATTGTCTTAGACAATAGTTGGACACGACAGTGTCTACGCTTAGTGCGGAGGTTGATGTCTTATTAGATTTCATAACAGCTAAAATTCATTGGGACACCAATTTAATTAACCACCCGTTAAGGGAGGGGGTCAACAAAGTGTGATACGTGTGACGTAATTTATGGATGGCCCATAATTAATTTATGATACAAAGAAACAAAATTATAAGCGCGAGACAGATTCACAACGACTTCATTAAAACAAGAAAAACGAATAACACGCTGCATTATATGACTAGCTAAGACCATCTTAAGATTTTACTAATCTATAAATCCATTCCCTAGTAATCCCAACATTTACTTCCTACATTATTAGCTATGCTTAAATAGGTACAGTTTTCTTTGTTAGTAAAGCTCTGAGCGTTGCATAGCCTCGCAAGAACACTTCTTTTTTGTTTACGGAACAAAGCGAGCTTAACATGACATCACCAGTAGCATGACCTGTGAACACCAGTTTATTTCTCTTCCCTCCCTATCCTTTGTCTGTCTCTTTTCTCTTTTGAAAGATAAATATAATTTTTGTCTGCTCTTCCGAAAAAAAGCTTGGTGTTCATCCAAAGTCTGGTAGGTACGTGTTAGTGGACTTCACGCTAAGCCCGCTGTATAGCGAAGCGTAAAAGCGCGGATCACGCCATCTGTTAGCCAAACTTTAAGAAAAGTGGATGAGAAAAAATACATCTGCCTCACGTTGACCGATCGAAGTAAACTTTGAATGAAAAGTGTGATGATTTTTTGGATGGAAAAGCTCACTTTTCACTCAAAATTCACTTGTTTTAAAAGAATTTTAGACAGTGCTGGTCAAAGTGTGTTAGCCGATAGACAAAGGTCTAAAAGTTATGAAAAGATCTGTTTCAAAGAAGGGAACTTTGAATGAAAAGCGTAAAAATATTTATTTTAAAAAAATATCGCTCATCATTTAAAATTTACTTGTTTGAAAGATTTTTGGACTCTATTGACTACAGTGTATCAGCTCAGGCTGGAATCATTTAATGGAACGAAAAAGTGAACGTTCTCGTTCTAGGTCATTTAAAAGTACATTAATTTGAACTAAAAAGTTAACTCTATATATTCATTTGAAAGATTGTACTTCCCGGCTGGCCGCATTGTAAGTTTATGCAAAAAGTATGGACGTTTGTTAAGATATCTGTTGATCCCGCACTTTGGTAGTTAAAATACAAATGGTAAAAGTAAATTAAAACAATTGCAATAATACTGAATTATTCATTGATATTAAATAATATAACATAAAATAAAATCTGTAAAATAAACCAGTTCAGATAATTATTAACTAGAAACAATACATCATAGCCATCTCTTCTTGGTACGTACTTAACTATTTGGACATTAGTATACATTTAAAAACTATTACTTAATAATTCGACTTCTACCGATCACTACCTAGTAAAATATTGTGATTCATATTTTCAGAACCGATAAACAAATGGCAATCGAAACAATTAATCCAAAGCTAGGTTTTAACCTAGCTGATTTAAGAGACGTCTGTGGATCGCTTATTCTTTATGTCATGGGCTATTGCTATCGTGTCGTATTTCATATTCGACTGACATTTGTCTAAAGACAGAATTGTCGCTATTTCTACCCGTAGCTTAGGAATGTATAAAAATATACATACATAATAATAATTCATTAATCACAGATTACCGTAATTGTATTAGCTCTAAACACTGAAGCTATTTCGTATATTGCTTTAGCTTACCAAAATGAAGCACTAGAAAAACTATGCAACTTTTTTTTAGAACTCCATCTTCAATATATCGATAACATTACAACAATTGATTAAAATAAAATCCGTAGGTACGTAATAAAATTCAAAATTGAGGAGTACTGTGCATTTGGCAATAAGGCGAAGTCTACACAATACTAATAATGTTTTTCTCTTAAACTAACTTTATGATACGTGCTGTCTTTTATCAATCACAGTTTCAGCTAAGCTAAGGCTGCCTCTTGTATAAAAGGTACATAATTTGAATTGATCGTTTTTGAAATAGGGTTCTGCCACTCTGTCACAAACTTGCAGTTTGGCACTATGTATGTGGCAGTTAAGGTATATTATCAAATGTCTTCTTGGGTCGCATTAGGTCTCCCACAAACTACGTTATGTAACACAAGATAAAATAAACATAATCTGATTAAACTTTTACTAATAGTCAACAACTAAGGCATTTGTTTCATCTAGCGGTCTGACTTAATACATGATTACATTGGTCTAAATTGACTATATTGAATTATATAATATTCCCTAACATTTACCATTTATAATGTTGATTAATTTAGAATTTCAGTACTGTCTGAATCCATTGTCATACTGCAGTCAGGGCATTACAAAGATCATACAATTAAGGGAAATTTAAATAGAAAGGGTTTTATTGTATTCAAAAATTCATTCTTTGAATGAAAAAGTTATCGCACCATAAAATGTAAGAATATTTCTGGTGTTCGGTCTTTATGACCAAATTTAACTGAAAAGTACTCTTTTTATTAAAATTTCACTAAAATATATGTTTTTATGGACTGCGTTAGCCTAAATGTGGCACCAGTATCAGATCGACATTTCTTTAAAATCTTTGGGACGTTTGTTGTGTCATGATGCAATCCTTTTGTATAAAAAAATACCTAGACGTAATATGGTTCAAATAGGTCAGATTTTTTTATACAACTAGCGTGCATCAGCCTCTGTATATGTTTGAAAGATTTCAAGGCTTTCGCGTTAAGTTTATTGTCTTTTATCATACATGGTAAACGGTAAGTTATCCTTATTTTAATTATGAGTAGGATTAAATAATTGATTTATATTGCTTCACATTCATAGACCCGTGAAAGAAAGGTCAAATTTAGGCCTCAGTGGATTGTTCTGTCTGTATCTATCTTCCTTATCCCGTTTTATATTTTCGTAGACTTAAAAAACTTATGGCCTCATTTACAATCGCATTTCTTTTTAGTATTTCTTTAAATCAATCTCGTCTCTGTTGGCTTTTAGATATGAGGTGACAATATGAGACATAAATCACTTTAAAGTAGTTTCAAAATAACTTACAAATCCTACGTTTCCTACCATGTCTTTTTTGATCCGACATCCATCTACATTTTTTCACACATCTAAATTTGTGCAAACCGCTAAGAGATCATTATTCAGGAATTTAGGTCATACGCAACATGCAACATGTTACACACTACAGCGCTATTTTGAGACGCATCATTACCTATCAGCATTGCAATGCTGTAAATTAGAATTAATAATACATTTTGATCATGAAATTTTTTTTACCCTTTGTCTGCTTTAGCACAGATTTTATCGACACAATAGATCGTTCTTGTCTAAAATACCAGAAGCCCTAGGGTTATCTAGTATCCGTACTCGGAATGCTTTGTTCCATGTATTTCTGGAGCATCTTTCACGGGTATACTTGACGTTTTGTGCGAAATTTGCCAGCTCTTCCAAAGTAGGTTAGTTGATTAGGTATAAGCGCGTCATAGTACTTGCTCTCAGACCACAGTTCGAGAAAACGCTCAATTGTCTGCAAATATATCTGGGTGTTGTGTCTTGTTACCAAGGTACGTAGTACCTGATATGACGCAGAGAAATTTATTACATTTCGACAAAACGAGAGGACAAATAATTGCGTCCGGAAATATCTCTTCCGAGTCTAGGTGGTGTGGTAACCATTTCCCTATACGACGCAGGAAAGTCAGGAGTCCGGATTATATTATGTGATTGCTGGATGTAATTGATAGTTATTGAAGTGTGACGTCACCTCCACGCGCGCCGGGTCCGCTGCGTGCATCGCAGAGTCGGACTCAGGGGAGGGGATGCCGTTTGTCATCTCGTTTTGCGAACGCGCCAGCACCGAACGCGGCCGTCACTGAAACATCGAAGGTACTTTAATTAAAAGTTTTTTGTGTCTGTCGGCGTCGTTCGATCACTATTGAGATGAGATATTTGATTTCCTATATTAATTCCACAGCAGCCTATTAAGAAAATAGTGTGAACTTTTTTATCAGTCATTTAGTTCCCATAATTCAAGCTCTGCTTTGGGGCTAGATGGTGTTGTGTGAAAATGTCCAGCATTACCTGAGAAAAAAACGATTTGAGAAAAAAACTTTAACTCGCTATTCGAAATTTTCTTCAGACGGGGTCGTCTGAAGAACATTGAAGAAAAGCAGTATAAGAATACGGTGATAGGTTAGACAACAATGAAAGCTAGTGTTAGTAACAATGAAAATGTAAGGGAAATACAATAAAACAGTGCGTGAAGTGAAGCGGCGACGACGTATCATGGTTCACACAGTGCGAGAGACTATATTAATAAATAAACCGTACCATTGTGGGCCAAAAACACAAGTTAAACATAAGTAAACTTAATTCTTAGGGGAAACGGGATATTTACTCGATTTTTGATCCGAGTTCTATAACAATTATTGGCCGATATTTCGGCTCAGTTGTATGCGCCATGATACAACTCAATTTTATGCTAAAAATACCTCTTTTAGTGTAAAATTATGATATTTTTTGTTTTCAAATTATACCGATCATCATCAACAATGGCCTCCCCACGGATTGTCATTACTCAGAATCTTGAGCTAGCTCCATCTATTGCCTTCCCACAACCTTTAATGTCAATGATCCAATTCTTACGGTGAAACAATCAAGGTAAATAGATACAGTTTTTATTAAATCCCATGATACATAATTTTTGTAACTGAGTTTTGCTTGGTTTGTTTACTTTAGACCATTGACTGGTGAGTGGTATGGTTGCCCTGAAAAGCTTTATTGTGAAATCCCAGTACTAGTATAGAATTATCAATTCTGTGACCCCGTGTTCCAATTCTCCTTGAAATAACAAGTGTTTCAGCCGTAGCCGAACGATGTCTCGTTATTACTCGAAAATCACGAATCCCTATGAGAACATAGGGAAACGAAACGTACACTGACAACTAGTTGGACCGCCCTAAGAAGATAATTTAATTAGAAGAAAGAAAAACCATAACACCTATACAAGCTACCCCAAAACGCCTCATGCTTACAATAGAAAAAAAAACTAACAGAAATATTTTGATTGATATCCAAAAAAAGATGAAATCAAAAAAGCCAATCTCTTCTGCTTTATTATTAATAAGCTGAATAAATTTATAAATTTGCTCTGATAATAGTCTACGAATGAAGGGTTAGCATAGCAAAGTGCACCGAGTGCAGTGCACGCTACGGTCGCGAGTGGTCACTCGGATGTAGGGTTAGCATGTTCGTGTTATATGAAAGTGCACCTTGTGTCGTGCACATACGGTATGCACCTGTGTGTTCACTGGTCGAGGATCCGCCACGCCCGCACGTCGCCGCCGCTGCAACACACGCCGTATTTCACAACATAATATAACAAGATATAAGAACATATAGCACATAGTTCGAAAATAGAAAATGAAAGGTGAATTCTTACAATCACCCCTACTAACAACCAATCTACATTAATATTATAAAGAAAGTTTGGATGTAGGGGTAATCGCCGAAACTATATAACCATCCGATTTCAATTCTTTAATGGACCTTCAGGGTGGACATAGACTGTATATTATCGCGTTAAAATAAAAGGTCTTTTCGTTGTGACCGATTTTGCAACGTAAGTACGACGAGAAAACGGTCGAATGCATGTCTTACGATCGCTACTTTTCATCGGCTACCACGCGAGCGAAGTTTGGGCAGTAGGAACAATATTATATCGTTATGGTGTTGGTTGTGGTATGGGTCATTGTCCACGAGGCCTGCTTCGAACATCTCCACGCAAAGCGCCCATCAATCATCCAGTTCTATACCCAACTATATATACTACTAGCACAATTTATTACTACAATTTATACCCGGGACAGTTATCTTCAGAGTATGCAAACATTTGTCCCGGGTCTTGGTGTTTTGGCACCACTGTACTCGTACCTCTGATACCCACGACGAAGAATCCTATCGTGTGGGGTCAGGACTATGTAGGTAAAAAAAACCTAAAAACTCTTCTGATCAACTATACTGCCCAGCTCGATACTTACAACAAAGTTTGGGTTTGCGAGTCACATTCGCTTGTACAACACACAAAAAAAATATGCAGTTACCTATTGTTTTGTAAAAAGATCATTAAAAAGAATAATCAGCCTTGTTTTCTTGCCTTTCTTTCCTGGCTTGGTCGCGGAGGAACAGGCAGTAGATAAAACCGATTTAATGAATAAATGAATTTGGACTTTGACTTTGACAACAGAGCTGTATTGAATTTATTTAAAACGCGTGGGGGACGCCGCCCGCGGAGGACTTAATCATCACATGTGTCTATATTATTGGTGGTTTTGTAAGGGGAATAAATGGAGGAATTTCACTCTCCGTTTGCCCCTATTTATCCCAGGACCATCTCATTTTACCGTTGATCTGCGTAAAACCAGGGTTAACCAGGAAAATGCATGCGGGAAAATGCAGGGCTGCGGGCGCAGCGCGGGGCTCCACGCGCGCAGGGCTACGTCGCGGTGAAGGTACTCACTTGCCAGCGGTGTACAGTAGAGGTGTGTGCGAGGCGGGCAGGGCTGCGAGCGCGTGCGCGGCGTCGGGCAGGCGCGCGGGCGCGGCGGCGGGGCGCAACGCGGGGCTCCACGCGCGCAGGGCTCCGTCGCGCCCGCAGCTCGCCACCAGCTCAGAGTCCCCGGCGCCAACCACGCAGACACCCGTCACCCAGCCCTTGTGCGCGTTCATAACGCTCTGAAATATACACGTAAAAAAATTCTAAAAATAAGCTACAAAAAGGACCCCTAATCAACAATCTACCGTGGAACCGTGGCAAAGTCTACAAAATGGGCTCAGTTGTCACTAAGCTGAGCAGAAAAATATTCACAAAATGGCAGATCTAATTCGAAATAGGCAGTCACATAGTCCTCACTATGTGACTGCCTATTTCGAGTTAAGGTTCCAGCCGCATGTTGCTGAATTCTGTTTAATGGGGTTAAGGTTCCGGCTAAAATACACGCACATGAATCTTTTTAATTTAATCTGGTAGGCAAACGCTTCAGCAATGCCCCCCCATATGCGTACCATTTGGTCCGTATTATTCAGCTCTTATTAGGAAGTAAAATACTTCATAGCGAGCGTTTCGAACATCGCTAATCATTCAGTTCTAATTAAGTAGTAAATACTTCATAGCGAGCGTTTCGAACATCGCTAGTCATTCAGTTCTAATTAAGTAGTAAATACTTCATAGCGAGCGTTTCGAACATCGCTAGTCATTCAGTTCTAATTAAGTAGTAAATACTTCATAGCGAGCGTTTCGAACATCGCTAATCATTCAGTTCTAATTAAGTAGTAAATACTTCATAGCGAGCGTTTCGAACATCGCTAGTCATTCAGTTCTAATTAAGTAGTAAATACTTCATAGCGAGCGTTTCGAACATCGCTAGTCATTCAGTTCTAATTAAGTAGTAAATACTTCATAGCGAGCGTTTCGAACATCGCTAGTCATTCAGTTCTAATTAAGTAGTAAATACTTCATAGCGAGCGTTTCGAACATCGCTAGTCATTCAGTTCTAATTAAGTAGTAAATACTTCATAGCGAGCGTTTCGAACATCGCTAGTCATTCAGTTCTAATTAAGTAGTAAATACTTCATAGCGAGCGCTTTGAACATCGCTAGACATAAAGCTGTTTCGTCTTACATGAGTGAGCGTGTTGTGCGTAAGAGACCACCGCTTGAGGCTGGAGTCCCGCGAGGCGGAGTACAGCGTGTCTCCGCTGCGCATCGCTAGCGCCTGCACGCCGTCGTAGTGCGGCGGCTCCAGCAGGCGCCGGTTGCTCGCCTCCCACGCATCTACACAATACACTATTCTTACAAATTGCATTATACAGGGCGTGGTGAGAACTCTCCGGAATATACATAAAGTATTTTTGACGACCTCTGTGGCGTAGTGGGCGAAGGCCCGTCTGAGACGCAGAAGGTTGCGGGTTCGATTCCCGCTGCGGGACAAATATTTGTCTCGGGATCTGGGTGTTTTCTATGTAAGTATAATATTTATGTATGTATTTACAAAAAAAAATGTATATAATATGTAGTTTATCAGTCATGTAGTTCCCATAATACAAGCTCGGCTTACTTTGGTGCTAGATGATGCTGTGTGAAAATGTCCAGCATTATTTATTTATTTTCTGGAGAGTTCTCATCTTTTTTAAGAAATCAGTGGCTTCTAGTTTCTTTCAGTTATTCTTAGCTGATATGGCTTGTTGTCTTTATTCTTTATTGTACACACAGATAATATAGACAAAAGACTTACATATAGGACATGTACAAAGGCGTGTCTTTACCTCTTATTGTAAGTAGTATTAACATAGGAACATAGGACTATTTTATTAGTTATATTACTTTTGTTGAATGCATACTAACTAATAACGGTAGTATACGAGGAAACTCCTCATTATTCTACACAGATATTGATAATTAAACTTAGAACTATAGGTGAAAACTGCCGAAGGCAGATCCCACTCTTACATCTTTAGCTCATTAGTGTTTGTTTTCCAAGTATGTAGAAAATTAAATAAAATAAAATACACCAAGCTTAGCTAAGCTAAATACTAAGCTGAGATAGGACCTTTTCGACCTATACCTACCACTGCAGCAAAGTCTGCCCTCGCTGGCACTGGTTAGATCCCACTCTTACATCTTTAGCTCATTAGTGTTTGTTTTCCAAGTATGTAGAAAATTAAATAAAATAAAATACACCAAGCTTAGCTAAGCTAAATACTAAGCTGAGATAGGACCTTTTCGACCTATACCTACCACTGCAGCAAAGTCTGCCCTCGCTGGCACTGGTTAGATCCCACTCTTACATCTTTAGCTCATTAGTGTTTGTTTTCCAAGTATGTAGAAAATTAAATAAAATAAAATACACCAAGCTTAGCTAAGCTAAATACTAAGCTGAGATAGGACCTTTTCGACCTATACCTACCACTGCAGCAAAGTCTGCCCTCGCTGGCACTGGTTAGATCCCACTCTTACATCTTTAGCTCATTAGTGTTTGTTTTCCAAGTATGTAGAAAATTAAATAAAATAAAATACACCAAGCTAAGCTAAGCTAAACACTAAGCTGAGATAGGACCTTTTCGACCTATACCTACCACTGCAGCAAAGTCTGCCCTCGCTGGCACTGGTTAGATCCCACTCTTACATCTTTAGCTCATTAGTGTTTGTTTTCCAAGTATGTAGAAAATTAAATAAAATAAAATACACCAAGCTAAGCTAAGCTAAACACTAAGCTGAGATAGGACCTTTTCGACCTATACCTACCACTGCAGCAAAGTCTGCCCTCGCTGGCACTGGTTAGCACCCACGTATTGTATTCTACTGTATTTACTGTTTTTTTTGTTTGTCTTTCTTGTCATTTGTATTTGTATGTGTTGAATAAAAAACTATCTATCTATTCTGTAGATAGTGAGTTTTATTGGCATTATCTAACTATTTTGCAGTTTTGTAAAAAAATAGTTTTTTTTTCTTTCATAGTTAGATTTGACATAAAATATGTTTTTACTATAAACGGGATGTTACAGAAAATGGTGGTAGTGATATTTTTCGCAATAAATGAATGAGAAAGAAGGTAGGTAGACTCGTCTGCCACTAACATACACCCACAGAGACTTGCGTTCCTCCCGTGATCATGGTACAAAATATCGGGAAAAATTCAAAATTACTGTTCGGGTTGTGGACTGTATTTCCTGATTTCTGTAGGGGTGTAGCGCCGAGGGAGACCAAGAAAATACCAGTTACAATGAAAGTTCGCAGGCGGATCAGAGCTGGGAGGCAAGGCGACTTGAAAGTACACGTTACTTAACGGAGATTCTAAACTTGACACTGGCGTAGGCAGACCCGGTATGACAAAATGTCGCTATATTTATATGATTTGCCGTACTCCCCCAGCCACTAATGCGACAAGCGCGTTTTATTATTGTTTCTATAAACATAAGTAGGTACTACGTATAGCCTTTACACTATAATCTCTCTTTATAGCTACCTACCTACTTTATCTATTTCTTTCTTAATGCGTGTTTCGGGTTCCTAATGCATGTAGCTTACACAGGTCTTTGCTAGGCTACCTATATCGGGTTCTAACTACCTGATTTGCCTGGTTCTTTGTAATGTGTTAGGACCCTACCTACTTTCGGTTAAATGAGAAGCCGTGTATTTCTTCATTTATTAAATGATCCTACCTACCTATTTACATTAATCTAGATTATCTTATTCTAAGCTTCAAGAGACCGTCGTGAACAATTACAAATCATAAAATATTCCTAAAATAAATAAATAAATCATGGTAAACATCCCGTGTTTAGTAAAAAATATGTTCATAGCCATCATAGTTTTAAAAGTTATATCTTACGATTTGATAAGTTGTTTTGGTAAATATACATTGTGTAAAATTGTATTTCTATGTTCAACTTTTTTCTATAAATATAGATTTCAAGCTGGCTGGTCCGTTATTCAAAAAAAAAAAATCGGGAACAAAATATTACATAAATTTTAATCAAGACGATCGTTATAATAAAATGTAACTTACTTGAGTCTTGCTGCGTAATATCCAGCGTCCGTACGTAGTGGTCCTTCGAGCCGGTGGCTACGAGGTCCCCCGAGCTCCCCGGGCTCAGAGCCAGGCACATGACAGCCGCGGCGTGACCAGACCACACTTTACACACGCACTCTAACCTGAAACATACCAAAGAAAACGTTCAAGAATAATAATGACAAAATAATATTAATAATCCTGGTAATTTTCAACATCATCTAGCCCCAAACTAAGCAGAACTTGTATTATGGGAACTACATGACTGATATACTACTTATATACTTTTTAGTTTTTTTAATGATGTGCAAAAGCCCCAAACTAAGCAGAGCTTGTATTATGGGAACTACATGATTGATACACTACTTACAAATGAATAAATGAAAATACTTTATTGTACACCACAAGATAACAATGGGCGGTCTTATCTCTTAAAAGCGATCTCTTTCAGACAACCGTGGGTTGGAGCGGAAAGTATGAAATTGGAAAGTATAATCTAAGTATATAATTTTTTCATGTACAATACATGAAAACATCAGTAATAAAATTGAAATATGGGTAAGCAAGAAAAAATATTTTAAAATGCCGTTATCACGCTCGTGCCGGTCCATGTTATATAATATATACTATAGAAATTGTCACAATGTCTGTTTGGATGGCTCTCTCGTACCACGAGATCCTTTCTTCCCCGTACATGTAAACTGTGGAATAAGCTTCTTTCTAAGATGTTTCCAGTGAACAATAACACGATCCACTTCATAGAAAAAAATCAAAAATCCTTCAGTCACCGCATCATAAATGCCCCAAGTGTTGCAGATGTCATTGGGTTACAGTAACCGCTTTCCATCAGGTGGGCGTACGCCAATAGACAAACATACCTCGATATAAAAATTAAAAAAAAAATCGTTTAATCAAGACACGCCTTCATCGTAGTTTTGATAGAACTGTGGCGACATCTCTCGCCAGCTAAGTTACATCGCAACAACGAAGAGCTACCACAGTTAATACATATATGGCATTGCATCGAAGTGTCTAAGGCCCGACTTCATAGACAAATAGGGGCTCCCCTAGGGGACTGTTCAGGCGCTAAGTAAAAATTCAAGTACCAATTCAACCTTTATTCACCCAGCCATAAGGCGAATGCTGAATTATGGATTTTGGAGGACTGTTCAATCCCCAACTATGAATTCAGGCATAGATCGCGCAAGCGAAGTTTCAGTCAATTTGAACATCCTATTACTAGTATAAACGCGAAAGTTTGTGAGGATGAATGTTTGTTACACTTTCACGCAAAAACTACTGAACGGATTCTGATGAAACTTTACAGTAATATAGCTTATACATCAGAATAACACATAGGCTACTTTTTATCCGGGTACCACGCGGGCGAAGCTGTGCGCAGAAGCTAGTATATAATACATTCGAATAAATCTGTCGGTCCTAAGACCCGAGCAAGTGGATCAGATGGATCAGATCGGTGAAAGATCTTCCCCACAGCAAATCGAGGACACACCACCAACCGTGTTCTTAGTTCGCTTACATTCGTAGATCCCAAAGGCGTAGTTTATCGCCAGCTGCAGTGTACAATCGATGCGAGTCAGCCAACGCGAGAGCCGTGACCGCCACCTCGCCGCCAATGCCACGGTTACTGGGGCAAGCTCCCGTGGCACCAGATGACCTGCAAAAAAAACAATTTTATTGAAGACAGAACAACAATCGACAAACTTTCCTTTAAAAAACAGGGCAAGTGCAAGTCTGACTCGTGCTTCATTAAAATTATTAACATTAACTTAAACTATGAAAGCACCAAACGTTCCTCTAACAAAAAAGAAAGTTAAAAGAAAACAAGACAAAATATATAAATGGCTGTATTTTTTAATTGCGTTGACTTGGAAGCTTATTTTTTTACAGATCCAAGGTACCGCGTAGTATTTGATATTAATTTCAACTAGATCTATGCGTTCTTGAGAAAAAGGGCTCTGAAAGACAGATATAGGTACGTACAACGAAGTGATTCTATAAGGGTTCCTGTTTTCCTCTCTGGTACGGAACCCTAAAAACTACAAAATTGCGATTGAAACTAAAAGCAGACGGACACAATATTACCTTTAGGGAGACTCTTGAATGTTTTAGTCCGAATTACTAATGTAGACGGAATTCTGATTAAAACATCAGAGACGACCTCTGTGGCGCAGTGGGCGAAGGCTCGCCTGAGATGCAGAAGGTTGCGAGTTCGATTCCCGCCGCGGGACAAAGGTTTTTATGATCTACAAATATTTGTCTCGAGTCTGGGTGTTTTATGCATAATATGTATTTAATTACAAAAATATATATATTTAAGTAGTATATCAGTCATGTAGTTCTCATAATATAAGCTTCGCTTACTTTGGGGCTAGATGATGCTGTCTGGAACATGTCTAGCATTATTATTATTATTATTATAATATGAATTGTGTACTAACCAGAGCGTGGTGAGAGGTGTGCGCGACCGCGTGTCGAACAACCTGACGGCGGCTCCGGCGGCGGCGAGCAGCACCCGCCCCTCCCCGCGCCCCGCGCCCTCCCCCGCCGCCAGCGCCCCCACCGCGCCCCCGCACCACCCGCGCCACGCCTCCCGCCCCACCGTCACGTCCCATCCGCGCACTGTGCGGTCTGAAAACAAACATCACTCACTGAGATTCGTCCCCAGTATCAATAGAAAATAACATAAAAACCTAGCATTTCAATTATCGTGGTTTGGTATCATTTTAGTATACCTCGTGTGTTCATAAGTTTTGAGACGAACTTATTTACTTAATTTAAAAAGAAAGTAATTCATGCAACCTTTTTTAAACTTTTAAAATTTTAAATTTCGAATGTTTTGAATCAGAAAAAATATACATTTGAATATTTGTTTCATTCTCCGTGAAAATGGCGCCAACAAAAGATTTGCGTGCGACTGTAATTTCACTGTTTCAAGCAGGAAAAAAACCAATGCAAGTTTTTAGTGAAATCCAAAGTTTGGGATGTAGTCGAAACTTTGTGTATTATACCATAAAGAGGTACAAGGAGACCGGCTCTTTAGAAGACCGTGGAAGATGTGGCCGCCCGCGGTCTGTAAGGACGCCCGCCAACATCAAAGTAATCAGAGAGCGAATTCGTCGCAACCCTTGCCGGACTCAAAAGAAATTAGCTCTGCAGACCAACATTTCGCGAATATCGGTGAACAGGATACTTAAATATGATCTTAAACTAAAGGCCTACAGTCGAAGGAAAGTGCATTATTTAAACGAGCGTCTTCGTAAATTGCGACTGGAACGATGTCGGAACCTATTGAAGAGACACGATCCAAAAAATATCCTGTTTACCGATGAAAAGATCTTCACGGTGGAAGAAAAGTTTAACCGGCAGAACAATAAGGTTTACGCCAGAAGTTCAAAGGACGTCCAGCCATCTGTACGCAATGTCCAGCGCACTCATCATCCAGCAAGTGTGATAGTTTGGTGGGGTGTTTCCTACAAGGGGGTCACTTCGCTTCATTTTTGCCAGCAAGGCGTCAAGGTGAAGGCACAAAATTACCAAACCGACATATTGGAAGCGGTGGTTAAACCATTAAATGATACGCTATTCGCTGGAAAATACTGGGTTTTCCAACAGGACTCTGCTCCCTCCCATAAAGCTAAGACTACCCAACGTTGGCTGGAGGCCAATTTGCCAGGCTTCATTCGGAGCGAAGATTGGCCCTCGTCAAGCCCTGACTTGAATCCTTTGGATTATTCTTTATGGACGGAATTGGAGCTGAGGGCATGCAGAAAGTCTCACCCAAACCTGGATTCTCTCAAGCGAGCCCTTATTAAAGAATCGAAACGGATTCCCATTGAAAAGATTCGTGCCGCCATAGATGAATGGCGCACGCGTTTGAAGGCCTGCATTGAATGCAAAGGCGGCCATTTTGAATGATTTATTTTTAAATACAGATCTAGATGTCAGTAGTTTTAATTTTAATATCCAATAAATGAATACTCAACTTAGCTCCAAAAATATTTTAGTTTTACTGTGTCTCAAGACTTATGAACACACGAGGTAGATATTATTCAGACTTTACCACGTATTGTACTATTGTCCTGCTGTCTCATGAGGTCATGAGACAGCAGGACAATGAAGGACCGGTCTACGAAACGGAACATCAGTAGGAGAATAGTAAAGCACGTGGTATAGGTAGTCATAATAATATCCTAAACTAAAAAAAAACCTGTTTATTCCCAAACTTAATAAATTTAACATTTCGATTAAATATATTTATTGCTAATACTGTGAAGTGCGCGACTAGCTAATTATGGTACGCTAGCGCCATCTCTTATCAAATGGACGCACTACTTGTTCTACCGCCATCTAGTATAGTCTGGCACTAACCGCGCTAACTAAAGGCGGTAGTTTCTCGAATATTTGAGGCAGCGTGAAGGTCACGCTCCCTACTAGAAATTACTAGAAGAAACCCGTCCTTGTTTACGATGGGATATATAAGCGCGACAAGCGACCCGTAGCGTTAGTTCTGTTCAAGATTCGAATGTGAATAAATCGAAGTGATAAAGAACCGATACCTAGTGACTAGTGAAGTGACAGTGTAGTGTTGTACATACCTAGTGATACAGTGTTTAGTGTTTTTTTTCATAGTGTAGTTTCGTTGTGCTTTTCGTTTTGTTGTAAATTTTATGGCGTAATTTTGCTATTACAGTGTTCCTTTAGTGTACAATTGGACTTAATTATTTAATCCCGTACCCTAGCTCGTAACAATACTTATTAATAAAATCGTTCGTTTTCTTGCCACTATAATTAAATGATTAATAATTAATATTTATTAATAATAATTAATTTTGAATGAAGCAAAAGAGGTATGTTAGGATCGTAGCAAGTGGAAATCCGTAGTCTCTGCCTACCCCTCCGGGAAACAGGCGTGAGTTTATGTACAACCCGGTCACAATATCTGTGCACCTGACCTCGTGACGTCATATCGGCGGTCTGGGTACGGTGTGCAAAAAAGTTTTTTCGAGAAATGTGGAGGTAAAAAAAAATTACTAACCTTTTCAAATCAATTTATTATTGATGACGGGTTTGTTATTAAAAAACAATAATTTTGATTACAAAAACATTTATTATTAAACTCAGTCATTATAAACTGAGATGACACTATCATCTACTTCGATGCGTTTTTTGTACTGTTTACGCTTCTTACCCGGTGTCGATAATTTTGGTTCTGGGTGGGTTTCTAAATTATTACTAGTACTTGGAGTCGGACTAGCGCCCGGCGAAGTAGGTGGTTGTACTTTGGCTTCATTTTTAATTTTCATTAGAGTCCTCTTTGATATCCCAGTTGCAGCACAGGTTCGTTTCACCACTTGGTCTACAGGTATGGTGTACTGTTTATTTGCTTTCTCCGATTCAAAAAACTTGAGCACTTTCAAGATTAAATTTCTTGATTCGCTGTGTATTGTTTTTCCCATGACTTCAGTTTAACAGCTACAACAATTTTAATAACAACCAAAACAGTCCAAACTTAACAGTAAACAGTCTAAACTTAACAATAAATATTAAAAAACAAAACAACAACAAAGCGAAAATATCAAAATTATCGGGACGTGTATCGGCAATGAAGATGCTAACCGTACTGTCGCACCGGGGAGTGCGCGGAGAAGTGACAGGGGAAGCGGGAGAGGCGCCGCATTCCAGCGAGGTGCACAGATATTGTACTGTCGCACCGGGGAGTGCGCGGAGAAGTGACAGGGGAAGCGGGAGAGGCGCCGCATTCCAGCGAGGTGCACAGATATTGTACTGTCGCACCGGGGAGTGCGCGGAGAAGTGACAGGGGAAGCGGGAGAGGCGCCGCATTCCAGCGAGGTGCACAGATATTGTACTGTCGCACCGGGGAGTGCGCGGAGAAGTGACAGGGGAAGCGGGAGAGGCGCCGCATTCCAGCGAGGTGCACAGATATTGTGACCGGGTTGTATGTATGTATGTATTATTAAATAAGGTACCTAGGTTACCTAACTTAATCGATCTAGCTGTCATAAATAGAAAGTTCGTGGATTGTATTGCGCATTGACTCACCGACCCCGCCGCTGTAAAGCAGATGTTCCGTAGCTGAGAGAGCAAGCGCAGCGCCGGCGTGCCCCTCTGCGACGTGCGTGCACTGGATCCACGCTGACGTCGCCCCCGTGTTTCCGCCTCCGCTGATCCGCTGCAATTACAAGAAACCTGCTGTCAACAGCTTCACTCAAAGCTAGGAAAGCTCATTATCATAGTCTTGGTCATAAAGAAACTCTGGGCTCAAACTCTGGGCTAAAAAAAAAGATCTGATTTTATTGAAGTTACGATTAATAGATGATTAACTAGTACGATTTAGACCTCTTAAGTTTAGATTTTTAAGATTAAAACTTTAAATGTTTCCGTCTTATTTATGTAGCTGAATTATTCTTAAGGCCGATTAAGACCAAATGAGTGAAAATTGTGAGTGAAGCAAAATAGGTATGTCAGGATCGTAGCAAGTGGAAATCCTACCTATCTGCCTACCCCTCCGGGAAACAAGCGTGCGTGTATACCACACACACCACACACACACCTCACATACACACACAATGCGCATTTAAGTTTTAGTTTAGTTAGTTTGTTTTTTCCTTTTTACTGTTCCTATTAGGTACAACTTATAAGATGATTTATAAAAATGATAAAGAAGAGCGGGTTTTCCTAATACAAGCATATAATTGCTTAAAAGGAGACTTGCAAACCCTGTAAGCACTAATCTATAAGTAACAGATTTTTTTTTTGTATACTATGTATGTATGAGGGAAAGCTCATTTTTGCAGTCCTTGAAATTAATCCTTGAATATGTTAACAGTAGCAGAGCATTACTTCGTTGTTCCATCTATATTTGACTGGAGCTCTGTAGAATGCTCGGTCATTTGATATTTTTGGGATACTGTCTGCTATCCGTAGAAATATTGGAAAGAGGTCTCCCCTCCGGGAAACAGCGTGGCGTGTTGACGAGTTTCTTAACGATAAATTTTAACAATTAATTTCTAAATAAATTCATTCAGTCATTTATAGATTTAAAAAAAATATTAATTCAATTTGATAAATATGTTTAAAAGACACGTACAAATTAATGTTTATTTTTTTTAGTTTTAAGTTAAATTTTTTGCATGCTTTTAAAGTAGATTAATGAGGAGGAGGAGTTTGGGAGGATGGATGTTTGTTACTCTTTCACGCAAACACTACGGAACGGATTTTAATGAAACTTTACAGTAATATAAAAATTAGCGTATGTGTTATATCAGAATAACACATACGTAAATTTTTATCCGGGTACCACGCGGATAAAGCTAGTTATTTTATAACATCTCATATTGCACCCATTTTGGCAAATAAATATTTCTATTTCATATGTAGGTACATATGTGTATATAAAAGGTTAGGTTGAATAATAATGTTACCTTTTGCACCATTTCCTTTACGACACCTTGCGGTGAGTTGTCCTGGTACGCTCCCGCCAGTCGCAGGAAGACGTCGTCGTCGCGCGCGCGCCGCGTCGCGCCCGGCGAGGCGGGGGGCGTCACCGCGCCGCCGCCGCTCTCTCTGCGTTAGTGCACGCGTTAGCAAGCACGGGCATGCCTCATGGCATGTTACATAGAAGCAGGATTACCGGGGATCGCAGAGTACAACGAAAACGTGGTGAATAGAAATCCAGGGTGAATAGAGACAAAATGTAATATCTTTCACTCTTGACTCTTGACAGAACATACATTTCTAAGATTTTATAATATTCTTAAAAATAAACCTCGGTGAGACTCGAACTCGCGATCTCCCGCTTGGTATGAATAATGTGGGCTATACTAACTAAGCCAAGAGATTGTTACCAGCCTGTGGGCTAACCATGATCTCTTAAAAAAGTGTTCTTATTAAAGTGTAATTTACACTTAAATTTCGTGATGACCATGACCGTCAATAAGTAAGCTTACTTTAATATTGTAAAGGCAAAGCAGTTTAGGTGACGTCACCACTGGTCATAATACTTGGGATGTTTCGGCTCGAAGAGCCAAAAACCAAATTACCAAAGAAATTTATGTTCGGCAATCGGCGTGGCAACACGGGTTCGGTGTTCGACTGAGTCATCTATTTATCTTTTGGTTTTGTATCTATTCACCTCTGGATCCCTATTCACTCCGGTGTGTAACGAGATCCATTCAATGGTTGAAGTAAAATGCGTAGCTAGGAATACCGCCATATTTGACACATGTTAGTTAGCAAACCACACTGCTCGATGGCTATATTAATCAGTAAATAAAAAACCGTAGGTAGACAGTAAAATGTGCCTATCCAATAACTCATATACCTAACTCAATTTTTTTCTGTATTGTATAATGATTTGAAAGCTAGTAAGGCACATGGTGTGATATTGTGATGAGGAACCTACCCCTTTGAAAACACGAAAGTTATTTTTATGATGAGAATGAACTGTATACAAATGCCATTATTATTCAATGATTATGTATGACACTATGTCATTATGCATGTTTCAATAGCCAAATAAGCCGAATCAAATAACTCAAAAGCTGATACTCACACAACTACACTGATTCCATAAACACGCACAATGTATTACAACAGTGAACTAAATGAGTGCCTAATAAGTGATCTAACAATACAATTAACTTGAACTGAATTGTATTTTCTTCAGAAACTCTGTGTTTTCTGATGCCACTATAAAGTTCCTATCCAAAAACCTATTTCCTACAGATTTTTATTAAATAACTTATCTACACCAACAAAACTATCAGACTTTTGAAACCACTCCCGCCGCGAGACAAATATTTGTATGATTTGCAAATATTTGTCTCGGGTCTGGTTGTTTTATATGTATAATATGTATGTATTTACAAAAAAAAAAGGATATAAGTACGAGTAGTATATCAGTCATTTAGTTCCCATAATACAAGCACTGCTTAATTTGGGGTGCAAAATGACCAGCATCATTTGTTTATCATGGCTTTGAACAGAATTTTTACTAAAGACGGGATATTTACCATGATTTGTGAGTGGGAACGATTCGTCTGCCTCTAACATTCACCATCAAAGACTCAGTCCCTCCTGTGATCAGGCAGCTGTGCCGAAATATCGGGAAACGTTCAAACACACAAATCATGGCATATACACCGTTTTTAGGAAAAAAAATATATTATCAAACTCCCAAAAACAACATAAAATCACATAAAAGTCACATTATATTCCTTGGTACCCATTATCAGGTTTATTACAAAGTGCAGATGTGTGCAGTATGTTCAGATAATTTTGTCCAGCAGCGGGAATCGAACCTGCGTCTCACATCTACGCCATCTACTCGCCTGCTCGCCCTGTCAATCTTCACACTTTAAAACCTACAAGGATCCCAAAAGGAGTTAAGAATACAATGGCTAATTTCATGCAAAATACAGCAATGGGTGCAACATGCGTGTAGCAAACAAACACAAGCTCAGTTCCAACTATTTATTTACCTACATTATATACAAATACCGTAAATTAACATACATTAGCTGCCGATAACCAAGTTAAAGCTTAAGTTACAAAATTGTGACGTTATTTACTTACAAACGAAATAAAACAGGCAGCGGTCAAAATATAAAATTGCTCTTTGCCAAAAATGCACAAATGATTAAAATGTCTGTTTGCAAGCTCATTGAAGTTTACTTTAATAAAATAAATTTCTAATCTAGTGTAAAGCATTTGTTAATTATTAAATCTATACTTTTATCTATTAAAATAGCATTTGATCTTTGTTTAATTTGGCCAATACCCGTACCTTTGGTTCCATGTTAATTATTATTTGAACTTAAATTTTTATTCCAATAACTATCGTGAACCTGACTATTCATATTGTAAAAACGGGAATTTTCTCGTACCGCACTATCGGTGAAGGCACCGAATAAGTTTCGACTCATTCCGAGAGTCTTCATCAGGGTAAGTGATCGCGACTTTCTCCCTCCGCGTCGCGTCGTGCACTACACTACTGAAGACTCTCGGAATGAGTCGAAACTTAGTCGGTGCCCTCACCGATAGTGCGGTACGTGAAAGTTCCCGTTTTTACAATATGAACTTAAATTTACCGACTGTTAGTCACTTTCCAGGTAGATACCGATATACAGTCGCGGTCATTAATTCGTGAACCTCTTCCATAGCAGAATGTTAGAAAATTCATATTTTATGAACCCGAACTCGAAAAGTTAGCAAATAAATCATTCATCAATAATGCGAATCCCTTTTCTAAGAGAAGATGTGAATAGACCTGAGTCGAGTTTAAGCACTGCGAATTTCTTTCAGATTCCTGTGATTTATGACCTGGGGCATTCCAAACGAATAACTGAGGCTTCTTAACGAATACTTGTGTTAGTGCATTTATCGTAGTCCCTTAATCCTTTTCCGAGATTGCTTCAGTCTTCCACGATTCGGAGGTCGACCAGCAGACTGCAAGCAACCAAGTACCGTGAACTGCGCATCTCTTTCAAGGAATATCCACATCTAACCGTGCCGCATCAGGGCCGTAGGCGGGCCGAGTTGCAAAAAATATCGGTTGGCAGGTACATGTTTGAAGTCGTTTATATACGACAAAATGCCGCTGCGTTATGGGCGTATATATTATAAGTATATATTATATTACAAGGGACGACTGCGGTGTCTTTCGTGGAAAACGAACGAACGACATAGTCCTTAGCTAATGGTTTTTGACAGCTTATTCCACGTGAAATACATACACTAAATCATAATTTTGCCATGTAAATTTGAAAAGCGGACTAGTAGCCTAGTGGATCTATTTTTTATTGCACAAAAACGCGCGTGAGCGTTAGCAACGTTGCAAAACTAATGCTTAGGCCTTTGGGGTCTAGACAAATACCACTTTCTGTTGTCGTTAACGCCTGCGGAAAGATTAATTTGTACGGAAATGACATTAGTTGTGGAAATTTCACGTGACAGCTGCCAAGTTTTACCTTGATCAATTTGCGTCAGCGTAAAAGTAAAAGTAAGCGTGAGGTATTTGTCTAGACCAGGACGTGCGCAGTGCGTCGTGTGTCGGAACCGTTAATCGTGTCGTGGTATGTGAGGAGGCTTCTCAACTCGATTCGAACGAAACCCAAATTGAATCTAGCTAGTCTCAAATATAGAATTTTTTGACACAGTGCCACTCAAAACTGCCAACAAATCTATTATTGAGTCTAGATTCGGTTTCGTTCAGGCCATAATGTAGGTGCGGCCAGAACTGGGAACGTTTTCATACAAAATATACCTAGTGTACGATATTTTTGCGCCTCGGCAAAGCCATGACTCTGGCGTGGCATGTATAGGTGTCGAAATCTTCGACTACTAAACTAAAGTCTTGTTTACCAAGAAACCGGCAATATTTTTTTCGAGAAACAAACTCGAAGATTTTGACTATTTTAAGTTAGTTAAAGCGTTTATTCTTGAAAATTAAACGTAAACAGGTATTTTCTTTAGCATAAAAGACTACTACAAACCGACTAAAATTAGCGTACAGAGAAACTAGCTCTGTCAAACTAACTACAAAATGTCATCACAAAATTATATGGAAAAACAAAATGGCGTACATGTCCACGTGTAACGTTTCGTGTACACGTTTTCAGATACTTAATTGAATCAAAGTTTACCAAAGCATATGCAACTTCTTACTCTTTCAAAAACTAAAATTTTAGAAAGAAAATGAACGTTTGTATATTATGTAATATTTTTTCTAAAACATTTCATGTTGTAATTTACTTGAGCTGGATACTGACAGTTCAAGGTTGGGCCTTAAGCGTGGACGAGGACAAATTAGATGAAATATTCAGTTGTTCAAAAATGCATATAATTTTGTGAGCATTGCATTACATAGCATTAGAGCCAGGCAACGTGTAGCATGCAGAAAGAGATGGCAAGCTGGCAGAGATACGGGTGTGGAAGAGACAAACTACTGAAGCGTAAACTAACTACAGAGTAATACTTATTACTAACATGGCAAAATTGTGGTTTTGATAGCTCATTCCATTTTATAAGAACCCGCTCAAAAACATTATTATTTTGTGACTTTGAGCGACTTTTTATGTATTTATAAATTAAAATTGTAAGAAAATTTAGCCTAAAAACCAAGCGAACTTACGCTGGTTCTACGCGAAGAAGCCTAACGAGTTCACTTGTATCAAATGGAAAAAGTATTGAAAAGCCGCAATATAAAAGTAATGATTCAATTTTGTTAGACTGATTTCAAAAGTGATTAGTAACTGGTGATTTTAGACTTATAAGGTGACGATTTACATCAGTTTATAACATATTATTAATAGAATACTAGATTTTGCTATCAAAACACACTTTCCAGATTCAGTACATCTTTGATCATAGATCAGTTGGTGGAAACGTCGTTATTTCCCATAAAAAAATCTATGATCTCTGATTATGGATACAACGTGTAAATGAATAAAATTAAACACTCGAAAAACCATACCTGATTTTAAGTGCTAAAAATAGTTTATCAAACATCTTAATTTAAGTAAATAATTTAAGGTGGAGGTAAATATTGCACTTAGGCTTGGATCGGTAACATGTTTGTTAGACGCAGACATTTTGATATAACAGATAAATAAGCTAGATCGATTTTACTATAAAATTTGCTCGCTTTTTTGATTAAATAAGGCTCAAGCTTCACTTTGGAGAGGGTTTCAGCAAGTGTTATTTTAGCTAGCTAAGTTGAAAAACGAAGATTGAAATTTTATTTCATTCACACGTCGTGAACAGATCAAATGAAAATGTTCAGAAAAAAAATCCTTCGGTGCGCGCTGTCCGACCGTTCTTATTCCTCGATCGTACAACAGTCGGTAAACAATAATGTACTAGCGTACGAAGCAATAGCAGTGACTATTCAAGCCTGTACCGACAGCAGAGACCTTTCAGTTTAGATGTCAGTCGATCCTGAGCACCACATCGAAGGGGGAGGATACGTACAAGGAGTGCGGCTTGGAGAGGGCGTGCGCGCGGCGCGGAGGGCGCGGACTCTCGGGGGGAGCCGCGCGGCGCGACGTCTGCGGGGACCCCGCCGGCTGCAGACCTCTGCAACCAACACGAGCCATCACATCTTTGAGTTTTAAACTATTGCGCTCGATATCTTAGTACAGACGCATGCGACACGCGGAGAAATGCGCCAGGTCAGGTCAGACCCAAGACAACGGTTTTGTCTACCGCCGAGCAGACAAAAAAATATTTTAACCCTCTCTTTTGTTTGACAGAATAGACGACAGAAATAGTTTTTGTCTTCTCTTTTGTAGACGAAACTTTGACTTGGGTGCTCATGCTAAGCGGGCAGGTTGAGTTTCAGTAGCCGTGGAAAGGACAGTAGTGAATGAAATCTTGGAACTCCGTGAACAACAGGTGTGATCCGATTCTGCAGTGCGATGTTGCGGTTAGTGTGGACATGGATTTTTTTTTAATCCGAAGATGAAATGAGGGTAGTTGCAGCTATTCCCTTTATAACAGTCTGTGTATTTATAATAATAATAAATAATATAATAAAATACGTAGGTATGAGAGTACCTTGCCAGAAAAAAAAACCTGTGTACAGTCGATACATTGACTAATAGCTCAGCGTATAAACTTGTATTTAGATTGAAGGTAGTACCTGAGTGTTCCGGGCGCGCTGGGCACGCGGCTCAGCGGGATCATGGTGCGCGGCGAGGCGGGCTCCACCATGGACTGCGTCATCACGTCGCCGGCGCCGCTCTCCTCGCCCGCGCCCTCGCGCCCGTACACGCCCAGGTCGCGCAGCCGGACCGACCCGCGTCGTACACTGTTTACGAACCAACATATCGTCGGCTAGCTAACAACACCGCTTAAATCGGTTTTCGCAACTTTTCAGGAGAAGCAAATAACTGTTTAAGCAACACTGCGCAAGTCCACAAAGTTGAAATCTCTAACAGTTTTTATCTATGTAGAGGTTAGAGACTTGGGCGGTTTTTGAAAACCTTGCAAACTTCGCGGTAATTCTTGTTTTTGAATAACTGCCTGTGAATGGTTGAAATGAACTGTTTGTTTTGGTGGACAGAAGCTTAGTGAAATGATCTATCCAATGGCATCAAAACGTTAAAACTGCAATATTTTGACTTGTGTTGTGTTGTTTGCTAGCCGACGATATGTATAATATATATGTATTTACAAAAAAATATGTACATAAGTAGTATATCAGTCATGTAGTTCCCATAATACAAGCTCTGCTTAGTTTGGGACTGGATGATGCTGTGTGAAAAAATGTCCAGCATTATTTATTTATTATTTTATAACAAACACAAGCTTGATAATCGCCAGTCGTCCGTCGGACGCGATCGAGAACGGTGCTCGTTATGTAGAGCTTCTAAATTGGCTACGAAACGTCAGTGAATCGAAGAAAAACATTGCTAAGGAATTTTAAATGATCTCCAACCATTGTAGTTTAAATTTTTGACGACCTCTGTGACGTAGTGGACGAAAACCCGCCTGAGACGCTGAAGGTTGAGGGTTCGATTCCCACCACGGGATCATATGTTTGTATGATCTGCAAACATTTGTCTCGGGTCTGGGTGTTTTCTATGTATAATATGTAAGTATTTACAAAAAAAGGATATTTATCATTTAGTTCCCATAATACAAGCTCTGCTTTGTTTGAGGCTAGATGTTACTATGTGATTTTTTAAAAAAATTACAGCTACTAATTTCTGTCCCAGACTTCGTTGAAGTGGTACCTATGTATAATTATTTCAAAAGACATCGCAACGGTGGCGATGCCTTCAGCCATTGATAAAACAAATTAATCCAGAAGATAAATTGCTTCTTGACTCACGTATTTCTTTGGAAGGGCGAGGGTGTGAGGTCGTCGGGCGGGGAGGCGGGCGCGGTCACAGATTCACGGACACCGTTCACAGGGGGACGCATTTCCACGAAAGCGCTGTGAATAAGAGATTTTATTTATTTATTATTTATTTATTTATTTATATACTTAAGTGTTAATTTAAAAAAAGACATAATAATATAACAACACAAGGGCAATAAAAGGTTTTCACGTGTAGATATAGCGTAAAGATACATAAAGAGTGTGAGCTGGAAAGGAAACAATAAAACAGAAAAAATGCAAAGTTATTTATTTAGTAGATATACAAACAAATAAAAATAAAAGCAAAAAGAAAGATGAATTTTCGATTGAACCTCAATTTCGCCACGCAGAAAAGAAACCTCCACGAAGACATATTTAGTAAATAAGTTTTTTATTTTCGTTTTGACTTTCATCGAAGTAGTTTGTATGAAGCAGCTCATAATACAAAATATCGTTTCGGTCTTATGAGTATTAAACTGGCCTACCGTAATGTTTTTTTTTTTTATATTTAAAATCCCCCACGTGTTCTCCGTCGCAGTACTCCCTAGTGACTTGTATCTAAGAACCTTCCTCGAGTTATGCAAATCGATTGCAAAAAACGTATTTCATCAGATAAGCCGGTATCAGAGATAATTGGCAACAGATAAACAAACTCTTATGTAAAACGTTACGGGATCTGGGGGCAGGACTGTGCATATACTCGTATCTGTTGGGGGTTTTTATTTAACCTCGTCCTAAAGAGGGACTTACTTTTCAGGAGACACACAGCGCGTGGATGTCCCTGAAGACACCTGTGCTAGTAGGGCCGCCAGCGCCGGCTCACTCCACGCCAGGGCTTCGCCCCCGCCGCTCTCTGCAGCCGCGCGGGCCGCCTCCGCAGCATGCTCACGACTTTCCTCCAGCTGAAGCAAGTGAATGCGTACAGTCAGCTTCACCAACTGTTCTCCCCTCTGGGATTTCAAGATTGATTATTTTACATAATGACATATACTAATCCCCCTCATACAATATTTAGCGATATTGTGTTATTAAAGTCGTTTGTTTTCTGTTGTGACTTTGACTTGATTGACTTGATTATTTTATATAAAGTCAAATACTAATCCCCCTCATACAATTAGTAGTGCAATAGTGTTATTAAAGCTGTTTGTTTTCTGCTGTGACTTTGACTTGACTGACTTGATTATTTTATATAAAGTCAAATACTAATCCCCCTCATACAATTAGTAGTGCAATAGTGTTATTAAAGCTGTTTGTTTTCTGTTGTGACTTTGACTTGACTGACTTGATTATTTTACATAAAGTCAAATACTAATCCCCCTCATACAATTAGTAGTGCAATAGTGTTATTAAAGCTGTTTGTTTTCTGCTGTGACTTTGACTTGACTGATTTGATTATTTTACATAAAGTCAAAGACTATTAAAGCTGTTTGTTTTCCAACTTTGTATAAAATAAAATAAAGAAAGAGGTAGGTAAATTTTGTGTATCTTTCGAAGTAAAAATGTAGCCTAGGATCAAATACAAACTAGTGATGAAGAATATCTTAAAAAATTATAACTGTCCTACTCTTGTACAGATCAATCTTTAAACCACCTCTCACCGGACTATTTTCTTCACGATACAACTATAAAAGATGGGTAAAATATAGAGCATTTACACCGCGTCGTGCGCGTGTTGCAATGTAACGTACAGTTTGAGCACTCACGTGTTTGATCTGCGCGCGCGTCGCTAGCAGCGCGCTGCGGTGCCGCGCCGCGTCGTGCGCGTGTTGCAATGTAACGTACAGTTTGAGCACTCACGTGTTTGATCTGCGCGCGCGTCGCTAGCAGCGCGCTGCGGTGCCGCGCCGCGTCGTGCGCGTGTTGCAATGTAACGTACAGTTTGAGCACTCACGTGTTTGATCTGCGCGCGCGTCGCTAGCAGCGCGCTGCGGTGCCGCGCCGCGTCGTGCGCGTGTTGCAATGTAACGTACAGTTTGAGCACTCACGTGTTTGATCTGCGCGCGCGTCGCTAGCAGCGCGCTGCGGTGCCGCGCCGCGTCGTGCGCGTGTTGCAATGTAACGTACAGTTTGAGCACTCACGTGTTTGATCTGCGCGCGCGTCGCTAGCAGCGCGCTGCGGTGCCGCGCCGCGTCGTGCGCGTGTTGCAATGTAACGTACAGTTTGAGCACTCACGTGTTTGATCTGCGCGCGCGTCGCTAGCAGCGCGCTGCGGTGCCGCGCCGCGTCGTGCGCGTGTTGCAATGTAACGTACAGTTTGAGCACTCACGTGTTTGATCTGCGCGCGCGTCGCTAGCAGCGCGCTGCGGTGCCGCGCCGCGTCGTGCGCGTGTTGCAATGTAACGTACAGTTTGAGCACTCACGTGTTTGATCTGCGCGCGCGTCGCTAGCAGCGCGCTGCGGTGCCGCGCCGCGTCGTGCGCGTGTTGCAATGTAACGTACAGTTTGAGCACTCACGTGTTTGATCTGCGCGCGCGTCGCTAGCAGCGCGCTGCGGTGCCGCGCCGCGTCGTGCGCGTGTTGCAATGTAACGTACAGTTTGAGCACTCACGTGTTTGATCTGCGCGCGCGTCGCTAGCAGCGCGCTGCGGTGCCGCGCCGCGTCGTGCGCGTGTTGCAATGTAACGTACAGTTTGAGCACTCACGTGTTTGATCTGCGCGCGCGTCGCTAGCAGCGCGCTGCGGTGCCGCGCCGCGTCGTGCGCGTGTTGCAATGTAACGTACAGTTTGAGCACTCACGTGTTTGATCTGCGCGCGCGTCGCTAGCAGCGCGCTGCGGTGCCGCGCCGCGTCGTGCGCGTGTTGCAATGTAACGTACAGTTTGAGCACTCACGTGTTTGATCTGCGCGCGCGTCGCTAGCAGCGCGCTGCGGTGCCGCGCCGCGTCGTGCGCGTGTTGCAATGTAACGTACAGTTTGAGCACTCACGTGTTTGATCTGCGCGCGCGTCGCTAGCAGCGCGCTGCGGTGCCGCGCCGCGTCGTGCGCGTGTTGCAATGTAACGTACAGTTTGAGCACTCACGTGTTTGATCTGCGCGCGCGTCGCTAGCAGCGCGCTGCGGTGCCGCGCCGCGTCGTGCGCGTGTTGCAATGTAACGTACAGTTTGAGCACTCACGTGTTTGATCTGCGCGCGCGTCGCTAGCAGCGCGCTGCGGTGCCGCGCCGCGTCGTGCGCGTGTTGCAATGTAACGTACAGTTTGAGCACTCACGTGTTTGATCTGCGCGCGCGTCGCTAGCAGCGCGCTGCGGTGCCGCGCCGCGTCGTGCGCGTGTTGCAATGTAACGTACAGTTTGAGCACTCACGTGTTTGATCTGCGCGCGCGTCGCTAGCAGCGCGCTGCGGTGCCGCGCCGCGTCGTGCGCGTGTTGCAATGTAACGTACAGTTTGAGCACTCACGTGTTTGATCTGCGCGCGCGTCGCTAGCAGCGCGCTGCGGTGCCGCGCCGCGTCGTGCGCGTGTTGCAATGTAACGTACAGTTTGAGCACTCACGTGTTTGATCTGCGCGCGCGTCGCTAGCAGCGCGCTGCGGTGCCGCGCCGCGTCGTGCGCGTGTTGCAATGTAACGTACAGTTTGAGCACTCACGTGTTTGATCTGCGCGCGCGTCGCTAGCAGCGCGCTGCGGTGCCGCGCCGCGTCGTGCGCGTGTTGCAATGTAACGTACAGTTTGAGCACTCACGTGTTTGATCTGCGCGCGCGTCGCTAGCAGCGCGCTGCGGTGCCGCGCCGCGTCGTGCGCGTGTTGCAATGTAACGTACAGTTTGAGCACTCACGTGTTTGATCTGCGCGCGCGTCGCTAGCAGCGCGCTGCGGTGCCGCGCCGCGTCGTGCGCGTGTTGCAATGTAACGTACAGTTTGAGCACTCACGTGTTTGATCTGCGCGCGCGTCGCTAGCAGCGCGCTGCGGTGCCGCGCCGCGTCGTGCGCGTGTTGCAATGTAACGTACAGTTTGAGCACTCACGTGTTTGATCTGCGCGCGCGTCGCTAGCAGCGCGCTGCGGTGCCGCGCCGCGTCGTGCGCGTGTTGCAATGTAACGTACAGTTTGAGCACTCACGTGTTTGATCTGCGCGCGCGTCGCTAGCAGCGCGCTGTGGTGCCGCGCCGCGTCATGTGCGTGTTGCAATGCCAGCGTCGACATCCGCTCCAGCGCGAACTTACTCGCCTCCAGTGATAATATCTGCTCAAGGATGCGAGGCAGCTCCGTCTCATCGTTCTCCTCCTAAAACAATGAGATGATTTTAATAATGAAATAAATCACAGCAATATATCTTCCAGAGAACCTTGTATAACCAACCTGACTTATTCGTATATAGAATATTAACAAAACAAGTATATAAGGCGAGCGTTAATGGGATAGCTGGAAACATGCTCCGCACCACCTCCCTCTGCGGCATTTTTACCTCGATCTGCATGATCTGCGTCTGTGTGTCGGCTATGGCGTCTCTCAGATAATCCAGCATGTGTTGCGCGTCCGGCTCGGTGGCGGCCTGCCTCCGCGCCACCTCCCTCTGCTGCAGCTGTCGCTCCAGCGCCGCCTCGAGCTCCGCCAGCGTGCTCCGCGCGGCGCAGGCTCGCGACACCCAGCACTGCAGACGCGACCAGGCTTCGCGGCACGCCGTGCGACCGCTAGGCCGGGACCGCTCTGAAAACAATAAACAAACGAATTATATGCCATTTTATATGCTTGCTACTGATATTTGTATGCCCTGTATCTAAGAGACTTATCCTCCTAATATTATAAACGCGAAAATTTGTGAGGATAGATGTTTGAACGGATTTTAATGAAACTTTACAGTAATATAGCTTATACATTAGAATAACACATAGGCTACTTTTTATCTGGGTACCACGCGGGCGAAGCCGTGGGCAGAAGCTAGTTATTAATAATATTAATAAACAATTGATATACCCCCTGCCCACTGCAACTACTTAAACCTAAGAGTGCATTTTGGAGCTACGTTGCATACGTAAAGGTCCGTGATTTGCATACGTTGCATACGTAAAGGGCGCACCGCACCTAGGCTCTCCCACGGTGCGTGACTTCACGAATCCAGGGATTACAAGATTTAATTTAGTTAATCTAGAATTTATTCATTTATATTTGGAAAACCAACAGATATAAAACAATGTCCTTAGCAATAATTAAATAGATAAAGATAGCCAATAATAGGAATTCCAAGTGAAAGAGAAAATATCGCTCTGTAGCGGAATCGGCGCCGCTGCAGGCGCGTCTGCGTTACCACAAGCGAGTCTCTTGCAATGGTGCATCGTACGAGGCAATTCTTAAAATTACGGACCGTGGAAAGCCACCTGAATACAGACAGACCGACAGACAGTTTCCAAATGGTAGAAGTGACGAGCTCACCACGTAACCTTCCCGCGGCGCGACTGCTAAGCTTATCCCTGTGACCTTTTCTTAGGAGCGACACTTCTTCTTGTTTACGCTTTAACACCTATAAGGAAGAAAATACATGAGTTTTGTAAAAAATAACACATCATTATTAACATAATTTGATGATCACTGAGGCGAAGGCCCGCCTGAGACGCAGACGGTTGCGGGTGATTCCCGCCGCGGGACAAATGTTTGAATGATCTGCAAACATTTGCCTCGGGTCTTAATGTTTTCTTTGCGTAATATAAGATAATAATGCTGGTCAATTTTTCACTTTTTGTCATCTAGTCCCAAATTAAGCAGAGCTTGTATGATGGGAACTACATGACTGATATTATACTTATATACCTTTTTTTGTAAATACATACATATTATACATAGAATGTATTTACAAAAAAAAAGTATATAAGTACTATATCAGTCATATAGTATCCATATAAAATATCTGCTTAGTTTGGGGCTAGATGATGATGTGTGAAAATCGTCCAGCATTATTTATTTATTTTATTTTTATCATCATCATCATCAAAAGTTTGTAGAAATTCACTACTGGAAATAAGCATTCACCAAAATGTGCTACGACGAACGGTTTTGGAGCCACTACCACCCACTTTGAACTTGATAGGTATGCAAAGTTTCAACTCAATCGGATATGTACATTACTCGAACACTATGCTTATAAAAGAGATTATCCCATTTATTCACTTCATACCCTAACTAGGTTTTCAAGGAGTTTCACAAACAAATTACCTACACATACACTGGACAGTGTAGTTTTGTCCCAGTTTCGGACATAGCCAGCAACATAGATATAAAAACGTTTGAAGCCATGCCTCGCGTCGGTATGAAATGATTGATGGCTTCGCAAATTGCAATCCAATGCCACAAAAGATACAGAATGCTCCCTTTGATTTGCAATAAATTTAATGCGGCAAAGTAAATTATTTACAAATTGCAATACAGAGGATTTTTAAACAATTCGTCACGGATATTATAATACATTTCGTTTAAGTCAAACGGAATGTTGAGTCATTGGTATATTTTACCCGCGACATAAATAGCTCGTATTTGTGTTTGCCATAAGAGTGTGTTTGTTTGTCAGCTATCAATTATCATTACTTATAATTCTTTATTGTACACAGAAATAAAACAGAAATATTAAACAAGATATTAGGTGAGGCATGTACAAAGGCGAGCTTAACCCTAAAAAGAGTTTCCTTCCAGCAAACCTTTGGAGAGATAGAGAAGCAATCATTTCCGGGACGGCTTATCCAATTAAAATAAGGTTTTTGCTTAATCGATTTGTATTACTCGAAGGATCTATCTTTTTCCATAGAGTTATAAGAACGCCTTTTAGTATTAAGTTCACCTTGTTTTAGGCAATAATGATTTTTTATCTATCTATGTTTAATCGCTACAATATAATAGAATATAATAAACTTATCAACATAATCAATAATGAAGGTAATAGTACATAGGCCGACAAGTAGAGGTAGGTACCTACTTAAATCTAAAACGAACACAATAAAATTGCTCTTCGGCTCATGTGTCTAATAAGAAATTTTCAACACAAGATAAATGTTTCAACACAAGTCAATAGGCGATAAAAACCTGTCGGGGCTTTTAAAATTTTGCGAAACTTAAAAACACTAAGGGGCCATCCATAAATTACGTCACACGAATTTCGTGATTTTTTGACCCCTCCCCCGTCCTTGTCACAGCTGGTCACATTTGTGAGACTCCCCCCCCCTAGTGTGACGTCACATATTTTGCAATTTTACATTTAGAAATTATTGAATTAAAACATCAGTTCCGAAATTAGTTTTCCATAAGTTATTAACTTCTTCTTGTATATTATGTTTTTTTTTATCAGCATAGGCTGCACTGTAAGCTTCATATAGTTTACGATAAAGATTACCTAAATCACTCTTTTTGTTCATTTTAAATTTGTTTCGTAAGTTAAAAACATAAAATACCAGAACTATAAAAACTACCTCGTTTAATCCGCGAAAGTCAATTGTCTAATCAAATAGAAACAAAGAAATCACCGCTAGGCGCAGGCGCGGTGTGTTTGGCGGCATTTATAAAAGAGCGCTAGGTCGTCGGTGCGTGCCGCGTAGTAGAGCGAGTGGCCGACAAAACAATTTGAATCTTATGTTTATACGGATAGAGTTGCAAATGTTTTGAGTATTTCGTTAATAGTGCAGTTCTTGTTTTAACACGTAGATTCGGAAATGTGACGTCACGAAATTTAGGACTCCTCCCACCCCCCTGTCACACAATGTCACACTTCGTCGACCCCCTCCCCCCCTTTAACGTGTGACGTAATTTATGGATGGTCCCTAAGGTTTTAACTGGTTATTTAGTTTGAGAATATTTAACCCACACTTAAGGGAAATCACAAATATAACTTTATTAATTACCTGTTCTTTGAGTTTCGTCTCAGCTTCTAGTGACCTTATAATATTGGCGTTCTTTCGAGATTCCTTCCTTAATTGTGCTACCTGTAACATAAACGGCACTTTTGACAAAGAAGGTATTGGGAAAAATTTATCGTGCTGCTCTCATACCGCGGTCAGTTGGGCTGTCAATATTTTTTTTTTACTTCCAAGGTAGCTAGCTTACGGCCAGCCTGTTGTTCAACGGACAATTGGATGAAAAATGTGAACATTAAAATAATTTAAGAGCAAGAGGTACAGCTTCGATTCTCGCTGCGCGACAAATGTTCAGCAGATATATGTACCGGTTCTGGGTTTTGTGGTACCACGGTACTCGTGGAGCCAGGACTATGTATGTTACTGTTGGGTTTTATTTCAAAAACTATCGTGAATTCGATTCGATTTTGTAAAACGGAAATTTAAACGTACCGTACTAGCGCTGAAGGTACATACAAGTTCCGACTCTGGGTATGAGTCGAAACTTGGTCGGTGCCTTCATCGATAATACGGTGGAGATTCACGTTTCACAACATGCATTACTGTTGGGTATTTATATATTTTTTAAACTTTATTCATTCTAGCAAAAAAGTTCACACGTTTCATTCAAATGAATGAAAGTACGGATGTTACGTCCCCAGCATTCCGGTGACGTGAATTGTACCGTGGGAAGCTCCTGGGGTTATATTTTATGATGAGTAAAATGCCGTGTTGTTCTTTTCTCAACTGCTTTATGTATAATAAAAAAACATGGCCGATGACGGCCGTGGCTATTTAAATATTTTGTTCACAAAAACGTTTCAAGCTAAATATGATACAAAAAAAGGTAGGTTTGTTGCCGGTGCAATATGTGATTATCCTTAGCATTATCGGGAACAGTTGATGACCTGAATAACAGAGTAAGATGTACGTTACCTCCTTGGCTCTCTGCGCCTCAGCCTGTGCGTGCCGCTTGGCTTCAGTGCGCATGCGCTGTACCAATTTAACTTTATCCCTCTTCATGTTGTGCAGATCCGAGCGCAGCGTCTGCAGCTGCACGGCCGTGGCTTGCTGCGCGCGCTGCAGCCGCGTGTGCTCGCGCTGCGCTGCCTGACAACATTATACAACATCACATATCAATCAATTCATTCAAATGGTTTATAGAAGTTTACTCTGGAAATTAAGACAAGGAATAATAATAATAATGCTGGACATTTTCCATTAAATGTTAATCTTCTTTCATCCATCCTTTCTGAACGCCCAAAAATAATGCTGAACATTTTCCATGAAATGTTAATCTTCTTTCATCCACCCTTTCTTTACGCCCAAAAATAATGCTGGACATTTTCCATTGAATGTTAATCTTCTTTCATCCATCCTTTCTTTATGCCCAAATACTTTTTCTATGAAATGTTGATCTTCTTTCATCCATCCTTTCTTTACGCCTAAAAATAATGCTAGGCATTTTCCATTAAATGTTAATCTTCTTTCATCCACCCTTTCTTTACGCCTAAAAATAATGCTGGGCATTTTCCATTGAATGTTAATCTTCTTTCATCCATCCTTTCTTTACGCCCAAAAATAATGCTGGACATTTTCCATTAAATGTTAATCTTCTTTCATCCATCCTTTCTTTATGCCCAAATATAATGCTGGACTTTTTCTATGAAATGTTAATCTTCTTTCATCCGGATTTCGTTATGCCTAAACCAAATTAAAATACCTTTCTTAACTATCGTTACTGTGCGAGACATAAAATCCAGTAATCGATGTAGATTCGATTATTATTTTTATAATAATTTACAGTTAGGCAAGCGAATGGCAACACCTCTCGTTTTTCTGTTCCAGTGCTCTTACAAGTGTGTGCGCTATGTAATATTGGTCCCGCAGAAAGTTTAAGGAGTTATCATCAACTATCCCTACTATGTACTGTACTTAGATATGTATTATCTAGTTTGGTTTTGTGGGAGAGCCCGTAGCGAGTTCCTGTGACTGCCATACAGACTATAAAGTCCTAGTGTGGGGAACAGAGCATAACCTATGGCACTTTTTTATTAGAATTATGCGATTTATTACTTACCTACGTAGCGATAAAAAATATGTACCTACGATATCTGTTTGAGATAGCAAAAAACATTTCATTTCAATTAAAAACACCATGGACTCCCACAGTTATTATATCTTAATTCCCTCCACACTGCTCTGTTAAGGATCCGGCGTACAGCGGTCATAATTTAAAATAGACACGCATCCAAAAATATAGCTCTTTTTGACTGATGCAGGCCCGCCCGTGCTTGCGCGATAGCCGTTCAGAATTTGTTATAAATTTGGTGGTGTTCCGTAATACCAAAAAAGATGAATGAAAACTTGTTGTATTTTTACATTGTGTTGTTATTATGTAACTAGACAATATAATTTACGTACTTAACCAAACGATAAGTAAGGTATTGTTGTTTTTAATACGAAACAAATAAGAAGAAAACATGTCATGTATGACATAAAAATATCCAAAATGCGATTCGTTTACATTTCATTTTAGGTAAGTATTTTGAAAAAATATATAGCAAGGTACGTAGATAAATACTATTCGAATGCATAAAATAACATAATATGGTGGAAATAAGCTCTAATTAAAAATTAGTATGGTATTACGTTTGTATGGGCAATTCATTCAACGCAGGCTTCTTAACATGATGTTTCTAACTCTATCGCTCAAAGTTACAATAAGATAAGCTTTAATAATAATTAATTGAGATTACCGAACACAGGAATTCAATAGAGATTGTTGTACTGTTACCTGCAGCCTCCGCAGTTCTCGGGACATGCTCGAGACGCGACGCTCGTACTCTTCACGCACGCGTTTCAGCTTTTCGCTGGGCGGCGACGATTGCGCCGCTGTAAACATTAATAAATAAATAATATAATAATAATATCCCAGCAACCATTCCATAAGCATAACTCCTGCAATAGGCCAGTTTATCAATCATATTTCTAATATTTTACATCAGTCGCCATCCACAAGTTTATATTTTTTATATGATAATGTACAAAAGGCCTCTTAGTGTTGACTCTTGGCTCTACTTATGGCTGTAAAGCCCCAGGCATAAGTCTGAGTTTTTAAATAAATAAAGAGATATATTCTCTGTACGATATTTTAATTAATTTAAACGGATTTAAACCCAAACCCAAACCCATTTTGAAATCATTGGGTCTTGTCGACTTTTATAGTTACACAGGAAATTATTTATTGCAAAACTAAAAAGTATTGTACACAGGCGAACTTAATGCTAGATAGCATTATCTTCCAGCTAACCCTATTTTTTAGTAAGTACTGTATTATAATATATGTGGTAGTATCTAAAGCCCATGTTAGGCATGTCTAAATACTATATTCTTTAAGTATTCTCATTAAGTAGTCTCACTTTAAAGAAACAGTACAAGGTCATATACAGTTTCGGTCAAGGTTCAAGGTGACGATGATATCTTACCGAGGGATGCCAGCACTTTGTCCCGTTCCTCGCCGGTGGCCTTGATCTGATGATGCAGGGTGTTCAGTCGCTGCTCGTAGTGCTGCCTGAGTGAGGCGAGGCGCCGCTGCGAGGCCTCCAGCTGTTCCACAAGGCGTGCCTTCGTGTCGATGTCAGAGCTGAGAGCCGCTAGTTGGGCCGACAGTACACGTTGACCTGTAACACATTTTACACAAATTAAGTTTTTACATAATCTAAATCCTACTTCCTGAGGATGGAAGACGTCGTGGTCGGCCGCGAAAGCGTTGGCGTGATGATCTCGATGCGTTCGAAACGGAATGGTGGGAGACCGCCAAGGATAGAGGCAGATGGAAGAAATTGGGGGAGACCTTTGCCCAGCAGTGGGACACAATAGGTTATTAAAAAAAACCTACTAATATTATAAACGTGAAAGTTTGTGAGGATGTTTGTTCCTCTTTCACGCAAAAACTACTGAACGGATTTTTGATGAAACTTTACAGTAATTAGCTTATACATCAATGCCTACGAATAACACATAGGCTACTTTTTATCCGGGTACCGCGCGGGCGAATCCGTCGGCAGAACCTAGTACTTAATATAGTAATATTTATTTTACTCTAGTTTAAGTTATCTTGAATGAATGAATGAATGAAAATACTTAATTGTACATCTTAAGATACAAACAAAATAAAAAGTAACACATTATGGCAAAGGTACAATGGGCGGTCTTATCGTTTAAAAGCGATCTTATGTTTAATATTATTAGTTATCTTTTATATTCGAATCTGTAATTACAGTTTAAAATTGTATTTTATAACTTAATTAGTGACGTTTTAATACTTTTACCTAAAAAATCTAAAAAATAGTCAAATAAATGACTATTGACCCGCGGCAAGTAATCAAAATTGAAAAACAAACACGCCCACGACTGTATTCCCAATAATGGTCATCCTCAGACCCATACTAAATAAGCATATTTTGAGATTAACAATCAGGGAACGGACAGGGCCACGTCCAATCATTATATAAAAGACCAAACACGTTTAAGGCTGTAACAACCAAGATGGGCGTCGTCAGATACGCAGATACTCAGTACGCGGAACCTTGAGCTTACCTAGTAGGGTGCAGTCAGAGGCACGTCCATTCCTTATATTATAAAACAAACACGCTCACGACTGTCACAACCATGATGGACAGCCTCAGACCCATACTCAGTACGCTATTTTTTTATACAAATAAAGTGTATGCCACAAAGACTGTCCATTGTGATTTGTAAGATAATATTTTTACGGCGAGGGCCCTATTTTGAATCCAGAGCGTACGTTAACCAAGGAAAAAAGTACATTATTGCAGAGGCCGCGAAATAGGCAATCGCAGGACGAGTATTAGTTTAAAGGCCGAGACGCAGGCGAGGACTTCACTGATAAGAAACAGGCAATTGCCATTTCCGGCGAGGCATATGATATGAGTATATCTACATAATATTGAGAAAAAAATGCAATGAAATAAAAAAAAGGTTTCATATGTAAGCTCGCTGGAAGCAGGTTTTCTAATTTGGCTGCTAAAGTGCATTCATTATCCATTTCACTATAAAACCTCTTACAATTTTTATTTTATGTATTTATTATCAAATTAACAAAAACGAGACGACCTTTTTTTTGCCGCCAATTTTTATTTTTTATTTTACTTGTACAGAAAGGCATAGACATACAGCCATTTAAACTCAACTTTTTTGTACCAAGTTCGATGACAGAAATCCAAATTCGAATGAGGCAAACAAAGAAAAAGTTTTCTCGTATCGTTAGCATCCTAGTAATCTGTGGTTGTAGTCATTATTGCCGGCGTTAGGTGCATGCCCAATGCACCCAGAACGCCGGCAATTGATTTCCATACAAAATTGCCGTTGCGTTTTTCGTCACAAATTTGAAACAGATGCTGTGTACGTAAATACTATACTTCGCGTTTTCTTTTATCGAAAGTAATGAAAATATTTCCGCGCATGTTTGAGAAAAAATATTTTGCGGCCGAGCGTTGCCTACACTCTACTTTTACTCTCCCTCTATGAGAAAATTAATTGGTCACCTTTAGCCTCCGAGTCTTCGTCGTCGGATTCGTCGTCGTCCTCGTCGGAGGGGTCCGAGTCGTCCGCGCTCTCTCCCTCGGCCCTCTCCCTCTCTCCTATGACGTCGGCCGCGCTCGTTATACTGTCACTCATGTTCAGTTTGCGCTGGAATTCCAATTCGCCCATACTGCGGGCTAACAGCTCCTTCTCCTGAAACAATAATCGGTTTAACTTTGGCGACACTTTGCGTCGTGCCGTTTCTCTTGGGTTGTTTTGGGTCAGTTTCAGTTAAAACTAAAAGTTTCCTCGTACCAGACCGGACTGTTTGAAATCGCGGTCACACTGAATATTATTTTTTGGGATTATATAAATTCTGTCTAAAGTTCCTAATACTCACACAGGAATTCTTAGTATGGGGTCAGGACTAGGACAATGTCAGTTTATCTACACTAGCATTATAAGTTATAGGTCGATTATTGACGACCGATGTGGCGCGGTGGGCGAAGGTCCGCCTGCTACACAGGAGGTTGCGGGTTCGATTCCCGCCCTGGGACAAATATTTGTACGATCTGCAAATAATTGTTCCGGGTGTTCTGGGTATTTTCTATGTATAATAAAAAAATATCTATCTATGTAATATTATTGTATTAGGTATATCAGTCATCTAGTACCCATAACACAAGCTCTGCTTAGCTTGGTGCTAGATGATGCTGTGTGGATTGTCCAGCATTATTTATTATATTTATTATTATTTTATTAAGTACTTAGATAAGTTTGTACGTTTGGATGTAATCTCCGAAACTACTCATTCGATTTCAAAAACTCTTTTACCAATATTTAAAATGGACCTTCAGTGTGGGCATATGCTGTATATTATGAGGTGTGACGACCTCTGTGGCGCCGTGGGCGAAGCCCACTTAAGACGATCAAGGTTGAGAATTCGATTCCCGCCGCGGGGCAAATGTTTGTATGATCTGTAAATATTTGTCTCGGATCTGGGTGTTTTCTATGTATAATATGTATGTATTTATATTGTAATAACGGGAATTTTCACGTACTGCACTATCGGTGAAGGCACCGACTAAGTTTCGACTCATTCCGAGAGTCTTCATCAGGGTGAGTGGTTGCGACTTTCTCCTTCCGCGTCGCGCCGTGCTTCCCGTTTTTACAATATGAATAGTCAAGTTCACGATAGTTTTTGGAATAAAAATGTATGTATTTACAAAAAAGTATATTATTAGTATATCAGTCATGTAGTTCTCATAATACAAGCTCTACTTAGTTGGGATGCTGTGTGCAAAATGTCCAGCATTATTTATTATCTCGTTGAAATAAAAGGGCTTTCACGTAGAGACCAATTTTACAACGAAAAAACGGTCGAGCGAATGCGTAAGAGTTACTTTTTATCTATTTTTACTTATACTTTTTTACTTTGAGCAGTTTATTTATAAAGAGGGAAGGTCTTACCTTATACAGTTCTCTTTTAGCGTCGTCTATGATCGCCATGGGATCGCTCAGAGAGTCGTGTCTCGTTCTCGCAACGACTTGCTCTCTCTTTCTAGTTGCTTCATACATCGCATTTGATTCCATTAGCTGTGCCCGGAGCTCTTCTATCTCGCTCACATAACCCTGCAAGATAGAAGAGTAATGAAAACACGCTATTTTTGGCCTTTTCAATAACAGTGCAGAAAGCTTGAAAAACTATTTTATTATAAATCTTCAGATTTACACTCTAAATTTCTTAGACTAAAAAACTGTTTTAATTCGACTGCGCGATAATTGTCCGGCTGAAAGGACTAAAACGTTACAATACTTTAACGTACCATCAAGTTACGAAAATAATCAAGCATTAATACATCCAAAACGCGAAATTGCAATAGGTGGTCTCATCTCTAATTGCGTTCTCTTCACGACACGGGATCTAGACAAATACCTCACGCTTACTTTTCCTTTCACGCTAACGCAATTTGAAGGTAAAACATTTTCATACAATTCAATATTTCCGCAGGCATTAACGCCAACAGAAAGTGGTATTTGTCTGGTTGGACAAATACCAGTTTCTGTTGGCCCCCTGGATGGACTACACGCAAATGGTAAATATCCGGCTCGAAGGACTAAAAAGTAAAAATCTTGCTTGGACTATTACAGGAAGATGAATGTACCTGTACTAGAGACGTCAAAGAGCATTCATTGCTATCTGGGCTGGTATCTTTCGGCGCCCACGTAGCTAGCGCCTTCTCCGCCAGCAATTCACTATTCCTAGCTGAAAGCTGTTCGATGGTCCCTTGCATCGCTTTGACCCGGCGTCTCAGTGATTCCACTTCGGAATTTAGGATGGCGTTTTCTTGAACCACGTCGCTCCAGCCCTCTTCGCCGTTTTCTGATATCACACGTTTACCCTGTGGAGGAAAACGCCAAATAAATTCACGTCTTTTTTACGATTATAGAGGTTTTAGTCACCATTTATCCACAGAAAGGACCACTAACTGAACTCAAGTTACGATTTTTTCGGTTTTCAATGGAGATGGGTCTAAAAAATGCGCTAAGATTAAATCAGAGCGTATTAAGTCACATTTCAGCGTGTTGAGTCAAATTTGAGCAAGTTTAAAGTTACATTTGAGGGCGTTGTTTCTTGATGTTCCGCGCTCGGTTCGCGGATTTGAGCGTGTTTAGAGTCGCATTTGAGGGCGTCGGTTCTTGATGTTCCGCGCTCGGTTCACGTATTTGAGCGAGTTTGAAGTCACAATTGAGTGTGTCAAGTCTCACCTGTTTGTACTCAGCTAGCTCTAGCTGCAGCCTCGCTACTTCCGCTCTCAGCTGATGAATGGTCCGGGAGCTGAGGTCCTGGTTCACTACGCAGCGGTTCTTGATGTTCCGCGCTCGGTTCGCGTACTTGAGCGTGTTCAGAGTCTCCATGAAATCGCGGTCGCTCGGCGAGACGCACGCTATCATTACTGTGTTACTGTTCCCTGAGAAAATATAATGATACCGTTAAATGATGTTATATTTAACGGTATTTTAAGTATATTTTAAAACTTTCAACATAGCAATTAAATGGTTTATGTATCAAACTGAATGTTTTCATTCCATAAACTATAGTTAGGTCATATTGTTAAACGGGATTTTTTACGTACCGTACTATCGGTGAAACTTAGTCGGTTCTTTCACCAGGTGGTACGTGAAAATTTATGTTTTTCAGTATGAATAAATTAGTTTTTTTTTTCATTGTTTTTGACTACTAGATCGGTAAGCGGGCTAGGATGTAGATAGAGTGGCAAGCGCTGTCGGCTTTAAGAATTGAAAATATTTGAATTCATTTTATCCAGCGACGATAGGAGCTCGTTTATGCGTTTGCCCTATGAGGTTGTTTGTGAATTTTTCTGTTACCATTTATCTCCGTAACGGATTATCGGATTATAATGCGGTTTATTTACAATCGATAATCTGCAATGCGTTGACCAATTGTACTATGAACCGAGACAATATATTGGGAAATTTATTTTCAGTATAACGCTGCTAACGGATGCTATCTGCGAGTGTCTCATTCGAAAACATTCCGCCTTAAAGTCCGCAATTCGTTCGAAAGAATAACGCTAGATGGCACCAATGCCTGTTTTCAGCTGAATCGGGATTTTTGGGACACATTTAAAGTATGGTTTCTTTTTATTGCTTTACTCTAACACACTGTTTCTCAAAGTAGGCGATAACGCTCCCTTTTGGGCGCTGGATGCCTTCAGGGGGGCGTAGAAGGCTCTAGAAGATATTGGGGGCGCTAAGGTGGTCTAGAGGGGAAATCATAGGTTGTTATGTTTAAAAACTTTAGGGGCGATAGGATTTTTTTTTATTTTTAAAGTGGGCAGTGGGAAAAAAAGTTTGAGAACCTGTGCTCTAACAGTATGCATATTTTATTTTATTTATTTTAGGAAGACCATCGGCACTTAAAAACAAGATTAATGACTAAACTAGCAGCTATGAGGCCATTTAGAGGTCTCCACTGATAAATACATATTAAGTAACTACAACATTTCTCAGTAACGTATGTTTCAATAATCATCTTACCTCCCAAAGAATCTTGCAATAGCCTGGTCAGCTTAGAATCCCTATAAGGCACGTGGAGGACTTTCCTAGACTTATCCCCGAGAGCTGATATCACGTTCCCGAGGGCGAGTAGGCCGCAGTTTATTGATATACCTTCACGCGCTCGCTCGCCCGTCGCACCTGAACAACAAAATTATATTAGTATAGATTACTTAAAATAATTGACTCAAAATTGGAAGGAAGAAATTGGCAATCGAATGTTAACGTAACTATTCAGATCTATTTAATTATTAAATAATTTCGTTCGAAATTATTATTTGATTAATTAACAGAATTCTCAAAAATTACAAAATTACAAGAAAATTTCCGGTCCTTATAGACAGTAAAATTTCTGTCCATAAGGACCGGAAGTTTTCTTGTAATGAAAATGAATAAATTTTTATCAATGAAAATGAAAAATATTTCTTCAAATTGCAGCGGTACATTTCAGTTTGTAACATTTTTTTATGTCAAATAAGTATATTTTATTATTATTATTATATTTCTTATATGATGTAAGTTCCTGGTATGTACAAAAATACAGATGAAACAGCTACTCATCTTTTTACGCTTTTTAAATGTTTCATCTGTGACAATAAAGATATCCTTTACTATCTCAAGACTTTGGCAAATGATCTATAGATAGTTCAACTGGTCATATCACAATTTGTAGTTTATTTTATTACCTGTCCGTTTCAGTCTTTCAGAGCCAGCCAGGTCAACAAAATGGAACTTTGCCGTCAATGTCTCGTACTGCTCCGGTTGTTCCGTCTCTGCGTCTTTCTCAACTGCCTCCAAGTCCGCTAATCTTCTCTGCCTGAGTAATAGCGTGAAGACGGCGTGTGACCGCGATGATGAGGAGTTCATGTTGGTGGCGGCTGTTGTCCTGGCTAGGGCTCCGGCGCGGAGAGCACTCAGAGCCTCTTGGATACCTACGAATAAAAGATTAGATTCAACAGTCACCGTATATTCGCTAGGCTACCAACGAACGCGACCGTAGGTGATCATGACGAAGAATTACGATAAAATCGCTTAGAAGCCATAAAACCGATTGAATGTTTGATTGTTGCGATTTAAATGTTTAACTATTTAAATAACATACAACATTTTATTTTATTCCAAAAACTATCGTGAACTTGACTATTCATATTGTAAAAACGGGAATTTTCACGTACTGCACTATCGGTGAAGGCACCGACTAAGTTTCGACTCATTCCGAGAGTCTTCATCAGGGTAGTGCACGGCTTCACCGATAGTGCAGTACGTGAAAATTCCCGTTTTTACAATATGAACATTTTATTTAATGGTAATTAGTCGTACCTATTTTCAATCTCTGAATAAGACCAACACTAATATTCCACTTGATTAAAATAGCTGAGATGTTCAGGTGTGGACGTGGCGTGAATAGCTAAAATTCCATCTGAGCAAAAGGACAAAACCAATACGGCTTACCTCTCACCGGCCGCATGGACGCGCCGACTATTTTTACCCCGCCACATCCGTCTTCTGTTATCCTCAGAGCGCCCTGGAAATACATTTGAGTATAGCTTACTTATCAACAGTCTGCAGAGGTCCACTGCTAGAAATAGGCTTCTCTTTAAAAGTCCTTCTTGCCTTCCTTTCCTGGCTTGGTCGAGGAGAACAGGCAGTAGATAAAAACCAACGTTTCAAAGTGATCCTCGTGTTTTTTATTGAATAAATGAATTTTGACTTTGACTTTAGTACCACGACGACGGGCCACCTCCATCCACCGAATTCCCGCAACCATTGAGATGTCATCGGTCCATAGGGTCGGTGGAAGCTTACTTATTTATTTAAAAGTTCGTTCAAAAATAAATAATAATATGCATTAACCTTGGATTGGACAATCCATTTGCGAGACCACAATTTGCAGGATGCAGTTGCATACAAATTATAGGAGGACCGAGTATTGCTCAGGAACCCGTTTAAAAACTCCCTAACAATGCTGTGTGGTCTCGTTCAGGCTGCGACAACATGCCGAAACAAACGTTGCTCGTTAAATTATAGCGGGCTACTTGCGCGAACATTGGGTAAAATAATATATTATACCTAATGTTCGCGCAAGTAGCGTTTAACCCGCTAGCATATTTTGCGATATTGTGTACGAATTGATGGTAAAATGGCACATCACGCGCTAAAGAACCAATCTGTGCCTCAGCAGGTCAAGAGGCGGGGCAAAAAATCGATTCGAGTAAGGAGTTTGCTGCTGAATAATTATGAATAGAGTATGTGTTAAAATGCCGATATATCAGAAAACAATACAACTCAAACATACAAATCATGGTTAATACCCCGTTTTTATTTTATTTCTTACATAAACAAATAGCTTGTATAAAAACTATTTAAAAATGTAAGGAAAAATAAAAGTTGGAAAGAAATTGGTTTTAGTTAAATTCATACCACAATTGGATTCCATCACTCTCATCATATTCTTGTCTTCGTACCACATTACGTGGGGTCGGCCCAACATGTTTTCTTCTACCATTCTTCTGTATTAGCCGTCATCCTCAGTACTCACTCCTTCCTTCACACAATCCATCCATCGATTCCATCACACTACAGAAGCTAATTTGTTTTGTGACTCTACTTACTTTTGCAAACGGATCTTTAGCAGGATCGAGCAGATCAACTATATCCTCATTATACAGTTCTATGAACTGCGCCTGGACGGAGAATTCCGGTGGCAGTTGCCCTTGTTCCCTGGCGATCTCCGCGCGCTGGTCGGCTCCCGAGAACAGGTCCTTGATGGCGCGAGGGATGATGCCCCCACGTTCCTCGTCCCCATCGCCTTCACCCTCCCAGCCGCTGCCCATTGTGTATGTTTTGCCGGAGCCAGTCTGCAAAGAACAACTTCAGACTTCATACATAGACTTTGGAGAAAGAAGAGATGAGAACGGTAATCCAAACGTCCTGACGGCTCTGAAATGTATCGATCTGCGAAGATATCGTACCGAGAAACTACGAGTACATTATCTATTGCGACGCAGAATTGCTAACTTCAGGGCGGTCAACATACATCAGCCTTACAATAATAGAATTGTTGCAGCCTGAATATTAGTAGCCTCTCTGGCTGCCAAATCATCGTATTAACATTTCAGTTGTACTATTACGGCTTATTTAACATCGGCAGTCATCCATCATTGTGAACGCATGATTGCTTAGGTTAATAATAGCACAACGTTTCTACTCAGAACTGCAAGCGAGGTATGCAACGATTGCAGAGCACCTTATGAAACGCTTTATTATCAGTGGCATCGATCTGTTAGATCAGAAAGGTGCAAACAATCCGAATAAAAGATGAGAGCAAGGAGGAGCATAATATATTCCTTTCACAAACGTTTGGAATAATAAAACCAAGTTGGTTTAAAATGAATAATGAAATAAATTAATGACTTTTAATTTTTATGGATTAAAAGTCTATAAAACAAGGTCAAGGAAAAACCCAAGAACTTGGTATTAAATTATTCAACAAACAGTCAAAGTGTCCTGTCACGCCGATCAATATCCCTGTCTACGGACCAACACTACGTGTTTATGATATAACCAAGTAAACATTTTGTCATTTCTATCGACACAAAAGCTGCCAATAAGTCCGATTACGATGACAATCAACCCACCAGCTGAATACAAATCGCGATACAAAGGCTATCTTTGTCATACTCGACACCAGCTGTCGAGCATTCACTTTCGTGGCGGAAGACGGTAATGTATTAATTACCAAGTCCAGTGAGGGGCGTGATGACAATTAGGTTCCCACGGTCACGGTGGGCGATCGCAAAACTCACTTTCTAACTCGCTAGCTTAGACTAATTTCCTGATCAGTATTGTAGAGTTAGGATGTCTAGAAGAATCTAAGAAAGCGGAGCTTCCAAATTACAACCAGTAACGTATGTGGAATATTGCTTGATTTTTCCCAGCTGGAAAGACGTTTATCAAGTGAAGCAGGGATACATACTTGTTTTTGACATTTCAACTTTCGATTTTAAAGATCGCGCTCCATCGCTACTTAAATCTTTGTGGTTTACTTTGCTCTTGAAATGCTGTTCAATTACGATGGGTGAAATCGAAAGTGTAAAATGACAAATGTGTTTATCTACGAATGTTGCAATGTGATGATGTAAAGTAAAAATGCGATATAGCGAAGAGACTATAATGGTACTAGAGTGATTTTAAAGATTCTCTGATCACCCTAATGAAGACTCAAAGAATGAGTCAAAACAACGTCGGTACCTTAAGCCATTGGAAATAAATTGCCCCAACCGGGTCCAGCAACATCATTCCCCTATAAGGCAGAAACAAACGATTCGTTTTCTAAAGACGCTTATCGAGCCTACCACATACCCGTGCTCTATAACGATTGTATTGAAACATCAATGCAAAATGTATGAGCGGCGTCGGTCTGTCTGCCATTGCCAGAGATAGCACGTGCTTCCAATGTTTAATGTGTTTCGTGACAGGCTGACTAACAATAGCTTAGTAGTTTGTACTTATTAAATCAGAAAAACACGTGCTGGGTGATAGTTTCATCTGATAGAGTTGAAGCATGACAAGAGAAAGTCCGGTACGTAGCTAATCATATAGCTGGTGCTCATTGCAGTAAATATTTTGCTATTTTAATGGATGAGATTTTCGTGAACGATTGCATGGAGTCTAGCTTAAAAAGGAATCGTGTCGTGCTGTTGAGAATAAAACCAATGTAGCTGATTTTGAATAAAACAAAACAGTGTTGCTAGTTTTTTATTTTTATGTATTTTTTATTCTATTTTTTATTTTTTACTTCTTTGCTTCAATTTGTTGTTAAGTGTAGTGTATCTCTTGATATAATGTTATAAGTCTGCACCCCAAAAACGGTTCTAACAGAAGACCAGCGCTGGTTGTTGCAACCAGTATTATGTTAAGTTAGGACCTTTTTTGCACCTGTTTATTTTGACTATTTGTAATGTGTTTTGTTTGTTTGTTGCAAAATAAACTAATTTCTATTCATTTCTATTCAATATATCATTTAGTATTGATGGTGGTATGAGGCTCGAAAACACTAACGTACCTTTTTAACATTTATATAGCTCTACTGGATATGATATCCGTAAAAAACGGTTTAATATACGGGTGCTAAGAATACAGGGTGACGTCAAACGGAAGGTCATATATATATCTCCAGAGCGGTAGGTCCGTTATCCGCATCATTTGTCAATTAGAGATGGCATTTACAGCTTGTAATAAGTGACTATAGGTTTTATTTCTTCGCAGAATCTTTATAAAAATGACATAGCTTCTATTTGTTTTAGTTAAAAGATTGCGAAGTTTTGAAGCGTTGAATGGGTACTGAGTTAGTCAATCGTGACATTATCCATCACTTTTCTTCCTCGTGAAACAGTGGTTAAGCGCTCAACTACCTTGAAGTATGTTTTTCAAGGTAGTTACTAGTACTTACAATACGACATATTTACTGCATTGACGTGAAACCTAGCTCGACGAGTGTTTATTTAAAGACTCTACCATAAGCCGTGTTGGTAAGTGGGCAGTACCCCTACTTCCGATCCAGAGGTCATGGGTTCGAACCCGATCACCAATCCGTGCACCAATGGATTTATGTGTACATTAACACGTGTACCTTCTTTACAAAAGGTAAAGAACAACATTGTGAGGAAACCGGCATGCCCTAAAACCAAAAATTCGAAGGCATGCGTCATCGGTTAGTGTTCCAATAAGCGGCGATGGGCTTGCAACCTGTCACGTGGAATGCTAACAACTTGTAAAAACGCGGACATGTGCCAAATTTAATGTTATGACGTGTCTTTGACTACTCCTACTTGTCATCCTCTAAGATCTACTCACTGAGTATCTGCGGATGTCAATCAGTGGTGATTTGTCGTGAGCTTGATGGATGGATGGAAATTCTAACGAGATGAAATAAAAAATGGGTGCTAATCAAACAGACTTCTTTTTATAGCATTATTCGCCTCTAAAAATCTACATTGCCTTGCCTTCCTGAGTCAGTCACAATTAATGAGCGTCTGAATAATACTATCTTAGCCACTAGTTATCTTCTATGTAAGCCACTCTAAATACAACTCAGCATGGTGGTTATTTTTCGCATCTAAATTTGTAATAGTTTACAATTAGTTTATTAGAGGCTATCTCATTTTCCCGTTGCTTAGTTATAAAATAAGAAGTTTGATCACGTGGCCAATAAAGAAATGTGTGGCTTGACTTATAATTTCTCATAAAAAATAACGCAGCGACGAAGTTTAGATAGAGATACAGAGATGTCTAAAATAAAAAAATTACATGAAAGTTCGTCCATCAATTATCGAGTAGGTGCTCAAATACAAATTGAGTAAATACTCGCAAGGTCGTTTGCGTAAACACACCTACACAGTAACGTTTAGTAGGTAATGTAAACATAGGTCATGGAGCTGACATGTTTTACAGATTTCCTCATATAGCGCTGCCAGGGTTAGTAAACTTGAGATGACGAAAATTTCAGTTTTTCTTTTGCTCATTTCTAATTGACAACCGGCATATCTCTGCAATTGTGTCACACACTACTTTTGCACATGCACCTTGTATAGTCTGAGGTCATTTGTGTGCGAAATATGGCATCATAGTAGTGTTGTATCATATACCAAAGTAACGACCTTGTTATTTTAAATACGGATATTTAAAAATCTAGGCATATCTTTACTTTATGACGTGAAAATCCGCGTCCTCTTAAACGTTAAAGCATCGTAATTTTTGTGTTTGCAAGTAGTTTTGTGGATAAACCTTACAATCTAACTTATAACTTCCAAGTAACACTATAAGGGATGCTGGATAGCCTGTGGCTTTCTTTTTAACCCCCGACGCAAACAGAGGGGTTAAGTTTAGATTTTCTGTGGCATCGTATCCAAACGGATAAACCGTATTTTTTGTTTAAAAGGTGACAATGTTCGAGTATGATTCAAGAAAATATGTTCTGCTATATGAAGATCATCAGCTCTTTTCTAGTTGATGAGGGGAAGAGAGATAAATTGCTTTATAAGACTATGTAAAACACGACGGGGGTTTTCAAAATATGTGAAAATTTACTTGTCATACATATAAACATACTTCAAGTCTCGCAAAGCCAGTTTTGATATCTAAGTTTAACTTCCAAACAATGTGAGGTCGCCAAAACGTTTGTTTTTTAATTTCTCGTTTTCTAACTATCATCTATCCCTTATTATAAGCCATTATTTTATTAGAATTTGTAATAAACAAATTCATTATCTAATGAATTTGTTATCATGGTCGTATAACCTGATTTAGTTTAGGTAAGATTTTTTAAAATTTGCCTAGGATCAAGAGTATATACATTAATGTAAAGCCTGCCAAGTCAGTGTTACATGATTCAAAAGAGCAGAGGCGCCACGCTCTGATACCATCCACATCATAAGTACTAATCCTAGCCAGATAAGTAAGTAGGTAGATAGGAAGTCTGATAACGTTGACCAATGCGAATATAAGGACATTGTTTTGCTACGTTTTAATGAATAGATAAGGTGTATGAACAATAACTATTTTCATGAAACTTTTCAAATGTGTTATAAAAGTTTTTACAATTAACTAATTGCAAAAACACGCACATGCCAAACGCGGCTATCCCACGTTAAACGCTCTGACTGCCCCCTACTTGGTACCCCCAAAGATCTGCTCACTGAGTATTACACAGTCGTGATGTGTATCGTCTACGTCTACCGATCAAGGGACTCCGACGTTTAAATAAGAAACAAAAATTGATCGGTTCACTTTTTACAGGTATAAGTTTCGAAGCTCCTAAAAGGTGCCGAAGTCGAAGTATCAGATTGTGATTTACGAAATCATATTTTATGAAGGCTGGCAGAAGCATATCGTTTATCGTACGTTAACCTCAGAATGACATTTAAATTATAATTGCTGCTTATGTCGGGTTTCTCCATTTTGAGATGATATTATGTAAACTTAGCCTTCCGAGGCCCTTCTCGCGGGCTGTCTTCACCATTTCTACTTTCTTAAACTGATTATAAAATGAGTTATATGTAAAGAAAAGTTGTCAGAATTGTAATTATCTATACTAATATTATAAAGATAAAACTTTTTTGTTTGTTTGTACCGAATAGGCTCCGAAACTACTGGACCGATTTTAACATTTTTTTCACCAATAGAAAGCTAAATTATCAGGAAGTAACATTTGCTATAATTTATTTAAAAAAAATAGAGATTCTTTAGAAAATTGCAATAATGTAACATAAAGTACCAAAATTTTGACTATAAAATTCATTATTTGGCGTGCGCTGAGAAAACTATTGATGCTACATAAAAATTATAGACTACATGATTAAAGTACTCATTATTATCTACAAAAAAGTCCTCGAGGAAATATATCTAACTATCATAGTTAAGTCACAATAGCAGCTTTTGTGTTTTAAAATTTAATTAGATCGCCGGTAGAAACAAAAGTTGGTTACATTCGTATATAATTATTAATTCTTATTCAAATAAATAATTTATGATAAGGGTATTTATGTAGCAGAACAATACTTTTAAATTCATTATTTTTCACGCGTGTGAAACCGCAGGGCGCAGCTAGTACTCTATAAAAGACACTATTAGTAAGTAGATGTTAGGCCGCTTGTGTTGTATAGTCTTTAAAAAGTTAATTTGTCTTCGAAATTTGTCTAATATCGAATGTAACTTTAGGGTTTCCGCAACCAGAAAGCGGTCGCGTGATTTCCTTCTTCTGGATCCGAAACTTTTAGATTTGTCAAATTCTACTGTAATCACATAATTGTGCTGTGAATGAGTGCTTTTAATTATGCTACTATAAGTCTAATAAGGCCACCCGCCGTCGCTACCTTGCCCGTAAAAGGGCTGGCGGCGCGCGTCTGTGATCTATATCTGCTGCGCCCGCGCATACGCATACAAAACACTGTGACATGCTCTTATTAGATGAATTAGAAACGCAAAGGGGCGGAAGCGAATGCATTTGTATGCTCCAAACAAGCTCAATGCCTGTTGGATGTGAATAAATAAATCGTTGTTTTTGAGAAGATAAATTTACGTCTTTAATATCTAAGTTAACCAAAAGGTGCCGGTAAGAATCTATGGGATTTTTCAAGTAAAGACGTGCTTCAGGTACTTTATAGCCCTAGTTAATTTAAAAAAAACTCGACCTCCGTATTTCCAGATCTTTTAGGAGCACTGCAGCAATAGGCAGTGCTCCTAAGAGACGAGTGGCGGTAAAACCCATCTTCCGGATTTAATATCGCATAACCATATCGGTTAAGCCATTTCGGATTTTGACTATGCACACTAACAAACCTACCTCTCGCCCCAAACGGATAAAATAATAACGAGCAATGGTAGAATAACCGTTTTAAATTTTAGCCTTTTTTGCGTTTCCGTCATATGCTTACTATGGTTAGGTTAGATCCAACAATTTTCTGCTATGTACATTAAGAGATCTATGTTGTTCTAAAAGCACGTAACAGCCATAATTCTCGTTGCAGTTTATGTTGATTTACCTACACAATGCAAACAAACACGATGTCGAGACTGGTTGCCTTTTCAGGCAGTGCTCTTTGTCCGCTGATTACAAAACGGGCACAAATATGCGACTAGAACTGCGCACCAGCTGTTTCGTAACTAAAAGCTTTAAGGCGAAATCTGTTCATCATCAACAGCCTTGAGAAATGTACAGCTGAACATAGGCCTTCCCTAAAGAGTGGCATGATGAGAGCATTCCACTTTAAACAGACGAATGATGAAAGATTCCATCAGGAACAGGGCCTTTTTACACTGCGTCGGTCGCCCGGTTAGTGGTCGCTATTCGAGATCCTATCTTCCCCAGCAGCTGTTGGTTCTGCGAATTCAATGATCTGGAGGTCTAGACAAATACCTCACACTTAGTTAATAACACAAATTTGTCAAGGAAAAACTTGACAGTAGTAACGTGGCATTTAAACAGCTAATGTCATATCCATACAATTATCTTTCGGCAGGCGTTAACGTCAACAGAAAGTGGTATTTGTCTAGACCCCTGGGCCTCTAAGGCAACAACCACTTTCTGTTATCGTAAACGCCTGCGGAAAGATTGAATTGTATGAATTTTACATTAGCTTGTGAGATGTGACGCTCTGCCCGCCTATTGCCACTTTTAAGTAATTTGGTTTTACGGATTTCCTCGTTCCGAATTAAAATCCGAGCCTAGTTTTCTCCATAGCCCGTTGCGCGAGCTTGAGCTTATGTACAAGTATGTGACTAAAAGTTAACGGTCAAGTCTCAGTGAAAGCAAATTCTTAACTGCGCGAGAGATGATCTGAACGAGGCAATGATCGACGCTTTCAATGTGGCCAAATATTTCCTTACTAGAATATAAATTTTAAGAACCATTGACACGAAACGATAGAGGGAATTCCGTTAGGTTGATGATAAAGCACAGACAAGAAATAAAAGGATAGTCTTCAAGCAAAAAGGTTTTTTGTTCATTAAAATCATAAGGATCACTTTGTCGTTAATTTTATTGCCTGTTCCTTCGCGACAGAGCCAGGAAAGTAAGGCAAGAAACAAGATTAGTTATTCTTTTTTATGGATGTTTAGACATTATACTTTAGTCAAAACTAGAAGTGACTGCTTTCGTAGCGTGTGATAGGTTAATTGCAAGGACTATTATACCTCTTATACTTAATTTTATTATGCTACTTAATAATCATAATCATAATAATAATAATCATAATCATTAATTCTGCGATACATGGGTTCATGAGATGTCATAATTACTAATAGAAGTACAGCCATGATCAGCTTTACAGCATGAAAAATTATATAGTAAGCAAAATTATTAATTCATCCGTTACAAACATAATTTTAAACATAATTGAAAAAAAATACAAAAAACACAGTCAAAATAATAATAATAATAATGTCAAATTAAATACAATGTAACAGCAGTTTCTAAATCATAATATGTCATTAAAATCACAAAGCTTCACAAAGCTTATGCTTTTTCTGATAATAGTCTTTTTAGTTTAGTTTTAAATACGATTATTGAGCATGTTTCTAAAATGTCATTTGGTAGTTGTAAATGTTGCGATTGTTGTAACTTAGCACTAAGTTAATTTTCTTACATTTTTTCTCCAAAACAGCTAAACCGGTAATAATGCGGTTTTTAATCATACATCAATATGCTACAATTAGCTTCAAATGTGCTTCTTAAATATATCAACACACGCCATTATAGGGTACTGCAATAAGCGATAAAATAAATGCTCGATTTAAATTCTGTATAATTTAACACCCAGATTACACGTTTTCAATTTGAATGTTTGCAAACATTTTCAATAAGTACTCAAAAATGACCTTCTCAACTGTCCAGAAAGTGTCGCTTGCAGTGTTTTCTCTACGATTTTATCAGATAAGCTTGATAAGATAATTATGATAATGGCTAGCGGCTACCGGTGTGCGTAGAAAGTACAAGATTTATGTCTTAATACATAAAATCGTTGCGTGACTGTCTTACTGACTGATAGACAATAAACGAACAGACTGTAAGAACTGAAACTTAGAAGTTTTAAATACCTTAAATAAAACAAAATGCAAATTATATTCCGTCGATGTTGGTCTAGTGGGCTGTACCCTGACTTCTGATCCGAAGGCTGTAGGTTTGAACCCAGTCATATAGATTTTTTCACACGAAAAATTTAAGTACGCGTTAAAACATGCTCATAACGGTGGAGGAAAACATCTCACCGACTGCAAGAGTACCGACAAGCCCTACTAACTAAATAAATAACTAGCCTCTGCCCACGGCTTCGCCCGCGCGGTATCTGGATAAAAGTAGCCTATGTGTTATTCTGATGTATAAGCTATATTACTATAGTTTCATCAAAATCCGTTCAGTAGTTTTTGCATGAAAGTGTAAACAAACATCCATCCTCACAAACTTTCGCGTTTATAATAGTAGTAGGATAGGTATTGTGGTAACACGGCACTCGTAGTTCCTGATATTCACGAAACAGGGAATCCTAGGGGAAAGGACTATGTATGAGTCTTCGGCGTTAATAAACAATCATAATTGAGTGATAATAGTGACTGACTGATGGAAAACAGCAAAAATAGAAAACCCGCTTGTTCTTATACTAATCTACGGAACTTATCAGCGGAAATATGGTACATGAACATAGCCCTTTATAAAGTTAAAGGAAATTAGTCATAGCATGGGAACAAAATGTTTCACTATTCAACCTACTCAACATTGTACCACTAATTTGTAAATTCGGTTTCTCTTCGTTTATTGTTGCTGGGGTACAAATAAAAAAAACACGCTGTCGACTGTATTTTCCATCATAGACATCCTCAGATACATTCTCAGTGCGTCGATCTTTGAAGATACTAAAGTAAGGGGTAGTCAGAGACACGTCCTAACTTTGTACTTTCCCGCGTTTTTGCAAATATTACAAATAACCACATGAAATAAAGTACGAAGAAAGTAAAGTAAATATGCATTTAGAAAAAAAATATGTTGCCAAACTTACCATCTATCATGAATGTTCAGGAACGAAAGGGATAGATATCATCTACTCTACTTTTTCATAGTTTTTAATGGTAACTTTGTAGGAGTCAGTAACATATGTTAACATGCTAAATTTCAACATGATATCGCTAATAATCTTCTAGCAATGGTTCCGACTAAGAACGGAGAGTCGAACATGGCGAAACCATAAGGGGTAATTTTCAGTCGGACTTCGGAACCCTATTGATAGATCTAAAACTGAATACCATTTGAAATAATTGAATGACCCACAGATCACAATCTAAATAAGGACCCTAGGTTTGTATCGCAATCTAGGATCACAATCTAAATAAGGACCCTGGCTTGCAAAATGCAAGGAGAAGTATAGAGCCTATGGTATTTTAGGACCGAAAGTGGACGAGTTAATTTAAACTGCTCGTATCAAGTTTCACACCGTTCCAATTCATTCGTTTTATTATCTATTATCAAAGCTGATTTTGACCCCAAGATCTTATTCGTAGGTTATTGCTCTGTTGGCCTTCGAAACTAACTTGTTGCTCAACCTAGGCAATTCGCAACATGCCGAGACCGTTACAAAAGTTAATTATATTTCGTTTTTTAACTGTCGCATACTCAAAACTCAATGTTTCATGCCCTTTATTTTACATGGAACTTTCTAATGGCTGTTTAATGGATGTCTAACACTGAAAAAAAAACGTACCTTCTTTCATTTTTATCATAATGAAGGGGATTATAAAGTTGGGCTTTTTTGAGTTCTATTTTTATCATCATGAAGTGGAATATAAAGCTGGGCTTTTTTGAGTTCTTTGTTCTATATTCATAAAGCTAAGTGTGACAAGCAACATTCTTATCGAATTCCTGATATTTCAAGTGACGCTTGAATTTTTCATGAAACACGATATACGATGGATTCCTTTATTATATTTCAATTCGACATTTTCGATTCAAAACATTAGATACCAAATGTTATGTCAATGTCATTACTCCCACTATGCAAATAAGGTGCCGCATCAACGATAAAAATAATAAAGTTGATCTAAAAAATATAAGTAGTTTAGGTTATAAAAATACCTAAGTTCAGGTGCAAGGTGAACGGACTGCTAGATGGGATCTGATCTAATTGAGCCCAGTCCGGCGGCTGTTTGACTCACAGACTCAACTGGCTCAAATATAATTTATGACGTAGGTTCTAGTTTATTTCCAGCAACTCGACCAATAGGTGTTACCTACGGGAAATGCGTCGACACAATTTCAGTTGCACGAGTTTTGTAGTAATATCCAATAGTTGCAATTCACAGTTATCACACTGTTCCTCATTATATATCTCAAATCTGGTAATTAGTTACTACAATTATCACTAAGTTAGCTTCGGGACGACGACATAACATATCTTACTACTATAATAAACACGAAAGTTTGTGTGGATGTTTGTTACTCTTTCACGCAAAAACTACTGAACGGATTTTAATGAAACTTTACAGTAATATAGCTTATACATCAGAATAACACAGGCTACTTTTTATCTGGGTACCACGCGGGCGAAGCCGTGGGCAGAAGCTAGTATATTATACATCAGCCGTACGTGCAGTAAGAAAAGCCGAGGCTAGGAGTGTGTTGTCTTAAATTTGTGTTTCCCGCAGTTTGTCTTGGGGTATCTTGCCCGAGTCTCCAAAGAGTTTACAAGTAGGTATTTTAACCATCTTGGGATTGATTGGAACCATGTCTTTGAATTTAAGTGTCAATTTCTTAAGGTTTAAGTGTCAGTTTCCTTTGGTAATGTTGGATGATAGCCACTAAAAACGTCATCACATATAAGATAGAGAAGGTTCAAGCGAGCTACCACTTGCATGAACATCTGGACTATGGGACAGAACAGCATATGGCACCATAAAATGTTTTATGTTTTTTGTCAAACTTGAGCACATGCAACGAACCATGCATGTTATCTTTTTAAAGCTTCAAAACTGTATGCTTCTATACAAATGCTGCAAAGTTATTAAGTCTTTCGCCTACTTCGTAGCATTCAAAAGGCTTCCTATGGAGCTTTAGTTCTTAGTTTGAAACATGTTAACCATGTTGATGTTCATTGGTAGTTTTTAACGATAATTGACTAGTAAAAAACGGTTTTGTTACGAATCCATCAAGACTATAATCAGCAGGCACGGAGCAAGGAGATTACGTGGGCGCAAGGACCGCCCGCGCACCGAACGAACCGTTCAATTCAATGTTGTGATGCTGGTCTGACACACGCTTCATAATCGTGCTGTCATTGAATGTTTTTGTAATGTAATAATTACCAGTGGGCGCAGGTCTGGACGTAATGAGAAGCAGGGGTAGGGGTCAGTATCCTTTTAAGATTAACATCTTCGATTCATCATTGTTCTTCAACGTTTTGATTGGCAGTTATGCCAATATGCAAAGCAGTATAGTATTACGACAAAAGTCTGCAATTTCGTTTATTTTCGCAAATAAAAAACTAGCCGATTGATGAACATACACAGTGAATCAGCAGTGTAAGAGTTCCTTTGGATGATTTGCATTCTCAGAACTTCATTTTGATAAATGACATACAGCATTGTACAGACAGACGTAAACACCTATGCACCCCATTACAACAAGATAAGATTTCAATCTAGATTTACATCAGCGATTCAAATAAAGGTAATGTTCGCCTCTTGTAAGGCTTTGTTAGATAATTTGCTTGTTAACTGGCGTTAATATGCGTAAGATTACGTTTTGCACGTCATTGCGAGCTGTTTTGGACTAGAACGGGGGATTGATTGACTATTGTTTGCAGAATGATGTAAGATTGCTTATTTAAATATGTTTTTTTCATCTCACCTAATAGTATATTTGTTATTTAAGAGCAAACTTATTAAAACCTTAGTGCTTCTGCAGGTTATGGGCAGATGCTGACGTTTGCTTTTGGACTGGAATCGGGACTACCTTATATCAGACAATCCCTGACAAGACAAACAAGTGATTTAGTATCAGTTCCCGTTTAATGGCCGTCAAGCATGGTCGCGGACGGTGCTCATGAGGAAGGACCTCTAAACGGCCAACGAAATGTCAGAAGGAGAAGGATAGAAGCGCCGTATAGTCGTATTTATATCTTAAAAATATTGGTCTCTAGCTGTGAGATCAGAGAGTGTTCATATCCGAATTAGCTTATGTTATAACTTCGACGTCGAGCAATGTAACTTGCTTTTACTCCTCTCAGCTGATGAAGGCACCGATTAAGTTTCGACTCATTCCGAGAGTCTTCATCAGGGTGAGTGGTCGCGACTTCTTCCTTCCGCGTCGCGCCGTGCGTTTGCAATAAAAGGTGCTACTGATGTTGTAACTGGCACACAATAACGCGAATGTGAATTTAATCTGCGAGATAAAGTGGGCGTATAATCTACCTTCTACCAGCCGCAGTGTTAGTTATGCTCGAATAATTTCGGCAATCTGAGACAAATTGGTGTGACACGACAAAGATCAAAGTAATTAAAGTTTGTGAGGAAAATGTCGCGACAGGATTTAATTTAGTAGTACCTACTCATGTTATTTTAAAAGTGCCATTTGAAAAGTGACCAGCGCCACTTCATCTGTTAGAAGAGTTTGGACCACTGATACATAAGCGTAGCCTTCATCTAGGCAAACACATTCTCAGCTCCAAATGACCTAGAAGTATCCTGCAGTTTTTAACAGCTGCAGGTTTGAGCGGTGAACTTTGAACGCCCCTTGAGGGGCGAAAAATACAAGTGACGATCACAATAAGCCTGTGACGGCCGCAGTGATACTAAAGCCACAACAAGAAAAAATATTTTCTGTAGCTCTTCTTTGTAGACATGTGATTGATTGAACCAACTAATATTATAAATTAAACATAAAAGCCATCTATTTATCACACTCTGGTCAAATAAAACCCAACGGCCTCCAACGATCTTGAGAGATCCGGATATTCAAGATTCCTAGAAAAAGCAATAATATAAGCTTATAAGTACAACAATTTTGCCATAAGTTTAATATCATCATAATCAAGCAGCGGTTTTTTCTCGAACTAGTTTCAAACACGCAAGTTTCGTCTAGAAATTTGTATTAATATGCTTACTTTATGACTCAAGTTTTTGACTTACATGACGGATGATAAAAATCTTGTTTTATTAGTTACTGGTTGTAAAGAAAGTTAAATGAACATCATTTTATTTGCTAGTACTAGTAGTTAGACGTAGAGGAAGCCTTTGTCCAACAAATTTTATACAGGTTATAAAAAATCCCACAGCGAGAATTGCAAATGACAAAGCTTTAACAACGCCATAGCGTCCTCAATCGCCAAGCGGAAAGTGACATCTTTACCTAAACCGACTCGCTATAAGACTTCCAGGGGTGCTAGACAAATACCACTTTCTGTTGACGTTAACGCCTGCGGAAAGATAAAATTGTATGGGAATGACATTTGCTGCGGAAATGTCACGTGACATTTCCATACAATTTCATCTTTCCGCAGGCGTTAACGCAATCAAGCAGCGGTTTTTTCTCGAACTAGTTTCAAACACGCAAGTTTCGTCTAGAAATTGGTATTAATATGCTTACTTTATGACTCAAGTTTTTGACTTACATGACGGATGATAAAAATCTTGTTTTATTAGTTACTGGTTGTAAAGAAAGTTAAATGATAAAATTGTATGGGAATGACATTTGCTGCGGAAATGTCACGTGACATTTCCATACAATTTAATCTTTCCGCAGGCGTTAACGTCAACAGAAAGTGGTATTTGTCTAGCCCCCATGGTTAGGCCCCAGATCATCGATAGTAGTTGTTTAACAAAGATATAATCGGACCGTAAACCTGCGACATTAGAACGTGTCCTTTGCCTGACAAAAACAATAACGTAATGACTTCTCAAGCATTTACAACTAGCCAAATAAAGTTCGGTACTTACTACGACATAAATATTAAAGATTACTATACGAGCAGTCGAATGGGGCCAAACAAACCGGTGAGCAATTTGTTTAAGCCATACACACACACCAATGTTATGTATGCTTGCGTTGTGTACACCGGGCTTGAGTGTCCTATCATTATGCATTTCTGTATAAACAATCCTTCGTGCAATTTCAATTATTACTTAGCAATAAACCGTGATGCTAGGTACCTAGCCCTACGTATGAGTATAATGTAGCTAAGTAGGTGTGCAAAGGTGTGTTTGCCCGTGTAATTAGTGTCGGCTGTCGCGGCCTTCACGGTCTTTATTTAATAGAATAGCGTAATATGATAAAGCCATGTACTGGTATAGAGTCTTATTTCACAGGCCCTGCGTTTGAGGGCAAGAATTCAAGCTGAGAATTCATTAGCCATGTCCATGTGCGATTTAAATAAGATACATTTAAGTTAGAAGGGACTTCTAGCACACTTTTTATATACAGACAGGTTACTTGCGTCTTCAAATTGGATCTCACTAAAAAACCACATGATCTGATGACATGGTAAAATAAATTAAATTAAATCATTTGTTCTGGAAAAACGTTTTATCTCTAGATGATTTAACAGATTTACAATGATGTCATCGATCATAACTTATAAATTATCCTCCTCTCAATGGCCGACGATTAGAAATACACGAGAAGTTGCGCAAATCGTACAATAAGTGGAAGCACAAACAATATTGCTTTTCAAATGGGATTGCGCAGCGCAACCAAAACAAAGCTTTCCGTTGAAACGATTTCACGTTTCAGAGCGAGCTCTAAATGCCAAAGTGGTTTCCTTTGACGGGTTAAAAATACGTGTCGTGAGATGATGCACTTTTGCACTGTCTAGCAGTTTTTTTTTTGATTAATTAGGCCAATGTTATGCTCGTTGAAGATCCAAATAAACAAAATATTTTACCAATATTTAAAATGGACTTTCTGGACTGCAATTAGCCTTTGCAATGTTAAGTAACTTAATATGTAGTTAGTTAGTAATAATATGAGTCAATAATAGGTATATAGATAGTGTAGACGGGCACTATTCAATCTTCATCTATTTCCAGTGCCACCAATCCTCAACCTGAACAGAGAGCTACGCACACGCATGACGTAGGAGAAAGAATACTGACCTGTCCATACGCGAGTACAGTGGCGTTGTAGCCATCAAGGGCCGCCTCCACCAGCTTCCGCACGCAGGTGTCATACACCTCCTGCTGCATGACGGTCGGCTCGAAGGCGTAGTCGAAGGTGAAGCCGCGCTCCGTGCCTAGCGCGACGCCACCCTCGCCCGCCGCGCCGCCCGCCCTGGCGCAGATCCCGCATCCTTCCACGAGTTCGCCTGGTGTCTGCGGCCGGATCCTGGAGAAAAAAGGGTTTCTTTTAGTCTGGTTGAAGACTAATACAAATCTTTAAAAGTGTTCCAGAAAGAAAACATTTAATTGTCACACATGAACACAACACAAAAGTTCAGCTAACGAATACTGTGTCATCCGACCCTTTGACGTTTCATTCATCCTCATCACATAACAAGACAATCAAACCCATAAAATATTTGTAAAACTGATAATGCACCTTCTTTATCATTTCAATTAAATATGGTTTTTACTTTAAGTCCTCAAAAAGTATTATTATTGTTAAATTATTATACTTAGTACTGGTTTAATTAAGCCATTGTAAAATTATGAAACCTGTTAACTGAACCCTTCCGCAGACTTAGGCTGCTAAGACCCCTCCGATATGAAGATCGTGAGTTCGAAACCAATCGTACACTAATAGATTTTCCACTCAAACTTTTGTGCACAATTAACACGTGCTCAAAACTTTGAAACCGGCGTGCCTTAGAACAAAAGATCGAAGGCATGCGCTATCGGTTAGTGTTTTGATAAGCGGTGATGGGCGTGCAAGCTGTCACGCAAGATACCTCAATGCAATACGCAATATTGTTCTCTGAATGAATTCGCAAGTGCCATTATTCCTTTTAGTTATGGAAATAAGCAAATAGTTTTTTTTGTAAATTAAGATAATTACGGTTGTAAAATGATACCTTTTATCAAAGTCAAAGTCAAAATTAATTTATTCAATAAAATCACAAGAATCATTTTGAAACGTCGGTAGTCCATAAATAAATACGTGAGCATGTGCCATACATAATAATATAACTCATGTACTAGGGAATCACGGATTCGCGTACTGTATGGATATAACAGTTGTGAGCGTGTTTTTTCAACGATTTCCGCACTAAGACCCACATAGTTGTTGAAATCGTTGTTTATCGACAGTCTCGGCCTGGACCACCTCTTGAATAATCAGATCATAGAGCAAAAACTAACACAGACTATTTTTTATCTCCGTACGATACAATGCACAATGGAATTGATAGTAGCAGTAAATAAGGTACTTCATTTTATTCACCAGCCGGTGCCACAGTGACTATGGTAGCAGTGTCTTTAACTGTACCTTGAGGAAATAGCTATTTTTATTTTTAGTATAGTATAGTCTTAAGCGTGTGTGGTTGAGTGACCCAGAATCTAGAATTACTGCATTTGAAGTTATCTTTACGGCGCTGTGCGGCAAAAGTAATAGCGCATTGTTCTGAAGTATGATGTGGTGTTACGATTATTATCGTGGTTCCAATGCACTGCAATTCAATAGGCAACGGATGTTCCAATTACCAGTTCGAAGGGTACGTTATGGCCACCGTGTGCAATGCATATAAATGAATAGTTATGCTGTGTAAATTGGTCCTTCGAGCCGGATCCTAAAGAGGAAGAGGATGCGGGACTTGAGCTGTGATTTATGTTTTTTTGTAACGTTTTGTGCAACTATCTAGTTAAACTACCGGCACTGGTTCTTTCTTGGCCACCATGTGCCTAGGATTTATAAAGCCTTTGACCGATGGATTGAAGGATCAGTGTGTTGAAAGGATTCAGTTCAGCTTTATAAAGGCTCCTTTCGTGAACTTGTTTTCGAATTTTGAGAGTTAGTTGGTACATCGCAAATAGATTTTAAATTTAAAAAACTTGAGCATTTTTGGAATTATCCTCATAACCATATGATAGAATCCTCATACTGATAGAATCACTAAGATAATGCTGGTGGAGTAATCTCCAAACATGAGTTTAAAGCATATAACTACTCTTGTTTCGTATTGCAATCCATCAAACATTGAGCAGAATCCACAAGGAAGAGGGTTACTTCACAAAATACAGAGATAAATTCCTATCCAACAATCTTCGTTCCTCACGTCTATAAAGTGCCAATGTTTTAGGGAATCAATCGACTGAACAGTCGCAATAAGGAAAGAAAAGCTTAAATGAACGCAACCGATTGCTGATTTCCCCTAGTCGAACAAAGAATATGCGTTCGTTGACCCAGCATGAACTGCAAATTACAGTGCAGTTTACATAGAAACTGTTTGTCCATCTGTGGCAGCGTGGCAAGTATTTTGCTGTGTGGTTCATAAAGGTATTAATATTTGTGAGTGCAGGGGCTATGAATGGCGTGTTGCGTTAGGCACACAATGGGCACGCGAGCCGCAATGTGGCAACACTGAGGGCTTGTGTTGTTTAATGTTTTTTTAGTCCTGAAAATACATCAGGCTTGACTTTTCTTACGGACTGATGGAATCTTAAAAGTTGCGGGAAGTCAGTGGATTGAGTAGCTCAAGGTAGTTCGTGAATCTTTAAGGGAGGCACATGGTCCAGCAGTGGACGTCTACAGACTGTTGAGTGGATGATGATGGCTTTTCTCTGAAGTAAAACTTTAAAGACGAGATCAAAGTGGCGTCGCTTCTACATATTGTAGTGTATGATTAGGCTGTCTTTCAAAAACAGTTCATAAGAAATCATAAATTATATATATGATGACAGAGCATACAATTACCTATTGCGGAAGTAAGTAAATAAGGAAGGCAGAGAGCCCCTTGGACGATGTCCAATTTCTAAAACGTTGCCGCTTCAGTGAAGATACAGTTGTGCATATTTTGTTTTCATTAATGGTTCGTTAGTTTTGTAAGGATCACCGTTCCACTAAAAATACCAAACATGGAACTTTAAGAGGGATCCTCAAGGGAGGGAACCGTCCTGAGCCGCGTTGGAGTGAAGGAATATTTGGAGAGGAATAAAGAATGAATAAATATAAGAAATATTTATTTTCCAAAAAAAAGTGTTACATTTTAAGATGAATTTTTACAGTTGTTGCACGACGTTCATAGTCTAGAAATGTTTTTTTAGTTCCTACACAGTGAGAGTTTTCTAAAGAAATCTGTCATAAGACATCAACTAATGAGCTGTCAAGTTTAATGCAGACGGCTATTAAATCTCATAAAATTCACTTCTAAAGTCAATCAAAATGTTTATTTTTTCAAGATTACTAGCTTTGAACATCTTCAAATGCTATATGAGTCGGCTTAAGTTCAATGAGATCCTGCAATTCCACGTTTGCGCCGCAGAATGTCATACAAAAAGAGTGGGCGCGCCGCTCTATTTTCCAAGAAAACCTCTGCATTTTCCGTATAGGTAGGACCAGTCGCGTATACCGTTGTTTTGTCGTTTCTTTATGTTTGCGACCCAGGACATTGAGATACATAGCTGCGCCTTGGATTAGATAGAGTGTAGAGGCTAGACGGTGTCCTAAAATCACCCGAAAGGGAGTAATCCCTTACATACATTTAATTAATAAAACAATTACAATTACAACTTTATTCCAATTGTGAATTCTATCATTCATACGGTTAAATGGGAATTTTCACGTACCGTACTATTGGAGAAGACACCGCCAAGTTTTGAATCATTCTGAGAGTCGTCATCAGAGATTCAGACTCTCGGAATGAGTCCAAACCTAATTATCCTACTAATATAATAAGTGCGAAACTACCCTTTGGGGGTGTGAAATTGAGTTCTAAACTTTGTATAAAGCTTGGTTCGATTCATTTAAAAGTTGGTGGACATAGTTTGAAGCCTGGAGACGGTCATATGCTACTTTTATTAACATACTACGCGGGCGAAGCCGCGGGCAACGACTAGTGAAAAATAACTTTGTTCTATTGGAAATTCTACATTAACATTTAGGTATTTCATTCTTATATAGTCTTGCAACTTAATTTTATGCTTTTAAAAGCCATCTCCTTGTATATGACATTACTGCGGTGCTGAAGACTGAAAAGTCACTCGGTATAATAGGCTCACATTGGCACACGACTAATCACAGGATATTAAAGGTAACCAAACTAAAGCCAAGTGTCAATAACACAAAAAGCAACTATTGGTTGTCGTTGTTTGAATAAATCAACAATCATGATAAGCAATTTCATTGAAGAATAGCACAATGGCAATTCATAAAATGGAGGGATTATCTACACAAAATATTGCTAATTGATAATTACCTCATTGGTATTAAGTTCACCAAGACTTTTAACAGCAATTTACATTATCTGTCAATAAGAAGCTTACGGTTTTTAAATAAGCAACAATACATTATGAAGGTTTTAACATGCAAGAATAAGTCTTTGCCTAAGTTTAGCACACACAGGTATGAGTGTTTCTCTAGTTTGCGTAACGGTACTCAAGTCTAATAATATTTCAAGCTGCACTTTGCGCAAACGTTCAGCAATGCTCAACAGATATTTACTAGTCTAATGAGCCATCAAATACCTTTTACTATCTACATTCTAAAGGAGCCAGGACTAAGTGCGCAAACAGGCAGGCTCCTTATGGGAATCTAGAACGCGCGTAGGCAGAACCTTAAAATATTTTGCCACAATCGCCCACTGCTCATTGCCGCCAAAAACTCAGTGGGCAGAGGTAGAAAACTATAACCTTTGCATAGCATTTCCTTTCAAACCACATTCAGCGGATGTAAAGGACAAATGCAAATATGATTACACCCGTTTTGATATTAATGCTTAATATGGCAAAAGCTATGAGATTCATTGACTGCTTGATAAAATTCCTGCGAAAAGATTACTATTTTAATTTTAGAAAGAATAATAATTTCGTTCTTTTTCTTCAAATTAATTGTCTAGCCTAATTTAACAAGTAATGCCTAGCTGAAAGGCATTAGAATATGGGGGTTTTAGCCCAAGCTCTCAAGTTTTGTGGTAAGCCACGTAAGTCCGAAACACCCAGGGTTATTAATTAACCTCGTACATATTATGAAGCAATATATATATTACGACGCTAAAGTTAATTAAATGTCGAAGTGACATATGGTTTCGTCGTTATTGAATATGTGCGCGGGCGCCCAAATTACGATTAGCATAACTTAAAAATATGCACCTCGCGGTCTGTATTTAATACACCGAAATGTATTCATGTTTTTATACAGACTATTTTAAAGTACTTTAGGACTACTGTCCACCAAAGAACTGTACGCTTCAGAGCATGTAAGCTACGTTGCCATGCCAAAGTTTACAGAAGCGACTATTGGAAGCTGTGCAAGATCTTACAATGACGCTTCAGTTGACACTTGGACAGAATGCCTTAGGTACCGTAACGAATGAAGAACTGCATTTTAACCAATTTTATATGCACATGGCGCCCCAAATGCATTTATCTTTACGAACGGAGTTCTAGGGCCGGTTGCAGTCAAGCCATTGGAATTTGGATTTTGTCTATTCAAAGCACAGGAGTTTAGAATACTTTCGACTGCATTGGTAAGTTTGTTAACAAGCGCCGGAAAAGCAATAAACACGTCGCATTTATTGTTGTAGAAGCGCAGCGTGGTTTACAATTGACGGATATCAATAGGTTGTGGAACGCACACGAATTGTCAAATTACGGCGCAGTTGAAAAGGAATGAGTATTACGGAGGTAATTTTATTCAAATACCTGGCTTTCATTCATTCAAGAATGGTGGTCTAGAATAGAGCAGTTGTAAAAGCTTAAGGTCATCCAGAGATGGTGCGATGGTTTGAAAAACCCTTCCATCGTGGAAGAACCTATAACCTATTCCTATTTTTAGGGTAGGTAAAGTTTGTATGGTTTTTATTTTTCATGTTGTGTCAAATAAATGTTTTTCATTTCATTTCACTTTACGTATGGTCAGTGGCTTGAACATATTGAGGTGGCGTGGCTCTTATGGCAACCTTCATAATAATACTGCACCCTTTTGTAGTGAATTTCTGAAATTTCCTATCTTACCTAGAGACCTGAAATTTGAGAGGGTAGGTAATTTTTGGTGTTCGGTGCACTCTGATAAGATTCTTAAGTATTTCCACGTGAATTGGAATAGGAAATAAATACCATTATGATTAGTCAGCAAGCATTATGCTCTTTATGGGTAAGTAATTCGCATACAAATGCACTTGAATGGGGTCCAATGCTTACGGAATCAATAATAATATCAATCGTATTTACATAATCATTCAATACAGTGCATTTCATGGTTTACCTTTATGGAATCAATCATTTGCATCTTAATATCACGTAGCTGCGTATATCGGTTTGTTCCTAGTTTATTTAACTGAAGGAAGTAGAAGGAATTTCATCGAGGCAGTGAGAAGGGGTTTGTTGAAGAGTTTTCTTAAACATTCAGTCAAGTAGGTATAAACTATTATTCTTTCTTCGAACTATTTAACGGAATCCCAGTACACAGATCTAGCACATCCACAAACTAGCATTAGACTTAACTCATTTTGTAAAGTTTCTCGATAAGAGAAGCTTAAAATCAATACATTTATTAATTGATAACCTTATAATTTTGTAGATGTCCGATAAAAGCACATAACTTATTTACTAAGGACAACTGGGCCGGTCCCACCATTAGGGAAAATTCAACGTAGGTAGAGCGGGTACGTATTTTAGGTCATCCGACTAATCACATCTGAAGAAGTATCTAAAGTATGTATATGCTACAAATATTCAGTAGATTGCGATTTACCAAAATGGCGTTTCACAACCTAGCATCACGCGCGATTTAATTCTTTGAATGAATGAAAATATTTTATTGTACACCTTAAACAAATAACATAATAACAAAATCTTATTCTAGAGAAAGTGCAATGGGCATACATACACTCTTGTGTATGTACACTCTTTGATATCACACCTAATATATTAGGAGAGGAGATATCGGGCCTTATGATACTTTTATATTTTGACAAGTTGGATTTTTAAGGTCCTTTGGCGGAGCGGAGTAGATATACCTGGCTTTATGATTATTGCAAAGTTACTCTTATCAGTTTATTAAGATTCGCCATCACAATAAGACATGACGCATGCAAGGAGATTCCGCAACCTGTACAGCGTAATTAATAATGGCTCAACCGAGCGTTACACTTTATCTGAACGGATATCGCGGTCACATGTTATCTTTATTATTTGTTATTATTATGTACTAACATAAACTGTTATGTCGTAAAACTTGGAGAATACAAAAATATAGATGAAAGATGATGGGAAAACGTTTTCGACAATAATAATGCTGAGAATGCAAGATTCATAACCAGGAGTAAAGGTAAGTACCGAATCTTAGAGAAAAAAGGTTCATATACTACAGAGGCTAACATTTCTGATTAACAACCGAATACTGATTTACAACCGAATATTCCAATTACAACACGGGCGTTGCATGGGTGCTTCCAGATTGGAGACGTCGCCGAGACAGGTCTAGGAAACGGCCTCCGTTCGATCTCGATGCTTTCCAGGATAGCAAGTGATCGCACGGTGTGGAGAGACAAGGGGGAGACCTTTGCTCAGCATTGGGAAAATAAAATTCTGTAGCAGGCATGATGGCAATTATAAGAATCGATAATTAATTTTTAAATGTAATACAACTTAGCATGGGTATGAACATAATTTTAACTAGAAACGGGATATTTACCATGATTTGCGAGTTTGTTTCCGGATATTTCATCATATTAGCACCAATCATGGTAAATTCCGTGTTTGATAAAAAAAATACATTAGTTACTTTTTGTATAAGTACAATTTGTACTAAGTAACAAATTGCCAACAAAGTGAAGGAATAATAGCATAAAAAACATGTCGTCAAAGGGACGACCGACTTTAGGGAGCCCATCGATCGGCCTCGCCCTTCCACCAGGATATGGAAGTATGGCGACTGACTGAATCAAATCAATTTGCTCCTTTTATCAAATATACCTACAAATTGTGGCTGGAGGACTTTTTACGTAACAAATAATACAAATGGTGCAAATTGGTAAAGTCTCAAAATGGAGTCAAGGATGGGTCGCGCGCAGAATATATTTTCACTTTTTGTCTGAGATTTGATACGGTATTTGTAAGTCAACTCTTTAGGTGGGCACTTCTCGGTATTATTTTCCATCAAAACGTTAATGTTTGTACTAAGTTTAAATTCTGAAGGTGCGGACTACCGACAAACTGCTGTACATTTTGGCAGAAACTTTAAAATGTAATGTACTTTTAGTTTGAAAATAAATAAAATACAAAAAAAGGTGGTCATTGTCCTAAATATCCACGCTCTATATTAATTTTGCGTTAATTTAACACGCACAATAATATCAATGAAGTTCTCTTAAATCTAATTTAGCAGAATTCAATTCTGATATCGGGAGCATTGACGCAATAAAAATCAAACTCATCGATCAGCGAACAGGATTTAGATAAACCCACGTAAGCTAACAGCAAAAAACTGTTTTCCAAGAACGAGTTGAGGACATTCTGGTGGTTAGACTTGGCTAAATCATTAGCTGACCTAACTACGTGAACGTTCTGAAAATATTAATATTGTTTTTTCTTTCACTATAAGAAACCCTTGCTCGGACCTTCTTTGTACAACTTGAATCTTTTTAAAAGCGAGCCGCCGCCCGCGCCGCCCCTCCGCGTCTCCGCCGTCCCACCATCATTTTTGTGTTCTATGCTGTACAAGACTTGTTCATTTTGTCAATGAACTATTAACTATTCGTTATTTTTAGGGTTTTGTACCTCAAAATATAAAAACGGAACCCTTATAGGATCACTTTGTTGTCCGTCTATTTGTCAGTCTGTCAAGACCCTTTTTTCAGAAAGGCGTGAATTAGCGTGAATCGTTAGTTTGTAGCTATATCATATGAAAAATATTTTTTTGCGATTACAAAATTACACTTACAGTTGTATAATTGACCGTGACGTATATCAATGTATGGGCGAACATTTTCTCATCTACAAAGTTAAGTTTGTCTCTCAATCTGACTTATATTTTCATTAGAAGCAATGTTTGGTGCTAACTCGCGCACCGAGGCTTCCGTATACAAGCTACAAGCTTAAGCTTAAGCGAAGCCTCGGTGCGCGAGTTAGACTCGTACTTGTTCGGTTTTTTTTAATTACTAGCCTCTGCCCACGGCTTCGTCCGCATGGTACCCGGATAAAAAGTAGCCTGTGTTATTCTGATGTATAAGCTATATTACTGTAAAGTTTCATCAAAATCTGTTCAGTAGTTTTTTGCGTGAAAAAGTAACTAACATCCATCCTCACAAACTTTCGCGTTTATAATAGTAGTAGGATTATTATGGGGCGAGGGCGATGTCGATATGTTACGAGCTGACTTTGCCATAGTCTTAGTCTCTAGTACGGTAGTCTTACGCATAAAATTTATTAGCTTCCTGCCTACGCTAGGCAGACTGCAAATGACGTTTACTCGTTTAAACGCAAGAATCGAGGACATAAAGCGGTAAAATCAGTGGATTACATTGACAATTTAAACTAGACAAGGTGACAAGGCCGTGATGTCATCCGCGGAGTAAGTTACCTTATGATAATCAAGATTACCTCAGACAATATTTACGTAGCTGAGCTGTTTCGGATGGTAAAAATCAAGGGCATTAGATATAAACCCTATTAATATTATAAACGCTAAAGTTTGTGAGGATGGATGTTTGTTACTCTTTCACGCAAAAACTACTGAACGGATTTTGATGAAACTTTACATTAATATAGCTTATAAATCAGAATAATACATAGGCTACTTTTTATCCGGGTACCACGCGGGCGAAGCCGTGGGCAGAAGCTAGTACACTATGTTTTTGTATATCAATTGCTGCTCATCTTTAGAATTAGAGAGAAAGTCCATCATTATCTTCTTAGACCTATATTTTCCCTTTCAAGTTCGTACCTCCCACCCCCGTAAAAATCCTCGGAGGGAGACATCAGGAATATTTCAGTGCCGATGTTTCTTTAACCTCAAGGAGATATCAGAACTAACTTCTTAATAATATTTTACGTACTCGGTGGACCCCCTAACTAAGGGATACATCAGGAAAATTAAGTAGGTACTGGTTTCTTCCAGTTAGAAATTAATTCTAAAAAAACTACGCCATTCTCTATGGAAACAAATAATTCCTGACAAATCTGCGATTTCACCTTTATTATATCTGAAATTATGCATAATTACTTTACCCTCCTGTGTTTGTTGATCACGCTATGCATAACATTGCGTGGTGTACAGGTAGGTAGTATTTAGTTGAACAGGTAGGGTACCATATATTTTGTAAGTGGTAGGGATGTCCAGTCAGCGACAAAAGCAAATAATGATAGAATTTAAGTGAACATTTTAGATTTTATAACTCAAATATTTCAGGAATCCATTGAGATTAGTTTAAAGAATGTGGGTTTCATTTGAAGGTCCGCTTTGGCCTTTGAATATTTCCAATATAAAGTCACCATCTCCTTAAAAGAAAACAGCAACTCCTTTTCTTTTGACCTAAAGAACCTAAAAGCAGAATCTTAACTCAAAGTTTGAATCTACTTTTCTTGATAACAGTACACTAGGTTGGGGTGCAATTTCTTATTGGAATGACTCAAACAGGATTTTATAATTTTTCTGGACTTTTTGGCGTGATTCCTTATATCAAGGTAATAGCAACATAGAAATTTAGACAGTTAAATCTTGTCCCTGTACATATTGTAATTGATGGTTCCTATACATAAATATTTTCCAAACTTTTTTTGACACTCAACAGACTAATACATAGTCCTGACCCAACACTAGGATTCCCTGCGTCGCGGGTATTAGGGACTAAGAGTACTGTGCTTCAACAACACTCAGACCCAGAACAAATATCTGCGGAACATGCTAACACTGACCCTGCGGCGGAAATCGAACCTGCACCTGTTGTGTCGCAGCCGGCTACTCGCAAGCCACGCCACCGAGGTCGTCGTTATCTTGTTCTTGTATACATATTGTTTATTGTAAGGTATATATTTTATGCTGTAGTACATTGTCATAATTTGTGTACTTATCTTCTTTGTTTATATGCAAAGTATATTGCATGTCAAACATTTAAAATCACTGTTTTCTTTTCTTTAAACAATCCTACTGCTATTATAAACGCGAAAGTTTATGAGGATGGATGTTTGTTACTCTTTCATGAAAAAACTACTGAACAGTTTTTGATGAAACTTTACACACATAGTAACACTTATTATCCCAGTATCAAGCGGGTGAAGCCGTGGGCAGAAACTAGTTAATCATAAAAGTAAGCACATTGTTTTGTAAAACTTTTTCAACTTGAGAGAGCTATGTTGGCCTAGTGGCTGTCTGGCTAACATTCCAGTAAGCGGTGATGAGCAACTTGTTACGTGGGAATGTAACTACTGTGTGAAATGTGGGCATGTGCCAATGCTTTTTTAATGTTCAGACTAGCCTTTGACTACCCCTACTTGGTACCCTTACAGTACTTATTATACATACTGAGTATGGATCTCAGGATGTCCATCGATACAGTGGTGATATTTTTTTTTGTTTTGCTACTTGAATCAATGATTTTATGACTTAGTTCTAAAGACAATTTTTGTGATCATCAACATGAGATTACATTTTATAAGATGTTCCTACCTGGTAATCAATACAGATAATGAGAGAAGCTGAAGAGATAGGTACATTAGGATTGTGAATAGCAGATATTTGTGGTCAGTTCCAACTCCTCCAGAAACCAGTGTGGGGTAGGTGTGTATAAAAGAAAGTATTATCAATATTTTGCTATCACTACTCACCTGACTGCAACACGGACACTGGACTCATCGCTGGCCATGGTTGCTCCCACCTACACAAACAATATCAATGTCAATTTATTGTTACCAAGTAAACAAGAGTAGGAAACTTTTAATTTTAGCAAGGTTTTCATTAGTTTCATCATGTGATATGTACTTATTGCATTAGGTCTACATTTAAAAAGATGGCAGTAGATAAGCAGCTTACTCTCATCCTCCCCAATTCCCTAGTACCAGAACTGGGGCATATGGAGAATAAAGGATTAATTTAAACTTATTGTTGAAAGCACTTAAAATGCCTAGAATTAATAGTTGGTAACAATAAGGCTTATATTTTTGTGACCAAGGTATGACTGCTTAATAATGCCTGTTTTTTTTTTGTGATGGCCTCCTGAAGTTAGTCATACAATTACCTATAGTTGTAAATTTAACGCACAACCATACAGCCGAGTCTTGTTTGAGTAGACCAAACAAGACGATGCAGTGATAAAACGGTCCCACCTGATTGACTGGTGACATCTTAAAGGTTGCCGGAAGTCGGTGGATGAAGTTGGTTGCACTCTTTGAGTCTTATGTCCAGCAGTGGACTTCTATAAGCTGATGATGACAGCGATAAAGACGACAAACTAGGTATGAAGCTGCTTAGCTGGACCAAGTATGTTCACATACAAAAATATGGGAGTAGGTTTAATAGGAACTTACAAAGGGCTGGAGAATCCTTAGTTATAGCTTCACTGTATCACATTTCACTAGCGTCTGTGTCGGAAGCGGCTTGCTTGTTTGGCTTTACGTTATTTACTATCTTCAACCATTTTCCCGAACTCCCGAAAACGAAACTCAATAAAGCGACACTACATGTGTGTGTTTCTTAATATATAAACTGTTGAGTAACAAATGCTCTAGTTTGGCTTATGGTTTCGTTATTTAAAAATTAGTGAAATAAACGGAATTAAAATGCAGACGAAACGCAAACAACCTCACACAAACGAAATTAGATTGACAACTGAATAAAATTTATAAATTCGTTCGACGCCAGCTGACTATCTCTGTCAAATGTCAATGTCGTAGCTTTCAAACTGACATAACATGACAGCAGGAGTTAGTGTTGCTAATTGCGTAATCCAAATTCTTAGAGAAAAAAAGGAACGTCGTCTTTTTATAGACTCTGTTCTATATTCTCAGTGGCATGTTTCGTAAATATTGTGTCCCGTATACAATACCTTTATTAAAATTATAATATTATTTTACATTTACGGCATTATGCGTCGAAGGTCTGTAGTTATGTACCTTATGTATCTGTTATTGATTTTGAATAAAATTTATGATTTTCCAAAACCGATCACTAAAAGTTAGTACATACTTATTATGAAAAATATATTTTGCTACTTCAGACTAGTCAATTTTACAATGGTAACATACTTTACTGCGATTGAAGCGCCGAAATGAAAAAGTTTAAACCTCGAAACTAATATGTCGACAGTGGAAAAATATAGTATTACATCAAAACTATAGATGGCGCTATAACGAATCTACTTATTTTCATAGAAAGAGACTCGGCACGATAAACTCGAACATAATATTTTGTACCTACCTAAATAATAATACCATAATCAACTGGTTATTACCTATGTATCTAGATTTTCGCTCTCACTTAACTCACTGATAGCACTGGTGTAGTAGCTACATGGCTAGTATTCCCATTAATCCGACCCATAAATTTATGTTGGACATAGCTGTGAGCTGTATAGTCGTTATTTAATAGTAACTAGTAAATACCTAACCACCTAGATATTAAGGTTTAGATAGACTCGTACGTAGGTAGGTGCCTACCTACTATCTAAGTACTTACCTATGTAGACCTTTGTTTGTGTATGGTTAACTGGGAACTGGGCCTTGCCGGCTTCATTAGTCCGTAACTTTAGCATCCCCAATCTGTGGTCCGTAACGAATGGATTTCAGTAGTTTTCAGTTGAGCGATACAACCGCGTTTCATGTTTACTCATAGTTAGATACTATGTATTAATAAAATAGTTCCAAGGTAATACCTTCTAGTAGGTACTAGGTTATTTTATAACCAAAAGAACATTATGGTTAAAAGAACATGGTCAAAATGAAAAGACCCATGAAAGGAGGAAAGTGCCTTGCAATCGGAAATGAGGCTTCAAAAAAGAAAAATAAGGTCCTTTATACTGTAGTAGAATAAGTCTATTGCAGAACATAGGCCTCTCCAAAGAGTGCCATGACGAACAATGTTGGACTATCCACCGACAAGGAAATCAAATCGGGTAGTCCTGATGGACCCGATATATCTACGTAGTCCTGCTGGACCCGCTTTACGAGATTGCGGCGTTTTTCAATATATATCTCGGTAGGTTATTACTTTGTACCCACGACGTAGGTAAGGAGTAATGTGGTTTATTGCTATAGATTTGACCTCGATGGGGGCTTAAAGAACCCATAACCCTCATGATGGGGTATGGGGTACCACATCATGAGGGGGGATGGGGTACTCATATTGAGTTGCAGGTGCCCACCAAAGTTGGTAAAACAGTCTTGTAGTAGTTAGGAAAAGAATAGAATTGAATAATCGTTTATTGTTTTACTGTAGGCCTTTAGGAAGGAATATTACGTCTTTAATTACGGCTACCTACATATTAGTGTATATCACATAAGTTTCATTCAACCAACGCACAAATCATAGATTTAGCCACAATTTCTCGTTCACACGAAGTGCGCCAACGCGTGTCGAAGTGAGCACCCGCGCGGAAACAATACCTTATTATTTTGCTTACATTCTGACATGCCACAGTTTAATAATATAAGAGTAAAATAAATAAAGTAAATTTTCATTACTATAAAGGTGTAGTATTTTATGAAATTTCAATAGCTTGCTTGTTTCGGATATACAAGAGAAGTAGGTAGGTATTATAGTATAGCACATCTTAATATCGTTACTGAGATTCTGAATACAGAAATCAAGCGGCGGCCCTTAATAAGTAGGTACCGTATTATTAAAGGCCGCCGCCTTTAATAATAAGTGGTTATTGTAGTGGCTATGAACTAGCGGGCAAATGGTTGTCCTAGAATTAAAATTTCAAAGGCGAACCTCAAGTGTGGAATACTAACTACTTGCAAAACGTGAGTGTGCGCCAAATATAAGGTTTGGATCGTGCCTCTGTCTACCCCCTTCATGGTATCTTCAAAGATCTACGCACTGAATAAGTATCTGAAGATGTTCACCATGTTTTGTTTTTGTTTGTAGGCTACTAAGACTTCAACTAAGACTTCGGTAGCGGTGATAGGACAGCCTTTTCTACTCATAGGAAATGACTCATAGAATGTCTGGTTTTACCTACTGCCTTGTATTGTAAGCTGTGTTCTGTCCATACTAAATCTTCGTTAATCTATGCCTAGATGCGGGTTAAGTGTTCTCACAAAGACTGTAAATACAATACACATAGGGCCTTCGACCTGTTCATATTCTGAGCTAATTTTTACGACCACCGGGTGTACTTACATACTTACTCGTACCTACTACTAGGACCCTTGTTTGAACTCTGTAGAAAGCTCATTGAACCTGGCTTGCGATGGATTTTCCGCATAGAAGGTAGAGTCGTTGACTCTCTATTCATAATAAATATCGTAAATATAGAGTAGCTTAGAACATGTACTTATGTATACTAACACCAAATAGGGTGATGCCATGGAAGTGAAAAAAAAATCCTTAAAAAAAATATTGGGGGAAATTGTCTCTTCACTCAGCTGTTGTGTGGATTTTGTGTTTGCTCCAAGTTTGATGTTGAACCAATGACATTTATAGATTTTTTTCCGAAAATACTAGATTTTTATTATCGAGTCAATTCCGCATTTCAAACTCGTAGAACATTATGAGACAACAACTATATTGTTGCCTATTTAATGTTTTGCTTTGGATTTTTATACTTACAATTTGAGTGGCAAAAAGTGGGTAGAAGCTAGTATTATAAACGCGAAAGTTTGTGAGGATGTTTGTTACTCTTTCACGCAAAAACTAATGAATGGATTTTGATGAAACTATACAGTAATATGGGTTACTAGCTTCTGCCCACGGCTTCGCCCGCGTGGTACCCGGATAACCATACCCTTCAAATCGGAACAGCAACATTGCAAGCATTACTGCTTGGCGGCAGAAATTAGTATGGTGGTAGTACTTCCCCGGACAAGCTATTCCACAAGGAGACCACGAAGAGGTCCTTACTAATCATGGAGCAGTTAACCCCGAGAGGCGTCAATTGAACCACACTGTTCTGTCAACACATCAGTCTTTTAGGGTTGAAATTGGCAAACGCGTAGATTGTCATTGTCTATGCGTCATGTCGCCTGCTGTGCACTGATTGTTTGAAAGTACAGTTTCGACCAATCAGAGCACAGCAGGCAAGGCAGGACTAGCACGACAGTTGACAGAATTGTTTCCAAGCAAATTATCGAACATTGCGTCTCTTGAGGCTCTATGTTACTAACAAAATGACCCCTTTTCTACACATGCTGCGATAGCCAGTAGTTCATGTAGGCACTAAATATTTCATCTCAGAGCTCAACTTCCCCATTCCCTAGTTCTTTGTTACAGAATAATGTAGAGCAACATATTAACTTTGCAACCGGGGTGTCCTACAAAACTTTATAATCCTTTTCTTGCTTTCCTTCCTACAAAAGTTTGTTTCTACAAGCTACAATTTAATAATCACTGTCTTTTGTGTAGCTATGTCTATGAACTTAAAAGACCATTGGTTGCTCATGTGCTCAACAATTATGTACGTCGTAGATAGGTACAAGATACTGGTGTGCAATAAGCACACCATATAATATTTTAGCTTATTTATTAAAGTACTACAAATTGTTTAGATAAATCAAGAAGTTGTATGCATTGAAAAGGGGATTTGTTACAAGTTGTATAAAAATATCGTCATTAACAAAGTTTGTTTATCATTACAAACTTTGTTAATGTTAATCGCTAATTAGTGATCTCTACCAGACAACCTTTGGACAGACGAAAGATAAAAAGGCGTTTAAGTGGTGTTCCACATATAATGAATTCACTTAGTAAACGTATGTTAAGGTACGTGTACGGTACCTAAACACTGGAGTATCTTACTGACATATTGAAATTTGTAAGACAGTTTACGAAACTTTGTATAGGCATCACCTAATATTTTGTTTTATATTTCAATGTTATTTCTGTGTACAATAATGAATTAAAAGAAACTTTATAATATAATTTAATAGCCTCTACCCACAGCTATCTTTTTCGTATCAACAAATCGTACCCGAATAAAAAGTAGTCTATGTTTTTTTCTGATTACTGTAAAGTTTCATCAAAGTTCGGTAGTTTTTGCGTGAAAGAGTAACAAACATCCATCCTCACATCCGGGTACCAGGCGGGCGAAGCCGTGGACAGAAGCTAGTATGTCATAGGTGTGGGACACTCTGACTCTATGTACAATCGTAGATAGAAAAACCACGATACGTGTGCACTCTTTAACGTTTATTTGCGACTGAACTTACGTAGCTACGTGCATCTGCTTATAATATAGACGCCTAAAAGAAACACTATGAAAATTTTGAATACTTGCACAACACCTATTTAATCCAATTGAAAGAGTAAGCGAATGAACTTGTGTCACAGCTATCGTTAATCAAACTGACCAAATACGTAGGTACTAAAAGCTTTTTCCATTAAACCTCCATTTATTTCTATCTATTCTACGAGTAAGTCCGTACACTGTTATTAAGATAGAAAATTAATTATTGGACTAAGAGAATAAGTAAATAAATAAATAATGCTGATCAGTTTCACAGAGCATCATCTAGCCTTAAACTAAGTAGAGCTTGTATTATGGGAACTACATGACTGATAAACTACTTACACCCAGACCTGAGACAAATATTTGTAGATCATACAAACATTTGTCCCGCGGCGGGAATCGAACCCGCAACCTACTAGGCAGCAGTAAATATTTTAGGCGAACTTATGTAGTTTTCAAAGGTTTTCTAAAGAACGTCACAGCAATAAAAAAAAACTTTCAGTCTCCAGAAAGTTACGAGTATATTTGTGCTCCACAAACAAACACTAATTAAGTCGGCACTAAAAAACAAAACAAAGACTTTGGCATGCTCTAGTACCATTTTTTTATAAAAACCTCTCAATAGTAATGATGTTTGAAGCTGTAATAGATTGGTGCAAAAGGGCATTAACGTATCGGGTTTGAATAGCTAAATAATCTAGAGGTAGCATAGAACTTATCTATGCTCAAAACTCACCAAAGTTACAAAGTCATGAAAAAGGGGCAAGGCGAGTCACAGCTTGGGCTAGAAAATTCAGTTACATTACATTAGTGTAGGAACCCATTAGACTCGATAAAAAAGTGGTAGGTACCTACTCTTTTATCGTAAGTAGGTGCCTATGCAAATCGTGAGGAAATAAAACGATGGTAAAAGCCGTTCCAAAATTACGAAGAGCACATAAAAATAGAAGTTAATATGGCACGTGTGCACGTGAATTATTTCCAGAAAATGCTCAACAGAAAATTATTCCAGCACACTTACGATTTTCAGTGGAAGCATTAAAGGAATGAAAATAACATTTTATTTCTCAACGTAGACTACATAACGATGCAGATGTTTCTAATGATGTCTGCACAGGGTGAATAGATGGAGTAGGTATAAGTCGCAGCATGAGACTAGATAATGGTGGCTCCTGTCAACTGCACTGAAATTTTTCATGCAATTTTCTGCAAGGCACAAGGAGCTTACGATATTTTTATACAACTTGTAACAAATCCCCTTTTGTCAAACTTGTAACAATTTCTTGACTTATATAAACAATACACTAGAGTTAAAAAGACCTGGATAGAAAATTGGATACAATTCTATCATTCAAAATTAGTAATATTTATAGGCGAAGCGATAATCGCCCTTCCACATATCGAACGTTAAATTTACAGGAGGCAGTTTTTATATTATTTCGATAATCTTTTCATCATCGAGACGATTAACTCTCTCCGTGTAAACGGGCCCTTAGCCGTTGTACTGCAGACGACGGGCATTAGTTCTTCAGTCATGAATACACTATGTGATTCCATTACTGTGTTAAATAAAATACAACCAATGTATTGTCTTTCTTTCTTTCTGTCTGTGTGAACTATCTCATTTAGATAAGAGGGAAACCACTTTGTTGCTTACGAAAACAAAAATCCAAACAAACTTACGAATTCATAACATTACCGAATAGCTTACGAAGTTTTGTAGAATCTCTTTAAAATTTTTCTAAGAAAGCTCATAGAATTATGTAATTTCTAAAGGCTCTAGGAAGAGCGAGCTTTGAGTTTGGTTTTCTTTCATCTCCGGGGTTTACGAGAAGGCTACGTAGGTTTCCCAAGATAACGACCTCCGTCATAAGACGGACATAAAATTAGCGGATACCAACGAGGAAGTAGTTCATTGGATTCCAAACACGGTCCTTACGATTTTAATGAAAATTACAGGATAAGAGTTTTGAGGATGATAAAACGATCTAGCTAGGTTTCAAAGCTAGAGGAAATCCCAGAGCTGGGAATATCCCCATGATGAGCAAAATTACCCTTTATAATTTTGCCAATCCACCAGTTTGCAACCCTGTTATAGGGCTGTAGACGTCCAAGTTCCCATTCTAGTAATTATTTTACAACCATACATTGTCTTGATATTATATTATCAGTTTGTCTTCACTTTCAATCTCATTTTTGACGTTTCGACGTGTCGTAAATTTTTCCTGAATCCCGATTGGTTATGTAATTGAGACTTTAATTTGAGTCTTGTTATAAATTATTACGCGAATTGGGCTTCAGGTGTTGTTTTCATGCTGGTATGAAAACCATGCATGATCATGAATCATGATTATATTTAAAGGCGGCCTATTCTTCAGTTCGTTACGTTTTTAGGTCAAATTGCATCATCTGTTGTACTCAATTAACGGAACGGCCCGCTACACAGATGTGCCTTTTCTGAACACCCTTGTATCTAAATAACTGGTCACTAGGTCTGCATTCGCTTTTTGGAGTTGAGAAAAGAAAATGCGTTTCGCCTGTCATTGGTTGGGCATTCTAGTGGCCTAAAGGGTCAGTCAACCGGGTGCGGAGGCGGTGTCGATCAAAGGGAAAAGTTGTCAAAGTTCACGTATACACTGATCGCCAGCACTAACGTCGACTTGACCGTCAGTTTGCGCGGGCCTTGGGTATAGGGTTACCAGATGTCTCACTGGAAAGTACTGACAAGAAGCCTGATTTCTATAAAAATGACCTTACATTATTGCTACATTACTGCATGCGCGCGATGTAATGTAATAAATAAGTTCACCGTGCAAACAGTTGCACAGCGCAATTTAAGTTCATTTTTATGTAGATAAAATTTACAAATATTTTCATGTTAATTCAAAATCTGTTACTTAAAAAAAAACTTTCAAATAAAACAATAGATAACTAACTTATTTAGTACGAATTTCTTAATTCACCAAAAATCCTGACTTTTTCAAAAAAACACCGGAATCCTGACCAAACCTTGAAAATCCTGACATGTCAAGACAAATCTTGACTTCTGGTAACCATACTTAAATAGTACCCGTACTTTACAAAATTAAATGACGGTCTCCGCTTTTTATGAAACTCGGCTAATTTTGACGTTGGCTGTATCTGTTTTGCAGCATCTGAGAAAACTAACTGTGCAATACATTTTGCGAGAGCGACCTAAAATAGACTTGCGTGTAACATGAAATATAATATCGTAGCGGTACATGCTGTAGAACTTGCTTATAAGAAATAATACACTTTTAAAGCATCGACGTAGTTTTAAAAGTCACATCAGGATAGATGTGGTCACATCTATGACCTCTAATGACACAAGTGACATGAATTCATACAGACTATAAAGTCCTAGTGTGGGGAACAGAGCATAACCTATGTACCTACCTACTTAGTAGTACCTACTGTTTTATTAGAATTATGCTATTTATTACTTACCTACGCAGCGATAACAAAATATGTATCTACGATATCTTTTTGAGATGATAAAAAAAAAACAAAAAAAAACAGATAGGAACAGTTAGTGATAAAAGTAAATTTACAATATTAATTTTGATGCTCTTTTCCTTCAAATTAAATAAGGAAAAGGTAACTTTAGATTGCAAATAGGTAAATGCCAATTCAGCCTGCTTAGCATGAGGACTGAACACAGCGGTATGGTCGACCGACGAGAAGACAAAAATTATTATGCAATTATTATTTGATTGCAAATAGGTAAATGCCAATTCAGCCTGCTTAGCATGAGGACTGAACACAGCGGTATTGTCGACCGACGAGAAGTCAAAAAATATTATGTACCTTTCTTTTGTTTGACGGAATAGATGACAGAACTAGTTTTTGTCTTCCTTTTTTGTAGACAAAACTTTGTCTTGGGTGCTCATCATAAGAAGGCAGGTCTTCAACTGTAGGTATCCACATATTTTGGACTAAGGTCTCCGTGTTCCAGAAATGTATGAGCAATAAAAATCGAGACTGTTAATCTACTTTTATCGCTGACTATACTCTGTACAAAATCGATCTAGGTATATACTAATTAGGGAGGTAGGTACTTATCAGCGGAGGTTGAAATCTGTGTTAAGTAGATACCTATTACCAGAAGACAAATAAATTCCATTTGACAAATAAATACTTAAGTAATAGGTTATGATTCTGAGCTACTCGAATTTTCAGAGACTTGAGAGGTTTTATTTTTTATTTTACATAGTACCTATGTATAAGAAAAAAGAAACCTTGGTTAGTTTCCAGGGGCTTACTAGGTGACACTGTTAGGTGTAATAAATAGATAACAACGCTATCTGTATGAATTTGAAGAACAACATACGAGGACACCTGCCACAAATTAAAAGCCTGATTGAAGTCTCGCGCGATGCTAAATTGAATGAAAACATAGGGCGATAAAGCTTGTTTTACGGTGCTAGCCGATTAGAAGTGACACACGATGCTCGGGGGTGCAGAGTGCGGTGCGCGGGGAGGGGGTGCGTTGACCTCAGGCCGGGTTTACGAGTGCATTTGCACAGTGACACCTCCCCGCACCGCGTCACCCCTCCGTGCGTGCACGCAGCGACAGCGGCTATTCTGGTTGCCTGATTGGGTTATTTTTCCGCGATTTTAGGGAAACGATAGCCGGAAAATTTTTGCTGTGTTCTTTGTTTTAATAATTTGGGTAAATACAGATTGTTGTATTTTAGGAAGAATGGGCTCACCGATAAGCGATTTACATTTTTAATCTACGGCAGTAGTTTGACCCTCTGAGAAGCCAATATTTATGATAAAATCTTCCATGACAGATAGAAAAATCTCATTCACATTTTCACAAACTCTCAGTTTCGATGAATTTAAGTTTCTAAAGCTGTAGGACCTATAAACATCTACCTATCACCTACTATGAAAATAAATTTTATAATGAATTTGCCTATAAAGAGGTGTGGAAGAAATGAATAGGTTACTTATCTAAAATAAAACGTTATCCCTGGAACTTGAGTACGTATGTAGGTACATATTCACTCAGGTACTTGTACAATTCGTTGTTAAAAAAACTGTTGGAAATGCAACAATCACATCTGGCAATTCGTTTTTCTCGCAAAAAGCGACCAATTTTGATTGATACGGTCAAGTTTCGACGACACGTCACGATTAAATTAAAAATGGCGACCGAATTGCTTTCGGGTCGATTATCGACTTGATGAGAACCTGTTGAGGAATGGTTTTGCTACTTGAACGGCAGCCGCGAACTTTTTACTTTGTCGCCCAGTTACCTGCAAGTTATTAATATTGAATGATGAATGCACATTTTAAATTGGTGCACACGGGCAAAACTAAAGAGAGAAATATTTTTTTTTGACACACACGTTTTACACCAATAAAGTTGGAAAATCAAAAATGTTTTCCACAGAAATTAATGTAAAAGGTGTTTTTAGCTAGGTATACCCAATCACCTGTAGGTAGGTACCTAGTTATAAATATCCGTTTTGTCTGTATTATTTTTAGTAAAATATTTTAAAGTACGTAAGAAACACATTATTTCCTGATCTTAACACTGATAGGTATACCTATTTACACTGTAATGGTATTCTTACCGAACTTGAAACCGTCATAGTGATAATGCCGCCAACTATTACCTCATGGAACCAATTACTCTGCATTTCCAGCACCAACCAATTCCTTTGTACAATTTTATTCTCTTAATCTTAATCTTGCAAAACTATGTAAATTTGAGCGCGTTGAAGTCTTTTGTACATAAAAAAATCGATAATATTTGTATCTCTTCATTCATATTATCCATCGATCATATTATCTTACTCTTTTTAAAGAATCTCAAAACAGAATAAATTATCAACGCATTGAAACCTACTTTGTTTAATTGGTACCAAAAATAGACCAGTGCTAACTTGCCATACATGCGTAGGTAAACTCTACTTAGTTGACATTTGTTCAAGACTCAAGTCACGTGAAGAATACCACAGAATAGAAAAAACCATAGAGCTACTCGTTCATAGATTCTTCTCTCTTTCTCGTGGAAGAGGCTATTTGTTGTCCCTGTCTCTGAGTGGGGCGGTAAAGCCTTCAGTTCATAAAGTAGGAACGCATTGTAATATTTTTGTCTGCGGTGACCACACAGCAAGACTTGCCACTGTATTTGTGATAGCTGGTTTACCATCATGACTATGGCACATCTGTATGTAGAAAAGTATATGAATATTTTGAATTAATGAATAGATGAAAATACTTATTTTATATTTTTTTATATTATATCATCCACAGAGAGGATAAATTTACGTTTCAATCAACGTTGAAAAAAGATAAATTGACAAAAAATAAATGTTTGAAATGACTTCAATGTGCTTAGCCTGTGCGTGCACCAAAGTCAAAGGAGTCCACCAATACTTTTAATCAAAGATCAAAACAATAATTTACGACCTTCACGTTTTTGAAAGTAGAATGCCTGACAGAAACTACAAAATAATGCCCGGAAAAGTTGCAAAGGCGATTTTTTTGCTTGAGAAACCGTTTGATCTAATAATACGAATTAGGCGTGTACATACCTAGTGACACAAATCAAATTAAGCAACACATTTCGGAGCTTCTATTCTAAACTCCGCTCTACGCCTTCAATCTCAAGGGATTACTCTATGTAGAATGACGTCAGAATCCATCAGTTATGAACACGCGGTAGTACCGTACGAGCTCTAATTGCAGTTAGATCCATCCAGGATTAAAGTTTAGAACTAGGTTTATATGGAGTGAATTGAACATCAATGTTTCGTTTTGCGAACCGAACCATTTGAACAACACATTTTTATATTATGTTTCTAAGTTAGTAACACCATGGTGTTGATTTTGATACACTATTCCTATGACTTAAGGATCCGGCGTACAGCGCTCATAACTTAAGTTCGAAGCGCGTCCAAAAATATAGCTATCTCTTTTTGACTGATGCAAGCCCGCCCGTGTTTGCGCGATAGCAATATAAGCCGTTCAGAATTTGTTATAAATTTGGAGGTGTTCCGTAATACAAAAAAAGATGAATGAAAACTTGTTGTATTTTTCACATTGGGATATTATTCTGTAACTAGACAATATAATCTATGTACATAACCAAACGATACGTAAGGTGTTGTTGTTTTTGATACGAAACAAATGAGAAAAAATATCATGTATGACGTAAAAATATTCAAAATGCGATTCGTTTATATTTCATTTTAGGTAAGTGTTTTGAAAAAATATATAGCAAGGTACGTAGATCAATACTATTCAAATGCAAATAATAACATAATATGGTAGAAATAAGCTCTAAATGACTATGGTATTACGTTTGTATGGGCAATTCATTCAACGCAGGCCTCTTAAAACTCTGACACCAGAGTGAGCCAGTATTGTTTTTCTATGGTTAGCCACTACTTTAATAAATGAACGAACTAAACACTAAAAAAACTAGGCCCTTACTAGGAATGGGGATGGTCTTTGGTGTTAGACAACTTCTAATAACGCAAAATAATTAAACACTCGCAATGGATTAAAGTTAATCCAAGTTATTATAAAAGGCACATTGTGAACTTTGTCTAAAATTTTCATACGAGTACGAAACGTCTACTGAACGGATTTTTAAGTCCTGAATTCATAGTCAAATAGGGGCTCCCCTAGGGGACTGTTCAGACGTTAAGTAAAAATTCAAGTGCGAATTCAACCTTTATACGCCCAGACATAAGGTGAATGCTGAATTATGAATTTTGGGGGACTGTTCAGCCCCTGACTATGAATTCACGCTTTAGAAACTTTACAGTAATATTATAGCTTATACATCAGAATAACATATAGGCTACCGGGCTATCCGGGCACCACGCGGGCGAAGCCGTGACCAGAAGCCAATATATTTTTAAGTTAAATTTGTACACTTTTCAAACTTAATGTCGTTAAATCCACAACAAACACGTATGAGAACAGTCTAGCTAGCTAGATCAATATCCGGTTATTTACGCTTGCTTGCAATCTAGCTCTCAGTATTCGTGTAACATTTTCGTGCCGCTTACGAGTAACTGCATCTACCGGACGACGTGTGACATGGTTCATTGATCCAGTGACTGCGAGAATGTGAATGTGACTTTATTTTAAAGGAGACACTGAATTATTATATGAAGATTTGCGATGTTAGCAAGTTACTGAATACACAATAATTGTTTGAAAGCTCGTCCCGGTAAGTACTACCACCAGACCCGTAGTTATTTCTTTTGTCAAACAGTTACGGTCTGTCTCATAAAAAACGCTTAAACGAGATATTAGGTGTTGATTAGCTAAAGCGTACTCTAAGTGGATAGAGTATACTCTAACGGGTGGTGTTGCATAATCAAACTTTATCTGCGCGATAACAAAAGTGTATCTTAGAGAAGTATCTTGGATTATTTTCCAAATTATGGCAACAATTTTTTTTTTTTTTTTCGGAATCTACCGGTTTTAGAGACTCGTCACTTTTCCCCTTATTTTTTGACAGCAATGAGTTGACTTTGACATTTCCTTTTCACATCGCGAATCTTTTGTATTCACTTATTTACACTTTTTTCTCTTTGTGTTTCTCGGAACGGAAAAACTACCTCACTTTGAATAGCCCTACTACATAAATAGGCACATTCGCGCTGCATCTCCCCCTGCTGAGATTCCGAAAATATGTTATGCTAGAATTAATGTGTCCCGGTTTAAAGGATATGGGCCCAACGCCGGTGAAAATACCGGCATATAAGACTTTTCACTTCTGGTATTGCAAGAGTCCAGCAGGCGACTAGAAGGTTACGGTAACCGCTTACCAATCTAAGTGGCAATCTAGTATGGGTCGCATACTAGGTGTATTAAAAAAATGTTCTTAGGTTTTTTTTAAATGATCGTGTTATGAGCTTCGGCAAGGCGCACTGAACGCTCGTACAACTCTGACAACGGGAGAAAAGTGGAATAAGCCAAAATGATGAGGGAGAGTTCTGTTGCTGTCTCCCATGAGAAAACTCTCTTAGGGGGAAAAAGTAGAATATGAAAAAAATATAAGGAGGATTTCAACACTTTTTTAACATTAGAGTTCAGTTTTCCTCCGTAAGGTGGATTTCTCAGGGGGATTTGTGGAATAAGTCATTTTTGGTGGTAACAGGACCCTTTTTAGCACCGCCATACATACCTACCAAGTCCTGTAAAAACCAATAATGATTTTCATTTTATTTTTCATTTTCATTTCTTTAGGGCAATAAACAATTACACTCCTTGATCAACAACATGGTTCTTACAGTATAATCAGCCCGATTGTCCACTACTGGGATTAAGTAAATTGAGGGGGGATTTATAAAAAAAGCATTAATTATGAAGAAAACACATTTACATGTTAAGTACCTATCTGTTATAGGTCTGACAAATCCAACGTAGTAATAATGATGATAAATTAGTATTATAATATTTGTGACTCTACCTACATCAGAAGAGGTTTTATTTTTTTAACTAAATCCCAAGTCAATTTTACGACCGACCTCTGTGGCGTAGTGGAAGAAGGCCCGCCTGAGACGCAGAAAATCAAATCAAATCATTTATTTGCAAACATGGTTCACAAAGATGTAGGTTATTTTCATTGGTAAGTACCAGACATGTTTTGTCATGTTTGTGATCTAGGTCATGCAAAATGGGTGCTTTAAAGTCAGCAGTAGACATATAAATATAAAAAACAATAAATAATAACAGAAGGTAGCAGGTTCGACTCCCGCCGCGGGACACATGTTTGTATGATCTGCAAATATTTGTCTCGGGTTTGGGTGTTTTCTTTGTATAATAAATGATAAATAATGCTAGACTTTACACAAGTTGTATTCGAACCGAATGGTCAACTACGTGACGATGGTAAGCAGCCTGACGGCATGACCCTTGTCCCCTGGGAGAGGGGAAGGCCTTTGGTATGGGACGCCACATGCGTAGATACCCTAGCACCATCTCATCTGTCGGGGACATAAGTTAGAGCCGGCGCGGCGGCTGATTCGGCCGAGAATCTCAAGAGGCGCAAATATAGAAGTCTCGACAGAGCCTACTTATTTGAGCCTTTTGGGGTTGAGACTATGGGTCCGTGGGGAAACGGGGCCCTTCGCGTTTTCAAAATTCTTTCAGGGCGACTGGTCGAAGCGACGCGTGACCAGAGAGCTGGCTCTTATCTGGGTCAACGCATTAGCATTGCCATTTAGCGTGGCAATGCGGCCAGTATTTTGGGAACGCTTCCGTCTGGTAGTGATCTGGATCAGTTGAGCTATCTATAGATCGTTTGTAATGGTCTTTAGGCGGCTAGCTGTTTCATCTGTATTTTTTGTACATAGTAAATAGTTGTATGAATAAATAATGTATAGCTTAGTAGTATATCAGTCATGTAGTTCCCATAATACAAGCTCTGCTTAGTTTGGGGCTAGATGATGCTGTGTGAAAAAGATAGACATTATTAGAATATACGCCTAGAATTATTTATTTATTTAAGTAAGTATGGTTATACGTTTATTCTATAAGAGACTTCCTTATTTCCTATATGACTTCTAAGGTACCGCTTAGAAGTCATATCCTACTACTATTATAAACGTGAAAGTTTGTGAGGATGGATGTTTGTTACTCTTTCACACTAAAACTACTGAACGGATTCTGATAAAACTTTACAGTAATATAGCTAATACCTGATGTATTAGCTATATTACTATAAAGTTACACATAGGCTACTTTTTATCTGGGTACCACGCGAGCGAAGCCGTAGGCAGAAGCTAGTAGGAAATAAAGTAGTCAGAAAATAATATGAAAATGTTATGAAGAGCCATACGAGTAAGTCTAAGGATTTCCCGCGCATTCCACATCCCACAGGAATCGTTTGAGTAATATTCGGCAGTACAACGTTCATATAATTACCACAAGGATGCAAAGACTCAAATGAGTACTACAGAAGTAATTTTATTTAAAAAGGACGCAAAAAAATGCCTTTTGAAAGCTCAAATAAAAGCTGCGGAAACGGAGATAGCTTCCCGTCGAAGGAAGTATTTTGAATTTGCTCACGTGAAATTATATACAGAACATTGCGTATAGATTTTTATTCATTGAAATCACAAAGATCATTATAGAAAAGTCAACTTAAAAACTACGTGAATTTAGGATTATTTAATTTTTTTTTGCAGTTTCCTTGCGTGCGACCAAGCCTATTAAGAATCAAGCAACAAATTCAGCTAGGTTTGTTTTATGATCCTTCTTTAGTGTAAATGGACCAATACATGTCTGACAGTTTTATTGATATCACACATCGACTGCGGATGTGGGTCGGATGTGGCTGCAGTTTATATACCAGTGACTAAAGTGCATAATGTACAGTGACATAGCAGGTAAAAGACAGACTAGGTCAAAGATAGTCACGAGGAGCAGATTTGGGCTATCTGATCTAGACAAATGCCACTTTCTGTTAGCTTTTACGCCTGCGGAAAGATGACAATGACGTGATCAAATATGAAAATGACATTAGCTGTGGAAATGTCACGTGACTTCTGCCAAGTTTTGTCTTGACAAATTTGCTTTAGCGTGAAAGGAAAACAAAAATACATACATACATATAGTCACGCCTGTTTCCCGGAGGGGTAGGCAGAGACCAAGGATTTCCACTTGCTACGATCCTGGCATACCTCTTTCGCTTCATTCATCCTCATCATATTTTTCATACAGGCTCGGTGGTTTAGTGTACTTCTGACCTGGCCTTTTTCTAAAATGTCTCCAATTTGGTCAGAGTACGTTCGCCGAGGCCTTCCTCTACCAACTATCCTATTTACGCTCGCCTTGTATACTTGTTTTGTTAATCTTATCTCGAAACAAAGCGTGGTATTTATCTAGATCTCTGTATTCCGCAAACTTCTTTATATGATTTCATCCGTCCATCGGTTTATGAGTAAGTACTTTATTCGGTTATAAATAGGTCTCAAGTGTTTTCATTTTGAACCGTAGTATCCACTGTCCATGCGAAAAATCAACTCATTAGCAAGCCCCTCATTATGTAATAATTTTATGTCAAATTGAACGGCACTGTGGTTTACCTGCGCTCATTACGACTTCCTATTACGTACAACAGGGGCGAATACGAGTATTTGATACAGTAAAATTATGTTTTAAAGTATCCTCATTAACAAATTAACAATTCGTTTGGTTGTTTCGTTTGTTTGCCAAAACGGTTGAACACAATTTTCGCTAACGTTTTATAACAATACGAAAATCAGGAAGTTTTTCTACAACAAATCACATAGGTAGGTAAGTAATGGACAAGGTTCTTATCCTGCAGAGCCTCTGAGTCTCTATAGGGCCATAATGCAGTCTGTATACGATGTAGTGTGTTGTATAATATTTATGTATTTACAAAAATGTGCCTATATAAGTAGTATATCAGTCGTGTAGTTCCGATAACACAAGTTCTGTTTACTTTGGTGCTAGATTATGCTGTGTGGAAATGTCCAGCATTATTATTAATAAATAACTATAAAAATCTCACAAATAGACCAATCTTTATAATATATACTGATATAAATACAAATATCAACATAACCAGCGTCGTTTGAGGATACCCCCATTTCATAATCTCACTCATTGAAAATACGTAGTTACTCACATCTGGCTTGATAATGTACCCACCAAGTTAGTGATACGTGGGTAGATAGATAAAAAAACGAAAGTAATGCAGAACGGGCACCTATATTTATATAAAATTTCACACAATAAGAAATAAAATAATTTCATTTGTATTACACAATTCGATATGATAAATTCAGTATGTAACTATACCTACAATCCTATTACTACTATTATAAGCGCGAAAGTTTGTGGGGATGGATGTTTGTTACTCTTTCACGCAAAAATTACTGAACGGATTTTTGATGAAAATTTACAGTAATATTTATACGGGTACCACGCGGGCAAATTAGAAGCTAGTAAGTTATATTTGGGTATATTTAGGTACTGGGGGAAGAACCCAATTGCCGTACCGAGCATAGTTCGAAAACTTTCAACATTTATCTGATTTAGCGATTTCGCTAAAACTGTTTACTAAAAATCTTAGCTGTTTAGTTTAGATGTATGCGGTGTGGTGTGCGAGTGTAAGTATGTCATCATCATCATCATCATCATCAGCGTATATTACTCCACTGCTGGACATAGGCCTCCCCTAATGAGCGCCATAGCGCCCTGTCTTCAGCTTGCCGCATCCAGCATCTGCCTGCAGTCTTTCGCAGTATGTAAGTATGTAAGTATGTAAGTATGTAAGTATGTAAGTATGTAAGTATGTAAGTATGTAAGTATGTAAGTATGTAAGTATGTAAGTATGTAAGTATGTAAGTATGTAAGTATGTAAGTATGTAAGTATGTAAGTATGCAAGTGTGTCATAGTTATTGCTATTACCGACATTTCTCGTCTTCTACACATACAGTAAAGACGGGTCCGTATTTGTGACACTTTAACGAACTTACTCCTTATCGAGTTGCCAGTTTATGTGGCAGAAGTTATTAGGTATTGCATACTATCATATTCAAGCGGTACTTCTACCATATTCAACCTTTTCCATTTCATAACAAAATGATACAAAACGAGATTCCCATGCATAGACATGTTTATTATTTTTGTCACGGTCTCTATACCCCATAGAATTATGATTGTTACGGTTAATGGTAAATGGTATTTAGGTTTTTAACAGTTAGTTGGTTGGGTAAGTATGAGAATAAACTTTTGTGGCGTTTAACCGACTCCAATAGTTCAACTTCTTAATTATGGCTTCTGTGGCTAGTTGTCACAATTCTGCCAGTGTCAGTTTGATCCATGATACATTCATAAACAATACAAAGGTTACAAAAAAATATGGTCCGTGTAATGATAGAAAATTTACCATAGTTCATTTATTGATAACATATAAGTTACAAGTCAAATTACCCTGATAATTAACATAAAAAAAAACATACTTCGAAAGTAAGTCTCATAAAAGTTGTAAAAAGTTAAGTAAATACATCCATTAAAAATTCAGAATTATAGTCATTAAAATCAATTATAATGTCATAAAAATATTAAAATTCTAACTTGCAGATTTTATGGCAAAAAAATCATCATAGTCATAAATGGACTATTCAATCAGCCACTTTTTAAGTTTAAAATTATAGGATTGTATCAATAGCGCGGGTGAGCCCCATCACCAAAGCAACTACAACGTCTTTGTGAGCCGGTGCGGAAGCGCCTTCAGCATGCCTCGTGTAGTATCCATAACCAATATATTGATAGGTATTTTGACTAACTATACCTTTATCTTTGTACTAGCTTCTATCCACGGCTTCGCCCGCGTGGTACCCGGATAAAAAGTAGCCTATGTGTTATTCTGATGTATGAGCTATATTACTGTGAAGTTTCATCAACATCCGTTCAGTAGTTTTTGCGTGAAAGAAACATCCATACTCATAAACTTTCGCTGACAACGATGATAACTAACAAACAAATCCACACTCCAAACACATACTTATAGCTGTTCTTTATTCTTTATTGTATACAAATAAACACATTCATATTAGATAGAATAAGAGGAAATATACAAAGGCGAGCTTAACCCTAAAAATAGTTTTCTTCCAGTAAACTTTTGAGGCTAGTGACAGGTTTTAGCGGTAGGGTCAGTTCATGTACAAAGTGGAAACCTCATAGGTATAACATAGCACTTTAGAAATATTGTCTGATGGGCTGTCGCGTATGACATGGGGTATTCCATAGCCTCACTGCATACACAGCAAAGGAGCTACTGAAGTGTGTCGACAAGTAAGAGGGTAGAAGAAGGGATTTACAGGACTTACAGGACCTTCTTGTCAAAATTCAAAGCGTTCACGGAGATAAGGAGGAAAGACTGAGCTATGAAGAATTTTTAAGAGAAGAGTCAGAGCGTGAAGTTTTCGACGTTGACGAATTAGGAACAATTTTATTTTAATTGGAATCTAAACTCATATACGAGTACGTGAGCGAACTTGCGCAATCCGAAGGTAAATCGGATGCACAAGTTTTGAGAGCTGTTGCTTGATAAACGTCGTTAATACTTGAGATTTTTTTATTTAAATAGGCTTTTCTTTGAGTCCTGGAGAATATTTTATCAATCAAATCCAATGAGGTGACTATTTACCTACACTGCGCCGTCGCTTTCGAATTCTGAAACATATTATTTGAGCTAATGAGCATTATCACTTCAACTTGCTAAATAAATAATAGATATAGATAATTTATTGGTAAAAAATAATTTCACAAACCAAAACCCACCTATTTGTGGTTATGTACCCTAATACAAAGTTCATTTGAGAGACTTAACTTTATTTTACTGTAGATATTAATAACTAGTTTGTTTACGCAAAACTTCGGCCTACCTACCTATCTGTTGCTATACCCTTAGACAGAGTTCATGTGAGATACCTACCTATAAACACCATCTCTGTACCTACCATGTGAAAGCAATAAATGTATTGAGTATGTAGTAGGTAGGTGTACACAATAGGTACGATCTAATTTAACGGGCGAGTGTCTGGCGGTAATAAAAATGCTCGTGTGTATTGCTATTTCTATCACCGTTATACATATTAACACTTGGTGTTACAATCATATTAATTATACGAGATATATATAACTCGTTTAGTGGATAATAATTACGGGAAAGGATATCATTAAAGGAAACTAATTACGTGTTTTTAATGGAAATGAGTAGGGCCGAGGTCAATTATTTTCCTAATAACTCTGATTAGATGGTTATGGTTATACCAATGGGGAGGTCCTAAAGTAGAGGGGTCTAACCATGTCCGGGTGGACACCCTTGTTAAACTCCGTTATTAAATATTATGTCTGTCGATCGGAAACGAAAATAATATTTAACGATTTCGATCTACTCTATACAAATATTATAAAGAGGTAAAGTTTATAAGTTTGTATGTAATGAGTAATCTATTGCTCATCAAATTGAAAAAATATATATTATCTGTCCCTATTATATATTATTCCGCTAATATAAAAGAGCTTTTCATGGAGCTCGATTTTGCAACGGAACTAAGGCCCGAATTCATAGACAAATAGAGGTTCCCCTGGGGGACTTTTCAGGCGCTAAGTGAAAATTGAAGTGCGAATTCAACCTTTATGCGCCTAGCGATAAGGCGAATGGTAAATGGTGTATTTTGGGGGTCTGTTCAACCCACGACTATGAATTCAGGCTTTAGTCGACGAAAAAACGGTAGAGCGAATGCGTTTCTTGGGAACGCTACTTTAATTTATTTTTTATTACTATATTCAATTTGATCTGATATATAAGTTCAAATATGTGAGTTTGTGTATGTAATATGTATATATTTATGACGTGGGTATTAATATATATTTAGATATGGGTATTAGGTATAATAACTAATACCCATATCTAAATATATATTAATCAAAATAATGTTTAACTTGTATTTTTATATTTATTTTTCACACTTTTATTCAGGCAATAGCACCGTCATTCTTTTAAATAGTTATCTCCATCCTAAGGTTGTCTGGAAGAAATCGCTTTCAGCGATAAGACCGCCCATTGTGCATTTCTTTTTTTGTTGTTGTTCTTTTTATTATGTTTCTGTGTTTATATTGTAAATTGGTGTTATGCAAAATAAAGAGTTTATCTATCTATCTACTTTTTATCCGAGTACCATGCATTCGAAGCCGTGAGCAGTAGCTAGTGTTAACATAAAACTGTGGGACGAGAAGAGCCTGTAGCAGTCCACAACTGGACGAAGGCCTACCCAAAGGGCGCTTTGACGAATGGTCTAAGGCTACCACCAACTTCCCGCAATCTTTGACATGTCATCGGCCCTTTGGATCGGCCTTCCTATAATACCAGTCATTAGGTTCGCAGTCGCCATTCGAGAATCTTTCTTTTTCAGGCAGCGGTTGTCGCTTCTACGAACTAAATGGCCGGTAAATTGTCCTTGTCACTTCTACGTGATAAATCTAAGAGCAAAGCTTAAAATAATTAAATTACAGAAGTGTAAATTGCATTTACCAACAGAGCGAGCATTCAACACCGGACGTAAAAATGGGTCAACATGGATTAAGCTATAACCAGTATTGGCACGACTCGATTGCAATTTATTTGATTTAGAAACTAAGCTCATAAAATACGGTGGTCGGCCTCTGACAGTATAGCAAATAACTGGTTTGCCATGAAAGTGTGGACTTCACCGTCGGAGAAGGAACACATTTGGAACTAACAGTAGCACAACTTCCCTCTATCTATGTGTATCTTTGTCACAGAACACATTGGCATGAACATTTCACCGTCACACTCCTAAGGGTGGAAAAGTTACATCGGCTACATATATTTTTTATTACATCTATATAGTCCCAGGAAATAGATTTTTGATAACTGTACATTGAGATTGAGAACACGATAAAAATATTGTACCAAGTAATCTACGTTATTTTTCCGTACATGTTGAGAGTTGCGTTACTGAATTACTTTTTGTCATGCGGTCGCTTGAAGTGTGTCGCCTGCGCCTGCGCATGTCTCGTGAACTGCACCACGGCACAGTTTTAGATCCTTTTATTCCTTTTATCAACATACATGACGTCCGGTTTTGTTTCTTTTAATTTTTATATCACATTGCCTCGAACGAGACAAACGAGGTCTTGAGGTTTGAAGCAAGTTGGCAAATGTTGAATCAGTTTTGCTTGGGGTTAGAAAAAACTTATGATGCCTAGTATGGTCCCATCTAAAAGTAGCAAGATAATTTTGATTTTGAACCTAAAAAGGTGGTTCCTAAATTGGCTATTTCTTAACGTACCTACCTCCGGGTACAGGGCAATGTGGTCTGGAAGACATTTCTTTTAGCGAGCCCGTTGTGGATTTATCTTGTTTTTATTGTTTTTGTATTTGAATTGAAGCTGTTTTGCATGAAAAGAGTTTATTTATCTATGTAATAGCATTAAGTTCCAAACTTAGAATCGTGGCGAGCGAGTAGCTAGCAGAAACGAAAGAACTGCATCCGAAAGACGCCTCAGAAGTTGGTATCCGAACATTATTGGACTTGTAAAATAATGTGTTTGGTAAAATATGTGAAACAAGAACTGCAATAAGATCTTGTGAGAACTATATTTCTCGCGAAAAAAAATAAAATAATTTATTTTAATTCGGAGACGAAACGAAAGAACATCAGTCGCAAATCCCAGAAGAAGAGGCAGAAGAAAGAAAGAAGAGGTAGATACCGATATCCATCTGAGGCTAATGTGAATATCGCCTAGTTTAGTACGATAGCTGTTGTCAATTCCATACATTTTTGATCGATAACGGTAGTAAATAGAATAGCTACGAAGCGAAACTACATTGGCCCCTTTGGCGGTCTAAGATAATAAAAGAAGAATTGGTCACACATTTCTGATTACAGGCGAAGATTTAGGTTCGATTATCGCTGAATCTGATTTTTTGGGACAAATGATATCCCTAGCCTTTGTTTCCAAAAGTGTAGTGTTCACTTTAAAATTAAAAAGTACCTACTCAAACTAAGTACCTGCCTGTGTATTCAGAATTGACAAAAATCGTATTTAAAAAAAATGTGATCAGAATAAAAACATCATTATTACTTTTATGGGATATTGTAATCTGTGTGTATGTCGCTACCTGTCGGCGTCGCGGACGGTTGCAAAAAAGAAGCCGCTCCCACGCCAAATCACGGTCACCGACCTCGCTGCATCGATAATTTGATGAATATTAACCATCCAAAAAAGAATTAAAACGATAGCCAGAACTGACTGGAAATTACAATAATTGGAAACGGTACGATGAGAGGCGAGAAGGGCATTCACTCACTGAGATCTAGGTACTTTACTATGATTCGTGGTTGCGTGTGCATTGGATAGGTTGAACCTAACTGCGGGCTACGTAGAGATTATGCACGTTAACAGATACGTACACTACGTTTCAGGCAGAGACTAAACTTCTACAGAAAACTTCATATCATTCAAAGTATTTTGTTGAATTTGTATTTCTAGGAGTTAAATCTCCAAACTGTAAAATTAGGATTCCATACCCAAAAGATGCCATCGGAACTCCATTACTATGCTGCGCAGTCCATGTGTTTTTTATGTGTCACAGAGCTGTATCTTTTTTAATCGTGGCTTGTAGTTCGTTTTTCATGTAAAACTTTTTGTTCGTCAAATCTGAATCAGAGATTGTTGAAGCAGGGACACCTTACCAAGCCAGAAACTTAAAAGGCGAGCATAGAAAGCCCCTCCTAACCGGTGTTATTTACTTAAGAATTTGTATTTCCATTGGAGGTGGTAGGGAACCCTTAGCTCGCGAGACCAACTTCGACTTAGCCGGATTAATTTATGATCTCAACGGCCAAGGCCGGCCAGTGTGCCACAACTTTTATACTGCCAACCGTAGAGTCTACTTGATATAGGCCCAAATTCGCTGTATTTTTTTTTTAACATACGCATACAAAATCTTTACCCCACAAATGAATGCTCTGTATCGTTGGTATCAGGAACTACGAGTACTGAGGTACCGCAACACCCAGATCAATTGCAAACAAACCCACAATATTCCGTCTGATTATCACCGGTACCTGTTGATTGCGAACAAATATCAACTACCCTTTTTTGGAGCCACCCAAAAATGCAGTTACAGTATAACCTAACGAGTAAAAAGTGGTAACTCGATGCGCGCGCGCAATTTTCGGAAGGCTGCATTCACTTAGAAAGCAGGACTTATTCTATCGAAAGTTCTACAATGTTAACAGTCAGCTGTGTAAAATGACAATAATTTGTTGCTTATTGGATTATTTTAAGAGCACTTCAAAAAAAACAAGTACGCTCCCGACTACATGAGGAATCTATCATGGGCATCTACGTCCATGATAGATATCCTCACGTATATACACGGATGAGTATCTAAAGTAAAGTATTTTATATCTATCTAAAATACTTTACTGAAAACTAAATAATATATCAGCTTAGATAAGTAATACAAACTTTGATAAAGCTGATAACGTCAACAATGAGTTGAGGGTAGTGAGAGGTATGTACATGCCTATACATTATATTTGGCACATGCCACGTTTTGCGTTAGCATTCAGTATGACAGACGCACGCCCATCTTCAACAAACTTTAAACTCATTTCATAAAAAATGGTGTTCAGTTACAACGCTATGCACAACATTTTATGGACGGATTGTACTGGTAAGCGCCAATGAATAAGTATATAGGGATTCGGCATTATTACTAAAAACTAACTTGATTATTAAATATTATTTGCAACGTTATGGTGGTTGTACGACAGTTTTTTACAGACGGGCTTTATGCATACTTGCATCGGAATCCGTCAATCTCAACCCTAGTTTCTATTATCATTGGCCGTAGTCGTAGGTCAAATTAGGATGATTAAAAAAGCCTCGTTATTTGGATTGCTTAGGACAACTCTGGATCATTGATTCCTCAATTTAGATTCCTCCCTTCTAATAATTCTATGATTCTCTAAACCAAGTTGGATTATGACATCAGGTATTTTATAATAACTGGAAGCCTTCTACATAAAGTACGGTGATAGTTACCTTTGCCAGTCCTTCGTCTCATAGGTAATTTCTCACGAACATAACACATTTCATTCGTCAAGTTACACAGGATTTATTTTACTTGGAGTAATACTAACATTACGGGGATTGCTTTTCTCCACTAGGAATTAGATACAACAAAGTATTTTCACATCACTACGATGCACTGCCGTCGCCCCTACAGTTACTTCTTTCTCCTTTAGATATAAATAAATAAAAAGTCAATTTCATAATGATAATAATATTAAAATACGACAAAAATACATTTCAGATAAATCAAATCAAATTAGACATAATATTTACTTAATATATTTTATTGAAACAAAGACGCGCGGAACCGTCCGTGGTCGAGGCAGCTATCCGCCCAAAGTAACAGTACATAACTTGGCCAATAAACAGGTAGATACGAGTAAAATGCTTTCAGTCTGAAAGCGATCAAAGGCTTGATGTGATTTTTTGCCCCAGCTCGTCGAAATGACGGCGGTGTGCTTTGCCAGAAATGTCGCCATAATTGTGCCAGGACTATAAAGAATACCTGTACTGTCATACGTAGTTAGGTACTCACCAGACGAGAGAAAAACTTTTGGAAACTTTCACATCAATCATGTTGAGAATTTAAAATGATATTTTTACACACACTGTAAAAACTTACTAGCTTCTTAATTAGTTATGAATCGTAACCGAATCGTCGAACCGCTAAAGAAAAATGAGGTTAAAATATACTTAAAAAAAACATTTTCACATAAATGTTTTTCTAGCGATTATTCAAAGTGTTTAATTTACAATGTATCTAACCTATTTATGACAAACGTAAAAGTTTACCTATAATTTATGATTGTAAGTAATTAATGAAACATTGTCTTGTCTTGCGTTGTGGTAATATTGGATTTTAAATTAAAGAGAACTAATTTCTAAGCCAGAGTTGCACTGAATCTAAGTTTGTTTAGAATAGTGATAGTTGTTACAAAATTTTTTCTACAGGGTCACACTCGAGAGTTAAGATTGAGAAAATAACCCCCAAGCTAGGCAAATTAGTGAACGGTAAAGAAAATCAAATTTTCGGTAAGGATTTTTTTTAACACACTTCACTTGTAACTAACTAACTAACAAACAAACAATGTAATCAAATCTTGGAAGTCAATTTAACCTACTTCTAATTGTGGTATCGAAATGACTCTTTGTAAGTATGTTTATGTACTTAGTTCGGATGACAATACTATAATTTGGTATCTTGGAGCTGATCTGATGATGGAGCCATGAGGTGGAAATTGGAACTCTTCTGTGGCTACTAGTAAATCCTTCGAGTTTGGGCTCATATTCGTGGTTTCCTTCTTCCGGCAACCTTAAAGGCCTGGTCAAACTGATGCGGTGGCGGTGGCGATCAAAGGATTGGTTGTCAAAGTTCTTGTAAATGTATTTATTACCACCGCCACCGCGTTATCGCTGCATTGGATGGTGGACTTTCCTACACTACGTCGTCTTTTCTTGTTCGCCATTTGAGCACCTTTCTTCTCTAGCAGTGGACGGTTCTACATGGCCTGCCCATTGCCACTTCAACTTGCTTATTTTCATATTTCATATTTATTTATTGCTGTCATGTACACATTCTAGTATAGGTATTAAAACATACATAAGAAAGTAGGTAGGTACATGAACCCCGTTAAGGCGCTGCAACTTTGAGTTCGATTGTGATAGTTGCTATGTAACTTTTTTTATTTGTGATTAAGAATGAAATATAATTTAAAAGCGCGTTTTCAAAATTCTTTCAGGGCAACTGGCCGAAGCGACGCGTGACCAGAGAGTTGGCCCTTATCTGGGTCAACGCATTAGCATTGCCATTCAGCGTGGCAACGCGGCCAGTATTTTGGGAACGCTTCCGTCTGGTAGTGATCTGGATAAGTTGAGCTATCTATAGATCGTTTGCAACGGTTTATAGATGGCTAGCTGTTTCATCTGTTTTTTTTGTATATACCTACTTGTAAATAGTTGTATGAATAAATGTATACCATTTAAAAGCCATGTTAGTCGTTAGACTTTGGTTCTACGGATTTCCCCGTTTCGAAGTTTATCAGGTCTACAGTCAGTCTACGCTTTTTAATACCTGCCTGCGTCTTTGACCTTTTTATTCAAATCCGAAGTAAACTAGGGTGTTTATTTACTCACTTTTACAAAATGGAACTGGTTATGCGCCGCGGCTTTACAAGCTCCTTCACAATAGGTAGGTACGGGGAGGTCGTGTCAATATTTGCCCGGCGGAGTGCGCGTGCGTCGGTTTCCGGAAACGCACCTGATTACATAATGCCGCTGTCACACTCGCCTACAGGATGCTCGTACCATAACATGTTTTTAGTTAGTTTTAAGAGTATAATATTTTTCGTAAAAGTTTTTCATAATTATGCTTACTGCTGGACACAGATATATAACTCAGAGTATTTGAGCCACTTCTCAACGACTATAAGGAATAACTTGCTGATTCTGAGCGCTACGTCAGTTCTCAATTCTTTTATAGATTTTCTCGTTTCGGATTGTATCACGTAGTAAAACTTCGAGCATTGCTCCCTACAGAGAACGTTGACATAAAACACAATCATTTGAAATAAAATGGATGACAATTTGCTGATCTTCATTGGTTAGGTAGATACGTGCCAATTCATTTTCACAGAAACTAAAAAGCAAAACAAAGAAGATTACGCTAAGGTTTGGTAATAAATAAATCGAGTTTGTCCGACCCTTGTTCAGTGAACTTTTCACAACATCCTATAGGGGAATTGAAGCCGTTTTTCTGCCGCCGTCAACGCAAGGTAAATGCACCTGCTTCGAGTCGATTTATGTACCGTATTGGGCCTGACCACAGATAATATAAAGAGTTTTATCAGCTATAGTATGCCACATAATGCACACACAACTGTTACAAAAAATATAGTTTTATTTTATTGATATTCATAATTATTTTAAATAGCAAATTATTTTATTTATTTCTTTAAATTGGCAACACAGTTGAGTCTTACTTCCGATGACTCAACTGTTTTTTAGACACAATAGCTTGCTCGGGCATTCGATTGCCGACAGTCGTTCTGAGCAGTCGTGCTAAAGTGGTTCGTAGGCTTCTCGAAGCGAATAATCTTTTACTGTAATAATATAAGGAGTTGATTTTGGTTATTTAAGGCAGTGAATTGAAGTTAGTGCAGTTTTCTTGATCGACTTAAGACAACTGATTGTCAGTGAATGAGCTAGAAGATATTTCTTCACATCAACAAATAAACGAGTAGCTTCAATAGTTTCAACCTTTAATAACAAATCTAAGGATTTTTGATAAATTTCTATGGTCTTAAGCCTTCTTAGAAGATTCAAAGGCAGTTTTAAGAGCTAGCATTTATTGGTGGCTGATTGAACTACAAGTACATACGTTTTTTCAACTTTATCTCCTTGGTTACCTACCATTTGAAAGTACTCTTACTAGCTCTTATTATCATCTCCATCCAAAGGTTGTCTGGAAGAGATCGCTACTAAGCAATAAGACCGCCCATTGTTCTTCAATAGGAATAATATTTTTGTTATTTTTTTATTTGTTTATGGTGTACAATATTCATTAAAAAAGTTTGATTCCAAAGAACATAAAAAAAAGCATTTACTCGTAATAATATTGCAGTTTATTTCTCACCTTGCTGATTAGATTTAAAATTCTTGAGTCTTGAGATAGACTGCGCTATCATAAAACTGCCCAGTCTATCATAAAACTGTACCAAGCAAGCCACGCTGTTTAAAGAAACAAAACTAAAGAGTTTTGTGCTATTAAAACACGTATTTATACCAAACTAGCTTCTGCCCATGGTTACGCCCGCATGGTAACTGGATAAAAAGAGACAATGTGTTATTAGATGTATTATATATTACATTTCGTTGGTCACAAACTTTTAAACTTTAGTCCAAATCGCTTAAGCCTCTACGAATATTAGAAACATACAAACATGCAAACATTCACATAGGATAAGTGAAATCCTATTAATCTCAGTTTTAAGCACATTGAAATAAAGTCCATGAAATAAGATTGTAAATTCATGCTACACGGACGGACATTCAGACAGACTGAAATGTATATTAACAGTAACAGTCCTGATTTCACAATTTACCTTCGAAACCCAAAAACTAGGTAAGCAAGAACGTACAGCTGGTAGAATATTACGAATAAAGCCATGAGTTTAATTTATTTTATCCACTTGTTGCCAGCTGATGTAATAAAAAACGCACTCAGCAAAATGGTGGACGAAAAATATTATTTCACAAAAATCTGTCCGTAATTTCCGGCGCAGTTTTGCATTTCACAGGATCAGCTACAGAAACTGAATTAGCATAGAAATAACTTTCCGCATCGTATTAAATTTATTTTTATTAGGGCTTGCGTCCGCATTAGGACATAAGGCCCATGAACCACAGTTGAGCGGAGATGTGAACGTAATATAATATAAGACATTAAAATGTAAAAAAACCGGGTTTGCTCACTCGGGATGACACTCTTTCAAATAAAAAACAAATAACCCACAAAAAATGTTTCGGCTAGTCGTGATTCCATTAGATGATAGTAGGGAAAAGTAGCAGTATTCCTCAGGAATAAAACTTTCTCATAAAAGTTTTATGGCTGACCACATGATCATTGTTTGATAATTTTTTCTACAACAACCAAAGAATCTTCAAAATCGGATAACAACTGACAAAAATATCATAAATATCAAAAATATAATTTCGCGATTCCACGAAATCAGACGCGTCTGAGCGCGTGTCAGCTATGCAACATCCCCGGAAGCAATTTGTTCGGACGACTACAATAGGTACCTAACAACAAATATGTGTGGCAAATGTGACTGGTAAAACGATCAAATTCTACATTTCCTCAAATATAACCAGGTAGAATCAATAATATGGGACCCGCATCAAAAATATCATAAAAAGAAGAAAATTAGCAATGATAAGAAAAAAAATATCATCCACCTTCTCCTCTGAACTCTTTTCCTCCTATAAATCATTTTGTTTTTATTTCCAATAAAAATAGGTAAAATCCATCACAATAGCCACCACGAGATTACCTCGTGACATGTCACGGAGTATGCTAGGGTACGCGCCGCGTAGGTTTTTTAAATTAATTATTATTATCATATTTTTTTAACTACACATTTTCTTAGATTTTAAGCAACTTCTACGGATTATTCAACTGTTACCTCCGACACATTCTATACGCCCACCGCAAATGGTATCGCTATATTTAGCAAGCCTTTATGCCCTAGTGCGGTCGAGGCCTTAAATAAATTTATGTTCCACTTCGCCGTCGTGTGAAATGTAGAGAAACCATAGTTGCTAACTTTCTGGGTCGTACTTTACTCTTGCTAGTTTTCAATTCTATAAGCATTGACTAAAGGCTGGTTCGGACTGTGTTACTTACTAATTTAGTCGAGTGGCGACTTTAGGCCCTCTGGACAGTGTGTAACACGTCGCAGACTTTACGTGTTAACAAGCAGTGATAAATTATACAATTATAATTTGTATGTTAGTCTCTAAGGATAACTATGGGCCTATTATCATCATTTTAATGGTTCCAGTTCAGTTTCAGATTCAGCTTCGTTTATTATGTAATAACGAATTGTTACATGGCAATAAAATAATAAAATTAATTCACAGAAAAACAACATACAATACCAAAAAAACAACAGCTAATAAACATAATAAATTAGAATAAGAAAAATAAAAAAATAAAAAAAAATAGTAAAAATAGTAATAAGCAATAATTACCTAAATTTTTGACGTAAAAAATTTGTAACCTTTTAGAATGATTGCTCGACAAGCCAGTTTTTTAGCCTGTTTTTGAATGATTGTATCGACGGCGCAGTGGTTATGAAATTCGGGAGACGGTTGTAGACCAACGGACCCATAACATGTACCAGCATGTCATGTTGTTCATATTGTTTCCTGAAATTAATCGATTATTAATTATTACTACTATTTAAAGCGTTCGCACTACAGAGCGTTAATACTGACTGTAGGTCGAATCCCTACAGTCAGTATTACATTAGTAAATAGAGATGACACACATTACAAGATGGACACTGGCAACGTAATAAAGTAAATAATGCTACTGAAGCTTATATTCTGGGTACTTTTCTATGTATAATAAAAAATATCTATCTATGTAATGTATTGTATTAAGTATATCAGTTATCTAGTACCAATAACACAAGCTCTGCTTAGCTTGGGGCTAGATGATGCTGTGTGGATTGTCCAGCATTATTTATTTTATTTTATAAGCTTATAGCTATTTAAGAAGTGAAGAATAATTGTGTGTGATAGTAGTGAGAATATAGTGTGGATTCAGACAAGTGATGAACTAGAAGCTACAATTTCTAATAGCTACTGTTCTCAGAAATAGCATGTTTTATTTATTTAATAACACTTTAAGCTTCGAGAATGACTGAAAACCATTATAATTTTCTGTAAAAATATAGTGAAAAGTATGATGGGGGCGTTACTCGCCCGAAAAGTAGAATAAAATGTATTTACTCGGCTAAATCACTTACTAAACTACTCCATAAATAGTTTTGTTGTTACGGCACTTCCGTAACTAAATTACTCGCCACTCGACTATATAACTAGTATAGCCTGCACAAGCCTTAAAGCTTAGTTATAAAGTTGCAGTGGGTATATGAAACAGAGGAGGAGGCTTAGAGGACCATGCCAGATGATATGGAATAGAGATGAATCTAGTTACATAGGCGCTGGTATATCGACAGCGGTTGTAATTAGGTAGGTGCCTACCTACTAAAATATAATAAAAGACGTCACAACAAACCTTGCTTGCAGACTTGTTGTATGCTGTCAATTTCATATTTGCAGATTCAAGTAAAAACCAAAAGTAGTATCAACAGTTAAAATTTTTATAACTTAAATACTCTGTGTTGTTCCTATGTTATAAACTATAGTGTGCGGGACAATTTTAATAAAAATATAGAACATAGAAAATCCGCTTTGAATCCAAAAAAAAACTAAATGTAATGTTTTAACCATTTTCTGCTAACCCCGAAGGATGCGAGCATGTAAAAACGCAACTTTTTAATCTACTTTCTTTGCTTACTATACCTAACTACAGTTTTTTTTAACTGAACGACGTGACGTCACATTTTTCCTTCAAATAAGCATTAAAATTGTGTCAGTTTTTCATAGAGAAACGAGACGTCATCCTCTTACGACTATAGGGAGTTGAAAAAGAAACAACTTCCATAAAGTTGGTTCTTTCACTGAAAGTCATTCATCTTAAGTTTTCCAGAAGTAGAAATACGATGCGGTTGCCGGTTGGCTATCAACTTAAGGCCCAAGTTCACAAACACAATAACGGGCGGTTAGGTCCTAATCAAAGCTTTTTGACACGTTTTCATAGGAATCTGTCATCAAAATAATTGGTTATATTTGATCCTCCGTTTATTTCGTTAGTGAACTCAAGCCTTAGTCTGCAAGTTACAGTTCTTTGTTCCCTTTAAAATTAGCGATTGAGCAAAGCATTTGATTTTATATAGTCATAGGTACTGAGAGTTTTTTCCCCTTTTACGAGCGGACTCATCTCACTCCGGAGCGTTCCGAGAGATGCAAATATTAAATGTAGATTATTTCCATGTTTATTAATGGAGCCATCACTGTGGTGGCTGAGGGATCACCTGAGTGAGAACTGAGAGCTGTAGCGAAGTTTTTAATCCTACTTTCACTAAACGTGTTGTGCTATAGAATTAATTTAGCTACCTCCGAGGCCAATAACTTAGTAATGAAAACAGAGCCCCGATTTCCCTTATTATTTTATAATCTTGTCTTGATAATGTGATAGTCTGATTTTGGTAAATTTTTGCATTTTCTTTTTTCTAAAGAACTGTCGATACTTTTTTCACGAGGATTAGATCCGTGGTTTCTTCCTAGCCCTACGGGAAACAGGCATGGCTGTTGGGTATAAATAAATAAACACCCGTATTCCTGACCCACATTAGGATTCCCTGTATCGGGGGTATCAAGAACTGCGAGTACCTTGGTACAACACCCAGACTCGAGATAAACTTTTGTTCCGCGGCGGGAATCGAACCAGCAACCTTCTGCGTCTCAGGCGAGCCTTCGCCTACTGCGCTACAGAGGTCGTCATATATGAGATCAAGACTATGTTAAAACTTTAATTTGACTTCTTTTTAGGATAATTTGGTCTCTTAGCACAAGCTTACATTACCTGAAATTATATCATAATTCTCCTTAGAATCCTTCTTCTATTGATTGACTAACAATAACGTACTTTATAAATGTGGGTCATTGAGTTGATGATGGGGTACTACCACAGAATGACTCTACAGTAACTTGGTTCTGAAAACTTTTGAGCCGACTTAAGTTGGTACTTCATATGACGTAACCAAGTGTTCTCTATGTTCCTATAGTTTGAAATAAATGAATACAGAATACTGAATACATACTAGACCTACTTATTCTGACGACAGTCGCCATGCCTAACTAACCCTACTCGTAAAATTAAAGGCCATTGTGGAACATTTGTAAGTTAGGTATACGGAGAAGGGCGTTGGTATTTTTACTTCTACGAGTAACATATTTTTCATTTTGTTCTCAATCACATGTAACTGTTCCAAATAAAATATACATTTTTTAAATTTTTTTTATCTATGAACGGTGCACTTGTAAATTAAATTCCTAGAGAAATTCTACTACTATTATAAACGCGAAAGTTTGTGAGGATGGATGTTTGTTACTCTTTCATGCAAAAACTACTGAACGAATTTTGATGAAACTTTACAGTAATATAGCTATACATCAGAGTAATACATAGGCTAATTTTATCCGGGTACCACGCGGGCGTAGCCGTGGGCAGGAGCTAGTATCGCTATATAGCATTTTCTCTCTATTATTAAAATTCGGCGGAATGTGCCTTCGATCGGTTAGTTTTATCGGGCAATGGGCTTGCAATTTGTCACGTGAAATGCCCACTAGGATGCAAAACGAGGGCATGTGCCAAATATAATGTTTGGTCTTGTCTCTGACTGCCTACTTGTAGAATTGAAATTATCGTCGAATCACGCTAGCCTTAACGGAATCATCCGTAGGAGCCTTTCTACTGTTAAAGTGTTGGTTATCCTTGAGCCGTACGGTATCGCACGTGACAATGGAAAGAAGCCAGATGAGATGGGATGTCTTTAATTCGTGGCAGACCGTTGGTTTGGGACGCGACTTGCGTGGATTCACTGGTGGCCTCTCACGTTTCACCCACTTCCAGGTCAGCCGGCGCGGCGGCATCGGCAGAGGAAAACCTCAAGAGGTGAAAATACTCATTTATCGGCAATGAATACATATTTCTGCCCTTTGCGGTAGCAACCTTAGATCCATGGGGCACTGATGCGTGGCTCCTTTTCAGAGAAAACTCGAAGCAGCTGATGGACGAAATCGATGACCAAAGGACTAGCGCTTACCTCAGTGAGAAAATTAGCTTTGCTATTCAACGAGGTAATGATTGATATACTACGCAAACCTTTTAGATACCCTGCCTGCGGTCGGTGACATAAACTTAAAGTCCTATTACTACAGGTAGAAAACAGTCTTCTTTTCCTAGTTCAATTATTATTTTTTGTTTTCATACTAAAACAAACTAGAAAATTAAATTAAGTATTTATCTACTCCGTAAGTTTATTCCAAAAACAAAAAATAATCGTGCAGTTGTTATGTAGAAACGGATATTTTCACGTACCGTAGTTTCGGTGAAGGTACTACTAAATTTCGACTCATTCCGAGAGTCTTCATCAGGATGAGTGATCGTGACGCTCTCCCGTTTTTTGCAATATGAATATCTAATTTTATTAGGACGTTTATTTGTATTTATTTATAAATAAACGTCACGTATTTTAAGATAAGGCTTGCCACCGCCCGCGACGGAAGTGCGCTCCGAACTTTCGATCCCGTAACGCGTCGCGAGATGTATCGCTTGCTATGCAAAATACATTGGATACGTTCTCGCGGAAATAGTCGTTTGACGAAAAGTTCAGCGCTACGCCATACGCGACGTAATTTCAGCAGGTGTGTCGCTTCAAACAGAATGGGAAAAACAGGGAAGACAGGTTTGAAATAAAACAGCGTACTTCTTAGACTATAGCACTATACTTAAATAACAATCTTGTGAGGCGGTGAGATCACTGTTGCTGGTGCTGCGCGAGGCGCGCTGCCTGCTGGAGGATGTCGCGCTTCTCCTTGGGGAAGCGGAGCTCGCGCGCGGCCAGCCGGGCGGCTCGCAGCTCGCGCTCGGCGCGGGCCAGCTCGGCGCGCAGCAGACCCGCGCTCGCGCCCGCCTCCCGCTCCCTGGGGGAAACGAAACATCAACTAAACTAACAATTTTATTCTCTTAATCCGCATCCTGAACACGGTATCATACAGGTGGGACTATCCAGTAAGCAGTAATGCGCACTGGTGTCTAGTAAATGTTTTTTTTTATGTAATGTTAGTAAATTATCTAAAGTTTTTAATTGCAATACCTACTAACAAAAAATATGGACAATTGTCTGGTATAAATAAATAATATTAAATTGAATTGAATGACAAAATTGGTATTTTACTTAAAAACAATTGACTATTCTTCTTTACTCCCTAGACGGAGAATCAGTTTACCTAGCAGCCCATTCCCTCTGCATCTGCTCCCGCATGGCATCATCGAGCGCCCGCGCCGAGTAGTGCGCGACCACCTCCTGTCGCGAGCACTGCCGCTCGCGCATCGCTCGCAGCGACCCGTTCCAGTGCAACAGCTGGAACACCGTCATCAGCTCCTGGAACTCCAGCATCGTCCGACCTTTGTTCGTTTCCAGCATAAATCTGTAACAAACCAAACGTTTCACTCTGTTTTTTTTATTATCAAACTGGTTTTTTTTCCAGGGGTAGTTTTAATAACATAGCTCATTCTTCAATCTCATTCTGGATCTTCCACATCATCGCCTAACATTGAGTGGAATCCATTCTGTAGTTATTTTTGTCCACAAATTGCTTGACATGCGACAAACGTGATATACTCTCACTGGGAATCAATGTGTCGTGTGTATTAGGATCTACGAGTACACCCAGACCTGGAACAAATATCTGTGGAACGTGGAAACATTTGTCCCAGAGCGGGAATCAAACCAGCACCTATTGCATCGCAACTGGCTACTCGTCCGCCTCACCACAGAGGTTGGTTTAGGTACTAACCTAAATGCAGCAATGCCTGCGCTAGGGTCCTGGTGGGCGGCGTCACCAGCGAATGAGGCTCGCGCTTCAGTCACCGCCTTCTCTATGAAGTGGTCGGAGATGCGCCGCGACTCATGTTCATTGAACACGCTGTTCATCAAGGCTATCTTGGCTGCACTTCGCCGAGCCTCCGCTTTTGTCGGACAATTCTGTATGGACAATACTTTAATTCACACGATTGCGGAATAAATGTTGATCACTTGTGACAGACAAAGGCAACAGCCCTTGTGACAAGTGTTCTGTACCTGTTATTCACTCGGTGATGAACATTTGGCAACTCGAATGACAATCACAAGCCCGTATTCTGGTGCCATATTAATAACTGTAAAAATCATTATCTTGTTAATCGTTGATCACCCAGTGAATTTCAGATACAGAATAAGGGGGCAGGGGGCAACACAAACGTGTTAATATTTGACAATAAATATAATATAATATGTATGTATATATATCTATAGATCGTTTGTAAAGGTCTTTAGGTGGCTAGCTGTTTCATCTGTATTTTTTGTATATACATACCTACTTGTAAATAGTTGTATGAATAAAAGTAATATGTATGTATAATATGTATGTATTTAAGAAAAAGTAATTATAAGTAGTTTAGCAGTCATGTAGTTCCCATAACACAAGCTCTGCTTAGTTTGGGGCTAGATGATGACAAGGGCACCCCCTCACCCGAGTGAAAAATGTCCAGCATTATTTATTTATTTAAGTGTGGTTTATCAGCACATACCTCAAAAGAATACCAATTTATTAGACCAAATTAATCCATTCCAGTCTGCTCTATTAAGTAGTAAAATACCTTCCTTGTCCTTTACATAAAAATCTATTCCCTAGGCAAAAAGCCATCCCTCTTAAAACAAATATCAGCTTTATCAATCTGTTAGAAAACTTATAAGAAGCTCCGTAACAAAGACTGATTGCCTACGCTCGCTATCTATCAAATCGCCGGCAAAACTATCACACAATGCGTTTGATAGAGTTGGGAGAGGAATTTATTGTATGAAACCAACAAATAGAATCCCTTCCAAATGGCATCAGTGATTTTTCACTCCTACCACACAAAGCTATACAGCGGCTGTGGCACACAACATATGAAAAACCTGAATATAAATAATTGTTGGTCATCAACTTGTCACGGTAGGTACTACGATAAGCTTTAAGCTTTATACATGCCTTTATCGCGTTTACTTTTTCATTATTTTCACAAAGAAAAATACTATCATAGTCTCTTCTAAGGTTAGTTAGCCAACAAGCTTAATTTTCGTCTCTGAACTGTTCGATGCTTATCCAGTTTATCAGCCTCTTGGGCAGACCGTTTGGCTTGGCCGTTTTCTTAGTCGAAAAATCTCTAGAAACCAGACTACTGGAAGATTACACAACTCTACGTTGGGTAGAAAGTTAATACACGTCAAAACGTCTGCGAGGGTGATGTCTGATAATGTTATAGATGCCTGGCAATGTTGGTACGAGCACAATATCACGATATGTGGGGTAAAAAGGGGTGGTTGGGTTCTGTTAAATCTTTTGAAGGTATCTCGAGATATGTTAGGAGATACGGTAGCTACGTGCCATTGCTGAATTTAGGAACGTGACTATACAAATTGTGTTTGGAGGTGTTAGGGACTTTGTCAGATAGGTATCTAATCTTTGTGAAATAATGTTTTCATGATATCCTACATATATGAAAAATTATGAAATGGAGAGTACTTGACTATAGTAGTTGATAATTGGCCCAGTTTAAATAAGCATAACATAATCAATTATGTTAATTGATTATGTTATGATATTGTAATAACCTCCCTACAAACGTATTTTTCCCATATCGCTAGCTACCTTTTTCAAGTTAGCAATTTAATAGGGGATCTTCTAAGGGTTCCATTTATTCCAACAGGCTTTTTCCATGGGTCCATTTATTTCAGCGCCAACATTTTATAGCTTGGGTCTATGAAATATTGGCGGGGTCAGCAATAAAGCCCTAAACTTCTGAAGCTCGCAAAACTTTCATAGCGTAGGTTGGTATAAGTATAACTGAAATCCCTCCACCCAATATATCCCTGCGTGTTTACATGAAAGCTATGGAGATCCTACGCTCGGAGTTTCTTTGACAATTGGAGCGTAAAATTTATTTATTTATTTATTTAGAATACATTATAACATCATTACAGGTTATTTTAACCCTAAAGCGATGATATATGTAAGTAGGTATATGATATAAAATAGGTATACTAATCTAAACAATGTGTTTTTATAACACCTGTGCTAATTGTAGGAGTTTCAGCAGTTTATTGTAAAAAATATCCACGCTGTTTGCAGACAAGATATTGAGCAGATAAATAGCGAATGACATAGGGGCAAACTTAAGTAGGTTGGTCCTACAGTAATTGCTAGTGAAATTGAAGTTGGCAGACAGCTAGTGTTCTCAGCATCTTATCCTGAGAAGGACAGTTTGGCCTGTGGTCCAGCATTATTTACATTGTAATGATGATGAGTAATTGCGTACGCAGGAATTCAATGGATATAGTCGGCTCAAGACTTAGGTATACCTGAAAGCTTCCGAAGCAAGCACCGCCTGGTAGCGTGACGTAGCACACATAGGGTGGGTGCGCGGCCGGCACGGACTCGTAGATGACGAGGGCACCCCCTCCCCCGGCACCACCCCCCCGCGACGCCTTCACCTGCCAAAACTCCTGCAAGGCTTCCACCACGTTCACTGTCGATAGCACGCCGTCGGCTGGGAACAAAGTTAAATTTCAAAATCACAAATCAAGAACTAGGAAGAAACTTAGAAATCACTCCGAACTCAGAAATTAATTTCCGTGTTATTTATAAAACATGGTTGAGGCTTGAAAAACCTGTTCTCTCTTTTTAACCAACTTCAAAAAAAAGGGCGCTGTTTCTAAATTCGGATTCGAATCGGATGTATTTTTTTAAACTGAAATACTTTAATGAATATTCAACATCAACATTATTTAAAAATACAAGAGACATGTTGGCCAAGCGAGATAAACTTAGCTATTTTTCAATTGTATTGTTATTATATTTTGCCAATAAAAGAGACAAAGCAAGTTAGTAAAAGTTTATAGTTGATTAGTTTACATTCTTAAAGATATTTGATATTTTATTTCCATTAGTCGAGAACTTGTACAAAGTTCGAGAGCTAATTATTCTAAAGCTATTATATTCGTATAATATACATAATTTTATGTTTGTCGTTGCGAACTTTTCTGAATAGTGCACTGAACCTTTTTTGCATTCTGCCCCTTTCATACGAGGGGTGCACTAAAAGACCGCAAATTAAGTGGATGGAACATTCTGGTATAATGTTGCTGTTTTTCTTTTATCATTCAACAAGAAAGTTAAAAATAAAATTTACCATTCTTTAAATGATTCATCGTACCCCTCAAAGTTTTTCGGTCAATTTCATTTCATAAATAAACAGTTGCGGAAAAACGGCGGAAACTTTGCTGGAATGTTTTTTTTTGTTTCGGCAAGAGAAAATATTTTAGATTTGTTTTAATGGATTTACTAGAATAGTCAAAGAGAATTTAACGTTACGCCTGTGTCTCGTATATAAGCTGAGACCAACGGAGCAGCAGGCCGCTTACTTAAATTAGAAAAAAATGAAAGAAAAGAGTTTATTTGAAACATCCAGAAAAAAAGGCCACATAGCCTACACACAAAAAATGGATTATACCGGTTTTAAATAAATTACTAATTCAAACTAGATGTAATTTATTTCAGTGATCATTTGTACCATCCCTAATTTCATAATGAAATCTTAATCCACCAAAGCGCGTAAAATCCTACAAATAACAATACCTCCATTATTCCTTTTGAGAAATTAATTTATTTGTTCATGTAGTCGTCCATTCCACCATCATTGAACAGGTGGTCTATTCTTGGAGGAAAAATCGTGCACGAGATAAGGTTAAAATGTGGATTTAAAAACATTAATACACGTTTCACGTAATCTCGTAATAGTTTTACACCCTAGTGATGTAACACTTCAGGCTTCCTTTGGTGAGCTTTCAATCTCAATTATAAACAGGTAGCAGAATAATGATTTTGACAAGATAGATCGTGACTTCATCTAAACTTATTTGCATAATTATCTAAAAATACTCAGATTTGCACTCGCGTCTCAAGAACCAAATTCATCTATAATATGAACTAACATTTTTACAAACACATTCCGTAATCCGGAGAGCCCGCGAAATCACTCTGTTATTCCATTAGAGAAATTAATAATTTTCCATTCATAAGAGATGGCCATTCTGGCTGAAACGTTATTATCACACAATGAATCGACTCTCTCGAGTCGAGACAGCTCACAGAGAAACATCCAAGACAAAACTTTATGAACACTTATTAATAAATCTATAGATAACAATCATATATCATCCGTGGCTGAGTGGTAACAGCACCCACGCACTAATAAATAAATAAATAAATGATGACATTTTCACACAGCATCATCTAGCCCCAAAGTAAGCAGAGCTTGTGTTATGGGAACTACATGACTGATATACTACTTATATACTTTATTTTTTGTAAATACATACATATTATACATAGAAAACACCCAGACACGAAACAAATGAATGCAGATTATACAAACATTTGTCCCGTAGCGGGAATCGAACCCGCAACCTTCTGCGTCTCAGGCGGACCTTCGCCCACTGCGCCACAGAGGTACTACCTATTAGTATTCTACTAATAGGTGGAATGGTGAGCGGTAAGCGAGAGCGGAAGCGACAGGTTGCGAGCTCGCCGACATTCATATTTTCGTGTTATTATCGTATAAAATCTTGAGGGCTTTGAAAACCAAATCTATAGAAATTAAAAAAGATTTTTTTTTATAATACTTATAATTTTACTAGCTTCTGCCCACAGTTTCGCCCGCGTGGTACTCGTATAAAAATTAGCCTATGTGTTATTCTGATGTATAGGCTATATTACTGTAAATTTTCATCAAAATCTGTTCAATAGTTTTTGCGTGAAATAGTTACTAACATCCATCCTCACAAACTTTCGCGTTAGGAGTAGAATTAAAGTATTTAATAGAAATTACTGATGGAAAGGTTGAAATTATAATTTTAATTCCTTTTTATTAATCCATCCAGCCCATCTTGTCAGAGAACTCACACAAATTGTAACTGACTATGAAAACTTCTAAATGAATTTGACTGAGCCTGACGGCTTGTAGTCAGTTATACAAAACTCTGCTTATTTTGGCACAATTGGTAGCTACCCGCGGCAGACAGAGACGGTAGACAATAACATCATACGTTTACAGAGTGAGCCAGCTCTCTAGACCGTGCTTGAGATTGGTCTTTTTATAAAACTCTGTCCATTGTGAATTTGTGAGGCACGTTGTTAGCGACGGACGACGAAAGACAAGGGAGGATGGACACTTTTACAATTTATTCCATTGTCGGTACTACGGTCGTTAAGATTTGAAAAAGGAATTCAGTTTCACGAAAGAACTGCTTGAGTGGCATTTTCTGATTTACGGACGGACCAAAGAGTGGTATTTTATCGTCTTTTGACGTAACAAAATAATGTTAAATGACGCAAATTAAAGTACAGCAGTAAATTATGTAAAGCAGAAAACGAAGCATTTACTGAACCGAACAGATCTTTCGGTACTAATAGTTCCTTAGTACCGAAAGATCTAAATATCAATATAACTTATGTATTTTAACTCAATGAACAACATACATATTTTAAAATGATCTTTACTCTCATGTTAAAATGTATTTTTCATATTTTGACTATTCAGTCAGTGACCCTTATAAAAAGTGTTACCAATGAGCAAACTATATTGTTTCCATACAATCATTTGTAGTGTATAGTGTACTTCCCTACTCCTTACATAATAACTAAAACTAGTATTATTATTAGTGTTTTTTATATCACGAAATGTTAAATTTCGGTATTTATGATACGCACAAACCTAAGCCAAGTGAATATCATTGATTATGTTACGGTTTTCTTGCAAAAACTTTCCAATAGTTCTACATGTAATAAGAATCGCTGCTTTCTGCATAACGACGCAGTGGGCGAAGGTCTGCCTGAGACGCAGAAGTTTGCGGGTTCGAATGCCGCCGCGGGACCGATAAATTAAAAGAATGCATATAAGTAGTATATCAGTCATGTAGTTCCCATAACACAAGCTCTGCTTAGTTTGGGACTAGATGATGCTATGTGAAAAACGTCCAGCGTTTTTTTTTCAGTTAAGTCGATTGTTTCTTAGTATATTATTATTATGTCATTTTTAGCAAATACTAAAATCACTTATGCACAATCAACACAAGTCAGATAAAAGTTATTTCAGCAAAGACCGACGGCCTCGGTGGTGCAGTGGACAGTAGTCCGCTGCGACCTAAGAGGTGCGAGTTCGAAGTGATGAGATTGTGAAGAAGAAATCGACTCGAAGTTAAAAAAGAAAAGATAAATTTCGTATCATCGTTTGTCATTATCGTTAATTAGTGATCTATCACAAAAACCAACCTGTTTTCACAGCCGTTGGTAGAAATGTATTTCTCATGTACGAACAAAAACAACATCTAGAGGTATGTTAGCAGAGATGATCGTCGTTTCCCACAACTGTCGTTACGCCGTTCAATTCACTCTCACACGGCGAACAATCGGGAAAGCTTTGGATGTTAATAAAACAAAGGAGTTTACAACCGGAAACGGCTTTACAGGGTGTCCCAACTTACTCGTATTTCATCTTAAAATGGAGTGATTCTACACAAAAGGGTAAAACTTTTGTTTGTACGTCCTATGAGAGTACAACATGTTTAAAAAAAAGATAAATTTTATTAACTCAAAAAAACTTAGTTCATATCTTAAAGTTAGTTTCATAAATATTGTAAATTGGCTTATTTCTGAAAAAGTTTTTGTGTTTCATTGTTTCAATACAATTTATATGATTTAAGACTAAATAATGTTATTATTTCATTTAAAAGTTTATGGAGAGTGATGCAAATAAAACCTCAAATCCGAAAGCACTTTCAGCTTTTCAAAAAGGCCGGGAAAATGTGTTGAAAATGTTTTTGCATTTTGCAAGTTGTTCTTAATATGTTTTACCGCGCTTTCAGATGACTTGGTTTCAAAAGCGCAGCCTTCACAAACACTGGAAGTAGGGCAAACCGACGTTTCTAAGATGTTACTCATGAATGAATAATTACAGAGAATTTTCACGTACTGCACTATCGGTGAAGGCACCGACTCAGTTACGACTCATTCCGAGAGTCTTCATCAGGGTGAGTGGTTGCGACTTTCTCCTTCCGCGTCGCGCCGTGCACTACCACAGTGCAGTACGTGAAAATTCCCGTTTTTACAATATGAATAGTCAAGTTCACGATAGTTTTTGGAATAAAATTACAGAGAAATTAATATTTTAATTAAACTCGTTAGTATCTCTGAGAACTAGTCTAACCTAATAAAAATAATGATAGCATTTTAAATTAGATTTTTTGGTATATTTCTGAAAAAACTCATAAATGATTGCAAAAATTCTTCCACCAATATTTAGGATGGACCTTAAGGGTAGACATAGCTCTTATATTATCCCGTTAAAATAAAGAGCTTTTCTTGAAGATTAATTTTGCAACGTAAGTTGACGAAAAAACGGGTGAGCGAATACGTTACTTACAGTAAGGGCTACTTTTAATCGTTTTTTTTTACTGCACTAAGCTGAGATACAAACTTATAAGAGACATGTCTATTGTCCGTCTACACAAATGGCATCAACTTAAGAGCTGTCAAAGCTTAGTGCTGATGGGCATTTCATTTTGTGACAGATTTCTATGAAAAAAATCAAGAACCACCCAAGTCTTTGCCTAAACTAAGTGCTAATGGGTAGCAGAATAAGAAGAAGTCAAAAAATCTAAAATCAACCCATCTCGATGACAATAACTCATCAATTTTGCGATGCCAGTCTCTTCCGTTTACAGTTAGTTTAAATAGAAAATAGACTATGAGACCGCTTGTACACGCTAAGAAAATCCACCATGTCTGTTGCAGACAAGACAAACACCTTACGCACGAATGTCAAAAAACAACACTTTTTTTTCTTATTTAGCGCCTATTTGCCATAGTTCGTGTGTAGAAACGACACCAATGCTTGCCTAAGCCCGGCGACTGGACGTTTTAGCGTGTACAAGCGGCCTTATGTTAGCAGCCATGTCGGAAGGTCAGCTGACAGTGACGTTTGACAGTTTGTTGACAGTTAATTAATACCGAGAATTGAATATGGGCCGTATTGTGTCGATATTAAGTGTTATGTAGATGGGTTTCAGTTGAAATGGCTTTAATGATTTCGCTTTTGTTTGCAAACTGACAATTGAACATCGATTTAGAAATGTATTTGTGTGGTGTCGATTTCAATCATGTGCATGGATGAAGAGGAATTGGCACTGGAAACCAAAGGTTTTGTACGTACCACGATAGCTACGTGTATTATCATGTATATTATGGTAGCGTTATAAGCTATACTGAATCTGAAGCATTCGATTTTAGTGCCGTCAGGATTCGAATTAAAAAATGAAAGCTCTTGTACATTGTATAACTACGAGTATGCGCTCTTTCATACTCATCATTAGGTCATAGAAGATCATAATTATTAGAAGTAAAAGCTCCTTGTGAACAGCTCGTCCGGAAAAGTACTACTATCATACCTATTTGTGCCTTTTTTTGGACGCGTATTTTTATTTAAAGTGAATTATTATTTTGACTGTTTTGGTTTTAATTAGGTATCTAAGTTATTGTGTATGATACCAAACTATGATATATTTTTTTCAGCGCTCAGCCTAATTGTCATAATAGAAAAATGTTAAATGAAAGTCCCAATCAAGCCTAGATCTCATAAACGTCAAAATTGGCATTCTGTTAATATATTATTGACATAGAGAAACGTTAAAGATTAACAGCTGACCCAAATTAGATCGAAGTTAAATAATAGCGAGACTATATTAAAAAAAGAACTACTTTAGAATTAGGAATTTAATAGAGAATTAGGGGAGCCGCTTCATCCTCTGGAAGTGCTAATTCCTTTCTGGAGGTATTTCTTTTTTCACCAAAAATAACACACCAAAATGAACTCGCCCTCATTATAGACCAAAAACTTGTGTATAAAAACAGCCTACTGTGCGTTGATTATCAGTCGAGTGTGTCATGCAATTTTTGATTTTATATATTTAATAATGTTTTAGGTTTTCGCGATTGTTAGACACAATTGAAATTAAATAGGTACTTGAAACACCTATCATCTAGTTTACCTGTGACTACAAAAGCAGCAAAGTCTTCAAAACGTCAGGAATAATAATAAAATTAAACAACTCAATTAATCCACTTGATACACACATTTAGATTCATGAATCACAGTTTATTGTGCCTACGATAAGTTGTAATAATAACGTTAAACTTTAACAACCATGCTTGTCGTTTATAGGCATTAGCGTAAAGCTAAGTGCGAAGACAGTGATTCTCCTATACATGTAGCACTTACCCCCGAACCTCTGCCGCCTTAACGCCGTACACCCGATTAGTAACAGTTGGCAATTTAAGTTATCTCTAGTTTGTTTGGAATTCCGTCCTACCGCGGCAGCAATGGCGATTAACTTGTGATACGCGCGAGTAAACTTTGCCATCTCTGCTTCCTGTCAATACACACCCTTTATTCTTTATTGTACATTCAAAGAACACAGACAAGAAACTTACATTATAAAAAGGCGAGCTTAACCATAACACTAGTTTTCTTCCAGTAAAACTTTGAGGATTGGGAAAGCTGATAAATAGTGGTGGGTGTAACGTGTTCATAAACAGATAAATTCTAATGATATAATAGTGGTATTATAACATACTATTTTATATAAATAGCCATTCTTAGAAATACTTGAGTAGCTCGCCACCATCACTGACTTCGCCACCGCCACCGCCACTGCCACATGATCAGTGTTTATAGACTACTACCTATTGCACACGGATTCGCTCGCGTGTTCCGGGAAAAAAATAACCTATTATGTTATTCAAGATCACGAACTAAACCTGTTCGAAATTTCTTCCAAATCTGTTCAGCCGTTACAAGATTACCAGCAACAAACTTCCATTTGGGTCTCTTTTATACCTTCATGCTCGATGGAGTATGACTATGGTCGACCATATCATCAGGTGAGATTATGGCCTAATGAAGGTCTATCCTTGACAAAAAATACTTTTTTTTATATTATGGATATAAATAAAAAATTAGGTATCTTTTTTTAGTAAAAGTAGTTTCTTATTTATATGGTGGATGGATTAGTAACGTGTGTGGGGCATTTCTGTTTCAGTTATACTAAGTAGGCTGTTCGATCTTATATATTATTACTTTTATTCTCATAACTTATCCCACCATTCTAACTTCCAAAATTTGTTGTTTTTTTTTTTGATGCCGTGCTATAAGTGTTTTTTTTCTTTCTTTCTATAAGAAAGAATCATAAGATTCAAACTAATAGTATGAATGATCTTATGATTTCTTATGATCGAATAGTATGAATGATCTTATGATTTCGAAAAGAAAACCGCTCAAGCTGGGTCCGATAACTAGAAACTATATGTGTACGTAACTTTCATTGTTTGCTAGGTCGTTTTAGCAGCAAAAATTAACTGCTCGGGAAATCAGATAACTCTACAATAGCTCTACCAAGCCTTTGTTGAGGTTGTTGTAAGCTTATATCAAGCGAAACAGCTTCTGTTAACGAATTTTATTGTTTTATTTACTAGTAAACCTACTAAAGATACTTTTCTTTTCTTTTGAAATAATTTTCAACGAGATTCGATTTTAAATCAACCAGATAAGGAATATCTAAAAATAAACCAAAAAAGATGAGAGAGGCTAGAAAAAAATCTGTCAAAAGACATTTTATGTTTTCAATTTTCATATGAACTGGTATCAATGGATAAAGGTCGTGACCCTTTGAGGGTTACAGAATAAAATAAAAGTGGTACTGAGACAAAGCTCGTATATTGAAGTTTAATATTTAACAGGCTTAAGGTGTCTTCAGACGGAACACACCACGGCAAAAATGACGCCGGGCAGTGGGCTTGTGAGAATGGGGTCACTTCAGTTGCATTTCTCAGCAACAGACAGAACCGTCTGATGAAAAAGCGGAGTAGGGGGAAGAATATGCGCGCGCGCTCTGGTCGATTTCGTCGGTGTTAGTTACTTTTGACTGCATGTGTGGTTCATGTGAATGAAACTACACGTTTTCATTCTAATTAATGTCTGACCATTTTTTTCACTACCATATGGCTGTGATGTGGTTGCGCTGTCGCCGGTCTGAAGACACTATAGGTTACTTATACGAAGCGTTTGAAAAGATTCCACACGTCCTAAGACAAATCTTACACTCTCTGTAACTACAAAACCAAGATATCGTCGGTGGCTGTTCTATGACGGCCGTGGCATCAAAAAAAACTTTTTTTTTTTGAAGCTTCTAACTTCAAAAAAATAATTTTCCCTGTGACTTTAGAGTGTATTTAGACGAGTGTCAGCGTTCCATCTGCGTAGTATGACATTTTGCATACGAATTCGAGCCCGGCGCTTTTCTTTTGTTTTATGAAGGATCGCGTCGCGTCATTTCTCATCAAACGTCCGTCTGAACAGAGTCTTACGCTATAATTTAAGCAACCGCACCCGCGGGGTTATTGTATAACTAAACTGATAATGGAAACCGACTTCAATTTTGATATTGCAAATTCAGAATGATATTTAATAGAAAATTATCTAATAATTTGATTTGTCAAATGTCAAAAAATGCCCGTCAATTCGCGACATTCAGCGTACTATGATCATAAAATTGCTGTATCTATTCATTAGCATCTATTTTACTAATCTCTTAACAAAAACATATTTAGGTATAAACAAGATGTTTACAAACTCCTAAAAACTGTTCTGCGCCAATAGATTGGATCAGTCAGACAAGTGTGATTTGAAAAGATAAAAGATTTTCATCATGTGATCCAAGCCATAGGAAACACAATTTTAAAGATAATCCGTACAGAGGAAAAGTTTTCTTGGAATCTACAGCAAATAAACTAGAAAATGTTAAAAGATAAAGTTTTCCTGCAAGTCTTCTTCTTCTATTTCGAAATAATGGACGTCTACGAAACACGTCTGAGAAGTGCTTTGGGTAATTTTTCGCTCGAGTTCAATCAATTTTAAAAGAAAGTATCTAATGAGTTATGTTTTTGCAACATATTACTTTTTAATCGAGCGAGCGAAGCCTGTGTGATCTCCAAATAAAAATCGGCAGTTTGGTTTGTACCTATGTGAGTTCAATTGAATCTCTCACGATAACTTTATTTAATGGTTGATCCTATCTTCATGAAACTAAGAGAAAAGATGAAAATCTTTTGATTGCCGCGGGGGTTTTGAATTAAGTAGGGTGGTTTCCGAGATGGGGCGAAAGGAAAGAAAATATGAAATGAAAGGCCTTTTCATTGCACATTTAAAAAAATACCAAGCAAATTAGGATAAGTCATACATTAGCTACTCCACAGACGGAACGTCACAAGTTCTCAGTTACCTACCTACTTAGATAGATACGGGTGCGCATTTGTATTTATTTATGATATGACTAGCTTCTGCCTAAGGCTTCGCCCGCGTGGTACCCGGTAGAAAGTAGCCTATGTGTTATTCTGATGTATAAGCTATAATTAATGTAAAGTTTCATCAAAATTCGTTCAACAGTTTTTGCGTGAAAGAGTAACAAACATCCATCCTCACAAACTTTTGCATTTATAATATTAGTAGGATATAATTTGTTTTTAGAATGTACCTTTTTATAAAAAAAAAATATTAGTTCGTTTTATCTTTATTAGCTTATGGAGCTGACATAAACATTGTGATTAAAAGTCCGTAGATCTCAGTTTGAGGCGAAATACTATCTAACAACATAAGAACCTGTTGTATGTTGTAACCTATGTACAATATACATTCGCAAGTATGTATAGTATTGTGTGCACGATTGCGGTGAGCATATTCTAAAAATAGAAGCCACCTTGAAGTATCAACAGATGCACTCGAATATTTATTAATTTGCCTCGCAGACCTATAAAATGCAACTTTATGTCTCAGTCACAAGGAGCTCAAATAAGCCATGAGTATACCTACTTATGATAATATCTTGACCACGTCCACGGTGTGCAGTAGATTACTAAGAGCAAGATACGACATGCCAATTTCGTCATGAGATCAAAAAATGAGAGTTATAATAATGTTTATGTATTTTATTGTACTATTAATTATTTTTATTACAGTAACACGACCTCTCTTCACATACTTTTAAATCAAGTCCATCCAAAGGTTGCCTGGAAGACATCGCTCTTAGATTTAAGGCCGCCCATTGTACCACAACCTAGTTTTAAGATTCTTTATAATGAGGTTTTTTTTAATACTGGTGTATGCAATAGCTAGTTGTGATCTAAGTAGAAAATAAAATAAATAAATAAATAATGCTAGACATTTTCACACAGCATCAACTAGTCCCAAACTAAGCAGAACCTGTATTATGGGAACTACATGACTGATATACTACTTATATAGTTTTTCTTTTGTAAATACATACATATTATACATAGCAAAAACCCAGACCCGAGACAAATATTTTCAGATACAAACATTTGTCCCGCGGCGGGAATCGAACCTTCGCAACCTTCTGCGTCTGAGGCGGGCCTGCGCCCACTGAGCCGCAGATATTGTCAAAATGGCTCTGAGAAAGAGACAGAGGCACTAATTTATTAAGCTTCTAATGTCCAAATCATCTAAACCTTGATAATTAAAACAAATGGTCAGTAGCACGAGTGTTATGTCCCAGGTATTACAAGCGTCCACAGGCTATGGTAACCACTTACCAACATGTGGGCCGTAAGCTTGTTCGCCATCTTAATGATATAAAAGAAAGTCCAAGCAGAAAAGTAACCCAATTTTAAAGTTTTTCAAGTGTAGGACTACTTGCCAAAGAGCGTTCTCTTAATACGGCCCTGCCCGCTATTGAAGCAGCATCCGATTACCGAGGACTATGGTAACCACTTCCCAACATGTGGGCCGAAAGCTTGTTCGCCATCTTAATGATATAAAAAAAAGTCCAAGCAGAAAAGTAAGCTCATTTTAAAGTTTTTGAAGTGTATGACTACTTGCCAAAGAGCGTTCTCTTAATACGGCTCTGCCCGCTATTGAAGCAGCATCCGATTACCGAGGACTATGGTAACCACTTACCAACATGTGGGCCGAAAGCTTGTTCGCCATCTTAATGATATAAAAAAAAGTCCAAACAGAAAAGTAACCCCATTTTAAAGTTTTTGAAGTGTAGGACTACTTGCCAAAGAGCGTCTTAATACGGCCCTGCCCGCTATTGAAGCAGCATCCGATTACCGAGGACTATGGTAACCACTTACCAACATGAGGGCCGAAAGCTTGTTCGCCATCTTAATGATATAAAAAAAAGTCCAAGCAGAAAAGTAACCCCATTTTAAAGTTTTGAAGTGTAGGACTACTTGCCAAAGAGCGTCTTAATACGGCCCTGCCCGTTATTGAAGCAGCATCCGATTACCGAGGACTCTTCCGATCCGTATTAATCAATCGAGCTCCCTATCAGACGGGTAAATTGCATTTTAAGATCGTCGCGTTCAAACAAAAGACTGCAATTATTCATTCATTTCCAGTAAATAGAAAAAGAGTTTCTGAGTAGGTAAGTAACGGCTTTCCTACTATAGTTAGAGTAGGTACCTACCTAACGGCTTTCCTTCTATACTTAGCTACAACTCTAACAACCGACCTCTTTGGCGCAGTGGGCGCAGGCCCGTGAAACACAGAACGTTACGGGCTCGATTCCCGCCGCGGGACAAATGTTTGTATGATCTGCAAATATTTATCTCGGGTCTGGTATTTTATATGTATAATTTGTATGAATTTACAAAAAAAGTATATAAGTAGTATATGAGTTATGTAGTTCAAGCCTACTACTATTATAAAAGTTTGTGAGGATGGATGTTTGTTACTCTTTCACGCAAAAACTGCTGTACGAATTTTGATAAAACTTTACAGCAATATAGGTTATACATCAGAATAACACATAGGCCACTTTTTATCCGGGTATCATGCGAGCGAAGCCGTGGACAGAAGCTAGTATACAATACAAGCTATGCTACAATACACCATCTGCCCCAAAATACAAGTTTGGGGCTAGATGTTTTTTTTTTAATTTATTAAAGGCTTTTTCGCTGAGCGACCATACTACCTAATCGGAAAACAGACAAAAATATATAAATCTTAAAACACCACAAAAATACTTAACTACGCACTAAACATATTGCAGCTAGATTGTACAAACTGTTGGCTTCATCCGACAAAGGAGAAGACAATATGCTATCACAGGGGCTAGATGATGCTGTGTGAAAAATAACCAGCATTATTATTCGTTATATTATTATGCCAAATAAAATGTTTGGACGTGCCTCTGACTACTTGGATCAAAGATCTATTCTCAAATACATACACTAAGTATGTATTTGAGAATTTCCATCAAGAATATAGTGATTAGTATTTTTTCTTTTTTTTGTTAACGTTTTGCAAACATAAATCGTTATTTTACCTAGCAACGTAAATATAATTAATTATTTGAATAGCCCCGTTTGTTTAAAGCTATTTCATGCGTAAAACATAACTCACAATCCAAAGTAGATATCTAAAGACAACGCCTTTTAATAGGTGATATTTCAATGTAATTATTTTGAAATACAGCCTTCTTGATTATACGTCGTTTACTGAGTAATGCAAAAAATAGTTAATACGAGTAAATAGAGATGAAACTCTCATAATAACCCTTTTTCGCTAGAATTGGGATAGTCCGGGAATTTATTTTCGCGCTGTCTCCCAGTGGGGCTAAATAGGAATGGTTTATTTACCAGTAAAGGCCCGCGCAATTTGATGGCGATTAGTTAATTTGCGCGAGTTGTAGTATGGATACGTAGAAAGTGGGTTTCGCTTCTACGCGCTATAGATAAGTATAACCTAAGTATTTCAGGGAAAGTCTCCAAAGTAAGATATAAATCTATTATGTAATTGTGTTGTACAGATGGGCACATTAAAAATCATTACCATAAATTGCGAAGATATTTCACATTGTCTAGTAACAATTTGTTTCCACAAATCGATAGTTTGGTTGTTTATTTTTAAATCTGTCGATAGCTTGAGTTACCTATATCGTTCACCATAATAAGGTTGTAAGGAGGAATCACTTTGAGTGATAAGACCTTAGATATTATCCATTTCTTTGTATTATTTTGGAAATAGTTTTTTTCCCATAATGGGTACAATATATAAAAAAAAATATTTTGTGTCCTCCATAATCTACTTTATAGCGTGTAAAATTGAACTGAAATTATTTAAAATTAAAACATTTCGCATTTTTTTTTTTTTTTGCACACTAAAATACTATTTATCTAGGTATTTATCTATAAGTTTAGTATTGGAATAAATTCGGTCATAGAACGTACATCAGTAAGTCTTTGCTTAATGCAGACGAGCATAAATGTCACAAGAAAAAAACCTATTGTAATCATGTCAATATTCAAAACTTAAAGTTACTATTCCCTGAACGATCTTTCTTACCTTCTTTTACTAATACAATTGGATATTCCTCAAGACAGTTCAATTTCCAAAGTGTAATAGAGCTTTAAGGAACCTCGCTTTGGTTACCAATTATCAGTAAAACAACTGTTTAAGAGCTCTTTGAGTTTTAAATAAAGACGATTGCACCTTCGTTATTGTAGGCTCACATAATAATATTATTTTGTCAAGGATGAATCAAACTATAGATGTTGAAGAAATTAGCATCTCTAGGTAAACCTTTTAAGATAAAATATTCTTTATCCTACTACCATAATAAACGCGTTTTGTGAGGATGAATGTTTGTTACTCTTTCACGCAAAAACTACTGAACGGATTTACATCAGAATAACACAGGCTACTTTTTATCCGGGTACCACGCGGGCGAAGCCGTAGTCAGAAGCTAGTAAACTTTAAGTTATAGAAGAAGATTTACAAAAAACCGCATCACAATAATTGAAACCGTTTCGGAGAAAAATGGTATATATGATATAATACTCAAACATCCCCGACGCAAATCCGGTATCTGGCACCGCGGAAAAAATAAGAAAAAAAAAACGCAATGATAGCTCTCGCATCGACATCGTATAGTCTCTGTCAGTATCAAAACTGCTTTAACGTAGCACGAAGTACCCTGCATAAATGACATAGCTACCAAACGGTAGGGCGCCTCCAGTATGAAGATAACTCTCACAGTGGGACTTAATTAATTTAAAAAGAACACGAACAACGAAAGAAAGTAACTATGAATTTATTCATCATTCTTTTAGATTGCAAAGAAAACTAATAAGAAACCAATCAACTCAGAAGAGACCGAAAATCATAATTGAGCTTTCATAAAAACATCATATTGTATTCATTAGAAATTCAAATAAATTCCGTCAGTTTAGAGATTAATAGGCAAAAATATTTATCTCCAATCTCTAAAACGATGAATGGTATTTTTATTCCGAAGATCAAGAGCGAATTTTACAACTCAATAAAATTAAATATGCAAGTCATGGTTTGATAGAGACATGATGCGACCTTTGTGAATAGATAATGAGGCCAAATCAGCTGATTTAAGCTTAGACTGAAAAGGAAACAAAAAGGAGAGAACATTGATCTAAAATAAAGGATACAAAAGACTGTAAACAGGTTTTTCTATACGTAGAAGCAGAATACTTAAAACACAATTTTGCACTTTTTGGGTCACTGGCCTTTTAAATTGTACCTAGGTACCTTCACGTTTAGAATCATAATGATTAAATTCGAATAGCAAGTAATGATGTACAAAATAATTACCTACCTTTCACCGTAGGATTTGTCATACTTTGCTAAATAATGTAATAATGTGTCGACAGCACTGTTACTTATAGAGCAGCATTCTTGATCGTCTTGAAACTCTCAGAGGTTCGACCGGGTCGTTAATAACTAATAATACATAAATAATAGTAAATCTATACGGTACAGAGAATTAACGGCCCTAAAATTAACACTAAAGTTGAATTAGAGGCTGTTAAAGATGATAGAGAGGAAGGTGAAGCGGGGGTGAGGTAGGATTGTAAATAAGGGAGCGACAGGTTCGCGAACACAGAAACAAAGAACTTCGCAATGCGAATGTCAGCTGACCTCTATAGACGTCATCGTAGAGCGGGGCGAGTGCGGCGTCGGACGCGCCCCAGCAGCGGGACGTGTCAGGGTAGACCATGGGGGCGCGCCTAGCGAGACTGCGAGCTAGTGACTCATCGCATCGCACGTACGCGCGGGCGTCTGCGCCGACGGCCAAGCGCGGACTGACGCACTCCCAGCCCTACCTCCTCTCCTGGCTTCGCAGACTGCGCACACACACCACAGACGAAAATAAACAGCCTGCCAGTTTTTATTAACCGACTCAACTAAGGACATTGCCTTCGAACCTGCGCATAAATCGGAAATCAATAAGTTTTATCGATCGTTATTTCGCTCATAATGGTTTAATTTATGTGGTTTACGAACTCTACACTTTAACAGGTTCACATTTTATTATTAGACTGAACTGTCGACCTGTTTAGGAGTTGGTCGCACTGTGTGCTCTGTCGCTGCTCTCGTGTGCCTCACTTTCGCACGGTCGGTTCGCGGACCCGTCTCGCGACACTTGCTTAATTGCAGCGAGCGCTGCAACTAACCGTCAGATAGGCCAGAACCGGATTTATTGTCTCCCGGTCGATATTACCTCGACTCGACGTTGATGGGAAAACGGCGAGAAATCTGCAACTGTCCACTGGGCTTCACTGGTCGCATAAAACTCTACGCACAAGCACGACCGGTTGGATTAGTAAACAGCGTACCTGCTTACTGAACCTACGAATGAAATGACTAGGCATTTGACTGCGCAACATTTGCTGCAGTAAATGATAATTACTAAAGATCTGTGTATCTATCAGTGTAGGAAAGTCCCCAACCGATGGACAGATGACATCTAAAAGTAACGGGAAGGACGAAACGTTTTAAGAACAACTTAATGAAGAAAATTAAACTTCTGCAGGCTGAAAATGAAAACATCTATAACCCAGTCGAAAATGGCAGAACTTACCTAATTAAACTGATATAATGTGTTAGCTGTTTTGAGCGTAACTCGAAATTACTATAATGATTGGTAATAGAATTAACATTACATACCTACATCATCAAAGTAGATCACATTGGGTCGCGTCTTCATATTTCCTAATTTTCTCGTATAATTTACAGTTATATAGTAGTGAGAATAGGAATAACCCTTCTAAAGTAAAGGTCCTAGGCGCAGAATGTCGTCTCGTTCGAGCCGCGAGTTGCAAAATGTTGCAATGCAATGCGCAGACGCAGCGTGATTGAGAAGTGGACCATACAAAAGACTTAAACGCGCGCGCGCATTTTGTACGATTTTTCAAAGACATTGTTTATGATTTATACTTCACCATCATCATCAGCCTGTTTATGTCCACTATTGGACATAAATCTTCCTCAAAGAGAATATAACGAATCTTGGGATACACTAACTCCCCGTAACCATATTCCTGAAATTATTTATATTTTTTGATCATGTTATTGAATTTTGTATTAAATCCCCAAATTTGTCAAGTCTTATTAATGTTTATTTGTTTTTGGTTCAGATACGACGTCACCTAAATAAGTTAATAGATTCAACCAACAAGAACGGCAAAACTATATGTTTACAGAATTGTTTACTTTTCTTTTAAGCACAGCTACGGGAGTCGTACAGTTGAGAGACTGTGTTATAACATTTTAGAAGATATAGAGCTTTTTTAATGAGGTTAGACTAGAGAGTCTAGTCTGCTATCTATGCTGCGATATAAATAGACCGAACAAGGATTGAATTTCAAAATACCAGACGCTCTCTCCCACGATGATTCATTCTACTTAGCTATGGATAGGTACTGTGTCTAGTTGTCTCGTGGGTATCATGTCTGAGTCATTGGTGTCTCAGTGCTCCTAGCTAAATTGTCTGGTTTTTATTATAAGCAGATCAACCAGTTTAAGCAACGTTCAGTGCGGCCAAATCTTAGGGTTGTGAAAAAAGCAAAAGCGAAATTTCGAATCCAGCAAGTGCGCATTACCATAATTTATAAGTTTTATACGGGACTTTTATATAGTTTATTATAAAACCCGTATTAAACTTATGCTTAGGATATTTTTGTTGTGAAACTTAATTTTTAAATTTACAGGAAACTCAAAAATTTAAAAAAATCAAAATAAACTGCAACACGCCATAAGGCAATTTTACTTTTTTTTTAATAAGCAATTTGGAGATTCTGGATTTTCAATCATTTTCATTAAATAAAAGAGTTGATATCAAATGATATAAAATTTATTAAATAAAACTAGCTTCGGCCCACGGCTTCGCCTGTGTGGTACCCGGATAAAAAGTAGCCTTATTATTTTGATCAGTTACTCTGATGTTATAAGCTGTAAAGTTTAATCAAAATCCATTCAGTAATTTTTGCGTGACAAACATCCATCCTCACAAAATTTCGCGTTTATAATAAATAATAAATAAATAATTCTGGACAATCCACACAGCGTCATCTAGCCCCAAGCTAAGCAGAGCTTGTGTTATGGGTACTAAATGACTGTATATACTTGTATACTACTTGTATATACTTAATACAATACATTACATAGATAGATATTTTTTTTATTATACATAGAAAATACCCAGAATACCTGGAACAAATTTTTGCAAATCGTACAAACATTTGTCCCAGGGCGAGAATCGAACCCGCAACCTCCTGTGTAGCAGGCGGACCTTCGCCGACCGCGCCACATCTGTCGTCAAATAGTAGTAAGATAAGATATAAAATGGATACAATTTTGAACATTATTATTGTAATAAATTAATTAATTCGAACTATTTTTATTTTATTTTTACAGGTAGATGAGGTTTCCAGGTTCCAGCATTTTGCATTGCAGTTAGCATTCCACGTGACATGTTACAAGCCCATCGTCACTTATAATAACACTAGCTTCTGCCAACGGCTTCGCCCGCGTGGTACCCGGATAAAAAATAGCCTATGTGTTATTCTGATGTATAAGCTGTATTACTGTAAAGTTTCATTAAAATCCGTTAAGTAGTTTTTGTGTGAAAGAGTAACAAACATCCATCCTCACAAACTTTCGCGTTTATAATATTAGTACGAGTTAACGAAGACGCATGGCTTCAAATTTTAGGTTCTTGGACATGCCAAGTGTTAAGAGCTTGTGTGAGCACATAAATACAAAAAAAAACATTGGCGCGACCGGGTTCGAACTTACGACCTTCGGATCAGAAGTCAAGGTACCAGCCCACACGACTATAAAAATACAAAATAGAATAATTCAGATATTAGTAAAAAGGTTGCACGAAAATATATTTTTTTACTCTAAGTCGAAAGAGAGCGCCCTCCAATACTTACAAAAAAAACATTTTTTACTATATATTTTTTACAAAAAGCTGTGTTTAAACTTTGATGAAGCGCGCATTGAGTGAAGTGCTTGTTGGCACTAAACAGTGGTGATTGTCTGCACTGCAATTTCTTGGTTTAGTACCTAGGAGCTACCGACTACTTATTAGACTCCCATTTAGATTCTGTCGCCAAGCACAATAGTAATAAATGTCACCGCGATCGCAGTCGGTAGCGGTGAACTATGCACGCTGCAAATCCCTCCCCCTTTCCAGAGCAGCAGGGAGGGGGGGGTGAACTTACTGCCACAACCAGTTTATATTTTAAATTCGCGATAAAAAAAATACTTATCTGCAGCGCGTGTCATTACCCGCGAGCCTCCCGTGCATTTATTAATCTTAGGGATGGTTTAGGAGTAGCCGTGACGGGTCCGAGACGGGAAAAGCAATGAAAAGTTTACTTTTACCCGCGTCGTAGGGAGCCCTTAGATTTGCCGTAGGCAAAACATATAATCCGCTCTTATACATATTTTTTTTTTTTTTAATGCTGGACATTTTTCACACAACATCATCTAGCCTTAAACTAAGCAGAGCTTGTATTATGGGAACTATATGACTGATATACTACTTATATACATTTTTTTTGTAAATACATACATATTATACATAGAAAACACCCAGACCCGAGACAAATATTTGCAGATACAAACATTTGTCCCGTGGCGGGAATTGAACCCGCAATCTTCTGCGTCTCAGGCGGGCCTTCGCCCACTGCGCCACTGAGGTCGTCAATGGCTAGCCGCTTTACAAAACAGTGCTGTTTTCTAATTTGGCGTATTGACGTCCAGCCGGAATGTCATTGCTATATGTTTAACAAAAAGGCTGCCAATGTTTAGTCATAAAAACAGCAAAGCAAAAAAAAATCTCTTAGGAGGTTAGTTGAGAGGTTAGTTTCTTAGGTTTTTTTTATTACAAAACGGCGCTCCAATTTGTAAAACGGCTACACATTGTCAGCTGCATTGGAAAAAGCAAAATGCTCTTGCAATGTGGCGTATTATTGTTTATCCGAATTACAATCCGGCTCGAGGTCAATACACCTGATTATAAAACAGTGCGTTTTGTGAAGCAGCTATCCGTTATGTAAAAGAGGCTGCGACAGATATATGAGTTTGCTAGGTCTAAGACGTTGTTTGTTTCCTTCATGATCAATACGTCTAAGTAGCAATACGTCCTATAAGCAAAACGTCAAATGAGACAAATGGCAATGAGCAAATTTAATTATATTTGTTTGTTTGTCTGTTACCATTTATCTCTGAATCGGCTCATCGAATTGTTACACAGTTTTCGCAATCAATTAGTAAGTATTCAAGAATCATCTACTCTCTTACGTATCTATCGTATAAAACTTCTTTTATACGATAATCCTCTCTTCTTCTCTCTTCACCAGAAGATTATCGTATAAAAGGTACCTAGATATACCTATCTGTACTCTATCGCATAGATAACGCACCCTCTGTAGTACATACCTATGCGATTCACCACAATGGTATTCTAGCACCGTTCTAGCATCTTTGACTGAAGAATCAAGATACTTAAATAAAAATATCTGTTTATGTGGTGATTTTCGAAAAAAACATTTTATTTTGCTGTAGGTTTCTAACAAACTGTATTCGGCACAAGAGTGTCTACAAGGTTCGACCAGCCAGTAAGTAGGTAAGTATATCATAGTGTAATTATGCAATATTACCTGGTTTACCAACCAGAAATACTTACTATTACTTAAGTATCAAAGCTGTTCTAAAATGTTATGCACTTGGTCAGTTACTGAATAAACATTATCCAACATTACCTACTACCTAATCTTTGCTAAAACAGAGTGAGATATTCGAATTGCTAGAAGGATTGGGTGAGATGAATCCAAGATTTGGCATCGACTTTTCCAGACTACGTTTTTTGCAACTCAGCCCGGACCGGACCCGTAACGGAGTAACATAAACCTTCCCTAATTCGGAGAAATCGACGCATCTCAGCGCGCTGCCGCCGTTTGGTGTGACCATGCGTCAGCTACATAATTTACGTTTACTGCATCCCTATATTTACACCGTTATAACGGTTGCCGCTTCTTAGGAACCCAACATCTACAATTTGGGTTAGAAGTTTCTGTGCAAAAAGCCTTGTTGAAATATTTTCCGCGGACATTTATTTCAATAACTCGGGAATTTATACTAGGTAGGTACATAGTTATTAGATAGGTACCTTCATTACATTAACGGTCGCTGTTTCTTAGGAAACAGGTATCTAAATTTCTTTTAGGCAACTCAGAATTTTGTGCTTGTAGCCATGTTGCAAATAAAATGCACCCGATTAATGTTGACCACTGACATTGAAACAATAACTCAGTGAGTTACTGTTTACCAATCCACTAATGTACCTATGAAATACCTATAGCAAGATAATAAATAGCGAGCCATGGTCCACCAGGGAGGTGGTACTGCAATGCATAAGTCACTCTGAGATGGAACGCCTGGAAACTTGTTCCCTTCACAAGACGTTGTAAGGACCTATGCTTGTAATAAATAATGCTGGATACTGTAGAAATGCAATGAATTAGAATAAAATGCTACTATCTGGCATTCATTTTGACCCTAAACTAGTAGGTATCCCATACAGAGTGCCTTGAACAACTTTGAGCCACTTTCATCAACCAACTTTCCTCGAACCTTTACGTGCCATCGATCCATCAGGTGGTGTTTCCTAAATGCGTTGTCCGGTTCGTGATCGACATTCGAGAATCTTTATCCCCAGCGGCCCTAGCGGTTGCTGGTTCTATAAGCTAAAATAAAAGGTAGGTACGTCAAAAAATTTATAGGTATTGTCTGTAGTGCTTATACAAGTTCTTATCTTGCTTGATGAACCTTAGTCGTAAATGCATGATACTTTGCAAGCAAGTGACTTTTATTAAGTCGGGGTACTTAAGTGGGTACTTAACCCTTGAAAGCTTATGAAAAGCTGGGAGAATTCCCAAGGGACCATTCCCGAATAATTTTCTACACGGCGATAAAACAAACATTTATAACCATAAGTCCTGTCCAAACGGCGTTTTCGTCGTAGAGCACTCGTGTTGTAGTGGTTAAATTCGATCTGAAAGTCGTAAGTTCAAATCCCTTCGTACACCAATAATTCTTCTCGAATAATGAATATGCGCAATGTTATTATAATAGCTTTTCCAAAAAAAAAATAAGACGATTGACGAACGTTGCCGCTGCAATGAAATAAAATCCAAAAACATACCTAAATAATAGTCTCACGAATTGCTTGGTTCCCGATCTCTGATGTGTTCGTTCACTCACCGTGCGACATTCACCTTGAATTAATACAATTAAGGTACCCACTTACTCATCAAATAAAGATGAATATCTTGGGCTTTTCCAGCTGTTTACCAAAATCCCAGAATTCGGATTAGGTACCTACCAAATTACTCCCAGATTTCAGCAGTATTTTATTGTTTATTATTTTAGTGATTCCATACCAATAACTCTTTTTGCTTCATAAAGCATTGTGGTCCTAAAACTATCATCATATCAACAGCCTATAGAAGTCCACTGCTGGGCATAGGCTTACCCTGAAGATTGCCAAACGATCTTGGCCTACCTCCATCAACCGACTTATAAGAGTACCATATTAAGTAATCACTAAGTGAACCTATGAGTCAAATAAAATAACTATATACTAATTAGGAACCTATTAAGTACGACAAAATAAAATTATTATAATCGCGATATTTTATTCTGGCTTTGCAGCTTTCGACAAGATGACAGGTGTCTCAAAAATCTTTAAAAAACTATAACGAGCATCACATTATTATCTAGCCAAAAATGTTCCCATATACGCACAATCCAATCACTCAGTGTCTTGAATACATATATGTATAGACACACTATAGTGTAAATATTGGATGACAAAATGTATCAATTAATTTGATATTGAAATTTATTTAATTTCCCAAAAAAGTTAATTGACGGGCACAAATAAAGATACTTACCTATGGCAGGGCCCTGCTACCAAATGTAAATAGGTAAAGATCATGAGTGACTTAAGCCTCGATTCATAGTCGGAGGTGGAACAGTCCCCCAAAATCCATCATTCAAGCATTTGCCTTATGGCTGGGTGTATAAAGGTTAAATTCGTACTTGAATTTTTACGAAGCGCCTGAACAGTTCCCTAGGGGAGCCCCTATTTGACTATGAATTCGGGCCTTAGTGAGCCTACCTACTTCAAGGAATTCTGAAACAAAATATTGATCTAGGAGCACTGCTCATCCAAGTTGGTTCTCCTGAAAAAAATATATTTCCAGTTGGTATCACTGTTTGAGTTTCTAATTCTTTAAACAAATCATTGTTTATCCATCTTCAGATTCAAATAAAACTGCTCAAGACCCTAATACACTATATTATTAGGGTTCCGAAGTTTCCTCTCTTTTCCTAAAGTAACCATAAGAAATAGATAAAATAAATTTTCGTTGACACTTCCTACTGAATGATGATAAATGTTATTTAATACTTCTAGAACATAGGGTTTAAAAGTTGAAGAGTGAAACAAGCTTTGCTACTTTTAAGCCTTTTACTTCCTGGATAGGGGCCAGAAAAATTCAGGTGTCAACAATTTGCTAGAGAAAGTTTAAAACCTAAGTTTATGTTTAAGACATTGCTATGTAGCTTGTCAAAACGAGAGTCAGTTTTTTCCCATTGCCATTTTACTAGTGTAATTAGAATACACTGGCCGAAGGTACTTTGATTGACTTCTCTTAGCTCATTGCAGACAGATTATACCAACTGATAAGGCAAATAGGCATTCTATTGCCCAAAAATGGGGTAAACAATTAAGAAACAAAAAAAACTGTCTAAACAATCAAAACATTTTATTAAGATGTCATTATTCAGCAGACTCCAAAAAAAAGTATTTATAGACTGAATTTACAAGAATCTCATTCAGCAGAGAATAATGTAGATAAAAGTAATAGGAATTAATGTAGACTGGAGTGCTAGTAAATAATAATGCAGTGAATTCAACAGATACAGAGAAAATTTTTACAAATAAGGTAGCTTTTACAAAACTCCAGACTGACCACTTTACTCGACAACATATAACTATCACAGCAACTAACTTTGCTTAAATGTATAACTTCACTTTACAAATCTGGGCCGCTGAATCACTTAACTGGACTGGAATAATGTAAACCGAGCATCATACCAAATTGTAATTTTAAGATTTATGAATACAGGCCTGTATAATATTGGCTTTTTATCAATTAAGTATCCATTATTGTCAATGATTTTGGGCAACTAAGCTTCAGTACCCATAGTAGCTGGTAGCTGTAAGTATTCTCAAACAAAAATAATAAGCCACACACTTAGTTCTGAGCCCACGCAAAGATTCCCTGTACCATGGGTATCAGACCGGAAAATTACTGCAGAACATGAAAACAATTATGTTCTGCAGCGACAGTCAAACCTGCACCCTTTTAGCATCTCAGCTGGCAACTCGCCCACTGCACCACAGATGTTTATTATCTGCTGGGTAAGAATTGACACTACTGTCTTTGTGTTGGTCAAAGTTTACAACCTCTAGTTTGAAAACGCAAGACATGATGTATTATAGTTTAACAATTATTTCTATGATTCCAAATAAATGAAAAAAAACCTAACAGTCAGGTGTGGTCTCAAACAAAAGAAACAACCAGGACGATTTAAGATGGGTGCAGCTTTTTGTACCATCAGTGGTCACTTCGGAGATACCAATATTAAGCTTGGTGATATATAAACCGATATTTGGGTATTGTTATATCTCTATTTGCCTAAAGGAATCGAGAACAATCATGGTAAGCAATTCTGTGACGGTCGGTACCTAGGGAGCAGGTAGTTGGTCAGTACACAGAAAACCATCGATACAAATAGGTTATCAGGAAACAGGTTAGTTTTTGGAGCTAGAAGGTGCGGTGGGTGCCGCCGCCACGCGTTGTTGCGCAGCCGACAACTGCGGCGTATTCTTCGCCAGCGACCGTAGCTGCTTCTCCGCTGCAGCGTTCACCATTTTTGTAACAGTCGCTTTCATTTTACTCTTCTCAACAGCAACAGCTTTGCTTTTAACAGGCGCGTTCGGGCGCTTGGTTACCGCTTTCCCTTTCTTCTTCTTCTTATTTATTTTTATCTGAGCGCCTGCAGGCAGTTTACTGTTCTTTCTACTTAGCTTTCCTTTTCCTTGAGCCATTATAATAGCACAACCCAACTTTATTTTAGTAAAGTAAATAAATAAATAAGGAACTTTAACAGCCTCTGACTGCAATTTTCATATTGTTGTTGTAACGTGGTTGTAACGTAATGTCGTAGGCCCAGCGTGGTGCGCGTGGTTGTTTGATTTGACGTTGACGTCTGACGATTGACTTTTCTTGACTGACATTGACACTGACAACTTCAATTTTTCGTACGAAACGTAAAGATAAACTAGTAATCGTAGGTACCTAGGTGTATCTACCTATTCTAATTGATTTGTCTAATCTTGGCGGGGGGCGGCGGCGCGACACGGCTCGGCGGCTAGGCTATCTGGAGGGAAAAATATTTTGTAACCTTAACCTCAAATAGAATGCAAAACAAAAATTAGAGGACACTTTGTAGAGGTTATACAAAAATAACACTGTTCCTATTGCAGCGGAGTCCAATTTTCTATTCACTGTCACTATTTGTCAACGCTTTTGGTAAAAGTAAGATGTGTCTTCAAAAATAAAAGTGATTCTTTTTGGGGGCTAAGTATTTTATACCTAGTTTATATCTTACTACCTTCTGCCCACGGCTTCGCCCGCGTGGTACCCAGGTATAAAGTAGCCTATGTGTTATTAAGGTGTTACTGTAAAGTTTTATCAAAATCGGTTCGGTAGTTTTTGCGTGTAAAAGTAACAAACATCCATCCTCACAAACTTCACGTTTATAATTATTAGTAGGATTTTCAGGTCAGATGAAATATACCTAGGTTACCTCCGAGGTATTTTCTACAGTAGGTACTACCTAACATACTTACACGTAGGTACACTAGGATTTCCAACGTCATCATGGGTATCAGAATCGATCAGAGTCGACCCGGAACAAATATCTGCAGAATATGCAAAGATTTGTCCTGCAGCGGTAATCGAACCTGCACCTCTAGTGTCTCAGCCGGCTATCGCCCGCCGCGCCACCGAGGTCGTCTACCAATTTCAGAAAATTCTTGCAACCTCTATGGATTGCAATACATGTGCTTCCACTTTTTCTAACTTTTGTCGTAGGTAGTGTAAATTATGATAATAAGCACAAGTGGTCTTATTTTTTTAAGTTGAGATCTAACTTTAGAATTTATCTAACGTTGGCGGTGGTTATGTCGCGAACATTGACAACCACTTGAGAAACTTTTTTCTTTGAAAACCACCGCCACCGCTCCATTTGCGCAGGCCTCTAGATGGTTGGGTTGGTTAGAATAAAATGCAAGTTGACATTTTTAAATATTGTTACGGACTTTATATTCATAAATCGACTGTTTTAGTATATGAAATCGAGTTTTAAGTTAAGAAATATACATAATATATAATATCTAAATATATCTTATGTACAGATAAATAGAAAAGTAGTCGAGTATAATAAATCGGCTATCGATAGATTCGAGCGGCGAGAGTGCAGGCGACCGGCGGGAAGCGGTGCTGACGAGGACGCACCTCGCCATAAAACGTCTAGAAAAATAGATAAATCGCTCAAAAACGTCAGAATCAGTCGAAAATAGAGAAGAGTGGAGAGCGAGCCGCGGAAGATGCGGCAACTACACGCCTCACGCAGGCAATCTTACGCGGGTAATCTCACGAGTCCCACTCAGGTAGTCTCACACAGATAGTCTCACACAGATAGTCTCACACGGGTACTCTCACGCAGATAATCCCACGTGGGTAGTCTCAAGCAGATCGTCTCACGCGTATTCCGTATCTGTGGAAAGTGAACGCTCTGCTGGGGAGCGACGACCCGTCTCGGCCACAGCCGGCTCTCCCGCCTGCGCCTGTGCATACGCCAGGCTCTTCTGGTAGCTGAACAACTGCCTCTCCAAAGAATAGTTCTCCGCTTGAAGTACAGAGATTTCGCGTCTGAAACAAAAAAAAACGAATTAGCACTAACTTTAAATATTAATACACGTTTTCAATTTAAATGTCGAGCCTAAGTAGTTACCTCATTTGGTGCGCATGCAGACGACAAAGATCGTCGTAAACATGATAGGTCGCCTGGAAGAGCAAGTATGTGTCGCCCCATTCGAGGCGGACACGAAGTTCACCGCCAGGATGCATGAGCGGACATCCTGCGCGAGACACGTCCTCGACACGTAGCGCCGTCTCCATCATCAGGCCTTCATCCGCACTGTCCTGCGCGTAATAGTGCTCGAAGGGAGCGCCGGGGAGTACATCGGCGTCGGGCTCACCAGGGGCCGGCGCCGCGCGAACCAACCACGCCGACCAGCTGACGTAGCGCAGGTGGTTGCGCGGCACGTGGTGCACGTCCCGGTACAGCATATGCAGCCGTACGGTCTCTGAGTGCGTGTCGCAGCGCACCGCCCACGCTTGCTTGTCACGGTCGTAACACGTGGCCGCTCGTCCACCCGCCGCCACATTCAGTTCGGCCAGCAGCCGCGCCCACGACAGTTCAAGCGTGAGTCGCACGATCTTGTTCGTCTGCCGCACGGGCGGCCGCGGGACCCAGGGAGGCGTGCGGCCTTCCGCGTCGCACACGCACTCGAGCGGACCAGAATGCACCCGCCGCTCAGCCTCGCCGATCGCGAGCGCGTACCGCACGCGGCACTGCTGACCTTCGCCCGAAAGCCGCACGAGCCGCAGTGATAGAGGCTCCTTGCCACAGCCGCCAGTGATGCACACCTGCCAGTCAAAGCCAGCAAAGGCTATCGGCTGCGTGTCGAGTCGCGGCGCGCGCAGCTCGCACGCGTAGATCGTGCGCACGCGGGACATCGTGAGTTCAAGTTGGAACTCTCCACGCGCGTCTGCAAATTTAGCGGTGAGCTCGGCGAGAGACACGCAGCGCCCGCGACCTTGTGCACAGCAACCGGCGCTGAACTTGACCTGCTTCCCTGAGAAGCCCTCGTTGGCCGTGAAGTGGTCGCGACTGAGAAGTGTGAAAGTGAAGTCTACGTAGACGCGCATGCCCTCGCAAGAGCCGCGCCATACAAGATATACGCCTGGAACAAACAAGCGATCGTTAGCCGGCAGACCTGACGTACGTTCCTACACGGCTCTGAGATTCCCACTAATAGACCTACCTAGAGCAGCATCTGCGCTGCGGTTGAAGGCGACCGCCCATCGCTGGTGCGCGCAGCAGAAATCCTTGGAGGTAACGTCGCGGTCTGGCTCGCGCGTGGCGGATCGTGTCACCACAAACGTGAAGACGTGAGTGTCGGCGCGGTCCTTGAGCCGCGTCGCGCGGTACAGCAGAGCCATGCGCCCGCGAGCCGCACGCCCGGCACCGCCTGCGCTCGCGCCTACGAATAACAACAACATTTTGTAATTTATTTTCATCCTTGTTAAAGTCGCCCATTCAATAGAACAATCTCGCGAGTCTGACATTAGGATAAAAAACCCAAACTTGATGAAATTTCATAGAGTTAGGTTACCTACCTATAAGTTGTGCTTTATTCTCTAATGTTTGCTAAGTATAAATAATTATTAGGTAAAAAACAAATACGCTCACAGCTGTCATTGACCTACCCAACAGACTTAACTACATGATCTGCAATTATTAATTTGTTTCAGATAAAATGTCCCTAACACATACATAACTCATCTTTCAATATCCCGTTAAATAGTTTCTAATGGTGGATGGTAATCCAGAGTGATGCAGCCAATGCATGGCACATCATAGGAGTTAGTTTCTTTGTGAATGGCGAACGAAAGAGATGATAGTGATCAGGATCACACTTACCATCAGGTTGATTAAATTGATGTGTATTTTTTTAGTTACGCTTACCAAATACAACATTTGAACGATTGAAACTGACCCTCACCTTTAGTTTAAGTACTTATTTTCATCTACGACACTCACTAAGGCCCTAAAGCCAGCTAAGCACAACGAAACAGTCACGTCGCCTCACAAATACTGGGCAGCATTTGAAAGCAGCCACCAACAAAGCCCACTGGCGGGCGTAGCTATTTATTATCGACCAGTTACAGATAATCTATGCGATTAATCTACACGTTAGTCACGTAACTTGGTGCAAACATGACCTGCCGAAGGTCAGGATTATAATAGAACCAGGGCTAAAAACCTCAATACAGCGAGGGTGAATAGAGCATGCAGAAAAGGTTTGAGAATAAAAGGCACCGACTAACAAGGCATGTGGGAATTTATTCAGTGGAGCCAACTGAAAGATTCTGTTTTCGGACGGTCTTGTATAAGAGACCTTCATCCCTTCGCTAACTCTTGTTTGACAACTGAATCCTTTGGTATTGATAAACAACCGGTAGCATCTCGTACTGCACTGTACCAAAGAAGTAGGTAGGTAGGTGCTTAGTGCTCAAACGGTGTAAACTCCGCTAGAAAGCGGGCATGTCCTAGAACCAATAATCTGATCGTACCTACGTGGTACTTGCATCAAAGAGCCTCTGCAATACGCCCTTTTCAAGGTCCTCTAGACCTTAACCTAGTCAGTTTCTGACCTCTTATCTCTAAGACGAATGTGGGTATATTTAAGACACAATGGCGCCGATTCTCTTGTACACCAACTAAATATGATTTTACCTATCGCTCTCTTTTGAGATTACTTTTATAGACTGTTAGTAGAGGTATTTAGTTTTTAAAGAAAAAGATTGCAATAATTTTAGTGCTGTCAAATTAATCAGATTGAAGTTTTCCATACAAGTTTAGTCGTGTTTTCAAAAAAAGCTGACTATAAACACGAAAGAAGAGTGACACGTAAACTAATTTGACAAGAGTAAAATTTATGCCATCTCTTTCTTGCGTGCACTATCATTAAAAGAGAGCAACATACAGTTTAAATTAAGTTTAGTTAATGTACCTGATAGAGAATCGGTGCCTGTGCCTACTGCGTACGCTACAAACAGTCCGGCAGTTGGGAAATTATAGCAAACACATTAAGCTAAGAATACGATAATAAAACTACTCTTAGGGCATCTAAATGACAGGCAACTTTCAGTGCAACACTCGGTCTACGGGGTACCTATACATATTATAATATCTGTGCAAATACTATCCCTACTGAAGGGATCATTCATAACAACTTTTGTTTTATGTCCAGTCTAGTGTCTATTGTCATCGTGTGTCAGGATCGAATAAGCACATAAGTACATACATACCTACTACGTCATAAACAAAACTATCTTCGTATTTGCTCGGACGGTCGAGCAAAATCTACTGTTCCAGCTTACCGCAGCGCACATATTTTAGAGACTAGAGTTTGGCTTTATTCTTCGGTGCATAATCACATCATGTCGGAGCTGGATAAACATAAACCTAGGATAACACAGCTAGCTTGCCTCACTATATTTTTCCTTTTAATACGTGCGCTTTTTGTTAGGGAAACAAGTATGAAGTACACAGTAAAATAGTTTTTGCTGTAATACCTATTATTTTTTCAAATCTCGCGATCAGTACTTATGCTTAATAATAAGTTTTTTGTGTTGCAACACAGCCGAAACGGCGGGAAAATAATAAAAGTTGTACCTTTTAGCTCGATAAATACCCGGAAAACACATATTTATTACATTTTATTACTTAGATCATTTAGCTTTTTTTACTATTTTGTTTATAATTTGAAATGGACACAAGATTATTCATATTTAAAAACAGAAATTTTCACATAACTATCGATGAAGACACCGACTAAGTTTCGACTCATTCCGAGAGTCTTCATCAGGGTGAGTGATCGCGACGCTCTACCTCCGCGTCGCGTCGTGCACTCTTTATTTTACAACATTAATTAGTTATCGTTACAAGGTAGTATAATAGGTACAACACCTCCGTTTTCTCTGCAAGCTAATTATCAAATACCTCATATATACTTATATGCTTCCAGATCATCAAAGAGCCACTTCTTTGTTAATTTGCCATTCCGCGTCCGTCCCCGTAAAATTCAAGCAAAATCTGCAGGCCTGCCCGGTCTAATTAACGGGACCCAAGTCTTCTTCACTGCCACATAAAAAGTCTGTCTCTAAATTTATGACAATAACTTATTAACTCCTTTACCCGCGCGTCACTCACGAGTGCGGTCGCAAAGGTATAGCAACCTATCTACTTCATAAAATATGTACGTGAATGGAACACGGGTCGGGTCCTGTCCTGTCCCTTGCGAACAAGTTAACTATTTTAGCAAATGTACGAGTGGCTTTCGAGGCCCTTGGGTCTGTCTGATCAAATCTTCAACCTAAGTTGATTCTGCTATCTACTTAGTTAACTAAGGTACTTTTTACAGCCTATTCTCTGTTAATACAGAGTATCCTAGAACAAGTTTGTTATTCCGGAGAGGTTGAATGGTTCTATAACTTCTGAAAATTCTGAAAATCTAGCCAACCAGGTAGATATTCTTAAATTTTATACCAAGACCTATCATAGTAGGTACTAAGATACCTAGGTCTTGGTATAAAATCTTATAACTAATAAAATAATAGCAGGTAATTTTAAAACAACTAATGGATTTTGATCCAAACCATCTGGTTTTTATGTTTTATTTTTCCTGAGCAACAACCCAGATTAATAGGTAATAATAATCAATCCACACAGCATCATCTAGCCCCAAACTAAGCAGAGCTTGTATTAGCTTGTATTTGAAACCCCTTAATGGAATATCAATGTAGGTAGGTACATCAGAAATAACGCTTAAGAGCACAATATCATCAAGATTCACGCGTAAAATATTGTTATAATTCGGTAATAATGGTAATTCCTCATATCCCCATAGAACGTGACTGTTTTACCTAATCGAAAAACCTCGATATAAAATCGTCTCTCATCCTCGTATAAATGTTAATAGAATTCACGTGTGGATAACGTAAGGTAAAGTTAAGGACGACGTGTCAGACGCCTACCTAAGTACCTACTAGGGGTAGGGTAGGAGGGATCATAATATGGGGGAGTCCTCGATTTTTTTCTGTAATGTTTTCAAGGTATTAAGTTGGTTACGGAATCTTTTTATGTGGCCGTAATCCTTGAATTAATTTGTGTGAAAAATAAAACGGGCGAAATGAGAATGTGTATAAAAAACAACATGAAAATCCGGAAAACCTCTTATGAAACCGGGAAATACATGAAGTCCCTTAGCAGTCCGGATTTCAAAATTGAAGTTCGCAATTTTAGAGGAGTCGGAAATGTCTGAATCAATATGGGATAGTCCGTTTCCGGCGTCCGTCCATCCGCCCTATTTACTCCCCAGTGGATAGACGAATGGAACTGCAAACTGTACGATACTGGTGTATAAATTTACAAGCTTAGCTAGAGTGACATACCGACTTACCTATCTGCAAGGTGTCCCAGAACATACCTGTCCTGACCCCATACTACGAATTTCTGTATCGTGAGTTTCAGGAACTATAAGTACACAATATGGTAACTTATATTGCGACTTTTCAAACTTAGGCTATTTTCATTGAAGAAAATGGTGGAAAAATTCAGCTGTTTTTGGTAAAAATTCAAAAAGTCTGCTGTTCGTTTAACTTCAGGATCGGAACAGTAAAAAAAAAAACAAAAACAGTAGTTACAGGGTCTATCAAATGATTTTAAAATATTTTCCATACTTATTCTTTTCGAGATTTAATTATTGTTTCAAACATGGGTACTTAATAAAAATCAGTTAAATAAACTTAAAATAGCGCAAAGAAAGACAGAGAGAAGCCTTTTAGGAATCAAATTACTAGATCAAATGTCGAAAAAAGACATGAGACAGAAAAGCAAGTTTAAAGATGTAGTAAGAGTAGGTAAAACAGGAAAGTGGAATTGGGCAGTTCACATGGCAAGAGCCAGCAATCAGAAATGGAGTAGCATAGCGACAGCGTGGTGCCCAAAATATACTAAAAGAAGAAGAGGCAGACCTAATACAGGGTGGAGAGACGAGATTGATGATTATGAAGGAGTACTGTGGCCTCAAACAGCAAAGAATAAGAAAGAATGGAAAAAGAAGGGGGAGGCCAGCAGTGGGATAAACTTTAAAATATATTTTGTATGATAAAATTATAAATTAAGGTTAAACAATTATTAAAGGCTTAAATAAATAAATTATTATTTCAGCAAAACTTATTTACTTTAATGGGCAAAATCAACCTTTCGGATTAGTTATACCTGTTCTGTGTTCATGTCAAGGCTGCTAGAAGATATACCTATGTACCTATTATCAGTTCTATAACAAAACAAGCATTTGATTTTCCCGGTGTCATTTATTATCAATGTTTCACGTTTTATCTGACTTTTCCACTCGCGTCCTCAGCATCATTAATCATTGCGTTACGTCACAAAATTAATACTTGGGACCGCTTTCGTGACGTCGACACAACAGCTACAATGGATCAAAGTAGATACCTGAGCAGATAAATCTAATTACTAGACATTCACCATTCGAAGTAACTTTGTGAAACGGCGGCGGGAAATTCGCCGGGGATCGCGTCGCGTTTTTCTTTTTACCTACACTGCTGTCACAAAGTAGCCAGAGCACTTTGTGACCTCTTAAATCGTCAAAATAATATTTTTAGAAGTATATGAGTATAGGCTGAGTTTAACAACATCTAAATTTAGTCACCGAACCGACAATTTGGAATGAAAACTTGGACGATTCGCTAACCGTCTCTACGTGAGACTCTCTGTAGGATTTGCAAAATAAAAGGCTCAGAATAAAAAAATCAAGGTTATAATCGACGGCTTCGGTGGCGCAGCGGGTAAGCAGCCAGCTGCGACTCAAGTAGAGAGGGTTCGATTCCCGCTGCGGGACAAATGCTTATATGTTCTGCAAATATCTGTTCCGGGCTTACTCGTTGTTCCTGATACCCACGATACAGGGAATCCTTGTGAGATGTCAGGACCATGCAATGTGTCTGTTGACTATTTATTTATTAATGAAATATTACCGTGTTTGTAACCTACCTGCTTTTAGGTATTCGTAGCTAGTGTTTGTAGTTTATGGAACAAAAACAGTAACATTTCCTGAAATGCGCCTTCTAACACCTTGAGCAAAACATATAAATCATTGGAAATCCTGAAGGAGAAAATGTTTTTGTGCAAACAGCAAAACATGAGGTGAATTGACCCTTTGTCCGGGGCACTCTCAGATTCCTTCGCAGCAGTAAATCAAACAGGTCATTATAACTTTTATTTGTATCGGGTTTCAGGGTCCTAATCCATAATTACATACTTTTCAACCATTCACATTACATCCCACACTGACAACACACACAAACACACACAACCATTAATCACACTTTTAGTGTAAGACTCATTACAATGCACAACACACGCCCATGCCTACATGCACACATTTAAAATTATACTTTACTATTCAATCATTTTTCTAACTTGATATAATAAAAACCTGCCTAGCCTTTTTGTAAACATAGGTACCTAAGAATATTCAGGATTGATGTATTTTTGTAGACTAATTCTGCTAGATTATAATAATAATAATGCTGGACATATTTCACACAGCATCATTTAGCCCCAAAGTAAGCAGAGCTTGTGTTATGGGAACTACATGACTGATATACTACTTATATACATTTTTTTTTTTTTTTTGTAAATATATACTTATTATACATAGAAAACACCCAGACCCGAGACAAACATTTGCTAATCATACAAACATTTGCCCCGCAGCGGGAATCGAACCCGCAACCTTCTGCGTCTCAGGCAGGCGTTCGCCCACTGCGCCACAGAGGTAGACGAAGATTAGGTACAATCAATTGTGTTTTAATAATCCTGTCATGGAGCGCTCATTATTATTTTGGGTTAGTTATATCCTCTTTCTCTCCATGTATGATAACATTGGGTATTTTTACGATATTTAACGATTTTATTTTGCTCCCCCTTTTCACTGTCATCGTAAATAATTCTTCCCTCCGAAAATGTCTTTGTAAACCACTTTTACAATACGCTGTTTATAGGTATTGTTTTCAAAAGAGGTTTACAAAGATATTTCTCGAAGAAATATATTTTGTATTTACTAGCTGCCATCCATGTAGCAAAAATATATTGTAGTAATGATAAAAAATATATTCCACATTGTGAACCACCTTCTTTTATGAAGTCGGTTTAAAGGAGGAAGTTCTGATTGGAGGCTGTGTTAGTTTTTATATAATTTTTCTTGCTCGTAAGTATATCATATTGTTCATTGGAACTAGGCGATTTATCGTTTTACTAGCTTCTGCCCACGGCTTCGCCTGCGTGGTACCCGGATAAAAAGTAGCCTATGTATTATCCTGATTTATAAGCTATATTACTGCAAAATTTCATCAAAATCCGTTTAATAGTTTTTGCGTGAAAGAGTAACAAACATCAATCCTCACAAACTTTCACGTTAATAATAGTAGTAGGATTTTTATAATGTTTTTTTTATTCCCGATGTGGTCCAATTAAAATACGATTTGATTGGGATTTATTTCGGTATTCCAAAACCGATGTGCCAATATAGCGATAAGGATATTTGTGTGGATGATATTTCAGAACACCAAATCGGCGTCGGTTTTTTTACTTTAAAAATGTATGTTCCGTGGCCAATCTGAGATCTATCCCCACTTTGAAATGATGCGATGCTACAGCGTGTAACTTTGTATAGGTAATAAGGTAGCTCTTAGAATAGGTAGCTAGGTGATGCTCTGCCGTAATCGATCATCTAACGCACTGCTTGAATTGCTGGAATTAGGAATTCAGGTCGACTGGCTGGGAGATTGGAGGTGTGCAATAAATCTCGGTGATTGGAAATTGATTGAGCTTTCATTGGAAAACGTCTTGGATGCCAGAGACATTTCTTAACAGCTGATAGAGAGTTATTCCATCTTTCAATATTATTTATTCATTTAAGTAAACTGAAAACGTATTTTATTTATTTAGATAAATGGGTAAAGGGTATTAATGTAGGTACTTCCTAAAGTTTAGGGTTCCTTTCAAATGAAGTTTAATATCTGGCAGCGATTTTAAACTGTCAGGGTCCCCACGGCCGAACCGAATCCACCCCGTGTATGTTCTACGATATTTTATAGTTCAGCATTAGGTCTATTTTTTCCCCTAATTTAGAAAAATTGTTTGAGTATGCATGTAGACAATTTTGAGGTGAAGCCCTTGGCTAAATAGCTTGATGAAAATTTTAGAATAAGCAGTTATGAAACTGTTTATGTTTTTGTAAAAATAGTACATTATTGCAGACTCCGCGAAATAGGCAATTGCAGGTTAAGTATAATAAGACCGAGCCACAGGCGAGGTAATTGACATTTCTGCCGCGGCATATATACCTAGTGCTTTTCTCAAAAAATCCAAGGAAATAAAAAGGTAAAAGATACTTTTAAGTACGTATTTTTCTTTTGACTACGCTGTAAGCAGGTTTTCCATCGCCAATTTGGCTTTCGACCTTAGATCTGGTGGCCAATTATTTACAAAAAAATATGAAAGAGATCCAAAACAAATAAGGCAAGGCAAACAAAGAAAAAGTTTTGTTGTAGTCATTATTGCCGGCTTGCTGGTTGCATTGGGCATGCACCCAGTACCCCGGCAATGGATTTCCATACAACATTTCCGGCGCTTTTTTTGTTCCAAATTCAAAACTGATGCTGTGTACGTAACACATCATTCAGTTTTGAATTTGGATACTTATAATTCGCGTGTTCTTTTTTCGAATGTAATAACAATATCTCATAGGCGCATGAAAATACTTTAATGTACAACACAAAAGTACCCAATGAGCGGTCTTATCGCTTAAAAGCGTCTCTTACAGACAACCTTGGTATAGAGCGTAATGTATGTAATCGTAAGAATGATTTACGGTGAACGTATTATTAAATACAAGAGGAGTGTCTAATGTGATATATTTGAATATGCCTTGTGATGGGGCCTGTCTAATTGGCACCGGCAATGCATTCCGCAGGCGCACTGCTTCAACTGGAAAAGATTTATCGTAGAATCTAGTACTGTGAAAGGGGTTTCCAGAAATTTTCAGAATATCGAAGGATTTGGGGAGGATGACAACTATGAAGATACTCAAATTGTCTTTTCAAATAGGAGGGACTCAAGGGATTACTAAGAATATTGTACAAAAGAGAAAGGATGAAGGGCGAAGGTGAATAGGAAATCACTTACATACTCACAGTAAATTCAGAGATTAATGTTTTGTGGAACCATAGTACTTGAATTATATATTTAATACGTACTCACTTGTAACACTTTGTTACCATGTGAAATTTGGCTCCTCAAGCTGTCAAACGGAGGTGCCACAGATAAAAAAGAAAATCCCTTTTCTAGCATACCCATTACTAAGTACTTACCTACTTTCTACTTGTAACTGTTGTATACACTTTTCCTTTTCATCAATTGAACCTTGTTTTGTGTTTTATTACATTTGTTTGATAATTTATTACCTGAGATGGTCTTGAGAATTGGTAAGTATTCTTCAATTCTAGAGGGCCCAAGCCAAATTACATAAAACCATTCGCTCTCTCATATATTTTCTGAAGCAACTAATATTGGAAAGGGCAAAACAAAATTTACTTTTAGTAGGATAAGGGGAAAATACCAGAGGTAGGGTTTTGTGGGATGAAAGTCTGGTAAGATGGATGGGCGCATAAAATTAAGGACATGCCTGGTCATGGCTGAAAATATTCTGACGATACTAGGAATTTGGTCACATATTTTTTTTACGGTAAAATTGAAATTAACTGGTACTGCTTAAAAAGAATACCTATAAACATTATGAGACATTATTATTATAAGACATTATGGCCTATAAACGTTAAAAAAACTACTAAATAGCTTGTGTTAGAGTGGACGTTGAAAGTTTTTTTTTTGTGATATCTAGTAGCATTTTCAGGTTTTTTTTATTCAGCATGCATAACATTCAAAAAACCAAAAAAACCTTTAACTATCCACTCTGCCTTAAGCCATTAGAATATTATTATGACAGCTGAAATTTTAATGGAGACTGTTTACGATTAGACGAGCCATTTGTTTCCGGCCATTATACTAAAAGTAAATGACCATAAGAAAAGCTTTATTCACAAAGCCTGAATGGAAGTAATTAATTTTTATGGAGCATAAAATTTCAGGAATATTCCTACAAAAATATTAAAACCAAACAAATATAATCAAGAATTACTTTACGAGTTCCCTACTAAACTGGATAGCTCCTTGACTCACACCAATGTGGCGGAAATTGTAAATTAAGTGTTAATTATATCACATTATAAAAATAAATTCGTGCTGGAATATGCATAATAAAAATAATTTGACGGATTTCCAATGATAACTTTAGGAGATACTATGAAACAAAATCTAATCTAATCTTACATAGATAAAGGAATTGCAAATAAAAAAACTTCAAACAACGGATAGCTGATAAAAGGCCATTTTACCGTTAGGGTCATCCTTGAAGTATAACTCTACCCACTAAAAAATAATTTTATATGTATCTTGTAACAAACACCACAGGTATCTACATACTTAAAAGGAGATACGTAGATTAAGTTACTGTAATAAACACAAAAATTTGAAACACAAAAAAAACCAGAGGCGCATCAGCAATGTCTCTGGAGCCTGTCATAAGAGACAGAATTGTAAAGTACGAGTATCATGAGCTTGTATTTGGGTCATTACCTTTAGGAACTCCGAATAAAATGGACTGCGGCTTATCCCAGCACCTTACACTTCAAACCAAAACACGAAAATGCAAGCATAACTGCTTGACGGCAGAGATAAGGTAGCAGTACCCCAGACGAACAACAGAGTTCTACTAATTAAGCGAAGGCAAACTCAGGTTGTGAATAGGACTTTACATAAATTATACAAATATATTATATTAGCCACTGCCCATGGCTTCGCCCGCGAGGTACCCGAATAAAAAGTAGCCTATGTGTTATTCTGATGTATAAGCTATATTACTATAGCTTATATATCAGAAAGTAAAGTTAGTTTCATCAAAATCCGTTCAGTACCTAGTAACAAATATCCATTCCCATAAACTTTCGCGTTTATAATAGTAGTAGGATAGTAGGATTTGATGTATGTATTACGTTATGAATTAGATGAAAAAAATACACCTCAGTTTACCTTGAATTGAACCCTATTTAATAATTTTAACTATTCTATTCATCTATCACGATTCAGAATAGAGAAACGTTTCCATTCTAAATCGATTTGTGTGAAACAAACCAAAAGACCTCGTAACTTATTCGTTGCCTATAAATAATTATACAATTGTTAGTGGCTTACCATTACATTATGCCTACATTATCCCCACCCTATCCGAAAGGGTATTTATTAGCCATCGGTATGCAATCACGTAGGTTGTCCTTGTAAGAAAATACATTAAATATTTTTTCATAGTGAATTAAAGTGGAAAAATAGTATTTTAGGTAGGCGATGTGTTAATCACACTTTCTGTGTTCCGGACACAACAATGTGAGCGTTACTGCTTGGCGGTAGAAATAAATATGGTGGTAGTACTCCGAATGAGCGCTTTCACAAGGAGATCTATATACGAGTTACACGAGCGGGATTCGAGCCCACAACATTATCTTCTTGTCCTTATCCCACGCTACGTGGAGTCGGCACATGTTTTCATCTCAGTACTCACTCCCTTCACACAATCCATCCATCTTTTCTTTCTCCTATTTCTGCTTTTATTTACATCCACATTGTAGGGATTCGAGCCTACAACATACGGATTAAAAGGGTCACTTAACCATTACTCTACCGATGCTATCCATTAATGTGTTTTTATGTCAAATGGACGAACAATAATTAAAGAGTAATCAGTCATGTCCAACGCAGTGCTTAGCTCGATATTTGGAATGTGATGTTGTTTTATCGTTAGTCCGCCGCGTACTTACAGTGTGTAACAAAAAACCAGTCCAATCTAAAAGGGGTTTCAGGTATCGATACGCGATCACGTAAGTAATGTCTTTACAGGGAATTGAATTAATATTCGGTTAAAATCTATTGCAATTGGTATTGTTAGTTGATATAGATATTATCAACTAGTTTCTGGCCGCAGCTTCGCTCGCGGGGTATGTTGATAAAAGTAGCGTATGTCCGTCTCCAGGCTTCACACTATGTCTATCAATCTTTTGAGTTAATCGAACCAGATAATATTTTATTTCCATACAAATTTCAGAACTTTATTGCACACCCCCTAGGGGTAGTTTTGTAAAAATAAAAATACGTAATTTATAATTTACTTTATAGTTTATTTAAACCGAGTTTTGAGTGAATCGAACCAAGGATTACAATTTTCCATACTAAGTTCAGAACTCAATTGCAACCCCACTCTAGGGCTAATTTGAAAAAATAAAAAATACGTGTTTTATTATTTATTTTAAAGTTTATTTGTACCGATTTTTGAGCGAATCAAATCAAGTAATTAATTTTTCTATAGAAACTTTACTTCCCTGTTTAACCCCTTAGGGGTTGATTTTGAAAATTAGATTAGCCTATGTGTTATTCCAGAACCTAAACTATCTACATTCAAATTTCATCAAAACCGGTTTAGTAGTTACGGAGACACGTAGTAACAAACATTCACACACACACACACAGACTTTCGCATTTATTATATTAGTAATGGTTACGCATTATTTCTATAAAACCTATGAAAATTAAATAAATAGCAATAAGTAAATGAAAAAGTTAAATAAATTTCGATTTCTTTGATTTGTTTTTAATACAAATATATATTTAAGGATTTGTTAAAGTAGGAACGCCTTTTATGGTTACGGGTTTTTGTTGCATACAGTAGAATGGTGAATAGGAACTTTTGTTTACCAAACCTACTGAGTATTGATTGGTAAATCAATGGAAAATATGAGGTAATGTTGAGCTCAAGCGTATTCTAAATGATTTAGTGAAAAAAAAAGTTTTTTTACTTTTAACATTTAATGATGAGTTTTCAATCCGTTATTAAAACTAGTAGGTAGGTATACGTAAGAAAATGAAAGATAATGCTTTTTAGCATTAAATTCGTCTCTACTGTGCTGAAATCGCTATACTGTACTGTAAATTTTATAACACCACTACCTACCCGACCTTTATTTAAAACTCAATAAAAACATAGATTATTATGAGTTTTCTGTCAATCGATCTTTTCAACAAATAAATAAATAATGCTGGACATTTTTTCAATAAATAAATTTGTATCAACTCTAACTTTGTATCAGCCAAATCTACGTGACTATGTTTTAACCAAGTACCTTAAAATATATTTTCAGTCTTTTCAAAATAATTTTCCTTAAAGTAACAAAAAGCTGTGAACATTTTAATAACGTTGGGCGAACGATAATACGTTACTTAGTCGATATTTTCCCTCTTCTATTTTCATGAACCAAATTAATTTAACTTTTCTCGGAGGGTGTCTAATCTGTAATCACGATATCGAACCGCGCTCAACGAATCCCTTAAAGAAAAAAAATGGGTTTGACAGTTTTGACTCGACTATACTAAGTGAATAATTAATATATTCCTTGTAACGTATAATTTTAATAATAATTATAAAACTAAGTATAAGAAAATGTTCTCTGTCAGCCGAAAACAATAAACTTATTCGAAACCTAAACTATCTCAGGTTAGATATTTATCTAGGTATACCTGTAAATTTCTGATTGCAGCTGAATCTCTTTCGAGAAGCGGAATTAGTCTGCTGGATCAGTACCTAACCTCCTCGTCCTGCCTCGTCTACAAAAAACAATCAACAAACACTATAAACTCCTCGAATAACATCGTCAGATGGGTAATAATTTTCCAGTTAATGTATTTCTAATAAGTATTTAACCAAATATCTCGCTACAAAAGGTTACATTACAGAAATAAACGTTTCTTAAAATATCTAATTTATCTTTTTCGAGAGAAAACGTTTCTTCACTTAAAAAACGATAAATTGAAGAGCTATAAAATTTCAATACCGTCCATCGACGGAACTTAAAGTATTTTCTTTGTGTTAGGCGATACGTGGAAAATGCCTGTTTCCTAGAATTCCGATACTTTTTATAGGTATTTTTTTACAGATATTGCTAATTAAATACTATGCAAAACGTGATGCAGCGTATGATTTTTTTTATAATATTTAAACTTGTCTCTGACTACCAATAACCTACCTACTAGATATTGTATTAGATCTGATAATCATGTCCATCATTCGAAATACAGTAAGCCTGTTTTTTATGTATCATATTTATTTACATTCTTCCTATTTCTGTGCCATCATTAATTTTTGATATATTCGTAGGTACTTAAGTTTTTTCAACACCAGACAATTTTATAACACTTGAAAAGGGAAAGGCTTTCTATATAAATGGACACAACACTGCCAAAATAAATTATTCAGCAAAATTAAACGCAATAGAATCACAGAAAGCCAATCAAAACTCAATTAAATCTTAATTAGGAAAATCGTAGCAGGAAAACAAGAGCATACTTGTACGAGTAGCATTCTAACAAACAGCAGAAGAATGTTGCCCTCATTTTTTATTGGTAAGGTAGTGCATTGCATTCCGCCAGTAAGAAAGAAGGTTCTAATTAGTAACATAAACATAGAAGTGCAGTGCGCAACAGGGTGGCATGTAGTGAGGCATACAGTCTGACTGGAAAGAGTAGAAATGCGTGCCTTTATTAAATTTTTCTGACTTGCTTTTTTTATTTTATTTTCTGTCGATTTCTCCTCTTTCTGGACAAGCTTATACCTGAGGGCGGGCCGGGAGCGCGATGTCCGGAGCGCGCTCCGTCAGCCGCGCCGCGTCACGCGGACTAACGCACGGGACAGTTCCCGCGCACTACTTTCAGAGCGGCGAGGGATGCCAGCGTGCCTGGAAAACTAACAGAATTGCGCGGGAAAATCGTGCAGATGAATTGGGGAAAATAAAATTGAAAGCTTGAGTTGCCCTCATTTGTCCTTCAACAGGTTTGATGAGAACTGGAAACTAGGAAGGTTGTGATTCTTACGAGCTTTCCAGCTGGATATGCCAACAATTACAATTTTAAGATACCAAAAAGGTATCTTGTAAAAATTTCACTTCCTCGGAAAGAAAAGTGTTATAAGATACCTGCCTATTTGAAGGGAAAGCGTTTCATGATACATATAGCTCAAATAAAACGCCCTCTGTTATATGTTTCCCTACATAATAGTTAAGTAGGTGTAAATTACGTAATTTTTGTTTTTAAAACAAGTTTAGCTTAATTAGCTAACAAAAATAAACGAGGTAATACAATTTTTTTTAACTATTGCATTTATTTATTTTAAAAAATAAATAAAAGCAATAGTTAACTTTTCCCTGAATCTGTGTAAACTATTTCGAATAACTGGTAACACAGTTTCCTGCCCCTCGCCCCTCCGACCTTTGAATAATGAAACTGGGGAGAGTCGGCGCGGGACGCACAAGGGACCGGAAGACACCTCGCCGGATGGACCTGCGCTTCCAACACCATGCGCGGACGATACCCACAATAAAGTCTTATAGAACGTGGAAACTACCGATATGCAGTTATTTATGGACCTTTTTTTAAAGTTAAGTCTCACTGTATAAGGGTCTCAAAAACTCCAGTAATTGTCTATCGGTCTAAAATTGGTGGATTCCATAACGGCTCTACATACTCTGAGGGCTACACTAGTTTTCATGGAGCTAACATTGTAATAAACCATCCACTGAAGCAGAGTGTAGAGATGAATGAATTAAACTACCGAAAATATTCGTGTCCAAATGGCATCCTGTCATTTGACACTCAATTTTTGTTATTTAAAGATCTCCGTTCCACTTTGACCCTACCTCCTCGTATCATAGTTTAATTCGAGTAGTGTGCGTTTCTAGAGGTACGAGTATCTACCTCGCACACAAGAATCCGCTCAATTTGCTGTAAATTCGAACTTTATTTGACTCGCACTTTAGGTATCAAATCACATAATTTGACCATAGACTTCGACACAGTCTAGATCTAAAATCTAGATGTCGTGCGGATGATGAACCTACTAATAATATAATTGCGAAAAAGGATGATTGTAAGTTTAGATTTTTCTTGCTAAGAGTCTTCGTAACACGGGTCAATTTATTTGGATAAAATTTGGAAAATTTTAGCCTATTCTAGATCACAACTATACCCCTGGGTATAGTTGTGATCTAGAATAGGCCACATACTTACCATACATAGGCTACTTTTTTCCCAGTTACCACGCAAGAGAAGCCGTGGGCAGAGGCTATCCTAAAATCATATTATATTTCGCCATCCATGTTATTTTTCCTCTGTCCACAACATACGAGAAAAAAAGAACGCGAATTGAAGGCTTTCATGAAACATTAGCAATTGCCTTCAGCTCAGCTTTTTCATTTATGCATTGTAAAGTTCAGGGAAAATAGAATTTACTATGTACCCAATAGGGTGGGTGTAAAAGACTGATTTGAAGTTGTAAACATTGTATACGATCCAATAAAAGCGTTTCCATTCTTCAAAAGGGTTCGGTTGTACAATAATCAGTTGGTACCCTTTTGCATATATTATGTACACACTAAAATTCCCGAGGTTAGTGTTTGCTTCTGGTTTTGTGACGTCACAGCTAAGGTTAGCAGAATACTCGTACCAGCGCTAAGTAGGTACCTACCTAACATATTATGCCAAGCTGACACATTTTTTCGCAACATTGAACTGTCTAGCTAGATGTATCAAGAGGGTGCGCGGGGTGCTTATAAGTAGGATTAATTCCTATAAATAAATAATGCTGGAAATTTTTCACATAGCACCATGACTTTAAACCAAAGTAAGCAGAGCTTGTGTTATAGAAAGGAACTACTTATATACTACTACTAATACTGCTTATATATTATTTTTTGTAAAACTGGTCTGGTAGTTTTCTATGCATAACATGTACGTAACATGTTATACATAGAAAACACCCAGAACCGAGACAGATATTTGCAGATCGAACAAACATTTGTCCCGTGGCGGGAATCGTACCCGCGCCGAAGCGTCTCAGGCGGGCCTTCGCTCACTCCGCCACAGAGGTCGTCATTTGTTTTATTGGTTTCTAACTGTCCAAACATCCTATTTCTGGCTCAGGTAGGTTAACAAAATTTTTTTTTTTTTTCATGTCCCACATTATGTTTTTAATTTTATTTAAAACCCCAAAAAAATATGTTTGGAAAACGATCGAATGCGGTATTATATTCAATTTTGGGAATAATACGTTAATTACATAAAGAAATTTGTTTTTACTGTAATAATGTAGGTATAAGAAAAAGCGATGTGTTCATATCAAAGCTACGTAAATGTACTGGTAATAAATATTTAATATGTAAATAACTAGCGACAAGCTGTAGGTAGGTCTTACCAACATCCATCTAAAAATTCCATCCATTAGCGTCATATTAGGAAGATTAGACCGCCCCTAGAGAGAATAAACTGATTGAAAAAGTTACAGGCCTATACTTTATGAAAAAAGCCTTAAAACTTCGTAAGTGCTCCACTTTTTTATTTACTTAAACGCAAAAGATTGCGGTTGAATTTGGGAGTCTGACACTTTTTTTGGGGGAACTTGTTTTAAAAATAGTATCCAGGCACATATAAAGAAATAAATCTTGTAACTTTCTAAAACTCGCTCATTATGATTGAGTTAGTCTCTGGTTATTTGAAACCGTGTTGTGAATAATAATAATAACGCTGGACATTTTTCACACAGCATTATCTAGCCCCAAACAAAGCAGAGTTTGTATTATGGAAACTACATTACTAATATACCTACTACTTAATTTACTTTTTACAAATACATACTTACCATACATAGAAAATACCCAGACTTGAGACAAATATTTGCAGACATTTGTCTCGCGGCGGGAATAAAACCTTCTGCTTCTCAGGCGGACCGTCGCCCACTGCACCACAGAGGTCGTCAAATGAATGAATTTATGATATTTTTTTGCAAGAACATAAGTAAATTACATAAAGGTCTTTTACATGTTGTTAGCTTCTATATTCGACATTGTGTGTGCCATTATAAGCTTAGGCAAAGACTTAGGCATGCCTTACTGACTTTATTTTTCATACGAATCTAATATGTCACCAATCCTAAGTCCTTGCATAAGTTCCATGTTTTTGTATAGTCAACAGACGCATATTACCTATCCATCTGTCCTGACCCCACACTCGAATTCACTGAGTCGTGGGTGTCAGAAACTACGAGTACCGTGGTACCACACAACAGCCAAACCCCAAACAAATATTTGCAGAACAAGCAAACATTTGTCCCACAGAGGGAATCGAACCCGCGGTCAAAGAAGAAGAGAGGATAGAAATCTTCATAGAATTGTTGAGCAAACATTTGAGATTCCATTAGTGCAGACGAACAAATTTTGATGACAAAATGTCAAAGAAGAAGACGCCTAATTTGTTGCCTGAGCTTTGTGCAGACGGGTATAAGTGTGATGATAATAGAAACGGACTTAAGATTGACCACTATAGCCAAAGCCTAGGGTATCTACCAGCCATACAGATCGCAGAATTGACAACCATTTTCACACAGCATCATCTAGCCCCAAACTAAGCAAAGCTTGTATTATAGGAATGACTACATGACTGATATACTACTTATATATATTTTTTGTAATTGGGGACACAATTGTAATTGGTTTACACTGGGGAATAGGGGTTCTCGGATAGCCGATAGCAGGAACCGAAAGACGAAGGAAGGCCCCGCTATGTACCGCCGACATCATAAAGATAGTGGAAAATCGAAGGATGGATGTGTTTTAAAATAATGGATTCTTTGAGAAGGCTCAGTAGCAGTAAAGTAGAAGCTGTTGATGATGATGGTCTACCATCGAGCAGTTAACCCCGAGAGGCGTCATATTGAACCACACTGTTCCGTCAACACATCAGTATTTTAGGACTGATGTTGGCAAACGCGGATATTGTCATTGTCATTGCGTCATGTTGCCTGCTGTGCTCTGATTGGTTGAAACTACAGTTTCGACCAATCAGAGCACAGCGGGCGTGGCAAGACTCGCACGACAGTTGACAGAATCGAAGCAAATTATCAAACATAGTGTAAAACGAACTAAATCATGTTTGTCGGGAAACCACGTTTATGACATTTAAGTACTTATAGGTAGGTTCTCTCAAGATACTTAGGTTAAATTCCTATTATAAAAAAAAATACATGACTTACTTCCTGAAACTCAAAGATTATTACTTACGTTCAGTGTAAAACTTTTCAAATTTTCATTGTTGAGTCGTATGAAAGTTGCATGTGAGCAGGAAGCGACCGCGTACTGCCAGGCGTTTTGCTTTTAAATTAAAAATGAAACAATATTTTACTTCCTGGCTCCCAGAATTTTTAATTCAGGAAGATCGGTGTTTTTTACCACATTTTTAAAACGTAGTGGCCAAACTAGAATGCGGTAGTGGTTATTTCCTCTATAACCTTAAAGGTCGCGGTAAGTCGGTTCAGAAACGCTGGTCGCAAGTTCAGAAAGATACAATTTTTCAATTTTGAATTAAAGTTTACGACAGGACTAGTTGTACCACAGCCGCCCTTTTACGGACCCCGTTCCACCGCGTCGCATTGCCGCCCTATTACTTCGTTTTCAATAAGCGTTCTTCCTGACTTTTTTCCTTTTACTCAGCTCCTAAGAGTTGTAGCGTGATGTTAAATAACCTATTAACCTTCCAAGGGTTGGGCTATAAAATGCAAAAAGTTTTTTCAAACCTGACTGGTAGTTCCAGAAAAAAAAACAAGCAAACTCCTCAGCTTTAATAATAGTTTGCAAAACAGTGACACTTTATAATCTAACTGGTAAAAAAGTTAGAAAAACGCAACATTTACTCCATGGATTAAAACAAATGTTTAAAATGTATTAGGGAAGATGGACGTCTACCGATATATCGTAAATGATATATCGGTAGACGTCCAATATTTTTTTTCCAAAACTAAACAAAAGCTGTACCTATGTTTTCTTTTCTATTTATGGTAAGAGCTTGTTCCCTGAAGATTGCTGGATGGCACTGAATGAGTCATCAATACCTAAGAATACATTTTTGACATTTCAGTATTGCGACATTCATATGACTTTGAAGTATTATCAAAAAAACACATACCGCTAGAAACCACTCATTATATTTTTTGAAATGTTAACTTGACAAGTCTCATCTCAGATCCCTTTTCATCTTGTTAAGTCCTTCAAAAATCATCGCCTCAAGCGCTAATCAAAAGTTTTCGACCTAGTAAACAAAAGTTATTGTCTCAGCTAAACAAATCGATGTTTTCATACAAACACCAGCAAATAAGAGCATCAGACCATCAACATCTGGACTCTACTTTAAGGTCTACGAAAACATTATCTAGCTCAGTAGGTACCCATCAATCTGCTAGGCGCTGCTAGGTTGAGTGGACATCGATTTTACCACTCCATCAAAATAAAGAAAGAAAAAAGAATAAAAAATGTTGGTCATTTTTTTTTACACAGGATCATATAGCCCCAAAGTAAGCAGAGCTTATGTTATGGAAACTACATGACTGATATACTAATTTTATATTTTTTTTGTAAATACGTACATATTTTACATAGTTTGCTTTTCTTTTATTATTTGCTAACTATATAATTATTACGCATGCCAATTCGTGCACGCATGCAGTTATCAGCGGACAGGTTGCAGTTTACACTTCGAGTCCAAGGGTGGATCTATCCATGGATATAGGGAGGGCATGCTGCGCCTGCCATATATTACCCGTTAAAAGACCATTCTATTTTCATTTCTTTTTACTACATATTTGCCACTACTGAATCAGCCGTCGTAAAACCAGTCTTCTGAATAATAAAAAGTAAAACACTATCCCGTTTTTCCATTGCGCCGAGTAGATGGAAAATCCATGTCAGCTTTATATTCAGACAAAGAAATAAATGCCTTTTATTGACAATAAAAGCATTTCTTTGTCTTTGCTAGGTACTTTGCAATCATTAACTATTACTTTTTGTGAACAGTACTTTTATTTCATCATAAATTTTGTTGACATAGCCATTGATATGTCAACGGCTATGTCGTTTGGATAAGCCAAGATTATTATGGCCGAAACGGCCATATTATTATCATCAACAACCTTGAGAAGTCAATTGCTGGTCATAGGCCTGTTTCAAAGTGTCCATGACGAACGGTCCTGAGCCACCTGTAAGAAGGGAACGTGTTACGTGCCAAAACAAGTAACATAATGTAATGAGGAATGTGTACATTCATCTTAATAGTGAATCGAGATAGACACATAGTTTCGTAGTAGTAATTAATCCTACTATAATATTATAAACTTGATGAAACTTTACAGTAATATAGCTTATACATCAGAAACACACATAGGCTACTTTTTACCCGGTTACCACGCGGGCGAAGCCGTGGGCAGAAGCTAGTCTAGTATATATAAGCTTATGAAAATGGAAGAATAAAGTATTGTTATACTAGACGTCACTATGTATTAATTAAATTACCGCACCCGCCTGTAATTATCACACGTCCCCGTATTAGACAACACAATCCAACGATTTCCCACGTTCTTTTATGTCTTCTGTCTATAGGAGTAAGTATCGAAGTAATTTGACTTCTAAAAAAGAAGAAAGTTTTCAATTCAGCTGTTTTTGTTAATTATTGCTATTATTAGGGGAACTGCTCTGCTTTTACATAATTACCTGTGGTAATAGGTAGCCTCGTATTTCCATTATTTTCTCGAATGGGATAATTATTCTTTCGAAGGCACGTAAGTGCTATTATTTCACTAGTTTAAAAAAATAACGACCTGAAAATAAAATACAAAAGTTCTACTTACTATTTTTTTAAATACAATAAGTCCTATTTTGTAACGAGGCTAGTTTCATAGTAATGTCGCTTTTTCCGATTTTGTTTTTCCCTTGATCTGCCAACAAAGAATGCAAGTTAGTTATCCGAGTCCATAGTCGTGCAAAGAAGACTAGCACTTTTGGTTCTTGTTGTCCGATCACGGGAACATTTCTCAACGATTTAATTATTAATTAGGAAATAAAATGGATGAACCAATTACATTAATCACACAAAGGTACAAATTAAATTAAATGTCTCACATGACATAACATGAACGATGGCTATCGAAGCATATTATAGCTGAGCTCTTTTTTTTTAATACTACTAAAGTCTCGATTAAGCTTACAGTAAGCGGTTACCGTAACCTATAGATGCTTGCAATAACGGCGGTATCAATTGAAAACCAGTTTGATGAAAGGATTTAACAATAAAATGTTCTCTTAGCAAATGATTGTTCAGTCAGGATAGTTCCATAAATGTACAAGTTAAGACGCTGACAAGTGCCGAATTATATTAGTAAAATGTTTGAGCGCAATTTCATTGAATTAAAGCTTAATATTTATGCAATCCGTGGTACCTACGACAACGCGCTGAGAAAAAATGCGAGAAACACTGTTTTGTTTTTTCTCACCCGAACGATTCTTTTTCGAGAATAAAAAATCATGAAGATTTTTTAAACTATACTAAAACTATAATTAAATGATAACCACTTTTTATCAAATCACTTGTCACTTTTTATTGTGAAAATTTTGTGAAATCATGTTTTTGGAAACAACATTCTTGGCAGTATGATGCATTATAATTATAGCATATTACGTTTTTTCTATAGCCACAAACAAAAGGAATTTGCTTAAATAAGCAAATTAAAGTCCTTGAAAAAAAATCAGACTTCAAAAAAGGAGGAATTCGTCTGTATATTTTTGATAACTTCCCGTTATTTGAAGAAGTTCAAAATTTTATCTTGATAAAAACTTACCAAAAACGTACCTACTTGTTTAGTTAAGCTTCTTTTCCAGCTTCAGTCCCTTAACTAGATATTAACTTATCTGTCCTGTACAATCGTAAACAAGAGTCCAATGACGACTTAAACGGTATTATTTATAAACGGGTGTAACATCGCTCGGTATTTCTTAGCTTTGGTTTGTTTTTCTCACGTTTTAGGTTTCTGAACAAAAAGGTGCTGCAAACGGGATTACTGAGCCTACGCCCGCCGTCCGTCTATCTGTCTGCCTGACATGGTGCTGTTTGTAACCACAGATAGGGCTGGAGCTAGCTGAATTTTATGAAAGATACTTATCACCTACTATTTCCATAGGGTTGTATAGGTTGTTAAAAAACGTAGTGATTCAAAGAACAACAGGAAAAATATCATAAGAAAAATGTTTGCTATTTTTCAAAGGAATTTTCTTGCAATAATTCTGGATTCCAACGTGTGTTCGAAATCAGATGTTATAATATTATTCGGGTTTTACAAATTTACTAAATTTCTACAATTGTTCAGGCGGTCTAAAGAGGTATCATGCGTTGAATTCGTCATTTTTTTTAATCCTTCTGATTCTTCGAATAAGTTATTATTCGGCTTATATTTTTCGTTTTCATCATTACATCTAAGTAGGTAAAACTTAATTTAGGAAGGTTAACCTTGAAATTTGATAAACGTAATAAATTCGTCTCGTGCTAATATAAATCGCTCAAGTTGAGTCGTTCACTTCAGTATTAAGATACTTGAAATCAAGAAAGTTTATTTCATTATGTCTATTTCAAGAATACACGTAAATTTGGCTTTATCCACTCTCTGGATAAGCAAATGCAGTTCATGTATAATAAGTAGGTACCTAAATATCTAAACTAGAAGGAAAGAAAAGCTATATTCCAGTAGTACCTAAATAGATCTATATAGTTCCAAAGTTAGTGTAAGAATCAAAACTGGTAAACCATGTTTACAAATAATAGGGGTGGTGAACAAAGCTACTGGTAGGGGGCTAGAGTGCGCAATTCTGTATAATTACTAAACTTAGTTGTAGCTAACCCCCTCGGGGACTAAAGTCTGGGTTTTCTCTGATATGTCCGTAATTTAGCGGACGCAATGTTACGGTGTCCGAAAAGACTATATCTCGGTTGTGTACAAGGAATATTACAAGATATGTTACAAAAGCGGTATTTTTATATAATCGCGTAAGCGTTACTGAAAAATAAATAATGTCATCATTATCATTTTCATCATCAGTTATTATTATATTTTAGTCTGCTACATTTTTGAAGACATAAACTAAATATAACTAAACATAAATAAAAAATAGCTTTATTTCTATTATGTACAGTTTTTACAAAAATATAACTTATGAATGTATGTATTATTGAAAATACCTTATGGTACACCATAAACAAATACCAAAAAAATCTTATTTTTATTGAAGTCCGTCTTATGTAAGCTGAATTAACTGAAATTATCCTAAACACGTGAAATTATAATCTGATAATTAGGTATTAGGAGGATTTTACCATCTGGGCGGTCCATAACACTTCGGGCGATTAAAGCCTCCTCCAAATTTTAACAAATGAAACTCTACGAGTAAAAAAGACAATCTTATAACCAGAGGACTAACCCGATTAGAGAAACCCATTCTATAAGCGTTACATACGTGCACTGACGGGTGTCGGTCGTCATATTCAGACTTTGTTATCTAGAAAACTGTAATTCCTAGATAGCGTCGTTAAGAACAGACTCTGCTGGTGTCAATAAAAATCAATGTTGCATCAAACTGTTGGTAACGTTAACTGAAGTATTACTAGGGTTCCTAACCACCTAAAAACAGCTTCTGCCCACGGCTTCGCCCGCGTAGTACTCGGATAAAAAGTAGCCTATGTGTTATTCCGATGTATAATATTATAAAGGTGAAAGTTTGTGAGGATGTTTGTTCCTCTTTCACGCAAAAACTACTGAACAGATTTTGATGAAACTTAACAGTAATATAGCTTATACATCAGAATAATACATAGGCTACTTTTTATCCGGGTACCATGCGGGCGAGGCCGTGGGCAGAAGCTAATAAGCTATATTACTGTAAAGTTTCACCAAAATACGTTCAGTAGTTTTTGCGTGAAAAAGTAACAAATATCTATCCTCACTCTGTCCGTCTGTTCATTTGTCACTGGGCTACTATTATTAACTGTAATAAAATAAAATATCTTTATTTCAAGTAGACAAATAGGTACTCATATGGGAAAAAGAAACAAAAAAATAACCTAAAACTAAAAGCTAATAGGGTTGGTGGAGAGGTGTCGCAGGCAACCATGCCTCGTGTAAGTGCAATAAACCCTAGAAGCAATCATGACGAGAACGGCGTTGGTGCTCCCCCAACAATAATAATACATTATTTTGGTTGGTAATACAGCCAAATAAAAAAATGTCCACCTGCATGTTTTCCGTCCTCATAATAAAACCTATTTTAGAACCATCCAACCATTTTGAAATCATCGACATATATTGCAACGCACCATATTTTATCGGTTAAGGCGTTTCAGAAATAAAAACATAAAAACCACTTCTTACGGTAAACGCATCAATAGCCTCCTTACGTCGTTGGTAAAAAAATAAACTGGTCTTAATTCAAATAAACCACACATTCTTGGAAAAATAAAATATCTATGAGGAAACGGGTTTCCGACCCTTGTTTCTAAACCCAATGAAACCGTTCAATTCATGCGGAAGGTAAAAGACCCAAGAATTTTCCGTGGTGTTTATTTTCATTAAAAGCTTTTTGTTCAGTAACCAATCAAAATTATGTGTATTTTTTGGATTTGAAGTGTTTTTTAAATCAAATGGACATCCTGCGGTTTTATTTCACATTCAAATTGTAGACGTTGCAGTAATTTTCTTTTTTCGATAAGGTATTATTTAAACCTTGGTTTAGTGGCTCTGACTGAACTCGAGTTTAGACCACTTTACGTAATTAGACCGCTAAAGTCTAAAATCGAAATCCTACTACTATTATAAACGTGAAAGTTTGTGAGGATAATGTTTGTTACTCTTTCACGCAAAAACTACTAAACGGATGTGGATGAAACTTTACAGTTATATAGTTTATACATCAGAATAACACATAGGCTACCGGGTACCACGTGGGCGAAGCCGTGGGCCGAGACTAATAAAAAATAAAACCGCGGTACGTCCATTTTATGTCAAATCAAAACATGTCACAACAGTATCCCTAACTAGACTGCGGTCTAAACCATAAGAAAAATTACTCGTGATTTACTAACCTAAAGTAGGCTCTCAAAAAGAAATAGAGTTGTGTCAGAAATAGTTTGTCATTCAACCTGTTTTTGACACGTGAAATAGACTGTCAGCTATTTATTTCATTATAGCATACAATTTTAGGCTTTCTTCACCTTATTTTTCAATGAGGTTTAGGAAGTCCCCTCGCTCAATGGGCCGATGACACCGTTCGTTGATGCACCCCTTAGATAAGGCTTATACTAGCTGTTAATGATGATGATGATGATGATGATGATAAAAAACAGTATCCATTCAGGAATACCTTTATCCACAGAGTTCCACGCCGTAGGTATTAGCTAAGTCCAATTACGAAAAGCCCCACTCACCGCCCTCTTACGTGGGATTATCGCTTGTCGTAGTCGGAGTGTGGTACCACGGTACTCTTAGTTCCTGATACCCACACTATTGGGAATTCTAGTGTGGGTTTTTACGTCTCTGTAGGGTGTTTATTTATTTATTATCTAGAAGGAGGTACACATCTACGGTTTAAGGATGGATCGACGTTCATGATTTTGTTTTTAAAGATACTGTTAGCGATAAGTTCGATGAACGAAATATTTCGGCTGCGCTTTTGTCACAATTGATTTTTCGGAATTAATGTAACGTATTACGCGCATATAAAGAAGCCCGTAAACGCGTATTGTTTTAACATGTATCTCCAAAACGGCTTATCTGATTCAAATGCATATTTTTACAATCGATTGGTGATTGACTAAAAACTATCTTTGATAACTCCAAAGATAATCTTCAAAGGTAGACTTGTCTCAGCTCTAGGTGTTTTCTAAGTATAATTTGTATGTATTTACAAAAAAAATATTGTACTACATATATCATTCATGTAGGGAACTACATGAATGATATATGTAGTAACACAAGCTCTGCTTAGTTTGGGGCTAGATGACGATGTGTGAAAATGTCCAGCATTATTTATTTATTTATAGTTTTTATATACGCCACAAGTCAAAGGCGCTGCAATAGACAATAGAAAACACATCGAGTGTTTTTTTAATATTGTTAAAAATACACTTGTTTAGAGAGAGAAACTCTTTACGAAAAACTCTTTATAAAAAATAAATCTCCCATAAAGAGAAATCTCATAAAGGGGTTTGACATAGTACTCGCGGGTACAAGATATTACCACCTTTATGGTCAACGGAATTTGTACTCGTATAAAGCGCGGAAAATGTCCCGGGTTACGAGTCTGGTATGCTCGTAGCATGACTCAAGCACAATGCTTGTTCTGACTGGCTTTTGTCCAAGACTTCCTTAATGTTTTGTTCATCTGCAGAGTACATATATCTAGTTATTCAATCGACTTCAAAAAGAAGAAGGCTCTGAATTCGTCTGTTTTTTTATTAAGCTTACAGCGCTGGTGGATATTTTTGGGTCTCATTTAAATTTAATGAATGAAGGAATTAAAATACTTTTATTGTACACCACAAGAAAATTACAAAAACAAAAACTTTAGTAAACTAAAAGTACATTTTAATTTCTTTTCGCTTAGAAGCGATGTCGCCCAGACATTGTTTTTAAGTGGCCTAAAATTAAAAACTTTAAAAATGCAGGATAATTTTATTTAATACTTATATGTGAGCACTTTATAGCACTTATACCCAAAGATGAAAAGTGTCTGTAAAGATTGTATAAATTTAAGATTGTCTAGACAAGGTACCTACTTACCATTTATTTATAACTAGCTGTACCCGCGACTTCGTTCGCGATTGCGATCCCTGCAGACTAATTATTCGCATACAGCTAGTACTAAAGTAAGAATGTAACAGGTCAAATTCTGTACATTGAAGTAATTTTGAAAAAAAAAATTTGATGTCTCTCTATAATCGATACTGAAGCCATAAATGTTTTTTTTTTAATTTTTATCTGTCTGTCTGTCTTAATCACGCATGGCGCCGAAACTACTGAATGAATTCAAATTAAACTTGGCATGATTTGAGTTCATAGTACGGGGTAGGACTTAGAATACTTTTTATCCCGAAATTCAGCTTGGTTCCCTTGGGAGAGGGAATGAAAGTCAAAATGTGTACTTAGTTGTAATTCATTAACGCGTAGTCCGATTTCAATTATTATTTTTTTGTAAGAAAGGAAGTACTTTCAAGATTGTCCCGTAAATATTTCAAGGTCATCGAGTTTGTCGTTCAGACCTATTACTGAGGCCTGTGATGTTTACAGACATCACAGGCCTCAGTAATAGGTCCAAATAACTTGAAACCCGGAATGTACAGGAACCTTTGAACGTACGGCTCATCTTAAGCTGGTGTGCGCATTTTATCGTATAGGCTTAATGGATAAGACATATGTCAATCCATAATAGCCTAGAATATATAGGAACCTTCGAGTTCACGTCTCAGCTTAAGCTAGCATAAGATTTATAGCGTACTTTGTAGTGTACGCTGAGTAGGTAGCTGGGACTGGGACTGGGATTAGGACTACTGGGACTACCAGAACTACCGGGACTACTGGGACTACTGGGACTTCTGGGACTACCGGGTATATTAGTCATCTATCTATCTATTATATTATAGATAGATAGATGACTAATATAACAACTTAGCTTACAAAATTGCAGATTAAATAGTTGAGTCATTTAAAGACCACCGCAAACTTTCTAATAATATGTAGGCAGCTAAATTTATATAGAGGTATGTAGATCACTAAATATAAAGTACCTGCTTAGTTAGGTTATTAAAATCGCTGTAACATTTTATCAAAAACAAATCTGAGTATCTTCTAATTTGCTAGAAACACGACCTTATTACTTTTATACAATAGAAAATAGAAAACAAATTTTAAGGTCGAACTTTATAGAAATAACAATTCTGTAAAATATATACTACAAAATGACCTACAGTGATGTCATGTTTAGATTGGATTAGTCACTGGTGTTAGTTCGTTTGCTGGTCAGCGCTAATTTGCTCTGCCATTGTGCGAACAATGTCAGAGGCTTTAGACATACTCTATCGCTGTTCGAATATCAAGTACTTGCCTCTGCCTTTGGTTTCGCCCGCGTACCCGGATAAGCAGTGTCTTATACGTTATTTACGATCACGAACTATACACGTTCTAAATTTCATCCAAATCGGTTCAGTCGTAGTGAAGATTATTAGACCTAACATCCAAACATTTATTTTTATCCAGGTACCACGCGGAGAAATTAATTAATATTAATTTTCACGTGGTCACATATCGATAGCTTAAAAGTTAGTGATTTACTGGTAGCGACATCGTTAATCGCTAAAAATAGAATGTACCTACTTTGGCCAAATCTATGCCACAGAATACACCTTCATACCTTTCCAAAGAAATGCGGTTAGCCATACACACATCCCTCACACACATACACACAATTGTTGATCTGAACAAATCCTGACTTGAATTTATTGATTATGGCTTGATTATTTTACAATTCTTCCAATGCCCGTTTCATGCTAGTGTCATAAGCTTTTGGAAAAAAGCTTTGAACAAATCTAGCTGTAAATTGGTTGATTTTGTCGCAATTTCTAAGTAATTTGTTGATTTCACATCGCTTCTTCGCTTATGGTACGTAGCTGGATTACGGTCAGAGCAAATATTTATTATCTAACCGTACCTAAGTAATTGGTAAGAGAATCAATAGATAAATGAACACTGCCGAGTAAATATAGACTGGGAGGCCACAGTACTCAATTCTAATTGGAACTATTATCGATCCAATGCCTTCGAATACCACATAGGATAATACCATGAAAGCAAAAATACAAAAATACAGTAAGAAGACTCCAAAGGACCAAACCCTTTGAGTTAGTTTAGTGTAAATAATAGTGTAATGTAGTAAAATCTGTGTTAGTGCTACCTATAAAGAACATATGAACAAAGTGTCTTCCCCTTAAATAGAGACAGTAAGAAACGTGTTAATGGACAAATTCTTAGCTATACTTTATTTTATAAAACTAGGTCAGTGTTAAATTACTAATTAGCCTAGCATAGGCTAGGTTGTATTATTACTAGGATACATTAATTTATTTTAAGTATAATAATGTAATCTGGACAATGAACAAAAAAACATAACATTATACATGAAAGAAAAAATACAAAAATATACAATCAAGAAAAAATTGTGTAATAAAAAACCTGCCAAACAGCGCCTACAAAAACAATTTTTTTACGTTATTTTGAGATTTATTTTAACCCCACTCGTGTTGGTGCTCGATAGGTAGGTTTAACTTTGAAGACTGTAGCTACCGTCTACTTGTTAGGTATCTACAAACGTTGTTATCAGAACTCCATAATTTACTTAACATAATTTCTAAAGAGCCAAGATTTCAGTTGCCCTGTAATTATTCATTTTTGTTCATTCTCTGTTGGTTTTTACAATTTAAACAGGCTATTGTGAATTTGGTACACATAAACAGTGGTCCAAAACCCCAATTCGTTTTGATCTCGTCTGTTGAATATTCAGTCAACTGGAAGCAAAGATATGTATAAATGTCAGTTGAGTTTTAATGAAATGAAAGTATACAGCTGACTGTTTCTTTTAATTATTGTTCAATAAAGTCGAAAACAGCTTTCAATCTGAAGTTTGACGCTATTCTGCAGATGATTAGACAATCATTTTTGATTAGAATACCTAACATGAAATTTATGTGATGTTTAATTTGACTATTTGCAAAATATGAGCTGGCCTTCAGTTATTTACCTACTTAGTACAGTCGTCAGTAAGTTAACTTACATATAAGTCTAATTTGTAAATATTATTATAAATTAGATTTATATACAGTGGCAGAGTGGCTAAAGGATTCTACTTCGCCATAAAAATAAGCGATGCCATTCAACGTGGCTATACCGCCAGAATTCTGGGCACGTTAATAACGGTGATGGTTATGACAGGGATCGTCTGGGTTATATATAAAGTCTTGTTCCTTAAGGACAAAACTGCTTTTATTCTTTATTGTACACACATAAAATACGAAGCGAAAGAGGTATGCCTAGATCCTAGCAAGTGGAAATCCTTGGTCTCTGCCTACCCCTCCGGGAAACAGGCGTAACTATATGTATATATGTACATAAAATACAGACAAGAACTTACATATAGGACATGTACAAAGACATGGGCATGTACATGTATTTTACATATTTTAGTAGTATAAAGTTAATAAAATAATGTAATTTGTGTAGTCATTTATAATTTTATTGCGTCGTTCTGAGAAGTTTATTATAATTTGTCTGAACCAAAAACTTCCTTATCGATTATAACGTCTCTACACTACAAAATGTATGAAAAACATTTGGGACACAGTCAATCGCCATAGCTCACTTCCACTTTTCAAACTGGTCAATCGAGTAAACAGTCAATTAATAATTATATTTATTGGCATAGTTAGGTACCAATTGAATTATTGTTCACTGTATCTAGTACCGGAAATGATCTTCGTCCACAGGCCAAAATCCATTTCCGGAGTAATAATGTACAAATAGCGCGCTCAGTAAAATGTTTATGCTTATAAGCTGATAACGAGGCACATGTCCGCACATCATTCTACCCGTAATTAGGGAAATACTGCGGACTTCTGAATTCATTAGTAGGTAGTAGGATTCTGCGCCCACTGATTACTTTATGTTACTTGCTGAACCCAAATCAACGTGTGTAGCTATGATATCAGTCTGATGGTCTGATTTTACATACAATGTGCCTGGTTTTGGCCGTAATTTTTCTCTAAACTGATAGAAAATTAGTGTATGGCCCACCGCTTTAGCTACATTAAAATCAAATGTTTCCTGGAGGCCTCGAAACCATATAAATAATTTATCAAAGAGTTTTTAAGTGGCTTTTCAAACTGAAATAGAGTAAGTGTGTCAAAATTGATTCAAAACTTCACTCCTCTCAATAAAAAACACATGCGTACGTGTGCTTTCAAAACATAGAAATATACTCAGAAAAAAAGGAATTACGTTTACAATAAAATAGGTGTAATTTTCTCGGATTTTTTTTATTTTTATTATATTAATATTCCACCACTGCAACAGAATCAAAGTACAGTCACATTACGGTCCGGCAACAATTTTATATCACCTTCTAGCGATAAGGTGAAAGTTTTAACAACTATTGCCAAGTTATCTTTATAGTTCCTTGACACGCCCGGCATAGTCCAAGTACCTACTTTAGTCCAAGCCTGAACCCTATTATTTATAAACATGGTTATGCTAAGGTACAGTTTGATTAAAGTACAGTTTAATGAAGTCTGAATTGCTCTATTCTAGTACAATTTTCATTCGCTTCAGTAGAATCTTTTTATTAAATAATATAATATAATCCCTAAATACTTTAAATAGTTTGCAGGAAAACCTGACATTCTTAGACGACTCATAAGAATGTCAGAATGTCATTTCTTCGCCCGATAATGAAATACAATGAAGTTGAGTACACTCGACTGTCAAGAAATACGGAAATTAATAGACGTGCAAATTTAAAATATACAATAACATCTTGGACGGATGCGTTCTTTCCCCTGTTTGAGATAGAAGGAAAAACAACTCTGTTTCTTCGTCACGTTTATAAATAATACGGGAATGGCACTTTTATTTAGTCTTTGCCTGAAGTTTACAGGGTAAGTCACTCGTAAACGGCTCTTTGACGCAGATAGGGCTTACGAAGTGCGTACTGTAAGTGGAACACAATAGAAGGATTACTAATAAATTTTTACCGATAGGTACTTATATGTAATAGTAGGTTAATACACATATTTTGAATAACATCTACACTATTATCTGTTTGCCTTTTTTTAGCAAAGGCCTCCTCCAACCTCTTTCATTCCTCTCTATATCTATAATAACCTATTTATTGTAGGTATTAAGTATTTTTCATCAAATAGTTAGTTTTCATGTAAGTATGTTTTATAGGTACCTGCCTAAATTTCATTTGCATTTTATTTCTAGATGCGAAATTATTTCGTTCTATTTCAAAATACAAATAGAACAAAATACAAGTTAATGTTGCAAAAAAACGCCCCTAAATGACGCTTAAAATTGCATATTTTAATATATTTCTTATTTACGGCTGTTGGTATATTGAACACAATTTGTTGCACCTAAATTTTAGTACATACCTACACTTTTCACGATTGAGAAATTTAGGTGCATTTTAACTGTTTTTTATTTTTAAAGTCAGTCTTATCACATTAGACCTGAGTTTAATGCTGTTTCTTTAAAAAATCTTTACCCATTTCTCGTAGCGTCAGGTTTGAATCAATTTAGAGCTCGCCTCTCGGGAGCTTCCCGCCCCAATATGCTTTACTACTGTATAGCTCCTGATACGACACCAGACACAGGCCATTCAATCTACAGGGTGTCCCAACATATGTATACCACCCGAATGGGATAATTGTTTATGTTTTAGCGCTATTTAGTCATGTACATTATTGTATAATAATAATAATAATAATAATAAAATCATTTATTTCTCTCACATAGGTTTCTTAAGATTAGATATAAATTTACATTAAATTTATAAAAACCAGTTTTGTGAGAGGCTGGTGCCAGAGAAAGGTTTGTATGGTGTGTATTTAAGTTGTATAACGCTTTAGAAATCATTTTCTGTGATTTAAATATTTTTGAATAAACTGAACTTGACTGCTGTATTGCTCCTGGTACGACGACACTAGATAGGTACTGGCCATTCAATTTACAGAGTGTCCCAAAATATTTATACCTACTAGGTACATCGAAAGGGGTAATTTTGTCGCCTATTCGTGTATCACATCCCGATTTCTCTTTCAGTTTTAAACGTGTTGAGTTCTCGCAGTTTCGATCTTAATAATTCAAATATATCTGGAAACCATAAATTGTAGTTTAAAAAATTGAGCTATATTTGAAGATTGCGGATTACTTAGAGGCGAAGATGCGTTCAGATACAGCGGTATCCGATGAGACACATTTAAATTTAATACTTTTGAAGAATAAAATTGTTCCGACTTGTATTTGTAATCACCAATAAATAAATATGTGTAATATGTTCTTATTTTATTGTTTAAACCGAAGAAAAGGCGAACATAACTGTGCTTCCCCCTTCTTTTTGATTCGACTTCAAAAAAGGAGGCTGTTCTCAATTTGACTGTATGTTTTTTTATCGTGTATGTTTTATATTTGATATCTTCGCCATTTGTTGATTTTGATGACTTTTTTTGTATAGAGAATGATCCCGAGATGGTTTATTACTGGTATTGCTATTTTTCTCATTCAACTTAAAAAAAACATCATCGTCTCATAGAATCACGACTAGCCGAAACATTTTTTGTGGGCGACTTTTCTTTTGTTATTTATTCGAAGAAGTGAGCAAAATAACGTGGGCACGTGAGGATCTGCTGCTATTAGAGTACCTGCAAGATAGAAACCTTAAACTTGGGACGGCAAACGTATCGCGAATATCGCAATTAATTATTATCAATCGACTTACTTCAAAAAAGGAGTTTCTCAATGTGTATGTTTTTTTGTGTATTTAATTGTAGGTATACCAATTTAAATGATTCTTTTTTTATGGGTAGGGTATACTTTAAAGGTGGTCTCATATACATTTTATGAACAAAAATGCACCAACGGGTGAAAAATGGGTGATGAAATTGCATATTGGACTTTTTATAAATTTCCCATTATAAGAAGTCAGTTTTTTGTCAATTAATGTCTTTTAAATTATTAATGAACCGTGCGTCTTGTTTGAAACAAAATATCATGGAGTATCATTCTATAAAATGATTTCGAATAATAATGTTTTTGAGCTATTTATGTGGCGTGAAACTACAATAACATAACTTGCCTTGACACGTAAAAACCCTACGTCAATTCTGAGTTCCTACACAAATTATTTAATACGTGATTTCGTTAAGACTTCGATTCTTAATCCCGTTTCTAAGCTTTGTAACCCCGTGTTTCTAAAATCATAAGAAGTTTCTAAAGCTCCTTAAGCGCATAACTTGAAATTTACGATTTAATTTTCTCCTTCAGGGATTGCAAGAACTAGATTAAAGTGTGCACTTAAAACACTGTGAAATTTTAACGAGAACAAGTCGAGTACACTTCTAATAGCAATACTTGCTGTTACTTCGAGTTTCTAGCTAGGAGCTTAAACTGACCAGCCAGCGGGGATATCCATGATTAATTATGTTGGGTTCATGAGAAGCCTGCTTTGGGCTTTCTATAACAAAAAGTACCAGTATTTCAGTATAAAATCGGCGCTAACAAGAATCGGCTAGTCATTCATACGTGATCAGCCTTTGCTCTACAAATCCTACTATTATTATAAACGCGAAAGGTTGTGAGGATGGATGTTTGTTACTCTTTCACGCAAAAACTACTAAACGGATTTTTATGAAACTTTCCAGAATTTAAGCTTATACATCAGAATAATACATAGGCTACTTTTTATCTGGGTACCACGCGGACAAAGCCGTGGGCAGAAGCTAGTGATAATTATACTACAGTTAAGTGCAACTCAGACTCGCACGTTTTACACACAATTTATAATCTACTCTATTCATTATCCTTAATGGTACACATGAAGAAACAAAAAAACTTGCATATAGGACATGTAAAAAAAAAATCTTCCAGCGAACCTTTGAGGACAGGGAGAGCTGATAAATAGTAATGGGTATGTGTACACAAACAGATAAATTCTGATGGCAAATTAATGTCATTACATAGTAATTCTTTGACAAAGAGTTGCATCTTTTCAACTTTATTGTATGTATCCCGGTGGGTTTTAAATGATTGAAATTTTGGCTTTAAAGCACAGAACCCTTACTATTAAAAACACGAAAGTTTGTAAGGATGGATGTACGAGTATGTTTGCTACTCTTTCACGCAAAAACTACTAAACGGATTTTGATGAAACTTTACAGTAAAGTCAAAGTCAAAGTCAAAGTCAAAGTCAAAATTCATTTATTCAATAAAATCACAAGGACCACTTTGAAACGTCGGTTTTTATCTAGGTGCCTGTTCCTCCGCGACCAAGCCAGGAAAGAAAGGCAAGAAAACAAGGCTGGTTATTCTTTTTAATGATCCTTTTACAAAACAATAGGTTCGAGTTGGAGCATTTCCAATCCCAAGAGTTTTTGTCATCTAAATAATCAGATATTTTATAGTATGCCTTTTTATAAAGCTTTTGTTTAATTACGTTTTTAAATTTGTTAATTGATAATTTTTGTATATCTCTTGGGAGTTTGTTATAAAAGCGTACACCATGCCCTTTAAACGATTTACTAACTAATATTGCTTAATTGTACATCAAGGGTACTTTTAAGCTGGGCGCGCACGCCACGCGCCACGCGGGCGAAGCCGTGGGCAGAGGCTAGTAATTAATAATACTAACATAAGGCCGTGAGGTAATATTTCAAATTGATATCGAGAAAGCAATTAAAACTATAATTAAGATTAATGCTAAGTTCTCTAAATGGGAACATCGGCGTCTGGTAACGATGGATGTCCGTTTGATTACTATCTCACAATTTATCCTGGATAGTTAGAATAAGAAATGTTGAGACAAATAACTTTTCCTTCGCCAAATGTTGTTTTCTACAGAGAAACGAAACGGTAAACAAAAACTTCGTAAATAGCTCTTTCGACAGCCGGGTAATGAGACAAACGTAGTCTCGTTATCAGTCTCGTGTAACGGTTTTTCTTTCAAACACCGATATAGGCACCAAGGTAAAATGTTTAACGATACCAAAAGGTACATAAATTAAAAAATTCCTATAGGTGCGCGTTGTCCGACCGTTATTTCCCCTTGATCGCCAACAGAACACCAAAGTGACTCGTTGTTAGCCTCTCTTGCCCTATTATGGAGACGTCAGACAGAAATTAACATTCATATTGTAAAAACGGGAATTTTGGTAGTGCACGGCGCGACGCGGAAGGAGAAAGTCGCAACCACTCACCCTGATGAAGACTCTCGGAATGAGTCGAAACTTAGTCGGTGCCTTCACCGATAGTGCAGTACGTGAAAATTCCCGTTTTTACAATATGAATAGTCAAGTTCACGATACTTTTTGCAAGAAATTAACATGTTTCTATTATTGTTGACAGTAGCTGATTTTCTCACTAGGATTACCTCAATAGGCTATTCTCTACATAAACAGTGGAGAGTTATTTTTAATTCCAAAAAACTATAATAGGATGATAACGTTGTCGAGCGATTAGGTACAGTTTTTAATTGAAGATAGCTAATTGACGCCAACCATTTTTTACTTTATTCCTATGTAATGTATATCAATGTATTTCGCCATCAAATATAGCCCTATTTAAATGGATCAAAATACCTACTTTCTCGAAGTACGCATGTTTCAAACTCTGTGGGACGGATAACTGTTTAATTGCTATCTCCAGACCGAACCCACCTCATTCATTATACTGGAAAGGTAGAATACAAAGGCATTACGAATGTAACAGACAATTCTGCAAATAAAAAAGCAAAATAGAGCAGTGTATGAATATATCATGAATAGATTAACTGCAAACTAATCCGAAAACGCGTAAAATAAAATAGTACCTTCGAGCCGAAGTAAAGCCAAAATCACACCACAGTCCCCGCCCGCTAACTTGCCCTCTGCAAAATCTTGATAATATTATTAATTACTTATTTTTTTAAAGCACAAAAATCATTAAAACCAGGAGTTTTCCACCCACTTCAAAAAAGGAGGAGGTTCTCAATTCGTCTGTATTTTTTAAAATATTTTTTAATATGTAGTCATGTAGTTCCCATAATACAAGCTCTGCTCTGCTAGATGATGCTATGTGAAACTGTCCAGCATTATTATTATTTGTTTTTATTTAACGAAATCTTAAATTTCAGTATGTGTGATACGCACGAGCCTAAAGCCATATTTAGTTCATAATCGGTTGAAATTATTATTGTCAACCCGCTTTTGATGATTTTTTTATTGTATTATAGAGAATGATCCCGAAGAAGTCCCATAAAAGTTTTATTCCTGAGAAATGGCTACTTTTCCCGTAAAACTCAAAAAACATTTATCATCTATGGAATCACGACTAGCAAAAACATTTTTTGAGGGCTAAAACTTTTGTTTTTTATTCGAAAGAGTGACATCCTAAATGTACAAAATAACGTAAGCACGTGAGAAAGACGGACATTTAATGTCGTAGATTATTTTGAAGTCGGTTGACTGATGACTGATGGATTTTTATAGGATTTACGACCGCCAATACCACATACCACATATAGAAATAAAATGAAAAACGAAGCGAAGGCGAAGGCGCACAGCTATACAATAAATTACCGTCCGAAATAAAAAATGTAAGCTCATTTAACGCATTTAAAACTAAACTAGCTCAATATATTGTTCAAGACCTTCTTTGCAAATAAAATGTGTTAGATGGGTCAACTTGTACATTAGAATTACCTACCTAATTTTAGTACCTACTCCTATGTAAACTTTATTCACAAGTAAGTGACATTGTAATGTCTTTTTTGAATAAATAATATTAAACCTAAAAACATTTATTCAGCACAGCCTAAAACAAACAAAACCTACATAAGTATTCATACCTTGGTACAAGTATGTAAACCTTCAAACTATTTCAATAAAGATAACTCAAGTTAGTTCCCACCGTTGTTACCACAACGACGAAGAAGCGAAGAAAAAAGCATAAATAAAACTTTTCCGCTGATCCACACTTCATTTCACTCCATTGCCTAACGGCTTTTATGAAATTTACATCTTTATTTCCTATCGCAGCGGAAACAATTTATGTGTTGCTACCCTCATTTCTGCTACTAAGCGTTCGTTATTGAGGCGGAACTGTCATATAGAATTAAAATTATGGGTGATCGAAAAACAGCGGTTTAGCGGAAAACAGAGGGAGAGCCCATATTTATGAGGTTTTCTACAATGGAAATTACATTTAATTCATAATGTTCATCAACATTGGCCAGCTTAGATAATCAGGCGTAATCGGTGATAGATGGGTATCCTCAAATTTTATCTAATTCTTCAATTAGAGTACGAGTACAATCATCGCCTTTTGAAAAATAAAACATCATACACCTCATGTATGCTCAATTCTCAAAGCCTCTATATAATATTATGTGCACTTTTCAAGGTAAGTTATTCATTTTTTTGACGACCTCTGTGACGCAGAGGGCGAAGGCCCGCCTGAGACGCAGAAGGTTGCGGGCCCCGCCGCGGGACAAATGTTTGTATGATCTGCAAATATTTGTCTCGGATCTGGGTATTTTCAATGTATAATATGTATGTATTTATAAACAAAAAAGTATATAAGTAGTATATCATGTAGTCATGTAGTTACCATAGTACAAATTCTGCATAGTTTGGGGCTAGGTGACGTTTTGCGTGAAAAATATACAGCATTATTTATTTATTTACTTATCTGAGGAAAAATTGCAAATTATTTTTGAGAGAAGCCAATTTTGACATTTAGCACATCAAGACTTTGACTAAACGAGACAACAGTCAACATTCTTCAAGTCTTTTAGATTTCTGTGCTCGCTTTGCTAATGAATCTTAAGAAAATTACTGAAGCAAATTCATTTTACAAATGAACTCTAGTAAGTAAGTAGTTATTTTTAAGTGTTTAAATCGATACAACTAAAGTCTATACACTTTAGTACGAACTTTCAAGTATAGTTGAACTGTTAACTAATCTGCGGCCATATTTCAACGAGACTAAACTTGCGCTGCGGGCACATTCAAGTTTCTATTCGACAACAAATTACATTTGCTAAACTCTATATTAAGACTGAATATTTTATGCTTGATCGCTTATTACATATTAAACTGAGAACTTTGTGTGACCTTCAAGATTCATGTATTCAACCGTAACCTTGTGGCATTACCGGTAGGTAGGTACTATAAGAAGAACGAGCTTTGCTCGAGAACTGAAATGGCCACACTTTTTTTATAGTGATCGTGGCTGCTGGTAAGCTGGCAGATAGCCTTTCGTCGTGAAAATTATCGAAAATTATGAAAGTCGTTATAATTATCGTCATTTATTTCGGATTTAACACCATTCTCAGTAGATACTTAGACTTAATTGATACCTAGTTAATTGATACCATTCTTAGTAAATAATTAATGTCCAATATTTACATCTAATAAAAAAAATACTAATAAATTACATACTTAGATGTGGTACATCGCATTTAGTAACAAGGCAGGAGATGCATCTTGGTTTAGTGTCTGAGTATAGGACCATCGAGCCGCTCCGCCACTGTGCTCAGGAGGCTGAGTGCTTGTTAATCCCCAAGATTTTTCCCGTAATAAAGATTTTCTCGTCTCTGGGATTTCACTTACATAGACGTGGTTAGATCGTTTCTTCGTCCTCAAAAACTCCTCTCCTATATATTAACAAACAAAAATTCTTGCTCGAAACAATAAGGAAATAGGAAAATCAAGATGCGCTGGCACTCAATGGTCTCGAATACCCTTTTTAAATGACAGTTTTTTTATTATATGGCAAATGTCATTTTAATAGTTTTGCATAGTAAGCAGAATTGTGACAAATCGTTGTAAAAGCCATAATCAAGTAGTGAAGTGAAGTGAGTGAAGATGACACTAACCTGAACAAAACGATAGCTGTCAAAAGCATATTTTCATAACAGTGCCATCTAGTGAGCTTTAGGGAACCCAGTTCGACAAAAATGAATGACAATCGCCTCTGAGATTGAATATACACCCGCCTAGAGTCACAAAGTACAACGTATATTGGACAAACCAACATCGAAATGTCCGCATATATTTGAATAGTTTGCAATTCCAACAGAAACTCAATCCTATTTGCATGACAACTAGGTATAATACGGGCTTGGGCGCAAGGTCTACTCAAAATAGCTATAGACCTAGATTAGCACATCAGAAGTAGTAACGCAAACAAACGCAATATTATTAAATTAAAGTATAGAATCGCCTACGCAAGACTGAAGAGCTTACAACATCCACCCACACTGATAAAAAAAAGGCCCAAGACATGTCAAAAGGGATAAATATATTCTATTATATTTTACTAGCTTCTGCCCACGGCTTCGCCCGCGTGGTACCTGGATAAAAAGTAGCCTATGTGTTTTTCTGATGTATAAGCTATATTACTGTAAAGTTTCATCAAAATCCGTCAGTAGTTTTTGCGTGAAAGACTAACAAACATCCATCCTCACAAACTTTCGTATTTATAATAGTAGTAGGATTTTCTGGGTTTAGAAAACACTTCTACATACCAAGTTTCATCTCGATTCATTTCAAACTGATCTGGAAATCGGGCTCTGACACATTGACGGACGGATAGGCAGACAGACAGACAGACAGACGGACGGACGGACGGACATGACTAAACTATAAGGATGCCATTTTTGCCATATGGCTTTAGAACCCTTAAAACTTACCATTTCTCATTTATGCTCTTAATAGCGATTATACTGAAAAAAAACAAATCATCTCTTCGTTGGTAATAAATTTCAAATATCTGGATAAGGGGTATGTCACGGTGCTCGTCGCGTTGGGCTATTATCATTGTGGCAAATACCGTACACACTTGTGACTATGTCACGTTCACGCAGTAATGTACGTTGAAACGCGTCAAATATGGACCAGTTGGGATTCCCTCACGCCATCCTTTCATGTGAATCCATAGGTAAAGTTCTAAATGTTCGAAATTGGAATCCTCGAAATTCGTGTAAATGCGGTCCCTGTACGAATGCGGACGTGCCCGTGAATTCTGATTGAACGACAAATTATTAGATTTCGATCGTGGATGTGGCTGAATTTCACTTCAATCTAATACCGGGCTTACACATGCGCGTTCGCATTCGTCGAAAAGCTAGTTTCACACAATCATGGAGGCTTCAGTCAGGCGAATGACAAGATTATGTAGGTGAAGCCAACGCCACTGTTCTTGTTTACCTTAGTTCTAAATTGATGTACCTAACGCGTTGGACTAAGTTCTTCTGCAAGTTACACTGTACAATGAAATAGATAAATCTCACTAATATTATAAACGCGAAAGTTTGTGCGGGTGGATGTTTGTTGCTCTTTCACGCAAAAACTACTGAACGGATTTTAATGAAACTTTACAGTAATAGCTTATACATCAGAATAACACATAGGCTACTTTATATCCGGGTACCACGCGGGCGAAGCCGTGGGCAGAAACTAGTACATAAATAATTCATCTTTCACCTTGCCACTCGCGTCGCATAACACAAATGCTACGGTAAATTCCACTCTTTTTTCGTATATGCGTTTGACGTAAGAGGTTATTACGTTATTCTGCTACGGAATAGCTTATCCTATTGAGAAGCGGTTTCGGAATCGATTTTTATGACTTCGATGATAGTTCATATATAGATTTTATCGCCACAAATCACTAAGACAATGGAAAATACCGGAGGTTGTAACATTTTACAAAAGATTACTTTTGGAGATTTTTCTATTTTATCTTACAAAAGAAGATATCGACTCATCTTTGCTACTTAATAATGCTACTATTATATTAAAACACTGAAAAGTTGAATGCTTTAAGTGAATTTTGAATAAAATGAGCGTACTTTCTCAAAATTCATTCATTTAAATTCATTCAAGGTTCTTTCAATATACTTTGACGACAGTGTTGTAGCAGCATCAACATTTTACTTCACTTACTCATTTTCACTTTTATACTTAAAATTAAAGAGAACAGATGATCGGATGATCACTTTAATATTGGATAGGTACAGAGAAAGGCTTCATGAAAATGCCCCACACAAATGTCAAAGTACTATGGATTATGCAAAAGTCGATTATGTACCAGCCTTTACGGGTAACGACTTGTCCAGGCATCCAGGAACGTCCCATCGCCCCAGACAACCCTCACTGCAATAGCCCTGACCCATCATTAAGTAATTTGAATACAGAATTTCAGAGCATGATTCGCAAATGAGCCGCGAAAAATGTAGCCGAATGACGTCAAACACAGAAAGGTAACACCCATCTTCTTAAAGACACATAAAACTGACTCGAAAAGGTTTACTAAATTGTAATCTTTATCTTCAGCTCCTTTTCTTTTCATTTCTTTTTGTCCGTTTGGAAATCGAACTGTTATTTTATGAGGATTGATATTCGAATGATTTATTCTTTTGTAGACCGAAAAACAAAGACAAAATAATCATAGATTGTTAGTTTGTCGAGCTTGTGACATTGTGACGTAACATAGAAGCTAGTTCGGTTTTTAAAACCTACAGTTTACTAATAAAATGAGGCTCATTACGCTACAATTTCATAGTTTTATTCAGAAATGCATACACTGCCAATAAAATGTACCTAGGTTAAGGGGAAATGCACGAGTTTTTATTCACAAGTAGGTACCGCTAATTAGCGATAAGGACGCCCATTCTATAACATTGTCAAAGTTTGTAGGATTTATTAAGCGGAATTATTATTTGGTGTATATTAAAGACATAAAAAGTAAACGTATAAGTAAAAGTATATTAAAGTAAAAGTATATTAAAGTATTTTCTATTTACCTTTTACAATATGTAAAATATAAATTGCACCCGCAAACCGACATCTGGTTCGATTGTTAAAATAAATAACCAAGCAACAGATGGAAAATTTATTGCTCGTTGTTGATTTTCGCCTTTGAGCTCGCATGCATGACTCTGACAAGAATATAATGGACTTCTAATTTTTATCTGGCGCGCTGCGAATCGGAAAACCTCATCAAAGCCGAGTGATTCTTACCCTTTTATGTTTATAAATTTTTTTTCGACCCACTTTAAAAAAAAGTAGGAGGTTCTCAATTCGTCAGAATGTTTTTTTGTGTGTACACGAGTATGTTATGCGATATCTTCGCCAATTGTGAGCCGATTTTAATGATTCTTTTCTTTTCAACTTTCCGTTAATTGAAAAGAAAAAAATATTCTTGATCTACTTAATTATAATAATGTTTTAGGTTTTAGGTAGTGTTAGATAAAATGAAATAAAAGACTTCTTAAAAACTTTTTAACGCGTTGTTTTATTTTTTATTGTTATTTCTGTCGTTTTGAAGGCTTTGAAGCTTACGTAATGAATCTGTTTAAAAATGTTTAATTTCATTCTTCGAATTATTCTTCTTTTTCAGGACTTCTTTTTGTATTTTTTTTCTATCACTCACAGAAAAAATAATTACTTGTATTTTAAAGTTATTTATGGAGATGTTTGTGACCTTCTAAAATAAATTCAATACCTTACTGGAATTATAAATTATTGTATTATCACACCGTTAAAGCTTACACTACTTTATAAGCAGGTACTTAAGTCAAATGAGTCGGCAGATTTTTATAAATATGAATGAACTGTCATGCGGAGTGGCGACGAAAGGACTTTCCCCTACTTTCAATTCTATGGTAATCATTTGCACGAGAAATGAATAGAAATCCCATTTATTGTATGAATGAAAATACTTTATTGTACATCGCAAAAATAACGTAAAACTAAAATTATAAAACAAAAGAACTAAAAGTACAATGAGTAACACAAGAATCTTTGAATACAAGTTCATATAATGTAAGTGCTTTGTCTGTATTATCTGTGTGTACAATAAAGAATAAATTGTAATGATGGGTGAAGGTATGGTTCTATGTAACAGCTAAATAAAGGGAAACTTGACGAAAAAACTGGCCACGCGTGAGTCATTTACGTGCACTGGGTTCCGTACACAATATAAACATTTAATGCCCGTACTTCACTAATGCATTAAAATATTTTATTCGTTCTGGAAACGGTAGCTATCTGATTGTACTTATAACCTCTGTAGTGCAATAGACGAAAGCCCGCCTGAGATTCAGAAGGTTGCGTGTTCGTATGATTTGCAAATATTTGTGTCGGGTCTGGGTGTTTTCTATGTATAATATGTATGTATTTACAAAAAAAGTCATGTAAGTCATGTGTCAAGTATTAGTCATGTAGTTCCCATAACACAAGCTACGCTTATTTTGGGACTAGATGATGCTGTGTGAAAAAGGTCCATTAAGTATTTATTCCTTTATCTACAATACAAAGTTATGCTTAGGTACAAAGTAAGTACTAAGGTACAAGTGTTAAAGATAAAGTTAACCGGCTTGAACGTGTCATATTCAAATTACGCAAAGACTTGGGTGTATCTTAGGTACCACTTTTTTACAGAAATCTGTTACCAAGGCTTGCCTAAGTCTTAGTGCAAACGTTCATATCAAGTAAATTTTTTAAACATTTGAAATCCCCTACATGTATTTCCATCAACTTACAGACTTGTGATAAAACCTATAATCATAGATTTATTTAATCACATATTTATTTATTTAATAATAGGTTCTTAGCATCCTTGAAGACATAAAAATCGATCGCATAAAAAACGCATTAAGTACAATCCATTATGCCATTTCGCAAGTAAATGATAACAAACAAACAACATCTTATGTATGGCAAACGCATATACGGGCTCCTGTCGTCACGGGTAAAGCAAGTTGTATTTTAATAGTTTTTATTCCCATATTGACTTGTTGAACTTTTTATTATTTGCTGTATGTGATTATTTCTACTGGACACATACATACTTATTTTATGGTTAAAATTATACAGCACTGTGTGACAAACAGACAGACGGACGCTTACATAGGCTTAATAATAGGATTTCGTTGCCCATTTTTGGGTACGGAACTCTAAAAATCGACAAACGTATTCATGTTGTCGAATAACACCATTCACAGCTGAAAATAGATCAGCGGTCGTTCTCATAAATATCGATTTTACGACATGTGCGCGCATCTCTGTACGAGAACGATTCTGAAAACACGCCATTAGGTCACAATTATTTTAAAGAAAATTTTACGTAGGACTGCTAATAGGTAAAACATAATACCTTTACCCGTTTTACTAAACTTGGGCAAAGAATTACTCAGCCATGTGATCAACATTTTAAAGACAATTTGACGTAGGACTTCTAATAGATAAAACATAATACCTATACTTGTTTGACTAAACATGGGCAAAGACTTACTCAGCCATGTGATCAACATTTTAAAGACAATTTTACGTAGGACTGCTAATAGATAAAACATAATACCTATACCCGTTTGACTAAACTTGGGCAAAGAATTACTCAGCCATGTGATTAAAATTTTAAAACCCTCGAGGTGTTTCCGTGATGTGATCGTCTATTGAAGTGCCCGCTAGTGACTCCTGGCAATAAAACGTATCTATAAACCGTCCTTGAAGACTTTAAAAAGAACTGCAAAAATCGCATCACAATCCGTTACATATAAATGCTAACAGGACAAACGAGTTGTCAAAGTTTAGCGCTATGCCTGTGTGCACTGCAAACGGACATAGTGACAGATTGTCAACCTCAATAGCGTAGTGGACGAGAAGCCGGCTGAAAAACAAGAGGTGCGGGACTTATGAATGTTGTGAAGATATTTGTTCCGGGTGGGTGTTGTTCCTGATACCGACGATACAGAGAATATCCTACCTAGTTTGGGGTCAGGTCTATGTATATAAATGTTGGATATATTATTTATTTTTTTATTATTATTTCCTTGAAAACATGTAAGCCTTGTGTACTATGTCCCGCACTGAAAACTACAATGCAAGAAATCTCTGCATGCTATTCTAACCTCAAAATATAAAGGTAATAATATGTATATATTTACAAAAAAAAGTATATAAGTAGTATATCAGTCATGTAGTTTCCATAACACAAGCTCTGCTTAGTTTGGGGCTAGGTAATGCTGTGTGAAAATCTCCAGCATTATTATTTTTTATTAAATAAATAATTCTGGACATTTGGAGATTGGACAGTGGAGATTTTCACACAGCATCACCTACCCCAAACTAAGCAGAGCTTGTGTTATGGAAACTACATGACTGTAATACTACATATAAACATTTTTTTTTTGTAAATACATACATATTATATACAGAAATCACCCAGACAAATATTTCTTGACTAATATTGCTAGCTAGAATCATCAAATTGTATACACTGAGTCAGGCTTTCGAGGCCTTACCTAAACTATTAATAAACCCTGGTATCAACACGTAGTTTTACTCCAGTGGCCTTCTAAATCCCTCTTTACTTATTTTATCCCGCGATGTTAGAAAACATTCTGTAAAGCATTGTGGCTTCAACGTTTACTCTGATATATCACACTCGAGCCTCATTTTTACACTACCTGTAGACGAAACACGTTACACGAAACTCTACCTTAATTACACAGGTAACGGTGTAGTTTTGCTTGGCTTCTTCTGAAGGGATTTAGTTCTCGTCATTAGTACGGACTATGTGAAACACAATAAATGGCAAGAACAGAGATATGTCAATAGCCATGCTACGTCGTAGCATTCTCGTAGCAGTCATAGAGGACGGTAAGGCTCTACGGAGTGCACTTTTTTTTAGTTTTCACTTTCAGAGGCTCCTTGACACGTACAGCACATACCATATTTTCCGGCCTTCTTTTTCATTCTAGATGTATTTTCTTTTTTCTTTATTTCATTCAATTATCTGTTCGGGTAAGGGACTACAGACTACAGTATAATAACATAGCCACGAACGACACAAATAGATAAATTTAAATGTATTTTTTTTCTGTTTATCCTATCCTACTACTATATAAACGTGAAAGTTTGTGACGATGGATAGATGTTTGTTACTCTTTCACGCAAAAACTATTGAACGTATTTTGATAAAACTTTACAGTAATATAGCTTTAACATCAGAATAACACATAGGCTACTTTTTATTCGAATACCATGTGGGTGAAGCCGTGGGTAGAGGCTAGTTTCTCAAAAATTCAAAAATTGCTCCATTCATTTTATATTAGGGACTTATAGTCTGTCACAAATTATGTTATAATCAGCGACGCGCGACGTCAAGAGCCCGTATAAGCGTTTGACGTGTTAAAATTTATTTGTGTGCCGGATTTGTGCTATCAGTTTGTATAACCTGTGGTTTAATCACCACAAAACACTGTGCAATAGATGAAATAAATCACTTGGAAGGTTGTAAAATTTTGCTAAACTTGACATACTAGACGGATAGCGCGGATGCGAGCGAAACTTACGATAGATAGATAAATCATTTATTTGTAACTACTTACTAATTAAGTATATAACTAAGATGGTAGGACCGCTGATGTTATAAGTAGCCACAAATTGGGATAGGACTCAGCATAAAGCGCCGCAAACCTGGTGAAGGTAAGTAGCGCGCTGATCTTCTTCTTCCAATATCAGTAGCAGATAGCTTCGATATAAAACTAAGAGTTTCTATTTTTATTCCAAAAACTATCGTGAACTAGACTATTTATAATATAAAAACGGGAATTTTCATATACTGCACTATCGGTGAAGTCAACGACTAAGAGTTTCTTATCCAGATACTTATATAAACTTAAAGAAGAATAGTTCAATACATTAATTTACTCATCTTTTACAAACTTTTTTAGAAGTATATAAGTAAACTTTTTATTTTACAAATATTGAAAAAGAAATTTAGTCGCAATTTATATTCAGAAGAAGAATTTATATTCTTACGGTGGTAAGTATTTTTATATCAAAAATACTTGTGGCTTACTCTATCGTTTGCGTACCTACTGCATTGTAAGCTGAATTCTAGTCAGTAAGTCCCAGCCGTGCAATTGTTTCGTTTTTGTCCAAATTGCCCATGTTTAAGTAATATTTAGGGTCTATTTGTATTGGCAATACCGACGCGAAAGGATCTTCAATAATGGCATGAGTAAGAAAAAGGATCGGAGAGTGTTAGCTATGATAATATTAGCCTACTTTCTTTACTTTCCCCGTCCCTGGAGGGTCTTGACAAAGAAGTATAGTGATTTATTAAAAGGTATTGAGTGCAGAGCATTTTATGTGTTCTTAACATCCCTATTGGAAGAATTTATCCTATCCTGCCTACTATCCTACTAATATTATAAAGGTGAAAGTTTGTGAGGATGTTTGTTCCTCTTTCACGCAAAAACTACTGAACGAATTTTGATGAAACTTTACAGTAATATAGCTTACACATCAGAATAACACATAGGCTACTTTTTATCCCGGTACCACGCGGGCGAAGCCGTGGGCAGAAGCTAGTAATATTATAAACGTGAAAGTTTGTGAGGATGGATGTTTATTATCCTTTCACGCAAAAACTTCTGAACGGATTTTGATGACATTTTACAGTAATATAGCTTATACATCAGAATAACACATAGGCTACTTTTTATACCTGGCAACACGCGGGCGAAGCTGTGGGCAGAAGCTAGTATATTATATTTTTATTAAGTACCTAATACTTTGAGCTCATTCTCGAGCTTGTTGTAACCATAACATGTTGGGAACACTATGTTTAAAAAACTTTTGAATCTGTTTTTTTGCATGTACGGCGTTAACCTGTATTGGGCCTAATAAATAGATACATTTGATGGTTTTTGAGCTAGAGAATAAAGCACTTGTTACATGCACTGGGATCCACAATCATGTTCCTAAGGTCCATGCCTATATTTTTTTCTCCTTTAATTCATCAATATATGGATCATATTTTTTTATTGAATTCTATATTTAATTTTTTAATGCCCCTTTGATCAACACATTTGTTAAGGCTATAAAAATGATGAGTGTTATCTGCGTTCGAAATCGATTGATAGAATTATCGCATCACTTACAACGATCAGCACGATAACATTTGGATGGGTGACTGTTACAGGCATTTACAATAAAGCGCTTCCATGTTTTGTGTTTGAAATTGTCGTTTTCAGCCATAAAAGACCATTTCGTAGGCTTTTAGGCATTCCGATACCAATTATTAACGCCGATACCATTGGCCACTAGACCATATGAATTCAACTATTCCATTGTCCGATGATTCTGTGACGAAACAAAAGCCCAATCCTATTTATTTATACTTTAATGTACAGAATAGAATAGAATTCACACTAAAAACTTACGAGAACATGAACAAAGAGCATCCTCTTACTTATATAAAATGAAGTGAATGTCTGGATCTGATAAACGTTAAAATCGGTACTCAACTAAAAAACTTTTAACAAACCTTCCTTAGAGCAACGTCAAAATTGGACTGAAAGTAGATTGACATTTTGACTTCTAATTATGAAGAAATAATAATGAACAATACAACAATACCTACACCTAATTATGTCTACGGAAAAGAAGGTAAAAATTGATTCAGTTTCTCTTTTCTTCAGACAAGACAGAGACAGAATTATTTATGTCTTCTACTCCGTCGTAAAACCTTTGTTTAAAATGATGGTCACTGTTCTTGGTGTTGGTATAATACCAAGAAATGTAGGTAGGTATATTATATTCCATGGAAATTTCCATGGATTTAAATTCATAGTAAAATCTTATTCGTGACAAAATGTTCACGTTAAAACAAGCCATGATAAGGATACATAATTAAGATTTGAATTATTAATGTGCTCATGCCATGAGCTATTTTCTTCGATATCTCAATAGCAAAAGAGACAAATAATATCTTACGTACATATAAGCATTGAAACCTTGAAATAATAACACAAATCATTTATGACTAGCATCTGCCCACGGCTTCGTCCGCGTGGTATCCGGATTAAAAGTAGCCCATGTGTTATACTGATGTATTAGCTATATTACTGTAAAGTTACATTAAAATCATATTATCAGTATTTCTTTTTGGATAAAAAAGAATTATTCCTGCAAAACAAGTTTTATCGCGATACACTTGAAACTGAGTGAGAAAACGGGATGTGATACATGGACAGATATATAGACAATTAATGATGGTAAAATACAATTGACATTTTTATAACATGAACCTATCAGTCCATTTCCTGTGTTTCGAAATAAATATACCATGGACTATAGATAGGCAGTGCGCTGCGCAGCTGTTGACGCCGCGTCACAAATCTGCGGCGTTCCGAGGAAGCTTTCGATATGCAGCCACGAAGTGCTGGAACAATATTTCTCCGCCGATCAGAAATCTGAAAAGTATCTTTAGTTTTAGGTCTAAATTGAAGCGGTTTCTTCTAGGTGAACAAAAAAAGCGGGAAGGCATCAATAATGATGCATCAATAATCTGAAAAGTTTTTTTGATGCATCATTATTGATTTACCTTTACCTCATCGTCTATTTATATAGACGATGACGTATATCTTCAATTAGATTCTTGGATGTAGGTAGGAAATAAAAATATTTTATTAATTTGAAACATTAATTTAGGAATTGTATCTACATAGTAGGAACTTACCTGCCAATGCTGCCATTTGTAATATAAACTGGAAATTTGTATCGCAAATGAACACAGCCAGTTCGCACCACAGGCCGCAAAATGCTTATAGGCAGGTAGGTATGAGTAGGTAGGCTCTTGGCCGGTCGGCACTTGCGCTAAGCTGAACGTGGAACTCAATTCATTTCCTTTTATTCTTCGACGTATATCATGTGGGTAGGAGTGGGTTTTTATATACAAGCGATAGCTTTATATATTTAGTCCATTAAATATCATATAGGTATATTTAGTATGATTTATTATAATTATTAATGTAAATGATCACCTTATGCATTTGTTTTTTCTCATTTTTATTTAGGTATAACAGTTAGAACATAGTAAATAATCTACAGTAAATACAGTCTAAAAAATATATATTTATATAATACACATAATAATCTCTTGAGCGTAGTGTTTGGTTCTGGCGTCTGTGACGTCACTGCGCAGGGTCAGCAGAATACCAGCGCTAAGTAGGTAGCCACCTACCTAGCATTATGCTGAGCTGATACCTTTTTGGTGCGACATAAAACTGTCTAGGTAGATGGATTAGGCAGTAAGGTGCGTGGGGCGTTTCTGTTTCAGTTATAGGTATTACTTATAAGTAGGTTGTCCAAGCATAAATTATTATTATTATGTATTCCCACAAGTTATCCCACCATCCTTACTTCCAAAGTTTGTTGTATATATATGTTATTTTTTTTTATGTCGTGTTAAATAAATATTTTCTTTCTTTCTATACGGACATTATGAAAGTTTTCGCTATTTGTACATTTTTCACACAGCAACATTTGGCCCCAAACTAAGCAGAGCTTGTATTATGGGAACTAAATGAATCATATACTACTTAGATACTTTTTTTTGTAAATACATATATATTATATATTGAAAACACCTGCAAACATTTGCAGATAATACAAACATTAGTCCTGCGGCGGGATTCGAACCCGCAACTGCGTCTCAAGTGGGCTTTCCCACTACGCCCCAGAGGTCTTCATAAATGGCGTAAGAATGTTCTTATTAGTTCTCGCTCTACAGAAATGGATGGAGCATTCATCACAGTAATATGTTTGTTGTGACATTATCTGAACAAACTTCATGAGCGGCACAGAGGGGTGCCTGAAGGGTAGTTATCGACGATACATGGAACTATTACGAGCAGCATGAGTTATGAAGGTGAAAGGGAAAAATACAGCTTCACAAATTCTACTGACATCTGAAAGGCTGACCCTTAGATGGCTACGTTAGATGTACATAGTTGATTTATTTACAACAGGCTTAAATTCATAAATTCACATACTACAACACAAAGTGTAAATATATATTTAAACTATTTGACTTGATTTAACTAAAATATATGAAATCTAGTTAATTGTCACCAGTTGGTAGCGTACGCAGAATGCTGGCCGCATTGCAACGTTGAATGGTAATCATTATTCATTTAGTAAAATAGAAGCAGAACCCCGGACTCATGTGGACTCCTATAGCCTCTTTGCTATATAGATTCTTTAGATTTAATGTGTCCCTATACATGGAATACTAGCCCATGCCCACAAAGTATATATTATTTCCCCCTTATGTATTATTTCAGGTCATAAACTTTACCTAATCTAAGTTTTATCCAAATCAGTTCAGTCGTTGCGGAGATAATCAGTAACATCTTATAATAGTAATAATATTATAATAGATTGTTTGATTTTTCAAAATGCTATCAGATAGGTCCACAAATAAATAAACTCGAATTTTGACTCTATAATCTAGTTACGCCTCTACGGTCTGTAGCGCGTAGAGATATGTGCTACGTGTCGTAGAGGGTCCACGTAGCATATACCTCTACGCCACTACGAGAGAGTCACGTAGCAGTGGAGATAATTCGTAAATTGAAGTCTGATGCACTTTTATTCCTTTCTGCACTAACAACAAAAATGCTAAGCCATGAACTTAGGTGCTATCAAGCTTAGTGCAGAGATGTAAAAATGAAAAAATGTGGTACGTTAGGAGACGGTTAGTGGTTACCGTCGCCTATTCTGCAAACACTAGGGGCAATGACGACCTCTGTGACGCAGTAGGCGAAAGCCCGCCTGAGACGCAGAAGGTTGCGGGTTCGATTCCCGCCGCGGGACAAATGTCTGTGTGATCTGCAAATATTTGTCTTAGGTCTGAGTATTCTCTATGTATAATTTGTATGTATTTACAAAAAAATATATGAGTAATATATCAGTTATTTAGTTCCCATAATACAAGCTCTGCTTAGTTTGGGGTTAAATGATGCTGTGTGAAAAATGGCTAGCAATATTTATTTATTATTATATATTTATATAATGCTGATTGGTTGCCTGTCGTAGATGCCCGATGAAAAGTCTCGTATGCCTGTAATTTCATAGGCACTCATACCTCTCACACCAACACAGCAATGAGAGGATTTCAATTTGATTTATGACACTAGTTCGCCACGAACTGAGATCCCCCTACCGATTAAGCTCATTTTAGAAATCCAAAATCCTATTAGGATACCTACCTACCTACCTACCAAGTTTCATCAAGTTTAAGTAAACGGCTCGGTAGTTATCTTCTAACTAACAAACATATAAACGCCGGGTTGCCGAGCGATCACTGCCTGGTAGAAGAAAAAGATATGATGGTAGCTTAGAATAAAGATGAACCAGCGCTGCATCGTTCCTGAGTATGATGCAGCATAAGTTGAGATCCTTCTGACTCCACAGAACATGTTTTTATTTGTATATTTTGTAACCTTTCTGTGTTTTTTTTATTCCAAAAACTATCGTGAACTTGACTATTCATATTGTAAAAACGGGAATTTTCACGTACTGCACTATCGGTGAAGGCACCGACTAAGTTTCGACTCATTCCGAGAGTCTTCATCAGGGTGAGTGGTTGCGACTTTCTCCTTCCGCATCACACCGTGCACTACCTAACTACTTTCTGTGTTTGTGTTCATTTGTTATGTATTTTGTCAACTGCTATGTTGTGTTGAGGTCAATAAATGTATTATTTCTTTCTTTATAACCAAAAAGCATATTACTTGCTACCCGGGCTACCGAATAGAGTCGGTTTCGGATTTCTTGATGTTAGACAGTTTGTAAATTAATCGTAATACACCACCTATCACCACTTCTGTCATAAGTCTAGATAAATCCTACTAATCCTAAATTATCCTTCTTACTCATATTATATAGGCGAAAGTTTGTGAGGATGTTTGTTACTCTTTCACGCAAAAACTACTAAAAGGATTTTGATTAAACTTTACAGTAATATAGCTTATATATCAGAATAATACATAGGCTACTTTTTATCCGAGTACTACGCGGGCGAAGCCGTGAGCAAAAGCTAGTAATATTATAAACGCTAAATTTTGTGAGGATGGATATTTGTTACTCTTTCACGCAAAAACTACTGAACGGATTTTAATTAAACTTTACAGTAATATAGCTTATTCAACAGGTTAACACAGGCTACTTTTTATCCAGATAAAAAGTAGCCGGTACCCTTAGCGGCGTGGATATTGCGGTGTGATTTAGCTTCACTTCGCTTCTTACAGATTGTATGAGCTTGCCTCTTACGGCTTCTAGATAGTCAATATAATAAGGGTGGTTGTTAATCCCCGGATAAGCGCTTCTGCTACCTTTTATATTTAATGTAACGCATGAAAACCCGAAAAACCCTTAAGTATTACCTGCATAATGTATGAAATATTCCATAGTTTCATGGCATCTACAAAAACGCTTCACTGAAATAAGAAAAAACATTGACGAATAATTTATAAGCTACTTTTATTCCGTTCTACGGCGAATCTGTGAAAATAGACAGATAGCGAGAAATTGACTTGCAAATAAATATCATTCATTCAGACGCTGTTGATAAATTCATGACAAGTTAGTTGCGGACTAGTGAAACGCTCGCGACTTTGTCCGCGCTGTTTTTTTTAATACAACTTTTATTTTACTTTACTTTATTATGGTAATTCAGTAGCGTTATTAACTTAGTCTAGGAGTTATTAAACAACGAGGCCAAATAGAAACAGGGTTACACAAAATATAACATAAATTTGATCATTTTTTTAAAGTGTAATTTTGGCGGCATTTGCCATGTTTGTAACTCCTCAAAAATCTACGCACTGAGTTTAAATCTCATGTAGAATGCAATCCTAGAAATCCTAGAATGATAACAAACCCTAATAGTTTCAATTTCATATTGATGCAATGTTTTGTTCTATTAAGGTAGGCCAAGTATTTGTTTTTTGTTCCATAAACTATCCCAACATCTTTTTCCTGGATATTTTTTTATGTTGTTCCGAAAAAGTTATTTTTATTTCATTTCATTTCTGTGCGTTGATTATCCGTAAGTCACGCAATATTATTATGTTATTATTATGTTTATGCTAAGTAGGCCTACTTAAATGCTGAGCTGACACTTTTTTGGGGCGACATTGAACTATCTATATGGTTCAGGAAAATATGTGGGGCATTTCTGTATCACTTTTACATATCCGCTATTGTGATTTACCATATTATTTTTTTAGACATAACGGGCGAATAAATATCATGTGCCTGTAATTTCATAGGCAGCCATACCCTTCAAACCAGAAGACAGCACTGCGAGCAATACTGCTTGGTGACAGAAATAGGTTTGTGGTAGTATTTACAAGGACAAAATCTTTCACAAGGAGCTCTACCACTTCCAAGAACGTCTTCTACGCTACTTTTTACTTCATCACCATCAAATTACAACATTAGTTGAAGTAATTCATGAACAGCCTGTGAACATTCACAGCTTTCGTTAACGGCACAATGAGTAAAAAAAAATTTTCTGTGGGCACAATTGCCCAGCACAATTAAGGAGCAAAAATTTTTAATCTGTAGCACAATTGTCCACCCAACGACCTCTCGCGACCTACAATGTCATCGATCCATTAAGTGGGTACAATACACATTGATAGGTTGTTGACAGCACCATAACCTAATTCTGTGTTGTAGCGTCACTATGTTCTTTATTCGTCAGACACAGATAAAAAATTGGTCAGATATAGAGGCCTTCGAAAAGGCCTGGTGACCGATGGCTGACCAAAATCTCTAAACTAGTACATGTAATGGCTCTACTATAACTCAATACCCGAAACTGTTCAAACCGCTAGTTCAACGCAATCTTGCCAAAACATTTGAAGTCATAGCTTGCGGATCAGACGATCTGCAAATTTGAGGATTTAAGTATTTCATAACGATTAAAATCGGCGACTCCATCCACTATACCGCTAGCGCTTTTATAACTTTTTTATCCACGACGTGACGTAAGGAACGCGTATATGTTTTGCCGCAAGAAGTTAACAGATAAGTTGTAACAGACTAACATGTTTATATGATTGTTTTACACCATTTATCCCCGAAAAGGCATTCCCGATTTAAATGCAGTTTTTGCAATCAATTTGTATGAAGGCAAGGATAGTTTTTAGATCGTTTCGATCGTTTTTATAAAAAAACAATAAGTCATCTAGGGGGCGCTGCTATAGACCATGGAAAACAACGCAGGGTTTTAAATTTTGCAAAAAATAATTTGAAAATCGATGGTACCTAAGCACTGTCTCTTATGTATTTTCTGCTGAAACTGAAACATATTTTATAACTTGCTGGATTATGTATTTTGCATATGTTATAAATATCCCCATCCCTAGGGATTATGTACGCAAAACCATAGGTTTTATTCGTTATATTTCGCCTGGCATAATAGGATCGCACCTCTGACATCTAAGTATCAGTAGGTACAGTCAGCGGTATAATTCAATACCATGTACTTTATGGATTTATATTAAACTAAAACCTAATTCTTGTAAAAACAAAATCCATGTAGTTTCGATTGTCTCGATATAATTAAAGTCAAATGGGTCATTAACATCATCCTCAATGACCCCTGTGGCGCAGTGAGCGAAGGCCCACCTAAGGCGTAGAAAGTTGCGGGTTCGATTCCCGCCGCGGGTGCGGGGCAAATGTTTGAATAATCTGCAAATATTTGTCGCGGGTTTGAGTGTTTTCTATGTATAATATGTGTGTAAAAGTATATAAGTAGTATAGCGGTCATATAGTTCCCGTTTTACAAGCTCTGCTTAGTTTGGGGCTAGATGATACAGTGTGAAAAATGTCCAGCATTATTTATTTATTCAACTGGACTTAGGTCTACAAAAAGACAAAACTAATATTGAAACTGAATGTAGATTATATAGAGACTAGATCGTAAAATAATAACGAACGGTAAGTAAAATAAAATAAAAATTGTTCAAAAAATGCGAGTATGGTAGAAGATCTTGATCGTGACGAAGATGCATAAGGTGTTAAAAAGGATAATTTTTGACGTAACGTGCATCGCGATGGATAACATTTAGCATGATGGATTACTATAATTGTGTTTTTGATCGAGTTTTATATAAGAACCCATCGTTCTTTTTTTATCTTAAAAAATAGCTGCTAGCTTGTTCAAAGCATGTCAATTATAATTAACTTAACATATCAATTATATGTAACTTGTAATCATAATGGGAGCCAAAAAAAAAACAATTTTTCTGCCGACTAACATCTGTCGTGCCTAAGGGTATACTGAAAATCAGCGCTGCGCCTTAGTCTGCCAGCATTTTGCGAGTGTGCTCCTTTTGCCTGAATTCAATCATGGCAATTGCTTAGGTAGATATAGTTAGTTTTTTATATGTATAAGTACCTACTTACTATGTAACCTGATGCTGTTATGGTCATAATTTCAGGCAATAAATATTTTTTCTATTCTATTTTATTCTATAATCGTTTTCTCAGTGTTCAAACACGTAAAAAAAAATTACCAATTCGTGCAGCTGACTGTACATAACATACACCACGCTACGGAATGCCAATTTAAATTGGAAATTCAGAGTAAGTAGGTCGAATTTACTGAGAGGCAAAGCGTCTTTAACGACATAACTTTTTGGGTTACGGACCACGGGTTGTTTTTGATTAGATGGACGGATGGACAATTATAACAGAACTTTGTAATCTTGCATGGATCATAAACCCTTCAATATTCAAAATTAAGTCCTCCACGGTCTACTTAGTAATAACTTTTCAGCCAATAAATTAACAAAGCCCTTGACTGACTTTTGACCGTTGGAAGCATTACAAATAGCATTTAATTTATTTTGTGCACAGACTGGCACAAAACGAAGAGATAGATTGATTCCAATTCCCCTTTGATTCATATCAACTGATTCACATTAGGTTCTATTCGCGTTTGGTCCAGTTGTGTCTATTAGTAAATCAATGGGCCAAGTGCGAGTTATATATGCGTACTGAGGGTTCCGTAGGTAGGTATATTTATCGAATATAAACTCAAAGCGACTAACAAATAATTGTTTAAAAAATACTTTACTACTATCCTTGAAATTTACAATATTATTTCATATAACTTATTTTATTTTTTGCCAAGATTTTTGCCCCAAGCTCAACATTGGCCAAGAAAGAACCAGTGGCACAACGAACGAACGCCACAACACACAATCTGAAAAAAATACACAAGAAGCCCAATTATCATAACAAAAATAGTCAAATCGATCTCAGTCTCCACCTCATTAAATTCTTAATTAGCACTCTCCTAAAAAATATTATGGTGAAACATCAAAAATAAGTTTGAAAGCTGATTGAAAGTAGATCGAAAGTAAATTATATCGAGGCTATCGAGACCTCTATGGCGCAGAGGGCGAAGACCCGGCTGAGATGCAGAAGGTTCCTGGTTCGATTCCCGCCGCGGGACAAAAGTTTTTATGATCTATAAATATCTAATTTGAGTCTAGGTGTTTTCTATGTATAATATGGATGTCTGTACTGTGTCTATTGGTAGTATAGTATAGTAGTAGTCATGTAGTTTCCATAACACAAGCTCTGCTTATTTTGGGGCTAGGTGATGCTGTGTGAAAATCTCCAGCATTATTATTATTATAGTATTATATCCAGACTAGATTTGTACAATAATGACGCAAATTACAAGTAGGCTTCTGGGCTACTTCACACAAGACATCGTCGTTCAATTACCGATTGTTCTGTACCTACCTTGGGTGAACGAACCCTAAACACCTTAAAGTAAAAACTTTTAACTTACGAGTACATCAAAACAGAACACGAAGTAACTAATTTCATTCATTCACTACTATACAAAGTCCATTGAAAGTCGTACGTGATCTCCGAGGAATGTAAAGTTATTCTTTTTTTGCGGGTAATTTGTATTCATCTTAAAACATCTGGAAATAACAAAAAAAGTTTTACCCGCGATGTGTTGTTGCTTTTGCCCAATTTGTCCCGTGAAAATCCTACTACTATAATAAACGCGAAATTTTGTGAGGATGGATGTTTGTTACTCTTTCACGCAAAAATTATGAACGGATGTTAATGTATCTTTACAGTAATATAGCTTATATATCAGAATGATACAAGGCTACTTTTCATCCGGACACCACGCAGGCGAAACTAGTATTAACTAACTACATACTTATCTATATGACGGCGATGGCTGGATGAGTATAGGACTCCTACACTTGTTGTAGGATAAATAGCAGGTCCCAATAGCAGGCCAGAAATAGCTCAAGATAGAGAGCAGTGAAAGGAGGGTTTCTCTCCTTTCATAATAATACTTATCTATACGACTTATACTAATGACGTAATTATTAGAACTAACCAAGAATTAAAGTAAATTTTCCGAAAAAAGCAGTTTTTCATCTGAAATTGATCAGTCTTAATTTTCATGCAACCTGCAGGGCCTTTTGGAATTTAAGTAGGTACGGAGGTACGTATCCTGTGCTTATTATTAACGAGGTGTACATTTCAAGTCACTTCATGAGTTTCTGCACACACTAGCATGTACAAAACTAGGTACGACAAAGTTGCTATTTCTTGGGTGTTTTCCTATGTATAATCAGTCATGTAGTTCCCATAATACAAGCTCTGCTTAGTTTGGGGCTAGATGATGCTGTGTGAAAAATGTCCAGCATTTATTATTATTATTATTATTTCTAACTGCTTATTCCACAAATCCCCTGCGAAGAGGATTTCTGGACTTTTTGGACAGAAATCCCTTTCCGGTACTCAAAGGGAAACAAAGGTCCACCCTCAATTTTCCATTTCCGAAGATAAACGAAGTTTGCCAAGGCGCATTAGGTACTTTCGTCGTGGCACTCATCCTACTAGTATTATAAACGCGAAAGTTTGTGAGGATGGATGTTTGTTACTTTTTCACGCAAAAACTACAGAACGGATTTTGATGAAACTTTACAATAATATAGCTTATACATCAGAATAACACATAGGCTACTTTTTATTTACGTACCACGCGGGCAAAACCGTGGAGAGAACCAAGTACCTAATAATAATAACTGACGCTTTAATTTGAAGCCGCTTATCCAACCGTAAATGGAGTGTAAATATCCTCATATAGGGGGTGGTGTCTGGAAATAAAAGTGCAATACAGCAGGCTTAACTCTATCTCCGTGAGATTGCAGACGCGCGTGACTCTCATACGCTATTCACTCTTTCGATTTGCTCTCTGCAATAGGAAATGTACTTACTGAATTCCAGTTTCAAATCAGAAAATCGATTTCCTTGCCATTTTTCCGGCTGAATTTACGGGTAGCAGTGCAAATTACTAGATAAGTAGTTAGTTCGTACTTAGTTTACCTAGAGGGTTGACGAGGAAATCGGTATTCTAGATACTTATATAAACCTGTAGAAAATCTATCTAAAATAACTATCATTGACCAGCCATTCAAATCGATTGCAAAACACAGAATTTCAGTCGGAAAAGCCGTTCTGGAGTAAAATAGTAACTGACATACGTGGGATACTCAGAAAGTTTTGAGAAACTAAAAAACGAACTTCTATGGATAAAATATTTTAATTAAATCTTTTCAAAGAACCCTCCATCAGCCTCTTTACACAGTTTCATGCGTCTGAACCAATTTTCGAAAAAAAAAATCCAGTCCACCGCAGACACTTCTCAGCCTCGCAGATTCTCGAACGCTGCTAGCGCGTCTTCCGGCGATGAAAACTGTATCCCTTTAGCTGATTTTTTTATTTTAGGGAATAAAAAAAAAGTCACACGGTGCCAGATCAGGACTAAGGAGAGTGACCCAAGTATCTGACCGGTGTGGCGTCCAGGAAGTCCCTCGTTTTAATCGCTGAGTGCGTGGGCGCGTTGTCTTGGTGAAACAGTGTTCAGTCACTTGCTCATTGCAGACAAAACTTCTGGCAGGCATTTTGTGGTATACCATTCGGCGTTGATGCTGCTTTGGTCTCGTAATGGAATTGAAACCAGAAACCTCGTCAAAGTGAAGAAACTAGCGATCAAAATTTTCCCCGCGCTTCTCGATCGCTTCACTTTCGTAGGCGTTGGTTCGTTTTGAAACAGCCAAACTGTCGACTGACGCTTTGTTTCTGGATCGTATTGATAAATCCAGGATTTATCACCTGTCACAATGTCGTAAACGCGCCAGACGAGCCTGTTTCAAATTTTTTAATCGTATCACGCACCACTCCGCTTCTGAGCTTCGGTGAGGTTGTGCGGCACCCAGCGCGAAACTATCCTCCTCACGCGAAGGTGCTCGTGATAAATCTTGTGAACGCTTTCCAAACCAATCTGCAGTGTGTGTTGAATCCCTTCGTATGTAATTCGCCTGTTTTCTTGAATTGATTTGTTTACCGCCAGCACACTTTCTTTCGTGACAGTCGTCGTAGGACGACCACTCCTTTGATCATCCCCTAAAGTAAGGTGACCGCGCTTGAACTCGCTATGCCAACGGTAGATGGTTGCTTTTGAAGGTCCTTCATCAAAAAGCCATTTGAAGTCGATCAAATTACTCATCAGGTTTTAGGCCACATTTAAAATCGTAGAAAATCATCGCACGAAAATGCTCTCGATGCAGATCCATTTTTAAATAAGACACGATAATTTAATTTGATTCTCGAAAAAATGTGGAAGGAAATTCGAAATTCAAACAATGGTATTTTTACTTTTAAATAACTAAATTTTTCAAAATAATTACAAGTGGCCAGTGCCTTATACATAAAAACTTTTTTTCGCAAAACTTTCTGAGTGGCCTGTACAAAAAATATCTGCAAGCGCATATAAGAACTCCTTTCGTCGAAGGTAAATAAAATATGAAAGTATATCTACACTAGCTTCTGCCCACGGCTTCGCCCGCGTGGTACCCGGATAAAAAGTAGCCTATGTGTTATTCTGATGTATAACATATATTACTGTAAAGTTTCATCAAAATCCGTTCAGTAGTTTTTGCGTGAAAGAGTTACAAACATCCATCCTCACAAACTTTCACGTTTATAATAGTAATAGGATTCTTATAAACATGTAAGTTTGTCAGGATGGATGTTTGTCACTCATTCACGCAAAAACTTCTGAACAGATTTTTATGAAACTTTGCAGTAATATAGCTTATACATCAGAATAACACATAGGCTACTTTTTATTCAGGTACCGCGCGGGCGAAGCCGTGGACAGAGGCTAGTAGATTAATACAATTAAATGTGCTTAAAAATAGGTAATGTCACATATTTTTTGAAAAAAAAAAATGTTATTAGTCGTCAGAGATACAGGTGCATCCTATCCCATCTGTAGTATAACGGGTGAAGGCCCGCTTGACACTCAGGATGCATGCGGGTTCGATTCCCGTTGCGGGACAAATGTTTGTATGGCAATTATTTGTTTCGGGTCTGGGTGTTTTTCAGTTTAAAGATTCTTTATTTCTCAAAGAACATAATTTACTTAAATGAGAAAAACAATGTTTTCTATGCATAATATGTATGTATTTACAAAAAAAAGTATATTAGTAGTATATCAGTCATGTAGTTCCCATAATACAAGCTCTGCTTAGTTTGGGATTATAATGTCTGTGCTTTGGGGATAGATGTGAAAAAATTACCAGCTTTATTTATATATTTATATATAGTTTTTTCTATCCAAATTACTTTTACAGAAAATGCGGTTTTAGTTCCACATTTTCCGTTTCAAATTGCGGAACCGCTTTCTCCTACGTAAATAAATAAGAGTTTCGAAACGTCTGTTTGTTTTTAATTCGACGCTTTTCATTCGGGAAAAACGTAAAAATGTCGACCGTCCCTTACGAATGTTTTATTTTTACATTTTCCAATACTCGACGAGTGGTCTCTAAGCAGACCAGATTTAATTATTTAAGTAAAAACCTACCACAAAATCGGCCAAGTGCGTAGCTCCGTTGGTGCCCGTCACAATATGCGGTAAGTATATGTTTTACACAACTTACAACTTTATCTTAGTAATTTTCAACGGAACTTGTACGAAATTTTCCTTTTTACTTAAATTTTCCAAGTGCATTTTATAAGTTGGTCGAATATTATTCGTTACTTGTAAAGCCTACTTAGGTTTCCTTACGAGTTTCCTTACGGTACATAAACTTACCGTTTATGTACCTATGCCGTGAATTTATCACGTATCCATAAATAACTGTTTAGCTAAAAATCAAATTAAAATTATCATTCGGTATGTACCTCACTGTACTTACCAGACCATTGTTTGAGATTGAATAAATTTATCTACCTTTATCTATCTTAGCTGGCAGGGAGACACTTGACTCTAACAAAAATTGGCACTTTAAAGTTTAATATTTCGCAAACGGAAAAATGGTTTTCACACACTCGCAATGTTTTTGAAAGACCTATCCAACGACACTCAAAACTATGGGTTAATGAGAAAAAACATCCAAAAACACCCATTAATTGAGGGTAGCAGAGGTACAATTCTTCCTTTTCTCGTGTAAATGAAATGGAAGATGCAGTAAAAAAGATCCCCCTTTATCTTCTGCTGCCCTCTCAATGACGTTGCAAGTCAATATTTTTTTGTTGATTGTTGTATTGCATAGGAAAAACTTGTTGTGCCGACCCCACATAATGTGGGCAAGAGCAAGAAGTTGTGGTTGTATTGGAGGCAGCATTGAATCCAATTTAATTTTTTTTTCCACTTAACATTTAAAAGCTAGGCCCGCGCAAATTGTCGCAGTGGCCGGTGGCAATCTTATTACCACAGTAGCATTTATACGGTACGTACCTGACGTGCGCGAATAGACAATATTTGCCCTGAAGTTGATCAAATCATATATGTTTGATCAAATCAAGTAATTTATTAATCAAATAGGTACAATAGTACAATTTTGAACGTTATAATTTAAATAAATGCATATACCAAGAGAAAAAAAATATGTAAAAAACTAAAGTTTATAATAAAAAAATAACAGTCTAGATTAAAAAAAATACAATCTGTGGTGCTTAAATTAGTTCAATGACCTGTCCAGTGTCCAATCATCAATAATTCTGTACCAGTACTACTTGTCCACTAGGAAATTATCTGATTTGTAGTAAGCCTTTTGAATAAGGAGCAGTTTAATCTTTTTTTAAATGCTTTGTCATTAAACATTTTTAGACTATCTGGAAGAATGTATATATGTTATAGAATGAATGTGATCGCCACCGTAAGCGCTACGCCACCGCCACTGCGCCAATTTGCGTGGGACTTATGGATCCTATGACTGCCTCCCTGATTACAGCCCTGTCCTCAATTATTAGACCGTAATGGCGGTGAGCCTGGCTGATGGAGGCTTACGGCATCGATTAGGTGTTATCTTAGTTTATTGTAGGAATAAACCACGTTTCGCTGTTGATATAATTATCGGAAATTAATTATGGGTGTTTATGTGATGTAGGGTGTTGTTGTTGAAGTGTTATTTAGGTAACTTCTGACATTCCCTGGTTTGTTTTGACTTGTAACAGCGTCATCAAAAGTCTATAGCTGAACCTGGACTTCTTCATAACTATAAATAATATCATAATAATATCATCTTAGTCTTGATCATTCATGTACAATGTACATGTAAATCAGGTACAATGTGAAGATATGTACCTGACGGTCACAGGCAAAAAGGTCCATTGAAGGGGCGACATACGCAACACAGCTTAGTTTGTTCACAGCTTTGTTTGTAGTAGCTACCTACGGATGGGAAGCGATTGCTATCAGTCTTAACATTATTTTATAACAATTATTTTTTATGAAAAAAAAAGTCTTATTTGTCTCGATAGATAGTACTAACCTGACGAGGGCAATCAAAAAAAGTCGTTGTTTTTCATGCTCGGCGCTTGGAGCCGAAACATCCCGATACTTTCGACCATCTCGTAGCTTAGTTGGTATAGCCCACACGTACTAAGTGGGAGGCTCGGGTTCGAGTTCCACTGAGGTTGAATTTTGGGATATTATAAATACGTCTATCATAATTATCTCTGATGCTGCTATACACTGAGCATAAAATACATACATCCTAACATTTACTGAGGCCAGTTGGTTTCAACTGAGAGAACATTGAATGAAATGAATGAATTTTTCGTTCAGATGAATGAATTTTTGAATCAATTTAAACAAAAAAAAAACAATGTTTCCATTCGAAATTACTTCAATTTTATGACTTTTCGACAACGTCGGCTACAGTGTGAATCCACCAGTGCATGTTTATTTTACAGATTTTCCAACTTTTCCAGTAACAAACTAATCAACTAATGGACCAGATAGATGATGGAGCCGTGTGCGCTATGATGTGATGAGACTGATTGAAGCATTGTAAATTCATGGCGTTAACATGGACCGGAGTTTGTCGTTAAATTGAAAATAAAGGATTCATCTCTCATTTCAGTTTATTCAAACATATATACATAGATACGTCTCGTTTGGGTACATTAGGATAAGTGTACCCAAAGACGTGTTAGCTTAGTGGGTCGTACGCCGAGTTCCGATCTGAAGATTGTGTTTCCGGTCATGCACTTATTAAGTTTTCATCTATGTCACGTGGAATGCTAACTAATATGTAAATCGCGGGCAAGTGCCAGACATAATGTTTGGAAGTGTCTCTGACTACCCCTACTAGGTATCTTCACATATCTGCTTACTATGGATCTGATCATCTCCATCATGGGGATTATTTCAGCATTCAGCAGCCGTAACAAATTTATTTTTAAAAATATAGTGTACCCATAGGGTGTTTAACGAAACAAGTTTATTTTAAAATGGAGACGCATTTTTAAACTTTTATTTCAGGTAATTATAAGGTAATCAGTTTTGGACTTTGTGCCACTCTTTAGAACTACGTTACAATTAATTGACAAAGTCTAATATGTAGGTAAGTACATACATGAGATGCTTACCCTATGTACGTACCTACAACAGATAAAACATGAAGTTAGGTTCATTCCTATGTAGTCTTAAGAAAAAGTAAAAAAGCCTCACACGCAAAGTAGGTATGCATATTCCTGGACAACTGTTCCTAAAAGTTGTTTGATCCAACTTCTACTTATTCCACGATTCTTATGCCCGGCTCCACAAAGCTTAGACAAAGATTTTACTAGGCGCCGCGTCAAATACATGTGCACTATATTCAAAATATACTTCAACTTCAACTTCTTGATTATGGCTTCTGTGGCTAGTTGTCACAATTCTGCCAGTGTCCGTTTGATCCATGATACATTCATAAAAAATACAGAGGTGTGAAAATAAGAATATGGTCGGTTGATTGATAGAAAATCGACCAGAATTTTATGACCAATTTGAAATTTCTAAAACAAAGAGACAACACAAACATAAAACGACACAAAGTTAGTAGCTAGATTTGATTAGTAAGAATAGTTTTTACAATTTTATTTTATTCATATCAATTAAAATATACTTGAGCCGAGATTTAGTATTGTCTTAGTTACAGTTTTTCTAGAGAAACATGTCATTTGACATACACGTAGGAGCTGTCAAAGTTTAGTGCAAACAGGCCTGTCATGTTTTCATAGATATCCTAAGATATAGTCATGCCTAGTCTTAGACGTGCCAAACGCAATTACTCACTAAATTATCCATAAATTTTTCAATCATACGAGTGTAGGAAGACGTGAAAAATACGAGTATTTACGACCGATCGTTTGAAAAATAACAATGAAGTTAGTGGTAACACGAAGCAGCTAATACGATTTTTCAACGAGCGACCAGACGTAGCCAGGTTTTTGTTCAGGAAGAGAAAATATTACCGTGAGCGTAGAGAGTACAAAAGTAACAAAAGAAAGTCAATAAATATCGACAAACCGAGCGAACGAGTCGAGAAAATGCTTTTGCGTTCGAAGTAAACGGAGAATTTCGTATAATTTTACCATACCTATCTATATACGTTTGTCATTTCACCGATTTTTTCATTATCGCCCTGCTTTAGGCCAAACCTTCAAAAAATCTAAGAACGTTTAATTCTAGAGCATGTTGGATTCCTCGCGATTTTTCCTTCACCGTTTTCTAGAGTACAAAAGTATTATATACGCGCACATATAAATACATTTTCCAAGCGGGATAAATCTTTTACCTATGTCGTGTAACTACGCCGTCGACGGAATTCGAACTTCAAACTTTCGAACCTTTGGAAAGAAAGTTGAGGTTACTTTACAACTTTGAGATTTTTTTTTTTTTCTAAAAACATTTTTTTCTTGCAACTTTTTTGGGGAAACGGCCTTGGTTATGTATACCCAGGCCTCAGATCCATCGAGCCTCACTACGTCCAGTCTGCAACCGAACGAACGATTTTCAACGATTCGTTGAAACTAGAACGATATTTCAGACTATTTGAGCGGGAGAGAGCGTGTTGCCGAGCACTTGATTTTATTTATTGCTGGATAGAGGCTATGAATATGTAATTGTGATAATTTCGAAGCGGTGAGAGTGAATGGATAACAACGACCGCAAATAATAAATAAATAATTTAGGAAGTGTGTAATCTGCCGCCCTAATATAAACCCTGATTACATTTTGATATTTTATAGTGAACAGTCTGAACAACCGTTTTGCTAAGCTTTGTAACTTAATTATAACTTTATAATAACGATATTAGCAGTCTTATTTATGGGTTGGGTGGGGCCGTAATAGGTAGATAATAGTTAGGGTAGATATCTTAGAGCAATATGCTCTGCCCACTACTTACAGGCGTTTGCCTGCCTGTTGCAACAAATAACTAAAACAAGCTCACGGCTGATCTTTGAACCTGCTTCGTACAACCAAATAGGGCGTAGTTAGAAGTACGTCCAAACAATATATTTCGCGCGTCCGCATATTAGTTAGCATTCCACGTGACAGGTTGCAAGCCCATCGCTACTTATAGGCGCCACACTATCGATGGCACATGCCATTCAAAAACAAATAGGTAGATTAATATCTTGGTATATAGCCTCATCGTTCGAACCCATTAAAATTATGGAAAACACGATGAAAAGTCTAAACGGATGGCGCCATCGCACCGCCATGCCGAGCGACGAGTGCATCATATAATTTCCGATGTCAATTTCATTTACACGTCAATATATCGAGCATATCGCGAGGCAGGTTAGTGGGAGAGGGTTATAGAAACTGCTGGCTACTCTGCGGCGAGGGTGGTTCGGGGAGCAACAGGCACCGCTGATCAATGAACCACCCCCGCGCCCCGCGAACCTGCGCCGCACTTGTTGCGCGAGACAAACATGCAATTCCCATCCATCTCCGATGTAAAACCAGCTTTAAAGTTTAATCTTACGGCTCAATTCACCTCGATCCGGGTCATCAAATGCTACGTACACGCTTGTAAGGAAGAGGGTAGGTGGCGATTGAGCTGCCAACTCTTATAGGCTTTTGCGAGGAGATTTTGTCATATTTAACGTATATTTCCATCATCGATTGTATCACCCACTAGTTATATGAGATGAAAAGTCTGCCTTAGAAACATCTTTAAAGACATACATAAATCGTATTGTCAAAATTTAAAATCTCGAGAATTTTCACTATCCCCATGACACTCATCCACGTGCAACTACGACGCGACACGAAGGAAGAGCATCGCGATCACTCACCTCAATTTAAACTCTCGAAATGAGTGAAAACTTAGTCGATGCCTTCACCGATAGTACCTACGGTACGTGAAAATTCCTGTTTGTTACAATATGAATAATCAATTTCACGATAGTTTTTGGAATAAAGAATACACAAATCAATTGCTCATTTCAATCCGATAAGCTGTTTCCAAGTGGAGATTAATAATAATAATAAAGTATTTATTTATAGGTTTAAACTTGTTAAACGTACGTACGTTACCTATCTAACTACTTGGCCAATTTTTCTACACTAACGAACTACGGTAAAGTACCTACGTTGTTTCTCGTCATGTGAAAGGAAATTATTGAGGACTTGAATTAACATGTTATGCACTTTTACAAAGATCACTTAGATCCAATAAATTTGGCAATCTTATCGCAATCAGTGATTTCTTCAGACAACATTTTTCTTATACTAAAGCTAAACAAAAGTTGTAACCACCACCCCCATAACTGGTGTATACTGTGTTTCGAAGGTCAGTTTACATCCTTATTGGACGCTGTTTAAGGAGTGCTAAATGTAGCCACAAAGTTGACAGTTGGCAACTGGGCGCATCTCCAATCCGAAACCAACTTTATGCCTCGTTGTACGGCTCATTTCATTTCAATTGAAGTTATTCAAACGCTACTTAACAAGAGGGTTTATACATATCGTTCCTTGCTACAAAGACAGTTTTTCAGGGTGCAGAATAGGGTAGTTAGTAGGTAAGCCAAAATGCCGATAACGAATGATCATGACCAACAGACTAGTTAGGGATACAACGTAGGTATATTATGTTTGACACCCATCTAAAGCATAGTGCAGCTTTGTCTTTTTCTAATAATAAAATTGCCAGTCGAAATAAATATTGTTGAAAATCGCTTAGTAGTTTTCATGAAGTTTGGCGATTTTATTCGTGTTTAAAGTTTTTATAATTATGACATAAAAATATCAGCTTTTTTAGACTCAATTATGTAATCTCAAAATTATAATATAGATAGATACGAAAACATAAAAGATGGTGAAAACATGTTGTCAAAAGCAGTGGCGTAGCTACCAAGGGGCTGGCGGTGCCGTGCAGGGCCCCCCAAGCTCGGGGGGCCGCTGGCCAGCATACCTCTTTATCTAGCTGTCCTAAAAAATATATCATTAGATAATGAGTGCAGTCTGTCAAATAGGTATTTGATTTTCTAATACCAACATTTTACTTCTTTTAAACGAAGCAACGTTATTAAAAAAATATGATCAATTCCAAAGAAAATATTCTGATATAATAAGGCCTAAATTTCACTTCAATTCTTAATATTTACCACTTACTTCTATCTGAATTGAGTCAGGCATGGACTGTACACCAGAGGGCCTATTGCCGAGTTACAAAAAAGGTACGTTCAAAACTTGTCGTAACAATATCCGTTTCGTCAATTTTTGTATGGAAATCTTTTCGATACGATCAACGTTTTGACATGTTGTAAACTCAGCATAGACCCTCAGTTAGGTAAGTAGGTAGGGAAATAATTACCAAATATGAAATACTAGAATGCGACTTTACGGATGTATTTACAGCAATATTATTATTTTGGAATTTAAATTATCGTGGTTTGGTATCATTTTCAGCAGGAGAATAGTAAAGTACGTAGTTGTAATAATATTAAAAAAAAAAATTGTTATTTTATACAATTCCTATCACTACTGAAAGCTGAAAGATAATTTAGCAGATTAATCATAATTAAAAATTATGTTAGTAATAGTGTGCTTATACCAATTTTGACTTCGACATGTTGCGCTTTACAGCAATAGAAAGCAATCAAGCCTGGATTTTTCCGATGTCATTGATAGTTTTACGAAAACTAAGGCTAGGAAGTGATAGAAAACTGTTTTTTTTTTAATATCACTAATGTAACTGTAACTGTAGGTAACTGTAATACGACCTTAATATGATATCTAAATCATTTAATGTTTATCTTCTTCGTTTTATCGTCTAATTAAAATCTTATCCGTTTTTAGGGTTCCGTACCTCAAAAAAAAAACGGAACTACCGGATCACTTCGTCCGTCTTTCTGTCTGTCAAGACCATTTTTCTCAGGAATGAGGTATCAAGTTGAAATTAATATCAAATATGTAAGTCTACGGTCCATAAGAGATCAAAAAAAAGTTTCTGAGCCTTGCAATAAAAAAAAAATCATTTGTGCAACATGTTTTGACACTCGCAAATAAATCAAAATCCCCGGTACTTCCCATGGACCTAGAATCATGAAATTTGACAAGAAGCAAGGTATCACAGCACAAGTAAAGGAAAATGTCCGAAAATCGTTAATTTCTAGTTTAATCACAAAACACAATAGGATTTTGTGATATATTTGCAGTTATAGAATTGACCCGTCATACTATATCAATGTATGGGAGAACATTTTTTCAACTACAAAGTTTGTCTTTCCATCCCACTTATTGTTAGAGCAATGTTTGATGCTCTCACAGTTTATGCACTTGAGTAATGTTAATTATTTTGGTAATCGTACAAGCTTGTACGTAAGCCTCAGTGCGCGAATCAGACTCTTTCATCATGTATTTTTTTATGTACTTATTTATATAATTTTGTGATATATTTTAATATTTTTTTTGCCACAGGGCCTATGGCCACCAAGCTACGCCACTGGTCAAAAGGCTTGAGCCAGATAAGCAAGAGCCATCATTTATTTTCACAAGTATTGTTTAAAATTCATATTGTTTTAATGAAAATAAGGATACGTCCATGGTTTCAGTTTTGTTCTTGGACACATAACCACTAAACTACAACTCTTCGACCACAATGTTTGATGACCTCTGTGTCGCAATAGGCGAAAGCCCGCCTGAGATGCAGAAGGTTGCGATTGCGGGTTCGATTCCCGTTACGGAACAAATGTTCGTTTGATCTGTAAATATGTGTCTCGTAGTCTGGGTATTTTCTGAAATATTATGTAGGTACTAATACTTACATAACATATCAGTCATGCAGTTCCTTTAGCACAACTCAAGCTCTGCTTACTTTGGGGTTAGATGATGCTTTGTGAAAAATGTCCAATATTATTATTTTAATTACTTTAATGTTAATGCAATGTTAAAAAATCAATCCTTCTAAGTAAATCTTATTTCTCATGCTATCTGTTTACCTACTTACTTTCCTAGTTATACCATACCGACTATAAGATTTAAACAAGGATGGCAATATCTGAGACTTGGTTGCAAATATTTTTTAATTTGTCTATTGCTGACTCCCAACATTATTTTTCCTTGAGCTTCAGAGATAGAGAGATCGGTAACGGTCTCTACCATATTATTCCAGTATTTCCACGGGATTCCGTGCCAGTCATAGACTAAATAAACAAACACTACATTTAGTGCCAACAACATCGCCGGCCGCCACTCGTACGCGTCGAAGGCTGAATAACATCTGAAATAACCTCCCTCCCTCTCGGTAAATCAATTTTATTAAATAACTAGCTGTTGCCAGCGGCTTTGTACGCGTAGTCGTGTTTAAAAAAACATACACACTTTCACCTCCATTTCCCCCCTTTAAAATGTGAAAATCCAAAAACCCTGAAACATATAAGTAATTTATTTTTTTGAGTAGCTACAATTCCAATTTTCAAATACCTACCTTTTTTTACTCCCATACAAACTTTCACCCCCATTTCCCCTAAAATGTTAATTTCCAAAAAATCCCGAAACAACTCATCATTAATTTTTATTCAGTAGCTGTAATTCATATTTTCATGTTTCTAATATCAAAGAACAAAGACTTTCATACAAAGTTCACCCCCATTGCCCCCCTTCAAGTATACATTTCCAAACATCCTTGCTTATTCTTACGTTATAAAAAAACTTATGTTCCTAATTTCAGCTTCTAGCTATCTAGACTAAGGCTGTGTGGTGATAGATCAGTCACTCAGTCAGGAAAAACGATTTTATAATGAACAAAAAAAAAACAGAACTCGGTTATTATAGTTTAATAAGAGGCATTAATATGTATGCAATTATAGTTAACTTTACTCACTGCAAATAATCTAGAAAAAATACGACAAAATACATGCACCTACATACTGCTATGAAATGTGACAGCTGGGGGTCAATCAATCAATCACCAGGGCGTACCAGAAGATTCCTCGTTGAAAATTAGTGCCACTGTGAGTCCCACACAACAGCCACACACAGAACCTGAAGCTAGGAAGGCATCTGGGCCCCAGATGCCTTCCTAGCTCAAATTCTGGGCAACTTCCCGTGACCTGAAAGTTTTTTGCCTCCAGAGTTGAAGCTAGGGCAAATAGTGTCAGCTAGAGGCCCTTACCTCGAAGAAAAAAAAACGTAGCTGCCGACGACCCGAGTGATGGAAGAATAGTTACACAAGCCATAATCGAGAAGTGAAAGTTATTATACATTAGTAGACGTTTGGCAAAACAGTCTTAAAACAGAACTAAAATAATCCTCGTATCAATTAATGAATGATTAATCATTCATTTAGTCGGTACATTTATCAGAAAGAAAGTGGCGTTCCCCCTGGCAAAATTTTGCCACTTTCCTGCCAAGCCATACGAAATGTATCCATAACAACTAGTCTGTGCCACAGACAGAAATCATTATAATAATTTAGAATTTAATCAAATTGTTTGCACTTTTCACCACCACTTTTTGAAGTTTTTTGCTTGGCTCCGGTCTAAATAAGACAAGTATTTTGTTAAGTTGAAATTAATAGGAGATTATAATAATATACTCTCATGCGTGGCATTTAAAATAATTTTCAATCTAGCAATACCAATAATTTGCTTGTCTGACAAAAACTGTGTGGAGAAGTGAATGTCAATTTTGTGCTATTTTTGTATTTACAATTCCCATCTTGTTCTATCGCAAAAACATATTTATCATTGCCGATAAGACAAATAAGTGTTACAATAGATAACAGAGCTCCTCGCGAGGAGACGCGTAAGTGTTGACCTTGTAATATAACCCTAGAATCGGTATTGGTGCCTCGGTCTCTGAGTAGCTGTCGCCGTCGCAACTACCATGAATTACACGATCGGGAAACGCTGGCGTAACTCCGCATCGTTGATAGTGCTCAGTCGGAGAGGGGACGTGTCGCGGCTGAAGCACCGTGGGGATGTGAATTACGACATCTTGTTACAGACGCGAACGCGCAGTGCCTCGTTTCCTAACAGCGTGGTGTTCCCGGGTGGAGTGACAGAGCGGGTGGACGCGGCAGACTCCTGGCGACGACACCTGGCCTCTTTCGGCTACGCGACCAGAGACTTCGAGTGCTTACACCGAGCCGGCACGCCACTCACCCCTATCTTCAAAGATAACCCAGTACAAAGGTAATAATGCAGTCTTAGTGTGTTATAAAATCGTCCTTTCAGCGTTGACTACTAATGTAAAAGCATTATTCATCGGGGCAAACAGATACATACTCAGCTCAGATAAACCAATAAAACATCACCCTTAAGAAAATCCTTCAGTTCCTAACAGCTACAGAGCTTAGTGAACAGTGAATGCCCCTGAAACTAGGGGCAATTTCAATACACTGGCCGTAGCGACAGTAGCTACTAAAGTCAATTAAAAAAGATTACAATATCTCATTACATGTTTATTCATGAGCAATTTCTAATGATAAATAGGTACTATTTAGATAATCAACATCAAATATTGACTAAAAAATAAGTCTGTTTCAAATCACTTTGATTATCAGGATCATTTACTAAATTATACTTCATAATACTTTAAGTACCTATTGTATTATAATTTTTATTTATTTTATTAATATAAATTTCAATTCTGAACTGATTTTCAATAGGTGTGTTTCATATGAGAGTAAGTCTCGTCAATCCAGTGTGGCTCTGGGCAAGGGCCTCCTCCAGCATTTTCCATTGAGATCTGTCTCATGCAAATCTCCTCCAGTTAGGACCTGCTGAGTTTGATCTCATCCTCCCATCTCTGGTACTGTCCACCTTGGCTTCTCTTGCCATCTCGTGGATACCAGTTTTGCTCCATTTGTCCTGAGCAATGTGTATGATGTGGCCTGTCCATCTCCATTTCTGTTGGTCCACTTTTATTGTAATGTCTGTCACCATGGTTTTTTCGCTAATGATGGATCTGACTTTATCTTGTTTTTTGATTACAGTCATACTTCTGTATGATGAGAAGTATTATATATAATATATATAGTTCTATATGGATCTTCATCACATTTACCTTTTATATTATTTTCCCGATGTTTCAACTGTGTTGCAACACCATGGTCACGGGTATTGTATGTAACATCAAATACAAACACACAACATACATTTGGCTCTGGCGTTACAGCCTGTCCCAACTATCATTACGGGTCTAAATTTAGAATAGACCTTAACATTGGACCAATTTGATAATTGGACACTCAGTGTGAGTTCTTTATTTAGAATTGAAGACATCCTACTGTTAGGATAGCGTAACTACCAAGTACTTTTATAGTTTCCAACCTATGGAACTTTCCATGATGATTTTTAAGGCAAAATTTTTCACAAATTAATAAACTGCTACAGATAGGCAAGTGTGATTATTAGAAATGAAATTTTGTATATATTTTTAGCCTTTAAATTAAATGCTTAAGCTGTAACAACTCTATAAATCTCTGTTAAATGTTTTAACACTTTATATTAGCTTCAATATCTTTTAAAGCCAATTTTATCCACCTTCTACTTGTTGTATTGAAATGAAACTTAGTTAATTGGAGCTTTTGATGGAGCCAAGAGTTGGATAGTGGAACTGTTCAACTAGTAGTAAACCCCTCGGGCTCATATGATAATATATGGGCTGGGTAATGAGGGTCTAATGATGGAGCTAGTAGATGGAACTCTTCTTTCGCTCCTAGTACAAACCCCTCAAGTAGACCAAACAGAAATTTTATTTCAAACTAAATATTTATAAATTTTATTATAAAAAAAAATATGTTTATATAACAATAGTCTGATTTACTGTCCAATTTGATCCAATTAGTGTAATTCAAAGAGATGCACTAATACCAAAATAACTAACAATACAATTAATTATCACTGATATTATTTATGCTCAATACCTCTATTAATGATCCATGATTAATTTTAGACACATATCTTTGAGAATAACCGCAATCCGAGAGACATTTGAGGAATTGGGCCTCCTTATCTGCAGTCGCGCTCATAAAAAGGACCATAGCAGTGACTGGGCTAGCATCATTGCTGATATTGATTGCAAGCACTGGCAAGAAAGGGTGAGACACACTGCCAGGTTTACAAAACAATAACTTGGGGGATTCATGGTTTAAAAAATAACCTTTCTTTCTACATACTTTAATACATACTCATCTACGTCATTAATCTGTTCAATAACAAGTTGTATAATTATTATTCATGTTTATGAGTAAGAGTTAAAACTTAGCATTTCAATTTTGTATCATTTAAAATTTCTTTATTGTTTATTGTAAACACAAATAAACACTTACAAAAAGGTAGAATTAAATGACATGTACAAAGGTGAGCTTAACTGAAGAGTTTTCTTCCAGCAAACCTTGAGCTAGGGAGAGGCAGGTATGTTAAATTTGTTAAATGATACGAAATTAAAATGCTAAGTTTCTTCTTTCAAAATCATCTAGGATTGTAAATTATTGATCTTGACTACCATAAGGTATCAGCTTTATTTGCAATTGAATCTCTCAAATCATTTTGTTAATTTGTTGTTTTTAAATTAGATGTTTTGTTTTAGTTCTGTGGCAAGTATCGTTTTGTAGCTCATTAAATTCACACTGAAGGTGCAGTACCAAAGGTTATAAAAATGTGGCTTTGCGTGGCACACACAGGCCCTGACAATTATCCTATCCTATAATATTATAAACGCAAAAGTTTGTGAGGATGTTTGTTACTCTTTCACGCAAAAAGTACTGAACGGATTTCGATGAAACTTTACAGTAATATAGCTTATACATCAGAATAACACATAGGCTATTTTTTATCTGGGTACCACGCGGGCGAAGCCGTGGGCAGGAGCTAGTACATACATAATATGGTGTACAGTGCCGTAACCATATTATGTATGTAGTATGTATAAAAAACTTAGAAATTTAAATTAAATACAATCAAAAATATTTCAGGTGAGCAAGAACCCTGAAGAGTTTCTTAATCTCTGTGAACAGCACAATTGCTACCCGGATATCTGGTCGCTTCACTATTGGAGTAACTGGCTGAGCCCTGTGCAACTGCCCAAGCGCTTCAGCACAGCCTTCTTTGTAGCCGCTGTCGAGAACAAACCCACAGGCATTGCTAGAAGTTCCGAGGTGGCAGAAGTTGAGGTAACTTTTTTTTTTAATCTTACATCAGCTTTAAAGCTGTGAATGTAATCACATATTTGTCATGGCTCTTAAAGCGCCGCGCATTGTAAATGTAACTTGTGATAGATATGTAATTTGACTTCCACTTTTCTTCAAACAAGCGATGTATTATTAATAATACAGAAACTCTTCATAGTTTTAAATGTTATTTTAAAATATAGGGTTTTGTGGATGAAAAAACAACATTAATAAATTAATGCTGAACATTTTTACACAGCATCATCTAACTCCAAACTAAGCAGAGCTTGTATTATGAGAACTACATAACTGGTATACTACTAACATGCATTTTTTGTAAATACATACATATTATACATAGAAAACACCCAGATTAGTTATGATTATATTTGGTGTTAAAATCGGAGTTCCGAGTAGAGCTAGTTGCAGCTGATTCACTCCAATCATCGTGACCCTAGACAACTGTAATTTTTACGCTCACTTTATAAATTCAGGTCTTCTTACTTACTTATCTTACTTATCTTGTCGTGATCCTAGACAGCTGTCATTTTTACGGTCACTTTATAAATTCAGGTCTTCTTACTTATCTTACGTTTCTTGTCGTGACCCTAGACAGCTGTCATTTTTACACTCACTTTATAAATTCAGGTCTTCTTACTTACTTATCTTACTTACTTGCTTATCTTACGTATCTTGTCGTGACCCTAGACAGCTGTCATTTTTACGCTCACTTTATAAATTCAGGTCTTCTTACTTACTTATCTTACTTACTTGCTTATCTTACTTATCATGTCGTGACCCTATACAGCTGTCATTTTTACACTCACTTTATAAATTCAGGTCTTCTTACTTACTTATCTTACTTACTTGCTTATCTTACTTATCATGTCGTGACCCTATACAGCTGTCATTTTTACACTCACTTTATAAATTCAGGTCTTCTTACTTACTTATCTTACTTACTTGCTTATCTTACTTATCTTGATTACGACCTCTGTGGCGTAGTGGGCGAAGGTCCGCCTGAGACGCAGAAAGTTGCGGGTTCGATTCCTGTCACGGGACAAATATTTGTAAGATCGCAAATATTTGTCTCGGGTCTGGGTGTTTTCCTATGTATAATATGTATGGATTTACAAAAAAAAAGAATTTATGTCATGTAGTTCCCATAATACAAGCTCTGCTTAGTTTGGGGCTAGATGATGCTGTGTGAAAAATGTCCAGCATTTAATTTTAATAATCTTACTTACTTAGTTACTGGAACACAAGGATAAGTCCTAACTTAGCACAGTACTGTGCTAAGTTAGGACTGATCCTTCCACACATAAGAAGTAGTCCTTGTAAGGAACTCGTCCAGGGAAGTACTATCACTATTTCTGTCGCCAAGCGGTAATGCTCGCTGTGTTCCAGTTTCACTTCGAGTTTGAAGGGTGAAATTACAGGCGCATGAGATTTTTCACCCGTTATATCTTAGGGTCGGCAAAGCGCGTGTGATTTATCTGGTGTTGCAAGTATCCATAGGTTACGGTAAACGTTTACCAATAGGTAAGCTTGTTTAAAACTTTGTATAAAAAAAAATAAAAAAATAAAAAATTGGTAATTTTGCACACAACATCATCTAGCCCCAAACTAAGCAGAGCTTGTATTTTGGGAACTACATGACTGATATACTAATTATATACATTTTGTTTTGTAAATACACACATATTTTACATAAAAACATCCAGACCCGAGACAAACATTTGCAAAGCATACAAACATTTGTCTCACAGCGGGAATCGAACCCGCAATCTTCTGCGTCTCAGGCGGGCCTTCGCCCACTGCGCCACAAAGGTATTCATAAAACATATTGGCGCTTTAGTTTTTCTTTCTACTTTCGGTTCGGACTGGTTTGCTCTGTCGTCCCATTCGTTTGAGGCATGCCTTATTGCATGCAATAAAGAAGGGGCAAGTTGAAAGTAAAAGTGATATTACGTGGCAATTGTCTTTTGCTTCCAATAGATGAATTTTTTGTTGTATTATGCTTCCAATCGATAAAACAGTTTATATTAGGTAGTTATAGTTAGAAAAAATTCCAAAGTTTTGATTTGACTCCATTATCTATACATAACTTATTGGACGAATGTTTGTAAGATCTGCAAATATTTGTTCCGGGTCTGGGTGTTTTTCTACGTATAATATGTATGTATTTACAAAAAAAAATATTAGTAGTATATCAGTCATGTAGTTCCCATAATACAAGCTCTGCTTAGTTTGGGGCTAGATGATGTTGTGTAAAAAATGTCCAGCATTATTTATTATTTATTTAACTTAAACATAGGATATGAGCTACTTAACATGTACCTACCTATTGTATGAGAGAGTACTTGCATACTTATTAACCATGAGTATATCCAAATCGACTAAGCTAATATTTAGTGCTTATCAGATATCACTGTTTGTTAAACCAATTCTGCTTGGTTTTTACATATTCTGGCTTTATTTCAATGATAGGTAGTCTCATTAATGTTTTCCGTGTGATTTATTTTTTGGATTTGGACCTGCGGGCATTGCGCTTTTAACATTTATGTTCCGAACGGTACAGGTAAAATTCGCAAAGTTTATCCAACAATAACATACACCAACCATGTACCATCTCATCCATTTACCATTCATCCTACTATATTATAAACGTGAAAGTTTGTGAGAATGGATGTTTGGTACTCTTTCACGCAAAAACTACTGAACGGATTTTGATGAAACTTTACAGTAATATAGCTAATACATTAGAATAACATATACGCTTCTTTTTATCCGGATACAACGCGGACGAAGCCGTGGGCAGAGCATATATATGGCTCGTTCACTCTTGTTAGAGAATCCAATGGAGCTGAAGATCGGGATACAATGGGTTATTCCTGTTGTACCCCAATCTTCGGTCTCATCGGGGGACAATGGGAAGTTTAATTCAAGCCTACTATAGGCCGATTTGATGTAGTCTAATACTGTTGAAATTATTCATTTGACTTATAATAATTATCAACAATTTACTTTTTTATCAGGAGATTATTGCAAATTCACTTAGATTATTTTTTTTGTCACTCAATAGTGCATACATAGTTGGCTTTGATTATGAGTAGTAGCTTATCAACCCTTTTTTTTTCAGTGGTCCAGTCCCTTCAATGTATTAAATAAACCAGAGGTTGTATTATTCCCTCCTCAAGTTTACGAGCTGAACCGTCTCTCTCAAATACCAGATATTAAGGAGCTGATCAATTTTGCCAAGGAACGGAGCTGTTGTGGGGAGGAGCTTTTCTTTACTGTCTCTTTGAAGGCTAAGGATGGGATACTACACTTGTTACCAGGTATGAATATATCAGCTCTGTATAGATTCATCACCCTTTTGATAAAAAAAAAACATGTCAGTAATAAAATCCCAATAAAGTGTTTGCCAATGTCCAAAACTCCAGTATTTCAAGATTTTCACATTGTTACTCTTACGTGTAAGTAGGTAATAATAATAAATAATATGTACACTTTAAGACACATTAAGTGTGACATAAAAAAAATATAATTAACTTAAAAAAAAAATAAGTAATAGTGTCTGATTTGCTCTTCAACCTTTTCCAGGAGATGATCACTACCCAACAAGTGTAGACTACAACGACCCAACAGTTCAAACAACTGACAAAACATTGGCAGAACTAAGAGAAAATTGCAAAACTCTTCACAGATTAGAAACACCCTATCAGAAGAGCCCGGCCTTCATCTTTCGAAACTATAAACCAGACAACCATATCAATATGGGTGACATTACCGTACCCGCTAAGATTACAGTACATTAGATCATATCTTACTAACCTGGTTGTACCTTAACGGCCTTAATAGAATTATACACAGACAATAAAGTAGCATATCAATATGGCAGGGCAGGGGCATACGTGGCCAAATAGTCAGGATGACTACGAATTACTGGAAGTTATCGGATGTGGGGCGACCGCTGTCGTCCACGCAGCGTACTGTCGGCCTAGAAACGAGAAATGCGCCATCAAGCGTATCAACTTGGAAAAATGGAATACATCCATGGACGAGCTGTTAAAAGAGATTCAAGCTATGTCAAGCTGTAATCATGAAAACGTGGTAACATACTACACCAGCTTCGTCGTCAAAGAGGAACTATGGCTGGTTCTGCGTTTGCTCGAAGGCGGATCCTTGCTCGATATAATCAAGCATAAAATGCGCGTGTCTAACTGCAAGCACGGCGTGTTCGATGAGGCAACTATAGCCACAGTCCTCCGCGAGGTGCTCAAGGGATTGGAATACTTCCACCAGAATGGACAAATCCATCGGGATATCAAGGCTGGCAATATCCTCCTTGGAGATGATGGAACGGTCCAAATAGCTGACTTTGGGGTGTCTGCCTGGTTAGCTACTGGCAGAGATATAAGTCGGCAGAAAGTCCGCCATACATTTGTGGGTACGCCCTGCTGGATGGCTCCTGAGGTGATGGAGCAGAATCATGGGTATGATTTCAAGGCGGATATCTGGTCGTTTGGGATCACGGCTATAGAGATGGCGACGGGCACCGCCCCCTACCACAAGTACCCGCCGATGAAGGTACTAATGCTGACGCTGCAGAATGAGCCGCCCACGCTCGACACGGGCGCAGACAACAAAGATCAGTACAAGGTATGAAAACTGTTTTCCCATAAACTTTATCTTGAAGTATCTCATAGTAACTTCTATACACGGTGTCCCGGAATGTGTATATAATGCCGGTAGGAGGTCATTGACACCGTGGTGGGGAACATTGTTTGTTCTATAACTTTTGGATTTCCATGTTTTTCATTCATGAAATGACCATCAAAGTAACAGCAGTTTAGTTGACTTTTGAGTGTGACGTGACAATGACCTCTTGTGAGTTCAACAAACAATGTACCCCACCATGGTGTCAATGATCTCCTTTCGGCATTATACTCGTATACACATTTTATATTCGGATTACGCAAGTTTGATCACGTATCCGAGTTTAGATCCCAACTCAAATGGGACGCCATTTGAGTTGGGATCTAATATATTCGTCGTCGTCGTGATCTTCACGTTCTGACACTTCTCTATAAGGTTCTTTACAGCCCTCTATCTCCCTCTTATCTCCGTGAGCGTTTTCAATTTCTGGTACCTCGCGGTATGCCGTATCGGACCTCTAAATCCCTTCTACTTAAAACTCCCTCTCACTCGTCTAGCCGCTACAGTGACTCATTTACTGTTTATGCGGTTAAGCGTTGGAATGCCCTTCCCCATGTTATTTGTGATTGTCCTTCAATCGACATCGATTCAGGAGAAAAGTTAAAGAGCAATTATTTATGGTCTATGTTTTATAGTATCTATATATTTATTTGTATATACATATACATATATTTATATATGTTTATTTATTTTTTTGTAGTTTAAGTAACTAAAATATTATTTTCTTTCTGTACTTTATGTACGATCCTACCTCTATAATTACCTCTCTCTAGCTCAAGGTTTGCTGGAAGAAAACTCTTTTTAGGGTTCAGCTCGCCTTTGTACATGTCATTTAATTCTGCCTTTTTGTAAGTGTTTATTTGTGTGTACAATAAAGAATAAAGGGTTCCGGGATACCTGTATAACTAAGTACAAAATGAATGTGATGAAGATATGAAATGTGTGAGTCGTGCCAAAACGTGGAACGTTTCGGTTTCCTTACGTTTTGATCTCGCTCTTAAAAGTGAAAGGCAGCGGATCAAACGAGCCCTCTGACGCTCATTGCGTCAAAGTAATTAACCGCTCAAATACTAACATTTGTATTAGCCAAGCGCGTCTCCTCATTCATAGTGTGAAAGGTTGAAAAAGATTGATTTTGTCTAAAAATCATAAGAATGCCCGGAGCTGCTGGTTTATTTATTAAAGTTAAGTTTTTTTTGTATGTGCATGTCATTATACGAATCTAATCTTATTTTTTTTTATTTCAGGCTTACGGCAAGACCTTCCGCAAAATGATATCAGAGTGTCTACAGAAAGACCCCGCGAAGCGCCCCTCCGCGCCCGAGCTGCTCAAGCATTCCTTCTTCAAGAAGGCCAAGGACCGCAAATACCTAGTCCAGACCCTGGTCACCATCGGGCCCAGCATGGAGACCCGCGTGCACAAGGCCAGTCGACGCCAGCCCGGGGCCAGCGGCCGCCTGCACAGGATGGAGACGGGCGAGTGGGTGTGGGAATCCGAAGACGAGGACGATGAGGAGGATTCACGTCCCGCTGACCGGCCCATGAACGACCTGCCCCGGGCCGCCTCGTCCGACAGTGAAAGCGAAGGCGAGGCCTCCGGACCGCGGGCCGGCTTCACGATCGGCTCGCTACGAGCCGAGGAAGGCGCCGCGCCTCCGCAAATCGACCTGGTGCTCCGCATGCGGAACGCGAGCCGCGAACTGAACGACATCCGCTTTGAGTTCACGGCGGGGAAGGATTCCGCGGACGGCATCGCCACCGAACTGGTCGGAGCAGGTTTGGTCGACGGCCGCGATTCGGAATGCATCGCAACGCAACTGCAGCGGCTGGTCGACGCGCATTTGTTCCCATCAGGAGGGGCCGCGCCTTCCCGCACGGTCACTTTCGCTTTACAGTCTGCGGACCCCGCGGAGCCCCCTGATGAGTTAGGGCTGGTTGGCTTCGCGCAGATATCTATAGTCGACTGAACGCCGCCCACGCCTTTAGCGCGGTTCGCCGCAACACTATGTTACGCTTAGATACCTTACTGTATGGGTAGATATGGATTTCATTTAGTTTAAACTATGTATTACGTTAGTTTTTGTATCCCGCGCTTATCGCGCCTCAAGCGAGTGGATGAGATGGAAAATAGTTTCTATAATGTATTTATGCATATACTTAATCTTTGTAAGATAGTTCGATTTAGCGAACAGTAACCAGCTTCCGGGTACAAAAACGCGTTGTGTAGCTCAAATGGATGTAATTGTTACATTTCTAGGGTGAATCTGAATTTGTAAGAATATTATTTTGTGATCGTTCGTGTCAATTGCGCCGCTTTAGTTCTTAAACACTGTAATCGATTCTGTTAGTTCGTAAGGCTTAGGTACCCTTAAAACATTAATGAGATATTAATGATCGTGAATTGATGCTAACTTATATTATCCAGTAGTATTGTGATACCTGCCTAATTTTTACTTTTTGATGTGATAATGGCTTATTATTCAATCTTATAATTTATTATATTTAATTGATGTATGTAAAAACGCGAAAATCTCGCTTGTAAAATTTCGTAGATTTGTGCACAATCCTAATATATGACATTTTCGTATTGACGTACTATTACACATTTTATTTTATTTATCTTCCATAATTTATCAATTTAGTGCCATATGCGGAAACAAAAATGAATAATTTCCTACACATGAAATAAATAATCATTACAGTGTTAAATTTAATATAGCAGGTCTATGTAGCACCACTGAATGTTCTTCTACATTGTTATTCGTTTGTTGCTTATTTTGGAAGTATTTTAATAATAAAACTATTAAATTGATTTCGGCAGGATGTTTTATTAAAATGTCTATGAATTTCCAAAAGTTTCGACTAAAAGCTATTTCATTCTTACACTACAGACGATTGAGTTCACGGTTTCAGAGTCGAGTCTGTTACAGATATGGTTTATAAAACAAATCAACATTTTTAAAATGACTAAATCTGCTGAAAACGCGCAAACCGTTCTGCAAGAAACTAAATAAACTACCTACTCAAACATGGACGTAGCCTTGGATAATCTCAGCCTTCTCATCAAAAACGTATTCTAAATATTTTGGCATCTGTACAAACATAACGTTTATTCCCAGTAGTTTAACGATTTCACAACAGTTATACTTTTTTAGATTTTTCATTGTCATGGAAAAATACAGCAAAAAAAATTTAGGAGTAAAATCGTTGAAGCATCCAGTGTAACGGAAACTAACTAAAACTGAATATGTACTACAGACAAGTTAAAGAGATTCTTATTTCTAAGCAAGACGATAAATTCGAAAAGCAAAAATGTTATAAAAATAATGTTTTTGTACAATCATATTCATAACTCATGTTGGTCCACAAATAAAATCAAACATCCATACATTTCACTAGGGCTAACTGGCAAATCTATTTTATTCAACACCTAAAATCGTATTTCTAGGTTAGTTTAATTTCCAATCTGTTCCCCGTCAAGAGAGGAACATCTTACAGATTAGTATATGTAGACGACCCACTTAGGATTGAACTTGGCAATGAGACGATCAATCTAATTTAATTGACAAGTTCAATCCAAAAACAACTCATTACAGAGATTTAACGAATTATGAATACTTTTAGCTCTGAAAATCGGAAATGCCGGAAATTGAAGATAAGGATAGGTTATGGAACAATTATTAAATTGGGACACAATAATAGAGGTTTACGAATCGAATTTTTATGATGAAGATTATAGAGAAGTGACTTTATGTAACGTAAACGTGTTTTGTTTTTTAGAAAACTCATTTAAAATAGGTAGGTTTATATCTCTTACATATATTTTAATAACATAACATTAAATTAATGTCAATTTTCACAGACTAGACTAAACGCTCTGCCGCTTATTTATAACACTCATTTCTAATAAAAGGCATTATATTAATCTCTCAACACAAATAACTGCTAATAACAACATAAAAGGCCAAAATAATATCAAACCATCTCTTTCCAAAAACAAAAGAGCAAAAATTCTCCATTACATTTAATAAAAATAAAATTTGTTAATGTTAACGTTATCAGGTTAAAATACTAAAATTACCCAAAATGCCCGACTTTTCACTCGTTAGTATCATTGATTATTCTGTTTGTACTTTGGTTCAAGAACTCACCTACCACAAGCAACAGGATTTCACATTTATCTTGACCGCTACTTCCTACGGAATGAAAACCTCACACATATTTTCATGAGATTTTGAAGAATTGTGAAAAAAAGCTCGCCTACACCATTGGCTAGATATTAAAATTTACAGGAAAGTGGGTTTAAAATAGCTGGGGAAAACCCCACAGCCTAGATAATCCCTATGACGGTGAAAATATTGAACCGTTTCAGGCACTACGATGGATTATTCCTTAGTTTTAGTGTGCCCATCCATTTTCCTGAGCAGAGCTCGGTCTTCTACAAGTGACATAATGTTTGACAGCATCTGCTCAATGAGCTTGTCTTCAGCTGCCAGCCACTCCTGGTGGTCGGTGGATCTCAATAGTATTTTAACCCAGGCACGCTAATCAAACATAGAAAGTATTTAAAAAAATAGTGCTTGCAAAATGCAACCCTCTATCAAAGATCTTTGGACAAATCATAATATCTCTTAAAATATAATGCTTGATTATTTTATTACCAAAGATCTGAGATACAGACCCTTAATTTCAATGAGAATTTAATTCATACATACATGACTAGATTAATTATAACGGCACAACCTAAATTAACATATTAGTGCTTACTAAAGTATTAAAATAAATGCTTTGTGCGTCATACAAATAAATACATTTTTGGAAGACTAAAATGTAAGGAACAGAAAAATCTGTCTTTGTGGAATGTGAATTATAAAAGTCAATTAGGTCCAGCATCTAACAAAGCGGAGCGGACATAAAAACACCTAACGTCTTAGTTATATTTTAGGTGCTTCGTGGATCACCTGGGGTAGACATCTAGAATCATCGAGTACTAGTATATTCCCTAGGTAAAGGAGATTCCTGATATCTCCCCCAGGGAAGCCACTCTCTGAAAGGCAAAACTCAGAATAATCACTACTTAAACCTCAAAATTGTAACATCGTATCCATATTTTAACTCGTGATAGATTTCATAGAAACCTATGACATGCATTTCTCATATTTTTCCTTTGGTCCGCTGTTCGACTTTTCTTTTCCCTTGATCGGACTGGCGAATCTATTGTCCCGTGATCGAACAACAGAGACAGAAATTCACTTTAGTAGTATCTATTGTCCGATCAAGGGAAATGAACGGTCGGGCGCACCAAAGGTAATTCTCGGCGTCATTTTATTCTTAAGTTGAACTAAGTTAGTAATAAGTTACTTAAAGCTGGAATTAATCACATAACCAAAATACCATTTACCACAAATCCATTGTGCGGTGCGTTAGTGCTAAGCTTAGAAATTAATTGTACTATGAGAAAGCGTAGCGGTGACATATATGTTATATTACAGTATAGCGAGTTATTTATGCAAACATCTTCACCAGAAAAAATAACTAAATTATCGTGTAAATATTATAAACTACTAGCTTCTGCCCACGGCTTCGACCGCGTGGTATCCGGATAAAAGTAGCGTATGTGTTATTATAAGTTGTACTTATTACTGTTGTTTCATCAAAATCCGTTCAGTAGTTTTTTCGTGAAAGAGTAACAAACATCCATCCTCATAAACTTTCGCGTTTATAATAGTAGTAGGATTCTAGTTATGTCTAGTATCCCCCAAATCGAAGCAATGGGGCAGTTGGGACAAAAACATCTAGAACTAATGTCATCTGTACCCAGTGGGTGTGGATGAGAATAAAACTGCCCTTTGTGTCTCGGGGTGGATAACTTATAAACTAATCGCTTCAAATCCGCACCAGACATACCGAGCTATTTGGATCATGGGACATAATCCGAAACTGATTGGTGTATACATGCCTTTACTAGATTTTTATTTATAAGTTTATACATGTTTTAAGCAGTAGATAACATTAGATATTCCTCTGAAACAAGTAACTTTATTTATACAATTTTTCTGTAATATTTTGTAATTTTGCTGGTGAAGCATGTAATCGCACTACAATAAAATTTATTCAAAACGTGTCCAAAAATTTGACACTTCGGATTCATAAGGTCCCAAACACACCGTACCCCGCGTATGTAAAACTGCGAAACCAATGGAGTTATTATACACGCCAGATTACTTTGCGGGTGCGACACTCATCTCAGGCTCCTTCTAAAATAGGCTACTTGACTTACATACATAATAAATCAAAAGTATTTCAAATTCAAAATCATACGAAGAAAGCAATAACGGGAAAGACATAATATTTAACTGTTGAATTGTTGAAGTTGAAGTGAACTGGGTCAGTTGAGCTATCTATAGATTTTTATGAGGTTAACGTTTTATTAAAATTTAAATCTGTGCATGATTTAAATTTCGTTTCCATCTAGTGTTTTCCTAGTTATACGAACAGGTTTTTTTTTTACCAGTACACAATAATAATTGTTTTAGCAGTCAAATACCTATTGTCATTGTATTCACACCCACAAAAGCTGGCGTATATTCATCGGCAGCAGTATATTTAGCGTATTACCCAGGCCTAAATCTAATTCGATTCACACGATCACCTAAAAGTCTTACGCCTGGCGAATCAGAACAGTTCAATCAACTTCCGCTTAAGATACTCTTTCAAAGGTACGTAGTAATGGCGCCTCAGCGAGATAACTTCCGGTTTTCGTTTGAACGTGTAGAAGATTAGCCAATCGGTTTCGAAGATAAACATCGCTGCCATTCCTAGAAATACCCATACGAAGATGAAGGAAGGTACGAAGGCGCGGAGGAGGCTGAAGGGTCGCGGCGGCGGTTGGAGGGCGGGGGGAGGGGCGCGCCATTCCTCAGCCGCGTGCGTCGTGTGTGACGTCACGCCGGACTCGGACGACGAGTGCTCGAACGAATCCCGCAGGCTGTACTCGGGGGCCGCGCACGCTGGAAACAAAATGGCGGTATTATAATACGTACTAGCAGCAACTCCCCACGCATGGATCAATGCATTTGAAAGCAGGGTTTGCCCGATTTCACGGACAGATACCTTAAGGGCTAGATGATGATGTGTGAAAAAACGTCCAGCATTAATTACTTATTTATTTATTACTAGCTTCTGTCCACAGCTTCGCCATGTGTGTGGAAATGTCAGCAGCCAAGTTTTACCTTGACATATTTGGGTTAGCATGAAGTATTTGTCTAGACCCCTGGGGTGCTAGACAAATACATCACACTTACTTTTCCTTTCACGCTAATGCAATTTTTTCAAGGTAATACTTGGCAGCTGTCACGTGACATTTCCGCAACTAATGTCATTCCCATACAATTCAATCTTTCCGCAGGCGTTAACGTCAACAGAGAGTGGTATTTGTCTAGACCCACTGGTATGACTGACTAATCGCTACCGCAGATCTACTGTGTAACTTTATATGATTGTTTCAACGCGACATTTTGACACAGGTTTTAATGGACGATTTGTTAGTGAAAATGGACATAAGATTCCCATGGAAAAGTGTGATACAATCGCATGGCAATGTCACAGGTTATAAAGCTATACTAGGCAATGTGGATGAACCGCTATGATTCCAAATGAAAAACAGCCAACTAATGCTATGAAATGATTTAGGGAATGCATATGTTTGTTTTGACTTACCACATTTTTTGTTATAACTTTACATAAATACGTACTTCCTCCGCTATGCTATTTATGTTGTGCAATAGAGAATTCTAGAAGTAATTCTTTATCACACAAATTCCGTTCATTTAATCAAATTTTAGCTAAAACAACAAGCATACATAGATATGTGTGGTATTAAAACATTATCATTTTACTTACTAGATCAGATGATTGACATTTTGATCTAGTAGGTAAGTAAAATGATAATAATTGAAATGTTAGTTAAGTGAGTTTATTGTGCCGTTATTATAGTTATAAAAGGTGTGCAAAATAAAAGAAAAATAATTTTATGGTCATTTTGTTTTTATAGTGTTAAACCCACATTTGTGAGAAATCTCAAGATTATACTATATCCCAAAAAGCAAGAAAAAAGTCGGTAATCTAGACAAATACCTCACGCTTACTTTTCCTTTCACGCTTACGCAAATTTGTCAAGGTAAAACTTGGCAGCTGTCACGTGACAATTCCACAGCTAATGTCATTCCCATACAATTCAATCTTTCCGCAGGCGTTAACGACAACAGAAAGTGGTATTTGTCTAGCCCCCCAGGGTGGTCTACACAAATACCTCACGCTTACTTTTCCTTTCACGCTTACGCAAATTTGTCAAGGTAAAACTAGGCAGCTGTCACGTGACATTTCCACAGCTAATGTCATTCCCATACAATTCAATCTTTCCGCAGACGTTAACGCCACAGAAAGTGGTTATTTGTCGAGACACCCAGCTGACGTTTAAATAATATATGCTAATATAAAGTAGTGAGGATATTCTTTAGAAAAGTATTTTACTTTCACTTAGTCTTGATTATTTGGATTATTCCCTTTGTCCCCCGGTCTTCGGCCCCATCGGGGACAACGGGAAGTTTTTCCCCATTGTCCCCTTTAGGGTTGTAGACGAGAAAGCGATTTCACTGATGGTGTGGTGTGCTTAATGCTTTATACATAACTCCGGTGGAGTTAGTAACAATAAGATAATAACATTCTATACCAATATATTTTACATTATTAGATATCTTGTTACATTCGATACATGCATAAAGTTGTTAAATGTGCTGATTGTAAGGCTGCTTACACACCGCAGCCAGTCGACTCGTAAAATCATTCAATTGACATAATATGTATTACTTTGTAAGGGTTTTTTTATAACACTAGAATTATCACTCGAAAATGACTCTAAGACATAACGGGTAAAAGTGCCTGTAATATTACCGGCACCCATACCCTTCAAACCCTCTGTGGCGCAATGGGCGAAGGTCTGCCTGAGACGCAGAAGGTTGCGGGTTCAATTCCCGCCACGGGACAAATGTTTGTATGTGCAAATATTTGTCTCAGGTCTGGGTGTTTCCTATGTATATTATATATGAATTTACAAAAAAAAATGTATATAAGTAGTATATCAGTCATGTAGTTCCCATAATACAAGCTCTGCTTAGTTTGGGACTAGATGATGCTGTGTGAAAATGTCCAGCATTATTTTTATTTTATTTTTTCAAACCGGCAAACACTTGCTTGGCGGCAGAAATAGGTACGGTGATACTTCCCCAGACAAGCTCTTTCACAAGGCTGGTTGGGGTCAGGTTAGAAGGGGGATAATGCACAATACACCCCAATGCGGGACGTCAGTGCAGACCTTGGTTCCCCCACTTAGAATTAGAAGCTCTTAGACAAGGAGCTCTACTACAAGGGGCTCTTTCTGCCCGACTGGCTTCAATGTAAAAGCACTTCTACAATGGATTTTTTACACATTGGCCAGGCCAGTCATAGGTTTATTAAAAACTTACTTGATAGTAGGTTATCTTTTTGGTATATAGCAATCCTCCGTTATCTGTTTGGAGGCATTTGTAGACTTCGAACTAATGGCTCAGAATTTAACAGAATCTGAATAAATTTAAAGTACTTTTGACTGGAATGGCCTATATGTATGCGAAATGTTTAAATTACATAAATAATAAATATCTGTATTACACTGTCTGTAAGCAATGTTAGTTGTTAACGAGCTAAGATTAAAAAGCCACTTATTTTGGTATACAAATTAATCGAACTATATGAATGGTGGCAGTAGAAATAGGCAAGGGCGTGTCTATTCCTACTTCCATACTCATACGTTTGGGCTCTATTGCTACGTCTACACTTGTACGTTTGGGTTCTTCTTGTGCATCTACACTCGTACGTTTGGGTTCTTCTTGTGCATCAACACTCCTACTTTTGGGTTCTACTTGTGCATCTACACTCGTACGTTTGGGTTCTATTAGTGCATCTACACTCTGACGTTTGGATTCTACTTTTGCATCTACACTCATACGTTTGGATTTTATTAGTGCATCTACACTCGTACGTTTGGGTTTTATTAGTGCATCTACACTCGTACGTTTGGGTTCTATTAGTGCATCTACACTCTTACGTTTGGATTCTACTTGTGAATCTACACTCGTACGTTTGGGTTTTATTTGTGCATCTACACTCGTACGTTTGGGTTCTATTAGTGCATTTACACTCGTACATTTGGGTTCTACTTCTACGTTTATACTCGTACTTTTGGGTTCTATTTGTGCGTCTACACTCGTACGTTTGGGTTCTACTCGTGCGTCTACACTCGTACTTTTGGGTTCTTTTTGTGCGTCCGAACACATACGTTTGGGTTCCTCCGGCAAGGCTCGCATTGGGTCGCAGCAGGCAAGCGCGATATCCACCGCCGGACCCGAGAGTAGACAGCCGCCATTACACTCTCCGCCATTCAAGCCGCTGTCGTCCAACGGTGCACTGTGGGTTGACCGCGGCAAGCTGCTATAGCCTGGGAGATAATTGGGAGAACTTGCAATTAATATTAAGATGACCTCTGTGGCACAGTGGGCGAAGCCCGCCTGAGACGCAGAAGGTTGCTGGTTCGATTCCCGCCGCGGGACAAATGTTTGTATAACCTGCCAACATTTGTCTCGGGTCTGGGTGTTTCTATGTATAATATGTATGTATTTTCAAAAAAGTTTTAGATGGCTTTATATGGCTGGCAGACCACCTCTGTGGCGTAGTGGGCGAAGCCTGCCTGAGACGCAGAAGGTTGCTGGTTCGATTCCCGCCGCGGGAAAAATGTTAGTATGACCTGCCAATATTTGTCTCGGGTCTGGGTGTTTTCTATGTATAATACAGATGTATTTCCAAAAAAATTGATAAAGGTATATCAGTCATGTAGTTCCCATAATACAAGCTCTGCTTAGTTTAGGGCTGGATGAGGTTGTGTGAAGGATGGCCAGCATTATTTATTTATTTATTGTTTATATTCTAACCAAATTATTAACTAGAATTGAAAATATCGTTAGTGGTAAGCATACCTAATTATAGATGATTGTTTAAAGTGAATTATTGAAGTTTTTTTTCCTGCCTCTAACGACAGACGGGGATTGTCATTTTACAATAATAAAACCGCGATTCCAGATTGTGCGGTGGAGATGGAAGCGTTCTCTGAGATACAGTTCCAAGGATGGTATTTATCCACACCGTTCAACTTCGCTGTGGCGGTAGAAAGAAAAACACCCATAGATCTAGTCTAGCAATAATGCACGGTTGTCTGGAAGAGATCGCTGTCAGCGATAAAACCGCCATTAGGACCACGCACCTACATTGCGTTCCTCAATATAGTATTTTTTCATTTTGATTTCATTCATTTCATAATGATATGTTAACCTGAATTTGTTTACATTAACTGTACAAGATCCATTTCACGATACTCTCTCTCTCTCTGGTAGTGGGCTTACCAAAGTCTCCAGTCATAGGTGTAGATGGCGTGGCAGGTACGCTAGACGCTTTTCTCCTCCCCGTGGTACTCCCCGGGTCTTCCCTGGGGGCCAGCAGGCCGTCTCGCTCTAATATCTCCCTCTCTGTCCGGCCGAAGTACTTGAATTTCGTGCCCCAGGAGAATAGTCCCCCACCCGAGTACACGCACGCGTCCGAAGAGGAGGGTAGACTGAAATGAAAGTTGATATTTACCCGCGTCGTAAAGTGCCCGTATATGCGTTTGACTTGTGAATAGATTCACAACCCACCCAACCTTGCTAAAACCAGAGTCAACTAACTACTAATCACATATTTTAATTTTGCATTTTCAATCAAAATCATTTATTTTCAAATATACAGTATATTTGAAAATATTGAATTATTTTCAAATATACTGAAATCACATAAGTGTGAGTACTGTGAACGAGCCAGCTTTAGCTAACCGAGTTAACCGACCTATATTATAATATCTCATGTCAATATTCATGTCCTGGGGGACCTGGTTGGACTCACGTAAAGAACAGCATCTGTTCGATGGCGCAACACCACACGTGCCGACACGCGGCTCCGTTCGGACACTTGAAGCCCACTGTGTGTTTCTTCTGAAAGACATTCATAAAGATCTTTTAAAACTTTCGCTAACAGTAGCTAGAGCTCCACGTGGAGAGCTCGCCCGGAGAAGTACTAATACCATACCTATTTTTGTCACCAAGCAGCAATGCTAGCATTGCTGTTTTCCAGTTTAAAGGGTATGGGTACCGGTGAAATTACAGACACATGAAACTATTCACCCTCAAGGTTGTGTTGTGTCTCAAGGTCGGCGATATAAATTACTAGCTGCCACGGCCGCCCTCGGCCACCGAGTCACATCGCCCGCCTGCGCTTTTACTTCTTTTGCTCGACTCCTAGAGGTCGTAGCGTGATGTTATATATGCCTCAAGAATTGGGCTATCAAATGCGACAATTTTTTTTCTAATCTGACTGGTGTTCCAGAAATTAGTGCGTTCGAAAATCAACAAAAAAAAACAAAACAAACCAGTTCTTCAGATATATATAAGAAAATTGTAGATGCATTTATTAAAACTATGCACAAGTAAGTGTATACAAAAAATACAGATGAAATAGCTAGCTATCTAAAGACCGTTGCAAACGATCTATAGATAGCTCAACTGATCCAGATCACTACCAGACGGAAGGGTTCCCAAAATACTCGCCGCATTGCCACGCTGAATAGCAATACTAATGTGTTGATAAGAGCCAGTTCTCTGGTCAAGAGTTTGTTTAAGAGTAAGTAAATAAATTCTCTTTTATTTTCGTACTAGCTTCTGCCCACGGCTTCGCCCGCGTGGTACCCGGATAAAAAGTAGCCTATGTGTTATTCTGTTGTATAAGCTATATTACTGTAAAGTTTCATTAAAATCCATTCAGTAGTTTTTGCGTGAAAGAGTAACAAACATTAATCCTCACAAACTTTCACATTTATAATATTATAGTAGGAAGTACATGTACTTAGGCTAGGTATGTTTGTTTAAGTGTAAGTAAATAAATGCCCTTTTATTTTTTTAAATATTTTTAAGATAGGTATAGATTATATGTCGAAAGTGTCTCACCTCAGGATAATTCAAATGCACAATGAACATGCGTCCCTCGAAGTTTATCTTGTTGACTTCGTTCCACTTAAAATGATTCGTCTTCCGCATACCTTGGAACGTGAGGATGCCGCTGTGATTGATGCCCAGGTAAAGCTGGTTGCCTCTGTGGTCCTGAAACAATAGAACAGAAAGAAAAGAATAATTATTTATTTCTCTCACAAGGTTATTCACATCCTACTAATATTATAAACGCGAAAGTTTGTGAGGATGGATATTTGTTACTCTTTCACGCAAAAACTACTGAACGGATTCTAATGAAACTTTACAGTAATATAGCTTATACATCAGAGTAACACATAGGCTACTTTTATCCGGGTACCACGCGGGCGAAGCCGTGGGCAGAAGCTAGTTATAAGTAAGGCAGCAATGATAAATTGATTAGTAGGTTCTTAGGAACCTGTATAACAGATCACCAGGCCCCACTCCGCGGGAACTTACAGGTCGTGATGTTCCTGTATTTCATATTTGGTATCAAATATGCTGTTGAAACAATCGAAAACAGCATACATTTTTTTTGGTAATCTTGGTTTACTAAACATAGCCCAATATTTATTATAGTCTAGCCATACATGACGAGTTCTGTGGCGCTGTGGGCGATAGCCCGCCTGAGATGCAGAAGGTTGCTGGTTCGTTTCCCGCCGCGGGAAAAAATTGTGTATGATCTGCAATTATTTTTCTCGGGTCTGGGTGTTTTCTATGTATAATATGTGTGTATACAAAAAAAATATGTATATAAGTAGTACATCAGTCAATTAGTTTCCATACAAGCTCTGGCTTAGTTTGGGGCTAGATGATGCTATGTGAAAAATTACCAGCATTATTATTATTTACATTTCCCCTACTAAGTAGGGGGTGTCCGGAAATGCGAATAATAATATAGGGCCTACTTGGTAGCCTCAAAGAAGTATGTATATGAGGATATCCTCCATGAGGAATACAGTCGTAAGCGTGTTTGTTTTTGTTTTTATTAATTTCTTGCGCTTTTTATTTTAATCATAATTAGGACGCTTACGATCATACACACTATAGTTATTTTAAGATTTTGCTTCGACGTACCTTTTAATTTCAAGGTCAAATGACCGAACTTAAGAGCGTAACTTGTAGTGACTTTCCAGTGTAACTACAAGTGGCTTAATTATAGAGTGTAACTTAGTGACCTTTCTACAGAGCGTAACTAAAGTGATCTAACTTTAGAGTGTAACTAGTAGTGACCTGATTTTAGAAGGTAACTAATAAATGAGCTACCTTCACAGGGTGTGGGTCTACTCCGTAGGTGTCCAGCTGGCAGCCTATCTTCAGGAACGTGCGTTCGGCCTCCTGAGTAGACATCCCCTTGACGCCACCGCCGCCACCCGGAGTACCTTCCACTGGCTCACGATGTAACTCCTATAACAAATAATACTACATTAAACAAAAAAAAAATGCAGAACATTTTCGCACAGCACCCAAACTAAGCAGAGCTTGTATTATGGGAACTACATGACTGATATACTACTTACATACATTTTTTTTGTAAATACATACATATTATACATAGAAAAAACCCAGACCCGAAACAAATATTTGCAAATACAAACATTTGTCCCGCGGCGGGAATTGAACCCACAACCTTATGGTCTTTGAAAAAGGGCCTGACTGCACTAAGATTTGACAGCACCTAAGTTGCCTAATGACATGAGTTTCTATAGAAGAAACTGTCACTGAGCCATGCATAAGCCATTTCTTAGCTTTTTTTTAATTTAGTGCAGTTAAGCAATCCAGAATATAATTCTATACACCCAAAACGGAAAACAATATTCTTCGTAGGTGTTCTGAGATAGGTATAAAAAAAACATGCCCAAGATCAACACAACATCCTCGAACCTGTACTCAATACGTAGATTCGTGAGGATACCAAGTAGGATGTTGTCAGAGGCACTGTAAACTATACATGAATTTAAAATGTTAAAGTGAATTTACTCCGGTTCCTCGCGCGCGAAACATTATATTTTACTCATACCTATATTTTACATAGCATTTAGTATGCTACGAGACAGACTGCAAGCCCATTACCGCTCATCACAACACTAACCACCTTCGAATTTTTGGTTCTAGGGTGTTCAAGGTATCCTCAGGATGTTTTCCTTCGACTACCGCTACTACATTCATGACATATATGACTAGACTATAGTAAATATTGGGCTATGTTTGGTAATCCAAGGTTACCAAAAAATATGCCCACATACATACATGACTAGACTATAGTCAATATCGGGCTATGTTTGGTAATCCAAGATTACCGAAACTGGGAAAATATATCCCAGTGTGCCCGTTGACTTTGTTGTGGTAGGTTTGCTTCACACAATCTCACCTGTATCCTAGCTTCAATGGTGTCCGTCTGTCTCACAAGCAGCCTCATTTCAGTAACGTAATTCCCCACATGGATGCTAGGGTCGTAATCGCCAAGCTCAACTGAAATTACAAGAAATGGGTGTAAAGAATATTAATGATAGAACAGTCAACAACAAATGAATAACAGTTTAGATTTTTATAACTTTTCAAACGTTTCTTAAACAGTAGACTTATTTTGCTTGTTTATTTTTCAAGATCAGCATTTCTATAATACTTAATGCCTTCACCGCTAGCAGCCCCCGCGGAAAACGCATTCAGTCTTATGTTAATCTGTGATATTTAAAATATGCTTATATTTAATTTCCTTTCATTTTTCCAAGCTCTCATTAGTGTTTTTATAAGAGGGTGCCCCGATTTGGATGAAATTAGGAATAGGCACAGTTCGTGTTCGTGAGCTAGAAAAACAAATAGGCTACTTTTTAGCCAGGTATCTTCAGGAGCTAAGATGTGGGCAGAGGCTAGTTTAATATAATTACATGGAGCAGGTGTCAATAATTTTAAAATTTACTATAAATATTTCGTACTTTGAATAGTCAGGGCTCCAAGCATGGCGGCTTCATTGGGCGTACAGAAGAGCCGGCCGTGGCCAAGATCCCGTTTCAATTGCAAGTAGATCTGAAACCTCGTGGCGTCTTCCTTCAGAAGTAGTGGGTTGGGAGGGTAGAACTTTACACGGAAACTGAAAAGTATTGGTGAGGCATCTGAAATTAAAAAAATAATTTGTAGCTAAACTTACTTCCTTCAATTTTATGTTAACACCCCTTTCTTTTTTTTCTATAAAAATATTTAAATATTATTGGCATTCAACATGGCAATGCATATTGGAAATGCTTCCGTCTGGTAGTGATCAGGATCAGTTGACTTATCTAAAGATTGTTTGCAACAGTCTTTAGATAGCTGTTTCATCTGTATTTTTTTAAATGAACTGAATAATGCAAAATCATGCCCACTGACTGACTCACAAACAATCAAAGCACAGCCTAAACCATACGTCCAATGAGCTAAAATTTCCAGGGTAAGGTCCTCTTGATGTGTAAGGATACACTAATGGAATTTTCAAAACTCAACCCTTAAGGTACAAGAGGCCACACTCGATAAAATATATGAAACAAACGCATCATAATCACCACATTATAGCTAAAATAGATTTAACATGACTGAAGTTATTGCCATCCCCTTTTTACCTGTTATTTCCAGTTCTTGCCACTTTAATTAATTGATTGCTAGCCTTTTACAACCAGAAAATCTTTTGATATTTCTAAAAGGCTGCCATTTGTTTTGAGATCCAAGAATATAATATAATCATAGAGTTTCCAAACTTACCTTTAACTTGTTTGAGTATTAACTTCGCCAAGTGCAGCCAGTGCTGAAAAGTATAAAAAGTATTTTAAAACAATTGAGTAAAACTAAAAAAAAAATTATTTAAATTAAATTGGTTGAGTTTTCCTCACGATGAAGAGCTTCTTGGCCTCAAATCAATGAAAGACAGGTTATTAAATTAATTTTAAATTGATTTAGTTACCAAAATCATTGGATCATGTTTTGTACCTGGTTATTTTATTTATTTATTAAACTATAGGAAATATAGGAATGAAGGTCAAAATTTGCTTGCATAATGTTTTTGGTATCTGTAGGCATAATATGGCCTATGTACTTTCTTATGCACCTATGTACACTTATAACACAAAAACAATGATGTCAGTATATCTCAGTATATCCAAGGCTCCTTATTATCCAGATGGCACAAATATTTGCCAGAGAAGTAAACATTTTAACTGGCAAGTATCCAATTCATTTCATTCACTTTGGTATTTGTTTATAGCTAATGTTTTATGTACACTCTAAAATATACATAAAATAAAAAAATATGAAATTGAATTGTATTTTTTCTTATAATATCAAAAATTAAAAATCTATACAGTATGTACCAAAACTCCAATCTAATCCAAAAGATTAAAATTGTGTATTGATTGACAAACTGATCAAGCAGTTATTTTCCAAAATGAATATTTTATTTTAATTAAATCCTTATTAAATTACATATCATTGTTGGCTGTTTTTAAAAAGTTATGGAGGATACATATGGTCATTGGCGAAGGCCTTGCAACCCTTTCCACTTGTTCCAGTCTCTTGCAACTCTTGTCCATGTTCAACCCGTTGTCAGGACTCTCTTCATCCCAACTCCTTGCTTTCTCTTTCCATGTTAATAATATGAATATTAATTGATATTCATATTATTAAAAACATATTATTTAGATTTCTGATTTCTTCTATACCAACATATTTATATTTTTTTTATAGAGGGTTTGGTTATATAATGGAGAATTCAATATTGTTATCGACATTGAATCAAATTTTGAAATTTGAATTTGGTTTGTTGTGATAGGCATTGAATCTTAAATTAAAAATATTTCTTACCCTCTGTCCATTCCCGTCCACATATCGCAAACCAAAGTAGTCAGTTTCTGTGAGATTCAGCTGTTGGCACACATACTCCAACAGAAACTTGCCCTTATAACTTGGCTGCAAAAACATTATTCATGAACATTCTATGATCACTTATGCAGTCAACAGTGGAAGTTTGAAACATACTTTACTAGCTATGATAGCTTTTGTTTAAAAACTAGGTACTCACGTGAAATTCACATTCTAGGATTTCTGTATCCTCCAGCAATCGCACTGTGCATTTATAAACAATATCTCCTCTACTCCTAAACATGCTGGCTGGTATATATATACTGCTACACTGTTTTCGCCACTAATTAAACATTGTAATCAACACTGGGTTAATTACACTTCAGTTCGTAAATTCGACAGGCAATTGTTTCATGTTCCGAGATTTATCTATTGGATCAAATTCATCAAAATGAATAAAACACAGGGCGCAGCAGACAGAAAGCCTGCCTGTCTGTGGTAGCGATGGGTCAACTCGACATACTAACTCGAGTTAACTCAAGTTGCGCTTAGCTCGAGTTAATTCGAGTAGGATTCTCCTTAACTCGTTTGGGCTGGATGGCGAGGCGGTAAATAAAATGAACGAATCAAGCGAAAGATCGAGAGCGCGATTCGTTCGTTGTGTGCTTTGTATTCCGCCATAATGCATCGACCGAATGACACCGACGATGACACGAAGTTTGTCGGTAGTAATAATTATTACAAATTTGAGGTTTGCATAAGATTAGCATTTGTCAGTTGTTATTGTTAGTTTTCCTTGTAATTAGGTACTTTATTTTAAAAAATCCGGGAATTAAAAGGAAATCTCTTTTTTGGGATGTATATCATCAGTAGGTAAGTGGACGGTTAAGTGTAAACAGTGTTGAGATTCATTCAATTATGTGGGACCTCCGAACAAATATATAAAAATCTTTTACCTTTGAAGGGGCATATGTCCAGCAGTGGACTGATATAGGCTGATGATGAAATAAAAAGTAATTTGTTTCAAATCATTTTCGTCCTGCTAACTCGAGTCGTATTTTTTCCGAGTTAGTACATCTCTAATCTGTGGCCTGCCTAGACGAACGGGAAAATTTAGTGCGTCGCGCTTGCGTTGCGGCACAACAGATACACAGATAATATATAATAATACAGATATACAGATAATATATATAATAATATTATTAGAATTCTATAATTCTAGACTATCCAACGGAAGTGGTGTATGTGCGGGTGCTGCGTTAGACTTCTGTCTAACACAATAAACACAAATTTCCCAAAGGATCTCTGACGTCGGGGGCCGTACGTGCATTGGAACAATAGCATTGAGGTATGTGGCGGGCAGGCAGAGAGATTTAATATTGACATTGACAAATAAAATTATGTTCTAAATCCGGCTGGTTTACATCTGACTTGAAGCATAGACGAAGTAAACGCCAATTTATTGTATATGACAATTTCTAACTAATAAAAATAAATTAACCACCTAAAACTCACCTAAACTAAAAACACAAGTTGCACGCACTAAGTTAACATACATAATGCAAGATGCATAAGTAAATTACTAAAAAAGTACTTATAAAACAAGAAACTTGTTTCATTCAATCATTTTTGTCACAGAAATACATGCAAAATGGGAATATTTTTCAAATTACAAGGTTGAGGTTTGAATGTTGAGTTTATTTCTGAACGAATCAAATTTGACGTCATAACCGGATTTAAAAAATGTTGCCAGAATAAAAATCTTATCCTGGATTGTAAGGAAAATAGAAGTGATTAAGCTTAGAAATTATTAATTTATCTCTTCGAAACTATACAATCCTTGTGATTTCAATGAAAAACTACCTTTTTGAAGCCTACAACCTATTCAAAGATAAGCTGCATTATCCTGCCATTTGTCCTGTCCTGCCGGTGGGACAACAAAGGGTGTCCCACCGGCAGGACAATGGTATCTCTCTAGTAGATCTCTAGTCTAGACTAGAGTCTAGTGAGTGCTGTTGTCTACCACTTTGATAGTAAAATACTATAAATTAATTCCCTATACGGACGTTTGTGTACCAGACTCGTATTACGAGTCCATAAGTACAGTACTTTACCATCTTCTTTGAAGCTCTTGAAACTCTGATTTAGAACCCAAGGGTTTCAATGAGTGCTTTTTTATATTAAGAGAATCGGTCTTATTTTATAATTATTATATACTTTTTTTATTGTTTTATTGCTTGTGTAAGATTCATATCTACAGACATAACTAAGACAGAAGACAGACAGACAGGAGTATTTAAGTTACTAAGTTGTGCGCAGACTTATCGACTCTGTCTGCCAGCGTGTATATTAGTTTTAGTAGAAAATTGGGAATTTAATTAGTAGTAACTGGCTACACTAGAAAACGGAAGTGACTCTCTGTCTTCCAGCCAGCTGAATTAAGAATTATTTCTCGTCCATTCTGTTGGAGTCTTTCTCGGATATTACACGTAGATTGTAATCCGTGGTGAGTGTCAAATAAAAGTAGGGAAGTGCAGTGCAAAAGTGATTAGAATTTACCGTAAGCTAAATTTTGTGATCAAAATAAACCCGGTATACTAGATTCAAACATAAATTCTGTTAAAATAAAATACAATACAAAGTGGTGTAATACACGTTTTGTAGTTCAACCAGTAGTTCTATTCTAATTCAAAAATCATACAGTGAGCACTAAATCATTACCTTCTTTTGTTATTATTAAAATGAAAGCTCTTGTGATTCCTAATTTAAATCCTAACCCATTGTGATGTGTGACTCTGCTTACGCGTCACACTTGTTCACCAACCGGCCCATCACCAACCACGTGTTTGATAGTTCCATGTTTTCGATTTAGCTTACGATAGATTTCATTTCTGCCTCAAATATTGTGCTATTACGGTTAATCGTGAAGTGTTTTTCCGAGATAAAGTAACATTTTTGATAAATTTCGTGCAATGGCCGACATCCATTGTGAAATGTCAAGATAGGGCGAGGCGGCCATGCGGCGGCCATATTGCCGGCCGCGCGGCATGAGACCGACGTGACCTTGCAGATGCCGGCTAGTTTCGCGATTCCACCGTCTTCTGTTTGTGTTTGGAAGGAAGTTTTAACGTTTTCCTTTATTTTTGTTTTAGACTAACCAAAAATGGGCAAGGAAAAGATTCACATCAACATCGTCGTCATTGGACACGTCGACTCCGGCAAGTCCACCACCACAGGTCACTTGATCTACAAATGCGGTGGTATCGACAAAAGAACGATCGAGAAGTTCGAGAAGGAGGCCCAGGAAATGGGTAAGGGTTCCTTCAAATATGCCTGGGTGTTGGACAAACTGAAGGCTGAGCGCGAGCGTGGTATCACCATCGACATTGCCCTGTGGAAGTTCGAGACTGCCAAATACTACGTCACCATCATCGACGCTCCCGGACACAGGGATTTCATCAAGAACATGATCACTGGAACTTCCCAGGCTGACTGCGCCGTGCTGATCGTCGCCGCCGGTACCGGTGAGTTCGAAGCTGGTATTTCCAAGAACGGACAGACTCGTGAGCATGCACTCCTCGCCTTCACGCTCGGAGTCAAGCAGCTCATCGTAGGAGTCAACAAAATGGACTCCACTGAGCCCCCATACAGTGAATCCCGTTTCGAGGAAATCAAGAAGGAAGTCTCCTCATACATCAAGAAGATCGGTTACAACCCTGCTGCCGTCGCTTTCGTACCCATTTCTGGCTGGCACGGAGACAACATGTTGGAGCCATCCACCAAGATGCCCTGGTTCAAGGGATGGGCAGTTGACCGCAAGGAAGGCAAGGCTGATGGCAAGTGCCTGATCGAGGCTCTTGACGCCATCCTCCCTCCCGCGCGCCCCACAGACAAGGCCCTGCGTCTGCCCCTACAGGACGTATACAAAATCGGTGGTATCGGAACGGTGCCAGTCGGCCGTGTAGAAACTGGAGTCCTGAAGCCTGGTACCGTGGTCGTGTTCGCGCCCGCCAACATCACCACTGAAGTCAAGTCTGTGGAGATGCATCACGAAGCTCTCCAGGAGGCCGTCCCCGGAGACAATGTTGGCTTCAACGTCAAGAACGTGTCCGTGAAGGAGCTGCGTCGTGGTTACGTCGCTGGCGACTCCAAGAACAACCCCCCCAAGGGTGCCGCTGACTTCACCGCACAGGTCATCGTGCTCAACCACCCCGGACAGATTTCAAACGGTTACACGCCCGTACTTGATTGCCACACTGCTCACATCGCCTGCAAATTCGCCGAAATCAAAGAGAAGGTTGACCGTCGTACTGGTAAATCCACTGAAGACAACCCCAAATCCATCAAATCCGGAGACGCTGCCATCGTCAACCTGGTCCCCTCCAAGCCTCTGTGCGTGGAGTCCTTCCAAGAGTTCCCTCCCCTCGGCCGGTTCGCCGTGCGTGACATGAGGCAGACTGTCGCTGTGGGAGTCATCAAGGCTGTTAACTTCAAGGATGCCGCTGGTGGCAAGGTCACCAAGGCCGCTGAGAAGGCTACCAAGGGCAAGAAGTAGCTAGGGCTGTTGATGGCACAATTTTTTATTCAGCTGCGATACTTCACACACCGCAAGGTGTTTAGAAGGAAAGAATGGCTACAGACTCATTCCTTTTCTATATTTTTTACAAGGCTTATAAATGTAACATTATTTTAATTTATGTAAGGTTATACATATTATCTGAAAAATATTTTGTTAATGACTTCCACGTGTAAATTCATAGAATAAAGGTAGCCTCCAGTTAAAAGTTGAAATTTTATTTTCATTAACTCGCTGCAAACTTCTTTCAATACTAGGTCACAAAAAAAAAAAGCAGAACAAAGATACCTATTTTACTAGATGATGGAATCAGACAGCTTAATGCACCATTCTTTGTAGATACATAAAGGTAACCTACAAAATAGACAATCACTGGATTGATGATGTATAGAGTACCTATATTATTGTAGCTAGTTTTAAAATTTTATCCTCTATCTCACGAGGGGTTTGAGGAGCGATGAGCAAGTGAAAGTTTAGCAAGCAAGCGTAGAACTTTAGGTAGGTACCTCAAGCTGTTGATTGATTTGCCCCAACTAACCTAACACATCATTATAGGCACGGTACGGCGCGTTGGTCTAGAGAGGTAGATGCGTACCTACTAGATGAGGTTATGACATGAACTCGAAATTTGCTAGGAACAAAATGAAAAGTAGGCTATAAGTGCCACGTGTGACACGTAGTCCGTCCATTACCAGCTTGTAAAAATTGCTTTAGTGTATTCCGTAGCATTTCGAAACATAGTGCTCACCTCATACCTACCTAGGTAGGCGAGTACTAAATTTAGATAGGTCAGTGAACTCTTAACTATCTTGGCGTTGACAAAATTGAAAAGTCAGAAATACCTCCCTAGTAGGAGGTTGCTGTACCGAAGTATATAGGTATGTGCACTTCCGGATAAATTAGCAAATCGAAAGACGTGGCAAGCTAGGGTCAATAAAACATGGAGAGAGGTCGCTAAACTCTTGTCATGTCGTGCGTTTTGCTATGGAAAAGTTTTTCGTCCCGGAACCTAGACGTACAACTGACCCAATTTGGGAATTGCATCATTTGTTACCTAAGCAACTAACGCTTCCTGATCTGGATCATTTGAGCTATCTATAGATCACTAGCTGTTTCATCTGTATTTTTTTAATAAGTATACCTACCTCTGTATGGATAAATGGACACCCCAATACCTATCAACTAGGAGTAGAGGTTCCTATTAACACGTTCGCAGTCCAGTGATCCCACAACTTTGTTACGAAACTTATGTATGGGAACTGTCATGTAGATAGTATTATAGGTACCTTATTTGTGACCTTACCTTTAAGCCCAACTTTAGCGTGGTTATTGTTGCTGAACTATCAAGTCGTAGGTTAGTAGATACGTATCGTATGTACCTACTTACATACCTGTGACCCGACTTTCGATCCGAAAGCAATCAAAATACCTAGGTATGTATTAATAATAATAATAATGTAATATACCTACCGACAAAAACCTACTAACGCTGAAAGTCCCACTAACCCGGTCATAGGTTTGAAAACGAGGTACTTAATACCTATGACGTTCTTAGACGGTGAAGAAAAAAATCGTGTGCTTGAAACGGTATGTCCTAGTATTAATGACCGATATTTTTCCATTACCTAGTTATCTAGATCAGTACCAAGCCTACTTTGATAAATTGTTCAGGTCCTAGCTAATAGTAGGTAGGAAGGCACTTTTCAGGACCACCAAAGTCAGCTGTCAAAATATACCACAGATATTATAGTATAATCAAAGGTAGGTAATTAGGAGACGGATCAGGTCACCGACCTAATGCAGTAACCGAGATCCAGTACCTCATAAATAAATAATGCTTGACATTTTCACACAGCATTATCTAGCCCCAAACTAAGCAGAGCTTGAATTATTAAAACTACGTGACTGATATACTACTTACCAATTTTTTTTTTTTGTAAATGCATATATAAAACCCAGACCCGAGACTAATATTTGCAGAGACAAACATTTGTCCCGCGGCGGGAATCGAACCTGCAACCTTCTGCGTCTCAGGCGAGCCTTCGCCCACTGCACAACAGAGGTCGTCAACAAACAACAACAACAGTTTGTTGTATATGTATTACAGGAGTAATACAATAAAATTCTTTGAAAAAAAACCTTTTTAATTCTTTTCCAAGAACCTATAATTCCAAGGCATGTGCCGTGTTAGTGCTCCAATAAGCGGCGATGAGTTTTCAACTTCATGGAATGCTAAATACTAAGCACAATGTGACAAATATAATGTTTGGACGTGTCTCTGACGACCTTCATTTGGTATCTTCACAGATCTGCATAATGAGTATGAATCTGAGGATATCCATGGGGATGACAGTTTGTCAGTGTATTTCTTGTTAAATTCTATTCTTGTGAATTAACTCATAACTTCATAGATTACAATTACTCATGAAAAAATCTGGTAATAGGAACCATCATGACAGTGAAGTCACATTTAGAGGCCTAAAAACTCCCACGCAAAGGTTTTACTCTAAAGCTTTCTACAGAGCGCCATGAAGAACCTCTGTGTGTAGTGGGCATAGGCCCACCTGAGGTGCAGAGGGTGCAGGTTCGATTGGGACAAATGTTTGAATGATCTGCAAATATTTGTCATGGGTCTGGATATTTACTATGTATAACACCATGTATTTACAAAAAACAATGCATTTAAGTAGTACATCAGTCATGCAGTTCCTATACCACAAGCTCTGCTTACTTTAGGGCTAGATGATGCCGTATGAAAAATGTCCAGCATTATTTATTCTATAATTATTATGAAGAGATGGTACCTACCTAATGGGTTTTCAAGTTGTCTCACAGAGACTGAACCAAAGGGTGCCATTGGGAGTAACTAAGTTTTTTTAAATAATATAAAACATACTTTTCTCCTGCATGAAAACCCTATAGGTATATTTCTTTTTGAAATAACACAAGATGGAGATTGAAATAATATTTCAACCACTCAGTTAAACCATGTATTGTTGTGTAATTTAATTATTCAGCAGCATTTAATTACAAAATATTGTGCAATTTATTTTATCATCTAACTTGCGGGGTACATCATACATTTGCTTAAATTGATAGGCTGAAATCAGACTGATGTAGGTAATCGTTACAGAAAGATAAACACTGTACTTATTTACAATACTTTAATAAATATAACATTTTGCTACATTTCAACAAGTAATTACTTCTAGATCTAATATGAGATATTGTTTGTACCATTTGGATCATTCTCTTCTTGTTCTATTATCATATTTGCCCATTCCTCGGCTCTCTTATACCTCTGCTTCAAAACGTAAGGTGCGACCACACATTTATTCAGAACCACCACTGCCGATATCACAGATATCCCCATGAAGATTTTTACAGGTAAAGTCGCCGTGGCAAACCATAACGAAATGGGATTCCTCGGTTTCATGGCCTATTCAGACTCTTTCACAATCTCAGCTACTGCCTTCTTTCGGCCAAATAACTCGTTGAACAGCGGTCTCCAGATGTAAACACCGCTGAACACACCTAAAACCGTCACCAAAACAATTTGACCTTTTGTTATTCCTCGAGGTTTGTATATTTTCATCATAATCTGGAATAACCAAAAAAAATACTAATAGAAGAACGTGGGAACCAACAGAATCATTAATTTTGTTGCATGTGGATTAGGAAACAATAAATTATTTTAGGGTTATTTATTTTCTTTGTTAATTATATAATTTTTAAATATATAACAGTGACAGATATATGAAACGTCATATTATAGTAGCTCGTAGCGACTCTGACCGGTCTTAACTTGGCAACACACACTGATTGTGTTGGTAATTTGGGGATGGGATATGTAAATGTCGATCCACAAGGTAGCAATATATCTATATCTAGATCCCCAGTCTATCAACTGTATCTTTTAGATCCCATAAATCGCGAACCATAGAGTGAATAGAGATACTAATGATCGCCAAAGACCGCACGCGACTACCGAGCGAGCGAATACCTACGAAGGACGGCGATTTTTTACGGAGGAACACGAGTGAAATAGATCTCCATTTTTATGTAGGTATGTATGAAGGGGTCTAACTATCAAAGAAAATGTATCGATTTATGACCTTAGCTTAGCCATATAGGTTGGTCCTTAAGTCGTTAGGCCAAAGCATAGTTCAAATAAATAAGGAATTGATGGTTTATATTTTGGCAGTTTACCATGGTGTTTAGACGTTATAGTTCATGAATGTAGGAAAAAATGTACAGAGCTTTGGAAAGAACATTTTGATGAGAGGTCGCTGACTAAAGGTATTTGGTACAAAACCATCCAACCCGGCCTGACCCGCTCACCTTGGTTTGTTGGAACAAAAAAGTGACAAGAACTGATATTATATTAGCTTTAAGACTTCGTTCTGGACACATCTCATTAAATAGCTTTGCATACCTTATGGGGAAAGTAACAACACCGAATTGTTCGGAATGTAATTTTATCGAAAATGTGTATCACATACTGGTGGAATGTGTTCGAAACGAGGTAGAGAGAAACTCATTTTGTTTAGGCAATAATTTGTGCCTCAATGAAGTAGGTATATGTAATTATATTTTAGCAAAACCTGATTCAAAAGTTGCTAAAATGTTATTTAAAATGGTTAAATTAGGTATTAAGCGTAGAGATCAAGTTTTGTAAAGAAGACCACTCGAGGGTGGCATGTTCAAATTGTGAAAAAACCCTCTATAAATAAATAAATAAATAAAAAAAAAATAAGGAAGAAGAGAGTATCTTTTTTTCTATACTTATACCTACATAAAAACAAAATCGAATAAAGACGCTGCAAAAAATGCTACCTAAGTAGGTAGGTATAGATATGTTGCTAACAACTACTGGGTATACTTAGGTACCTACCTAAAAATAAAAATAGGTAGGTAGGTACTTAAGTATTACCTGAATAAAAGTAATATGTATATAGGTACCTACCTACTTTATCTCACGATAGATTGACGAAAGGACACGCGGCGGGGTTAGGCATCGGTATCTATCATCAACTCATTCGAACTAGTGAATAAACATGGATTAGTACGAAACACAATGAATCAGAGTTATTGTGAGCTACAAATGCATCGCGCGATACAAGATCTATAATGATCTAAAGATAGATAAGAGATATATGTATCGCAAAACCAAAAGATACAAGATATATTAGATCTCTTCAAGGATACATTTTGCACATGTCTACTCGCAAAACATAGAATTTTGTGTTTTGCGGGTAGATTTAGTTACTCTGCAAACGTAGAAAGAGACAGACGCTTCACGAATCGGTAGCTATCCACACATTGAGAGCTTGTGTTACGAAGAGTAGTTGTACTAAATATTTTTTCCTGTAAGTTAACACAACTATTATCTTTGGACTCTAAAAGGTTACTTTTCTAAATCATTCAGGTAACTTTTGAATTTACTAGACCCACAGACTTAGAATGCTAACGCATACAAGACGTCACCATCCGTCTGCTAGTAATTCTGTGAAAGAGATGAGCAAATTAAAGGAAGGAACAGATTCATAAATCTTTTCGTACAGAAGATTTAAATCACTCTTATAAATCTTTAAATCACAAATAACTTAGAGAGACAAAATTTTATTCTACATTATTTTTTTTTCTATGTAAAAAATGCTTGTATGATCTGCAAATATTCTTAGTGAGTAGGTACATTAGTGCAAAATTACATCCTGATTTTTCCTTTATACTTAACAAGCTAAGGACTGACAACCTAGTCTTACAACTAGACAAAAAATATGAGTGCTTAGGTAGATAAAACTGGCTCACGAGATAGAGTTCGCCAGGGAGTTTTGGATATTGGGCGGAGAGGAGAAATTGTGTTGAGACGTGTGTGGTGACCTTCACACACATCTCAATGATCGTCCCACTCCCAAACACTTAAAAAAAAATACGTCATTCAACAAATTTCATGACGGTTACAACTGATTTTGCACCTTGTCACAAAAACAGTAGAAACTGTTTCTAATTCAACCTAACATTGCCGTATGCAAGCGCAAATTGTTCCAATCATTCTGTCTCCTTTTGATTTATCCAACCCTAATTCAGTCGTCTCCCTCACACTCAATCTACATCTTTTCATGCTTCAGTCACGCGTATGTGAACCGTAGCGTTAATGATTAAGGTATTTAGAAAACGTACCTACCTGTGTTTTACTGAATTAATAAATCTTTTTGAATTATTTACATCTTTTAACCAATCACTCTTGAGTTACAAATGTCTTAATTCTTTATTATCTGTTACTTTAATCTTTGGTCTTAATGTCCACAGATTATTATTTTTTTGTAGGTTTGATTTTGGAAGTTATGGAATCAAAATAAGAAAACATAAATTGCTAAAAGTTCTCCTTTGTATCTAACGATGGCTACAAGACCCAGAACCATTCCCAACATATTAATTACAGGTAGGCAGGTACTTTTAATTCATACACTTACAATAGCAAAGCTTTCTAAATGGGGGAACCAGCAAGAACGTGTTTTCATGCATTATCTATTTACTTCAGGTACTCCAGGCGTTGGAAAGTCGACACTATGTCGAAAGCTAACAGAAAGCACGAACTTCAATTGGAGAGAAGTCTCGAAATTGGCTGAAGAGCTTAACTGCTTAGATGAATATGACCCTGAGTATCAGTGCCCATTTCTCAATGAAGACAAGGTATGCTGTAGGTACCCAAGTCCAACTAGTATTTTATAATAAACTAGCTGTTACTGTTACTTTTATGAGTGAAGTCTTGTTTAAAAAAAAACCATACTTCCCCCCTTATGAGAAAATCACACCCTGAAACACGTCATTATTTTTGACGAGTAGCTACAATTCCCAATTTCAAGTTTCTACTTCTGAAAACTGTTTCAGTTATTAATCTTTTTCTAAAACCTGATACTCATTAGCATGTTTCCATTATAAAATAAACCTATGTTCCATATTTCAGCTTTATAGACTGTACTTTTTAGCTGTGCGTTGATAGATCAGTTAGTCAGTCAGGATTAACAATATTAAAAGTATAGATATAATAAATGATGCTGGACATTTTCTTTCACACAGCATCATCTAGCCCCAAAGTAAGCAGAGCTTGTGTTATGGAAACTACATAATGCTGGACAATCCACACAGCATCATCTACATAGAAAATACCCAGAACACCCGGAACAAATATTTGCAGATCATACAAACATTTGTACCAGTTCGGGAATCGAACCTGCAACCTCCTGTGTCGCAGGCGGACCTTAGCCCACCGCGCCACATCGGTCGTCAAATAATATACTAGATATAATTATGTATTATGTATACATTTTTTTTATAAGTTTTACCAGCTTAAAGTTTTGTTTAATCCTTAAACTATTCATATAGAATTTTCGGTGAAGGCTCCAACTTAGTTTGAACTCATTCTGAGAGTCTTCATTGAGCTTTTCAACCCATTATGTTATTGTAATGAAATTAAATAACATAATTATTTCATCACATCAAATCAAAAAGCATGATTTGATGTGATGAAATAAGTTATCTGATGGATGAATTATTTATTTACAGTTGCTAGACATAATGGAAGGCATGATGGCAAAGGGAGGCAACATTGTGGATTATCATGGCTGTGAATTCTTCCCTGAGCGATGGTTTGATGCAGTATTCGTTATTAGAACCAATAATACAGTTTTATTTGACAGACTCACTGCAAGGTAATTTTCTTTCACACTTACCTACATACATAAATGTCCCCCTAGTCGAACAACGAATTTTGCTAGCTTTAGTAATAAACAAAACTTAAAGGGGATCCTTCCCAACCTATACTTTAACATTTTAAGTGTTAGAACTTTTCATATTACTAGGGCTTAAAAAATGAGGGCCATCACGTTATTACCAAAGCTGTTTTGCTAGTAGTTAATCTTATTACTACTCTAAAAAATAAGGTCTTTAATATTCCAGTATAATGTTCTCAGTGGGACTGTGAGTGAGTAGCCGGCTGAGGTGCAAGTTGATGCGAGTTCAATTACCATAGCAGAATAAATGCATGTTCACTGATACCTATTTGTTCAGGGTTTGGGTCTAGATGTTGTGGTACTATAATACTCAGTCCCTGATTTCTACAACTCCGTTCCCATATTTCTATGGGGATTTTATTTGTTATTTTGGCACTGTAATAGCGCGACCCTGTATCTAGCAGTAGGTCGTAGGTTCAATCCCTACCTGGATGTTAATTTATAGCAATACTAGCTTCTGTCCACGGCTTCGCCTGCGTGGTATCCAGATAAAAAGTAGCCTATGTGTTATTCTGATGTATAAGCAATATTATTGGAAAGTTTCATCAAAATCTGTTCAGTAGTTTTTCCGTGCAAGAGTAACAAACATCCATCCTCACGAACTTTCATGTTTAGTACGATCATAAAATCTTATTTCATGAATTTTCACCAGGGGATACACAGGAAAAAAGCTGGAAGATAATATCCAGTGTGAAATATTTGAAACACTCTTGCAAGAAGCTCAGGATTCATACAGACCGGAGATTATAAAAGAATTGCAGAACAACACTGAAGATCAGCTCGAGACTAACATACAGACAATTGTGGAATGGATAGAGAGATGGAGAGAGGAACATTTAGGTTTATGAATTTTATGATATAAGTTGTACTCTCAAGGATAAGTAAAATTATATAAGTTGTTTACAAGTTTGTGGTTTTCTGTCCTTAAAGTTTGCTTCCCATGGTTCAGAAATTAATGGATTACCTAGCGCAAGCTTGTACCTGTGCATCATGGGAAGAGGCTCGTCAGCGGTAACGCGAAGGCGTAGCGGCGCGTCAGATCCAGAGCGATACATTCTCTTTCACCAGCCACATGTCATTTCCACAGCTATCGTTAACGCCAACAGAAAGTGGTATTTGTCTAGCACCTATTATATAAGTAGTATATCAGTCATGTAGTTTCCATAATACAAGCTCTGCTTACTTTGGGGCTAGATGATAATGCATGAAAAATATCCAGCATTATTTATTTATATATTCTACATATCTATAATACAGAATATGTATGAATGTGTATTACCTCGTGTGTTCATAAGTCTTGAGACACAGTAAAACTAAAATATTTTTGGAGCTAAGTTGAGTATTCATTTATTGGATATTAAAATTAAAACTACTGACATCTAGATCTGTATTTAAAAATAAATCATTCAAAATGGCCGCCTTTGCATTCAATGCAGGCCTTCAAACGCGTGCGCCATTCATCTATGGCGGCACGAATCTTTTCAATGGGAATCCGTTTCGATTCTTTAATAAGGGCTCGCTTGAGAGAATCCAGGTTTGGGTGAGACTTTCTGCATGCCCTCAGCTCCAATTCAGTCCATAAAGAATAATCCAAAGGATTCAAGTCAGGGCTTGACGAGGGCCAATCTTCGCTCCGAATGAAGCCTGGCAAATTGGCCTCCAGCCAACGTTGGGTAGTCTTAGCTTTATGGGAGGGAGCAGAGTCCTGTTGGAAAACCCAGTATTTTCCAGCGAATAGCGTATCATTTAATGGTTTAACCACCGCTTCCAATATGTCGGTTTGGTAATTTTGTGCCTTCACCTTGACGCCTTGCTGGCAAAAATGAAGCGAAGTGACCCCCTCGTAGGAAACACCCCACCAAACCATCACACTTGCTGGATGATGAGTGCGCTGGACATTGCGTACAGATGGCTGGACGTCCTTTGAACTTCTGGCGTAAACCTTATTGTTCTGCCGGTTAAACTTTTTTTCCACCGTGAAGATATTTTCATCGGTAAACAGGATATTTTTTGGATCGTGTCTCTTCAATAGGTTCCGACATCGTTCCAGTCGCAATTTACGAAGACGCTCGTTTAAATAATGCACTTTCCTTCGACTGTAGGCCTTTAGTTTAAGATCATATTTAAGTATCCTGTTCACCGATATTCGCGAAATGTTGGTCTGCAGAGCTAATTTCTTTTGAGTCCGGCAAGGGTTGCGACGAATTCGCTCTCTGATTACTTTGATGTTGGCGGGCGTCCTTACAGACCGCGGGCGGCCACATCTTCCACGGTCTTCTAAAGAGCCGGTCTCCTTGTACCTCTTTATGGTATAATACACAAAGTTCCGACTACATCCCAAACTTTGGATTTCACTAAAAACTTGCATTGGTTTTTTTCCTGCTTGAAACAGTGAAATTACAGTCGCACGCAAATCTTTTGTTGGCGCCATTTTCACGGAGAATGAAACAAATATTCAAATGTATATTTTTTCTGATTCAAAACATTCGAAATTTAAAATTTTAAAAGTTTAAAAAAGGTTGCATGAATTACTTTCTTTTTAAATTAACTAAATAAGTTCGTCTCAAAACTTATGAACACACGAGGTATATTAGTATGCACTAATTTCGGAAGGACATGCGAGGTAAAAATAAAACAACAAATTATAAATACAACCTATTTTATTAATCCACCGACATGTAAGAAATGCATTCGAATTACTGTATTTAGTTTCATAAAATTAACCTGACACCAGACTGCTACTTCATATTTGTGAAAACTGGAAAAAAGTAGACAGCCTAGTCTAGCTTTCTATAACTGGCACGCACACATTCACATACCCTTACACACAGATCTTCACAACTACCTCTACAACTCCTCCTTCTTGGCATTGCCCTTTCTGTCGAAGCCCTTCAGCTCACTGGTAGATTGCTCAGCAATGTACTTGACGAAGTCTTCCAGAGAGCGTCCACCCTGAAAATATTATAATGATAAGCTCAAACTTTATTTAATTTATTATATTTTTACCGACTTCAAAGAAATGGGGAGGTTCTGAATTGAGGAATGGGAAATATGTGCGTTTTCTTTTATTTTTGTAGTTACTGTGGATGCTTGAAAACAAAATTAACTAACATTTGTATGAAATTGTATAACATTGTTCATTTTTCTTCGACTTGTTTTATTTTTGCTCGGCTACTAAGTGTCGTAGCGTGATGTTAATCTGATTATTTAGATGACAAAAACTCTTGGGATTGAAAATGCTCAAACTCGAACCAATTGTTTTGTAAAAGGATCATTGAAAAGCCTTTCTTTCCTGGCTTGATTGCGGAGGAACAGGCTCTAGATAAAACCAATGTTTCAAAGTGATCCTTATGATTTTAATGAATAAATGAATTTTGACTTTGTTTAATAATTTAGCCTTATAACCTTCCTCAAGAATTGAGCTATCGAACGCAAAAAATGTGTGAGTGTAAGATGGTTATGGAGCTTACATTGTATCTGGCAGGCTTGCTTCCGTCACTGGGCTTCCAGTAGATGGTGGGGAATCCGGACACCTCGTACAGACCTTTGGGCCAGTCGTTGGCGGTGGCGTCCATCTTCACGATGTCAACGTCTTCGTTCTTCATCTAAAAAGTAAAAACAAGTTTTATCAGTAAGCTGGTCGATCTATTGCCCAACTGAGTGTTCATAGTTCCCAGGATGTCGAGACAAATACCACTTTCTGTTGACGTTACAGTTTGCGGAAAGATTGAAAATGATATTAGCTGTGGAAATGTCACGTGACTTTTGCCAAGTATTGCCTTGACAAATTTGTGTTAGCATGAAAGGAAAACTAAGCGTGACGTATTTGTCTATAGGACATGTTATGATATTTAATTTTCTTTATTGTAATGCATATTTTTATACAACAAAAATACCTATGTCATTAAAGTTTTACAGCCAATTATAGGTGGATCTAAGTAGAATAATTGTGATATTCTACTTAGAATACATTAGTAATGGTATCTTAAAATATTAATATAGATTATTTCCAGTAGTGGACTTGTACAGGTTGATGATGATAGCTACATAGGCGACGGGTTTTACAATAAATTCAACTGTATGTCAGGAAATCGGTCAACTATCATTCACTAGCAGGACAATTTTTTTTTGTCATCAGTTAACCTTTATTTGACCATAATCTCACCTGATGGTAAGTGATGATATGGCCGACAATGGAGCACAAAGATCTAGAAGCCTATTCACTGTTATCTTGAAGAGACCTAGATAATTCTTTTCAGGAAAGAGTCAAATCTAGTGTTCCATTCCTATGTTATTAAGTCTAGTTTAGTCTGAGATCTGGGCATCTAGACAAATACCACTTTTATTAGCGTTAACGCATGTGCAAACGACATTTTAGCTGTTGAAATGTCACGCAAGTTTTTCCTTGACAAATTTGCGTTAGCGTGGATGGTAAACTAAGCAAAGGCTACCTACCATTGAATTGTACTGTTGTACTATAAAATAGAGTTATGCACACTAAAGAGTTTATCAATCTATCTACCAGGGGTTCAGACAAATACCTCACGATTTCTTTTCATTTCACACTAACGCAAATTTGTCAAAGGTAAAACTTGGCAGCTGTCACGTGACATTCCCATAGCTAATTTCATTCCCATACAAATTAATCTTTCCGCTGGGTACCTAATATAGTAAGGTATAGTTTGTATTAGACACCCTGTACTGGAATTCTGAAGTACCTTTTCGCCGAGCTCCTCCCAAATAGGTGTTAGTTTCTGGCAATGGCCGCACCACGGCGCATAGAACTCGATAAGGGCATCACGTCCACTGTCCGTCACGAGTTCCTTGAAGTTCTTGCCGACTGCCACCTTCACCGGACCGTCGTTAGCGGGCAGGGCCTCTGATTTCACGAACGGTTCCAGTTTGCCGTCGATCACGTCCTTGGCGAAGGTCAGCAGGTTTTCGATGCTGTACAATAGATAATAAAAATAAACAAACACATAATATAGTACTGAGAAAGATGCTAGAGAAAGAAGAGTTCTAGAGAAAGGTCAGGTCAGAAGTACACTAAGCAGCCGAGCTTGTATGAAGAATTTGATGAGGATGAATGAAGAGAATGCCAGGATCGTAGCAAATGGACATTGGAAACAGGCGTGACTATATGTATGTATATATAGTCCTGACCACAGTACTAGTATTATAGTAAACCAACTAAATTTAATTTATCTATCACTCTCTTTTACTAACAGCAACAAAAGAAAGAGATATCGACAGTTTAAACTAAGTTAACTGGTGTACTAAAGAATCGGCGTCATTATCTGTGCCCCAGACTAGGATTCTCTGTGTGGTATGTATGAGGAACTACAAATATCTGCAGATCACGTAACGGGAATCAAACCAGCACCTTTTGTGTCTTAGCCAGCTACTCGCAAATCGCGCCACTGAGGTCAACTAGATAGATAGTGGCTGAGTGGTTAAACCACCAGGTGTGTCAAGCGGGAGATCGCTGGTTCGATTCTCGTCAGTGTTGATCCTTGCCCACTTGGTCACGGATATACATATAGTACTGAGGTTGTCCATCATGAGGATTATAAATTCGTTTGTATATTTTAAGGAGCTAAGTACTTATTACATTAAACAATTTAATTTATATGCATACTAAAATGCAAATGAATTCAACGAACCATGAACTAGCAAAGGGTAAATTATACTGAGCTCTTAAGAATTACGGACTCAAAAGTAGAAAGGTTGTGTAAAACACTTGGCATGTGTTTACAGTTGCGTTATCGCTACAGAATTCATTGAATTACAGGATATAGCAGATATGCAATTTCAGTTTCAACAGGCAGTAAAAATCGTGTTTAAGTACTTGGTTTCGTGTAGTATAATATATGTGGCTTGGTGCAAATATCTTCTTTGTGAAGCTTCTCTGAAAAAACTTTATCTTCCCTTCTATTAGGGATAGATTTCTGGAAATTCCTTTCATAGTGAATCCCATCAGATGGGAACCTACTTTCCTAACGTTTTTAAACAAAGAGTCGATTTACTAGTAAACTCATTCATTCATGTCGTGTTAGTCTTTTTTAAATTTGTTTTGACCAATGTGTGGCCTCTTGTACAGGCTCATCGGTTGCCTCTATGAGATGTTCCCGGGTGCAGGTGATGGGGCATAGAGGGCAGTCCCCCCCGCACTCACACTGGATGTGGGTAATTGTAATTGAATAGTAAACTAGAGTTTACGTTTCTATATGATCCTTGTGATTTCAATGAATAAAAACCTATTGACTTTGACTTTAATTGCTATCATACCTAAACTCAGCGTCCATGATGTATTTGTTGCCGTCAGCGTCGCGTCCGGCCACGAAGGGCTTGTCTTTCTTGGCGAAGTCAACTCCGTAGTCGTTGAGCTCGTGCGTGAACTCATCCTTGTCGCTGACGGCGAAGTTGGCCTCCGTCACTTGCTGAGCAACCTTTGGAGAATAGTGCTAGGTTTAGTAACGATCTGTCATGTGCAGAGATAGGAATAGATAGTGCAATTTAGGGTTGATGACCTCAAACATTATAAAGAGTATGGATACGCCCCCGGGATTCCGGGATTAGAAATAAATATCACACTTAGTGCGGTAACTACCATTTTCAATAACTTAAATGCATTTTTAAGCTGAAATTTACCTTAATATTACTATAAAAAAAAATATGACGGGACAAATTTCAGATAAAAAAACATAACTTTCATTATACTTTTAATTTTATTATACTTTCCGTAACAGCTAATCAGATTTACGTAGTATTCAACTATAATTTTTCATTCAATTCTCGGGACTTGTATGGTGTGTCCATTTCTTATTCGATTCCCGGGACTTGTAAGGCATGTCCACATTATGATATCCTCATGAAGTCCCGTTAAATTGCACTACCTGTTCCTATCACTGGTCATGTGGTATATGGCGATAGCTAACATCAATTCCTTACATTTCTTATTAAAGTGATGAATATGATAGTGAATTTTAAGATGTTGTAATGTTTTAAACATTTTAAGGGGTGCTAGAATATAACTGATTCTCAAAGTGGGGGCGGTAGACGAAACAAGTTTGAGAACCTCCGTTCTAGAGCCACCGCTAAATAGTGTTATACGCAAGAGGTGCCAGTTCAATTCCTGCTGCGGGACGAACGTTTGCATGTTCTGTAGATACTGGTCTGGGTGTTGTGATACCATGGTACTCGTAGTTCTTGGTACCCACGGACTCGGAACTATTGGATAGTGTTGTATGATCACATTTCAATACTGTGTGGATGAAAAAATGTCAGTGTTCGGAAAACCACATAGTAGGTAGGTAGTTTCTGACTTGAATATTATTAGGTACCTTGAGCACGCGGTTTCTCCAGTAGTTGGTTCCCTTGGGGTTCTTGATGTAGTCCACATCGTAGTAGGCGACGATGAGAGGGTTATTGAAATCCCCGGCGTTGTCCTTCTGGCGGACACCGACCAAGCCATGGCTGGAATAAGAACACACCATTAACCCTTAGTACAGATCCTCAAGGTCCGCCAAACTGGCGCTGGAATTAGAACACATTAACCCTAAGCACATATCTGCGGCCTTAAGGCCCGTGCAAACTGGCGCTGGAATTAGAACACACCATTAACCCTTAGCACAGATCTGCGGCCTTAAGGCCCGCGCAAACTGGCGCTGGAATGAGAACACACCATTAACCCTTAGCACATATATGCGGCCTTAAGGCCCGCGCAAACTGGCACTGGAATGAGAACACACAATTAACCCTTAGCACATATTTGCGGCCTTAAGGCCCGCGCAAACTGGCGCTGGAATGAGAACACACCATTAACCCTTAGCACAGATCTGCGGCCTTAAGGCCCGCACAAACTGGCGCTGGAATTAGAACATACCATTAACCCTTAGCACATATATGCGGCCTTAAGGCCCGCGCAAACTGGCGCTGGAATGAGAACACACAATTAACCCTTAGCACATATCTGCGGCCTTAAGGCCCATGCAAACTGGCGCGGTCACGCCGACGGTGGCGTAGCGATTAGTACATTGACGCGAACTTTGACAAAAACTTGACAACCTTATCCACACCGCGTCAGTTTAAACGGGCCTTTACTGTGTAATTCAAACTTCAAAATTATTATCAGTGACCGTTCGCTAGTGTTATTGGTGGGACTAGACGCTACCTTTCAAATTCTTTGAATAAGAATCCATGCCGAGGGTACCTACGGTGTCAAATTTGAGCATGTCGATTTGACGACCTCTGCGGCGCAGTGGGCGAAGGTCCGCCTGAGACGCAGAAGGTTGCGGGTTCAATTCCCGCCACGGGACAAATGTTTGTATCTGCAAATATTTGTCTCAGGTCTGGGTGTTTTCTATGTATATTATGTATGTATTTACAAAAAAAATGTATATAAGTAGTATATCAGTCATGTAGTTCCCATAATACAAGCTCTGCTTAGTTTGGGACTAGATGATGCTGTGTGAAAATGTCCAGCATTATTTATTTATTTATTAGTTGAGTTACACAATAAGGCCGTCGCGACACCATAAATGTTATATTGTGTCTGGAACCCCAGCAGAATATATTACATAATAAGATGTGTATTTTATTAAACTTTTCAAAGCTTGAAAGTTTAAAAAAATACTCTTCGTTTTAGTCCGAAAGCGAGATGGGAAATAAGTATTGTATTACCGAGATACAATACTTAAGATAAGGAACTTATAGCATTGTGCTCTAAGGAAAATAATTAACACATGTTCAATAATGGTGAAGGAAAATAGCGCAAGGAAAACGGCATGCCCTAAAAGCAAATGTTCGAAGGCATGCGCCATCGGTTAGTATTCTAATAAACCGCGATGCGCTTGCAACCTGTCACGTGGAGTGCTAACTTCTATGCTAAACGTGGACAATAGTGGACATGTGCCAAATATCATGTATCGTGGGGACTAAACCGAGCCGGGAATCCAACCAGCACCTCTCGTGTTTCATCAAACTAGTCACTCGTAGCGCCACAGAGGAATCAATTGAGAATTGAACGCCAAACCAGTTTTTCAAGAAACTGAATCCAAGCCAATTCTCTTACCCAAATATCTACGTTAGCATTGATATTCTCGATCTAACGTGCGCTAGATCTAACATTTAAAGTTCTATGCGCTAATGGTGATCCCAGAGCTATGGAATAACTTTACCCGCGTCATCACATCACTTAACAACAAAGGTCAATGGCACGCGCCAAGGCCTCCGTTACCTAATCTGTGAATGATAATTTTGGCCTCTCTGGCTTTTTCATTCAGTGGTAAGTACAAGTTTATTACAGTTCAATTCGTTCACAATAAATAGGTTAATTTTCTCATCCGTTTCAGTGTTGGTAGTTAAGTTTATGCATCCACTGCCACGTTCCGGTGCAGAATCAAGAGCGAATCAGAATCTAAGCGATAAGACCGCCCATTCTACTTTCTTTAGAATAAGTTTTTGTTATAAGGTTATTTGTTTAATGTGTACAATAAAGTATTTTCATTCATTCATTCAATGACATGGATTCCCCTGATATATTATTCATAATAATATCGCTAGACATTTTCACACAGCATCATCTAGCCCCAAAGTAAGCAGAGCTTGTGTTATGGGAACTACATGACTGATATACTACTTATATAATTATTTATATTAGTCTTTCTCCGTGAAAAGAGTATAGTTTCGCTCAACTTCGGACCTTCGGAAGGGGCATTAAACGGGCGGTGTAGGCTAGTAATAGAGAGACAGCTAGTACAAAATACATACAAAAAACCAGTTTTATACAAACTGTTCAAAGCTACCTTATCTTCCAAATTAAAAGTATACTGAATTACTGAGTAAAGAGGGGTTCTCTGAACTGTATTCTAGTCTAGACTAGACATTGGAAGGCACTTACTAGTTCTCCTTGATGAATCCCTTGAGCGAGTCGCCCTTGTATTCGACGGAAGATGCCTCGAACTTGTTCTGCAGGCGTTTCGGTCTGTACAGCACTACATTGTCCCTGTGGAGAGGATTTATTAGGTAAGATTTCTACACATTACTACATGCACAATAAAATTAACATACATTTCTAGCTTCTGCCCCACGGCTTCGCCAGCGTGGTACCCGGATATAATGTAGCCTGTGTTATTCTGATGTATAAGCTATATTACTGTAAAGTTTCATCAAAATCCGTTCATTAGTTTTTGCGTGAAAGAGTAACAAACATCCATCCTCACAAATTTTCGCGTTTATAATAGTAGTAGGATATACCTAGTGTAGATGTTATTGTGTAAAGTCTGTAAGTTTGATAATCTATGAACTTCCTCCGATTTCAATCAAATTATCTCACCAATATTTAGAAAATTCCGTTCAAATAAAAGGACTTTTCGAACAATTTTGCAATGTAAGTTGACAAGAAACGGTCGATCGAATGTGTTTCTTAGGAACGCTGCCTTAATGGTAAGAGCTACTTTTTATCCGGGTACCACGCGGGCGAAGCCGTGGGCAGTAGCTGGTGTTTTATAAGTTAGTGAGTTTACGCTCGGCATGCTCGTTATTTTAGGCCAACTTAGTGGTATTTCGTTTAAAATGAAACTATGCCCATATCCGCTCTCAGTACCTGGCCGTTATACCTATAGGACGCTTCCTGCTATCACAATCCGAAGCCCACTCCCGTGGTAGAAGAGCATGCGCATATAGCTAGCGGTTATCACACCCCCCTCGAAACTCAATGAAACGATGTCATTTTATTATCTCACGAGTTTCTGCACACGGCTTCGCTCGCATGGTACCCCTAAAACGTTGCGTTATTTTAGGTCCAGATATATGTATATCTATTCAAAATTTCATACAAATCGGTGTAGGTAGACACAACGAAGATTTTCATTATCAAAGTTACGCATAAATGCATTATTAAAAGGAAGGATATGACAAAATTATATCCTTCCTATTAATAAGGATATGGAAAATTCATAAAATTCAACCCTAGTTACTAGGAAGTTACTTACAATTTCAAAGACATTCTTTGCAAGCTTGCGTAGGCTATATACTATATGCCACGTATTAACAGTATTATTTATTGTTACGCAACAACACCTGTTTAATTGCATATTTTATATTGACAATGAGCCAAAGGTGTACAGGACATTAGAATTTCACCTTAATTAAAGGTTACAGAAAATGTATGGGCTTGTTTGACAGATGGCGATTCAAGGTGACAAGACTATAATTATGAATTAGCAATGCTAAACAGTCCGACAATTTAATGTTATCATAAATTATAACACTGTGTAAGTAGCCTCTGCGAAGCCTATGGGATTCTTTTACCACAGTGGTTCTTTCACTGTTAAAACCTAGTCATTAACATAACGTAGGGTGTAAATGAAAAATAAAAATAAGTACACAAGTACTATCACTATTATTAGTGGTAAGTACTAATAGGTAAGTAATAGTGATAGAAAAAACAAAAAAATGTTACTATTAGTGCGTAATGTAAAATTTGAATATTGACACAATATTTTTTTTGTACACTGGTATCTCATAAGAAAGTCCTTCTTGTTCTCTCGTTTTAAAGGTACGTAGAAAAGTAGAAGTCTAGACCCAAGAACCTAGTGCTGATTGATTCAAGGAAGATGTAAAACTGATGAGTACTAATCACGCGGCAGATAGGTCCTATCTACTGTAGATACCTACAGTAAACCTGTTTTGACTCAAAGCTCGTGCTCAGTAGTACGCGTCTAACAGCGGTAGAAACATGCACACAAATAAAAAGTTTTATCATTTTATAAAGTTAAAATATATTTTTATTTTCCTCTTAATCGCTTTTTCAGTTTGTGAGAATTGTTTTGTTTTAAATTAATTTTATACACATAATAAAATGGTTTGTTATCATTCTAAATGTTGTATATAAGAAAACAATTCGTAATATATTTTTTAATAATATTTCAACAATCAAACTTTATGTAACTCAACAAAAGTGTTCAAACTGATCGTAAACTTTTTTTGATGTGTTTACGGGCCTGAGGTGAATAATATGTTAGGGATCCATTAGTGACTAGTCAATCATAAAGATAGGTTCTACTCTTTATTACAACATGATGAAGTAGATACTTAAATACCTATTTCAAATAGCAACATGTAAAACCTGAGGGCCTGAGGTGAATAATGTGTTAGAGATCCATTAGTGACTAGTCAATCATAAAGTTAGGTTAGTAAATTCTACTCTTTATTAAAACATGATGAAGTAGATACTTAAGTATGTACCTATTTCAAATATCAACATGTAAAACGTGTGTAACTGCGGAAAATTACACAAATCGCTACAACAACATGTACTGAAGGAAAATAGTCACGGTCGATTTTGTAATCTTAATTACGTAGACGAAATTAGCCTGTATTGCTTTTGTCATAGGAAGTTGTTTGCTTGTTACCATCTCTGAAAGGGCATATCCGATTGTTATATCGTTTTATGCAAGCGTTTTTTTTCTTCTCTAAAACGCTAAACCGAAAACTATCGTGAATTTGGTTATTCATATTGTAAAAATAGGAATTTTCACATACCGCACTATTGGTGAAAGCACCGACTAAGTTTCGACTCATTCCGAGAGTCTTCAAGGGTAGTATTATCGTCACTAGGGGGCCCCTTAATTAGATGATAATTTTATTATCATCATGCAGATAATTTTATTGTAATTGTTTTGTCCGACTTTACTCTAAAAGATGTTAAATACAACGCCACACGTCACTAGAAGGCGATGTAACACGTCAGAGATTTTTTTTTGTACTAAACGGTCGCTACCGTAAATAGTTAAGTTGATAAGTTATCATTAAGCAGCTCGTTTTATGTTAGTTTTATCGCGCCAAACGTAAATATAAATAATTAAAACTACTGTTGCGTGAATACAATGGAAATTCGTAAAATACTTTCATTGAAATAAAAATTCCATGTTCATACCTAGACTTAATAAAGTATTTTTTTTGTTAGTTACCAATTATTTGGATTACGTTCATTACTTTTAAATATTTTCAGCGTTTTTCTTTGAAATGGTTTGATGAATTAATTATTATTTGTTCAGCAGTTTTCAAGCACAACTGATAATACATATGAATTACAATGAATGAATTATGATGTTAATGACTTAATGTGGAAATAAAGAAGTTATTGAAGCTTATTTTCATGATTATTCGTTTTTCTTGATAGGTATTATTTTTGTTGTATTCTCTTTTTATAATGACGATGCGATGTAGGAAGGACGATGTGGGTTTTTTATTTATATTACTAAGGTGGCAAACAAGCATACAGCCTATCTGTTGGTAAGCAGTTACTATAGCCGATGGATGCTTGGAGGCATCACACACAGACCCTTTAGAATTTTAACATGCATTTTTAAGAATCTCATATGGTAGTCACTTGGGAAAACCTCAGCAGGGAGATTGTTCCATATTAACGGGGTAAATGATTTTATTGAACTCACCTGTCCTTTGAAACTTAACTGGTGTGTATTATTCGCTGATAAATGCATTAAAAGTCATGTATATACAGCATTCATTAAGTGTAGGGCATGTCAAATAGAGTGGTCATGCTAGATTAATCATAAATTAGATGTTTTTACATGACTGAAATACCATAAGTTACTTGTATACTGAGTAAGACAGGGTTTCTAATGTTACATTAACAGAAGCAGTTTTTTTTTAAATTTGTGGTAAATTCATTTACCACAAATTGAAACTAAAATGGAACCATTTTGTTTGCAAAGTTATTTTTTAACTAGCCTCTGCCCATGCTTCACCCGCGTGATACCTGAATAAAAAGTAGCCTATGTGTTATTCTGATGTATATGCTATATTACTGTAAATTTTAATCAGAATCCATTTAATCGTTTTTGCGTGTAAGAGTAAAAACCATCCATCCTCACAAACTTTTGTGTTTATAATAGTAAGTAGGATGGAAGGAGCAGGAAGAACATGTAAACTTCTGTTGTATGGAATAAATTAGTAACCTATAAGTTGTGGGGAGTCGACTAATACACTTTAACCAGCTCATATATAGACAGGTAGTTCTTGAGCAAATGAAGAGAAATGGAAATGACATGGTTAAAAAATCTTAAAAAGTTTCAAATCAAAAACACATGATGGCAGTTAGCCCAAGATTGTTGTTGTGGCCACCTTTGGAGAAGGCCTTTGTCCAGCAGTGGGCTCCTAGTATAATAATGAAGTTTCTCTGTACAAAATTGCATAATGGTCTACTTACTTGAATCCAGCCTTATCAAGCACCTCCTTGGCCGAAGTGTGTCCGAAGACAGCATCCTCATTCATTATGTCTGCTGCCTTGAGGAACTCTCCCTTCAGGTCAGACTCCTTCTCGAAGTAGCCGATTACCACCACCTCATCCTTGTTGAGGAAGGCCTCGTAAGCAGCCACATTCAAAAGATCCTTGGAGCTGGGGCCTACTTGCGCACGCATGTACTTGACAATGCCATCTAGAAATAAAAAAATCATGCAATTAAAAAAATTCAACAGAATAACAGAAAGTTGCAGGTTTGATTCCCTCCGTGGGATAAATGTTTGTATAATCTTCAAATATTTGTCTCGGGTCTGGGTGTTATCTATGTATAATATGAATATATTTACAAAAAAAAAATTATATAAGTAGCATATCAGTCATGTAGTTCCCATGCTACAAGCTCTGCTTAGTTTGGGGCTAGATGATGGTGTGTGAAAATGACCAGCATTATTTATATGACACTTCAAGAAAAAACAAACAATTTTGGTTACCTATCTCAATTTTTAGTTAGGAGGACCCAAGAATAATAATACCTTTTTATTAAATTAGTTTATGATTACTTTCAATTGAAGTTTTATTCACATAGTTGTAGCATTTTTAACCATGGGTATAAATATAACTATTCATGTGAAAGTTTGAATTTGTTGTTATGAAATTCCTTAATGGCTGAGCCAATTTAGAGGAGTGAAGAATATGTAGATTTTACTCAAGTAGCACACAGCCAAAGCCATGGGCAGAGGCTAGTAAACTTAAAAGTTACAGGTAAGTGTCCAAATACTGGCAGCACACCAGAAACCCACAAATCAATGATGTCACGGGAGGTAGGAGGGCAGCAGTCAAGCATCCGAAGTCTGGAGACCTTTACAGAGCCCCGACCTGCAAAAGGAAAGGGCACAGGAAAAGGCCGAAAGGGCAAAGAGCTGGACAGCAACCCGGATACCAACCCGACATCTTGTGTATCGGCAGACAGTGATTGCTCTCGTAGTGCCAAACGGCAAAGGAGCTCGGACCTAGTGTCGCCTTCAACCGCGGCAGTGGAAAAGAAGGTGCGCCTGGAAGGCGGCTCCGTAGCTGTGTGCGCCACAATGAGAGCAGAGCACAAGGAGCAAGAGGTCAATGGCGCGGAGACAAACATGTCGTATGCCGCGGTTGCGAAGTCCCATCTAAGGGTGGTGATTACTGACAGATCCGGCATACACATGGATGACCTCCGCGCCACGATGCTCAGGAATAGGCTGGAGCAGCATACGGTAGAGTACTACCTTGAGAATCGCCGAAATCGAGGGTGCGCCAAGCCGGGCTTCACGTCGATGCCCAGGCTGGCCCACGGAGGCTTGAGGGTAGAAGCCAAGGATGAATTTTCCCTATCCTGGCTGGCTTCCGTCGTCAAAGATCTTCCAGGCCTCTGGTCGGGTTCCGGTGGTTACAGGGTAGTACAGGAACACGAGCTGCCCCGGTATCACAAAGGAGTTGTGGTCGTTCCAGACTATGAGGGCGATGGGGAGTCGATTAGAGACTTCTTATCGTTCTACAACGACCACCTCCATATAGAAACATGGCCGATCTTCGCCCACCGGATCCAAAAAGATGAACAAACGACAAATAATGTCATGGTTTTTGGAATCCCGTTGGAGGAGATCGAGGCACTCAAAAAAACGAAGTACAGACTGACGTACAAAATGGCGACAGTCTTTGTTCTGATTAGGAAACCGAGAGTAGGAGACGTTAAAGTACCTGTCGTGGCGCCCGCCCCGGAGACACCCTGCGCAAGCAGCGGCGAACCTGGAGCGGAGTCTTCGTCAGGTGCTACGGAGAACGACCTCGGTATAGGCGGAGGGGAGCTCTCTCAGGACGAGATAGAACTGCTACTGGGTGACGCTGGTGGGGAAATTGCTGGGGGCATTTCATGCCTTAATCTTTTCTCGCCAGCGCCCCTCATGGAGGTAGAACGGTCTATCGCCTCCCCAGGGAGCTCCCACTCACAACAGTAGGGCAGTCGGTAACGACTATCCCACACCCCCCCAAACAATCCTTCCCCCCCCACCCCTCATGTCATAATGCTCTCTAAGGGTTCTCGAATCAACATCCAAAATACAAACACTCCAACCCATTCTGGGACTGGAAAAACAGACAGGTCAGATATGAGTAGTAAAATAAACATCATCCAAGCCAACATCCAGCACAGTATCACTGGGTTTGCCGCCCTGCGAAGAACCCTCGAAGAAGAACCCAACACTATAGCACTGGTCCAGGAGCCGTACATCGTCCGAGGAAGGGTAGGTTTCAATGCCCTCAGAGGTAATGTCTTTACTCCACCAGTTCAAAATAAAACAAGAACGCTTATTTACGTACCGAACGCGCTCAAAGCATCACTGGTAACTCATCTGTGTACGGATGACCTCACTGTGGTGAAAATTGAAACCGGACTAGAAGGTAAGCTTAATACTATCCTCATAGCCTCCGTATATATGGACGGTGGAATCGATACACCACCTCAGGAACTTGAGGAGCTAATCCTCTACTGTAATACACACAAAACCGACTGTATCGTAGGTTGCGACGCCAACGCTCACAGCACTGTGTGGGGGTGTCCAAATACTAACGACAGAGGAAAAGATCTATTGGACTTTATCCTGAGATACAACCTCAGCATTCTAAACAGAGGCTCGGAACCAACGTTTGTAACATCCTGGGCCCGGACCATAGTAGACATTACAATAGCCACCGAAACTATTGCAGAACACATCAACAACTGGCACGTTGCCACCAATGAGGCATCATGTGCAGATCACAGGCGAATCAGATTCAACCTGGAGACAGGTGAGATCAAACCCCGCACATATCGTAACCCAAAGAAAACGGACACAAATATCTTTGTGGAACTTTTAAACAAGGCTTTAGATGCGCTGCCGAGGACTGAACCCACAGCAAAACTTACGCCTTTGGAAATAGAAAAGGAACTCACATCATTGGTCAGTAACGTAATGACCAGCTTTGAAAGGTCCTGTCCACTCAAAACAGAAAGCAATAAGATCGCACATCGTAAAGACAAATGGTGGAACAATGACCTCACCAAACTCAGAAAGAAGGTGCGACACCACTTTAACAGAGCGATGAACACCAACAATGATGAAGACTGGAGAGACTACAAAGTAGCGAGACAGAACCTCAAACATGAAATAGGACGCAGCCGTAACAACTCTTGGAAGAGATACAGCAGCTCTATTGCATCACAGAGTGAAACGGCTCGCCTGAGCAAAATACTTTCAAAAGACACAAAGATCAAACTGGGTTCTCTCAAAAAACCGGATGGATCTTATACGGCATCTGAACAAGAACAATTTGAGCTCTTGCTGAAAACGCATTTTCCTGATTGCACAATGAGTGAAAATACAAACTGGAAGACGCACGATGATCATACTCCCCAAAAAGCAGACTGGGAACTGGCCGAATCTATAGTAACGGAGGAAGCTCTGGTATGGGCAGTAAGAACCTTTCAGCCCTACAAAGCTGCCGGCACCGACGGAATCTTTCCAGCCCTTCTGCAATGGAATCTCTCCAAAATAGAGGCAACTCTAACAGCCATCTACAGGAGCTGCATTGCCTGGAAATATATCCCTCACTCATGGAGGGAAGTAAAAGTAGTATTTCTTCCAAAACCTGGCAAATCTGACTACACGCAACCAAAGTCGTTCAGACCTATCAGTCTGAGCTCCTTCCTACTAAAAACCTTAGAAAGACTGTGTGACAGGCACATTCGTAGCGGGCCACTAGTCGCAAATCCGGTTAACAAAAATCAGCACGCCTATCAATCAGGCAAATCAACTGAGACAGCTCTACATCATGTTGTTCATAAGATTGAAAGTGCACTAGAGAGCAAACAATCCTGTCTGGTCACATTCATAGACATAGAAGGAGCTTTTGATAAAACGACCTTTTCTAGCATTGAAAAAGGCCTAAGGAACCAAGGCGTCAATGAAAACCTTAATACTTGGATAACACAAATGCTCGCAAACAGATCAGCCCTCACAGATAGTTCAGAAGTCACGCGATGTAGGGTTACCAAAGGCTGCCCACAGGGAGGAGTACTATCCCCCCTCCTATGGGTGCTTGTAGCTAATGAACTTCTGGACACACTTAACAAAGACGGTATACTGACCATCGCATACGCTGACGACCTAGCAATCATGATATCGGGGCTCTTTGAATCCACGCTATGTGAGAAGATGCAGAAAGCACTCCGAATCGTGGAAGCCTGGTGCCTCAAGCACAGTCTATCTGTCAACCCCAACAAAACAGAACTCGTGCTATTCACTCGCAAGCTAAAATTGCCGAAACTAGTACTGCCTTCTCTTTGTGGTAAGGAACTAGCTTTCAGCAAAGAGGTCAAGTACCTAGGCATATGGCTGGACAGCAAACTCAACTGGAGTAAACAGCTCGACCACGCCACTACTAAAGCAACAAACGTACTATGGCAGTGCACCCGCGCGGTCGGCAAGGACTGGGGCTTAAAACCCAAACTCTGCCTATGGATGTACACTGTCATGGTCCGACCAGTGCTAACATATGGCGCCGTGGTATGGTGGCCACGAACCAACTTAATTACGGCAGTAAACAAACTGCAGCAGATTCAAAGAATGGCATGTTCGCTCATCAGTGGATGTGCAAAATCTACTCCATCAGCAGCACTAGACATAATATTAGGGCTGATACCACTTCATGTACACATACAACAGGAAGCTATGGCAGCAGCTCTGAGAATAAAATCCACAAATCAATGGAAAGGCAATGTCAATACAACAAATCATTGCAAAATACTGGACAAGGCTATAACCATTATCCCAGAAGCCACCAGAGGTACAGATAGAATAGCTACAACATATCTAACTAACAAGAGATACCAAATTGCTACACAAGAGGTAACGAAGGGTAAGGACCCTCTAACACCCTCTGCCCTTCACATCTACACAGATGGTGCCAAAAACAATACAGGGGCAGGCTGTGGCTTCTACTGCCCCGAGACTGGACTATCAAGAGCACAAGCCCTAAACAAAACAACCACGGCATTCCAGGCGGAAACCATAGGACTCCTCCTGGCAGCCACAGAAATATTACCATCCACTGAAACCATATCAAGTGGAAACCCACCTACACAGCTAATCTTTACAACAGACAGCGCATCACTCATCAACGCACTCGGCAGACCTGACACCAGATCGAAATCCGTAGTAGAGTGCCACAATGCGCTCCAAAAATTAGCTGAAAAACACACGGTAACAATAAGATGGACAAGAGGACACGGCAACTGTCCAGATAACGATAAAGCCGACTCCTTGGCGAAGGAAGGAGCCAAACTTACTCCAACCCCAGACGATATCAGCCTATCTAGCCCTACAACGGCAGAAATAAAAAACAGGCTGAAACTTAACTCCGAAAAGGAGCACCAGAAAATATGGGATCAACGACCGGACTGCAAACATACAAAAACGTTGCTACCGACAAAAAATCGTAAAATAACGAACACCTTACTAAAAATGAAACGCGACGACCTGAGGATGATGGTGGGCATCATCACGGGACACTGTGATCTGAATCACCATCTCCTTAAGACAGGGGCCACGGATAGTGGACTCTGTCGAGGTTGCCTCCAAGTTGAAGAGACTGTGGAGCATGTGGTAATACACTGCACCGCCACAAATGAAGTCAGGTCGAAAACGGGACTGCAAGAGCTTATGAACTCATGCGATCCGTCATCACTAACTGACAAGAGATCAGGGACACTGGAACACTGCTGTCATCAACCCAGAGTCCTTCTCCGTTACTTCAAGGAGTTGGGCTGGTTGGGGTCAGGTTAGAAGGGGGATAATGCACAATACACCCCAATGCGGGACGTCAGTGCAGACCTTGGTTCCCCCACTTAGAATTAGAATTAGAATTAGGTAAGTGTGTTACTCAAGATACATATTCAGCTATAATAATAATGACCTATAATAATCTTGGGCATGGTCACTCATGAATAAAATACCCTTCGAATTATTAGTGTTGGCCTACCCTCACATAGTTAAATAATAGACTCGTATAATTTTAGCAAGATCACTCTGTTCTTGCATTGTTCTATTTTTAAAAGTCTGATGCTCATTGAGATAGAATTATCAACCAAATATATTGATGACATGGCAGTTCTAGAACTTACTTGCTTCCCTCGGACCATTGTACTCTTTGGAGACCTCTCCCTTTTTGAAGATCTTCAGTGTGGGGTATCCAGATACGGAATATTTTTCACAGGTAGCCTTGCCTTCGCCCACGCAGTCCACTTTGACCATAGCAACCGGGTTGTCATCATTCTTTAGAATGCCGGCCGCTACTGCGTATTCTGGCTTGATCCTTTTACAGTGACCGCACCTAGAAAGCAAATCCAAAATATATGAAGTGTAGACCTTACTAACATAAATAAACTCAAAGAAAACCGCACAAAACTTACCAAGGTGCGTAAAACATGACCAGAGCAGTATCATGCTGATTTATCCTCGACGAGAAATCAGAGTCTGTTAGTTCGATTACATCTTCTTCGGCGGCCCTACATAAGTAAATTACACCTAGAAATAATACTAGTTTAAGTGATCCTAGCATTTTGAATAGCTTTTTACAAAAAAGGCAATATTCTTTGCCGAACTCGAGCTGAAAAAAGAGATGCCGATTTCGTGCAGCCGGACAAAGAACTAGAACCGGAAAATACTAGAGTTGAGGTGAGAAGTAACGTAACGTATTTATTGATCGAATAACTGATACGGGGCGTATTCATCGTCATAGGGTTACCTTATGATGTACTAGATAATACACAAGGGGTGCCATGTCGGTCAACCTTCTCGTGTGCCTGTGGGCTCTTGTCACTTATGGATCAGACGGATCCGGGGTGAACGGAAGCCTATGGGACGGTGCGCCTCGTTAAAGCCCGACAATAACTTCTCATACGTGGGATCTTATTGTCGAGTAACTAATGGACTGACCGGAGGGGCCCCTCCGCGTGTCCCTATGAGCCGCATGGGGCACAACGGATGGGGCAGCATGGTGGGCTCGTGGAGGAGCACCATGGGAGGGCCGGGGCAGTGTATGCTGCTCCGGTGCCAGGGGGCGCCCTTTTAAGGGCGTGGACGAGGGCTTGGCGGGGCCCGGTGTGGTCCCGTCTTGCGGGGTGGGTGTGCCCTTTTCAGGGCGCACCGTGGAGGGAGGGCTGGGGTGGCTTTCGCTCCTCTGGTCGGCTTGTGCGTCCCAATAATCTTCGAGGCTATACCGGCAGGGCTAGCCATACCTATCAGGCTTGGAGTGAGGGACAGCGTAAGTTGGAGGGGGCGCCCTTTTCAGGACGCGGATGGGGGCTTGCGCGTCCCAATGATCTTCGAGGCTATACCGGCAGGGTTTCCCATACCGGTCAGGCTTGGAGTGAGGGACAGCGTAAGTTGGAGGAAGCGCCCTTTTCAGGGCGCGGATGAGGGCTTGCGCGTCCCAATAATCTTCGAGGCTATACCGGCAGGGCTTCCCATACCGGTCAGGCTTGGAGTGAGGGACAGCGTAAGTTGGATAGGGCGCCCTTTTCAGAGCGTGGGTTAGGGCTTGCGCGTCTCAATGATCTTCGAGGCTATACCGGCAGGGCTTCCCATACCGGTCAGGCTTGGAGTGAGGGACAGCATAAGTTGGAGGGGGCGCCCTTTTCAGGGCGCGAGTGTGGGGTCACTGGCGGAGATCGGGGGACTTTGCCGGCTTCCACGGCCCCAATTGGCCGGGGCCCGGGTGGTTCCTGGGCCATCCGTCGGGTTAAGATGGTGAATGCTAACGCGACCCCATCTTGCCCCACTACGGCGGGTGACGTTAACCCGGGGGGTTTTAGTGGGTTAGAATCCCACATATCGCCACCCCCGTAGCGGAAGGGGAATGCGTGGCATTTCCCCCCTTTAAAAAAAAGATAATACACAAGCATGTATCTAATAGGCACCCACGTCGCAGTTCTCCTTCCAACTTTTCCATACACGCTCGATTTGTATACCTCAAGTAGGTATACAAATCGAGTGTGTATGTTAATCTTCTTCATCCATACTTTTTAAATGCCCTTCTTTTTAAATTCCCTTACTCTATCTCTAAAATTTACTCCACACATACGTCTCAAATATTTACAGTTTTGGGGAATTTGGTATTTATTTCGTATTGCTGATATACTTTAATATTTTTCTACTACATAGTTACCAATCTTACGGTGCGTTTACCTAGTATTTTGTCACAGGTGTATTTTAAACGCAGTCAATGGAATACCTAGTATCACGTTTTACCTACCTAGTATGACTTAACTCTAGAAAATACACGTATGATGCGGCGGAGGATGACACTTGCCGGCACAGCGTTGGCCGTCGCTGATTGGTCAATTATGAATGCGTTCTGAATATTTATGATGCCCTCTAATTTTACCTCGTTCCTTTAGAAAAATGACTTGAACACATTTCTTTTAGTGGAGCAATCGATTAGTCACCTTATTGTGCTTTAATAAATTACAATATCCTAAGTGAGTAAAGAACGATGAATTGACAGCCAGCGCCAATGTTCCCAGCTAAAGTTTTTTAGAATTTCTACTACAAACGAACAACAAATTTTGAAATACTTAGTAATCGTTACAATTATTGCTCTATATCTAACAGGTTTCTTCAATTATTTTCCCCACGGCTCCACTCGAGTGGTACTTGGATAAAAAGGTAACCTTTGTAATTTTTCAAGTTAAAAAACGTCTTTTCAAAATGTTATATAAATCGGTTCAGCCTTTCTGAAGAACATCTTGAATGTCCCGTTGTATACACTGATGTTTATCTAATAATAATAATGCTGGATATTTTCAGCATCAACTTGCCTCAAAGTATGCTTATGTTATAACGCTCAGGAGGCCACAACATTAATAGTAATGTTTATAAGGTAAGGTACCCAATAAATATTACATCCTTTTGTAATGTAGTGTGTGACCTCATTATAGCCAGAACGGTCCAAACCTTATTCAATCGAGTAAATTTTGGTAAAAACCGTAGTTAAATATTAATTAATTCAGAGAATTTTGAAAGGAAACCAAAAAAAAATTGATTAATATTCAAATGTAGTTGCGAAACAAAAATATTTTAAAAATATAATATATATATACATATTTATTGCTGTTACTTTTATATTAGTGCTTACAGGATCTCCATTAAGCAATCATAAGCTTGTGTCAGGAAAACCCGCTCTTCTATAACATTGTTATAATTTATCATATAAGTTGTACCTAATAGGAATATAAAAAGGATAAAACAAACTAAACTTAAACTTAAATGCGCATTGTGTGTGTGTGTGGTGTGTATGTGGTGTACGTGTGTGTGGTGTGTGAGTGCGTTTTCGTATGACTGGCTTCCTTAACAATATTCAGTTAAGAGTCTGGGTGATGAAGGGTATCATCCCACTGTTGCTTGAGAGTGGCTATTGTGTGTACGATGTCCTTTATTTCGTTATAGCTTTTGCTCATCAGCCAGTTGGTAAGGGTCTTTTTGCAATTAGAAATTGTATGTGGATAAAATGTCTAAAAAATTATTTATAATATTATAAATTTGAAACGATTGACAAATGTACTGTCTTTTTGCAAAACATGTTTTAGCCGTGACTTTGGAGGCAGCATTTTTATTTCTTCTATTTTTGATCTGTTCTTTTACAAAAAAGAGAGATTTGTTATTTTATAAATTTTTGAAGCAGTAACCTATTACTGATTCGGTTAGAGAGATATAAATTTGATTTAGTAGATTCTTTGTGGCTACATTAAGGACATTTAAAACCTTGCGTAGGTTTTAAATGTCCATATTATTTTTCTGGCCCTGTTCATAATTAGTTCTGTGTTAGTGCAACAATTTACTTAATCAATAAATTCAATGAAAAGATCACTCATTTATTGGTGCCGGTGTGCTAACAGCTGAAAGATTGTTAGACCCCCTTGGAACTGCAGTGTAATGAGAACATAAAGATTGTATACGAAAACTCAAGGTGCATAAAGTTACTTATATTTTAGTATATTATAGCACATGTATGGTAACATTGAGAACATTTGTTTGTCAAGCTACTGTTATCGGCATCAGTCAAAAAGTCAAGCATGTCAGCCCTTTGTCAGTCAGTCAGTCGGTCGGTTTTTGGCTTCGCTGTCAAACGAAAAATGGCAGCGACGAGTGTTGTCGTTCTCGACAGAGGAAATAATACGACTTGTACCGTGAATCTTTTCGGTAAGTACAGTTCCAGCCTTTTAATTTATTGATATAAAGATAAATATTGTGTGAATGCGATTTCACCATCTACTTTCAGGCGTTTTAGTTTGCCGCATCATAACCTCGGCAAGTTTATTTATTTATATTACGGCGCGTAACTTGAAAAACACAAGTGTTTTACAAATAAACTTTATAGTATTTATTGAACTCTAATATTATTATAACTAATTTACCTGTATAGTGACGATTAATGCGGATATAAAATTGTGTGTTCTGTTAGTGGTTAGATCAGAGGCAACTAGTTTTTTTGAATAGAATAGGCTAGGTAGTTGGTTGTCTGCGGCGGCCGCTGTGACCTTGCTTATTGGATTGTAGGAAGTAAATTGTTGATAGGTACCTACTTTTAAATTGTTGGTTGGTATTTGATGTACCTACTTACTTACAAAAAGTTATACTTAATATAATTTTTATCTCATAGATGCTGCCTACTACAAAAAATTCTTCCAAGTTAACTCCTTACAAAAAGCTTTTATCATACTTGTATGTATCACTGTTTTTTCTCAAAGACAGAACTTCTTACTTGAATGCTCCATAAAGCACAAGTTATCATTAAGTTAATTAATACATAATTAATTTGCCAGATGCTTAATTTTTTGGAGCAAGTTAGTATGAACATAAAATTTAGGAGATGCTATAAGACTCTGAATACAAAATTCAGAGTCTTATAGCATCTCCTAAATTATATGTGGTTCGATGATTATGACTAATGTTATGTTGTTTAGGTATTTTACAAAAAAAGTATAAAAGTAGTATATCAGTCATTTAGTTCCCATAATACATGTTCTGCTTAGTTTGGGGCTAGATGATGCTGTGTGAAAACTGTCCAGCACTATTATTATTAATCTGATCATTTCTTTTTACCATATTTTATACTTTTTCTGATTATTTTTTTGGCTCGGTAAATGAAAGTATTGTGTGTAAACAAAACCACCCAATGAATGATCATTTCTCAGGTGTAATAAAGTTGATTATTCACTAGCCGCAAGTTTAAAGTTTCTACATAAGATTATTTCTTTTTAGGTGCTACCGTGGTATCATGGAGAGTGAATAATCAAGAACAGTTATTTGTAAGGTAAGTGAAGTTTATTATCTGTGGGTCAAACTTATATTATTCAAATTGGTATCAAACTCTGTAATTAACTTTTATCAAGTAAGAATAACTACTTATTATCATAACAAGTTAATTTTTACAAAACTTTAAGCTCCAGACGTGTTGTTAATTGTCTATTGCAGTGCCCCCTAGGGACTTAGTGGCTGTGAAACCTATATAGGAATCATCCTTGAAGTGATACAAATTGATTAAAAAAACAATATTTCAATTGGATAATCTGTTTCAGAGATAAATGGTAGCAGAAATACATATACAAAATTAAAAACCTCTTTCGTAACACGCATATAGGTAATGTTTAAAAATTATAACCATGTCCAACTTTAGTTCTAGACAAAGTTACGTGATGGTTAGCGTTACGCAAATGCGCTAGTTAAAGTAATAAGTATGTTAGTTAATGTATGTAGAACGCTACATACATTTCTCGTACAAAAGTTTAAATCATTTCACTTAGTAGCGTCTTACGCTTTCGCTTTGATGTATGACTGTATGCCAAGGTTATGCTGATCTTGGATAAGAAATCATATTTGGATGACCTGTGAAATCCATTATCTTCCTGTTTCCGCATCCGGCTTTATCAGTTATGTGGACTTACATAAATAAGTAGGTACCTAGCTTTCTGAGTTGTATTTCTCAAGTCTACCAATTTATCTGCGAAACGGTTTATCCGATTTTTTTTATACACGGTCTTTTCCAATTGACTTGTTTGACTTCAAGTATGATAGGTCGCTGCAGGTCACTAGAGATCGCTGCACTATACGATAAAAAACACGTAGCGGGTTTTAAAATTTTGCAAAAATTAGGCAAAATGTTCATACCAACGAAAGTCTAGCGGCACGAGTCGATCGAAGAATACTTAGATTGAAATGTCGGAAATCTATTTTTTGATAGTGTTGTTATTTTTAGTTTACTTTGTTTTTCACACTTTAAGTTATTAATTATTATACAAACTATGAACAGAAACTGAGAATCAAAGCGTAACTAAAAAGTTTGGGGGAGTCCCATCGATTGCAAGTTACATTTAAAAGCTGCTATCAAAAATAGCGTTTCTACGCTTGGAATAATATTCTATGAAAAGAGAGTCATTTTGTGTAGTTATTAAGCAAACTAACAATTTGAGCTTAAATAATTCCCATCTGGCGATTAATTCATCTTTGACACGGTGTTATTACAGGGGCGTAATTAAATTTACATTAATTACATACAGCATTAGTATTTACATATTCTTCGCGTCTGTTTGGCATCGTTTATCAACAGAATCTCACTCTACAGCCCTTTACCATTCACATTCCATGAATTAGTAGTCTTTGTACAACATATACATACTTAACTTGGTAACTATTGTAACATTATAAAGTTTCACCGAAACTCTGTTTGAAAATTTGCCGTTACATACACTTACAAAATGGCAATGGGAAATGTCTCGTTTTAAAAGCTTACCAACAATGTCCAAAACTTGGACAACTTGAAACTTTCCTTAGATGTTTTGTACGTTTGCTTAGCTTGAAAAAACCAATTATCTCGCTCTAACAGCCATTTTGCTAGTGGATAGACGCCATCGGTTCATATTAATATCTTAACTTTTTTTTAACGTCTCCTTCGTTATTTTAGAATATAATTACGACTATACCACGTACTTTACTATTCTCCTGCTGACGTTCTCCTTCGTTTATTGCATTTATTTGATAAAACACAAGTGGGCTTACAGATACATTCAAAACGCCCAGATTGTAAAAATCAGTGACTTTTTATACAAACAAGACATAAAAAATAAAAAGTTGGCATGATACAAAAATTTAAATTAAAAGTACACACAAAATATTGTTCGTAGATTACAAATAAAAACAAATATTTTCAATTAAAATTCAAACAGAAAATAGAAAGACAGTCAAAAATAAGAAAAGGATAAAATATTGTCGAAGATTATAAAAATATGATTAATAATTACATAATTATTGTAAGCTATTTCTTAGTACCTGCTTACTATTGTTTCATCAGGCGACACTGAAAAAATGCTTTCAGTGTCAAAGATCATTGACGACTGTTGTTTTCAAATAACTACATAAAATGTTTGATATTTTCGAATATGTGACGTAACAGTTCACCAAAATGTTATGTGAGGTTATGGATTTTTATAACTTGAGCGTATTGCGTATTGGATTATCCACACGTAGCCGTAGTCTAAACGTTAAACCTCTTTTTCATAACCACTCGCTAACTTTAGCAGCGTGCTAAAAGCTGTCAGCCTCTATCCTTTGTTTAGTGTTAGAAAAGGACAGGGTTAGATTTAGCGACTTGCTAAGTTAGTGATTATGAAACAGAGGGTTGTTGTGTATACAAAATGTAACGACCGATATTATTTATATTGTAAAAAGGGGAATTTTCACGTACCGCACTATCGGTGAAGACATCGGCATCGACTCATTTCGAGAGTCTTCATCAGGGTGAGTGATCGCCCAACCGATATTCTTCGGCGGTACTGACATGGTGTCGGTAGCCGTTCAGGATGCCTTTCTGTCTGAATTTGTACATATTCGATATTTCAGGACTATTCACATCTCTACTCGTAAACCACAACAGCAATTCAATAAGTCTATATTAACTTGCAACAAGTGATTATTTGCAAAATGTATACGTATATTACGTTAATGTAGTGCCTCCTAGTGACGTGTGACGTAAAACATATCTAAGAACCTATCTTGAAGAAATTAAATTTAAATGTGTTCCAAAAAGTCAGCGTTTCTTGAATCGGCATCTTTGCCTCTCAATCGGCAATGTGTTGGCTAAGTACGCCATGAATCGAGTGACGCTGATTCCAAATTTAATAGGCACTTTATGTTCTACATAAGTTTCGTTATCACTTTTAAATGAACAAACTTTAAAGTCATACAAAACGATCAACAAAAACTACATGACAATTGTTTATTCCATTGTTGACGTTCTTATTCTATCATCAATTGTAGCTCCCCCTAATGACTTGTGGTGTTAAAACCTATCTAAGAACCACCTTTAAAGTCATACAAAACAAATCCAAAAACAAAACACATTTCAATAGGATAAGCTGATTTGGAGATAATGGTTTCATATACATCTCTACGTGGTGTCCTCGCAAATCTCTGATGGAAAGGCACACTTATGTTGGCTGCGTAACGTTTCCATCATCACTTCAACTAGTCACGTCAAACTTTTACCATCGCATCACGGAGCATTTTTTTCTTGCGGTCAAGATACTAGATGATAGCGACGCTATGTCCGTCCCATATAAACAAATCGTCCGATAAATCGACGTAAAACTATTTTTTTAATTACTTTGTCAAATTAATGACGCGTTCGATCGGCGTTCTCTGCCGTGGAACTAGGTTTTGCGGTATGCCTTGTAACATGTGCTATGGTCCTAGATGCATGCCTCACAGGAAGAGGTAATTTGAAAGTTCCTACACGTGGATACTTTTGAGTTTGAAGAGAGTATTGCCTTAAGAATATCTTTCGCGGTTCACCGTTAGACGATATAAAAGCCATGAAAATACCAAAATGGAAATAATTCCGCTTATAATTAAAGGTCCATTACATTGCTCAGTCTCATCCCTCTGCAATTAAATGGAAATCAATTTGGTAGCACACGTATTGTGTGGATGCAATTTGGCGCGGAGACAAAAACCAGTCTCCGCCGCGAATGGCTCTAACAAACGACCGACTGCTGCTAATGATTCTATGTATCTATACTATGATACTATGATGTATATAGAAATATATACATCTATGAGCGTACAGATAGGTAAAGTAGAAGATGATGGCCTTCTGCTTTTTTGGGTTTTCAGCAGTTATATTCTGCTACTTACTAAAATAAGATAACTTCCAACAAATTTATAACTAAGTATATAGAATCGTTGCGTGACTGACTGACAATCAACGCACTGTAAGTGCTAAAATATTAAGTAAAGCAAAGGGTATGTTCGTTTTGCTGTGCAGGGTAGGAAATGAAAGGATAAACATTAATTCAGCACGACATAAAAAACAAAAAATATGTAAGAATATAGTGGAAAGTTAATAAAAAACAACAAATATTAATAGCCTGCTTACTTGTACTTGTAAAGCTGAAACAGAAATGCCTACGTACATTGCTAGGACTATAAATTGTGTTTGGTAGTACACTGAGAAAGGAGTTTCCAAAATTCTACCCTAAGAAAGTGCGCAGTGCGAAGTTTCAGTTTTCATGGGAAACTCAACGTGGATTGAGTGCCGGGGCGTTCCACTAGATACGTTGGTGAAATATTACAAAAGTCTCTTAAGACAATTTGATTTGATATCAATCACATTCGTATATATGAAATCAGTTTAATTAAATATCGATTATGATGAAGCAGTTTAGCATCGGTAGGCTTAACAGAACATTCTCGCGCTAAAACGCCCATTTAGGTTTGGTTTTCCAAACATTATTCTATGGATTGAATATCCTCTGACAATTTCGTTTCACCAGATAAGACATTTTATAGATAGATAGTTATTTTTTTATTGTACACCACATAACATGTTGCTTACAATTTCAAACACATCAAATTAAAAGCTAATCGCGGGAGTACAATGGTTCAATTTTATACTTACCTAACAAGACCTAGTCTCTACGATATGGCATAGATTGAAACTTTAAGATAGATGACCTGCTCGCAATATATTTAAGACCCTTCGTTAATTAGAGCAAAACGATTTCTAGGAGAACCAAAACATAAACATTATATGGAATTTAGCAAATTAAATAACGCTATTTCCCTCCCTAGTGTCCAGTCCCACGGCAAAAACTTGTCGGCACGCGCGCTCAGTTCTAATATCCAATATAGTTTGTACTCTTGCTGTTTTTGCGCCTTGGAGCCGACGGCGACGTGACGCGCCCGCTTGACCCTTTTATGACGAGGGATTTTTGATTTCATGCACAAAATTGATGTAGGAAGTTAACGGGGCTTTTGAAGAATATAGGCTATAACTTAATGCGTTTCGTCAGCATTTTCTTCCAGCGAATCTTTGAGTAATTGGGGTGTAGTACTTTAGAGATATTACATTATTATCAGTTTCCCAAAATATGTATAGCTTTCGATTTTGGAGCTAATATCAATGTCTCGCTTAAGTTAATTATAATTGACAAGAATGCAGTCTTAAAACTTAAGCGCGTTTGTGCGAGTTTATGGCATGTCTTCATTCTTATTTTTATCAACACGTCGGCAAGTAATAAAACAGCAGTATTTCAGCGCAACATTGTCCAAACAATAGAGCAAACAATGCTACAGCCCTAACAAAGTGTTGGCTGGGACATCCCTGCGGGTGGCAGGGCAGTGCGGTGCGCGGTGGCTGGCCCGCCCTCTCTGGCCCGACTCTTGTTTTTGTGGTCGCGTCTGCAGCCCCGAGTCCCGACTCGCCGGCACTTTCTTCCCCCTCCCCGCGGATGACAAATGGTCCCCGGACACCCCGTTCTCTCCGCTAATGCCCAGATAATTTTATGCTTCTGATGTACAAAGCCGGATAGAATGACCACGAGATTATCCCATCGATCGACGCGCGTCAACTAGTGCTTTATTTTCTGCTCTACTGCTCGTCTACTCGACGTCGTCAGTTCAGATGAGCCTATTCCAGCTAATGACTGTAAACGAATAACTTAAGTTGAATATATGATACAGTCTTCCTCTCAAATATCACTGTGCGTCTGTGGCTATGAAGCAAAGCTATCAAGATTTGTGACTCGATCGAATCTGTCCACGAATGCTATAAATAACATTCGTCTCTATCGGACAGAAGCGACGTCTTGACGAGATCAACAACTAGTATTACACTAAAAAAAATGAAACAAGACGTGGGTAAAGAATGCCAGCGGGGCGACCTCTCCGCAACCGCCCGGTCACACGCCATTGACTCCGCTGAATAGTCCGCTCCGCTCCGCCACCGTCACACTATCTCCCGCCTTCTGATAAATCTCGATTTGAACGCTCAGGGTGCTACTCGCTAACCTTCATTATATCCGACGGACACTACACTTGTACGTCGTTACCAAGCCAAGCGGAAATATCTCTAAATTACCTAGTGTTTAAGTTCCCCCAAATGTTCAACTCTTTGTTGTTTCGACGCCGACGGGCTTTAATTAATGGCACTGTCACGAGTTGTGTCCACTGCTCGTGCTACATTACATCGACACATGTTGCGTGTTGTTTTTTTTGTCCTTCCGAGTGACATCTAAGACATTGATTGTTCCATGCGTTGAACAGCTGCGGTGAAATATTAGAGCTCCGAGCTCGAACCGTTTCCAACTCAACAGATTTACAGGGCCGATATGTAATTTAGTAATCCTAGCGACACCCACATTGAAATTCATTGTCTGATTGCTTAGTCCATGATTTAGTGCAATTATCCTCCAGGTTTGCTAACTTGGACGTGATTTAAGCCAGACTGTGTACCGCGTTGTAATTATCATTTGCGGAGATGATTTATCACAATCAAGGCGTCTTTGCCTAATGCTAACGTAAAATCTTCACTGTTTTGACCTTTAAATTGAGTGGTAAATAATTAGGAATTCCCAGAAGCGTTACATTGTATGAATCGCGTAAAGATTTTGATTTATGTTAATAGGGAATTAGTATTTTTTATACTTTCAGCAAAGGAAATGAACATTATTCAGTTCGTCTACTTGCTCGCACGCAATTATATTACTTATCTATTATCATCCTACGTAGATTGCGTGGCGATCATAATTTTCGTTTTGTCTGCTTACGATTGCTTTGACTCTACACAGATTACTTGTGTCATGATTGCACACAATCATCTTGATTTTGGTCAGTTTAAAATGCCGTTGTAAATTGAAACTTGAACCTGTGTCTGACCAACGATTAGGTACGAGTACATGAGAATCTTATTGAATTTTAAAACTCAACGACACATTACATTCGTCTACTTAAAATGATCCAAGAAATGTGTGGTGAATTACTTTTAAAATTCAAGTGGTTCAAATAGCGAAGCTAACACTCGTCTATCATACCGAACGGATCTGTAATGTTAAGTGACGTGTATGACATCATCAGAATTATGTCGGTGCCGCCTTACATGGTCGCATCTATGATCTATCGACTATTCTCGTTACACCTGATAGCCAGATACAATGACTCGTAGTTCGGTTCGGCTCGGCTTCCGCCTAAATATGGTAACATCTGCGCACGTCTTGGAACTTTTTGCTCAGTGATTCAGATGCAACTCGCGGGTTATAAAACAGGTCAATAATTAAAATATTAAATCGTCCATTTGTAGCGTCGTAAAAAACTAATGTTTCTGTGTAAAATATTAACGCTTTGAACATTATCTTCAAATTGAAAATTTGAGCAAGTGTGCTAAGGAATTTACTTTTTATTTTGTATCCAGAAAAACAACTATATAGGGCAGCGTAGTTGCCGAGGGCAATACTTAATTGTGCACCAGAAAGATCTCTCCCTTTTTTCTGCGATATTTATCAAGTTTAAACTCAGACCCAAAACGTTTGTCAACTAAAATTAGTATGTATTTATTACCACTGGGCTGTCTTGTTGTCTCCGAGATTCGTGTAATCGGCTTATCTTGCGGGTAGCTTGGGGGTTTGCCCCGAGGGCGGAGTCCCTGTCTTATTAATCGGCTGTCTGAGGCATCTGCCGGTGCTATTTACAGTCCTGACCCCTGTCGAGAGGTACCAACCAAGGTTTATGCTACCACTTAGTTCTTGCGCCACGTTTGTTGTCCTCGCAAATATCATTTATTAAACCAAAGGGAATAAGGTAAATGTGTCCCCGATGCGTAAGAAGAGTCCGCTTTGCGACTGTTTGCTGACAATATGGATACTGCATGTACAGGCACATAGTAATCGTTAACAGGGCTGATGCACGATGGTAAACTACCTTAGAGCTGTTTTATAAGTGTTACCACGCACGGTCACTGTGAAAAGGCAACATTCTACATTTTGAAACATCTATGCAGAGGCACGTCTAGTAAACTAACGGACAGATGGATACATGGACCAGCTTACCTAAAGGTGCAACATAAGCTATGAAAAATTGCTCATCATTATAATTTGAAATTGAATTTCTAATGATTCTTGGGAAATATATTGCCGTTTGTAGACGTTAGTAGAATAAATACATAGTGATGTTATTTTTTACCTTATATGACCTTAGCTGTTTATTAGCTCTATCCAATTTATGTGTACTTTGTTGGATAAACCGACCCTTTAATAAGAAGGAAGTATCTATCCTAAAAAGAAGGAAGTAGCTATCATCAATAATTATATAATTATAAAACTGTTCCGTTACTGATGGCGGATCAACGCACAGCCTAAACCATTAGCCCTAGAAGCATGAAATGTGGAGGGTATATTCCTCTTACGGTGTAGGGGTGCATTAAGAAAGGAATTTGGATAGTTCTACCCCTAAGGGGTTGAAAAGGGCTAAAAACCTTTGTTTGAAAAAATGGTAACCTTGAACATACAAATCACATAAATAGACTTCAATACAAATGATAAAATACTAATACAATTATCTCCACAACCTACCCCTCGAAGGGGTTGCAGTGGGTGTCCAAGTTTGTATGAGAACTTTTTACGAGTGGTCCGATTTGTTTGAATCTCGGCATAAATATTATTCAGTGCAAATTATAAAAGACAAATAATTTATTTTCTAAACTTCCCGTCAAAGGGGGTGTGTTAAGTTTGTTTAAGATGGTGCGATGTGCTGTAAACTTAGTTTAGATACTTAAAATACAAAAGACCTGAATACGTATCAGAATATATCATGCAATTATTTTCATGCAACTATCAATTATCTATCCTACGCGAGTAAAACCGCGGGCATCGGCTAGTCCTAAATATTCATATTTGTTTACTGTTATTGAATTCCGCGTTAGCGTTCGGTGCCGGCACCAACGCTGGCAATCATTGAATTGTTAATTTAACTTAAGGTCAAATGTACATAATTGATTGTAATCGTAACTCTAAAACTTGTATTAACAAATTACACGTTGCCACTATAAAAAATCGCTCAAGTACGAGTCGGGCGCGCGCGCTGACGATTTCGTGCTATACTAAAATTTTAGTCATTACTTTGTGTGGTTTTCAGACATTTTCTAATCTATTCAGCTATAGAAGATAATATAATGGAATAATCGTTTATTGTCTTACGATGTACAAAGGTGGAATTGATTGGTAACTAATGTTACCACTCAATTCCACCTTAACTGTAACAACAGTTGCGCTTCTTGGACATACAAAAATAAAAATAAATGCTTTTTTTAAACTAAATCGTCAATGTTTCTTTTTTTAATATGGGCTTACTTCTAGCTTACTTCTTATCACTCCTTTTTGGCCTAGAATAATACCAAAAAGGAATGATTCTGTCCATTAAATAAACTTTTCTTTTATAGTTGGTTGTAGAAAACAACACAGTGAATAAGTAAAATCCAATTAAAATCTGTCATAAAAACAGTATTTATATAATAGAAGGCTTTTGAGACCAAAAACGCAACATGTTATCGATTTACAAACTTTCGCGACCAGATAACACAATAAGTGTTGTACGTGTGAGTTACCTAAAAAAAATATAATTATGTTATGGGTTGTTTACGTTGTGTCCGTGTGAAATTAGTTCGGAATTTAAAGTGCGAAGTATATTGTGTATTATTGGATCCATATTGTCATCGAAGTCGCTCATGTTATTTAGGGATCTGTTTTTACCATTTTGAGGTACGAAACCCTAAAACCTCCCATATAATTAGATTTTATTAATGTAACTGTACTAATACGGTATAAGGAAATATGATTCATGGCTATCAATCAACTACGGGCTAATTAATTATAATCAAAATATTGTAATTAAACTGATTTTATTCGTTAAATGTAACTGCATTATTAAGCAAGGGGGGCAAGGAGGTACTGTGCTCAGACTAGGGGATCTAGGGGATCGGGATACTACGATACTACAAGAAACTGCTTCATACACCATGAAGCAGTCTTGAAATAAGTTACTTCCAATTCCCCTATCGTAATTTATGGATTAAGATCTATTGAATATATCTGGATCGCGTATCCAACAAAAGGGTGAATAATATTCTAAAGACAGATGCTTCCATTCCACACAGCCCTTTTATTGAGCCACAGTGAAGTTACGACTAGTCTGTCACAAATGGTAATCTATAAGCTACGTCCTGTCTCATATCAAAACGTTACTTGAAAAGATTGTGGTCAAGACGAATCTTTGTGTAACTACCCGTACCTAGTGGAATTTTCTCTAAAACTAGTTCAAACCAAGCATTTCGTCTATGTTCTCCCTTTTCGATAAACCCCGTATTCCGAATGCACAATTTATATTTCTCAACCAAAGCGCTATAATGGTCATCATTTCTTGTTGTATAAATCCCGAGTGCAGGAACGTGTGCTCCAACATCGTCTGCAGCTCCTACGCTTCAAGAAAACATGCAATCCTCTGATACATTAAATAAACAAACACGCTTACTACTGTAGATATCATAGACATCCTCTGAGACATATTCAGTGAGTAGATCTTTGATGTTACCAAGTAGGTAGTCGTCAAAGGCATGCCCAAACATTACATTAGGCAGATGCCCCTGTTTTGCAAGTAGTTAGCATTCCACGTGACAGGTTGCAAGCTCATCGCCGCTTATTAGAACACTAATTGTTGGCACATCCCTTTGAATTTATGGTTCTAGGGCATGCCGGTTTCGTCACGATGTTTTCCTTCACTGTTTTGACCACGTGGTACTGCGCATATAAATTATTCAAGTCGAAAAATCCCCTGGTGCGAACCCACAACCTCCGGATCATAGTAGAAGTCTGGGAACCGCCCACTAGGCCAACACGGCTCTGTTGCAGTTTAATAAGGTTCCTTTATTGTATACGTCAACCATAGAATGAAACACGTTTTGTTGGTCTAAAAAACTCTTCTTATGGCGATGCTATAGGCGATAAAATCCCTTAGAATAACGGTACAAGAAAGCATAGGGTTCGTGTTTCTAGCACTACGCCCTTAGGTAAACTAGAAAGGACGATGAGGTAAGTCTTCAGAGTCCCGGCTCCGCAGGACAGCAATGACCTGATACCCACGCGTGTCTAGCACTTTAATTCCCACGCCGTCCCTACACAAGGTTACAGCTATGAGTAAATCAATTTATCTTATTTTCGCTGATATTTCCAACCCCCGATTTTGTAAAGACGTGATGTGGTAATTAGGGGTATTTTGAAGAAGGAATCAATACTCGTTGGTTACAAAAGGGCACTAAGAAATAAGAAATGAAACTATTGTCTGTTTGTATGTAAAATCTTGAGGCGTTATACTTATAGACTAACTTATAGAGCTCGGCTTTGTACATGTCCTATATGTATGTTTTTTGTCTGTATTATCTGTGTGTATAATTAAGAATAAAGAATAGACTAAATGCGCTGTGCTACGGCCGCCCTCGGCCCCATCCCACCGCGCTATTACTTCTTTTTCTCAGCTCCTAAAGGTCGTAGCGTGATGTTAAATAGCCCAATTCATGGGTGGGGGGGGGGGGGAGCCCCATGAATTGGGCAAATTGCAAAAAGTTTGACTGGAAATCAATCAATTGAAAGATTTAATTTCCAACTGGTAGTTCGACTGGTAGCGAGTTCAAACAAAAAACAACTCTTCAGTTTTATTATTAGTATAGATTCATATGAATATGGTGATTTTTGTTCGAAAGCTTGATTTACTTTCTTAATGCGTGTCCGAAATTTGTTGATATACTAATAATTGGATGTTTGTGGAAAACTAGTAGGTGTACGTAGAGGTTGATAGATCTTTATCATGATTATTCATGACACATAAGGTCATCCAACTAGACGTCTTTTCGCTTACATACACCATTGACAGCTGAAAGATAAGAAAAAGTGTGTTGCGTCGACAAATGAATAATGACCTTAAAAGTTCGTTAAATGTTTTGCTCATGCCGATATGTTTCTTTAAAGTATATCTCTGAAGTTGTAGGCGAATGTTTGTCAACTTAAAGGAACTCCATTATTATGTCACCAAAATCTTAGCGGTGGTCAGCGCAAGTTGCATCTTCATAATATTTTACATGCATTTTATTGCATGCTGTTGAAAGTAAAAAAAAAACTAGCTAAGCCCATCACTCTACTTATATATAGAGTGAGTACGATGGGCTCAAGAAAAGAGAAAACGTATTGCGTTGATTGAGATATACTCGCAACATAGCGTTGATATTATTATAATTTAAATTTCAACATTATACCACCATTGATATTATTCGCTAAGTGCCAGTTATTACAAAAGTATAGTTTTATGAGGTTTAACTCCGATAATGCAAAGGATAATGATATCCCCAGCTGTGCTGCGCCGGGCCGGGCCCAAAGTTCTAATTACGGCCTATAGTGTCCCATCGTTTATGCGACCTTTAATTTGCTGATGCACAGTAGCATAAGTTTTTTTCAACATTTTCCCGCAAACCTGTTTACTGTCCTCTCTTAATATGTCAAAGTAACACGCTCCCAGCCATTAACTTGCTCTTCGTAAGTTCCACTATACTTTTTACTATGCTTATGCCACTTTTTTCTAGAGCGCTGGTTAATATAATTACAAGCCTCATTATTATGAGGAAGAGCGTTTATTGAAACAAGCTTAAAAAAGTCAAAGCACATCATAGTTTTCTAACTCGATAATTTTATGAACTTTTTATTATAATGCATAGAAAAAAAATGCCCGATTAGCATTTTAATTGTAGTTTTTTTATTACATGTATTTTTTCCATCCCTTCTCGATATGTGACATGAATGAACAGTAGTCTGGTTATTAAATAACCAGTCGATCATACAAAATATCCAGAGTTTAATAGGACTGGTATTTTTAAGTAGGTACAGCTAAAAATAATTACATCGTCATCGTTGAGTGGACTGTTATAGAGTAGCGGTCCTAACCGCATGCCCTCAGGGACCCAAGGCGATTGCTTCTCATCTCACGAGAACTACAATATTGTACAATGCTCATATACAATGTTGAGAAATGTTAACTTATTAGCCGTGCTGATCAATAATGTAAAGTATGAAAGTCGAGAACAATGAGGATGGGAACTGCGAGAAATTGTCACAGGTTAGTTTTTGCCATTATTCCATGCGCTTATTGGATCATCTACTAAAGTAAATTTACCTATTGAACATAATTTGTTGATCAACTAATTTCAAACAAAGTGTTTTTTCTACATTATCCCTGTAAATCCCTGAAAAGGAGAGAATTTATGACACCTCCAATAAACCTAATTGGCTCGAAGAGCCGTAAATGTGCGAGATAGTCTCGTGAATCCCGATATTTATGAAGAGAAAGCAGAGAGTCGAAGTTGTATTTATTGTCTACTTATCTGGACGAGGAATGCCTGGTGGTACGAGTTCGAGGGTAAAAACTCGGCTGGAGTCGGGAATGTATCGAGCTCCGACTCATGGAGGAATTCCATCCGGAATCTCTAATTAAAACTTTATCTAGGTCCCTCCCGCTTCCAGGAACTGCTTCTCATCTGACAAACGTCCCTAGCGTAAATACTTTTAATTACAAAAGTTATTTGCAATCCATATTTGCTATGTTGTCGTCAGTCGCTGTCCTTTTACATCGAGTTAGTGAGTAATTTACGGGAGCCAGACTTTTGCGTTTCTTTAGAGATGTGAAATGCAAATTATCTTATTATGACATTCCTGGAGGATACTCTTCAGGTGTATTAATCGATTCGTATCTTATTTATAACTCGGATAAGTCTAGGCGGCTTTATCGTTGCCCTATAAGGAGAACATAAAAGGTGGCTAGATTATACCACATTAAAGTTTACTCATTATCAGTTTTGCCTTATTCATATCGGTGAATGTTGAATGTATTATTTGATATGAAGGCATAAATATGTATTGATCGAATCTATATTATTGCAACAAATGCCATACAATGTTAGTTAGGTATCTGAGTGAAATACCTGCGCACAGTTTACATTCGTGGGAGGTTGATTTATTCGTTAGATTTCCAGAAACGGCAAGTAAGTATTAATGTTTTCTGGATATTAATTAGCCTTCTCCATTAATCAGTATTATGTTTCATTGTTATCGCCTGGTCATTGATCTTATTTTACGTACCTGTCTGTTGATTCGTAATTAAAAGCTCATCCACTTTGAAAGTTATTTTGTCAAGATTGGGGGCTTCGAAATCGTCTGGATTTGTCATGTGGGTTGACGAGGTGCCATCAACTCGTCACTCGTCGCGTCCACTCGCTTCACAAACTCCGAAATGCTAAAAATGGCATATAAATAATTTATACGTTGGTTGGTCGAGCTCCGTTTTTGTCGCGTCCGACCTGTCCACTGATGCATTTATAATATAAGGGTGCTTTTTGCATCGTCCCCGGGCTGCGCTGGAATGCAACCGCTAAAATTGATCATGTTTGAAACGTGAGCTGAAAGAGCAATGCATGCGGTCAGCTAAACTTTGTGGTTCTAAGGCTAATGTTTGGATGTAATAGCGCGTATTGTCTGTAACGCGTTTACGACGTGCACAGACTATTAGTTATGCGCACATTGTAGCCATTAGTTCTGAAAGGTTTTGCAGTACGTATATACTGTGCCTTTTCTACATATTTCAATTACCTGTCTGAATTTTATAAGTTCAGTAATAGCAGTCGTCAGAAAACCAACAGTTTTCCATAGTCTTTAAATTCATTAAGGTACCTACATTGCACTGTATTTTTTTCTTTTACAGTAAACAAGCGGTATTCGATGGCAAGAGGGCAATAAGAGGAGGAATACCATTCGTATTTCGTAAGTATTTTTAAAGTATTTGTAAACGCTTCGGTATTTTGCTAGCCATTTATTATTAGTGTCATCAACCGACAAGCTATGAAGTCACTGTTGGCAGCTCCATTTCAATCGTATACTGAAAGCCAATCCAAATCCAGGTTGCCCATCCAAATCGGTTCAGCCTTTAGGAAGATGTTCATAGTAGGGCTCTGATGTGGCTTCATAGTTTTCTGTTATCTACCGGTTGACGTTCGATTAGTTAATTATGGACGAACCGTTCTGTGGACGGGTCCGGTTGGCCCGGATAGTGTAGATAGCCCTTAACATTTTTGCATAAGTGTAAATAAACTGCTACATTTTATTGTCCAAGTTTCAATGGAATTAATGAAACAACAACGTAAAGAGAACCGCTATTCATGGATATAAATGTCCACTCGTTGCAATTAAACAGCTTTTAAAGAATTGAAATGCAAACGAATTTACTTTAAGCTCTATGTAGATAATGTAGATATACATATGTAGATGGGGCATACCATAGCTTGATTGTTTCCATGGTTCAGTCAGTTTAAATGGAGATCATAAAAACTGAGCACGAATTTATGATAGCACCAAATTTAGGTACATATGGAAAGACATATCTTCCACGTAAGCCTGAACCACGAGGACTTCAATTCTTCAAAGATATAGGTCACACAAAATACGTGGCTTGGACCATTCCCTACCATTGACTCAGGCGGTGTAAATACCTGAAGCCTATTTTAAGGTTATTCGTTTAAACCAAGAGTTAAGGCACACATATCAGCTCGGCACCGCTTCGTCGTCAACGGATATCATCGGAAGTTGAATAATGCAAAACTGTTAAATCTCGTAAGATTTGAATAGCACATAAACACCGCACTAATATCCCCTGTGTCGTGCGTACGGAGATGGTACTAGACTAGTTCGAAAGCTTTTATTATAGCTAGTTTACACGAGCTTCGTACTTGTCATTAGTACTAAACTGCTTAGCGACTAGTGAGAAGTAACCATTTACATGTTAGTATTAGCAGAAAGCATCAGTACCACCACATTCGAACGATATGGAACATCTGAACACTTGTCTTGGCTGTTGACACGACTCAACAAGCGACAAGTGCTTAGTAAATTGTGATGGGGGTAGTCACTTGTCGTCTACTTGTCGCTTAGTTAATAGGATTGACTTCTATTCATTTTCACTAGCCGGTTCACTAATACTAAGCACTAATAGTTGTCTGATCAGTAGTTGTCTGATCAGTATGTTTACACGCAAGGTGTTATTGTAAGTGACACACACACACACACCTGAATACTAAACACGCATTCTACTACATACATTAATACCACTCTAGGGTACTTTTTCCATTATGTACCTGTTTAAATAGATACTTAAGGTAGTTAAAATATTTTTTGTTTGGCTCTTTAGTTTTCGGAGGAGGGTGCTAATATTCGCGACACAGTTTTCAAACTTCTGCGGATATATCCGTTCTTTCAAGTTTTTGTATGTTGTTTTTGACCCAAATAAATATATTTTGATTTGATTTTGACTTGAAATACTATTAGCTAAGAAGCTCGTGTAAACTAGCTGTAAGCTAGCTATAATGGCGACGTCTTTTGCAGCACAATTCGGTCAATGGGCGTTCGGTCCGCAGCATGGGTTCGCGCGGGTGGCGCGCTGGCACGTCGAGAAGATGCCCGAGAGGCTGCCTTCAGGCGACGTGGAGGCGGTGTTCAGTCTCATGGATGATGACTTCACGCGCTCCATGTGGCATTTCCAGTGAGTTCAATACTATGATGCTATAGGTTGCTCGTCATAACTGATATGGGGTCAGGAGTCAGGACTTGGTGTCAACTGGCCCTGTTGGGTGTTGTTTATGTCTTTAACCGACTTTTAAAAAGGAGGAGAGTATGTTCAACGGTTATTTCGCAATAGTAGACAATTTTTTTATACAAATGTACTTCGTGATGAGAAATACGATATTTGATCATAGCTTAAATTTAAATTAGATTGAGTTACCCAAAAAAATAATAATGAATTAACACCTAAAGGCTTCCCCACTCAGCTACGTTAGAGCGTATAGTATTAAAATATCTGTCGATATTATCACAATGGGTTTTTTTTGCGTTCTACTTATATCGCAGTGTGTAAAATCGCATGTGTCCTAAAGTGCATTGCGATATCTACCCAGCTGTGTGGGGGAGCCTTTAAAGTAAACCCGCAGAATCGTTTATATAAAATAAGGATTAAACGTTTATATATAATCAGTCTCTAGGAGACTAATGGAGATGTCTTATTGCTAAAGGCGATCTCTTCTCGATAACATTTTATACCCCGTGTGACCATACTGCCCATCCCAGTATCCACGCAAAAATCTGTCTTCCAACCTTATGATTCTAATATTTAGCCTATTTATAATATTTACCTTATGATTAGAATATTTTTCTCGGGTCTGGGTGTCTTCTATGTATTTACAAAAAAAGTATATAAGTAGGTATATCAGTCATTTAGTGCCCATAATACAAGCTCTGCTTAGTTTGAGGCTAGATGATGGCTGTGTGAAAGAATGTCCAACATTTTTTTTCACCAGTTTAAAAGTGTATCCTGTACAGATTCCGGCTGACATACCGGCTGATACTTCGGGAGAAGGAGCTGCACTTCAACATCGGCGTGTACAACCCCTCCAAGGAGCTGACCTTCAGCTGCCAGCTTCTGCTGCACACGTACTTCAAGGTGCCGGACGTGCGACGCTGTCAGATCACCGGCATGCACGGCTGCATGTTCATAGACAAGGTAAGGCTCTCACGAGCACCGTCTTCAGTCCCCACGGACGGTAAAACCTCTTACACTCACGAGCGCAGTCTCTACCCCCACAGACGGTAAAACCTCTTACACTCACGAGCACAGTGTCTACCCCCACGGACGGTAAAACCTCTTACACTCACGAGTACCGTCCCCAGTCTCTACGGACGGTAAAACCTCTTACACTCACGAGCACAGTCTCTACCCCCACGGACGGTAAAACCTCTTACACTTACGAGTACCGTCCCCAGTCTCTACGGACGGTAAAACCTCTTACACTCACGAGCACAGTCTCTACCCCCACGGACGGTAAAACCTCTTACACTTACGAGCACCGTCCCCAGTCCCCACGGACGGTAAAACCTCTTACTCTCATGAGCACAGTCTCTACCCCCACGGACGGTAAACCCTTTTACACTCACGAGCATAGTCTCTACCCCCACGGGATAGGTAAAACAAGCATATTATTTGACGACCTCTGTGGCGCAGAGGACGAAGGCCCGCCTGACTCGCAGAAGGTTGCGGGTCGATTCCCGCCGCGGAAAAAATGATCTGCAAATATTTGTCTTGAGTCTAGGTGTTTTCTATGTATTTTTATCTATGTAAAAAAGTATATAAGTAGTATATCAGTCTCAAGCTCTGCTTAGTTTGGGGCTAGATGATGCTATGTGAAAAAGGTCCGCTTTTGCTATGCTATGTGAAAAACTTTATCGCGTCTATAATATTACTAGGATTTTCATTGACGATTAAATTTTTCAAACGACTTAAAGAGGAGGTTCTCAATTCGTCTGTTTCTTTGAAGACGGTTTTTTCTTTCTGAAAAAAAAAGTTTATGCATAAGTTTAGTTTTTATTATAAAAAGGTATTCAAAATATTTCACCAATATTTGCAAATGCCGCAAACTGCGTATAATCTTTTAGATAAATACCACTTTCTGTTTGCGTCAACGTCTGCGAAAAGATTGAATTGTATGAAAATGACAGTGGCGCCGCCGATTCTGTAGTACACCAACTAAACCTTATTTAAACTGTCGCTCTCTTTTACTGATAGTGCACGCAAGAAAGAGATGAGAAAGAATTTTACTCCTGTCAAATCAGTTAACGTGCCGCTTTTCTTCGTGTTTATAGTCAGCATGTTTGGAAATTACGGCTAAATTTGTATGGAAAACTTAAATCTGACTAATTTGACAGCACTAAAATTATAGCTATCTCCTTCTTGCATGCACTATCAGTAAAAGTTTAAATTAAGTTTAGTTGGTGTACTACAGAATCGAGGCTATTAGCTGTGGAAAAGTCACGTTGTCACGTGACATTTCCAAGTTTAAAAGCCAAGTTTAACCTTGATAAATTTTCGTTAGCGTGAAAGGAAATGTAAGCGTGAGATATTTGTCTAGACCCCTGTACGTGTTAGATGAACGCTCCATCTAAAATATATGGGAGGCAAATACTCAACCCCAAACTATTTGCCTTGGCTCCGCAGCTTAAATACTTCTGTTGAATGTTAGATTAAAGCTAGTCATTTCTTTGTATGTTTGTAGACGCGAGAGGGCGCTGTGTACCAGGAGACGCGCGAGGTGGTGACCATCAACGAGTGGACGGACCGCATCTACCAGAACACGATGCAGGAACACATCATCACCAACGTGGTCAGCGGACGCAAGATGAGGATACAGAAGTACAATTTCCCCGATACTGGTAATTTGGAAGACTTATCACTCGCTCATAATTATAGATCATATCTCACTACTTCTGGCGATAAGACCGCCCATTGTACTTTAATAGGAATACCATTTTGTTTATAAAAGACAAACTTCTGCCCACGGCTTCGCCCGTGTGGTATCCGCATAAAAAGTAGCCTATGTGTTATTCTGATGTATAAGCTATATTATTGTAAATTTTCATCAAAATCCGTTCAGTAGTTTTTGCGTGAAAGAGTAACAAACATCCATCCTCACAAACTTTCACTTTTATAATAGAAGTAGGATTTTCATTCATTCATTAATATTTTTCAACTGCTAAATTAAAAATCAAGCATAGACTAGTTGTTCCAGGACAGCCTTAGACTTTGTAAATAAATTATATGAATCGGTTGAAAGTAGGTCCCCGAGTTTGGACCCCGAAAGTTGTGAGTTCCTTGTCGATCCCTGTTATGCATTAGGGGATTTTTCCACGAGAAGAATGTACCTATATGAGCACTCAAACGGCGAAGAGAACATCGTGAAGAAACTGGCATTGTCCTAGAACCAAAAGTTTGAAGACAGACGCGAAGTCAGCATTACCAATCCCTCTGGGGTTTAAAGATTGAATGTTATGATCGTACGGTATCGTACCGTGTAAAACACTGTATCTTTAGTTACACTGTATATTAATTTACAGTGTTTTACCTTAACAGTGCTGTATATTTGGTTTATTTTTCTGAAGTAAAAATGTAGTCTAACACATATACTGTGTGTATTTAACACAACTTATGATGAAAAATATCTTAAAATGACTATACTTTTTTAAAGTTCAGTTTTTAAAATACTGTGTACTTGAATCCTATCACTACATCGGTACTTTCAAAATCGACCCATACCTCAGTCTGAGATAAATTGACATTAGCTAGAACCTTTGTTTAGATTATGACCTGAGCGTGGCAACCAAAACGGTTACACGTTAAGGTGGTTACTGGTAACTAATAAACTAGCATTCAATTTTAGTGATCTGGAATCCGTGGGCGGATTTCGCGAAAGAGATTCCCGACTTCGGCGACGATGAGTTCCCGAACATGGTGTGCGTGGAGGCGGGCCGCGTCGCCGCGCCCATCGTGCTGCTGCCCGGCACCGCCTTCGAGGCCAGCCAGATCCTGCAGGTAACAGCTCAATCTAGTTTACATACCTATTCACGTACAGACAGTTTCGTCTCCATCAGAGTCTTCATCAGAAGCCGTAGGTACGCTTGCAGTATGTTAACTCAAGTCCATGTAATGAATAGACTAATACTATCATCACTAGCACGTGTGTAGACTTGAGCAAGGGGAGAGTAGAGTTAGCTTAGAATAGAGTGCCAAAAATTAAGTGAAGCGAGCTGCGAACAATTTGATATTTTTCGCATTTGATATTGAACAAGCTAATACTATCATCACTAGCGTTATTAGGCTTGAGCAAGGGGAGAGTAGAGTTAGCTTAGAATAGAGTGCCAAAAATCAAAGACAACAGCGACAAGCTAAGCGAGCTGCGAACAATTTGGTATTTTATTGAACAAGCTAATACTATCATCACTAGCGTTATTAGGCTTGAGCAAGGGGAGAGTAGAGTTAGCTTAGAATAGAGTGCCAAAAATCAAAGACAACAGCGACAAGCTAAGCGAGCTGCGAACAATTTGGTTCGTGTTCGTGCGTTTCCACCAAAGATGTCTAAAGAGCAGTAGCAAGAAAATGTGAAAATCAGTATTTTATAGCCGTTTTTTTACATCAAATATTATTAATTTCAGGTGATGTAGACAAAATGGCGCTGCAGAATGTACACAGCCGTCCACTCAAGTCCAATAGCGAGCCGCATTTTGCATAATCCAGACAATATTTACTAGGTGGTTTATCTATTTCGGTTGTGACTGTAAAGAATGATCTTTGGCGATGTCGTGTACGGCATAACGTCAAATATTGAATTAAAACATTTTGCATGGACGTCATTCGAGACGTGACGTCATACATTTTGGGAAAACAGGAGAAAAGTCACGACGCGGTTAGTGTTTTGAGCTGGTTCCCGTTTTAACAAAATGATCGAATTCACTATAGTAAAAAGGTTATCTCTAGGATCGACGTTATATTTTGTACGATAATACGCGACTAGTTTTCAAACTAAGCTGTGTTTATTTTCTGTAAAATAATTCAAATTCCCGAACATTATTATAAATTTTTCTAGTAACTTTAATTATAATGCGAGCTGAATCTATGATGTTACGAAAGGAACTTTATAATTTTATCAGTTTCTTGGGAATATTGGTAAATGGTAATTAATATATTTTTTACATGAAACGGGATATCGTATGGTGGTATCATTCGCAAGAGTGAGAGAGAATTAATTTCCTCCCGTGATGATGGCACGTGCAACTGTGCCTCGTAGTAAACATCATGTTACTAGTAAAAGTTATGATCACGGAATTCGCTCTTGAATGACGCTCCTTTTGTTACATTATTATCTGTTGCTGCAAGTGCGTTCGGAAGCAGACTTTATACACGTAAAACCGATAAAAACTTTTTTTTTTAATCTATGGCAGGCCGAGATTCTTCAATATAACTAGATGCCGTTGTGTTAGGGGCATCCATCCTTTTTTAGTAGGTACAACTTCTTTCCTGCCACAGATGAAAAAAGAAAAACTAATCATACTTAGAAATAGTCAATTATTGTGGATAATATTACAGCGATTCTATTGAAAAAACATTGATAGGTAGGTAGGTATGGCTTGTCTCATACAACGTCTAACTTAGGCTACGGTCACACCGGCGCGATAAAACGAGATAGATACATCTGTCAAATGCTGTCAGGTCGTCCCATTTAATCCTGCAGCCGCGTGTGTAGTTACTAGACTCTTAACACTACCGCATCGCAGTTGTCGCGCGCCGGTCTGCCCTTTAGCTTTATCGTGGGCTCTTCCAATACGCGCCCTTTGTATGATGGTCAATTTTGTATATCGATAGTTCTATGAAACGGGTAGCTGTGGTGGTAGAAACAAACGAATCACATTCGACTAGGATTTAGCGTAAGGTGTAATAATGTAACGGTAATGATTTTTAATTTGTAAATCATTGAATTGTATGACGAACCTAATCAACATCTTGCCACTGATGTTAATTTTCTGAACTTAAAGGAGACTGGCTAAAATGTTGGGCAATTGGTCACACGTGCGAGTTGTGAAATACGTTATATGAAAGTGCTTTTGATGCCCACAGTATCACAGACAAATATCTGAACCCGGAAAAAAAATGAAGCCAATTCTATATTTTTGCGCCCAATATATTTATATTGGCCAGCCTTCTTTGATGAGATTATAATATAATTTCAATCGAGATTTAAACTGCACAATACTATCTCACTTTAACTTCAATATTGAATGATAATTTCTATAATTAAAAAAAACTTTCTTGTCTTCCTGTTTGCCTGTTATCTTGTTCTTGTTTGTAATTTTCTGTTTTGTTTTCTTTAGTAAAGTAAGTTCTGGAATTACTAATTAAAATAATCTGTTGCAACATTAAAATAGTTTTAAGTAGGTTACAATACTCAGGCCTGAAATAATAAAAGTATGATGACTTAATTCTGTCCGTTAATACTATTTATGTATTTGCAGCTAAATATAATATGATCTAAATACGTACTTGCATAATACCATTTAAACTTCTTTTATTTTCTAAATTTAATCTTGATACATCAGCATTATATTTAATTTAGCCTAGCAAAGCCCTTTTCTATATTACATTATAACATTCCATTGAATAATGCTTTAAAAACTTCGTGAATGAAACATTTTTTTTATGTTACAAAAAACATAGTGTACAAATCCGTACATTCAATTTGTACAAAGTTATGTGATTTTTTAGTACATTTTTTTGTACCTTTTATAATTTGGGACGTTTTGGAGGCTTTTAAAGTATACGATGATTAATTAAGAATATGTACTTAGATATAACAAGTTCCTTATTTTTTACTACAAATAATTGGGTAGGTTTTTGTATCGAAATAGTTCTTGGCGCAACTATTGGCATCAAAGATGTTTTGTGAGGTCTTATACCTTTGGGATGAGCTCTCTTGACTAGATAAGGGTGAAGCGATTTCTTTCCAAACTAGTCCATAACCTCCTAACATTTCGAAGTTGGTTAAACTAGTGGAAAGCAATGGTTTCAAGGTGTAAGTCCATTACTCAATTATAAAAGATAATAATTCATGTAAAGTCTATTACGACTTCTTTCTATACCAATTAACTAATTTAGGTACGGTTGCTGTAGCAATCCGAAACATCGAAATGTACTTCCATAGGTGCAATAAAGCGAAGTAATAAGATTTACTAATTTGATTTTTTATTTACAAGCACCCATCTTTTAAGAATAGTGAGGTATGACGTTACTTTAAGTTGCAGACAGCTGCAGACATATAGGCAGCGACAATGGAGCAGGCGTCTTGTTACGACATCTAACGCCGCACTGCAGGCGACTTTCAAAGTTCTAGCTTAAGCTGAGCTACTAGTATTTATAATCTGTGGCTGAGCTGATACCTTTTGGCACATTGAAGTGTCTAACTAGAAGGATCAGTTAGGTGCTAAGTATGGTAGGGATAATTTTGTTCAGTTCTAGGTATTTATTCTTCTTCTATCCAACTCGGGTGCTGGAGTTTAAGGCCGCCCGATTTCTTAAAGTGTCCTCTAAAGTACGGAAGCGCTAAGTTCTAAATGCCACTACACACACCCATCCAAGTTGTGTCCAAGGGCTCGTTTGATATAAAAAAACAAGTTTAAAATTACGTGTGCACGCCATGCTAAAGTCGTTTATTTAAAGGAAACATCCATTTCTTTGGGTACAAACTAGTATCCAGTAATTTGTAGAAAACAGGCCATATACATAAACGCCATAACGTGAAATCAAGGTTTCTAAAATGTATACTAATGCAAATATCTATTATTTTGATGAGTCCACTTTATGCAAGTTATTCGTAAAATACAAAAAGCCTTTAAGTTAAACTTTGCTACATAGTTCCGCCATGGGCGCTTTACCATAAGAAATAAGACAATCATTTTGTAACACCTAATTTAATTCACTTTCTCAAACCACAAAACACTACGACGAAGCCTCAATCGGTTTCGTTTCCCAAGCACCAACCTCATTTAACAAGTTCTTCTTTGATTCAAAATACTCTTTATACCACATGATGTGGTCCTTCTTCTCTTGCACCGTGTAGAACGCGTTCTTGGAAAGACCCACGCAGACCAGCTCCATGAAATGGCGGATGGGACCCATTTTGGGGCACCAGCCTTCAAGGTGAGCGTCTAGGAATATATGCTCTGAGAAATGGACATTCTGTTCTTCTTCTAAACCTGAAAACAATGATATCAATAAAAAAAAAACACCTCTAACAGAAACATCAGTCCTGACCCCACTCTTTTTTTTACTCTTTTTTTTCTCATTGAGGATTCTCTGTATCATGGGTATCAGAAAATACGAGTACAACGCCCATACCTCAGCCGTCTACTCGCCCGCCACACTATCGAGGTGGTCAGATACAATAAGCAGTTTGAGCAGTTGAGCACCCAAGACACAATGGTTTTGTTGAAAGTCAAGAAGCGAAAAGTGATTTCTGTTCCTTTCATTTGTCTGAAGGAAATAAGAAATAGGAGTAATTGTCTTTTGCGTTGACAAAACCATCGGTGTGCATAAGCACACCCCCTTCCACACTCGATAAATGTAGGAAACAATCGCTACGTAATCAACACATGTAAGGTTTGTTTATGTGAACGGTGTCGTTAAGTTTAAGTCGACAAAACCACGGCCGCCGATGACGTCGTATTAATTTGTATTAATTTGTAACATAATTTTATTACCATGTTTACTCCTCGCCACCCGCGTTGCATACGCGGGTGGCGAGGCGAATGACGAATATTGACTACCTACTTAGTTCGTACTAATGAACGGCACGCTCGTCATTCGCCTCGCCATCGCGAAGCTGACTGAATACTCCACGATTTTGTGTAGTTTTCGCGTCTTCGAACTTTTCGACTAATGCAGAGGCGAATGCTAATGCGATACTAAAACACAAAGCTGTTCATAAGCTAATAGCACTTTAAATGGAAAAATGCCTCGATCAGGAAGTCGAAGGACTTTCCACATTTTTTATTTTACCTTGTTCATTATCGATAGGGAACTTCCAGACTTTCCCCTGCTCCGTCCATAGTATCATCTTCTCGAAGTAGTTAGCAGGAGGCTGGGCAGTCGCCAGCATCAGTTCTCGTTCCTTCAGACTCTCCCACATTTCCAGTTTCGTGCCGTAGTTCGGCTCACCTGCCTTGAATATGCCGAGAGGCTCAGCATTCAACAAATTGACAGTCAACGGCTTGGCTGTGGTTCTGTTGAGGAAAGATTTTCAAAATCATTTTGCGTCCTATTTTTTTAATAACTTGGCGTCGGTTTTCCTCACATGTTCGGTTTCAAGCACATAACATGGCGTCGATTCTCCTGTACATATACCAACTGAATTTAATTGTATCAATCGCTCTCTTTTACTAACGGTAAGTAAAGAAAGAGAAAGTAACAACTTTATTTAAATAAAATCACAAATTACTCAGATTTAAATTTTCCAAACAAGTTTAGACGTGATTTCAAATAATTCAAATCAAGACGTGATTTCAAATCACTTTCAATCAAATCAGATTTTATGTTTTTTTTACCTCCAACATGACTGGTAAGTGGTATCCAACCTTTTAGTAAATTGATTTAACTTAATTTACTTAATGTTTGATGCATACTACGAATAAGTTTAAGTTACAATATCAACACCTGGATACTATTATAGGAAGTGGCCACGTTCGAAGGAGTCGTTAGGATCGGAAATCAGGGTACCGCCCACAAGACCAACACGGACCCACAAATAGAAAATACATGGGCATTGTGCAAGTATGTTGTCAATTAAGAGGCAACCTACCAACTAATCTACTGATATGGTGATGTTTAGGAATATAAGATGAGAGTTTCATGTTTGGACCATAAACTTGGTGTCAAGATCTTGTCTGTCTGAACTGTCCAAAGCAAACATGTTCTTATAAAAAAAAATACAAATCTTGCTCACGACTCTTCAAATAATCCTAAAAATATCATAAATGTGATAGATTGAATGTTAGTATGGTTCTTCAGTCACCACCTGAGCAAGATACACCGTCCGACGTGATACAGACTCAAACTACTCGTAGTTCGGAGGGTACAGTATTTTCCAAGGACACTCATAAACCCTTAGGATTTTATATCCAAAAAGCACAATGTTTTGTAACAAAAAAAATGATTTTGTTTCTAATAATCTCCGTAACAAATGAACTGATTTGGATAAAATTTCGAACACTGTGACCTAGAATAACATATATGCTACATTTAATCCGGGTACCACGCAAAACCGTAGGCTGACGCTAGTAAATAATAAAATCATAATTCTCTCCAACAAAGTTTTTCAATTATATGACAGTTACTCTTTTAGAGTCTGATGAAGTAAAGTGATATAAAAGTTCAGTGAGAGTATACATATGCTTAAGAATTGTTTTCTTAAATCTCAAATTGTGTAAACAAGTTGAAAATACTTACAATTCTCGTCTCCTGGCTGCATCAGCTGCTTTCCCCTTCCTCTGTGTAAACCTCGTATCCTGTGTTCGGTCGGTCTTTGACCATGAGTCAGTGGTCTGGACTCTAGAACCCTGGGGTCTCTCCATATGGCGCTTAACTTGCTGCCCTCTTGTCTCCCGAGGTCGACGCTCTTCGGAGTCCCTTTGCCGATCCACTTTCATGCCAACTAAGAGGTCACTGAAAATTACAATGAACTTATATAATTTTCTTATAAATATTTTACAACAATTGTTTATCAAAACAGTGGCCTCGACTCTCTTGTACACCAACTAAACTTAATTTTATCTATTGCTCTTTTACTAACAGTAATAAAGGAGGAGATAGCAATAATTTGTATGCTGTCAAATTAGTTAGATTTAAGTTTTACAAACAAGTTTAGTCATTATTTCAAAACATGCTGACTATTAACACGATGAAGAGTGACACATAAAGTAATTTGACAGGAGTACCTAAAACTCTTGCCTTTCTTCGTGTACTATTCGTAAAAGAGAGTGACAGTTTGAATTAAGTTTAGCTGGTGCACAAGAGAATCAACGTCCAACATGTGTTTCGGCTTTCCTTAAGGCATCCTCAAGACTACATTAGCTTGCTATTTAATGACTTAACTTTGCGCAATTATTTGATGTAGACATCTTGTAACCTCGGCGAGTGCTGATCAGAAAGTCTCAGGTGTTTTTTATAGAAATCTGTCACTAAGACATGCTTACATCTTTTTGAGGCTTAGTGCAGCTGGGCACAAAGTGTTCTCTATGGACAACTAACTTTTAATTTACATCAACTTAGATTTTTTTAAACCATTTTCAGATGATTAGCTCTGTGAATTTTAGATTCGACTTTATGGCTAAGCTTAAAAAAAAACTAAAATAACCTGAGACTCGTAGAAGTTTGATTAATTTTCCCCAAAACTCTTGAGAGTAGCTCTGCTTCAGTTTGCTTCACATCTCCCCCAATAGCTTGGGCCACATCACCCGCAGCTTTGGTTAGACTTTCCTCTGAAAACAATGTCAATGTTTTCAGAATAATGATATTGTAAATACTATATTGAGACTACGATCATCAGCTGGGAAACATACAGTTGTCATATAGGCTTTACTCATGGATACTGACTTGCATCTTCTGGTTCGATATAAAACCTATTTGTACCTTGTCCCTCAAAGTTTATAATCCTAGTAACGGATCATGAGTATGTATTTGTCTGTCTATGTTTTATGAATTAATTCTAGGGAACTTAAAAAATTTAGTGTAGTTTGCTGCAAGATAACACCAATTTTTGGTGTTATCTGTAAGCAGATTTGGGAATTATCTGTGGGCTAGCAAGATTTTGGGAGGCAGTGCAGGAATTGCAGTGTGTTTTAGCTACCATTTGTCTGGTAACATTTTCAGGATAATCTATATTCTAACAAAACTACCTCCACCGATACATTTAAAAAAAATGTTGAATTTGGTAAGAAATGATCGATCAACCGTTTATTCATCAACATGCATTGCAAAATTGGTACAATAAGCTCTTTTATTTTAACAGGATAATTTTAAATATTGATGGAAGAACATTTGAAATTGGATGAGTAATTTCGGGATTACCTCCTACATCCAAAATAAAATATTAGTGTAGATAGAACCTTACCTATCTTCTCAGTTTTTTTCTCGAGCACATCTTGATTCTTTTTTCTAGGATCGGGAGCTGTCGCGAATTTGTGTGCGTACTCCTTTTCGCTTATTTTAGGCGCGGCGAGCATACTTTTAAGCAATTCTTGTATCTTCTCTGTGGCGTTATCGGAGGTCTTCTTGGCTGCAGTTGGCTCTTTAGCTTTGATTTCAGGAGCTTTACCATCACCAGGCTTGTCTGTTAAACATCTCACTATTATACGAAAATCTCTCTTCAACCGGAGCCTGAAACAGAGTATGTTGTTTTTTAAATAACAGGTATCGCTACGTTCTAGGTTACAAGTAACAGATTCTTACCTGGTAAGCATATTTACGAGAAAATTACGATAAAAACAAACAAATCGCTTATGACAATTCGCGAATATTCTTAGGTTATAAAAATAAAACGGTCCATTACACGCAAATTGACCCGGCAGTTGGGTATCATCTGTCAAAAGATTTTTTTTAAAGAAATGGAACGTGTTGAATTCTATTCTGGAAAATGAGCGCAGTTTTTATTCCCGAGTGATTTAACTATTTCTATTGGTGGTACTGAATTGTGCGTACACCGTGCATTGTTCTCTGGTAAAAGCATCGAAGTATGTAGTGGGTACATGGGGCTCATGACTCATGAGTAAAAGTGTCTAGAAAGATGCTAGTAAGTAACCAAATGCTTCTCAGTTATTGACGCGATCAATTTAAAACTGATAGGCTAAACAATTGATCGACGTATCGTTCATGTTATTCTTCGTAACTAAAGACGTTGCAGAAAAATAATCGTTCGAAATAGGATATAGGTACCTTCAACGATGTTTAGCTTTATTAGCTCATTTCGTTCGAAGGGCATTCCCCTATGGTAGGTATTACTTTTAATAAATAACAATTAAAATGAGTAAGAAATAATATTAGTTACAATCTAATTGTGATGCAAGCAAACCACAATGTTTATGTGGATTTTCCTCCCTTTTACATAGATTTTACATTTAAATATAAAATAGCACGTTTGCAGTCCCTAATCCCCTTAAATCAGACAAGGGTTAACAGGGGTGGCAATTTAAAATAATAAAACCTCTTTCGTTATCCATCAAAGATAATACTCTAATATTCTAATATCTGTGTCCGTACTAATCCATAATCATACTAACCCACTCCACAAAACATAATGATTTCAGAAATTGTGTCTACGTTTTGCATAGTAATAAGCATTCCACATGATAGGGTTGCAAGCTAATCATGCCAAATATTAAATGGTGTTGGCAAAAAGTATTGTACAGAATTAAAAATCTGATTATATTATAAAGGCACATTTATTCATACTTAAGGCACATTATTATTTATTGGACGGGTGTCTTCCAAAAGTACTTATCTATTATCTACATACATTATGTACCTAGACTTATTAACCTAAGTGTAAACAAAAATAATACAAATTGCCGAAAATTGCTGTAGTTATGTACCTACATCATAAAAATTTAATTAAAAACGTACATACTTAACCTATGTAAACAGAAAAAATACAAATTGTTGAAAAATTCTGTAGTTATCTACATTAAAATAATATAATTAAAAAGGCTTTTATCACAATGACATTTTACACTTTTATCCAATAAATGCTAAGGACAATCATTATTATTACTACAAACTGGAAGTACATCCTTGTCTAATTGATAACGCATGACTAAGGTTTAATGGTAATATATTGTATCATTAATCATTATTGACATTAAGAGTTAAATGTACCTATTACTTGAATCTAATAAAGTTAGTAACTTTATCAGATTCAAGTAATACATTCAATTATGTATTAAACTGCCGTATTCTAGAACTTCACTTGTAGGTTTCTTGCTAAGAAACTGACACAAATTTGTTTCTTTTCCTGTCATAATTCACATACCAAAAATTTAGCAGTTAGTATACAAGCAATTATTAAGATACCAAAGTAGCGTTCTAGAATACGGCGGTAAGTATGCATGTTTAACCTATATCTAACAAGACAAGTGTGTTGATTTTACATAAAGTAAAAGATGGCAGTAAGTTAAAAATTATGTATAATCGTATTTACATAAACAAATTGACTGCTATGAAACTATTATTTACTGAAAATATAATTCCAGCATTACAAGCTATTTATTACAATTGCTGATTTAATTATTAACTAACCGAACAAAACAATTGAAAACATTGAGCAGAAACAACTTAAGTACATACCTAAATCTAGATTTCTTATTTATACTCATCTGAGTCACATATTATTGATAAATGCTTTTGAGCAATTATGTTGCCTATTTCTAACACTGGAAAATAATGAAATAACCTAGATTATTATATCTAAAGCACTTTCAAAAACTACTATAATAAAATAGAATTTGGAAAAACTTAATATGAATTTGGCTCATACCGTGGGATATTCTTTGACCATAGAGATCGTTTTCTTAAAAATAATTCACATCAAGGGCGTTGGTGTAGGGTGTTCGCAAAAGCGGCTTGATTGCATAAGTCAATACTAGCTCGACTATACAATCAATAGGTTTAATACGAGCTTATGGCATCGGATTTGTCGACGGAAGAGATGACAAAAATAGTTCCGTCTCTCATCTGTCAAACAAAAGAACGAGACAGTAATAAGTTTCATCTTCCGTCGACAAAATATCTGCGTTTGGTGTTCATACTAGCTTGCTGGTTTTGACTACGACAAGACACAGTGTGATGTATTGGCAGTCAATTCATTACGAACCTACACTCTACAGTATTGGTAAAAACTGTAACTATTCAAATATGGCACGAATCACCTAAACTAAAGCTTACATACGCGACTTTCTACTATCGAACCTGTAAAACCAGCCTAAACAGTAGGTACATAGACGAATATTAACAATCGAATCGTCGCATTTATCGTCTTCACTAAACGCCTTTTACATAACCAGATTTGTTGGATGCAACTTGAAATAAAGGATCACGTTGATAGAGACAAATCCTGGCGCACATGGGGCTAGTCAAATACCATTTTCTGTTGACGTTAACGCCTGCGGAATGATAAAATTGTATGCAAATTACATTTACTGCGGAAATGTAACGTGACATTTCCTTACAATTTTATCTTTCCGCAGGCGTTAACGTCATCAGAAAGTGGTATTTGTTAGCCCCCCTGGACGATGTACCGCACGGATTTATCTCAATCTGCCATAAGGGCGAGAGAGGGATAATGTTCTCTCATTATGATCCACGTCGATACTAAAACTTCATTACGAGTTCTGTCGAAACTGTATGGGAATGTCTGTTTTGTCTATGGGCGCGAGAATTGATCCTAGAGAGAATAAGAAAAAACCACGGAATAACGTGCGTGAAACCGATACACAATCTAACGAATTTGATCCAACAACTCGGATAGTGTAAAATGAGCTTAACTATGTACAAATTATACAATAGCAACTCTGTACCTACGATTTACATCACGTATGTAGACAATCACCACACAAAATAGCACCATAATCCAGGCAGTGTAAATTGCCATGACTCAAAACGGGAACTTTACAGAACTATTTTCGGTTGAGTCAGCCGAAAATCCAGGGCAGTGATAGCATTTAACATGTGGTTAAAAGTTGGTCAACATTACGACCACACAATGTAACGTCAAGACACGTACTCATAAAATATGGCTTGGGGTTAAACCAACAAAGCAACATTCTACTTAGAGATTAACGAAGTCGCTAGTAAGAAAGTGATTGACATAAGATCGAGAATACATGGTAAAAAGTGGTCAACATAACGACCGCATGGTGTGACGTCATATATGGCTTAAAGGGTTAAAAACGAACATCAAAAGAACATTAAAAAAACATTGACATAAGCTATCGAAATGTCACGTGATCACATTTCGATAGCTTATGTCAATACATTTTTTAACTTTTGTACTAGCGATATCGTAATTAAATTATAATGTTACTTTGCCTTTAGAATGTTACTTTCAATCCGAGTTTCAGGTATTTGCTTCAAAATTGCGTCAACGCAATAATCTTAAAACTAACGTGAGTTAGTTATGGAGTGATTCATAAAGCACTAGGAGCGTTTACAGATCAACTGAGTTAAGCAACGTTCACCGCGGTCAACAGCCGCGGTAAAAGCGGTCGTAAATACCACTAACGGCCACCCTAGTGTAATCATGCGGAACGGAGCGCAACGCTACAAATCTCTTGATATATCTATAGCTGGGATCTATCAAAAAAACATTCGATTTCCACATTTAGTTGATACTTCGTTGTTAAATTACATTGTTAACTTGCAACCACCTACAGACGCCTACCTATATGGTTCCATTTCTCCTCTTAAGGTCTAATTGGATCATTTATTTCTATATATAGCATGTGCATCTATATTATACGGCTCTTAGCTTATACAGCGAATTTTGAAGCTAACACTATATAAGGGGAATCTAATTTGCTGATTTAGCCAACTGCAACTAATCTCAGACAAATACTAATGGCCCGATCAAACTAAGCGGCGATCAAACGGTTTTCAAGTTTGATCGGGCCTTTAGGCGTGTCTAGTGACAGATTTGTTATGTCCGGAAGTCTTTGCCTGAGCTAACTTAGGCCGGACCAAATTCTTTGCTACTAAAGTTTGAGTTTAGTTCTGAAACCAGTTTGATTTCTAGTTTCCATTTAAGAAAGCAAAAGGATTCGGAAAATCAATAGCAGGCATTTGGCAACATCCGTCCGGTAGTGATCTGATTAAGGCCCGAATTCATAGTCAAATAGGGGCTCCCCTAGACGACTATTCAGACGCTATGTGAAAATTCAAGCGCAAATTTAACCTTTATACACCTAGCCATAAGGCGAATGCTGAATGATGGATTTTGGGGGACTGTTCAACTCCCGACTATGAATTCAGGCTTTAGTGTACCTGTCTATAGATCTTTTGCAACTGTATTAGGTAGCTATCGATTAAGAAATTCCAAAATGATCCTTGTGATCTCAATCGGTGAAGAAAAACGATGAAACCGGCATCTCATCCGTTTCCTCTCTTAAACTATTCACAGCCAATTAGGAACTAAGTTTAACGAGGCCGAAAAAGCTGTACCCCGGTCGCAGCCACAGTGTCCGGTTCACCTCACGCTGCGCTAGGTTCACGTTGTCGCCCTTGTAAAGTCGCGCGACAGTCTGCGTCGCGCAGGAGATCTGCGACTTGTCGATGGGTCGCTTGCTCGAGTCGTCGCCGGTCGCGCAGGTGGACAGCAGTCGCGGTTCCTCCGCGCCTCGCTGCGCCCATATGAAGTAGCAGTTTGGAGCGCGGGTCAGGTATACCACCTGGAATACCAAGTTAAGTTTTAACTCCGATGAACAAGGCCTATAAGTTAGGTCAACTGTAAAAATTAACTTATTTTAAGTACATTGTGTGGGTGTTTTCTATGTATAATATGTATGTATTTACAAAAAAGTATATAAGTATTATATCAGTCATGTAGTTCCCATAATACAAGATCTGCTAAGTTTGGGGCTAGAGGATGCTGTGTCAAAATGTCCTGCATTATTATTATTATTTGGTTAAAATAAATCCTACTAATATTATAAACGCGAAAGTTTGTGAGGATGGATGTTTTTTACTCTTTCACGCAAACACTACTGAACGGATTTTAATGGAACTTTATAGTAATATAGCTTACTAGCTTATGCCCACGGCTTCGCCCGCGTGGTACCCGGATAAAAAGTAGCCTATGTATTATTCTGATGTATAAGCTATATTACTGTAAAGTTTCATCAAAATACGTTCAGTAGTTTTTGCGTGAAAGATTAACAAACATCTATCCTCACAAACTTTCACGTTTATAATATTAGTAGGATTCCTGTAATACTATCTATCCATTTTAACCGTACCGTGAACAAGCTACGTGGAGTTGGCAGGAATATTCCTCACAACTTAAAGAGAAATAAGTTGCCATTAAAAAAAATAACTTACCTGTGAATAGACGAGATAGAGGCCGCTCTCCTTGATAGTGACGTAGTTACTGTTGAGTTCGATCTTGTCTGCGCTATCCTTTGAGGAGACTTCGGAGTCACGGACCCATGGTCCGATTATAGCTGAAACAACCAAACAAAACTTCAGAATTGAAGAGATACAGATAAAAAGAAAGTTATTTATTTGGCAACAGAAAAGCACAGTACCTACACACTAAAAAATAGATAAATAGACACAATAATTACCTAAGATTTTAACAAAAATAGAAGATTTTTGTGCTTATTAGGTATTCCCAAGCACTTTGTATGCCTAAAATAAAGCTGCCGTCAGTTGTTTTATCAGTTTGATTCTTCCCTTTTAAATGTATGAACGCTACTCGCAACACAACTACAATCATTCGTAGCTAGGTACACTTGCAACTCGTTCTGCTTGGTCTCAACAGGTTTTTGGCTGAAAAACAGTGTTTTGCTTTTAAGCAAAAAAATTTTTTTCACTTAGCTATGGCCTTTTTGTTGTGCTGCAACACACACAAACACAAACTTACTGACAATAAAATGTATATTGGTGTGTGTCTGTAGCAACGAATAAATGTTTTATTTTATCTATCTATCTATCTATCTATCTATCTGTGCCGTGTGGACCAAACAGGTCCTGAATCAGATGAATCCAAGGCACAGAGAAAAATATTATTTTATGGTGCATAATTCGAGTTTTTGGATTAATTCTTCTCTGTAGAGTCAACATAAGTGTCAAAATGAATTATATTATATTATTATTTGATATTTAATTTATGAACTATGTATTATAAAAAACACTAGCTTCTGTCCACGGCTTCGCCCGCTTGGTACCCGGATAAAAAGTAGTCTATGTGTTATTCTGATGTATAAGCTATATTACTGTAAAGTTTCATCAAAATCCGTTCAGTAGTTTTTGCGTGAAAGAGTAGCAAACATCCATCCCCACAAACTTTCACGTTTATAATATTAGTAGGATGGGATTTTTTTAACTTATAATTTTTGAAACTATCATGGTTTTTAACATATTTTTTACTAAACAACGGTATATTTACCAATACAAATTTCGGGTACTCACAAATCATGGTAAATATCTCGTTTTTTAGTAAAAAAATATATATTTAACTTTTGTCATAGAATACATAATATTCTATGACAAAAGTTAACGCTTTTATGTAAAACCCAAAAAAAATGCTGTATTGACAGAAAATAGGATTCTTCTCGACAACGATCGACACGCTTCTTCAGAAATTTCAGTGTTTTTTGCATTGAAATTTCTGAAGAAGATTATTTTTCTCACTTTTTTAAGCACGGTCTTGCGCATTAATTTAAAAAAATCAATGAAGTTGCATTAAAAATTTGTATAGCTTCTTTATGATAGGAAATACGTTTTTGTACTAAACTAGAAGACCTATGGACCTGGCCTATGGACAAAAACGACGTTGAAAGAAAACATCGTGATGAAACCGGGAACGCATGCCCTGAACCAAAATTTTGAAGGTTCACTGTTCCAATAACCGGCGATGGGCTTGTGCAACCTGTCACGTGGAATGCTAATTAGTACTATGAAAGTGGATGCATCTAATAATTTGAACCTAACCCTACTTAGTATCCTCACGGATCGTACTGTTATTCGTTCTGACAATATTTTTTTTACTGGTATATATGTATATACAACATTGTTGGTTTATTACAATGCATTGGTCATTAACGAAGTTATTAAAACATTGATTTGAATGTGTGTACATTGGCTTGTGCCTTATGTGTTTAAAAATTGTGTCAGTAAATATTTAAGCATGATTGCATTATGGTGAAGCATTTTCTTGCAATATTCTATAAACACTTGTGAGTTATCATATCACTATCAATAAAGTACTGATGACATAATTAAAGACAGTTGATATCACAATTATAAAATTCAAGATATTTCTTTACTATTAAAACAACCAACAGGGTTGTTAACACATTAAATTAATGATATTTCTTTAATAAAATACCCAACATACATATGCGTAGTCCTGACCTCACATTAGGATTCCCTATGTCGTATTAGGATCTACATATCCGTGTACACAACATTCAGACCCGGTAAATTTATCTGCAGAACATGCAAACATAATTTGTTGTTAGGAATGTCATGGCTTATAGAAGTATGTAAATATCTGTAGCCATGGCGAACAGTCTTGAGTCGCTTCCAGTCCGGTTTCTTAAATATCAATATCCTATTAATATTCTAAATGTGCAAGTTTGTGATGGATGTTTGTTACTCTTTCACGCAAAAATTACGGAACGGATTTTGATGAAAATTTACAATAATATAGCTTATACATCAGAATAACACAAAGGCATTTTTTTTCCAGGTAGAAGGTGGGCGAAGCCGTGGGCAGAAACTAGTAAGACATTAAATGTCAAAAGCCCGCTAACAATTGCTTACGTTATTTTGCTCACTCAGGATGATACTCGAATTCTACCACTATTATAAACGCGAAAGTTTGTGAGGATGGATGTTTGTTACTATTTCACGCAAAAAGTACTGAACGCATTTTGATGAAACTTTACAGTAATAAAGCTTATACATCGAATAAAAAATAGGCTACTTTTTATCCGGGTACCACGCGGGCGCAGCCGTGGGCAGAAGCTAGTAAAAAATAAAAGTAAAATAGCCCACGAAAAAGTTTCGGCTAGTCGTGATTCCATAAGATGGTGATGTTTTTTAGTTTTAAGACAAAAGTAGAAATCCCTCAGGAATAAAACTTTTATGGGACCTCTTCGGGATCTCTATACTACAACAAAAGAATCATCAAAATCGCTTAACAACTGGCGAAGATATCAAGACACAAACATAAAAAAAGAGAACCTCCTTTTTTTGAAATCTGTTAAAAATATCTGAAGGAACATGCAAACATTTGCTATGGAATGACATGGCGTATAGTATGAAAATATCTGCGGCCATGGCGAACAGTCATGAGTCGCTACCATCCCGATTTCCTAATTTCTTGGTCAATAAATCCTACTACTATTTTATAAACGCGAAAGTTTGTGAGGATGGATGTTTGTTACTCTTTCACGCAAAAACTACTGAATAGATTTTGATGAAACTATACAGTAATATAGCTTTTACATCATAATAGCACATAGGCTACTTTTTGTCCGGGTACCACGCGGGCGAAGCCGTGGACAGAAGGTAGTAAATAAAGAACGCTGGACATTTTCACACAGCATCATCCAGCCCCACACTAAGCAGAGCTAGTATTATGGGAACTACATGACTGATATAATACTTATATACTTTAATACATAGTCAAGTAATGAACATCATAAAAATAGATGGCTGATAGCTAATTGCCTGTCCCATACTAAAGTGATAACGCAAAACAAACTCTACGATAATGTCTGGATGCTTCATTACAACTGCCTATTAGTCCTACTGAAGATATAAGACACCAAGCATTCCCAAGTATGATCAACCAGTTTAAACTCTAAGCCAAAGGAGTCAGGTTCAAAGTTTACTTGTAAAGTTGGTTACAAAGAATTTTAAACTATGATTTATAGCTTTGGATCTTAAGCTAATGCTCTGCACTCGGCGTTTAGGCAGACTTAGGAGTCACAACGGGGAAATAAATTCCCGTTGTCGAAATGCCGAAGATCGAGGGACATCGAGAATAGCCCTCTTTTACTGACTTTACCTATACTTCTATACTAATATTATAAAGAGGAAAGATTTTTTGTTTGTTGTACCGAATAGGCTCAATAGGACAGATAAAAAAAAATCACCAATAGAAATTATCAGGAATTACAAAGGCTAAATTTTTTTTTCTAAAAATTAGAGATCCTCAAGAAAATTTCAATAATGTAACCCAAAGCAGCAAAATTTTGCCTATAAAATTCATTATCTGGCGTGCGCTGAGTAAACTATTGATGAATCATAAAAAATATGTACGTAAAATACTTTACTGTTACTTTTTATCCCGATATTCCCACGAAATCGAAACTCACGCGGGTGAAACCGCGGGGCGCAGCTAGTTTAATAGAATTCTGTCAATAGGAGCCGTGCTGGCCTTGAAAAAAAGGAAACATTCTGGCCTAGTGGGCGGTAAAACGACTAACATTCGAAAGACATGGATTCGAATCAGGACGTGCAGCAATGGATTTTTTCTTGAGAAAAATATGTTCGTATTAAAAAGTGCTCTAAAACGTCGATGAAAAACATCGTCAGAACATTTTCACACATCATCATCAACCAAAGTAAGCCGAGCTTGTGTTATGGGAACTACATGACTGATATACCACTTATATATATATATATATATATATATATATATATATATATATATATATATTATTCATTTAAAACACCCAGACCCGAGACACATATTTGCAGATAATACAAACATTTGTCCCACAGAGGTCGTCGAGAACCAAAAGTTTGATGCCATGTGCCCATCGGTTAGTGTTCCAAAAAGCGGAGATGAACTCGTGGAATGCTAACTATGCAAAACGTGAACACGTTTTAATGTTCGGGCTTGCCTCTAACTACCCCTACAAAGCAACCTCACAGATCTGCGTACTTACTGTCTCTGTCACTAAGACATGCCTAAGTTTTTGCCTAAGTTTAGTGCAGACGTGCTTAACACCCAACAGAAACAGTCACTTACATAAGTGGGTAAAGTTAGTGCAACTTTTAAAGCGTCTAATCGAACTATGATTTGGAATATTGAATCATATTAGAACATAATATGTAGTTCTATGTTTGCTTGCTGAATGGAGACTATAATGAAAATATCTCATACATCCTGTGGTTTACATAAATTATTATATCAATCACGTTTTTTTAATAGCAGTAGGGGAAACAACTATATATACTACATGTGTTTATGTACTATGTATGTTCTTTTATCTCTCTTACAACCTTGCTTAAATGGTTGAAATGAGCACAGCTGAGCTTTTATTGTCGTGTTATTATGTCATCTGGTATGTTGTTAGTGCATATTTAAATAAATAATGAATAGTGTTATGCAATTAGTAACACAATTAAATATACAGGCATTTCCTGTGTAAGGAATTGTATAGTAGTATAGTACATAAAACAGCCACAGAGTTCATCAAAAAAATAGTTTTGACTATTTTCTAAGATCACTAAAAACTGCTTGGAAAAAAGCCAATTAAAAAGTATAAAAAAATCTAGCTATCTTACTCTTTTACTAGCCCATTCTGAAATATATCACAGAATTTGTATGGTCTTATTTGTGCCGATTTGATCTATTTTTATACCTACCTATCAAAATAATAATTAGAAATTATTATATATGTTTTAATACTCACATCGGGTCCCTATATTAAATTCTTGTATGGCACCATTGAATTGAGCGACTAGTAAATCTGCAAAGCAATCAAATAAAATATGTATCAGAGACTGATTTTGACCTAAGGCCAAAATATTTAAAAAACTTTCCAAGATGTAATGCAATAAATCAATTAATTAAAATTATTGTGAATTATTTCAGGTATTATTTTATTATGAAGACTATACCGCATACTTTACAGTTCTCTTGATAATGTTTAGATGTTTTTTTTTCTCAGCACATTCTCTTTATTTATTTAAATAATTTAAAAAGGACCATGCTTAGTTTCTCCTGAGTTACCATCATGAGATGGTAATTTAGGAGAATAGCTAACAATGTGGTTTAATATTATTCCAAATTGTAAGCTGTAAATATTTAAATATTGAGTTCCAGTATTCACAAGTAGGTATTTGTAGTAGGAAGTTCACATACCTTTTTGTTGTACCGTTGTTGTATACAAATTGTCCTTTGAGGAATTCTTTTTCTTTGAGTCAACCAGCAGCATATCCTCTCCGAGGTCTTCCACATAGTATCGCTTGGCAACCGGTCCGGTCCTATCCTCAGAGCCAGTCTGCATGCGACCCTCACGAGCCTCTATTGCAAGACTCGGGCGTCCCATCAGTGCACTCTGAACTATCTTATCCTGACTTATACTTGGCAGGTTCTGAATCATAAAGTGATCCTTTATCAAGTCAAGCTGCCGTCTCATGGAAATCATCTCATTCCAGTAGTAGAATGCTATGGAGCAACTGATAACCATGCAAACTACGCTCAGCAAGAAGTTCAACACAAACAACAGCCTTATTTTCTTGGAAGACGCTATTGAGAAAGTCGTATTTATGTGCACCCCGTGATCAGATGGTTTGTCTACAAAAGAATAAAATAACACGTTATTTTACACGTTCGAACTTTATTTCACGGAAGTTACAATGCAAAATTAAGTAGGTAAATATAGGTCACCTGTTTTGAGATGTATGATAGCTCCATCGGGCGAATTGACTTTGGTATTTTTACCGGTGTTCAAAAATATGTTCGCAGCACCTGTCGAATTCAGTGGTACCCCTTCGCCTATGTTTATTTTTCTTTCGCCGTCCATTCTAAATAATGTTCGTAGTACGTAGTACTACTGGCTACTCGATAGCGTGGGTGTCGTACCTAAACAAAGGATGTACATTAAAGTATATAGTTGAAGTTCGCAAGCGCATGATAACTGCGAGCTGATAAAAAACAACAATCACTGTGGCGACAGTGTTTAGTTTAATTTGGTTACCTACCAAAAGTTATGCACAGTCAAATAGAAGTCGTTTCACCAAAACAGCACTTAAGTTCACAGCTTTACATTTTTGCAAATTTTCTTAAAGAAACCTACGCAGAAACCGGTCTGCAAAATTCAAACAAAACAAACAAACTTACAAAAGTTTACGGACGTTCACTTTTTGTTTGATTGGGCTGCGCGGCAAGGACGCGCGTGTTACTTGACCGTCGCTCCGCGCGCCAATTTCGAACTGAAGACACCGATGCGACGCGACTACCTACGCGAGACAATCTGACTAGTACGTAAGCGGAGAATGGAGTATGAAGAATGGAGATACCGCGAACTGCGCCAACTGCAAGCGAAGTGACCGGACCGTAGTGTAGTAACACAAGGATACAACAACACTGTATGCTCGATAACTTTTCACAAATGGTTCAGCGCATGAAAATTTCACCAGTTATATTGACACGAACAGGCAAAAATTTGTTTAGCGCAGCAAATTGTTTACGGAGGACTCACTAGGTAGGTAGTTACTATGGCTACTATGCAAGAAAACCACGCAGATATATAGGTATATGTATAAATGCAGTACCTAGCCAAAAATCCATTTCCAAATCACCAAGGGAAAAGAAATATAAAAAGAAAAATTAAGTATCTACCTACTCTATCCTACCTCCAGTTTTATCTTTATCCATCCCCTTCCAATTTCTTTTTAATAAGATTTGTGCAGTTATTTTTCAGTCAATAGGTACTTATCTACAGACCGACAATAACTGGCAACGCTTTTGGCTATTTATATACTTAGGTATAAATCTATACTTAGGTATAGATAGCCAAATTGGGTTCAAAAATTATGATTGTGGCTTTGGAAAGCCCATAAACGCGCTTCCAACAACCCTAACTTTTTAGCTTTCCCAACAGATTTAAATGCACATTTCATGTTTTTTTTAAATTAAGAATCCTATAGAATTTTTAAAATCTCTTGAAATAACAAAGTTAACAAAAAGTTCCTAAGAAGGAACTTTTTGTTAACTAAGTGTAAAGTACCTACTGTGTGTTTTCAAACGCGGCGATTGACGACGACCGTGGGATTTAAATTTTCCGTCACATACAGACTGACAGACGCCAGTTTTCCCCTTGTTCAATTCAATATATATAGATATAATATATATATATATATGTATCTTGCTAAAGTTAATCTAAACTTATAAAATCGTTTGTCCTGACTGACTGGTCTATCCATAGATTTGTATATAATAAACCTATGGGTCTATCACGCACAGCCAAAACTTGAAAATTGACTTTTTGAACATAGGTTGATCTTATATCGGAAGCGTGTGCTAAGAACGGAATTTTAGAAATTTCCTACTTTTAATGCGCAATGCTGTGCCCCTCATCAGTGCCAGTGCGGTACGGTGGTCGAACAGCTTGGTCACCACGGATTATCATGTACCAGAGCCGCCGGTAGGATCTCTCGTCATCGCGCTAACCTGAATGATATCATACGCCGGGCTTTTACTAGCGTCAACGTTCCAGCTGTTCTCGAACTGAATGGTCTACTACGTGACGATGATGGTAGATACCTCTTTCAAGAGGCCAAGGATTTCAAGAGGCGCAAATATAGAAGTATCGACAGAGCTTACTTATTTGAGCTTTTTGGAGTTGAGAACATTTTTCAAAATTCTTTCAGGGCGACTGGTCGAAGCAACGCGTGACTAGAGAGCTGGCTGTTATCTGGGTTAACACATTAAGTATTCCATTTTTTTTTAAGTTTTCGCGATTGTTAAACAATTTACAATTATTAGCGTTGTTTCATTTAATTGTTATTCCTCGACGACGATCTCTGTGGCGCAGTAGGCAAAGGCCCACCTGGGACTCGGAAGGTTGCGTGTTCGATTTCCGCTGCGTGACAAATGTTTGTATGATCTGCAAATATTTGTCTCGGGTCTGGGTGTTTTCAATTTATAATTTGTATATATTTACAAAAAAAAGTATATAAGTAGTATATCATTCATGTATTTCCCATAATACAAGCTCTGCAATTTTGAGGCTAGATGATGCTGTGTGAGAAATGTCGAGCATTATTATTATTATTCCTGTGGGTTACATTTTGTGTCAATGATGATCCATAACTATTTTGATATAGTAAATGGTACTTACATAATACATACCTAACCTAATAGGTACTAGCGTCTAGCTAGAACAACCCAGAAATGTGTTTTGAGCAGTATTCTTCCGTGCTTCCACAAACCTCTTGCATCGACCACCACAACAATGGTGCCCAGAAGAATTTATGATCCATTCTTTCTGCTACTTATTCAACAATGCTCCTACTTTAATCGCCACGATAATTTTTCCCATCATACTATTATTTTATCTGTGCCTTAAATCTGGGAAGTGGATTTTCCATAGTCAGTACGTGAGGATATAATGGTCGGTACGAGAAACTAATAGGTACTGGGAGTCAGTGCCGGCCCGAGGCCAGATTTAGGTGGGAGCGAAATCAGATTTTGGCGCCCCCTACACCGTCACCTAAATCAAAAAATCACGTTCTGCAAGTTAGGAACTTTTATTTATCACAAGAATTACTTATTAAGAAGATCAATCATTTTACTCTGACTGTTCATAAAACTAAGTCAATCATGTTGAGATCAATAATTATCATTAATGCCGGGTTTAAAAAATATCTTTGGATCCGTTAGCGCGTTATCTTCACTTTCTAAAGAAAACATTTTTTTAAATTTTTCCTTATGCATTTTAAATGCCGGATTAATATCAGCTTCTTCAGCTATCTCTTTAGCTGTAATAAAGCCTGTGGCAGGCCGTTGTCTCTATACTTTTGTAAAAAAAAACATTTGTGCTCTAAATTTTTGCAGAAGAGGGCTGTTCGAGCAATTTATAATATGGGCCCCAGAGAATCACTTCGCGAAAAGTTTAAAGAAATAAATATAATGACATTCCCTTGTCAATACATTTATGAAAATCTGATGTATGTTCACAAAAATATTAATTTGTTTAAGAAAAAAAGCGATAATCACAATGTTAATACTAGATGTAAAGATAAACTCGCTGTTGCCACTTGTAGACTCCATAAAGTTAGTAAATCGTTTAAAGGGCACGGTGTACGCTTTTATAACAAACTCCCAAGAGATATACAAAAATTATCAATTAACAAATTTAAAAACGTAATTAAACAAAAGCTTTATGAAAAGGCATACTATAAAATATCTGATTATTTAGATGACAAACACTCTTGGGATTGAAAATGCTCCAACTCGAACCTATTGTTTTGTAAAAGGATCATTAAAAAGAATAACCAGCCTTGTTTTCTTGCCTTTCTTTCCTGGCTTGGTCGCGGAGGAACAGGCACCTAGATTAAAACCGACGTTTCAAAGTGGTCCTTGTGATTTTATTGAATAAATGAATTTTGACTTTTGACTTTTTTTTTTATTCGTAGCTTCTCACAGGTCTACGCTTTCTGATTGCATAGATTTGCTAACCAGATTAATCCTACAATATTATAAACGCGAAAGTTTGTGAGGATGTTTGTTACTCTTTCACGCAAAAACTACTGAACGTATTTTGATGAAACTTTACAGTAATATAGCTTATACTATATCAGAATTAAACATAGGCTACTTTTTACTTTTCCGGGTACTACGCGGGCGAAGCTAGTATGGAATAAACGTCGAACCAAATGAATAGCGACAGCAAAAACTCAAACTTATTCAAATTGGTTGCAAGTGTTTTAGCTTCTGAACTTGCTGCAAGTGTGTATGCTTAAGGCGAAGGGTAAGGAGAAAACACGAAAACGAGATCCTCCATCTAAGTATTATGCAGAATATAACTTAGCAACGTCACACGTCAATTCACATTAGGTTTTTGAATTTGCAAGGATTAAATTACAAATCCATATATCTTCTATTTTTTATTAGGTACTTATCGCAATGAAAATTATCAACTATTAAAATATCCACACCAAGTATGGTACTAAATGAATTTGACATATTGATAAAAAATGAGTCTAAGAATTTGACTAAATGAATTTGACATATCGATAAAAAATGTGTCTAAGATCTTGGTACTTCAATATGGTTCCGTGTGTTAATCGTATCTATTGTTAACGAATATCAAGCATTTGGACTTTTCGATACAACTTGGAGATAATATGTGTTACAAGATAACAAATTGAAACTACCTACAGTTCCAAAGTTTTTTTTTTTTCATTTTATTGAAATGTTTCGTAAATGGTTAAAGTCTACTCATCAACTAAAATGGCGACAACCCTGGACATTTCAAAGCGGGGGCGCTACTAGCGCTAATAGCGATTTGGTTTTTACCGTTATTTTTCTATATTATTGAGGCGCCGTACCTCAGTGGTAAAATAAGATATGAGACTTAAAACAAGCTATCGAAAGGACAAAGATATATTTCAGAAATATTTTCTGTTTGTTTTATTTACCACTGAGACACAGCATTTGTAAAAAAAAAGAAGGCGTCCACCGCTTCCGGCGCCTCTGTTTTTAAAGGAAAATAAAATATCAAAAGATGTATTTAGTGGTTAAATTCCTTTATTAAAGAAACATAATGAACGGTGCCTCTGTTTTTAAAGGAAAATAAAAATATATCAAAAGAGGTATTTAGCAGTTAAATTCCTACATTAAAGTAACAGAATGAACATGTCTAAGAGGGCGCCTAGGTGTCCCAGATCGGCGCCGCCGATACTCTTTATGACTCAGGTACAGCAATTCAGTGCTAAAGAAAAAAAATATCGAAAGAGGGAATGACTTTTAGGTATAGTTATTTTTTCTCTATTAAATAAGAAAGCGATGGTATCTAGGGGGACAGGGCCTTCAAGTAGGTAAGCTGAAGTGAACCCGAAGCCGAGGCGTCTTTCGCGAGCACCTCTGCTAAGAGTCCGGGGGAGTCCTGACCCTTGGCGCCTGGAGCAGACGCTCAGTTCGCCCTAGGGACGGGCCGGCCCTGCTGGGAGTGCCAAAAAGTATACAACCTAGGTCAAATAGCTGCGGAAGTCTTGAATAAAATACGGATAATCAATCCCTCCCCTCTAAATTTCACGATTTTGGACAATATGAGCTTCTAGGTGAATCATAGGTATTTTAGTTTTGTGACAAAATTCTACCAAATAAAACCCAAAAGTAAGGTTTTTTTATATTTGATTAGCAATTTATAACGTACGTACGTACACTAGGTAGTGTTCTCTGAATGTTAGTGTTATTAGTAATTAAAAAAAAATATCTAGAACTAGTGAACATCGTAAAATTCTAAATTCGTGTATTTATAAAACCGATAGGTGCCTACCTAAATATCTAAATCTACTAGCGCGGGGAATTTTTCTGTCGTAGTTCCAACCTATGCGAAGCCTACTACTTTTAAGGGTTCCATAGTCAAAAAGGAACCCGTACAGTTTCGCAATGTCTGGGTTTAAGTGTTTTTTATGTCAAGGTTACGTGTGCACGGTGGAAGAATCATTTTTCTCTATGTCGGAGGCAGGATGGGTTTACTTCCATGACGCTAACTATGTGACACTGGCCATGGATAATAGGGTCGTCTGCATACCACATGAAGCTACCGTTTAGACAGGCACCATAGATAATAAAAAAACGATCAACTACCCTTTCAATCTTTCAGTACAATATTATCTGTTTACTTTGAAGAATTATGACGCAGAAGTTTGGGTGTTTTCTATGTATAATATGTATGTATTTACAAAAAAAGTATATGAATAGGACCTATTCAGTAATGTAGTTGCCATAATACAAGCTAGGTTTGGTTTGGGGCTAGATGATGCGGTGTGAAAAATGACCAGTATTATTATGTCCGTCTATCTGTCCGCAGTTTAGCTGAGAGATTCTTAGTTAAGATTCATAATAGCTGTAATTTGGCATGGGTATACAATTACTTAATCACGTCGACATGTTGGTTAAATAAAAATAGTGAAATGTTTTTTTAGGGGAGGTATCTCCATGGTGTGTGGTGTCTTTGGGTAGGTCGTTCAAAAATTAAGCGGTTATGTGGAAACCTTTTTTCTATTCAGGGATCCGTTTGCGAAATATTAAGCTTTAAAGTGCTCATTTTCGATAGAGTCAAGTGCCCCCCTGCCTCCTAAACAAACGGTTGATTTTAGACATGAAAATATATATATATATACATATTATAACGAAGTTAAAACGAAAACGATCACAGCTAAGTAAGCTTTACAAGTTATGGAGTAATAATCGACCAACTTAAAAAATGTGTTAGAGAGTAAAAAAATGTTTGGACAAATTCCATTGAAAATGATTTACATGAAGTTCTTAGCTGTTTATATCAGGTAGTAAATATAAGTTTATATCGTATAGAAATTCTAGAGTTCCCTCAAAGTTAAACAGTTATTACCACATCTGTAAAGGCACATATATGATAATACAAGCTAACTTGGTAAACACTTTTAAGATAAGTACGTACCTAAGTTAATAAAATATTGTATACTTAGTCCTTAAAATTCCACGCCGTGCGAGCCAGCTGTTGGCAGATTCTGCAGTAATGTTGGTCAGTTCTAGACGGATTTAGCTGCGACACTCCAATAGCTGCATTGCAGACTGAGGCAGGGCTAGCTTAAGGCGCGAAAGCTTGAGTTCACAACAAAATAAACTGACAATCAAGTATAACCATTGATTATGATGACAGAGAGGATTTTTTCGCCTGTCCCATGGTGTGGGGTATCGTTCAAAAATATTGCAGATTTATGAAAACCATTTTTCGATTCAGGTACCAGTTTGCGAAATATTAAGCTTTAAACTGCTAATTTTTGTAAGTCATGTGTCAAGAGCGGCGGACTTATAGCGTTAGTACTTCTTTAGGTAGGTAGGTATGTATAGGTAATCAAATTCCAAAGATGCTCCGCGTATCTGATCCAGCCCTGTAGTTCTATTTCTGACGACACACGCCTATCCACATGCTTTCTGATTTCGCGGGGTTATGTATTCGCATCGCATGCCTTCATTCTCGTAAAATAAAAGAAACAAAAAGACAAACCATGTGCGAATGAATCTTTGTAGGAACAATGTCATAAGAAATGGTAAGGTAGGTATATCCGAACATAATTTTATTCAGTTGTCTCCCTATCTAAGACAATATAACTAAGACATTAAATGTCAAAAAAACTACTTTCTCACGTGCTTACGTTATTTTGCCACTCGGGATGACACTCTCTCGAATAAAATACAAAAGTAAAATAGCCAAAAAATGTTTCGGCTAGTCGTCATTCCATAAGATGATGATGTTTGTTGAGTTTTACGAGAAGTGTAGCAATCCCTCAGGACTAAAACTTTTATTGTGTTTTTGGAATTATTCTCTATACAACAATAAAAGAATCATCAAAATCAGTTAACAATTAGCGAAGATATCAAGACACAAACATAATAAAACCCGAATTTCTGCATTTTCTCCGAGCAGGTTAGCAGGTTCTCATCTGCACTTAAACTTCAAGTTTTCAAAATTTCAATGAGGGCACTTGAGGGCTAGGTAGCTGTAATCGAAATCATCAACTAGGTTGATGATTTCACTGTTGTACCTACCTACCTAGTAAAGAAGGATAAAACTATTCCTGAAAAACCATGAACTAAAGCCGGCCCTAAAGGCCCTAAGCCGCTTGGTCTAAAATTGGAGCACTCTTACACTAAATATGAAGCTACAGAAATAACTAGTAGATACCTATCTACAGTCAAGATCGCAACCCCGCCTGCCGCGTCGTGAATACGCTACAAATTTGCTAAAATACGAACCGTTAGCTGCGGGTACAGGCCTACGGAGTAGGTACCTAGTAAAGCGTTTGAGAAAATATTTTGGGGAAATGAAAACTTTATACGTCATCTCTACATAGTACTTAGGAAAGTAGATAAGTAGTAATTTAAACTGTAAAATAACGGGAATTATGAATATTCATTTTATTCTACTGCAATAGAATCGAAACTCTCCCGTAATAGCGATCTTTCTGCCTACTACTACCATGTGTACTTCCTAATAGAATATGTGCAAATCGAGACTTATATATGCCACAACCTAAACTTAAAAAAATATATTGAATAATACCTAGTAGGTACGTTTTCAGGAATAAATAAAAACCAACTTCAAATTCAAGGAAGTTGATAAAAAGACCAATATGAAATTTCATCCCCCATTTTTAACCCTAATAGTGGGATTTTTCATAAAATTTAATTGGTCATATATAATTTTTATGAAATATAACCTTACCCATTAAAAAAAACAAAAATTTAAATCGGTTCACAATATTGGTGAAAATATCGCGTTGCATAAAAAAATCATACAGACGAATCGGGAACCTTTTCCTATTTTGAAGTCGGTTGAAAATTGGTACCTTAGGTGAAAGTTTATCAAATTAACTTAGTTTATAAACAAAGAACAATGTTATTTGAGTTTAGACTGCAACGAAGAAATTGGAGCTACCAAGTGAGTCACAGTCCACAGCAATGCAAAAGCCTGATTCACACACTTCGGACAAACTCTACATTTTGCTTACTTTGCACTACGGATTACCTACTATATACTTGAATTAAAGTTATTTGTCTCTTTGTTTATTTTTATCAAGGCGAGAGGACAAAGGAATGGTTTGCTGGCTGCAGACATCTACTTAGTTATCCGCATTATACTATGTATCCTACTACTATTATAAAAAGCGAAAGTTTGTGAAAGTTTGTGTTTCACGCAAAAACTACTGAACAGATTGTGATTAAACTTTACTGTAACATAGCTTACAAGGGGGAGGGGGGCAAATTTCTTTGGTCACCCCTTCAATCTCTAGCCCTGGCTTGGTAGGCAGGTACCTATGAGATTTTAGGAGGGGCATTTGGCCCTCTTCCCCCCTCTTCCGCGGCCGCTGGACTTATGTGCTTATTTATTGCCGAATGCTGGTAAAAGCTAATTTTTGATAATTATTATTATAAATCGTAAACTCATCAAACAATCAGCCAAAGTAGAGTTACCAGATTTATCATTAAAAATCCTGAAAATAAGCCTGATTTCTATATAAAAGTCCTTACATTATTGCCGCGAGTATGTGCGATGTAATCTCAACTTATAAAATCGTTTGTCCTAACTGTACTAAGCCTGAAAGATGAAATTTGCAACATAGGTCTATTTTATAACGTAAGTAATGTAATAAGAGTGGATTTTTGAAAGGTAGGAACTTGAAAATTGAAATTGTAGCTACTCATTATAAATAAATACTGATTGATTTCAGGGTTTTTGAATTTTCACATTTCAGAGGAAATGGGGACGAAAGTTTGTATGGGAGTATCGGTTTTGTTTAAACACGGCTCCACGCATGCAAAGCCGCTGGTAACAGCTAGTGTATTAATATGTTCACTGTATACACAGTTGCACAGCGCTATTTATGTTTATTTTTATGTAGATTATTAGAATTTACAAATACTTTCTGTCTCAATGTTGATCACTCGTCACTGCCACTCGTCCCGATCCTGTGCTCTAGAAAATTTAATGAAGGTAGTTTCTTTTGAATTTTACGATTTTATATAGATCTTTTTGTTCCAGTACATTGGTAGATAACATGTAGGTAGGTACCCTACTCACCCACCACCCAATTAATTACCTCTACGATATGTAGAGTTTTGAGTAGGAAACCATCGAATTAAATAATTATGTCAGAGGCAACAGGAAAAAATATCGGAATGAAACATTCAACTCAGGCGCAAGTAATTCATAAGAAGGATATAAATACTCGGGAGTTATCGACCCCATCGTGCAAACATCAAACAACTCAAAATATTTTTTCCAAACCATGTTGGTATAATGGCATTGTTCGGTTCCGGAGTATTGCACTGTCGGCGATGAGTCGATTGCCAATGGCCCACATTACCGTTATGGAGCTGTACAAGTAGGTCGTCTATCGACTCTTGACTTCGTGACACAAACACAACCGTCTTTTTAACCTAGATCTACTATTTCACGTATTATTTATAAATGTCAAGGTTTACGTGTGCACGTGGGGTGGAAGAATCATTTTTCTCTATGTCGGAGGCAGGATGGGTTTACTTCCGTGACGCTAACTATGTGACACTGGCCACGTATAATAGGGTCGTCTGCATACCACATGAAGCTACCGTTTTGACAGGCACCATAGATAATAAAAAAACTATCAACTACCCTTTCAATACAGGGTAGTTGATAGTTTTTAATACAGCATTATCCGTTTACTTCGAAGAATTATGACGCAGAAGTTTGGGTGTTTTCTATGTATAATATGTATGTATTTAGAAAAATACATACATATTAAGTAGTATATCATCATGTAGTTCCCATAATACAAGCTCTGCTTAGTTTGGGGCTAGATGATGCTGTGTGAAAAATGTCCAGCATTATTTATTATTTATTAATCTTTAGTTAGGTACCTACTAACTGTTATTTACTCTGTGTGTTCTTTGGATATTGTATCCCCTCTCACATATATTGGTTTTTATAACTCACGTCAGACTGCTTGGCAGTGATCATCTCGTGGGCACTTTGAGGCCCCCCAGCACTAATTTACGTACCTGTCTGATTTTGGGAATTTGGATAGTGAGCGTACATTTCCTTCTTTTGAGATTTGATGTTTTTTAAAACACAGCTCCTTATTTTTAGGAGGACTTTACTTAAATAATGGCGAAAAATGGCCCGCGCGAATTCGGTTCGTCATCTTAAATTTAGGTCTAATTTTTAGGAGATAGGTATTTGTGTGTACATGACAGATCACCCGTAAACTCTTCTTTTGGCCTATGTGACCAACACAGCGTGCATTGAATAAATGCAAGAAAGCAAAATTCTTTTGAACACAGAATAAAATTGCTACATCATAGAAAGCAGATTTTACACAATGAGTCAGTGAAAAGTTGAATGAACCACGAAATGGAAATTATCCTTAGACACCTACCTAGCCGATCTTCTGATTTTTGAAGTCTAATTTCAATTTTAGCCCCGACGCTAAGAGCCGATAATAAAATTATGCTTGGGAGTGAGAATGTCTTCTAGGAAGGTTTTCGATCCGAGAGGGAACAGACAATGGAATGGGATATACGAGACAAGGAATTATTATTTATTTAGTTACATTCAGTGTCTTAGTTTCACAAACGCGAAGGGTACGAATACTCGTAACCTGAAAAAAATTGAGAGTGTGTTTAGGTCCCCGTAGTCATTTTCAAATATATTTTTGACGCGATTTTTTAGCTTGTGTTATGGGAACTGTATGACTGATATACTACTTATATTCATTTTTTTGTAAAATACATATGTACATATTATACATACAAAACAACCAAACCCGAGACTAATATTTGCAAATCGTACAAACATTTATCCCGCGGCAGGAATCGAAGGAATCCTTCTGCGTCTCAGCCGGGCCTTCGCCCACTGCGCCACAGAGGTATTTGTTTTAAAGTGAAATCTTTTAAGTATGCGTAGGTACTCAACGGTATGTTACTTTAAGCGAGGCCATACAGCCATCAAGGGTACTGTTATCCTGATCTAGGTCAAACACCACCGTTATGCTATCTCAGTTGGTTTTGTATACGAAAAATTCTGTGATGAAAATTAGTCATTCGTCGGTTTTTATAGAAAGCTTCTTCCGAGTAGAAACGTATGCTTCGATACGATTTGTCTCAGTAAGATAAATCTGATATGGTGTTGATTGGACATTTACACCTATTCGGCTTGTTAAATTTATTAACTGGTTGACTTTATTGTGATTGTAAAAGACATTTTAACTTGTCAAATGTGTAAAAACTGACTTCAAATACCGGGAAGTTGATAAAAATACATATTGGAATTCATCATCTATTTTTACACCCTTAGGGTTGGGATTTTTCAAATTTATATGGAACCAGCCTTAAAGTATACCCTAACTATTAAAAAATATTAAAATCGGTCAACTATTTGCAAAAATATCACGTAGCAGAATTAAAACAAAAAAAAACCAGATGAATTGAGAACCTCCTTCTTTTTAACCAACTTCAAAAAAGGAGGTTCTTAAATCAGCTCAGTATGTTTTTTTAACGCGAATGAATGAATATACCTACTTTATTGTACGTAAAACTTAAAACATTATCATGTTATGGAATCACGACTAGCTGAAAAGTTTTTTGTGGGCATTTTTTATTTTGTTTTTAACACGCTTATAATATTAGTTCTAACTATTTGGTTTCATCATTATAATGATCAAACAATGTAATCAAATCTTGGAAATTAATTTTAGCCTCCTTCTAATTGTATTATCGAAATGAAACTTTGTAATGTGTATGTATTTCGGATGTCATCGGATGTGAACCAACATGTTAAAATTCAACTCCGTAGGATAAGAGGAAGTGGTTCTAATTCAGCTTGCAAGATTTGACCTAAACAAACAATCTAACATACAAACATTGCTTGTAAAAACTAAAGCTTACTTGCATGTTTCTTACATGAGTTCGAGAATCTTTTGAAGGTTATCTCATGTGTAACTCTCTTCATGTCGGCGAACGCAGCTCGCAACTTCAATTCGAGGCGCGTCCAAAAATCGACCCGAATATCGCTATTGCTTTTTGGCTGATGATGACTGAAAACTTGTTGCATTTTTCAAATTGTGTTGTTATTCTGTAACAAGACAATATAAGCTATGCACCTTATAAAACAATGCGAATGATATTGTTGTTTTTACTACGAAACAAATACGATGGAAACATGTCATGTACTTATGACGTAAAAATATGCAAAATGCGATTAGTTTTCATTTCGTGTTGGGTAAGTAATTTGGAAAAATATATATCTAGGGATTAAAAATAAAAGCATAAATAATATGGTAGAAATAAGCTCTAATTACAAATGATTTTGGTATTACGTTTGTATGGGCAATTAATCCTCCGCTGGCCTTTTAAATAAATTTACATGAAGAGACATACATTTTAATTTTTTCCATTTACGGTAGGCTGACAGCTGATGATGATGTATGATAAAATAAATATTGTTGTTCGCTTGTCATCAAACAAAGCATATAGGTAGCTCTCGCTATTTACTTTCCTGCATACATTACATAACAATAAAAGTAGAGCATTTCCTCAATCAGTAGTAAATATTTTCTAATAGAAATGATGTAATAGCTGATGCGTGCTTTGCTAACTGTGAAATTATGATTGATCTATGTAATTCGAGAGGTTATCAAGACTTTGTTTACTTAAATGTAAATCTGGGCCACCTTCGCATGAAGGAAATAGACCACCGCCGCAGGATGCAGAGAAAGGAGGGTGTAATCCGCTCATGTGAAGTGTAAATAATGTTTGCGCGAGATAAAACAAATAAACAATGACAGTATATATGCAATGTAAATAAGCTGTCAATGTTTTTGTAACATACTGTGTGTATTCATTTGACTAAAGATACTTAAAAACATATATTTATTTATACAACAGGTTAGAAACAAAAAAAAAAATAGAAAAGAAGACTGTTTTCGATTCCCGCCCTGGGACAATTGTTTGTACGATCTGCAAATATTTGCTCCGGGTGTTCTGGGTATTTTCTATGTATAATAAAAAAAATATATATCTATGTAATGTATTGTATTAAGTATATCAGTCATCTAGTACCTATAACACAAGCTCTGCTTAGCTTGGGGCTAGATGATGCTGTGTGGATTGTCCAGCATTATTTATTTATTTATTTATACCTACGCTACAACGGCAGCGCACGGAGAATAATCTCCCATGAGTTGCTTTCTGAGTGACAGTATCATTACTTTCTATCATTAATAGCAAACAATTGATAATCTACTATCCATTCTTTGTTACGACTGTGGGAGAATTTTTTATGTCCATCGCGGGGGAGAAGGAATAGCGTTCTCAATAATGTAAACAAAATGAATTAAAAAAACGTGCGACTGTATTCCCCATGATGGACGGGCATCCTCAGATTCATACTCAATGCGTTGATTTTTGATGATACCAAGTAGAGGGTAGTCAGAGGCACGTCCAATCAAATTTTACACATGCTCCACTTAGCTTCGCTCCGTTTAGGTGGATTATGTTCCTTAAGTGTTTTGTTTTTTTATGAGATGATACAGGGTCATTAAAGGACTGCGTTTCACTCTATAAGGGGTCGCAAACTCGCAATACCGTTGACGTCCAGACAATATGTTTTTTACGTCCTTTCTTTAACCATGTACCTACTTATCTATTATCTCAGAGAATAAGAACCTGCCTGCCTACTTTTGGTATAGGTTGGCTTTTTAGATAGTGTGTTTAGGGGAAATTAGGTCCTTAACTCGGCTCTATGGAAATATCTTGCGCTAATCTAGTAAAATAGCGTGCATAAAATCTACCTATTTAGGTATTTTTGTTAAATCAATAATAGTTTATTGTTTTCATATTTATACCTAACCTAGTATTATACTCATAATATCTGTGACCTAACTAATCATGACCTATCCAATTTGCAAATTATTTGTAAACAAGTTTTGCAGTAAAACAAACACGAAGTTATGTAGTTAGTAGTTAGGTACGTACTCGTAGCTCGACTATTCATATTCATTTATTCATCGCATCATCATCAGCCTTTATTAGTCCACTGCTCGACATAGACCTCCCCTAATGAGCGCCATAGCGCCCTGTCTTCAGCTTGTCGCATCCAGCATCTGCCTGCCTTTCGCAGATCGTCATCCCACCTGGCCGGAGGGCGTCCTAGACTACGTTTGCCGAGTCGCGGTCTCCACTCAAGAACACGTTTACCCCAGCGGTTATCGGTTCTCCGCGAGATATGACCGGCCCACTGCCACTTCAGCTTGCTAATTCGTTGAGCTATGTCGATAACTTTGGTTCTCTGACGGATGTATTCGTTAAGAATCCTATCCTTCAGAGAAACTCCGAGCATAGCTCTTTCCATAGCTCGCTGAGCGACTTTGAATTGGTGGACCAGCCCTATCGTGAGTGTCCACGTCTCAGCTCCGTCGCATGACATGACATGTCATTCATCGCATGGTGACCAGGAAAGGCACGGTACACAACTAATGAAGTAAGTTTACAAGAAAGTAATTTATTGCACTCATTTCACACAGCAAGTTACAATTTTAAATTAAGTTTAGTAAGTAGATGCATTTTTTTTGCTCATAGGTATTTTAACTCCACATTTCTATTACTTAGTACCTTGACGACCTCTGTGGCGCAGTAGGCGAAGGCTCGCCTGAGACGCAGAAGGTTACGGGTTTGATTCCCGCCGCGGGACAAATGTTTGCATGATCTACAAATATTTGTCTCGGGTTTGGGTGTTTTCTATGTATGTATTTTCTGTGTATGTATTTACAAAAATAATGTTTAAGTATATCAGTCATGTAGTTCCCATAATAAAAGCTCTGCTTAGTTTGGGGCTAGATGATCCTGTGTGAAAATGTCCCGCATCATTGATTTAATACCAATACCAATAACCAATACCAAGACTACATTTCTACCTGCCAAGTTTCATACAGGTATGGAATATACACCCATATAATGAGTATATCAGGGGAAGTTTGAAAGTAGCACCCGTGACGGAAAAGTTGAAGAGTAATAGGTTAGGATGGTATGGGCATATCATAAGGAGGGAAGAATGTCACATTACGAGAAGAGTGTTAAATATGAATGTAGATGGAAATAAAAGCAGAGGTAGGCCAAAGAAAAGATGGATGGATTGTGTGAAGAATGACATGATTAAGAAAGGAGTAAGTACTGAGATGACGACTGATAGAGGAGAGTGGAAGAAGAAAACATGTTGTGATGAACCCACGTTATGTGGGATAAGGACAAGAAGATGATGATGATGGAATATATACCCATCAGACACATACTTGTTTGTATCTCTAGGGAACCGCAGTCCATTTTTATCGCAGTCCCTAACGGTTATGACCCTGCAACAGCAGCTACCCCGTATCATCTTCCACTATGACAATGCCAACTCTCACACGGCCTGACAGACAAACTAATATTTGAGGTGAAAAACGTAGAACGTATAAGCTATCCTGCATACAGTCTCGACCTTGCACCTTGGGACTTCTATCTGTTTTCAAATATTGAGAACCTGATTGCTGATTTTCATCACCAGAAGATTCTGTTGAAGACTGAAAAACATGTTTCCGAGGTCACCACGGACGAGTTGCATAAAGGTTTTCTAAATTGCTTTAGTCGTATTAAAAAGTGCATTACTCTGAATATTTTGAGCAACAATTAATACATTTTTGACCATTCATAGAGTTCCATTCAAGTTAGTGCATCTGATCTCTCGTATCGTATCATACCTACCCTACTCGTAGTTTTTTACACAACATTTTTCGCAAGCTCAGATTAATTTCTCAGAAAAAAAATGAAACTAATATTTTGCTTACTCTTTTGAATAAAAACAAAAATAAAGTTGCTCACAATAAATCACTTTCTATTCTATTCTCACAAAAAATGTTTCGGTTAGTCGTGATTCCACGAGATGATGATGTTTTTTTAAGTTTTACGGAAAAATAGCAATCTTTCAGTAATTAAACTTTTATAGCCAATGTTTCTTTGTTTATACGCACGTAATCACGATCAAGTACATAATGAAGAAACCTAATGACCGTTTATGATTTGTTTGCTTCACTCGTCGTAGTGTCAGTGGTCATTCCTGTGAGCTGATGTGAATCACGCACCAGCAAATCAACAATGCCTACTCATTCGTAGTACTTTCAGTTACTATCATGCATTCTGTGCTAACACACCATCCATTCATACTGGGCGTAAACATGTTACACTCAATTGTGGAAAAAGTGCCAGCAGGTCTTCGACTTTATCCAGTTGGCAAAAAGCTCATTTTTTTCACTATTTACTAGCATTGTGGAATGTGTTCTAGTAATCAGGTAAGTAAGTAATCGTTTGTTATGAAAGATAATCGATTCCAGAATCGATTTTGTTTTCCTGTGAACGGTTTTTATAGTGCAGGTGTTGTGGAAGTTACTGACAGTTCAGGTACCTACATAATTTTGTAGGTACCTACAATCTTTTTTTTCTCTTGCTTTCAGTTCAAGGTACACTTACCTAGGTACATAATAGTACCACCCTCAAGATAAACCTTTAAGACATAAAATGTGTTGTAGGCACCGCTAAGAACATGGGTTACGTAATAGCCGAAGGTATATTTTTTTATATGATGTTCAACGCCATTGTTTCAATTTTGTGTTTCTATTCTGTAAGTTCCTTCTCCGTTTGTTTTTGTGTTTGCGTGGTATAATTTTCTATGAAAAGGCCGATAATTTTTATAAAGGCATTACCTACATAGGTACAATTTAGGTAATGGCCTTCCTAAAAATTCTGCACAAAATTGGTACCATTGATTGTTTTTCTCTACCTGCCTCTCTGATTTCAATTTGGCACTGTGGGGCTGTCTCTATAAAAGTACTTGTTACATGCAAGTTCAATCAGCTAATATAGCATTCGTCAATTTTCAAAATGGCGTTGAACCGCATTTAAATTGTTTCCCTAAGGAGAGTAATATATAAAAAATATAAAATACAAATATAAATATAAACCCAACAGACACATACCTACAAAGTCAAAGTCAAAGTCAAAGTCAAAATTCATTTATTCAATAAAATCACAAGGACCACTTTGAAACGTCGGTTTTTATCTAGGTGCCTGTTCCTCCGCGACCAAGCCAGGAAAGAAAGGCAAGAAAACAAGGCTGGTTATTCTTTTTAATGATCCTTTTACAAAACAATAGGTTCGAGTTGGAGCATTTTCAATCCCAAGAGTTTTTGTCATCTAAATAATCAGATATTTTGTAGTATGCCTTTTTATAAAGCTTTTGTTTAATTACGTTTTTAAATTTGTCAATTGATAATTTTTGTATATCTCTTGGGAGTTTGTTATAAAAGCGTACACCGTGCCCTTTAAACGATTTACCAACTTTATGGAGTCTACAAGTGGCAACAGCGAGTTTATCTTTATTTCTAGTATTAACATTGTGATTATCGCTTTTTTTCTTAAACAAATTAATATTTTTGTGAACATACATCAGATTTTCATAAATGTATTGACAATGGAATGTCATTATATTTATTTCTTTAAACTTTTCGCGAAGTGATTCTCTGGGGCCCATATTATAAATTGCTCGAACAGCCCTCTTCTGCAGCACAAAAATGGTATTGATATCAGCAGCACTCCCCCACAGCAGTATACCGTACGACATAATGCTGTGGAAGTAGCTGAAGTAAACTAGTCTAGCTGTGTCAACGTCTGTATAAAGACGGATCTTTTTGACTGCATATGCCGCAGAACTAAGTCTCTTCGATAACCCATCAATATGAGGACCCCATTGAAGCTTATTATCTAGGGTGATACCTAAGAATACGGTGGTGTCCACAAGAGCCAACTGTTCATCTTTGATTTTGATATTTGCTTTAACTTGTGTAACATTGGGTAGTATAAATCTTATACACTTTGTTTTATTTTCATTAAGTAGGAGGTTGTTAACGTTGAACCATTTAACAACCTTAGAGATTGCATTGTTTACATTGTCAAAATTGGTTTGTCGTCGCTTTAATTTAAATAAAAGTGACGTGTCATCTGCAAACAATACAACCTCATGATCGTCCCTTACAAGGTGGGGTAGATCATTAATGTATACTAAGAACAAAAATGGACCAAGAATTGATCCCTGCGGTACACGGATAGTAACCAGAGACCCCGGAGACCGTTTTCCATTCACGTCAACTCTTTGTACTCTGTCACTTAAATAGGAAGTGAGAAAGTCTAGAGCAACGCCCCTAATACCATAATGGTGTAGTTTCCTGATCAATGTGTCATGGTCTACGCAATCAAATGCCTTTGACAAATCACAAAAAACGCCTAAAGCGTCATGAGATTCCTCCCAGGCATCAAATATGTGCGATATTAACTCAATACCAGCATCAGTGGTTGAGCGACCCTTACTAAATCCGAATTGCTTATTATGCAGTAAATTATTTAATTTAAAATGTCTTTGCAATTGATTTAAAATTAGTTTTTCAAAAATTTTACTAAATGTAGGAAGTACTGATATAGGTCTAAAATTACTAGGGTCAGAACATGTACCCGATTTGAAAAGTGGAGTTATTTTACTGTGTTTCATTAAATCAGGGAACACACCACAGTCAATACACTCGTTGAATATTAAAGCTAGTTCGGGCGCAATAATGCCAATCAATGATTTCACAACGCAAACAGAGATGCCCCAGAGGTCCGTGGTTTTTTTAACATTTATGAGTTTGAAAGCTTTTATGATGTCATCACTATTTACATGATCAAATTTGAATTGTATTTTACATTCTGTTAAGTTTTCTTTTAACAATGACTCTGCTTCTATGGGAGAGGAGTTTAAGGATTTTGTGGTAGAGACTGGAATGTCGGTAAAAAAGTTTTCGAACGCATTAGCTACATCACTATCCTGATTGACGGTGGCATTGTCAATTTTCAAATTAAACTTATTGTTCTTAGTTGTGACTCTTCCAGTCTCACTGTTGATTACTTTCCAAGTGGCTTTTACTTTATCTTGGCTATTTTTAATTTTTGAACTCAAATGACGAGCTTTTGCTTCACGACAAACATTTTTAAAAATTTTAGAATACTTTTTGACTTGTTCTTTAAACTCCTCATTAAAATTATATTGTTTTTCAGCATAAAGATCATACAATTTCTTCCTGCTTTTATGTATTCCCGCTGTTGCCCAGTCACTGAACTTTTTACCGTCAGAGACCATGATCGATTTCGATGTAAAAATTGAATTGAACACATCACTAAATTTCTTAAAAAATGTGTTGTATAAATTATTTGGATTAAAATTACCATATAAACATGGAAATACAGAAGTTAAATTCAATTTTAGTTTGTCCAATCGATCTTTGGTCATAGGTATACAAGTAATATTTCTTTTTTCAAGTTTTTTTGTTTGAACCTCTATTTTAATTATTTGTCCAAGATGATCCGACTTAATATTACTAATTAAACTCTTATTTAAAATTTTTATGTTGGCAAAGATATTGTCTATACATGTGGCCGAAGTATCGGTTATTCGAGTAGGCTCCATAAATTGAGGTTTTAAATCAAATGATTGAAATAAACTAATTATTCTAGTATTTAAGGAGTTAATTTCTAGTAAATTAACATTAAAATCTCCGCACGTAATAATATATTTATTTGATTTAGATAATTTAAACAACATTTCTTCCATAACTTTTTCAAAAATGTCAAATGAGGATGGTGGGCTGTAAACGCTTATAACTATGAATTGCTCCAACTCTATGCAAGCAACTTCAATGTGTCTTTCTACAGAGAGGTGGACTATATCTAAACGTTCTCTAAATTTTATCTGTTTATTAAGTAGGATTAATGAGCCACCACGTATAGCATGTAATCTGCAGAAAGAACTACCAACTTGGTGATTACTGAAACTGAACATGACCTCATGGCTTCGCAGCCAATGTTCTGTAATGCAAATAATGTCAATGTCATTTGAGTTCATGTACAGTTCTAGTTCCAATTCTTTACAACGAATTCCTTCAATATTTTGGTGCATCAAGTTGGTATATTTCACATTTTTATTATTTAACAACTGTTTGTTTTGTTTAGTTTTAAAAAAAATATTATTTGAGTTTTTAGTGCTAGAGATTTCCTCTATTGTCGTGTCTGGTAATTTAAATGACATGGAATAATTTCCAATGTCTGGTTTTCAATTTTAGACATAGTCATGACCCACATTAGATTCTCTATTTCGTGGGTATCAGAAACTTCAAGCACAGATATTATAAGCACAGATATTTTAATACCGTGGTACCACAACAGCGAGACCCGGAACAAATATCTGCAGAACATGAAACATTAAAATTTGTGCCGCAGCGGACCATCTGTTATGGGGTAAGACACTAACCTAGATTCTGGGAGACCTCTACATGCCTCTACCCTACCTGGGTAGGACGTACCTAGCCTTCTATTTACAGGTAGGTATTAGCGTTAGCCATAATGAGATAGTTGGCTTGTGTGTTTGTTTGTTTGTATGTCACTATTTATCTCTGAAACGGCTTATCAGATCGTAATAGGTTTTTTGGTATCGGTTTGTATGTTTCAAGGGTGTTTTATGTACTTAGATAGGTTTTATGTCCAATCGATGATGGAAATACACATCGAGGGTTATAAAGTTTTGTAAATAAATTTAAATTCCAAGTCAATAAGGTTTTTATTAATTGAAATCTCGTTAAATTAAATATTAAATATTGCTAATAAATAATGCTGGGCATTTTGCACACCGCATCATCTAGCGGCTAGAGTCTAGCCCCAAACTAAGCCGAGCTTGTATTATGGGAACTACATGACTGATATACTTTTTTTTTTTAATGTTTTTATTGTATATGGAGTTTTAGCGAAACAGCGGCTATGCCACCCCCGTAAGAACAAACATAAAATACAACACAACTAACAAAAACAAAATAAAAACTAAAAAAATAATATCTACTAACTACAACAAAGAATCCTCTAATGAGGATAAATATACATTATGTGGATCAGTTCTCTAGCTTTGCCCGATGCTGGTGATGCCCAAAAACTGTTACAAATGACTATTTCGCTAGTATTGAACCACGAGGAGTTGCGGCGCAGCTACCAACTGATATACTTACTACTTATATACTGTTTTTTTGTAAATACAAACATAGGTATTATGCATAGAAAACACCCAGACCGGAGACAAATACCTACTTGCAGATCATAAATAATGTCTCGCGGCGGGAATCGAAGGCCCTTCTGCGTCCCAGGCGGACCTTTGCCCATTGCGCCACAGAGGTCGTCGAATTCACCCCATATATTAATTGTCCTGGTGCTCGATATGCAGGGTTAAAGACTGTGAACTCACGATCGTTTAAATGTCAACAACAGCTGCTATAGCAGTACGGGTTAGGTAGGCCGTAGTAATCTTAGACGGGTAGGAAGGGAGGTAGTAATATTTTTATGACTTCTTGTTTGTTCATTGGTATGTTTAGACACGCCCAAACATGTGGCGTGGTTTGCTACCCGATCCACGGGCAGACATAATTACCACAGGCTTAAGTTAGGTACAGAGTAGGTCTTCAAGGTCTCTACAAATATGTATGTCAAGGTGTCAGTGTCACACCAAAACAATGTTCCCATTTTATTTATCAGGCCATCTTAGTAACATTATGTGACCTAGGTACCTAACCTACTAATTAGGGTATTTAGTAGCCTAAATCTGTGCCTTAGTGGACCATAGCACAGACCAGTTCAATAACTGGTCTGTGACCATAGTGACCATAGCAAGCCGTAGCCACACATATTATAATACCTTCTATAGTAACTTTGAGCAGAATAGGCTAGGAACCTATTCTGTAGACCCAACCTATCTGTTAGTCCTCTAGTAGGTTCGTAGGTAAGTAGGTGTAGATAATAGAAATATAGGTAAAATAACGAATAGATCGCCATTGAGAATCGGATATTGGAAGTCACCTCATCAAGAGAGAACTTTGGTTAACACGCCATGGGCCCCTGTGGAGAATATTTCCACCGACATCCATGGTCAAAACTACGACGGCTGTCTTAATAATTATCTCTTCAATATTCTGTAATTTCAGGCTGTGTAAATTAACCACAAAATTATTGTGCAAGCCCTTCCTCACAAACATCAGTGGTTTTATAAACAAAACTCGTAGCGCCATCTTTTGAGTGCCTAGGAAATTGTTGCAGTGTCATCTAGCGGCAGAAATTTGTATGATATAACAAAGTCGCTAAGGTGGCTAAAGACAGTTCGCCACTTGATACCCAGAGAGCGCCACAATCTATCGTGACTTTGGTTATATGCATGCATGACGGCCGTGTCATGATTCGAATCTGTCTAAACGCAAAAAGTATTTCTACTTTTCTCTCTATAATGACCCGCCGAGTATCGTAACGTGGTCAGCATACTGACCATGCCCAATGCCAAAATTGTTGTTCTGCGTCATCAGCTCGATCAACAAACCACTGATCAACATTCGCAGTGTATTAGATTGGGGCTACACTGAGGGTCTCTCGTTACTACATATAGCGACCAACTACAAAAAATAGGTGTTCAAACGAGAATACTTCGTTCTACAGTAGCTTTTGCTAAAGCTAGCTTTAGCAAAAGCCACTGTAAAGCTAGTAAACTGTACTGTAAAGCTAGTAAAACCCAGACCTGTTTATTCATCAGTAAAAACATAAATAACGAATGTCAAAAGGAACTTGGTGAATTACCGATTTCAAGACAGTAGCGCACCGACCAATAGTGTGTCGATACACAGCTCAATCAACAGAAGAATACCCTGTGATTAAGCGAACGAAACAATGTAGGTACCTATTCAGTAGCTAAGGGATTCATTGAGTGAAGTATATTTTCTGAGCCTTAAGTTTGCTCCGAATAGCTTCGAAGCAACTGCTCATATTCAATGGTCAGGCGGAAACTTAGAGCATTACTTACGAGTAGATATAGCACATCTTACGAATTGCGCCACAGGATGCGTGCATGGTGAGAGACTGGAATAGGTGAGGCAACAATTTAAATTAAATAAGTCTATGTATGTGTATTTAGGGTGTTATTCAAGTAGTTACCTAGTTTTTCAAGGAAGAAATTCTAAGAAATATGTATCAACCATCACTACAAATTTTGTTCCATTTTAATAGAACCAGCGCAATTTCAAACTAGGAAGGTAAATTCTTTATTAACACACAAATACAACATTAGATACAGATATCTAACACTAATTCGTTGTACTTATAAATAATAATTAAAAAATATATTTAAAAACAAAAATTAAACAATAAGGTACAAATTAAACTACTAACATTATTAAAGAAACATAAAATTAAACATTATTTTTAATTAAAACAAATCAACAAATAATCACAACGGTACATACCTACTAGGGGCACATAAACAATAACCTTATGAAATTTTACATCAAACCACTAACAGTAAAGTCACTCTCACAATAACTGAGACGCATTCTCTCAATCATCTTCCATCCATCTGCAAACAGATAAATCTGAGGATGTTTCGTGATGAGTACATTTAAGTTTCTTTGCACGCGACAAATAGGAGACTATTGTCGCGCTACGGTCCTTGCAGAAGTAGGAGCAAACAATTCTGTGCTCGGGCTTATGTAGGTAGGTACTTATAGCACAGAAAAATCAATAATACTAAATTAGTTACCTATAGGTAGGTAATATCCGCACCAGATACCCAATAGAGCGAATTCAAGCTTGCATCATTGGATGCATGCAAATGGATTAGATAAAAAGTCTTGCACGAGTAGGTACTATAGCTTTGATATTGTAAACATGTGTGTCTAATAATAAAAACTAGAAATCAATCTTAATAAAAATTTAAAAATGTCTCTCAATTTGACTATCACTTGGTTTTTTAAATAAATGGGTAGTGTAAATGCTATGTAATACCTGACGGAGTCTAATCTGTCAGGAGGGCATCTCGTTCATCAGTGTGGTTTTGCCAGGAACCTATGTATCTTTACTATGATCGGCATCATTACTACTAACTGGATCATCTAGTATCATCAGCATCTATTACTAATCATCGGAGGCGATGGCGGAGGACAAACTTACAGACTGACTTCATATATGCAGTCCATTCTTGCAGGTCCGGAGGCGGTGCTCAACAACCCAGTCTCAGGGTGCAGTCTCAACACTAGTTAGTTTATTACATTGATCGATCTAGTTGGTACGCCTGGTTAGTAGATCAACTCCAGGTCTGATCCTCAAATGATTACTGGGTATGATTACGGTCTCCATAACCAGATTAGGTTATAGTGTCAAAAGTATTAGCAGAATTAATCTGGTTTGCACTTAAAAATATAATCATGTTCCATTTTCGATCCAAAGCATAATACATAAACTATAAACTTTGCAACGAGTATTCCAACCCTTAGGTACATGATTTATGACATAGAGATAGGTCAAAGGTGATCTTATGCATCATATATCTTCGAATCACGAATGATGGTTTTGAAATGAACAATCTATTCACTTTTTTGAAAAATTGCTCATTTCAAACACCCCACATGACCTTATACCTACCTATATATATTTTTCACCTCATTTAGCAAAGTAGTTTCGAAAGAACTTTATTGCCCATTTCAAAATCATATCATAACGAAATAATCAATATCTCAGTTTAGTTCAAAGTTGAACTCTTGACACAGTCTGTGGCACGATAAATAAGTAAATGCTTAGTAATTATAGGTACATACCTACTGCATTAATAAATTTAGTTTTCCTCGTAGAATACCCACGATAATTGGGTAAGTAGGTAGGTAGGACCTAACACACATTACACTCAAATTCGTATGTGTATTTTATTGCACTGCTGGTGATGCCGACTTTCAAACGATTGTGGAGACACTTGCTTAGGTAATATGCTGTTATGCTCTCACTGATGCATACCTACCTGCCTACTCTACATACAAATAAAAATTCTAAAATAATTAATACCTGATTAAGTCGCTGCACGATGTACCTATGTAGGTATTAAATTAATAAATAATGCTGGACATTTTTCACACAGCATCATGTAGCTGCTATGTAAGCAGAGCTTGTGTTATGGGAACTACATGACTAATACATATACTAGTAATATATAATATATATTTTTGTTGTAATTACATACATACTTTACATAGAAAACATCCAGACCCGAGACATGTATTTGCAGTTCATACATACATTTGTCCCGCGACGGGAATCGAACCCGCCACCTTCTGCGTCTCAGGCGGGCCTTCGCCCACTGCGTCACACAGGTCGTCGTATATGCTCTCTCTGGACTGGTTTCTTCGCCTACTTATTTCATCGATATTATTATCGATGAAATAACACTTCATCATCAGAGTATCTTCTCAGGATGCTGAATCACTCTCATCAATCAGGAGGCTTCAGAATAAGATAAAAATCCACAAATATAAGTAGGTACCTACCTATTATACTTAGGTAGGTATAACAGAGAGACGTTGGCGGTTGTTGAAACCTTGAGGTTAAACAAAAATGAGACAAGTAGGTACAGAAAATCACGAAAAAAAAATCCTTTGGTTCCTAAACCTTAGTCGTTTTGCTCTACAATAGTTCATACTCATGATTACTTAACCATACCTCTACATCGTAATCTAAGCCAGTGGATTAGCGATCCCGTTTATCCCGTGGATGCGCGCGCGCATCTAATTCAGCTTTGCCGGCGCGGCTCCGCGCAACGTGCGCTTCGCTCCACCTCCATTCAGTGCCGGTGCGTCTTGGCGAACACGCGCTCCGTACATCCCACAGATTACAGTGACAGTTAAAACGGGCATCCACAAACACAGATTAGTATTCAGTTAGTGTGAGGTTTGTGTCAGGCCCGATAGTTCCTTCCGAGAATCGAATAATGAGCAGATAACGACTGTGTCATAACAAAAGGTCTGCGTCGTGGCTCTAGAATTCATCAGCCGAACCTGATGGCCGAGAAACACGCGCTGATCCCCGACCCCCTCACGATGTATACGCAGGCTGAGACCAAGGACATGTCCAAGAATTTGATGAGCGGTGATTTCGAGAAACAATACAGTGAGAAAGTGAAAACAACCCGCTGGAGGCAGGCATGTGTCGTGGCTGGTGGAGTGACGTTAGCGGCATTGGTGGTCTGGCTTCTAGTGCTGGTTATGGTTAGAGAAGTGCAGCTCACACGGCTGAGAGATGAGGTTGACGAGCTGACAGCCACTGTCATCGCTATGTCTGCAAACGTGAAGTCCCTCAATCAGAAGTTCAGCAACAACAAGCAACTACTCAACGATTTCAAATCAGACGACACGGTGAGTATAATGGAAACATTATCTTGATTTTTAAAGAAGATAAACTTGAAATAAAATCTGTATGTCAACATGCATACGACATGAAATATAATAGCGCCGAGACACACATAGGCTCACGAACAGTGAGTGTAGTGTTAAGATATCGTTTACTTAATACAATATGTTATTGAGGTGTTTGTAATGGCTGTGGTTGCAGCTGTGGACCTGAGGGTCGATCACCTTGTGTCTCTACAAAAACAAATTCATGATAGAAAATAATAATGGTTATTCTAAGCGTAATGGTTTTAAGAAGCAGGTAAACTTAGATAGCATCAATTAGGTACGTGTCGTGAATGTCCTAGCTAATGAATGTTATGATGCTAGTAGATAACGATGAAAATGTACCCACTGTTTAACAGCGGTCAAGGCGTTGTAATTGTCTAGCCAAGGTCTCAAACCGTTTATTATTGCCAATTGAAGACACAATGAAGCTATCGTTTGGCATAGAATGGCCAATATTAACGAACGAAACTTGTTCTGTCAGTCGTTATAAATACAACATCTGGCATTAGAATGTACCTATTGTTTGTTAAAATGTTCTGAGAATTTGAAAAATAGGTTTCTCTGATTTGGTCTCCTATTTGTTTAATTGGACAGTAAGACCACGGTAAACCGTTCGGTAAACCACGTTTATCGAAAACATCTAGGTCCTTTTGTCCAGAATTTCGCATAAATCATCTGAGCAGACTAAGATTAGGACGGTTTGACCGTCTACCTAGACGCAAACAGGTTTTGTGATCCTACAAACCTGTTTTGAATGTAAACAAAAACGCCTGCGCCTCTGTCCAATGAGGTTACGCAACTCAATGGTCAAAATGTGAATGTGACAAACTAACGTAACAATTCGAATAATTATTTTGATAGGCAAACAACGAACTTTTGGTTATTCTATAATCCACTTAGGTAAAAGTTCTCGCAAGGGAATGGAGACGAAGAGGAATAGAAGAAACCAAAATTCAAATGACAACCGGTAATATAGGGAGGTAAGAAAAAAAAAAAAAAATTTTCACCAATCTTTGATTTTGGTCATTTCAGTGGTTCTATCTCTATCTGTAGTATATAGTAGGGAGTTAGAGATTTATAATTCGAAACGCAATTATATTCTAAGTATTTAATAATAATTTAAAAAACAACGATGGAAAAAAACACGTCTTAAAGTTAAATAGCGTGAAATTAGAATGCTTTAATGAATTCAAAATTATTAGTGGTAGATAAAGGTAAGGCTCAGACCACTTTCATTTTCACACAAGGTAGGTATATGGAAATTCATTTACAGTGAACCGAACTAAAAGGATTAGAAATTATGGTAGATGAGAGTTGCAACTTGCATTTGACGCCTGCAACTATTTTTGAAACACAATTTTCGAGAGTAAACAATACAAGCTCAAAATACAGGTAGGTAATAACAAAATAACACATTTGCTCCAAATATCCCGCTTTGAAAACATGAGCTTGCTATGTGGAAACTGGCGATTTTCCAACGTGTGTTGGTAAACTTGGGAATCTATAATTATTTCGTGAAATCTGGCGGATGGTGGCCGATACATTCGACTTTTCCGTTCTGTGATCTTTATTTTCATTCCCATTCATACTAGATACTCATAGCATGTTCCTACCTACTTTAAATTTCATTTTTTCAGAGTTCTTATTCTGCAGTGTTTTCCTTTTCCTTATAGGTATATCTTTACGTGCTAGTGGTGCGCGATTTCGTTTGCGCTTAGTGTTTTTTCATACATAGTTCATCTTCCCGCTGCAAAGTTTATCTATGGATAGATTTTCGGAAAATCCTTTCCTAATCCACATCAAAAGGAATAATATCTCTCCAGGCAGTACTTACTTAGGCCAGAATTCATAGTCAAATAGGGGCTCCCCTGGGGGACTATTCAGGCGCTATGTAAAAATTCAAGCACGAATTCAACCTATATGCACCCAGTCATAAGGCGAATGCGGAGTGATGGTTTTTGGGGGACTGTTCAACCCGACTATGAATTTTAAAGTTAAAGTTTATGCTGTGCGTTGATTGTCAGTCAGTCAGTCACGTAACGATATTAGGTTGAGGCTTCCGTTAAAAAGGTTATACAGGAATACACTTGTATTTTAATGAGGCAAAACCAGGCTTGCAAGGTATATACTTTTTATTCTAGCAAAAATAATCTTTTGCACCAAAAACCAGTTTGGAATCCCAAAACGTTAATCATTGAAGAGAATAATATTTTTGTTTGTTCTATTGTTAGTCTGAGCAGGTGAAGGTGAGCTAAGCTTACTAAATAGTGAATGTGTATTTTATGTCAATAGTGTCTTAAATCGATTCAAAGAAAGTTTTATGAATTCTGTAAAACAGCAAATTTAGTCTAATGCTGGCATAGTTATGTATTTAGTTACTGAACTGACTCGTCAAAGTCGCATAAGTTAATTTTGAATGAATTTGTTAGAGTCGAATTTTAATAAAGTAAATTGGCGAAGTGCATTTCAGGCCCCGCACAGCGAAGGCTTCATTTTTATTTCATAATTTTAGTGGGCGTCACCAATATGTATCACCTACCGTGTAATTTTTTTATGATGATACATTCATTCATACAACTACGTAAAAGTAGGTATATAAGAAAAGTATAGATGAAACAGCTAGTTAATTGGTAACTCTTATTACTCTGGGACCAAGTACTATATAGGACGTATAACGAAAACAGAGGCTGGATAATTACTTTGATTTGTTAGTGCATATATTCGCTATACGATCAACGAAGAATTGGTTGGACATATCTCAGTATCTATAATCTCCCTACAGATTCACAAAGAATCAACATCCACTCAATTTGCTGTGCTGACTGCAGTGTGTTGGTAGCTTTATGTCCGGCAGTCTTCCAGCTGGTGATGATACATTTTGACACGCTCGGGTGACAAACCCTGCGTAGGAGTATTAGGTAAAGCAAAGTAACAGATGCGTTGGCGAGGGTCATCGGCCAGCTTAATTGCTTTAGTAAGTCACCTTCTGTGTTAGATGAATCGCTTACGTCTGCAGTTGCAATCATTGCTAAATTGCCAATCAAGGGATTAAGATCTTCCTTTGATCAATCCAAATTACCAATGGTTTTGTTCCAGTTCTGTCTACGTAAACACTTTTGTCCGTTTGTAAACTCGCGCTATGGAGGTTTTTCAACCGTATTATCTCTTTATTGGTCCTCGTTTACTACTAGCAAGGTAGACAGGTTACAGAAACGGTTAAGATCTTGGTCTTGGTTTTCAGCGAGGCTGAAATGAAACTATTGTATCGCAGAATTCGCAGCCAAGGCAATCTTCAACGAATCCGTCAAAAGCGACTCACTAAGCTCGAGGAAAGATACCTTAAGATGATCATGATGATGATTTTTTTGACAATTTATTTCTATTTTGTTGGTGCTGTATTTATTATGTGACTATTTTGAAATCTCGAGGTTTTGCATAGCCAACTGAGTGTCATTTTAAAGGAGTTATTCCACATCCAGAGTTTTTTGTTTGAATTCCATTTCTAACTTTCGTTTACCCTCTATGCAAAATAATACGAGTCAAAAACACTTTTTCAGCTTGTGAAAAAACTCAGTGCTCTAGTAATGATACTCCTCAACTGTCAAAGTTGGCTGTTATTCGATTTTTATTGCATTTTTAATCGACTTCAAAAAAGGAAGGAGTTTCTCAATTTGGCTGTTTTTTTTACTTTTCCACTGACTGATCATTTATATGCTTGCCCATTTGCACCTACTGCGATTAAATGTCCCGCCGGACATCAATGAAATCTTGTCCCATTTAATCAATTAGCTCTTTTGCACTTTGTTCTATAAATATATCGCAAAGAGCCGGTAGCAATTGCTTTAATTGGCAAGCACATTCTCTTAAAGCAACTAGATACAGGTCCCTGCCACATGCGAGCAACACGGCGCTGTGGCACTTCGTAAAAGTTTTCCAGCTTCTCTTCTTCCAACGACGCAAGGAGCGACGATTTGTTAGTGTTATTATCTGGTCAAATTTTCTCTGTTTGTGTAATTCAAGAAAGGCTCTGAGATTGGGTCATACAGGTATTTAGGAGGCTCTGCAGTACATAATGGTATACAAAGTAATAAAAAGGGTTTTCTAATAAGATTTCAAGAGAGATAGCCAAACGCACATTGGCCTCTTTATCTTTGCTGTACCTACCTACTATATAATTAGTAGGTAGGTAGATAAGTACTATATATTTTTTTTACACTTGTAGTACTTAGTCAAATTAAAAAGTACTATTCAGGTTGTTACGTGGAAAATCGAGTCTTCAATTGATCGGCTCTCATCAAAATAAGGAGATAATATTCTTTCAACTTAGTTAGTCGATAGATAGAAGCATAATATCAGGGCAGGCGGTTCCAGGAAATGAATTCCTTATCTAGTCAGTAACCGACTCTAATGAAAGTCAATTAGTCGAAGTTTCTCATAATTGATGAGAAATGGTACCTATAGCTAGATTAGTTAAGAATGTGATGAGATAACTTCCGCGTTATATGATTATGAAATACTAGCCTCTGCCCACAGCTTCGCTCGCGCGGTACCCGATTAAAAAGTAGCCTATGTGTTATTCTGATGTAGTATAAGCTATATTACTGTAAAGTTTCATCACAATCCGTTTCGTAGTTATTGCGTGAAAGAGTAACATCCATCCTCACAAGCTTTCGCTTGCTATTTTTATTAGTAGTAGGATAGCCGTTTTGGCCTAGTGGGCTGTATCCTGCCTTCGGATCTGAAGGTCGTGGGTTTGGGCCCGGTCCTGCTTGATTATGTATTATTTTATTCGCACTAAGAAAAGACTAGTTAGATAAAAGTCTAAACCAAAAAAAGGCAAAAGGATTTTATTATATCATCACATCCTAGTCATCAGGACATTCCTATTCATCTTTTCTATTCCGATACACAATCTACCCGTGACGTCACTTATTATGATGACTGAAATTGATATGAAACAAAACATTATTATTTATTAAAAGCCCTTCTTAAACGCTCTTTATTTACCTGATGACATGTTCTGCTGAGTATTGTATCTATTGTTCGTGATAAATGATATCCTGTCTGGACTAATGTGTTTATTAGGTACATGTTTATTAATCAATTGTATATGTCGTCGTCTTTATTCTGATGATTATTTGCTGTATACAGCCATAATAGCTGATTTTAGTAGTCCAAATACACTAAACAAAATCTAAATTTAGACTGAAAATTCTCTACTATTCGTTTTACAGAGTGATTCAGGCACCGTGGTCAAGCCGAATCGACCTCATGTTTGTTCTACGATTTTGTAAAGTTTAGGAGCTAGGGCCAACCTGATTTTGAAAATTTCTTGAGGAAAAAGGTTCACGGAAAACTACGATTTTGCGGTGAAGATTAATAAAATGACTCGGGTCGGCCACGGAGCCCCTCATAATCCTGATCCTATTGGCGTCCTGAATCATCCTGTATAAATTGTAGTAGATAATTGTCAGTCTGTTAACATAGGTATTTGTCTATCTAAATTTTATTATTACGACTATACCACTTACATACATACTATTCTTCTGCTGACGTTAGCACATAATAGTAGAGTACGTGGTAATAATATCCTAAAATTATACCAAACTACGATAATTTCAATCTATCTAAATGGTATTAGGACCATTAAAAATCAGCTAATATGACTGCAACAATCTCAGGTACGAAACATTGGTCACACGTCTATTGAGGTAGGTACCTGCTTTAGTTTTAACGCGTGTGGAGTCAGCTCTATAATTTACTAGAAATTTCCTTTTACAAGGCTAGTAGGTATGAAATGCCTGCTTCGGTAAACGAAACTGGCACCTAAAACAAGTAGGGATCTAATTATTTATTCCTACTTCAATTCAAGAACTTACAATAGAAGGCTCTACTTTATGCAATCTAAAGATGGCTTCCCACGGTCCGCAATGGTCCGTGGTTTTACTGATCACTGCCACTCACCGCACCGAGGCTCTTCCCCCGACACGTGACTTTACTATTTAGTTGACTCATTAATAAATACCAAGTGAAAGAGACGAATCGCTGCTGCAATGCATCGCTACAGACGCATAGATGCTGCTGTGTGTAATGTCCAGCATTATTTATTTATTATTATCTGATATTTGCATCGAAAAATAAGTTTATGGGGTAGGTAACACTATGGACGTCTTCAACCGTGCACCCTGCACCGGTCGGTGTGGTCTCGGGCGGGGTAATCCGTAAAATCACAGACCGTGGGAAGCCACCTTAAACATGTAATTTACCGCAAAGGAGGGAAGCTTTCTCTCTCTTTCTAACTGGTGTTCGATCTGTCTATCATACAATGCAATTTGTGATTAGGTACCTACATTCGGTAGACTGCTTTGTGTAAATATTCATGATTCTAGCTAAACTGTGTTTTGTTTTTACAAATACTTGTGTCGGGTCTGGGTATTTTCTATATGTATAAGATAGGTAAGTAAGATGTATATATTTACAAAAATATATATCTAAGTACTACCACTTAGATATACCTACGTATATCAGTCATGTAGTTCCCATAATACAAGCTCTGGTTACTTTGGGGCTAGATGATGCTGTGTAAAAATGTCCAGCATTATTTATTTATTGGTTTTCTTCTGTTGAATTTGACATAATACATATCAGAAGGAGAACAAACAGTACTTAGTTATTTAACTGTTTTATAATATACCAGCTTCTGCCCACGGCTTCGCTCGCGTGGTATTACTGTAAAGTTTCATCAAAATACATTCAGTAGTTTTTTCGTGAAAGAGTAACAAACATCCATTCATACAAACTTTCACGTTTATAATATTAGTAGGATAAAAGGGCCGTTATTAGGAATTAATTACCTAGGTAACTATTGGTTACTTATTATAATTTCTGTGCTTTGGGTATACCGTATGTTAAGATGGGCCCGCTAAAGTACCTATATCATTATGAATTCCTGCAATGATGAGTTTACAGGATGTTCTTTATCTGCTATATCGATTACCGCTCGAACGAATTTGAGAGAATTCATCATCATCATCATTATCCATAGCCAGTACAATTCCAGTCCATAGGCCTCGTTATATGTATGCCATGACGTACGAACTTAGGCTGCCTCCCGACGTCCCGCAACCTGTAGATGATACAATTCTTATAAGGATTTCGAGCCGTGTTGACCTAGTGTGCGGCCCGTCCCAATCTCCGTTCGTCGTAGGTTCGAACCCGGGCGTGTATGTACCAACGGATTTTTCTACAAAATATTATGTGCGAAATAACACGTGCTCAGAATGGTGAAGAAAAATATCAAGAGGAAACCGGCATGCCCTAGCATGTGCATGCCAGTATGTGGATTTCCTTTTACCTGTCACGTGGATTTCTAACTGCATACTTGCAAAACGCGGGCATATGTCATATGTAATGTTTGCACCTACCACCCTCTACTTAGTACCTATCCTTAAATATCTATGCACTGAGTATGTATCTGAGGATTTCCATCATGGGGAATACAGTTGTAAGCGTTTTTGTATTTTACCTTTCCGAGAACGCTCGAATCGTTCGTCACTGGGCTTTTGCAGTAAAAAAACTTAGCTCAATAGTTTACGGAAATAATATAGGTACCTAATCGGAATCATGTCGAGACATGTACCTACATTTGCTGAGTTGCTAGATACTTATTTTGTATTCGAAGCCGGTACCTACGCGCGAATGCAAGAGCTATTTCAGTAATTCATAACTGGGTTAGCGATTTTGCGCTTCAGAATTGCGTCATCGGTATGAGGATCTGCTTAGTGCTTAATTCAGACAATAACAATTAAGGCTTGAGTCCGTCACCTGCGACAAGCAGTAGCGACAGGCGACAGCTGCGACAAGCGACTACTGGTTCCTATACATTTTCTATGTATCATTTTCTATGTTAGCGATTTCGCGCTTCAAAATTGCGTCATCGGTATAAGGATCTGCTTAATTCAAAAAATAACAATTAAGGCTTGAGTCCGTCATCTGCGACAAGCAGCAGCGACAGGCGACAGCTGCGACAAATGACTACTGGTTCCTATACATTTTCTATGTATCTTCATACACATTCAAAGAAAGTGTATTGGATGGAACCAGTAGTGTCGCTTGTCGCAGTCGCCTCGCCTGTCGCTGCTGCGTGACGGACTCAAGCCTTAACCCCGTCAGCACTAAGCTAAACCAAAGACTTTCGTAGTGACATAGAATTTTGTAGTATTGTATTTTGGAAACAACCAGATAGATTGATATAAATTATTTTATTGCATACAAAATAACATTTCCGTCCGCGCGGAGTTCGGTGGACAGAAATTCTGGGTTTTCCCCGTTGTCCCCCGATTCACGATTATAATGGTATCGATGCTTCAATTGATTGATTGATTGATGGATGGATCGATGGATGGATGGATCGATTGAACGATCGATGGATGACAGATCCTTAATTATATTATATTTTATAGCCACATCACGGTTCAGCTACGTGAATGTAATTTATTGTTTTCGCGAATTCCAAAACAAGATTAATATTATGACTAGATGAATATATCCTTTACGAGCCAAGTACTTAGGTACAAGGAAATCAGTCTGTGGGATTTCTACGAATAAGTGCTATTTGTTAAATGGAACTTTGAACTATTAATGGACTGGTTATTTGTTGTTAAAAGTGTTAACCCACATCATCATCATTATCCGCTTGTACCAACTTGCTATCGGCTCTCTTATTACCCACTACTGGGTATAACACCTCCATTTTGTGCCACGTACCTACCCCTGTTTTGAGCTGATCGCTTCCAGGGGATGAGCCCATGACACCTACCCTTTACAACCTCAATTCAATTCAATTTAATTCCAATCGTGCGCAAGTATTGTTTTCAAGAGTACCAGATTGCACGAATTCGATCCTAATCCCGAATTCCGATTAGAATCGAGTGTCAAGGGTAGCCTACCAGCCCGCTTAGCAGGAGTACATTAGACAACGTTTTGTCTACGATAGAGAGGCTTGCTGACGTTTCGGACACAATATTTTCGAACACTTTGTCCGAACTCACACTTTTTAATTTTAATATTTTATAAAACTATTCCTGTCGCCTATTCTGTCAAACAAAAGAAAGGGACAATATATTAGGTAGGTCTTAACTTATACTTATATTTAATGAATAATTGGAATTGAATGGCTTATTCATGTGTGAATGCATTGCTCATTTGTGGTTACAATTAGATAGGTCCAACTAAATGAGTGTTTACCTACTTAATAAAGTAAAATTAATTAATAAACTAAACTGCCATGGCTATTATTCAATTGACTCATTTCCAGTCGCTATCAAAACAAGTGACTGTTTGCACAATACTTATAACTTCTTTATGTTTGGGAAATTCGATCAAATCATTCAGTTTAAAATAGTTTTTGAATTTTTATTTAGAATAAAGAAAATATACATGATGGGCATACTCAGATCCATGCTTAGAAATTCTTAGCATGGCTCTGAGATGCCTTTTATAACTTAGATAAAATGTAGAACCGTGATGAGACAAGTTTACATATTATTTTGCCTTATAAAGATCTTTTTCACTTCTCATGCTCTAAAAGTGTGTCAGTTTAGCTAAGCAACGTACGCTTAACTAAAATGTTAAGATTACCTCTAGGGACCAAAGTATTTTTTGTTTTTATTTTAGTCGTTATTATCAACAGCATACAAAATTTTTGTCTCAGCATAGACCCTCAGTAAGTTGTATTTCATCTCAATTCATCGTGGGTTTTTTAATAGTTGGCTCCTAATCCATTTTATTTTTTCTCTCGTACAAAAGACGGACGTGGCCTAGTTGCTGACAAAGTTGGTACCAGTAACAGAGCTTATCTTTTAGTAGCAGTAAGAAGCACGTCGCAATGTACAGCAACAGCTTTGTTTGTTGGTAATAATGTAATAAAGCATGGAATCGCACTTCGTCGTCATTATTACCCGTGGAGATACACACTTAAACTCGTCACAGGCGAACAGTCTTGCTCCATCTCTGATTTCGATAGATCAGCATCTACAAATTAGTAAAAAAATATACTATAGTGTAACTATAATTTTTTAATAATTTACAAAAATAAAAAAAAGTATTTGGCGTCTTGCCGTCTGTGCCGCACCTCATTTCTATAATCCTGAACCCTATTATCAATTTTTTTAACATAAAATGGGTACAGTCGCAATTTTTGATTTCAAACTAGGTATCTAGGTACCTACCCAAACGTGTGAATTGGGGGATAATGAAAAATTTAATTGCCTTTTTGAGTACCTACCAGATGATGAGTACCTACCTACGAAGTGTGTGGGTGTTCTAGCCTGTTACTTACTGTTAATAAAAAGAACGTTACTCGTAATAGGTATTCGGTAGGTACAGTTTAGTATTATTTATTTTACTTAGTGAGTAAGTAAAGTGAGGTAAACTGCTATGAGCACCTAGGTAAATAGTTTGAAGTACCTAATATATACAACTGATTGTCACTAAAATAATCGCGACATTTTTTTTTACTGCTCAAATATCGCACTATGCCCTCCGGGGGCAGACATAGTGCAGACCACAGACTAGTGAACAAAATAACAACATTATTTCTACAAATAAATACAACTGGCTTAGTAGTAGTCAAGTAGGTAAGTATATATACTCGCACTCTCCGACCCGCATAATTGTTAAATGGATTGGAATGTCTGTCAGCTCGTACCGACGCCCGACGCCCGACGTATGACGACCCGATGGAGCTCCCCTGGTTTTCACTGGATTTTAATGAAATATTGTTATAGAAAGGTTACTTACTTAACTGACATTTTTGCCCTTGCGGCCTGAGTAGACATAATAAGTAATATAATATTAGTATAGATGTATGTACTTTTTTTCAAGATTCAATGTACAGCAAAAAGTTTATATATCTACGATATAATATATATATATTAGAGAATTTTGAAAACATAGGTTATGATTGCAAGGTTGATTGATTCTTTATTGTACCCACAGATAATACAGACAAAAGACTTACTTATAGGACATGTACAAAGGCGAGCTTAACCCTAACAAGAGTTTTCTTCCAGCAATTATTAATTGTTAAGCTAAACTTACACTTACTTAACAAAAAGTGGCTAAAGGACCCTGCGCTTCCTTATTGCAAAGTGAAACATTGCCTGAGCTGAGTGTGCGTGAGTACTCTAAAAAGTTTATTCAAAAATACATTAGCAATGAGGTTTTATAAAGTAACAATAGCATTTTTTTTCAAAGTATCTAGTTTTGCACTTTTGTTTTCTTAACAATGTTTTCCATTTTCCTTGAAAATCAGGATAGCTTGCGGTTCTAATAGGAATACCTAGATATACCGAGAAACGTTTTTGAAACGTTTTTGAAATAGAGAAAAATATCATTTTTTCTATCTAGACGGTTTCATTGAAACTGCAAAGATTATTTCTTGAGTTTTTTTGAGTCTTTTGATGAAATTATGTTTGTACCTTGGGATATGTTGCAGTTCGTGCGTCATTATTTTGGAGTAAACAACAAGTAAGTTGCAGTACGTTCGTTCTGCTACGCGGTGATAAAAATACCTAAACCTTTTGTTGCATTTCGTGCGTCGAGTAAATTTATAATTATGTACAACTAAGTTTTACCATAGAGCAGTAAAACTTTTAGAAGTCTCATTATAATTATTAAAGGAACCTATCGTAATTTGTTCTATATTTGAGGGATTCAATAAAAAACATGAATTTGTGTAAATAAAATGTATATATTTTAAATAGATCTGTTTATGTTACATTGTTTTCCTTATGATAATAAGTCAGGTAGTCACATTTTGGGATAAAAAGAAAGTGATAGCGTACATAGTTAACTTTACTGGTCTATCTTTAATAGAATTAATTTACTTATATGAAAGATTAATAACAACATGTTGTACTTATATCTTAAAAATATAATACTAATCACCAATATTAAAACAGTTACTCTTGACAATCATAGTTTTTGTATCTAGTGTTATTCTTTAGATTACTCACTTTTACTAAACTAACTTTTTTAATTCAGCTTTTTACAAAAAAATCATGAGAGTTTCAATTAATATTTTTACCCTAAAACCTTATTATAAATAATCAACAATAACGCAGGTAGGTAATAATAATACAACGAACACCTGTAAAAAATAGGCTAAGAATAAGGTCATAGCTTCTTACATAAACAAAACAGAATAGGCAGTCTTCTGCCTATTCTGTTTTGTTTATGTATATCTATGGTATTACTTGTTAAAGTTATTCATAAATACTCGACGCACGGAATGCAACGAATGGTTTAGGTATTTTTTTCGCCCCTTTGCAGAACGCACGTACTGCAACTTAGGTACTTGTTGTTTACTCCAAAATGACGACGCACGAATTACAACATATCCGTACATTGGTAGTCGATCGCCGGGCTCAGTGGTGCGTATTGAGAGGAGCCTATGTCCATCCGTGAACTAATCTAGGCTGATGATGATGATGATGACGACATTTGTACAATATCTTTGGATCACAGATTTACAGTAAATCATGATGATGCGTGCAACCGTTGCCTTTTCTACACACTACCGGGCACTGAATAATAATATACTATGTAGACCTCTACTTTCAGTTTTATTACAAGAAGCAGGTGCATATATGTACTTGTTTACATCTTCTCAACCAAATACCTACTTGGGATGTATCGAAATATCACTGGCACAGATCCATTTCCGTCGGATGAAATTTTATAGATTATTTTATAGGTACCCACTTACTTATCAGATTGGCGGCGAGCCGAGTTACGTCTTATTATGTGGGTACCTATTATGGCTGATAGTGATGCGATGCTAGTCCATGAAAATCGTAATATCACAGACCTGGGGGGCTAGACAAATACTACTTTCTGTTGACGTTAACGCCTGCGAAAAGATAAAATTGTATGGAAATGTCACGTGACATTTCCGCAACAAATGTCATTTCCATACAACAGAAAGTGGTATTTGTCTAGCCCCCCAGTTTAATGTGTGTAACGAAAGAATGGCATGCTCTATCATGATAAACAAAAAATATGTGACAGACACAGAGACGGCTGCACAGATTTTTACAGCTCTTTTTTTGATTAGGTATTACTTACCACTCACTTATCACTTGACTTTAATTACCAAGCCAAAGAAACGAACTGCATGTCTAATAAGGCAATGAATGAAAAAAAAACTAGATTCACGATTTTATTCCCAATGATGGGAATATCCTCAGATACATAATCAGTGAGTAGATCTTTGAGAATACCAAATACCGAGAGGGTAGTCAGAGGCACATCCAAATATTACATTTGGCACATGCCCGCGTTTTGCAAGCCCATCGCCACTTATTGGAACACAACATGGCACATACCTTCGATTTTTTCGTTTTAGAGCATATCGGTTTCCTCACGATGTTTTCCTTCACAGTTTTGACTTACCACCTTTATGCACAATTGTTGCAATAAATAATTACTTTGCTTTAATCTTTAAAAATAAAAATATCTTGTCTTCATAGCAACCGTTCCGTTCATCATCAAAACAACAACAACACAACACTAATGAATAAAAGCTTATAAATAGCTTACCTTCAATGTAAAACATGTGTAGATTGATGTCTACACATGTTTTACATTGAGTAATTGTACTGTTATATTACTTTCCCTATATTTTAGTAGGTTAATAAAATAAATAAGGAAAGGTTGTGAAACGATAACGAAACTCTCCTTTTGTCTTTTCATCTCAGATATTTATATATTGCTTTCATGCACATAACAGTATAGGTCTTAAGTACTCGAAATACATTAAATAGGCAGGCAGGTAATTAACTAATAACCAATAGCAAGAGCCCTGTAAGGGCGCTGCAACGTGAGTTCCATCATGCAGATGCGTGTTACAATGGCTTGCTGACGTTTCGGACACAATATCTTCGGACACTTTGTCCGAACTGACACTTTTAATTTTAATTAATTATTTACTGCCGTTTTGGACACCATCAAAATATTGAAGCTATTTTGTACAATCAGTTAAAAAAGTTTTAAACTATATTATATTACTTACTAAGAGAAAGAGCGTTACCAAAACTGAGTATTTTAGGATAAGTCATAGCGCCATTTTTCGGCATCATACTTAACTGTTCTGTGGGCGTGTATCACTGTAATTCACCACATTCGAATATTACATGTTGAAAAAAAACATAAATAATTCAAAACGTGTAATGTAGTATAAAAATCAATCAGTAAGTAGAGAAACTGTATATTATTCCTATTATAGAATCTCAATAATAGGAATAATATTCAAATGGTAATGAAATGGGCACGGGATCCTCAGTGCCTCACGTGATTTTACTATTGACGTAGGTATTTATTTTTACACGGTTGATGAATCCTCGCCAAAATACTTTCCCTGTCACACCGTTTATCGATTACGTCAATTGTAAAATCACGTGAGACACGGAGGATCCCGTGCCCACTTTGTCACCATATATTCCTGGCTTTGGGATGCATGCATAGTTGTTTTGTTACGGCTGTTTTGAAAAAAAAAAATGTAAAACATTTGTATTTGTTTTTGTGTTTTTTAAAGCTCCTCGTTCGATTTCTAAATTGATTTTACATTTTTAGATAAAATCAACTAGGTATAGTTTACTATACGATTTACCATTGATCTAATTTTAGAGTCATCATCATCATCAACCTATATTAGTCCACTGCTGGACATAGGCCTCCCCTAATGAGCGCCATAGCGCCCTGTCTTCAGCTTGCCGCATCCAGCATCTGCAATCTTTCGCAGATCGTCATCCCACCTGGCCGGAGGGCGTCCTACACTACGTTTGCCGAGTCGCGGTCTCCACTCAAGAACACGTTTACCCCAGCGGTTATCGGTTCTTCGCGAGATATGACCGGCCCACTGCCACTTCAGAGATGAGAGTATGAGTGATGAAAAATTACAATTCATTAGTAGAAAAGTCACCCTGCCGCCTTTTTGACATACCTCTAGTTGAAGGGCATTTTGATTAAAGCTAGCAAAATAATTATCTTCATATTAAATTCAGTTGAATAGATGTTTGTAGATAGTAACAACCACATAAAAACATGGCTTTACCACAATGTTTATGTAAGAAGGTTTGACCTACAGACAGTAATTTTCCGATTTTCTATCGCAAAACATCTTTTTTGTTTATTAATTTTTAAATAAAGTTAATGTTAAATTAAAGTTAAATAAGTAGTTATATATGTATAGGGAGCTTGATTTGCATTTCAATAATGTAACACAGTTACCTACTGTTTAAAAAGTAACTGTGTGTTAACATTATTTTCGTAGGCCTATATACTTTTATCGGGCTTAAGTAAATTGATGCACTTTTTTAACATTAGAGTTCAGTTTTCCCCCTAAGGGGGATTTCTCAGGGGGGATTTGTGGAATAATCCAAGATTAGGGTTCATAATGTTATAATGTTGATAAAAATCAGTCCAAATAATGCCTCATACTTAAGGTATGTTTGGTAGTGTTCTTTCATTCTAGGACGTCCATTATATCTTGTACACATTGCAATAAAATTGCAAAGCAGATGTTGAAATAGTTTTGTTGAAAATGCAATGCAAACGAACACGTCACTACTTGAGAGATTGCTTTTCTAGTCTCCTAGGATGGTGGCTTGTCTATCGCATTTGAATGTCTTCAAGAAAGCTTACCTTGACATTTTGCCAACACCATTTTTTGAAAGCGAGTTTATAACAATTTCGAGAATCGTATCATATACGATTGTCCAGTAAATATTTTAAATATATTAGATTATTTCGATTGTATTGAATTAATTTATTGGGAACATTCGTTAGGTACCTACTAGGTTGGTAATAGTTCGTCAAAATAAAAACAATTTCTAACAATAATTTGAAAAAGAACACGCTTCATTCTTTCACATTTAAGAAAGTTTCCCTTTTTCAGCCAGCAGCAAGGACCCATACATACACCCTAAACCTAAAATCTCATTTTTATTTATTACTAAAAATTTAGTCCATGCAAGTTGGAGAATGGCAAATGATAGGCAAGCTATGTATAAATATACATGCATGAAAATGCTTTATTGCATAACATAAAAAAGTACATAGATGATTTTTATGCTAATTATAGTTTTCTTTGAGCTAACCTTTGTGATATGAAGAGTGGGGCGGTAGTAGGATAAGTAGTGAATTGTAGGTATCTACTAAAATAAGAGTTTGTTTACGTTGTGACCGGGTAAAATAAGCCATCTTGGTAGTAAATAGGCAGAAATCAGCACAGATACCTACTCGAAGTTCATTGAACTGAAAGCAAAGTTCGCGAAAGAGGCCGACGTATAAACAAACCGGCAGTTGATGTTGTGCCAACCAAATACAATGCTTTGCAAAGCAATTCCTGAAGGATTTATCTGAAGCATTCTCTCGGGTTTTGGATATATCGACTGACGACACACGCCGACGTGTAAATTGTTCTCGAAATATTCTGCATTTGGAATTATTTTAACCTCTATCGGTTTAAAGATCCTTTATTTCTCAAAGAACATAATAATAGTTCACTTAAATAAGAAAACAAAACTTTTAAGAACCTACTTATAAGTACGTATCAACTTAAATATATCATAGCACGAATGTGCTTACCTGTTAAATTAATACCTATCTACTAAAAAAAAAAACAAAAGAAAAATAACAGAAAAAAAACAGAGAATATAAAGCAACTTAATCTGACACAACACAAGTACCTAGGAACAAAACGTACTCAGAGCAGACACACATTTGTAGGCACATAGAAAACCCACCATTCATAATTTATTATAGATAGATTTATTCACACTCCATTTCTTGTTTATTTGTGGTTTTCCAAATATTGCCATACTGTCTCTCTTGGGGCAGGCTAACGTCATAGCGCCTGACTAGGATCAATTTTTTTTTAATCTGTGCGCCTGTCTATCGTGTATATTACATTTCCTAGCTCCACATAGTTTCACTTCACTTTTTTGGCAGGTAATTATTTTTCTATTCTACCTAAAAAGGTCGCATGTTTTTTTTTTTTTACTTGCATAACGTATGTTTTTATTCTTCCCATACATATTTGTATGGGAAGAATAAAAACATTTTTTTTTGTCAGTTTAAGTAAGTACCTACTTGTTACCCTCACATGTCAATGTTCTGCATGCACTTCTAGGAATTCAATATGAATCACACAATTTACTTGGCAGTTCTATCAGAGCCTGAAAATTGCTAACATCACGACTTAAAAATCAAAACGTGGCTTACGTTGTGAACTTATGTTGTTACCTTGACTAGGTAGGTACTATGTGAATCCTGCACAAATACTTACCTACTAGCAAACTCAAAAAATATTGTTAGTGGCATGTGTTCGTTTCAAAAGCCATCAAAAGCAGACGTCAGTTTTGCAAGAATTTGAGCGCATTATAAAACTACAGCGTTTTCGGCTGGTGTTTTTTCTCAGCGTACCACATCAATAATCTTTTCTTGATCTACTTCAGAACCCATACATTACGCAAATGGTTTCAAGGCAATTAAAACTATCCATTGATTTCTACATTTTCCTGGCAAGTCGTATTGTACCTAGATATAAAAATACATACAAAACTACAATTAGCATACCTAGTTACAAATAAAACAATATCGGCACTATGCATCGGTCTGTCAGAGTTAATTTAGAAGCTGAATAGATTGCGCACATAAATTTGAGATCTTTTTATACCCTTTTCATTCCAATCAGAGTAGCGCTGAAAATATAGATAGGTTAAAGATTGTTTTAGCCCTTCGTGGACTAGATTACCTACCTACTTATTTAGTTTAGTTTCAATTTGGTTCTATCACATTATTTCACGTTCTATAATATGGACGTTTTTACAAGAAAACTCTCTTAAATAAAGGGTGATTCGAGCGAGACGGTCCAAAACTTATTAGGTGATGGAGGACGTTGTGACCCATTCGAATCACCTATGTCACAATTTTTTTTATACAACTAAAATGAGAAACAAACATACTGCCCAACTGTTAGTAAGCAATTAACGTAACCTATGGACGCTTGCGATCAGAAGTCCTTCCAACACCAATCACGCGTTGCCGACCCTGCTACATAACGGGTGAAATTTTCATGTGCTTTTTAATTTCACGACACTTATACCCTTCAAGCTGGAACACTGTAATGCGAGCATTACTGCTTGGCGGCAAATATAGTAAAAATCATCCTACTATTATTATAAACGCGAAAGTTTGTGAGGGTGGATGTTTGTTACTCTTTCACGCAAAAACTACTGAACTGATTTGGATGAAACTTTACAGTAATACTGCTTATACATCAGAATAACACATAGGCTACTTTTTATAGGTACCACGTTGGCGAAGACGTGGGTAAAAGCTAGTTTATATTATTATTGTAATAAACTTACAAGAAATAAAGAATTGAATTGAATTCTCCGGACGAGCTCTATCACAAGGAGCTCTACTTCTGAGTAGGTTTTGTCCAGACAGTCGACAATTTACAACTATCGTTCTGTATCTTGAAATAAACAGAAATGTATTTTGAGAAATTCTCATTTGTGTATTATAAAATTATTCATGGTTCAAAAGTTAATGTTTCTGTTCTAAAATTATCTACCTAATTAAAACATCAGTCAGTTCGTAAAAGAAATAACATAATCCCTTTAATGTGTTTCATTACGGATCCATTTAGATATCAAACGAAATCTCTTCCTCGTTTTAAAAGACGCAAACGCCTAATGCGTTCTCAAGTGGTCAATATTCCAAAGTATTTATTCTAAACAAGTTGTTACTGTCAGAGGGTCAAAACTATAGCAGTACACAGACTGGCCACAGTTTATTCCTATATATGTGCCACGGTCGCCCTCGGCCCCTGACCCACCGCGCCGCATCGCCCGCCTGCTCTTACTTCGTTTTCGCTTGCATTTTTTCCGTAAAAAATACACTCTTCAGCTTTATTATTTGTATAGACACACATATATACGTCAGTTTGACCGGACCCTAGGGGCATCTACTTTTATACCATTGCTCAAGGTTTTACAAACTCCACTGATACAATTTAGATACCTACCCATAGCCTAATAATTTACGAGATGGATAGATAAATTACCACCAGCTATCATCATTTTGTTATGAAGATTAATAGCATGACTGGCGGATGCTGTTATCAATCATAAGCCATATCTAGCGTCCTTTCGGAGAAATGATAGATTGCCTCGTGCTATTATATTATTGGCTGTCATGTAATCCAACCTCTTTGGCTCAATCAATACATTGTTGCACTATACAATTTGTAAGCTATTACTATGACCTACGCTATGCCACTTCAACATGCGATTCTAGAGCTTTCTCATGCCTTTCTTGGTAGTGGACGAACTCTATGGCGCAGTGGGCGAAGGCTCGCCTGAAACGCAGAAGGTTGCGGGTTCAATTCCCGCCACGGGACAAATGTTTGTATCAGGTCTGGGTGTTTTCTTTGTATAATATGTATGTATTTACAAAAAAATGTATGTATATAAATAGTATATCAGTCATGTAGTTCCCATAATACAAGCTCTGCTTAATTTGGGGCTAGATGATGCTGAGTGAAAATGCCCAGCATTATTTATTTATTTAGTGATGACTAAGTAATTTTAAAATAGTTGTGGTTTAACCTTTATTCCGTGTCAGAGCTCCACTATTATATTTTAAAATAAAAATAGGACTTTTTACAACTGCGTTTCGTCGACGCTAATTATCTATTTATCACAAGAAACGTCGAATAGCACGGTATTCCTTACTAAGATAGCACCTAACAGTGTCAATAGTGTAACCATGATCCTTGTTCGCAGATATACGCCGATGAAGACCAGGATATCACCAGCCTCGGCGACAGTCGCCAAACGAAGGACACGCCCCGCTACAACTCTCTGGAGAAGCTCCACGGTCTCACGGTGCTGGAAGATGATGAGGATGGAGATGCCGACGATCCATTGGATATTGACGCAGACGATGCAGAGAGCGGGGACTGGTACCCAGATTATGACAGCAGAGCCGAGAAGGTAACACCAAAATTACACACTATATAAAATCTATAAATAAAATACTGCTCGCATTGTTGTATTCCGGTTTGAAGGGTATGGGTGAAATCACAGGTATATGAGACTTTTGACCTGTTAAGTCTCAGGGTCGGCAACGTGAAAGTGATACCTCTGGTGTTCTCGGTAACTTCCACGTAAGTCGGTGTTCTCGGTATTAACCTTTAAAATACTACTACAACTCTGTCGTTTTATATTTTCCTAAAATAATCGTTTGATCTATAATAAGGCAAAAATGTGTGTGTTTTTAACGCGTTTTTGCCAGCGCGTTGCCATTCGCTTAGATATATTAAACAAGGTTTAAACGAGCAGCGAATATTTATATTTATTATAATAGGTACGATCAGGGACAAAAATCAGTTTAGTTAGCCAGGTCTCATAGCTGAGTAAAATACCATGTCGTGGAAAATCTTGAACAGTTTCAAGACTCGTAGCATTGCTAGCGAGAGAGGGTTTAGGAGTGTGTACTTCCTAGTGAAGAATATTGTGTCAGAAGACACTTTGTAGAAACAAAAGTCATTCAAAACGTAGAAGACTACCTTCGTAGAGGTGCTACGATATCCGTAGCTCAGCAACTGGTTCAAAAGTTGTTTAGTGAACAAAATAATTAGTATGACGGCTACGCAATGCAATGTTCTGCTTCCGAGAGATGAACAAAGTTTCCTCTATTTTAAGATATCTATAACATTTTCGAAGGAACCTGAGTAAATATTGAATGCTTCGAAGAAACTTTTACTTGGACAGAAACGTTCACGAACAACCAACTTCAAAGTCGAGTCTTGGCACTTTAAAACTTCAAACAGAAAACTACCACTCCATTTGTGGCCATTTTCTTCATACTTTATAGTTGAAAACATAAAGTGTAGCGAATAATGTAAGTTACTCGAGCAACTTTCGCCAGATTGAGGTATGTTGGCCCAGAAAAGGTCCTAGTAGTCGATGGAGAAAGAACCGTTTAGTGAAACGACATGAAAGTCTAATTTCATGTATTCTGTTAGTAAGACATACTAACAATTTTTGCTTCTCAGAACGGAATTTTTCGAGAAAAATTCTTCAGTCAGTTTAAAATCGTATACTTCATAATACTCGCGAATATACTTCCAACCAAACAAAGGGTGAAACTAAGGTTAAAGTTCAACGTCTCAAAAAGCTTGGGTTGAAAGGCAGCATGTTTATCTTTACGTTTGTTTTTATGCAAAATGTTTGTTTAAACTGGATGCAATCATCGCGAACCACTTGTGTACAGTTAGCAACAAAATTCATATCTTTTAGTTCATAGGTAGATACACAACTTTCAGATTTTATTTTTGAAAGTGAAAACACTGTAACAAAAAATGCAGTAAACAAGGTATTGGTTGGTCATTGAAGAATTGCCTAAAATTCTTCCTGCCTCTTTTTACAAAAAAATACAGAGAAAGATCTTATCTAATATTTGTCTCCGACTCTACCTTTTCCAAGTGGATCTGATGATCGATATATCGATCTTGAGATGCGAGTTGTCGTGATATTTCATATTGTTAAACAAAGGTCGCAGATTTATGGTAGAGTAAATAAACAAACTTGACCAATTGTTCGACCCGACTACTTGGATCATTCGTGGAACTTTTCGTAAATATCGATTTTATATACCCAGAAAGTATGTGCGCCCATTTCCCTGGGCGCACATACTTGAATTGTAGTGTTAATTGAAACGAAGTGCTAGCAGTTGAACATATACGTGGATTATTCTAGTGAACTTCATAAGTTATCTAGACGTTCTACTGTCATCCTTCAATTTGAAAGTGACAGAACATAACATTAATTGTAATTATTATTATTATGTTACTAATTTATTAAATTTAATTTCATTCAAAGTATTGACGTATAAAGTATAGCCAGACCAGATGGCTCTGGGCTGGCGTTGACTCAGCAGATTTGACGGGGAATGGAAACCAGTATTTTTGGGATATTTTCGTTTGGCGATCTGGATCAGATGAGCTGCTGTAGATTGTTTGCTATGATCTTGCTGTTTTTTTTTTTTTCTTGTATTATTGTTTTTTTATTATTTCGCTGGGGACGAAAGTTTTCGAATGGCGACCACGAACCATACGATGTTGTGTAGGAAGCCCCACCCGATTGACCCGATTATTTATTAAACACTTGACAATTCTTGTCACCAGATCGGAACAACGAACATGGTACACCTGAAACCCGAGGACTTCACAGACTCTGTGGTAACGTTTGAGAGTGGCGGTGGCAAGCAGGCTCTGCTCTCCAACATCCGCGAAATCAGACGCTTGCTCAACGAAAACCCTGAGAACCCCGACTTGCCTGGTGAGCTACTTGTTCACTAGCTTCTGCCCACGGCTTCGCCCGCGTTGTTCCCGTATAAAAAGTAGCTTATCTGGGGGCACGCACTAAGTCGAGCAGAGCAGAGCCGTGTAGGTACTATCCTTTTCTCGAAGCTACTCACGATCACGGCACTTTCGGCCCTCGAGTTTTCTTAGAAAACTAAAAACAGAACAAACACGCTCACATCTATATTTCCCACGATGGAAACCTCCATCTTGGACCTCCATCTGCGTCTCTCCAAATCTCCTACTTGGCATCTAAGGATGCCAGAAGGTAGTCAGAGGCACGTCCTAACATAACATTTGGTACATGCCCGCGTTTTTGCAAGTAGCAAGCATAAACGTATAAATGTGAATGAAATAGGAAGTTAAGAGCTTAGGACACTTTCATTTAAAACTTTTTAATCTTGGACATTAATCGTCTTTTGTAACTTTTGTTGGATTTTTTCTTTGTGGAGCTTGAAACTTTATTCTTCTTTAAGTGAGTTTTACAAGTGTGTTCATGCTTTACAAATTAGCCAAGCCGCACTCGACATTTTATGGGAGACCATCTCAATTACAAAGAATCATTTTTGCTTCAGAGGACACGTTAAGCAGTCAGTCTTGACTTCATTTAGCCATGATGTTCAGGCTGTTAGCTAAGACCAGAAATCGTAGACATTTTTATGTAAATATTTAATAAAAAACCTTTTTTGGACAAAAAGTAGGTTATCCCGAAATTCAGTGAACTATTTTTTTTACTGAAAATGAAAATATCTGAAATATTAAAAATATCACACTGTTTGTAACATCAAAATAATGTCAATTAACGAACAAGATGGTATAATCATAATTTATTTGTTTTTTGTTTAGGGAAAATAGGCAAATTTCAAAAAGAAGACCATAATAAATGTATACCTAATAGTGTAGACAGAATAACGTACTCATACGTATATAATAGGAGACAATATATATTTGTTTATCTTCATTTAATACATTTTTGACATACTTTATATTCAATCCTTACTTCCTCGATACAGCTAGACCAAGTGCAGTGCAGAATTTTTATAAATAGAAAGTTTTTTTATACCTTAATAAAACATATTCCATATAATGATTCTTTGAGATATTAATGATTCTTTGAATTTATAGCCCTGATTGAGCCTACGGAGGCTACCAAAGAAGCTAAGGAGAGCCGGTCGAAGCGAAGCTTGTTCTCCGATTCAGCAAATGTGGACCAGTTCGCGGCGCCCAGAGTCGTCACTAAGACTGAGGAAAGGTGAGAAAGCATGTAGGTATACCTACAGACAGTCGGAGGCACAATGGCCAGGGCTTGGAAAAAACTATATTCCTTCCTACAAACAATAAAGGTCTTCACACACGACGTATATTTCTGAAAGACATCATTATTAAATACTCCTGTAATCCTACTCCCTGTAGGATTACGGATGCCCACCTACGGAAATGTTATCTATGTGTAGAATGATCCCTTTTGATACATTCAAGGATATTCAATTATGTAAATAAATTAAATGTATTTCATCTTTTAAGAACGATACGGAAACATACCTACATCTCAATATAATGGAAATTATATTAAATAACTTGATGCGTTTGTTGAAGGAAAATTTAAAACTTGGTATATTTATGGGTCTAAGTTATTTGAATAAAAAGCATATTATATTTTTTTATTACTTTTAGTAAACTGCTGCGTATGCGGATACTTTAAGATAATGTTCGTTCGTTCGATCCACAAAATTAGCTAGTTGTCAACTCTGATATATGTATGTATGTAAAGATTTACAATACCTATACCAGAGTTGTATGCGCGATTTACTGTACATTTTGATGTATACATAATTACTGTCATGATAGTACAGTTGGTACAGTCATGATAATAATCATTAGGTATAATCGCCCCTCATAATAATGAAGTATCTATAGTTTCTTATAGTTCAATGTCAACTTACTAGGTACTAATGTTTTTGTTGTTCACTATTGTTTCGGTTGTGTTATTGTATACAATAACACTTCGAGAAACTAGTGTCTAGAAAAACTTGACATAGGTTTTAAGATACTACTTACTATTGTGCTTACTCAGTTTGTTAAATAAATCAATCTAAATCTACTTAAAACTAAAAAGCTTTTCTCAACGTCTTTCTACTTCGAATACTTAATTTCAAACTCTCTGCATAGAGGTGACGAATAGGCTGACACCGTCTTCGTTTTGCCAGATCACAAATAATCAATTAATATAACGACGACACAAATGTACACGCGAACGCGCTAAAGGGATGGATCTTTAATGTATTGTAAAAGATCTCCTCTTACAAGAGGACACCAAACATAACTGGGATGTTCGCATAAGCAAGCACTGATGACTTCTTTGCGATCATGCGACAAAGAACAGCATCCCTGATGAACCGCATGCGCGGGGGAAATACCTTCTGATCGTTGTTGCAGAAAATTTGTAAGTAGGTATGAGACGTTGGCTGGTAGTGCTCAAGCCGATCTCTCGCCTAGTGTCAATATAGGTTATTTTTATTTGCTTGTGTTGACTAACATAGTTTTAAAAGTTATTTTTGTATACTAACAAAATACTACAGAAATCAAGGTGAAACAGACATTTGAAAAGTTACGCGCGCAAGTTACTGGCCTTTTTTGTGAATTAAAGCTATTTTTTTAGGAAATCTGCATTCGTGTTAACCAGGCATAAATACTCTTTGAAGCAGGAAACATGCAAAATGATATTGAAATAAACATAATTTATTGGGGAGTCATTAAAACCAATGCAGTCGTACAATTGACGCCAGATGCAAATGAAATATTGAACGGAATACACTGACACCGTTTCAATACACTGGATGATAAATTGATGTAGCGACGTCAATTGGATACATTTCCCGAGTTTCAATTGGAAATGTGCCTAATACAACATCCGGTTTGATGTTATTCTAAGAAAATTACTTACCCGATGTCTAAATTCATTTTATTTTAAGATTAAAAACCCTGCCGTATTTTATAGATAGATAGAACATTATCTTTATCCATACTATTATTATAAATTCGAAAGTAACTGTGTAGTGTCTGTCTGTCTGTTACCTTTTCACGCCTAAACCGCCGAACCAATTATGATGAGTTTTGGTATAGAAATAGATGGGACCTTAGAAAAGGACATCTAGGCAATTTTTTGACGCGAAAATAAAACTTGAAGGGGTGAAATAAGGGATGAAAGTTTGTATGGGAAACCAATCACATCTCATGTTAGAGATATTAAAAAAATCATCATATCTATACTTTAGAAATAAATAATGTTTTTACGTTTTTGAGCAATTAAGGTAAAAAGGAAATCATTTTTTTAAGTATTTACTTACCTTTGTATACAAAGGTTGTATGAAAGAGTTTTCATACAACATTTGTATAGCGTGGAAAAAAGAAGTGTCGGGTGTCACAGGATGCATCATACCTCTATATTGCGCGCCCGCTAGTGCCATTAAACCTAACTTAAACCTAGCGCCTTCATGGCATGCCTCAAATCTAGTCGGACGACAGCGCATGGTGAACGCCGGCGAGATGCCAATTAGCGTACAATGCATGCCCTAGAAATATTGAACATTGAAAGAGGCAAGTTGTAAATAAAAGCTCCTGGTATGTCCACGCCTATTCCGTCTCCAAAAACTGAACTTATTATTATAATACAATCCGGTATACATCCTCATTTTAAAAATATAGGTGCGTATATATATTGATAATACCTCTTTCTAAGAATGCAAGATGCCATATAATATAGAAATCCTAGCCATTATATTATAGAAATTAATATACCTAAGTTCAGAGGCTGCGTACAATGGCAACCGCGTTGGAATGTGACCGCAATACCTGATCGGGTTACACTATGAGGACCTATTGGTTGTAGAGAATGTGCTGTAAATTAAAATTTATATCAACGTACGTGTGAAACGATTAATGTTGATAAATGTGAAGTGCTCGAGGCATTTTAAACAGATCAGCGGAATTTTCCGCATCGTCATTTGGTTAGGTAGGCAGAACATAATTATCTTCTCCTCGTGTCACAGCACGTTAACAGGGGAAAGGGATAAAGTGTTTCCACTTGACGTAGACATTATGTCCCACTACTCCCGTGACATAGCACGGACTCAGAAAAACGTGGATAAAATACTCTCACACAGGGGAAATAAGCTTTTGACAACCGCCAGCTATCACACAGCATCATCTAGCCCCAAAAATTGAGCAGAGTTTGTTTTGTTTGAACTACATGACTGATATACTACTTATATACCCTTTTTTTGTAAATACATACAAGTTATACATAGAAAAACACCCAGACCCGAGACAAATCTTTGCAAATCATACAAAAAATTGTCACGGGGCGGGAATTGAACCCGCAACCTTCTGCGACTCAGGCGGGCCTTCGCTGACTGCGCCACAGAGGTCGTCACTAACAATAGTAATGTGTTTGATGAGAAATTGAAATAAATACAACAAACATATGTATATAGTAATTACATATATTGGTACAATCTTATAAGTAATTGTTTTATATTGTTTGATCATGTTTGGGCAACATTAGTACAGAAACTAATATTTCGGCTGTATGGCGTGTATTGTTCTCTGCCGCGCAAAGTTTTAAATACGATTATTCCAATTCGGTCATTGCAACAGTTCCAATACGGAATTCCAATTTCGAATTACTACGAATTTTCATTTTAGTTTGTTCGAAATAGTTCCAGTTTTGATTCTTCCAATATTACTATTGCGACTGAACCAAAAAGTTCCAATTTGGAATAACTACTATTTTCATTTTAGTTTGCTCGCATTAGTTCTCTTTTAGATCCTTCCATTATTATCACTACTAGCTTCTGCCCACGGCTTCACTCGCGTCGTACCCGGATAAAAGTAGCCTATTTGTTATTCTGATGTATAAGCTGTATTACTGTAAAGTTTCATCAAAATCCGTTCAGTAGTTTTTGCATGTAAGAGTAACAAACATCCGTCCTCAAAAACTTTCACGTTTATAATATTACTAGCTTCTGCCCACGGCTTCGCCCGCGTGGTACCCGAATAAAAAGTAGCCTATGTGTTATTCTGATGTATAAGCTATATTACTGTAGTTTCATCAAAATCCGTTCAGTAGTTTTTGCATGAAAGAGTAACAAACATCCGTCCTCAAAAACTTTCACGTGTATAATATTACTAGCTACTGCCCACGGCTTCGCCCGCGTGGTACCCGGATAAAAAGTAGCCTATGTGTTATTCTGATGTATAAGCTATATTACTGTAAAGTTTCATCAAAATCCGTTCAGTAGTTTTTGCGTGAAAGAGTAACAAACATCTATCCCCACAAACTTTCGCATTTATAATATTAGTAGGATTGTGAGTGAACCAAAATTTTGCTATTTGCACCCTTTTAACGATCTAATGTTTTGTTTGCAGGCGCAAAACAAAGAAGTACTCCGCCAACTTGGAGGCTGCGCCAGAACTGATCCCACAAACAGTCACGCGGACTGTCAGGAACAGCGACGCGGATGTAAGTCACTGGTCCATTCTCAATAGATAGATAGATAGATAACTCTTTATTGTACACCACTTAATATTATGTTACTTACAAATTCAAACGGAGCAAATTACAAGCTAATAAAGTACAATGTGCGGTTTTATCGCTTAAAGCGATCTCTTCCAGACAACCTTTGGATGGACAGGAATTTACGTGAACGATACAGGACGGTGGTGTGTAGACAATACAAACATACATAGTGATGAATAATTAGATAAAACATATACTTATACATACATACATACATGAATACATATACCTACATAAATAATCTATATGATGCAACTCATCAGCTTTGAGATAAGGATAAATAGTGACTGTGCAATAGCTTTTTGAAAATAGGAAGGGATTTGGCAGTTCTGATATTGAGGGGAGAGCATTCCATAGGCGGATAGCTTGATCACCCTGCGTCATCCCTGCACCAGACTTTAACACGTTCACTGCGGGCCCAATTTTAGAGAACTTTCAGCTAGTGCGATTGAGGTCAAATCAGCCCAAACCTGAACTCCTTTACAGTGCGGTTGAGACATTATCTGCCTCAAATCTCAATGGTTTGATAAATGTGTCCTAATTTTACCAGGAACGTGACAAGATGTTCAGCTTTATGCTAAAATCACTTATGTGTTAATGTTTTAACTAAACCAACCTTCACCCGGGGTTCTGATCACGTCGCTTAGTTCTCCTTTCAAGCTAACGCAAATGCGTCAAGGAAAAATACATATGTCAGCACATACGTGACATCTCAAAAGACATACGTGACATCTCAAAAGCTAATGTTATTTCCATAAAACTATCTAGGTAGATGGATTAGGCAGTAAGGTGCGTGGGGCATTTCTGTTTCAGTTATAGGTAGGTACTTATAAGTAGGTTGTCCAAACATAAATTATTATTATTATGTATTCCCACAAATTATCCCACCATCCTAACTTCCAAAATTTGTTGTATATATATATATATATATTTTTTTATGTCGTGTTAAATAAATATTTTCTTTCTTTCTTTCTTTAGAATTTATTCTTACCGCAGACGTTAACGCTAACAGAAAGTGGTTGTTGTCTGAGGGCCTTTACTGGATACAGGGTGACCCTGGATACAGTAGTAGTACATATACAAGGAAGGGGGCGTTAGTGGGTAGTATATAGCCAGAAAGGTCACAACTGACCAGCTGGGGAAGAAAAGGTCTCGAATGACGATCATGCAGTGGACGACGCAGTGTAGGAAGGCCCCCCCACCCGATAGACCGGTAACATCCCAAAGGTTGCGGCAAGTATGAGGATGGAGGTAGTCCTAGATAGATAGATCTTTCGTCATGGCACTCTCTGAGGTAGACCTAGGTCCAGCAATGAACTTCTATAGTCTGTTGATGATGATGATGAAATAATGGTAGTAATTATTTTTGTAATGAAAAATCCAGGCAACAGCGCGGTATGTAGTCCATACCATAGATCAATTTATATTCCTTTTGATTTTCCGATTGAATACGAACCAATATCATTTCTCAACGTGGACGCCAGATTCGTACTAAGTAATTGGCAAGAAATTTATCATATTCAACGATTCTTGAAGACGACATATCATATCCCGAAGTTACAGACTCGGTCATTAATTCGTGGACCAACTTAGCTCAAATGTCTTAGTATTTTTTAATTATTTAAAATTTTAAACTTTATTAAAATACAACATACATACATACATACTCACAAACTTTCACGTTTATAATATTAGTAGGATTATGGTATGGTGAAATACGAAAAGCATTATGGTTTGATTGTAGGGATGAGCTATTTGTGAGTCTACATAGAAAGTTAGAGTTCTTAGAGATAGGTGTATAATACATAACATAGATATACTTTTTTTTTGAGAGGGGAAATGTCCACGCTCTTCCTTTCCACTACGAGAGTGGCGAAAGGGGGTATGTGGGACTCGTACCCACTAAAACCCCCCAATTAACAGTCCCCCGCCGAAGTGGGGCAAGATGGGATCGCGTTAGCATTTACCATCTCACCCCGGCGATTCCCGGGCAGTTCCCGGGCCCGGTCATATGTGGTGCCGTGCAAGCCGGCAAAAAGTGCGCCCCTTCCAATTTACGATGGTCCCTGCCTCCAAACCTGACCGGTACGGGTAGCCCTGCCGGTATAGCCTTGAAGATCATTGGGACACGCAAGCCGACCGGAGCAGCAATCACCGCCCTGGCTCTCCCATGATGCTCCTCCACGAGCCCACCATGCTCGCCTCATCCACTGTGCCTCATGCTGCTCATAGGGGCACGTGGAGAGGCTCCCCCTGTCAGTCCATTAGTTGCCCGACAATAAGATCCCACGTAGGAGAAGTTATTGTGGAGTTTAAACGAGCTACACCGTCACATAAGCTTCCGTTCACCCCGGATCCGTCTGATCGATCAGAGCCTACAGGCACACGTGAAGGTTGACCGACATTCTGGAAAACTATTTGAGTACATTTATTAACTATGTTTAAATTTAATGTTTTTAAATTCAATTCCTGTTTGTTTTGTAAATGTTTTCGCGTGATACTATCGAGTAAATTAGTAAATATAGTTTATTAATTAGCTGTCATCTCGCCGTATGAATTATTTGCGCGTGACGAATATCAAATTATGTATACCGTCAACACTTTGACATCTGATAAATTCAAGGAAAGTATTTCATAATAATTTAATATCTGTCACGCACGACGTACACAACCGGTTCAAGGCTACTGCAAAAATCTGAACCGCTAAATCTATTTCTCGAATGCAAAGTATTCATCTACTTATCTATAGCGCAAACTAAACATATATTTTTTAATGAAATAAAAAATATCTGTTATGACTTTATTTTTCTTGAATTTTGTTTTTTTTTACTCTTGACAATATTCTTCAGCTTGAAGCTTTTATGAAGATCTATCATTGACCTGTGTTGAGAAAGCTTAAGTAAAAATTTTCCAATCTGTAATCGCTGTTGATCCTATAGTTTATTTTTTTAACGCCCATTAGACACATACATAGTTCAGACTAGTAGGTATAAGTAACTACGAGTATCTTAAACCACGAGTATCTTGAACTAATATTTGCAAAACATGCAAATATTTTTTTCATAGCGGAAATTGATAGTTCATCGGAATGGGTAATATCGCCACACGTCACTAGAGTCGATGCAATGCGTTAATTAATAATAACAATAATAAATTTATCGAAAATCAAGCATTTACAAAATCAACAAGAAAAACAGAACAAATCCATACATAAAGTAGGTACTTGTAAGGCTTGGACTCGCACAGCTTGGTTTGCGGTGTCTACACTAAGTGCGAGACTTGTGCTGCAGACATCGCGTTACCTTCCGTTGACTTAGACTTTTGGTAGCCGTGCCTACCCCTATTCACGAGTAGTTTTTTATAAATATCTATAATATTGGTTCATATTTATACATTAACTTGTTAAAGATGTACACGTTTTAAAGACCGCGGCTGTATCTAACGACTTACTGAAACCTATATTTATTTCAGGAGGGACAAAGGCGGCCTTTCATAGCGGCCCACTTCCACGGCAACACCTCTCATCTAAGCACTGAAATACACGACCATTACAAAGGTATTTATTTGTAACACGAGTCTTATTTTGCGACAATAGATGAGATGTTTGCTAATGTTAAAGTGAAAACAATACGCTTTTCAGTATCCATTAGGAGCTAAATAGAAAGTGCCCAATGAATTCAGACTCAGCGTCGCTCGATTCATGACGTAATTGACAAACACATTGCCGATTAGAGGCGAAGATGCGGATCCAAGTGCCATTTCATGAAGTAATTTCCATACAATTAAATCTTACCGCAGGCTTTAACGCCAACAGAAAGTGGTATTTGTCTAGACCCCTGTTCCGGGCAATTCGGTCATTCGTTTCATCTTGTTAAATATGGCAGTGGATAATGAATATTTTGTAAAGAACTATAAGGTACGAATAACTTCCTGTTGCAAAATTTCCATTTAGCTTAGTGCTTAGTGCGAGATTCCAGTATCTAGTTTCGTATGGAGCTTTATATAGTTGTCACTGTTTTGAAACTATTTGCGGTAGATATGTAAGAGTTAGTAAAAATCAATAGAATGCTTAAGAAGTTTTAATTCACTTTGAAAGGTGAAGAAATTTCTATTAGAAATTTCGCAGATATTTTATAAAATGAAGCTTGAAAAGAAATGGAATAAGAAAAAAAATATATATATGCGTTAGAAACATCGAAAAACAGGAAACTCTTTGACATGAAAAATGGAGCGGAAACGTAAACGAGAATATCAAGTTATTCTTTTGACGCAGGAAAATTCTTTTCTCCGACTGTTTTACAAAAATCTTCCACATGATATTTTTTTTAATTTAGCTTTTTAGGGTTCAGTTTAAATAAGAAATCGTTTGTACTGGTGATACTGGAATGTTTTCTATATTTTAGTACTAGCTGTTGCCAGCGGCTTTGCACGCGTGAAGTCGTGTATTTAAAAAAAACTATACTCCCATACAAACTTCAACCCCCGCCACCCCTTTAATTGTGAAAATCCAAAGACGATGAAATACGTCATTATTTATATAGGCTCTGTAGCTGTTACACAAATTTTCATGTTTCTAACTAAAAAGGACAAAGACTTTCATACAAAGTAGCTTATGGAAATCACCAGGATCTTGTGATCTTATAGGATCATAAGTAGACATGTTCACAAAAATATTAATTTGTTTAAGAAAAAAAGCGATAATCACAATGTTAATACTAGAAATAAATATAAACTCGCTGTTGCCACTTGTAGACTCCATAAAGTTAGTAAATCGTTTAAAGGGCATAGTTTACGCTTTTATAACAAACTCCCAAGAGATATACAAAAATTATCAATTAACTAATTTAAAAACGTAATTAAACAAAAACTTTATAAAAAGGTATACTATAAAATATTTGATTATTTAGATGACAAAAACTCGTAGGATTGAAAATGCTCCAACTCGAACCTATTTTTTTTGTAAAAGGGTCATTAAAAAGAATAACCAGCCTTGTTTTCTTCCCTTTCTTTCCTGGCTTAGTCGCGGAGGAACAGGCAGTACATAAAAACCGACGTTTAAAAGTAATCCTTTAATTTTATTGAATAAATGAATTTTGACTTTGACTTGACTTTGTCAACTTATGAGTGAAGTGAATTTACAACTCGAAAATATGAAGATTACATTATCTAGTTCACGAACCAACCAAGTTAATGCTAGAGCAAGTATATACCTCTACAAAGCAATCACGATTAAATAGACCTTGAAAATCAGAGTCGCGTCGCCTGGCAACTACCCACTAAGCCAATTACATACATTTTAATTAACTGATTCCCGGGAGGCTTTGATACAGCTTAGATTACCAACTGGATCAGTCTTTTTAAGTTGACATTTAGTATTATTTTATAAAGATTTTAAACAGTTGTATTGTTTTTTTCTGTTGAATTTGAATTGTCACAAAATGTTTAATAACTAATTTTTACAAGTAAGGCCCTATATTAAAAAAAACTCAAAAAGGAAACATATGGTCGTACATTAATTAATGAAAGTGTTTGATCGTCAATTAACTTGCTCTTTCTTGGTCAGCCACAACATCAGCATAAAAGACTTGCATTGAGTATAGCAATGAGGTGCTTTTTATCTTTGTATACTGGGTGTGTTATTAAGACTGCTCACGAAAACTGTAAGGCAGAATATCCCTACATAGGGCCTAGGTGAGGATATCCGATTGAACATCCTTTTTATATGAGTCCTACGTCTCGAAATATCGTATTTGCAAATTCATAACCTATCCCGAAGAAGCTAGAATAAATAAGAATAAAAAAATAAACAGTCAGATTTTTTTGTTGCGAATTGATAAGAATCACGGTCTGACATCTCCTTCAAGTTATTACACCCTGTATATTATGCTTTTAATCTGAAACTTTCAGAAACCTCAGCGAGTCTGAAGTTATAACGGTATCCATGATTGCTAGTTCCGCCCACACGGTTTACCTACCTACTGCAATAAGTCGCTCATTCCATTCGTTCAATCAGCTAGAACTTTGCTCTTTTCAGTGTGTAGGTTTCGTGCCAATTTATGTTTGAATACAATATTGAACTTCAGTGGTTATAGATGACGTTTAGATTAAGTTTAAAATGATAAATACTTAATTCCCACTATTTTTTATTTTTTGTTGATCTACTGAACGTCAAGAAAACGACGAAAAAAACTGAAATGAGCTTTTCTTAATACGTTTATTAAACTTCTAAAAAGGACCCCGGAAATTTTAGTAAAGCAATCTTTTTTGTTTTGTTTTACAATTTAATCCTTATCATTAAGCAATCACATCTAAAAACGTAACTATCCGACAAATTGCAAAAAGCGTTTTACAGCTTCCAAATACATGGGCATTACAAATGTTTAAATACGGCTGAAAAATTAGAAATGGTGCTGTGTCCAAACTCCAGTTTCAAATAAAGTTCAAACCTTTGCTTTGATCGAATGATGCAAAGTGGAAAGCGGAGTTAATAACAGGTCAAATAAAATAATAAACACCCAACAGACACACATAGTCATGACCCCACACCTAGGATTCGTGTCGTGGGTATTAAGAACTACGAGTAACGAAACTTTTTCCAGCAGCTCGTCCGCCACACCTTTATTCGCATAACCGCATGCGAATAAAGGTGTGGCGACCTGTTATGAACTCAGCATAGACCCTCAGGTCTTTTAAGTGACTTCGAGGGTAGTCCCATACAAATAGTATGTCGTGATAACTCTCCGCACTCCCCAGGTAACGGTCTAGTGCGCGTAGCCCACGGCGCGGCGCACGACGTGTGGTACCCGGCCCCGTGGACCTCCGCGTCTCCGCACCCGCGACCTACCCTCACTCGCAACGGACACGTGCATGTACACCACACTGGGGTGTACCTTGTCTATGTGCAGGTATGTAGAATTAAAGACGGGAAAATTTAAAATAAATGAATTCCAATAAAACATTAATTTGGGTTAAAAGCGTTGTCCCGTAATACCTTGGCAATGAACCGATACCATTTGTCTGAGACTGTATAACATAAGTACCCAATAAAATAGGGAAAAAAAACTATTTAATTGTATCTCTGCTACGTCGATTAATCTTCGAATTTTTATTGTTCAAAGTATTTTTATAGAAATGTTTTCATTGAGCACGAGTTGTTTTATATACGACAAAATACACTTGACAAAGAAAAGTTCATAAATTACAATATCCAAGACGACGACGTTACAAAGTTCACTGAAATGAAACCATTTCAATTGAACATTTTATTGCTGGCCCATTTCAGCTATTGATACACTCCAACAAAATCAATCTCCAAGCACAATTACATCACCTACATTGAACACAACACCCTACAAACGTTAATAAAACACACGTTTAACGAGCAATAAAACCTGTTCCAGATTTATTACCTGGACAGCCACGATGTAATATCCTGGGTCCTGCACAGGACCAACGCCGACATCGAAGGTACCTATCAATGAAATCATTGACTTTTAAGTCAAGCGTCACCAACTGACTATTTTTTCTGGAGTTCAAAGACTGAAGTTTAATGAGGATAGTTATTTGTTCATAATTAGTTGTGTTTTTAGTCGTAGGCTAAATTTCTGCCTAAAGACAAAACATCTGACATCTACACCTCCAAAAGCTATCGTTAATTTGAGTTTCGTAAAACGGGAATTTTCGATTTTTCGAAACACGATTGAGTACACTAGAGTTCACGCGGAGGGAGAGCGTAGCGGTCACTCACCCTGCTGAACTCTTGGAAAAAGTCGAAACTTAGTCGGTGCCTTCACCGACTGATCGACAGGTCGCACGCGAGAATTGTAAACATTTTAAATTCACGTAGTTATTATGAATAAAAACCTGATTTTGTCTCTGACTAGTACGTGAAATTCCCGTTTTACAATAATAATATACAATAATATACCTGCCTCTATGAGTAAAAAATATATTTTTTCAACCCCAGAGGGGTAACAAGTTGGTGAAGCTGACTGTACATGAGACACATATGAATGACTCCTAAGCTCTCTTAGCTCGCCTTTTACTGATGTAGTTGATGTGTTGGTTGGTAGGTAAGTTTCTCTTTAGTTTCGCTTTGTTTGCTGTTTACGTTTGTACGTATATTCTAAGTACTACGTTTTGCATATTATTCCACGTGACAGGTTACAAGTTCATCGCACTTATCAAACAATAAAGATATACTTATCTTTTGTGTATCAATCTATATATCTTTACAGGCAGAGAAACCATACTCCAATGCGCGCAATCCTCCCACTCTGTGGAGAGGACAGACAAGCCTAACTCCTGCTTCTCAGCATCAGCGCTGTTCCTCAAGGCCGGGGATAGACTCGCAGTGCGGAACACGGGCGGGGACAGACATTCACTGATGCAGCCGGAGAAGAGCTTCATAGGACTGGTGAAACTCGCTGATGCGGAGGACCCTACTGAGGAGTTTTAAGCCCATGACTGAAAAATCTGGAATTTTGTGCGAATCCTATGCCCCATTCCCCATGTCCTCTGTTCATGCCCCCTTGCCCCATGCCCCATGCCCCATGCCCCATGCCCCATGCCCCATGCCCCATGCCCCATGCCCTCTCTATCCATGCCCCATGCCCCATGCCCCATGCCCCATGCCCCATGCCCCATGCCCCATGCCCCATGCCCCATGCCCTCTCTATCCATATAAAACTCTAGACCAAATTAATGCATGTAAGTGACATGGCGTGTGCTGTATTTCAGATTATTTCTTTATGAAGAATTGATGAAGGTAGTACTGAAGAAACGTTGTATCATCTCTGTTGTAATGTAACGCTTTGTATTTATATTTAATTTATATTAAGCACTAAACTCTAAGCTCTACAATTGCAAAGAAAAGTGATATATTTTTTATTACATAGTCAAAGAAGTGCCATAGCGCATACAAGTTAAGGAGAACGCAGATTTTCTGTAACTGCTATAATTATGTTAAGTTTAAGCTTATTGGTGTGCTCGGAGCTAATTATTATGTTTATAGTATTTTTGTAACATTCATCGTACTGTCAGTGACCAAAGTATGTAGACTTTGGTCACTGACTGAACGATGACTAACAATTAGAGTTCTTATAGATGCTTTATTTCTTTGAGTTTTACAAGAAAATAGCAACTTAAAATAGATTGCAAATAGTGAAAGATCGAAGTGGATCTTGATGAAATAGTCCAATATTTTTTAAATTTTAAAAATCTAAACTAATTTAATTACAAAAATCTAAACTACTAACCTGCCTTTGCCGCTGACTGTACAAAGCTTATAATTTTTAACCCATTGTTTACATCTTAAGTGAAGATAATTTCATTTATGCGAGAGCTTTTTGTGATACGAAATTAAAATCTAGTGTTTTGCAGTAGATACCTACCTAGAATGTTTAATGTATCAATAATACAAACACTGAAAGATCTGTTCGCCATTGATATTTTAAGTACTAACAATATTTACTTACTTAACTTTTAGGTATTTATTATTTTTAGGAATCCTTACTCAGCGTTTAACAATTTAGCGCTAATTTAAAGGGTTGCTACACAAAACATTGATCCAATTTGTGTAGTCTGAAGCGGGCTAAGAATGTTTAGTTGTCGATATTCATGTTTTGTATTTAGGAAATAAATAACGGTTTACTTACTGGAATTATAGTTTTTTTTAATCCTCGACGTAAGGAACCCGTAAATGCGTTTGCCCTAAGAGGTTGTTTGAATGAATGAATGAATGAAGATAATTTATTGTACACCGGAAGATCGTTAGTCATGGCACTCTTTTAGAGTGAGGTCTATGTCCAACTGTGGACTTCTACATTATGTTTTGATGATGACGACTATGTCAAAGCAATAAGTCAATACAGAAGAAATTTATATATCTACCTACCCCTGTCATCAATAGAAAATAGATAGATAGATAGAACATTATTTATTGCACAACTAAAAAGTACTGTACATAGGCTTAAAGCTAGATAGAATTTTCTCTTCATTAAATGTATAGTTAGCGGATCGAGAACAAAACTCAAGGATTTGCAAAGAATTCAGGCCATACAGCCTGCTGTGCCGACAATTTCATTAAATCGACGCGACATTGCATTCCTTCTCTCAGTGTACTGACGATACTAAAAGTGTTTTTGATACGTGATGTAAGGGCCCGTAAATGCTTTCCCGTAAAATGTTGTTGGTTCGTACAGGAGCGATTTTTATGGTTAAAATACGTTTTTTTCAGTGACACGCTCAATCCATTAAAAGGACCGAACGACAACACTTCTGGCTAAACAAAATTTAATTAACCAATAATTAAATTAGCTAAAAGCTCCGAGTTAAAGTTTCAGACAATAACAAATGTCTTGTGACAAAACAGGCCTTTGAGACGATAGATCGATCTATCCTAAGTTTTCACTTCGACCTTCAGAAGGTTAAAGTTATGTCAAGGGTGGATTTAATCTACTTCACAAAAAAAGGCTTTCTTCTGAATTCGTCTGCTTTGTTTATATTCACGACGACGTAAGGACGAGTTCCTTACGTCGTCGTGTGTGTATTTGCGTTCGCTATAAGAGATTGTTTGTTTATTTCTTTGTGTGTTTGTTTAATTGTCTGTTGCTATTTATCTCCGAAACGGCCGATCGGCTATTGCTTTTTTTTGCAATCGATTGGTATGTCTTCAAGGATGGGTTTTAACTAAGGGGTACTGTTATTCATGATAGCTTGTGAAACGGCGTAACTCATACAGTTTTTGCGTTATGGTATTGTAGGACATCAAATTTTTAGATTACGAGCCACTTGGACTGCAATATTTTATGGAAATATACGACAGGGGTTTTATTTTTTTATTAATGAACTTGTTTTAATCTAATATACAAATGAGGTTAAAACAAAGATAAAGTGATAAAACCACCAATTGTGCATTTCATTTATTTTTTTCTTTATATTTTAACCGGTGTTCTGCACGTACCTGTACCCACCCTTGAAGCGTTTCGTAAACGCAATGAAACTCTCTTGTTGGACTTTTTCCACCCACGCACTGCCTGTAATCCCGTCTATGTGGTATAAAGTGCCGACCGATGTGATATTCACATCAACGAGATTATATAGTATTAAAATAGTTTAGTCCATAGCTATGAGCCTTAAAAATGGTAGAGTGAAAAGTGTTCGTCAACAGCATACTTTAAGGCCCGCACAAATAGGTATAATGTCTGTGATCAGTAGAATTTGAATGTAGGGGTCCACACTGACGCGAACATTGACAACATTTTAGCCCCAATTTGATCGCCTCTGCCACCGCCACTACGCCAGCGTGTCTAGACAAATACCACTTTCTGTTGGCGTTATCGTCTGCGGAAAGATTAAATTGTTTGGAAATGACATTAGCTGTGGAAATGTCACGTGAATTCTGCCAAGTTTTGTCCTTGACAAATTTGCATTAGCGTGAAAGGATAACGAAGCATGATATATTTGTCTAGACCCCGTTTATATAATCCTTAAGGCTCGCACAAACTAGCGTTGTCAAGGAGACGGTGATGGGGGCGATATTTATTATAGACGCGAACTGGATAACCATTTCCCTTTTGTTCATCACCACTACCGCTTCTGTTTGGCCGGGTCCTGTCTTGAAATAGGTTTAGTACAGAGCATAATGTCCATAATATCTACGGCAGAGACTGAATGACAGATGCTGAAAAAATAAAATCTCTAAAATCTATTTTCTAATACTGTCTAAAAGTACCATAATCTGCTGGATTAAAGTGATACAGAGCATTTGTAGAGGAGCTCGTAGGACGATAGATGAATCAACCCAGCTGAAACTTCAACTACTGTGCCAAAAGAATACAGCCGAATCATTACCTAAAGAGTGAAAGCATCTAAACATTGTGGTCCAATAGAACAAAGAGGACCGTATGTAGTTTTCGAATAAAATGGCGGTAGGTAGCAGGGCGAGAATGCCGCCCGGGTATCGATCGCGCAGTTATATAACCCCCCGCCGGCGCCGCCCCCCTACAAAATTTCTACCTTCGTTCCGTATCATTTATGAGACTCTGCGATTGCTGGCTCTAGAAAGGTCTCGCCTGGACGTGCTATTAGTACTGCCTTTCTCGTGTTCAATAGCTTGAAGCTAGAAAGTACAACAGAAAGCAGATCACCAGTTTCTTTTGGCGACCTCGGTGGCATAGCGGGCGTGTAGCCGGCAGTTACGCAAGAGGTGCGGGTTCGATTCCTGCTGCGGTACTAATGTTCGCATGTTTAGCAGATATTTGTTCCGGGTCTAGGTGTAGTGGTACAACGGAACTATTCGTTCCTGGTACTGAAGACACAGGAAATCCTAGTGTGGGGGGGGACAAGACTATGTTTTTTTCCCATATATAAACACTAGCTTCTGCCCACGGTTTCACTCGCGTGTTACCCGGATAAAAAGTAGCTTATGTGTTATTCTGATGTATAAGCTATTATACCTGTAAAGTTTAATCATAATCCGTTCAGTAGTTTTTGCGTGTAAGAGTAACAAACATCCATCCTCACAAACTTTCACGTTTATAGTAGGTAGTAGGAGGATAGTAAGATTTGTATCAGTGGGGTTGCATTTTTAAAGTTAAGTACGAGAGTATTCCCGGCCGACGTATCATGATTATATTAAGGTTAATATTCGCTTTATACTTTATGATTCTTAGTGTTAAAAAAATTAAAAACAAGTAGTGTTCCAATAAAACCTATCTAAGAACCTTCCACCGACAGCCGCTAGGGAAGAAAGTTTCACGAATGGCGACCACAAACCTGGCGATGCAGTGTAGGCCCGATGACATCTCAAAGGTTGCGAAATGTCGATAAATGAAGGTAGTCCTTGATCGTACGTCATGTATCTTTGGCGGAGGTCTATGCTCAGGAATGGACTTTTACAGGCTTTTGATGGGGATGATGATGAAAAAGAACCATCATTGTATTCCTACAAATTGATAGCAAAAACCGCATTACCATAGGATTAGCCGTTTCGAAAATAAATGATAACAAACAAGCTTCTAACGTAGTGGGTACAAACAAATATGACGAACGCCAGCCTTATGTTTTTTTTCGGAAAGTGTAAAATACTCCTTTAGCTCGTCGGCCAACCGTACTTTTGAGTCTGTGCAGTCCGATTCTATAACTCTACTACTATTAAAAACGTGAAAGTTTGTGAGGATGGATGTTTGTTACTCTTTCACGCAAAAACTACTGAACGGATTTTGATGAAACTGTACAGTAATATAGCTTATACATCAGAATAACACATAGGCTACTTTTTATACGAGTACCACGCGAGTGAAGCCGTAGGCCGAAGCTAGTTATAATAATAATTTAGTCTGATTCCATAGTATCAGACTAAATTATTATTATAACTAGCTAAGAAAAACGTACCTCGCAAGGAATAAGTACTTAGCCACTATGAAACCAGCACCGGTAAGAGCTAGTAGATTATCCGCTTTCTAAGTAAATGCTGACTTTGTCTTTGTCTAGGCACTGCGCGCGCAACTTTTCAGACTGGCTATCCAGTCGTTCCTTCTACCCTGAAGTGAGGACGCGGCTATTCGAACGCAGTTATTCGCTAGTCTCTCGCGGAATCGATGCTGTAAGGTAAGACACAAATAGACTTTACCTTTGCAACCTATGCATTAACACATGCTAATCACAACGTCCTAAATGAAAGCTTGATTTACGCGCTACGTAGAGAAACAGAGGATTCGTAGGCAAGGCAGAAGTTACAATGGCCGTAGGTAAGCCAGAGCTTGAACTTGCGCCGCGAGGAAAGTGGCAAGCAGCAGATGTTTGAAGACCTCTGTGGCGCAGGAGGCGAAGGCCCGCCTAAGACGCAGAAGGTTGCGTGTTCGATTCCCGCCGCGAGACAAATGTTTGTATCATCTGCAAACATTTGACTCGGTTCCGGGTGTATTCTATGTAATCAAAAAAAAAATATTAGCGTAGTTTCCATAACACAAGCTCTGCTTACTTTGAAGCTAGATGATGATGTGTGAAAAATGTCCAGCATTTTTTTATTTTATTTTACAGCATGTTTGTTTGCTAAAATCACTAATTGAGGGTTTTGATAAGTGATAAAAAAAATGCTCATTTGCACGTATGCTCAGTACAGTGCTTTGTGATCAAAGTGCGATCAATAGTGTTCCACAGTTCATTGACCTATCAGTATGCGGAATAATATGATTCTAAGTAAAATGTTACATAAATTATGGGAGGATCATTTACGGGCGATTCTAGCAGGGACAAATATCGATTCGCAGAGTTTCCGCTGGCTCCAAGGTTCTGTAAAAATATATTAGCGGATTCCGTTTCATCTCAACTAAATTATGTATCGTCGGCTATCTAACAACACCGCTCAAGTCGAAATTTTGCGGTTTTGGCATTTTGAATGCCTTTAGATCTTTTCACCAGTACAAACAGTGCATATTAACCAATCACAGGCAGTTATTCAAAAACAAGCATGACCGCGTAAGTTCCCAATTCTCCATACATAAAAACCGTTAGCGATTTAAATTTTGTGGATTTATGTTGGTTCTCCTAAAAAGTTACGAAAATCGATTTACGCGGTGTTGTTAGCTAGCCGACGGTATCCTATTTTTACTTATAGCTTTAAGTTTGTATTTTAATATAAAATGTGATCATACGATAATAATATATGTGATCGTAGTTACAATTGCAACATAAGGCGTCCGTATCTGTGTTTGCTGTAAGAGCTTTTATGTATGTATGTTTGTATGATTATTTATTATATTTTTTCCGAAACGACTTATGCTATTTAAATGCGGCTTTTGAACAGTTATGTTATTTTTTACAAAACAAGTTATATTTTTTTCTTTATCAGACAAAAGGAAAGACCTCGTAAATTACACAAAACTTCCAGAACCTATGCTATTTAAATGCGGTTTTTGAACAGTTATGTTATTTTTTACAAAACAAATTATATATTTTTTTCTTTATCAGACAAAAGGAAAGACCTCGTAAATTACACAAAACTTCCAGAACCAACAAAACAGAGCGCGATATTCAAAGATTTGAAAAGATCTAAGAAAATGAATTTAAAATTCCCTGTATATGCCACAGTTCAACAATACTAAAGGTCAGGGCCGCATTCTAAAAAAGAAGAGGATTTAAAAATACTGTCAGAAACAAACTCGTAGAGGGTCTACGAGTTGCTGCGAATCTACATTCAAACGGGATTTAAAATTATTTTACTATCGTCCTTGACAAAATTATCTACGAAAATCTATAGGAAAATCTAAAATTTTGTTTATAGGTAGGTTGTAGTAGATACCTACGCGTGACAGTGTCATAGTCACGGCGTATTGATTAATTACTTCAGTCGTCACAAGTAGGTATTTGTCACGCGGACAAAAGACTAACGAGACGGTCACTGAGGCATATTCCGTGACATGCCATAAAGTAATGTACGTTGAAATGTCTATTGATGACTCCACATTTCTTACCGAGTTTGAGGGTAGGTTGTCATTATCTTTGCGTTTGCAAATTCGTAACTTGTTTTGACAACCTCCGTGAAGGGCTGAGCCGCAAGAGAGTCAGGTTCGAAGTTTGCATGAAAGGTGGAAAAACCATTTCTAAATTATATAATAATACGGGGGTAATAAATAAAATGTATAGTATAATAAAAACTAACTAAAACAAAAAAGAATTCCACTATACACTTTCTGGCTCTATCATCAGACCCTTGTTACCAAGCCATATCTATTGGACTCGTCAAAAAGAATCATAATGAGCCCATACTCAAAGTACCTGCGCATTATCTATCAACCGTCACAAGTTAGCCAATCAGAGCTCACGAACACATTCTGTTTAGATTTTAAGATTGACACAACGCAACGCCACGTTCTTAATCCAGCCCTGCTTATGCTGTTGGCAAATTAATAAAGTGTGCCTTACCTTACCTTCATTACAACTTCGAAACATAATCATGTTACCTTATTATACTTTGATAATTTAGTATCTAGAAAACATGCTGACTTGCTAATCTTAGGGAACACTATACGTTTCCGGAACTGGCCACTGACATAAACAATATTTAAAAAGTAATTTTACAATGTTTGAAAATATTAATCTTTGTTGGCTGTAGAAAAAAAAAAGTTTCAGCTGTCAATTGTTTTTATATATTGTGGCGTCATTTTAAACATCTCCATAGATTTGACTCGTGAAAATTTTCAATTAATCCAATGGTTCGTAGATAGATTGAAATCAAGAAACACCCAAATTTAAATCGAGAAGATATATATCGACCTTCCGCGTCTTGGAATCCCGTAATCAACAGGTGTTCGCGTCACGATCATACGGTTAGTGTGTCGTAATGTAAACATGGACTTATCTGAATCTGAAGATAATTTTATCTTATACTCCAGTCAAACCGTGACAAAAATCTGGACGGTCAAAACGTCGGGAATATAATAAAAACCGGTCAAGTGCGTGTCGGGCCACGCGCAGTGTAGGGTTCCGTAATTGCCCATAAACTTATATTTACTACCTGTCTTATACAACTAACTACTTCTTCTTAGTAATTTTCAATGGAATTTGTACGAAATTATGCTTTTTAATCTCTAAATACATTTTATAAGTTTGGCGACTATCCGAGTGTCCCACTGAATTTCGACAGTTCGTTATTTCGACACGTTGCTAACTTTGAAAAAACATAGTTGGACAAGTCATTGTTTCGACTGAACATAATTCAACAACACACACCTTCGAAAGACCACTACTTCGACAGACCCTACTGCGACATGCACTTGTTCGGCAGATAATTATTTCGACAAAAACATACCTTCGACATAATACTGCTCTAAAATAATAATAAAATAATCTAAAGAATCGGTCAGATGATGAGTGATCGAACTCTTCAGAGGCCATGCTTGATACTAGATTTACCTTTCTACTGTGGACTGTAAGTGTATAAAACAAACATATGAGACGAATCTGTGTGATAAATAAATAAACAATAAGCTTCCTTTGAAATTGCGCAGAAGAATTCAACAGCATCCCACTATGGGTGTGACATGGCTCTGCGTGGCCATGGTGCTGGTAGCGGGGGCTGGCGCAGACCGTGGGGGCTCCTCGCTGCGGGGAGCACTTGAAGCGCTTCAGCGACGTCAGCGAAGCCGCATGCACCCTCCACTTGCTCCACAGCCAGACTACGACACCCTATATGAGTTCGTGCCCCCCCAAGGATACCCAGGTATCATAGATTTTACGGTGCTAATAGCATCACTCAAGTTTTCTTCCCTACCTGCAGGTAGATACTGGGATAATTTGTTAAAATGTAAAGTATTCTTTGTTCTTTTACAGAGCCTGACTATAACGTTGACGTCGAGGACGTAGAAGAAGAACCGAGCCCAAGATACGTTGTAAAACTCCGCGATGATAACGAAAGGCAACCTGAAGCATATGAATACAAACTGATCAAGAAGAAGAATACTCATTTCGATATGGTAAATCCAAATAAACAAGAATCGGCTTTCAGGGAACGAGCTCACCATCCCAATAATGATAAACTACGTGACCTGTTCATGGACAAAAACGAATTGGAAGAAGAGAAGAAAATAGACGTAAATGAAAAAGACGCCGAATATGCACTACTTTTAGGACAACTCTGGTCCAAATATAAGTACAGTAAGGATCACGCTAACAATATGGAATCTGCTCCACAAGGTGTGGTCAAACTTTACAAAGAAAAAGTAGTCAAGAAACGTTACCCTGATAACTGGGGACCAATCGCATTCAAGAGGAAGCGAAGCTCTGACCCAGATGGCCCATTTTTACCTGATTATTCCGATCGAAAGTCTGAATCTGGAACATCAGATCCCAATTACGGGACTAATGAACTAAATGATGATGATAAAGACGATTTGCGAGAGGAATACTCTATTGCATTTCAACCTCTTGATGATGATACTTTGTCAGACCTTGCCGATGATGATCAATACACATACGATAATATAGAAAAACGGTTTCCTGTTACAAAACGCAGTAGTGGACCCTATGATTTTGGAACTCAGAAAAGGATTCCAAATCAAAATAAACGGGAAGCAATGAAATCTTTCAGAAGCAGTTCTGGCACTGATCCAAAAATAATTAAAGATTTGGCGAAAATATTTGGCGATTCTACTGTGCAATTTATTAAAAATCCTGTTAAACGCAGCAGTGACCATGTCGAAAGTTCTCATGAAGTAGCACCTCCAATGGTGACTGTAAACCATAACCATACTCAAGAGCATAACCACACTGTAATTCCTGATGACGATAGTCATGAACAACATGGTCACAACATGCACCACCCTGGTATCTCCGGTAAAGAGGTGGAGATCGAACACGATCATGGCCATCAACATGACCACACACATGTTCACAAAAATATATTGAAAGAAACTGAAAAACCTATTATTCTCAAGAAAAAATCGATAGACTGGTCAGATTATTTTGGAATAGACAAACGCATCAAAACCCCGGTCTCATATCTTGAAACGAACGATGGAACCCAAGATAAGCTTCGAAAGCAGTATTTTGATACATTTAATAAAGAAGTTATTTACCCTTTGAAATCATTTCGCACGCACAGCTACCAAAAACGAAATTTCGTAAAACCCAAACCAAGCGAAGAGACTGAAATTCAACTTGATAGTGCTCAGGTCGTTAATAATAATAATAATAATAATGCCAAAAGGAATACCGCTGAAGAAAACAATTCTAAATTGGACAATATAGACAAGAAATTGAAGAGCATGGAGGGATTAATTATTGACGAAGCTCTTCATTTCTCAGCCAATGTTGGAGATGAACTTGATTCTAAAGAAGAGCAGGAAGTTAAGGAAAAGTTACTGTCTCGTCTGGCAGCTGCATACAGTTTAGAAAAAATGCGGAAAGCTTTAAAAGAGTTCAAACACAGCCTTCAGACGCAAATGTCTGATATGACCGATATGTCACCACTTCCAACCGATGAGACTAAAAAGAAGAGAGTTGCTGTAAAAAAAGAATTGCTAAATAACGAAATCCCTATGTCCAACAATCTTGAGAAAAATGACGACTTCGAAGATGAACAAGGAGCTGGCCACTACTTAAATGGAAAAGTGGAAGAGCAATTTTCTGAAGGATACATGGGAGGCAGTGGCAGACATCGGGTGCCCGTGATGTCAACAGGTGAATAAATGCTTTATTATTCGCTAAATTCTTCCCACAATGGGTTGTGGCATTCAAATTGATTCGTTTTGGTCGTTTGGTATCACAAATCTTCAACGGCCGCGGAAGTTGAGAGCAGAGTAGGCCAAATGCCCCCCTAAAATCACATCGGTACCTGCCTACCAAGCCAGGGCTGGAGGTTAAAGGGGTGACCAAAGAAATTTGCCCCTCCCGTCACGGACTAGTTCCGCGGTCCTTGAGTATCTTTGACTGACTGGTCTGAAAAAGGTGCCATTTATACCCTGATACTGATATCTATCTGATGGAGGAGCTTCTTTAACATTTTCGAACCCTAATATTTAATTTAGTTTTGTCTTTTCCAGTAAGCGCGCAAGACGATTCATGCCCGGTTCTTACCAAGATAATACAGCGTTGTCGTAGTGTGGACTTGCTTTCTGGAGACCGTGGACAACTATTCCTGCCCCTTTGTAGCTTGCATCAGATCTGCTACCTTTGTGTAAGTCATTCTAATGTTGTTTTTGATTTTATATGTTTGGTTAAAATTGATAATCAAATAAATATCTCAATACAGGGTGAAGCGCCTCCGACTACGTGTGATTTAGTGTTCTTATCGGAAGCTGACACAACCTGCGAAGGTGACATGAGCTGCCAGCGTGCAGCTCGCTCCACTCTTATGGCCCTTAGGGAACTTCATGACAATTTGGCCGATGAGCTCGATGGAGAGTGCGAGGCCAGCCCCTGTCTCCCAGCTACTCTCAAGCTCAACGTGGGCTGGCAACGAGCCATACAACGATAAACTCCCTAGCGAAACCAACTTTATAATAACCTCGGTATTGGCAACCTCAAATTGATGTGGAACTACGTCATACGTTTTTCATGTTTTATCTGTGAATTAATAATTTTTTATAATTCTCCAAAACATATACATTTGTTTTACCATTAGTATTACCTAGTTATTAAAAGTCATAACTTTGATGATATTCGTACGGGTCTAACCAGCCAAAGACCCATACGAATATAAATTCAGAAGATCTCATAGTTATTCGGCTAGTCTGTTATTTGCGCGATATTCTACGCTTTAATTGTTAAATGTAATTTGAATATTATCATACTGAACGTTGTATGTATTTATCTATATATTTTCTAATGTTGTATATATTCGTTTTGCGATTCGCAAAAGAATATGACAGTTTGGGAATCGGGGCAGGAATAGATGTTAAAGTATATATGGGACTGTTTATGAATGTATTCTGATGGTAACTTTACTATTGTTAAGTATTTAATATTTATTATATAATCGTATTATCTATAGAGTGTCTTTGCGTAAGTATTTATTTACTATAAATAATATCGTAATTCCAAACGAAATATATGAAAAAGTGGAATTGGCAACAATCTCGAAGCGGTCTAGTCATCTGAGATGGTTTTTGTTATTTACTATTACTTAGTTGTGCTGATTTTAAAAAAATGATTGATTGATAATACTATTTTGAAACTAATAATTGTTTAGGCAGGTTGTCCCATGACGAAAACAATAAAATTAAGTGCGAAACTTTAGACTATACTTGGACAATAACTTTTGGTAAATAGCGACATGTACAACTTACGAGTGAGTCACATGTAAGTCACTTATATACGTCTTCCCAAAGAATAAACTTTGACACACGAAATTTGTACCGTCATGGAAAACCATTTACCTACTCCCAAACGAATACATCTAAAAGTTTTACAAATTAATGTTAGAATAATTAGGTAGAACTATAATTGGTGTAACCTTACTACGCGGTGTACATTAACCGTTATTCAAACAACATGAATGTTATCACTTTATTCGATTAAAATACGTGAGTACATACATTTACCTAAATGGTTTTCAGTATCACCGTTGTTTTATTTACCTTTCTAGACTAACAGCAGCATTATTATCTGTAGTCTATAACACTCCCACTAACTATTTGGCATTGCATAGATCTCTATCTCGCCCATGATATTTTTTTCTAACATATATTAACTTGGTTGAGGCTACTTTTATATTTTAACAATAAAATAAAGGAAACGAAAAATATCTAGAGGGGCCACGAATAGGGAGAGCGTAGGTTTATGCTAAGCTCTACACCACTATGTATGTAAGTACCTAGATGACAATAATGTTCCTGATATCTAATGATACTGATTTATCATTTTATTGATAAGTCGATAAGTGTTGAAGTAAACGCGTCGATATAATCTAGTGACACGACATACACAACATAATACAAAAGTTTACACAACTGCAAAAATAAAAATTTTATACACCAATTGCAGGCAGTGTTAAAATGGTGAATGGTGTAAGCAGGAGAGTAGACAGAGGATTTGATAACTTGGGTGCAACAGATGGTGATTATGATATTAATATTTGTATTTCAAAAGATAAAATGTACAAACATGTCTAGAATTTGCGAATAGCAATCGTTATTTCTTTGCAGATAATGGTTCAAGTAGGAGGCCGGATTTAGTGATAAGTGTACAGCCAAAGAATAATAATGGTGAGTTACTTTATTATCCTATAGTGAATATTGTGAGCTCAAAGTGAACAAAGCTAAGAGAAGTGAGAGAAGCCATTGTTATGTTAGGTGATTCTATAGAATCAATATTGTATGCAAACGAGAAATCGTTAAGCAATCAAGACACTGCCAGTTTTCATAATATGTCAATTACATTTTATCTCAGCTACTTATTTCGATAAAAACACTGTACCTATATAATGTTTCCGTGGCGTAATAAGATAGAAAAGTACTAATTCAGGTACCTAATTGAATGGTAGGTAATGAATCAGGTGCTGGAAACGTAAATAAGTTGAATAATTGTAATGTCGAAAATAACCATATTTAGTGTAAGAGGTATACACAAAGAAAGTACACTTCGACTTCCAATCGGATGTTGGTGGGTACGAATGTCAGCCATGCATCAATATATTTTAAATTTTACGACACGAAGAACATAAAACAATCTAATGTATACAAGTACGTAAGTACCCAACATAATAAAGAAAAACAGTTGGGTGGTGAATAAGCCATATATTTACTTGCATAGCCACTAAAGTAATAAAAACACAAAACTTGACATCTAGACGATTAGACACTTGGGTCGATCCAAGCTATGCAAGTAAATATATGGCTTATTCACCACCCAACTGTTTTTCTTTATTATGTTGGGTACTTACGTACTTGTATACATTAGATTATTTTATGTTCTTCGTGTCGTAAAATTTAAAATTGATGCATGGCTGAGATTCGTACCCACCAACATCCGATTGGAAGTCGAAGTGTACCTTCTTTGTGTATACCTCTTACACTAAATATGGTGCAATAATAAGAAACAATAATGCAATATACTTAAACAATAAGTACAAAAGTATGTCTGTTCTTTTAATTTTGTATAACGTGTCTCTTTCCGTCAGACATTATGACGGAAACAGTCTGATCGTCTCGGTAGATTCATCGATCTTTATACGAGGGTATATAAGGCTTGTATGATAGGATCCGATTTTCAATAGGAAATAATGCTGGAAATTTTCACACAGCATAATCTAGCCCGAAAGTAAGCAAATCTGGGTACTACATGACTGCGGTGTTGTAATACTTATTTACATTTTTTGTTGTAAATACATACACATATTATACATAGAAAACATCCAGACCCGAGATACCTTTTTGCAGATCATACAAACAACCTTCTTCGCCCACTGCGCCACAGAGGTCGTCAAAAATCGATGGGGACTAGGGTGCACTAAGAAAGCATTCAGAAATTCCATACCTAGAGGGTGTAGCAGGAAGATGAAAGTACGGAAAAACTAAACGCAGTTATTTTATTAAAGGGGGGAGGACCCGAGCTGAGCTACCCGTGTCCACGGTGGACTGGCGCTCTAAACCTCGCGGACAGTTTATCCCGGTACACGGTCTGGACTTCCTCATAGGCGTCTCTAGTCTCCTCATCCAGCAGACGGTGGAACTTGATGACCGTGAGTAATTAGGTACATAGTTATAATATTTTAAAGCATATCCCGAGACGGAGAAAACGGGCACAGATACACTGAAGTCAGTAGCCTAGTCACTTTGCTTTGGTATAATATAATAATATAGTATTTGTTGTGCGATTAAGGAAAAATAATAGTAGAACTATATGGGGATGCACAAACCAACTGCGGATATATTATCAACTTTTGACTTATAAACTTTCTGTACCGATCAAATATACACATATACGCATTATCAAAAAAGTTTGAAATTAAAATTTGTTTTTTTCCTTTTCCATATAAAATTATTTAAATTAATTAAAACAAGAGTAATAAAATGATTTGTTTTTTCCTAATATTTTTAACAAAGAAACAATTCGTTATATAATTTTAATAATGTTTTTGCATAGGTATAAAAAAATATTTTAAATTTTCAAACTAATTGCAACCTCTCTTTTGTTGTGTTTAGATAGCTCATGGTTTTTCCTATTTCATTTTCAGTAACATCGAAAATAGAGTCAGAGAACCGGTACATAGTCAGGGTACCGAATGGCGAAGCGTTGTACATCGCCAGTGAAGCGTCTAGTTCCACACAACGATGCCTGTGCGGCAGTGGAAGAGCATTCACCATGCATCTGCACGACAACACCAGGCAAGAGGCTATGGTGCTGAAGAGACGACTGGCTGGAGCCTCCTGCTGCTTCCCGTGCAGACTACAAGTAATAAGTTACAAACAGTTCTAATCACAGTTTGATATGCATCAAAGATATTTAATTAAAGTGAGAACAAGCGGCAGGCAGTGTCCTTCAATCATAGACGTAACCATAAAAAACAAAGCTGTGACTCTTCTATAAGATGTTGCATACTTTCTACAAGAAAACAATCCTAATTTTACAACCGCTTTTTTGAGCAATTAACATGGTTAAGAAACATGATAAAATAACCTCTAAGTATGGGCAGGCCTTTGAACAAGCCAGATCTACGAAATTGACAAAATCACAAGGCAAATAGATGAGAATAATACGACAAGGAAGCAAAACGAGTAAATTTACCGTAGCTTAGATTTTAGCCAAATTAAATGAACACTCTATTTCCAGGAAATGAAAGTAATAACTCCTCCAGGCGACTACGTCGGGCGAATCCAACAGCAGTGCACCTGGATGATACCGGTGTACAGAGTGCGCGATGCGAACGACCAGGTGCTCTTCATCATCGAGGGTCCGGCCGTACTGAAGCGAAGCGCACTCATGCTATGCGAGTTTAAGGTCAGTTTCTAGCTACTCGTAGTTACCTACTAATTTTCTAAGACACTTACTTAATATCTCTGCCCGTTCAAAAACGGTAGGCGTTCAAAATATGCATTAATTGTTACGCGTTTTAAATGGTTTTGGATGGTTTTTATGATAAAATAATCAATTATATAAATAAAATCACTTAATTTTGGAGAAATAAGAGCGAAATAATAATATTTACCTGCCAATATTATTGCCACTCGAAATCACGCACACATTTTTGTTCTACCTGCTATTGTTGCCGTTTTAGAACGGACAGAGATATTAAGTAAGTGTCTTAGAAAATAACGTGAAGTAATATGCCTTCTATAATCCCTATTAGGTTTGGTTTTAACACCTCCGCCCAAATACAAAATAAATAAAAAAAACAGATTTTCTCCATACAAATAAAATCAACATTATTTTCTTGGTAACGGGCATATATTTCAAGAAATGTTATTCCATAAAAGTGGTTAAGAATCATCATAAAACCTTAAATAAAAAAAATCTGACTAAAACTGGACTCTATATCCCTGATTTTGTGATATTTTGTATGATTTTGTGATTCTGGAAAGTCGGAGGCACTCGGAGGATAGAGAAGGGTAAAGACCGTCCGTCTTGGCGCACACTGGTGTGAAAGATGATCACAAAGGATGAAGGATAACCTTAATTTTTATTTTTTAGACAATAGGATTCTGTGTATCGTGGGTATTATGAGTGATCTCCGACTACCCTGGTACCGCAACACCCAGAACTGAAAAATAATATCTGCAGAAAATGCAAAAATTTTTCTCGCAACGGGAATCGACCCGCACCTCTTGCGTGTTCGTTATTTTTTTTAAACTCGTCTGTATTTTTTGTTTACTTAGATACTAACGGGGGATTCCCTCCGAGAAGTGGGCAGGATTGCCCACGGCTGGGATCGCGACCTGGTGAGCTTCGCCACGACTTTGCAAATCCCTGATCTCGCTGTGCAACCCAAACAAAAGTGTCTTCTGTTAGCAGCTACGTTTTTAATGGTAATTTCGCTTATTGCCTACAATGTTTTATTGGTTAAATAACCTTTTAAACTATTCTTAAGTAAATCTATAGCTATCCTTACAAAATTTTAAAAAATACAAAGGCATTGAATTATTTTCCTATTGGAAACCTATCACGCCGAATGCTAACTGCTCTACAAAACGTTGGCATATGCGTAATATAATGCTTAGACGTGCCTCTGAGTACCTACCCCTTACTTGATACCCTCACGGATCTACGCACTGAGTATAAATTTGAGTATGTCCATACAATCATCCAATATTTATTTTATTCTATGAAGGCAGGTAGAAGAGTAGTCACGTGCTTAGTTAGAGGTTTTCCAGACTAAACATTTCGTTTTTGTTTCAGGAGTATACATATTTTGAAAAAATGAGAACAAAATGTTGTCGGTATTATTAAAATAACCACGAAGTTATCATCAGAATTGTATCAACAAAAGTAACATAATAATACCAGAAGGAATTTGGATTAGATTTTTTATAGGTATGCTCATACCTAAACTGAAGTACCACATATTAAGTAGGTACCACAGATGTTGTAATACTATATTATAGTAGTACTATCGAATTAAAACTTTTTTAAGCGAGTATTTTTTGATTAGTTATTTAAAATACTTATTACTTCGAATAAAAAGGTTTTCATAATAATGAAGTTTTTTATTTTATTTTTTTTATTTACCCATTTAGGGTAGGCTATAGTCGTATGACCATACTGCCTCGTCTTCCGTAACTTTCTTTTCATTCGTTTAAGTGTTCAATTTTTTGTCTTTCGTTATAAATTTCAATTGGAGAAAATTATTTCATCAAAGAACTATGATGCATCTGAGTGAATAGTTTTGGAGTTAATTCCAATAATTATTAAAGTCTTATATTTTCCTATAATAATGAAGTTTCGCGGAGATTAATGTTTTTTATACACAACAGCACTCTGCAAACTATTTTAGCGGATTTACAAAATATCCATTCTGTCATCCCTTGTCTATGAATTAAAGTTTATCCGTCACTTTACTAGCATTTTGTTAGCGTATATTTTTAACTTTTTATGTATTGGGAATGGTGAAAACGCCAGCTTCATGCCCAGTACCAACTAATGCTGATAAGTTATGGACATACGACCAATACTATTTAGGGGAAAGAGATGCCGAGCGAAGAAAGGCTGGACACGGAGAGAACCACTGGACTGGAGCTGAGGTTTCAATCTCTATTTCCTAATTATGATAAATTGTAAGGTCTTACAAACATTAAACATTACTATATGGTTTGTAAGACCAATCATTATTTGGCTCGAAACCCCTTATTTTAAGTATGGGTATAGGTACAATTCGTGTGGGTTTCTACGTAGACTGTAGCTGTATGCTCTATAAATGCGACTCTTTTATGCCACGTAGACCGTAGCCTCATAAAAATGTTCACCTCTATGCCACACACTGATAATGTATAACGTAATCAGGGTTGTAGAAGTCGAAGTACAGTTTTTGTCCAGATTTTTTTAGTATACGGTCTTATATAACTCTAACTAAACCAGTTTTGTGGAATACAATTTCTTGAAGTATCTGCTAGTTTCCATTAGAAAATATTAAAGGTTATTTTGTATGTAGAAAAACTTATTTTTTTATTATTTCATATCTGTGCAGATGTGTTCAAACCAAACCTACTAAGGATTAAAAATATCATAATAACTAAACGTTATTTTCTAAGACACTTTATACCTCTGTCCGTAGAAAAACGGTTAGCGTTCAAAAGGTTGGGATTTATAAGCCGACGCATGAAATTAGATAAAAAAGGATAGAGGTAGAAGGGGTGGGCTCCTCTATTCCAACGATACCACTCCCAAAGTTAGGAATTGAATAGTTTCCGAGAAATGACGTTTTTATATTTTGTAGGTTCTGTACTGAAAACTTTAAATACGAACAAACTTTGAATGAGGCATATACCCCTAATATCAATGAATACGAAGAAATTGGGTTAAATTAGGTTCTGTGACTCACCAACAAGCGCACTGTTGGGCTCGTGCTTGTGTTTTTATGTTCACTGGTGGACTGAACAGTGTCGGACTAACTTTAAGATTTGAATAAGATCCATTTCGGTCTAGTCGAAGGTTGGTCCATTGTAGTTATGTATAGCTTAGCGGAATCCCGGAGACAAATATGCAAATTAAAAAATCCCGTGATTTATGAAAGAACATCTTTTTATGATTTCTTAGCATTTGTGTTACAAAACAAGCCTTCAACTACAGTATATTTTATTTTTCAATCTTAATCTAAAAATGTTTAAATATTAATTTCTTGGAAACTATTCAATTCCTAACTTTATGAGTGGTGCCGTTAAAATGGGAGAGTCCATCCCTACCAGCTCCGTCCTTTTTTTTATCGACATTTGTGCGACGGCTATCTAAATCTGTTTAAAATCTAAATTAATTGTTTTGCGGTTTAAATGGTTACGGATTTTTTTTTATGCTCAAATAATTATAATTTTCACTCCATTCTGTAAAAATATTAGCAAAATAATAATATTCAGACAATTTACCTGCCAACATTGTTGTCATTCAAAATCACGCACACCTTTTCTACCTGTTATTGTTCTTGAAAAGGGGTCTTTTTACCGTGTACTAAAAAGAAACGAAACCTTTTGTCACATACATATTTTAGAGTGCTTAGTCAAATTACCTGCCTTTTAATCCTACTTCTAACTAATATTGCAACTATTGCGTTATATAATAGATAACAGAATAAATAAATAAACTTAAAACTCTCACTAAATATTTTTTTGTTAACAATGTTATTTTCTAATTTATAAATCCATTATTTGAGTGTTATTACACTCTATTGGCTGTTCTTGTCTTATTTGTTCATCTTTTAAAGAGAGATCATCAACATCAGGGAAAAGATCCATTTTTTTCCTTATTATCATAGTTGGTTTAGTGCTGGTTACGTAGGGGAACTGATGAGAAACTAATGGATGATGTCAACATTGAATGGATGATGATGTTTGTTTCCTGGTATTCTGAATATCCCCTGATGTTTCTGAAATCTTTATAACGAGCTTCAGATGCTTCCTCAGACAACATATAAAACAGAAACGCTGACATAATTTCTGCTCCATAAATCAGAAGTTAGAGTTAGTTCCGTAGACCAAGACACGTTCTTGGTGACCCTGATGACCCCATCAGACGAGTCTCCACTTCCACCTACTCACGGTACAGATATGTACCGGGGCGTTTCTATCTTATTCCACCCCCTCTGGCAACGGCCCAAGCCGAGGTCTGTAACTAAGTGGTGCCCTTATGCTAGTTGCCCCATCCTAACCTTTCACAGGCTGAGCGCCTTCTGCGCTCGCCGTAGTCCGGTGACGCTGACCAAGGCCATCTGCGGCCCTGCAGCATTAAAGTCCATTCAGAAAAAAAAACGATTCTTACTCTTTGTGGCTTCAACGCGTTTTAATAATATCTCAGTTTCACACAAATTTGGATATATATATGGCACTGAAAGCTAGTGGTAATATTAAAAACAGTGGTTTATTGTACGATATGCTGTTGGATCGTATAAATGTGAAAGTGTCTGCGGAGGATCTTGGAGTTTTAAAATGATTCACAAAAACATATTTGTCAAATTTAAACAAGAGATGGACACAGGCAAACAGATTTCAAGCTATACCACGTACTTTACTATTCTCCTGCTGACGTTTCGTTGACCGTTTAGAGGCCCTTCCTTATGAGCACCGTCGAACGTACAAATACCGTAGTCGTAGACTTAGCAAATCCGTCGCCTCTATGCGATGGAGACCGTGTAGGCGTAGATTTGATGAATCCGTTATTTAACGCCATGTAAAACCGTAGGTAACCGTATACCTACTACGCTTCTATTGCCCCGTAAGCCATCGTCATAGAATCTACCAGGCACAGAAATCAAGAAAGATGAACATTTTAAACTATTTAACGATTTTATAACCTTTAGTCTTTAGAATGGTATTCAGGGCGGTTTCTCCGCAACACTATGCATGGAGTCGGAGAGTATCGCTCAAGGTATCGAGGTGATGCAGGCGTCTCCGTGACGTACGAAGGGCACTTCTACGCCAACCGCATGCACGGCTACGGAACCATGTCATACCCTGATGGAGCCGTCTTTACCGTAAGAATAAATGACTCTTGCAACCCTTGAAATGCCAAAACGTCATGCTAAGAAACCTGGTTTTACAGGGTTTGTTCCACAATGATATGCGATGGGGTCCAGGGATCGAATCCCAGGCCTGTCTTCGGGAAGACGTGGGTCTCTGGCGTGGAACACAACTGGTCAGATTGGCATGGCGACCGTCAACGCCGAACGTGGCCATGGATCTAAGTACTGGTCTGAATGGAAAGGCTTGTGTTGAACCTTATCGAGTTCTTCTCACGACAAAATTTAAAACTGTAAGTCGATTCCTATTTATTTTTCAGTCCTTTAACCTTGCTTTAAGGCCCATAGGCCTAGTGGGTCTAGAAAACGGTATCCCATCTAAAGGTCAACCCCTGACCTTCAGATGGTTCACTGATGGTTTTTTTCACTCGAAAAGTTTACGTGCATGAAACAGCGTGAGGAAACTGGTATCTGTTAGTATTCTAATAACGGTGATGGCCTTGCAACCTGTCACGTAAATGCTAAATACTTGCAAGACATGGGCATGTGCCAAATGTAATGCATGCCATAAAATATAATAGAAGACCTTTATTTGACACATTATTTGACTACCCTCTACTTGGTTTCCTCTTAGATCTACGTTCTTAGTAATAGATCTGACTTGAGAATGTCCAACAAAGGGATTACAGTCGTGAGTATTTTTCCTTCGAAATTCATCATTTTTTCTGTAACTTCTTATGCATAGATAGGCGAAGTCAACAGTGCAATCGAATTGCTCAAGCAATCTTGCGCAGAACCGATATCTGCTTCAGAGAAATGGACCCAACTCTACCCTAAAAACAGCACAGACCTTGCCAGCCAGTTGTGCCACGTGGAAGTCTTTGAACAAGATTATTACAAGAATAGAATCCCTATTCTTGAAGAAGTAACAAGTGTGCCTGAACATAATGAGGTGGGAAGGAACTCATCCTTTTTTGAAAAATGATTATTGAGATCAGCGTACCTTAATTTTTAATTTTGTTTTCAAAGAATGAAAGTCAACAAAGTGAAGATAGTTTTCAAATCACTGGGACTTTCTTTGCATGGAATAACAATGAAATGATGACACACATGATGAAGCACAGCTTTAAACATGAGAAACAAAGAACTAATCATGGGATTGAATTAAAATCGGTTCTTTCCGGTCCAAGAACTCAATTTAAACGAGCTGGTAAACATGAAATCGACTGCAGGTAAGTCCTACAGTCAATCAGTTTTTTTTAATGTAATGTGTAAAAGTAATGCAATAATTTAAAGGGAATCATAAATCTTTATTCTAGGACATTACTCATGGCAAGTTACTTGGGTCACGTCACCAATGTGGCTCAACTGGTAAATGAACTCAATGTGCATCCAGATATAGCCGACATTGGAGGAAATACAGGTGTTATGTATGCGACAGTAAGTTCAATATAACGGGTGTTAGCAATAAGACCTAACTCAGATTTCAAAAATGAAAACAGTCAGTTTCATTATTGATTGGTGTTGACAGTGTGGTGATCAAGTGGACGTTATCCACTTTCTAGTCGAAGCAGGAGCAGACGTAAACAGCTATAGTGACACTTGCTGCACACCTCTTGGAGTAGCTTTGCTGAGGTACGCTTGTGCAAGGAAAGATATATCAGCCAGCGGAATGGTTCAAGCTCTGGTTCCGCCTCCGATCATACCACCACTTTCCGGTACATAAGGTCGTATCGTAATACTTCTATTCAAGCAGCTTATTGTTGAGGGTTATCTTTCCTTCCAGTTTCTACAGAAACAAAGCCATCTGAATGGCATATGAATCGTGATATCCTTGTTCAAAGCCTACCGGGGGGTATTGCTCGATCTCCAAGCAAAACAGCGGCAAAAGGATCAATCGGTCCGAAAAAAATTAAACCTACACCATCTGAGGATATAGCGTCATTGAAAAGGAAAACTGAGGTGACAGGTCCGAAGGCAGCTGACTTTACAAATGATGATGCTGATGAAACGTTCTCAGAAGAGAAGAGACTTTACAATAACATCAACACTGAATTTTCTATCAGAGTCACAGACTTATTTTGTGCTCCAAGTGGAGTAAATCCAATACCTTATATTTTCGAAATCAACGACATGGTGAACGAAGTAAATGCATCTGAAGAAGATCAAAAGAAAACTCTAGAAAAGAATCCAAAGAAAGCGATTTCTAAAGTTATCAAAGATACGATAAAGCCTAGCAAGGAGATTATGTGGCAGGGCTCAGAGGGAGATGAATTTGGATCAATTGACAGTGCTGAGAAGATAAAAATTGAATTGTAAGTTAAGCTTGATACCTAACTCTTACTCATGTTTATGAACTCTTTTTTTTTTAGGATAACAAAGATGATGCTTACAATTATACAATTATTGGACGATGGAGCCGATCCTGGTCTAGTCCGATGTCCACAGCCAGCTTTGCTCATAGCAACTGTATCAGGATGTCCTGATCTAGTACGTCATTTGGTCAATTATGGTGCTGACGTGAATGAATTATATCCTCAAGTAAATATATATTAAGGTCCTGATCATAATAAACATTCCTCAAATAAAATTCAGGAATTCCGTGCTCAAAAAATATTGGATTTCAGGCACTAAACTATACTGCCTTAGATGTGGCAGTTTCTCGACCACTTACATACGAAAATCTAGATCTGGTACGAGCTTTACTTGAATGTGGAGCAAAGACAGATTACAGACTCCGGTATGGTAACCCTGAGACAGCTGATCCAGCCATTCCTGAGATTCCGGGACCAACGCTACTACACGCTGTGTTAGCGCGAAAAACTGAAAATGAAACGGAAGATGAGGTGATGTTTACTTATAGAAGTATTGGTTTTGTTAGCAAGTGATTTTTACTGGTGATTTTTATCTTTCAACAGCTTCGACGGCAACTCTTGGAGATGCTGCTCGAATACAGCTGTGACCCGATGATACAATTCAAGGGTCGCTCAGCTGCAGACGTTGCGATGGCCAAGAATATGGACATTTTTGACATATTTTTGAAGTGCCCACGCACGAATTTGAATGCTGTCATTAATGAATCTTATCAAACTGTTTTGGTGAAGATCTTTTCGACGCCGTTCTGTAAGACGATTCCTACAACAGAACGATTGCAAACGGTACGTACCTACATATACTAGCTTAAGACTACTTAATTTTGGGCTGATCCTTTCAAATTTTGAACAGGTTACCAACTTACTACTGTTTGGAGCTGATCCATTACTGGAATGCCGAACAGGCGAAGAAGTATACAAAAACATATTCGTATTCGCCAAAAAAACCTTTACTGAGATGGAAAGCACACAGACTAAGCCTGTTAGCCCTACTGGTGAATTAAAAACTTATCATGAACATTTTTTTCTGTATATTTACGAGTATGTATCATTTGACTAGAAAACTGCCAGTGGTTGACACTGGCAGTTTTCTCGTCAAATGATACTTTCAGTAGGTAATAATAATAATAAGCCATTTATTTCCCAAAAAATATTGATGAACTCAATAATAAAAAAAATGTGCAAAATCATCATCCATTAAGTAGAGTCGGCATCACGGATGTTTCAATGGCTTTCTTTTTAACTGTGATTGGAAGTTTTGCTTAACATACATTATATGCTTCAGAGACCAATACCTATTCCAGGCTATTTTAATTCTTCTTTATACTGAAGGGTATGGTTTTGAAATTAGATGCTTTGCCCGAGATAAACTTACTCATATATGTTGTTCACGGTCTGCCCTCTTTTAAGAAGAGCTATTTATGCACTATTCGTTAGAATAAATATAAAAATAAATATTGCTGGTCATTTTTTACACAGCATCACCTAGCCCCAAACTAAGCAGAACTTGTATTATGAGAACTACATGACTGATTTACTACTTATATACTTTTTTTTGTAAATTTATACATACATATTATACATGGAAAACAGCCAGACCCGAGACTAATATTTGTAGATCTTACAAACATTTATCTCGCGGCGGGAATCGAACCCGCAACCTTCTGCGTCTCAGGCAGGCCTTCGCCCACTGCGCCACAGAGGTCGTCATAATTTATTTATTTTAGAATGTTAGAATTGCATTCATCTGTAGGCCAAAGTTTCGGCTTTCAGTGTTAAAGCTTGATGTCAAGTCTTCGTGATTTCACTTACAACGAATATATCATCTGCAAAGCATAGATGTGTCAGGCGCTCTACGTTTATATTGATTCCCATTCCTTTCCAGTTATTATTATTTTATTCTAGGAGACTTTGAAAATATATTCAAGGAACGCTGTAAAAAGGTTTAGAGATATTGGGTCGCCTTGCTTTACGCCTCTCAGTATGTGAACTGGTTTTCCGACTTTATCTATCCTTACTGTAGCTGTACTTCGATTGTTTATTTCCTGAATATACTTTTCCTCAATACTTAGCGACTCTAGCGCTGTCCATATTGCTTGATGTGAAATGGTATCGAATGCTAAGGCGATATAGAGTTACTTGTTTGATTCGTTTAATTAGCTGGGTTAAGTAAAAATTATATGAATTGAATAGTGAATTTATATGAATGAATGTATTTTAAATAAGGCATTGTACTAACACATGACATTATGTAACCTACTAACAAATTATGGATCAAGTTATCTGAACAAATAAAAAATATATGATCCATTCTTGAGTACTTTAGTCTGAAGCCGGCTTGCTCTCTAGGTTGCTTCTGTAGGTAGGTACTAGGGTGTTTCTTATTCATTTTAGCAATGCACTAGTAAATATATTTTATACTATTTGTTTAGGTGGTAAAGATGGTGGTAAAGGTAAAAAACCTGAAAAACCAAAAAAGGAAGAGAGACTTTCGGTGAAGTCTGTCGGGAAGATGGGCACAGATGACATCGGAGACTACAAACAGGCACTAGACGTGATGACAGAATGCGCCAGGATTCTGCACATTAGATGGCTGCAAGCGAAGCTTCTGAAGGAGGTGCTCGAAATTGTAATCAAGTGAGATATTTACTTTCGGTTCGCTAAGACCTACGGCGTTATAATTGCCAACATACAAGCCTAAGTGTAACCCAACCCTAAGTCAAGTACACATTGCAAAGACGAGTCAGCAAGTTTATTCAGGCCTAAAAAAACTGGTGTTGTTGTAGGTGCTTCACATTTCCGATTAGGACTTACCTTCTTACATAATGTCGCTATATATCTAGGTACGACGACGCCAGCTTGCGTATTTCTGTGTTATTTTTCTACTTCCGCACTGCCGTGAGATGTAATACTAGGAACCTACCTAGTATGAACAACATAGTAACGTAAGTCAGAATAACAGCCATCTTAACAAAATAATTTGGTTACTTTGATTGACATATATACCTACATAGGCACATAGGTTAGGGCTATAAGATCAATAGTAGTTAAACTTTGGATTTCGTAAATCTACGATTAAAGTTAATCGATGGTTTGATCTACTGGCATATATGAACAAATTTGTGGATCAACTACTATTGAACTAATGAAATAATCGAAGATAGAAGATTAGACTTGCTCTTGTATCACCTTTATAAAGTACATAAATAAGGCCTCAATTTCCATTTCCTGCAGATACAAACATCGGCAATGGAACATGATCTTGCCCGAACACAAAAACAAAAAAACCTGTGGACTATGGCTAACATGCGCACGTGCCTTAGAAATTTGGGACATCCTAAAGACCACCAAAAGAAAGGTCTTCGATGAAAGACGGGTCTTGAAGCACATTCTTTGCATGGTTTCTTTCTACGCTAAAAGATCGAAATCAGGATTTAGGCATCGTTTGACAATTGAAGAGAAGGACATGATAGAATCCAAAGTGAAGTACGTTCTCCACGACCACAAAATGGCGGAACCATTGCTCTCGGATGAGATTACCTGGTCGAGGCCTTATGTCATGCCGGAGCTGGCTCTGAAAGATGTAAGAACTTAGGCTACCAGCTTCTTTAGGGGTCCTGTACCCCTGGCGGAGGTATTTACTGCAACATGAACACGACCTCGGCGGTGCTGTGGGCGAGTAGTAGGCTGAAATGCAAGAGGTGCTGGTTCTATTCCCGTTGCGGGATTAATATTGGCATGTTCTGCATATATTCGATGCAATGTCTGAGTGTTATGGTACAATGGTAATGGTACTCGAAGTTCAACACCCATGACACAAGGACGCATAATATGTGTGGTGACGGAAAATTCCAGATTTCATACAATAATTTTCGAATCCGTGACCGAATCGTCATGATTCAGCATATAACCTAACCTAACCTACCCGGAACGCACGATCAATACCGTTGTTCCTTGTAGGTACTTTTGGTTAAATAGTTAGGTACCTACATAGCAGGTAAGGTAGCAACTTAGCATGTATCTTTCTACCTACTCAAGAAGCAGTTACCTAAGTATCTTTGTTGCCCAGGAAGAAAAATTCGAGGTGTGTTTCGAATGTTCTTTGCCCTTCGAAGAGCAGACAATCCAGTGCTCCAATTGCAGTCTTGTGAGCTTCTGCTCGTTCGAATGTATGAAGATCAACGTCAACCGCGCGGGATGCCATCCTTGCAGCGAATTCCTGAAAAATAAATATTTTCCCAGCCCGGATGAGAGCGTCTTGCTAGATGTTTTTGATGTTTAGATGATCGATAGGTCCACGTTTCCTGTTTTAAATCTATTTATATGTGATTAAAATTATTGATTTCAAGTTAACTTTAATTTTATGAATTAAAGTTAATTTAGATACATACCATTAGGTGCATACCCTGATGCTACAAAAACAAACTGCGCTTACCACACCCCATCAAGCGCCATTGGCGGCCATGCTGCGTGCTAAACTGCCAACGTCATTTATAATTAACTGACTGATACAATACTGACACTTGACAAACTCGCCAGTAACAAATAATAATGCCTAATGAAAATAACACTACAAGCGAATGATTGCAAATTTCTCGAGAAATAAATAAAAGTTTATGAGAATCCAAAGTATATTAATACTGAATATAAATAAAGCAACAATGGCTTCAGCTGCGAAGAGAACGAAGCTGTCCGCTCCTGCAGCTTCGACAACAAAGGAAACAAACACAAACATCGAAGAGTTCATGAAGAAACTACAAAAAACCCGCGAAGAAACTGCAAAATCTATCCTGGACTACAATTTTAACAAGAAACGCGTGCGGATCATCTCTCAGGAGCAGATGGTGCCGGATAATTGCGAGGGGATTGTGTATTGGATGTCTCGTGATAGTCGCGTGGAGGATAACTGGGCTTTTTTATTTGCTCAAAAACTTGCTCTGAAAAACGAAGTCCCTCTTCACGTGTGCTTCTGTTTGATTGCTAAGTATCTGGACGCTTCGGTCAGGCAGTTCCACTTTCTTATAAAAGGTATGATTCGTTTCTAATTTATTAATATCACTAACTTCTGCCCACGGCTTCCTTCGCGGGCCAATCTGTATCATCCAGGTTAAAATCTGTATCTTACAAAATTCATACTAATTTGTCCAGCCATTCCAAAGATGTATGGCACTTCTGTATCACAACAAACATCTAAATATTCCTTGAATTTTTTTAACATTTATTCATACAACTATTTACAAGTAAGTATATACAAAAAATACAGATGAATCAGCTAGCTATCTAAAGACCATTGCAAACGATCTATAGATAGCTCAACTTATCCAGAATCCTTGAATTAAATATATATTTTCTGAATTTTGACAACTAACCACAAAAAAAAACAAACATGCTCATGACTGTAATCCCATGTTGGAGATCCTTAGATCCATACTCAGTATGAAGATTTGTGAGGATACCATGTAGGGGTAGTTACAGTCACATCCAAACATTATATTTGGCACATTCCTGCGTTTTGTATCATAGTTAGCATCTCATGTGAGAGATTGCAAGCCCATCACCCCTTATTGGAACACTAACCAATGGCACATACCTTATAATTCTTGGTTTTAGGGCCAATTGACAACCTCTGTGGCGCAGTGGACGAAAGCCCGCCTGAGATGCAGAAGGTTGCGGGTTCGATTCCCGCTGCAGGACAAATGTTTGTATCTGCAAATATTTGTCTCGGGATCTGGGTGTTTTCTATGTATAATATGTATGTATTTACAAAAAATGTATATAAGTAGTATATCAGTCATGCAGTTCAAATAACACAAGCTCTGCTTACTTTGGGGCTAGATGATGCTGTGTGAAAATGACCAGGTTTATTTATTTATTTAATATCCTCATATTGCTTTTCTACACCAAAAATGGTAAGCATGTGTTAAACGCACCTTAATAAAAAAAAAATGTATAGAATGGGTTCAAACTCATGACCTGTGGATTGAAAGTTGGGGTACAGCCCACTAGGCCAATACAGCACAGAAGCCATAATTAAGTTCAAGTATATATCATATTACTAGCCTCTGGCCACTGCTTCACCATGGCACCCGGATAAAAAGTAGCCTATGTGTTATTCTGATATATAAGCTTAGTATTACTAAAGTTTCATTAAAATCCTTTTAGTGGTTTTTGCGTAAAATAGACAATCATAGGATTAAATCAAGCAGTGTCTCTTGATTGCTGATAATGATGACAACAACTGTTTTGGGACTTGGATTAAGCAGTATTGGGCATTGTTTGGCTAGCGCTCAGAGCGAGTGGTTGTGTTCATAACAACAAAAAATTCAGATTGTAGAAACATAGGTACCCAAACTAGGTTAGAACCTGTATGATGGCATACCTATACCTCCCTCCAGACATGATGTGATGATATACAAGCACATAATTAGATAGGTAACTATATATATATATATATATATATATATATATATATATATATAACTAAGTAGTAGAATAAAGTTATTATTGTGGATTTGACACCAACAAGGTAAAGAGAGAAGTAAGTGTCTGATGCAAAATATTCTACCAAGAAAATCATAATACCAATAAAACTACATACAATTTTCAGGCTTAGAAAAAGTTGCAGCGGATTGCAAAAAGCTGAACATATCCTTCCACTTGCTGGAGGGAAGCGGGGCAGATGCCTTACCCCAATGGGTGTTGGAGCACAAGATTGGGGCAGTTGTGTGTGACTTCAACCCGCTCAGGACCCCTATGGGATGGCTGGAGGGTGTGAAGAAACAACTTAAAAAGGATGTCCCACTAATACAAGTAAGACCAATATAATACTCTTTTTCATACATTTCAACCAGCCTTGTTTCTTGCCTTTCTTTCCTGGCTTGGTTCCAGAGAAACAGGCAGTAAAATTGATGTTTCAAAGTGATCCTTGCTTTGAAACATCAATTGCTGGACATTTTACACACAGCATCAACTAGCTCCAAACTAAGCAGAGCTTGTATTATGGGAACTACATGACTGATATACTACTTATATACTTTTTTGTAAACACATACATTATTATACAAAGAAACACCCAGACCCAAGACAAATATCTACAAATGATACAAACATTTGTCCCTCGGCGGGAATCGATCGAATCGTTATATGTCAGTTGGGCCTTTATTTATTTGGCCATTAGTTGAAATATGGTTATAATCAAGTTCTCTATGAAAAGCGAGGCATAAAATGACGAACTGGGTTCCAATTACCGGCATAAGCAGATGACGTCTCATATGAAAAATATTCAAAACTTATTTTTCAAGGAAAACGAGACATTGGACTCGATTCTGTAGTACACTAACTAAACTTAATTTAAACTGTCGCTCTCTTTTACTGATAGTGCAAGCAAGAAAGATATAGCTACAATTTCAGTGCTGTCAAATTAGTCAGATTTAAGTTTTCCATACAAATTTAGTCGTAATTTCAAAACATGCTGACTATAAACACGAAGAAAAGCGGCACGTGAACTGATTTGACAGGAGTAAAATTCTTGCCATCTCTTTTTGCGTACACTATCAGTAAAAGAGAGCGACAATTTAAATTTAGTTTAGTTAATGTACCACAGAATCTAGGCCACTGGCTCTAAATACAATTAAACTTTAAGGGATAATTATGAGATTTATAATCCTACTTCCAGGTAGACGCTCACAATATAGTCCCATGCTGGGCTGCGTCGGAAAAGCAAGAGTACTCCGCCAGAACTATTCGGAACAAGATAAACTCCAAGCTCGGTGAATATCTGACGGAATTCCCGCCTGTGATCAAGCATCCGCACTCCAGTAAGTTTAACCCAGAGGTAAGCAGAGTGTTTCAACTCTTTACAAATCACTTCTATACATTTGTGTAAGGCTTGGCTCAGAATTTCAATTGTAATGCTGTATTTTGCTATTGTTATGTGTTACTTCAAGGATGCTTCTTAGTTTTCTTTTATCATCATAGGCAGTGGCAGTGGCCCCTAGTGACTCCCTCACTAAGGGCCACTGCCACTGCCTATCATGATAAAAGAAAACTAAGAAGCATCTGCAGCACTGTAATATGTGAAGTATAACATTTTTAATGCGCTTATTAAGAAATTGTTTTTTATGACTTCAAGGATGGTTCTTAGATAGATAGATGAACTCGTTATTTACACACCAAAGAAAAAAAAATGTGTAGGTAGAATATATATAGATTTATATATATTTTACCTACACATAGAGATATCGGCACAAGTCAGTAGGTGGCGCTGCAATAGATAAAGGACTGTAAAATGGCGTAAACGATTGTCATACAATTTCAAGTATTCGTGTTTTTTTAAATTTTGTATGACATTTTAGTTAGGTCATGTTCTATAAAATATATTGGTCATTTGTACAAAAAGTAAAATTAATTTACTTGTTTTAAAGAGTTTAATTATTTTGTTCACAGCCAATAGACTGGGACGAAGCCATAGAAACTCGAGAGGCAGACAAATCCGTGGGACCCGTCGAGTGGGCGAAGCCGGGATATGATGAAGCGGTGAGAATGATGCAGAGTTTCATTGAGAAACGACTGAAGATATTCGCGACTAAAAGGAATGATCCCACGCAGGATGCTCTAAGTAACCTGTCACCTTGGTTTCATTTTGGTAAGTGACCTAAACTTTATTTTGATCATATTTGGTCAGGTCAGGTTAAGAGTACCCTAAACAGGCAAGTATTCATGAAGAATAAATAAATAATGTTGGTAATTTTTTTACACATTATCATCTAGCTCCAAACTAAGCAGAGCTTGTATTTTGGGAACTATATGACTGCGATACTACTATATACTTTTTTTTTTGTATATACATACATATTATACATAGAAAAACACCCAGATCCGAGACAAATATTTGCAGATCTTAGAAACATTTAAGAATGTGATGAGATTGAATGAAGTAAAATATTTATGTCAGGATCGTAGCAAGTGGATATCCATGGTCTCTGCCTACCCCTCCGGGAAACAGGCGTAAGTGTATGTATGTATGTATATTTTGGTAATTTAACAGGATTAATTTTAGTAGAACATTTATTCATAGAACTTTGTACAAGTAGGTATATACAAAACATACAGACGAAACAGACTATCTATCTAATCTAAAAACCGTTGCAAACGATCTATAGATTAATGTAAGCTATTTTTTACAAAACTTTAAAACATCCACCATGTTTTTCATGACGTATTGTAGCGCCCCCTTGTAACGTGTGGCGTTAAACGTATCTGAGCGCCATCCTTGAAGTCATACAAAACATTTCAATATACCGCATTACAATCGGTTAAGCTGTTTTAGAAATAAATGGTCAATAATACAAAGGGAATTCGTTTGGTACCTTACTATAATTAGTTAAAATTAAGTTTGGGGCTGTCAAAATTAAGTTTTGGTTTTCGGCGCGCGCAAAACTAACGTTTAATGTAGAAAGACAGCTCTAAAAAAGTAGAAACTGTCATTTAGCTATTCTGTTGTACATTATATTACGTAAAATTAGAAACGTCAACTTAAAATAAGTCGCGGTCTCATTTTCTAGCTATTACAAGAGGAAAACTGCAAAAAATCTTCAATTATATTATTTTACTATTACGCTATATAGTATACTAGCCGATGCCCGCGGTTTTACTCGCATAGAATAGATAATTGATAGGTGCATAAAAATAATTGCATGGTATATTCTGATACGTATTCAGTTCTTTTGTATTTTAAGTATCTAAACTAAGTTTACAGCAAATCGCATCACGCGTTAAACATTTCTTAAACAAACTTAACACACCATCCTACCCCCTTTGAGGGGTACTTTAAAAAAATATTTGTCATTTTTACTGAATAATATTTAAATTAGCTCGAAACCGATTTCCGTTAAATGAAGCCGCATTTAACACACAGGTCAGATATCAGTCCAAAGAGTGGCATTATGCGTTCAAGAGCACAAGTCAAAGTACACAGAAAGCGTTAACGCGTTCCTAGAGGAGGCAATAGTACGGCGAGAGTTGGCGGACAACTTCTGCTTCTATTGCGAGCACTATGACAGCTTGAAGGGCGCCAGCAACTGGGCACAGAAGACGTTGGATGACCACAGGTTTGAAAAAAAAACTGGTCAGTTTCCTACAGCATCATCTAGCACCAAACTAAGCAGAGCTTGTATTATGGGAGCTACATGACTGATTAACTACTTACTAGATATTTGTCTCGGGTCTGGGGTTTTTTTATGTATAATATGTATGTATTTACAAAAAAATATATTATATAAGTAGTTTATCAGTCATGTAGTTCCCATAATACAAGCTCTGCTTAGTTTGGGGCTAGATGGTGCTGTGTGAAAATGTCCTGCATTATTTATTTATTATTATATTATGCATAGAACACCCAGACCCGAGACAAATATTTGCAGAACATACAAAAATTTCCCCCGCAGCGGAAATCGAACCCGCAACCTACTTCGTCTCATGCGGGTCTGGGCCCACTGCGCCACAGAGGTTGTCAGTAAAATTAAGTCGATTAGGATTTTCATCTGGCGTTCAAATATTATCTACAATATTATAAACAGATACAGTTTGTAAGTAGAAGGCAATATATATAGAAATAGAAATAGTTAATAGAAACTATGATTTCAAAAATTATATCATCAATATTTAGAAAGGACCTTCAGGGTTTACATAGGCTGTTATCCCGTTAAAATAAAAGGGCTTTTCGTGAAGAACTATTTTTCAGTGTAATTCGTCGGTAAAAACGGTCGAGCGAATGTATTACTTACGAAGAGTTACTTTTCATACGGGTTGGTACCACGCGGACAAAGCAGAGAGCATTTGCCAGTAGAGGATTTTTTTTCTGAGGCAAACATATCAGAAATTATACTAAATTAAATACACAACTTATAATGAAATAATCTTAAATTTTCTATTTACACATATCCTACTACTATTATAAACGCGAAAGTTTGTTACTCTTTAATGAAACTTTACAGTAATATAGCTTATACATCAGATAACACCTAGGCTACTTTTTATCCGGGTACCACGCGGGCGAAGCCGTGGGCAGAAGCTAGTAAATTATACATATAATATTATTCAGAAGGCTATGTGCATCCTAAACCAGGCAACTAGCGAAATTACTTTCTCTAAATCTCCAAGAAATAGTACATTGTTCGCCGAGGGGAGTGAGACATAGTACTTTATACTTTATACTATGCATTATGTATCACTCCCTTCTTAATATTGTCTTGTTATATTTATTTCTCGATTTCTCGGGCAATAGGCTCTCGATAACTGCTTGGGCACTCTACTCTTTTAATTCTGGCGGCGTCATCATATATTCACTATCACTACTCGACGACATTTCGAGTAAATAGTAAACATAAATTACAAATTCACTTATGCAAGCAATTCTTTTATGTAATTTAATATTTTTTGTTTTGATTTTCACTTTTTAGAGTCGTTTCGCCGCCACCTATATGCCTGAACTACCTAGTTATCGCACCCATGAATGAGAATAGTTTTAATATTTAGACTTACACTAGTTCTTAATCTATGGGCGTAACCCTACAACTTGTTAATTCGTTATTTCAGAAAAGACAAAAGAACCCACATATACACCCTAGAGCAGCTCTCCCAATCGAAAACGCACGATGACCTGTGGAATTCAGCGCAGATCCAGCTCGTGAAGGAAGGCAAGACGCACGGATTCCTGCGGATGTACTGGTGCAAGAAGATCCTGGAGTGGACCGCCACTCCTGAGGAGGCCCTCAAATACGCCATCTACCTGAACGATCATTACAGCATAGATGGACGAGACCCTAATGGTTATACTGGTAAGTACCAGACTAAAGCCTGAATTCATAGTCGGGGGTTGAACAGTCCCCCAAAATCCATCATTCAGCATTCGCCTTATGGCTGGGTACATAAAGGTTGAATTTTTACTTAGCGCCTGAACAGTCCCCTAGGCTATGAAATCGGGCCTAAATTAATATATATTTATAATATATTTTTATAAATGTATAAATAAAATCCGACTTCAAATATATAACAGGAAGTTAATAAAATATCCAATATGACATTTCATCCCTCATTTTTAATACATTGGCGGTGGGATTTTTTCATAGTGGACATACGCTTTCTCTAAGGAGTGTCACGACGAACTATTTCGGGCCCTCTCCATCCACCGACTTCCCGCAACCTTACGATATTATCGGTCCATCAAGTGGGCCTTGGGCCTTGCTACACTGCGTCATTCGAGAACCTTGCTTCCACAAGGACAATAATCTCAAATAAGTTCTGACATTTTATAATTAGTCTAGTATTTAAATCGATTCTCAGTCTACCTATTGACATTTGTACAGCATTTGGATGGTAGAATATATATATAAGCCTATAAAAAAATTAACATCATGTATTAGCTGTCCTATATTCATGCAAATAAATGGATTTCTTTATTTTAGTTATTTATATGTGTATATATTTATATTTATTATTTGTAGTTTTAAGTAAGTTTTGTTTCCCACTTTCCTTCTGTCCCTACCTCTATAACTTTCTCTCTCTAGCTGGAAGAATGAAGAAAACTCTTTTTAGGGTTAAGATCGCCTTTGTAAATGTCATATCATTCTGCCTTTTGTAAATGTTTATTTGTGTTTACAATAAATAATCTATGTAAACTGTTTTCAGGTTGCATGTGGTCAATATGCGGTGTCCACGACCAGGGATGGGCGGAGCGCTCAGTCTTCGGCAAGATCCGGTACATGAACTATGCGGGCTGCAAGCGCAAGTTTGACATTAAAGCGTTCATCGCGAGGTATGGTGGGAAAGAACATAAGTATGTTCCCAATAAGTAAGGTAGACCACTGTACTAGCGCAATGGGAAGTGGATTTTGCGTACAGGATTAATAAAAACGAGAATCTTACGATACCTAGTTATGAACTAGTGCACTTTAGTATAGCCGGACTTCCATCCAGAAACCTGCATCGCTAGGATGATGGTGCCAATGCATAGTTTTTTTCAACGTACCTTCCGGAATGAGTAAAGTATGAGAATTGTCATGTACCTTAACCACCACGCCAGAAGTTTACTTTTTCCACATTATCCGAAAAACAGAGCCTTCTGTTCTTCGAAGGGTGAGAGAGTTGAGTCACGCCAAATGAAAGCCTATCGAATGTACATCTCAGATTATAAATTTAAATACCTCAGGGCCAGATAAATTCATAGCCCTTTTTGGCTCCGAGCTGATAGAAGCATGAGTAATACCAAATTGAAGCGATTTCAATGTACGCCTAGGATTTTCCATTTATAAGATTTCTCCTAGCGATTGGGATCTCCTCGATGGAAGAGTACGCAAAGTTAAATGGCGTGTACTTTGTACTGATGTCGCAGCCAAAACATAATCCGCTCTTTTATATAAAAGCTAGCCGCTTTGCAAAACAGCGTTGGTTTCTAATGGCATGTATTTAAATGATCATTTTATTTTGCAAAAACAGCAATCAAATATAAATGGTTATCTTTTTTAATGATTGATCCTCTTTTAGTGAGACAAAATAAATCTAATCAATCGATATTTTAATTAATTTGAGCTAAGCTAAAAATGTTTCAAAATAGCAAGGTGTTTCTGGGTGCAAAAAAAATAACCATAACGTACCGACGTACTCCGTCATTAGATTCGTATTATTGCATTATCGACACGTGCCAATAATGTACGCATTGTACACCCAATTTGTATCTAAAGGGGATCAAATATTATTTTTGAACACCAAAATTAATATAAAGATAAAACATTTAAAATAAATATTTTTTTTTTAAAGTGATCATTTTAAATAGATCAATTAGATTCTTAGGATACTGACGTACTCCGTCATTAGATTCGTATTATTGCATTATCGACACGTGCCAATAATGTACGCATTGTACACCCAATTTGTATCTAAAGGGGATCAAATATTATTTTTCAACATCAAAATTAATATAAAGATAAAACATTTAAAATAAATATATTTTTTTAAAAGTGATCATTTTAAATAGATCAATTAGATTTTTAGGATCAAATAATATTGTCCGGTTTCTAATCTGGCGTATTGACGTTCAACCGGACTGTTATTGCGATTTTAACAAGAGGGCTGCCGATGTTTATGCCTATTGTAAATGTAAACATTGAGATTGAGTAGGTTTTTAGGTTTTTTAGTTGTCATCGTCAATCTAGTCAACAGTGCGATTTTGTAAAGCAGCCATTATAAAAAGGGCTGATTTTAAGTTTTGGCTACGACGCTCTATCATCTCTGTACAAAACTATATTTTACGCAACATGATTTTTTTAGTTGTGTTTACTGTGATCATATGTATTTTTAACAGCTCTTATTCATCCAGTATTTACTTATTGTAAGTGGAAACATTATTAACTTCATCAATCATCACAACCCAACGTACAAATGATGTATTTAATTAATACGATTTGTCAATTGATAATTAGAATAATGTATGTAATATTTATTTATTTTAAATTTTTGAACCGAACCATTTCTACCTCGTTTGGAATCTCAAAGATTGTCCTCTATTTTCTACTTAATTTAAGGTATAAAATATTAAAATAGGTAAGGTAGGTAGTAATTTAAAAATAAAAGATTACTTGCATATAAACATTTTTATTTGATGTGACTGTTCTGCTTACACATTCATTTATTCTTTGATTATTTAATAAAATTAGAAATAGAAAAATAATATCAAAGACATCTTTATTGGAACTTTTCATTGAGTTTATTTATGTATGAATTGATTAGAATTTCATCAAGTAAATACATTTAAACTTAAAAATAAATGATTAGCTAGGCTTCAAATGAGCTTCGCCACAACGCCACAAGCACATTCATTTTATTGCTATATCAATCATGGAAATAATAACAAAATTGTCATATTAATCAAAAATAAACATTGTCTATTATGTCTCGAGTTATTATTAAACACGATTATAAAATAATAGTTACATAACCACACAAAATAATTCAAATTAATCCAAATCTACGTGACGTCATCGAGTGCTCCTTATTTATTATGGTTATATTGTAGATCGCAGTTATTATGTTCGGTATATTTCAAACTGTTTCAGCTATGAACACAAATCGTGGCTCACTTATCGTATCGACTACGTGGGTTATACTTTTGAAAATATAAACGTCAGCAAAAGGCTCTTTCGAGACAAATATCGTCAAAACAAAGACGGAGGTCAGTTTTAGGTGAAAAAAAGGGAATGCGTTGTTTTCTCGGCTGGGTTTGATTTACAACATGAGTGTAAGGGATTGTTAAGTATATATTATTACGACTGTACCACGTACTTTACTTTTCTCCAGCGGAAGTTCGTTGACCGTTTAGAGGTCATGAAAATTGTCCGCGACCACGCATTAAAAAAACGAAAATACGGCATTGACTGTAGGATGTATAGTGTATGTCACACATCATTGATGTTTTCGGATCGATTCTATGGAGCGTGGTACCGACATGTCGCCGTAAACATATAAGTCAGTGAAAAAGCGTTGATGTTTGATAAATTTTAGTGCCCGATATAAGGAAGTATGATCGGTGACGATATACATACATCAAAAAAGGCCAATTAAAAACGCTGACGTATCTTCAACCTATGAGGTTGAAGATACGTCAGCAAAACGGTGTTAATTAGCCGTATTTTCCGTGAATGAATGGGTTAAAAAAATAGGCTTGGTCTACGATAATCTTATCCTAATTAGTTGGCTAAGCTCCCTTGTGTCGGTGTGTGTGTGGAGCAGAGCTAGGTTCGCTGTGGGGTCCGCTCACTGCACGCAGCAGTTGTTCTTGTGACCGTTCTTCTTGAGACGCGACTTGGGGCGGTACTTCTCGAGGTAGGACAGCTGCTTGGCGTTGATCGCGCCGCGACGCTGGCTGGAAACAATGTACATGGTGAGTTTCGATTCAGGCCTCGTTCGAAGCGCTCCTGGCGTAGCTTGCCTTGTAGATCTGAACAACCCCTCTAGCCGAGTAGATTTTTACATCTCTTACAACAATCTCTTACGTCAAACGCATGCTTCTGAGACGCCAGATTGCTTGGTATGTTACCATCTCTGAAGCGACTTATCTTGAAATGCATTTTTTTGCAATCGATTTGTGTAAGTGCTTGGTATTCTCTATTCATGCACAGTACTCTAAGACATGCCCATTTCCTCGTGATTTTTTCCGTCACGGTTCAAGAGCGCAAAAAGCAGAGTTCAAAGATAAAAAGTTCTGTCGCCAAACTGTAATGAATGCAGTGTAATTGAAGACACACATTTCGCAATGAGAAAACTAGGATAACATGCTTTGGTAGGAACATCTACAAACATTGGCCTCGTTGACAAAATTTGGCCTGTCCTGCATCAGAAAAACCTAATTGGTTGTCCAAGTTGGTATTCTTTGCATTAAGCGTTAATTTTAGTTTTTATTCATATTTAGTGTTGATTTATTTGTCGGTTGACTTAACAGGACGATGTGATCGCCCAGCGAAAAAGCCCTTTCCTATTTTTTATAAAAGATAAAAGAAACAACTCACTCCCTGATGGTTTCGACCGCTTCCTCGTACTTCATGCCGAGCTCGATTAGCGCGATGGCGACCATGACTGGCGCGCGGCCCAACCCCGCCACGCAGTGCACCGCCACAGCTGACTCCGGCTTGTTCGCCGCCCTGGAAACAAACCAAAAACGTTAGCATCCACGGCACCAATGTGAGTCACCACGGCACGGTCACCATTGGAGGAGCGTGTTAGACAGAGTTCACCAATGTACAGTGGCTTCCCACGATCTGTGATTTTACGAATTGCCCCGCACCAGCCCGAGACCGATAACCAGCAGAAACAACAACCGCTGGGTATTAGTCTCTCGAATGGACCACGAACCGGATGACGCAGTATAGGAGAGGCCAGGGTATAACAAGTACCTTAGTTGTGTACTCACTTCTCGCGCAATATCTCGAACCAGTCGTCGACGACATGCTGCGGCGGGAAGGTGCCGTCGTCGTAGGCGAGGTCGCGTACCTCGATGTTCTCACCCTGCAGCGGCGCCGTGTCGTACGACGGCTCGCACACGCGCACCACCGTGCACACTCCGTGCTTCCTCAATTCCTAGACACGAAAAAACCAAGCAAATGTAACGCGACGCGCAGCTCTGAGACTTTATTGGAACAGCGGGTATCAACGAGCGGAGCGACCGGCGCCAGCGACCGACCATTATCTTTGGTATCAATCAATCTACTTGGAATTTGACATAAGCATACTGGTGGTATGGAATGAACATGAAATCACAAGTAAAACATTTTAAAACCCCGACGGTTTTTTCCATTCTCTAATCGCCTCCTAGAGACGCGATAAAACCTATTTAAGAACTATCCTTGAAATCGTACAAATCGATTACCAGCACTGCACCGCTCCTAGGTTTGGTGCATCTTTTGCAAAAGTGTGATTACCCTGGTACATTTGTTTTTACACATGATCGAGCTCATTTTCCAACCACGCAATTTTCCACTTGCGTACCCATCTCTCGGGAGGCAGATATTTAGCTTCGTTACAGAGATCGGTTCAATAAGAAAATTGATCCTTTTGGATCCGAATGGAAATATATCTAGCTACACAGACCATGTTATATCATCATCATCATCTCGATTTGACAAAATGCGTAGGTACAGTTATCTGAATCACGTTTTTAAACAGACATTTATACAATTTGTGCCGGCTACTATGGTAAAATTGGACTGACGTCCTTGGACGGGCTGTATTAATTCACAACTCAAGGAAAACAGCTAAGAATGTTATCAAGGCGAAACATGCTGGCCAAGGACTGCCAAAGTTCAAGGTTTTGTGAAGTACATGGAATTGTTTTATGATGCCGTAAGGGATTATGAATTAACTTTTTTTACAGTTATGCAGCCAGGTTATTTTCTTACTAGAAAGAAACCATTGATGTCATCTGTACATTCTATGAGAGAAACCAAGATAAGTCCGACGCAATCTTAAAACTACCACTAGAATTTTAAAAAACCAGCAGTATAAAGAATATGTACGAGGAAACGTTTCACGATGGAAGATATAATAGTATGGATATGCACAACACACAATAAATACTAGTCTACAATACAAATTACCATTTACTAGTATCACGCTAAGTGACATTGAGTGGATGGCAACTTGCAACCTCTGGCGTGATCAACCTTGACTAAGGTCACTCCCAATGAATACTACCTACCGATGGCGATCGGTATATTATATAGGTATATTCTCGAGATAGAGTATCAGAAACTAAGGCAGAATATCATTGTAAGCATGGCGATTTAAAGGAAAATATATTCCACTTACTTAAATGTAATTGCGCGATAGAAATAAGCGGAAGAGTAATTTTACTCTTCCCCCTAGGGCATTGGCTGGTGGTGGGATAAGTGGAACAGCACACAGATTTAAGTTTAGAATCGAAGCTAGAACGAATGTTGTATCTGAGGATAGATGTTCCTTCTTTATATGTTAATCTATGTTCACCCGAGTAAGCGGAAACATTTCGCTTTTTTTCTAAAAAAAGAAATAGAAAGAAAGAAAGAAAGGAAATGTATATTAATTTTCCCCTTGAACACAAAAAAAGACTTCACCGACCTGCAGGTAGGACTGGATGGAAACATCCGATGGGCGATCTGTGATGAGGAAGCGCATCCCCTTGTACTCGATGAGCGAGGGCGCCGGTCTGATGTCCTTCTGCTTCATGGTCACGACTGGCTGCTCTCTTCAGGCGACTCACTAACCGCTCACTTCACTCGGCAGCACGGTCCGTCACAGTCAAACTGTCACTCTATTTCCACACAACACACGACAGGTTCCTTACTTTTTTTTTTAAAAGGGTCTGATTATATAATTGAAACTACCCGCATGGAGGTCGCTTTCAACCACACGTGCGCATTCAGACTCGAATAAACGAAAGTTCAGAATGTGGAATGAACTAAAAGGAAATTATGCCAAACTCAGAAGTTTTAACGGACTGAATGATATGCTCCAAGCGTACGTGGGCTCCGAATCTAAGGTAACTGAAACAAAAACAGATGCTGAATTAGTATCTGCCGGGGCCAGGCAATCGTATTTACGTGAGATATCATTTTTGGGACGCGTTTGCGTCAAAGCTGAACGAGCGACTGAAGTGGTATAAAAAATAGCATCTAAAAATAGATGGGAAATACAGCGAAGTTTCAGTCATGTGAACGTTTGAAGCTATGTTGTCTATCTGGCGTATTTGCGAGCTGATCCGGAGCCAAGGCATCACTTGTCAGCACGTTCACTCTTTATACTCGTCTTGGTGATAAGGCGAACGGTAAACAAATAGCTTTTTTAACAACATATCCATTGTAATGTATTTACATTTAAATATGCTACTACGTATCTGATTTTCGAGTTCACATTAATTGAATAATTTGAAGGTAAGTGGAACTGCGATGATATAGCCACGGTGTTAATAAAATACACGGTACCATAAACGGCTGGATTATCAGTTCCTAACCAACGTATCTACCAATCCTAGATAAGAAATACATCACATAACTTCGATTGTGTGTGAAAAACCATTACAAACTGTGACCTTTCTATTTTTCTGAAATAAATAATTCTTATTTGCTTGTTTTTGGTGTATGTAAGTACTTTTACTACAAGAAAGTCTAAGAGTAATCTATATCAAAATTATAATAACCTACACCAACCACACTATTTGCAAAATTAACTGTGCATCTTTCAAAGTTATGGGTTTTTATTCATTGCAATCACAAGGATCATTTAGAATCGTCGTTTTAAAACTCGAATTCCGAAATTTTGATCCTAAACGACCAAACCTAGAAAAATCGTTCAACAAAAACGGGTTGGGTTTGTTGAACAGGGCTCACCTGCGGATGGTTGTGCCTTCTTGGGGTGCGTGATATGAACACTGCTACTGTACCATGGGTCCTGCTGCACGCCACTTTATTTGTGTTGGGCCTGGCAATACTCCGCACTGTCCAAGCGGAACTCCATCAATGACTCCACAGAAGGGATATCCAGCTAAGAAAAAAGAAACATTCAGTTAAGTTAAAAATTTTGTATGAAGATAAAGATCAAGCCCATTATATGATTTTTGTTTGTATTCTACGGCACCTGCGTAGAAGAATAAAGCGTAGAAGTGCATATAAGAGAGGTTTTGTGTTTTTTCGTCAAAAATTTGGTCCTTTGAGCTGGATTACTATATATATTTATAGTTAGCTGGATTATAGTTTACTATTAGTTGAAAGCAATGTGTGGTGATGAAAAGTGCACACAGATTAACAATAAAGTATTTTTTTTATTTGTCTACATAATCGTGGAATAAATATAGATTCAAGAAACTGGCTTTCTTGAAATATATTTATTTCTTTTTATAGATTTCATCTATTTCGTTTTTTCTTGTTTTCACATATAATTACCTACTTAATTACTTTTAAAATACATATTTGAATTATAAAGTGATATTTTTATAGGATAACGAAATTCTATTCTACTATGTCAATTGATAAACCAACGGTTTTATCGTGTTTGGTCGAGATTTTTTCTAGTGATACAAATATTAAATACCAACCACCAATGACGCTCACTGCGGGCATAATTCGATCATGATGACAAATATTCATAATAATCAGTTAAGCAACAATGTTTATTCAAACACTAATAACGAAGTCTCTGAAAAAATTTAGATCTCCACATTTATTTATGAGAAAAGGAATCACAGAAAAGATAGCACTGAGAACGTTGTAAAAAAAAATGTTCACCGTCCAAAACACTGACATCTTTCTGAACCGGACGAATTCGTGCTCCCCACTCGAATGAAAAATAAATATTTAGCACAACAAAAACAACGTATTATATCAGACAGAAGCGTTTCGCCTCCATTCGACTCGAAAAGTGCGGCGCAAGAGAATTTGGCAAAGAAAAGATCAGCGTGGGATTTACACCGGCGTCACTTCACGTATTTACAACCTGGTTCCACGAATACTGGCAGTAGTTGAGAATGCTCGCTTACTAGGTGGCAAATGAACTGCGAAAATTCAAGCAACTGTTTAGTTAATTTCCTTCAGACTGCATCAAGGAGACAGCATCCAGACTTGGGTAACGGCCAAAGGAACAATTTTGCAAACTCGTCCGAACATATAGCACATCTCACTATAATAATTTATTTTTTCTTTGCACGAGAATAGACGTGATTTCATTGTTTTCGTTTATTAGAACAGACTTCAGTCACAACATAATTTTATTGGTAGCTGCTATTAGCTGGAAACAATTCAATTTGAAATAACGGCCCATTCATACTATTCACCAGTTCATGCTATTGATCAAATCAAATCCATTGCTTTGTCAGTTTCAAAGGAAAAAACATAATCGAGCATAAAAGTGAATGGAGAATTAACATAATAAATACAAAAACGTTAAAAATAATACGTTTACCATAATGGTAAACTTACCTTTACTTGTATATTCAGGATTGGAATACCAGGGAGAGGTTGAAAATACAATAGCACTAAAGAAGAAGAACGTCCACATCTCGAGACGAGACGGTCGATAAACTCGAGCCCGACAATCCTCTCACGTGTGCCACTGTTTTAGACAATTTATAACGTTGGCCGACGGTCGGCAGCAGTCGGCACCCCAGGAGGGACCCAACCCGACGACGCCCATTTAAATTTCAAACGATCACGCTAAATAATAAAAGAACAATGCAACTCGTTTGTAAACAAAGCACTATTCTAGAAGCGAGGGCGTGAGGATACAAGATCGGATGTTATTGGTCTATCAATAGCTTTGGCAATCCTTCTATGGAATTCAATAGACAAAGACTTATAGCAAGCAAAACAAAGATCGGGTTGTGTACACGTGGCTGTAAAGGACTAACCGCAAACCAAACATACGAACAAGTATGTACACAATTGATCTTACAGGCTTCCCTGCATTGTATTGGCTAGAGTCAAGCACATATATTTAACATATTTAAATCAATGGCAAAAATTCGAAACATAAAAAAAACAACCACAAAAGGGTATTACTTCTGGAATATCCTTTTGTGATTTTCGGTTTTGTTTTCTTTGGTTTCTACCAAAGAAAACAAAACCGATACAATATAACCAAAGTAGACCGATATAATAATATCAGCCGCTGCCTACGGCTTCGCCCGCGTGATACCTGAATAAAAAGTAGCCTATTCTGATGTAAGCGCTACATTTATGTTGAATATTGCAAAAAAGTTATTTACAGAAAACTTTTCCATTAACTTCAGGTGCAAAAACACTATAGTCTATCAGTTTCCTAGAATTGTTCACAGCAGCTAAATGTAGTTGCATGCTTATTGTCGTTGGCCTAACGACCTTACCCAGTTTCCGTACTGATTTAACTTCCTCTATTCATTTCATATTTATTTACGTCCTATCCTACCCTACTACTATTATAAACGCGAAAGTTTGTGAGGACGGATAGATGTTTGTCACTCTTTAACGCAAAACTACTGAACGGATTTTTATGAAAATTTTCAGTAATATAGCTTATACATCAAAATAACACATGCTACTTGACAACTCTTGACAACTTTTGACAACCTCTGTGGCGCAGTAGGCGAAGGTCCGCCTGAGACGCAGAAGGTTGCGAGTTCGATTCTCGCTGCGGGACAAATGTTTGTATGTTCTGCATACATTTGTTTCGGGTCCGAGTGTTTTCTATGTATAATATGTATGTATTTAAAAAAAAAATGTATATAAGTAGTATATCAGTCATGTAGTTCCCATAACACAAGCTCTGCTTACTTTGGGGCTAGATGATGCTGTGTGAAAATGTCCAGCACTATTTACTTTTATCCGGGTAACACGCAGGCGAAGCCGTGGGCAGAGGCTAGTAATAAAGAAAGGTGAAAACGTTAGTATGAAAAATTGCATTTTTAGAACTGAAAAACTTGAAGCTTGACTCAAATATTCTTCAATAGCTTGCACCGTGCAAATTAAGTTTGTATGGCAAAAACTCCACACGGACGAAGTCGCGGGGCGTTCCACCAGATCTCGCGATTCTGCGATCTGGTGTTCGAATTATATCTAAATTTTCAAAACTATTTCACATGACCTCATTTGCCTCCTATATCTAAAAAAAATATACCGGATTAATCAAGCGAAAGTTAGTCGGATCATGTTTTTGCTGCTCTTATAACTACCTACCACTCCACTTCTGACAGTCTTAAAGGGCTGATGACAATCAGTCAAAGTGGACTCATACACTGCTAATAATGCTAATGCTAATAATAATGCTAGACATTTTCACACATCATTTAGCCCCAAAGTAAGTGTTAAGAGAACTACCTGACTGATATACTATTTATATAAATAACTAGCTTCTGCCCACGGCTTCGCCCGCGTGGTACCTGGATAAAAAGTAGCCTATGTGTTATTCTGATGTATAAGCTATATCACTGTAAAGCTTCATCAAATCCGTGCAGTAGTTTTTGCGTGAAAGAGGAACAAACATCCTCACAAACTTTCACGTTTATAATATTAGTAGGATAAATAATTCTAATCTACTAATACTAATCTATTCAAAGTGGTTTACTACGTCCAAGTAGGTTATCATTTATAAAAAATATATTTACACTGTTCTAATTACGTCGTTTAATTTTTTTATCTGCAGACGCATATATCTGAGTGTTTTAAAGATCCTAATAAAGTGATCATTTTTTCAAATTATATTCATAAAATCCTACTATCTCATAAATGCGAAAGTCTGGCGCTGTCTATAATATAATAACGAATGAACGGATTTAAATAAAAGTTGATACAGGTATGTGACCTAGTATTAGGATACTTTTTATCCAGGTAACACACGGGCAAGCAGTGGGCATAGGCTTCTTCTTTATACGTCATAATAATAGATTTCTGAAAATCACTATAAACTTTTTACCCTAATTTCAAAGAATCCCGCATTTGGGCAAGCCTGTTATAAATAATAATAATGTCAATGAATGAGTCACTCGCAATGATTCAGAAACACTAGCTACACTACACAAACTACGATAGCAATTAGCAGTTTTAGCAAATAATAACATTACATAGCAGTTTTAGAAACGAAAATCCAAAAAAAACTGCTGCTGATAATTTTTTTGCTTGCCTAATATTTACAAAGATAAAGAAATAAAATATTTTAGACATACATACACGCTGATGAAGATATAAAATGGGATACATAATGTTAGAAACGTGCAAGATGGATATCAATTTTGTATGAAAGTATAAATGAATGCTAACAAGATGCCAATTACTTGCTTGACCGTGAAACTGTGACATTGACAATAATGACGTAATGTGGTCAACGAAACTAGATAAGATAACGCAGCAATGTACCTATTGAAATTCATATCGAACAATTGAGAAGGACCGAGCGAAATATTCAGAGCAAAGTAATTCAGTATGTTTAATTTATTAAATTAACAAACTGAATGAGAAAGTGCCAAACAGATAATGTTGGCTGGCAACTAAATGAGTTCAGGTTAATAGCCCTACATTTCGAACACAAGGAGTTATAAATACGAAGCGCTTACTCTTGGAAAAACAGATCCACACAATAATATGGTATGCGTATACAGCAACGCTAAATCAAGGTGGCGCACTTAAGCATAATTAAAAAACCAAGACTATGAGAACTCAGGTATATATTCATAATGAATGATACGATTAATTGTTTCATCACAACGTGAAGTACGTTTAATAAAACTCCTGCCCAGATACATAGTTTTAAGATGGAGGTTTTTTGCATGTCGGCAGGCAGGTATACATCATTATGTGAGTGAACAATGTAAATTCTTATAGGCGTATAGTTAATATAGATCTCCCTTCAAGCATAACCTTTATGCAATAACTGCGAAATAACAAGCCAATTAATAATATAAGGTTACTTTTTGCGTCTCTGATAAGAGAAGTAAAACAGCATACTTTCTCTTTGCTTAACAGTTACTGTTACGATCAACAATCGACGTGGGGGAATAATAACACGAAATAAAGTGACAATCAGGAATTAGAAGCATCTGTACAGTGCAGCGATCTGAGTGAGGTGTGATCAACAGAGATATTTCAAACTTAACACTTGTTGATTCCAGAGGACTGTGAGCAAAAGATGCATGAAGCAAAAAAATAATAAATAACTGTATTAACTGAGAACTCGTATACCTGATCTCCACCTTTGACCATAATATCCTATCAAAAAGGATATACGACGGCAGTATCCTCCCGACCCTACATAGTTCTACTTTAGCCAAGCAGGCACGGCACTCGAAATATTTCAGAACTTGTCAGTACGGAGCGCCCGACGGTCAATGACGACACTGATACATCACTTACATGTATACCGGGGCGCGGCGGATGCAGAAACAGCGGTAGAAACGCAAAATAAAGTTAATGAACCGGTAGGTTAGGAAATTAACTGAAACTGACGAACACACGCAACTGAAGCTGTCGTTTTAGACAGAGTTGAAGGTTAGGCGTTCACATCGCAGCGGTACGACACTATGGGTGCCGCGGTTGTGCAGAGACTGACGGCGGGGGCACTCGCTCGCATCGCCCGCGGCGACGCGCGACGTCACGGCGCGACGCTAGCGGGGGCGTTGGCGTCATTCGCCAGACGACGTACCCGTACCCGAAAAATTCGTTACTTGCTTGCTTGATAACATCGAAAAATTCGTTTCATGAGCAATGAAATTTTCCTCTAGAACTTTCCAACACGTGGAAACTCTGGAAAGCCATGGATTGAAATAATAAATAAAGCCGCTATTTTTTGTGATTGTTAATTGAGATTGTTAGTGAAATAAGAAGTGAGACCAAACAATGAAAGGTGAGAATCTCAGTAGGTAAACAAAAAGAAAATCAAAATAAACGATTAATGGTTGAACTTGATACCATACCATGACGGAGTCTGGAGGCAGTTTATTTGACTAGACAGTAGACAATGTGAGATTGATGACGAAAATGGCAGAAATATTGTGATTCTTTTAAAGTTGCTAGAGGCGAAACAATTCTACAAGCTAGATCGTGAAGAATCGTCCCCAAAGAAAAGTAAAGTATTATAGTTCCATCCCATAAGTTTCATACACATTTGCCAGTATCAATAATACTGATACTGGCAAATGTGTATGAACCACAGAAACTCCCTAAGTAAAACAGCAACCTATTTATATCAATACCTGCCTACCTACCAAAACGTTTTACAAAACTTTTAAGAACTGTGGCAAATACCTCCGTACCTCCCATACTAATTTAGCCAATCGAATAGAATATACATTTGACGATGTTTTCTGTAGAATTGACAGCAAAAACCTTGACAGAGACCTTTCTAGAACAATTTTATAGCCTATCCAATCCACCCACATCGGGTGGCCATGGCCAGGGCTAAATATAGATCCACCCACAGCCAGTGCGAAGGAATTTTCTAAATCATTAGAACGCGACAAATCGAGTGAAATACTCTCTTAAGTGTTCCGTTCGGGTTGTGAAACTTGTGGACTGGACGTAATCAGGAAAAAATATGCTGTAACCGTTACTTTTCGTTATGACATGTTTTCAAAATAAACGATTTATTAGAGAGAGCTTGCCTTTCGTCAAAAAACTTCAGGGTTTGAATGAGATGATACGGGATGGGATTTACGTTTACGGTAAATTCTAAATCATCACTATTTGAATTGATTTGATCATGATCATGATCATGATTCTTTGAAAGGACTCATCACACCACCACGGTCAAAGTTAGTCTACTACTGGTATAAAATTATAGGTAGGTGTGATTTTCTGAAGCAGTTCATGAAGGGTAGATGGTAATATCCTTGATAAAAACTAAAATAATAAGGCAATTAAGTAAGTTAAGAGGGCACGAGTTGACACAACTCGTGCCCTCTTAACTTACTCCTTAAGGATGCAACAAGGTACGTTTCAGTAAAACATTCCTACAACCTCGGTCTATTGTTGAGTTTGCCTTTGAAACTCCCTGTTGATGAAAAAATACAGAAGCCCGTGAGTAATTCGTGTAAAAAAGTTCTAATTACCGAAACAAAATTACATGAATGCCACATAATTTATAAACATAATACAACAATATGAGCGTTATAATAACATTTTAATCAAGTAAAAGTTGATATTTTAACATCAATCTTAAAATATTAACTTTTACATGCAATGAATAGCGAAAATATATGCAAAGAATTTTCCCACAAATAATGGTGTTTTAATTAAGGTATTTTACTTTAAGGTCGGCTTTACTTTATATGCCTGCTTAGGTACAAACTCACTCGCGATTTTTAAAACTCGGTACTCCATCGTAAAGTTCTGATTTAGATCCGATTTCTAGTATCAACGGTATCTCCAGATACAGCTTGGCGATAAAGATAAGCGTTAGATTGATGTACTCGTGATTAAGTAGCTGTCCAAAAAAGTGAAGTACGGCAGTACAAGTGCGCAAACCTGGATTCCATGAATTCAGTTTCTACGTACTATTATCAACTTTGTAAAAAGTATTATTAAAACTGTGCTGAACTCAGCAAGTCTAAGTGGTAAACGAATCTAGTGTTAAGCAAAGTGATAAACTAGAAAAGCTAGAGGCTAGGGTGTAGGTTATATAGGGGCCTGTTTCTGCTTGATTACTGCAGTAAAAAGGGAACGTGTACGGTTGAAGCATAGAGGGGAACCTTAGTGCAATACAAGTGCAAATCAACTTTCACAATACCAATACTTGCCTACCCGCTTCGGACCAATAGCAAAGCTTTATTGCTCCTTCAGAAGACTATTCATGGAAATAGATTCAGGCAGTGGAAAGCGCTTCTCTCACAAAACTCATTACTGCGATATGAATAATTCAACATCTCTTTATAGACAACATTTTCATGGAAGGAAACCCATCAATGTCGTGGAAATTGTATATAGCAAGACATTTAGAAAGAACAATCCCGTCGAAAACGACAAAGGGAGTTTTAATCGGCAAATAATAAGCGTTTTACTGGCAAATTGTGGTAATAGCGTCGTACCGGTTGCGGCTAAGCGCGGATTTGACGTGACTGACATTTAGCAAGTCTGGTACTAAATGCATGAAGGTCACAAATGTCATTCAAGACATGAAGGGAGAAAATCTTTGAAATTACATTCTGGATTTTGTCCTATCACGAGGTAAAGAACCTTTACAGTGCAGGCTATCCGTTTATGGAATGAACTACTTGTTACTATAAAACGTGCTAAATAATTACCTATTTTTAAATCTTTGGTCAAGGAACACTACTTGTCCTCTAGTCGCTAACTGTTGCCTGTTTCTGGTTTTTCTATGTTTTGGATCATACAAAGGTTATGACGTATATAGTATGTAAATATGTAGGTATATTGTATATTATATATTATGCGTATTATAATATATCCATAATATGTGGTAAATACACCAATTAAACCCCTTTTAAACTTTCTTACAGTCCGTTTCATCCAAAGGTTGTCTGGTAGAGATCGCTATTTAGCGATAAGCCCGCCCATCGTACAACATTGTTAAAGTTGATAGTACTTAACTAAGCTGATGTGTTATTTGGTGTACAATAAAGTATTTTCTATCTTCTATCTATCTATCTAAAGAACTGTTTGGGAAGATTCTGTCTAAGCTGAATTCTTAAATTTTATTTAGATTCAGAATTTAGCAATTTTTAGGCGGTCAAGCAAGGTAGGTAAAGCAAGGCAGGAACAAGCCAAATATACACGAGAATTTATAGAACAGGGTCGGCCATACATAATATTCATAAACTCCACATAAACCTACTCCACTACAATGCAAACCCTCTGGAAAATTAACGTGGAAGCAATGTCAGTAGGATGACATTGCACTCCCCTTAGTAGTAGTGCAATGAAAACGGGTCGTGACCCACTTTGCAGGGATCAATACTCGGTCATCGACTTCACACGCCCTGGCCCCTCCTGTTGTTACCAAGGATCACGTGAAAACTTCCTATAAGATTTTTTATCGATCGAGGAGTAACACAAATTGCACTATCGCTAAGTACATTTATGTAGATGAAGTAGACACGAGTCGGCCGGACGGCGGGCGTGTCGTATTAGCGATTGCTAATGTCACCACACTTTCTGAGCGATGTTTTCATGCGACTAGAGTAACTAGCCTACCTGATTTCATGGCTTCCAGATCCAGAAGAATGTAAATTGGTCAACTAGTGGAAAAGAGCAAGAAGATGATGATAGTAGGTATGGCTGTCTTTGTCAAGGCCTTGCTTGGTAGTTCCGTGAGGACTTTTCCGCAGTCACGATGACTAAATACAACCCACTATTCCACCATCTATCGGACTATATAGCCACGTAATCTACGCACCAACGTGAAAGTTCATACATACTACAATGAGGCCTAGTTTTCGTCTCACTGAGCTATATATAAAGTTGTTAACGGCTCTCTTGCCTGTTATATATTCCAGGCATTCAAACTGTCACAAAACATGCGACGTAGTTTGGGGACAATTATCTGTCCGGTAGGTACCTTGGCATAGCATTACAGAAATAAAATCGTGTTCCAGGTTTATTGGTAGATGCTATCTTGTTACGAATGTCAAAGCGACGGCGGCGTATCGACGTATCTGTAATGGAATCTAGTACATACTTTTAACATAAAAGTGAGCTCTTGATTCCAACTAATTCTCGGCATTTTCTGCACCGATTCTATGATAAATATAATGTTGTCAAAAAATGGAAATGTTGTGCAATAAGTTGTATTGCCATGATGATAATGCAAAAGCGGAGACACTTACCTACTCCTACATAGGGTAAAGTAAAGATTTCTTGAATGGAGACTGCGTCTGCGCCTTACTTATGATATGGTATATCATCATAAGTAAAAAGGTAATCATGTCAGGTAAAAATCCTGACAATTGGCTTGTCAGGTTGAACAAGGTAAATTTTGAACTCGCATTGACCGAGTAAACGGAACCGAGTCTCTAAGCTCTAGAGACAAGCATAGTATGGGAAAAGATAACTCGGCCAATGCCAATATTGGACTTAAGATTTAGGCTGATGATATGGGAAGAGGCATGCGAATTTAAAAATCTACTTACAACATAAACGCCGCTAATCGACTTTTCATCAAATGGTTAACCGACTCAGCAAAATACCTACCTACTAAAGACAATAATATTATGGGCGCTGATGAACTTTATTTTTAGAGCTCATAGCATAAATCAATTATTAATGCACTTAGGTATGAATATTGCATGAATCACACATTGCACTAAGTTGTATAATTAAACCTTTGTTTCTAGTATTTCTGAGTGTTAACAGCTCTGGATATCGAGAATAGGTATTGGGTATATTTGCAAAATTGTGGTTATGAAAGTTTCATAATCATAACTGTTTATGTACATATTAGACTGATCGAACCAAGGTAACAAAAAATTATGGAAAAAATTTACAGTAGGTATGTATGTATCATTGTAATGAATACTACATATTGTCCCTTAGTTTTGTACTAGGAGGACATAAATATAAAATATGAATAGAAAATATAAATGGTAAAAAAGGTAGGTAGTATTTTTATAGTAATGCTCTTAATCAGATTTCGGCTGATAATAATGATACCAAGACACGCACTAATAACATTAAACTGATTAGATTCCCGTTTTCATATTTTCCGATAGCATGACACCGAATTACAAATTTATTGAGCTTTTTTCAATCCACGCCTGTGACAAGATCTAGGAGAAGAGGCATACATTACGACATAGATAACCTATGTTCCTTCACTGCTGGACATAGGCTTCTTGTTCTCAGTCAGATAATCTCGTTACGGGTATTTTTCTAACCTAACATAAAATACAATATAATGTAGATACTGTAAGAATTTAGATAGAGAGGTAACATACGAGTATATACAATTATACAAATAACACGTCATAAATATTTATATATACCTACATATTACCAAATATAATATTTGTAGCGAATGAACGGCGTTCGAGAACAATAATATGGAAATACGAGACAAATTATGACGTCATCGTTGTGACGTTATGCGCATGACGTCGAGCGCACGGCCCACTGAACCATAGACTAAATTTAGTATGTAGACTGAAGCAAAGGTGGTATTCGGGTACAATGAAATCGATATTCCTTGTTGCAGCCATAGTGAGGAGACAAGTTTCTTTGGAAAGTAACCGGAAAAGGCGCTTGCGTTTGACAGGATTTTTGATGCTAAAGGAATAAATAAACATTAATAGGCATGGTATAAGATGGCTCTTGTCATGTATTTTCTGACAGTCTCATGTTTACTCCCATAGTACAATAAATAATATCTTGAAGTACAAGACGAAGGTACGAGTAAAGAGGTATCTTCTAGATAAAACGTGGGCAAAACTAGGTTCGTGCTATCATCCACCCGTTCTTAGTCCCGTTCTTTATATTTAAGTAGGTATGTCCTTATATTCATGTATTATGTAGTTTATAAACATTTTAATTCATTCATCCACATCGACACTTTCCATCAGATGGTAGGAAAATGCTTGGCGAATTTAACAATAAAAAAAAGTTAATTCCTAGTTTCGTCGACTTTAGTGAAGACAGGCAGTACTTATCGTATTAATTCTCGAGGTTTTCAAGATTGACAAGCGAAGGGCAGGGGCAGTTTTATTATTAACCGGGATCCTGACCGTGTAAGAGTACCACCGCGACCTGCCTCAGTGACCTGGATCGGGCCCCGTCACCCGCATCACTGACCTCCTTACCTGTACTTTATACCGCTATTAATGGTATAATATTTGCAATTGGGTCGATTCTCTTGTACACCAACTAAACTTAATTTAAACTATTGCTATCTTTTATTGATAGAGCACGCAAGAAAGTAATGGCAAGAATTTTACTGTGAAATTATGTGTCGCTCTTCTGCGTGTTTATAGTCAGTGTGTTTTAAAATCACGACTAAACTCGTATAAATAAACTAGCCAATGCCCGCAGTTTTACTCGCGTAGGATAGTTAATTGATAGGTTCACTTAAATTTATATTTTCACCCCCTTAGGAGTAGAATTTTCCAAATTCCTTTCTTAGTGCACCCCTACACCATAAGAGGAATATATCCTTCAAATTTCATGCTTCTAAGACTTATGGTTTAGGCTGTGCGTTGATTCACCTTTTGGACTTTGACACCCCTTACATCCCCTATGAGGGGTATTTTGGGGAAATAATAATACAAACCTTTTCTCATTTAGATTGAAGAATATTTATGTGTAGTTTCAAGTCTGTAAGTTCACGGAATACAATTTTTCATACAAAGGCTTTCAGCCCTTTTCACCCCCTTAGGGGTAGAATTTTCCAAACTCCTTTCTTATTGCACCCCTACACCATAAGAGGAATATACCCTCCAAGTTTCATGCTTCTAGACTTATGGTTTAGGCTGTGCGTTCAATCCAATCAGTAACGGAACAGTTTTATATATATTGATAATTGGATATTTTTACTCTGCATCATATAGCCGCAAAGTAAGAAGAGCTCAGTTATGGGAACTACGTGACTGATATATTTTTTTTAATACATACATATCATACATAGAAAACACCCAGACCCGATACAAATATTTGCAGATCATACAAACATTGTCCCGCGTGGCGGGTAAAGAACCCGCAACCTTCTGCGTCTCAACTCTCAGGCGGGCTTTCGCCCAGTGTGCCACAGTGTGTATGGAACCTTAAATCTGGCATAATTATTTGACAAAATATCTTTATAATTGTTGCTATATCTTTATTTTGTTACTGTTAGTTAAAGAGAGCGATAGATAAAATTAAGTTTAGTTGGTGTAAGCAATTAACAGAAGTTTTGTACAGTACACAATATACATGCACTAATCCTATAGAAAAAGACACAGTTACCAAAACAAACGCGTCTTCGGTCATCCGGAAAACATCTGCGACGGAAGCAGACTGCATTGAAACCATTTAAATATACAAGGCACAAATCAATGTCACATTGGGGTATTGAACAGATTGGCCATAAAAACTCCAACGCCGCGCCGCCGGCTAATGAAAAACGTAGACAAAAAATCCTACTAATATAATAAATGCGAAAGTCTGTGTGTGTGAATGTTTGTTACCACGTATTTCCGTAACTACTTAACCGATTTTGATGAAATTTGGAATGTAGATACGAGGGTCATTCAATAAATACTTAGCCTACAAAAAGTACACGAAAATTTTGGAAAAGTGGCAATTTATTTTTCAACATAGTCTCCTTTTAGTTCGATACACTTAGCCCATCGATGCTCCAACTTTTTTAACCCGTCCGAAAAATAGTTTTTGTCAAAGTCTGCAAAATAGGCCTCCGTGGCGGCGATGACCTCCTCATTTGATCCATATCTATTCCCGGCGAGTGATTTTTTCAGATTAGGAAACAGAAAGAAGTCACAAGGGGCCAAATCTGGAGAATACGGTGGATGGGGCAGCAATTCGTAGCGTAATTCGACCAATTTGGCCATGGCAACGGCAGACGTGTGAACCGGTGCGTTGTCGTAGTTAAACAGCACTTTTTTCTTCGCCAGATGGGGTCGTTTTTTCTTTAATTCGGCGTCGAATCGGCCCAATAAATCGGCATAGTAAAGCCCTGTAATTATTTTACCCTTCTCGAGGTAATCGATGTAGATGACACCTTGTGAATCCCAGAAAACGGTGGCCATAACTTTTCCGGCCGATTTTACAGTTTTCGCCTTCTTTGGAGCACGTTCCCCGGTCTGGATCCATTGTTTTGATTGCTCCTTGGCCTCTGGTGTGTACCAGTGGATCCAGGTTTCATCGACGGTCACAAAACGACGCAAAAACTCAGCTGGATTCCGCTTAAACAGCGCCAAACACGTCTCCGATGTGGTCTCACGGTTGCGCTTGTTTTCCGGTGTGAGTAAACGCGGCACCCATCGCGCCGACAGCTTTCTCATGCCGAGTTCCTCGTGAAGAATATGATGCACTGTTCCTTCTGAAATGCCTACAGTCTCAGCTAGCTCCCGAACCTTCAATCGGCGATCTGCCAATACGAGATCATGGATTTTTTTAATGTTTTCCTCCGTAGCAGCTGTTTTCGGTGCACCTGGACGTGGTTCATCAAAAACCGACGTACGGCCACGTGCAAACTCGTTGAACCAATTCTTGACGGTGGCCATCGATGGAGAAGAGTCACCGTACACAGCATCCAAGCGCTCTTTGATTTCGATGCGCGTTTTCCCTTCCAAAAATAGGAATCGAATCACCGAACGATATTGCTCTTTTTCCATTTTTGTAAAACCGATCGACACGTTCGCTTCCATAAGTTGTCAAATTAAACAAATGAAGGGATTGGAATGAAAATTTGAAAAAAGAATTAAAAAAGAATGTGCTACACTGTGGTAAAACTCTTTTGAAACTACAGCGCCCTCTGGCGATGAGGCTAGGTACTTATTGAATGCACCTCGTAGTTTAGAATCTGGAATAACACAAAGGCTAATCTAATTTTCGAAAATCGACCCCTAAGGGGGTTAAATAGGGCGGTAGTTTCTATGAAAAAAAATATTGTTTGATTCGCTCAAAACTCTGTACAAATAAACTTTAAAGTAAATAATAAAACATGTATTTTTTATTTTTTCAAAACTACCCTTTTGGGGGTGTGCAATTGAGTTCTAAACTTTGTATAAATTGTAATCCTTGGTTCGATTCATTCAAAAGTTGTTGGACATAGTTTGAAGCCTGGAGACGTTCATATGCTACTTTTATTAACATACCACGCGGGCGAAGCCGCTGGCAACAACTAGTGTACAAATAATGGAGGTAACAAAACCTGTTTTTGACACCGAAATAACTTTGTCAAATGCAAAAATAGGACCAGGTATCATTAATCATGCGTATCGCTTTGCATGTGGCTAGGGCTAGAGGGGTGTCAGAGGGACGTCTCGAGTGCGTCGCCCTACGAAAGCCAGCAAGAAGCTTGGATCAACGACCTGAGCCCTTTGCTAAATTGCCGTCGACTCCACAAAATGTACCCATGTATGTATAGTACTAGTCTTCTTCTCCCTTCATTCGTCGTCGGCCCGACCCTAATGGCCGCGTCGTTACTAACTTTTCGTCGACTCCGAGTGGCGCATCCCGATATTATAAAAACGTTGAGTTTTAAGGAGGTTCCAATTAATGAATGACACGTAAGAAATACCACGCGCTTGATGTGAATGTTTAAAATATATCTTTTTGAGTAAGGCCCCTTAATCTGCTGTTTTATTTTATGCAGCAAGATTATTACGTTGATGTTCTTTTAAGAGTGAGCGTAGTTCAGAATTTTGTTTACTTATAAAATTAGTAAAACTAAAACTGTCGAAAGTAAACTGTATAAAGTTAAAAAAGTCAGTAGTCTCCATAGTCATCGTCGTAGTGAGACAAGCATAATGCTGTGGTTAATTTATGAGAAAATAATAGAAAACACACAAAGAGAAGAGACACTACTACTGTACTTCAAACATACAAAAACAGGAAAAAAAGAAAATAATGCTCTTAAAAAGAGGCAAAAAAGCGAGAGGGAATGTTTTACATATGGATAAACGGTAATTTATCGCTACAAAATTGTTAAAACAGCTCGAGGATGTTTATAAAGGAATCTACTGAACGTCTCACATTGGTACCTATTCGTTATGCGGAAAATGACGTCATACATTTCGGCCACTCTGAATTTAGTCTGTCTAAAATTGCTCAGTGCGGGCTTCGCCATTGCTATCCTTTCATTCGTGCGCCTTCGGGGCAGTTCGGAGTAACGAACTAGCGCCTGCGCAGGGTCAATACACGCTAGCCAAGGTCGTCGGGTCAACGCTCCATCCAGGGTGCTGACTATTAAAGTAGGTTCAGGTGGATGAAACTCGATGCGAACGCCAACATGCCATTATGTTTCTCAAGCTAATCCTGTTTCTCAATCTTTCTCACAAAACCTGCGCTTAGGTTACTCTCAATGACGTAAATTATCATAGGTAATGCGTACGTATTTACGTGCGCGCACACAAGTCTGTGGTGCGCACGCTCACATGTAGGTATTAACGCTTTTCGTTGACCGTGGTTTTTAAGGCCTTACCTAGAAAGATGTTTAGACAGTTGTTTAGCTAAACAGCATTTTTGTTTTTACTGTTAAATTTGAAATGACGCATAACTGAACGAGACAAAGCTGTGTTTAGTTATTAGGTAGTTAGTGAGAAAACCATTATATACCTAGTAGTACCTACCTACTTTTGACATAGACCAATGTGTTGGACCCACCAAATGGTAAAGATGCATTTTGAAGCTATTTCTGATAAAACAAAATACTTCCAAGTCCAGTGGTGAACCAATAAAAGTTTGAGAAACATGCGAGTAAACCTTTGCACGTGCACGGAACGCTATAATTACATGGTCCTAACAAAGAATAACCTACCTAGACCGGTGCTATTTGACAACCTGCGATAAAACAACATAGTATGAATATGGCGCAACTAAGTAGAAACCTATCTACGTACCTACATACACCTTAAAAGTAGCTTAGCGCTAGCTAAATGGTCGCTCGGACTTAGTTTGGTTTTGTCGTTGCGATAATCTCATACAGATAGTATTTTTCGAACGAGATGTTGCGGGGTGCATGTATGTACGAGCGCATGTTGTGCCAGCATGCAAAATGATGTCTGTAGAGAAGATATCACTTTCTTTTTTCCGTCAAACGAAAGAGAGAGACAGAAATATTTTTGTCGTCTGTTCCGAAGAGAAAACTTTGCTGAGACGCAGCGATCAGGCAGCGTTTGCTAACACGATGACTAGGCCCGCCGCTCAACACCGCTTGGAGAAGAATGGCGCGGGGTGTAGCGGGCACGGGCGGTAATACCTGCTAAATAAGGTAGCGGGCAGGGAATACCCTATCCACCAAAGTAAAGAGATGTGCTGCCTGGAGCTGAGCGGAGGAATTTGCTAGCTCAAACGGAGCTGAGCTGTATGCGCGTGCGTGTTCACGTGCTAGCACAGAGTGAGAACATGTCACCAACCAACATTCATAAAGGTAGGTAAGCTAAGCATTTCCCCTACAAGAGGCATAATAATGATTATGCCTGCCTACTTCTTAGTACCTACAACCTACGTGAGTATAGGTACTCAAGTGCAATAGCATTTTATAACCGGAGTTGTTTACGTTATTTCTGACGTAGGTATATTATGCATTTTGTAGGAAAATTCTGCAGAATTGTCCAGTTGACGTCGCAGTTACGTGAACCTCTCAGGACACAGATTCTGATTGTATTTGGCCTTTATCAGAATTGAAAAAAAAAAACTTTTGTAAGGAAAATTTTTATACATTGCATAGGTATCTATTATCTTTTGTTACTGGTTCAATGCATAGCCTATCCTAAAGGACTTTACATTTTAATCCCAACTCAGGTAAGTGTTTGGGTGAGAAAAAAAATGTGGGTGTTGTGAAAAATGTATCAGTCCATTCAGGTAGAAATTCTTCAGTGTATCATTGTAAGATCATTCTATTTTGTCACAGCTTCGGTCAATAATTGTGGTGTCACAATTTTTAATAATTAATTAAATGCAACATATATGAAGCTTGTAGGAGATTGTTTATTTGATACAATTTTTTGGAAAAAACGCATTATCTGATCCCAGATAATATAAATTATATTGTGTCTAGGGTTTAACCCTGGATTTAATTTATATTATTTTAACTTAATACACTTATAGGTCTTCACTTGTAACTAACTAACAAACAATGTAGGTAATCAAATCTTGGAAGTCAATTTTAACCTACTCGTAACTGTCGTATTGAAATAAAACTTTGTATGCATATGTAGTTTGGATGACAATACTATAATTTTGGTATCTTGGAGCTGATCTGATGATGGAGCCAGGAGGTCTATAGTGCAACTCTTCAGTGGTTAATAGTAAACCCTTACGGTCTCATTACGAAACGTGGTCTAAACTCGAGTTGAACTCAAGTCCTGTCAGATCCACTAAACCAAGGTTTAAATATACTTTATCTAAAAAAGAGTACTATTGCAAAGTAACTAAAGTCTACAGTTTAAAGATGAAATAAAACCGCGGGATCACCATTTGATTGAAAAAAACACTTCAAAACCAAAATAAAAAAGAAACACATAATTTTGATTGGCTACCAAAAGAAAGTAGATTCTCAAAAAGAGGTTGAGTTATGATATAAATAAACTAGGTGACCGCCTGGTTTATCTTTTAGCAGTTATTTATCATCAAACCTTTTTTTTTAAACGTCAAATAGACTGTCGGCTATGTTATTTTAACATTCAATTTTAAAAATGCTTTGTTATAACAATTTGTCTTGAAAAATCAGGATTCAAAAGCCTGGTCTAACTTTGCGAGATAAACCACCGATTTAAACCACGTTTCGTAATGAGACCCTTACGGTCTCATTACGAAACGTGGTCTAAACTCGAGTTGAACTCAAGTTCTGTCAGATCCACTAAACCATGGTTTAAATATACCTTATCGAAAAAAAAGTATTATTGCAAAGCCATTACGGTCGACAGTTTAAAAATAAAATAAAACCGCGGGATGACCGTTTAATTTAAAAATCACTTCTAAACCAAAATAAAAAATAAAAACATAATTTTGATTGGCTACCAAAAAAAGTAGGTCCTCAAAAAGGGGTTGAGTTATGATAGAAATAAACTAGGTGACCGCCTGGTTTATCTTTTAGCAGTTATTTGTAGTCAAACCTCTTTTTGAAATGTCACATAGACTGTCGGCTATTATACTATAGCATTCAATTTTAAGCCTTGTTACCTTTGCACAACAATTTGTCTTGAAAATCAGGAATCAAAGGTCTAAAAGATAAACCACCGATTTAAACCACCTTTCGTAATGAGACCGTTAGAGTTTGGGCTCATACGATCCTTTTTGATGAGTTCAGTAGAATGGGCTTGGTCATCATCAGACCCTCGTTGGGTCTGATGATGGAGCCAGAAGTTGGATAATGGAATTCTTTTTTATTAATTTAAGTGTATGATAAAAGCATGTTTTTTAGTTTTTTAAAGTAATCATTTTTTTGCAATTGACTTGTAGGTATGACTTTAAGGATCTTATCACTCAGATTTTATCAACACACGTCATTAGGTGGCTCTACAATAGATGATACAATACACAAGAAAGGGGATTTTCAAAAAATTTACTTGTTGATTTAACCATATGGATCTTTGCAGCGGTTAAGAAGTGCAAGGACAATAGTGTTGAAATCGAAACAATTGAATCTAACAATGTGTTTATAAATAAAATGTCTGGACAATCCGTTATTGAAGCATAGTACTACATGCCTACCAACACTTTAAACTGATATATTTGGATGGTGTAGGTACCAGTAATTTATTCCACTTGTAAGTAAGTAGGTATGGTACTGTTACAAGCGACGATATACCTATACACATTCCATATTTTTAACTGACTTCATATTTTATAATAATATATATATATAGCAAACATTCAAAAGTTATGTAACCACCAACTTGTGCCAAAATCATCTATAGATACATTGTATGTAATATAAAAATAAAAAAAATGATCATTTAAACCAGCTTTTAAAGTTGGAGCCTGAGACTCAGGTGTTAAAAGAGTTTATCTTAATTATAGTGAAGTTTTTAATAAGTAATAATTATTAGTATTCTGTGATATTTTATCTATATTTAAGTGTTACAAACATTAGACTAATTTAGTTAGGTTGTTACATATTCAATTCACATTCACAACAAACATTTTCGACCGACTGATTGCAATTTGTTTGATTAGAAGGACATCCCTATCCAATCCTATTTTCCTGTGATGAACCTATTGTTTCTCTCTACTAAATTAGCTACAGTCATGCGCACGCGAAACTTTCCCGCAAAATACAAAATAACCATCAGAAAGTGATATCCTGGACTCCTAGCCGGCTCCAGTCCCACCACTGGGTAAGTCCTTTCTGTTTCGAACATAGGTATTTTACTTGAGCAAAGTAGATAGATAGATAGATAGATAGATAAATCATTTATTTGTGACTACTTATTAATTAAATACATAACTTCGATGATTGGAATGCTGATGTGATAAGTAGCCACAAATTGGGATGGGACTCAGCATAAAGTGCCGCAGACCTGGTGAAAGGTAAGTAGCGCGCTGATCTTCCGTCCTATCCCAATATCAGTAGCAGATAGCTTCGATATAAACTTAAGAATAACTTACATACATTGACAGTAGGTATTATTATCAAGTTGAATTTGTCATATTTTTTTTTTATTTTGAATAAACTTTAATTAACAAGCGGATGGGGGGGAGGCTTTTACCCTTCATTGGATACAACAGGCTCATAGTAATAATTATAATAAAAATAGGGTACTCTTTGTGATCCTGAGATAACACTCAAAAATTTAGTTAAATTTATTTTTAACAACCAAGTCTAGATTAAAGACACTATGCATTAAGTTAGGTAGGTACATACCGCAGGTTACAGATAAAAACAGGTTAGGCAGGTAGGTAAGTAGATAGTACCTACCCTCATAAAAATAATTGCGAGTTTGTTTGTATGAGTCATTTGAACAGATAGACCACCAAAGACGTGTCTAGCCTATCGATCCGAGCGTGATTACCATCATGTTGGTACCTGGGTATGATAGGTTGTAATTTGGACGATTTGTAACCTATCAAGCAAGAAAAAATAGAGCACTAAAAATGTTGACGGAAATGAAAAACTATGGAAGATAGGTAAGTAGGTATGTATACATAAATGAACAAGTACAAAACGTGAACAGATATACAAAATCATGGGATGATGCTAGTCGTCGTTCCAAATTCTCATCTCTTCGGTTGGTTCATTTGTCGGGAGGGCATGACCTTCGCCATAAATAACTTACACAGACTTTTATAAGTCTAAACAGAAAACTAAGATTCTTACCTCCACAGCCATACACATTGAATAGAAATTGAACGGTTGCAGCCGTGAGCAGAGCAGCACAAAAAATTCACAACACACGCTAAAAACGTGTGCACCGCACAAAAAAGTAGTGAAACTGACTTCAATCTTCAATTCGAGTCCCAGTATTGTACGTCCATGGAATGCACAACCATGGAAAGTACACCCTGGAAAGTACAGCCAGTATTACAAACCATTGGTTTCAAATACTTGGTTTGTAATACTGGGCGTACATTCCTGGGCATGCATTCCCTACACGTGTTGACCTTGTACGGACAGTTTTGTACAACCTTGGAATGTACAGACATGGAATACGAACCAATTTCTTGCTCTGTTTTCATGTGCGAGCACTACCAAGGGGCAAGTGCTGTGTTGCCATAGTATTATACGCTATTAGTAAATTAATGTAGATGTAGTAAGTAGATTAGTTATTTATGTCGGTTTTCTTGCAGATAAACTAACCGGTTGGTTTTATTTATTTGAACCCAAGTTTGTTGGATAAAGTTCGGATAGCAATCCTCCTTTTCTGAGTGGTAATAAAAAAAAGCCTAATAACCTAAGCAATCCAAGACGGATTTGCTTAGGAAGGATTTCTCAGACCAACATTAACTTATTGTTTACATTACTTATCAATGGCAACTCTTGGTTGAACATATTAGAACTTGCTCAGTGCAAACGAGGCTCGTTCTCGTCATGCGACTTATTCGCATCGACCAATGAGAGCTCACGGATATGACGAACTCGCGACCAATGAGCGTCGAGAATATTGGTTTGTAATCCGGGGTGTACATTCCAGGGGTGTGCAATACCGTCATGTGTTTAGTTTGTACGGAGCATATTGTACGACCATGGAAAGCACACCCTGATAATTCAAACCAAATGGTATGTAATACTGGCTGTACTTTCCAGGGGTGTGCATTCCATGGTTGTACTTTGCATGGACGTACAATACGGTCTCCCTTCAATTCAATGACTTTCAGCGTTGCCGGACGTATGTAGATTTCTTTCTCGTAAACAAGAAAGTAAAAACCTCGTACTTTTGTTATCAAACCTCGTACATTTGTGATGCAGCCACATAACACATAATAATACTACGTATTCTTTTTGCTGCCGTAGAGTTTGTCTGAAGTCATACAAAAGGCTGTACATTTCTTTAGTCGGTTTAAATTTACACAGTTTCCTGTACCTTTTGCACTCGCTGCTGCAAGAACGGTGCCATTGACAGTATCCGCAGTAAGCCGATTTCTAATATCAATTTTGATCAAATTCATTTTCATTTGCATGTGGAACAAAATCTCGTAGCTATTTCTACGAGGTTGAAAGTGTCTTCGTACCTCGTACGGAAAACCACAGATCTCGTATTTGTACGAAAAACCTCGTTCGTATGGCAGCCCTGCAGTGACTTCTTCACTCTCTGATTGCAAAGGAAGTCTAGTTTTTTTTGGATAAAAAAAAAACAGTTAACAAGACTTTGAGTTCTTGTTAATGTCAAAATTTATGATTTAGGTAACGCGTTTTTGGGAGTGAAGAACATCCATGACTACACATCAAGTCTTGAAAAGTCTGTTTTTAGATTGGTATTGAATTACAGCACAACCTATTTTGTAGTACCATTGTTATGGCTCATATTCACTTACACAAGCAGTAATGTTTGATCCAAATTTTGTATAAAACAATCAGGATGTCCATTTGTCCATTCCACAAAGCGCTGCAAATCAGAATACCTTCAAATCAGGAACTGTCAACAATATATAAATCAACGCATCACATATTTTGAGATTGCTTTTATACAGTACGGTTACGTACCTAAAGTCTGCTGTATGTCGTAATCTATTACTATAATAAGAATGTAACAGGTCAAATTCTGAAAATTAAAAATTTTTTGAAAAATTTTTTTTGGAGGTCACTGTAATCGATACAAGCCAATTTTTTTTTCATTTTTGGCTGTCTGTCTGTCAGAATCTGAGGCGAAACTACTGAATGAATGCAAATTGCTGAATTCAACTCGGCTTGATTTGAGTTCATACTACGGGTACGAGGTAGGACATAGGATACTTTTTATCCCGAAATTCAGCATGGTTCCCTTGGAAGAGGAGATGAAAGTCAAAATGTGTACTTATTTGTAATTCATTAACGCGTAGTCTGATTTCATTCATAGAAAGGAGGTACTTTAAAGATGATGGCAATCGCGAACGAAGTCGCGGGTACAGCTAGTATTTAATATGTGTAAATTGCCGTATCAATATTATAACACTGTTTTATCTGTCTAAACAGAACGAACAAAAATAGAGCTGCGTATTATAATATCAGGGTATTATAAGTAAGGTATAATCGTAACAAGTAAAAGTAGCCGTATCTGTTATACCTAGTATTTTGTAACTGTTATTTTCATATTTATTGGCCGTAGCTATTTCAATTTCAGATTTGGAAGCCCCTCTTCCTTCCTATCGTGCGCCAACTGTCAAAATTAATGTCAAAAAATATAATATTTTCTGTATAGGATACTAGACAAATATTAGCTGTGGAAAAATCACGTGACTGCTGCCAATTATTCCTTGACAAATTTGCGTTAGCGTGAAAGGCACGCTATAGAATCTTCATAAAAAAAAAATAACGCTAAGATTTTGACAGCTTGATACACTAGACCCGTCGGCGATAGAGAGGGCATTTCATCCATCTTTGTCGTTGACGGCCGAGCGCGGCCGGCCGGGCCGAGCATGGACGAACGATTCCGTACTGTTCTGACCACAGATTATAATATTTTAGATCTGATGTAAAATTTCAGACATATTTAGCACAACTTACAAAAACATATGTAATGTACCTACTTACTTTGTTTGTTGTTTGTTTTTAGGAATACAATTTAGATTTCATTGTAAATATATATCTTTTTGTGAATAAGTGTCTTTACTGTGATTTAGTTGATATCTACATGCATCCATGGCGAACAAGTGTTGCGTTCCGGGCTGTACCAGCTCTATGAATCTTCACTCTTTTCTAAGAAGCGAGAAAAGATTTCAGACATGTTTAAAAGCCGTAAACGATCCTGGCTTATACAAGCTAAATAAGAATGTCATTGTATTACGACGAAGAATATGCCGAAAACATTTTGAAGCCAAGTACTTGAGACAAAGACCGGCACATGGAAGCCGCTTTGTTCTGACTCCTGATGCTTACCCTACATTATTTTCTCAAGAAGAAATTGATAGAGGCATACATAACCATTCCGGTTAGTCCCTCTCCGAAGTAAATGTTATGTTTTGAAAGCGGTTTAGTGATGTCCCATATCTAATGTAAAAGATCGATAGTTCTTTATTATGATAATAATGTGGTTACCTACCTCGCCAAAGGGTGTCCACGTCCCCCGTCCACGTTCTTTTTAACGGAAAAATTAAAATATGTTTCTTCCAGGGAGTAATATTAATTTTGAAATAAAAATCTAAATAAATGAAAGTGTTTTATTATAATTGAAATCATAAAATATGAAAGAAAAATCTGCTAGAAATTTTATCGATCATAAGTATATAATATACATAATTATACTCTTTGCCCGCTAAATTCATAATTTGATAATATTTCAAATTTATGAATTTGGACGGCAAAAAGTGCTTTCTAGAAAATATCATCATTTATCGATATTTCAAAAAATAAGCCTAAGTACATCCCTACAATAGGTATTGCCATGTGTGTAACTTCTTCGTCGAGTCGATCGTAAAACTCCCTAGATTTTTCTCTACTTGCAACACACTAGGAAAATGGCGACTTCTAGTGTATCGCTCCCCGTCCCCCGTGCACCTGTCATAGCGTTATACCCCTCGCCTGTCGAGTTTCCAGTCTGTACCCTGGTACATATAGTAGTAGTCTGTGGTGAAAGGAAAACTAAGCGTAACGTATTTGTCACAAATAAAAAAAATACCCGACTTTTCGTAAAGCGATTTGGATTGCCGAATATCTCAAATCACGTAAAAACCACCGAAAGCCGTGAAGGTGAACGTTAAAGCCGCTGAAAAGCCAATCTCATATCGGATGGCTCCAGGGAAAAACTAAGAGGCTCAGTAGTCGCTCCCCTAGTTGAAGTCAGAAGATAGAGCTCTAGCTCGCTTCTTACCGAACTGATTGAAGCGTAGAAGAGCGATGATGATGATGATGATTGAATAGCATGGCAAATTGATTAGCTGTAATCATTTCACAAACTACTAGGATGTGGTTTTAAATAGTTGTAATGATGTAAACAGGCTATTAGCTATTGTATAGGTACTCATTATAAACATCCATATTTTTGTCAGGCGAGTAGTGAATCGATATATTTTTATTTATTTTGCACATTATCTTTTGGGAAATTCTTCTATCTAATTGGCTGGTAGCACCCACTATTGAGTAAAAGCCGCTTCTCTAATAGGCCACTCGACTATCGGGCAGGTAGTCTGCCTCGAGGCCGCCTGTATCTCTTGGCCACCGTTCATGTGAAATTAGTTTTTGCACATTCATAGAAATAGCTAGGTAGGTATAATTAATGATTGCGTTGAAGCTATGTCTTACTACACTTTATTTTCAACCGATTTCAAAAAAGGAGGAGATTCTCGATTTGTCTGTTGTTGTTAAGTTTTTTTTAATCAATTTCTCGGTAATTGGAGTCGATTTCTATATTTTCCTGAAAAATATATACCTACTTGTTTATTAAAAGTTATATTATGGTTTCTTTTTAATTGTATACTCGCACTAACGCCAGTATGTAAATTTTACATTAAATAGCGCTCCTGAATTTACTACTATCCTGTTAATAATTTTATGCATTAACCCGGGCCAATAATTAATCATTTATTTTATGCGTATCCCGGTTTTGCCAGGATAGATCTTTAGTTGCCAGAAAAACCTTTACCTCACCTCTATTTGGTAATGACTGCGCTGCCTATGGCTAAGGGGATATGGAAAGTTAAAATCAGAAAGCAATTATTGAACAACTTTACTCCTAAAACCATTTCCATTATGAGATACAGCACCTATTTTTGTCACACTTTCCGATGGCTTGTAAGAGGCTGGCTAAATAAGTTTACAGAGGCCAATAAGTTTTTTATCTGTAGCAAGACACAGAGATGGCGCTGATGACATGAAAAAATTAACTTCAAAACTTTGCACTGTGTTCCTTTAGCCGTTTTTGACTAGACTGCCATAGATAAAAAAGAATACACCTCAGTAGGATACATCGTTGTGATTATTACCTCTATGCGTTTGGGGGGCAGCCAGCCAAAGATAAAAAGGAAACCTTTATTTGGATAGTCTGACAAGTACAGTAGTTTAGACAGATGCTACATGAACATGTTATCGTCGAAGCCGGGCGGGGGCAGGTGGTCGGCGTCCGGGGGCGGAGCTCTGCGAGGGCCGGGCATGATGCCTCCCGGAGGGCCGAACGGGTCGAAGCGAGCACCGGGAGGCACAGCACTTCTGTAACAAAAATACATGCATACTTACATGATTATAAATACCTTATATATTTTTTATATCAGGCAAAAAATTTATAGAGAAATACAAAAACCGAGGTCCATAGATATATACCGTACATATTAATGTATGATAAGTTGATATAAAAGTAATATGACGTGCGCGGTTAGCTAATTACGCCATATTTTAGCAGATAATGGTGTTATCTGTTTTATCCCGTGTATTTTAAGCATAGCTCGTAACAATAATAACGATTTAGGTTCTATTATTTTAAACATTAGGCCACGATGTTTAATGCGATTGGGCAGCGGTATTTGATAACTTGCAATCGATTTCACATGACCAGAGAATTTTTTCTCTCTAGCTCACAGTCAAAACCCAAAAAATATTTTAATACAACTTATTAAGCTACCAAGTTTAAAAAAATGGTTATTAATAAATGTTTAAGCAAAAAAAAACATACAAACAAACGCCGGATCCCTAAGTAGGCTCAGAGATCTTAGTTCGCTTCACTCTCACGATCAATTACTATTATTTTTCGTAGATAAATAATACTGATGATAAAAAATTATCATTATTTGCCTGTTTAATAATTAAATTATTAAACAGGCAAATAATGGCAAAAGGTCCATAACTTTAGAGACACATAAAACACGGCTTCTCACCTCGGCAGGCCTCCAGGGATGCCTAGCCCCGGGTTCTCGATGTCACGGCGTGGTGCGAACGGATTGAATATCATGCCACCCCCACCTGGCGCGAACGGGTCCAAATCCGACCGACCGAGATTAGGCAGACCCTGTGGAGGCAGCCCCCTGTAACACATTGTAACCCAGTATAATAAAATCACCTCCGTGTTGATCCATTGTTAGCCTAGTGGGAGGTACCTCGACTTCTGACCTCAAATTTTTTTTTTTATTTTAACCAACATCGTCTGTGCACAAATTTTCCATATTACAAGTACGTGCGCTTGTAACACGTGCCCAAAAATGCGGAAGGAAAACATCGTGAGAGAACTGAGCTTGTCTGTGCTTTTTTAAAACATGTCAAAACCGTGAGTTTAAAACTTGTCCGTATCGATAAGATTTCCATACAAAAATCACAAAGCCACGAAAGCAAAATGGTTCTTATTTTTTATGCGTTTTCGTTTCGTTATTATTATTTTTCCTTTCAACGCTAGGTTTAGCACGATTATTTAAATGTCTATTGTATTTTTTGTAACCCTCATTTGAACTTATTGTTCAATAACTGCTAAGACTAAGTTCAATGTTACACTGTTGGATTATCATAATAAAGTATAGTAAAATAATATAAAATTGACGATACGTTCGACACATTGTTAAACTCAGCATATAGACTCAGGAATGCCCAATCGATTCTATTTCCCATCCGGAATAATTGTCACAAAGTTACCCATCAAATAAAATCGTAAGTTTAAATAAAATAAGAACTGTTTCTATACATATTCCATCAAAAAATATTTGATCAAGATCCAGATAGATCGTGATTACAAATATTAAAAAAAACACCCTTACAACTACAATCCTCATGATAGTTCCTCTAGAATACTCTTTTGGATCCGTGAGGTTACCAAGTGGCAGCAGCATTGCCATGAGTCGGCTGCGGCGCAAGAGGTGCGATTTCGATTCCCGCTGCGGGACAAATGTTTGCATGTTCTGCAGATATTTGTTCCAGGGAGTCCAGACAAATACCACTTTCTGTTGGCGTTAACGACTGCGGACAGATTGAATTGTATGGAAATGACATTAGCTGTGGAAATATCATGTGACTACTATAAAAATTTTCCTTGTCAAATTTTAGTTAGCGTGAAAGGAAAACTAAGCGTGAATTATTTGTCTAGACCCTGTACGTTCCTGATACCCACGACACAGGGAATTCAGGTCTGGGGTTCCGACTATGCATGTTAGGTGTTTATTTATTAATTGAAACTGTAACCAATGGCATATTCCTTTATATTTTTGATTTGTATGATAAGCCGGTTATATTATGATGTTTTCGTTCACCGTTTTCTACAAAATGCTTTGTAAATTGAGAATTACCATAAGTCTGGATTATCAGGTTGTGCTCCTGGCATTGGTCTAGGAGGTACTCTCAACGGATCATCTGGGGGACGGCGGTTACTTGTAGGCTCACCTGGAAATTCAAATATATGATATGCTTTAAGGGTATCTACCCAAAAGAAATTATCACAGAATAAACACATATTCTGTGATAATTTCTTTTGGGTAATTACTGATAATTACTGTGGCCTATATATACGAGTATCAATGATAACGACTTCGGTGGCGCAGCAGTGAGAAGCCGGCTGTGACACAAGAGGTGCGGGTTCGTTTCCCGCTGCGGGACAAATCTCAATAGATTTGTCCTTTCCATATTGTAAAAACGGGAATTTTCACGTACTGCACTATCGGTGAAGGAACCGACTAAGTTTCGACTCATGAATAGTCAAGTTCACAATAGTTTTTGGAATAAGATTTGTCCTTTGATGGATTTGCCTATCTATCTGAATAATTCAAAATTTAAGTCAAATCCTTAGAATGTTCCCATACAAAGATCGACGACCTCTGTGGCGCGGTGAGCGAGGGCTTGCCTGAGACGCAGAAGGTTGCGGGTTCAATTCCCGCCGCGGGGCAATGTTTGTAGATCAGCAAATATTTGTTACGGGTCTGGGTGTTTTTTATGTGCATATAATAGTACCTCTGTATTTACAAAAATCATAAAAATGTATATAAGTATTTTATCAGTTCTGTAGTTCCCATAACACAAGCTCTGCTTACTTTGGGGCTAGATGATAGTGTCAAAAATGTTCATCATTATTTATTTATTTATCTAGTTCTACTGTTGAATTACAATCAACTGTTTAAAAAAGGCCCTCCTTCTGTGTTTATATTTGTTTATCCATTATGACATAACCACTTGGTATAGACAGTAAGTCTATAGGAAATGTGATTGTACTGAAACAGGAATGAAATCACACTTGACTGGTTTTCTATTAAAACTAAAATTACTAATTTTATTATTAATATCCTAGAAATTTCTATAATAAGCTGTCCATGCTGGACTCATAAGGCCTCGCAATCCTCCCATACTCATAGCATAGTGACTCACTTCTCGTCTGAGTTTCTGCTGTTGTAGTAGCCCTTTCAGTAAGAGTGTCAATGAGGTCCCGTTTGAGGTTGAACATAAGGTCCTTGTGTGATGGCATCAGTTTGTCTATGGAGCCCTTTGTGTCCCTCACTGTCTCGTCTACTTTCACCGCTATGTTGGACACCGCCAGATCTTCTGATCTCTATGGAGTTATACAGATAAGGTTGAGGAATTTGTTATATCAGGGCTATATCAGGGCTAAACCAGGCTAAATATTTCATATTTATTTATTGCTTTCATATAAGTAGGAGTACACAAGCCTTGTAAGGGTGATGCAAAATTGGCATCAAATTTAATTAATAAAAATAAAAAAAATATTTCTTACATTCTGAGATAGAGTATATTTATCATTTTTTTTAAAGGAATTTGTATCATTTAATTTTTTATATCATTCAACACTATAAAGTAAAGCTCTTCAAGAACATTATATATTTAGAACACAATATTTATAGAACAGTGATATGCCACTGGGCTTATTCCATCAATACCAACACCTAAGCTCAAAGCAGACCGCATATTAAAAGACAAAATAACTTAAAAACCAGAGACTCATACAAACCAGATTATGCTTAACCAATGGTGAAAGAGCCAGGGTAGTGAAAGGATTCAGTGTGTTCCTTTCATGTTACATGTCTTCAAATTTTTGTTTGTGGACATGCCAGCCACCTTACAATGTTTTCTTTTAAATGAGGCACATACATTTTTTAAGTGGACACATCTATTAGTGCATGACGGCATTAAAACCATTGTGAGTTTGAAAATCCGAGTTAATGATCACCATGCTAGTTGTCTCCTTGAGTATGATAGCGGAGTGGCAATGAGACAAGGCTGACAGTACAGCGTAGTACCCGCAACACCAGGAAACAATAAAAGCTTTTTAATCGTTTTTTTATAAATAAATATAAATACAGTAATACCCCGACTTACGCTACCCCGTTTTACTCGAATTCGGAGATACGCGGTTTTTCTTTTTGATTATTGCGCGCATCGGCGTGTTCTGTTTACGACAAGTTCGAACGAAACTTAACAGAAGGCCTCAGTACAATTGAAAAGGGGTTACAAGTTTTAGAAAAAATAGATTCCAATGAAGAGCGCGTGTCTACTACAAAACGGGAAATAAAAAAGTTACTGGCATGCTACGAGGAAATTTTACGTGAGAAGAAGAAAAACTTAACTTGTCAGGCAACATTGTTAGAATATATGAAGTCTTCAACATCAAAATAACTTTGATTTACGTTGTTTTATTCCTATTTCCTATTAATGTAAATTCTTTTAATTATCTACCATTTTATTAAACCAATTTCTTCTAAATTATTGTTTTCTTTAGACTCTGGTCCCGATTACACAAAATTTATACGTATTTTTATGCAAGGTTGAACCCCGACTTACGCGAATTCGACTTACATGGCTATCTCTTGGTCCCATCATCTATGAGTACCATGGTACCACAACACCCTGACTCAGGTACAAATATCTGCAGAACATGCAAACATTTATCCCACAGCAGGAATCAAACTTACATGTCTTGTGTCTCAGACGGTTACCCGCCGCTCTACCAAGGTCAAGGTTGTTTGTTAATTGGTTCTTTTAATTCATTTCTCTCTAAAATGGCTTATTGTAATGCAGTTTTGTTGTAATCAATTTGATGGTTCATCCTTGGTTTTCAAGAATAGTTCTCAGATAGATTTTACCCCCACAGGTTACTAAAGGCACTGTAATTGATAATGGATTTAAAAATATTGAAAAATCTTTTTAATAACACACTAACCATGAGATTCACAATGAGATTTCCATCTGTGTTTAGGCCATGCATAATGAAGAGTTTGTTGTCTAGTACATATCGCAGTGTGTAGTTCTCATTATCATTCCACCCAGTTGGCAGCAGCTCTGACTTTTCTTCATCTCCTGTCAGAGTTCGCTGAAAACACATAGAATTAGTCTATTAACTTGCAATGTAAGGAGCCATATCCAATCTATATATATTATATAAGGGCAGTTTATACAGTGCCCTTATAATTTGTTCTTATTGAACATATAAGCTACTATAAATAAATATCCTTGTCTAGCTCACACTCATGAGATTCATCTTTTTTTTTGCATATTTTTGCATTTAGGTGAGCTTCCAACATTTAACCTACACAATTCGTCATTTCAAAACATCATTTCTCTGAAACTATTCAATTCCTAACTTTGGGAGTGGTACTGTTGGAATAGGGGAGTCCATCCCTTCCACCCCCCATCCTTTTTTACCCAAATTCGTGCGACGGCTTTCTAAATCCCAATCTTTAACTTTCTATTTTTTTGATAGAATATTCCGGAGTAATGTTCTATAGGCGCTTTTACATGATCATTTTGGAAATGCATTATAACTAGACATACAGACTGCAATCTGAGTATAACTTTAAATGGATCGTGTGCCTACATGCTGGTTTTAAATACTCGTGCTTCTAGAGTGCTGCTTCAGGAGCTGCCTTTTTTATTCTCCAGGCTTTGGTGAATAAAAAAGGTAGCGAGGACTGTTTAAACTCTAAATTTTACCTCGTCACCGATGCCGATGCTACGAAAACCCCTTTTCGTCAAATTCCAATGGATAAACGCCACTATCACATCAGACTTTCGTTTCACATCTCTCTCTACAGTCTTGAAAGTTAGATCCCATCCGAATAGAGGATCAGTAGCCATTCTGACCAACCTTTATCGTATTCGCTTGCAATTTCTCTTGGATTACTTTAGTGAGAATTTATTTTCGCATAATTTCTAAGAAAATGATCATAGAAATGAACACGGATCCAAAATTGTTTGTTTGACCAATAAACAAAGAGAAGAGCTCTCCCCCTATACTTTATATGAAAGTGACGAACGTTTGTTTGACAAATTAAATGATTTTCACTCGCATATAGTTACTATCATGTAGCCACAGAATACGGGCTTGTGATGATCATTTGATTTGTCAAACGTTCGTACTTCGTACCGAGCAACTTTCAGATATAGAATAAGGGGGCAGAGCCATAGGTGGATGAAGTGAGGAAGGAGGGAAGGGAACAAAATAAACATGATTTGCCGGTTGCCGGTCTGCCGGAATGATTGTAGTGTCATTTAACTGTCAATGTCAAGCAAGTAAACGCAGCTGAACAGTTGCCAACTCAATTTGTTGAATGGATGCCACAAACACCGATGTGGATGCTTGACTAATAATCATTAATATCTAGATTTTGTTTTGAAATTATATTTATTAAATATATTATTATATGAATTCTCAAATTATTTTTTACTACTTTATCAATATCAATATAGCTAGGTACTTATAGTTTGGCAAGACCATAAATCGTAGGATCAAGAAAAACAGGGACCGAAAATGGACGACCAAATGCGCGGAGAGCATAGCCAGTATAACGTGTATGTACATTATGAATTATCTGGATATGCTTTCCATGGTCGTACAATACACGTCGTAGAAGTTCGTCTTATAACGGAAATGCACGAGGCTGAAATGCACGCCCAGTATTCCGTGGTCACTCTTTATTGATCAAGAGTCAAATCTCTAAGCCCTCTTAAATCAATGCGAAGGAGTCGCATGACCAGCTCCTCTATTCTGTATCTGAAAATCGCTCAGTGACGAACGTTTGACAAGTCAAATGATCGTCATAAGCCCGTAATCTGTGGCCACATTGATAGTTACTATGTGTATGTGTAGTTATTATGTGTAAGTGAAGTTCGCCACCGAGTGAAGTCCATGAGAAGACTTAAATAAATTACCTTATTTACACACTAAATGTTTAAAATTTAAAAAGTTGAAACGTTAGTTAGTTTAAAGTTAAGCTCTTTAAATTGTTTTGTAAGCTTTTTTACTAGGTATATGTGACTACCGGGGTTTTATGGAGTGGTCTTTCCACTCCATAAAATCCGAGGAGGAAAATTATCATCTGTTCAATAGATTACAGTAAAATAGTCGATTTTTAACTCGTTTAATCGCCTATATAATCACCTATATAGGTAAATGGTGCCAGCGGGGCATGAACTTTGTATGCTCTCATACAAATATGTTGTGTGCGTTCCTCTAATCAAATTATAAGTTTATAACTCAGCTCAGTGTATACTATCCGTTGAAGCAGTGTAAAATCAGGACCATGTTCGTTACTATAATTATGTAAAACGGTGCTAGATCTGGCATGGAAATTTCAAGTTCGCAGCTCTAAACTGTCTAGCAATCTGTCAAAAAATTATACAGTTACGGTCAATTTCTAGGTTTTCATCAATCATTTATTTAATTCATCATTTTTATATTTTTATATGTTTGATGTTATATGGAAATATCATCATTTTTGTTGGTCGATTTGTGTAAATTGAAATGTTGATAACTGTAAATTTTTAAAATACCCATGTTGCACGCTGTGTAATTTTCTAAGGAAATCGATTTCGCACAAATAGCCATGCGCGAATGTGTCAGTGAAAAGAAAATAATGAAGTACATATTTTGGCTAAGTGAACTATTTCATTGATTTAGTTCAGTAGTTCATTTACTTCAGGTATACCGTTTAGTTCTTAGAGAATTATGAATGGATGAACGAAATGAAGAAATGAGCTGCTTTCTTAGTGCTATGAACTATGAAATGTTTTTATTTTTATGTCTCAATTTTCCTTCATAGGTACTTTACAGGTTTAGGACTGTCAACCAGGGGAAAACATTTTTTACTATAAAATAGGTATATAGGAAGGTAAATTGAATATGTTTTTTTATAATAATAATAAATACGTATTTAAAAATTGAGATATATATACAATTTACTTTTGTTAATTAAACTGATTAATATTTCAAAGTTATTAATAAAACGACTTATTTTATACCTTATTTTTTATTTGCATATAAAACTGACCCGTAACATGCGTAACACAACGCACTAACAATCGCAAATAACTTACTAAATTCAAACAATGCAAAATAGGTACTTTCTTACTCAAAAAAATATTAATCATCAAAAAACGAAATAAACGTAAACAATCTACTTTAGCAAGAATCAAAGAACTTTATCTCAACGACGTAAGGGTTTGTTTTAATTGCAAGTTCTTAGAAAGAGATACCATATCAGCTATCACTCTTTACTCTCGCTTCTATTGTTGAAAAATTGTGCAAAATAAAATAGTCTTTGTGTACACGCCATAACACCGTTTTTCTATCTTCGTCGAGCGTGATGCTAAACGAAGCATTGAAGTAAAAAGACACGTGAATTAAATGAACTAAATTAACTAGAAACACATTAGAATGACTAACAATCTACTAAGTGACTAGACAATCTTACGTATGAAGTACTTCATTTAATTCATTGGTTCGCGAACTACCACGGCTACGCACAAACAAATCTTATATCGGGCTTACACATGCGCGTTCCATTTTTCTCGGCGCTAGTCGAAAAGTTCGTGAACAAGTGCCGCTGCGAACTTTAAATTGTGAATGGCAATTCACAATCACATAATGGAGTATTCAGTACTATATTTATTATCAGCTAGTGGAAATAATGGTTGAATATAAATATTTTACACCACACCAGCACTGCGTCTACAAGAGTTGTTTTGATCTAAACGCGGTATCAGACGAAGTTCTCAAACTACAAGAAAAATAAAAACAATGTTTGAGCATTGTTACTAATTTAATGTACAGTATTTACCTATAATGTACTTTAAATACCTATAATTGACACTTGTTCAACAGCAACACAATATCCTTTCAATATACCATAGATAAAATTATTGTCTATGGTGCAACGCAACTTATCTCAACCTAAAAAAACAACATGGCGCTCAGTGTCAATTTCGGGAACGTCGTGATAGGTCCGGAGAAATAATGAATTTTGTTGTTTTAGAATATGGGTGAATATGTGTAATTATCTATCATACTATCCCGTGCAAAGTGTTGTGTTTTGATTATATTAGTGTAATAAGTGTAAAAAATGGCCTCGGATAAGATAAAAGTCGCAGTTCGAGTTCGTCCTTTTAACAGGCGAGGTAAGCTGGTTTCATTTGCTAATAAATAAAGAAATCGCTATCAGACAGGTGACTACGTACCAGTAACTTATCTAGGTAGTATTGTGTGGGCTTGTGATAAAATGTAGGGATGTTCAATTCAAGGTGTTTTACCTGATCAAACTGGCATTGATGAAGCTGAACAAATTGTGCAGCGTAATTAGTGATTTTACGCTGTCCGTGATAAATAAAAAAACCTAACATCGAGCCTTAAAGGTTGTCTGAAATAAATCTCTATCAGCGATAAGACTGCCCATTGTGCATTTCATGTTTGTTGTTTTTGTTTGTTTTACTTCTAACTACTTCTAAATAAATCTATGTATCTATACACCACCTAATATATAATGATCTACTTAATATAGTAATATAAAATGTGAAAGTGTGGATGTTTAGTTGTTTTTTGCTAATAATTATCTGCACAGCTGAACCGATTTGGATGTAATTTGGAATTGGTCCTTGACCTGGAATAACACATGGGCTATTGGTTATCTGGGTACCATGCGGGTTAAACCATGGGCAGAAGCTAGTTTAGTATACATCAGAAAATTCATGATTTGGCCAGAGGAAAGCATCATACAAAAACTATGAAGACTTTCAATCAAATGAATGTATATGAACATTTATATTTTAACCTTGTTAATGTATCATAACTATGTTGTTGGTAGAGCTCGAATCAATTTGACCTTGTCAATTGACTCATGACTCAATGGTTTTTAGCTTGTGTTTCATTACACTATAGTACTTTTTCCATTTAATGTATGTTTTAATTATATTTTATCATTATTACAGCTATTTACAGCTTCACGGCTGTAAATAGCTGAGATTATGTAGGGTCATCATGAAGACAATCCACACAGCAGGTGTTGTCTTATCATCCATACTATATGTTACATTATTGGTATTGGAGGACTATTTGCTATTCAAAAATTGCTTTAGTCACATAGATAATCCTGCCCCAATGCACAGACACAGGGTACGGAAGGTTTTGGTGCAGCATAATGCTGAGATGGGCATCGGAAAGAAAGAGAAAAGAAGCTCAACTAAGATAAATCTCGAGCATCTTTTCTCTTTCTGGCCGAAGTAAGTGTGAATCATCACACTTACTTTTTTTTTTTTTTTTTTTTTTTTTTTTTTTTTTTTTTTTTTTTTTTCTGCTTTTTTAAGAACTTTCGTCGATTTTCGACGATGTCAGTTCTATTGTACCCTCGTAGACTACACTAAACATTTTTATGAACCAGCTCGTATATGGACCGGTAGAGCATGATTGCTGCACTTGAAGTTTGCGCAGCTAACATGCCCTGAAACAGGCCCATGTCGATTTGGTTAACATTAAAATTCCTAATCATATTCTCTCTCATCGATGCACTCCGGACACACTCCTCTAAAAGGTGGTATACGTCTTCCTTAACTCCACAGGCTTCACAGTTGGGACTATTTACTTTCTTCATTAGAAATTTGAAACTATTCAGTGGCATATGTCCGGAGCGACACTTACTTGCAAGGGCTAAAGTTGGTTAATATTTCAATAATAATCTCCAAAATTTTTGACAAGTTAAGGATTGTTATGCTTACCATTAAGTAAATCTTACTATTAGTAATGTCTATCATCTTTGCCAATAAATAATTCTGATTCTGTTTCATTTATTATTTTGCTTAGGGTCAGCAGAATACCAGCACTAAGTAGGTAGCCTACCTACCTAGCCGTAGGTACCGGCTAGGTAGGTAGGTAGATACCGTGGTATCTATATACCACGGTATCTATATACCACGGAATCATTCTATATTACCCTACCAGTTAAGGTATTAGGCACATGTAGAAAAGTAAGAGTAGAAAATATGCTGTTTGTGCCGAAGAGGTATCAGCTAGGCTTATGCTAGCTAGGTAGGTAGGCTACCTACTTAGTGCTGGTATTCTGCTGACCCTAAGCAAAATAATAAATGAAACAGAATCAGAATTATTTATTGGCAAAGATGATAGACATTACTAATAGTAAGATTTACTTAATGAGGTTCTCTAGTCTATAGCAACTTATATTTACCTGTTGTACCTATGTACAACAGGTAAATATAAGTTGCTATAGACTAGAGAACCTCATTAGATGTAAAATACAAGTCTGCGGTATCATGTAGGTAGCCAGCTGCTACATTTCAACTGGTTTTACATAAGCCTTTGCATAAAATAAAATCGGATTTGTAAACGCTAGCCTTAGCATAAAATAGAATCGGATTTGTAAACATCGACGCGGACGCAACGCCCGACCTCTGATTGAGTCACCGTCACTAGCACTACCTACTCCGATTGCATTGCAACCTAAATGACATACTCAACGATAATTACGATAAGCAAACATTGTAAATCAAAATACTTAATTTGTCTTGGTAACTAAGGTTATCGGATACTTGGCCTATGAAATAACCAGCTTCTTTTTTTCTTTTAAAGTTGTTAGTAAAAATATAGAATTACATCCTTTGGAAGCGCTAAGTGACACAGGAGGCACGTTTGCTTGCTGCTCACGTTTAACATCGCAACAAGCATAACTGCCTGCGATACTACCCGCTGAAGGATAGGAAATCCCTTCATTATCACACGTAAAATTCTATCTCTTCTACTGGTAATATGACATTGCACATTAGATTAAATAGGATGAAAGTTTACCAAAACGGAATAATTACAGGCTATTAGGATGCCGTTGGCGCGTCCTACGTTACTCCTCGATTACATTCAGTTACATAAGCCGGTGAATGAATAATAGGTGTCTGGAGATGTTCAATTTCACGATTTGATCGGAGGTCCACATTTTCATTAGCTGAAATCCAACAGGTTTTTAGCTCGAAATCCCAAAAAACGCAACTATGTCTTCTGCATTGTCTCTACTGCATGGACACCACCGTATTCTTAGGTATCACCCTAGATAATAAGCTTCGATGGGGGTCCTCACATTGATAAGTTATCGAAGAGACTTAGTTCTGCGGCATATGCAGTCAAAAAGATCCGTTTTTATACAGACGTAGACACAGCTAGACTAGTTTACTTCAGCTACTTCCACAGCATTATGTCGTTCGGTATACTGCTGTGGGGGAGTGCTGCTGATATAAATACCGTTTTTGTGCTGCAGAAGAGGGCTGTTCGAGCAATTTATAATATGGGCCCCAGAGAATCACTTCGCCAAAAGTTTAAAGAAATAAATATAATGACATTCCCTTGTCAATACGTCTATGAAAATCTGTTGTATGTTCACAAAAATATTAATTTGTTTAAGAAAAAAAGCGATAATCACAATGTTAATACTAGAAATAAAGATAAACTCGCTGTTGCCACTTGTAGACTCCATAAAGTTAATAAATAGTTTAAAGGGCGTGGTGTACGCTTTTATAACAAACTCCCAAGAGATATACAAAAATTGTCAATTAACAAATTTAAAAACGTAATCAAACAAAAACTTTATAAAAAGGCATACTATAAAATATCTGATTATTTAGATGACAAAAACTCTTGAGATTGAAAATGCTCCAACTCGAACCTATTGTTTTGTAAAAGGATCATTAAAAAGAATAACCAGCCTTGTTTTCTTGCCTTTCTTTCCTGGCTTGGCCGTGGAGGAACAGGCACTAGATAAAAACCGACGTTTCAAAGTGGTCCTTGTGATTTTATTGAATATATGAAATTTGACTTGACTTGACTTGACTTGCAGCCCCGGATCTAGAGGGGGCAAACCGGGGCACCTGCCCCGGGCGGCAGTTTCAAAGGGCGCCAAAACCATAATACAATATGTTTGAAAAAGAAATCTTGTTTCACAACGCTTTGTGAAACAACGCTCCTAGCGCCCGTTTTATCGATTCTTCATTTGATTTTAAAACGCCCAGTTGGTTTCTGAACATATACAAAGAGTGTATTCCGAAAAGCGCTGCGAGCAGCTGAATGGGACTGCACCCTGAGTTGATTTATAAATGAAATTTACTAAAGGGTTCTTATTCTCCCGGTCACAAAAAATGCAACCCATTATAAGATATTTGTGAGTTTTTTTAAACAATCTATGTCTAACGCTGGGGGCGCCACTATCAAGTTTCTGCCCCCGTTCGAAAAAGTCGTAGATCCGGGGCTGCTCTACTGAAGGATGACCGAAGGTCTGTCGAAGGTTATCGTAAGTTCAGTCACTTCCCGGATTACTAATAAATAACTTATTTCCTATGCATATTTCACGTATATCGTCAAATCACGATTCCGAATAGAACAAACACTATTCGTGTCTTTCACAGCACTGTATCTATCAAAAGTAAAAAAAATACTATGTTGATTTATAGCTAACAAGAGTTTTACACACTTTTAGGTCACTCATTCTTTCTTGGTTACATCTGTAAACATAGATCGACATAGTTCTCAGAGTTAACAAGTTGAAGTGTCAATGGTCACACCATATAGCTCGCAGAACCGACAACCGCTGGGGTATAAATATTCTCAAATGACCTCGAATCAAACGACGCTGTTTAGGAATACCGAAGACATTTTAAAGATTGGTGAAAGACAGTGGATGGAGATGGCGTCCGTCATGCCATTCGTTGGGGGAGGCCTGTGGCCAGCAATGTACTTGATGATGATGTTAGCAAACAAATGCGACTAAGTTGCCGTGGAATGTCTCAGGTAATGACTAACACGTCGCGTCGGTCTTATACTTGCGTATATAGTGTCGAATTTTAAGAGCTATCTTTCTGTTTTCAGAACTCGAACTGGGGACACAATGTGTGGTGGAGATGGAGGATCAGCAGACAGTTTTGCAGTATCCGCTGTCCAATCACGAGTCACAAAAAGAAAGGTAACTTAAACATAAAACCAATAATTGTTTACTGATGATTTTGATTTTATGATGATTTTGTTCAGAGCGTGCCAATAAAACTTGCGTTGTAATATTATTCTCCAGATCTAAATGAATAAAAAAAAATCGTTGCATATCGGACTGACTAACAATCAACGCGCGGCCTAACCATACCTAAGTCGTTACCTAATACCTAAAATTCGGAAGATAGGTTCCTTTAGATGCGGGGATGCTTTAAGATAGAAATATTCCGTAAATCAATTACTCAAACTGTGTTTGTAAGGGGCTGTACCGCAGTTGCCGCCAGCTGGCCTACTTATGACTAGCACAGAAACCTCAAACTATTGTTCTAGGATGTCAGAACTTACAATCATCCTTGCCCTAGTTCAACTCAAGTTAATATACAAGTAGGAAGTAATGTAAGGCCGGAATTGCCACAGAAGCGTGGCTTCCTGAGCCATGCGGTCTGTGTTCCGGCAATATAATCAGGTTTACTCTTTTGTGCAGTGTGAATAATGAATCAATGACCCACTTCTGCTAATGGGTGGTTGTGCTCCAATTTTCGATACGATTGCCATATTGCGATAATTATTTTCAATTTTATTCCAAAACCTATCGTGAATTTGATTCATTCATATTGTAAAACAGGAATTTTCACGTACCTATCGGTAAAGGTACCGACTAAGTTTCAACTCATTCCGAGGGTCTTCATCAGGTTGTCTTATTTATTTTAAAATTAAATAAATAAATGAAACCCAACTGACACCTGCATAGTAATGAACATAAAAATAGGATTACCTATTTTCATGTTCATGACACTATACCCAGACTTGAAACAAATATTTACATAAAACATGCAAACATTTAGTCACGAAGCGGGAATTGAACCATTATTTCAACAGAGCGGTATACTGTGAACATATAAATAAATAAATAAATAAATAAATAAACGCCCCTCGCGTAGGTAATAATCTCGCACCAGGATTCGCTGTCCTGGGGTTTTTTTTTATAAAGCTTTATTTAAAAGCGGATCATACTTGGTCTACCACGTCGCAAGTTAGGTAACGTCTACTGCTGAAAAATGCCTGCCTCTTGGAGTGCTATGACAAACTCGCTCAGGCTACTCAGGATAGCCTTCATTCCTCGTTTTATGTCGGCTTTTCATTGATTTCGCTTTAACTTGTCCATTTATTAGCATATATAACAAGGTAAAAAAAAACGTAAACTCGAAATTACGTTATCAACTCAACGAAAGGTTGCCAAAATTGCAGTAACTCGGTATAGTAAGGAGAGGTTCGAAATGCTCTGATTGGCATTGCCTCGTTGTTGCGTAAACCGGCGCTTGCGCATTTGCAACTGTGAAGAAATTACATCTGCCTGTGGTTAAACAAATAAAGAACGTGTATCTAACGACGGTTACACAAAACATTCTTGTTCTATTAACCTATATATGTATATACGTTAATAGAACATGAATGTTCTCTGTATCTAGTAATATACAGAGTAGGTTATATGATTGCAAATCGCTGGAATACTTTAAGTGGATAGCTCTATCTAATTAAGTTTCCAATATTTCTGAGTAGCCAACATAATGGAACTTTTGGTAACATCGCAAAAGTAGCTGAAGTAAAGATCCGAACATGAACAAAACGAGATATGGTGTGATAGATATAATTATGTACTTAGTAATGAATATAATATTTGGATCTAGTTATCAGCTCAATAACGGCATTTATTACATTAGATTACATTTTTGGTTGGTTTCTGTGTTGTACAATAAAGTATTTTGTATCTAAGTATATATCAGTAAGCAAGATGAGTAAACCATTAATTTCTTAGATTTGTTGCAAGCTTATACCCGAAACCATTTCCACACATATCGGCAACTTCAAGTTATCACTATCTTCATTGCCACACCGCAATGCAAACTGCATTATGTTAATCCGAGCATGCTATACATAGGTTTATTGATTTTCTTCACTTTTACCGTAATGAGTTCCTTATGCAAATTAGATAACTGTACATATATCTGACGCTATAAATTGTTGTGTGCCTTGCAGAAGTTTCACAACACAAAATGACTCACAGTAAAATGCTGTACTGCGTCTAATCATACGATTCTAGGAGGCCCTAGAGCTCATTTATTTAGAAGATCCTCTTGGCATGGACCGTGCCTTAAATCACAATTTAAACATTTGAATTTGTAAGCCTGACTAGTTTTGTATGATCACGTGTTGTTTACCATTTTGTTTTTTTACCTATTACAAAAACGATCGCTCATTTTAGTAACAAAGTTAACAAATACAAGCAGAATAAGATGCGATCAGAATAACATCAAGTAAGACATTAAAAAGTTAATTGATCCGTTTTTGAATTGGAAGTTGCCAGCTCTAGCCCGTATTTTTTCCGTTGCTTCTTTTGTAGACAAAAGTTATAGGCACATTAGTCAACAAGTACGTTTAACTACCTATTATAGTTGGACGTACCATAATTCGATTTAACTTAGACAGTATTGATGGAGGTTTTGGGTCTGCCCGAGGCACACTGTTCTTAATCTGAAACCCTCGTCTAGAACTTAAAATCAGAGAAATCGCAGAACCGATTTTGGAAGCGATTTAAACTATAAAAGGTTCTTTGACGGTTTACAGACATACAAATGATCTTAGGCTTGGTAATAGGACCCGTTGTACAGAACCCTAAAAAGGTATAAATAATATTAGAGATTAATGCCCATCTGCACTTGGCTTAGGCAAAGAAATATATCACTAAGACGCCTAAGTGTATGCTCTTAACTTGATGCAGACTGCTGTTTATTTGTTCAAATGAGTCGATAACTGCTAGCGACTGAACCTAATGAATAAGTAGGGTAGGTATGACTAATCGATAAATAATGAATAGTTAAGCGCTGGGTGCGTTCCGGCCATCGCTATCGTCCACGATTGTTGTCGTCTGTTATGCCGCTGTATTGATTGACCCAAATGTATCTATCATGGTGCTTCTGGATGTTTTATTATTTATGCCGTACGGTACGTAAGTCTGCATTTTCTCGACGAATAGACAGCTGAAAACTAAAGTTGTGTGAATCCAATACACTGTAATCGGCCATTAACGTCATTTTTCTTTGTTTTATCTAAAGCTGTTAACTGTTATAATCTCAGCTTGCATCCACCCACTGCTGTGAACTCAGTGTTTATTATTGTATATTCTGGTTAAACGCCTTCTCTACAATAAAGATAAAGATAAATATGTTGCTTGCAAACAATTCAAAACTAACTAAATATTCTACAAAGCTTCTTTTTCTCGCATGTTGTTTTGAATTTTAATAACTGATATGCTCATCATGTAAATTGACTTGCGTCAATGTAAACTATCCTAGAATATTAAGGCCCAAAGTGGTTGGTTTTCATTAAAAAAAAATGGTTGACTCGCTCGATTCAGTTTCAGATAGGTTATGTCATATTCGGACTTTGTTCCTTTATTTCGTTAAGTGGAAAGGCTTCAAGCGAAGGGTAGAGATCTAAGCTCTCCCTTAAACATCACAAAATTCGAACAAAAAAGAAACAAGAAATACCACCTAATTTAACACGGACAGCGAACTTTGTCATAAAATAAACTTCCTTCGCAGAAGTTCGCGTAAATTGCAAAGGGAATTTACTAAACAGCTTCAAAGAAAACTCTGAAAACGTTATCTTTTTGCACCTGAAATAGCTCTATAGAGACGATAAACCAGAAAAGATAGGCATACCCTTTCTTTGTGGTTCTTATCTGAACCCTTTGAAAGCTGTGCCTAGGTAGGGAAAGGTATCTTTTTCACCTCCTCCTTTTCTTATTTTAGTGACGGCGCGAGATAAAAACTCTATAGCGGTATTGGTCTTTTTACTTAAAAGGCTACTTTTGACAAAATAACTACCATTTATTCGTAGATTTGCCACCGTTTATTCGTTCATTCATAATACGTTTCATTCAACGTTACTTAAATGTGTGACTAATTTCCATAATTAGTCTGATTAGGAACCGTCCCAGTAGTGTTGGTTGGTTGTGTCGTGACTGTAGACTATTTTGGAATTAGTGCACCGATCTTGCCATGCACCGAACGCAATGCAGTAATTAACTGTGCCCATTGCAGATAGAAAACTTTTTGTTCGGCAGGCAGTTGTACCTTTGTACATAAATCCGTGACAGATTGTTAAAAAGGCCGTATATATCCTTAAAATCTATAAATATATACTAATAAATAGATACAAGGTCTTTTCTAGATTTGGTAAAGAAATTCTATTAAAAGTTTCTCAAATTCTATTAAACTGCTGTTAGTTGAGAATCTAAGTTTAATACCGCTAGTGTTCATAATGTGCATTATTTTTCAGTCACCTAGCTTTCGTGTTGCGTCGTGATTTCCCGAGGAGTCCTAACAATCTCTTTGTGCACGACCTCATTTTGCTCTGAATGCCGCCTTTAATATCCGCCATGTTGTCAGCACATCTGCAGATGATGCCTCGCAGCTCTTGGAGTTTTATACCATGTCAAGAATGCTTTCTGGTTCTTAAGTTGAAGTAGGTGGCAGAATGCGTCGCTCTTATTTACAATTGCTCTGTTTGCTAAAAAAAAACGTGTAAAGAATAGGCGTTTCCTCCTTTTTAAAAACAATAAATGTAATTTTCCTTCATCCGTAATTTATTGCACTGGTAAATCCATTCTGCAATGATCCTGAAAACTGTGCATGGAATGAGCTTAGCGCAAGCACGAATCCTGCCATCCTTTGGTTCTTTCTACCAAGGGTCACATAGGGCTTCATTCAGGGCCACTGTACGTTAGACAATTTGCAGCGCTTTTTAAGCTGATAAAGGTATTTTGCGTGTAGCTACAACAATTTAGTTTTTTATCTCCACCACATTAATTCGCGCCGAATTATCGAGTGATCATTAATCAAGAAAACCACCCCGATTTATTGCTACCTAATCGAGATTGTGTTTCGGGGTACCGCGGGATACCATCTCAGTTTCACGGTCCACTAATCGTTGGAAACGTATTCCATCCATCACAGGTGAATTTATATATATAATCCAAGTGTACTTTTCGTAAATGGTGAATAGGTGTAGAAAGTTTCCTCCGTTTAAAAAGAATGATCTATCAACAGTATTTTTTCCATACTTGATGGCCCTGGTGAAATAACGCGTGGGTGTTTTTTTTGGTAAATCTCCAGACTTGACAGTAAAGTCTGTGTAATACTCTCTAGATACAAGTTAATTTTTGCAAAATTTAAAAACCTTCGACGTTTTTTCGGTCGTGTATTGCAGCGCCCCATAACCTCTTCAGGCAAACGCATATACAGTTTCCACTGTTAAAACAAACAACAACAGTACCTCGCAGTTAAAACAAACAAAAACGCGAGATGTTATAAAGAGATTGAGTGCTTCATAGATGCAAGAGGTGCTGGTTCTATTCCTGTTGCGGGACAAATGTTTGCATGTTCTGCAGGTATATGTTCCGGGTTTGGGTGTTGTGGTACTATGGTACTCCTAGTTCCTGGTAATCCTAGGGGATCCTAGTGTTATTAGGAGCTGAGCTAGTGTTTTTTTTTAAACGCCCAATTGTCGTAATTTGTCAACAACTAACACAATCAGTCCTGACCTTATACTAGGATTTCACACTTTCCTTATTGAAAGCTGCTTTCAGAATAAAAAAAAAATACTGTAATGTATAAATAGTAAGTGGTTTCCTCTAACAAATTCTTAATCTGAAAAAATTGGAAGATATTGATAGTATAGCGATATGGGCAAGATTAGCTGGGAGAGATTACCGTCTGTGGCCGCCCACTAGTAAATCACCGATTGTCTCAATCTCCGGCATTGTTATTACCTACTAGCTTCTGCCCACGGCTTCGCCCGCGTGGTACCTGGATAAAAAGTAGCCTATGTGTTATTCTGATGTATACACTATATTACTGTAAAGTTTCATCAAAATCCATTAAGTAGTTTTTGCGTGAAAGAGTAACAAACATCCATCATCATAAAGTTTCACATTTATAATATTAGTAGGATTACATCACTTTCCTTATAAAACTAGGTATTAAGGATTTATACTACGGTTTTATTTTACTTTACGCTCTAAATATGGTTATTTTGCGTTCTTAAGGAGCATGATATAAATTTGGATGGCTGCCCTCTATTGACATTTACAACTGAGAGCTTCCGTGCTTTTGAATGCACGTTACATTATCGGCAGCCAATGTTTGGTACCGGCAATACTACCATAGTAGGGCCAATATATGTTAACTAATTAAACTATTTCACGAAGGTGGGCGTCCAATCCGACACAAGGATTATCCTAGACTACTAGTAGTAAAAGTAAAACTAGCCCTTAGGCTCTAGAGCCTAAGGGCTAGTTTTACTTTTTTTTTGCAGTACGGCAGTACATCAATCTATATAAATAGATTGATGTCTCACCTGTTAGGTAATGCTAACGCACCAGTTTGACACGCTGATTCGCTGATTAGTTTGACTCAGTGATTGATGTTCAGAATCACTGGTATGATACAAAGGTTTCCAAGACTCGCCTGTAATTTTCGAACGACCAAAATATCTGTATATACACCGATAAGCACAAAATCCAAATCAACAGAAGTGGTTAGAACCGTAGCACTTATATAATTGAAACTAATAGTGATTACCAAAAAAAAATCGGCTAATAACAGTAAAAAAAAAATGACATTAATAAACTTATCTTTTTATTTTAAAATGGTTTCTAATCATAAAACTATTTTTAAATAAAAGATAAGTTAATTATCAGTTTTATTCGTGGGCTGCTTTGCGTGAAATATTAGGGCTCGAAGGCAGTGCCGAAGAGCTTTAAAATTAGCTACCAAAACAAAAATTAAAAAAAAAAACAGTATTAGCCCGATTGTATTTTTTGAATTTAAAGGATTTTTGCAAATTGAAATCCATCCATATTATATTAATTAGACCGTGTTAGTCCGCTGTTGCGTAGTAGGACTTTTCTAAAAGCTACGCCTGATCTTTGACTCTGGTGCACTTTCTACCATCAGCCATTCACAGATGCAAAAGAAGAATTGATAGTAAAATATATGTAATGGAAGCAGTCTGAAAGTATCCTAAAAGTAAAGGTCATCAGTAAACGACAGTAATCCCACTAATGGAGGTCTTAAATCGCGAAACAAAGTAAAATGCCTAATTTATTTGTGGTGGACTCCGCAGAACAGGCTTTGTTACTTCAGCAAACTGTTAGCTTGTCCGTTTAATGTAATTAGCCTACTTTCTGTGAGAAATTCATTTAAAATCAGCTACGTAGCATTATTTTATTTACCTCGTGTGTTCATAAGTCTTGAGACACAGTAAAACTAAAATATTTTTGGAGCTAAGTTGAGTATTCATTTATTGGATATTAAAATTAAAACTACTGACATCTAGATCTGTATTTAAAAATAAATCATTCAAAATGGCCGCCTTTGCATTCAATGCAGGCCTTCAAACGCGTGCGCCATTCATCTATGGCGGCACGAATCTTTTCAATGGGAATCCGTTTCGATTCTTTAATAAGGGCTCGCTTGAGAGAATCCAGGTTTGGGTGAGACTTTCTGCATGCCCTCAGCTCCAATTCCGTCCATAAAGAATAATCCAAAGGATTCAAGTCAGGGCTTGACGAGGGCCAATCTTCGCTCCGAATGAAGCCTGGCAAATTGGCCTCCAGCCAACGTTGGGTAGTCTTAGCTTTATGGGAGGGAGCAGAGTCCTGTTGGAAAACCCAGTATTTTCCAGCGAATAGCGTATCATTTAATGGTTTAACCACCGCTTCCAATATGTCGGTTTGGTAATTTTGTGCCTTCACCTTGACGCCTTGCTGGCGAAAATGAAGCGAAGTGACCCCCTCGTAGGAAACACCCCACCAAACCATCACACTTGCTGGATGATGAGTGCGCTGGACATTGCGTACAGATGGCTGGACGTCCTTTGAACTTCTGGCGTAAACCTTATTGTTCTGCCGGTTAAACTTTTCTTCCACCGTGAAGATCTTTTCATCGGTAAACAGGATATTTTTTGGATCGTGTCTCTTCAATAGGTTCCGACATCGTTCCAGTCGCAATTTACGAAGACGTTCGTTTAAATAATGCACTTTCCTTCGACTGTAGGCCTTTAGTTTAAGATCATATTTAAGTATCCTGTTCACCGATATTCGCGAAATGTTGGTCTGCAGAGCTAATTTCTTTTGAGTCCGGCAAGGGTTGCGACGAATTCGCTCTCTGATTACTTTGATGTTGGCGGGCGTCCTTACAGACCGCGGGCGGCCACATCTTCCACGGTCTTCTAAAGAGCCGGTCTCCTTGTACCTCTTTATGGTATAATACACAAAGTTCCGACTACATCCCAAACTTTGGATTTCACTAAAAACTTGCATTGGTTTTTTTTCCTGCTTGAAACAGTGAAATTACAGTCGCACGCAAATCTTTTGTTGGCGCCATTTTCACGGAGAATGAAACAAATATTCAAATGTATATTTTTTCTGATTCAAAACATTCGAAATTTAAAATTTTAAAAGTTTAAAAAAGGTTGCATGAATTACTTTCTTTTTAAATTAATTAAATAAGTTCGTCTCAAAACTTATGAACACACGAGGTAATATCCTAAGAATGAGTCATCTTTTCCTTGCTGTATACCATACTTTCCATACTTATTATATAGATGCCTTTATGAAAAAAATTGCATATTATGTCAAATGCTTGGATTTGATTAGCCCTATCTGACCATCTCTTCTATATATTCTCAAATGTACGTATTGAGAAGGTCCACCATGCGATTTAGCACCTTTGTTGGCTATGTTGAAACAATGCTTTTGTACAAACAGTTACCTTTTTAGACCCATCTTACGAGTATCTCTTTTATTGAACGGAGATGATTCAAGATAATCCCTTTGAATAAAAATATATCAAACACCCTAAAAAACGTCTTTAAGTATTCCAAAGTGTACTTGAAACAACATCGAGTTACGAGTATAATTGAGCGTCATTTATGGGTCGTTTTTGTAAATTGGGTATTTTTCTGAGTCGTTATTGTTAAAGGCTGCTACGTTTGTTATTTTTGTTATTTGTTCCGGGTATAACAAAGGTACATAATTGTAATGCAAGAAAGAGTGCACGAGATTTAAGAGTACCCATACTAGTATTTTAATATCTGTGCCCATACGGTGTCGTGGATGTCACGCCAACTATCCTACTTCCTACTAATATAATAAATGCGAAAGTCTGTGTGTGTGTGTGATTGTTTGTTACCACGTATCTCCGTAATTACTAAACCGATTTTGATGAAATTTGGAATGTAGATAGTTTAGGATCTGGAATAACACAAAGGCTAATTTTCGAAAATCGACCCCTATGGGGGTTAAATAAGGTGGTAAAGTTTCTATGAAAAAAAAATATTGTTTGATTCGCTCAAAACTTTGTACAAATAAACTTTAAAGTAAATAATGAAACACGTATTTTTTTCAAAACTACCCTTTGGGGGTGTGCAATTGAGTTCTAAACTTTGTATAAATTGTAATCCTTGGTTCGATTCAATCCTTGATCGAAAAATTGTTTGATTCGCTCAAAACTCTGTACAAATAAACTTTAAAGTAAATATTGAAACGCGTATTTTTTATTTTTTCAAAACTACCCTTTGGGTGTATGCAATAGTTCTAAACTTTGTATAAATTGTAATTCTTGGTTCGATTCATTCAAAAGTTGGTGGACATAGTTTGAAGCCTGGAGACGGTCATATGCTACTTTTATTAACACACCGCGCGGGCGAAGCCGCGGGCAACAACTAGTTTTTATAATTCGAGTTTAGGAGTAGGTATTTTTAATCTATAGGTAGATTGAACCGACGAACGAAATATGAGGCTATAGGTTTTAGGAGCTTAATTATGCTGTATTTAAAATGAATCCTCAATAAACCATTAATATTGCGGAAATCCAAAGCTAAGCCCTGAACAATTCATTATATCTCCGGCTGGTTGTTTCGCAGAATTATTTATAAGGAGCCGGGTTGGGTTCGCTATAATTCTCATTTACGCTAAGGTCGCCTTTTATTTTGAGACGGCTTTTGGGGTGGTTAGTATTACAATGCATATAATGGGCAGGCCTAAGCTATGCGTGCTAATTGACAACTGCTGGGCAATCCTACAGGAGAGCTCCCCATGTGATGTATCGACACTAACAGTCACAAGTAGTCTGGATGGTAGAGAGTCAGGATCAGTTGTGTTGGCGAGTCCCAGCAAATGGTGCTTATTGATGACATATTAAGTCTTTCTTCGACTATTCAGTCATGAAGAAGCTCTTTTTATTGAGCTTCTTTTGGATTTTTAAGTTTTGTACCAAAATATAATGTAGAATTTTACTTAATCGCAAATTAACAGGTAGTTAATTTACCGTTGTTCGTGGCATCACGATGGTCCTGTCCGAAATTCAGTGCTACACCTTTCCCAGGTTTGGTGCAGCATATGCTGAGATAGTGATCCCACACACAACACATCTTTTATTTTTTGTAATGTTAATCTAACCTTTCTATGTTTGTGTTTATTTGATCTGTATTGTGTCACTTATTGTGTTGTGGTCAATAAATGTATTATCTTTCTTTAGTTGATATTGGTCTTAATTAGTTCGTCAAATTGCTAATTTATTGTCTGTACACCTGGTTTATGTGATTTATATTGCATTTCCATTGCGTGCGCAATTAGATCTGTCAAATCAAATTGAGAACTTAATGGACAATATCGCTTGCAGTGATTTGGATCGCAAATTGCTTTCAATTATTTAAAAAAGAGGCAAGCTAAATTTATGAAATAACCATATTTTGATTCGTTTTTTTTTTCTTTTTTTTCACACCTTACCTCTGTGACCGTTCTAAGAAAGAAAGAGTGCACTGAAAGGATTAATTTGCGCCCCGCATGAAGTTTCCTTTAATAACAAACAATATTTTATTCTTGTACGAAGAATGTGATAAGGATGAATGAAGCGAAAGAGGTATGCCAGGATCGTAGCAAATGGAAATCCTTGGTCTTTGTCTATCCCTCTGGAAAACAGGCGTGACTATATGTATGTATTTTCTTCTAATGTGCAATTCACTTGACCAATTGAGTCTAAACAAACGATATTAAATAATTATTACTGTATGAACATAAACCTGAATTCATCCATCTCAAAGCGTCGTAATCTGTGATTCTTACTACTTCGAGCCCTCATCATTCTAAGTGCTACGCTACAGTTCAGCTGCAGGTAGTAAGGTGTATTCTTTATGATACCTACGCAAGTCGACATTTTACTGCTGATACTCTATAAAGTGATACGCGATATTGGCTGAAATAGTTCGTAGAGAGTGCCTTGATGTTGCGATTAATTGGCCAGATTCAGGTGCGGTTCTTAAAAGCGGCGATACCCTGCAAAACGGACACTTATTAGAAAGCTAAGAAATTGAGCACCGTTAAACAATATATTAGTACCGTGTCTTTGACGATAGGATGCCGAGAAGACTCCTTTCTGAAGTACCTATTAAAAAAAAACAAGCTACCAGTTACAACTTTGTACTTATAACGCACTAGCCTCTGACCATGGATTCGCCCGCGTGTTACCCGGGTAAAAAGTAGCCCATGTGTTGTTCTATGTCACTCACTATACTCGTTCCAAATTTCATCCTAATCGGTCCAGCCGTTACGGAGATTATTGGCAACAGACATCCAAACTTTAATATTTATAATATTAGTCGGATTTTGTAAAGGGTAAATCACCGTTTCCTTGGTTATACACTCGTCGCTTGTAACTTATATCCTCTCAGAAATAAGCCCAAAGAATTGGTCGAGCTGAAACGTTTGGGGGGAAAAGATCCATCGCTTAATTTTTCCTTCGACATCTGTTGGTATTTCTAGGTTTCAGTTCTAGGGTGCTGCTACATTATTTTTCACAAATGGTTAAAGCTTGTGTGGGGCCTTTTTTATGGTTTTCGCATTGTTTTAAAAGTTTTTCCTGGTAGATTTGATTAGATGGTAGATAGAAGTTGATTTGAAAGTTGGCGTAGAGTTCATGTGAGTAGATATTTACGTTTCATCCAAGCACATATTATGTTGTGATGGTTTTTCTTAGGATACTATAACATATTTTTTACCACACATAATATTTATCGTACGTGTAAGCTACCTAGTTTGTGCAAATCGGCACAAAGATCTTAACATTGTGCCGTTGATTCTTCGTCACTCTTTCTAAGTTGAGAAGTTCAAATATAATGTTTAGACGTGCCTCTAATTACTGCCTCCTCCTACTTGGTATCCTCAAAGATCTACGTTCTCTAGCTGAGGATATGATAGTCGTCGTGAGCGTGTTTGTTTTTTCCGCCTGAAGTTGTGAAGTTATTCTCCGTTAGTTATGCCCCTGAAAGTCGTCAGTAGAAAGAACCAGTGTGGTGAATGGAGCTCCTTTTAAAAACAATTTTTACATTAAATATTTTCAGTCTAATTTTCAAAACACGCAAGCAGCTCGTATTCTTTTCTCTCACTCTTTTTGCTGACCATTCAGAAACACGTGCATGGGAGACAGTTCGCGGGAATTTCGCTGTGAGACATTCATCTGCAATTCTAATAACTTCATTGTGATTCTTGATTACTCTGTTACGTTATCAACTAGCAACAATGACGGTACGTTCTCAACTAGCGTGTCTTGTCCCGTTACGCCTTGGTAGATATAACCTAGACACAGAATGAGCTACCGTCTACAGACCATTTTACTATGCCAAAAAATCTGATTTATTTATGTCATCTTTATCATGGAGCCCTGAAAAGTGTATTTGCTTGTAACTATGGGCCTAAAGGACCGATGCGGTGAAATGATTCACGTTGTCATGTAGTGTAGCTTTTTTCATTCACATCATAGGCTGAGCTTTGACATTGTAGCAAATTTGTACACAAGTATGCAATCAAAAACATTTACGAATCATTATTCGTGTCAATAAAAAGTATTTCAATCACATTCTATGAATCTCTGCATAGACACAGTTAGGACTAGTGCTGCGCGTCCGGCTAGGCTCTTCATTCATAGCATTCGTCTCGTTACCGGTTTGACCTGTTGTAGTGGTACAAGTACTAATTAATAGTCCTACTATCCTATCCTATTAATATTATAAACGCGAAAGTTTGTGAGGACGGATGTTTGTTACTCTTTCACGCAAAAAGTACTAAACGGATTTTGATGACACATAGGCATCAGAATAACACATAGGCTACTTGTTATCCGGGTACCACGTGGGCGAAGCCGTGGGCAGAAGCTAGTAACTCATAAACCTGGCCTTACATGGATATTCAGCGGATAGATAATCTTCATATTACGTATTTTCCAACTCAATGTAAATAAGTGAATTCTTAAAACGGTGAAGGAAGACATTCGGGGGAAACCGGCATGTCACAGAACCAAAAAATCCAAGGCATGTTTCATTGGTTAGTGTTCCAATAAGCGGCGATAGCTTGCAACCTGGACACGCGGACACATGGCTAATATAATGTTTTTACGTGTCTCTGACACGTCAAAAGTAGGGGGTAGCCCCTACTTGGTATCCTCACAGATTTGCGTGCTGGGAATGAATCTAAGGACCTCCATCGTGGGGGTTACAGTGCTTATTTTTTTTTTGTGAGATTAATCATAGACTGTTAAATTACATTCCTTTTTTTCTATACGTGATCACATGCAACATCTTACGCGATCAGTTGTAAATATAATACTTCGCTATGAAAACTAACTATGTCCTCTGTATATAACGAGAAACACTTTAAAACTCATGTATGTTTCAAATTATTTTCCGTTTCATTGATTCAACGCTAAGTAGTTCTATCATACAATGAGAGAGCTATACTCAACAAAAAATCAATTGGATTATTTATCTCACAGCTCTGATTTGATCTCATAACGAATGCTCTATTTTCGCTTCGTCTATTGAATGTTTGATGGGCCAAACGATTCGTTTGGTGAATAGGTGGTTGGAATTTAAGAGTGCAGACTGTATAATTAGGCAATATTGATTGCAACGCTGGGTTCCAATTCCACTATCGATAGCTGATGAATGCGGATTTGGATTCAAACCGACGCGACGACCTCATACGGATGAAATTCCCATTATTCGCCTTTAAGCTAAGTGTGCTGATGATTTTATTAAATTTACAAAAATATTGTGGCTTTGAAGCGTTTGTCGATTAATCGTATAATCCATAGTTATTTTATGTTTTCATACAAATATAAAGTATTTCACACAAGAGATTGCGTGTAAGCTTACTATTTTTCTACAATAAATATTTTTTCTTCTTTATTTTGCTATTATATATTGTTTTGGCACTTAAATCAGAAGACGATGCAAGTGAAACATTTGAGACAAAACCGCTTTCAATTAATTATTATCAAACTTCCTTTTTCGGGCGGTTTATACATCATTTCAGCAATTTTGATACCTAAGTAGGTAATTACTTAACTTATAGGGTAGCATGATTATTATAATAAAATATATATTTTAACTATTATTTAACTAAATATTTTTATTTTATTCGAATTTAGCATAATTTAAAAGTGAAAACTATTTAGGTCATCAGCAATTGCCTCGTCAAGATTATAATATGATTTTTCCGGTAATATTTTTCTAACTCTTCTACTGTATTGTACTTGAAGCCCATAATAGAAAGTATCACGAATTGCATGTTATGTTAGAATAATCATTCAATAATAATGAAATTTAAGGTAATACAAACGCCAGAAAAACAAGGGAACAACTATTTTTCATGCCTTTAAAACAAAATTTATGAGTCAAACCGCAAATATTCAGTTCAAAGTGGCCAGTTCGGTAAAACTACAATTTCATAGGTGAAGACCTAATAGCAGCATTGACCATTTCCACTAGCGGTCATACTATTGTTGACATCACTATTTTATTATAGCCTTGACACACGTGTATGACTAAACGTTCATAGAAATACAACTACATTACTATCATCATCAACAGCCTGTAAAAGCCCACTCTGGACGTAGTTCTCCGCCTGAGAAGCAAAAGGTTGCTGGTCCGATTCCCACCGTGAGACAAATGTTTGTATGATCTGCAAATATTTGTTTCGGGTCTGGTGTTTTCTATGTATTGTATGTATGTATTTACAAAAAATATATATAAGTAATGTATCAGTCATGTAGTTCCCATAATACAAGCTCTATTTAGCTTGTATTATTAGGCTGGATGATGTTCTGATAAATGTCCAGTTTTATTTATTTTATTATTTTTATAAAGAAGACGAAATACCAATAGAATGAAAGGTTGCCAATCATTTATAAACAATGTATTGGCAAATCTTGAAACTGGTTTCTAGAATTAAATAAGGCTTTAATGATGCTAATTTGAAAATAGTGACATCATCCTAGCTCACCTTATCTTATACCAATGACTAGTTTTGGAAATTTTTATTCACTATCTATAAAGAGAACCCGTCAAAGTTTACTTAAACACGGATAATTATATTACACCTAACCCGTCACTTTATGATCAGAAAACAGTTCAAAGACCATCCTGTATTGGATGAAGTGATGTTTCATCATCAATTCGAACCTATTGTTTTGTAAAAGTATCATTAAAAAGAATAACCAGCCTTGTTTTCTTGCCTTTCTTTCCTGGCTTGGTCGCGGAGGAATAGGCACCTAGATAAAAACCGACGTTTCAAAGTGGTCCTTGTGATTTTATTGAATAAATGAATTTTGACTTTGACTTTGACAATGTCCAGAGTATCCAAGATGGCTTGGAAATCGACGTTTCCAAGACTAGAACTAAATGTTAGAAGACGTGGTGTATGAAATTAACTATACTGATTCTTTCACCATCGGTTTCAGGGCCATCAAATCGGTATCACCATACAAAAAGCTGGCCAGGTCACTGACCTAACTCAGAGTGACTATGAAAAACAGGATGAACAAACGCCAATTTTATACATCACTCGCTGCTGAGTTTACCTCTCGTGCGTTTCTCTATCTCTATAAACTATTATCTCCGATAAGCGATTTTTTGCAACCGTCTTGAATGACTTTCATCGAAGGTTCTTAAATAGGTTTTATAGTCATACGTCATAGGGAACGAAGGTTTAGGGTTTAAAATTTTGTAAAAAATTACTAGTTAAAATAAACAACAAAAAAACTCAAAATATAAAACAGCACTGTGTTCTCTACGTACTTGTATTAACAAGCATGACGCAGCCACAGTACTGAATGCAGTCTACAGTACATACCAGTTTAATGTCAAGGCAAACACAACGTGCTCTTATTACCCATGCATGTTCACGCTTCAGTCCATTTCTAGAATGAAGTAAGATTTTAATAGAAAGGTTGACTTATAGCCTTTAAGTCAACGGTAAACACATTTTAGGACGGCCACTCGATAGACCGATGACAAAAAAAAAGACCGTGCGTCGCTGCTATCTATGGGGCAGGACCACGTCCAGCTCGTCATCGACTCATGATGAAGGAAAAACTGTCTAGACTTGAAGATAATCATGTAAGCTGACTGTGCGACGATAAGTATGGACGGCGTCCAAAATCAACTTCAGACAAGACAATTGTGAAAGTTAGATGTTTAGAATTGAATAAGTATCTTACAAATAAAGAGCAAGAACGTTTCTATTCCCAGATAAGTTGTGTCTATGAAGAATGGAGAGATCGTTAAAACTCTTGAATAAACTTAATGAAATAACGACTCGGCTATGATTTTTGAGCTCCTATTGTATGATTTCTGTTTGCTAAATAAAGCTTGTTTGGTTGGAGTTGTTCGATTGTATTTTCTGCTTCATTGTCTTCTCAATAAACTGATTCCTACTTACTTCATAATAAACTTATTGATAGTATCAAAACCTATTTGCGTCTATCCATTAAATATTTATGAGTCAATTCACTTAGATGTGATTCACTGTTTATTTTGCTATATTACTGCTAATTTAGTTTCTCGTATTATAATTTCATATTAAAATGTATAAATGTTTATCGTTATAAAGACCCCGGAATTATCAGAGCGGAACCTCCCGTGCCGCAACCTTGCGTTGCAAACTCAACTGATGTTTACCTCATTCTGTTATTCTACTCTATGTATTCCACTTGCAGTTACGCCAATTAGTCTTTGTTTCTTTATTTTTTGATTCTTTGTGAGCTCTTCCGTTGCAGCTTTCTGTGTTCGATTCGTAAGAGATTCTTTGCCTCACCGATCTTTCGTTCATATGAGCTTGTGGCCAAAACTGGTGTCAGAATTCTTAGGCCACCCGAAGGCCTCCAACATGACTTAAGGCCCGCTCAAACTGGTACGGTGTACGGTCACGGCGACGGTGGCAGTGGCGATAAGTATATTGGCGCCAACTTTGACAACCACTTACCTTTTCCCTTTGATCGCCACAGCCACTGCGTCAGTTTGACCGGGCCGTTACCAACTATGATTGCAGTGACTGACATCTTAAGATGCCCTCCGAAGCACGGAAGCGTTTGGTTCTGAATATCACCCATCTAAATTGTGACCTGACTGGTGTTTTTATTCTAAAAACTATCGTGAATTTTATTATTCATATGGTAAAAACTGGGAAAAACTGGAACTGGGAATTTTCACGTACTGTACTACGTGCGTTGTTGAGTGCACGACGTGTCGCGGAGGGAGAGCGTCCCTGGTGAAGACTCTCGGAATGAGTCGAAACTTAGTCGGTGCCTTCACTTACCTGGCGACTTGGTGGCTAGTTAGCCTAGCTGATCGGTTACGAACGATTAGGCAAGCTACGCCACGAGTGCTTCGACGACGATGAAACTGTTGTAGATTGTCTGTTTCATTTAACCTTCGCATTGACAAAGAACTTGAATGCGTGTGGGAAATTCTCATGTGCACAGTTTAGCTTTATGATGTAGAGTGGGGTAAAAACGATATTCATACATTTTTTAACTTAAAATCGAAAGCACCTGGATAATGACAATAGGAATTCAGGAAATACCATTTGAAGCTTGAACAAATACGTGAACGTGAACGTGAATGTGAACAAATACACGATCTTTGAATATTTTTACGACGTACTTATTATGCATACTTATAAAGATAGTTGGTATAAGGAAAAAGCGGACTCACATTTCAAGCTACCGCGTAGCTGACATAAATAATTTTGCGATACGCGCAAAAACAATACTTATGACATGTATTTAAATGTGGTCCAATGTATGACCTTGCAGAAGACCTTGCGAGTAATGTGCAAAATTGGTTCACAGTGTTCACTCAATGTAAACAAACAAGTACCACCGATCCATCTGTTGGCATGTCTGCGTCAACGTTATCTATTTCATTCCATTAGCTTGCAAATTAATAGCTCGCACGATGTGACGATGCTCATAACTCTACCCAGGTAGGTTTTATATATTGTAGTGCGTGTTTTATAATATACAACTTTTATTTCAGGCATCACCTGCACATGCAAAATATTATTACTTGCAAAGGCCTTTATTACAGACTAGCTGTACCCCGCGGTTTCACCCGCGTAAGTTTCGATTTTATACTCGTGATAACTTCGAGATTAAATGTCCGATTCGCATGAATTAAAAAGTATTTTCCTGCTACATACCTCTAAATATCCTTGATGATAAAACTATTTATTTGAAAAAGAATTAATACTACGATACGAATGTAACCAACTTTTGTTTCAACCGGCGAAAATGTAATTCATTTTAGAACATGAAAGCTGCTATTGTAACTTAATTAACTATGATAGTTAGATATATTCCCTCGCGGACTCTTTTGTAAGTAATAATGAGTACTTTAATCATGTAGTACATATTTTTTATGTATCATCAATAGTTTTCTCAGCGCACGCCAAATAATGAATTTTATAGGCAAAATTTTGCTACTTTGAGTTACATTATTGCAATTTCCTTAAGGATCTCTAATTTTTTGTAAATAAATTATAGCCTATGTTACTTCCTGATAATTTAGCTTTCTATTAGTGAAAAAATGGTTAAAATCGGTCCAGTAGTTTCGGAGCCTAACAAACAAAAATCTTTCCTCTTTATAACATTAGTATAGACCACAAAAAAATATTGACAAATATTGTCCAATGGTCAATATTTTGGGGTGATATATTTAGCAGCATTCAATGTTCATAAGTCGCGAACATACGACGACGTGTCAGTGGCGCGGCGGATGGGTAGACAGCTGCGACGCTAGGTGGGTTCGATTCCCGCTGCGTGACAAATGTTAGTATGTTCTAATATTTGTTCCGGGTCTGGGTGTTGTGGTATCACGGTACTGGTTGTTCCTGATACCCACGGGAATCTTAGTGTGAGGTTTTAATTATGTGTAAAGGGTATGTCTGTGTCTATTCGGCGTTTATTGTGAAGACCTCTGTGGCGCAGTGGCGCAGTTCGATTCCCGCGCGAGACCTGTTTGTATGATCACCAAATATTTGCCTCGGGTCTAGGTGTTTTCTACGTATAATATGTATGTATTTACAAAAAAAAAGTATCTAAGTAAAATACCAGTCATGCAGTCCCTATAATACAAGCTCTGCTTAGTTTGGGGCTAGATGATGCATGTGTGAAATATGTCCAGCAATATTTATTTATTTTATTATATTTCTTTTTACAGATAACCTTGCTTGATAAAATAAAATATTCGAAGGAACGCGACTTGCGAATCTATAAATAAGTGGAGGTATTACGATACAAGATAGCAAGATTAAATTGAACTTACATTTTCCCCGTTTTCTGGGTCCCTAAAATGACTGCGTCATTTTCATCTAAAACACATAAAAGAGGTGCGCGACGTTTCAACTTTTTATTACTCTATGTCGAATAAACAGAGGCAGGGCAGGGCAAGAGCCCCGTGCGTTAGGAGAAAGTGGAGTCATGTCGCATTTACATTTTAACTGATGTTTTAGAGAGAATTATAGATTTAATTTAAAGAAAATATCGAACTGAATCCATGCATGGAAATTGTTTTTCATCTTAGATAAAATGTGGTTTAGACATTGAAAAAAAATTGTTTGGTATAGTATCGAATTTCCGTCCAGTCAGCTATTGATATTATTATTATTTTATTATTTTCAGCCTTCAATGTCCCACTGCTGGGCAAAAGCCTCCCCCCACTCTTTCCATTCGTTCCTTTCCTGTGTCAAAATGGGCCAAAATGCCAAGCTTACCACCGAGTGGTGCCCTGACACTGCGCGGAGACGTCGCGGCAGACCGAAAATGAGATGGAGAGATGAGCTCAATAAGTTCCGAGCAGTTATTGATAAAATAAGGAAAATGTTTTTTCTCGCGAAATCCTGCTAATATTAGAAACGTGAAAGTTTGTGACGTACATCCTGTTTGTTACTCTTTCACGCAAAACTGATTGTGATGAAACTTTACAATAATTTAGCTTATACATCAGAATAACACATAGGCTATTTTTTATCCGGGTAACACGCGGGCGAAGCCGTGTGCAGAAGCTAGTATTATAAACGCGAATGTTTGTAAGGTTTGATGTTTGTTACTCTTTTACGCAAACTACTGAACGGATTTTGATGAAACTTTACAGTACTATAGCTTATACATCAGAATAACACATAGGCAACTTTTTATCCGGGTACCACGCGGGCGAAGCCGTGGGCAGAAGCTAGTCTGACATAAATGATCAAAAACGGTTAGTTAAAAATAACAAATTTTCTATGTAATACCTCCGTTAGGCATACCTACCATCAGTCTAACAAGCCAAATCCCAAATGAGGCCCTTATTAAATTGCTCCATTTTCTTCTGTTAATGAATAAAAGGAAAGTGCCTCCTGTTTTTATAAGTATTGTATTGAAAGCTTCTTAGTATGTTGATTTACTCCGCTCCAAATCTCGAACATATCCCATCGGGGATAACAACCCTTAAGTGGGGGCTGAGAGGCACTAATTAAGTTACCGGTTCTCGTTCAACTCAATATACAAATAAAGAAAGCACGCCTAATAAGAAAAGTTCTGGTCTGGCGGGTACTTTCCAAGAAAACTGGTTAATTTGAAAAATAACGAACAAACGCAAAAAGTTCTGCCTTGGTAAGGTCGTTCTGAATAAGTTGCCTACTTTGACGATGATCACCTTCTCTGAAATGTAAAGTAGGTATTTCTTTGACATAATATGCGCATAAAAAAATATTTGTTTTGGCGGCCGCGGTGGCGCGCGGGTGAGTAGCTGCTACGTATGAGGTTCCCGCTGCGGGACAAATGTTTCCTTATTCTGCAGATATTTTTTCCGGATCTAAGTGTTGTGGTACGATACGTAGTTAGTACCACGTTACTAACGAACGCTGGGCACGGGCAACGAACTGCAGACAGTCGAGAGAAACCCTACCAGCTATTTCATCTCGACTGACACGTCGCCTACTTAACCTTCCAAGACTGGATCTTCGAATCATCGTGGGGACACTCACCGGACATTGTCCCTTAAACAAGCATCTCTACAACATCGGAGCCACCGACAGCCCACTCTGTAGAGGTTACCTAACAGAAGAAGAATCAGCAGCCCACGTAATCCTGGAATGTGTGGGCGTAGCAACTCAACGCGAACAAATCCTCAACAACCCGAGGTCATTCCGCGAAGCCTGCGAAGATCCCAGGAAGCTTCTGCGCTTCTGGGCGGAGTTAGGCTGGCTAGTTATCTAGCCAGGCTTCCACGCATAATGGACCAACCTAGAGTCTGAATGCGGATAAGGGAGTCCACTTACAGACATACATACATACAAACATACATTCTATCCGTAGTTCCTGACACTAGTGAGTGTCACTAGTGAGTATCACTAGTGTCAGGAATCACGGAAAGACACGGAATCCTAAAAAAAATGTTTTTTTTTCTAATAACTTATTTTATGTCACTACTATTGGAAGCATAATAATATTAATTATCAGAGATTGTATTACTTTCAATCTATTTTATTAATCACATTTAGACTTAAACGATTATTTTCTAGTAATTTGTAAAAGGATATTATTACTTATTAGACTAAAATGCTAACGCATTCATTTCCATACTATCCATGGTATAATTTAAATTATGAACGGTCCCAATCATTTGTTATACTGCTCACACTGCGACCAGTTCGACGATCAATATAGTTTTTGTTCTAATGAATGAACTTTGGAATCACTTTGAATGAAAGAGTTTACTCCTTCATACTCTTTTTTGGTTTTGAATGTTTTTTTACTTAGACTGGCCGCACTGTGATAACAGCATTAGGTATATTGCTTCATCATTATCAGTTGTTCTAGATAACAACTTCATATTATTATTTATACGGATGTAAATAAATCAATGAAGCTCCACCACCCACGCGCTTTTAGCTAGTGAAACAGGGAGAAAAATAAACGACGCTACGAATAAAACTCCCCACATAGTGAGATCTATTCGTCTAGGATACAGCATTCATAAAAGAGCGAATCCAGAAAGTATTTACACAGGAACCCTTTCGGGCGAACATTGATTCACCGCTTTCAACAGCGGCCCATAGGCAAAGCAATAAACATGATCAAATAGGAGAGATCTATGAATCACAAGTTACGTGGGCAGCGTCCTTGCATGGCGGGGGTCAGAGAACACCGCTTCCGACACGTGACGTGGCGTCGGAGGGTGCGAATCGATCATAGGTTGTATAATTGGTAATTCTTCCTTCGTCAATGTTCATTCACAGCTTTACATAAATTTTCAATGATAAGTCATTGCACGGTGATCACCATCAGCTAACATTTCCCAAAAAGAAAACGATTTCAACAGAAGATAAGCACTTGATCTTGCACAGAAATGTTTTACTTCCGACACGAGCCGTGATAGCCCCCATTTGTAACAGCCTTTTATTGGTATTGGGAGCGCAGAAGAAAAATCTTGATGTCAGTATTTCCATCGACCATGTATTTATATTACTCTTTACGACTCAAATGTCCAATCCATATTATGATATTGGCAAAATTTTCGCCAAAGATGTTGAGAGTAATTTTTGAGCTTGGGAGTGATCTGAATAGTGAAAGGCGTAGGCTACATAGAATAGGCTGATAATGGCGATTCAATACTTCATTATTATGAGTTCGTGTTAGATGAATCATGCTGTAGTGACATCCATTAAATAAAGTATGCTAGGGTATTGAATAAGTAATCTTTATAATTTCAACATGTGGTGCTCCGATTTCGTTAATCTAGCTAAAGGTTCCGTACCTTAATACGTAAGGTTATTAAGCCTAGTCTTTACGTCAGACTGTAACAGGGTTGTATCTTTTTAAACGCAATATGTAGTTTGTTAATTTTTTCATAGAAAAAATTAACAGACTTCGTGTGTGAATGAATTTTCACAGAATACTATGGACTCTTATCATTGTAAGTAATAAAGTCAGTACCTAAGGGGTTCTATCTGCAAAATGCAACTATTTACCAAAAAAATAGTAGAGTGCACGAGGTCCACTAGCATTTAGTTATATTCCTAAACAAACCGTATTCTACGCTATTTTCGTTTCTGTTTCATAACAGATGTAAAAGCCTACATGGCATAGTCATATAATATACTCGCTTTTGCGATTCTGATGTATAAGCTATGTTACTGTAAAGTTTCTCCAAAAAATGTTCAGTAGTTTTTGCGTGAAAGAATAAAAAACATCTATCCTCACAAACTTTCGCATTTATAATATTAGTAGGATTGTCAATCCAAAACAAAAACGTTTAAAATACGGACAAAACAATATAATCCTTCATCGCATCTAAATTGGGAATGTCCAATCTCAGTGGCTTAAATAGATTTACTCGTTTCACGGCTCACCTACGCAAAGTAACTAACTGGGATATGTGTATCGCCTCCGCATCCTCTCATAATGGATTTAGGTACTTTTACTATAGTGGCTATCCTCTGGAATTTACATGAAGCAGGTCTGATTCAGGGGACTTATATTGGCTTAAGTCAAGCCATTTCGTGTACATTTGGTTTGTTTTAGTAAAAATTCAGGTGAGTTAAATAAGCTATTTTTTATGGGATAATTTGAACGAGATTTTACCCTTGTTTTTCGAAATGATATTGCAGTTTACCTATAAAACTTTTGTGTTAAAATGTAGACCAGCGCACAATCTTCGTGTACGAGCCGAATCCTTATTTGTGTGGCATTTGATTTATGATTCTACCATACATTGGCCATGTCATCCAATTTGTTGGTCACCGCTTTACTGGCACTGCTCGTAGGTGCTGTACGCAACACGCCGGTCGATCACGAAGTATGGTCGGTAAAACATAGGATTTTGTGTACGGCTAATGTAAATGCACTCAGGACTTCGTCAATTGTCGACGCGAATACAGACAATGCCATCTGCGTATAGGCTATAGAGTGGGGAGGAGTAGTATTTTATAAGGAGTTACCAATGTTGTGAACATTTTGGAAGGAACTAGAGGACCCAGGCAATACCTGGAGATACTTTGATCATAATCAAGAGTAGGATCGATGTAGCAACTTTTTTGGGTAGGCTATTTTTGAAATAATTACTTTCTAAATTGCCGTGTCTTATCGTCCGTCCATGGCGCGGTATGCGCGTCACTGATAAGAATCTTAGAGCTATAAAGAATTTAGAACTTATAAAGAGATCAAAACTTTTCAGGACAGCAAAAATACGAATACCATCCGCAATTATTAACTTAAACATATTCATAGGTTATTGATAAATCATTTTATTAAAATAATCAAATGCGTATTTAAAAAAAAAACTAAAAAAAAACGCTTTTATCACGCACATAAAAATTATTCCAATATCTACCTCCTGGCTTCATCATCAGATTAGGTCCAAGATATCAAATTATAGTATTGTCATCCAAATTGCATATTCATACAAAAATTTATTTCTATACGACAAGAAGGATGTTAAAATTGACTTCCAAGATTTGATTACATTGTTTTTTATTTAGTTAGTTACAAATTAAGCTAATATAAAAATCTGTGTTAAAAATCTGTTGGTGTGTCTGCAAGAAACATGCTTTCTAAATTCTCCTTTTATACTTACAATTTAGCCTGAGTGCTGATTGTCAACGATTTCATATATTTCGATTTCATGAGAATTGGAAACGACTTTATCCTAGGACTATCCTTGTGTGCTAGGTATATGAGGTCCGCGGTAAATAAATTATTTCGTTCGCTTATTTGATGAAGTACTTGTGGTTGGTTAAGTAATTAGTTCTGATCAGGAATTAGAATCCTCAAAAGCTCAAAAACAACCGAATTCTAAAGCTCTAAAAGTAAAAACGGAAAATCCTTTGAATTCTAATCTATGACAGATTTGAAGTTGCTTATACTCGTATTCAGTTCGTGCTCTGAGGCTGTTTTGTGAATATTGGAAATGAACAGAATTATTAAGATCTACATAATGCAAAAGAAATTTCTCTAAAATGTAGCAAATACTGGTTGAGTAATAAGAGGTTTTTTGTGTTCATATTTGGTCCCTTTCCATTTCAACTGGAATGTCTGTCGTTAAAGTCAGCAATAATGAACCATAACAACATTTATTACGGAAAACCTATTAATTTGCATTCGAATCTATTATTATAATAATACTGTATAAATCATTGATATTGTTGAAATACAAGAAAAATACACATAAGTATGTAGTTACAATAATATAGAGGCGTTATATTAGGGTCGTAACTTCGTAATCATGTTATGACATATCATGTTGATGATATTATGTTATCATACCTGTTATAAAATAACATGGAACGGTTGGTAAATTATTAAATCTATAGGTATAAGGCTTAGTAATGTCAACGATTACGTTCGCTTATTAAATCATTTTTAACTAAAATATTTAATTGTATATTTATTTTTAATAATTTTACCCTTGGCTAATTAATAATTAACATCGCTGTGTTGAGCGAGTTTCATGGTAGATGTTCTCGTGTAAGTCGCGCAACAAAGACGATTTGTTATTGTTCAAGTGTACGTCATCTGCGGCTCAGAATTGGCTCCTCCCAAGGTTAAGCCTTTGTAGTACGCCGCATCTCTGATATGACTTACACCGACCAACAGCCACCGGCCTATTGTTTTACGCACAATAAGCCTGCGTCAGATAAACGAGAACAATCCCACTGTCGAGCAAGCGCTTCCAGTGGATCCAAGATTGAGTTATATGACTACCTAATTTTTTCAAGGCCGAGGTCCCACAGCAGCTTGTTCTGAGATTGAAATGTACGAGTTTATTGGGACTTTTCTATTTGCCCAGCGTACCGTGATGGTTATGGTCCTAATTTCAATTCTGTAGCAACGAGCTCTTCTATTGTAGCGCGTTCGTCTGAATAAGTTTCAAAGAGTTTCCATCTAAATCGCGAACCCTCTCGGGGAAAGGGCGCATTTCGACGCGGCATCACGTACAGTTCTCAAATGAAATTTCCAAGTGCTAAGAGAGTAAGGCTTGGTGGAGCGGATCTCTCGGGGGCACTCAGCTGCGGATCTCTCGTGAATGACGAGCACTGTTTACTTGCACTATTTCTACGATTTATTCCCGCAAAGGCATTCCGGAAGAGCGGTATGAATTGGAATCGGAACAGTTTTACCTCTCTGTAGTCGCCCTATTTCCTCTTTGAGTCGAAAACGAGATTATGAGTTTTTATGTGTCGACCTCATCTGGTGGACCACGCTCAGAAAATATCAAATTGCTACGTGCCTTGATAATCATGGTTATGGTTTAATATGAATAACAATTTGAGAAAATCCCTCTAATTACTATTTTTGGTAAAATATGGCAGACAGCAAAGCTGCTGCGGTGCTTATTTTTAGAGCGGCCACAGATGGCGAAGGTCGGTCCTGTACAGAATGCTACTTATTTATTTAACAGGGCCCACACAGCGCGGCCGCCACTCCCGTTCGCAATGAGAAATAAAACTCTCGGGACATGTGTATGTGACGGTATTTTTACATGTATTTTGGTCTGCGATAAAACTCGTTTCAGTATATCAGAACACATGGACGAGGGAATGGAGCTTTAAATCATTTTAATCTGACAGCTACTTATATTGGTTGGAGTAAAATAAGACGAGCATCTTGTGGGCATTGATTGTGCTGCTTAGTAGTTAGGTAGTGAAAATAGTGTTCCCTATGCAACAAATGTTACGACCTAGTTCAAAGGATACATGGATTTCAGATTCATACTAAGCCGGGCATGGGGCCAGCTGAAAGCTAAAGCTACTAATGTATTTTTTATGAGAGGATTAAACGAACTTTCTAAAATGCAGTTACGATGCGAGAGCTTTTCGTTTCGCTGAAAAAACCGTGCGAAATTGTCAATGGCGCTAACGAAATGATAATATTGCAACGTCAAAACATGGCGAGTTTTATCCAATTAGTGCTACCTACAGTTCTAAGTAATGTAGACACTGTTGTTTTCATTCTAAATTGCCACTCTAGCTAAATAGAAGAATAATCACCACTTATAAAAAAACATAAGTGCGATGTTATTTATGTCAGCGCTGCCGCAATTTTCTCGTTGGAATAAGACAGAAAAGAAAAACTTGTAGGCAAATCGTGTCTCCAGAAAATATGCTTTAATTAGACAAAAGCAGTGTTACTGTAGTGGATTGTATTGGGTTGCGTGCATTCGTAGGGCGGAGGTTCGCGTGTTTGCCTTTCATTAAGCGGAGTCCACACCCTGAAAATATGCCTGGGGCTGGTTGTATCATATCGCATACATTTTACTGAAGTATCATATCGGCGATATGTAAAACTTGTGAAACGCCCGCGACTTGTTTGCGTCCATTTTTTCCATACAAACAAAATAAATATCTACCTTCCTTGTTTTAGGCCACTGAGACTTACGGCTTACACTGTGCGTTGATTTTTTGTCAGTCAGTCAGTATTCATCATATTTATGTTGCGTTTTAATTGTTTAGATGGAACTTCTCCCTCTCGCACTTGTTAATAAATACAAACGGTCTTTTTGGGCTCGAAGCCTGACTTCTTTTATATAACAAAACTGTCGTAGAAATAATTAAACTTCACAAAAATATGAAACTCCTCAACCTCTTATTGTCCTCTTAATTTTGAATCTCTTAGGCCAGTCTAAAATAAAACAAAATTGAATTTTAATTGTTGGCGAAATTGCGGAGTCACGATTCCGTGATGTGAAGTCAACATTTTGTCGGCGCGCCCTTCGCAACCCCCCTTTAGGGGAGGTTATGAAATTATACGACTATTCCCACTAGTCATTCGCCGAGGGAGCGTTCCAAAGGGACGGAAGTAAAATTCCTGGCGGTTTCACTTGTTTTGACATGTTGGTATTCTTAGGGACTTGAATTGTGAGTGAGCACATATTATTGAAGGTTTCTAGGGAGCTATTTGGCTTATTAATAAAAAACGTTCTCAAGAACGAGTAAAATGTCTGGTAAATACTTTGTATTTTGCTAATCCATAAATGAATAGTCAGAGTAAATAGGTTTTATTTATTTCAAATCCAAGTTACTAGTTCGAGGCGTGGTGGTCATTTGGTAGCCCTGAATTAGCCCTTTTAACATGCTTATATTAGCATCACTTGTAACTAACTAACAAACGAAACGAAAACAAAGGAATTTGGAAAATTATACCCCTAAGGGGGTGAAAAGGGCTGAAAACCTTTGTATTAAAAATCGTATTCCTTGAACGTACAGTCTTGAAACTACTCATAAATATTCTTCAATCCAAATGACAAAATACTAATATAATTATCTCCCCAAACTACCCATCTAAGGGGTTGTAGAGGGTGTCCAAGTTTGTATGGGAACTTTTTAACAAGTTTGAAATTCGGCATAAATATAATTCAGTACAAATGATAAAAGACATTTTTTTCTAAACTACCCCTCAAAGGGGGTAGGATGGTGTGTTAAGTTTGTTTATGAAATGTTGAAACTTAAAATACAAAAGAACTGAATACGTATCAGAATATTTTAAAAACCCTTAAGGGTGCAAGGCATGCAATTATTTTTGACGCACCTATCAATTATCTATCCTACGCGAGTAAAACCGCGGACATCGGCTAGTACTTAATAAAACTCCAGGGATTTAGCGCGCCAGTTTATGTTTCTTATTCAATGTAAAAAAAATGCCAGAAATAAACCGCAATGCTCTTCACACCGACTTCAGTTTCAGCTATATTTGCTCAGACACGTTGTTGATTGCCGAATAAACAGTTCCCAAAACGAATTACCGCTTTATTCAGGTAATTTGCGAATGCTTCCGCAGCTGCGATCGATGCTCAACGAGATTACTCCAAATTAGTTTAGGGTCTCCTGAAGTCCTCTCAATCCCGGGCACGTACAATCCCCTGGAGGCAAGGCATCCGATGTTTTACTTCACAATATTTTGATCTTTGGTAGGTTTCGTCCTTTGACCTCGAGTGGATAAACAATTTTGATTCCTTGCACACTTCATAGTTTATTATCTAATACAACTTTTCCATCATAGTAACTATATCAGCCGCTAACTCGCCAGAGTTTTTATAGCGTTGCCTGTAGCTTATCGATGAATCAGTGACGTCGACAGACTTCATTTTAATCGATAAAGTATCCCCGTCGCGCCTTGCGAGTAGGTACTACGTCACTTGTGTTTACGCTCGATCACTACGGCAACGTATTCGATTCAATAATGCCGCTCCTACCTATACTGTATTTATACTCTTCAGTCTTTCTTATAGATTTAGAATAATCTTGCTACGTACTTCATAAATAATGTAAAAGTCTGGCTACTTTTTCATTCAATATAGAGTTTTTATTTTTCGATCATACTGTATTTTACCAATGAATAAAGATTTATTTTGTTCCTCGATATTCCACTTTCCCCTTCAAAAGACTACATAACGAAGTTTTTCTTTTGTGACAACTATCTTTCTGAAGCGCGAGATACCTACAGTTTCAAACTTGTTCGTATGCTAGGATACTTTGAATTTGACATTCTTTTTTTTTCTATTTTACTTGTAATCTAAGCTAGTTCCTATCTATATTCACTATTATCATGTTTTTTTTACGACTTTATATGCAATGCGTTACAAACATAAGGTTTAGTTTATTTCATTAAGTTATCTAGGATACGACTATACCTAGTGATGTAGGTACTAACGTAATTTTGTTTTGTTTCAGGTACCTATAATTCCATTCAACTTGGAAAATATCTCGAAGCATCATGTTAAAGTTATGGGGTTTCGCAGTCATTTCGGAAAAGGGACACTCTGCAATACTACATAATAAAATGAAAAAATATTGCTGGTCATTTCTCACACAACATCATCTGGCCCCAAACTAAGCAAAGTTTGTGTTATGGGAACTACATGACTGATAAACTACTTACATATTTGTAAATACATACATATTATATAAATAAACACCCAGACACGAGACCAATATTTGCATAAACAAAAATTTGTCCAGCGGTGGGAATCGAACCTATGACGCAGAATGAATGAATGAATTAATGACAACTTTATTTGCTTGAATACAGGTACATTGGTTATTATGCTACGTTATAAGGTATTACTGTACTCGACTAAATTTGTCGTGCAAATATTAAGCCTACTTATTCCGAAGAAATTTATAATAAATTAAATTGATATATTAAATTTCATGCATAACAATCCTACTAATATTGTAAACGCAAAAGTTTGTGAGGATGGATGTTTGTTACTCTTTCACGCAAAAACTACTGAAAGGATTTAGATGAAACTTTACAGTAATGTAGCTTATACATCAGAATACATAGGCTACTTTTTATTCGGGTACCACGTGGGCGAAGCTAGTACAAAATAAAATAGTTACAAAAACGTCAGAAGGTTCAACCGCTGCGCCACAAAGCTCGTCATAAAGACTCGTCAAAACAAGCCATTAATATATGCTGATACAGTTATATCGACAACGACTAGGAAATATCAGCTACAGACAACATCACAACGTTATTGTTTTTCTATTTCATAGAGGTACAACAGTCGACATTACAGCGTTATTGTGTTTCTATTTCATAGAGGTTTATTCACTCGTTTCGACTTTGGGTATGCAGTCGGATTCGGATTTGACATTCATCGAATATTAAATTGCTTGCCACTGGCACGGAGACCTCGATCTCTCAGTTGCAAAATGTAAAACTCATGTCAACTCAAACTCAAAAATATTTAGTGCAAAAGAGCCAAGGAACCTATTTCCATTAGCATTCTCGATCAACCTCACACATCCCCAATTTTTAGGTAGGTTTTCCCACACCAGTTGAATTCCAACTCGCACGATATATGACGATCACGTTGAATTTCGTGGCTTCGCGTGGAATATGCTGGATATTGTCGAGAGCTGGGACCCGCTTTGCGGTATTTCGTATGGTATTTGTTTTAATTAATTTTGACCTCATAATTCTAATTACGCTTCACTGCGAGCTTTTAGAAATGTGCTATTATTTTACGACGTAGTTAGCGCAAGTTTTACGGCGGAAGTTCTTGCTTGTCATTACTTGGACAGCATTAATTCTGCAGCGTCAAAGATTGTCCTCTTTTACATGAAATAACTCTACCTTTCTTAAGCCCAGAGAGCATCATAACTTGCCTCTCGGAAAACCAATGGGTCGGCAAAGTATCATTTTCTTGAGTTTCTCAAGCTCAATGCCCTTCGTATATTTTCTAACGTTGTCGGCGTGTGCCGCCCGTGACGCATACTACGCAATATTTCGATAAGTATCTAGTGCTGGTATTACAGAGGTTTCTTCGCCTTCGGCTTTATGGAGGTCGAAATTGACTTTTCAAATCGTCGTCATCGCCTACGCTCAGGAAGCATTCTGCACGATTAAGAAGCTCTGCGCCTGGTGAAGCCGATAATGTGTGGGTTTCGTTAAAAATGTAATCTCATGTGCGATTTGTATTAATATCTACGTAGTGTAATGAAGTTACTTCGTTTTAATACAAAGTTTTCATTACATTCTCCTGACATTGAATAATACCATCATATTTTCACAATGTCTTTGTTTACTCAGAATCACGACACGGATCACGCTCGCTCAGCATCCCTGTGCGGCTTGCCTTGTCATCATTTCATTTTGTCTCACGCCAAGATAACATCCTTTCGAAAATTCATGCAAGATCCCACCCAAAAGCGCGACGATGTGGAAAATGAATATAATTCTAGTATCACAAGCTATTTATCCCTTTAATTTGCGAAGTAGCAAGTTCGGGACAGGCATGTGACAGATCGCCGCATCAACCGGTTGTAATTAGTGTTGCCTCGCGGCGTAGACCATGCCTATACACTTGCGTCGTTTATCATCCTGTAGAGGATTCATTTTATGAACAGCATGATAAAATGTTTTGGTGAATTAAAACATTTAAAGTTAGATTAATGTAGGTTCATAATATGATGTCTCTTAAATGGGAAGCAAAAATAATGACTAGTTAGCCGCTGTACTTTTATTATCACTGTCCGCCATATAATTTTGTATTAGCCCACAGTGTAATTATATTAAAAACTAGCTGTACCCGCGACTTCGTTCGCGATTGCGATCCCTGCAGACTAATTATTCGCATCTGACCTCAGTTTGTCTCATATAAAGCAACGCTGTAGTCTGCGGTGAAGCACTCATATCAAGAAAGTATTTCTCAGAGACTCGAGATGAAAAAAAAAAGAATATCGGAATAAAATCGGTTAACATTGTCGAAGATATCACGTAAGATACCTACACACCTGTAACCTACACAAAAAGCATACAGACAAATTGAGAAACTCCTTTTTTGAAGTCGGTTGATAATAATTAAATTGTGATATTAGCGATAGTTACCTACGCTTGCAGTCTCTATTTTACGGTTTCTATCCTGTACGTTATTTTGCCTACTCTACAAAAACAAAATAAAAGTCGCCCACCAAAAATGTTTCGGCTAGTCGTGATTCCATGAGATGATGATGATGTTTTTTTTCCCAGTCCCAGTCCCAGTAGCAATATCTGATTCCTTTGGAGTGGTCTGACTTGACATATGCCTTATCCATTATGCCTATACGATAAAATGCGTACACCAGCTTAAGATGAGCCGTACGTTCAAAGGTTCCTGTACATTTCGGGTTTCAAGTTATTTGGACCTATTACTGAGGCCTGTGATGTCTGTAACTTCTGAACTACAAACCCTTGAATAACCTTGACCTTGAAATATTTACGGGACAATCTTGAAAGTACTTTCTTTCTAACAAAAAAAGAATGAATGAAATCGGACTACGCGTTAATGAATTACACTAAGTACACATTTTGACTTTCATCCCCTCTCCTAAGGGAACCATGCTGAATTTCGGGATAAAAAGTATCCTAAGTCCTACCCCGTAGTATGAACTCAAATTATGCCAAGTTTTATTTGAATTCATTCAGTAGTTTCGGCGCCATGCGTGATTAATGTTCAGACAGAAAGACAGACAGACAGACAAAAATGAAAAAAAATTACTTCAGTATCGATTATAGAGAGCCATCCATTTTTTTTTTCTAAATATCTTCAATGTACAGAATTTGATCTGTTACATTCTTATTATAGATAGATATGTATGGATAGATATAATATGAAACCTGCGTAATGATAAAACTGTCTCATATTTGTACAACAAAGTTGAAGATTTTTTCCTTGATGACTGTTTTTGATGTATCTCAAACGGAACAAATTAGAAATGTTTTTATATCTTATGTTACTCATCCACCAATTCTCATCACCAAGAATAAAACATGTTGCGGCCATCGCGATACTAGACAGCTAGATATGCCACATAACCATTCTTTGGCATAACATAAGAAAAATCAATAGCCTACTAAGAACCGTCACATCGGTACCGTTCCAGCTTAAGCCGAGTTGTAACGCTCCGAGCCGCCTTGGCGCCATCGCGACGTCATCTCCTCGCTTGTATCCTAAAGAGTAAACTTGCTCTTCTCATTTCCGAACTGCACATTTTCCGTGTCGCCATTCAGATTAAAATCAATTATTGTGAAAGGAATACACCGGTGCGGCGATGATGTATCGAGGTGTGTGGGCGGCATGACGAATATGAAACCCGTACACGGGTGGACGATTCTGAGGAAGACTACATTTGAGCCTGCTAGTCTTTGCGATAGGTCGCCTACACATAGTCCAAAATTCTGATACTAGACCACGAAATTAGTAGATGAATGTCTGCATGAGACCACGAAAGCTACAAAGCCTACAAAACGTCAGGGATGGACAAATAAATTACCCGAAGTGTTTAACTGTGTAGTATAGAAAACGCAAAAACATACATGTCAGAAATGGACAGTGTGAAGAAAATCTATTAAATGGTATTTAATAGATTTTCTTCACACTGTCTGAACTAGATTTAAGCTAACCATTTTGTGATAGAGCTTGGTCAATTGATCTGTTAGATTGAAATCCCTTATCTTCGAAAGCAATTACCAGATTCTTTATTCATTGATCTCTTCAAGGCGAACGAGGAATCCCTCCGGTATTGGTTCTATGGAACTTTGATTAAATGTCGCAAATACTTACATTTGGATCAGAAGTTTTCGTACCAGGACTCCAACCAAGGTCCTTTTTATCACGTTTTCGCTATCATTTGTATGCGAGCTGTTACAGAAACTAATCCCATTTAAGTCCTGGGTGTTCCTTGCAAGTTATCAACATATCTACTGCTAAGTAAATGTCTCTGATGTTTTTGTTCCGAAAATTCTTGGTTTGTTTTGAAGATCCAATTGAGCATTTTTATTTTTACCGAACACATCTTTGGCCATTTTTCGCGTTCATCTTTGCCAATAACATCAAAACCGCAAATTAATGTTGTTTTTTAAGTTTTTAGCTCGTATAATATTATGCAGCTATTTATAAAACCTTCCTTATCTATAAAGTAATCTAAACAATGACCGTACCCGAAGTGTGTCACGCCTCAACTAGACTGAGAAGCGAAAGTGTTCACTGCGGCCACTGTATATAAACTGTGGTTTGCGACAAACAAGGCATTATTCACGAATAAACCTTTCGGACAATAGGAGATAAAAGAGAAACTCGTAAATTATATAAGGATAAGTGTCAATGAGCACGAAAACAAATCAACAGCACCACAAGAACAATTTGCAAAACATGTTTATCATTCTGGCTATATGCAAACTAATCACGCTTAGATCCTATAGTTCAGACGCCAGCTCTTCTTGTATGTATACTTTACAATATAATGAACCAAGTATTAATATGAACAATTCCTAATGAGGAGACGTTGGGTAAAGTGTCGTCACGCCAAAAAGCCAAATCACACGGGGTCAAGATCACTTGAAAGTCGTCTTAAACTGATTTGTTGGCTTTCGTTTTATGTTTAGAGAGCTTAAAAATAAATTAGTTTATAGTTAAAATGGTGCTAGTCCATATTTGTGCACATTTTATTGTCTATTATCTTGGTTTCAGAGTGTTTCCATCAACTGCTAGCTAGGTAAGGCGTCCTCCAACCTTTTATCCATGCCTATATGTATGTAAATTAACAAATAAGCAAAGTGCCCGTTTCAAATATTTTCACACTATTTTTACTACTACTTTCAATTTCATTCTTAAATTTAGAAATCTACGCTTCGCTGACTCTTATACTGTCCAGATTTTAATACCAACGACATCTGTTGGAACTTTTCCGATTTCCCAATCTATATTATTTGGAACTTCCAGACATGATAATCTTCGAGAGCGCGCAATATCAATATTATTTGGGCATATCTTCGTCCAATGACAGCTTAATGCTATCCTCCTATAGGAGGAAGGGTCCATATTACTTTTTTGGTAGTATTCATTTTACCTGACTGGAATAGAAATTCTCCAGAACTTTTCAATCGAAGATTCGCAAAGCCTCGAGGATTTTTATAGAAAAACACTGCATTAGAAATAGATCTCTGTATATTGGTATGAGCTTTCAACGGAGCTAAAAGAGGATTTGTTTAAAGACGCGCCAGATTCTAAGACACGCGCGCACATAAAAAAATAGATGGGTTTTGTTTACAAAAGATCATGTTGCATCTACAGCGCTGCTACAGAAAGTAGACAAATACTTAACTGAGCTTAATAGCTCGTAAAGTTGTTGATCTGCCACGAGCACGTATGATTTTATTGTCCTCTCAAAGTATTCCTTCGACGCCGTAATGGGAGAACCTACAAACGCATAACTATATAGAACTGCTATTTTACTGTTGTCAATTTGTATTCATCATTCCAGTTCTTTTTTGATATTCCCAATTCGATCGCAAACTATCCTATGGCAATCGGAAATTGAATAGGTGTTTTGTGCTCAAAAATAAAAATATAACAAATAAATATTTCGCGTTCGTATCATTGCGTATGTCCGAATCTACCTTTTGAACAATAAATCTAATTTAGAAGCTTTGTCTGTCAACCTTTATCACGTTATTTCATTGTTTTCACGTATATTTTGTCGAATAAACACGAATGTCGCGGGTTTCATTGGAATAGACGTTTTTTTATATGATGGATCTTGCAGGTGTTTTGTTTTATGATTATGTGCCGTTATAATTGAATTTGTGAAAGGCCTCGTGAATGCGGTTATATGAAAATAAAACCACGAATTGACATTAACGATCGTCGTCAAATTGTAGATGAATTGCTAGGATCAACGAATGGTTGGATAGGTTGGAGAAGATTAATTATATAAATCAAGATCACAAAGCCTGATCCAATGACGCTCTTTTCATACAGCATTGTCTCTGCTAGACTTTTAGTAGGCTTAAAGTCGTTTGTATCAAAAAACAAAATACTCGTAAAATGTTTTATTTAAAAGTATTAAGTTTTTGGCGTTATTTTGAAAAACACTAGTTCACATATTCACGTTTGTTTTACTCTGAGTCGTGACAATAACGGGCCCAACTCCTTAACAAAGAATATTTTCTTTGCTAAAGAATTAGGGTCCGTTGTATAGTGCGCAAGTGACACCTACGAATACTCGACTCTCGGAATTGCTGCAGAGATTAATGTCGACAATAAGTTTGAATTAGAGCTGACGTAACACCTCTTCTCTGTCATGTACAAGTTGGAAGATTTTGAGGGTATATTTCAAAGGCTTCTAAAGTTCTGTAGTCATGTATGTTGGCAAATGCGGTCTAGGAATATCCGTTTTTGTGTAGGATTGTGAACGAAAATACGTGTAAGAAAGGAGTGAGTACTGAGTTGACGGCTGACAGAGGATCATGAAAAAAGAAAACCTGTTGTGCCGACCTCACGTAATTTAGGATCAGGTGAAGATAATGATGATAAGTACACAGTATTTAGACCATCCACTGCGTTAGGCGGGACCCGCGGTTCCCCGCTTCACGCAGTGAGTAATCATTTCGCAACTGTACTGTCATGTTATGTGTACATAAGCAATAAACGATGAATATGAATGACGCGTAAGACCCGGGTAACGCAGCGGCTTATTGATTTTGAACGACGACCTTGGTAGCGCGGCGGGTGAACAGCCGGCTGAGCGGCAAGAGCCGGTTCGATTCCCGCTACGGGACAAATATTTACGTGGTCTGAGAATGAGTGTTGTGGTACCATCTACTTGTAGTTTCTGATATCACCGATACAGGGAATCTTAGTGTGGGGCAGGACTGTGTATGTGAGTGTTGGGTATTTATTTATTGATTTATTTAATCCAATACTCAGTTCATTTATTGCTTTCACATGGTAAGTGCTGTTGATTTATGCAAAAACAGACCCGTGACACACGACAAACGCGCGAGTCCCGCTTATCGAACGGCCTTCTATAGAGTACAAGTATTGTTAAATGATTGGTTATGATAATCGATACGAAAAGTGATGATGATGATAATTTATCATTTTTTGTGAACTTTGTATATAAGTCCTGTAATGTTTCAATTAGGTACAAGAAATAAAGTTCAGTCTTCTAAATTTCATATTCGTTTACTGGTTTCCCATTAGGTACTGCTGTAGTGTACTTAAACCCCAGAGAGTATTAAAGTAACTATGTTTAGAGGCAAATTTGTGTACTGTTATTAGCTATGGCTGCCTGTTCTCAGTCTTATCTAGGGTCGTACGTTGCGGACATTGAAATCTGTTTTACTTGAGACCTTTGACCAAGAACGTGCAATGTGTCAATGGACGTGAATAAAATGAAGTCATGACTGTCTCCGGATGATATTTTATAGAAACTTCAGCCCTCCATAAATCTTATAGATCATTGACTCGTATGTCTGCAGATTGGCAATGCTTTATTTTATCGCTCACTTACCCTAGATTCTTGTTTTATTACCAGTTTGAAACAACAGTCGGCGGAAATTTACGTTGGGAGCTTCCGAATCCAAAGTTTTGTTTCCGGACTGCGTCAGTTTCAAAGTCGTCGTCATAAATATCCCGGTTTTCTGAAAGTCAGCTCCGGTCGGTTGACGGGTAGATTTTGCCTCCCATCGTCTATTTCATGAATAGGCAGCTGGCGTTTAGCCAGTCAAGGTTTTAACAGACTTCAAATCGAGACAGGATTGCCTGCAGGCTTTGTGTTTTAAAATTGTATTTCTTGCAAATCTTGCTACGGTTCCGAGATAAATATAACTTTACAAAACCTGAAGTAATTCTTAGATATTCTTCACCTCACATGACAGATTATATAAGCATATATCATATCAACTATATGATATCACGCACGTTATCAGATCAATGAAGCCTTCAATTAACTAATTGTTTATCGACCAGAATTAAATCTATTTCTATATCCATATAGGTAGCTATTATATTAAAGATAAGTATTTTTTACTCGGACTGGGGAAAAATGCTCCTATTACAATTCGTGTTGGGATCGCCCGGACATCACTTTGGGGGATTGGCTGCCACCGAAGGACTATAATAATTGCTAATGTTATTCTATGACTGAAGGCAGGGCTTTGACCTTCGAGCTAATGGGTTTTATAGCTACAAACCTTAGGTACTTATATTTACATCGTAGATTGGCATTGTAGTATATGAGGTCAGCGATCGCTGTTGTAGACATTCAGCTAGACGCTTTTTGAAACGTCGAAATGTTTGATGATCATTGGTGGTGTACGGCATTAACCAAGACTGTTCTATAATTATTCAAGCTCTACTGTAGGCTATATTTTATTTCTAGAAGTGTAAGAATTATTTTACTCAAATAAATTGCAACTTAGAACCATTAGGGTCGGCATTAGCCATAAATAAGAGACATGTTTATTTCAAAGTGACATTTACACTATTTTTCATTCTTGTGACGTCAGCATTACTCATTCAATCTATAATTTTATGATATTTGTCACTAACACCTACTTCTGTGTTATGAATACTAGATTAGATATTGGTTAGATTTATTGGGTTTCTCCGTGAGCTCACTGTTTTGTAGAAATCGTCGTCGGGGTTCATGAAAACGAGCTTACTAAATTCATTAAGGAAGTTTGAAGGATTTGTAAGAATCCCTATTTTATTGTATTCTCATGAATTGTAAATTAAGATAACAAACTTTTATTATAAACAATAAAAAGTAACTGAAACGAACGAAATAACGAGTCGCATTTATTTAACTTGCCTGGTTAACATCTTGCGATTTGTACGCAGTTCCTGTTATCTGTGCGAGTTTTTAATCAATATTGTGACAAAAAGCTGTTATGATGAAGGGAATCAGGAGGTAGATAATAGTCTCATAAACATTATTTAGCCAAATATTCAGCTGTCTGTTCCGATTTATCTACTGAACAGTTTAAAAAATCTGCTTTTAAAAATACTATTTCGTTCTCTAGAATAAAACTATATATTCAACTAATAAAATCACCAATAAGCAATTATCTTTAATAAACAATGTTCGATCTAATAAACAGCACTAACGCACAATTGAATTTGTATCATAATATTTGCTCAAATAGTTAATAGCCGTATGAACTGATGCTATAAACTTCAAAGCTCATAAATATGTAGAGGTGAGTAAACCTCCCAGACTGTCAGACACTGTTTTATGGTTTGCTATAGTTGCCATGCTTCCGTGCAATATCAGAATCTACTTATAGAACATTGTCAGCCGGCTAGAGCAGGGAGCAAGGGCAGGGTATTTTACAATGATCATGGATTTAAATCTAGTGGCCTTGCCACCAACAAGTCCCACTATGATCTATTTAATTATATTATTTACTTACCATATTGACCAATCTGCCATTATATGTCCCTGACAATTACCTCCGCTCTGGCCGCCGTCGGCACCAGTTGTTTGCTTGTCCCACGGCACGTACTCTACACGCCAACAATGTGCTAACTAACAATTAAGGGCGCTAACTTTACGTAATGCATCCACACACGAGTTTCAGCATGTCGACATCTTTTATGACAGCCCGTCATCAATATTTAATTCGTTAAGATTATGTTCAAGTTTTAATCTAAGATAGTAGCTTTTGGTGTCATACTGTACGCTTACTATTTTTTTGAAATAAATCATTTATTCATTAATTAAGAAATCAAAACGACAAAGAATAGCAGAGTACGCAGCAACAATTTGTAGAAGTACACTGCTGAACGTGGGCCTTCCTCAAAAATGCCATGACTAACAAACGTGAGCAACCTCAATCTATACACTTAACGCAACCTTTGAGATGTCATTGGCAATTTAAAGTTAGACCGGCATAAGTGTCGCCAAACGCCAAAGATTTGTGATCAAGCTTAGGCATGTCTTAGTAGATTTCTATGTAAAAACGACAAAGCTTGGTAATTTAAAGTTAGACCGGCATAAGTGTCGCCAAACGCCAAAGATTTGTGATCAAGCTTAGGCATGTCTTAGTAGATTTCTATGTAAAAACGACAAAGCTTAGTGCAGACGGGCACTCAGTTCTGTTTATTTCTCCGGAAAACGGGCTTTATAGATAGACAGTCTGCTCAAAACAAAACCTGATGTCTAGAAGTTCTGTGCTCAGTAGAATTTCCTACTTAGTACTAAACTTATTTCGCTTTAAAAAGAGGTCTGCATTGCAGACTCTGCAAACTATTTCATCTGTTTTTCATTAAAATTATAGTACAAGGCTTCAGCGAGTAGGTGTTTTCTAGGTGGTGGTCTTTAGCAGACTACATATCGTTATACAACTACATATACTTATCTTTTGTAAAGTTTAGCCACTAGGCAAGTTTTTTAGTTAAAACAGATGAATTAATGAAAACAATTCAGTTTCCTGTCTGGCTTGGCTTACCTTTGTTATTTTTACTAAAAACGAGATACTTGTGAGTTTTATTATTATTTCCCGATTAATTTCTAACATAATATAATATTTCGGACATAAATTAAAGCAGATTAATAAATGAAAAGTATGATATTTTGATGCAAGTATCCGGAACAACGATTTCATTAATCTACGACCTTGTGCAATTATCATATGTAATTACCTCTCGTTCGAATCCAAATAATGAAACATCTTTGTTTTGAAACAGCCTTGAACTGAATTCACAAACAATTACAAAGACCCTTTAGATACAAGTTATGAATCAGCTGAGAGAGATGAGATCATGTACCCCATATTAACTGTAACCGGGTCGTTGACGTCTGAAATGTTGCCAAAAACAGGTATCTATTTATTAATACATTATTATGTAGTGCAAACACAGCAGTTTTATTTAAACCCTTATACCACAGATTCTCAAACTTATTTTTCTCACCGCCCACTTTGAGAATTAAACAAATCCTAGCGCCCTCCAAAGTTTTTAAACATAACAACCGATGCTTTCCCCTCTAGACCGCCTTAGCGCCTCCAATATCTTCTAGAGTCTTCTACCGCCCCCCTGAAGGCTTCACAAGGGAGCGTTATCGCCCACTTTGAGAATCAGTACCTTATACCGATGCACATCAAGGATAGTGCATTGCAAGAGATGTGTCGTAATAGTAATGTGTGAGTGAGAATCCCATTTGTCTTAATTAAAGTTTTGTACGTTTCTTTACCTTTTTTATTACTTTCCGGACGTAATGTGAACGTAGACGTAATGTGAGAAGATGAAATGAGGGTAGTTGCGGATACTGGCCTTTATTTCTCGAAGATAGTTCCATATACTCCAGTCAGCACGGAGTGGTCACGGGACTACGGTAAACGCACACACCCGTATAAAACTTTGTTAACTGATCGCGAAAGTTTTAAAAATACCGTTTGACTTAACTCGGAGAAATGGACATACTCAAACAAGATAACATGATTAGTGGAATTATGTCACAGAGATGTCTCATTAGCTCATTACCAATACCGTCCCGTCTGATGTGCACTAACTCTAGAGCCTGTGGATAATAGACTTTGGAAATGGTATCGACGTGACTGAGTCTCTTTGAGCTTTACTTTTGGGAAACATCGATACAAAAAGATGTGGTAAATCCGTTGGTGGTATTGACTTGACTTCTAATGTATGCCAAAATAGAATGGATGTTATTTATTTTGGACAGTGGTAAAGTATCAAACTGACTACTGAAGTCACGCAAGTGCCAAAGCGATATTGATCGATTGCCAACCAGCTTATTACTAATACAGGCTTTAGAAAATTCTTAAACCTAAAACAAAGGAAACATCTTACTATAAATCACTAATAGGAATTCAGTTTGAAAGTTTTATATCAATTTGAACTCTAGTTTGAAGTTCGTATCGTATAATTTATAAGACTTTAAATGATAAAAACCAACTTCAAATAACGGGAAATATATAATAAGTTCATTACGAAATTTCGTCATACATTTTTTCACCTTTTTTCACTCGGAACTTTTCATAAAATTCATATGGGATCACCCTTGAAGCCCTACCCATTAAAAAAAGCATCATTAAAATCGGTTCACAGTTAACAAAATATAGCGTAACAAAAAAAAACACGAATCTTACGAATTGAAAACTTCCTCCTTTTTTGAAGTCGGTTGTTAATAATTAAATCGCGAAACGTTTCAGTCCCAAGTTTACAGATTCTATCCTGCAGGAACTCTATTATCGAATCCTCACGTTCTTTATTTTGCACACACAGAATGACACTCATTCGAATAAAAAACAAAAGATAAATCCCACGAAAAATGTTTCGGCTAGTCTTGATTCCATAAGATGATGATGTTTTTTTAAGTTTTATGAGAAAAATAACAATCCGGAATAAAACTTTTATGGGATCACCTCGGGATCATTTTCTATACAACAGCAAAATAATTAAAATCGGTTAATAATCGGCGAATATATCAAGTAACAAACACACGATAAAAAAGACATACAGTCGGTTTAAAGGTTTTTGAACTGAACCATGGCCACTGAGGGTTTAATATCTAGTCTACATACATACAGGGGTGTATTGGACCTGATATTCCTAATATGTAGCTAGGTTCGTTGCCAAATTGTTGCATTGCTTAATTGATTTTGCTTCAGGATTTATATTTTGGCACTCACTAAAATTATACTAACCCAATATAAATGAAATTTTGCTGTTTTTTAGAAGGACTTGAAATAAAAAGAATTCATTCCACTATATATTATATTTTTTGTCCTGCTTTTATTAGCATGTTGTAGTATCCATCCATTCATCGTCTAAAAGTAACGAAAGTTAACTGTCTTGTTAGAATAATGCGCCTCGACCATGAAATATTATTTTTTAGCCAAGCCCTAATCTATAATTATACTAGCGTCTGCCCACGGCTTCGCCCGCATGGTACCCGGTTTAAAAGTAGCCTATGTGTTATTCTGATGTATAAACTATATTACTGTAAAGTTTCATTAAAATCCGTTCAGTAATTTTTGCGTGAAAGAATAAGAAACATCCATCCTCACAAACTTTCGCGTGTATAATATTAGTTAGATTCGTGGTATCTTATAATCTTTTATTTGCTTTATTGAAAACATTATCGTTCTTATCTGTTTACCTAACTGAATTGCTTTGCTTGTCTAGACGTAATAGCATGATTCTATCAATCAAACGTTTTCTAACCCCATCGCTCTTAAAAAAAAAACTGATTTTCATTTTTTGTTGCTCACTGTTGCACTACATGCAAATAAAATCTTCAATTTTTCGCCAAGAGTTTTAATATTCGGTGTCACAAATTGTTGAAAGTATCACAGGTATATTGCTATTTTGGTATTTGTATATTGCTCGAGTCTTGTCTGCCACGGCACTACCTCATGCCTCAGAGGAAGAAAATTCGCAAACATATATTTTTTTAATTCCCGGCAATAGTACAGGATTTTCCGTAGTATGTCTGAGAATCATTCAGCAAGACTTTGCTATCTTAACGAGCCGTGAAAACGGCCTCGTCATCCGGGTCACGACGCGTGTCAAGCAGCGAGATTGTACATGAATTAAACTTCTCTTACGTGCACTTACTTGTTGCCTCTTCACACCAGTATGACTTCAGTTCGGAAAAAAAATCTAGCATAATAATATTTAATGCTTTTTTGTTTTTCCTGATTTAAATAACTGCAGCTAACAGAAAAACTCAACAAATTGTATTTTGATCCCGTGAAGGTAAAACTACTAAAAATATCAAATCAAGCCCCCAAAAATAAAATTTCGTGAGATCTTAGATATCATAGAACATAAAATTCAAATCCTATAATGCCAAGGTCCTAATCTTACTAGTTCGCGTTGTGAAGGTTCGTGTTCAGACTATAAAGAGCGAAATCCCATTTAACCCTAGATTACCAAGGTAACTAGAAACAAGGTTCCCGTACATGCTCGATTAATTTAAACTTACATGGATGAGGTGAAATTTAATTTAATTAAGTTCGGGATACTTTAGTTCATAATGTTAAGAACACGCCAATTGTTGCCAACACAAAATGTTACGTTATCTATGTGCTGTAATAATCATAATTTCGCCATTCAGGACTTGTAATCCAAAACTAATCCCTTCGGTCTATAAAGCCTTGGATGAATAATGCAAGTGGTGATTGAAACGGAACTATCTCCCTACCTTTCCGAGAAAACCTTACCTGATCAGCCAATTATCTTCACTGTTTCATTCTCTCCTTTAGGCGCTTGAGAAAATGTTGAGATTTTTTTTTCCGCGACACAAGAAGCCGGTCAATGTCTTTGGGGTTAGAGGTTGTTTGTTCGTTCGGCGAAAACTCTTAGATGGGCTTTATCGCCAAATATCACTAAACTCACACACGAGCTGAGTTGAAGGTTTTTTAATTTTGTTGTAAACTATAACCCATGCTTTTGTTTTCAGGAAACAACCAAAGACGTTCGCATTCGATCACTGTTTCTACTCATTGGGCCCAGAGCTACCGCACTTCGCCTCGCAGAAGACCGTCTTCGAATGTCTCGGTCGGGACATCCTGGACAATGCCTTTGAGGGTTACAACGCTTGCATATTCGCATATGGACAGACAGGTTAGTTAGCCTGCTGGATCAATAAAGTTTGTATTGTTCAATCCGAATAAAAAAGTGCTTCCATGATAGCTTAGCGAAGACTGCAATATTTTTCACCAACCTTGAGCGTCTGATAGAGTTTGAAGACACTCAGTCAAAAACAGAGTAGAGAGCAAGCTTGTCCAATAAAAAAAATGACGTTTGCTTACGCTTAGCATTGTCCTTGTCATACAAATGTTAAAATATAGGTGGTTTAGAGACAGTACTAAAAACACGTGATTTCTCAGCGTAAATCTTATTCCAGACAATTCTCATAAAACTGGGGTAGGTACTGCTTCGAGGTAATTGCAATCTAAAGTAAAAATCGTATCTCCACTGAAACTTCTGTGAACTGTGTGCCAAGTGCAATGGCCAACGACTATTTCTAGGAGTGCTGCCAGATAAATTGCTACCTAGAGAATTTGACGTAGCACCCGTACAGTCCCTTTACTACCCTAAAACTAAGTTTTTTTTTATTTACTTGAGTTTTACAGGTAGTAAAGGGGTTTCGATTTAAAGAGGTATTTGAGCTCATGGCACTCCCTGAAATGATCTGATATAGAGCAGCCATCGGTCCTGCATTAAACTTTTGGCTTATGATGATGTCTATCAATAGTTGGAATGTAATTCCAAGAACACAATGTCGTTGCACTTACTCGTACATTCGGTCACGACATCTTACTCGTATTACATTTGAGAAAGTGGACTCAATCTAATCATTGTGAGCCCTCGCTTACGCTACCTTCGTGAACTGATTCGTATTTATTTATTTGTGCTCTCTACATATACTCTGTATAGATATAGAGTCTATCGCAACGTCGTCTCAACGACATCTTATTTGTATTGGCAGAAGTAGGTCTCTTTGTAAATCTTGACATTTTAAATGGAAGTACAACAAAGATACCTGTATCATAGATTCAGGTGCTCTACGTTGTTCACTTTGTGGAGTTAATTTCAAACATATTCCGCTTCATCGAAGCTCATAATAGAGCGTCCTCTTTGTAAGGAATCTTTAAAACCAATTTCCTGAACACGATCATGAATGGAGTTTTCGTTTGTGTGTTTGAATAGATAGAATTAATATAAGAGATTAATGTGATGAGATTAACACACACAGGCATTGTTCTCATTTCCATGATATCGGGCCCCTAATTCGGGATCATGTTGTAATTGTATTCGAACCGTGATGTTAATAGAATTATAATGGGAGCTGGCATTTGTATTGATATAAATATCTTTATTTGAGCGCAAACCTTTGTTATTTTAGAGACGTAACAGGTAATCTGCACCCTATTATTATTATTATTTTGCTATTCTCTAGCACCCTTTGTCCTTATTTGACCTTCTATAAGTCTTCAGTAAAAGTTATTGGTCACTAGCCTGCAGCGGTTTTACAATATCTACGATCGTGACCTCCAACGTCCTCGAGCGTTCTCCGGACGTTATCATTCTTGTGTTTATCACTTATTCAAAAGACAGGTTTGGAGTTGCTTCATTATTTCCACTGTTTGCCGTTCCTCTTAACTTTTAGTACTACTAGCCATTCAGGCATGAGCTCGGCTTTCCACGGAGATTTATGACCTAGCCTTGCCCACTCTGCTTCGTGTAATATTAATCGTGTTTATCGTTCTCGGCCAACAATATGATGAATTGTTCTACAGCGGTGATTTAAAAACTGAAATATTAAAACCGAAAGTCTCATCTTATTCTGTAAATTTACCACAGTTTTATGTAAGGTAGGCTTGATGGAAAATATAAAATGATTAACATTGACATGCGATGGTGAAATCTTTTATTTGCGAAGCAAGGCTATTTTAGCTTATACATTTAAAAAGCAAAAAAATTAACCTCGCCTTCTGTTTCGGATGTCTGCGCTTATTTTATTTTCATTTCCATTTAACTTTAGAATAAAATACAGTAGAAAAAGAAATGTTCACCCCTTTCGCTTTCACCACTAGAAATAAGATTGCAGAAGCGCCGAAGGGTGCACGTCTTCACCCTCGCACGTGCACGTTCAACGGACCGTAATCGGATTTACACCTTTAAGTCCATGAATTGCAACGTCACAAGGCAGAAAATACGAGCAAATGTAATTTTGCTGACCTTAATGCACTTTCACTACATCATGATAGAAAATTGTAAATGGTATGCCATTTCTTTAGATAATTGTTTTGTTTGTCAGATGTCGGTAGCATTGTTTTCTCAGGCGGATCGTTAATTTCGCGTTAGACGTGTACACACAGTTTTGATGGCTTTAAACACTCGACCTTTAAAAATCAGCCTGTTGTTTACAAAAGGCATTGGTAGATTTTTATCTAAGGCATCATGAATGAGGTTCTTTTCATTTATACAAACGCATTTCAACTCTAGCATTGCAAGTTTTGATTGTAGCCCCTCGACCTACGCTTTGATATTTTTTCATTGTAATCTATAAACGTTTCTAGGTTTCCATACAAAATTTTAAAAGAGTATCATACCATATTTAAAGTGAAAGTAAATAAAGTCGTCTTAGCATGTTATTAGAGGGGCATCTAGACCCTTTTAGAGCTACGGTAGAAACCCCCTAGCTTTGTAGAATTACGTTTGTATCAAAAGAGTGCAACTTATAGCCGTCTCTGAGCGTCATTGGCAATTGGCTATAGAGGAGTATTCTGGAATTATAATCCTATGGAATTTCAGCGATAAATTTTTTGTGTTAATCAAGACCCGGAAATCAAGTTTTTAATTTCGGGTTCCAACTACCGTCCTAGGCGAACGACGTCTCGTTTTTTCAATGAAATCAATGAAAAACGTCTGTTAACTTTTGACAGCTTTTAATAGAGAAACGAGACGTCATCGGCTTACGACTATAATTAGAACCCACTCAAAAGCCAGAATTCATAGTCGAATAGGGGTTCCCCTAGGGGACTATTCAGGCACTATGTGAAAATTTAAGCGCGAAATCAACCTTTATGCATCCAACCATAAGGCGAACGCTGAATGATGGATTTTGGGGGACTGTTCAACCCCCGACTATGAATTCAGGCTTAAGACTGTGGTTGGGAGCACTGGTAGATGTGAGAATTGTAGTTACAGGTAAGTTATTAAAAATACTACTTTGTGAGATGGGTGACTATCAGCCATTTATCTGATATTTATTTACTGAGTGATATTAAAAAATATATACCCATGTATCTAAAACCTCAACTTCTCATTGTGCAGTCTTAAGAAATTTATATTCAGTGAGCCTGCGACTCAAGCTCTGTAACTGGAGCAAGCTAAGAGTGTTTCTGGAAGTGTTTCTTATGTAATTGTAAGCTCAGCACCCACACATTGCTTCCGCGAGATTCGTGATGTGCCATGAGTAATGCGGATTTGCGGATACGGTTTCTACCTTCTCAAATTAAAATATAAAAAACGTTTTTCACAATGTAAATTCATCAAAAATATAGGCCACTTGAGGCATATCCACCCAAGATGTATTGCAATGTGTAATGGGTAGGAGTCAGACACAATCAAACGATAATATTGGAGTCTACCACCAGTACTTCAATAATGACTTGTGTTCAATTAATAAAAACTAGAATTGTGGTCTTCCGCTTCGTGTGAGAAATAAAATCAAGTATTCATACAAACAGTGCTACGGGTTATTTCTTGTTCACCGGTTTAAAGGCTTGTATCCGATGATGAAAGGATTAATTGCGCCTCGGCTGCCAACTTTAGCTTAAGTGCTGATAGAGCATTTTAGAATCCACACGGATATTTTTATTTCGTATCCACTTGTAAAGTTCAAGTTGTTTAAGCATGAAAATATCTTCCGGTCTAATAAAATGTGTAGTTTAAAATGTCAAAAAATGCTTTTATCACGCATTAAAAATTATACAAAATAATTTCACTATCCACCTCCTGGCTCCTCAATCGTCAGACCCTCGTTACCAAGCCCAATCTATAAGACTCGCCAAAACTAATCATATGAGCACAAACTCGAGGGGTTTACTAGTAGCCACTAAAAAGTTCCGCTATACACCTCCTCCTCCATTATCAGATCAGCTCCAAAATACCAAATTATAATATTGTCATCTGAACTACATTAACATACAAAGTTTATTTTCGATACGACAATTAGAAGTAGGTTAAAACTGACTTCCAAGATTGGATTACATTGTTTGTTCGTTATTTGCTACAAGTGAAGCTAATATATAAGCGTACTAGCGCTAAGTTTCGATTCCGTGGGAATATCGGGATAAAAAGTAACAGCTATGTATCTATAAAGTTTCATCGCAATCGGTTCGTTAGTTTTTGCGTAAAGAAGAAACAAACAAATAATGTATTGCACATACATACTTACTGATGCGTCTGAGCCGCGCGGGTACCTTACTCATAGACGTAACTCCTTCCGCTCCTCGGCAACGCCCGCTCTATAGAGCAGGGAACGTCGCGGCGGTTCGCATGTTGCATTTTTATACTCGTGATAACTTTGAAATTAAATTTCCGATTCGAATGAATTAAAACGTATTTTACTGTTACATGAATACCCTTGATGGTAAAACTATTTATTTAAATAAGAATTAATACTACTATACGAATGTAACCAACTTTTGTTTCTACTGGCGATCTAATTAAATTTTAGAACACAAAAGCTACTATTGTGACTTAACTATGAAAGTTAGATATATGCCCTCCCGGACTTTTTTGTAGGAATAATGAGAACTTTAATCATGTAGTACATCATTTTTATGTATCACCAATAGTTTTCCCAGCGCACGCCAAATAATGAATTTTATAGGCAACATTTTGCTACTTTGGGTTACATTATTGCAATTTTCTTAAGGATCTCTATTTTTTTGAAAATTAATTATAGCCTATGTTACTTTCTGATAATTTAGCTTTCATTCGGTGAAAAAATGGTTAAAATCGGTCCAGTAGTTTCGGAGGACCACGGAGCGAGCCATGCTTGGCATCATTCTTTTAGACAGAGTTCCGTCGTAAATATTGACGAAAGTTGGAAACAGATAACGTCTGACACTTGGTCAGACGTGGTGATAGTCGGTCTAGAAAAGCCTTGACCGAGTGGTGGCCAGAGTGGCCGAAGTTGAGCCGAAGAAATCCTGCTCGTTCAAAACCGAGATGGGTTGACGACCTCGTAACAGTCTCAGAGAACACCTGTACGAGAGATGCACAAGACAGAGGGAGTTTACAGAAAAGAAAGGAGGCCTATACCCAGTACTGGGTGATTCCGCGCTTAGATAATGATGATGATACACGGAATACGTATGTCCGTATGTCCACATCCCTAGTCCGACACATTCGTAAGCTGCTACTGGTGGGGCTTAGATCCGGTTATTCAAAGAATCATTACGTGCCGCTGAAATGGCACGTTTACGAAACACCTTTACGGTTTTTTGATTTGGGTTTCTGATTTGTAGTGCTGTATAGAGTTACGGTCTCTAGTAAAGACCACTAGATACTGCAGTGGCTACTGCGGTTTTCCTGGTGAACTACCCTGACTTTCGATCCGGAGGTCTTGAGGTTCCAAAGGTTGAGGTTCCTTCGTGTACCAATGGTTTTTTTGTGTAACTCAAATGTACTATTTTGTGCTTTTAAACACCGTTTTGTTTTACCAGGCTAAAAAATCGAAGGTATGTGAACATGTTCATAAAATAACATCTGTGTGAGGGAGCACTGAATTCTTTCACAAGCGGTCACTAGATCTCTTTCATGGCTAGGCTGGTTACTAACATAACCCAGGGGTAAAAAGTTGATACTAAAAATTAATGAAGGATTCTTCTGTTCTTCAGTCAATTTTAACTTCCATAGAATGCCTCGACGAAAGATCTTGAGCCGCCGTCAAAGTGCAAGTGTAAGATGATTAAATGTAGTCAGTAACTGACGTCACAAATATATTAAATTGTACAATAATTTTGGTACTTTAGTAATATTACTCCTGGATGGGATAACATAAGTATCAAAACTGGGTATAAACCTGTGCGATGGCATACCTATGCCCTCCGCCGGACTTTAGATAAGTGCATAGTTCTGTTCACAAAATGATTTACAATATAGTACAACTAGGGATTAATATTGTTGAAAATAAAAATATAATCGTGTATGAAGCATGAGCTTCTTCTGACTTTCACCTGATCTTAGCACATTAAATAAAGTTATAAAAAGTCTAAACTCACAAACGAATAAACGATACTCACCGTTTATGGAGCGAACAGTGAGCCATCGTAAACAGGTCTCCCGTGGCACAAGTATCCGTGTAAAGTTTCATTTTTATACCGTTTTTACGGCTGTTATTCTATTTTTTATGTAGGCCGTAAGACATTAGTGTGGCGAAACTTATGATTTATTGACTCTTAGAGTAGAGGCCTAGATAAAATATTTGTTAAGTTTTTTTAATAGACTTGGCATAATAAGTCGTGGTGTCTGTCGCTGCTGAGCTCTAATAATGATAGCAAAATAGAAAAATTACTATTGTTTACTTTTAATCATAACTGTACTTGTTTTTTTATATATTTTTTTTCTCACTACTGGGCCAAGGTATCGTCTACTCATCCCGATCTTAAGCCTTTTGTACTTAGATTTTTGCAGGCTATATTAAAAGTTTATTACTATGTAGTTATAAGCTTTATATTTTTTTTTACCAAAACAGAATCAACCTTTTTATTGTTTATCCACAATACAGCTGTAAGTAATTTTATTGGTATTATATGCAGGATATGATACGCATTTCTTTAAAAAATCAATCATTAACATTTCATTGTTACATAGTCTCGTAGAATTTGTTGGATAGGCAATCATGTCAAGGTCCCTCATCAATCAGCTGACGTCAAATTTCAGGGATTTGTCGATAAGGGTGTTATTCAGTCTGGGCTATTCAAATTAGCCACCAGACCTTTGTCAAACTTACGATATCGCAAAGTTTTATATTAATCAAAGCTGATCTTCCTCAAACGTTTTGATAGGCTTTTTGGCCAAGTTGCCTCAGTCCTTTAGAGATTAAATTGAACTTTTAAGAAATCAAATCAATATTTTGTAGTGTATACAAACAAAAAGCATATTAAATACTCTTAAACACGTGGAATTGGTCACTTTGATACCTAGCAATATCTTATTTCATATTGTCTCATCCAATCGGAAAATTGAAGTCTTTCATTAATCATTTGGCTTTACGCACCCACTCGTACGGAATGAAGCGAGTAGACTGAATGGCTATTAACGTTGCTCTCTAACGCTATTCACCAGGAATTCCTTCCAAGTGCGGTTCAAATAAAAAGCTGATGTAGGCGTTGCGTTCTTAAGTAAAAATATATTTAAATTGATCAGTTTAAGTAGAGCAGGATGTTATAGAAATACCTCACGCTTAGTTTTACTTCCACGCTAACGCAAATTCAAAACTTGGCAAAACTTGGCAGCAGTCACGTTATTTCTATAACTTTAATTTAAGATTTTTTTTAATTTATAAGCAAACCTTTCGCAAATGACAAATACCGCTTTAAACAATGCACATTATCATCACTTTTAAATACAGGATAAAAAAGAAATAACAAGCTTGAAGAAAGCAGCATAAAGTGCAAATTCGCGGTCTAATGTATCAAGCAACCAGGCGAATCCTGTAAGAGGAATATTAAAAATTCCGTAGAACATTTCACGATATGCAAAGCATTTTATAAATTGCTTACTAGAATGTTTCCTTCGCTCGGAGGAAAGATTTTTAAGTAAACATATTTGAAAAATAATATCTTATCAACTATGATGCCCTTAGAATCCCCACAGAATATAAGCATAATTTTGATAGAATAGGTAACCTTGAACGAGTACAATAGATATAAAATACACGTCACCAAATCCTTGAGTTTCCTCACGTTTTTTTCATTTTGCCCTCGAGTTTGCTATTTTGCCATTTTGTCCTATCCTAAATGTACAAATAAGTATGGGCTGTAAATATATTTCAAATTTATAAAACGTACTTTTTTTACAATTGGGATCTTACTCTTCTAAGAATTGGCTGAAAGAATAAATTATCTCGGAAGGAGCATTTGATTTATCGCCGCCGTTATTGAATGTTGCGCAAACAATTCACGTTTTGAAGGTATTATTTTTAAGCTTCGTCTCATAAAAATACGCTAAACAATGTTCGGATTTCATTGGATACTTTTTCTTGGGTTTATCTGGTTCTGCTTTCAACGTTAATTGAAGATTAAGATGATATAATAATGGTTTGTTTGATGTTAAATCATATTTTTTATTTCGTAGGATTATAATATTTTCCAATTGGAATTATATTTGTTGTTTATTCTATGAAATACAGAAATGAACGCCTGCCTTTGCATATACCGATTTTTGACCTCTAGCTAATTAAGTCAAGGTCCTCATAAATAAGCAGCAAGACGTATAATTGGAAGTGAACGAGAAGCCCTCGAAGTGATCCAATTCACTGAGTTTACCTACCGTGTCCTCCGAGGGCTGCTATCAATCTTATTCACGCTTGCTGCCACCGGACGAATGTTTGGTCTAGTTTCATGGCCTCTAATGGATTTCAAGTTTTAGAATAGAATAGAAAAGAATAGAATTAGTTTATTTGCAACAAAAAAAAAACACATTACAAAAAGTCACAATAAATAGACAATGAAAGGTGCAAAAAAGGCCAGCCAGTTTTGCGGTGGGTTCATTTTAAACATGAAATCTGAAATCTGAAGTCACATACCTCTCGGGATCATCAAGTTGTAGGAGCCATGGGCGGGCAGGCCAAAGCAAGCAGAACTGCCAATCGCTGGCGAATGAAGGTTCTCGAATGGCGACTAGAATCAGACGACCCAGGTTAGAAAAATAAAACCCCAGTCAATCAAAATTAATCTGTCGTGCGTCAATGATGACTGAAAAGCGACGTTACGTGTGTAACGTCGCTTTCAGTCATCATAGATCTCTTTGAGAAATCTTTCAGTCAACGATGTAAGTAAATACCTTGGAACTCTTCGGTAAAGGATGTATATGTACCTTTTAGGCCTACCTATACCTAAACGCTCCCATTATGCACGATAATGGCTCCAAGTTTCCGAAATTTGTAACACGTTCCCGCCTAATGAACCTCTGCAGAGTCTAATTTATGTTCAAATTAAGTTACCTTATTGTTTACAATGAACGTATCGATCAACGTCGTAACATGTTGGTGTTAAAACGATTCACTAAAATCTCATTATGATCGTTGAACTTGGAAGAGTTCTATGTAGAGCGCTGATATGCTAAGTAGTGTGAATGGGGATGAGAGCTGAATATCGGGCTAAATTATGGACTGGAAGAGAAATATTAGCATACATAGTCCTGATCCCACACCAGATTCCCTGGGTTCCCAAAACCGGAAAAAATATCTACAGAACATGCAAACGTGTTAGACTTGAGAATTCATTAAATAGAGTTGTGTCTCTACCTCTATGAGAGTCTCTGTAGTTCAATGAAAAACTGTGAAAGTCCACATCAAAAATATGTCTTTTCGAATCAGTTCTAGCGAGACTCTTTAGTGTATTTCTGTTAATTATGCAAAAACTGAATGAGATAAAATCCGCTCGTAAACCCTGATAATCTGAAAAGTCCATCTAACACATAAACTTTTTGCGATCCAATCGCAGTACAACTTTGAAAAGAATTACGTATTTTAACGCCAGTTTATTAATCAAGGCCCAATTGATTCTGTCTGTTTCCTCGATAATTCTCTGCGCGAAGCGGCTTCCAGTTGCCATAGTCTATTAAAAATGGCTGTATCATGAATTTGCAGTTATGTCTAAAGCATAAGAAAAGCTTGAGCAGTACCATATACATTACCTGGTCTTGTCACTGACTATCCTCGATGAGCCAGCTGCGACGCTACAGGTGCGGGTTCTATTCCCGCTGCGGTACAATTTTTTGCATGTTCTGCAGATATTTGTTTCGGCAGACCCGAAACAAATATCTGCAGAACATGCAAAATAACTATGGAACGTGTTGAGGAACTATGGAACGTTCCTGATAACCTGATAACGACACAGGGAGTTCTCGTGTGTGGGGGGTCAGGACTATGCATGAGTGTGTAGGCGGTTTATTTATATTGATCACCTTCTATTAGAAATGGGAAATATAGTAATATTGTAAAAACGGGAATTTTCACGTACCGCACTATCGGTGAAGGCACCGACTAAGTTTCGACTCATTCCGATAGCCTTCAGGGTGAGTGACCGCGACGTTCTCCCTCCGCGTCGCGTCGTGCACTAAGTCAATATAGTCTTGAGTGGTTCAATATTTTATTTTTCTTAATTAGCTTGAGTTGAGACTATTATACTATTTTCGTGGATCGTTCATAAGGCTATAAAAAGATAACCTTCCCTTTTTTTTAACAACCATCGAGTCCATTTCCTTAGGGAGAACTGATTCCACCAACAAAACTGTTTAGCTTGGATTGGCAAAACACTTTTATTATGTTCCGCAAAAACTCGACCCGCATTCTAATAAAACGTCGCAAACAATCACCAGCTGCTCGCTTTTTAAGCTGACGATCGACTAAAAGGAAATCGTGAAATATTAATTCATTTTACGAGCCGAGTTGGATTCGGTGAAGCCCATGTCTTAAATGTGGCACAAGTCTGTAGCTGACAGATTCTAAAATAAAACATTTTTTTAATTATACGGATATGGTAACATTGTTTGTGTAATAAATATAAAATAAAATAAACAACCAACAGACACAACATAGTCCAAACCTACTAAGATTTCTAAGCGCGTAGGTATCAGGAGCTACGTACCTAAATAACATGCTGATACTAGAATGCATTCAATTATTTTTACAAACGTATACTTACAAAGTCAATATAAAATCCCCCGAAGAGTTTCATTCACCTTGATTTAGAAGTAAAAATACAGCTCCACGCTACATACCATAGTTACTAAAATCCGTAGAAACATTAACGATGCCTTAAATTCAATTATATCTGTTTTAATATCCTGCCTATGCTTGAAGAAATTGTTGAGGGCGGCTAAGAATTTTAGTGCTAATCGTAAAATACCCTTATCAATAGGACAGCTAGCTACTTAGTTCTCCGGCTAATTATTTAACTATTTACGCATTAAATTTAAACTTAAATCCAATTTTATAGCTAATCCAGAAAGCGCCAATAATTTCTCCTTCCAGATTTATGTATGACCTGTTGTTATGAACACTACCTACTTATCCTAAGCAGCGATGTAGACTCACAAATAGCACATTCGTACAAACCTAAGTGGTTTTTGTATCCTATTTACCATAATTAGTTTTGGTGACGTTTTAATTCCGTAAATAAGTAAATGAAATGAAAAAAAAAACAGTTTGATTATTTCATTTTCAGCTAAGTTAACTGAATACAGTTTCCACAGCTAATAACATCGTTTTCCTTTTAAAGTGCATTTACAGAGAGAGCTAGTCGGGAACAGAGCGTAGCGCTGTTTAACGCTGCATTTCAAATTTTTCTCAATTACACGTTTCTGCACGTCCTTTTCTTTACTTTACAATTTCTTAACGCTTGTGTATTTCATTGGGAATCAATATGCACCGCTGTTGCTCAACGAATTTGATAATTTCAGGCCGTGTTATTTTCGACGTTAACTAGCTAGATTCTCGCAAATTGTCTCGTATAGAATAGTGGTGGAGTCGAGATATCTTGCTACATCTGTGGGGAGTAGCGATAGTTTTCGCGAGTGCATTCTCGTGTTTTCTCCGCGAGCGGTCGGCATCGTCTCTTTAATATCAATTTGTCGTGGTTTGGTTTGACGCCCCTGGGAAAATTTGCTTCGAAGTGGTTGAAGCATGCTCGGTACGAGCAACAACTTACCATCAACTTGGATTTTAATTACTTTAACATAGGTACATACATATTCGTAGTAGTCTTAAAAATATTTTTGTTTGGTCCTTTTTGGAGCATAGCGCTAATATCACCGACGCAGTTTTCCAAACCTGCTGATATTCCCGTTCTTTAGTGTTTTAATATATTTTGTTTTAGACCCAAACAAACATATAATAAGACAAAAGTAACTCAGTTACATAGTCGCGATCTAGGCTTACAGGCTACCTAGACATATTAGATATAGACCGCCCATTGTACTTTTAGTTATATTAAGTTTTTATTTATTTTGTTATCTTGTGGTGTACAATAAAGTATTTTCATTCATTCATTCATAGATATGCATACCAAAAGATAAGGACCCATTCGTGACGAATTGCCTAAGGCCTCCGACATGGCTTATCCACTGCCTTTATGAGAGGTTTATCCCAGCTGTAACAGTCGATAATGTGTCCTTCGCAAGGTAGCGCTTAGTTCTAAACACCACTGCTGATCAACCACCCAAACAGGCACCGCGGAACGGTGCTTACTTAGTCTAGGTAATCTGTTAAATTGACAAGGCAAACTAGGCTACGCTCTCCAATCATTATTATCCTCATAGCCTAAAGGATAGAAATTCAATAGTACTTTTTAATTGCATACTTTGATGACCCATTATATTCTGCGAATTAATTAACTACAAACTCAATTTTGATTGCAATACTGGAGTGCAAACCCAGTTTTGAAACAGTCGCGGCGCGATTGCCAAATAATTTTGAATATTCATGTCCTATAACTGCTCCATACATACGAGCACGTGCCTCTCGCTCTGAAGTCTGTAACAATATCAAAACCACTATGTATTAATGTAAAATTGCTTTAGTCTTGATCTTTCGCAAATCGTTTGATATTATTTGTTGTGTAATTGACATGGAAAGTATTTTTGAAAATTGTTTTCGAGGATATTTAGTCTAATTAATTGTGAAATAAATAAGATTCTGAAGTTTTTATTGGTAAAATAAAGATCACTTTCCACTTACTTTAAGTTGTCAAACGTCACAGGAAATGGTAAAAGCTCAAAACGCGGCTCTGATTCTACAGAAACTGATTTTCTTTTACCGAAGAATACCCTGAGGGCTCCGCTTCATTGAGCATTTCTTGTAAATAAATCCCTGATCTATTGGCACAGTTTGATAGTACTCGTAGGGATTACTCAAGGACTATAACTAAGCTTGGTGACATTTCCGGCTTGCGATATTGTGTTTTACAAAGAAAACTAAAAATGATGACTTATGTAAACATAAGAAAGAAAGAAAGAAAGAAAGAGGGAGAGAGGGAGACAAAGAGACAGGGAGACAGGGAAAGAAGGAAAGAAAGAAAGAAATAATATTTTTATTTCAACCCAAAAACACAAACATGGGAAAATACTGGGAAATAATTAGCCTACAGAAAATATCTGTTGCTTGGGGTCAAAATAGGTCCCTGTCTAAAGCTTGATGCAGAATCGTGTTAGTGCGTTGCTGCGCTGGTTTTCAGACAGGGCCTTTTGTGTGGACACAAACATTGACGAGGGAACAAAAAAAATCTACATAAAATACATAGGCATATTAAGTATAACATAAACTAAAAAAATGGGAAGAAAAACATAATAAGTTGAAGCGATAAGATGTAGTGACAAGAATTGAGAAGAAGGTATAACTAAGACGGTTTCGTCATGTAGAAAGAATGGACGAAAACAGATTGTTAAAACATGTATATAAATAAATCTGCTAGGTATGTAATATATTTTTATTTCATTCGGTTTAAAAATAACACAGTTTTCAGTTCAGCTCGTTAATTTTGAGCAAGGCGTGATGTTTGCACTCGTTTCACAGTTTCAACGTTCTCTCCAGAGCTTCATAAGCCGGTTCCGCTCATTATCCAGCAATTAGCGCTTGAGTCCCGCAGCGCTCAGCGTTGTACTACAGCTGAATGGAAGTGCGAGCATTGCTTTGTGGTCCGCGGTCTAGGGAATAGGGATTGCACTGTCACAAGAATTTTAACGTTTTCCGAATATTCTTTCGTTTCGTATAGTGCCGGATCAAAACGGGAAGCTGAAAAACTAGCTTGTAATTTTTATTCCCACCGTATTGTATCATAGAGCACCAGTGGCCCGTCGAATTAAAGTTGGGCATCTTTTACAAACTTTATTTATTGACGACCTCGTTGATGCCGCGGGCGGATAGCCAGTTGAGACGCGAGAGGTGCAGGTTTCGTTTCCCGCTGCAGGATTTTTCTTTCGTGTCTGGATGTTGTGGCACCATGGTACTAGTAGGTAAAAATATATAAACCTCCAAAAACTATCGTGAACTTGACTATTCATATTGTAAAAACGGGAATTTTCACGTACTGCACTATCCGCGTCGCGCCGTGCACTACACAACACACGTAGTGCACGGCGCGACGCGGAAGGAGAAAGTTGCAACCACTCACCCTGATGAAGATCTCGGAATGAGTCGAAACTTAGTCGGTGCCTTCACCGATAGTGCAGTACGTGAAAATTCCCGTTTTTACAATATGTATATAAACCGCCATGAAGATTTCTAGGTTAAGGCTTTGTGTTTAAACATATGTGATTATAAGTCAGTCAGTTACGCAACGATTTTATGTGATCAGTTACTTTTGAAACCTGCTCGCAGGCATCACTAGGAATAACCTAGATACTGTGACACTGCCCTTTGTGCTCGCCCCATTAATTTCCGGCCACAGTAGGCTTTAGTCAATGCTCTATAGGGATTGTTTGCTACCGCTTTGTTTGAAAGGGCCGTAGCAAACGTGTTGATTGCCATTCATCCTTGCTTAGGCCAGTTTGAGCTCTAATGCAGACATTAACTGGGTTTATTGGTCTCTGATGCCATGGTCGTTAGCTATCGTTGATTGTTTTGGTAGTTCCGTTTCATGTGATTTGGTTAACTTGTATTTCTTGTGATATACATTTTGAAGTATGAAGAGAAAATTTTGCGCCATAACTTTTGGAATTAGTAAATAGAAGTGGAAATGGGCAGGCCATTTAGCTCGCAGAACCGACAACCGCTGGGGTAGAAAGTTTCTCGTATGGCGACCACAAATACGTGTTTGCCTCCTCCCCGACACGATGGACCGATGATATCTTCAAAGTTGCGTGAAGTTGGTGGAGACCGAGTCTCCCTCCACCGATCGGTGGAGCTTTTGTAATGTCACTCTTTTGCGAACATCTTCCATGCATAAAACGTATAAATGATGTCCCATGATATGGTTTTATTGAACAACCCGCCTCATCAAACATAACACGCTATTCAGGAACTGAACATTTATAAAATGAGTATTGAATTGAACATCAATACTCAACATCTTCAATGCTGTAACAAAGAACATAGTGTCGGGACTCGGGCGCGCTCAGTCGAATGAACAGCAAACATTACAATAGATAGGGATCTAGCGAACGGCTACGGCTGTAGACGGTGTAAACAGATCGTTATTGGAATAATACTGTGCTTTGGGTTTCCAGCAATATAGTCTCGAGAGGTGCATTTGTACGAAGATAGTCTAGTTATCATTGCTCTTCTATTTTAATAAGGCAATATAATTGTAAACAGCACAATTTGAGAATGGAATTTGGAATTCTCTGTACGGCAGCAGACTACTTTGCCGCGAACTTTTGTTCGAGTCTGCTGTGTTAAAACTTTTTACTTTTTTATTTTTATAGTATACTAGCTTCTGTCCACGGCTTCGCCCGCGTGGTACCCGGATAAAAAGTATCCTATGTGTTATTCTGATGTATAAGCTATATTACTGTAAAGTTTCATCAAAATCTGTTCAGTAGTTTTTGCATGAAAACAAACATCCATCTTCATAAACTTTCGCATTTATTTTCTTTTTTTTCCGCACTGTATAAACAAGTTACATAGTTACACACCCTTTTCACTATAAGTAGACACTTGATAGAATTTATAAGAAATTTATAAAAAATAAAATAATTTTTCATGAATATTTCAAGTGAAATTCTGCATTAAGAGTGAGCGTACAAAAAACCATACCATGTTTTTTTTACTGACTTTACATTAATAATAGCTGAATCGTTGAAGACGCTCACTTTTATAGTATTTGTCCCGGTTGTTCGTCTATTTACTAACTAAAAAAACATGAATGATGATAATCATTTAGCCTCAACATTGGTGATCCCAACGTAATTGGAACACGCAATCTTCTGATAGGCATTGCATAACTTATATCATATCTATCTTCCTACTTTTATTATACTAACGTATCGCCTATTCACGCACTTGGCCCGTTGCCACGTACAACGTTGAAAACTCCCAAATATTACTTCCTGAGACTCCAGCCGTATTAGCTTCAGCGACTTTTGGATGTCTACAATTGAGTTGTGTTGGAGTCAATCCAACTCTACAACGTGCCTAATGCGATGATGACACAGAACTGCAAAGGGTTACCTTTGAATCAACTCAAAAACTGAAATTTAATTTAAGAAATAAAAAATATTTAAAGTTTATGCAAGGTGTGTTTTGATCTTGAAGTAAAATGCGGAAAATGAATTAAAAATCTCTTTATTTTGGGAAACAGGGATCGGTCATCGAAATTCAGAAACCCTAAAAATATCAATTTATCGTAACCTTCCATGTGATCATCAACCCAACTCAATATGATTTCAATCCTATAGACACTTGACTATCTTATCTCCTATGAAAATGCACAACTTTTATCATGTTTTCTGCCTCAATATTTTTAGTATCGTAGTCTGAATATAATCAATATATTATAGCAATAAATGTACTGAGTATTGAGTAATACACTGTTATATAGACGTTATGTCTAAAATGATATATAGACGATATAGTTTTTAGAATAAAATGGTATGCATATGTTACGAATTCTAGGTAGGTGTATAATATGAATCGGATTTAGCAACATGATTATATTTCATGCAAAGTAAACTTTTCTGAATCATTTTATAGAAAATTCAAGTCGTAAATTAACGTTCTTTTATCAGTCAAAAGAAAGAAAAGTTGCGGTTTAGTTTCCTCGTGGGGGTAGTTGCATGCTTCTTTAACTAGAACCGTGAGCTCACGACTCCCCTGTCGACTGAAACAAATCACAAAATTACTGCTAATGTGATTACCTTTTTTTTATTCTGCCAACAAAAACTTCGATAAACTATTTATTGTATCAATAGCGCAACTATCAAAAACTAGGAAAAAAAGAACCTAACCCCCCAAATTTTAGGTCTCTGGTAGTTACGGTGTAGGCCGTGATCTGCTCTCTCAGTTAAACAATCAGTCAGGTTATATACCTATACAGATTAACTCTTTATCCGGGTTGGTTCGTCACAATTTATGTCAGTTACTGCGTCGTGTCACTGGTTTATCTTGGCTACCATGTGTCAGTGATCAGGTCTCGGTACGGTACCATTGGAAAGGTTCTTGTGAATGAATAACCAAAGGATTGAGCAGCTTTCATGACCAATTTAAAGCAAAATCTAACCTATCTGGGTACCTATGAATTAGAAAATTCTAAAAACTCTTTGTTTTAATATAGCTTACTTTCACGCCAAAAGCACTGTGATAAAGCAAAATATGAATACTGTTTAAAATACGCTTTCACACGTCCCACATTTCCATTAAAAGTACGATAGAATCCATCGGATAAAGCCACGGGTGATCGTTTGTGTTATACATAAATTAATTTTCAACTATTTGCGCGTCGTTGCTTCGTCTACACGCAGCCAGTGTCCAAAGCTAGTCACTAAAAGGCATATGCGTGCACGCTCTTTTACTTGCGACAAACGATTGCAAAGAAAAACTATTAAGATTATCTTTTTAGCAGAGTTTTGTGAACTATACCTATGTCTTAGAGACGATCGTTTCACTGTATCCAAGATGGAGATTGAACACCTACCTTTATCGACTACAAGGATATGAGATGTGCTTTATCCATCTCGGTACGCTGGCTGTAGGGAATCAAGGTATTGAAGATCTAACCCACCCAGTTTTTCTTAGAACTTCTAACAGAGAATACTAGATGAACACAATCACATATAATTAGAGGTAATATAATTCGAATTCTCATTTTAAAGTGGAGTAAAACAAGTATCTACTGCACTGACGTCTCGCAGTTTCCTTTTTTTGTGCCTTGTTCCCCTTTTAATCTAATCCCAACTAATCCAAATCAGGTGTTGTTGATGAAGAAGAGCATGATTCAATGAGCCCTTCAGTCCATTTCTTTAAACCCGATTTCTCTTGTGCCGGTGCAGTGTATGACCACGTGCTCCACTGTCTCTTCTTACAACATAGTCTTCTTTCTGTAGCTCCTATCTTCAGGAGATGGTGGTTCGTATCATAGTGTCTTATGATAATCATCAGTAGGTCGTCGCGTTAGACGTGCCATACTAAAGCAATCTTGAGGGGACACAGTCACGCCGAGTAGCCCTGGCACGACCGTTCTAATTAGCGTCCAATTTCATAAATGAAACAAACGCTAAAGACTGATTCCCAATGATGGACATCCTCAGTTACATATTCAGTGCGTAGATCTTGGAGGATACCAAGTAGTATAATTTAATGGTGTGTGTAAATGGACCTTTACGCAAGTCACGTAGTAATAAACAGTGGTTTGCGATAACTGGCCTATTTACGGCACTTCTGAGCCGGCAGACGGGGGACCCTTAATGCCTCTGAAATTGTTCGTTATCTGAATACTATTCAACTCTGCTTTGTAAGTGTGGTACATATATCGATGCTGATTTCATAATAATACCACCAAAGCCAAATAATATTTTTTATGTAAATATAAATAAACAATAAATTCGACAGTACATAAATTGTCCGGACTCTACACTATAATTTTCTGTGGTGTAGGTGTTACTACGAATATAATGGTACCAGAACACAAAATAGACTCGAAGAGATACAAATTGTACATTTATATTGCTCCTTAGGCTCAGAGGCCTTTTGCTTTATTTATTTAAGAAAATCACACAGCTCTCAAGGAATGATAACTTTAACCAATAAAAACTTTTCTTACAGCCATTGATTTACATTTTTTTGCCGATGGCCAAGTTTCGTGTACTAATTTTAAAAGTACAAAAAAGGTAATGTTTCTTTGCTGGCAACATAATATAGGATACAAGTGTTTTTTTGCTATTAATTAAATAATATACCCTAGCTAGCCAGTGTTGGGAAAATCTTTTATGCTATAGCAAATTGGATTATCGAGTCCTTTTATCCAACTGTCTTTTCCAGCTGATGCTCAATATACTCGCATTATTATATTTCCAACAGCTAAAGAGCGTTCCGTATTCTACTTTATTTATATCTAAAACTGTATAACTGTTAACAAAAGTATTTACTCACGCATACAAAAAGTTTCCATTGTAAATTAACTAGGTATCAAATACCACTGGCAAAGTTAGCCGCCTCTCAACTGGGGCTTATTGCTTAACTCGGAGCATGAATTTTTATTCATAAATTTACACAGTAACTTTTGTAATGAGTTGAACTACACAAGTTTTTCAATAAAGTTCGCTATGGACGCGTTTTGTGAGCGTAGCTAAGTGCTACGGTGCTACGAAGTCTACGGTCGTAGCAACGACGTAGAGTAAGTGTGTATATATCAAGACAAGAGAACTGCTGCAAGTGTGGCGTGCGCAATAAGACCACGGCTTTGTCTACGAAAGACCAAAATATTTTATCTTTTTCTCTGTCAGACCAACGAATTAATATGTTTTTGTCTTCTCTTCTGTAGACTGTTGTCTTGAGTGTTTATACTGGACACACACATTCTATACAAATTGCTTGACAATTGGATGCCATTCACTGGACACATACATAATTTCTATTTGACAATTACAGCATTTCCATAGATTTTTCACAGCAAAAGCGTAGTGAGTTTAGATCTATGAATATTTTAATTATAAACTGGTCGGATGTACTCAAATAAGCTTTAGTTCGAAATGTGGTGTTTAGTAAAGTTACCAATAGGTCGATGCACGAGGCGTATGTAATTTACTAAATACAATTCTTTGCAGTTTTCGTTTTGGCATCAAGTAGAAAATTCAATTCAATTAAAAACAGCCGTTAAAACTAGTTAACCGAACAGGGTGCCAGTGTTTCGGGGGGCTACATAAAGCTGGCGTCATAAGAACAAAGAGCCATGCAGGTGCCGTGAGGTGCCGCGGTGTCCGGGTGACCTAAAAACTGGAGGTGCCAGACCTGTTCCGCTCGCTGGCACTGTGTGGTCCATGTGAAGAGAAAATTATATTACCCTCAATAACATACTCGAGCTGTAATTTTTAGTTCCCTGGTAGCCCTCGGTTCCAATTAGTCTTTACGGGCGATGACTCGTTTCTCTTATTGGCAGCAGGTGTTCATAAAATTCACAAATTCCAGTAGAACTTGTTTTTCCGTTTCATCCTCATCATTGGTTCATACTACTAGTATTATAACGAAAGTAAGGTTCGGTTTATACCTCATCATCATCTTTTTGTCCTTATTCCACTTTACGTAGGGTTGGCAAAACATGTTTTCTTCCACACGGTTCGGTTTACACCTGTTTGTTACCAATACACTTCGTATCGGCTGTATTATTTGCATATATATAGTTTGTAACCTGAACTAACACAGATGCTCCTTCTCTGTCCGGGTTCAACGCAAGCGAAGCCGGTAGAAAAGCTAGGAGTTCATATAAAAAAGGAACCCGCAATGTATGGAAATCGTTGCAGGTGCAGATTCGCGTATGCTTTCAAGCAATTGATTTAAAAGTATCTAGCCTCCAATCTAACATAAACTTGCCTAAGCAAACACTTCTTACATTTTAATAAGTTAGCCGAGATAGAGATGTTATTTTAGCCCGGCCCTATATCAATATTTTCAAAAACTGTAAAACAGGAGCATTTCAACCAAAATTTAAAAAAATAAAATGATTAAAATGAGAGAGGCCAACTACACAAACTTTGATCTAAAACATATACGACTACGATAAACCAAGGTTATCTGGAAGATACTGCTTTTTAGTCTATGTACTACTTTTATGCGCAATAAAGAATTTTCTATCTACTCGTATCTACAGCGTATATTACAACAGTTATCCGTTATAAAACCGCTTACGCTCTTCCATTTACCGCTTCCGAGTTATAGCTATCCAATGTTTGCGCTCGTTAACTGTCGGAGGTGCGCCTGAACTAATTTCATTCGATAGACTTCTAGATGAGCGCTCCTCACGGCAGCCTCGTACGATACTCAAGCGGTATAGTACTTGAGAGACGTACGAACTACACATCTTTCTGAGGAGTTTAAACCGAACCAAGTTTGAGTTAACGTCTCGGCTCGGCTGAGTCTCAAGCGATTTGGGTCGTGATTTGTTACCCATTTTAATTGATTAAAATTATTATTTGAGTGATTTGTTAATTAACCTTTTTATTTTGGGAATAGAGAGATTTGCCAATAGAGTTGAGAAAGGTATGTTGAGATGGTTTGGGCATATAGAAAGGATGGACGAAAGTAGATTAACAAAATAAGTATACAAGGCGAGCGTGAATGGGATAGTTGGAAGGCCTCGGCGAACGTACTCTGACCAAATTGGAGACATTCTAGAAAAAGGCCAGGTCAGAAGTACACCAAACCGTCGAGCTTGTATGAAGAATGTGATGAGGATGAATGAAGCGAAAGAGGTATGCCAGGATCGTAGCAAGTGGAAATCCTTGGTCTCTGCCTACCCCTTCGGGGAACAGGCGTGACTCATAAAGTCACGCCTATATGTATGGATGTATGCATGTTATTTTGTGAATTAATAATAATTGTGTTTTTTTTCCTTAAACCCTCTGTAGACTGCCCTCCTTTCTGCTGCGGAGCTGGGAAACTTGATATATGTGTGAAACACACAACTTCTTCACACATTTGCTCACACAGAGCTTAGTTGTATTCTTGGCCAATCCTTTTTTCTACCAGCAGCAGTAAGTATAGGTAAGTAATATGAAAACTTACCTATACTTATGTATTCAAAATAATATAGTAAAAATAAGTACTAACCATTCTTATAATTAAGTTTTGTGTACAAACCAAAGGATCTATAATTACGTACTAAGCAGGCACCTAGGTACTTACAGTAATAGGCACTGGTAGTCCACGTGCACAGTTCCTGGTCAAATCAACTTCAACACCTTGAGTAAGGGTGAGAGCGATAACTTTATTAATACGTAAAAGTTTTATGAAAATGTCTTCTTTTAGGTCTTGAGGATCACTGGCATCTCTTAAACGCGGCCAGATAATCCTCTGGCCTTCTTCACATACCCTTCTCTCGGCTTCAACTAAAATTATGTATGGAAAATCCATTATTTTCTTTACCACACCATATCTGACCTTGGCGTGCACTTTTCGAAATCAGATAAAATATTGCTAAGGTCGATAAAATTAACCGATGACAAATGTCAAAAATAAGATCCATGCTACGGATTTCGATATAACATCATAATTTATCGAATTTATCTACACGTCGATAAACTAAGTTCTAGCTACCAAACTCGACAAATTTCGATAAAACCGAAACCGGTTTTATCGAGGATTTATGTCGAGTTTTATCTATCGATACAACCATGATCACACTCTGGTTCGATAAGAATATCGAACCTGCACAATGCACCCATAATGTTCCTGTCTGTAGTGACTTCCTGGATGTGATCACTACACACTTTCACCACACGGATTGTTTTTTACACCGGCTCCTGGCATCTCCTGACTATTTTGCTTATGTAGACTCATTTTGCTTAGTGAACTTCTGTGTTAAGTGTCACTTGTAATTTAGATGTCAAACCTGAGACAGCGTACTGATAGGTTAATTCTAACAGCCTAGCTTGAACACTACAGTTCCATTGTTATGCGATTAGGCAAGCCTCCATTAGCATTCGCCATTTTAGCCTGATGTCTACCACCATGATTCTATTCCTAAACTCGAGTCAGCTTTTTGTTGTAAGCGATTGTCGCTTTTACGATCGATGTATTGGGAATTCTTCTGAGTGTTCTTGTCTAATGATCATTGATAGGCAACTGGGTGCCATTTGGATCACAAGAGTACTTAACAGTTTGCTGTTGGTATTTAATCTAGCATCACCTTGTTTTATTTAAACTGAAATGATGTATGTTTGGCAACGTTGTTTGATTTAGGGTAGGATCTAGTTACTCCATTCTGCGATGTTTTCATGTTTCATAAAATTCTCTTCTTAACGTTTATTGTTAGGAGTTCGGTAACTCGTGATTGAGTGTTTCAACCACATATTTTATTGATCAAGTCGGTTTACTGGAAAATTCTGTTTGCCAGAGAGGCTCTCTGATAAATGACAGCTATTCTCACAATGACGCTGACACGTCGAAGCGGGACGTTGCTTTGGCCCTCTGCCAGCGTGGAGTGATCATCACTCGGGCAATGCTGCACACACGTTGCATTTCCATTCTAAAACAAAGGCAGTTGCCATTTGCCACCTCTTTGATCGGCGACGATTTTTTCTGTCTCACAGACAAACTTTGAGTAAACTGAAAAACTTACTGCTGAGATTTTAAAATAATATTTTAATTCAATCCTACTGCTAAAAATTTACAAGCTTTTTGTATGTTGGAAATACATACAAAAGGCGTTGATAAGATTTGCAAGCCGTTGAAATGATAAGCCGTTTCGGATATACTCGTAAATGGTAACGGACAAAAAAAAAGCAAATAATATTTTATGGAGCACGAGCTTCTTACGTCGCGGGTAATACTTGCAAAAGTATGTATGTTTGGACGTTTGTTGCTAATAATATTAGCAACGGCTGAACCGATTTGGATTACATCAGTTTGTTTCACAATCGTATCACAAATATTTATTGTTATATCTTTCCCTGTATCGGTTGACTGGGATCAGTAATTAATCTGATTGATTTGTTAAATCAATGTCTCATTAAATTTGGTGATTATTATGCAGTCAACCATTCTGTTATACCTCGTTAAGATTGACGACTGTCATATAGTTTGTTTACTAAATAAAAAATCAGAAATCAGTTATTTTCTGATGGATTCATCGTTTGTCAAGAAATCATATCGAAACAACGCGGAATAAAGCTGCGGCAAGAATACTTCTCAAATGGAGCACTTTTGAACATGTGCTTAATACAAGTTGACATTACTATAGCGATTGCTGGGAAAAGTTATGGCGTTCCGATGTTTCATCGGCGGCTTCCCATGGATTTCCTTTAGTTGAGTTTCATTCGTTTTCTTTCCGCGTAACAGTAAGATTTGTGGGCGTATGTTTCTTTGTTTTGCCCTTTTTTTCCCGTTTTGTTTGTGTATAATCAGAATTGACAATATCGGAGCCGAAGCAGCTTATATTCATTTGTGTTTTCATTTCACCACAACAAAATTAAAATTGTCTAGGAAAATAGTTCGGTGTAAAATCTAAAGCGTAAACTAAACCCAAAATTGGTCTCATATGGACAGCGACGTTAAGATTTTAGGAAATACAATTTTATTGTTCTTGGTTATTGTTTATATCGAAAAGAGCAATGTAAAATGAGTGCATTGTATATATTGATCGGCTCCGTTGGCTTCGTTGGAACAGACTTGCTGATACCATTAGTCATGTGGGATTAAAACGGGAAAGCAATGCGAGGGATGTAGCAATACAAATCAGGTGTCGCTGCATCATACATAATTCCCCCTTCCAAATCCAACATGCACAACCGTAAATTCGCCGAAAACGCTACAATCGCGAAGATATTTTATCACATAACACTTTTAGCTAATGTATCAGAAAGTTAACAAAATAACTGAATGAGTCGTCCTAAAGGTGCGCTTAATGCTGTCATGACGGCGGCGCTCCGAGCAGGTGGCACTTAATACCTCTATCAATCCACCATCGGCGCTCGAATGTATGGACCCATTGTTTCGATGTCTGGAATATTGAATTTATTCATTGGGTACACATGCCGATGCGTTTTGGATATTTGTCCCTGGAGATTGAGATGTAAAACCTCACGAGCAAAAATGCATTGTTTGTTGTTTGGTATTTCTTATTATGACGTTAGTGGCACATTGTTTGATTTTATGATAATGGGATACAAAAAACTCTTGTTGTCTCCTAGCTTAGTGTTACAGATGACAAAATCGTTTGTTCAACGAAAAAAAGCTCCTATCATAATTTTGCGATACATTGTAATATCTACGCTCACTGAAGCATTACTTCTACTAAGCCTTACTTGAGACCCGTTCCACCGTTTAACGGGATATAAAAGACCTGGAGGTAAACATTAGGTTTATTGGAACGTTACGCTGAACACGGTCTAATAAAGGCTTTAATACTGAACTTGCGGTATCGTGAGCTCAACACACCACGTAATTCCCACGCCTCCGAAATATGAACCACAACACATATGGAACTGTCGTAATCCATCGAGTCTGATCTTTGTTCTAATGCAATAAGGCCTATAATAAGCCTATTGTGAGTTTGCGTTTGACATGAAAGTTTCAGCCGAAGTTCTTTTGAGTCTTTTATCGATATCCTAACTTGTTTATAAGTTTGGAAGTCAGATTTCCTGTCTCGCGCCTCTTCTCTGGTGTATTATATTTCTATTACTTGTTTGTTGTCTTCAAAATTATTTGTCTTTGAAATTCATTTATTCGTAGCACGTCTCTATGTCGCAAGGTTCATTTTATTATTATTATTACTACTTCAAAGGCAAACGCCATAAGCACAAAATATGCTGCTGTCACAAAACATCGAAACAACTAAGGAATTGTATATTTTGTATGGACCCTCTCTTACAGTTCTGGAAACAGCTTCTCGCTCAATATTTCAAAGACTTTTTTATTGATTAATTTTAGACTTGACTAAAGGCTAGATTTAAGACGACATTTTGCACGCTTTGTAGTTGTTTATGGATACCCACATTAGCAATAAATGATTTGATTTTGATTTAGAAAATCTTACCAACAACTTCAGTCGAAATGCTGTCTATTACTGCATTCATGCCCTTCTGGGTAGGTACTAATAGATACTGGTGAATAAACCTCAGTCTAAGGTTAGTCACTGCTCATATGTTAGCGCAAACCAGTTAGGTAAAATAAAAACAAATCAATAAACTACTAAAACTTACTATCGTGGCGTAGGCGTCACAATATAGCTTTATGAGCGGGTTGTTAGAATGTCAAAGTTTGTGCTGGCTTCATAGCTTAAATAAATTTTGCAAACTTCAAACTCTTAATTATTTTTTCAAATGAGAGTATTAACGTTTCTGTTTATATTACTCTGCCAGAACAGGACGCAAATATTTGATATTTTAAAGGACCATGGTACCGAAAGTTAGTTTAACATGTTTTTGTTGGTTGGACAAGTCCTGCACTACTGAAAGGTTGCAATCAAAATAGCTGAACTAAATTAATTGCTTTGAAATCTAAAGTCTTCAACAATTATTTGCTGTAGTTCAGAGTACCTCCTAGATTATCTCCTTTTATATTTATTTGCACTCCTTTGTACTACTTTTACCTTTCCGACTGCCCTACCGTAATTACGTTAATTAGACGTTTTTGGAATAAAATATAGTGAAACTATTATTTATACAGGTTCTGGCAAATCCTACACGATGATGGGTGCACCGGGAGCTGATGAAGGGGGCATCATCCCTCGACTATGCGACGCACTCTTTGAAAGGATAGCCGTACAGCAATCACCGCCAGCGCTTACGTATAAGGTAAAACCACGAAACAAGACTTTATAATCAGTTTTCAATGTTCCTACTACTGTGCTCAAGCCTGCTCTAGACTGCCCCGAACCTATAAAAAGGTACTTGAAATTCTGATAATAGCTGAGATTTGAATTGACGCTTTTTTCACCGTTTGAAATTTATTGGAAATAATGTAATTTGCTCCAAAGTGCTCCGTGCTTTTGGGTGGAAACCATAAGCCCAAATGAATTTGGTCTTTCCATATACGTGACGACATTATTCAGGTATTATATGGGTAGGCTTTGTCGGCCTACTTTGGGCGCATAATGAACGACATAAACCCTAGTCTAGTTCGCTAGCTGACCTGAATAAAGGTTCTTTTATGAAGGAAGATTAGAAAGGAACACATACAAAGCAGTTAAAAACCTGTCCTGTAAATATAGTTTTCCTGTCTTAGATTATAAATGAATATCTGGACTAGCTGCGTACCTCTAATTGTTGTCAGAGGTAAATCATCACATGACAAAACTGTAACAAAAAAGATGCTCTAGATTTGTGTCGTTGATGCTTACCTACTATAAATAGGATTCTTCGTACCAAAGACAAAAACACTATGCCATCCACAACCATAAACGACTTCTCAAATACTTTGACAACCATCAAGTCTTGCTCCGAAACTTGCTGGCTAAGGTAGGATTAGCACAAGGAGAGTCATTAAACCCCACAGCGGAACAACAGTGTAGACCTGAATACCTCCACCTGGAATCATAATGTTGATGTCATAAGTTGATGTTTCAATTCTGTATCGCCAGGTGGAAGTTTCATACATGGAGATCTATAACGAACGAGTCCACGATCTCCTGGATCCAGAAACGACGCGACGCTCCCTGCGGGTTAGAGAGCACGCCGTGCTAGGGCCTTACGTGGACGGATTGTCGCAGCTGGCTGTGACGTCATTTCAGGTATGTACATCAGAAAAGAGACGTGCTCAGAGACGAAGAAACTAAGAGTAGTGGGTATCATCAAACACCAGAAACCTTAGACAACAACCAGTTTCTGTTGGCTTTAACGCCTGCAGAATGATGTCACGGAACTGCTGCCAAGTTTTTCTTTGACGAATTTGCGTTGGCGTGAAACGAAAACTAAGCGTGAGGTATTGGTCTAGGAAAACTAAGCGTGAGGTATTTGTCTAGAAGCCCTGGTATGGACGAAAGGTAGGATATGGAAAGGGTTTGCACGCACCAGTGTTTTGGTATACATAATCTGCTGTGTTCCGTTCTAGCGCTCAATTAAAAAGTTTACCTATCCATTGGATATACGACCGCTTGTTCCAATTGACATATTTCGTTGATATGAAAAATATAACACTGTATTCATCGTAAAAATATCAAATCTAATTAGTCAAAAATTCAAAGGCATGTGGCGTCGGTTAGTGTTTGAATAAGCGGCCACGTGGAATGCGAACTACTATAAAAAACGCGGACTTGTCGTGCCAGACATAAGGTTTGATCGTGTCTCTGACTACCCTTTACTCGGTTTCCTCACAGATCTGGGGATTACAGTCTGAGCGTCTGACTGTATTCGTCGTAAAAGTAAAAACAGTAAGCTTTGGATCTTGATAACTACCTATAGCCTCTTGAATTTTAAAAGTCCCAATTGAAATTCTAATTCACAGCTCGATGTGAAAAGGCGCGGATACGAATCTCATTATTTAGATCTTTGCTTTGGAAGGTAACCTACCTGTGTATCCAAAGAGCAAGTAGCACCACCCACCCTGCAGGTGATTGCAGGGTGACCGGTATTTTTATCAAGTATCTCAAAATTTGAAAAACTATTCTGGTTAAGTTTGCTACTTTGCTACCATGCCCCATAAATTGCCAAGTGGGTCTCCAAAATAATATTCCTTTTTGATCATTCAAAATCCATACAAAAACATCTCAGGACTTCACGTTACATAATACAGTCAGATACCTGCTTGGTATTAAAAATTATGGAAAACCCTTTCAGGAGTTTCAAAGCCTTGATATCAGCGCTTCGAGGTAATGCCACTCTGAATCCATTATTTCTGAAGAGTAATTTGGAAGTGCGATAAATATAAATCTCTAGTGCCTGGCGGCTCATTATGGTGTATCAGGTTACGAGCTCTTGTGCAGGGTTGGGCTAAATGACTCATTCGCAGATTTGCAGCCAACCTGCGAAAACCCTGTATTTATGGCCTATCATGGGTGCTTCGTGAAAGGGAACATGAGTTTGTACTTTATTGTGCAGTTTGCGTAAGAGCCATCATATATTTTGATCGAGGTATTCTATTAATGACTGGCTATAAGACATAGATCCAGAAGTTTGAATACTAAATTGATGGAACGACTTTATCCGCATTTAGTGTAGTTTTTTAGCTTTGTGAACTTGGCACCCGACTTTGGAAAATCTTTTCTTTTTTTTTTAAATCTTGTATATATTGGTATGTAGTTGATTGTAGTAACATTTTTTTTGTTTGTAGTAGCACTAAAAAAAAATAAGAGGACTTTAAAAAAAAACTCATCTCCCGGTTTTGTCAGCAATCAAGTTTAGTAGTTGATTCGTGAACATAATCGTTTGTAGTTGATTGTAGTGACAAAATTTTCGTTTGTAGTTGCAAAAAAAAAAAAAAAAAAATTTATACTTCGAACATGACTTTGGTTTTTTTTTTTATATATTTCATCTTGTAGATTTTGGTATGTAGTTGATTGTAGTAAAAATTTTTTTGTTTGTAGTAGCTCTAAAAAAAAGTTAAGAGGCCGTTGAAAAAACACATCTTCTAGTTTTGTCAGCACTCAAGTTTAGTAGTTGATTGTGAACAGAATCGTTTGTAGTTGATTGTAGTGGCAAAGATTTCGTTTGTAGTTGCAAAAAAACGAAAAAAAAAATTTTACTTGGCACATGACGTTGGAAAAAAGTTTTTTCTTTATTTCATCTTGTAGATTTTGGTATGTAGTTGATTGTAGTAACAACTTTTTTGTTTGTAGTAGCTCTAAAAAAAAGTTAAAGGCCGTTGAAAAAACACATCTTCTAGTTTTGTCAGCACTCAAGTTTAGTAAATGATTCGTGAACAGAATCGTTTGTAGTTGATTGTAGTGGCAAAGATTTCGTTTGTAGTTGCAAAAAAACTAAAAAAACAAAAATTTTACTTGGCACATGACGTTGGAAAAAAGTTTTTTCTTTATTTCATCTTGTAGATTTTGGTATGTAGTTGATTGTAGTAAAAATTTTTCTGTTTGTAGTAGCTCTAAAAAAAAGTTAGAGGCCGTTGAAAAAACACATCTTCTAGTTTTGTCAGCACTCAAGTTTAGTAGTTGATTGTGAACAGAATCGTTTGTAGTTGATTGTAGTGGCAAAGATTTCGTTTGTAGTTGCAAAAAAACGAAAAAAAAAATTTTACTTGGCACATGACGTTGGAAAAAAGTTTTTTCTTTATTTCATCTTGTAGATTTTGGTATGTAGTTGATTGTAGTAACAACTTTTTTGTTTGTAGTAGCTCTAAAAAAAAGTTAAAGGCCGTTGAAAAAACACATCTTCTAGTTTTGTCAGCACTCAAGTTTAGTAAATGATTCGTGAACAGAATCGTTTGTAGTTGATTGTAGTGGCAAAGATTTCGTTTGTAGTTGCAAAAAAACTAAAAAAACAAAAATTTTACTTGGCACATGACGTTGGAAAAAAGTTTTTTCTTTATTTCATCTTGTAGATTTTGGTATGTAGTTGATTGTAGTAAAAATTTTTCTGTTTGTAGTAGCTCTAAAAAAAGTTAGAGGCCGTTGAAAAAACACATCTTCTAGTTTTGTCAGCACTCAAGTTTAGTAGTTGATTCGTGAACAGAATCGTTTGTAGTTGATTGTCGTGGCAAAGATTTCGTTTGTAGTTGCAAAAAAACTAAAATAAAAATTTTACTTGGCACATGACGTTGGAAAAAAGTTTTTTCTTTATTTCATCTTGTAGATTTTGGTATGTAGTTGATTATAGTAATTTTTTTTTTGTTTGTAGTAGCTCTCAAAAAAAGATAGAGGCCTTTGAAAAAAAACTCATCTCCTGGTTTTGTCAGCACTCAAGTTTAGTAGTTGATTCGTGAACAGAATTGTTTGTAGTTGATTGTAGTGGCAAAATTTTCGTTTGTAGTTGCAAAAAAACTAAAAAAAAAAATTTTACTTTGCACATGACGTTGGAAAAAAGTTTTTTCTTTATTTCATCTTGTAGATTTTGGTATGTAGTTGATTATAGTACATTTTTTTTTGTTTGTAGTAGCTCTAAAAAAAAGATAGAGGCCTTTGAAAAAAAACTCATCTCCTGGTTTTGTCAGCACTCAAGTTTAGTAGTTGATTCGTGAACAGAATCGTTTGTAGTTGATTGTAGTGGCAAAATTTTCGTTTGTAGTTGCAAAAAAACTAAAAAAAAAAATTTTACTTTGCACATGACGTTGGAAAAAAGTTTTTTCTTTATTTCATCTTGTAGATTTTGGTATGTAGTTGATTATAGTAAATTTTTTTTTGTTTGTAGTAGCTCTAAAAAAAAGATAGAGGCCTTTGAAAAAAAAACTCATCTCCTGGTTTTGTCAGCACTCAAGTTTAGTAGTTGATTCGTGAACAGAATCGTTTGTAGTTGATTGTAGTGGCAAAGATTTCGTTTGTAGTAGCAAAAAAATAAAAAAATAAAATTTAATGGCACATGACGTTGGAAAAAAGTTTTTTTTTATTTCATCTTGTAGATTTTGGTATGTAGTTGATTGTAGTAAATTTTTTTTTGTTTGTAGTAGCTCTAAAAAAACAGAGGCCTTTGAAAAAAAACCCATCTCCTGGTTTTGTCAGCACTCAAGTTTAGTAGTTGATTCGTGATTCGTGAGCTACTACAAACAAAAAAAAATGTACTACAATCAACTACATACCAATTCTACAAGATGAAATAAAGAAAAAACTTTTTTCCAACGTCATGTGCCAAGTAAATTTTTTTTTTTTAGTTTTTTTGCAACTACAAACGAAATCTTTGCCACAAGAATCAACTACAAACGATTCTGTTCACGAATCAACTACTAAACTTGAGTGCTGACAAAACTAGAAGATGTGTTTTTTCAACGGCCTCTAACTTTTTTGTAGAGCTACTACAAACAAAAAAAAATTTATTACAATCAACTACATACCAACATCTACAAGATAAAATAAAGAAAAAACTTTTTTCCAACGTCAAGTGCCACGTAAATTTTTTTTTTTTAGTTTTTTTGCAACTACAAACGAAATCTTTGCCACTTCAATCAACTACAAACGATTCTGTTCACGAATCAACGACTAAACTTGAGTGCTGACAAAACTAGAAGATGTGTTTTTTCAACGGCCTCTAACTTTTTTTTAGAGCTACTACAAACAAAAAAATTTTTACTACAATCAACTACATACCAAAATCTACAAGATGAAATAAAAAAAAAACTTTTTTCCAACGTCATGTGACAAGTGAAATTTTTTTTTTAGTTTTTTTGCAACTACAAACGAAAATTTTGCCACTAGAATCAACTACAAACGATTTTGTTCACGAATCAACTACTAAACTTGAGTGCTGACAAAACCAGGAGATGAGTTTTTTTTCAAAGCCCTCTATCTTTTTTTTTGGAGCTACTACAAACAAAAAAAAATTTCTACAATCAACTACATACCAAAATCTACAAGATGAAATAAAGAAAAAACTTTTTTCCAACGTCATGTGCCAAGTCAAATTTTTTTTTTTAGTTTTTTTGCAACTACAAACGAAATCTTTGCCACTACAATCAACTACAAACGATTCTGTTCACGAATCAACTACTAAACTTGAGTGCTGACAAAACTAGAAGATGTGTTTTTTCAACGGCCTCTAACTTTTTTTTAGAGCTACTACAAACAAAAAAATGTTTACTACAATCAACTACATACCAAAATCTACAAGATGAAATAAAGAAAAAACTTTTTCCAACGTCATGTGCCAAGTAATTTTTTTTTTTTAGTTTTTTTGGTACTACAAACGAAATCTTTGCCACTACAATCAACTACAAACGATTCTGTTCACGAATCAACTACTAAACTTGAGTGCTGACAAAACTAGAAGATGTGTTTTTTCAACGGCCTCTAACTTTTTTTTAGAGCTACTACAAACAAAAAATTTTTACTACAATCAACTACATACCAAAATCTACAAGATGAAATAAAGAAAAAACTTTTTTCCAACGTCATGTGCCAAGTAAAATTTTTTTTTTTTAGTTTTTTTGCTATTACAAACGAAATCTTTGCCACTACAATCAACTACAAACGATTCTGTTCACGAATCAACTACTAAACTTGAGTGCTGACAAAACTAGAAGATGTGTTTTTTCAACGGCCTCTAACTTTTTTTTAGAGCTACTACAAACAAAAAAATGTTTACTACAATCAACTACATACCAAAATCTACAAGATGAAATAAAAAAAATCTTTTTTCCAACGTCATGTGCAAAGTAAAATTTTTTTTTTGGTTTTTTTGCAACTACAAACGAAAATTTTGCCACTACAATCAACTACAAACGATTCTGTTCACGAATCAACTACTAAACTTGAGTGTTGACAAAACCAGGAGATAAGTTATTTTTCAAAGGCCTCTGTTTTTTTAGAGCTACTTCAAACAAAAAAAATTTACTACAATCAACTACATACCAAAATCTACAAGATGAAATAAAAAAAAAACTTTTTTCCAACGTCATGTGCCAAGTGAAATTTTTTTTTTTAGTTTTTTTGCAACTACAAACGAAAATTTTGCCACTAGAATCAACTACAAACGATTTTGTTCACGAATCAACTACTAAACTTGAGTGCTGACAAAACCAGGAGATGAGTTTTTTTTTCAAAGCCCTCTATCTTTTTTTTTGGAGCTACTACAAACAAAAAAAAATTTACTACAATCAACTACATACCAAAATCTACAAGATGAAATAAAGAAAAAACTTTTTTCCAACGTCATGTGCCAAGTAAATTTTTTTTTTTTAGTTTTTTTGCAACTACAAACGAAATCTTTGCCACTACAATCAACTACAAACGATTCTGTTCACGAATCAACTACTAAACTTGAGTGCTGACAAAACTAGAAGATGTGTTTTTTCAACGGCCTCTAACTTTTTTTTAGAGCTACTACAAAAAAAAAAATGTTTACTACAATCAACTACATACCAAAATCTACAAGATGAAATAAAGAAAAAACTTTTTTCCAACGTCATGTGCCAAGTAAAATTTTTTTTTTTAGTTTTTTTGCAACTACAAACGAAATCTTTGCCACTACAATCAACTACAAACGATTCTGTTCACGAATCAACTACTAAACTTGAGTGCTGACAAAACTAGAAGATGTGTTTTTTCAACGGCCTCTAACTTTTTTTTAGAGCTACTACAAACAAAAAAATTTTTACTACAATCAACTACATACCAAAATCTACAAGATGAAATAAAGAAAAAACTTTTTTCCAACGTCATGTGCCAAGTAAAATTTTTTTTTTTAGTTTTTTTTGCAACTACAAACGAAATCTTTGCCACTACAATCAACTACAAACGATTCTGTTCACGAATCAACTACTAAACTTGAGTGCTGACAAAACTAGAAGATGTGTTTTTTCAACGGCCTCTAACTTTTTTTTAGAGCTACTAGAAACAAAAAAATGTTTACTACAATCAACTACATACCAAAATCTACAAGATGAAATAAAGAAAAAACTTTTTTCCAACGTCATGTGCCACGTAAAATTTTTTTTTTTTAGTTTTTTTGCAACTACAAACGAAATCTTTGCCACTACAATCAACTACAAACGATTCTGTTCACGAATCAACTACTAAACTTGAGTGCTGACAAAACTAGAAGATGTGTTTTTTCAACGGCCTCTAACTTTTTTTTAGAGCTACTACAAACAAAAAAATTTTTACTACAATCAACTACATACCAAAATCTACAAGATGAAATATAAAAAAAAAAAAAACCAAAGGCATGTTCGAAGTATAATTTTTTTTTTTTGCAACTACAAACGAAAATTTTGTCACTACAATCAACTACAAACGATTCTGTTCACGAATCAACTACTAAACTTGATTGCTGACAAAACCGGGAGATGAGTTTTTTTTAAAGTCCTCTAATTTTTTTTTAGAGCTACTACAAACAAAAAAAATGTTACTACAATCAACTACATACCAATATATACAAGATTAAAAAAAAAAGAAAAGATTTTCCAAAGTCGGGTGCCAAGTTCACAAAGCTTAGTTTTTTCGATCAACTCCATCTTCCCGGTGAGAGGGTCATGGGGTATTTTATATGTACAGACTAGCCCACCACGTTGCTCGCGTTGTACACGGATTAAAAGTAGCCTGTATGTTATTCTAGATTATGATATCCAAATTTTATCCAAATCGGTCCAGCCTTTACGAAGTTTATAAGCAACAAACATTTAAACATTACAACTTAGACATTTATAATATTAATGGGATATTAACCAGTTTTATTAAAGAGGTGTGAGTTGTCAGAATTCCTAAAATAAATATTATTAAATCAGTTGATTCTATGTGGAACGAACTCAGACCGTACCCGTGCTCAAAAGGTCAGGCGTCATTTCAGAACTAATTGCAATCCAGTGTCGCTCATTACGCCCTCACTTTAGTCTGCTCTAGATTGAATTTTTCATTGGCCTATAAAATACTTTTAAGTTTTCAACCCGGGGATGATTAACTGAAGAAATAGGGAACGAACTCATTTGTTTCTTATTAATAGTTAAAAAAGAGTGTCAGTATCGCTCTGTGTAACTCGCTGGGTATGAATAAACAATGAGGAAGCAACCTTATCAGTGGCTGCATATAGATACGCCTATGTATGGATGTCGTATTTTATGGATGAAGCAGTTAATGCGGTATCGTATCATTTGTGATATACCCTATATACCCTGCTTGCCAGTATATGTATAAGTCCGAGCCAATGGTCTCTTAATCTGCACCTTGTATCTTGAGTGGTCTGCAGGCAGACCTATGATAGGTCAAATTTGATTTGCTTAAAATTCATACAAGATCTAGCTAGTCCATATGGAGCTGAATATTCTAAGTCGGTTCTTTTTTAAGCAGCCATGCCCACGAATAATCATTTTGTATCGTCCATTTTTACATTAGCCATTTAAATTAATACATAGGGTAAATTCCCCATACGAATTTGAAAAGTCTCGTTTTGGGGCAAATATCGACAAGAATGGTATCATCGATAAGTCCCCAGGCAGCACGAAGCCCTCAGAATGAAGCTACGGAACTAGCGATCTCTTCCCAAAGATATATTCGCAAATTGTCAAAGATGTCGGCCGTTTGAAGCCCACGACGTGTCTGGCTTACTGACTGTCGATCAATGTCTAACTTGTCATAGTGTTATCCCACATTATTTGATATTTAAAGGATAATAAATGTACAGATAGTTTTTGGAATAAAATGTAACTAGTGAAGTCTAGGCTCAAGATTTACCAAAGGGCCCTGGAATGCAACATTTTCGGTTTGAAACGCTCGATGCGTTTGAGAGTGTGCAAAAAAATCATGCTGCGTTCGCATGTAAGCCGAATGCAAATTGACAAATGGACAAATATTAGCACACCATGGTAGACAGGAGACGGCGGCGCGCGGCGTCGCTTTGGGGTCGGCCGAGGAAGTGATGGCAGGATGATGTCGACGTCTTCGCTACAAGATACAGACACAAGAGGATAGAGAGTTGGAAAGATTTGCATGAGACTTTTGCACTGATGCGAGGTAGGTTAGGCAATTCTAGAGTCTAGAGTCTAGACAAAAAAGTCTAGAGGTGTCCTAAGAAAGGGGTTTCTGAAATTAGATAATGCAGTGGGAACAAGAAGTTTGTATAGGAAAACTCAACACGAAAAAGTCACTGGTCTTGCAAAATATTAATTTACAGTTAATAAAGTATCTTACTATTGGGTGCCACTTTTCATGAACACGTTTGCAGAAATTTCTGCGCGTTTCAAAAGACTATTCGAGCTGCTGCTTAACTATTTACTTCAAAGCTAACTCTCCTGTATAGCGTTGGAATTTCATTTCGAAATCTTACAATGTAGAGTCGTCAGCTTGAAACCGTTAGACCGAAATCACTTAGCCGTCGTCAGGAATATTTTGGAGCTCATAAATCTAGACGACTTTTACGCGTCTTAGTGCTGAATTCGAGGATTATTGGTCGTCACTGTTAAATCGGTGAATGGTGGTGGAGTAGTCGTAAGATTTTTTAAAATATCATCAAAAAACAACGTCCAACACGATTGACACTTAGATTGGTGACCGTCAGTTACATTTTAGACTACCTCGATGACGCGGCGGGCTATTAGCTAGCTGTGCCAATAATTTGAATATTTGAAAACCGCATAATGCGATTCAATTTTGTATTCTACTCGACGTCACTTCGCGGTTCATTTATCTTGTATTGTGGCAGTTTTTAGGTAATGGCCCATTCATTAGTATTCATTCAAGCCAATGAATTTAGTGTTGCGCTAACATTAGACTGTCTCTGTGTTATCAGAGAGCAGCTACAGCTTGTATGACAGCTTTACGTGCCCTCTCCTCTGAAGCACGAAAACGCTACCTTGTAAATGTTAGTGTAAATCTAGTTGAACGATATTTTTTTGATACTCTTTTAAGAAGTACTAGACTACTCCATGTTCAGTAGTGACGATCAATAAATAATAAATAAACAGTCACCAGACACATGCGTAGTCAAGACCCTACAGGGATTCCCTGTATCGTGGGTAACTACGAGTACCGAGGTACCACAACACTACTAGCCCCGGAACAAATATCTGCTGAACATGCAAACACTTGTTCCGTAGCGAGAACCCGCACTTCTTGCATTTCAGCCGGTTACTTATCCACCGCGCCACTGGAGTTGCCAGTCATCAATAGGGTATCAGAGTAATCAAAGTATGTTCGGATCTTTTTTGATTTTTTGCTCGTACAAATTAAAAATACTTTCGTTGAAATCGTTTAGTGAGTATATGGGAAAAGCGAGCATACTCTATGTGTAAAAAGACCTTGGCATGAAATTTTTCGTATACCAAGCCAATATGTTTTATGACTGTGTGCTTGAATATATATCCCTGTGGTATATGGTTATATAAAGTTGTAAAACATGGGACAAGTCTGGCATACAAAAATGATCGTAAGAAGATTTATGAGACTAATTTCATATTTGACATTTCCTCTACTTCATATTATAGGCGGCAAAAAGCCAAAAATTCACATTCCCAATTGCACGATGCAAAACCCTTCTTTTTGGACAACTGTATCAAGACTATAGAATGCACATAACTGAAGCTTTTACTCAAATGAAAAAAGTTTGTGTCGGTCTTTTTCGCATAATTAAGTACTACGCAAATATTTAGTAACTTTATAATTACAACATAAATAGATGCAGCAATTCGTCATCTATATTACGTATGTTAATATTTATTTGCGAACTGTGCCCCGTTGGCCCATTTGCTTATTTGCGTTGGTGGATTGATTGGGTCAGTATTGTTGATTTAGCGTATCTGTATTTAATGGCATGGATATTTGCAAGTTTTCTAAAAGTGCATGCTATTAGAAGGGAGAGCTTTGCTCAACGATAGAATTAGATAAACCGTAGACTGTAGATTATATTTAATATTAAATATGAGTTTCTACACTACTCTACGCAAACACATACCATCGTCAGAGAAGAAATCAGTGGAACAAACGATATATAAAAACACTTACCATCAGTCCCAGTAGTATATGAGCATACAAACGGTTGAGTTCAGAAGAGGGGACAAAATATATATATATTGTTTGTGTGACATAGAAAGAAACAAAGGTAATTTTTGTCTTCCCTTCTGTTGACAAAACCTATTTCTTGGTTGCTCATTCTAAGCCTGCTGGGGACCTAGAAAAAGTGTCTATGGGAAAGTTGGTGTATCTACAAAGGGTCGGACAACCCGCACTAACGGTACAAAATCGATAACTAATGTATGGAGGTGGCATAATCAATCGACAGTCGCCACGCTCAGTGTATTTCTTACATGTACAATAATATGGTTCCCAGGTGAGGTAGCGGTCATATGTAAAATAATAACATTCCTATTACGCTTGTATCTTTTCGAGCTATATTGATAGATTGAATTTATTGAGTCGAGAGCAGTGAATCATTTATATCCACTCAACGTTATCATTTTCCTAAAATTTTCTGACCTCTCATCGCTTTCTGACGATATTATTAGATTTAGGCGGCCAGGCGATTTTCCTTGTTATTGCTGTCTTCTACTAATCGTGACTCCGCCTTATTTGTTTCCTTCCAATATTACTTGAGCTTATCGATAGAAATAAGTTTTATTTTACCTTCTATGTTTTATGGAGCTGAAGAAATTCAATAACATTATTTGTTTTTGTCATGCCTAATGAATTTATTCCATTCCCACAGACCGTAATATATAGAAAAATCACAAAAAAAAACTCGCTTTGCTCTAACTATAAAACAAAACAGTATTATACTTTCTACGAAGTTTTCTCTTGTTTACCCGCCTGTAATCTCATCATTCAATCCGAGTTTGGGAGTATTTCTCAAAAACCTTGAACCTCGAACTTCGTTCGACCCTAAACGGATGATAACCGTAATGTGATTTTCCGAAACATTATGCTTTTAAAAGTTACTTTTTGTGCCTTTGTCATCTGTCGTAAACAGTTATATTTTCAAATCTCAGCAGTTATTGAATTTAAGTATGATCAAAATAAATTATTATATGAATCATTATAAACCTACATTAGCGCTACTAAGCCCAGTGGCCGGCACAATTTTCGTTTTTCTGGTCTTCTTAGATTTTCATATTGTCAAAACGGGATTTTTCACGTACCGTAATACGGCTAATTCTCCTTAATCCCTTCCTCATTCTCCATCCATTTTCATTCTCCTTTCCTTATAGGAAAGCTTTACTATTCAATATTCTCTCGTAAATAAATAAAGCTACACAAATCGTTCACGTGCTGAATTCTATGATTCTTTTCTTTATACCTCCGCAGTTTACGCTTGGAAGTGTGATGAAGCGCGAAATAAAACTCTTGGAAATATCGAAATGCTTCGTATTGAAATCGTCTCGGTCTACTTTCCAATGAATTGGTTCTCTTATTGTATGAATATTGAATTATTCGCCACGAATATCTCAGAAATCTTATTGGCATCTTCAATGTACTATGTAAATAGACGAAATAAAGATACTCTGAAATTATTTCGTTATTCTTTGACCCTCATGAAGCAGTAGAAGGTTGTTTGAATCCATATAGCTACTTTGCCGAAATAAGTATGAACATTTTCTTCAGTGTTTTGTTTAGTTTTTTGATTAGGTGAGATGGAATATAAATAGCTTTGCTTCAAGGTTCAAGACATTAGCAAAAATTGTTCACATTTGGTTTGCCTTTACGGCAAACCCAAAACAGTTTATAATGTTTGTTTTAATTACAGCAAAGCTGTCCAAAAATAGCTGTTGCATCCCTTCGCTATGACCAGAGTAACCAGTAACCCCGTTATTAAACCGTCTAAGGCTCCACTACTACCCTCCCACCATCTCCACATGACTTACATCTATTAAAGGTTTTACCTTTCCCATGTTCACCTCAGTTCCGTGTTCTTAGAAATGTCTTAAAATTAATACCATACAAACAGCTCGGAGCTGTCATCTCCACCAAATCGTGTGACGTGCCTGTCGACCCTAAGGGCTCGCTCGGCAGCATTGAGGAGTTTAATATAATTTCAATCTCGAAAATTTTACCTTATTTAAGGTAGAATGGGGCATAAATACGAAACAGCCTCAAGTTATAGCGATTTAATAATATTGGGGTAGAAAGTTGTGTTTGTGTTAATGGCAATGCTGAAAATATCTTAAAGTAAACAAAGGAGTTTTACGAAGCTCGGTTTGTGGTTATTTGCCCTTTATGGTATTAATTCTGTTTATAACCGGAATGGTGCCTGAGAGGAAAGTTATATTTCAAGTTCATTAATATCAGACGGGTCTTGATTTGAGCAATATTTGTTTTTTTTTCTATTCATGCTTAAATAACACTTTGGAATTATTAAAAGAGTTATTATTACAGATTTACTTCTATAAAAAAAACACCGTATTGGTGAAGGCACCGACTAAGTTTCTATTGATTCCAAGTCTCTCTGCAAGATACGTCGCGTAAACAAACCTATTGAATTTACCTTGGGCGTCCGTGCATCACAAATTATCTCATACACTATTGCGCTTCACTTGACTAATCAGAAGAATCTGCTATTGACGACTTACGCTTTGTTCACAGGACATCGACAATCTAATGACAGAAGGCAACAAGTCACGAACGGTTGCCGCGACCAACATGAACAGTGAATCCTCACGTTCCCATGCCGTCTTCAGCGTGGTCCTCACGCAGACGCTTACGGACGTCGCGACCGGTGTCCAGGGAGAGAAAGTCGCGCGACTCTCGCTCGTGGATTTAGCTGGGTCCGAACGAGCGGTGAAGACTGGAGCTGTCGGGGACAGGCTGAAGGAAGGATCCAATATAAATAAGTGAGAGTCAGTTATACATAGGTTTCCTGTTACTTCAGAGCCAAGCAGAAAATAAAGAGTAATAATGCCGCTGATATAACCACGAACGAACCAACATCACCTCAATCAGGACGATAAGCTCGATGACCTTATCGTCGTGAAGCATGTTTTTTTTAATGTAAAAGCTATGCAAAGCAAAAAAAGCGATGGAAAAGTGTAAATGCGGCCAAGGATGTCCAGAAGATACCTATTAACTTCTGACTTAAAGACTCCAAGATGCGCTGGCAATGAAAAATGGGACTTTTTTTGTTAAATAGGGATTTTGCGATGCCTCTCCAAAATTAATTCTGTAGTATACAACATTTGTTAAAAACCTTAACCTTTAGTTTAACATAAGCAACGATTTGTTTCTAAGGCTGCACTGACCGCATTGCAAATACGACATAAGATTTTCCATAACCTCACGGTGGCCTCGTTTTGATACTAGTATCGCGTGCTAGTAATAGCTCTGGTAAGGTGTTTCCTTCAGAAACTGCTTACTGGATAGTTCACGGTTCAAGGGCCGAATCACGGTCACATTACCCAGTGAAATAGTGGGCATACAAAAATAACCTTTCTTCATATCAGGGTGGTAGGCAGTATCGTGATACTATCCTCGATTCTGTGGAAGTAGCTGCAGCTATAACTTCACGGTCTCTCCTGTTGGCACAGGTTTAATTGCACTAACCTTAATTGGTGTAATTAACTCGGAGCTAATTGTATTGTCCCATTATTGAGTTTGATCACAACTTAGTCGGCGATCCAGCAGAGTAATTGAGCTGCTTAGGGCTCGAATCCCAGAACAAATCTCAAACTGAATCGAGTCTCTTTTGAGTCTCGATTCATTTGTGTTTGACTCTCGCTGTGACTTATCACAGAATAATGAATAATACTAACGCTCAAGAGTAGATGTTTTGACACGATCGTTTTCAATGGCAATATGGCAAAAACTATACTTCAGTCTAGATTCCGATTAAAATTCTTTCTAAATTACGGGGCAAGAATGACTAATCCAGTAATTCGTAACCATTTTTAATTCCTGAATCCATGTTTTGAAAGATTTGGCTTGGTGTACAACCGGCCACCTGCCTGACGTCAACCTTTCTTGGTCAACCATTCTTAATTTTTTCATAGAAATCGGTCTCCAAGACATGTCTGAGTATTCGCTGACTTATGTGTGGTCCATTCCCCAGATCTCTGACTACACTTGGCCTGGTAATATCGAAGCTGGCGGACCAGTCTTCAGGCAAGCCCAACAAGGACAAGTTCGTGCCGTACAGAGACTCTGTCCTCACTTGGCTACTCAAGGACAACCTTGGAGGCAACAGTAAGACTGTTATGGTAAGAATACTGATATCACAAGAAACAACCGATTTTTCACTAGCCATTTTTATGCTAGCTAGTCGATTTCGATGACGACGACCCTAACTAACCATATAATATACCTTAAACTTAAATGTACTTGCTAGCGACAGCCCTGATAAACAGGCTCCCTAGCCCAAACTTACTTTCAAAAATCCGATCAATCGTATGGCAATATGGTTGGCCGTGAGAATTGAAGAACTGAAGGGAAAATTCGTAGTATTTACTTACTTACTTATAAGGATTTTTTAAACACTGTCGGTCTCATTACGAAACGTGGTCTAAACTCGAGTTTTAACTAAAGTCCTGTGAGATCCACTAAACCAAGGTTTAAATATACCTTATCTAAAAAAGAGTACTATTGCAAAGTAACTAAGGTCTACAGTTTAAAGATAAAATAAAACCGCGGGATGAGCATTTGATTTAAAAAACACTTCTAAACCAAAATAAAAAAGAAACATAATTTTGATTGGCTACCAAATGAAAGTAAGTTCTCAAAAAGAGGTTGAGTTATGGTAGAAATAAATTAGGTTATCTTTTAGCCATTATTTATCATCAAACCTTTTTTTTGAAACGTCAAATAGACTGTCGGCAATTTTATTTTAACATTCAATTTTAAACCTTGTATGCTTTGTTATAACAATTTGTCTTGAAAAGTCAGTATTCAAAAGCCTGGTCTAACTTTGAGAGATAAACCACCGATTTAAACCACGTTTCGTAATGAAACAGTTGTAAGGCCATAATTCTTTGGATGTGGATAGGACTGCTATCCATCAGATGGCGCCCAGGGATTCTATTCAACTCATGAATAGAATCCCTTTTTCTCCGTTTGTTTTCTTGTTAATATGTAAGAGCTGTCATATCGGTGGTTCCGAGATAGAAAGCAGCCTAAAAAACTGCGGTTATTGTGTAATCGTTTAGTATTGACATCCAGGATGGTTCTTACAGAGGTTTTATTGCCACATACTAAGGGGGATGCAAAAGATGATGGAACAACGATGGAGCAACCGATTGTTATGCAGTTTGCATAATCTCTAAGGGTTTAAGAAATATTCTTATTATGTTCTAATGCTACACGCCAATAGGGATCGCTGCAAAACGTGAATGTTTATTGCCACCATAACCTGAACATTATGCTAGCTAAAAGACTGGGTGCATTCGTAACTATACTCGAACACTCGAACCTACAAAGAATCGAGAACGTGCTCGCACTGAAATAATAAAATAATAAATAAATAATGCTGGACATTTTTCACACAGCATCATCTAGCCCCAAACTAAGCAGAACTTTTATTATGGGAACTACATGACTGATATACTATTTTATAATTATTATTTTTTGTAAATCCATACATATTCTTACAAATATTTGTCACGCGGCGGGAATCGAACCCGCTACCTTCTGCGTCTCAGGCGGGCCTTCGCCCACTGCGCCACAGAGGTCGTCGGTCGAGAATTGATGTGTACTATTGAGATTTAGCTGATGTTTAAATTTATAAGAACGAGTTTTTAAGCAAACAGGTCTTGCTATGTCAGCGCCGTAAAACTAACGAACATATTAACGCTAAGCTAAGTTAGTTCTATAAATTCCTTTTATCGGTTCGCTGCAATAAAAGTGTCTCGGCAAGGCGTGGACGTTGCGTGGGAGAGACGGTGTTTCTAACGCTTAGGAGCCTTGTAAATAAATTGCATTTCTATCGTTAAAATGGATTGACTTTTATTTTGTTTGGTTGTGCAGTTTTACCAATCGATTTTTCTATAAATTCCAAAGTTTATGAGCTCATTAATACGTGTTTAAAATGGTGAAGTAAAACACCGTGAGGACCGCTCTAGAACCAAAAAAATTGTAGGCATGTACCATGTTTTAGTGTTTAAATAAGTGGCGAAAGGCTTTCGACCAGTTACTTAGAAAGCTAACTACTATGCACGCTTGGTGCCAAATATATTTTTTGGACTTGTCTCTGACTCTCCTACTTATGTCCTCACAGTTCTACATTGAGTTTGAATCTGAGGATGTCCATCATAGGGATTATATTCGTCAGCATGTTTATCGGGGAGATTATCCTCGAAGATATGATTCGATTGGTCATTGATTTAAACGAAAACTTTTTCTAGCGTATGTTATCTTTGTTCGCGGTACTCCGAGCGGACAAACTAATCCGGATGGATTTAGACCGATCATAAGACAGTTTAGTTTGCCATATATTTTAGAACAAGTGATTCATTTGAGCTCTGCATAGACTTCCTAGTACCTCAAGCTTCATTGCTTGGAAATGAGCTTTCTAAGTATTGCGTTCACGAGCATTATCCACGTAGTTCTCGTTAGTCTGTGGTATCGGTTAAATTTAAAATTCCGTTTGCGGCTCGAATGTTCCATCCTCAGTGAGTCACACGAACACTCCATAGTCAGACGTTGAATTATTGATGGGTCAGACATCACATGTGTTGTTTTTACGGGATGTTTGCTGTCTGTTTAGTGCTGTTGGATTTATACAAGTATGTCGGATTTGATAAGTAGCGCCAGTGACAGGAAAGTTGAGCAGTAAATAGTAAGCGTGGTAGGCATGTCATGAGGATGGTAGAAAGTCATATTACGAGAAGAATGCTACAGCAGACTTAGTTTGAGCACCAAGACAACGATTTTGTCGAGCGGACATTGGATAAGCAAACATTTTTGTAACATTATAATTATTTTCGACTATCTTTTCCTTCTTCCTTGTTATACATGCAGTGTATTCCCGAAAAAAAATTTGCTACTTATTGTTAATTTAAAGATGTTAGACAGTTTATATTAACTTAAAATAATATGTAATGCATTATAAATAAATAATGCTGGTCATTTTTCACAAAGCATCATCTAGCCCCAAAGTCTAGATGATGCTTTGTGCTATGAAAGCTTGTGTTATGGGAACTATATGACTGATATACTACTTATATACATTTTTTTGTAAATACATACATATTTTACATAAAAACACCCAGACCCGAGACAAATCTTTGTAGATTGTCCCGCGGCGGGAATAGAACCCACAACCTTCTGCGTCCCAAGCGGGCCTTCACCCATTGCGCCACAGAGGTCGTCTATAGAAATCTACAATATATACAATATACTATATACATCGATAGATAGAACGAAAAACAGCAACTTCTGCATACGGCAAGAGAACATTTTATTTTACGAGAACACTCCTCCTCCTCCAGGTAGCAACAGTGTCGCCAGCCGCTGATAACTATGAAGAGACCCTATCAACGCTCCGCTACGCTGACAGAGCCAAGCGCATCGTCAACCACGCTGTCGTCAATGAGGATCCTAACGCTCGCATTATCCGAGAGCTGAGGCAAGAGGTCGAGGCTTTGAAGGAGATGCTCAAACACGCCACAGTAAGTTACACTACAACTATTCTATACTATATATACTAACTAGCTTCTACCCACGGCTTCGCCCGCGTGTTACCCGGATAGAAAGTAGCCTATGTGTTATTCTGATGTATAAGCTATATTACTGTTAAGTTTCATCAAAATCCGTTCAGTATTTTTTGCGAAAGAGTAACAAACACACATCCTCACACTCTTTCGCGTTTATAATAGAAGTAGGATATCAAAAAGCGGCAAAGTTTGTTAATTTGTATATAGGGGGTAATCACCGAAACTACTCATCCAATTTCAAAAAATATTTCATTAATATCTAGAATGAACTTTCAGGATGGACATAGGCTATATATTATCCCGTTAAAATAAAAGGGCTTTTCGTTGAGACCCATTTTGCAACGTAAGTCGACGAAAAAATCGGTCGATCGAATGCGTTTCTGATGAACGCTACTTTCATAGGCTACTTTTTATGCGGGTGCCATGCGGGCGAAGTCGTGGACAGTAGCTAGTCACAAATAAAACTTTTTATTCCCTATCATTGATCCGCTACATCGACATAAACTTACGTCTCTACTAATTTGCGGCCGTCAATGAACTGCTTAATGCTCGTATCATTTGATTTGAAGGAGATGCACAAAGTTGCATCGGTAAGTTGAACTTTAACTGCTCCATAAATGGTTAGTATTTCACTTGGTCAAGTCATAAAGGAACACATCTTGAACCACTTTCAACGTGGATATGCGGTGCTCGGAACTTTATTAAGTAGGAAATCAATAATGCACAACTATTGTGTCATCCAGGGTCTGCATTCTAACCCTAGATAATGATTTTTATCATATCGATAGCGCAGTACAAATATACTCTGTTAAATAAGAAAGAATAATATGAAGTCAGGGACTGATAGTCATTGTTGCCTCTAGTGCCTCGGTAACATTGGTATTGCGATATAATTATATTCTTCTATATAATTTTGCAAGAGTGGTCTCTTTATTGTATTATTTCTCCGTTAACAAACTTGAGTTGGTTATGGCTTGTGTGGCTATTTATCACAATTTTGCCAAGTTAACAGACTTAAGCTCGGAATTAATTTATATTCTTGGTTGTGGCACAATCTAGTCTTTCAATACTAAGCAACAGGATATTCCTAAGAGCGGTCAAGAGACATCCTTGGTAGAATAACAACCATGGTTACAATGAACTTTAATCAGCCTGAGTGAAGATCGAGTGTTTAGCCACTTTCACTTTCCACACTGAAACAAAAAGCTTCAGCTTTCTCGGTAATTGAAATAATTGCTCCAAATTGCACTAACAAGTTGGCGAAGTCGATTCGCCTGAGCAAGTGGACGGCATGGACTTGAGTCCACTTTCAAACTCTTCTTTTGTCCCATGTTTTGTGCATTCGCAATTTTACTTTCGAACAACGTTGGACATAGTTTTAAAGTTTCAATAGCGCAAGATATTCCCACGTACAGTTGGGAAAGTTGGGACTTCACTCCCCGCTTCGAAGATATGCTTAAGTTACACATTCTGAGATAAGCTTGAGCTGCTTTACATTTATTATGTGCATTGTGAAGGAATTCTTCTGGATCAGCATAGTAAGGCTGTTTATCTATTCAGTCTAGTAGAGTTCTATGAAATCTAAGAGACCTGACTGATTAAATAATGGACTGGATTGAGCACTGCGTGACCGTATTGCAAGCGGCTTGTTTAGTGTCTCGCCACTAAACTCGATGTTACTTCGAGAAAACCAACACTCGTAAATGGACGCTTGAAAAGCTTGCTGAAAAACGCCAAGCTATTTTAGCTCTAGCGACTGACCTAAGCGGCCACTATTCATAGAAGCAAGCTGCTTAGCTGCCCAGCCATCTGCAGTGCCGCCACATATATCATAGCGAGCCGCGCCAGGCTGACATGCCCATAGCTTTATAGTCTAAGTAAATTAAACTGCATTCGGACCAGTTCTCAATCACATCCAACTCATGATGATAAGCGAGCCTTGTAAGGAGCACTGAATCCTTTCACTACATTGCATTTTTCTCTATTTCAAACCTACCTACCTGAGATCTTATGCTCTTTCAAATTGTTTGTTTGCGGTCGTAGTTGTCGTTCCCGTAACGGCCTAGTAATATGCGTAAGTGCCGCACCTCGTTATAATGCTGGTCATTTTAAATACAGCACAATCTAGCCCCAAACTAAGCAGAGCTTGTATTATGGGAACTATACGATTGATATAATTTATTTTTGTAAATACATTTGTATACATAGAAAACACCCAGACCCCTAACAAACATTTGTTAATCATAAAAACATTTGTCTAGCAGCGGGGATCAAACTCGCAACCTTCTGCGTCTTAGGCAGGCCTTAGCCCACTGCGCCACGGTATCACCACTGTGTATGCTTCTTAAGTCATATTTTGTAGATGTTAAATACACCCTACGATGATGCTGACACACCTGAGACCTTTTACTTACCCACTTCTAGTTTTATAATATCTGTGCCCACGTGTTCATAATCATCTTACATATATTCGGTAAGAAGTATGTGCGGCTCTTTCATTTGTGTAGTGTTGGAAAAGGACAGGGCTAAGATTATTGAAAGTAACTAATAAAAAGGTAAATGCTTCATTCACTTGAAAATTATGTATTTTATTACAGGGTTCACCGGTTGGAGAAGATGTACATGAACAATTGGCGCAAAGCGAGCATCTTATGAAAGAGATGTCACGGACTTGGGAGGAAAAACTCGTTGAAACTGGTAAGCATATTTCTCATGCTTCCTTAATCATCGGCAGATATAGTTAGTGGTCACTGACTTGGGAGGAAAAACTCGTTGAAACTGGTAAGCATATTTCTCATGCTTCCTTAATCATCGGCAGATATAGGTAGTGGTCACAGACTTGGGAGGAAAAACTCGTTGAAATTGGTAAGCATAATTCTCATGCTTCCTTAATCATCGGCAGATACAGGTAGTGGTCACAGACTTGGGAGGAAAAACTCGTTGAAACTGGTAAGCATATTTCTCATGCTTCCTTAATCATCGGCAGATATAGTTAGTGGTCACTGACTTGGGAGGAAAAACTCGTTGAAACTGGTAAGCATATTTCTCATGCTTCCTTAATCATCGGCAGATATAGGTAGTGGTCACAGACTTGGGAGGAAAAACTCGTTGAAATTGGTAAGTATATTTCTCATGTTTCCTTAATCATCGGCAGATATAGGTAGTGTTCACGAACTTGGGAGGAAAAACTCGTTGAAATTGGTAAGCATAATTCTCATGCTTCCTTAATCATCGGCAGATACAGGTAGTGGGTACCAGACTTGGGAGGAAAAACTCGTTGAAATTGGTAAGCATAATTCTCATGGTTCCTTAACCATCGGCAGATACAGGTAGTGGGTCACAGACTTGGGAGGAAAAACTCGTTGAAATTGGTAAGCATAATTCTCATGCTTCCTTAATCATCGGCAGGTAGTGGTCACAGACTTGGGAGGAAAAACTCGTTGAAATTGGTAAGTATATTTCTCATGCTTCCTTAATCATCGGCAGATATAGGTAGTCTTAACGAACTTGGGAGGGAAAACTCGTTAAAACTGGTAAGCATATTTCTCATGCTTCCTTAATCATCGGCAGATATAGGTAGTCTTAACGAACTTGGGAGGGAAAACTCGTTGAAACTGGTAAGCATATTTCTCATGCTTCCTTAATCATCGGCAGATATAGGTAGTCTTAACGAACTTGGGAGGGAAAACTCGTTGAAACTGGTAAGCATATTTCTCATGCTTCCTTAATCATCGGCAGATATAGGTAGTCTTAACGAACTTGGGAGGGAAAACTCGTTGAAACTGGTAAGCATATTTCTCATTCTTCCTTAATCATCGGCAGATATAGGTAGTCTTAACGAACTTGGGAGGGAAAACTCGTTGAAACTGGTAAGCATATTTCTCATGCTTCCTTAATCATCGGCAGATATAGGTAGTCTTAACGAACTTGGGAGGGAAGACTCGTTGAAACTGGTAAGCATATTTCTCATGCTTCCTTAATCATCGGCAGATATAGGTAGTCTTAACGAACTTGGGAGGGAAAACTCGTTGAAACTGGTAAGCATATTTCTCATGCTTCCTTAATCATCGCCAGATATAGGTAGTGACTGGCTCCTTATTGATGAACTTTTGTGATAACGGTTTTTAAGTTATCTGTCACACTAGTGACAAAGTAAAAAAAAAAAGCGGAAACTGTTGCTTATGGACGCTTGCAACACCAGAAGTATCATTGCGCGTTGCCGACCCTGAGACATACTGTTAAAAAGTCTCATGTGTCTGTAATTTCACCGGCACCCATACCCTTCACACCGGAATGCAGGAATGCGAGCATTACTGCTTGGTGGCTGAAATTTGTACGCTGATACAACTTCTCCGGACGAGCTTTTTTACAAAGACCTTTATTATTCTTCTTAAACATTTCTTACTAATATGTATAGTATCATTTTTTTAACCTTTGATTGTTTATTTTCAGGGAGAGTACAGCACGAAAGGCAGCACGCCCTGGAGAAGATGGGGATCAGCGTTCAAGCGAGTGGTATCAAAGTGGAGAAGAACAAGTACTACCTTGTGAACCTGAACGCAGACCCGTCGCTCAACGAGCTGCTAGTCTACTATCTCAAGGTACACAATGACGCCGATTCTTAGTACACCAACTTAACTTAATTTAAACTGTCGCTCTATTTTACAAATGTCAAATTAGTTTACGTGTAACACTTCGTGTTTATAATCGGCATGTTTTAAAATCACGACTAAACGTAATCATATTATAAAAACGGGAATTCTCACGTACCCCACTATCTTTGTGAACACTCGCCCTGATGAAGACTCTCGGAATGAGTCGAAACTTAGTCGGTGCCTTCACCAATAGTGCGGTACGTGAAAATTCCCGTTTTTATAATATGATTAGTCAAGTTCACGATAGTTTTTGGAATAAAACGACTAAACGTGTATGGAAAACTTAAATTTTAGTACTGACTAATTTAAAAGTACTAAAATTGTTGCTATATCTTTCTTTTGTTACTGTTAGTACAATAAATTGATAGATAAAAATAAGTTATCGATGTGGTTACATACTCTTCAAAGTTATTTATTTACTTCCAGTGCCCATCTTGCTATTCAGAAATCTTAGGAGTCTTGTTAATACTAAATTATGTTACCCTCAAATACAGCCTACATAGTCACTTACGTCCATATAGTCTTTCCGTCTCGTCCAAGTAACTTTTGATGCATCCACATACTCTGCATCAAATATCTTTAACTTATTCTTCGAAGAAGTTCTTTGTCAAACACATATATGTGTATAATGTTTACTCGACGTGAACTATCTATCCAGGATCGCACGCTGGTCGGCGCCGACAGCTCAGCCGACATCCAGCTCTCCGGCCTCGGGATCCAGCCGCAGCACTGCCTGCTGCTGGTGGAAGGCGGGGGGTTGAATCTGGAGCCGCTCGGCTCGGCGAGGTGCTTCGTGAACGGAACACCCGTGGTCTCGCGAGTGCGGCTCGGACACGCGGACAGGGTGCTGTGGGGGAACCATCACTTCTTCCGGGTCAACTGTCCGAAGGCGACGAGGACCGAAGGTATGTACTCATTATGTTGATAGTATCTAGTGTCAAAGTCTATGGGTTTTTATTCAGTGGAATCAATTTATTGGGAACGCTTCCGTCTGGTAGTGATCTGGATCAGTTGACCTATCTATAGATCGTTTGCAACGGTCTTTAGATAGATAGCTGTTTCATCTGTATTTTTTGTATATTATCTACTTGTACATATTTATTGGTAATTAAACTTACACGTCAGTCAGATAAATTAATTATACTTACACACACATTACAAGGATTATATAGAAAAGATAACATTAAAATGACGTGAAAAAAGTGAATTTGCTGACCTCGCACGCGACTAAGTCTAGAAGAATCAGGCAATAAACTCTGCTTGGTTTAATTTTATGATCCTTCATTCAGCTATTAGTGTGGTGCCGAATTAGGCGAATTCATTCATTGGGAAAGAGTATTAGTCAAAGAATTAAAGTCTAAGAAAAGTATCAACCAAAGTTCTAAAAAGACAACACACTATATGCTTATAATAGTAATGCATTTATTGCATGCTTTGATGTGATGGAGCTGCGTTTGTCACGTGACGTATAATAGTTTTAATAATGAGCAAAGTAACGATTATACGAGTGCTATCGCGAATATTACAATTTTATCGTGATTCAGGGTGCCATTCTAAACTGAAGAGAATAGAGTAAACGTTTATTTGGAAAAAACAAAATATATAATAATACATTAAAGACCTGATCTAAACCGAAAAGCAGTAGTCGCAAAAAAGGTCGCAACTCAGCATAATGCTGATTGCAACAACCAGCGCTACCCGTTAGATCCGTTTTTTTTGGGGTGCGGACTTGAATTTATGGTAGAAAAACTAATTCATTGAAAGCGCAAATATTAAAGCAAGAACTTGAAAAAACAGAAATAACATCAACGTATGAATCCTATATATTATTTTGTTAAAATGTACAATTGCCTTACTGTTTATTTGTTTACAGCAGCAGCATCGGAGCCCCAAACTCCAGCGCAGCCGATCGACTACAACTTCGCTCGTGACGAGATCATGCTAAACGAGCTCAGCAATGATCCCATTCAGACAGCGATTTACCGGCTCGAGAAACAACATGAAGAGGACAAACAAGGTAATACATTATCAAACCAATTAAAAAAAAATAGGTTTCCATTAAAAAGTAGGCCTTAGCATCTGCAAGTAAAGATTGTATAATCCTACAAAGTTTCTTAATATACGAGTAGCTGTACTTGTCCTGTAGTCAGTAGACTGTAGTTTACGGAAGTAGATAGATAGATAATAATTTATTCGAACCAACACTTACCATTTATATTAACTTAATAACTAAAAATAATGTAAGAACTAAAATAGCTAAATTAGCACGACTTTAAGCTTACGTATTGTCATCGCTGGCAACACATCCTGTTAGACTTATGTCGTCAATATCTATTACAATTATTTTGTGCAGTCGTTCCATATCGCATAATTTCTCAGTGTAATTGCACAATTTTACAAGGGTTGTTTTTGTTACAGTTGCATTGGAAAAGCAACGGCAAGAATACGAAAGACAGTTTCAGCAGCTTCGCAATATTCTGTCGCCGTCCACTCCTTATCCTCCGTATTCTTACGATCCACTTAAGCTCGGTAAGAAATTACACCTTTAAATGCAAACATGCCCATTTAATCGTTGCACTTCACGTGAAACATCGTGAGGAAACCGTCATGTTGAACGTGAATGGAGTTTGGCGAAGCGCCTTGAAGCCTTTCACCATCGATCACGCTGCCGATACCTCAATCTGTTCAGATCTTTGACCTTAAGCAGGTTGAAGAAGGAACAGGTGACATGACAAGCGAACAAAAATGATTTTAGTCCACTCTAGGATTCCTTGTGTTGTGGGTATCAGGAACTACGGTACTAAGGTTGTCTGGAAGAGATCGCATCAAATGATAGACCGCCCATGTTACTTTCATTAGAATATAATAAGATATTGTTCATTTTGTTATTTGTTTATGATGTACAATAATATGTTTTCATTTATTCATTCATTTGAGTTCTGTGTTAAAAATTATCAAAATTATATTCTTATACTATGATAAGAATATAATTTTGTTTGTTGTTTTTGGTGTACCATAAAGTATATTCATTCATTAATTTGACTATAAGTATCGTGGCACAACAACACCCAGATCGAAATAAAGCATCTTGTTTTAATACAAACACATCTTGATTTTAAGGTAAAATGACAGCTTGCACGCCAACGACGGCTGCTCGCGTCGAACGGTGGGCGGCCGAAAGGGACGACACATTCAAGCGCTCTTTGGGACGTCTCAAAGCGGACATATTGCGGGCGAACGCGCTCGTCCAGGAGGCCAACTTCTTAGCCGAGGAGATGCGACGGAACACGCGGTTCAGTGTCACTCTGCAGATACCGCCGCAGAATCTTAGTCCGAACAGAAAGGTACCGTTGAACCCTAACTCGTAAACCACAGAGTTGTAGCGTCAGAAAATCCGACCAGAGGGTCTATGCTGAGTTTATAACATGTTAAAACAGTGACCGTATCAACAAGATTTTTATACAAGTATTGTCGATTATTTTTAAGGTATTTGTAACTTTGAGTTTACATCTTTACAGCGTGGGGCGTTCGTCTCTGAGCCAGCCATCATGGTGCGACGCCCGACCCGCGGCGGGCAAGTTTGGTCGATGGAGAAACTAGACAACAAGTTGTGTGACATGCGAGACATGTACGACCAGTGGCGACGGCGGCAGCAGCGAGGCGAGGCTGAGGAGGTTCTAGAGGTAAGCAACTATGAAAATAGTGAAAACTAATCTACTTCGTTTTCACTGTTTTTCCTGGATTCTTATTCTGTAATTCTCTCGGTAATTCTCATACAGGTTGTGGAATGAGCTTCCTTCAGTAACATGTACTATGCATAGATAAGAATCCAAGGAAAACAGTGAAAACTAGTCTATTCTTCCTTTTTTCTTTATTGTACACACAGAAAATACAAACAAAAAACTTAATATAGGACATGTACAAAGGCGAGCTTAACCCTAACAAGAGAATCTACTTCGTTTTCACTGTTTTTCCTGGATTCTTATTCTGTAATTATCTTGGTAATTCTTATACTGTACAAAGGCGAGCTTAAACCTAAAAAGAGTTTTGGTTCCAGCAAACCTGAGAGCTAGAGAGAGATAATTATAGAGGTAGGATCGTGTACAGAAGAAAATAATAAAACATAACAATATTTTGTTACAGGAGCCAAATGAAAAGACTCTGGATCCGTTCTACGAATCCCAAGAGAACCACAATCTCATCGGAGTCGCAAACGTGTTCCTGGAGGCGCTGTTCCATGACGTCACACTGGACTACCACACACCTATAATTAGTCAACAGGGGGAAGTCGCCGGAAGACTACAGGTTATCTATGATTTTATCAAAAAAATATCTACTTACTATAAATATGATTCAGCAGTTGATTCACTAAACACTGCTTTATCTCTTTCATACGAAACAGAAGAAAACAAAACACTGGGTAGCTAAGCAACTGTTTAAAGTCTTAGGCTTAAGTTCACCATCAAAATAAATGGACGATCTAATTACTAATTATGATTACAGATTCCTATGAGAAAATGTGTCAAAAAGCTTTGATCAGGACCTAAGCAACCATTATTGTATTGGTGAATTCAGGCCTTACTCTCTATGATCGTTTCTATATGATCCTTGTGATTTTAATTGACTTTGTATTTTGACTTTGGAAGTGCCAGTTGATTAAAGACCACACAATCCTTTTTCGCTTTTCCGCAAAGATAAATAATCCCAACGGCTATCAATCTCCTAGCATACGAGCCACTACCAAGAGTACTTATTTGTCTGTATCTGGTATGCTTTTGTGTAAGCTAGGTATGTGTATAACGGGCTTTATGCGCCCCTTTCAAATTCATTGTAATTTCTTAATTTTGTTTCCAGGTGGAGATTAGTCGTGTATCGGGTCAGTTCCCGCAAGATAGGATTTGCGAGGCTGCTTCAGATAGCTCCGGTGATATGCGAGATGACGACGAATCCAGCGATTCAGCGACACAGCAGGTACATTTGTATATTTTGTTGTTCTTAAAGAAGTGTTAAATAAACACTTGTCCATTCTACGAGCTATTTGACTTGCTCAGTTTTATTTTCAAAGTACCTATTCGAATAGCTATTTCGATGGCTTTGGATTTTTTACGGTGTTAATATTTTATTTTCGGTAAAAAAATAACATGTACAAAATGTATGTACAAAATTTTATAATGATTTGGTATTACAGATGTATGACGAATCTATATTGGTTCAGTTTCCGTCATTTGTCTTCGTTGCCCTATAATAACAGATAATTAATTCGCAGGTGACAATCCGCGTGGTGATAAAGCAGGCGAGCGGTCTGCCGCCGTCCCTGTCGCACTTCGTGTTCTGCCAGTACAGCGTGTGGGGCGGCGGCGAGCCGGTGGTGGTTCCGCCGCTGGTGAGCGCGGACTCGCCCGCACCCGCGCCCGCGCCCTCACCTTCCCCCGCCGCACCCGTCTCGCCGCGACACCAGACGCAGCTCGCCTTCCGGTTCGACCACTCGCGAGACTTCACCATACCCGTCGCCGAGGAGTTTATCGAGCATTGCGCAGGTCAGAGTGAACTCCATCCCACCTCCACCTGCTCTAGAAGCTGATAAGCGATCATGAGTGTTGCGCCAGTGGGTGATTTCGTCTGCGCCTGCGCCCTCGCCCGCCGCGTCACTGAACGCAGCACGGCTTCCAGTTCCACCTTTCGCGACTTCACCATACTCTGAGGAGTTCATATAACACGGCTCAGAACAGAGCCGCTTAAGCCTAATGCGCAATTTTCTTTTAATAGACATAATCGTCCTGTCACTCACTAGAATTCCCATTATCGTGGGTTATCAGAAACTATGGTGATACCACATCACCCAGACCCGGAATAAATATCTGCAGGGCATGCAAACATTTGTCCCGCACGCCTCGGCAATAGGCATTCGTTGTTAAATGCTGGTCTCGATCACAATTGGCCTGTGACGGCCGTCACAAAAAAAAAACCACACACACACAGTCTAGTCGACAACATGGTACCACCGCGTCGCGTGCAGACAACCGTCCACACGCAACACACTCCTCGCACTGAGGCGCTTTGATCGTGGCGGTGGCAGTATCACGGACAAACGCTGGCTTGCCCTCGCGTGCGTGGCGCACGCCTCGCCACGAACAGTGAGCGCACATTGCGAGGCATGCCTTGCAAAGTGCAATAGAAGACAAAAATCATTTCTAGTAGTTTTTTAAAATGAACTTGTTTTTTGTTTGTTTCAGAGGGTGCCCTGTCGATTGAAGTTTGGGGTCACCGCTCGGCTGGGTTCAGCCAACGGCGCGGCAACTGGGAGGTGGAACAGCAGCAGGCAGCCAAGGCTCGCTCGCTGGCCGACCGCTGGGCCGAGCTCACCAGGAAGATACAGCTCTGGGTCGAGATTCACGAGCTCAACGATCAGGGGGAATACGCGCCCGTCGAGGTCAGTGATGTAAATACAAACATGCTTTTTTTGTTTCTGTCTTTTTTGGGTTATCATAATAATCCGCCTAGCCGTTTTCGGCTTCGGTGACTGGATTTATATAGTTCGATCAAGGGCTCGGATGTTTGGCTTAGTGTGGCCGATGTACCCTTATCTAAAAACTTTGGTTCCAAAGCCCACAGAATCCATTCTTTTTTGTTGTTCGATCAGTTCTCTTTTTTTCTTATTTTTAGATTTTGACTTTGTATTGGTAGGCTTGGCCTAAACTCTAGTTTGAACCGGCTTTCGGTCACACCCCTATTTCTTTAGTGTACAGCGTAGGTATTAAGATGGGATTGGATCATAGCATTGAAATTATCGTGGTTTGGTATTATATTAGGTACTTCTGTACTTTACTTTTCTCCGGTGCTCATGAGGAAGGACCTCTAAACGGTCAATGAAACGTCAGCAGGAGAAAAGTACGTAATAATACCGATATAGTCCGCGTTCTCTAGTATCGCGAAGAAGGTAGATGAGATGCGCGCGCGTTTAGAGCAGGTACTTATAAGTCACTGGCTACCTTGAAATATGGTTTCCAATCTATTCGTTTCAATTCTGTCATCGTAAATTGTCTGTATTACAGGTGGCTCAGCGCAACGACATGCTAACGGGTGGAGTATACCAACTGAGACAGGGCCAGCAAAGGCGGCTCGCGGTGCGAGTGAAACCAGCACAGAACTCTGGCACGCTGCCGATTATATGCCAGCACATTGTCAGCGTAGAAGTGGGTTCCGTCACTGTCAGGTTAGATCACAATATGATTTTAACCACCATGATTCTATCGCCAGCGTAATAACGTCACAGGAAGGTTAAAAGTAAAGTGCCTACGTGTGATATATTTGCTAATTATTATTAACTTTTTTTAACACCTCAAGGGTGGGCCCATATTAATTTTATGAAAAAATACCACCCTAAGGGTGAAAAAGCAAGGGATGAAATTTCATATTGGGCTTCAAATAGCGGGAAGTTGATAAAAAAGTCGGTTCGCCGGTCGGTAGACGAAGTCGGTTAATTTTTTTCTGAAAAAATGATTAAATAGTAATGTTTGGATTTGATTTTAGATCACGATTGCAACAGCCTCTGGACTCTTATCAAGATGAGGACTTGGCTGTGTTGCGGGAGAGGTGGAGCGATGCACTTGCCCGGAGACGTCAGCATTTACACGCGCAGTTGCAGGTACGTCACTTGCATTAATTCTCAGTTTGAACTTGTCACACAATATGTTTGCGGGTGTGACTCCACTGACTTTCCGTTATCTTTAAGATACTATCGGTGCATCGGATGAGGGGCATTCCTACAACGCGTCCTTTGGTTCGTGGTCGCTATTCAAGAACCGTTTTCCTCAACGGATATTAATAGTCTTGTTAATGAGTCCTAGCTTAATTTTTAACCACAGTTTGTTACTTGAAATTGATATTACCTAGCTTACTGGATAAAATGCACCACAAGGTATTTTTAGGTTGTCCTAAAAATACCTTGTGGTGCAATTTTAATACCGAAAGGTAGTGACTTAAATTTATAAGTCTATATTATAGGACTCATCTTTAGTTTTAATTTTTCAAGCTATTTGCGAGCATCTTTCGCTTCGTAGTTTATGCACGAAAATATACGTAACAGTTTCCCGCGCAACGTCGCGGCTCGAGTCAGTAGAACACGCCGCCTTCGAAGGCTAGCGCGAGGTGTAGTGCGGACGGTGGGCGTGGGTGGGTAAGATCCAGCTGAGACGGCGGTACCAAGAGAACCAATAAAAAATACCTATAACCCTCGCGGCAACCTAAACTAAAAATAGCGTACTTTGATCCTGAAGTGAGTCTGTATTATTGATTCTGTGGTATTGTTATAGAAACTGGTGAACATGTCGCCTTCGATGAAGAACGAACGCGACATGGAACGCGAGCAATCTCTCGTCGAGCAGTGGGTCTCACTAACGGAGGAGAGAAATGCTGTAAGTTCCTATTGTACTACCTTGAGTGACAAAAAAGAGCAGTGATAATGAGAAGTTCCTGGTACATGCAACTATGCTGAAATATGGGGAAACATTCAAACTCATCAATCATAGTAAATATCCCGTTTCAAATGAAAAATAAATGTGTGTATGTTTGTTTGCTTATCACCATTTATCTCGGAAACGGCTTTATTGTATTGTGGATTTTTGCAATCTTAGGAAGGTTTAATCGCAACAAGTCACTAGGGGGCGCTCTGATCGATGATAGCTAACTCGTCAGGATCTCTAGACAAATACCACTTTCTGTTGGCGTTGATGCATGCGGAAAGATTAGATTGTCCCTCTGGAAATGTCACGTGACTGCTGCCAAGTTTTACCTTGACAAATTTGCGTTAGCGTGAAAGGAAAACTAAGCGTGAGATATTTGTCTAGTACCCCAGGGTTTAAAAAAAAACTTGTTTTATCAGGTTCTGGTCCCGAGTCCCGGTAGTCCGATCCCGGGCGCGCCTGCCGCTTGGAACCCACCGGCTGGGATGGAGCAGCACATACCAGTATTGTTTCTTGATCTCAACCGTAAGTTCATTCATTTAGGATCGCAGAAGTAGTAACTTTCAGAGGTAATAGAGCTCCTTGTGAAGAAGGTGTCCAGGGTAGTACTACCGCCGTAACTTTGCCTGCTGCCGAGCAGTAATGCTCGCATTGCTGTGTTCCAGTTCCTGTAATTTCACCGGCACCCCTACCCATCGGGTAGGGGTGCCGGTGAAATTACAGGCGCATAAGACTTTTCACCCGTTATGTCTCAGGGTCGGCGATGCGCGCGTGATACCTCTGGTGTTGCATTTTCTATGTGTAGTATAAAAAAATATAAGTAGAAAATAGATAGATAGATAGAAATACTTTATTGCACACCAAACATTTCAGCTTAAATAAATAGTAGTATATCAGTCTTGTATAATTCCCATAGCACAAAAGTTTGGGGTTTGATGATGCTGTGTGAAAAATGTCCGGCATTATTATTAATTTACCGTCGACTTGAAGAATCGAAGATTATATTTATGTGTGATGACAGCCGCCGGCAACGAGCTTTGCTGTACTCATTCATTCATTCTTTCAGTGCACATTTTAATTGTTGTTCTGTGTACAGCGGACGATTTGACGACTCACCCGAGCGGCGAGGAGGTGACCGTGGCCGGGCTCAACTCAATCCTACCCAAAGAGCACGGCAACAAGTTCTATGAGCTGCAGATACTGCACCACCACGACAAGGACGTGTCCGCGCTGGCCTCCTGGGACTCCTCTATACACGACTCGCAGTACCTGAACCGCATCACAGAGCGTATGTATACACCTCACCCCCTCGCATCTTATCTATACATAAAATAATACGTAAAAAGTACATAGGTAAATGAAACTAAATATGTATTTTATACCCTTATTCATAATCACTGCATATCTTTTTTAGCGTGATAAAAGTTGTTCGCCTCTATCATTTGTTTAGTGTTAGAAAAGGACAGGGCTAGAGCTATTAACTTGGTAAGTAAAGTTAGTACATGATTATGAATAAGAGGGTATTTTTTTTTGTTTGTTTTAGTTTAGGGTATAATGTAGGCTGTCATACCATTGTTTGGTAAAAGTCCACAAAAAAAATGGAATAAAAAAGCCGTAGCATAGCATACACCACATATGCATCATTGCATAGTAATCTTGTAACATAACTGGCACGAAATAACGTCTATTCCAAATTACATAAAAAAAATCGGTTCAACATCCCGCATTTAATCTCTTGACTACAGCTTTTTGTGAAATTCGCAAATAATTATTCTATGCGAATATTTGCAGAGTTTCCGCCAGCCCAAAAATGTTCTGTTCAGCTGACGTTTCGTTTCGTTCCCAGCTAACGAACGCGTGTACCTGATTCTGAAGACGACAGTGCGGCTGTCACACCCCGCCCCGATGGATCTCATACTTAGGAAACGATTAGGATTAAACATTTACAAGCGGCAGAGCTTCACTGATAGGATACGAAAGAAAATCGTCAGGTATTAACTATTTATTATTTGTTTTTATAAGGTTTCGGTACTAAAATTGCACTTTTAATGTACCGCCTTATGGATCGATTGGCATTCTAACCTTCACATAAGGTATCTTATTAAAAAAAGTCACGTACGAATCACAGCTTGCGATTAACACTCAGCCTAAATAGCGTTTAATATTGAGTGTGGACCACAGCAGTGCGATGTAAACGACACGCAACGTAGGAAAGCCTGCTACTTGATGGACCGATGACATCTTAATCTACATCTATACTAATAATAAAGCTGAAGAGTTTTTTTTCGAACATGGTAATCACTGGAACTATCAGTCGGATTTGAAAAAACTTTTTGTATTAGATAGCCCAATTCTTAAAGAAGGTTATAGGTTATTTAACATCACGCTACGATTCTTAGGAGCCGAGTAAAAGAAGTAATAGCGCGGTCGCGGGTAATTATTGAAAACACTCTTAAATAACATAGTTATTATACATAGATACATACAAAATCTCACGTCTGTTTCCCGAAGAGGTCAGAGATTACGGATTTCACCTTGCTACTTTCCTGACATACCTCTTTTGCTTCATTCACTCTCATTGCATTCTTCATGCATGCTCGCCGGTTAAGGGTACTGACTTTTCTTCAGGTCAGACCTTCCTACATTTATTTTAAGTAACGGATACCAAATAGGGGTTAGTGTAGGGGCATATTAGGCGCATGTAATAAATTGAAAACAGTCACAAATAGCGCGGTTATTATAAGTAACGTGCAGTTCCGCGACTGCGTACTATTACAGGGTCGATCAGCTGACGCAGACCGGCGTCACGTACGAGGTGGTCTCCAACATACCCAAGGCGTCCGAGGAGCTGGAGGAGCGGGAGAGCTTGGCGCAGATAGCAGCCACGGGCGAGGAGGCGAGCGCTGCCGACGGTGAAACTTATATAGGTTCGTTTTATGAGGGTAGATAGATAGAAAATTCTTTATAGCACAACTGTAACATAGGCGTAACAAAAGTACTGTACATAGGCAAACTTAATGCTAGATAGGATAGGATGATTACTGATCATGATATTTACTTATGTAGTTAGCAATGACAAACATGCAAACAAAAGTGTTTGTGTGTATATATTACTGTTAGATATTAAAAAAAAATATCTTTCGCTAATATTTAGAATGGACCTTCGGGGGGGACATTGGCTGATTTTTATCTCGGTGAAATAAAGAGCTTTTCGTGGAGACCAATTTTGCAATGTAGGTGAGTCGACGAAAGAATGGTCGAAAGATTGCGTTTCTTACGAACGCTGCCTTAATAGTAAGAGCTACTTTTCATTAGCCACTTTTTATCCGGGTACCACGCAGGGGAAGCCGTGGGCAGTTGGTAGTATATTATACAATAGAAGCAATAGTTTTCGTTAGTTTATGTTTGTGTTTACGAGCTATATCAGTATCCAAATTTTAAATAAATCCCTCTTAAAACTGGCTGGTTTTTTATGTTTTGGTTTTTTAAATATTTGAAGACAATAAAACTCATAAAATCATGGTAAACCTCGTGAAAATACACACCGTATCTAAAATAACACCCATCAGTCATCTAAGATTCTCCGTGTCATGTACTACACCCAAGACGAACCCATTGATTTCTACCCTTTACACGGCCGTTGTAATTTTCCAGAGAAGTACACGCGAGGCGTCAGCGCAGTTGAGAGCATACTGACGCTCGACCGCTTGCGGCAGAGCGTCGCCGTCAAGGAGCTGGAGCAGGCACGGGGACAGCCGATCACTATGCGCAAGACCGCCTCCGTGCCCAACTTCTCACAGGTAACGTTTCTGATTCTGCAGGAGTGTTGCAAAATAACTCGCGCTACCCAGGACCCAAGAGTTATTATTGCATATGACGAAGGCAGCATCGATATTTTGGCACCATGATCTGCCAATATCCGGCTGATCGAATCCCTTCAATACATACTTAAATTCACGCCTGTTTCCCTGAGGGGTGAAGAGACGTCTTATATACCTCATATCTCTTTCGCTTCATTCATCCTTATCATATTCTTCATACAAGGTCGTCGGTTTAGTGTTCTTGACTTGCCCTTTATTTAAAATAAGATGTTCCTTCTATATTCTTCTAATAAGATATTGCTTTAGTACACACTATTCCTTCAATATCCGATGATATTCCTTCGTTTCTAAATGTCCGGGTAGAGAAATAGCAATACTGAGAATTGTCTATATTTTGACAGATTTTTTAATAATATCCTAAAAATATCTACCTCTCAAACTTTCGCGATTGGATAACATAGTTATAAGTTTTACGGGTCTTTATCGCGTTTACCTTTTTTATTATTTTACCAACGTTTCAACTGTATTGCAACAGCCGTGGTCACGGGATGACTGGAGTATACGGAGCTACCGTCGAGAAATAAAGGCAGTAGCCGCAACTACCCTCATTTCATCTTTGGAATCAGAAAAGTCCATGTTCACATTACGGCACATTATTAAGGTAAACGCGATAAAGACCTCGTCCCGAACCCGGCGACTTTTCGAGTTTCGGTGAGGTTGATATTTTAGGGATATTATAAAGTCTTGATGTTTTACTTAACTTTATCTCTTCTTCGTCGTGTCTATTCTTGATCTGACTATGAGGTATGTAAGGCCTCTTAGTAACCGATGCTGAATAAATGATTCGTGAAGTTCCTATAATGCACGTATCTCACACAGGTCACTGATGTCGTGTACTTTGTTTAGTTTTCTAACTAGCTGGATGTGTTCTTACTCCAAAATATGCCGTAATAACTGTGGGTCACTGTATTATTAATTTCTACACAACACCGTTGAATAACACGATATATATAAACAAAACACTGTTAGAATGAGAGTATTCTTCTAGCGCACTGATATATTAGAAGCTTTTACTAACTGGTTATCGTAGGATGTTTTAGTCCACTGACAATAGATGGTGCTCAAATTGCTCTCACACTAACATAACACTTTAAAAAACATCACACGCTATAATGTTTTAATTTGTCAATGTTGTGAAGCTTAACTAACAAAAAGCTATTCGATGTCGCTATAACATTCGCCACACTATGTCATTGTGTCAATCATTCTAGCTACAAAATGTTAACACCTTTTACACAGAAAACTCGTAAAACTTTGACGTGACTATTAAACTATTCAACATTCAATTACCATTAGAAAACATTCCAGTATACGATTTAACAAATAATTTGCTTCAGTACGCTCAGATTAACATATTATAAAAATACTACCTTATCAATTATCATTGCATAGTCTAAAATGCGTGCGAGCTAACGTGCTAACATTACGGGCGCGTACGTTATATTATGTGCTCATCAGAAAAGTTCAACTACTGCGTACGTGTTAATATTTCATTGGCCCGTACACGTGTGCGTTATTTCACGGACGCATACGATGTATTTCGTGCCCATCAACTCTATTCTACTGTATTGCATATTATCATGTATATGCAATACATGTCGTTTTAAACTACATCAGTTTTCTAAACTCGTTCGATTGTCCTGCACCAGTTTTTCTTGGCCACTCCGTCAGGTCATTGCTCTGAAATGAGCCTTGTGCAAGAACCACTACACCTTCCAAAAAGGATACAAAACTAATCATGGATGGAGGTGGCTACTTATATGATTCTGTACGTAGGTGCCGCGCCCTAGACGTCCGATACCGAAGGTCGATGACCGCTCGCGCGCAGAGACATTCAAGCGCGGAGTCAGTCGCTGGGTCAACGTAAGTCACGAGGCGGCTTTCCTATCCTCTCTGCAAACTGTGAACCGTAGCACAGTATAGATGGTTTTTACAAGCAGTTGTGTCACTTAGATGACGTCACTTCTCAGCCCTGCCCTGTCCTCGTAGGAAAATCTCCGCGACTTTTGCGTATAATACATCTACTGAGCTAAACTAACGAATGAATGTAATCTGGCACACATTACTAATGATCTAAGGCCTTAGTAAGGAGTTTTATAGTGGCTTTCTGCATGTGTCCGTGTTTTTGCAGGGAATATTATTCTCGAAACGTCCCCTAGAGGGGCTTTTCAGTTGTTCCGTACTTTAAAATTGATACGTTGGTGTACGTTACTCGGAATACGTTAGTTGTATGTTCGCTGTCAAAAAATCTATGCTGTTTTTTAGTATGAAATATAGTTTAAATCTATGTCAAGTGGCCACTACGCGCTATGGGAATCTTCTGAGGACGGGAGGCGTTTGAAATCGACAACATCTTCTTAGCATCCCTACTGCTTGTGAAATCTAATATTCTGTGAATACAGTATCCATCTATCCGCTATATTTGTGACTGTACATAAGCTCACGCGCTTTTCAGACATGCAATGAAACTGATTGTGTCACACAGATTGTGAAAGTACTCAAGCAAATGAAACACGTCATCGTTTAGGCCGTCGAGTAAATTGGCACACTCTGATGACGTCTTGGCCAAGTGCAAGATAGTAGCGAAGATGTATCAAGAAGCGGGTCTTCAGTTTACTTCGGATATTAAACGACTTTAGTTATTTTCTTTCGAATTAGAATTATGTATTTAGTCGGTGTCGGTATAGCGTAGGGTCATTTATTTAACGAACATTTACCTAGTTTAAGATACGCCGAAATTTCAAAACCAGTACATATGTAAGTTCAATAAGGGTTGAAACACGTTCCAGTATGCAGCATACTTTTCTCGTTCATAACACGAGTGCACCGTTTGAAAGCAGTCTTTGCTTGCAGCTGGGTGTATTTAGGACTGTAAGTTTCACGTGAAATCACTATGTGTATAGTTATCGACACGCTGAGAGCACGCCGTCTTTCAAAACTAAACACTGTTTACGGAGAAAGATTAATAGAGAAATCAGGGGACTGCACGTAATACTCAATCACTGTCCAATCATGGTCATCGGTGGTATAACGTCCGTTTCACATCCCTACAATTGTTTAAAAATGAAATAGTATTTACCTTAGACAGACACTGTAATTTTTGACGTTGAAATACGGTATGGTTTCGGAGCTTGCTAACTGGTGTGTTGTCGCTACGCTCGGTTCCGCAGCTGACGCAGGCACTCGAGAACGCGGCCAAGAACGGAAGCAACGTGAGTCCAAGCATGGCTGCATCCACAACGTCCTACCTTATTCCGCCGAATTATATTTTTATATTACTAAGCAGTTAAATCGCGCATGATATTTACATTTAAATTACCTGGCAATATACGGCCCACCATCCACTAAAGATGAGCGGAGAGATGTTTAAAATCAAATAGTAGAATTGCGCGAAAATGACGTGATGCATTTTTTACACGATCATACTGATTGATTTTACGCATCAATTATATCCACTCTGCTAATGTGGATGAGCTTGTTTATAGTTAAAATTTCATACATAACATCTTCTGTTTTACTGATAACAGAGGAAAAACATTTTGGTTAGCATTCGCTAAATAAAAATCAAAAAACCGATGCTTTTGTTTATTTTATAAGCAAAATGTGTTTTATTCAAAACCTGACTTTAATCTGATGGAAGCTATTGCTACTGAATCATTGTAAAACTGCATTGTAGAATCCGTTTTACACAAGAATTAGCACAATATTTGTTTATTTAGGTAGTTACTTTAGTCAGCTTTTTGTTCACACACCCTGCTGTAGTTGGTATTAGTTGGATGCTTTTACTGTTTAATAGTTTGTTTATTTCGTTATGTGAATAGTAGTTGTAACATTATTTTTAAGAATAAATCTGTAAAATAATAGTTTTATGAAATAGCAAGAAGGTAAATAAAATGAGACTAGACGAACGAAAGTGTACCAACTTCCTTTAGATAGATAGATCGATATATAGATATATTTTTATTCAACACATACGATACAGCACAGACAAGTACAAATTAAAAGAAAAATAAACAATTATAAAAAAAACCTTGAACAATGACCTTTCATTATGGTCCTCTCATAGCTTACTCTGAAAATACTGAGCATGTATCGAATGTAGTGATTCGACTTGTCTATGATTACCATGGTATCCTCATAGATCTACGTACTGAGTATAGATTTGAGGATACCCACCATAATCAAGATAAACTTTTTTTTTTGAAAAGGAACTCTTTGAATTGAATTTGTTCACAAAGACTTAAAGTATGAGGCAGCGAAAGTGACCGACTGTAACCGCAAACTGCAAGTTGTCGGAGTACCCATTTATTAATCTGAGGTAGGCAATAGCAACTTTCTTCGGAATTCACAGTCTTTAGCTGTATCGTCGCTGCCGTTTGCGGTCTGCGATCTTATTCATCAAATCATACCTTTAGGCGTGTCTCAGGCGAGGCACCCATTTGTCTTTAGGAGGTAAGTAATATCTTGAATGTGTTCAGATAATGCGTCTGGACTCGTCGTTCGAGTCTCTCGTCGGCCTCGCCTCGGGCCGCTCAGGCAGCGTGGCGGACTTGGCAGACGAGACACCGCGCCGCCCTCTGCACCGCCACTCGTACGCGGCGCCTGCGCACAACGACCCAGAGATAGTCACGCCTACCAAACCATTTGGACTCGGTAAGCTGACACAAACTCGATTGTTATTGAAAAACGTATCGTGATTTTTTTACGGAGAAACTTTTAATGAAACTATGTATAGCGATAGGATATAATTCTAAACAGAAATATGACCAATGACCACTGTTTTCCGTAGATTTGCTGACGTTAAGAGGCTATTTTATAAGCTCTTCATCATGCTGCAAGCGCATTTGATATAGATATATGTATATATGACATACGCAAGCAAATCGACGAACAACAGTACTTATTAGCGTATTTTTTTTTAGAGTGCTTTATTAAATTGATTTTGTTAAAACGCAGATTTCCACATACCGTAATGTAGAAACTGGTTGATAAACGCATCGATGAGTTTCTACTCTTTCGAATCTGTGGGGTATATGCACTACCTTCGTCTCGTTTTACCAAAATGAAACTGGATTATGATGAAATACACTCCTTACTTCCAATACGCCCTACTCTTTATCACTCACAGTCATAATACATTGTCATGGCTATCGTTTGAGACACATTCGCACTGTGCATTAATAGCGCCAGTGCTGAAAGTAACATAGAAGACTTATTATTTTAGTGCATTCAGTAGACTAAATCGAATAGAAGTATTACAGACGATGCACGAATAGGTTTAGTATAGTGTTTCGTACTAAACAATGTAATTTCGAATAGAGTTTATATAGACGAATATATCAAAGAGTATAAACAATGTATGCTTGCAGTTAATACTCACAGAATATAACTCAAAATATGTCACGTCGAGGCTACATCCACTTCTTCATATCACTATTACATTTTATTTTCAACTTGCTTTGTGGCAATGCTATGGCTCAAATGATCTACTCTTTCTCTCTTGACGACCCCTTTCTTCCTTTTTATATAATATTTATCTGTGTAAATATTCAGTTTTCAATTGAAAAACACCGTGTTCTTTGAGTTCGTATTCCCTTTTCTTTGGTTAAACCTTGCAACCGAATATGTCTACATATAGTTGGAAGGGTTATCCTTAGTTTTTCTGAATTACGTATTCTCAGAACGAAGACGCTTCAAACACAATTTTTACCCCAAGCTTGAACTAACGTTATTTTCTGTATCTTGATCCCTCGCTACCTTCAGGCTCGTTCCTATCAGGTAAACAATGAAATTATGGTCTTGACTCGGAATGGCAAATGTATGGCAAAATTATTAGACGAATGCAAAATAATTAAATGGAGTTATAGATGTGTTGTGATTCATTGTTATCATGAAATATATTACCCATCGATTGGCTGCAAAATTATTATCTACGAACGATGAAGCAATTGGCATTTTGGCTCAATTTGAGAACGCAACGTCTGCTGCGTTATTTTATCAAAATTAGACCCTAATGTATTGGCTGATAGAGCGCAAATCGAAACGCAAGCTTCGAGCGTCCAGCTTCTGTCGTTGTGTTGACTAACTGTTTGTTTGCGTGTCTCTTTCATTTGCATGAACCAAGCATGCCCTGTGTTTATTTCCTTGTCCCTCCCTCTTCGTTTGTATAATTGCTAAGGATTTGAGAAGCGAGATGCTTTGAGTTTAGACTAGGAGTGACAAAAAGCTTTTGTGAATTTGTCTATGAAGTAAATCAGGGCACCAACAAAACGCAGTCTTAGCACGGTGATACAAGTACTTGTAGGCTGTTCTGTAAAACTATTGTTATGCATAAAAACTTGAGAAACAGTCCTGTCTCTGTAAAAAATAGTATGTAATGTAACAGTAGTCATAGATCGATACATATTGTAAAGTACATTTTAGATTTGTGTTTGTGTAAGGTGATGCAAGATGCATGGAAGTAGGTAGTCATTTGACAGCGTACTAAGAGATGACGAGAATCTCTCAAAGCATGTTTAGTACAGATGTGGTATTTTTGTATTGTATGAGTATTGATTACTTACAATAGGCAAATATTTCTATTTGCAAAAGTTCAAAATGAATTTTTGGAAAAACTGTTATTTGTTTGTTCTGATTCGGTGGCTAAAATATAAAAAAGTTGCGCCCCACAATAATTCAAGTTAATTATTGAAGAAAAAGTTGTATAATTATTTTTGTTTTGTACGTGCGTCAAATTATAATTGCTATCAGTGTATAATGCCGATTTTTACCAACCAAAGTTTAACCTGAGGAAAAACTTACGGACATTAAAAGTTTTTATGCAAAAATAACACAAAATGTTGCGAAAGCGGCAAATCAGGCTAAAAATTTGGTGGTGGAATCAAGCATAAAAGTCGATCTGACGAATATTCTAATATTTTCAATTTCAGCCCGGCCGACGTTCCTAAACTTGAATTTGAACTTGAATTCACTGCGACTGCAGACGCCAAGCAAGTGTACGTTACTGAGAAATCGTAGAATCGTTAGTTGGGCTTGTTTACTATTATTTGAATTTCACACGAGTTGTAGAACATTGTACTAATGATGCGTTTGATACGTATGCTAACCGATTCTCAGGACTGTTCTTCGTGACACTACCTGTGATTTAATTTAAAAATAATTTACCAGGGGACTTACAAGAAACTACTGGTGGTGCCATGGTGCTAAAAAAATCCTCCCGTTGGGCTTTTACGGAACGTCATACGGATCAAATAGCTTGTGATCATAATATGATCACTATCATATATGTATGATTATAATATCATACATATATGATAGTAATATTATTACCAGAGTGAAAGTGTGACAGTAGTTTGAACATTATTATGTTTTTATTTGCGAAAATCATTATGAAATATTGGTAATTAAATTATTGGCATGTCATCAAAACATTGTTAAATTCTCAAGCATGACTCGGCTGTAAGAAATTATCTTTCTTTGTGAGATGGTTGAAGACTAAATTTTATTTTTGTTTAGCTGCGTTTCAAAAGAAGTCAAATACAATATCTGTATTGAGTAGACTCATTATGAATTATGTGTTTCGAAAACGCGGTATTGATGTCAAATGTTGTTAAGACGAAACTGCCCAGAACCATTGTAAATTCGTTTAAGTGCCTATGTAAACTGTAAAAAAATCATACAGAATGCATAAAAGGTAGTGCGATACTTAAAAATTCCCGCTTTTTACAATATGCGTAATCAAATTCATGATAGTTTTTGGAATAAAATTCTTTAGAATCATTGGCGTTTGCAACTTGCCACGTGGAATGGTATATGCCAACGTTTTGATTAATCAAAACTTTGGCATGTGCTACATGCCTCAAGAATGGACGCCCTTGGTATCCTTACGGATCTGCGCACTTCGTAAGGATCCGAGGAAGCCTATCATGGGGATTATAGTCGTGAGAGTATTTGTATGTTTTTTTCGTTCCGAATCATTTTGCACCGTTTGTTCTTTGCTGCTTTCACTGATGTAAGAACCTCTTGAAAACAAGCTAATTAATTTTGGTTTTGTCATGTTATTAGCGTCTCCGGCCAGTGGCAAGATAGGGCTTCGCATGACGACGTTGCACGAGGAACCGGGCCGCAGGAACGATGATGATTCACACTCGGAGCCGGAGTCCGCTCCAACTGATGACATGAACACACCGCGCTCAAACGTAAGCAGTGTTTATTAATTAACTATTCACTCTCTTCACACCATTGCATGCTGTGTTCACTAGTTTTAGAAATTACGCCGAAAGTTTTACTAATGAATGTGTCCTGATACGAATGTTGTGTGTATATTTCAAGTTGTGAAATAAATAATAAAAAAATAAATGAATGATATAAGCTGTTGATACGAATGTCTTGGTTATTCAGACTAAACTAAATCCTTTTGTTCTAAAAAAGTAAATGTAAAAACCCAAGACGTAAGGAGAGTAATAGGTTGTTCATAGAATTGAAATTATCGTAATTTGGTACCGTTTTGTTTGACGTCAGCAAAAGAATAGTCGCTGGTGTAGTATTATAGTCGTAATACATTCGATACATTCGTTAAAAGGGGAAAAAAGATGCTTAATTAAACTATTCCAAAAATACGCGTTACAATACGCGTATTTTTTGGAATAGCTTTGTGTATGTTGAAGGTACATTGTTCTACAAATAGGATTAATTGGCACGTATCACTAGGGTACCTAAAACCGGCGAGCATGTATGAAGAATGTAATGAGAGTTAATGAAGCAAAAGAGGTATATCAGGATCGTAGCAAGTGGAAATTCGTAGTCTCTGCCTACCCCTCCGGGAAACAGGCGTTATGTATTTCGGTATCACTAGGGTACGCTGCACGTAGTTTCAGATATCCACACCCTGCCCCCCACGATGTTAATGTGGGCAAGGGCAGGGCTATGCGACTGTTGGCTGTCTATTTATATTGTCTGGAATCTGCATCTCTTGCGTGCCGGCTGGCTCCTCGTCTGCCGACCCACGATTGATTGCGTTTTGTCGTTCCAGCGTACTCGGTCCCGTGGCACGCCACGCGGCTTCCTGCCCACGTCGAAGACGCTCGACTCGCTTCACGAGTTGGCGTGCGAACGCGTGCCCAACAAGAATTCTCCATCGATATCTTCTAGTGGATATGGTAAATATTGACACACTTATAAATGCTTTATGCTTGAGCATTGCTTGAAACACATACACCCTTTTATTGTTTATCATGCAATGGTATTCAACTTCTGACCCTTGACACTCGATTCTAATCGTAATTTGGGATTAGGATCGAATTCGCGCAATTTAGTTTCATTGTCACAATGGCGCTATTAGATAAATATAAAGATAAAAATCGTTTATTTTGTTTGACATACTGGATACAGGAGTACATGCTTAAGCCATAAAAAAATTAGCCTGACAATAAAAATGGCCGCCACTCATTACAATAGTACATTGTCGTAGAAATCTACTCTAGCAAATACACACAAGTACGTTTGTTTGATCTAGTAGCCAACTGTAGTCTGAATTTTTAGACTAAAGCCCTTACCAAGGCTTGTTGTAGCCGGGACCGTCATTTTGACGTGCTCTTCAAACCGTACCTTCCACCTGACATGACGGAACGTTACTTAACCCTACCTGTTCTATACTACTCTACAAAACTCATGTGGAGTCCCGGAATAAACCTACGTATAAAAAAAAATGAAAGTTCGACTAACTACCACTGTTTTTTTTTCGTAGAAGTTCAAAAAGCTTTCATTTGTACTAAATTAGCTACACAGCAAAAACAGTGGTTATTTAATTCTGTAAGCACATAGTTATAGTCAATCAAATCATATGTTTATTTCAGTAACTTAATCTGTGTATACATATATGGATTTGAGCTCTCCTTTTAAGTATGTAGATACCTGTGGTAGGAGGTATCTCGCTCTACCAGTAGTCGGTACAAACAAGCTAACTACTTACTTATTACAGGTTCACAAGCGGTATCGTCCACGAACCTGACGAACGACGACACCCTCTCCATCCGCAGCATGTCCGTCGACGACACGCCGGACTTCGACCGGGCGCTGGACTGCACGCACATGACGCGCACCAAGCACTCCATAACCGGACTCAGGCACGAGATCACGGAGCTAAGGAACGACATCAGCCACCTCAAGAACGATATCGTCGAATCCAAGAACGAACTGGACGATTCCACGTTCGAGAAAGCTAAGACGCCGATCACGCCGGGGGCGAAGCGGATTAATCCGTTCATGAGGGATTGCGAGGAGGTCAAGGAGACGGAGCAACTGATGGATCCTCTAGGAGCTATACCTATTGAGAGCGTGATGACATTGTCTAGTCAATGCAATAAGAGTGAAGCACATCAAGTGAACTGCGATTCGTCTCATGAGAACTCTTTTGGTTTGTATTTTTTGGGATTGAGTTATATTAATAAGACATCTCCCAAGTTTATGAATGAATGAATGAAAATAATTTATTGTACACCGCAAGAACTACAAGAACGTAAGTATATATAAAAAAAAACTTACTTAAAATACAATGGGCGGTCTTATGGCTTAGAAGCGATCTCTTAAATCTTATGTTTTAAGGGTTCCGAAGCCATATGGGGAAAATGGATCCGATAGTTTGTCACGTCCGTCTGTGTCACACCCCTAGTTTGCGAGATTATCCCAGTTATCCATGCGCAGTTATCGGGAAATTAGCTAGTTGGTGCTAAAGGTGTTTTATTAACAACAAAAAGCTGAAAATAAAATTAAAGTATAACTGTTAAGAGATTTGAGAAAACTTTGAAAGGACTCCGTTTAAATCGCAACGGTAATCTTCATAAAAGTCTTTCTTTGTAAACGAGCAATCGGAGCGGACTGAACGTGTACAAAAGTAGCACTTTTCTATGAAACTCTTTCTTATTGGAAAGCCAATGGTCTCCCCGAAAAACCCTTTTATTTTAACAGTATAATAATATAACCTTATTCCACCCTGAAAGTCCATTCTAAATATTGTTGAAATAATTTTTGGAATCCAATGAGTAGTTTTGTAGATTAAAAACATATAAACTTTACCTCTTTATAATATAAGTATAGATAGATAGCGTTCTAAATTGAGTTTTCTTTGTTTCAGGTGACGTAGACGCTGAATCGGTGAGCTCTGAGCAATCGAGCCATGATGCGGAGCGCAGCCGTGAGGCGTCCTCTGTCGGCGAAAGCGACTCCGCATCAACCGGTGGCGAGAGGTCGGATACCGTGGTCAAGCCACAACTACCCGCGGGCAAGGTAAGTTTTATTTTATGTTAATTACTTAGTTATTGTCTATACACCACCGTCCTTTATCATTCACGTCAATTCCTGTCCATCCAAAGGTTGTCTGCAAGAGATCACTATAAGCGATAAGACCGCCCATTGTACTCCCACGATTAATAATAATAATAAACGTTTATTTTATCTCACAAAGGTTTCTTAGAGTAGGTATAGGTCCTTAACTATTTGAGGTGAAGAACTAATGAAAAGAAAACCTGTTTTGTGAGAGACTGGTGCCTGAGATAGGTTTTGAAAAAACCTGTAATTACAGGTTACCAGTGCTCCCACTCCGCGGATTTTACCTTCACCATATAATGAGGGACACATAATACATATATATGTAGGTAACAATATAAACAATAGGCTAGTGAGCATAAAAAGAAGGTAGCAGATTAAAGAAAAGTTAAGAGTGTGGTTATTTGTATAAGGTGAGTTGAGTTTGCATGATTAGCTTGTAATTTGCTCTGTTTGAAGTTGTAAGCAACATATTATGTAGTGTACAACAAAGAGTTATCTATCTTTCTATCTAGTTCGAAGCAAAGTGCCCACCTGATGGAAATCGGTTACAATCGTGTATAGACATCTTAATACTAGGTGGTCTAAACAAATACGAGGTGCATTCAATAAGTACCTAGCCTCATCGCCAGAGGGCGCTGTAGTTTCAAAAGAGTTTTACCACAGTGTAGCACATTCTTTTTTAATTCTTTTTTCAAATTTTCATTCCAATCCCTTCATTTGTTTTAATTTGACAACTTATGGAAGCGAACGTGTCGATCGGTTTTACAAAAATGGAAAAAGAGCAATATCGTTCGGTGATTCGACTCCTATTTTTGGAAGGGAAAACGCGCATCGAAATAAAAGAGCGCTTGGATGCTGTGTACGGTGACTCTTCTCCATCGATGGCCACCGTCAAGAATTGGTTCAACGAGTTTGCACGTGGCCGTACGTCGGTTTTTGATGAACCACGTCCAGGTGCACCGAAAACAGCTGCTACGGAGGAAAACATTTAAAAAAATCCATGATCTCGTATTGGCAGATCGCCGATTGAAGGTTCGGGAGCTAGCTGAGACTGTAGGCATTTCAGAAGGAACAGTGCATCATATTCTTCACGAGGAACTCGGCATGAGAAAGCTGTCGGCGCGATGGGTGCCGCGTTTACTCACACCGGAAAACAAGCGCAACCGTGAGACCACATCGGAGACGTGTTTGGCGCTGTTTGAGCGGAATCCAGCTGAGTTTTTGCGTCGTTTTGTGACCGTCGATGAAACCTGGATCCACTGGTACACACCAGAGACCAAGGAACAATCAAAACAATGGATCCAGACCGGGGAACGTGCTCCAAAGAAGGCGAAAACTGTAAAATCGGCCGGAAAAGTTATGGCCACCGTTTTCTGGGATTCACAAGGTGTGATCTACATCGATTACCTCGAGAAGGGTAAAACAATTACAGGGCTTTACTATGCCGATTTATTGGGCCGATTCGACGCCGAATTAAAGAAAAAACGACCCCATCTGGCGAAGAAAAAAGTGCTGTTTCACCACGACAACGCACCGGTTCACACGTCTGCCGTTGCCATGGCCAAATTGGTCGAATTACGCTATGAATTGCTGCCCCATCCACCGTATTCTCCAGATTTGGCCCCTTGTGACTTCTTTCTGTTTCCTAATCTGAAAAAAATCACTCGCCGGGAATAGATATGGATCAAATGAGGAGGTCATCGCCGCCACGGAGGCCTATTTTGCAGAGTTTGACAAAAACTATTTTTCGGACGGGTTAAAAAAGTTGGAGCATCACTGGGCGAAGTGTATCGAACTAAAAGGAAACTATGTTGAAAAATAAATTGCCACTTTTCCAAAATTTTCGTGTACTTTTTGTAGGCTAAGTATTTATTGAATGACCCTCGTACCTCACGCTTACTTTTCTTTTCACGCTAACACAAATTTGTTAAGGTAAAATTTGGCATCTGTCACGTGACATTTCCACAGCTAATGTAATTTGCATACCATTCAATGTTTCCGCAGGCGTTAACGGCCAACAGAAAGTGGTATTTGTTTAGAAACCCTGGAGCATTGTTGATGCGTTGCCTGCTCTGAAGGACTCTTACATTTGCAACCTTCTGCGTTCCAGGCGGAGCTTCGCCCACTGCGCCACAGAGGTCGTCCTATGAATGTGCATCACCGGATTGATTGATTGATTGATTGATTGATTGCAGGTGGTCCGTCGCCGCACGGGAGGTGCGTCAGCGCGCGCCGCAGCTCGTCAGTCGTACCCGTCCGCGCGGCCGAGGTCCGCCCACGAACCTATACTGCCGAAGGAGCTGCATCACACGCCCGCTTCCTCCACAGAGAGGATTGGAGATGGTAAGACTGAGAGGATTTCGGTTTAACCTGTGCCAAGTGGGATACAGTTGGGCAATGTATTCCACTTCTGATAATGAGGTGTCTAAAGTGCTACCTCGCCGTAACACAGTGTTTAACGAGTACGGGAGGTAAATTACCTTACAATGCCACAAGTGCCTCCACAAAATAATTGCATGCTAAAAATTTGTAAATGAGACCCTAAGTTTTTTGAGTAAATAATTGTATCTTATGAGCATAATCAGCGGAATTAGTTACTAGTATGTATATATCTGCCTATTTAATATCTTTATCAATAAGATTAATATAATATTTTATATATAATATTTATTACAAGTATTTATGTACAAGTATAAAAAACAGATTAAACCGCTAGCTATCTACAGATTAATCTTAAAACGAACGGCAACTATCACATTAGGATAAAGTATTTTAAATAGTAAATTATTCTCATATTCGATTGCCAGGTCGTTATATATATTACTAGCTTCTGCCCATGACTTCGCTCGCGTGGTACCCGGTTAAAAAGTAGCCTATCTGTTATTCTGATGTATTAGCTATATTACTGTAAAATTTCACCAAAATCGTTTCAGTAGTTTTTGCGTGAAAGAGTAACAAACATCCATCCTCACAAACTTTCGCGTTTATAATATTAGTAGGATATATATAAAGATATTTATACTGTCACTATACATGATGGTAGGTAACTAATCAGATAACAATTTATGTCAAAGTTGAACGGGTGCTTCCATAGATACTAACTAAAATAATTGACTTGGTTTTACATGAGATCTCATAACTTTTTGTGGTGGAAGCACTGCTTTGCGACTTGCATTGCACTTTTTTACACGATTTTTAAAACGATTTGTGTTGACAGACGATCACTGCGAGGCGCCCGCTTGGATGACAGTCGGGGAAAGTGTCCAGCTGCGGCTCAGTAGCAGCACGGGCGTCGTGGCGTACATCGGTCCCACGCATTTCGCAGCCGGCCTCTGGGTCGGTGTGGAATTGGACGCGCCTACTGGTAAAAACGCAGGACCTTTTATCAAACTTAGGGGCTTAAAAGGGCCTTACGTATAATTACTGCAAAACGTAATATGCAACTGCTTTGTCTCATTCTGATATAATGTCAATAGTAGACAATCCCAGCACTCAATAGTAGAAAAAAACCTAACCATGGACCGATGGCTTCTGAGAGGTTGCGGGAAGTCAATGGATAACTGTGGCTTAAGATCGTTCGTCTTGGCACTCTATGGGAGTGGCCTATGTCCAACAGTGGACTTTTAAAGGTGGTTGATGAAGACCATATATCATTATTGTTGCCATCCAACCTGAATTTTTAAATTAGTGACGCGATTTTTTTTTCTCGATTAATTTCGAGCGTGATTTGGAGACTTTGTAGTCAGACGCAATTCCTTCTCTTCCAGGTAAGAATGACGGATCAGTCGCCGGAACGCGGTATTTCGACTGCAAAGCGCGGCACGGCATCTTCGTACGGCCGGACAAGTTGGTGCAGGACCGTAGGGGGCGCTCCGTTCGCGCCTTCCGGGAGACCGAGATGAAACGCGCCACGAGCAAGGGTGAGCCTACTTACCACTCTCTTAGAGTAGGAAAGCAGTGATGATGCTGTGTTCCGGATTCAAGGATATGGCTGCCGGTGAAATTACAGACACATGAGACTTTTTACCATTGTATCTCAGAGTCGGCAAACCTTCTCAGGGTCGACAAACCTTCTCTGGGTCGGCGCGGCTGATACCTCTGGTGTTGCAAGCGTCCATAGGTTACGGTAATCGCTTACCAATAGGTGGGACATATGCTTGTTTGACACTTTTGTTATAAAATAAAAGGAAATTGACTAGCTATAGTTAGAATGGCATCACAGCATGCGGGAAAATTTTAAACGAGCTCCTAGATCGCAATGGTAATTGACTGAAATGTAGCTTTAAAATTTTTGACGTATAATATGAGCATGTAGAGTACTTGAGATCGTGTGATCATACAAGCAGACAAGACTGACATGGAAGAGTCAAAGTTAGTGTATAGTTGCCGCCACGAGTGGTGAGCACGATGCGCGCGCCATCGCGTTCACCACTCGTAGCCAATCGTCGACGTAGTACGACTGGCGCGGACCAATCGTGCGTCGCTATGACTCGTTCCGTACCGCCAATAACACACTTCTGCGCAGCTCATGTTTGTGCTCACTGCTCGTGGCGCGAACTATTCTATACGTAACTATACGCGTGTCGTCCATACAACTATAACTATTATTCTGTCTATCCACAGGAGAAGGCCTACACAACTTACACAGATCAAGGAGTCGCGGCGACAGCATAAACGCCGTCGGTACCAAAACTAGAAGCAAATAGAGCAGCGTTCGTCCGAGTGAGTACGTATCCGTATTATTACGTACATCGCTCGCTCAGTAGCGTCTCCCCTTCACACATCCCCGTCAACGCGGACTCAGCCAGCAATGTATTGGACCGAATTTAAAGTAACGTCCACACTGGTAGCCAAGGTTCCGTTGCAGCGTCACGCGTATGGTGCTTTATATGTATTAGATTATTTTGTTACCTGTCGGTAAAAGCAATATCTTGTCGCCTTTATTTTTAGTATAAAGGAAATCAGACCGTCTGTCTTTTATTGACAAAGTGCAATAAAATGTATAGGTTCGTCTGAAAAATTTCCGCATCATTTTCGAAACATTTGACACTTGGTAGGAGTTACTATTTTCATAATTCAAATAATTACTTAATTATGGTTTATGTAAATAGGATCATTATGTGATTTAATTTTATTATTCAATTCTATGTAAATAACAATATGTGAATTTTTTGTGTATTATTTAATTTGAATATGTTTAGTACCAATGAAATTTTTGTGATTGATGTTTTATGGATTAATTATTTGTAATTTTTTACTGTATAGTTTGTCATAGAGATGTTATACTTAAGTTATGATTATTTATGTATTTTAGCACATCTACTCTAAGCTTTCTTGTCATATCTACAGAGTTTATATTCAACTTTCTGAATAAGTTCTGTGAGTCACTTTTTACTAAAGCTTTTATACCTAAAACCCTTTGTATAACGTTTCTGAGATACTTAAAAACTGCTCATGTGCATTTTGTGTTCCTCACTATTGCCACATTCGATTGTGATAATATCTTGCCACGCGATTATAGATTTTAAATTTAACGTAGTAATGTTTTCATTTCGCCTGCTTTTGCCCCTTGTGACTCAAGTAGTAGAACAAAATCGTCCAAAATTACATCTTCGTCCTTATAAAAGACTTGTACTTAGTACTTTCGACCCATTCGCGAAAGGTGAACACTGGCGCCCTAAAATTGACGTTTTGTTGTTTGGTGCAAGTAACAAGCGAATTTACGCTATTTCTGATATATTTTACTGACGAGTTTTTGCGACCGGTCCTTTCTTCGGTAAAATTTTAGTAACACATTCAAGACCTTATTTGTAAAGATTATTTAACAGTTGATTAAGTAAAAACTGCTTTGCTCTTTCTGATATGTGTGATTTCAAATCAACAGAAGAAGACTAAAGTAAGTGGGTAAAATCATACATTATTCTATTTACTGAAATACTACGCGTACCATAAATGTAATGATAATATCCGATCTACGTATTAACTCACATGCACTCAAAAAGTTGTTTTATTAGCTTCTGTTTTACTTGACACATATCAGAAAGAGACAAAACATTTTTTGTCCATTAACTGTTAAATATATTTTTTTAATAAAGTACCATAGTGTTTGAATCAAGAACGTATTCGCTTGTAACTTGCGCCACATATTTATATCGATGAGGTTGTGTAGGTTTACTCAAAGTTATGTAAATGTGTGTAGTCGTGTTTCGGCTGCTGTAAAAATGCCATTGTTATTAATGTCCTCAATCTATCTCCATCCACGTTTGAACAATAAAACAAAGAAAAAAATATCTGTAGAGAAATGTATATCAATTTGTCCCCTTAAAGTGTAATGGAAAGTATTTTAGATTTATTTGGAAGCCTAATTTGAATATCAGAGTATTTTAGCTAAGTAGAGCGTGTGTAACCGGTTTGAATTAGATGCACTTTACATGGCCTAGCTGTTACAATTACGAAATCATTTTTTGAAACTATCGTGGTTCTGAACATATTATTTACTAAAAGCGGGGTATTTTACCATGATATATGAGTTTTGATGGTTCTTGATATTTCGGCACAGTTGTTGGCGGTCTAACTCACAAATCATGGTACACCGCCACTTTTAGTAAAAAAAATAAAACCATTGGTAGGATTTGGTTTTGGCTGTATAACGCAAATATTGTTTCAGTTAGACTGTGTAAAGTGAGCCAGCTAGAGAAAGTCCATGTGATCCGCTGAGTAGGAGCTATAGTAAATAGCTCACCTAATGTATATTCCATCCTTTTAGAAGTAATCATTCTTAAAGTACATAGTGTACGCCTCGTTATTTACTAGTGTAAGTTGTACACTTCAGCATTTGTAGCCCGTCACTTGGCTTCATTCCTCAATAGGGTACATTATGTAAAAAAACATGTATCACAATCACTAAAGTATATAAGCAAAATGTTATCAGCTGTTCGAAGTATGCACTCGACCTTGTGAGGTGCGGTTTCATTGCGAGCGTATATAAATTGCAAGGATTATAATCCAGAATAAAAAATGCGTATAATCGGTTCGGAAAATGTTGTGATTGGGTAAGCCTTCGAGTAAAACTAATTTACTCTACAAGGCACAGAAAATATTTTGCGTTAAAGTAAGAAATAATAACTTAGAAGTAGATTAGGTTCATTTATTTCAATTGAAGTATTGTAATTTGTAACTTATTTAATCTGTATCGTTCAAGACATTCATATAACTCCTTAACATGGAAACATCTTTCGCTACAGAATCTCTCGCAGTGGGACCACAACCTTTTGTAATTTTAAGCTTTGACTGACATCGTTAATGTGTCACTTTTACAACCTATCGAATGCTTTATTAGACTGTCGTACTTAAACATTCCATTTTTTCTACATTTATCAGTAAAATATTCAGTAGTATCGGATTTATTAGTTAATTTTTGACTCAAGTTGACTTGCATTATTTTTGCATTTTACAGTTTTAAATATCTTAATGGTAATAGACCTATTTTAATTATTATGACCCAACAAGGACAGCTCAATGTGTAGTCGGCGTTTACTAAGCAAGTTATTCAAAGTAATTGTAGGATGTGTCTTTGAAAACTCTCAATGTGCTTGTGTCCAATAGTGGATAGAAACACCGACGTGTTGAACCCTGTTGTGGACAGACTGACAGATGTCAGACCGCGTCGATTGGACGATACATCAGCGGCGTTTAGGTCAACAAAAACGACAGCTATAATTTATATTACATCCCAAGGTATAAGAACGTAACTAGACTATGCATGTAATCAAATTGTAATTTAATGCCATGTACCCTTAATTAGAGTCAAGGAAGCATTCAATTGTTCCTTTTTAGGGTTCTGCAAACAGCCTTGTAGTTTTGGTATCTGTCGCCCTGTCTATTCATGAGTTGTGACTCATGCAGAACGGCATGTGCCACGATTTCTCTATCTGTTTTAAGGGTATCTTGATAAAATCCAAGAAACGCAAGTATTCAAAATGTAGCATGTGGCACTGGCAATGAACATTGTTCAAAAATTTCCAATGGTAACTTCATGAGGTATGCAACTTTAGAACTGTAACGAGTCTATTAAGTAGTTAGCTACATTCTATGTCCATCTTGGGATGTAATATATCTTATAGCTCCCATCTGTAACGACCTTAATAATTGTATTGTGTATGTCCATTCGACTTTGTGACATGTAACATCGAAAAGTGGTCATACAGAGCACGCAGACTCGGTTTGAAGTGGCGGTGCGCACTAGGGCTCCTAGGGTTAGGATTATAGTGACTTAATAAATGCAGCCTCTTTTAGGTCCTAATTTAATTCATAGATTAAGTGACCATGTGCTGTGCTTTTGTTTTAAACAAATAGTTTATAGGTAAATGAATTTTGTTTTATATTAAAATTTAATTTTTCAATGTAGTACACGTTTTGTATTTATTGCGGTAAATTCAACAAATACGAGCTTTTACGACGTAACTGTAATTATTTTTGTGAGCTCATAACGCATGTTTCATTGTAGAATAGAATGAGGTATTTAAGTTTATTTGCCAGATATAATGTAAAAAATAATATAGTGAATCACAAATCGAACTTATTTTTAATTATTTTTATGATATAAGCTCTTAGGCAGCTACTTGGTAGCGTAGATGGTTACATCTCATTACTGTACACAAAAGCATAATTAAACGAAGAGATTTTAATATTAAAATTTATTAAAATAGTTCACTTCTAGTGGAAATATTTTTGCCAAGTAGCAAATTTGAGTCAACCATCGCTGTCATTATCAGTAAATAAATGTATTATAAAATATTTCGTAGTTTTTATTATATTTAGTTTGATATTAATAGTATACTTTTGTGTTGTAGAAAAGTTGTTTGACCTAGAAGCATGATTCCGAATTTATTTTCGAACCTCGTTTGCTAGTTAAAGTAATTTAATAGAGCAACCGAAAAATACCATGATAAAAACGCAAGCAGTAAATCAAGACGTTATCAAATCGAATTATTTAATAAACTAAGTAATCGTCCAAGTTCGTAAAACAATGCAAATCAGTCGGCAATAAACATGAAGACTTACGGAGTTGTAGTTTGCCAGGCGATCTACAGTTATGTCAGGAAGCATTGTCTATAAAACAAAATATTATAATGTGCTGGAATACGAACGAGTCATAAGAGATGTTTTTTTCTGATTTATCTATAATACCAGTACAGTAAAGCGAAAAGGCGAAAATTAGCTTAAAAATGCATGGCTCTAGACTGACTCTTGTATTTCATTATCTTTTGCAACACCCCATTTTGTTTCAATACATCGCACGTCACTACGTGTGGCGATAAAACTTTCGAAGAGCCATCAAGAAATATATAACAAACTTCAATATAATCGGTCAAGCCATTTCGGAGGAAAATGGTAACAGACTAACAAACAGACAACCTACACCATGCTCGCAAGTTAAAAGGATGGCGCGCAGTGGGTTTCAATCGCTTTTATTATGATTCCTATATTAAGGCTCTATGTTTACTTTTGCTTGGCCACTTTTTATCCAACACTTCATATCCGAAACGGCTTATCCGATTGAACAGCCGGCAAGGTGTTTGCAATCGATTAGTATGAGTTCATTATTGTTTCTCAGACGGGTTCCATCTCCATAATTTCTATTAGGGGACGCTGCAATAGACGTTGAAAAACACGGGGGTTTTTTTAAAAGTTTTAGTGAGCTGGTGAGTTTTTGTTTTTTTGGAATAAAAGATGTCAATCAACAGAAGAAAATGCACGCAGAAAAAGAACAAGCAGGTCTGGTGAGGCTTTGATTTAAATTTATGTAGAAACTTGCTTGTCTGTTTTTCTGTGGGAAAATCAACGACTTTTTGTGAGATTTTTTATGGAAATGTGTCAAAAAATCTATGACCTGTTTGACTGTCACCTTTAACATGTGGACGAGATATCACTTGCGCGTTGCCGACTCTGAGACATAACGGGTGAAAAGTCTCATGTTCCTATAATTTCTCCAAACCAACACAACAAAACGAGCGTTACTGCTCGGCGGCAGAAATAGGTATGGTGGTAGTATTTCCTCGGGAGATTTCACTAGGAACTCTTCTAATTCAGCTCTACTTGCTCTAGAATACGAGTTTTAATAGTTATCGTGTTATTTAATGCAGTTTAGTTAACACGAAACAGCATTTATCGTTGTCATCGATATGATTTTAAAAGAACAACCCGCCACCTCTCACTACTTGCCCCAAGCGTCAATAGGTTGCGACAGTTGACCTTATTTCAGTGCGACGTCGCGAGTGTCATCTTGTGCCCGCGGGGCGGCGACGCCGGCTCCTGGCACTCGCTCGTTCACTTGCGGTGGGGTACCGTTGACAGAACAATGGGCTGAAACTGAAAGGAATACCCGTTGCCTTTACCATCTGCTTCGAAATGAACAGTGTTTCTGTTAAGAAACTGTTAAGTCTCACAAATAAAAAACGACAGAATACTCATCTATCCTTAAAAGTTGACTGATGGAAACAGACCCTCCTCAAAGAGTACCATGACAAAAGGTCTTGGGCTACCTTCATCCATCAGACGGCTCCAGACCGTCACAAAATGCTTAGTCGGTGGGAACACGGTGTGTAGGAAGGACCTCTAAACGGTCAACGGTCTGAAGTTTTTCAGTAAGAGAATAGTAAAGTACGTGGTATAGTAGTAATTATATCCTAAAATGATTTTTAATATCCGTAAGTATACCTTATAAGTAAAGGGTTGTAAATTGCTTCAAATCTAAAAGCAAGTTTGTTTTGCCAACTGTACTCTAATCTGTTTTCATATAGCAATGCCGATGGTCGTTACAAAAGAGACACCGGCCCATAGCGGCATGCGATTCTAACTTGCGTGACTTGTCTTTTGCCAGACTCTACCAAGAATCAAAGAAGCTCCAACCACGGTGGAGCTAACAAGTCTTGAGAGAGCAATTAATAAAACCCACCATGGCTTAGAAGGAAATAGGTCTTACTCCCAGCGGTGGGAATCCAAAGGCTGGTTATGCTAAAACAAAATCAACATGGACCAAGCCGGTCCATCAACATCGAACCAAGACCCCAGATTCGATTTTATTGGTTCATACGTGGTGAAGACCTTGAAGCTAAAACCAGGTAGGTGATAACGAGCGTGTGGACATTTCAAGTGGACATTCATCCCAAAACGTTACATTTTCTAAATGGCCCTTTGGAAATAAGTTAACATTTTAGGAGAGTCTAAGGGCCCGGTCAAACTGACACTGTGGCTTTGACAACCATTTCGCTTTAATCGCCACCGCCACCGCCACCGCGTTCGTTAGACCAGGCTTTAACTGGAATGTCGCAGTATTTTCTTCTAATTCAAATAAAACTTTTCAGTATCGTCTAAACTAAACGGTGCTTAGATAAAATCTATTTTTTTTACAATTCTGATTTTGGAACTCCATTATCGTTGTCGGCAACCAATATTCGTGTAGAATTAATACCAAGTATCCATTTTCTAAGGGTGAAAATTGAAGACATAAATCGGTGTTTTTATTATCACCGTATCAAAACATGCAGGAGTCCACTGCTGTACATAGGTCTCTCCAAAGAGTGTCGTGACGAACGATCTTCAGCTACTCCAATCAATTGACTTCTGGAAATCTTTAAGATTCAAGTCATCGGTCCATCCTGGTTTCCACGACCTGTTTATCTCTATCCAACAGAGAAATGGATGCGAGTACTTGGCACAGACGAGTACAAGTGTACGTTACGAGACTTCGTGGATCGGCAATTCCCGATCCTCCTAGTCGTAGTACTGACCCATGCCAACCAACTCGTACCCGTTATATCATTCCCCTGCTACCTGAAGAACAAGGCTGTTTACTTCGTCAAGAAATCACCGGATGTCATCCCGAAGGAGAATTGCGCGGAGATGGTCATTTTTGGTAAGTTTTTAAAGTAAATACAGCTGCCTGGCTGTAGTAATCTCGGCTAACTAAAGTCAAAAGTGTTGCTAATGCTGGGTTTTATACCAGTCTTGAATGTAAACTGGCGATAATGATCTGGGCCAAATGCAAATGCGCTAATGGTTCGAATCATGCGTTCTAGGACATACCGCGCCGGCTTCTTCGCATCGTAATTCTTTTCCTTTACTGCTTTTATCTATTTATTTTAGTAACTGAATATGCATTTTTTTTATTTTTACACCTTAGGTGACCTAGCGCCCAGACTAATAGATGAACTAGCAGCATTGGTAGATGAAGTATTCGTTCCGCTGCTATCAAACCCGCTCAATCATGAAGGCTGGCCGCTTGTCGTCTCGCAGGACATCCTCAAACAGATACATAATCTGAAAAGTACTGTGTATGAGGTCAGTACCTCTAATCTCTCATAATATTACCTACTCTAAAACCCCGACTAAAACAAGCAGAGAGTTAGTAAGATTCCCATAAATGGAGTTATGTATGTTTAAAAGCTAGTTTTTTGCTATTCGTACGTTTTGGTATAGAAGAAAACACTGCGTTAGACTGTACCAAAACCTCTAGGAGGTAGGTGTGATCAGTAGTAAATATACATTACTAGCTTCTATCACCATCATCGCTTCCGTGGTACTAACCACCTTAAAATAATCACAGGCTGCGATCTATATCGATTCGAAATTTCATACAAATCGGTTCAACTGTATACTGTTAAAACTGTATCCAAACAACTCCATACATTTATAATGCTAGTAAGAGTAGAATCTGCCTTGTAAAACATTCGTATGTTGATCCTTTGAAATATTCGTGGATTATGTCTAGGTGAAAGGCAAGGTCAACGGCCAGACGGTTCTACCCATGCCTGTAGGAGTAGAGCTAGTACATGACGCGGAAAAGGAACTATTGAAAGGGGCGGAGGTTGATCTCTATTTGAAGAGTGCTATCGAAGGTGTTGTTATCAAATGGGCGCAACAGATCAATGACGTGATGATGGAGGATCCCGCTCAGGCGTTCGAGAATGGACAGAACCCGCTGCCCACTGTTGGTGAGTAAAGATCCAAGATAAGACTATCTCTTCAAGAGTTCTCTTACTTTAGTACCTACTTTTTTACTTACTTAAACTTTGAGAACTACTTGTTGTAAGTAAAGTTCGTCGGATGAAGTACTGCCCTACTGTCGTATATATTTCTGCTGCCAAGTAGTAATGCTCGTGTTACAGAGCATTTTCCGGTTTGAATGGTATGGGTGCCGATGATACTAAAGGCACATGCGACTTTTCAACTTCGTCTTTTTGGCAGGTAACGCATCAGCAATGTACCTAGTGTTTTGGATGTCCCGTTTACCGTTTTCCGTATCTCTATTCGCTTACAAGTGACAACCTCTGTGGCGCAGTGGGCGAGGGTCCGCCTGAGACGCAGAAGGTTGCGGGTTCCGCTGCGGGACAAATGTTTGTATGATCTGCATTCATTTGTCTCGGGTCTAGGTGTTTTTTATGTATAATATGTATGTATTTACAAAATAAAAAATGTATATAAGTAGTATATCAGACATGTAGTTCTCATAACACAAGCTCTGCTTACTTTGGGGCTAGATGATGCTGTGTGAAAAATGTCTAGCATTATTATTATAAAGTAACATTAAGAAAACGGCGGTGTCTAAAAATAAGACAAAGAAATGACACGCCGATTTTACAAAAAGTGTAGGCTGCTTTTGCTCTTACTGAACATGGAATGTATGCTTTTTCAGAGTTAACATTTTGGAAGTCGCGACTCAGTAATCTAAACTATATCTATGATCAGCTCCGTACGGAAAGAGTACGATGCATGGCTGTCATATTAGAAAAGACCACGTCCGCATACTACCCCTGTTTCAGTCGACTATTCAAGAACATCGTGTCAGGTTAGTCTGATTTTACAATTTTCAAATGGTGACTAGTAAGCTGATTTATAGGCATTTGTTGAGCAAGCAGGAATGCTCGTTTTAACTAATTACTCCTAAAGTTTATAATTTTTGTCTAAGAACTTTTTTGGCCAGTATCAAAACAGGGATGACCTTTTTACTCTTACTCATGTCTCCGCTTATGTTGAAATAAATCGGTTTCAGCTTTAGCAGAAGCTCGCGAGATCGACCTATACTTGCGGACGTTAGAAAAGCACTTCCAAGCCTTAGAAGACACCGATTTCACTGAGTGTCAACCTCTGTTCCGCCCACTATTCCATGTTATTTGCATGATCTGGAGAGATTCGAAATATTATTGCAACTCTTCTAAACTAATGGTTATGCTGAAACAAATATGCAATTCGCTCATATATCAGGTAATGCTCTAGTTCGGCGCAAGCGCTAGTGCCACTTTGAAAGCGATGGTCAGACGATATTCTGTGATGATTTAGCGAAATATAATAAAAAATAATCTGTACTGAGTACAGATTGTTTTTTATGCGACTTATTTACTTAATTATTATTTTGTAGGCGAAGAAATGTCTAGACTCGTCTACGTTGTTTCACAGTGACATAGACGAAGCAACTCAACGCATCCAAATCACAATTAATATACTCAAGAAGTTCCGGTGTACTTTTGACGATTTCAAGGATAAGCTGCCTAAGTATTTTGAGAACCGAAAAGTGGTCCCGTGGACCTTCCACCCGGACTCGGTATTCGAGAGGTTAAACCGGTTTTTGGGAAGATTAAACACCATCCAATGGTTCTTTAAAACTGTACTTGAATTTCAAAAGTTAGAGAAAATTGAGATTGGAGGCTTGAAAGGACGGGTATTAGGCGGACAAATTCGTGAGATATCAGCGGAGTTTGATACTTACTTCCACGGTTTTGCATCAAAGTCTTATGATGTTCTGGATCCGGATGATGAGACGTTCAATTTAGATTTTAAAGATTTCCAAGATAACATCGTAGACTTGGACTTGAAACTATCAACGGTTTTGGTAGAATCGTTCGATAATTGCTCGACTTTGGAATCTATTTTCAAGGTACCTGCTGATTTAATGATTATGATTCGCATTATTAGGTAATGATTACAACTTCTTAATTGCTATGTCGTATCTTTTTTTTCAGTTGATCGATATCGTAGGATCAGTTTTAGACCGACCGCTTATAAAGAACGAATTTACTGCTAAATACTGTGAAATTATCGTTGAACTTGAAAGGGAAATCATTATTTGTGAAGTGAGTTTTCTTCAACTTATTAAGTTTGAAGCGTTTGAAAGAGAGATCACTATTCCTTTGCCTTGCAGGACCTCTTTACTGAGCAAACCACCAGGTTTTACAAATATGGTGTTATGGAAGTGGACGCCTTTTTTCCTCCCATTGCAGGTGGACTGCTCTACATGACGACACTGGCCACTAGGATCTCGAAGCCTATAGCTTGCTTTCGTATATTGCCACATCCGTAAGTTAACTGGTTGGGGCAAATTGCGGAAGCCGATTATCGGGCTTCGTTTATTGCATTGACCATGATTATCATCCCGTGAATTTACATGTCCGTGAACATTATTCTATAAAGTTCTATCGATTTTTGCTTAGTCATCCGCTTTCGTATTTAAATATATAGTAATACTAGCCTCTGCCGACGGCTTCGCCCGCGTGATACCCGGATAAAAAGTAGCCTTTGTATTATTTTGATGTATAAGCTATATTACTGTAAGGTTTCATCAAAATCTGTTCAGTAGTTTTTGCGTGAAAGAGTAACAAACATCCTCACAAACTTTCGCGTTTATTAGTAGTAGGATTATATTACGAAGATACTGAGATGAAGCAACCCGAAGAATTGAAGTTACAAAATGCCAAAAGAAAGTTCTTCAAGGATTTCGAAGCATGTAACTTGCTTTCGCAGTTTGCCGCACCCGTGAGAGCATTGGGTGGGGCAAATTGCAAAAGCTGGTTATCTGGCTTACAATCATCTCTGAATTGACCAGCATGAAGATGTGTATGTGTGAACAAGTTATATATTTATCACTCAAATACACACACTGCTTTCGTTGATGTAGATGGCACTCTAATCACTTTGACCAACAGTAACAACACACTAAATTATAGCATGCTTGAAGATTTGCAATTCAAAGATTATTTTCTTATGTAGGATAAAAGAAAGCGACGAGGCGAAGAAAATATTTATCAGACACGATGAACTAATAGAAAAAATTCAACAATTTAAGAAGAAATATTTCGATGACTGGACTTTAACTGTCCCTAAAATAATTCAGGAGAAAGCTAATAATATGATTCTTGCCCGTCAAGGATCAGATTTGGTTCTAAATTTCAGTCCAGTGGTAAATATTAAGTTCTTCTTAAAGCTCAAATTTAAACTATATACTATGTTATAATATTAATTTACCTATTCACCTTAGCTTTTAGACCTTCTCAAGGAAGTCCATCATTTACGGAAAAACCCAGATGTATCACATCTGTTGCCAAAAGAGAGTTTGGAATTATTTGAAAAGCAAGAGACATACAGGCAGTACCGGATCAATTTAGGTATAACCATTGACTGGTATAACCAAATCAGAAAAAACAGTCAGAAAGTAGAATTTGATTTAGTGGAAGATGAAATAAAAGCTATCGATCAGAGAATTGATAAGGCTCAGAATCAACTCAATTGGAATTCAAATGGTAAGATAGGAACCCCAGATATTTACTCTTTTCTAAAATACATTAAGATCTTGATAATTGGCATAGTCTTGATATTTCTAGACTTATGGAACTACCTTCAAGACCTACATACATTAGTTGGTAACTTGTATGAACGAATGTCTAAAATTCAGAAAAATTTGGTGGAGATTAAGGCTGTTATGGTAGACTGGTCCGGTCAACCACTTTTCGAGAGAAAAGAGGGAAAGAAGGTCAGCATCTTTTCGATTTTACGTTTTGTTACAAAATAGCACGTCAAAAGTAAAAATGTATAGGAGCCTAAACTTTCAGGATACATTGTTGAATTTAGATGATCGCGAAGAAAAGAAGAACAAACGATACAACGACATAATAACCACAGCCAATCGTATCAATGAACTTCTAAAAGAAAATATGGAATTATTTAACATGCAAAATAATCAGGATAGTGAGATATGGGTCAATTATGTAGCTTTCATAGACGCACTGTTAGAGGAGTCTATATTCAGATCGATTGCTTGCAGGTTTGTATTAATCAAGGCATTTTTGTAATAAAAAGGATTCAAGGAAAGTTATAAAGAAAATTAAATATTTCAGTATGGGATACATCTCTGAACATATGAATCCTAAAAATAAGCTGGGACCATTATTCGAAGCTCAATTAGAACTTTTAGATCCCGATATGGTATTTGCTCCAAGTTTAGATCCCAATGATGAAAAAGGCTTCACTGCTTTAATAAATGGTATCATAGACGATATCTTGAAAATGTCTACATTGGTAAAACGCATCGATACTAGAAAAGGCCAAACTTACGAACAATATGTTGTAAATAGTGAAGATGTGACTGATATGAAAAGCGAAATTATTTCAGGGATCGAGAAGGTAAAATAAGTTATATTTATTGTTTTTATTTCATACTGTGAAAGCCTATGGATAATTTATAACAACGCTTTTATAGGTCATTGAAGATGCGAACGATTTCTGTAAAACTTTTGAAAACTATTCCTATCTGTGGCTCGAAGAACGAGATGCCGTCATGGAAATTTTCTTGACATATGGCAGAATTTTGACTCCTGATGAAGTAGATACGATTGGTTCTGAAGATAAAGATGTTATACCACCCACACCATGTGCGCCCAAAATGGAGGGCTTCAGGGAGCAGATCGACCAGTTTGAAAACTTGTTTATGGATATCGAAGACATGGATTCTCACAAAATATTTAACTGTTGGTTTCAGGTATAAAAAAAATCCTGGACATTTTCACACTGCATCATCTAGCCCCAAACTCAGCAGAGCTTGTATTATGGGAACTATATGACCGATATACCCACTACTTATAACTGTATTTTTTTTGTAAATACATAAATATTATGCTTAGACCCGAGTCAAATATTTGCAGATCATACAAACATTTGGTGCTAAGCTCTGTGGACAAGTCTTGTGTCAAACACAATATATGGCAGAAAAACTACAGTTTTATGAAAGTTTCTCTCATTTTAGGTTGATTTAAGGCCATTTCGTCAAGCTCTTCTAAATACTGTTCGAAAATGGGGGAACATGTACAAAGAGCACCTTGTCAATAACGTTACTTCGTCACTTAACGATCTAGCCAACTTTCTTAGGGAAGCTGATGAAGGTAATTTATTCTGGTCCGATGTTCTATTTTCGTACCTGTATTTGGTAGATCTGATGGTTATTCATTTAAGTTACATTTAATTTCATTTTAGGTCTACTTCAGGCAGTACCTGAAGGTGATTACGAAGCATTAGTAGCAATCATGGGATATCTTATGAATGTGAAAGAACGGTCATTGACCACAGACGATATGTTCCAACCGTTAACTGAGACAATCGAACTGCTTAAGTTTTATGATATGGACATTCCCGAAGAAGTGAATGTACTATTGCAGGTACGATCTAATAAAAAGAATACATTATCTACAACATTTATACTAACGATAGTTGATTTATTTTTGTTTTAATTTAAGGAATTACCAGAACAATGGCAGACGACAAAGAAATTAGCGCTAACTGTTAAACAACAAGTAGCGCCTTTGCAAGCCGCTGAGGTCTCTGGTATTCGTAAGAAAATTGCGACTTTCGACTCTCTTATCACGTACTATAGGGAAGTTTTTAAGAGATACGAAGTAAGTGCGAACCATAAAATTATTAAACTAAACATTTGAACGCTATCAGAATACAAAAGTGGCCATCGTTTTCAGTTCTTTAAATATGAATGCGAAGATCCCTACGAAGTGATGTCAAGAGTCGATTTTGAAATCCTGTATTTGGAAGAAGAAATGAGGGGCATTCAGGAATCTGGATCTCTATTTGAAGTGAATGTTCCAGAATTCAAGCTATTAAAGCAATGCAGAAAGGAATTGAGAATGCTGAAGGTAACATAATAGGAAGTTATAATTTTGTTGCAATTATAATGATAGAAGTGCATTGTAATTTTGTTTTTTTAATTGAAAAAGCAACTTTGGGATTACGTCTACATCGTAAGGACCAGCATTGAAGATTGGAAAACAACACCATGGAGAAAAATTGATGTTGAAAACATGGACATTGAATGCAAGAAGTTCGCAAAAGAAATACGACTTTTAGATAAGGAAATGAGAAGGTACGAAAGCTTAGTTTTTTTTTGTAAAAATTGATACTTTTAAATTGAATATGAAATCTTTGAACAATCTACAGTTGGGATACATATATGACATTGGAAGCTACAGTCAAAAACATGTTGACATCTCTAAGAGCAGTTGGTGAACTGCAGAATCCAGCTATCAGAGAAAGGCATTGGGACCAACTAATGAGTACAACTAAGGTGACATAGCATAAATATTTGAGGCTGTTGTATAAAAATAAACTGTATATAAATTTGTAAATAAAAATTGATGTTGTGTTACGCACTGACGAATTGGATCTATGGGTTTGAATGAATAACTATTTGCATGCATTGTGTTAGCATGTATTGCTTAAAATAAAGAATGGTTCACATGAATGGGGAATGTATCATACAAACTGTCAAATTTAGTTGAAATCAATGTTATGTGTTATGCGAATGTAAATATGTTTATGGTCCACAGAGCTTAGCAGCATTACCACGTGAGCTCACCGTGAGTATAATGTGTTTTGTGTACAAACATACTGTGTACATTACATTATAGCTATAGTTTCACCTCTGTGGACGTCTGTAAATATGTGCTTTGATTTTGCATGCTTTTTATTATTTATATTTTTTTTTACTTATGTAGGCATCATGGTTTATTGAACTCTATTTTAGGACATATTTATCATGGGATAGAATTTAGAGTCATCTTATTTAAGCTTTTTAAGTGGAACTGGACTGGACACGTCTGTAGCATATCAAGTGACTTGTGGGAAAAATAACTACAGAGCGGATCCTACCCAATGTAAGGCAACGACGTAGAAGGTCTAGAATAAGATGGAGAAATGAGCTAGCCTTGTACCAACATGGTATGTAACAGCGTTAAATGGCGAAGAGTGGAAAAAAGGAAGGGAAGCATTTCCCCGCAGCGGAATAGCGATGGCTAATTGATAATAATTAATATTTAGTCTATGTCTCGAAGGGAAGGTACCTCAAAAGGTTGATCTCGGCTATAACAGCTACTTAAGCATGTCGGAGATCTTCATGGGCCCGCAACTCCATACTCTGGTGTTAGAACACTGAAAATCAAATTGATTAGCTCATACATCGTTTGTTATCATTGACACTGTTGAACGCATAATAGTATGAAATAGCATGTTTTTTTCTCTAGATACTTAGTTTTGTATTATTTTGTCTTCTTATTTAAACAAGTATGTACTTGTATATTGATTGTTTTATTTTTTAATATTATATCTACTACGTACGTCTTCTTTTACTTCTTTTCTACTATTTACGTAGGTAATAAGCATATAACTTACCTATAAATGCACGTAGTTTATAAAAAAAACAATAAAAATGAACGTAACTAAACCTAAACACGTAAATACAAAAGTAAGTTGAAAAATATAATAGTCGTAGCACAGAATATGAAGTTAATACATCTGTTGATATGGAATAGGTAAGAATCGTTATGGACAAAAACACGACTCTAGCAGACTTGCTAGCTCTAAACTTACACGAATGCGAGGAAGAAGTCAAGAACATAGTAGACAAAGCAGTTAAAGAGATGTCCATGGAGAAAGTGCTAAAAGATTTACATACTACTTGGAGCGGAATGGAGTTTGAACAAGAGGTCCACACAAGAACTCAATGCGTACTTCTGAGGGCTAGTGAAGAACTTATAGAAACTCTTGAAGAAAACCAGGTAGACGAACTTTATTTTATAGTATAGGCCTTATAATATAGGCCTTAGGAAATAAACGAAAAATTCGAAACCATTGGCACCTACTGATGTTATTTTTCAGGTACAACTCCAAAACTTGATAACATCAAAATTTATAGCTTACTTTTTGGAAGAAGTATCAGGCTGGCAACAAAAACTGTCGATAGCGGACCAAGTAATTACCTATTGGTTTGAAGTGCAGAGAACTTGGACTCATTTGGAAAGTATATTCATGAGCTCCGAAGATATTCGAAAGCAACTACCCGAAGACTCTGCCAGATTCGATAGAATAGACGCTGAATTCAAAGTACGAAAATTGCAATTTTTGTGCTTTCTTGTATCAAACTTGTGATGAAAGATGTATAAAACGATTCTGATAATTCGCAGGTTTTATCTGAAGACATGTCAAAAACTCCAAACGTTGTGAAAGGTACTAATAAGGAAGGCTTAGTAGATCAGCTGGACAACTTACAAAAGGATTTAATAATTTGTGAGAAGGCATTGGCTGAATACTTGGAAACAAAAAGACTGGCGTTTCCACGGTTCTACTTTGTATCTTCTGCAGACTTGTTAGACATTTTATCCAACGGAAATCAAGCTGACTTGGTTATCAGGTAAACTCTATAACTACTTAATAGGAAGGTACCATTTTCGCCACGCCATCGCGTCGCGTCAAAGCAATGAAAACTTTAGGGGCGTTGGATAGTATGCGAGTAGACGGAACTTGTGGTAGGTGGTTGTAGCTAATGACAGAACGCAAAGTTAAAAGTCTTAAATTAAGTTTTTTCTGATCCGCCGAGAACCCTCTTCTGATAATAATTTATTTACAGGCATCTTACCAAACTATTTGATTCGATCGCCAAATTGAGGTTCATTGAAAGTGATAAGTCAACTGATAAGGTTTCATCTGGTATGATAGCAAAAGATGGGGAATATGTTCCATTCCATGGCTCTTGCGACTGCACTGGCCCTGTAAGTAAACTTCAAATCATTGTCAAACTGCGCTTAGTTAAAAGGCAACCAGTAAGCCCCGGTATCTTATTAACATTCTCTGCTTCTAGGTTGAGATTTGGCTGAATCGTTTGCAAGACATTATGAGATCCTCCATTCGTCATTACTTTGGGGAAGCAATAGTGTCTTACGAAGAGAAGCCGCGAGAGCAGTGGCTCTTTGATTTCATGGCTCAAGTTTCCCTGTGCGGTTCCCAAATTTGGTGGACCACCGAAGTGAACATGGCTTTCGCGCGGCTAGAAGAGGGTTACGATAACGCGTTGAAAGATTACTACAAAAAGCAGTTGTCTCAACTCAGTACTCTGATATCTCTTCTCATAGGAGAACTGAGTAAAGAGGATCGCCAGAAAATCATGACTATTTGCACAATAGATGTGCATTCTCGAGATGTTGTGAGCAAGATGATTCAAGGAAAGGTTGAAGCAGGCTCTGCATTTCAGTGGCAATCTCAACTCCGACACAGGTTTTGAGAGCTTCATGTTATAGTGCATTATCTGCATTTTTTAATTTTGGGTTACCCATATTTTCACTACTTACATCTATCGTTCACCACTGTCATCATTCATGGTACACAGTTTCTCTTATGTTGTTGATTAGAAATGGGTGTCCCTCTTTTTAGTTTTTATACCTATCAAATGTTGTTTTAGGTGGGATGAGAATGAAGTACATTGTTTTGCTAATATCTGTGACGCGCAATTCATATACAGTTATGAATATCTGGGAAATACTCCGAGGCTGGTCATCACACCACTTACTGATCGGTGTTATATAACATTGACACAGGTGACTTCGCATTTCCGTAAAAGACCGCAGAAAGTTCACTTGAGTAAGTTTTTTAATGATTTCTTTTGTTTTATTTTTAGTCTCTTCATTTGATAATGGGAGGAGGTCCAGCAGGACCTGCGGGAACCGGCAAGACAGAAACAACTAAAGATTTAGGAAGAGCTTTGGGTATCATGGTTTATGTATTCAACTGCTCTGAACAAATGGATTATCAGGTATTATGGCAGTCCCATTAAAAAATCATGTCCTTATTGCTTTCGTAGGAATAGCAAATATTCGATTTGGTTTTGTGTTCTAGTCTTGCGGTAATATTTACAAAGGATTGGCACAAACTGGAGCTTGGGGATGTTTTGATGAGTTCAATAGGATATCTGTTGAAGTACTGTCTGTAGTAGCAGTGCAAGTAAAATCTGTACAAGATGCCATCAGGTACTTTATTGTTAAAAATATTGCCTGGAGTTGGAATCTTGGAGTTAAATATATCTTGGACGCTTTTGATTTTTGTATGTTTCACTCGCAGGGATAAGAAAGAGAAGTTCAATTTCATGGGTGAAATAATAGTTCTGGTACCAAGTGTTGGTATCTTTATCACCATGAACCCAGGCTATGCTGGCAGAACTGAACTACCAGAAAATCTAAAAGCGCTGTTTAGACCATGCGCTATGGTCGTTCCGGACTTTGAATTGATATGTGAAATCATGTTGGTAGCTGAGGGTTTTCAAGAGGCCAAAGTTCTAGCCAGAAAATTCATAACGTTGTATACGCTGTGTAAAGAGCTACTGTCCAAACAAGATCATTATGACTGGGGGTTGAGAGCTATCAAATCTGTCCTTGTGGTAGCTGGATCTTTGAAGGTAAGTAACAACAATGCAATTACATAAAGTACTGTAACAATTACATGTTAGTGATTATAAAAATTATATATAAACATTGTATTAATATGTGTATTAATGTTATTATGGGTTAGAGAGGAGATCCAGGAAGACCCGAAGAAGAAGTATTGATGAGAACACTTCGCGATTTTAACATTCCTAAAATAGTAACGGACGATATGCCAGTCTTTATGGGCCTTATTGGAGACTTGTTTCCTGCACTAGAAGTGCCGAGGAAACGTGATTTAGAATTTGAGAGAACCGTCAAACAAGCAGCCATGGATTTACTGCTACAACCGGAAGACAATTTCATTTTGAAAGTAGTACAGTTGGAAGAGTTGCTAGAAGTTCGTCATTCTGTATTTATCGTTGGTAATGCTGGTACGGGGAAAACCCAAGTATGGAAGACTTTGTTCAAGACATACCAGAACCTCAAAAAGAAACCGTTGTTTACCGATTTGAATCCGAAGGCCGTTACCAATGATGAGTTATTCGGGATAATTAACCCAGCAACACGCGAATGGAAGGATGGACTGTTCTCGGTGATAATGAGAGATCAAGCGAATCTTGTTGGTGACAATCCTAAATGGATCGTTCTGGATGGTGATATCGATCCCATGTGGATCGAGTCGCTCAATACCGTGATGGACGACAATAAGATTCTCACATTGGCCAGTAATGAAAGAATAGCACTTACTCCGTCAATGAGATTAATGTTTGAAATCTCCAATTTGAGAACTGCTACACCAGCTACTGTCTCGCGAGCTGGTATATTGTACATTAATCCTCAAGATCTAGGATGGAATCCGTAAGTCCACAATGCATTTTTATGAATATCTAATAGTTGTTAGGGTCATTTGAAGATTAAACGATGAAATGCTGTTTTGCTTACAGATACGTCACTAGCTGGGTCGAAACCAGAAAGATCCCGGCTGAAAAATCAAACCTGGTCATTCTCTTCGATAAATACATACCCGCATGTCTAGAGACAGTGCGCAACCGTTTCAAGAAGATCACACCTATTGCAGAAATGGCTCACGTTCAAATGCTGTGTCATCTGTTAGACGTGTTGTTTGTGCCGGAAAACACGCCGGCTGAGTGCCCTAAAGATTGGCATGATATATTCTTCGTGTTCGCCTGCGTCTGGGCTTTCGGTTCTGCTATGTTTCAGGATACTAGTATCGATTACAGAGTCGGTAAGTTTTGACTTAGGACTCTGTAATCGATTCCTAGTAACTTAACATTTTAGCAGTGGTTTGGTTAAATTTGTTTTGTCAGGCTAGTTAAACAATTGAAAAAAGTGCATTAAAATTCAGTGTACCTATGAACTGGACACACTCCTAAGCGCCTCTTGAAATGTGTCTTTGTTTAACAATTTAAAATATGGCTAATTACCACAGTTTTTCAATGATTTTGCTGTTATTTGTAACTAATTTAATAGCTCTCCATCATGGGAACCGCCTCCGACCGCGTTATTTTTTATTTGTTCTTCAGCCACTCTTGTTAAATTTCCGTGTCTTGTTTTCAGAATTCACTAAATGGTGGACGAATGAATTCAAAAACATCAAATTCCCACCCGGCGGTACTGTCTTTGATTATTATATTGATTCCGAAACTAAGCAGTTCACTCCATGGACAGAAAAGATTCCCAAATTTGAATTAGACACAGATATCCCGTTACAGGTGACATTAAATTCATAATTATCATATTTACATATCCAAAACTTTTATTTTTTAATTTCAATAGCGATGATGTCTTTAAATACGAGTATGTCTTTGAACTAAGTTTTCTGGACTTTGGACTTTCAGGCTGTACTGGTGCCGACAGCAGAAACTATAAGAATCAGATTCTTTCTTGACCTTCTAATGAAGAAGAAAACTCCCGTGATGCTTGTCGGTGGAGCAGGGTGTGGCAAGACTGTGTTGGTCAATGAGAAACTACAAACGTAAGATCTTTCAATCATTCAATGTTCCGAATCTCCTTGAAACTTCCTTCTAAATTTTCACTTGTCGTGATAAGCATAATTAAACCATATTTTTTCTGCTTTGTGTCAGGTCATTAAAAATTAGTATTTTTTATCTTCGATTGTAGATTACCGGAGAACTACGCAATTCAGTCTGTGCCATTCAACTTCTACACCAGTTCCGAGATGCTGCAGAAAGTTCTTGAAAAGCCTTTAGAAAAGAAGGCTGGTCGAAACTACGGACCCCCAGGCAGTAAGACGCTCATCTACTTCATAGATGACATGAATATGCCCGAAGTGGATACCTACGGAACTGTCCAGCCCCATACGATTATACGACAACACTTAGACTACGGCCATTGGTATGACCGAACGAAACTATCACTGAAAGATATCCACAATACACAGTACGTTTCGTGTATGAATCCGACTTCTGGGAGCTTTACGATCAATCCGCGATTGCAGAGACATTTCTGCGTGTTCGCGATAAGCTTTCCGAATAATGAAGCTTTGAACAGTATCTATAATAATATTTTGTACCAGCATCTGACCAATCCAGAGCTGAGGATTAACCCTTTAATAGCCAAGATGTCAGGTAAATATATTTACGGGGTGGTAAACGATTGTTAGTCCGACTAAACATCTCCACTCTTTTGTTTTCTTTCAGTAAATATAGTGACAGCGACAGTGACTCTGCAAAATAAGATATTGCAGATCTTTTTACCGACAGCGATCAAGTTTCATTACATTTTTAACTTGAGGGATCTATCTAATGTATTCCAGGTATGATTGGATTAATATATTTTGGTCACGCTAAGTTTTAACTTAACGTGAGTCTTGTGCTATTTAACTATTATTACATGGATCTAGCTGATTTCAGCTTTACGATTTCGTAAATATTGGTGATTTAGAGGTATCTAAAGAAGAACTTTACCCAGTAGTAGCTGTAGATGTACTTAACAGAATAGATCAGAATAGAATTGCTAATAAAACTATTATGTTCAGCGATGAAATTGGAAAAAACATGGGCCAGATATTGACTATGAAATTGGGACATTCAGTCATAAATCATTGTGTACCTAATTCTAGCCTTCATGAAATTATGCCAATAATTTCAAAGTATGAATTTGACATTAAATCAAATCTGATTATTTGGCTTGGAAATAGGGGTAATGTGAACAAATCAGAACTTATAAAATACTTTGATACTCTGTGTTCACTACAAATTAATAAAATTGTAATGTTCACATTCCCTTATAGCAACAGCTTGCCACAAGCAGAAAATGATCTTAGATATAAGTTAAATATGACTCTGCATACAATATCATGCAATAATAAATTAATTCATTTAATTGATTCTAACAGTGTTGTTAGTAAAACATATTATTTGACCAAAGGTAGATACTACCTTTCTAACTTTTACAAACGACAGATAGCTGTTTCGCTATCTTATTATTTTAGTATAACAGCCAAAAACTTGGCTAACCAAAATGCTTTTTTTGAGCATTGTCCTAAAATTGAAAACCAGACATTGAAAATTATTCCATGTCATTTAAATTACCAGACACGACAATAGAGGAAATCTCTAGCACCAAAAAGTCAAATAATATTTTTTTAAAAAATAAACAAAACAAACAGTTGTTAAATAATAAAAATGTGAAATATACCAACTTGATGCACCAAAATATTGAAGGAATTCGTTGTAAAGAATTAGAACTAGAACTGTACATGAACTCAAATGACATTGACATTATTTGCATTACAGAACATTGGCTGCGAAGCCATGAGGTCATGTTCAGTTTCAGTAATCACCAAGTTGGTAGTTCTTTCTGCAGATTACATGCTATACGTGGTGGCTCATTAATCCTACTTAATAAACAGATAAAATTTAGAGAACGTTTAGATATAGTCCACCTCTCTGTAGAAAGACACATTGAAGTTGCTTGCATAGAGTTGGAGCAATTCATAGTTATAAGCGTTTACAGCCCACCATCTGCCTCATTTGACATTTTTGAAAAAGTTATGGAAGAAATGTTGTTTAAATTATCTAAATCAAATAAATATATTATTACGTGCGGAGATTTTAATGTTAATTTACTAGAAATTAACTCCTTAAATACTAGAATAATTAGTTTATTTCAATCATTTGATTTAAAACCTCAATTTATGGAGCCTACTCGAATAACCGATACTTCGGCCACATGTATAGACAATATCTTTGCCAACATTAAAATTTTAAATAAGAGTTTAATTAGTAATATTAAGTCGGATCATCTTGGACAAATAATTAAAATAGAGGTTCAAACAAAAAAACTTGAAAAAAGAAATATTACTTGTATACCTATGACCAAAGATCGATTGGACAAACTAAAATTGAATTTAACTTCTGTATTTCCATGTTTATATGGTAATTTTAATCCAAATAATTTATACAACACATTTTTTAAGAAATTTAGTGATGTGTTCAATTCAATTTTTACATCGAAATCGATCATGGTCTCTGACGGTAAAAAGTTCAGTGACTGGGCAACAGCGGGAATACATAAAAGCAGGAAGAAATTGTATGATCTTTATGCTGAAAAACAATATAATTTTAATGAGGAGTTTAAAGAACAAGTCAAAAAGTATTCTAAAATTTTTAAAAATGTTTGTCGTGAAGCAAAAGCTCGTCATTTGAGTTCAAAAATTAAAAATAGCCAAGATAAAGTAAAAGCCACTTGGAAAGTAATCAACAGTGAGACTGGAAGAGTCACAACTAAGAACAATAAGTTTAATTTGAAAATTGACAATGCCACCGTCAATCAGGATAGTGATGTAGCTAATGCGTTCGAAAACTTTTTTACCGACATTCCAGTCTCTACCACAAAATCCTTAAACTCCTCTCCCATAGAAGCAGAGTCATTGTTAAAAGAAAACTTAACAGAATGTAAAATACAATTCAAATTTGATCATGTAAATAGTGATGACATCATAAAAGCTTTCAAACTCATAAATGTTAAAAAAACCACGGACCTCTGGGGCATATCTGTTTGCGTTGTGAAATCATTGATTGGCATTATTGCGCCCGAACTAGCTTTAATATTCAACGAGTGTATTGACTGTGGTGTGTTCCCTGATTTAATGAAACACAGTAAAATAACTCCACTTTTCAAATCGGGTACATGTTCTGACCCTAGTAATTTTAGACCTATATCAGTACTTCCTACATTTAGTAAAATTTTTGAAAAACTAATTTTAAATCAATTGCAAAGACATTTTAAATTAAATAATTTACTGCATAATAAGCAATTCGGATTTAGTAAGGGTCGCTCAACCACTGATGCTGGTATTGAGTTAATATCGCATACATTTGATGCCTGGGAGGAATCTCATGACGCTTTAGGCGTTTTTTGTGATTTGTCAAAGGCATTTGATTGCGTAGACCATGTCACATTGATCAGGAAACTACACCATTATGGTATTAGGGGCGGTGCTCTAGACTTTCTCACTTCCTATTTAAGTGACAGAGTACAAAGAGTTGACGTGAATGGAAAACGGTCTCCGGGGTCTCTGGTTACTATCGGTGTACCGCAGGGATCAATTCTTGGACCATTTTTGTTCTTAGTATACATTAATGATCTACCCCACCTTGTAAGGGACGATCATGAGGTTGTATTGTTTGCAGATGACACGTCACTTTTATTTAAATTAAAGCGACGACAAACCAATTTTGACAATGTAAACAATGCAATCTCTAAGGTTGTAAAATGGTTCAACGTTAACAATCTCCTACTTAATGAAAATAAAACAAAGTGTATTAGATTTATACTACCCAATGTTACACAAGTTAAAGCAAATATCAAAATCAAAGATGAACAGTTGGCTCTTGTGGACATCACCGTATTCTTAGGTATCACCCTAGATAATAAGCTTCAATGGGGTCCTCATATTGATGGGTTATCGAAGAGACTTAGTTCTGCGGCATATGCAGTCAAAAAGATCCGTCTTTATACAGACGTTGACACAGCTAGACTAGTTTACTTCAGCTACTTCCACAGCATTATGTCGTACGGTATACTGCTGTGGGGGAGTGCTGCTGATATCAATACCATTTTTGTGCTGCAGAAGAGGGCTGTTCGAGCAATTTATAATATGGGCCCCAGAGAATCACTTCGCGAAAAGTTTAAAGAAATAAATATAATGACATTCCCTTGTCAATACATTTATGAAAATCTGATGTATGTTCACAAAAATATTAATTTGTTTAAGAAAAAAAGCGATAATCACAATGTTAATACTAGAAATAAAGATAAACTCGCTGTTGCCACTTGTAGACTCCATAAAGTTAGTAAATCGTTTAAAGGGCACGGTGTACGCTTTTATAACAAACTCCCAAGAGATATACAAAAATTATCAATTAACAAATTTAAAAACGTAATTAAACAAAAGCTTTATAAAAAGGCATACTATAAAATATCTGATTATTTAGATGACAAAAACTCTTGGGATTGAAAATGCTCCAACTCGAACCTATTGTTTTGTAAAAGGATCATTAAAAAGAATAACCAGCCTTGTTTTCTTGCCTTTCTTTCCTGGCTTGGTCGCGGAGGAACAGGCACCTAGATAAAAACCGACGTTTCAAAGTGGTCCTTGTGATTTTATTGAATAAATGAATTTTGACTTTTTTTGACTTTTTGAGATCAAAGCTAAAATGGCAAGGGACAGCAGATAACGTTGCATTATGGTACTTGCTATACTACGTTTGCATTACGATTTTTTATGATTCCAGGGTCTTTTATTCAGTACAAACGAATGCCTAGAGAATACATCCGACATCCTTCGACTGTGGCTTCACGAGACAGCTCGAGTGTATGGCGATAAGCTTAACGAAGAAAAGGACATTGACGCGTTCCTGAAAATGCAAGTCGACATATGCAAGAAGACCTTTGAAGTGAGTTATGCAAGTCTGCGTTATATAAGAAAATATCTGTTATTAGTAATGCAAGTCTCCATTAGTGAAAAATACATTTAAAGCGAGTCTCAGAATACATTTGACCACAGGTTGAGAGTTGGTTAGGGGGCTGCTTATTTTGGTATACGGATTATATGATGGGGTTTATCCGTAGTTATGTTTAGTGCTTTGGATAGTATAATTATCATCAGTGCGCCTGCCAAAACCGCGATGTGTTTTTAAACTAGTTGTCAGGGGAGTCTATAAACTGATTACCTTAATGATCAGTTAACTTATCAGTGATATAAAAAGGCATTATGGTAAAAAAGAATATTATGTGATCTTTGTGGCGATCAGAATAATATTTTCGAAATAATTTTTAACAGGGCTATTTTATGTGCTGCAGATTGATTTGAAATGCAGGAATTTTATGTCGTCCCTTCGTCAATACTAGCCTTCGTCCATCTCATAGAATTTAATATTAAATTAATCTATTAAATTAATATTATAATCCAGGACATAGACGAAGGCATAGTATTTGAAAAACCCAATATCTACTGTCACTTCGCCGGGGGCATTGGCGAGCCGAAGTACATGCCGATTGAGAACTGGGAGCAACTCAATAAGTTGCTGACAGAAGCCATGGCCAGCTATAATGACCTCATTGCTGCTATGAATCTGGTGCTTTTTGAAGATGCTATGATGCATATTTGCAGGTACTCGTATCTTTCCTGGAATAACTATGCTGATTTGCGCTTAATGGCAAAGCTGACGTTGAGTGGTACCCCGTAGGTATTGTCTAGTAACAACGTATACAGCCCTTGATTCCCTTTTTCGCCGTATCACCGATTTTATCTTGGTCCCCTGCATTAGATCAGTGATCTGACCAGCAGTCAGCATGGGTATCAACGATTTAGACACTTAGAACAGTTTTGTCGAGCGAAAGAAGACAACAATATTTCTGTCCCTCTTTTCTGGCAGACAAAATATTGAGAGAGAAGATTACTTTTTCTCAATATTTTACATATATTAATTTGCCTTCTCTTTGGTCGACAAAACCATTATCTAGTGACCGATGGTTATAGGATGGTTATAGAACCAGTGTGGTAGTACGATTCAGTGCTCCTCAAGGCTCCCTACAAATCACCTTCAAACCCCTGTTATCCTGGAACAACATTACATAAGTGCCTGTACGACTATGTTTTCGTGATGATGTGTGCTGTGTCGTTTAGCAATATGCTATTCTGATACAAAGTTATGCTTCTGTCGATGCTTTTTGGGTTACTGAGCTCATGCAAAGATTCTTGCTTACATTTTTGAGTGTGTACTGTTGCTAATCAAGTTTCCTTGTCCTTTTCCAGAATTAATCGAATCTTAGAAAGCCCGAGAGGTAGCGCTTTGTTGGTCGGAGTCGGTGGTTCAGGCAAACAGTCTCTCTCGAGACTTGCAGCCTTTATATCCAGCTTAGAGGTGCTGCAGATACAGCTGAAGAAAGGATACGGGGTTTCAGACTTAAAGGTACCTTCTGCTCTAGCTGGGGAGCCTGCTGTTGACCACTTTATCGGTGTTTGTGTTTCAATAATTTTGACGTGTAATTTTTAGTACGAAGTGTCATTTAATATGAAATTGAAATGAAGGAATATTTAAATTATAGAACTATGCTTAAGAAACTGTAGTCGGTTTCGTTTTTTTTAAACTGATTACTTGTTTAATCATCGTTTTGAATAAAAGTCATCATCCCTAATTTCATATAATGTGATATAAATTACCGATGACATCCTATAGACTGCGGGAAGTCTAATACCGTTCGTCATGGACCCATTTTAGGACCCATTTCCTATTTCCTGTGGCACAGTGTTGTATGAACTTGTACAGTACTAGGCACCTACAGTATTGTACTGTACAAGTTCATACGAACCTACTTTATGATATCTGTTTTCAGAATGAGCTGAATGGTCTCTACATAAAAACTGGTCTGAAAAACGTAGGCATAATGTTCTTGATGACGGACGCCCAGGTTGCGAACGAACAGTTTTTGGTGCTGATCAATGATTTGCTCGCATCCGGAGAGGTGGCTGATTTGTTCCCTGATGATGAGATAGAGAATATCCTGGCTGGAGTCAGGAATGAAGTAGGTTTTTTTTGACATGATAAATATTAGGAACTAGCTTCTATCCGGCTTCACTCGGCAGTAAGCGTACCCGGATAAAAAGTAGCCTATGTTTTATTCTAGTTCCGTAACTTTATGGAATCCCAACAGCATGGTTTTGCATTTATAATATTAGTAGCATTTTCGTATATAGCTTTTATTTTTCCTGTTATATACTGGTTTGTTCTATTTTCGTTGCCCTTTCTGACCAGGGGTCTAGACAAATACCACTTTCTGCAGGCGTTAACGCCTGCGGAAAGATTGAATTGTATGGGAATGACATTAGCTGTGGAAATGTCACGTGACAGCTGCCAAATTTTATCTTGACAAATTTGCGTTAGCGTGAAAGGAAAAGTAAGCGTGAGGTATTTGTCTAGACCCCCTGAGGCATAAAGTCCTGAAAAAAGTCTATTGAGGATGAAGAAAGAATCAGCGTAATTTTTGCTCCACCATCAACCGACACAAGTCCACTGCTGGATGGCCCTCCAAATAATGTGATATATATTACGCCTTAACCAGCCTTATTGTGTATTCGCCTATATCATTCGCCCATCATCATTAACATTAATTTATTTTCAGGTAAAAGGCGCAGGCTTACCCGACACAAGGGAAGTCTGCTGGAAGTTCTTCATAGATAGAGTGCGGAAGCAGCTCAAAGTGGTGTTATGCTTCTCACCCGTCGGGTCTACTCTCAGAGTTAGGTCCCGGAAGTTCCCGGCTCTTATAAACTGCACCTCTATCAATTGGTTCCACGAATGGCCACAGGAGGCGCTCGTATCGGTCGCCATGAACTTTCTTGAGGAATTACCCAGTTTACCCGTAAGTTGCAACAAAATAAGTGCTATGAAAACTGATAATATTTTTCTTATAATTAAAAGTTAGTTTGTCCTAGATTAGAAACATTGTGGGCATGTCCTATTTTGATTGGATCCGCTGATATTGACTTACACTACGTGTTTGGTAAAAAGTTTTAGTTCGGAGTTCGGACGCGGAGTAGGAAGAGTTTCGGTCAAATAAACACGCCCACGACTGTATTCCTCAGGATTGACACCCTCAGATACATCCTCAGTGTGTAGATCTTTGAAGATTCAAAGTGAAGGGTAGTCAGCAGAACGTCAAAACATTATATTTTACATAAGTGCTAGTAGTTTGCAGTCCACGTGATAAGCCAAGCCCATCGCCGCTTATTGGAATACTAACTGATGTCATGTCGGCTTTCTCGTGATGTTTTAATTTACCTGAAACCTGTTCCCTTATTCTGATTATAATTATGAAAATTTCAGGTCACATTACGAGATTCAATATCAAGGTTTATGGCTTATGTGCACACGTCCGTGAACACGATTTCCAAATCGTATCTGGCTAACGAGAGACGTTACAACTACACGACTCCCAAAAGTTACCTGGAGCAGATTACTCTTTACGCGAAACTGGTCAACTCGAAGATAGAGGAATTACAGGCAAAGATTGTAAGGTGACTTGACAAATCCAAAGAAAGCTTGATCACTTGATTTACGATTTGTTTTGTTGACGTGCACCAATTGATTTTTAGTCATTATTAGTGATGGACATACTCAGTATATATTTGAGGATACCATGTAGAGGGTACTCAAAGGCACGTCCAAACATTATGTTAAGTCCATGCCTCGCGAATGATAAATAAGCATTGTTGCACGGGGTGGGATTTGAACCCACGAACTTTGCATCGAAAGTTTAGTTAACTAGTCTTTTCACCATCACAGCTGACATCGTTTTCTTGTAGATTGGAAAACGGCTTGGAAAAGTTACGCTGTACCGCATCGCAGGTGGCCGACTTGAAGAAAACGTTGGCGGTTCAAGAAGTTGAGTTGGCGAAGAAGAACGAGGCAGCCGATAAACTCATCGAGATGGTCGGCGTCGAGACTGCTAAAGTGCAGCACGAGAAACAACTCGGTAAGGACAAATGTCCATTAAAACCGCTCTGCGTCAATGGACATTTGGCCTTACCGGAGCTGGTAATTCATAATCGAACCACGCTCGATCCACAAACACCCGTAATGCCCTTCGTGGAACTTGTTTTAATTTTTTTAATAAGCGGTTACCGTAGCTCATAGATGCTTGCAACACCAGATATATAAAACCCTTTTTTAAATTTATAAATGCCCTTTTTGAGGAACCTCTTACTGTAGTCATTTGGGAAAACCTTTCCAGGGAGATCTTTCCATAACCTGAGTGTCTGCGGGAGGAAATTCCTTTGAAACCTCAAGTTGCGTGTCCAGGCTCAAGAGAGTGAGGATGAATCCCCTGTCGTTAGTGAGCGATGGCGGAGCTGATAGATTTCGGCCTGAGACATAATGGTTTAAAATGTTCAACTCTTTAAAAATAGTACAGTCGTTATTTGAAACAATGACATTAGGACTGGAAGTAAGGGGTTACTAGACACTATGGCACTCGTACTGTCTTACATATAACTATTATTCTCTTTAATGATGATAATGATGAAATAACATCACTATCATCTTTAAAGATTATTGCACCTAGGAGTGCCATGACCAGTATACGGTAGAGCCTTCAACTTTGATTTGATGGACGATAGAGCTGAATACTGGCAAATACATTTCAATTTCAATTACACAGCGGATCGCCCTTAATTTGTCGTTTACCTTCCCCAGCCGACGAGGAAGAGGAAAAGGTGGCAGTTATCGCCGAAGAGGTCTCCAAAAAGCAGAAAGACTGCGAGGAGGATCTCATTAAAGCGGAACCTGCCTTGATCGCTGCGCAAGAGGCTTTGAACACCTTAAACAAAGTATATCTACTGACTATGATGATAAGGGACTAAAAGTAATACCCATATTTTTAAGTTAGTACTCGTAGTTCCTGATACCTGACACAAGGAATCCTAATATATTGTCAGATTATGTTTTGTGATAGTTTTTTGTTATGTTAAAAAAGCTAACGCACAAACTTCAGTTTTTATTCACACATACATACACTTACGTTCAGTTATCTTCCACATCACGTACACTGACTTTACGTTATTTCTGGAGATCTGAAATTTGGAGGGTATTTTCCTTTTGATTGCAAGGTTGCACTAAGAAAGGATTTTTCGAAATTTAACCCCTTTGAGGGTACAACACAAAGTTGAAGTTGTAATGAAAAGATGGAGTGCAGTTAAATAAAAGCTTTTTGCGATAATGCGTTTTTGTTCACAGGCCAATCTCACTGAACTGAAGTCTTTCGGTTCTCCACCGGGTGCTGTGACCAACGTGACTGCGGCCGTTATGGTGCTGATGGCTCCAGGGGGCAAGATACCCAAGGATCGGAGCTGGAAAGCTGCGAAGGTAGGGCCGTGCTATCATAAGCTCACGGTACAAGATACCCAATTATCGGAACTGGAAGCCGGGTCATCAACAGCTCATGGTGGATAACACCCTTGGATTGGAGTTGAAAAGCTGCGAAGGTAAGACCGTGCTATCATCAGCTCGTGATAGAAGAAACCCAAAGGTCAGAGCTGGAAAGCTACGAAGGTAGAGACCAGGCCACATGCTGGCCATAGCTCATGCTGGCCGATTCCCAAGGATTGGAGCTGAAAAGCTGCGACGGTATGATCGAATCATCATCAGTTCATGATTCAGTATGTTTGCTGGGGTGTTCATATACATTGGCTGTATAATGTGGCGTAAAAAACCTAAATTTCTGTCTTCACAGGTTGTGATGGCAAAAGTAGATGTCTTCCTGGAGGCCCTCATACATTACGACAAAGAAAACATTCACCCTGACGTCATAAAGGCGATACAACCATATCTTAAGGACCCAGAATTTGAACCAGGTGATCTACTTTTCAATCCGATGGACCGATGGCACTTTTGTCCGCGTTGAGTTATCCACGCAAACTTTATCTTCCTGCTGCAACCTCTAAGAAGTTACAAACATATAACTCTTTTTCACATATCGAGGACTTTGGTTGGTGCTTATTTTATGATTAAACAACTGTTTTCTTGTGTATCCAGAATTCGTGAGGTCCAAATCTGGAGCGGCGGCGGGACTCTGTGCGTGGGTGATAAACATTATCAAATTCTACGAAGTATTTTGCGACGTCGAGCCAAAGCGGAAGGCTTTGGCGGCCGCGAACGCCGAATTAATGGCTGCAACCGAGACTCTGAAGTCTATCAAAGCTAAAGTTATGGTACGTGTCGATAAACATAATTATGTTGCAGATTGATTGCTTAGTTAGCTGTTTCACAAAACAGTGCTGTTTTTTAATTGATAAACCGTTATCCAATCCGCGCCGTTTTAAAATTAAATGAAACTCTAAGAAACTCTCTTCAGTTTACAATAAACAAAATATTGGCAGCCTTTTTGTAAAACTTATCGCAATGATATTCCGGCTGGACGTCACTGTTTTGTAAAGCGACTAGCCGTTATGTAAAAGAGCGGATTACACGTTTTGGCTGCGACTCATACATAACATAGGCTTCTTTCAAAAAGTGCCATCACAAAAGGGTTTTACTTGAACCAACTCCAACCACCGACTTCCCGCAACCTTTAAGATGTCACCAGTTCCGCAGTGGGACTTTCTGGCTCTGCGTTGGTTCGAGATTATTTGTATTCCTCAGCGGTTCTGTTTAGTTCTATAAGCTATACTGGGTATGGAAAGATAGTGAGATTGTCAAGAATATTAACTTTACTACTGTACTGATATGATTATAACTAAGATTTAATTTTAAAGAAGTGTTTCATAACGCAAATATTCTATGCACTGTGCATGGTCCGACACGCGCTTGGCTTTTTGTTGTAATAAAAAAGGCAGTCAGCAAAACAATAAATCTTAATTTGACCTGGATCGGAAGCTACAAATGTATACTTCTGTATTAGTCTTTGGAGGAACGGCTGGCAACTCTTACGGCGGACTTCGAGAAAGCCACGGGAGAAAAGATGAAATGTCAGATGGAAGCAGACGCCACGAATAGGACTATCCAACTGGCGAATAGGCTGGTCAATGGGCTGGCCAGCGAGAACGTGCGATGGGCTGAAGCGGTTTCCAAGTAAGCTGATCCCAATAATGGCAGAGTCATACTCATTCAGCACGTGGATCTGTAAAGAAATCAAATAGAGGTCAGAGGCATGTCCAAAAATTGTCATGTGCTTTTCTTGCGATATTATTAGTCATATTGTCTTTATTTTTGTGTTTGTTGCAATTGAATAGACACTTAAACGATATATCCATATTTCGAGCCAAATGCCAATAGACCGCGTGACTTTGCAATAGCTTATGTCAATTTCATACATTTAAGGGACGACTATAAAAATAGAATCATTACGAAGCGGATGGCCATTTTAGGCCCTCAAATTAAACTACGAAGGGTAAAGTATATTTATAACAATCTTTTATATATATTTATATTTATTTAACTTGCCTTGTTAGTTAGTATGTGTGGGTCAGTGGTAGTTAAATCAGTTATCCCCAACCGATTGGGCAAACATTTTACATACACGTTTGTTTTGGATAACAGTCATGATCAGCTAAGTGATATCATTCTAAATCCAATATGGCGGACTCCCAAAGATGGCGGACTTGGCGGGTATCAAATGAAAGCTGAGTTTTTTATTCTAAGAAGAATAAAAAATTTAAAGTTTTTTTTTTTTTAAATAATAATTTGATTTTCTGTTTACTAGCTTCATGATCCAAAACACGACTCTGCCAGGAGACATACTCCTAGTGTGCGCGTTCATTTCCTACGTGGGATGCTTTACCAAACAGTATCGGCTGGATCTGCTGCACAAGAACTGGCTTGTGTTCTTGAAAACTCTAGAAGTAAGTTTCTTTATTTGTATAATACAATTTTCTATCCGCGACTCAAGACAACGGTAGGTATATGTTTATTATTACACATATATTTATTGGTGTGTTTGTCTGTCACAGAACATCAGAACTGTCGTGTTTCAGAAGGGGCGGCCAGCTATTCACTTTAAAACACGTCGAGTACCTTAATATTTAATTAGAACTTTTTTCCATGGAAAAAAACAACGGTTTAAACTAATGTTTGCCTATTGCACTGAGAAAAAAAGAAAGAAAATTAATTTATTTGTCCCTCATTAATACACAAAATTTGTATATAATCCTACTAATATTATAAACGTGAAAGTTTGTGGGGATGGATGTTTGTTACTCTTTCACGAAAAAACTACTGAACGGATTTTGATGAAACTTTACAGTTATATAGCTTACATATCATAATAATACAGGCTACTTTGTATCCGGGTACCACGCGGGCGAAGCCGTGGGCTGAAGCTAGTTAATAATAAACACACAAAAATAGATAACATACAACAAAAAGAAAATGAAAAACCGCTAGTTCTTAAAAAACGATTTGTAACCTTGTATGATTATTCCAGCCGCCGATACCTATAACGGAAGGGCTCGACCCCCTGACAATGCTGACCGACGACACGCAGATTGCAATGTGGCAGAACGAAGGGCTACCCTCGGATCGGATGAGCACGGAGAACGCGACCATTTTGGCAAATTCCGTTCGATGGCCCCTAATGATTGACCCTCAGGTAACACGCATGAATATAAGTTAGGTTTAGGATTTTTAGGTTTGATATTATTTATTCACAAAAGACATAACAATGTCACTTACTTGCGAAAAAAGTTTACATAAGAGAAGATACTAAAAGTATAGGTCATTCTAAGGTACAAGTCTGGTAATCTACCACATTTTATTTGCAAAGAAGTGAACGTCTTGAACACTAAGTTGAGCTAGTTTAAATGAGCTTACATTTTTTATTTCGGACGGTAGTTTATTGTATAGCTGTGCGCCTTCGTAGGTTATAATTTTTTTACCGTAATTTGTTCGGATTTTAGGTAGAACAATAAGTTTGCATATTTAATTTTATGATACGTTATTATCATTGAGGAATATTGTTTTAGTTTAGGTACTACTTAATAATTAGTATATAATTTTTATTCTATGCTATGAGATTATTATCGTCTCTTGAAGGAAAGCAGAACCTACAACAAAAGTCACGCTGACTTAGTGTGGATCCTGTCTGAAGTGTTATAAAATTAGCTATCAGCATATAACTTTTTCTTCACTTTTAGCTGGTTCGAGTGTTCTGGCTTTTTTTTAAATAATGTAAAACATCTTAAATTCAATGTTTAAAGTACTTATCCTCCCTGTAGCATGGCCGTGGGGCACACTGTAAAAGTTGCAACTAAGATGCTTCTTTAAAAAATTAAATAATGTACCTATTATCTATTATTGTGGTGAAGCCGCTTACTAAACTATATTTCTGTAAGTTCTCCTATTCAAGAGAATGTATATTTATCTTCCAGTTACAAGGAGTGAAATGGATCAAACAAAAATACGGCGATAAGCTACAGGTCATAAGATTGGGACAAAAGGGTTACCTTGACACAATAGAAAAGGCTATCAATAAAGGAGATACTGTTTTGTTGGAGAACATTGGTGAAACTGTTGACCCTGTGTTAGACCCGTTGTTGGGACGGAATTTGATAAAGAAAGGGAGGTAAGACAAAATATTTATTAGTGGTTTAATTTTCGGAAAAGTGGGTGCTGTGCATATAAAGATATATAAAAAATCTAAAAATCTTAATTTGGTGACCATCGGTGATTGTGTTAAAGACCCTAAAGAATTTTCTTAGCCCACATTGTGTGGGCATCTATGGTCAGTTATGAAGAGAAGGAGAGTTAAATCTATGTTTTGTACATGGAATATTTTGACAGCATTAAAAAACATAGTTCTTTGAAATAGTAGACGTAGACTTATTAGATACACTACACACAAAATATATATTTTTTTACAGGGCTATTAAAATAGGCGATAAAGAAGTGGAATACAGTCCAAATTTCCGTCTCATTCTCCACACCAAACTGGCCAATCCCCACTATCAGCCAGAATTACAAGCGCAGACCACATTGGTCAACTTCACAGTAACCAGAGATGGGTTAGAAGACCAACTATTAGCAGAGGTAAGCAATTTGAAGGTGTAATTGATAAATAAATAAAATAAATAATATATATTTTCTTTCCAAATTATTACACAATTTATGTTGTCAAATAAATTCATGTTCTATTTTTTTCTTTCTATCAAAGGTGCCTTGTTCAACACAAGCACCGAATACTTAATGTATCTTTATATATTCTGTGCTTGTGTGACGTACAGACTAGCCGCTCACCCCGCTGCATGTGGTGATTACGGTCGCGATTTTTTTCATTCATTTTATCGAGAGCGGCCGGGGTTTTACACAAGCGAAAGTTGATAAAACGTATGAGTTGGTGCCTAATTGGCAACATTGGTGTCAAATAATGTGTGATTTCCAAACGTAGTCTCTAATAATGCAATTTTGGTACATTATCAAAAGTTGAAAATGAACCATGCTCATGCTTTTTGGAACAGTGAACAGAACATATAAATCTGACAACTTCTGTGGTGCAGTGGGTGCAGGCTCGCCTGACATGCATTAGGTTGCGGGTTCGAGTCCCGCTACGGGACAAATGTTTGTATGGTGCAATTATTTGTCACGGGTCTGGGTATTTTCTATGCATAATATGTATTATGTATTTACAAAAAAAAAGTATATAAGTAGTTTATCAGTCATGCAGTTCCCATAATACAAGCTCTGCTTAGTTTGGGGCTAGATGATGCTGTGTGAAACTGTCCAGCATTATTTATTTAAATCTGTATGACAATTTTATCTTTGTCAGGTGGTAAAAGCAGAAAGGCCCGACCTCGAGGACCTAAAAGCGCAGTTGACGACACAACAGAATCAGTTCAAGATCCAGCTTAAATCGCTGGAAGATGATCTACTATCCAGATTATCGTCCGCGGGAGAAAACATCTTAGGAGATACCGCCTTAGTGGAGAATTTGGAGACGACAAAGAAAACTGCCGCCGATATTGAGAGGAAGGTAAAGAAAAAAACCTTCAAACACTCAACAGGCACATACATAGTCCTGACCCCACACTAGGATTTCCTGTTTCGTGGGTATCAGGAACTACGAGTACCGTGGTACCATATAACCCACAAATATCCGCAGAACATGCAAACATTTGTCCCACAGTGGGAATCGAACCAGCATATCTTGCGTCGCAGCCCGCCTGCCGCACCTATGAGGTCATCCCTATAATTTGCCTCATCAATTCAAAATGGCCGGACGAGTTCCCTGAAGCTAATGAGATGGCACTGTCAGGATTGTCGGGATGCCATATTTACAACACATCTAGAACAGCTGTGCATGTACAGCTGTATCTCTATGACTCTAAGGATATGACAATTACTTCATACCAAAAAGAAAATCTCTCATCACGCAAAACAATTAATCACAGAATATGGCGGCATCCGCCATCTTGTATTCTTTATCTTATATTTCTGTGATATCTAAAATGTTATACACTTTTTCAAATAATAACAAAAACAATTCACAACCTAACAGGCCAATGTACAAGTATTTTTTTTGTAAAAAAGTTTAAAACCCCCGGACTTGCTTTTGTTAAATGTAGGTGGCAGAAGCAAAAGTGACTTCATTTGAGATCGACCAGGCCCGTGAGTTCTACCGGCCGGCCGCGGCGCGGGCGTCGCTTCTCTACTTCATATTGAACGACTTGAACACAATCAATCCAATATATCAATTTTCTTTAAAGGTATTTTTAACTCTAGACACAAAAAGAGAAATGTTATAAGTTTGAATCCCATGTGTGCTAGTTTGTGTGTGTGTTAGTTTGTGTTTGTGTATGGACTAATTTCAATACTTAGATATATAATAAATACTTTAATAATTTACTGTTTCTTTCTTGGTCACCCTGCGTTAGGTTATCTTACCTGGCTGAGGGCCTAGTGACCGAGGGTAAAATAACCAGTGTGATAAATAGATACAGTGTGCCTTAAGGAGGCATTAGTATTTTTGGCTCTAGTACATGCAGGTTTTTTTTATTATGTTTTCCTTCACTGTTTAAGAGACACTTTCTACTAATATTATAAATGCGAAAGTATGGAAGTATGAATCTTGTTGCTCTTTAGCAACCAAGATCCATACTACCATACTCTACCAACCATCAACCATGACATTATCAACAATGACAGCCGACCGATTTGGATATAATTTTAATCAGTATAACTTATGACCTAAGAACTAGGCTACTTCTTATTCGGCTAGCTCGCGGGCGAAGCTGGTAGTAAATAATGGGTTCCAAGGTAAGTAATTCGAACTGTGTTCCAGGCATTCAGTGTAGTCTTTCAAATGGCTATATCAAAGGCAGAGCCAGCGGAGGAGGTGAGCCAGCGCATCAAGAACCTGATCGACTGCATCAGCTATTCAGTCTTCCAGTACACCTCCAGGGGACTCTTTGAGTGCGACAAGCTTATATTCGCCTCGCAAATGACTTTCCAGGTATCAACCTGTTAAAACTAATATGGGGTAATAATACCCCATATATATATATATGGGGTATTATTACCCCATATTAGTTATATATATAGTATTACAAAATCTACTATTTTACGATTTTATAATACTATAGTATTATAAAATCTGTGCCCTTGGTATGTCTGAGGCCGTCCACTGCGTTAGACGCGCCACCTTCACGCAGCGCCTCGAGTACTAATTTCGCTACTGTACGCTGTCATAACGCTGGTCCCATGCTTCACGCATCAGTACTCACTGATTTTGAAGGAACAAACCCGGGTGTGGATCATGCACCGGGTGCCTGCGACGCGTCGCGTGTAACCGGCAGCGCGCGCCACGCTGTGGTGTCTTAATTTTTGTAAAAGCATACCCACGACACGCGACATGCGCGTGATTTCCGCTTAATGCAGCGAACAGCCTAAGAGGCAGACTGCTCACAAATTAGCTGCACTTTGGAACGAAAGATCATTGAATTGATGCCTGTACACACGTCAAAAAAATTGCAAATGTCACAGGTTTTTGGCATTTTCATGCAGGTGCTCTTGATGAGTGAAGAGATATCCCCAGCTGACCTGGACTTTTTTCTTCGGTTCCCGATTAAGCCCCATGTCACCAGTCCAGTAGACTTCCTTTCCAACCAGAGTTGGGGCGGCATCTGCTCACTGGCTGGAAAGGACGAATTTAGGAACCTCGATAGAGACATTGAGACATCCCCTAAACGCTGGAAGAAAATTGTCGAAATGGAATGCCCTGAAAGGGAAAAATTCCCCCAGGTATGTGTATTTTTGCTTATAAATTTAATCACATTACTCGGTGACTATGTCATAGATGCATTTAAGAAACACAAGTGTAAACGGTTTAATAATTAAAGTGAAAGTAAATCGCATTGATATGTTACAAATGAAATACTATGAAATGTGGAACGTCCTAAGGTTAGGTCATGATCATCTTTTAAATGTTCGGGTAAAGTTATCTCTAAGAGTATATTCCAAATAAAAGTGTTGTTGATGTTCTACTCGAGCTGAGGGGAAATGCTCTCTGGTGGGAAAGGATGAGTTTAGAAATCTGTAGATAAAGCAAGGTTCCTAAACTCATCCTTTCCCTTCAGCGAGCAATGATACATTACCAGAAAATCTGAAAGAGCTGAAATAGTACGCCTCAGGTAGAGGCGTTCTGGTGAGTCCTTAAAATATTACTGCAACAACTAAAGATGAAATCTAGACGTATTTGAACTGACTTAACGTAGCACTATAGTCACATAGTATACACATAGTTCTGACCCCACGCTAGAAGCCTTCGTGTCGTGTGATATGATACACCAGACTAAGACTGAATATTTGCACATCATGTAAAAAAAATCCCCATTTTGAAATTGAACCCACACCTCTAGCGTGTCAGCCGGAGATAAAATTTTAATTACTTAAGGTATTATTAAAGAAAGATTAACTTAAGCACCAATGCGAAGTTGTTGTCCAGGTGGATGGGTGATAGCAACATTGTCATCCACCCACCTAGCTATGTCGCTTTACCAAGGCCCCTAGTATATGCTCTCGAACATCACTCAGCCAGAGCCTCTCCATCTGTGATTACTATATTTTGCCAAATATCCTGCCAATCAGATATACACAAGATGTTACCTCGCTGACAGTAATGTTTTATGCCCTAGGAATGGAAAAACAAAACTGCTCTACAAAGGCTGTGCATGATGAGAGCATTACGCCCCGATAGAATGACCTATGCAGTGGCGTGAGTATGCCTTCCTTGAACCATTGTCTTATCGCACAATAACGACAAACTTACCCAGGGCTCCAAATGCCCCGTTTCAACTTTTAAAAATGTCATAATTTTGGCAGTATCTGTGGATTGAGCTACCTTCTAAGATGTTCCGCTAAATGTAACATGAACTATTTCAAAAAAATGTGAGAAGAGTCATTCAAATGTGAATAGGCGATGGTAACCGCTTTCCATCAGGTGGGGCGTATGCCTGTTTGTCTCATCATAACATATAAAAAGAACAGAGAAACGAGTAGACATCCGTATGATTGTGATTAGAACCTGGTGTTAGACAATGAAACCAAGGCCATAAACGTTTAACAATTTCAGGGCGTACATCGAAGAAAAGATGGGCGCGAAGTACGTCGAAAACAGGACAGTGGAATTCAGCAAGTCCTTTGAAGAGACCAGTCCAACTACACCTATCTTCTTTATTCTGTCCCCCGGAGTGAATCCACTCAAAGACGTGGAAGCTCTGGGCAAGGTGATGGGCTTCACAGCTGATAACGGGAACTTTCATAACGTGTCGCTTGGCCAGGGGCAGGAGGTGGTGGCGGAACAGGCCATGGATGAATCGTTGCAGAATGGACATTGGGTGGTGTTACAGGTGATTGGAACTTAGTTTTAGGGCCTATAATACCCGATTGACGTTTCTGTACTGATGGACTGTGTTTACATGCTTTGACATGCCACTGTTACGCGTAGGTTTATTCAGGGCACGATAGTGAAAAATCGAATAGAAAAACTTGCAGAAAATACTACATATGATGTGTTTGTTTTTTTTGCGCGTCTAGTTTTTCGTGGTCACTGCCATTATGGATCCTTAATTTATCAGCAGATCTTGTCACAAGTGAAGGCATATCCTAATCGTACATTTCCAGAACATTCACTTGGTTAAGAAATGGCTTCCCAGCCTTGAGAAGAAAATGGAAAGTTTTGCCAACGGTTGCCACGACGACTTCCGACTTTTTATGTCAGCCGAGCCGGCGGCCACCGCCGCGGCCCATATAATACCCCAGGGAATACTGGAGTCTAGCATCAAGATTACCAATGAACCACCTACTGGCATGCAGGTAACTCAAAAAAAAAAAAAAAACTGGTTTCAAAAAAATACTTACAAAATTTAATCAATGTAAATATTGCATGGTCCTCGGAACTTGACAGGTATACAAAAAGTGCATCTCAATCGGATAGAGGATTTGAACAACCTAACCACATATATTTTAAAAGACTAAGCTAACATAAAAATCAAAAACGTAATGTTTCCAGGCTAACATACACAAAGCGCTTGACAACTTCAATCAGGAAACATTAGAAATGTGCGGCAAGGAAGCGGAATTCAAAGGCATACTGTTCGCACTTTGCTATTTCCACGCAGTGGTGGCAGAGAGACGGAAATTCGGCCCTCAGGGGTGGAATAAAATCTACCCTTTCAATGTTGGTAAGTTTAGTGACAAACTCACCAACTGGTGTTGCAAGCTTAAAACACCGACGACTGGCAGACTTTGAGGGAGGCCTATGACCTGCAGTGGATTTTTTCGTCTGATTGTGATAGTGTCAAGATTTTATAGCATCCCCAAAATATGACGACCTCTATAGTGCAGTGGGCGAAGGCTCGCCTGAGACGCAGAAGGTTGCGGGTTCGATTCCCGCCGCGAGACCAATGTTTGTATCTGTAAATATTTGTCTCGGGTCTGGGTTTTTCTATGTATAATAAATATGTATTTACAAAAAAAAGTATATAAGCAGTATATTAGTCTTGAAGTTCCCATAATACAAGCTCTGCTTAATTTGGGGCTAGATTATGCCGTGTGAAAAATGTCCTGCATTATTTATGTATTATTATCAATCCCGGCGAGGATTGAACCCGCAGAGACCGTCTTCGAAACTCCGAAAATAAATACTAATAATTTTGTTTTTTTTTAAAGAAAATAACAACGCCTTTGGTTAGTGAATGGTTTACGACGCATTGTCGATCTGAGGCTAAGAATTAGAATTGTTTAAAACACAATTAAAAATAAGTATTATGTTCGAAAAAGTTTCAAAATACTATCGGCAGATTTGTATTAAATAGTAATTCTGAAACGGAAATGTGACCCGAAAAAAAATGCTTTTAGCCGATAATGATGTGGTTTTCAGGTGATCTAACAATCAGCGTTTTCGTACTATTCAACTATCTAGAAGCCAACGCGCGGGTCCCTTGGGAGGACCTGAGGTACCTATTTGGAGAGATCATGTACGGAGGACACATTACTGACGATTGGGACAGGAGGCTCTGCAACGCTTATTTAGAAGAGTTGATGCAACCAGATCTGGTAATTACTCTTGGGCAAATGCTAGGTCAATGGACCAATGAAATAGAAACACGGGATTCGTTTTCGATGCGACTTTTTTTTAGAAAAAAATAAAATCCGTCTTTAATTATAGGAAAGTTTATAAATGGTCCAATGTAAAATCTCATCTCCCATTTGTTCACTGCTGTTGTCAATAGGCGACGATAACCACTTTCCATTAGGTGGTCCGTATGCCTTGATTCTAGAATTCTAGACGGTAACTCAGCCCTGTTAAGGCAAAACACTGTAACTTAATATATAGTGTAACTAAGATACAGTTTTTTTCCTTTACATGGTACAAATCATTTTTCATCATGTGGGCCTACTTGAATCTATCTATAGTTTGAGTTTTTTTCTGGTATACGAGCCTTAGATTCTATGACACGTTTTAGGAGTGTTGTGTTTTAATAGGTGGACGGGGAGCTTCAACTAGCCCCTGGCTTCCCCGCCCCTCCCAATACCGACTATGTCGGCTACCACCAGTACATAGAGGACGCGATGCCCGCTGAGTCACCGTACCTGTACGGGCTGCATCCCAACGCAGAGATAGGATTCTTGACGACAACTTCTGAGAACCTCTTCAGAACCATATTCGAGATGCAGCCGAGAGATGCTCAGGCGTCCGGGGCTGCTACTGTTACAAGGGAGGATAAGGTAAGCCCCCATCAGCCCCTATGTCCACTTGGGCGCTTTCATCTTCAACTTTCAAAACATGTCATGTATAAACTGTGTCCTTAGCCTGTGTGCTAAGGACACAATCTGTAATTTTCAATTAAAATTGCATTTAATACTTCCATTACTGGATCCCATAGACGGATCGGCAAGCGTTGTCATTTGGCGTATTATCACGCATACCAAATGACTGGCTGAAAACGCATCGCCGCCAAATTGGAACCCAAAACATTGGCGGTTTCTTTACGAAGAAACCCACGATTTGATTCCCCGATTTGAGAACAAACATTTTTTGAGTAGAATAATAAAAATGTCGGATAGGAATAAAATCCACGACCTTCGTTCGGATCAGAAGTTCGGGTCTATAATTGGAATTGGAATACGGGTGGAAACTACAATTTATGAAGAACATTACATTTAAATGTGTCCCAAAAAATTTGATTCAACGGGACTCTATTTTCCTCTAATCATGCTTTGCCTTGATCAATTCCACCATGAATTGAGTGACAATGAGTCCAAATTTGTTGGGCACTTTCATTCAGCTAATCGCTGAAGGATGCTATGTACAGGTGTCTCACCCGGTAATATTGTAACATTCCTGCCCAAAGTCAGAAATTCATCTAGCATTCTGACTTGGCGTCACTCGATTCACTGTGGTTAACGAATTGCCGATTAGAAACAAAATTGCCGGTCCGAGTCCCGCCGAATCAGAATTTTTGGGGCAAACATAAATTTAATGTATCAAAAATGTTGTTCCTTCTTATATATTCTTGCCGGAATGTTTTATTTATTGTCCCAAAATTCTCATTTCGGCTTAAAATTTTCTAGTCTATATTTCTTAGGTGAAGCAAATGCTTGACGAAATTATGGAAAAGCTCCCTGAAGAGTTTAATATGGTGGAAATAATGGGAAAGGTAGAAGAGAGGACTCCCTATGTTATCGTCGCGTTCCAAGAATGTGAGAGGATGAACTATTTGACGGGCGAGATGAAACGATCTCTGCGAGAATTGGATCTCGGACTCAAAGTAAGTTCGTTATGAAGCAATTAGGTAAATAGGCACTGTAAGATTTTTAATAATTCAAAAATGTTCAACCATTGTGAGTATCGAATCCGTGCACTGGACACGGGACAACAAACACCCTAGACTTAATTTTTCTGATTATATTTCGACTATACCACGTACAGCTTTCAGCAAAAATTAGTAGAAAATATCGAGGGCGCCACTTTCTTTCTGATAAATCAAATCATTAATTAATTTGTATGAAGAATATTTTCGTCTGGTTTCAGAATTTTGACAAACTATTTATAACACAGACTTACTTATAGATGCTAAAGTATATAATTATATACTTTACGAAAACATTTAAAACTTTTGAGACGTCGTCGTCAGCAAGAGTATACTTAAGTGCGTGAAATATTCATCATATATCCTAAAATAATAGTAATAAATAAATAACAAAAGACCCCCATAGACACATACTATGGTCCTGACTCCACACTAATATTCCCTGCGTCGTAAAATCATCTCAGCCGTAAATTATGTAATTTCAGGGTGAATTGACAATCACATCAGATATGGAGGAACTGGAAAATGCCCTATTTTTAGATCAGGTATGTGGTTATTTAATTTCAAGCCTTGCTTTTGTATATTGTCTTTACTATATAACCTGTCCTTATTTATAAGGAGGATTAAATGAGACATTAATAATGGCTGGAGGTTTACTAATACTTTATTAATTTGGAAAGTGTGCAAGTAGTTGTAAATAGATACTAAGAAATAGGTAATAAATATAATAAATAAAGTACCTAGTATAAATAAATAAAAATATTTAATTACATACATACATACAACATAAATTAATACTATTATAAAATTTAAACCATACATTATATCCATAAAATAAAGCGAATAGTATGTGAAGGAACTGGGAATAAAATAGTTATTTTTTTATAGCAAGTTAGTGCCTACTGTGACATACCTGACAGATAATAGTTCTTTATACGAGCTTTAAATGTAGCTAGGGATGGGGTTTTATTATACGTTTAATCATTACGTAGGGAGGATAAGATAGTCACAGCTTTTTATCATTGCAGATACCATCTTCCTCCAACTCTAATCACATCTTAGTTTCATCGTTCCAATATTTGGCCGTAAAACCTTCTTTCTGGTGCTAGGTACCTGCGATATGGGGTAACCGAGCATACCCCTCTCTGCTCGGTCTGGCGGCGTGGTATGTGGACCTACTCCTCAGACTGAGGGAATTGGAGACCTGGGCTACCGACTTCGTGGTAAGAATACTTAAGCCCGACATCTACTATAGTCGTTTCTTACTCATTACGATACTTTTATTGATAGAACATTTTTTGAGTAGTTTTTTTACAATCGGTGAAGGCACGGGTTAAGTTTCGACTCATTCCGAGAGTCTTCATCAGGGTGAGTGATCGCGACGATCTCCCTCCGCGTCGCATCGTGCACTGACTAAGCTGTTTGTCTTATATATCAATCACTACCTATATTAGTATATCCATATAGTACCTACAATGGTATCAGCTATATACTCCTATAGTTCGAGTTAAATTAAATGCCTTGTTGGCATTTATTGGTATTTATTCACTACTAAACTCCTTTTAAAATATGTTACTATTATTAAAATATATTAGTCAAAGTCAAAGTTAATATGTTTTTATTCATTGAAATCACAAGGATCATATAGAAACTTAAAAACTACGTGAATTTTAAATTTGAATCTGAATTTACGCCGATTCCTCGTGCGCGACCAAGCTAAGAAGAATCAAGCAACAATCTCTGCTTGGTAATTTTTTTGATGATCCTTCATTCAGCTTCATCAAGCAAATTTAAACTCATTTGCCTATCTTAAATATCTACTTTGACCACAGAAAAGAATGGACTCTTTTAACACGACATTTCAACTTGAAAGAAGAGCTCCCAAGTCCCAACCCTTATTGTTGGGACTTGGGACCTAATTTATTTTATTCTAAGAAAATAATCAATATTTTTCTATTCTTTCGTATCCCAGCTACCTTCGTCTGTGTGGTTGGCTGGTTTCTTCAACCCGCAAAGCCTGCTGACGGCTATAATGCAGAGCACAGCTCGGAAGTACGAGCTGCCGCTGGACAAGATGTGCCTGCAGTGTGACGTCACCAAGAAAATGAAGGAAGAGTTCACGTAAGTTTTCACTAACTGACTTGAGTCGAATTGAAGGCAAGAGAAAGTTTTAGGAACGGGATTATAATTGAAATTATCGGGGTTTGTTTTAATCTTAGAATATATCTAGTACTAGCTTCTGCCCATGGCTTCGCCCGTGTGGTACCCGGATAAATATAGCCTGTTTTATTCTGATGTATAAGCTATATTACTGTAAAGTTTCATCAAAATCCGTTCAGTAGTTTTGCGTGAAAAGTAAAAAATATCCATCCTCACAAACTTTCGCGTTTATAATAGTAGTAGGATAGTGTTATAATATTCTCAATTATCCCACGTTCTTTCTCCTATCCTTGTTCTAAACTACTTTTCTAATGTTGTGCCAAATATGCGTTTTTATTTGTTTTTTATATTGTAATTCCCAGTCAGAAGAGTTTTGTTCAGTAAGGAATTAAACTTAACTGAAAGGAAATAATGCTGTTTGAACATAAGGAATAGAAAAAAAGTCGTACCTTCAACACTTTTTTTAAAAGAAAAGTTGTTTTTTTTCTATAAAACAATTAAGTTCAATAAAGTATCTACCTACTAAATTGTATACTTTTTGTTCTTGCTCAAAATAAACATCCGAGTTATATCAGGATGTAAGTATTATCTAGCAGTGTAGGTTTCATAATGTAGTGTAGATATATTGCAAGTATCAAAGAACAAAAATAGGTATTTAACTTATCTTATGTTGGTCGTAGAAATGTCGGGTACTCGCTTATTTTAATAACCTTTTGTACGTAGCTTCCTCTCATAACGTTAGCTGGTCTAAAACCCAGGTTTTAGATTATGAGACCTGGGACTTTGTTTAGGCTTAGTTTAATTTGACAGAATTTTTAGCAGGTCTAATAATGGTGAGTGGCTTTTTATTGTGAACGTATCGCCAGCATTTTGGTTAATAATACTGCTATTTGATGCATTATACTGACATTGGCTGCATAATTGGCTTAATCGAATCAAAATTGCATGTAATGCAGCATGAATGAGTAGGTACTTATGAATTGTTGTATGTAAGTACTTAAACTAACAACTGTTTTTCTTTAGGCGTATTTGCAGGCATTTAGCAGACTACAGACTGGCTTAAAATGCTTGACTCATAGAGTGTTTAACGCCTTTATAATGGAAGATACTATGTATTTGTCGTTGGCTGATACAGAATGGCATAGCAAGATAAGTTCTGGCTTTGTATAGGTCAAATCGTCTGTCCATCGCTTAGCTTCAGCTGCTGTTAATGTTTATTTTATATTACATGCTGGCAGTGCATCAAATATTCCTTGCTAATGAAAAACTAATGATTTACAACAGTGGCCTTTTGCCTTATTCCCAAATGTATACTAGAACAACGACAAGTGTGTAGTTTTCTGTGGCTTGACGCAAAGGTTCAGTGCCGTGCAAATTTGAAGACTTGTCGAAAGTAACATTTCCATATATTATTGACCGTGCAACACAATACAGTTTTGACACCGCACCGTTAGGATCCACCTAACGGGGCTTTCTGTCAAAACAGTATGAAAATGACTGGATGAACAGTCTCGCAGACTTATTCCGGCTAGCTACTTGCTTTAAAAATGATACCACAATAGCTGGTATCATTTTTGAAGCAAGTAGCTATATTGCTGTATTCGGGTGGACGGTAGACGGTAGACAATTTCTCTAAAAATCACAAGTTTATTAATGCACAAGCTAGAACGCATTGATAGCGCGTTCTAGCTTTTGGTCTCATTTTTTAACGCCATCTTGTTTTGAAAACCACAACTAAAACCCCATAAATTTTCCCAACACTGGATATGTTAGTATATTGGTACACTGACCAATCGGTTCCTGACCGTGGTGCTATTGTGATGTCTGTCATCGGATTATATTCCCATTGATGGATTTTATTATCATTTTTTTAATTCCTCTAATAAGAGTCCATACTGATTCTGTAGTGTCAAAAATCTGAACACGATTATAGCCCACCCTTCTGTTCATAAAAAAAGTGTCCTAAGAGCTGCGCCCCACTATCATCCCGATCACTTTAGGAAACCCCACTGCGGATTTTTTAGGGGAGCGGGTGGACTTAAAGTGTATGTCTCAGTTTGCCAGGTTCGTGGCCAGCTAACTGAGAATCACATGCCCATCTATTATCTTTAACAATATTGGGACATTTGAGCGCAATCCCTAGCACATCAGCACCGCTGTAAAGCGGCCTGTAAGTGGTTTACCTATAGGCTCTTTTCAAGGACACTCTACCTCAACGCAGTGTGACTAAGAATGAACCACAATGAATAGTCCTGATCATCTGTTTATTCTATTTGATGCGCCGTCGGCATGGCTTCCAGCTACCACACCCATCTCATCGCACGCTTACTGTGCCCCCTAACTTGGCGTCGTCCGACAGCATCCTTGATTCCAGGGCGGCTCCAAAGGACGGTGCGTACGTTCACGGGCTCCAGATGGAAGGAGCGCGCTGGGACGTTCAAGCCGGCATCATCATGGACTCCCGCCTTAAGGATCTGTTCCCGCCTATGCCTGTCATAAACGTCAGGGTGAGATTGAAAGCAACTAAATAAAGACAACTGCTGTTACTAGAGGCGAGGCAAACATATTATTTCTGTCGTTCTTTTTTGTCTTTCGTCTCTTTTTACATATTTTTCCGAAGAGAAAATGGAAGTGCTCCTGCTAAGCCTGTAGTTCTTGTCATCTTATTGGGTTCAAATTTGAAGGATACTTTCAAGTTCTAATTACAATGCAATAATAATGTTAATAGCGTGCTGATCTAATAATGGTGATGTTGACTGTTTTTGGCTTATTTTGTTTGGTCAACTTATATGCAAAAGAAATTATTGAACTGGTTATTTTATGAATTTATTTTAGAGGCCTTGTTGCTGTTTGATTAGGCATAATTTTATCTTTGTTTATATTCTTCATCACAAGATACTAACATTGTTTAAGGAGAAGTTTTATTACCAGGAAAACCAGCATGCTGAATCACAAAGGCTGTGCAATTGGGGAAATGTTGTGGCATAGCAGTTGCTATGATCGGTTCATCAGGGTTTTGTTGTTTTAGGCCATCACCCAAGACAAGCAAGACTTGCGCAACATGTACGAGTGTCCCGTGTACAAGACACGCACTCGAGGTCCCACCTACGTGTGGACCTTCAACCTGAAGACTAAAGACAAGCCCTCCAAGTGGACCCTGGCAGGGGTGGCGCTGCTGTTGCAAGTTTAAACCATCTTTTTGACAGATCTAGATAATACCATAATCAGGTAGGTAAATACAACGCCACTTTACTTGCTCACGTTAGATCCAGAAGCAAGCATGTCAGTTTTGCACTGTGTAATCAACAAGTTAGTTGGTAATACAGGTAAAAATAAATTCGCGCAAGATGGTCTAAATAATTTTCATATTAATTAACATTTTTTTTCTATATATGTAAAGGCAGCACTAATTCGCATTAACTTAGTGTGTAAGTTACACTGTAACAATTAATTCAATAATTTCTGTGTACAAAATGAAAAGGGGAAAACTTTAAACAGAGGGAGGTAACTGGTTCAAAATAATATCCGGTACAGACATCCCGTGCACCTCTAAAGCGCCCAGTTCTAAATAACATATATGATAACAAGGTGATAGAGCAAGTTTCTTAAACTATCTAATCTTTAAAGATTTACTAGCCTACACGACGATCGCTTCTTGTGTTAGTCACTGACCGAAAATTAACACAGCGTTATAAAAAGATGCTAGATGATGCTGTGTCAAAATGTCCTACATTATTTATTTAATTTTATTTACTTGTTAGTAAGTGCTAGAAGAACGTTTTTCAAAAAGTTTGTTCTTTCGTAATAGAATTCCATCCAGACTTTGTTAATTAAAATTTAGACTTTGTGACGTAATGGAACTAATTTTAGTAAACTAAAACAAGTATTTTATATAATTTGAACACAAATAAGTTGTAAACAAGGAATAATATTGAATTTGGATACTATAATCTTTCCAAACAATATAAAATTATTGAACAAGAAGTAGATAGCAATGTAATGTTGCGTTCGGAAGTTTGCACAAGTAGGGTAAGATACTTAAAAACATCGCCTCTCTTCTATCATAATTTGCCAATAGTTATACAAAATATATGAATTATGCTGTTTTAGTTTAAAAAACCGTTACATTAATATCTATTGATATTAATATCAATAGACTGCAGAATACAACTCGAAAGTCACAGCACAGGTCATTTTCGAGAGGAAAAACTTTTTGAAAAATACTCACAAACATGTTTGAGGGTGCATCTTCCTTTTGAGGTCAATATTTGAAACAAAAGGAATATTTGATATACGACACCTAAATAAAGTTATGGCAATTCACGCGGAAGACTCCGCCGATATTTTGCTAGTTAAGATCTATCTTCATTCTGTAAATGCTTTTATGTGCTTGTTGTTGTTAAATACATTAATAAAGTCTTTATTCAACATAATCTACGTGTTTTATTTGAATATTTTGTGTGAGCATGATAAATTGTAGCTTAATAGATATTCTGTTGGCTGCCAGCGCATCAACTAAAGATGACCATATTGATGACTCTCGTGACGAAATGGATCAGTTACTGGCTAAGACGCGAGTGGTACGGATCAACCGAGGTACATGCTGAAAATCAGTGCTGCAGTTTACTGCAGCTTAATGCTGAGAACGTATCGTTTTTGACCGCACTGTACACAGCACTGCATTTAAAGATAGCTGTGTTATAGTGTTGGTAAAAATAAAATTTTATTTTATTTTATGTTTACTGGCCCTGCTGCAGACAATTTTTATGCGCATGATCTGCACTGTGCACTCCTGGTCTGAATAGATGTTTTGGTAAAGGCATGTGCTATCAGATAGTGTTTCAATGTGTGCAATGGGCTTGTAACCTATCACGTAGAATGCTAGCAAAACACGGGCATGTGCCAAATGTAATGTTTCGACCATATCCATCATGGGGAATACAGTTGTGAGCGTATTTTTTTTGTTTTGATTTGAAAAACAATGAACGACAAAACACATACGCACGTAAAAACTAAAATCTATAGGTAATGCAACACAATAAGTTTCTGTTCTACACCTAGCCGAGACCAGCCTTAAAAATAATTCTGTGCCGAGACACGAAAAAAAAATATATTTTATATGAGCCTCTTGTTATTTTTTATGGGTCCATTGACATTTTATTAACTGCCGAAAAGTGACCGCACACGAATTTTTGGATGACAGTCTCCAAATAACATTAATCTATAATGAGTCATATCTACTAGGATGTAAAATAGCCTTCGGCTAAGTGATGCCAAAACTGACCTTTGACGGAGAACCTTTTAACCTGAAACTCTGTTGATTTATAGCTTGTTATTTATCGCCAAAGAAAATAAGTTGCGCAAGACTTTCACTTATTATTATTAGTCTTTTCAATGGCATAGAAGAAATAGCAGTAATAATAATATACCTACGATGGGGATAAGCTGTTTGTATGAATAGAATTTATTTATTAAGTGTGTTTATAACTTTAGATAGCTCTCTAAAACAATAGTGATCTCTTAGATATTAATGCATCGAGTTTCAGTTAGAACACAAACGAATTAAGACAACATGATGGTCGGAGAAAGCACAATCCATGACGATAATAGCTAACGCAATTACGATTGGATTCGATTGTTGCGGGCGTTAATAATAAGTGGGATGATTTTTGACATATAAAGTTAGGTCATATATTTTTTTTATGTTCAAAGAGAGGCGTTGTTTTATGCCTCAATAGATCGAAACTTTTAAGATAACTTTGTAAAATGAGACAATACATTAAGGACCCAAATCTACTATGATGGCATAGCACAACGTATCTATGAGAACATCTACCGTGATTTATATCATTTGATTAAATTTATATGAAACAAGTTTTTATTCTTCAAGTGACAAAAAATATAATTGGATAATCAAGACAATTGGTTGTAAATCTCTTAAAACTTAGCTGCTGTTACATAATTAAGTACTCGTATTTATTTACTGCACGTGTAGGGATGCAATGATTTATTTGTCAACGTACTATATATACCTAGGGCTATCATGTTATGTGTGTATCATAGGCTTATTGACCCTGTGGATCGCAAAATGTATGAAATCAGGAAATAAAATATTTTTTCTAGAAAACTTAGATCAACTACTTTAAGCTACATTTTGTTCTAGCAAATACAAATCTGGTTTTAGCGGGTAAAACCGGCTAAGTGCGTGTCGGACTCGCGCAGCGCAGGGTTCCATAGTTGCCACACTTTATCCTAAACATAACACTTTAAAGCTTAATATTTCGCAAACGGACCCCTAATTGAAAAATGGTTTTCACACACTAATAATATTTTTAAAGACCTATCCAACACACTATGGACTAGACGAGAAAAAAGCGTCCCGTCTTTCCATAAAGATGTCCTAAAAAAATATTCAAGATTTTTGATTGATCACTTTGTCGGCGTGATTAACATTTATATCCATGCCAAATGACAGCTTTCTAGTACTAAGAGTCTCTGAGCTTAGCCGAGGACAGACAGACAGAAAGACAAGACAGACATGGCGAATCTATAAAGATTCCTAGTTGACTATGGAACCCTAAAAAGGTGTAAGGTAGCATGTGTTTACGAAGGAACCTACACACATTGTGAATAAATTTCTTTGGGTGGGTGGTGATGCATTAGCATAGAACCCTGTGAGTAGTTAGTAGGCTGTTAGGCAGTTAGCTCGGCTTGTTACACGCGCGTGTGGGTAGGCGCCAGCTCGCAACATGCAGTGTTATCAACTGCAATTAAATAATTAAAATTGGAAAATAAAAATATTTAAAATACGTAACAGTTTTTATTAACGGAAAGAATAACTACTCATTGTATATAGGTGTAAGTCATCACATGTTATTGATGATCTAGGACATTAGTTAACACGTTTATGTTTTTAAGTTGTTTCTTTTAGTTAGTAAGTAATCTAGTTTAGCACGCCAATTTTTGTTTTCCATCATTAAGGAATACTGTAAGAAAGGTATTGCGTTAAGTCCTCCCTTAGTTCATTGTTTGTGTGCAATAAATCGTTAAATAATACTCAAATAAGATGTTCCACAAAAAAAAACCACTACTGGCGCCATCATCAGACCCTCGTTACCAAGCCCAATAGATTATTGGACCCAATTTATTGGAAACAAATTATATGGGCCAAAACTTGAGAGGTTTAGAGGTCTAGAAGCCACTGTAGAGTTCCACTATCTACCATCATCAGACCAGCTCCAAGATACCAAATTATAGTACATACAAAGTTTTATTTCGATACGACAATTACAAGTAGGTTAAAATTGACTTCCAAGATTTTATCACATTGTTTGTCATTTACAAGTGAAGCTAATAAAAACGTGTTAAAAATGGTACTCTCTACATGAGAAGAACAATATACTTGAGCAGGTTGGTACCTGCATAACTATATTTTTTATTTCATACATAATAATATATTATAAATTGTTTTTTTTTGGGTACAACTCCAATCTTCTGGCATTGGTTTTATTATCTGACAACTTTACAGATAATCACGTATAAAATGTTGTTTTATGCAGATATAATTGACCTTAGTTAATCAATCATCAGGTATGACCTTAGCAGGTAAAAATATACACAAATAAAATAGCATGTGTGCTTGATAAAGCTAAAAAACTATGTATATTCAATTTGGCTTAGTAAATAGAAAAGCATCGTCATCAGACCTTGACCCAAACGTCTAGTTTCGAATATTGTTTGTGTGGGATCATGTCATGAGTGATGAATAATATGATCTAAGGCTTAGCAGATGTTTCGACTACTTTTAGTTTAGTTTGCCAATTGCTCACTCTACAGAAAGAAGAGAACTAAGGTTACATACACACGCTCTGTCATAGTTTTTCTGTTTTGTCAAAGTAACCTGATTAAAAATGCTGTCCAATCAACACATAAAACTGACAATCGCGGTGTTGCCTATTCTTTCTTCTCCGGCCTGCTGAGCCGCATAGAGGTGCGGTTGTGAATATGTTTGTTCTGGGTGTGGGTGTTATGGTACCGTGATGATACAGAAAATCCTAGTGTGGGTTCAGGACTAATGTACGAGTATGTGACTGTCGACGAAAAATATAATGCAAAGCTCATTTATGATGCGACGATAATTTACACGATTGGGTGTGACTTGTTTAGAACTCATCCATTTAGGGCGTAGAAGGTCCCTAATCCCCTATAATATAATAGGCCGGGAAGGCCTAATTTTTTGTTATGAGGCTAACAATGGAAAGCGGTTACAATCGCATTTCGACATCTGCAACAGTTGAGGCATTGCTGTTGCATTGCCTGCTCTGAAGAACTCTGTTCTCTCTCTGTAATGTTGTTTCTCAAGGACTTTACAGTTCATCTATCAGTCGCAAAAATGCATACACTTCTCTCTCAGTAATGTTGTTTTTCAAGGACTTTACAGTTCATCTATCAGTCACAAAAACGCACACACGTCTCATCCCAATCTCTGTCTAGGTCATGACTTTTCGAAGGTCAACTTGTCTTATCCCTTTTCATATGTATTTGGCAGCTACCTACACAGGTAAAATCCGGCTTTAAAACCTACATATTTTTTATTGGATTCAAGTTTTACTACATACAGATGAGTATTTTGCAACCTTTATTCTGCTTTGCAACAATCTTTGTAATAGCTGAACCCATTTAGATTTGAAGTTCGGAATACATTTAGTTCGTAATCTAAAATTACACAAAGATAACGTTTTACCAATCGGGCGAAGCCGTGGTCAGAAGTTAGTAGACATAAAATACAGAACGACCTCCGTGGCGCAGTGGGCGAAGGCCCGCCTGAGACGCAGATGGTTGCGGGTTCGATTCCCGCCGGGAGAAATGTTTAAGATGTGTAAGATCTACAAATATTTGTCTCGGATCTGGGTGTTTTCTATGCATAATATGTTTGTATGTACAAAAAAAAGTATATAATTAGTATCAGTCATGTAGTTCCCATAATACAAGTTCTGCTTAGTTTGGGGCTAAATGATGCTGTGTGAAAGATATCCATCAATACATCAACAGGTAGAATTGAGTATATTCTTTTTGCGAATATTAAAATTCATTACCTAAGTCAGTTTTTGTAACAAATTCAATAAGTGCAGGCTCCTGTATACTAAGCGCTTGATTTATCTAATCTCAGTTCAATTAGATAAATCGTAAGGCAGTCGCGGCAACACGCCGTTGTTTATTAGCATTCATTTACATACGTTTAGAATCCTCTGCCGTGTTTAGCAGCCTCTGCCGTGTTGGTGTCTTGTTATTACCTACCTACTCGTATTTATCTGTGACTCAGTGAGAATCCCACACTTTCTTCGATACCTTTTGGTTTTAGTGCAAACTTTGAATGAAACAAGCTTACCTACCTTCTTCTGAAACCATTCACAGAACAAGGAACTTAATTTTATTATTATACTTACTTAAAGGTTCTTGATGATTGGGTTATTGGTTGTTAGTGGTCTAAAAATCTTAGACTGCCATAGCATTGAAATAATATTCTAAAAAGCGACTGCTATACTCAGCTTTTTAAATAACTACGCGTTAAAGTAATTATATCAGATCTCGCTTAAAATAGACTGCATTTTAGCTGTTCTAGTTAATGAAGAAGTTCTAACCTTAACCAATTTAAGGACTACAATCTCTTAATTCAATGAAGTAGCCAATGTTTTTTCACGTTATCACCATGTATGGAAACTTATGCCGACTAAGTACTTGCATAATCATAGTGCATAGAGGAAAAATATACTATAGAGCATATTTTGATGCATTAATCAAAAGTGAACGAAGGAAAATTTATTTTGAAATAGCGCGGTCCTCTAATAAGAGCGTACGATTCTAATAAATGATATTAATAATCATTATTTCAGACTAGTTTCTGCCCACGGCTTCGCCCGCTTTGTACCTGGATGTCATGTCATAATTAAAATCTTATAAAAATATTTATAAAATTTGGCAGAACGCATTGAGTGACGGTGAATCACGGCACGGTGCCGGTCGCCACAGATTAATAATGTTTTGCTCCTATCGCCATTGCCACTGAATCAGTTTGACCGGCATCCCCTCTATTCTGTATCTGATAGTCACTTACGAACGTTTGACAGTTTAAATGATTTTCACTTGCGCATAGTTAAATAAATAAATAAATAAATAATGCTGGACAATCCACACAGCATCATCTAGCACCAAGCTAATCAGAGCTATGGGTACTAGATGACTGTAATACAATGCATTACATAGATAGATATTTGTTTATTATACATAGAAAATACCCAGACTTACTATCAATATCGCCACAGAATATTGTGATGTTGGTGTATAATACTTATAAATTGTTCTAGGTGGCTGAGCCTGATGCTGTAGGTCCATGCAGTACCTAGTCACATTTCATTTGAAAAAGATTGTCAACAGTTAATTTATTATGCAATTTCTATGAATATTCAACCTTATTAGTACTTTTACTCAAGACAAAAATATATTATTAATAAAAGTGGCAAGTACCTACCTAAACCAATTTCTTTATCTAAGTAGTGTAAATAGTTACTTCTGGTCTTATTACATTTGTGGTTTCTAGTGTTGATTTTTATTGTTCATACTTGCCAATTGCTACAGTTTTTATGTGAATAGATTATCTTCTTCCACCGTTCTCTCGTATTTATTCCGAGGTTCAAATAGTAGAATGTTGTTCAAAGTTGAATCGGATGCGCTTAAAAGATGTCCTTACTTAATCTGGCACTTGGTCAACGGTCACATTAAGGAGCTGGGCTTGGCTGTAATTTGTATGACGACATCTGGGTTAGGTCATGACATAGCGGTCATGTAGCATTCGTTAAAATTATTTAGATTTTCTGTTTACAGGTTATGTAGCTAACGGGGAATGGATAGATGATCTGATTCCAATTTCCTTCGAGTAATATTTCCTTCCTGATTTATATAGATTTCTATTAGTAACCTTGGTCGATGGTTTTATACGTAGTGCTTAGTTCCCTTATGATGCAGAGCGCAAGTAATGCTTTCAAAGCTCAACTTCATCTTTGTTGTTTACTCGCATAGACAGAATCACCCCTTTCGGGTTTATAGGTATGTATATGTTCTGGGACATGGATGTATGGAAGCCACTTTGCTCGTGTGGTACCTGGATAAAAAGTAGCCCATTGGATATTTTTTTATAGTTAAAATTTACTTCATCCCTAGATACTTTTGATGTGTGTATAATATCTATACTTATAAAGACATTTTTCCTGACTAACTAACTGATCTATCAACGCACAGTCAAAACTTCTAAGTCTAAAAAGCTGAAAATTGAAACATAGGTTTATTTTATAACGTAAGCTAAACAGGGTTTTTGGAAATTTCCACTTTAAAAATGGGGGGAAATGGGGGGAGGAAATTTGTATAAAAGTCTTTGTTCTGTAAACATGGAAATTGGAATTGTAGTTACTCGTCATAATAAGACGTGTTTTAGAGTTTTTGGGGATTTTGACATTTTAAGCTCCCCTTAAAATGTCAAAATCCCCAAAAAATGGAGTGTGAAAGTTTGTATGCGAGTTGGTATCTGTTTTTAGAGGTAGGAACTTGAAAATTGGAATTGTAGCTACTCATAAATAAATCATTACGTGTTTCTCGGTTTTTTGTTTTTCACAATGTAAAAACCATGAAGGGCCTGGAGGAGGTAAAAAACAGATGTTCTAAACGCAATGGTGTGACTGTTTTTACAACTGGCCGCCGGCTGGTGGATAGCTAGCAGTGAAAGTGACCACAATGCTACAATTTATGCATTATCTCAGGCTCAGATTAAGTGCATTTGAGTGTGGTTAAATACGTAATTAACTTGCATCGGACAGTGACACTAAAATAGGTTAGTACCAAGGTAAAATCTTCATTTCGCTTTTTTTTTTGTTATGCCGAGGCAAACGGTTTTTTTCTCAAAAAAAACAGTATCGTGCGAAAAAAGAAGAATGTCCTAAGATATCCTACACTACTGGGAACGTGCCAGTCAGAAAGGGAAATGAATAAGATGCAAAGGTAAAACCTCTTGACCTGACTTATCTTTACTGAAACGCTCCGCTGCTTCGTCTGCATTAAGTTTCTGCTATACAATCTGCATCTTCCCGCTGAACCCTCCAGAAGTGAGATTTCGGAAATATTTTTGGTGCACCTCTACAAACAAAGAAAAAACTACTCTCCAAATTTCAGGTCTCTGGCACTAACAGCTCTGCATTGATTGCCAGTCAGTCAGTTAATCAGTATGTCACGCAAAAAAATATGCATTAATATATAAAGCAAGCTGCGCCTCGCGGTTTCACCCGCGTAAGTTTCGTTTCCGTGGGTATATCGGGATAAAAAGTAACAGCTATGTACCTATCAAGTTTCATCGCTTATTATAAACATAATATATTATGTACATATTTACTAACACAACATTCGAATATACGAATGTAACCAACTTTTGATTCTACCGTCGCCGTCGATCTAATTAAATTTTAGAACACAAAACCTGCTATTGTGAATTAACTATGATAGTTAGATATCGAGGACTTTTTTATGTATCATCAATAGTTTTCTCAGCGTACGCCAAATAATGAATTTATAGGCAAGATTTTGCTACTTTGGGTTACATTATTGTAATTTTCTCAAGGATCTCTAATTTTATTGAAAATAAATTAATAAGCCTGTTACTTCCTGATCATTTAGCTTTCTATTGGTGAAAAAATGGTTAAAATCGGTCCAGTAGTTACCCTATTCGGTACAAATAAACAAAAAATCTTTCCTCTTTATAATATTAGTATAGACACGAAAAGCGTTAAAACAGTCATAAAACGATAACGTAATTGTTTGTCGTGAAATGAATAAGTGCGAACATTAACTGGTTATCCAAGTGTGTAAATTGAAATCTGTTAAAAAAGACACACTAGACGTAATGATTTAAATACTGGTGCCAATCGTGATGGATGCGAGAAGTCACACCACGCGGAAATGTTAAAACAGCTTTCAGACAAGAGGTGCTTGGACCAGAATAGAGGTCGATCAAGTCTTCTGACGACGTCTGTGGCGTAGTGGGCGAAGGCCCGCCTATAACGCAGAAGGCAGCGGGTTCAATTCCCGCCGCGCGACCAATGTTTGTATAATCTACAAATATTTTTCTTGGGTCTAGGTGTTTTCTATGTAAGTATTTACAAAAAAAAACATGTATATAAGTAGTCATAGGTCATGTAGTTCCCATAACACAAGTTTTGCTTACTTTGGGCTAGATGATGCTGTTTGGGAAAAAAAGTCTTATACATACGTAAAAAATGAAAGATACCTATGTACCTGTACTGTTTAAAATTAATAAAGTGGGCTTGAGTTTTCGTCGATATTTGGTTAAATATACCTCTACGTTTTATTTCATTACACTTTGCAAAAACAAACGATGACTTGGGTGGCGCAGCGGCCGAGTAGCCGTCTGTGACAAAATGTTTTCATGTTATGCAGATATTAATTCCGGGTTTGAGTGTCGTGATACCATGGTACTCGTATTTTCTGATATCCACGACACAGGGTAAAATAGAGTATTTAAGTAGTGTATCAATCATGTAGTTCCCATAATACAGCTTAGATGGGGTTAGAAGATACGTGTGAATAAAATAGTTTGAGATTTGGATTATTTATGTGTCTGTTAAATGTAAACATAAACGAGTATGAGGTATGCGTTATTGAGGTATATTCTTCATCATTATTTTTTTCTTTCAGCTACATAAGCCTATTGTTACTTTCCATTATGTACCTATTTAAGTAGATACTATGAGATAGTTAATTTTTTTTTATTCTTTTCTTTTCGGAGGAGGGCGCTTATATTTGCGATACAGTTTTTAAACTTCTGCGGATATTACGTTTCTTTCAAGTTATTGTATTTTGTTTTTAACTCAAACTAATATATTTTGATTTGATTTGGACATAATGGCCTCGATTCTGTAGTACACTGAATAAACTAAATTTAAACTATCGCTATCTTTTACTGATAGTGCAAGCAAGAAAGAGATAGCTACAATTTTAGTGCTATCAAATTAGTCAGATTTAAGTTTTCCATACAAATTTATTCGTGATATCAAAACATGCTGACTATAAACGCGAATAAAAGCGGCACGTAAACTGATTTGACAGTAGCACACAGCACTAAAATTGTAGCTATCTCTTTCTTGCGTACACTATCAGTAAAAGAGAGCGATAGTTTAAATTTAGTTTAGTCAGTGTACTACAGAATCGAGGCTATTATCACCCGTATACATTTTATAGATACCAAACTCCTGAAAATGGCGCGTAAGATAAAACCTACTAATTGACTGATATCTATAATGCTATAATTTTATTTCCAAGAGAGTGGCGGCCATCGAGCACATAACGCTTCGATGGTAGCATCATATCAGCGCGAAAATGTTGTTCTCACCAACACGCATTCTAACAGGTATTCTAGTTCTCACTGAAACTGATCTAGCTCGATTTAGGACGGTTACCGAAACATTTTTCACACGTTCGTTGACGTTGTGTTAGTAATTGGACGTGACAGACTAACATACTGATTAATTTGATTGACTTGAATGATAATTAAGTAAGGTACTTGTAAATTTATGTATTCGGTGCGTGACCCGGTTCAGTTCGGTTCATGAAAGATGGCTCGCTAATGATAATGTCGAAAGATGATTTTTAATTGAGGATGCTATTTCGCGATAACTTGCATTTAGAAACGAATGAATATGAATTTGGTTACATTTTATAAATTATTTGAAATAATTTTACAAATATCTACGGCTATAGTTCGTTAAAAGTTATTACATACTTACCTAAAAGGGTTTTTAAGCAGTTGTTTAGATAAACTGTGTTTTGTTTTGTGTTAATCAACACAAAATAGACCTTACTTTATAAATAATGCTCTAAGTTGACGATCTCTGTAGCACAGTGGGTGAAGGCCTGTCTGAGTCGCAGAAGGTTGTTTCAGGTCTGGGTGTTTTCTGTGTAATTTTTTTACAAAAAAATGTATATAAGTAAGTAGTATATCGGTCATGTAGTTCCCATAACACAAGCTCTGCTTACTGTGGGGGTCCAGATGATGCTGTATGAAAATTTACAACATTATTCATTTATTTATTTAAGAATAACCAACTCTGTTTTTGAAAAGTTTTTATGCAGGATGTTCGTTCTGTCGTGTAAAATCGTATAGGACTTTTTAGGGTTTTGTGAGCTTCATATTCAATCAATTAAGTGTTAAATTATCTAACGAATCATCGTTAGATCGTTTTAAAGTTAAATTGGATGATCACCCTAGTAGGAAAAGATTGCAGGCTGATGATAAATTGTTAGGTATTTCTTTTCCAATAATAATTAATAAATAATAATGCCGATCATTTATCATAGCATCATCTAGCCCCAAAATAAGCAGAGCTTGCTTTATGGAAATTACATGACTGAGACACGCATTGTTATACTTATATACACACTAGCTTCTACCCACGGCTTCGCCCGCGTGGTACTCGGATAAAAAGTAGCCTATGTATTATTCTGATGTATAAGCTATATTACTGTGAAGTTTCATTAAAAATCCGTTCAGTAGTTTTTGCGTGAAAGAGGAACAAACATCCTCACAAACTTTCACGTTTATAATATTATTAAATATTATAAACGATTGTTTTTTTTTGCAATGAAAAAATTAAAGAGTTTCAGTCAGATGCTAAATTAACTTGACCTACTCGCACTAAAAATAAGAATATATATATATAGCTAACATGGCTCAAAAACCTACTATATATATGTGCAAAAAATCCCTATACAAAAAAATGCGGTCACGCCAGCCCACTAAGTAGCTCCGTAGGATTTAATATCGACAAACGGTGACATTCCTAATAAAGCCCTGTTCCGTTATGAGCTACCTAATTCCGCTATGACAGTACCTAATGTGTGGATTCAATTAACACATTTGATATAAGCGTTTATAACACCTTTGTTAAATAGCAATAAGGTTGGTTCTATCTTTTTAAGGTGTCTTGGCTCAGTTGATTTATTTTGTAGTAATGCAATTTTACTTTTTATATTGCAGACCTAAGTTATTCATAGGGACGTTAATTAGTAGACTGCTTTTGGAAAGGCATTTATTTATACACTGTGTTAAGTAGACACTGGTATTACAAACCTTTCACTCATTCATAGCAAAAATGTATTGATTAAGAATAAAACTAAAACAAAAGGAAAGTAGACAAATTTCTTGACAGTCGCATTATCTTGCAACAATGACCTACCTATATAGATTGTTCTAATAAAAAACAATGTATTCCTTTAGCTTGTGAATATGTTTTACCCGCGACATAATATGACGATGTCTGCGGCGTAGTGGGCGAAGGTCCGCCTGAGATGCAGAAGGTTGCGGATTTGATTACCGCCACAGTTTTTCCGATTTTGTTTTTATGATCTGCATATATTTGTCTCGAGTCTGGGTGTCTTCTATGTATAATATTTTGATTAGATTTGATTTCATCACTTGTAGTCATCATAACACAAGTTCTGCTTAGTTTCGAGTTAGATGATGCTGTGTGAAAAATGTCCAGCATTATTTATTTATTTTATTTATAATATGTTTAGCTTATAGAGGAGCCTGTATGAGCATTTGCCTATGGAAGTTGTTTTTTAGCCTGGGTAATAGACTTGCGTACTGGCCCCTTAGACAATAAACAAGGTTGAATTTATGAAAATTCGTTTGTGAGAAGATACGTGACTGCCTGCTGTGTTTTTCTTGACAAATTTGCGTTAGCGTGACCGGAAAACTAAACGTGAGATATTTGTATAAACATCCAGGTTACCGCTCAGCATCATCTTGTGCAATCATCAACTAGTTTATTCACATATTCAACAGTAAAAAAACTGTGTGCTTTTTGATAAAATATTAGAAAGTAAAACGAAATTTTACTTTCGGTCGTTAAATTTGCAATTTAGAAGCGTAAATGTTAATTACTTTATAAACGTACTAATTTGTTAGTTTCAAACCGTGTTACCAAGTCTTATTATTCACAGATAAGTTATTACCTATTGTGGTTATAGAATTTCTTATTCATATTGTAAAAACGGGAATTTTCACGTACTGCACTATAGGTACAGGCACCGACTAAGTTTCGACTCATTTCGAGAGTCTTTATCATGCACTGATCGTGTGTCGTTTGAGTGCACGACGCGACGCGCAGGGAGAAAGTCGCGATCACCCACCCCTGATGAAGACCCTCGGAATGAGTCGAAACTTAGTCGGTGCCTTCACCGATAGTGCAGTACGTGAAAATTCCCGTTTTTACAATATGAATAATCAAGTTCACGATAGTTTTTGGAATAGAATTTCTTATTTTTAGTATTTATGAGGGAATGGTTTGCCCACTAAACTATGCCCGCCAACCAACTGCAAATCGGGTAAGATTCATAGTTTTTTTGCGGAACTCCGAATGTTTGCCAATTAGAGAGCTAGAGCAATTACTTACATCGAAAGCGTGGCTAATAACAAGCACTGCAATGGTAACTGGCGATGAAAGTGCAGGTTTGATTCCGTGATTTGCACGTTGGTTCATCGAACATCGAACATCTACAATGACGTCAGAATTACGCGAGGAATTGTCGAAAACTTTAAGTAAATTTACGGCAATTCGTCTTAACCTTACATTTAAAATCTGATATTATCGGCGATGGAGCATGAGATCTAGAAGATACCTATTCAGTTTTATCTTGAAGAGATTATATTTTTAAGGAAAGACATACATATAATGGATGTTCATATGGTAAAAACGGGAATTTTCACGTACTGCACTATCGGTGAAGGCACCGACTAAGTTTCGACTCATTCCGAGAGTCTTCATCAGGGTGAGTGGTTGCGACTTTCTCCTTCCACGTCGCGCCGTGCACGTGTAGGTAGTGCACGGCGGAACTTAGTCTCTCGGAATGAGTCGAAACTTAGTCGGTGCCTTCACCGATAGTGCAGTACGTGAAAATTCCCGTTTTTACAATATGAATAGTCAAGTTCACGATAGTTTTTGGAATAAAATATAATGGATGTGTGGTATATTCCTTCGCCGTTCTCTTTATAGAGGAACCCAAACGTTTAGTACGAACCGTCACTGTTTTTGATCATGAAGGCCGATGAGAGGCTTGATGAGTCTATTAAATTAAAGTTAATTAAATAAGTATAGAAGTTCAGGTGGGTGTACTTTTCGCCTCAAGCCGATAATTACAAGGCTTACCTACTCACCTACCTAAATGTGTGATGCAGATGATATTGACATTGTAAGCGAAGGCTACTTACATAAAGCTAATGTGAATATGTTACTAATTAATCAGCCCCATTTAATTAGCTGTCATATTTATAATTGAGCCTTGAGTTCACTAACAAAATAAATGGACAGTCATATCTAGCCATTGAATAACAGATTCCTATGAAAACATGTGTCAAAAAGGTTTGATTAGAACTCCGGCCTTAGAGGATTTATTTACAAATGTCATTATGCAAATTCGTTCGTCGTTATTTTTTAGTCACCCTGTCTAGTGACCGATCGTGAGCCAGTGTGGTGAAAAGATACACATAATAGGTACTCAACATATTTATTGCTTTTACATGGTATGTACATTGTACATAGATGATAGTTAAAGGGAAGGTATCTCATATGAATCCTGTCTAAGGTACTATAGCAACAGATAGGTAAGCAGACCAAGGATTGTGTAAAAAAAAAACTAGTAGCTAGGTACCTATAAAATCAAGTTATTAGTTAAGTACCTACTTTTTATCATTAATTAAATTTATTGTCAAATAACTTTATTTTCTTTCTTCCTTCTATTAGTACAAGCTATTTAACAAACTAATAGTTGTACATTTTCCTTCTTCATAGATTCAATAGATATAATTAAGTCTATGTTTAATAGAGTTAACACCTTTTAGGGCGAAGTTGCCGGAAACTAGTATAAATACTATACTAGGTTCCGGTTACATTTTTGTGACTCATTCCTACCAATTGTTATCATGTGTAGGTATCCAATTTGTAATTTTATTCAAAATTTAGGCAATTAAAATCAATAATTTTTTTGGCATGATGTTAGGTAGTTCCGAAAAAATGAAACTTGGTTTTTTAATGAACTATATCAACAATATGGCTCTCTGTGGGTGAACCGCACTTTTCGCACCTACACGCGCAAAATAGCGGCACCACTCAAGCCGTCACCACGCGTCATACGCGCCGATACGTACCGATTACGTACTCGAAATTTCAATTCTAAACTCATTCATTGAGTCTAAAAAAAAACGAAATAAAGACGCGTGAACCCTAATTTTTAAAATAGAAGAAAATATTTTTTTATGATTTTTGCGTTGTGAAAATGGTGTTGTGAACTTTGTGAGTTTTTATTTGATGGAGTTCATATTATAACGGATTTTTTTATTCGGTAAGATTTTTTTATTCCTGTTTTCTCGTTTTTGTTTTCAGTATTTACAAACTAAAATCATCCGTTATTTTTGTTATCATTTGTTCCAAAATATTTCAACCAGGATTTTTTAAATGGGGTCCAAATAACACAGGTAGGTTTTAAATTGAGAGGATGACATCATGAACAGCTCAACTCTTTCGACCCTTTTTCGTGCCGGCATAAATAAATTTATTGATTAATATATCTTTGGATGCATTTGAGTTGGGTGTCGGGTCCAATTGGGTCGGGCAAGAAACTAAGTTCATAAATAATTTAGGTACTCAATTAGGTTTAATGTTTATTTCAGATAAATATTCAGGCTTCCAAATAAAATATAATATAATACCTACATATAAAAAAAGTATTGAATTAAAACTACAGTCTAGGCAGTAGGTACCTACATTAAGCCACTAGATTACGAGTGCAAAACATGCTTTCTCATAAAGGTGAGTAAAAATTGTTTATATAAAGCATATATGGAAGCATAATCTTTATTTAGGTACATATCCAATCCAATCTAATTTTGGTCCAATCTAATTTCACACATCAGCACCATCACACCACTACAAACATCCGGTTCAAGTCCACTGCTAGGCATGGCCCTCCCAAAAATGGTGCAATGACGAACGGAAGTGAGGCATCCCTGAATTTTTAATGTCATTGGTACATCGGATCGGGGGGCCTTCGTACACTGCGTTGACCAGAGCGTAGCAGACATTCGAAACCGACTTCTAAAAAGGAAGAGGTTCTCAATTCGTCTGTATTTAGAATCCAATTAAAAAACCGATTTTATTATGGGCAGGCTTCAAAAGTTCTAAAATAGGAAAAAATACCACCTCTAAGGGTGAAAAAATAATTAAGAACCTTATTAAAAATAATGGATGAAATTTCATATTGGACTTCATACCAAGTTCCCGTTATCTAAAGTCGGTTTTGATTTTTTCCTAAAAATAAATAATACTTGTACTTTGAATTTGGTTCTTCTACGTATCACTTTGTTCCACACATAAAGATAATTTATTGCAAAAATAGTCTTCCTAGACTTAAAGCCTGTTTAACCAATAAGGAACCTCTTCAAGATGAGCTTTAAATGGGTCCCGACCTTCAAGTAAATCCGCCTTGGGTCATGCGAAGACTATTATGCAAATTTTATTATGATTTTTGCACTAAATTTATTAAAAAACTGGCAGTTCTATTGTTATAAGTTACTTTTTTGGTGGAATATTGATTTTGAATATTTATGTAATACCCCATTCGGTCGATGATTCATTCACATTAACTACGTAATCGATCTTTTAAAGTATTATCACGTTTGCTTTTTGTCTAAACGTCAGTAAACGTGAGCAGGGTAAAAAATGTAGGTATTTCTTAATTCTGCCGTGTTGTTATTTGAAATTTGATATTTGGAAAAATAACTTTAAACATGCATGTACTGGCTATGTATTTAAGGGTGTCTGGAAGAGACCGCTATAAGCGATAAGACCATTGCAATCCCGCGATTAGTAATTTTCTCTGCTTGAATTTGTGGTGTACAATAAAGCGCTATGTATCTATCCATCTATTTATTTGAGTGAAATCACTCCTATATATCCCAAGAGAACAGCAAACAGATATGACGATCGCAAAATAAACACGCTAATCGGCACACTGCCTAAGTATGAGAGCTGGCGACTTCACTTTCTATGCATTACGATGTTACGTGCACCTGGAAGATATTAGCTATGAAAGTTTGGACATCATCATAAGAAGGTACTTATTTTCTAAGTTATTAAGAATTATGGGTAGCAAAAACGACTACTTGTATTTCAACTAACAAATCGATGGTTTTTTTTACTACAGTGGCAAACAAGCGTACGGCTCACCTTAATTTTCGTAACCTATACCGTATACCGTGACGGAAAAGTTGAGGAGTAATAGGTTAGGACGGTATGGGCATGTCATGGGGAGGGAAGAATGTCTCATTACGAGAAGAGTGTTAAATTTGAATGTGGATGGAAATAAAAGCAGAGTTAGGCCAAAGAAAAGATGGATGGATTGCGTGAAGAATGACATGATTAAGAAAGGAGTGAGTACTGAGATGACGGCTGATAGAGGAGAGTGTTAAGCTGATAGAGGAGAGACTAAGTTTCGACTCATTCCGAGAGTCTTCATCAGTGTGAGTGTTCGCAACGTTCTCTTTCCGCGTCGCGTCGAGCACTACTACAATATGAATAGTCAACTTCACGATAGTTTTTGGAATAAAATTTTAGAGTATTATTCCGGCTAAATAGATACAGCCCTGGGACATACAGATAAAACAACGGATACAGACAGGCGAATAGACAAATAGGCAGATGGTCTTCCCGTGGGTGTACTTTGGGTATGAAGCCCTTAAAAGTACATGAACTGATCAATAAGATTTTTACATTTTAGATTTTAAGACAACACGATTTTTAACTTAATTATTGCTTTTTGGGTGGACTTTCTAGTCCAGCTACAATATTACGAATTATAACTATGCAACCTGTTACGTGGAATACTACGTGCCATTATAATGTTTGGACGGGCCTCTGACTACCCCCTACTTGATATTTTCAAACATGAACGCAATAAGTATGTATCTGAGGTTGTTCACCATGTGCGATACAGTCGTGAGCGTGTTTTTGTTATAATAGTAATAATAATGCTGGACATTTTTCACACAGCATCATATAGTCCCAAACTAACTGACTAATATATTACTTATATACATTTTTTGTGTAAATATATACAAATGTAACATATAAACACCCAGACTAGAGACAAATTAAATCATAAAAAAATTGTCCCGTGGCGAGAATCGAACCCGCAACCTTCTGCGTCTCAGGCCACTGCACCATAGAGGTCGTCAACCTCATTTGTTATTTTTAGTTTCTAATATTTTGGTGACAGACAAAATACTATCAAAGTCAAAAAACCATTGAAATAGACTAGTAAAGAAATAAACACAATATCATTTCGACAGTGAGCAAATGGTCTTGTAATCTTACGATCATTCTGTAACGATATCTAATTATTACGGCTGATGAAATCGTCTTATTAATAACAGTTATAAACAGTTATAGAGCATATAAACTTTCGACAGACAGGCTATGACGGAATAAAATAATGATTTTGGTAAACCTATTTAGTATTTCATCATGTATTTTTTGAAGGGACCACAAAATAAACAGCATATCCATGACCAAATCGAGGTAATCGGAGAAAACTAGTCATCAAAATTTGCTTTTTTCTTCAAGTTGCGCCTTGTACAAGGTAACCAATTCGTACACACTCATAAGACACTCTTAACACATGCTCACATCCTCACCCATACCCCCACACCCGTTAACAGTTCCATACACACTCCCACGTCTACAATAACACACAAACACCCACACACACCCACCTACACACATACACACCCACACATACACACATACACACACACACACACACACACGCCCACACACACACACACACACACACATACATACATACATACACACACCCACATACACATCCTCCACACTTACACAAGCATATACTCGACATATATAGGATATACAATCCATTGTTTATAATTTCTAGAGTCATTATTTGAGAACTTAGTCTCGAAGAATTATTGTTACAGAAGAGCGAGATCTCCTACCACAGGTATCTTCATACTTAAAAGGAGATCTCAAACCCATATATGTATACGTAGATTAAGTTAATGAAATAAAACATTTGATTCGATTTGAACCATACAGTCAGCTATGAAGATCAGATTGGGTGAAAATACTGTTTGCGTTGTTTAAAACAGTAAATGTTAAACAGTAAAAAGTTTAAGTAACAGCTAAAGAAAGCCAGGCTTAGCATAAGTACTCGTACCAAGTCAACCGTCATGGTTTGGTATCTTTTAGCATATTATTACGACCAACCACGTTCTTTAATATTCTCCTGCTTGTCAACCGTTTTGTCTACAGAAGCTACTTTTACTACTTTTGTCGTCTTTTCCGTCAACAAAACCCATGTCTTCGGTGTTCATGCTGCTGGTCCTGATATAGGTAACTTACAAATGGTTCAAAAAAAAAGTGGAAATTATCAGCTTATCCGTAATTAATAAAATAGCTTTGCGAATATAACAAAGGGAAATGCCAATTTTTCTTATTCCTGAGGGATTATTCTTTTGAGTGGTAATGGTAAAAAATGATGAATATGTTTTTATCAAAGTAAACAAGACATTAGAGTTCGTTTAGCCAGTATTGCCTAAACCATCTCATTTACATCTTTACAGGTTGGAAACTTCTGTTAAACGATTGAATAGCCGAGATTAGTTTACTTTGGTCTTGTAATGCATAAGCAACGTTAGATCATGCCTTATTCAAATATTAGTTTTAAAAGAGGCCGCGAGGTCCACTTCGAAATATCTGATGAGCCGCCGCTTTTCGTGGATTTAAAGGACTAATGGGTCTGTTTTTTAATTAATCACAGCCACATTAATTATTCCGTATTAACAAGGCGGATGCAAGTGTGCTGAAATATCGGGAACTAAGCACACAAATCGTGGTAAATATAATTAAGAGTTTTATAGAGTCTACGACTTATCCAACTTAAAGGTGCTCTCAAAAAGTGCCATCTAGATATGTGTATCTACTGCTTTTTCGTGATCCAGAAAATCGTCTCATCAATGGGGTTAACACTTTTTATCCACAAAATCACATATTTTTCCAAGACTCATATTATTGATTACCTAATTTTTTACCGACTTCTAAAAAGGAGGACGTTCTGAATTGGGCTGTATTTTTTATCGTGTGTGTTACTTGATATCTTCGCCAGAGAATTAATCTTAACTAGCCAAATAATTTTTTTCTTTTGCTTTTTATTCGAAATTATGTCATCCTGAGTGAGTAAAATAACGTAAGTATGGTGAGGATATATAGAGTATCTACAGCTTCGATCAAGATAGAAACCGTAAACTAGGGACTGCAAACATATCGCAAATAAATTATTATCAACCGACTTCAGGAGTAGTAGTAAGGATGAGTCATTGTGGTGAAAGAGTTAGCCAGCCTAGGACACTGCATTACCGTGTCCTAGCTATTACCTAGGTGCGTCGCGAGGAGGTTTAATAGGCTTCGCACCCAAGTTGGCTGCTGCAGAAGCAATCTAGCCAAATGGGGGATAATTGATCCAACCCACGTCCAGTGTGAGTGCGGGGAACCCATACAGAATATGACGCACTTGCTCTTCTGCCCTCTGTGCCCCATCACCTGCACCCGGAAATCTTATAGAGGCAACCGATGAGGGAGTACAAGTGGCAACACATTGGTCAAAACAAATTTAAAAAATGAGCCATTGACACGACATGAATTAATGAACCGATTTCAAACAAGGAGGAGGTTCTCAATTCGTCTGTATGTGTTTTTTGTGTGTATGTAATGCGATATCTTCACCAATTTATTATGAACCGATTTTAATTATTCTTTTAATAGGTAGGGTTCATTTTAAGTGTAGGGTTCATACATTTTATGAAAAAAATCCACTCCTAAAGGTGAAAAATGTGTGATGACATTTTATACTTATTGGACTGTTTATAAATTTCCCGTTATTTGAAGTAGGTTTTTTGATATTTAATGTCTTATAAATTATTTCTAAATTACTATTACAGTTTTAAATTTTACTGAATTTTGAAGGTAATAGATATTTTGTTTGTAAAAAGCCGTATGATTCTAGTCGTTTTTTAAATTTGACGAATAATGTAAAATAGTAAAATGATTGTTTGCGAGTCTGGTTTAAAGAAAATTCCACATTTAGAGAATGAAAACGAAAACGCTTGGAATGTGGATCTGCAGATGCGTTATTGCGCAACAAATGATCGAAAGTGGATAGGACTGCAGGTACCGAAATGTATGGACCTACAGTCAGCAAAAACATGGTAGTTGAATATAATACGGTTAAAAAATAAATCTTGTTTTCCTATAGACGTGCTATGGACATTCTTTATACGTAATCCAAATAAATCAAAGTAATTTAAGTAGGCAACTGTAGAAAATATCTTTAACTACATTTTACCATGCCAATTTATCAATATCAAGTTAAATTTAGTATTATTTTAGAACCCACATCGTGTTTTCTATCATCTTTTGTAGCGCCCCCTAATGACTGGTGGCAATAAAAGCTATCAACCTTCTTTGAAGTCATATAAATAGATTGCATAAAATCGCATTTCAATCTGATTAACCGTTTCGGAGATAAATGGTAACAGATAAACAAACACTCTTACGGCGCGCATTATACGGGCTTATATTACGTCGCGGGTACAAACACAGATTTGCATGGTCAATTAAAATTTCAGTGAAATAAAATGGTCTTACAAAACAGTTTATCTTCGATCATAATCATGCTTGGATAACCAATTCTCTTTGATTACCATTCTTTAAAATTAGGCCTTGGTTTCCTAAAACGGTAATATAACGAAGGCTTGGTCCCGAGGAAATAAATCGCATATTCACTTAGTTAGAATACCTGTGATTCACAGGGTAAATATTCTGTTTTAGTTAAAGTATATTTAACTAAAAACAGGATATTTACCATGATTTCTGATTTGAAGATGTACTTGAATGTGACAGTGAAACTAGTGATAGTTGTATCGTTCAGAATAAAACAGTTATAAAGAAGGTGGATCAATTCGTCTGCCACTTACATCTACCCGCAAAGACTTCAGTTCCTCCCGTGATCATATAAAACTGTGCCTGTGCCGATACTGTGTGACTTTCGGGAAACATTAAAACTCGCAAAATATTCAGTTTTTAGTAAAAATTGTGTTCTCAGCTGTCGGTAATAGTAACAGTATAATTTTGATTAGACTCCTAGGGTAAACGATGCATTGACAGAAAAAGACAAGCTCATTTGAGGTTCTAACTTTTCTTAAAAAATATAAATAAACATTGTAATCTATGAACTGCTGCATTATGAACGATAAACTATCAAATGCGAAAATAAAAAAGTGATTCTTGTGTTGTTTTAGTCATAAATTTTATATTTTTCTAACGTTTAAAATCGCTTTGGCCGCTACATAACGACCATCTCAAGATGCTCGTCCCTGCTTATAAAAACCACATCATGAGATTACCAAGATAAAGGTTTTCAGTAGCAAGCCCAAAATATTTTTTACACATGCTCATATTTTGGGAATGTGAGCTATCACGCGGAATGCTAACAACAAAGTAGTTAGCTTGCAAACCCATAACCAATAATCGGAACTCTAATCGATGGCACATGCGTTCAAATTTTCAGTTCTAGGGCATTCCGGTTTCCTTACTAAATCAATATGGTCTTTATGAGTACAATAGCAACAAATTGCGCGTTCCAGATCGCGGAATGCGGTTGCAATCGGTACTCGCACAATGGGGTAACAGAATCGTCGTTATCGCTGAGTACCGATTTATTTGCCATATGCACACATTACCGCTATTATCGAATCGAATACGCTGTGATGAAAGGCGGTATTTGTCTACACTTAGGTAGGTACATCGCCACTGTAATGGTGTTAGTAGATTAAAGAACTAAAGTCAAAGCCAAATATAACATTGGGTTGGTGCGCGTTGAAGTCTTTTGTATGGGTTGCCTTGATATAATAATCACTGTTTTTCAGAATAATCACGGGATTTGGTCTTATTAATAGGACCACAAAGAAAGAATTAATATCATAAAGGTAGGTCTTTAGGATATTTCTCCTTTTTGTTTTACTTTTATTTATTTATTAATTATTCGATAATAATTATTAGATTAGATAATAATCAGGCCCTACATCATCAACCCAAAGAAGCAACCTTCGCTTCCTTCGAAAGCTGCGCTGATGAAACGGCAATACCTAACCAGCATACCAAAAGCTCTTTTGATGAACAAAATTTTGCTAGCACATTGGCCAAGATACTTTGGTTTATTGAATAATATTCCGATCATGAATTCAGGATGCGTTGATGCTCATTGCATGTTAAATATGGCCTACCAAAATGGCCTTTAAAGCATTATGATACGTGTACGAATTCTTCAAAGGACACATGGGGCTAGAATGATTTGTGTTCTTTTGTATTGTATTTTGATTGAGCTATTTGGCAGTCACTGCTCCTAAAGTCTCGGCTTTAAATGAAAGACATGTTATAGCTTTGAATGGATATATAAAATGACCTAACAAATGTTCCGTAAGAATGTATGAGGAAATATGTAGATAGATATTTGTGTTATGTATAAGCCACACATGTGACTCTTACTGTCAATTAAATGCGCAATTTGACGGTAAATTGTGTGAATTTAATGTAAAATTACGAGTTAATCAAAGCTTAAGAGGAAGGTGTGGCGTTCCAAATGCCAATGTGTAGAAATATGATTTAAAAATAATATGTTGTCTCTTACATAAAACATGTTGCTAAGCAAATGTGCCCCATAATATGTGATGAAACAAACTAGAAATGAACGGCGCTATACATTCCAAATGCCAAAACTAGTGTCTTTTTGATATTTAAAATTTTTCTTGCAATAAATGAGTCACTGTCCTGATAAGGCAAGGTGAGCTTCACTTTCTTACAAAATTATTTAATGCACTACCATCAACCCACCATTTCACAAGATTTATTTTTATCTTCGTTTCCAACTTCTCTTATTCCACGAGCAATGAATCAATCTAGGTACTCAGCAAATTCGTTCACTTTGTTTCTGTGTAGTACTAGACCCATAAATAAGGGCTGACAAACAGCAACCAGTAGAATTTTGCTTGTAATTGTACCAGATTGTATTTAGGAACGAAGAGTATACTAAGAGCAAGTTATAAAACGTGAACTAATTAAACCTTGTGTGCTTTTTACAAATAAGGGCTTTGGTTTCGTTTCGGCTGCAGCAGCCATAAAGCCTTTGGTTTTCCGAAAGTTCTCATAAAACCGTCTGGTGATCATCTTACGATACCTGCTTTGGTTTTTACTTTGTACAAAGTAGTTTAAACTTTGTAAATAGGACTTGCTAATACAAAACAAATCATCAAATTAAATCATTTATTGTTAGTGAATTTAGGTAAGTGTTACATCAAGGCGGTAAATTAAAACTATTTGTATCACTAAATTCTGCCCTTAGGCTTACAAACATTGAGTTAAATTAGGTCATCTCAAAGAATACTGAAGTTTACATGGGTACCAATAGAAATAAATAAAATATAAAATGACAAATTACAGTACAGTCATAGAAAAACTCATAGTGGATGAGTTTAAGACGTTTATTTATCAGAATATCATTTAGTTCTCTTTTGAAAGCATTTTTTGGTAAAAATCGCACAGATAACGGCTCCATATGAAGGATTCTCATTGATCCAGCGATTAAGTACGATAATAACCAGTAAGTTTTGGTAGTAAGGCAATTTAAAGAGAGTTTCTTCGCCCAAATTTAGGCAAATTTTGTTTCTACGTTTAGTTTTCTCGGAGTTATAAACTCTCCTGACTTCCTACAATATGTACCTATGATTATGAACTTATATGCTCAGTTCATACTGACTATACACCTTCATAGCTAACTAAATTTACTTGGATGCTGTCTGTGGTACCCGCAAGCCTGAAAGTGACTCACTGATCTTGACCAAACTCTCACCGGTTGCGAAAACTGTTACTCACTCGAGAATACTATGGAGATTTTGCATAACGTGATGCAAATATTTCTTTTTGTATCATTATAATTATAGAGATTATGTTTTGAGCACCAAAACTGCATTTAGTTGGCATACTTTCATCGCATGTCATATATTGGGAAACGAGATAAAAAAAACATCTAAACATAATCTCTACTTTAATCCCCATTATGAACTACAAGCTTCTGCTCACGGCCTCGCCCGCTTGGTACCCGGATTAAAAGCAGCCTCTGTGTTATTCTGATGTACGAGTATAAGGTACATTAATGTAAAGTTTCATTAAAAACCGTTCAGTAGTTTTTGCGTGAAAGAGTAACAAACATCCTCACAAACTTTCGCGATTATAATATTAGTAGGATCTCGGATCCCTACGTACATTCACGATGAAGTCATATAGGGAGTAGTCAGAAGCACATCCGACATTACATTTGGCGCCAACCCAAGACGAGAGATGGTTTTTACCTAGTTCAACCCTGGAGTCCCAGTTTGAAAGTCACTCGAAGCCAAAACACGAACGCTCTGGATTATTTCATGTCCCATGTCCATCACCTAAATTTTTCTGACTTCAAATAACAGGAAATTGGTACAAATCCAATATGAAATTTTATTCCTTAATTTTGTACCCTTAGGGGGGTGGTATTTTTTCATATGAAATACCCATTAAAAAAAATACCATTAAAATCGGTTCACAATTGACAGGGATATCGCGGAACATACCCACATAAAAATCTACTCTTTTTTAGAAGTCGGTTAAAAACTAGCAGGCTATGTCAATTGTTTTGTATAACATTTGAAAAGGTTGTGTCGATAGCAATTTTCTTGGCTCGGAATTCGGATATGCTACCAATACTACGCGTTTGCAACATGGCCGTCGAAACTGGCGGTTTGCACATTTTCCACTGATTATCGCTGTAATTGACGTAGAAAATCGTCTGTCGACCAATTAGTTTGGGGCTAATTGTCCTGGTTTACTCAACGTAGGTTTGAACTATCAGTCGCAAAGAGTAATTACGTATTCGTTCATAGTTAGATAGTTATTCTAGACAAACAATTTGGATAATCATATTATATTCCATTAGATGGAAAATACTTTATTGCAAACCGAAATAATATTGCAGCTTAGATAAGTACTACAAACTTTGATGATGTTGTACAATGGGCAGTTTTATTGCTAATAAGCAATTTCTATCAGACAACCTTTGGATGGCACGGACTGTAAGATAAATGACAAGGGGTTTCAATAGTGCATCACATACTATATCGAATCCAATCTACTCACATAATTATATACTTACTTTGGATGAAGTATATTTAATTTTACTTTACTATCTCTACTTTTTCTCCAGATGACCTCTGTGACGCAGTGGGCGAAGATCCGCCTGAGACGCAGAAGGTTGTAGGTTCAATTCCCGCCGCGGGGCAAATGTTTGTATGATCTGCAAATATTTGTCTCGGATCTGGGTGTTTTCTATGTATAATATGTATGTATTTACAAAAAAAAGTATATAAGTAGTATATCAATCATATAGTTCTCATAATACAAACTCTGCTTAGTTTGGGGCTAGATGATGCTGTGTGCAAAATGTCCAGCATTATTTGTTTATTATTATTATTATTTCCAGTTTTAAGCAACATGCAGTCCAATAAAATCTAAGAATTCCAATTTTCGTATCTAGAGCCAGTCTCTAAAAAGCATGAATAAAATTAAGATAAACTGCACGTAAGAAATATCTCACACGCGTTGCGCAAGAGCGGGTCCGCCAATATTTGCTGATTTAGCCGCAAGTCTGGCGGCTAAATCGAGGTTACATCAGCAATGCAACCTCGGGCGCGGCTAGAACTTGGCGTGAAAAAATTTAACTACTATACAAACATAAATTAGCACACAGATTGTGTGGACTTTGAGGTGATGACTTTGACTTCAAAGTCTACAATGTTAATTTTTAAAATGGCTAAATTCCCTTCTCTTTGCATGTGATAGTCATCGTAGGTTAGAGTAGTGAACTCTAGTGAAGTATAGTTATTTAAAGAAAAAGTTTAGTCATAAACCTACTGTGAAAATAAAAATCTAAGTAAAGTATTAGCCATTAAATGACATGCGTCGAGTAAAAACATTCCACGTGCGTACGTACACGTGAAGTGTGTAATTAACATTGTAACGTGAGAAATTGTCTACTGTCTATGGAGATGTTTTTCTTTTCTACACAAGTGCGTGTGCTACTATTTATTCAAACCCGCTTTTGCTTACATGCTCTTATCTATGAACTGATTTATTACTTATCATAAATAGCTATGAACATAATGGGGATCTATATTGTTTTAGTGTACATACATAGGTGTGTATTAATTGATTAAGTCGTTGAATCGATAAGGCAAGTTAGGTATAAAAACTATACCTTCCTATATTACCCAGTATTTTTTTATTGTATTCAATAGGTATCTATTTTATCCAGTAAGTTTATATTGGTAGTAGGTAATAGGTACTTACTGAAACTGTGTAGCCAAACGTATATGTGAATATACTCGCATGTGTCAAATGAATATTTTATGAGTGAAAACCGAGTGCTAGCGAACGATATTAACACGGTAGCCGGTTAGCAGGCTGGTAAATTATTTTACTACATATAGAATAATACACTTTAAAAAAACAGTTAAAATCAATTATCTATCTCCATTATAGTTATTAAACTAGGAAAATAAATATGTTTTCTACCTGTGTAGAACTACAGATATAAAACAGAGTTCAAGTCACCGACTGAAAGCTGGATACCCAAAACGTTAACGATACTACCTAGTTGAAAATTAACTAAATTGTATATGCGAAGAAATATCTAAAAATATTGAGTTTTGTCATTAAAAAAAATAAAAGATTGGGAGGGTCCCAACTGGGGATTGCCATGATGGATGATAACTGTTTTCCATATTACATAAAGACTGTTTTACGTATTAGTTAGCAGGAAGAGAATGCTATCTAGCATTAAGTTCGCTTATGTACAGTTTTGCAATAAAGAACTTTTTATCTATCTATGGAATTCTCAGATACATAGTACCTACCTATTTTTTCAATGTAATCAATTACCTAATTAAATGAATTATTGAACTATGAAATTCCAAGGTAGCGTTGACCGTAAACAAACTTCACATGTCTAGTTTTGACATTTGGTAAGTGGGTTATGCGACCATGTCTCAACGTGGTGACCACTCCACTTAGAAGTTGTTGAATAAAATATTTTAGCAGATTGGTGAGGTGTGAAGCTGTGGTTTCATACATTTCCTGGAATTAAGGGCTTATAAAATTAGGTTGGTTTAGCGGTTTAATAATACAAGTTGCAACAAAGTTATAATATTTTGAAACGGTGTTAAAAAACAGCCTAAATAATTCAGACCTAAGTCCTTCCTCTTTAGCTACTTAAAATATAAAATAAGGTAGGTACATAACTTCCTACTATCTTATCTTATCTTACTAATATTATAAACGCGAAAGTTTCTGAGGATGGATGTTTGTTACTCTTTCACGCAAAAACTACTGAACGGATTTTAATGACACGTTACAGTAATATAACTTATACACCAGAATAACACATAGGCCACTTTTTAGGGCGAAGCCGTGGGCAGGGCCTGGTTCTATATGATCGTTGTTATTTTAATAAATAAAAACCTATTGACTTTGACTTTAGAAGCTAGTAACTAAATATGTAAAATCTTAACACGTGTTTAAAACGGTGAAGAAATACATTATGAGGAAACGGACATGCCCTAGAACAAAAAAATTTAAGGTGTCAATAAGCGGTGCCAACACCGAACACTGATCTGCGTACTGAGTATGGATCTTAGGAAATCGGGGATTACAGACATGAGTGTATTTTTTTGTAAAATCGTTACATGACTGCTTCACTGTCTTACAATCAACGCACCGCCTAATAATAGAGACCTTAAAAAAGGCATTTATCTCTTTGATGTGTAGGTATGCACTATCTCATTTTCCGAAATGCAGGAAGATACCTAATGTTTGAAAAATTAAACGTTGACAAAGAGACAGGTGTTCAACTTAAGTCTAAATAGATGGTTCAAACTGCAATTTCTATCTTCTCAGTCAGAAATTTAATTATAAGACTAAAAATGTGCCTACATTTTTTTTCAATCTTACATCACTAAGACACAAACAAATCAACAAACAAATAAAAACCATTTTGACTTATATACCCATGATATTTTTACTTAGGGGGACCTAGTGTAGGGTCAGGACCAGGTTGTTGACTGATTATTTATTTATTTTATTTATTCTTCCAGGTAAAACAAGTGCAGTGAACAGGAACAACAGGAAGAATAGTGTTAACAATAATGATAGAAATAGTTTAAAATAAGTGTAAGTGATACTAAACCACCTAGATAATTATCTAGGTTTAGTGTGAAGTGAATAAGTGAAAATATAGTGAAAACAGCAAAATGATGACCTTGTACAGAACCATCAAAGGAACTAGCACGACGAAAAGGAAGAAGAGAGAAAGAAGGTATGTTATTTAAATTAAGATGTGCTGTTTTTACAGTTGGAGCTCCTTTTAGAACAGGAACCGACATGATTTTTATTGCGAAGATGCGAATTAGAATATAAAAAAAAATGCCTCTAAGACACTCTTTGTATGATGTGAAAGGGAAATTATCGACTAGCCTTTGAATATTAGAAGCCTCCATATAAACAAAATTTGAACGCAAAAATCATATGCACCTATTGTCGCATGAGGCTTGATGATAACTGATAACATTCACACGAGTATCGTATTACATAATCGTGAGTTTTTGATGTTTGTTTGAATTTGCGAGAGTTAACTTTATCTATCGTTATTTATTTATTTATTCATTTACTAAAAAACCTCTTAAACTTACAGCCAAGGCCCAAAACGTTTAGGAGCTAAAGATATTACAATTTACAGAGAACATAAAAAAACATACAATAATTGACGTATATACGTTTTGTTATCGATAATCGCATGCAAATTCTCGATATAAAGAGTGCAAGAAATAGGTCTTTAGAGCCTTCGTTAAACCGTCAGAACCAATCCAGATAATGATGGTTTTAACTTACTACCTACGTAAAAAAATATCTAACTCTTGATGTAGAAATAAAATAAAAAAAACAGTTTTCGTATTTTCAATGTAGCATTCTAAATCCCTTAAACCCCGCTGGTACTTTTAGCACGGGTTATAGGCCCGTTTACATCAACCTGGTCATGTCACTGACATAATTCAAAGCGACCAAGAAAGAACATTGCTACACGGACGGACAAACTTTAAATTAATGTTACTTTATTAGCGTTATACGAAAAACTATTTAAAGTTAATTTGTGTGAGAAGTACAGTTTTTCTGCTCTAGGAGACAAAATATATCATCCCTTTATACGAGTCAAGTTACTTTAACGCTTTCGTCTGGCAGCGATCAGGATCCGTAAACCTATCTATAGATTGTTTGCAACGCTCTTTAGATAGCAGGCTGTTTCATCTGTATTTGTTATATACCTACTCATACGTAGTTTTATACGAGTGTCTATCCCACGTCGCACGACAACGTGCGCAAGTGCATACAGGCGCCACCGCTCAGCGGCGAAGTGAACGTCGTAGAAACATGAATGGTTCTGGTTGCCTTTCACTTAGAATGTCAGATAACTACAATGTTTTAGTACTAGTGTTGTAGTGTTTTAGCGATAGATGGCGTTCAAGACATGATTTAGTAATGTGTGTAAAATTAAAATTAAAACAAAAGCATTGTGAGGCAAATTCTCGTATTGTAAAAACGGGAATTTTCACGTACCTCACTATCGGTGAAGGTATCGACTAAGTTTCGACTCATTCCGAGAGTCTTTATGATTGCGACGCTTTCCCTCCGCGCTGCGTCATTTTTGGAATAAATTTTTAATCCTCATTGCTTCATCTACCAGATCGTGTTAATTATAACGAATTACATTCGATGCATTAGACTGTTTCGCCATTTCTTTCTAGAGTAGGGTTCAGGCCTGCCCCCTAGTTTTACCAACAAAATGCTGATTAGAATGACTAAAGTTACTAACAAAATGGCGATGGAGGACAACTAATTTTGACAGCATTATTTTATTCCAAAAAAAATCGTGAATTCGATTATTAATATTGTAAAAACAATGAATTTTCACGTACTGTACTATCTGTGAGGGCACAGATTAGATTTCGAATTAGTCGGTGCCTTACGGTATGTGAAAACTCCCGTTTTTACAATATAAATAGCCTTAGTAATGTCCAGAACTCCTAAAACTAAAAAGAGGAGACTTATTAGGCCCTAATTTTTTCATTTTTTTCTAAAAAACTAAAAAGACGTTTAAGGCATTGCTACGGCTAGCAAAATTAATGGCATTGTCTCGCTTTCATCGCCATTTTTCTAGAGTAATTAGCTGCCAGGTATGCGATTTTAACGATTTTAAAGAGAGAAGTATCTTCAGAATTCCAGGATTCACCAATGTTTCCACTCCAATAAGCATGAGATACCTTACCCTTATTCCGCACAAGCAATGTAGTGCTAGGAGGACTTCACGCTAAAGCATTCTCTACCAGTCATCCTTGATGTGCAAAAATATGTGGCGTGTCAAGTAAAGACTATCAATTACATACTTATTAGGTACTAATGTACCTACACTACACTATATATATTATAAGATACCTAGATATATAATATATGTTATATATAATAATATTATATAAAATACCCTTTAAGATAACGTAAAAATACAACCGGTCCGTCCGTCTAGACAGTAAGGTGACCTAGGTAGGACGTTTTAACTACTTTTTTGGCCACATAAAAACTTACCTTGTTTTTATGGTATATCAAAAAAATATGTAAAAGTATGTAGCATGAATAACATAGTTTAAAATTTATCTTTTTTGCTTATTTTGATGAAAATCGATTAAGAGCCGCAGTTACGAAAAGTTAAGTTTTCGGGAATTCATATCTTAATACGACATCAAATAAATTACGTAGGCTTTATCGAAGTACCTACCTATTATTAATTTTTCTTAATTAGTTTCGTAACATCTTGATGTATATGAAACACCTCATACTAAGGTCAACGTCTTGTTAACTGCTTATAGATCGATAATTTTAAACAGACAGTCGAACAAGGATCTGACCATTTGAATTAGTTAATTATGTTTTTGTGATCAATTGTGGATCATCAGATGATAGATAGCTTAAACGGATTGGATAACACAGAGTATAAAGCCATAAGAGATAAGCTACGAAGATAGCTTTATGTTATTATACTACAAGCAAAAAAAAAACACTCTCAATACTATAATTCTTATAATGGACATCCTTTGATAGTTCAGTTTATCAGTTCTATAATTATACAGATACTACTATACAGAGTATAAATAAATACGAAACAGACATATTATATAGAGTTCTGACCCTATACTGGGCTTCCCTGAAACCCCACACGTCGTAGGTATCAGGAGTACCGTGATACCACAACACCAAGCCACTTGTAGACTCCATAAAGTTAGTAAATCGTTTAAAGGGCAAGGTGTACGCTTTTATAACAAACTCCCAAGAGATATACAAAAATTGTCAATTAACAAATTTAAAAACGTAATTAAACAAAAACTTTATAAAAAAGCATACCATAAAATATCTATTATGACTATTTTTCACTCTATTATGACGTATGGTATTTTTGCCTGGGGAAACGCTTCTCAGTCTAATAGAATTTTCATATTGCAAAAGAGGGCAGTACGTTCTATTTTGCAAATTTAGAAATTAGAATCTTGTCGACAAAAGTTTAAACAATTAGATATTATGACAATGACTGGAGAATATATTTATCAGAGCCTAATGTATGTAAAAATGAATATTAATAAATTTGATTTGAAATGTGACAACCATATATGTACGTAATACTAGAAATAAGAATAATATTTGTCTTCCAAAACACAGACTTACCAAGGTTGGTAATAGTTTCTTATGCATCAGTATTAAACTATTCAATAAATTAACACTTGCTCTGCGGAATACAGATGATGCAGATTTTAGTATAAGAGTTAGAAAATTGTTACTGGAAAAATCTTATTATAATGTTGACGAAGCAATTGCTGATGATCTAAATAGTGTTCACTTTATTTGTTTTGACATGTTAATTTTGTATTTTATTAAACTAATAATTATGCTAACCTAAGTTAAGTTATTACCTACTTAAGTATTAATATAGCTAAAATGATGTATAAATATTGACTTTTCCAAGTGTACTGTATGTATCAAAATGGAATAAAATATTTTGAATTTGAATTTGAATTATCATTTAGATATTTTAAAACTCTTGGGATTGAAAATGCTCCACTCGATAACGAATGTAGGTACTTATTGTTTTGTAAAAGAATCATTAAAAGAAATACCAGCTTTGTTTTCTTGCCTTTCTTTCCTGGTTTGGTCGCGGAGGAACAGGCAATAGATAAACCCGACGTTTCAAAGTGATCCTTTTGATTTTAATGAATAAATGAATTTTGACTTTGACTTTGAAACAAATATCTGCAGAACATGCAAACATTTGTCCCCCAGCGGGAATTGAATCCGTACCTCTTGCGTCGTAGCCGGCCCCACAATACAGGTTGTCAGGTCAACAATGTAGATCCGTGGGGTTACCATGAAGGGGATAATCGGAAAAAACATTTGGTATACTTGACTACCTTTGTGGCGCAGTGGGCGAAGGCCCGCCTGAGACGCAGAAGGTTGCGGGTTCGATTCCCACCGCGGGACAAATGTTTGTATGATCTGCGAATATATGTCTCGGTTTAGGGTGTTTCCTGTGTATAATATGTATGTATTTACAAAAAAGTATAAACATAGTATAACAGTCATGTAGTTCCTATAATAAGCTTCTGTTATGGGAACTACATAGTTTGGGGCTAGATGATGCTTTGTTGTGAAAAATGACCAGCATTAATAATACTGTCCAATAGCATTATTTGGTACATCCTCACGTTTTGCTACTTTAAAGAGTAGTTAAGTTGCAAGCCCTTTATTGGAACATTAACCGCCGCTAATTGGAACACTAACCGCCGCTTCTTATTGGAACAATAACCACCCCCTATTTGAACACTAACAGAGTGCCTAATCAATCGAGTGTTATAGGGTTATAAGGCATGCAATTTTCCTCACGATATTTCCCTTTACAGTTTTGGGCATGTGTTAATGAGATCCTACATTTTTAGAGTATTCCACTGACGACCTTCGGATCGGAAGTCGGGGCAGTGTATACTAGACCACCGTAGCTCTCTAGCTAAAAAACTGAAGTCAATAGGCATTTTTAGGCTTCCTTGTTCCGTTTGCTCTAGGAAATAAGCTTATACACGCAACTTTGGACTAACATATTGACTGCCGAAATACGAAATGGATATCAGTTCACGCTCATATCAGATCTGGCATATCAAGGCGTGATAGTGAGATTAATTGCCCTAAGGCTTTAATTAATAGGCTTTGTAGGCATTGGAACGGATCAAGTGGAATAATGTTTATGTGTGACCTTAGAATACTAAACACTAGCCTCTGCCCATAGCTTCGCCTGCATGTTACCTAAATAAGAAGTTTTTTTTGTTCTTGTTGAATCCGCAGTTGGTGAACGCGCCATATATCTTTCAACTCATCCGCTTATAAGATGAGTTGAAAGATATATGGCGCTTGGGATCCAAACTCATTAGTCGATCTTCCCTTTACTTTATGCAGTATATCCATGACGTTGGTCCTCTTCAACCGCATTGTGTCGTTTGGATTTTCGATTTTCGAACAGCTATGTTTAAGGCGAGCTAAGAATCATCTTACTCTATCCTTCATTTCTTCGTCTACTGTAGGGACTTGTAGGTATTCATGGATCACGTTGTTGGTTGTGAACCATGGACGAGAAGAATCTTGTTTTGACATCTTTGTATGATAGCCCGGTTAGGTTTACTGGTTATCAACTATAACTTTTGCAAATTTTATTTAAATCGGTTCAGATGTTACGGAGATTATTAAAGACAAACATCCAAGCATATTCTTTGAAATGTATAATATTAGTAGGAATTGAAATTTATAATATACTCTCTTATCTAATATAAAAATTCCTATGGACCTTATGATAATGTTGAAATACTTCAACGTAAAATAGTAGTTCTCACTGATCTGCGTACTGAATATGGATCTGAGGATTTTGCTTGTGAGCGTGTAAAACATTAGTGTTATTTTATCACCAATATATCAATTTCTGCTCACTTTGCTGAGTATCAGAGTGAAGGTTATGCGGTACCAGAGAAATTAAAGGCACATGAGATTCTTCAACTTTGTCATTAGTGCACGCCATCAGTTTTACCCCGTTGCGTTGCAGAGTTGCAAATATAAGAGGTGATGGTAACGGCCGTTTGCTTTCTTGCATTCCAAATAACATGAAAAACTATTTAAGGAAAAAATATGCTATTAATCGATCATGTATTGCGGTGGCTCTTAGTTTTGCGTGACTGTACTAATCATGTTACATGCCTTGCTTCATCTTCAAATTGTCCCGTTTCTATGAGAACATGACATCATCAGAGGCAGATTGAATGGCCAATGAATACTTTTAAGCGCCACGAGAACTTCAAGTACTTACGTACTATCGTATTATGTAAGGTGCGTAATCGGCCGAATAAGAATGATAAATATGGCCTCTTAGGTTTTTTTGACAAGACCTACTTTATACATTTTGAAACTATCATGGTTTTGAACATAATTTTTACTAAAAAAACGGGATATTAAATAAAAATTATATCCTACTTTACTATAAATATATACCTACATACACCTAGATACTTAAGAAAATATACTTTACCATGTTTTAATTTTTACTAAAAACCGGGATATTTACCATGATTTGTGAGTTTGAATGTTTCCCGATTATTGCAGAACACCTGTTGAATTCTGGCTCAAATCACTGGATCGAGTTGAAAAATCCACAGGTAATCTCAACAGAAAGCCACTACATACCGAGATTGGTTCAGGAGGCAATTGAGATTACCAAACACAGGAATTTCAATAGAGAAGATGGTTTTCAATTATCTGGAGTCTGGAATCCTGTGGTGAGATTGTGCAAAAATCGAAAAAACATGATACCAGTTGTGTGTCAGGATACTGTAAGTGTTGTGTGTCGGAACGGAGATGTACTCGAATGTGATAATGGAACCGGTGGTAGTGGTATTTTTCGCAATAAAAGAGTGAGAAAGAGGGTAGATCGATTTGTCTGCCCCTAACATTCAAAACCCGCAAAGACTTCAGTTCCTCCCGTGATCATGGTACATTCAAACATTCAAACTCACAAATCATGGTAAATATCCCGGTTTTTAGTAAAAATTATGTTTAAAACCATGATAGTTTCAAAAGTTTTACCATGTTTTTCCTACTCATAAGGTCAAAAACCACAAACTAGTATAGAATATTGTTAAAAGATGGTAAGTTAAAAAAAAACTAAATACATTTTTACTTTACTCTTGCCAAACAGTTATTATGATGGATGCATATTCGGATATTTACAAATATACAGAACATATTAATAAGCGTGGTGTAGCTAGAAAATATAAAGCACAACCACTTTAAAAAAAGATGACTACTTTTTGTAGTTTTCTTATATTCATTCTTATTTTCACTTTGGGTTGCTTTAATAGCTGCTTAGAAGTGTTTTGTTTCGTAAAACAAATCGTGCTAAAATCCAGGCAGTAATGGATTCTCCTATTCCGAAGTTCCGAACATGTACCTCACATAACGTGGGTGTCCGCACCATATCAGAGCATGTAGAATTTGACGGTTTGCTCCTAAACGGCCAATTTATATAGCAAATATAGTTGACACATTAAACGCCCACAACAACGGTCTTGGTTAGTACTTCCCAAGTCCACAACATGCACTACAGCTTTATTTGAATCTAGGTAACAAATTTCAAATAGTTTGATGAGTCTCGAAACTGAAGGTATCTAGGTATAGTCATATTATTTATTCATAACAAAGTTACAGGTCATGAGACGGGTTGGTACACTAGTAAAATGAAATTTACGTTTACAATATTATTATAGATATGTTGCTTGGTACCTAAGTAATCACGTTTGTATAAAATTATTTAAAAAAAGCATATTAAATCTTTGCGTTGTTGTTTAATCGTATTAAACAATAGACAGCCTGAACAGCAAGTCTTGGAGAAAAAGGTCCCTTTTGGTGTGTAGGGGTGCACTAAGAAATATTTTTTAGGAATCCTCTCCAAAATTGTGCAGCAGGAAGAAAAAGTTTGTATGAAAAATACGCGAACGAAGTTGCGGGGTGTTTCACTGGTCTATACATAACTTAATCCAACTATAGCCGCTTCTACGTTTCTCGTAAAAAAGTATTTTCCGTATGTAAGTATGAAACTTTTGCCATAGCGTTTTCATATTGGCTTCGACTGTTTCGACACGTAGATATAAAACACATGAGATTCAGGAATATTAGCAGTTTTAAACCTATATCATGCATTCCATACTATTTTTATTTTGTGCAATTCTGCGTAAGTTCAATCAGAACAGTTGCGATTTAACGTCCTAAAGTCGAAGCTATACTACTATCATCATCATCATCCACAGCCTGTAGAAGTCTACTGCTGGGCGCAGGCCTACCCCAAAGAGCACCATCACGAACTATCTTGGGCCATCTCCTCCACCGAATTCCCGCAACATTGAAGATATCATCGGTCTATCGGGTAAGGAGCCTTCCTACACTGCGTCTTTCGGTTCTTGGTCACCATTGTCACCATTATCTTACCCAGTGGTTGTCGGTTCTGCAAGTTAAAATATACTATTACTATTCCACTACCTACGAAGATATTTTCGTCTTGTCTTCACATTAATACTACACAGTAAAGCGATGCTTTGGTAGAATATAATAGAAGAATAGTTCAGCTAGAAGGTACAAAGCAAATATGAATTGAAATGGTTTCCTTATTCTGTTTGCTGCATGTTGTGGAACATGTTGTGTCCTGTGAGCCTTCATAGAGCTATGTAACAGAGGTATACTTAGCAACCACGCTCAACGGTATGAACCATAAACACTTTGAATATCCAGACAGAACACTGACAGAATATGGCAGCTTTATACATTGCCTAATACCTAGCGCCATCTTTTTCTATATTATCCTACTACTATTATAAACGCGAAAGTTTGTGAGGATGGATGTTTGTTACTCTTTCACGCAAAAACTGATTTTCAACGGATATTGAACGGATTTTGATCAAACTTTACAGTAATATAGATTATACATCAGAATAACACATAGGCTACTTTTTATCCAGGTACCACGCGTGCGAAGCCGTGGGCAGAAGCTAGTATTGAGTAAAATAACATGACCCAAATTAAAAAAAATTATCAAATAGTTCTCCAGAGCAGTGTAGGCTACGCATCAGTAAGGCCCCAGATGTTGCAGGTATCAATAGGAGATAGTAATCGCCTTCCAATCAGGTGGGACGTATGTCTATTTGTTAAAATACAATACGCTTATGGTAACCTCTCTCTTCTGTCACATCCATTTCAAATCCAACAACGTATAAGCTACCATCATCAGCCACCAAGAAACAGATCGATAGATCGATAGAAAATGCTTTATTGCACAAGATATAACAAGTAAATAGGCGAACTTAATGCTAATTCGCTTCTTTTCTAGCTAACCTTTGTGTTATGAAGATTTGGGTGGTAGTGCATACGTTTGAAGGATTACCAAAAATAAGAGAATTATTTTTTTAAATGAAAACTAGCTACTTAATATTGAAGCAATATATAAATGAAAATAATTCATACTTAAATAAATACATCCCAATATTATGGAAAGGATTATGGAGGGTATTGTAAAGAAAGAGTTCACGAATAATGCCAATATAGGACGCAGACTAAACTCAATGGAACATGACGAACTTTTTGCGAGTACCGGCGAGTACCTGTATGGTTAAAATTATCATTATGTGAATAAAGACAACATGTAAGAGATTGAGTTCTATATCTTGATGGTTCACTCCTAGGCTTTTAACAACGTTGTTTGGCATGTGTGCGTGCGTGCGGTCGGATATATATTTTCGCCACCTTTGAAGTTTTATTTTAAAGTGGACTGGATTGAGTGTAATGTGTACCTGTTTGGATTCCATTTGATCTTGAAACTATTTATTTTCCTACACTATAGCTTTTCTCTAAGGGACGAGGGTGTATGCGTATTTTAACTACATTCTGTATAGCTACGTGCTTGTCATTGTTTTTTTATTTTGTTTACCAATAGATAGAGAATGCTTTATAGGATAAAAAAGTAAATAGGCGAAAGTAATTAGCATTTTTCTTCCAGCCCACCTTTGTGTAATGAAAAGCAAAGCACCAATGCGTAACAGATAAGGTTTTAATGGTGCATACAACTGCGTCAAAAAAATCACAAATCTAGGTAAATATCCCATTTTTATATTATTATACAAGCTTACGCCCGCAGCTTGCGTGGTACTAGATAAAAAGTAACCTGTATACTAATCTAGGTCGTAAACTCTATATATTCCAAGTTTTAAGATATTATTACGACTCACTATCCTCCTACAGACGTGATCCTAAAATTACGATAATTTAAATGCTATTCCAAGTTTTATCCAAATCGGTCCAGCCGTTACAGCGTGATTGAAACACATACATACAAACGTTCTACTTTATCTGTATATAAATTTAGAATAGTATATATGTACTTAACAAGTTAGTAGAATATTTGTAGAATAAATAAATAATGCTGGACATTTTTCACAGAACATAATCTAGCCCCAAAGTAAGCAGAGCTTGTGTTATGGGAACTACATGACTGATAATTATTTATATAGGTACGTATTTTTTTTAACGCATTCGGCATTTCTTACAAACGCTGCCAGCTACTTTCTATCGACTATTTTTTATCCGGTACCACGCGGGCGAAGCCTTGGGCAGAAGCTAGTTATGAATAAACATAATAGTGTGTAAAGGTTTCTATCTAGTACCTACACACCAAAGCCACTGTCCCGGCGGCAAAAACCCCGCAGGCTTTGGGTCGGCGAGCCGGCACAAATAAGGATGCAAAAAAATTGCACAATATTCGCGGTACTTTCACGTCTATAAATGCACTAAATGCATTTCGTTCGACACAATTTTCAAGTAGTTAATGGTGCTCCCTAAACGCGATGAAGACCCGTAAAACTTATATTAGTGTTTCTGCCAAAGAATGTATGCAAAGTCATACATTCTTTACATGGTCAAAGGATATAACATCCTCCTGTCTCTGAATGCCGGTAAAACCGACCGACATTGACGCCCAAGGCTGCTCCCACACTGCTCCACAGCATATATAGCCAACATGTAGGCGTACCCACCTATTATCTTAGCTATTCATTGATTAGCTATTGCGTAAACAGTTTTAGCTGCATTAGGTTACCTATAGCTAACATACTGCAGCTTAAAATGTATGAAACATAGATATCCTTGATTAATTTTTTTCCTCTCCATCCAAAGGTTGTCTGAAAGAGATCGCTTTTAGCGATAAGACAGACCTTTAATACCTCCGTTTTGAATTTTGCTTTGGTGTGCAATAAAGAGTTTATCTATCTATTTATGTCTTTCGTAAAATTTCTAGTAAATAGTAATAATATCTAATAGGTTAAGCACTTAACGACTTTTTATAAATAAACGGTTAAACTGTTTCCTTGTAGTAATGTAATATAGAAACATTGACTCTGATCACAAATCTTGCCAACATAAAAAACCACATCTCTTTTTAATAAACATAAAAAAAAACTGAAATACCCTCTTGGGTTTTTTGCTTAAATCTGAATTAAAGGTATCTCATAAAAATGTTGTATTTACTTATTTGCGCTGGTAGGATAAACTGGATTTTGAGTTTTTTGACCTTCTAATACACGCAAAATTGTGATTTTAAAAGCGCGAAAGAGTGGATCACCTGGTAAAAATGTTTGTTAAAGCTAGAACTTAATTTACTGGAGTACATATTTAATTCATGATGCCAAAGAAACTATGGTTTCTTAAAATAGATCACACAAAAAGTTGATTACAAAAAATCCATAGCATCTAAAATCGCCCGCACTAAATAACTCCGCAATGCACTTTCCTTACATTTATTTTAGAGTTGTCACATAAATAAAAGAATTGTCATTCTATAAAACATAAATTCTCACTTAAACCCTTATCTTCAAAGCTATTGTTCAATTATTGTGAGATAAGAAAACGCCAATTAAAAATTTGTTAGCTCCAGTTGGTGAAACTATTTGAATTACGTTAAAAGGAACATGGATCGTTAAGTTAATGGCAGAAAAACAAAGATTATGTTCCACCTAATAAAACACTGGGGTTTTAAACAAGAAAGTTTTATTATATCTTACAGCAAGTTAGGTACAAAATGTACAGATTACAGATGAAACATCTTAAGATGTAAATTTTAGGATATTATTATGACTATACCACGTACTTAGAGATCGCTAATTAGCGATAAGACCGCCCATTGTCCAACATTGTCAAAGTTTCTAGTTCTTATCTGAAATATTTGGTTTGCAATAAAGTATTTTCTATCTATCTACTTCACTATTCTCTTGCTGAAGTTTCTTTGTCCGTTTAGAGACCCTTTCATAAGGCACCGTCCGCAACCACGCTCGAGTCGTGAGACGGGAACGTAAGTAGGATAACAGTAAAGAACGTGGCAAAGTAATAATATCATATATAATATAAGACATTAAATGTCAAAAAACCTACTTTCTCACGTGCTTACGTTATTATGCTCACTCGGGAAGACACTCTTTCGAATAAAAAACAAAAATTAAAATAGTTCACAAAAAATATTTCGGCTAGTCGTGATTCCATAACATATTGAAGTTTTTTGAGTTGGACGGGAATAGTAAAAATTCCTCAGGAATAAAATTTTTATCGGACCACTTCGGGACCATCCTCTATACAACGATAGAAGAGTCATCAAAAACGGTAAACAATTGGCGAAGATATCATATATTGAGTACCACCTCTTTTTTATTCTAAAAACTATTGTGAACTTGACTATTCATATTGTAAAAACGAGAATTTTCAACTAGGTAGTGCACGGCGTGACGCGGAGGGAGAAAGTCGCGACCACTCACCCTGATGAAGACTCTCGGAATGAGTCGAAACTTAGTCGGTGCCTTCACCGATAGTGCTGTACATGAAAACCTCCTCTTTTTTTTGAAGTTGGTCAAAAATGATCAATCCATGATCATTTCTATACTCTAACGACTATAAATAGCTCAACTTCTTCAAATCCAGAAAAAATCAAGGCAACTGCTTTGTCTACGGAAGGGAAAACAAAAATCACTTCTTTTTCTTCTCCTGCCCGATAATTATAACAATTAGACAGAGATAATTTGTGTCTTATTCACTACTGTAGATTAGTAAATGTGTGTAATGTGTGCCTAGTTCATAATAAAATTGAAATTGTCAATTCGGACAAAATGTCCGAAAATATTGTGTCCGACACAATAGCGGCAAGCCAAACAACAATATTCAAAATGCATGGTCGGAATGGGCGGTCGAACCACAACTGTCCCCTCTGTACAACGTCGGCCGTATTATAGTCGAAATCAAACTCATATTTCATTAATTCATTAAAATCACAAAGATCACTTTGAAATATGTATTAATCAGACTTGCAATTGCATTGTTAATAGTGTCTGTTGACTGTCGAATGATAACGTTTTTAGCTGTACATAATGCACACTAAATAATACTATAATTATCTGTGGGGATTTTATTATAAACCACTTATAGTAAACACATTACATGACTAATGTTACGGGTAGTAAAATACAGGTCCTTTTTTCTTTATATTCACACAGTTTGTATAACACAGAGTCAGTTTTCAAATCGGCTTAACATTTTGTCGTTTATGGTATAATCAGGACTAGAATAAAGGCGTAAAACTAACTTACGAAATATCATTACGTCACAAATTCACAATGTGCAGGAAATGCGTCATACAAAGATATTTTGAAAGGGCACTGTGCTAAAATGCTCAAAAATCGCATTTGAGGAAAAAGATTTTAAGGATCGGAGCACGATGTTCGTTTTGTAATTGTATAACCACAGTAGAAATGCCTGCGCCGCTTCGCCTTACCTATGTGTTATTACTGATTGCTTTTATATAATCTATTATTAATTAATTTACCGCATCGTTAAGATTTATGGTTGGTATTTTTTGTAAATCCTTAGAAGGTTAAACGGCATCTACAGCACAAGTAAACTTGTGGGTTAAATTGAAGAAACATCCCATTGAATTTATAATGTTTATTTTGATATTGGTTTGTTTAATATAACGTTGTTATAGGTGCTTGAAAAGAAATAGATAGATAAATTGGAATTGAAACCATATGTGGCGTATACCCACCGCACCGCATAAGTAATGAGGATTGCACGAAAACAACGACATGAAAGACGACATAGAGTAGGTAACCATTGTTTTATGTCGTGTCAAATACGTGTTTTTCATTTCATTTCTCTTTGTTACTAAGCAAAAGTTCTAAAAAATAGTTCAAAGTCTTCACCGAGCCCTAGCTTGATTACCCGCACGTGTGCATTAAGCTTTACAGAATGTAATCTTCTCATCAGCAAACAAATGTTATTGACAATAATTTGTTTCGGGGCTTTATCAAACAAAATAATGGACACCGTTACTCTCATGACAGCAAGACAACGATTTAAAAAGATCATTAGGTACATAGGTACTTAAACTTATTTTATTCAGTCAGGAATTCACTTCTTGTTAAAGTAACTGTTCTTGTCCGTTAAAACCAAGAGGATCATTGATAATCGTGGACTTATGAACTAAGCGGATTGAAGATCATGTAGTGTAGTGACCAAGTCTAATACTAACTGATCAACCAGCTATTTTATTCAATGGTGTGGGTGAATAATATGTACTCTACCTATGGGCTGTGATTATTACTGTTAACGGCAGCTATATTTACTTGCCTATCTATTTAAATGAGGAATCGGTACTTATATATGTATCTTAGACTAAGATTATACTTAGCAAAATTATGCAACTGTTAACTTTATATATGAGTATAGAAAACATGCCAACAAACAAGGCTTATTATTTTCTTGCTATTTTAGGTATCTTGTTTAGAAATAAACTTTTTCTTTATTCTAAACTAGTTGTTTCCCGCGGCTTCGCCCGCGTGGTATGTTAATAAAAGTAGCATATGACCGTCGCCAGGCTTCAAACTATGTCCACCAACTTTTGAATGAATCGAACCAAGGATTACAATTTATACAAAGTTTAGAACTCAATTGCATACACCCAAAGGGCAGTTTTGAAAAAATAAAAATACGTGTTTCATTATTTACTTTAAAGTTTATTTTTGCAGAGTTTTGAGCGAATCAAACAATTTTTTTTTCATAGAAACTTTACCGCCCTATTTAACCCCCTTAGGGGTCGATTTTCGAAAATTAGATTAGCCTATGTGTTATTCCAGATTCTAAACTATCTACATTCCAAATTTCATCAAAATCGGTTTAGTAGTTACGGAGATACGTGGTAACAAACATTCACACACACACACACACACAGACTTTCGCATTTATTATATTAGTAGGATTGTACACACAGATAATACAGACAAAAAAGCTTACATATAGGACATGTACAAAGGCGAGCTTAACCCTAACAAGAGTTTTAAAAAAAAATATTTTTGACCAAAATTGGCAACTATTTATGTGACCATGTGTAGGTAACGACATGCTACTATGAAACTACTTTGAAAATTAGAGTTACACTTTCGCCTCATCCGAATTCATCAACAAAGCCTCATTGCGTGTACTTTACGACGCGGCATAATAGTCATAAAACAATATGCGTAAGTATACAGTCCTTATGTAACCCCTAGTTAGGTACTAACTAGTATAATTTTCTGTTTTGGTTGAGGCAAACATAACCATGTAAGTACATTAAATGTACAAGCCGTAGAGGTCCTTGTTGTAAAAGAGTTCACTTGGGAAAGTACTACCATAATACCTATTATTGCCGCCAAGCAGAAATACTCGCATTTCTGTGTTTCAGTTTGAAGGATATGGATGCCGGGGAAATTACAGGCATATGCGTATTTTCACCCGTTATGTCTCAGGGTCGGCAACGCGCGAGTAATACCTCTGGGGTCTAGAAAAATACCTCACAATTAGTTTTCCTTTCAAGCTAATGCAAATTTAACATGGAAAACTTGACAATAGTCACGTGACTTTTCCACAGCTTATGTCATTTACAAACAATTCAATCTTTCAGCAGACGTTAACGCCAACAGAAAGTGGTATTTGTCTAGCCACCCTGGTGTTGCAAGGATCCATAGACTACAGTAACCGCTTATTAACAGGTTTGTTTGCCACTTTAGTGGTATAAAAAACCCCTAAAACATATCTCACTTGCTGAACCTGAAACCGTTTAGTATTTTTCTCCGTTACGTATAGAAAAATAAGGAAATATACAATAAAACAAACTAATAATACAAGTTTCTCTATTAAAATAATAGATGAAAGGGAACATGTAAACACGCAATAGCCAACATAGTTCTGAACCCAGACTAAGATTTCCTGTGTCGTGGGGATCAGGAACTACGAGTAGGAAGTAACCACATCATCCAAACCCAAAATTAATATATGCAAAGCAACATATGAGGTGTACATTAAACTGTAATCCATCTGTCTATTGGTTCTTTAATAGATAAATAGATATCTATGGCAGCGGGAATTGAACCAAGACCTCTTGCGTCGTAGCCAGCTACTCGCTTATCGTGTCAACGAAGCCGTCATTGTGGCTTCAATGCAGCCGTGTGCACACGAATTATTGTAGTGCGTATCGAGAATTCAGAGTCAACATAAAAACACAATAAAAATAACATTTATTTCTCACATCATTCTTTGTTTATCAGTTTTATTGGCCGTAAACTGTGTTAATGGCACTTTCAGAGGTAGCCTTTAAGTAAAGGCACACGTAGAGAATGTGGAATAATTGTAGGGCACAATCGCCTATTTTCCATCCTTTGATGTTAGTTTTACCGCAAAAAAACTATATAAACTAGATTAGATTTAAGAAATGTTCTTTCTGAATACCTACCTACGTTTTGACGATCTAGATGGCGAGTTGGACGGGCAGCTGTGACCCAAAAGGTGCGGGTTACATGCCCGCTGCGGGACAAATGTTCTGCAGATATTTGTTCCGGGTCTGAATGTTGTGGTACCACAGTACTCGTTCTGATAGCCACGACACAGGAAATCCGAAACGATTCGTGTTCGCCATAAAACTAAGTAAGCTAAGTTTACTTAAGAAAATAACTTTATTATGGATTCGTACTGAATGCTCCTTAAATTTGGTAGAGAGCGATAATACCGCCGATTGTACAACAATGATAAAATTTGTACTATTTATTTAAGCTGAATTATTTGGTATTGTCTATCTTTTTATTTGTCTTGTAGATTTTTTGTTTCTAAGTTTTCGATCCAAACTGAATGCTCTTCAAATTAAAACACTGCGATCATAAACCATTTGCAACCTGCCGTTTTTCCATCTAAACTCAACTTAACTGCTCTATTCTCAAAGTTGAATTTACCTTGTGTCAGATAATGAATCTCTAGATCGTGACATACGATGTCATTTTGGACCGCGGCGCGTGCGCGTGCGCCGGCTTGCGACATGAAATACCACCCCTCGGCGAAATGGCATTAGGTGTGAAGCAATGTCTAATCCTAGCCTAGATAGTTTATTGAAATCTTAGGATATCATGACAAAGTTACATAGATAGATTTATGTATTTATTTGCTAGAGAAACCAAAGGCGATACAGAGTGTAATTAGAAATAAATAAGTATGTGTGGTGTAACTTTGAGCGATAGAGTGAGGAACAGTGTTAAGAGAGAAGTGTGGAGTGAATGAAGATGTAGTGACGAGAGTTGAGAAAGGTATGTTGAGATGATTTGGGCATATAGAAAGGATGATTGAAAGAAGATAAACAAAAAAAGTATACAAAGCGAGCGTGAATGGGATAGTTGAAAGAGAAGAGGCGTCGGCGAACGTACTCTGACCAAATTGGATACATTCTAGAGAAAGGTCAGGTCTGAAGTACACTGAACCGCTAAACTTGTATGAAGAATTTGATCAAGATGAATTAAGCGAAAGAGATATGCCAGGTTCGTAGCAAGTGGAAATCCTTGGTGTCTGCCTACCCTTCCGGGAAACAGGCGTGACTAAATGTATGTATGTACCTAGTAAGGCTAATAATAGGTGTTTACGTTTGAGCTTTGACAATTGAAGAGATGTTGGGAACAAACATTATTGCTAGTTTCTTTATAAAATAGCTTCTGCCCACGGCTTCGCCCGCATGGTATCCGTATAAAAAGTAGCCTATGTGTTATTTTGATGTATAAGCTATATTACTGTAAAGTTTCATCAAAATCCGTTCAATCCGTTGAATGAGGTAAAAGGCTATTTGTTGCTTCTAGATCTTATAGCTATAAACGTTACTAGCCTAAGCATAGGCTTATGCTAGTAAAGTTTTAGAGGCTATAGGATTCGCCCTTTTGGGACTTACGAATCCGCGATATACGAGTACAATCAGGTTAGTATTGTCCTTTTACGGAAACAAAATAAATATAAAAATATTTTCCTAGTGAATTTTACCAGGGCCGTGAAGAGCCGTGTTGGCGTTGGGCGGCCAAATTTTCATATCCTATCCTACTACTATTATAAACGCGAAAGTTTGTGAGGATGGATATTTGTTACTCTTTCACGCAAAAACTACTGAACTGATTTTGATGAAACTTTACAGTAATATAGCTTATACATTAGAATAACACATGGGCTACTTTTTATCTGGGTATCACGCGGGCGAAGCCGTGGGCAGAGGCTAGTTATCCATAAATATTATTAAATTTGTATGAAATATTTTTTGAGTGTTTTTATTAAAGTAAAAATACGCTTTCAATAGTTAACACAAGACTTTCTTTACATGCTGTAGTGATAGTCAGAGTATCGAAAGATTGTTTTTCTGAAGTCTCGTAGACTTGCCATATTTGTATTAGTTTCCGCAAAGGGCCAAGAAAACCTCAGTTGGTTTGTCAACGAACCACAAACCCCCCTTGCCAATACTTCCAAAATGGTCAGCACTATTACTTGAATGAACCAAAAGATTTATAAGGCCCCATTTTAAGAACGGTGGTTCTGCCTCTACATAGAATTGCAACAGAGCTTAAACGTTTTCAACATCGATTTTGCAAACCGAAGGAAATGCCACTTTGTAGGTTTTGCTATCAAAGAAAGTATATTCAAAGTCAAAGTCAAAGTCAAAATTCATTTATTCAATAAAATCACAAGGACCACTTTGAAACGTCGGTTTTTATCTAGGTGCCTGTTCCTCCGCGACCAAGCCAGGAAAGAAAGGCAAGAAAACAAGGCTGGTTATTCTTTTTAATGATCCTTTTACAAAACAATACGTTCGAGTTGGAGCATTTTCAATCCCAAGAGTTTTTGTCATCTAAATAATCAGATATTTTATAGTATGCCTTTTTATAAAGCTTTTGTTTAATTACGTTTTTAAATTTGTTAATTGATAATTTTTGTATATCTCTTGGGAGTTTGTTATAAAAGCGTACACCGTGCCCTTTAAACGATTTACCAACTTTATGGAGTCTACAAGTGGCAACAGCGAGTTTATCTTTATTTCTAGTATTAACATTGTGATTATCGCTTTTTTTCTTAAACAAATTAATATTTTTGTGAACATACATCAGATTTTCATAAATGTATTGACAAGGGAATGTCATTATATTTATTTCTTTAAACTTTTCGCGAAGTGATTCTCTGGGGCCCATATTATAAATTGCTCGAACAGCCCTCTTCTGCAGCACAAAAATGGTATTGATATCAGCAGCACTCCCCCACAGCAGTATACCGTACGACATAATGCTGTGGAAGTAGCTGAAGTAAACTAGTCTAGCTGTGTCAATGTCTGTATAAAGACGGATCTTTTTGACTGCATATGCCGCAGAACTAAGTCTCTTCGATAACCCATCAATATGAGGACCCCATTGAAGCTTATTATCTAGGGTGATACCTAAGAATACGGTGGTGTCCACAAGAGCCAACTGTTCATCTTTGATTTTGATATTTGCTTTAACTTGTGTAACATTGGGTAGTATAAATCTAATACACTTTGTTTTATTTTCATTAAGTAGGAGATTGTTAACGTTGAACCATTTTACAACCTTAGAGATTGCATTGTTTACATTGTCAAAATTGGTTTGACGTCGCTTTAATTTAAATAAAAGTGACGTGTCATCTGCAAATAATACAACGTCATGATCGTCCCTTACAAGGTGGGGTAGATCATTAATGTATACTAAGAACAAAAATGGTCCAAGAATTGATCCCTGCGGTACACCGATAGTAACCAGGGACCCCGGAGACCGTTTTCCATTCACGTCAACTCTTTGTACTCTGTCACTTAAATAGGAAGTGAGAAAGTCTAGAGCAACGCCCCTAATACCATAATGGTGTAGTTTCCTGATCAATGTGTCATGGTCTACGCAATCAAATGCCTTTGACAAATCACAAAATAGTATTGTACTATTTGATTTGATTACTATTTGATTACTATTTGTAGTATTTTATTTAAAACCTCAATTTATGGAGCCTACTCGAATAACCGATACTACAAAAATATTAATTTGTTTAAGAAAAAAAGCGATAATCACAATGTTAATACTAGAAATAAAGATAAACTCGCTGTTGCCACTTGTAGACTCCATAAAGTTGGTAAATCGTTTAAAGGGCACGGTGTACGCTTTTATAACAAACTCCCAAGAGATATACAAAAATTATCAATTAACAAATTTAAAAACGTAATTAAACAAAAGCTTTATAAAAAGGCATACTATAAAATATCTGATTATTTAGATGACAAAAACTCTTGGGATTGAAAATGCTCCAACTCGAACCTATTGTTTTGTAAAAGGATCATTAAAAAGAATAACCAGCCTTGTTTTCTTGCCTTTCTTTCCTGGCTTGGTCGCGGAGGAACAGGCACCTAGATAAAAACCGACGTTTCAAAGTGGTCCTTGTGATTTTATTGAATAAATGAATTTTGACTTTGACTTTGACTTTGACTTTGTAATGTCTGCAAAAAATCTTGAAAAACTACATTACACATTCTATTCGCACGTCAAAGATTGACAAAATCTACGCTCCTATACAATAAACAAAAAAAAATACATAAAAAACAGGTACTCAGATTCATACTCAGTGAAAATACCAAGCAGTCAGAGACACATCCATTTTATTTGGCACATATCCTCGTTTTGAATAATAAAGCCCATTGCCGCTTATTGTAAAAACTAAAAATCGTACAAAAATATGAGACGGTTAAATTGAAATACATTTTCAAAATCCTACTACTATTATAAACGCGAAAGTTTGTGAGCATGTTTGTTACTCTTTCACGCAAAACTTACTGAACGGATTTTGATGAAACTTTACAGGTATATAGCTTATACATCAGAATAACACATAAGCTACTTTTTATCCGGGTACAACGCGAGCGAAGCCGTGGGTAGAAGCTAGTTGTCCCTATTATCGTCGGTTCTACCTTATTCACAAAGTAAACATGATACTGCATGGTTAAGCAAATACATCATTGCTATAACCGCTTAGCCAGTCGCGATACTAGATACTCAACAATACATTACAAACAATATTTTTCATCCAAGAAAAATTAGAACAACCCAGCATTACATCAAAGGAACTGTCGCACACCACTACGTCAGACCGCGTTTACTAAAAAAGCAGGTTCAAGCTTGTAGTTGGCGCTTACCGGAAACTTACACAGTGTCGAATTAGGCTACAAATAAGATAAATAAATAATGCTGGACATTTTCACACAGCATCATCTAGCCCCAAACTAAGCAGAGCTTGTGTTATGGGAACTACATGACTGATATACTACTTCTATGCATTTTTTTTTAAATACATACATATTATACATAGAACACTAAGACCCGAGACATACAAACGTTTCTCCAGCGGCGAAAATCGAACACGCAACCTTCTGTGTTTCAGGCGGGCCTTAGCCCACTGCACCACAGAGGTCGTCGAATGTTGGAAAATATAAACAGACACACACATCTTGACCCTACACTTGGAATTTCTGTATCATGGGTATGATTTACTGCACCGTGGTACCACAAAACACAACCCGAAACAAATATCTGAAGAAAATGCAAACATTCCACTGTGGGAATCAAACCTGCATCTCTTGCGTCGAGGCCGGCTTATGACCCGCCGCGCCGTCGAGGTCATCAAGATATATTTTATATGCAGGATTGTTTATCCTACTAATATTATAAACGTGAAAGTTTGTGAGGATGGATGTTTGTTTCTCTTTCACGCAAAAACTACTGAACGGATTTAAATTAAACTTTACAGTAATATAGCTTAGGGATACATCAGAATAACACATGGGCTACTTTTTATCACGTTACTACGCGGGCGAAGCCGTGGGCAGAAGCTAGTATTACATAATTCAAACAACGTATACGAACTGTGTAACTGTGCTATTTTTCTTTGTGATTATGGAATACGTTAGAGAAATATTTTTTTTTATAGATTACGTATAATTTGTTCGAAAAGTTCCTTGTTACAATTTTAAAGAATAGGCCATAATATATGCCATTACTGCTATACAAATATTCGGGTGAAAAAAGTATGAAAATCCATTGTTTATATGCTGTTTTTATTTCGTGTAATATCATTAGGTAACTAAAACTTTGTGATAATAGTCGGTAATCCGTTTTCTGTATTAATGCCGCTGTAGAGTATCAAATCACATTGTTTAAATAGTAATAAATTAAATAGACTACACGTGAATAAATCCCTTTATTTATAGCGAGAGCCACACTGACAGATTGAAACGATGAACACATCATGTAATGGTACACTGGTAGGCCTCGGGGGTTCACAATTGACATTATAATAGTGAAACGAAAGTTAACCTTTTTCTGTTACATTTATTTCAACGCTCCCATTTCCTTTCACAATTTTTATTTCATCTCTTTATTATATTATTTTGATGCGTTCGAAATGGATGAGGAATAAACAATCGTGGTTCTTAGACTATTTTTCGATTGTTTTTCGTTCGGTTTGGGTGGTGCGGTCTTCAATTTATTTCAGAGAGATAAAAATTGTTTAATGGCAGTCGTTGAATATATTCTGTTGGTTTTTTTTCTGTTGGAGTGAAATAATGTTATTGTTGAACAATGCTCACTATTTCTGGAATATTTACATTTGTAACCGACAATCTTCTTCAAAATAAACAAAAAGTGATTTACTGCGCGCGATATGAAAGTGGTTTAAAAATCCTGCTCAATAATACTCCAGCATAGAAACATTTCAGGTTCACGAATTGTAGTCAATTTTACTCAAATACAAATAAATTAATGGGACGGAGATAATAATGAGGAATGTTTTTTTAAAAGTTTTATCTGTTTACGGATTATTCCGGAACCTCACTGTCCTACTCATTGCATTAACAAAGTGGCAATGATTTATTATGAAGGGCTTGTCCACGTCTTAAAAATGTTCTATCCATTTTCCGCCATTTTTTTCATATATTTTTTTAGGACACTTAAGAGAGAAATCACAGTAATTATCCAGTGTAAATAATATGATCCCTAATTTTGGGATGTTATGTAATTTTAGTGAGTCAGAAGCCTAACTTTTATAAGTGTTGGACAAATTTGGAGTTATTGTCTCGTTTCCATAAAAAATTGCTATCAAACCAGACATAGGCTCGAATTCATAGTCAAATAGGGGCTCCCCTAGGGGACTATTTAGGCGCTAAGTAAAAATTCAAGTGCGAATTCAACCTTTATGCACCCAACCATAAGGCGAATGCTGAATGATGGATTTTGAGGGACTGTTCAACCCCCGACTATGAATTCAGGCTATAATCACTTGCCAAAAAGACATTTTTATTAAAATTATTCGTGTTTTGCCAACCAGTACAATCTAAATACTTACAGTACATATCAAAAACTTCGTCCGATCTTTTAATGACGTCCTGCTATTACACCTGACACTTCACTATGTACTAATAAATATCTTTGACATAAGTGACAATAGCTGAGGTTGGTCTATTATTAAGCTGGGATTTTGGAAGAATAAAGTATGTCACTTGTAATTGTTTTTTCTGCATTTTCAAAGAGGACAACACCTACGTAATCGCATGTTGATTCCATTACCTACCCTTAAGATAAAACTTATGCAAAGCTAAAAGTGTTAAATTGTGTTACAGAATGAAAATAAACATGGTTGAGACAGTAAGATATCAGACGAGGTTTTTGTAACATTCTGTATAGTTTCATACAATAATGTTCAAAGTGAATCTATTGAAACGATATTTATCTGGGTATATCTATCATGCCTCCCACTAAATCATCTCGTTCCCAGCCTCCGAACAAAATACGCATTGTCCATCAGCTCATGAATGGCTTATGCAAAAGAGTGCAAGTGACAACGCAATGCGCGTGCGCCGCTTTGTATGCCGCGGCCCTCATTGAAATGCCTGCATACGCCACTTTTGAAGTTTAGATTAAGTTAACATAAACGCTCTACCGTGTAGGATTAGATGGCTTTATGAAATTCTACAAAGAATGAGACAGGAATTTAATATTTTTAATCATGATAAATTATCAGGAATTTTCGTGGAGCATATCAGTTCTACATATAAGTAGGCTATATCACTATTTGTTGTTTTTTCGTTTTAACCGTCCCAACATCGTAATCCTATTTATAGGGCAGGTAAAATTTTTAGTTTTTTCTTTTTATGTTGTGCCAAATAAATGCTTTTCATGCTCATGTAAAACATGAACATTGTCATTTACAATGTCTATATACAAGAAAAAAAAAACACGTTTACTACTTCTTCCCCAATGATGGACATTCTCAGATCCATTATAAGTACGTAGATCTATAAGAATACCTACTAGAGGATAGTTAGAGGCAAGTGTTCTGAACATTATTAGTTGAATAGTCTTTGATTTCATGGCATATGCTTTCGATTATTTTTTCATTGGTTAGCGGTCCAATAGGGAGCAATGTGGTTACAAATTGTCACGTGGAATGCTTACCTACTGTTTAAAATGATCAGCTATTCAATTTATGACTATATTTGACATAATATGTCTTGTGTAAAATTTAATAAGAAATTGAATAGATATGGAAAAATGTCGAGAATGCAATCGTGATTTGGATACGAGCTTGAATTAAAATATTTTTAGTATGTTTGTTTGTTTTATGGTATCTAATAATAATAATAAACATCCAACAGACGTACAAAGTCCTGATCCCACAATAGAATTCCCTTTGTCGTGGGTATCTGGTACTATGAGTACCGTGATACTGCAACACCGAAACCCGGGGCAAATACGCACACTGAGCGTGTGACGTCCCTGTCCCCGACTCGGGGCAAATATCTGCAGAACATGCGAACGTTTGTCACGCAGCGGGAATAGAACCCGCACTTCTTGCGTCGCAGATGGCTGCTCGCGCCATCGAGATCGTCGTAGATTCTAAGAGGTTTGCTTCAACGTCAAAAGCCAGGAAAGAAAGACAAGAAACAAAGCTGGGTTTTCTTTTTGATGTTTGAAGTAATGTTGACAAGTCAGACATTTGTGTAAAGACATTGCCACAAAAGGGCGGTTCCCGCTCGCTAGATGCCGGCGAGTAACACCTATCCTGACACCATTCATCACATCCCACGACACCCTCACACACGCCATAAATATCAGATACGTCATCAGGTACAGTCGCCCATGTATACAGTATAGTTATCGATTGTGTGATACATCGGGGCGGATAGACAAATAAATCACGCTAAGTTTTCCTTTCACGCTAACGAAAATAAGTCAAGGAAAAACTTGACAGTGGTCACGATCTCAAAAGCTAATATCATGTCCATACAGTTTATCACGCTTAGTTTTTCTTTCACGCTAACGAAAATTTGTCAAGGAAAGATTTGACAGTAGCTACAATATCAAAACCTAATGTCATGTCCATACAATTCATCCTTTCCGCTGGCGTTGACGCCAACGGAAAGTGGTTTTTGTCTAAGAGATTTGGAATCCATAACGATAATTATCTGTAGCCCAATTCGTGAATTTATAAAACAGTTGTGAGCCGTGTTGACCTAACCCGGTTTGAACCTGATTACCATTAGATTTTTCCAAATGATACCCCTCCACTCTCGACCTCTGGGGCGCAGTGGGCGAAGGTCCGCCTGAGACGCAGAAGAATGCGGGTTCAATTCCCGCCGCGGGACAAATGTTTTTATTATGCAATTTTTGTTTTGGGTCTGAGTGTTTTCTATGTATTTACAAATAAAAGTATATAAGTAGTATATCAGTCATTTAGTCCTCATAACACAAGCTCTGCTTACTTTGGGGCTAGATGATGCTGTGTGAAAATATACAGTATTATTAAATGTCCAGTTAAGTCTTTTCTGATACCAGTGGTATCCACTCGCGCATTGGCGACCCTGAGACATAATGGTAAGTCTCATGTGTCTGTAATTTCATCGGCATCCATCCTACTATCCTACTAATATTATAGACGCGAAAGTTTGTGAGGATGGACGTTTATTACTCTTTCACGCAAAAACTACTAAATGGATTTTGATGAAACTTTACAGTTATATAGCTTATACATCAGAATAACACTTTTGCTACTTTTTATCCGGGTAACACGCGGTCGAAGCCGTGGGCAGAAGCTAGTACTACATATGGAACACAGCGATACAAGCTTTACTGTTTGGCCGAATAAATAGGTATGGTGGTAATACTTCCCCGGACCGGCTCTGTTACAAGGAGCTCTACTACTTCTAAAATAGTATAAATAACTCTACTAAAATCTTTAGAAGCGTTTAAATACTGCGAAAAATGCATAAACAGTATAATTTTGTTGACTGTACTAGAACGCATGGTCCTCGATCTCCGATACCATTTATAATCCTATAAATATAAAGGATACCTTGGGTGACACCTACTTACTTACTCGCGACACGGATTGATATCAGTGCACCCTGTCAGCCCTTTATGATGGAAACATTTTCGAAAGCGTTTTGTACAAGAGCATTGAAGGAAATAACTCGAAATAGCAGATGTAGGTAGTGTAGCTGTGAGATTGTCATCAGCAACAGCCTGTAAATGTCCACTGCTGGACATAACCTCGTCCAAAGAGTGCCATGACGAACGATATTGGGCCACTTCCATCTACCGACTTACTATCAGTCCCTCGGATGGTGGGCCTACTGTGTAGAAAGGAGGGAAGAAAGAAAGAAAAGCATTTATTTAGCACGACACGAGTAAATAAGTTAGGATGGTGATTTAAGTTACTACTTAAAAGTATAACTTGACGACCTCTGTGGCGCAGTGGGCGAAGGTCCGCCTGAGACGCAGAAGGTTGCGGGTTCGATTCCTGTCACGGGACAAATATTTGTAAGATCTGCAAATATTTGTTTCGGGTCTGGGTGTTTTCCTATGTATAATATTTATGTATTTACAAAAAAAAAGTATTTAAGTAGTATATCATGTAGGTCCCATAATACAAGCTCTGCTTAGTTTGGGGCTAGATGATGCTGTGTGAAAAATGTCCAGTATTTATTTATTTATTATTTATTTATAACTGAAACAGAAATGCCTCACGCACCTTACTTATCCATCTACCTGGACACTCAATGTCGCACCAAAAATGTATTAGTTCAGCATAATGCTAGATGTGTCGTCGGGTTCATTTGAGAACCTATCTTCTTCAGTTTTTAGGTTCTGCGAGCTATGTGGACAGCTGATAGCCACTTCAACTAGATAATTCTATGATCAAGTTAAGTCAACATGCAATTCTAAGAGCTATGATGATGACTATGGTGGATAACCACATGGTTACAGTAGACGTAGTGAAACTCGGAATGTTTTCTTCATAGAATGCTGCGTGTTAAGGACATTAAGTATTTTTGGTCTGAGCTTTAGATTCATTCGAACTCTTCCAAATAAATATCGTCACAGTGCACATACCTATTACGTATTTTAATTTATATAGTTTCATAAAGAGCCGAAGACGGCAAGGCCTAGTGGGCTGTACCCCGACTTCCAATCCAGAGGACGTGCACCAATGGATTTTTCTACCCAAAAAATGTATCTGTGCATTAACACGTGCTCAAAACGGTGAAGGAAAACATCGGGGTAGGTAGGTATATGTTATTATTTATTATATTCTGCTGAAGTATGCTTTATGCATGATATTATTTAAGGTAGTTTACACAAATTATAAAGTACACCCCCGGCCGCTTCAAAATTATATATAATCCTCTCCATCCAAAGGTTGTCTGGAAGAGATCGCTTTTAAGCGATAAGACCGCCCATTGCACCTTTATCATGTGTTACTGTTTATTTTGTTTGTATCTTAAGGTGTACAATAAGTACACCTTAAGATACAAACAAAATTTTTTGATCAGTTCCTGAGAAAACCGGCTTGCCCTAGAATAAAAAATTCGGAGGCATGTTCCATCAGAAAGTGCTCCAATAAGCGATGGGCTTGGAACCCATCACGCAGAATACTAATTACTTGCAAAAAAACGCAGGCATGTTTCAAATGTAATGTTTGGACGGACGTGTCTCTGACCCCCCTACTTCGTACCCTCAAAAATCTTATTACTGAGTTTGTATCTGAGGATGTCCATCATGGAGAATCCAGTCGTGAGCGTGTTGATTTTTTGTTTACTTTCAGCATCTTAGGACCAGTAACCAAACAGTTCTGCCTACTTTTACCTTGAGCTCATGTATGAGGCCAATAGTTAGCGATCAAGTCCACTGCCATAATGTTACCACTTGCCAGTGATGACAATTATTGGCAAGTGGTAACACGTACTGATTGCCAGTAATGACAATTATTGGCAAGTGGTAACACGTACTGATTGCCAGTAATGACAATTATTGGCAAGTGGTAACACGTACTGATTGCCAGTAATGACAATTATTGGCAAGTGGTAACACGCACCGATTGCAGAATTTCATCTTGTGGCTGTAAGTCCAGATTTGTTCTTACCTTACCTTAACTATACCACAGATATACTATACCAACGATACCACCGAATACTTATTCGGCATTGAGAGTTCCAAATGTTTACATAAATATAATTAAATAGAGATATATTGCAAGAGATATATTGAGATATATTGCGTACCAAGTTTTAATTTGGTACGTACGAAAGACGACAGGTGGACTCGAAAAATAAGTTTATGGGAGGGCTCAACAGGGAAGTGAGGAAGAGGGATACCACAAGAACGATGGCAGGACGAAATAACTAAGATAACAGGCAAGTCTTGGATGATTAAAGGGAAAGATAGAGAAGATTGGAGACTTTTGGAGGAGCCCTATACCCGCCAAGGGTTCCTTAGTTAACTGCACTCATGAAAAAAAATATATATTAAGGAATAATAAAGGTTTTTTTTTATTTAACTTAACTAGCTCATAAACTCTGGCCGACCACTCGTTCATACGAACATATTTTACCGTCTTATTCACGGACATTCGATCGTGATTTGTGAAGTAACGAGAATTCGGTGCCAGTATTTATCACCGGCTTAATTTGTGCAATAATGTATCCCATCCCTTTAACTCATACCGTTCCAAGGCCAGAGTCGTATTAAGGATCATACAAGGGGCAAAGTATGGTGTACGGTAAAGGTTAATTTATTTTTGAAAACATTATCCTGTTCTCATCTATCCTGTTACCCTATTTAGATTGACAAAAGGTCAACAAATGAGATTATGTTTTTTTTTATAATTAATTCTTCCAGTTATAAGATAGAATTAATAATAATAAATAATGACCAGCAAAGGTAAGCAAAACTTTTTTAATTGAATACTAGTGGTGACGTCGCTAATCGCTAAATAGAATGTCGCCCTAACTACATCTCTGCGAGGCTCACTGTCAGATTCCGATAAATTTGACAGATGGAGTTTTTAAAAATGGAATTCGCTTTTATATCGAATTCGGAATTTAAACGCACTGACAAATGATTCAGATGAAACGGCTATCAGCTTAGCGAAATATTTTTTGGATTATACATTCGTATTCAGAGTATGAAAAAGAATGCATGTCTCAGAGATAAATCAATCACGTGTACCTAATAATAGGTATTTTTCACACAGCATCATAATAATGCTGGTATTTTTCACACAGCATCATCTATCCCCAAAGTAAACAGAGCTTGTGTTATGGGAACTACATGACTGATGTACTACTTATGTACTTTATACCAAACCAAACCGAAGACAAATATTTGCGGATCATACAAACATTTGTTCCGCGGCGGGAATAGAACCCGCAACGTTGCAATATGTCGTCGCCTCATTGTATACAGGTGTTATAAACAAGACTATTTCTAAACTTCTTGGACGACCTTTCTGGCGCAGTGGTTGAAGGCCCGACTGAGACGCAGAAGGTTACGGGTTCAATTAGATATATGATGTTTATATGATTCGCAAATGTTGGTCTCGAGTCTGGGTGTTTTCTATGTATAACATGTATATATTTACAAAAAAAGTATATTAGTAGTAAATCAACAAAAAAAGAAAAACAAACGCATGTTCGGTCGTCGCGGGTTAAAACGACAGTTTTCATTAAAATAATTTTGAAATAATCAGCGACCTTGATCGCAATTTTTGTTGACCTCAAACCAAATGATTTGAGGCTCAACAAAAATGCTACAGCATGCTATAGCATATATGCATCCTTTACGTACTGTTACGTAAAGGATTTACGAGAACCTTCACTCGTGCATCAAGACCCGGGGGGTATGGCACAATTACTCTTTGACCCAGTTCTGGGGTAGCGGGACCCAAAGTTATGGGGCATGGGTGAACAGTAATTACCTCTGATACATTTGCTAATACAAAAAATATGGTTTACCACACCAGAGTTGCGTTAAGCTATGACCTATATTATATAGAATATTTAGTAGTCTATGAATTATTTTATACATTTGCTAATACAAAAAATATGGTTTACCACACCAGAGTTGCGTTAAGCTATGACCTATATTATATAGAATATTTAGTAGTCTATGAATTATTTTATACATTTGCTAATACAAAAAATATGGTTTACCACACCAGAGTTGCGTTAAGCTATGACCTATATTATATAGAATATTTAGTAGTCTATGAATTATTTTATACATTTGCTAATACAAAAATATGGTTTACCACACCAGTCGCATTAAGCTATGACCTATATTATATAGAATATTTAGTAGTCTATGAATTATTTTATACATTTGCTAATACAAAAAATATGGTTTACCACACCAGAGTTTCATTAAGCTATGACCTATATTATATAATATATTTAGTAGTCTATGAATTATTTTATACATTTGCTAATACAAAAAATATGGTTTACCACACCAGAGTCGCATTAAGCTATGACCTATATTATATAGAATATTTAGTAGTCTATGAATTATTATCTGTAATTTGTAAGGTTATGTAAGTAGAAAGGTATATGTAATTGAGTTTATTTGGGGAATAGTGTATATGTTTTATTAATAGATTAGCTCTAGCGTTTTATACTTTTTCTTATATTCATGCACTACCTCAAGATTCTTCTCCATTAAAACAAAGGTTAGCTGGAAGAGAATGCTATCTAGCATTAAGTTCGCCTATGTACAGTACTTTATAGTTGTGCAATAAATAATTTTCTATCTATCTAACTACCTATGATGGTAGAGTAGATAATCTATTATAAACACGAAAGTTTATGAGGATGGATGTTTGCTACTCTTTCACGCAAAAACTACTAAACGGATTTTAATGAAACTTTACAGTAATATAGCCTGTACATCAGAAATATGCTACTTTTTATCCAGGTAAACGCGAAAGTTTGTGAGGATGGATGTTTGTTACTCTTTTACGCAAAAAACTACTGAACGTATTTTGATGAAACTTTACAGTAATATAGCTTATACATCAGAATAACACATACATAGGCTACTTTTTATCCGGGTACTAGGCGCGGGCAAAGCCGTGGGTAGAAGCTAGTAAATAATAAAAGTGGGATTGGGCAGGTCTTGTGACTCGAATGCATCCAGGTCGTTGGGCAAATCTAGTTACCGAGTGGGCGCCGAATAACGGACGACGTAGACCAAGAAAAAGATGGCGAGATGACTAGGATGTATACGATCTCTGTGGTGCAGTGGGCGAAACCCACCTGAGACGCAAAAGGTTACGGGTTCGATTCCCGCCGCGAGACCAATGTTTGTATGATCCGCAAATATTTGTCTCGGGTCTGGGTGTTTTCTATGTATAATATGTATGTATTTACAAAAAAGTACATAAGTAGTATATCAGTCATTTAGTTCCCATAATACAAGCTCTGCTTAGTTTGGGCCTAGATTCTGTGTGAAATATGTCCCGCATAATTAATTTATAAATGACCAGAGAAGGCAATGGATCGAATGTCATGGAAGGAAAAAGAAGAGACCTTTGCCCAACAGTGGGGCGTTATAGGTAATAGAAAATAATAATGAAAATACATAAATAATAAACACCCAACAGACACATACATAGTTCCGATCCCACACGACAATTCCCACCTGTATGTGGGGGTGGGAACAACGAATACCGTGGTACTACAACACCCGAAACAAATATTTACAGAACATGCAAATATTTGTCTCGCAGCGGGAATCGAACCGGTAGTGCGTCGCAGCCGCACTACCGAGGTCATGAAATAGCATGATGCCACGATTTCTGGCTTTTATTATGTGAAATGACATAATGTGTATCAAAATGCCGGCCAAACGCAAGTCTGGCATGTGCACAGAGAGTTCTGTACAATGAATGAAAATACTTTATTGTACACCACAAATTAACAAAATAAACAAAAACTTACATAATTAAACAAAAAAAAAAACAATGGGCTGTCTTATCGCTTAACAGCGATCTCTTCCAGATAACCTTGGGACGGAGCGGAATGTATGCAATTGTAAGAATGGTATACTATAAACACAAGTTCTTTGATAAATAATTCTTATAATTTTAATAATAAATAAATAAATAAATAATGCTGGACAATCCACACAGCATCATCTAGCCCCAAGCTAAGCAGAGCTTGTGTTATGGGTACTAGATGACTGATATACTTAATACAATACATTACATAGATAGATGTTTTTTTATTATACATAGAAAATACCCAGAACACCTGGAACAAATATTTGCAGATCGTACAAACATTTGCCCCAGGGCGGGAATCGAACCCGCAACCTCCTGTGTCACAGGCGGACCTTCGCCCACCGCGCCACATCAGTCGTCATTTTATTTATTTATTAAATAAATCACATGAGGGATACATTAACTTTCTAATGTTGTACCTACCTACCTACTTACCTAGCCATGCATGTTACTCTCACTGCATCTAAAATGCATCTTAGTACCTATTTGTAAAGTAGTATAAGAATATTGTGATTTCTAAGTAAGCGATTTATATAGTCAATCTTTTTGAGAAATAAATGGTCTTAAACCGTAATGTTTGCTTATAAAGTAGGTATTGAAGCTTATCGAACATGTATACAAAGACATTTATACCTAAACTAGGTATTGGCCTCGATTCTGTAGTACACTGACTAAACTAAATTTAAACTGTCGCTCTTTTTTACTGATAGTGCAAGCAAGGAAGAGATAGCTACAATTTTAGTGCTGTCAAATTAGTCAGATTTAAGTCCATACAAATTTAGTCGTGATATCAAAACATGCTGACTATAAACACGAAGAAAAGCGGCACGTAAACTGATTTGACAGCAGCACACGGCACTAAAATTGTAGCTATCTCTTTCTTGCGTACACTATCAGTAAAAGAGAGCGATAGTTTACATTTAGTTTAGTCAGTGTACTACAGAATCGAGGCCATTGTACGTATAGCAGGATACGCATATCTTTGGTTGAACGAGATTTAAGTCTGTATACCAGTTATATTTTTAATGTACTGGGTGGACATGACACCAAGGTAAGTTTCAAGGTGACTATCAATAATCGGTAAAAATAAAGGTGAAATTACAAATATTTCCATTAACTCCGAAATATGTCCTGAGATATCCGTAGTTAATGGATTTTTTTTTAATTTTTTTTTTTTAAATACAAGCTTGGATATTACATTGACATAATTCGGAGCCTTTAGCATTTGCAATTATTGTGAAATGTCACAGCGTAGACTTTTACAAATACTTACTTAGTACTAAGGTATAAGCGCTATAAACTGAAAAGAAAGTGCCCAATAAATTCGGGCTCAGCGTCACTCGATTAATGGCGTTTTTTTTTATTCTTAACACCTCACAGACCTATACCTAATCCTGACCCTACTCTAGAATTCCATGTGTCGTGGGTATCTAGATCTACGAGTACCGTGGTACCACAATACTCAGAATTGAAGCAAATATCTACAGAACATGCAAACATTTCTCCCGCAACGGGAATTGAACCCGCACCTCTTGTGTCTTAGCAGACACTTAGAAGCGAATATACTGGTTATAAGACCCGCTAAATCAAAATTTTGGGACACATTCAAATTTAATGGCCTGGGTGATAAAAATAACGTAAATATTTGTAAGTTCTTAAGGGGTGTTTGTATTTCAGGGGCCTTATTCCCATTATTAACCACAAAAAGTAACGTGATTTACACGTCTCACGTAATTTCTCGTTTTTAAATCCTATAAATAGCCAATTCGTCTGTTACCTGACTCACACTTTTATATACGATAAGGATTTGACCCACTTCTGAGATAGCGGGACCCGAAAATATGATACTTGTTAAATCAGTACTTAATTACATAAACAGGATCCGATTGCAAGACTGTAAATTGAGAGGCACCAACTCATTTGTCATATGTACCTATTTCCTGATATCAAAGAAGGATTTGAAGTTTTAAAAAGGATGTTACACACATCTGTGACACTACTATCTAAATACATAGATTATTACTGTGACGACCCCTGTGGCGCAGTGGGCGGGTTCGATTCCTGTCACGGGACAAATGTTTGTAAGATCTGCAAATGTTTGTCTCGGGTCTGGGTGTTTTTCTATGTATGATATGTATGTATTTAGAAAAAAAAAGTATATAAGTAGTATATCAGTCATGTAGTTCCCATAATACAAGCTCTGCTTAGTTTGGTGCTAGATGATGCTGTTTGAAAAATGCCCAGCAATAATAATAATATATATAATATAACTGTAAGATATACATCATATTTATTATTTTCAAAAACTTTAACAGTTCAATTGGTGCTTATTAAACAACTTTTTTCAAATGTTTCACCTCGAAATATGGTCACTAAAATAGTTCTAGCTACATATAAGAAATCGTAGCATGCATTGGAGTGGTGGAGTAGCTACGGGGACCTCCATCGCCCCGCTCCTTTTGAGCCATGGTGGCTAAATCATCCAACATTTAATAAAGTGGTGGTTACGGAATCCTTAGTGCAAACAAGAGCCTGGCTTGAACTTGGGCGGTTTTATTCGCATCGAGTTTTATATCTGTCCTTCGATTATGTCAAAAAACTCACCTTCCGTATTTCAACAATGTCCCATAACGGTAATCACCGAATAATATCGCGAAGACTCGCAAATTTACCGCACATGTAACCCAACACTACGTTTCCTTATAAAAAAAACAAAACAAACAATTTTACCAACCTACCAAGACAGTAAAATGCGAAACTCAACTCTATTGCTTCTGCTACAAGTACCATAATTATATTTTTTTTATTGACAAGTCCGACAAAAGTTCGCCTACGTTGCACCGCCAAAAAGCGTATTTGTCTCATATATTAAAAGGTTCCGCAATGAACCGTTAAACATACAATGCCTTTTGATCTTTCGGTTAAATCTAACATGACGTTGAATGTGAAGGGAATCGTGTGATTTCAAAATGAGAGATGGTGGTAAGTGGTACCATACTATACTATCCTGGGTGCCCTAATAAATAGTGCCAAGAGTTAGGGACGGCATCCACATATCTGGAGCGGAGTGGAGATGTGTATTATCAAGCAATATGATCGACAAAATCAATGTCAATAGGTTTTAATCATTGAAATCACTTGTATCATATGATACTAGTGATTTTTTTACTAGTAACACCGATCTACCAGTTTGTTTTTTTTTAATCATCAATATTCACGACATCTACGCGCGTTTTATTCATGTCCCGAGAAAAAATGTGTCAATAGTTCTGTTAGGGCCGGTATCCACCAAAATGAAGTGGAGAGTTACTCTTGCTTGTGTAAAATTAACCAATATTATCGTTTAAAAATCATCATACGCTTAGGTGAATACCAGCCCTTAAGGTATAGTTGAGTATGAATTAATGAAAATAAATGTATTAAACAAAGCGAATTCTCATTAAAAGTGGAATGAAACAAAAAAATAAAAAGAATTGATCAGGGCCAGCAACGTAATATCAATGCTTCTGGTTTTGCTGATAAGCAACGGTAATTGCTTTTATACAGTGGGCCAGTTTTCCTTAGTATAAAATAAACAAACGGGCGGTCTTATCGCTTAGTGTGCATATTCTTAACTTACCCAAAAAATATAATCTATGATTTTTTAAAGTTTTGTTAAATATGGATTTAACAACATCAGAACCCACTTCAAACATGTAAAAAAAAACATTCGGAGCAGGCTAATCATCGTCAATGCCCCAGGTACGCCTGTTTATTTTGGCATAAAAACAAATGAATTTACCTAGATTGTACCTATGTAGGTACTTTTTTGGTATACATTATGACTAAAAGCATAGTCAGAAATAATATTTAATAAAGCTATTATTTTAAGCAAACACCACTTGAAATTAGCATGCAAGGCAAAACCTACATAATAAATATCCGTACTTTTTGCATCTTACAACTCCTTCGTTTATCCCACCAATATTAATTAGTGCATTACCATGCACAGAAAACACTTCTAATGGCAATTTAACGAGCCAATAAATCCAGTTATGTCACTCATAAATATTTATTAATGATTAAATAATAATAAAATTAATTATTGGCAGTACTTTCGTTTCGGCTAACTTTCGCATTTCTACGAAAATGTTCGTAATTTGTTTCAGTGTTTGTACTTGTGAGCTTGTGTGGTCAGGGTTGCCAACTACTTTTTTTTATCACAAAACTTATTATTACGAACATTTTTTTAAACAACCAAAATAGCTTGTTAAAATTTAGAAAATAACCACAGTTTTATTGAAACCAAACGGCTAAATCTATCGTTTTTTAGGATTTATCAGTGTAGACCTCTCCAAAAATGCGACCGTCTCCACCGCGATCGCGCGCACATAGTTTCCTATATTTTTCGCTAAAAGTGACAACCCTAATTCCCAGTTCCAAAGAAGAAGACAGATGATTTGCGGAAGCATCGCCAGCCGTAATGTATTTGCTCTGTTCTGATTTATACGTTCACTTTGGCACACCGACATGCCTCAGGGATTTCGGGGATACCGTTATCGGGAATTGATCCCGGTATTAAGAGCAGGTTGAGGCAGATCCGGAATTAAACTTGCTCTGAGTTAAGGGTGGTTTAAATCAAGTACACTTTTACCATCATCATCATCAATACGACCTTCACAGTACACTTAAGTCAAAAAGCAGAACGCGTAGAAAATTATATTCTTTGGAATATCTATTTTTTATGTATTCGAAAGAAAAGCTTCACACATGCTCATAGTGGTTACCTTCTGATACGTAGATCCTAAGGTTACCATGTAGATTACAGTCAGAGGCACATCCATAAATTATATTTGGCATGTGCCTACGTTTTGCATAGTAGTTAACATTTCACGTGACAGGCTGTAGCAATGTTAACCCACACATCCGGAAAATTCAACCAAATTAACAGCAACAAACCTATTTTTGATATTATCTATAATAAAGGGGGGAAGGCCCCGTCTCTAGCCGTATTCAAAACTCGTGTGAAGCTCATTTATCTGACAGAAACATCATAGTATCGCAGAGTCTTGTCTTGCTCTTTTACCGACGTATTATAATGTGTATGTGTATTTATATATGTATATATATATGTATATGTGTAGTAAATCTGTAGGTATGTATCTTACACTCCCCCGCCACTCTCACAATCTCTTACTATCCTCTCCATCCAAAGGTTGTCTGGAAGAGATCGCTTCTAAGCGATAAGACCTCCCATTGTACTTTCTCTAGTAAAATTTTTGTTATTATGTTTTCTGCTTAAGGTGTACAATAAAATATTTTCATTCATTCATTCAAATATATAAACAGCCAATATACATATGCATAATCCTGACCTCACATTAGGATTTTCTGTGTCGAGGGTATCAGTAACTACAAGTACTATATTACCACAACACCCGAATCTGTTACAAATATCTGCAGAGCATGCAAACATTTGTCCCGCAGCGGGAATTGAACCCGCAACTGTTACGTCGCAGCTGGCTCACGCGCTACCAAGGTTATACCTTTTGTTTTCGGGAGGTTGACCTCCCACCTCATATCGAGGAAATATCGACGCATGACTTTTTCAGTCATCATAAACACTCAAATCAATACGCCCTGATAATTGTCCGAAACAAAGCCTTCGCACACTTTAAATTACAACTTATTGTTTATTGCTAAAGCATTAAAGAATTAGGTCCACTGTCCACTGAAACAGAGGCAGATAAGCGTGCGTGGAACTTTTTACGTTTGCAATTATATATAACTATCACTATTATAACGCTCAAATAAATATATAGTCATTAATTGTTTCTTGTTTCTTTAAACTAGGCACAGATATTATTATAATCGGGTATGAGAAGTATCTGTAGTAGTATCCTTAAAAGTTTACTGGAAGAGATCTCTTTTAAGCGATAAGCAAGACCGCCTATTGTTATCTTAGTTATATTAAGTTTTTTTTCTTTTGTTATCTTGCGGTAAAACAATTTATAATACTTTATGAAGTACAATAAAGTATTATCATTCATTCATGCCATGTATGAGTAAGTAATATATTTTCAATTTTTTTTTGTAGTCATACCTGGAATCAATTTCAAATGCAACTATAATGCAACTCAAAATGTACAGAACCACAACGTCAGCAAAAAATGATATTTTTGATAATGCTATCGCGTCTCAGCTTTGTGGGCCACAACGTCATGTAAATAATTTAAAATGGGGCGCAGTGACAGTGGAACATCAAATGATGAAAGTGGCGTCAACCAAACACGAGAGTTGGATGAAAACTGGTTTATTCAATATCAAATCACACACGATCAAATAACACGCGTCTTTGTAACAACGCTCCAGTGGTCAGCGTACTTTGATAAAAAAATAAAAATAAAAGTTATTACCGAAATCTCTTCATCGCATTTCAGTCTTTTATTTGCGATCAAAATAAATTGTTTTAATCGACATCTTGTTTCTTTTTTTTAAACAAATTGTGAATTCATTTCGTGGCCGTGTTGTAAGTAATAGGTTTTTAAATGTACATCGGTTTGGGTAATACATCATCTAATGTCGACAGGGAAGTATTTATTGCGTTTGTCGGGCGATTTTCATGCGTGTGTTTGGGCGAAAACAGTTACCGATTTACATTATTAATTAATTTGATTTTTAGACGAGCTTTTTGAAAGTTCTATGTTTTGTTTTCAATAGGAATACTGCCTAATCAATTTGTAGTAGATTTATTTCTTTTACCCAGTTTTGATAAACACTTGTGGGTAATCTTGTCTGTATTATAGTTTCCTAGAAAATATAAACTATTCAAAAATGGAATTGTTCTAGAGAGAGTACTCAATATCAACTATTTTGTTTCTTAGAGCTGGCTCAAAGTCAAAAATGAAACAAACAATTTTTAAATATAAAAAGAAATAGGAAAATCTGTTCACTTTCATGAGAAGAATCACTGCCTTGCGGGTTGCATTTTTTCAAAGTAGTCTATAGAAGTCAAAGTGGATATCGCCCCTCTGTTTGCAGTTATCATTAATTGCTGGACTAATTTGTTGTCAAACCGACTCTTACAATCTAACTCATCGATGGCGCGGATGATGAGCTGCAAGAAGTGTGGGTTCGATGAAGTAAAATAAAAAAGATTTGATGTCAGCGAGACAAATCTTTTTTTATTTTACCAGTTTATTTTTTTTTTAACTTACCTACTTTATAAAGTTTTTCGTATAAAGTCCAAATTGAAATTGTGATTTATGATCCTGATTAATTTTAATAACGCCTTTTACAAATTAGACTGCGATATATCTTGCAACTCAGCAGCCTGAATTTCGGAGAAAGTGCAATCAAATCAGCTGATAGCTGGTAAGCTTATATACAGGGTGATTTAGGAATAACAGTTCAAAATGAACGGGATGATGAAGGACTTTGTGATGTATCCGAATAGTTCAATGGACGATTTTTGACAGCTTAAGAGCTGTCATAGCTCTTAAGCTTACTGTTGTGTGTGAACTCACTTTTAATGAAGACGTAGAACAAACCAAACCAAAAATCATTTATTGGAACAGAATTAAAGTAGGTAGGTACATAAAAAAAATACGATGGTATCTACAAAAGTTATAAAAAATGTGGCGTAGTCGCCAAGACACATAATGAGAGATTCGAATGAACGACGACGTCTTTCATAACCTGTAAATCTTAAATCGCTTTTCACACTGCATACAATACGACTCAACCCATATCGAATAGCTGCGAATTATTGACTTAAAAAATAATTAACGAAAACGATGGCGAAGTGAATTCTGTAACTGTGAAAATCTAGTTAACCAATATGGTAGGCATATCGTGCTCACACTTACTAAGAGAAAAATGGCCTAGCGTGCTATATAAATCTTTCGCATCACAACTTTCTATTGAAGACGATGAACTGAACGTTAGCTTGCTCTATTAAAACTACAATAAAAAACGTGCATAGATTCATGCATGTGTAAAATAAGTCTTATGAAATTGCAATATTAAATAGGAAAATAAAATCCAATGAAACTTCCGTTTTGGTATTTTTCAAATTTTCGCTATTAGTAAGTATCATTGGTAAGATTTAGTGATGGCAGGTTGAGTAAGGCCCTGACTGAGTGGTAGCCGAGGGATTAAAAGGGGCCTTGGCAGAACAACAACCAGATGGATGGATGACATTGTAGTCAGACGGCTGACATTGTAGGACCTGAGGATCTAGACAAATACGCTTAGTTTTCTTTTCACGGTAACTCAAATTTGTCATGGAAAAACTTGGCAGAAGTCACGTGACATTTCCACAGCTAATATTATTTCGATATAATTTAATCTTTCCGCAGGCGTTAACGCCAACAGAAAGTGGTATTTGTCTTGAAACCCTAGATAAGAAAGGTCCAGAACAGACTGTCGTTTGTGTAATGAGGGTTATGCCCAGCAGTGAGTTACTTCTTCTTCTTCTTAGTCGGGCATTCTTAGCAGAGTGGTTGTGATTATGCAGGTCTTGCTTGAGTAGAGGCGGCTTTGCGATGCTTCTCCATTTAACTCGTTGCGAGAGCATTCGGTCATGGTGAAGATATGATAGACTTGATAAGGTCTGACCGTCGCGTAGGAGAGTGGTCACGTAATCTGCTGTGCACTATCAGACGTTCCATTGATTCTTTATTGCGAGTAACATGTTGAAAGAACTTAAGCACTCGTTATTGAACAGTCGATGATAATCTTGGGTTGGTACGAGCTGCCACTGCTGCCGTCGATGATATTTAATTGAAGTTTTATACGGAGCGAACAGCTTCTTTATTTTGCTGATTTGCCGCAAATGGTCCAATATTGTTAAGATATTAACGTCAAAATCCGATATAAGCTCAGCCGTAGTTTGAGACAGATTCGCTTTCGACGCTTGTTTCCTGCTGTGGGACAAATATTAGCATATTCTACAAATATTTGTTTATATAGTCCTATGGAACTCGTAGTTTTTTATTACCTAGTAGAATCCTAGTATTGGATCGGGACAATGTTTGTGACTGTAAGGTATAAAAAAGGGGGGTTTGCCTCAATTATGTTCTACGCTTTCTTCAGTGAAAAAATTAGCACGTTATGAATTAATCTCCAAAAATGCGTTTTTCTACTTAAATCGCACTTCCGTGCTAAGTAGGATACGTAATAAGAAATCCTTAAAAGGTGACACGGTTCAACGAACTATCTCTTCACGTATTTCCTTCTTTGCTTACGTGACATCATCCTTATGTGTACCAAAGACTCTAAGGTACAAAACTGTAGGTAGGTTATTACAACCAGCATATTCAAACAATCTTGCTTTGACTTGAAAAACTTAAAATAAAATAAATAGTGCTGGTTACTTTTCACACAGCATCATCTAGCTTCAAACTAAGCAGAGCTTGTATTATGGGAACTACATGACTGATATTATACCACTAATTTTTTTTTCATAAATGTTTACATATTATACATAGAAAACACCAAGACTCGAGACTAATATTCACAGATCATACAAAAATTTGGCCACGGCAATCGGAACGCAACCTTCTGCGTCTCAGGTGGGCTTTCATCCATTGCGCTACGAAGGTTAAAGTTTGTTTAATTTTAATAGCAAAACTTGTGAAAAGTTGTGTTGGCAACATTAGAAAATTCAAATATGACCCAAAAATTCCAAGGGCCTTGAACCCGCAACTTAGCTTTTATTCGGTATTTTTTTGGCTAATTACGCCATTTATCAAGTGAGTCCGAATTGATTGGGACGCATTTAACGCATATTCTACATAGGTGTCGTTTTCACTTGAATATTAACAAAATTTGAAAAATAAACGTTCTCACGACTATAATCTTCATACTCAGTCAAATCTATGGATTGGAGTTTGCCGGAGATAGATACTCTTTGGTGCACATCAAAAGTACAACAACGAAGAAATAAAAAAAACTAAAAAATACTCTGGATGATGTTATCGTTAAAAAATATGTTCCAGTATATTTTTACATTGGCAACATTACATTCCAGTATATTTTTGGTGCACATTTACATGGGCACTAAAAATATAGATTCTTTAGTGTAAAGGCATTAAATATGCATACATAGATTATGCATGTAGTTTGTTAGGTACTCACTTTTTCCCAACAGGAAAAACCAAAAACTTGGAGGAGCATGACACATAGTTATCCATCCTAGCAAAACCGCAAGTGATAAAATTATCGTTTTGTGATTAACATACCCATCCCAACTATGACTGAGTCAGAAATTAACTACTGCCGATTGAAGTTTACCTTGCCACGTCATCACATTTCCCTCAAGGTTACAAGTGTTTTACCACCTTTAAAATAGAGTCTAGGTTTGCATTGTTGATACGTCATCATTTAATTTAAGATGGGATAAACCCAACAAAGATCGGTGACGTAGTGATCATGACAGATCCTTATACTATTATAAACGTGAAAGTTTGTGAGGTTGGATCTTTGTTACTCTTTCACGCGAAAACTACTGAACGGATTTCGATGAAACTTTACAATAATATAGCTTTTACATCAGATTAACACATAGGCTACTTTTTTCGGATACTACGCGGGTGAAGCCGTGGGCAGAAGCTAGTAATAATATAAGCTTTTGTCAATGACACGCAAAAACACTAGATTTTTTTTGTGAGTAATTTACGGATATGTGGCAGCTATCATTTTATAAGAGGGACATATTAAACTAGACTAGAACATTATTAACAATAAAAAAATGACAAAATACTTTCCGATATGGCTCTCTCGATATAAAAGTTTTATTTTTATTAAAAATTTTTTTTTTTCAGATATTTAGAAGAATTATTTGCATTACTAGTAGTAAAAAAGAAAAACTTTAAGAAGTAAAACATAAGTAACTCTAAATCTATAATAATAATTACACATAACCATAGTTTATCATCAGTATAACCTTACACGCTAAAGATGATTCAACGGTTATCTCCATCAAATTGTCATTTAAAAGATGGGTGTGACAGACAGACAAACATTTGGTATCAAAAACTCATGACAATCCACGCCTTGTTTTAATGTCACGGCCAAAAATAGGTACAGGGTGATTAACTGAACATAGAACGTACTTTTCAATCCTACTTAATTTCATAAATATTTTTTCATAGTTATTGTTACCTAAATCTATTTATTTTATGTTTTAAACAAGCTACGTTTCATTTTTAGTATAATAAAGTTAATTTTGTTATAATAAAAAAAAACACGCTCAAGATTGTATTCTTCATGATGAACACGCTCAGTTACAAACTCAGTGTGTAGATTTTGGAGCATAACAAATAATGGGGTAGACAGAGGCATGTCCAAACATTATATTATTTGGCAATTGCCCGCGTTTTCCAAGTAGTTAGTATTCCACGATAGGTTGTAAAGAACAAGGAAAGGCACTTAATCCAAAGAAACATGCAGGAAACGACGTTCAGGTTCGCTTTTGATGCTGTATCCTACTCTGTGGGCTGGTACGTGTTTATAGAATCACCCAGTACAAAAATGACGTATTAATTAGACGTGCGCAAACGTATAAGATGTTCGTCACTCGTCGTGTCGCAACCAAATATCGATTTGTGTACATGTAGGCCAATGCCAAGACGAATGTTAGTGTGATACATAACAGATAAGGCTAGTTACAAACGAAAAGTTAATGCATGTTTGATAGGAGATTTAATTATGATACATTCGGTTTTTTGAAATATGGAAACTTCTTACTGAACTATAATAAATTTAACTTTTTTTTTCTTGGAAGAGGAGGTCTTTGCTAGGGCACACAGATATATACATTAACAACGAATCATAAATTTAAAACAACAAAAAAATCTGAAAAAGGGCTATTATAAAAAAAAAATCTTATATACATTTATCAGAAGTAATAATACAAATACTTTAAGCTCTGCTTAGTTTGGGGCTAGATGATGCTGTGTGAAAAATGTCCAGCATTATTTATTTATATTTAAAACTAGAAAAAACAAGATTTTTTTTGAGTTACCATTTTTATTAATAATTACATTTTGGCTTGTGGCTCTACCCTATGTATCCTATCATATCTGATAACCTTTCTAAGAACCATCCATAAATTCATAATTCCATGCTATTCCGAATTTAATGGTTTTAGTATTATAGGTGGTTTTAGTTAAACTTGTAAACACAAAAAAACAACCACTTATGGCAATTTCATATACAGGCTACTAGCGCCAAATATAGTTTCGAAGTGCTAGAGATATTGCACATTTTTCTCGTCTGTTAACAGCCTATTGCATTGTCACGTCCTACAGCAAGACATCAGTAAGTGTAAATCAAATAGTCTAATTGCTTGTTTCACCGATGCTCGGCGTGGTATGAGCTTGACGCGAGGAACGAATCTGTGAAATCTTCTATGTTCGAGTACATTAGCTTAGGTACAGTCACGGACACCAATATATTAACGTGATCGGCGATCAAAGGAAAATGATTGTCAAAGTAATTTTCCTTTGATCGTTAAATTGTCGCTGGAATGTACATACCGACTTGAACCTGCAACTTTGTCTGTAAGTTGCACACGTTCCTCGAAACAGTACATATTATTATTATTATTATTTATAAATTATTTATCTCTAATGAGTATTAAGTAATGTTTGTTCCCCACGTCATTCGCGTGTAAACTATTTTAGGGTCCCGTAGTCTTTATTCTTTATTTTTTCTTTATTCTTTATTGTACACACAGAAAATACAGACAAAAAACTTAGAAATAGGACATGTACAAAGGCGAGCTTAACCCTAACAAGATTTTTCTTCCAGCAAACCTTTGAGGATAGGGACTGCTGAAAAATAATGGTGGGTAATGTGTACACAGGTAAATTCAAGAATATAACTAATTCAAATACATATATCTAAATACATAATATACCTACGTATAAATTATAATTTATATTCATATATATATCTATATAATATATACATATAATATATATAAATATATACAATATTCACAAGGAGAGGTAGTACTCTTTTACTCTGAGCTTGAACGTTCTTAGCGATGTACTCTCGCGCACCGAGAGCATTCCATAGTTGTACCGCATGGACAGTGAAAGAACCACCATAACAGCTGGTGGAATGAGAAGGAGTTTTGAGAAGAAGAGACACCGCTGTCCTGCAGGGCACATCACGCGGGATTAAAAAATCAAAGCGCTCACGGAGGTAAGAAAGAGACAGACGATTGTAAAGAACGCTGAAGAGAAAAGTTAAGACGTGAAAATCACGTCTACGACGAATAGGGAGCCATTTTAATTGAGATCTGAATTTGGTCAACAAGGAACCCTTATAGTTTCGCCATGTCCGTCCGTTTGTCTGACTATCTGTCTGTCCGCGGCTTAACTTAGATACTCTTAATACAAGAAATCTGTAATTTGACATGGATATACATAAAATTAATCATGCCGACAAAGTAGTAAATTGAAAATCATATTTTTTTTGTACCCTTCCACATGTAAAGAGAGATGAATTATGTTTATAAAAGGAAAACTATCACAGCAAAGTAGGTTTGACGAGGAATAGTCGACCAACTTCTAAAATATACTAGGAGAAGTAAAAAGGACAATTTGGTACAATCCGTTGGAAATTACTTAGATGAAGTGGTTAGTTACCTGAAAACAGGTAATAAACTACGGAACCCTACACTATGCGTGTATCGACACGCACTTGGCTGTTTTTTTTATATATCCTACTAAACTATAATGTAGGCTGAACAATAAAAACAAACTGTGAATAGTATCGTAAAGGTAATAAATAACCAATACTTTTGATGGGAATTTAATTAGATAATAGGATATAGTAGTTTTTGTATCAATAGTGATTGAAGATAAGAATCAATAAAATCTATAATCTGATACACGCTTCTTTATAAGTTTTTTTGGTTCTTAGAATTGAAGGCCACACAGGATGCGCGAAAATAAATTATATTATATTTACGCACGTCGTAAGTCGACAAAAACAATATTATACGATGTGGGTACCATCAAAGATTTTTGAGAATTCTCTAATCTTATAAGCATTGATAACATCACAAAAATTCACCCTCGGTGGGACATTAACCTTTTTCATTATCACACATTAATTTTATCAGTTCGCTTACCTGTCCTTTTCTAATACTAAACAAAGGATAGAGACGGACAACTTTTAACAAACTGTTCAAGTTCTATAACTTGATCACTCTAAAGTGATTATGAATAAGGTGTTATGTACTTTAAAACCAAATAATCACTGTCTCATCTCTTGTCCGTCTACACTAAGCATAGCTTAAGTAATAGATCTCATAGAGTGAAGACCTCGTTGGCGCGACGGACGGGTAGCCGGCTGAGACGCAAGAGGTGGGTACGATTCTCGCTAAGGGACAAAATATTTACATGTTCTGCTGATATTTGTTACGGTTCCGGCGTTGCGGTACAACGCTACTCGTGGTTCCTAATATCCACTACTCCTAATATCTCGGTGTGAGGTTATGACTAGATCCTACTAATATAATAAATGAGAAAGTCTGTGGGTGTGTGAATGTTTTAACTACTAAGCCGATTTTGATGAAGTTTGGAATGTAGATAGTTTAGGATCTGGAATAACACATAGGCAAATTTTCGAAAATCGTCCCCTAAGGGGGTTAAATAGGGCGATAAAGTTTCTATGAAAAAAAATATTGTTTAATTCGCTCAAAAGTCTGTACAAATAAACTTTAAAGTAAATAATGAAACACGTATTTTTTATTTTTTCAAATCTACCCTTTGGGGGTGTGCAATTGAGTTCTTACTGTATAAATTGTAATCCTTGGTTCGATTCATTCAAAACTTGGTGGACATTATATAGTTTGAAGCCTGGAGACGGTCCACACTTAAGTCTTTTCTCAGCTAGACGGATATTACTGTTAATTTTATAACACTTATGATGTGCCTTAATTTTGATTCCCTAGTTTTCTATTCTCCAGAAATTAAATGAAACGAGATTAAGTAAAAATCTACGTAATCCTCCAGTCATGACAACAAACGGAAGATTGATAAAACGCACTTTAAGAAATAACTACAAAATATAGAGTATGAGCAATGAGTATTACAAATTACATAGGTGTACATACATAGCATGAAAAAATATTACCGAAAGAAATGTAAAATGGGAGGCCTTATTGCAAAGAGCGATTTCTTCAAGGTGATTTTAGGAATGCGAGGAATATTGAATAGCGAGCAATAAATAGACGCAGTAAAACTATCCTCGAACAAAATCCAGTTTTTCAATACCAGTAAATAATTCTTATTGAAAAAACGGGAATTTTCACGTACTGCACTATCCGTGAAGGCACCGACTAAATTTCGACTCATTCCGAGAGTCTTCATCAGGATGAGTGATCACAACTTACTCCCTCCGCGTCGCGTCGTGTCGTCTTTTTTGGAATAAAAAACAGTAAATAAGTGACTAAGATTAAAATTACTTAAATTATCGATTTCACCAAAACTTTCGAACACAAGCTAGACATTGGCACCGAAAAAATGTATATTATTATCACGTAATACTAGTATGCAATAAAATACACCGCGCTCCCTTAGTATCCCACTTCTGATGAAGAAGAATTTAAATCATACATTACGGCTAAGATGTAAGAGCGGGTTGGATTCCCGATGCGGAACAATTTGTTTCAAGTCGCACTCAAACTTGGACATGGTATCATTTTATTTTTATATTGAGAAAATTATTGAATAAAAACCATCTCTAAATGTTTCGTGTACACTGACTTTTACCGACCACTAAGTCGTATCAAGCGTTTCAAGTTGACAGCTATACAGAAACTGTCAATATTGACAAGCGTTATATTTAATAGGTGAATAATTACCGTTCACAACTGATCCTTATATTAAAGATTATATAAATATTTTTGAGCTGCCTTTCATTGATTTTTTTGAGTCATTCTGAAAATTGCCTAAATCATCGATTTCTTTTCAACTTGAGAGCCTATGACGAATTTAACATTGACACCGAAACGATGACGTCAACATTACTGTATCATGGGTGACCTCAAGTAGTTTTTTGTGACCTTTGAAATATTGTCGAGAACTGAGATGAGAAGTGACATGCTCAGATCCGTTCTACATTATCGATAAGTTTGGCCTGACTGATAAACTTTTATCTTGATACTAAATTATCGAAAAAAATTATATTTGACTTTTCTCAAAATCTTACGATTTGGTTCAGTTCTTCATGATGGAAATATAGAATAATAGCATTGATTGAGCCGAACAATAGTTATAACAAAACCCTAATGGTTTTTGTTTGTTTTGTTATTTTGTGTAATAAAGTATTTACATTAACAAATTATTATTTTTTTAAATACCGCCTTTCTGCCGCAACTTTACTTTCTGTTTCTACTATGCTTCTCTTAGTTTTTGATACCAAAGATACAAAGAATCCTAATGCGGGGTCAGGACTATATGTGACTGATGAACTGTATAATAATATATATTCTATCTCTATTATAATAGAGATCTATTATAACAGTAGTTATAATATTACCGGTAGAGAAATGAATTACATAACTTTTCAATACAGTGAATGAGATGCAGCGATGCTTCTAGGTCAACATTTCTATTGCCTTTAAAGTTAGACCTTCATATTATTTCAAGTTTATCCGAATTCTAGGTATCACGGTACTTTCCGCTTCATCTCCCAACTCAGCCCTGAATCACAGTCTCGATAGCAAAGTGATTAGTATTTCGGGCGACCATGGTGGGAGAAGCAGGCGCAGTTTCTTGCCGTCAGCCGTCGCGCCAGCCCGTGCCCCGCGCGAACGCTATGCGCGCCATTTTCAAATATTCGAAAATCGAACTGTGTTTATAACAAACCGTGTTTACTATCAGTGTGTGTGTGGTATTGTGTTATTTTTTAATCTTGAATTGCGAAGCTGCGCTTGTGACTTTCACTCGGTTTTTGCAAGCGGTGAGTGTTTTTCTACTTATTTTAATCGACTGGCGTAATTGTTACACAATATCTCGTTTCGCTAATGCTATGCATTTCGAAATCGGCTGTTGGGTGACATTGAGACAGTTTAACGCAAAACGGTGTCTAAAGTGAAACATGACATTAAAACCGCCTGTTACTTTTCAAATGTCATATTTGTAGAGTGGGGATTTTGACATGTTTAGGCCTATGTGTAAACGTTAATAGGCTAGGTCATTTATTTTAATCTATTTTTGAACTCTTTGAATTGAAGAAATTGCAGAAGTTGTAACCATTATCAAATAGATAGTGGTTATAATTTCTTGACAGAGTTAAAAAATAGATTTATTAGATATAGAATATTTATAAGAAATAGATTATTTATAAGAAATTTTATAAATAAATAGAGTCCTATAGATTGTGGTTTCAAAATGAATAAATATCATGACAAATTTTTGTAGTCGAGCGCGTTGAAATCTTTTGTATGCGTAGCGATTGCTACGAATCTGTAGCTCCAACGTTTCTTTTAGAAACCGCAGGCATTTGTATTAATTGTTGTTTAATCTGTGGTATCGGTTTCAGTGCATTATCACTTCAAACGTAGTTATTTCTATATTCTGATGAGAGAATTAAATAGTTCCCGCATTTGGTACTGAAAGCTATAGCAGTAGATTTTGTATAGTAAATCAATGACGTGTTGAATGACGTATGAAGAAGTTCAAACATTATTAGTATAAACTAAAACTTGATTGGGCGAGAAGTGGATTTCAAGCCTTTATTTTGGTTCCGTAACGATCCCATGATCTAGCCTTTCTTAGTCCGCACTTATCTCTTGGTAACCTCAGCGAGGGAGTATTCCTAAAGACTTGATAGCTACAAAGTGTATAGATATTGTTGTGGAACTATGTACTGTGTTTAATGAAGTATGCATGTTGATTAGTGAAAGTTGATTACGATAGTGTTCAATGGTCCAGCTCACAGTACAAGTAGGAAGCAGTGTTTTGTTTCCTGAAAGACTAGATGTAAATCTATAAAGTTTTGTTTGTTCAAAAAACAAAAAAAATACACGCTCAGGATTTTAATCTCCATGATAGAGAACTTCTGATCCATAGTCAGTACGCAGATCTGTGAGGATATCAAGTAGTATTTTATTCATAAATCACTAGCTTGTGCCCACGGCTTCGCCCGCGTGGTACCCGGATAAAAATCCCATGTTATTTTGATGTATAAGCTATATTACTGTAAAGTTTCATCAAAATCCGTTCATTAGTTTTGCGTGAAAAGTAACAAATATCCATCCTCACAAACTTTCGCGTTTATAATATAAGTAGGTAATGAATATTGTACCTCTATAATAATTGAGGTAGAGACGCTTGCTAATTTTTTCTCTAAAAAAGAATTTGAGTTTAGTATTTATCCTACTACTATTGTGAACGCGAAAGTTTGGGAGGTTGGATGCATGTTTGTTACTCTTTCATGCAAAAACTACTGAACGGTTTTTATGAAACTTTACAATAATATAGCTTATAATAACACATAGGCTATTTTTCATTCGGGTACCACGCGGGTGAAGCCATAAGCAGAAGCTAGTAAATAGTATTTCCTCGAGATACTATCCAATAAATCAGAAGGTTAGCATTATTACCATTATTTAATGTTTAAATAGTTAGTTACTAAGTGCCCTATAATTATTTTTTTTACAAATGATTTACTAAACTCTGCTTTGTCTCTATGTGTTATATATAATTTTAAATTCAACTGTAGAAAACAAAACAGCGTTTTATAATTCTATATAAGTATGTCTCATAGTATAATCATTTGGGAAAAACCGGCTGGCGATACGAAAATCCCCTTTTATATGTCATGTAAGACTAAAATCCTGCAGGATAATATAAAGTCATCTATCAATAAAAGCATATTATGCATTTCAAAGATAGTGTTTGTAGCCAAGATATAATACATTAACGTCGATACACTTTGAGGAAAATGGTGACACGGTTGGTCCACTAATAGGTGTTCCACTTATGTACATGACTAGAATTTATAATATGAGTCCTTTTTTTTCTAATGTTTATGTGTACTGCTATGAAATTATACCTTTTCTGAAGCAGGATGTTGGGTTTTTACACAAAATACCTACACCACAGCATACACATAGTTTTTAGGACATAAGACATAGTTTTTAGCTCACAGGGCTAAACACTAAGGTTGTGTGTATGGCACAAACCGCTATGACAAAATGGACGAATATAAATTGAACGAAAATAATGTTTGCAAGTTAGACTAATCAATCCTTGAATTTTTTATTAGTAGGTACTTATTATTGAGCAGAAAAAAATATAACAGTTGTGTTTTGTTTGTGAAAATTCAGAGTTTCGTATTATTTATCTTTTAATCTGTTTGTCACTCACTATAAAAAACAATGGCTAGAGTCTGTCTATAGTTAGCACGCCCACATAATTTAAGAATGGCCGTAAGAGGCACAATTACTTGTGCACATAATTATATTTATGGAAATTGTCTTCGTTCAAGGCAAATAAAAATGATTTAACAAAAATTCAATTGTTCTCGTAGCTCCAAATTTAAAGAGTAGCAAAAGGTAAACATGTGACGGTACGTACTCAAATAAAAAATTAATAAAAAAAATTGTAGTATTTATCTGACGACCTCTGTAGCGCAGTGGGCGAAGGCTCGCCTGAGACGCAGAAGGTTGCGGGTTGTATTCCCGCCGCGGGACAAATATTTGTATCTGCAAATATTTGTCTCGGGTCTGGGTTTTTTCTATGTATAATATGTATGTATTTACAAAAAAAATGTATATAAGTAGAATATCAGTCATGTAGTTCCCATAATACAAGTTCTGCTTAGTTTGGGGATACATGAGCTTGCTGCTGTGTGAAAATGTCCAGCATTATTTATTTATTTAATTGGTATCAGTGGCGATGAGCTTATTACCTGTAAGTAGAATACTACTACTATGAAAAGAGGCCAAATAAAATATTCAGACGTGTTTCTAACCCCTTTTTTATCACCAAGGTGTCAAACAAGCATACGGCACCCCCTGTTAATAAGCGGTTACCGTAACCTAGACACGCTTACAACACCAGAGGCCTACACGCGCGCTGCCGGTCCTTTAATAATTACCCTACTATCCTAACAGGAGAGCTAGACAAATACCACTTTCTGTTGACGTTAACGCCTGCGGAAAGATAAAATTATATGGAAATGACATTTGCTGCGGAAATTTCACGTGACGTTTCCATACAATTTTATCTTTCCGCAGGCGTTAACGTCAACAGAAAGTGGTATTTGTCTAGCATGGCGGCTAGATAGATCTGCTTAATAAGGATGGATCTGCGAATCTCCATTGTAAGATTATAGTCGCGAGCGTGTTTTTTTTAAATCTGGGTTCTAGTCAAACACCTCACGCTTAGCTTTCCATTCACACTAACTCAAATTTACCAAGGTAAAACTTAGGAGCAGTCACGTGACATTTTCCACAGCTAATTTCATTTCCATAAAATTCAATCTTTCGTTTACATTAACAGAAATTGGTATTTGTCTAGACACCCTGACGTATGATGGAAACGAATTATAAATTTATTTTTAAACCCATTAAAAGTCCCACGAGCCACACCCGGAGAAATTTCATCACTCACTTATGGCGATGTCCAAAAATTAACATAAAGTACCAAATTATACAGTTTGTATGACAACAGCGCAACGTTCAAAATCCAATGTCACACGAGCTGTATGAATAACAGCTTTACATACAAATCTGTGCCGTTGACAGGACTACGCAACTAGGGTTCCAAATTGCTTGTTTTGGGGGACAAAAGAAAGCAAATGGTCCGTTAACACTTTTGTTACGGGTTAACCAACGTTACTGAGTTACTGACGCCCGTTACTGTTGAATAGGCGTTCCAATAACTGAGGCTGTTGTGTAATGCTTGATCATGTGTGTGAATGGTTTGCGTATTAGCCGTGTTGGCGGAACCCTAATACGGGACGTTAGTTCAGAGCTAAGTTCCCCTACTTAAAATTAGCCGTGTTCGGTACCCCGATTTTCGATCTGGATGCCGTGGGTTTGAACCCGGTTTTCCACTCGCAAAATGTGCACATTGCTCATTAACGGTGAAGGAAAACATCGTGAGGATATCGGCTTGCCTAGAACCAAAAACTCGAAGGCATGTGTCATCAATTAGAGTTACGTGCAATCTGTCACGTGAAATGCTAAATTCTTGCAAAAACACGGGCCTAATATAATCTTTGAATGTGCTCAAACTACCCTCTACTTAGTATTCTCCTTTGGCTCGATCGTTCATAGATCTAACGTTCATGCGAAAGTTAGCGTATTGTGAAAATGTTGCCCAGACCATATAACATATATTATGCGAATCTTAGTTATAAAGCCATCTTTCTAGCAACTACATAATTATTATATCGAAATTGATAACAGCATGCTTTCAAATGTCTTGTATATACAGAATGTTTGATTATAGCATTATCGTGGTTTGGTATCATTTTAGGATACGAAGAATTTCAAATTTATCAAGCAACGCGTTATCAGAGAGCTCGCTCTTATCTGGGTCAACGCATTAGCATTGCCATTCAGCGTCCCAGGACACGTTCATAACGGGCAAAATATGCATTTGAGAATTCATGTCGAAGGAAACTAGGTTGTTTGAGTGTATCTTTTCAGCTATTATCTCTTTCCGATTTGCTATAAATTCCGGTAGGATGTGATACCGTTGCCAGTTGAATACGAGCCTTATCGCACATGTCTAAGTTCGCGAATCGTATGAGATCAAAGTTGAACGGAGCATCCGACACTTTCGGTCGGTTTTCCAAATTATACTAAATTGACTGTACTCACGATAACAATGGACGAAGTATAGCTTATGAAGAACAGAGCTAATACAGTCCACGACATGGTATTACTTAAAAAATATTCAAACATGTCAAATTCTAGAGTTTTTTTTTGCGATATCGGAAAATATTATCTAATTTAAAAAAACAGTTGATGAAAAAATGCATCTTAGATTGCTGTTTCTAACAGCAGCGGTACAATTTGTAATATCAGTTAATTAAAACGAATAACTCAGTAATGTAAGATTATACGATTGCAATTTTGAAATGCATATCTTTAAGAATATTATTATACCTATGTCAAATACTTTGGCCTTATTGAAATTCGATTAGGCACATCGGATGTGGGGAGTTTTTATATCTTTATTCTGAGAGGTCACAATAATTGATGCGAGTTCCAGTTTCTATCGAGTAGTGGAGTGGTTAAGCTGTTGTCTTCGCGAGCTGTGCTAAGTGGCTTCACTGTTTGATTGATAGAATCACGTTTCGTGGTTTCGTTAACAGCTTGTTTAAGTGTGTTTGAGATTTCTGTTTCTATGAATAAAAGTAAAAGTTTCTTGATGTATTGCGGGTTTTTTAATTGCACCTTAGAAAAACGTACTTTTCTGAAGTCCTTGTTAAAGAAAGAACACGGAATGGTGCCTAAATTAAAAAAAATAACTTTGATAGTAGTGCAACTAAAAAGTCCTCATAAAAATATGAGGATTTTAATAAATAATTCTCAAATATCTGTTGGAAATGGAATACTACCTACCTAGTTTATATGAATCACTCGCATCAAAAATACAAAAAAAAAACTTAATTATAAGTTCAAGCTAATAGGTTTTTATTCATTGTAATCACAAGGATCATATCAAAACTTATTTACTAATTTTAAAGTGAATTTACGCCGATTCGTCGCGACTAAGTCGTGCTAGTTTTACCTTAATACATTAAATGGAGTTACTTACCTACTTACTCAAAACAAAACCTGAGCAGTATTGCTTATAGACATACACGAATGAATAAAACATACATAGACCGCGGCACCTGTGCTTTCGCCATGCGATTACATTGCAACACGTTTGCTCAGTGTGGCGGTGTCGAGGACAGTGTGAACTACGCCTTTTGGTAGCCACTGCCTTGTATTTCAAGAATATTTTAAAGATACCTATCAACTAAAAACCTATAACTAGAAGAATAGATTTTTTTTAGAATATAATTTAAAAAAAACTCTATTCTACGTCATTTGGGGAAGCCTGTGTCCAATTGTTTTTTTAAAGAAAAGTTTTTTTAATTGTTTTTGGTTATTTAATACGTACTATTCATGTACAAGGAGATATTGCTTTTTACAAGATCGCCCATTGTGCTTTATATGTTTATAATAAATAACATAGGTTTATTTTATTACGATAACATGTGCTTACGGATTTTTGGAGATTTCTACTTTAGGAGGGGAAAACGGCGGGGAGGGGGGTGAACTTTGTATAAAAGTCTTTGTTCTTTGAAATAAGAAACATGAAAATTTGAAACAATTACTGAGCATAAATAAATAGCAACGTATTTCAGGGTTTATGGATTTTTATATTTTAAGGGGGGGAAATGGAGGGTCGAAGTTTGTATGGGAGTATCGGTTTTTAAAGGTAGGAACTTGAAAATTGGAATTGTAGCTACTTATCATAAATAAATAATTACATGCTTCGAGGTTTCTGGATTTTCATGTATGGAGTTTTTTTTTATAACAGGACAGCATTCGTGCAAAGCCGCTGGTAACAGCTAGTTTTTACATAAGCATCAGTGTTTCAAATCCAACGAAAAGTCAATTCACTAAAATAAATCCATACGAATTAAAAAATGACCGTGTTAATTTTAAATTTATATTCTCAAATTACCATAACACAATCACGTTTGATAACTGAGGTCAGAGTGATGTCACATCTAAATTATCAGAAAACGCAAAGTCTGTTTGTCTGTTTATCTGTTTGCTAAAATACCAAATAATATTTCAGCTATAAACTATGGTAGTGTTGTACAATAAGCGGTCTTATTGCTAATAAGCTATCTCTACAATATACTTACATCATTACATACAATACACTGCATAATAGATAATACCTACCTATTTATTTACTTAAAGATGGTTTCAGCCTTATGATCGTATTGAAATAATACTACCACTTATTATGACATTGGATTGAATGAAAGAGAACGTTTACTCCAATACCGAGAGTTAATTTATAAAGAAAAAAAACAAAAGTAGTAACGTTTCTATGTTTTACGTTTCTACGTTCACGACAACCTCTGTGGCGCAGTGGGCGAAGGTCCGCCTGAGACACAAAAGTATGCGAGTTCAATTCCCGCCGCGGGACAAATGTTTGTATGATCAGCAAATATTTGTCGCGGGTCTGGGTGTTTACTATGTATAATATGTATGTATTTACAAAAATATATATGTATATAATTAGTATATCAGTCATGTAGTTCCTATAACACAAGCTCTGCTTACTTTTGGGCTAAATGATGCTGTGTGAAAATGTCCAGCATTAATTATTTATTTAATTATTTGTGTTTGAATAAAAAATTATATACCATTTAACTATGATAACATTCAAACTAAAATATAAGACGTCTCTTAAATTTAATATCAAAAGCATTTTTTTATATATGTAAAACCGCAGGCAACACCCAGTCTTTGAACTACCAAACTAGTTTGATGGGCACGGCTAAGGTTATAAATGATATTATCATTAAAAATTAACAATATACTCGTATATAGTATGGCAGGTGCTACTTGATTTAAGGAATGTTATTCTAATGCAATCGTTCGCTCTCATTTAATTAAAGCAGTTTGAATGTCAGAATCATGATATTTTGTCAAAGATTAAGTTTCTAAGAGTTGTAGATGGATGAGCTTATCGTAACAGGGATCAGAATTTAATGTTTAAAGTGGCCTTATTTAAAACTCGGATTTCAAAAAATCACCTACATTACAACAATAAAATTATAAGTAAGTATCATTGATACTTATTTGAAATGCCTGTTTTGTTTATTTCATCATCATTATAATATACTAGCTTCTGCCCGCGTGTTATCCGGATAAATAGTAGCCTATGTGTTATTTTGATGTATAAGCTATATTACTGTAAAGTTTCGTTAAAACCCGTTCAGTAGTTTTTGCGTGAAAGAGTAACAAACATCCATCTGCACAAACTTTCACGTTTATAATATTACTAGCATAATAATTATAATAAGAATGCTGGATATTTTCTCACAGCATCATCTAATCCCAAAGTAAGCAGAGCTAGTGTTAGAGGAATTACATGACTGATACTATTTATATATATTTTTTAATATATGTGCTGGTTCATATTGTAAAAACGGGAATTTTCACGTACTGCACTATCGGTGAAGGCACCGACTAAGTTTCGACTCATTCCGAGAGTCTTCATCAGGGTGAGTGGTTGCGACTTTCTCATTCCGCGTCGCGCCGTGCACTTCACCGATAGTGCAGTACGTGAAAATTCCCGTTTTTACAATATGAATAGTCAAGTTCACAATAGTTTTTGGAATAAAATTTGTGCTGGTCTCTGCCCATGGCTTTGCGTACGCGGTACCTAGTTAAAAAGTAGTATTTGTGTTATTCTAGGCTACGAAGTTTAGCTGTTCCGAACTTCATTCAAATCGGTTCAGCCGTTACCAAAATCTTAAGCAACAACATCCAATTTTTCAGCATTTTACAGTAAAATTAAGGCTCTCCACAACTGCATTATAACGTTTTAAGCGGGACGTGTTTTTGTTTCCTTCCAACTTTAGTCGTAGTATTATCATAGCAGCTGTGAGTAAGATTTAATATAAAATGTACTTAAAATAGATATATATAACACAAATTGCATTGCATTTTATCGACCGTTATAACGCAGCTGTGTTGGGAAGGCTTTAGAAAAATCTATCTTTCAAATATAAAGAAATATGCGATAAAAAATACAACAAACAATAGATATATTGTTTGTTTTAGTTACGTGACGCCATTTTGACACTTTAAGGTGTTAATTACCTCATCGAAGTTTCTTGCATGACTAAATTTCACTTTTTGTGTTCTAACAGTGAGAATTACTTGTAAATGAGTTTTCAAACGTTTACTAGCAAAATACTGAGCCATAACTATTATTAAAAGACGCTAAGTAGGAATTGAAAGCAAAATAATACCTTCAATAATTTTTGTATTTTTGACAATCTATTTATGTAAACTTTAGTAGTTTCAGAAATCCTTGAGAGCTGTGTATTTTTTATGTATAGAGGCAAACAGGCACACAGTCAACCTGATGATAAGCTTTCATCGTCATCATTTGAAATCAGCCACATCTGGGTCATTGCTGATGTATTGCCTGCTCTGAAGGAAACAATTTAATTTCTTCAAAAAAAACTAATCAAAAATCCTCCCTGTATTTCATACTAGCTTCTGCCCATGGCTTCGCCCGCATGGTACCCGGATAAAAGTAGCCTATGTGTTATTTTGATGTATAAGCTACTCGTATATTACTGTAAAGTTTCATCAGTTCAGTAGTTTTAGCGTGAAAGAGTAACAAACATCCGTCCTCACAAACTTTCGCGTTTATAATATTATATTGCAATCAATTTACAAAATTGTCTTTAAAAGATACAAGAACTTTGTTTTTTTAAAACTAATCTTGTAACTAAACTTAACGATTAGAGTGCGAAAGTACATTAAGTTGTAAAAATTTGAGCCGGATCTGAACCAGTTAGTACTTTAAACACCAATTAAGGTGTCTTTTTGACATTCCTCTAATCAAAAATGTATAGATTGAGTTCAGATAATTAATAATAGCACATAAAATAACCACATAAAGCTCATTTTCGCAAGTTCAGTGAAATAAAACTGACGTGTTCGAATCACAAAGAACCGATTACAATATTTTCTATATTAAAGATGATACTAATCCGAATGATTTGCATATATTAAATAACAAATCACTAGAAATCATGTGAACGAACCGTGATCGTTGTTGGTGTAAGAGAAACTGGATTCTGTGTTTATAAATATTTTTTCTTACCTCCGCCAAAAATTAAAAAAATTCACAGAGAACCACAGAATGATTTTGATTACGAAAGCTCAACCTATTTTAAAACGGCTTATTTTTTTTCTTATATTTTGTGTTTTTTTTTATTCAAATTAAAGAAAAATTTACAAAATTTTGATAATAAATGTATTATTATGCTGAGGTTTCCTCAAGTGACTACAGTAGGAGGTTCTTAAAAAAAGAGCGTTTAATTTCAAATTCAAAGTTTTAAATTCTTAAATATCTTTTATAAATAAATTTAATTTAATTTAATAATCTCTTTAATAAATTTCGTGTGTAATGCCTCTGGTGTTGCAAGCTTTTTTTATAAAAAAGTGCTGTGTTACGTATTTATATTTTTTATTCAATTTATCAAATATAAATTCTTGTCGTCAAGTGGCACGAGGAGTCACAAACAACAAGAATTTAATCGATTTTATAATTCAGTGACATTTGGATAAACTTGTTTCTGATTTTGGCGGCTAGTCGACCTCTAGCGTGGCCTCCGTATGTAAGGAGTTAGAGTGAACGTGATGGATATGGCGCTTTGAAATACAATTTATCAATTTTTCATTTTAGACTATATTTCCGCTCTACCTCGAAAAGTAACGAATTATTTATTTTCAATCAAAATCGTACGTTTGATGACCAGATCTTACCTTGTATGAAATACTATACAAATTTTAGGTACTATTCGTGACATTTCATGGTGAAAAGAACAATGCTATAACCAGCTATTAATTCGTAGGTACCTACCTAGTGTTTGAAACGTAGGCAACTTAGAAAGTCACAAATCACGAGCTTCTTCTTAACTTTATAAAATCTTTTAGGGAAATCCGATCTAATATATAAAATTTATATAACCATAATTATCCTAAACAAGCTTTTTGACGATCATAATATTTGATAATAAGAGCGTGCTATGCGCCATAAAATTTGATATATACATCAAAAACGAATAAAATAAATGTAAAATTATATACGTATTTAAAAAAAATATAAATCATGTGACAAGATGTATTTTTTTGTGATATTGCAAATTTAGTTTTTCTTCTCGACTTAATATTATTGTTTAAGGTATGTTGGTACCTATTTAATATTGACGTGGCTTAATTTTATGATGGTTATTTGCGTTAACCTACATCTAACTTAATTATAGGAGGAAAATGGTATACCACAATCGTTAAACTATTTTATAACTGTTTTTTAATATAGGTAGGCAAACACTGGTGGGCAATCCTATCTCATAGAAGTAGCAAGATGAGACGTATAATTAATAGTGAAAAAAAAACAGTTTTGACTTTCAACGCAAAGCCCACTTTGTACGCGACCTTTTCTTTATGAAAAACCCCTCTCACTTGTCTCAAAATTTTGCTGGCAGAAATCTCAGGGATAGATCGTCTTTGTACATGTCCTCTTATTTTGTCTAATGTTATTGTGTTTGAATTGTGTACAATCCTACTATATTATAAACGCGAAAGTTTGTGAGGATGGATGTTTGTTACTCTTTCACGCTAAAACTACTGAACGGATTTTGATGAAACTTTACAGTAATATAGGTTGTACATCAGAATAACACTTAAGCTACTTTTTATCCAGGTACCACGCGGGCGAAGCCTTGGGCAGAAGCTAGTAAAGAATAAAGAAAGTGAGGTGTTAAGTTTGAAGTAAATTTTGTGTGCGTCTGTATGTTTATCTTAGCACCCGAATGGATGAATCATTTTGTCATTGAAAGCTGGCTTAATTATGCTATTAAATTTAAATATATGGATAAATGGATTCGGTTCATGGCGTAATTGGCCAACCCATTGCCAATTAGAATTAAAGATGTGGAATTTAATATAACTCAAGTTATTTTAATTTCAATCTATGTTCTCTTTTATTTCATTAACATTATTACTGGATGGCGTAGTGTTGCCAACATTGACCGCTAGGTCTATAAATCTAGCCACTATACCATCATAAAGTCTACCTTTTCCGTCTAATTAGACGGTATGAAGTTATTTAGTTCCCCTGAAGAAAGCCCTACATAATAAAGCCTGCTTTCTCTTGCAGTCTAGATTCTGGGCTCTTTTCAAGGTCAGGCGAAACAGTAGGAAACTCGTGTTACCAATAAACTTATATTATGCATTTGTATATCCATTATTGATGTTTTAGTGCTTTTAAAAGTTAAGTAGGTTCAATCCTATACAATTTTGGGCCTGTTTTTTAATGTTACCAAGTAGGGACCTCCCTACTCAATACATTCTTTCAAAACCAAATGTAAAATGTGCCATAAAATATGTAATATTTGACTAACTATCTAGGCCCGTCAAATATTAGATTTGGCACATGCCTACGTTAGCTAGCATTCCGCGTGACAGGTTGCAAGCCTATCGCTTCTTACCGAAACGCTAGCTGATGAGACGTGCCTTCAAATTTATAGTTTAAGTATCACTCCCTTGAACTATAAATTTGAAGGCACGCTTTTCTTATGGTGTTTTTCATCACCATTTTGAGAAAATTTTAATGTTTACATACTTTTTTGAAAATAAACATACATTGGTGTACGATCCATGACCTTCAGATCGGAAGTCAGTCCTTACCCACTAGGCCAACATGGCTCCTCAAGAGAGAAATAGGCGTTTAAACTTTTTTGTATGTTTAATAGACAAAGATTACGAGATTACGTAATTATTACCAAGATTACGCTACAACGCTTTCTAGAAGTCACCTAGATTGAACACCAACTTTACATAATTTTCCATTATAATTCACTCATGTACCTTACAATCTTAAATAGGTAGATTCCCACCCACAGATTAAAAAAAAAACACTTATATTTTCCGCTTTGCTATTTCACAGATAATATATCAGCACATGCCAATGTGATTTTGTCAAACTGCAGGCTACTAGAGATCTTTGACTGCCTACCGCCTTTTTTGATACCCGCTGTTACAAAGAGGTTTCAAGCTGTACTCGTGTCACATTATTGTCAAAAGCGAACTGCCTAACCGAAAACGTCTAGTTACATCACTCTTATTTAACGGTCGTCTTCATAGACACACAGACATGCGTAGATTGATGTAATTACGACGGTTATTCAACCTGCTTGGAAAGCAAAGAAATGCAGAGAAATTCGCATATCGCGCAAGATGTGACAATACACCGTGACGATAAACAACAAACAATTCTAAGCTGTGGGGTATAGAGTGTTATTTTTAATAATGTAGAGTAGTGTGATTAATTATTTTTTAAGATTAGATAAATAATTATTTTGTAAATCTGTTTGTAAGTTGTACCTTTCTAATATGTCAGTAATCAACCAAATCTACAGTAACGCGGTCTCATAAGTTTATTGAAAAAATAAACAACGAGGAAAATACTTCTAACATCCAGACAATGTACATTATCATGAAATCAAGTAAAACCGTCAGCAAAAGCTTGGTTGAATTTTCCGTGATGTTGTTTTCTCACTTCTACTGGATTTTGACACAAAAACCTTATAACGCAAAAAAAAAACAAAAGAATTGATCACGACGATTGATTATTACAATCTCATTAAGTCCTCTCCATCCAAAGGTTGTCTGGAAGAGATCGCTTCTAAACGATAAGACCGCCCATTGTACTTTGAGTTTTGTTTTTTTTAGTTTTGTTATTTTTATTTTCTTATGGTGTACAATAAAGTGTTTTCATTCATTTATGACAGAAATTTTTTAGCATTAATTATTTACTAACATTTCGGCAGTGTTGTTTAAAATCTTTGGAACGGCATCCTGCACTATTTGTAAAACTCTGAAGAACTATAAAATGTCATTATTTCTTCGCACCAAAAAGAAAATCACGTAGGTATTACGGTACTACCTATTTGTCCAACTGAAGTATTTCGCGCACCAGTTGGTACTGTAATTTGATTTTGGGTAGAGAGAGACGGGTTTTTGCATCGAAAAGGATCGAAGTTTCGATAAGTTGTTTAATGAAACATGTCGCATGGTGAATACATTTTATACAATGTAATTTTTTTATTCAAACTTACTTGAAATTCATCACTCACAAATTACAATATTACGTCATGTAACTTCTATTCTACTTTGGATATGAAATACCCAAGAACATAATTAATATAGGCACTACCTGAATAGTGTCTTAATAAAGGGTTTGGGTGTTGTGATACCATGGTACTTGTAGACTAGGATTCCCTGTATCGTGGGTATCAGGAACCCACACCAACAAACACATACATAGTCCTGACTGTAGAGTCAGGACTATGTATGTGTTTGTTGGTGTTAAAAAATAAAATTATTTACTGCATTTTGAATTAGTACCTAGGCGATGCTAAAAGTATTTTTTTCCTGATAAGCTTTGTAAATCTTAGGTAACGAGTGAAGTATCATGTTGGAAAAAATACCATAGTCCTGCTCGCTAAGTATGAGCATCCAAGACAACGTTTTGTCTACGAAAGAGAAGACATAAACTATTTCTGTCGCCTATTTTGTCAAACAAAAGAGGGAGACAAAATATTTTTTGTCTTCTCGGCGGTAGACAAAACTGTTGTCTTAGGTCTTCATCATGCTAAGCGGGCTGAACAGTTTGAGACCGTATCTTGTCGGTTTTGTCCGACATTTATGTGACTGTTGAGTTCGTTGTGTGGTGTACTGAAAATAAAAAAAATACTTCGATGACCTCTATGATGTAGCAGGCAGCGACTCAAGAGGTGCGGGTTCGATTCCCGCTGCGGGATATATTCCGGGTCTGGGTACTTTGGTACCACGGTTCTCTTGATACCCACGACACAGGGAATCGTATTGTAGGGTCAGGACTAAGTATGTTTGGCGTTTATTTACTTGCTATAAAAAGTTATAGTGATAAGGTAAGCCGTACGTATTTCTGCTCATCTTTGAACTTGCTCGCCAGCTCACGTCCCAAGGTGAAGAGCGCCATTCCGCCGCATTTATGTAGGATTTTATGGTCATTGTGGCTACTTGACATCAGATTTGGGCGACTTCCAAGTTTGTTATGAGATAAAGGTATATCATAGAAGCATGCCTTAACAATCCCTGAGGCTACCACGAGGTAAAGGAAGGCGTCCGATCTTAATCTGAATGAAAAGTTTTACACCGTGGCAAGTATCATTTAATAGTCCTTCAAATATACCCGCTTGTACCGTAAGAATGTCTTTCAGTTTTGTTAAGTTTTTTTTTTGTGGTTTGCAATAAAGTATTTACATTCATTCAGATGGGTGGCGTAGTGCTGAAACATATCGTTCATTTTCTTTCTTTCTTTCTTTCTTTCTATATATTTAAAAATACACAAATTGCTCAGAGAGTCAGGAGGCATTTAAACAATATTAAATACAGGTGTAGATGATTAAATAGTTCACTTTTTTACCCGACATGTCATGTAATTTGATCAATGTTTGAATTAGAGAAAAACGAAAGAGCGTTCGAAGGCACCGGTAAAATTACAGGCTCATGAGGCTTTTCACCCGTCATGTCTCAGGGTCGGCAACGTGCAAGTGATATCTTTATCTAGTGTAACCTTGCAAGCATCCAGAGGTTACGATAACCGCTTACCGTAGGTGGGCCGTATGCTTGTTTGCCACTTTCATTGTAAAAAATGTATAAAAAAAATATAAACTACCTAAGTAGGTGATTAAATAGTTCCCTGTTCTACACCACATGTCCTGTAGTTTAGATGTTTGTGGCCCACTTTCATGGGAGGGCTAATGAGGTACTAGGAACTAGACAACGTTTTGTGATCCTTCTCATCATATTATGTATCTGATCGATCCATCCGAGCGTGTCTTCAGGTGAAAGGTACGTTACACAACCGAGATAGAAATACTATGACATAACACATTGACATTTGACTTCGTGCGAAATTATCTTAATTTATTTAATTGGTCGTGTGATGCATGAAATAATAATTATTAGACATCCAAAGGTTTTGGATGTAAAAAAATCAATAGTCTTTAATTAGGATATCGGTATTTTATTAAAAAAACACACGCTCAATTCTGTAGTCCACATGAAGGATATCCTCAGATTCCTCAGGTCCATAGAACGTACATCTGTGAGGATACCAAGTAGGGGGTAGTCAGAGACACGTCCAAACATATATATTTGGCTTATGCCCGCGTTATTGCATAGGCTTCAGCATTCCACGTGACAGATTGCAAGCCCATCCAATAAGTCCATCAGCTTATTGGAACATTCACCGATGGTACATGCCATGAATTGTTGGTTCTTGAGCATGACGATTTCTCACGATGTTTTCCTTCACTATTATCTTCACCGTTTTATTTTTCACAGAAATATATATCATAAATAAACCATATACATACCTACTTATAGTCCTAACCCCATACTGAGATTTCCTGTATCGTGGGTATCAAGAACTACGAGTACCGTAGTACCAGATCATCCAGACCTGGTAAAAATATCTGCAGAACATGCAAACACTGTCCCGCAGTTGAAACAAACTCATATCTGCTGGCTATTTGACCGCTGCGCCATCTACATTATAAACTTGATACTAACCAATCAAAGATTCAAACCTATAATTTTAAAGTTCACATGGATGAACTTGAGTCAAATGAAAATCAAAGGGAATATTAAGTTTGAATTTCATTATTTGTAAGCTGTTTAGTATGTCTTAAAACAAGTTATGCTAGAAATGAACTGTCAAGTTGTCCGATATAGTCTTTTAATAAATTTATTTAGGAGCCAAAACCAGAAATATCAAAAACAGAAATCTAATGATCTCGTCGTGTTTTTGAAAGAAAGAAAATAAAAAAAACTAATTTAGTTTACTTCGCCTATTACATATGTAAGATTTGAAAATAATAACACACTAAAACCAGTTATATAAAAAGAAAAACAAACAAACTAAGTATGGTGTTTCGACAAAAGTGGAAAGATTTAATTGTATGATAATGACATTAGCTGTGGCTTCTGCCAAATTATTCCTTGACAAATTTGCGTTAGCGTGAAAGAAAAACTAAGTGTGATGTACTCGTATTACCCCTATGTACCTGAAAAGTTGTGTGGTGTGAGGTCAAATAGGTCTTCGTCATATATGATGCACAGAACCTACCACCGTTTGTCTGTCTGTCCATCTGTGGTCCCATCTCGATTTCTACTACAGTTTTCAACGTAACTACCCAATGAAATACGAAAAGATAAACTTGTTTACCAAGTGATATAAAAATAAGAGTATGATACCAAAATGGATTAGCATTTTTTTACGACCCAAACAAAATAAGTTCAACTGATTTGCGGAGATTAATGAGGCAGGCCACTTTGGGACCTTTTTCTTAGCATGGCTTGACACATCTTGAGCAGTTTTATTAGTATCACTTTTTACATACATAAGTATTTTTCAAATGTTTTACTCCAACTTACCTACTAACTAATAATATAAAAAAAAATCTGTGTATCACAAAAACCAATCTTGCTCATAACTTAATACTATTAATAAAATATCAACAGCCGTCAAGTATGATGCAACGGACAAACCGACAGACAGATATAATCCCTCACTGACAAATAGTTTGAGTTCCGACTCCTCGGACGCCGATTAGTGATAAATCATCCGAATGATTTTCGGTTACAACAGAAGAAGCTTGGCTAAGAAAGTGTTTATTTGTAAGGCATGCGGTATGTTATCTTTAACTAGCCTCTGCCCATGGCTTCGCTTGCGTGATACCCTGATAAAAAGTAGCCTATGCGCTATTCTGATGTATAAGCTATATTACTGTAAAGTTTCATCAAAATCCGTCCAGTAGTTTTTGCGTGAAAGAGGAACAAACATCAATTCTCACAAACTTTCGCGTTTATAATATTACTAGCTTCTGTGCACGGTTTCGCACGCATTGTACCCGGATAAAAAGTAGCCTATGTGTTATTCTGATGTATAAGCTATATTACTGTAAAGTTTCATCTAAATTCGTTCAGTAGTTTTTGCGTGAAAGAGGAACAAACATCCATCCTCACAAATTTTCACTTTTATAATATTCGTAGGATAGGAACTACATCATCTTACTTTGGAACAATGCACAACAAACTTAGAATAATGACAGCAAAACTGTCAAAACTAGTTAGGTCCGCACTTTTCATATGAAAGTGCGCACCTAATTTCTCGAACACAAAGACACAGACAAATTTTAATTAATTATAATAGAAATTAATTTATGTTTTCTTGCAAACGGAAGACGGCAAAGTTCAATAGGAATTACTTCTTTATAGCGACAATCGATACTGATCAATCGAGTCACGTGTGTGATTCACCTTGGTTCCGGCACCTTCCTATTGTTTTCCTATTGTTTTACTGTCCCAACTCTCAATGAATAGGATATAGTATAAAATAATATAATAATAACTCTCAACTCTCAATCAAGTAGGGGTTAGTTAGAGGCACGTTCATACATTACATTTGGCACATATCCGTGTTTCGCAATTAGGTAGCATTCCACACGACAGATTGTAAGCTAATCGCCGCTTATAAGAACGTACGGTAAATACCTTCAAAAAATTTAATGTTGTTTAGTATTTGATTTAAGGTTTTATAATTTGAACTAGGTACTCAAAATATTGCATTTTTTAAACTCAGCATTCATACTTTGATTCGCTACATCGCTCTGATACCACTTTGACAAAAGTCTTGGCATCGCTAAGGTTGGTTAGGCTATTATGACACCGGTTGGAAGGCTGTTTTTTCTGAATTATTTAATTATTTTGTAAATATTTCCGTAAAAAGATAAATGTATCTGCGTAATCGCACATCCATCTGACGCGATTTTGTTACCATAATGTATGTGGTACGTGATTGAATTATATCATACTAGCCTTTGCCCACGGCTTCGCCCGCGTGGTACCCGTATAAAAAGTAGCTTATGTGTTATTCTGATGTATAAGCGATATTGCTGTAAAGTTTCATCAAAATTCGTTCAGTGGTTTTTGCGTCAAAGAGTAACAAACATCCATCCTCACAAACTTTCGCGTATATAATAGTAGTAGGATAAGATTCATATTTTTTTTAAATAATTTAATTGAAAATATATCACACTAAAGTACCAATTCTACTTTCACGGCCTGATTGATCTCATATGTCTAAGTTATCATCGTTATTGAAATATCTTTCTGATAAACAAAATAAACCTTATTTGTTAAAAGATAAAACAGACAATCAATTGATAATACGTTGTAATAAATCATAAATAGCTAGGCGTGATGTCTGACGAACAAATAAAGTTGGGGCCCGTTGTAGAGCGTAAAATTGTCTCTGGTGAAGGCATAAATCAAAACTTCAATTATTATCATAAGATGTACAATTAGAATTACTGTATTAAAATTGCTTTGTTGTTGATACAATAAACTTTTTTTCTGAAATTTTAATAAGTCAAATCAACTATTCAAATCATCATCTTATAATTCAAATACATAGTTTTGATCAAGACAAAAACGTATCCTATCATTATTGAGACTATTACTACTAGTCTATAAATTGCAACCATTGCCATAGACTATACAACGATTCTCGCACTAAATATAGGTACTAATGTCGAACGCAACATTACCATACATTTCTTACAACGATTTTTCATCAAAGTGTTTTTTATTCCATTATCGCTCTCTATCAAGCCGTGCCTCCCAGATTAGATAAAAAAAACATTAACAACAGCTAGTTTGAGATGATACCCGATTACTATTTTCAAGTATGAGATAAGTCGTTCATCTCAAATTGTCTGCCTTAGAATTTTTATAGGACGAAAGTGCTAAAGAATGGTGAAAGTGGACCACTACTACGTGATTTTATAAAATGTTTTGCGAGGTTTTATTTATGATTTATAAATTACTAGCTTCTGCCCACGACTTTGACGGCGTAGTAGCCGGATAAAAGTAGCTTATGTGTTATTCTGATGTATAAGCTATATTACTGTAAAGTTTCGTGAAAATCAGTTCTGTAGGTTTGCGTGAAAGAGTAAAAACATCCATCCTCACAAACTTTCGCGTTTTTTAATAGTAGTAGGATATTAGGATTCCTTATAATAATAGAGGTCCCTATAATACAGAAGGCTTTCCTATGAGCACATATTAGTTGTATGTGTTTTGTTATTTACAACGGTAATGTAAATTTGTTTTGTACAATTTAGAGTTTTATACCCATCTATCTGAAAAGAATATTAAATGCATTACCAAATCAAACAGTTATAAACTGGTTTCAGTTCAAATCGGGAGCTATGGCTAGTATTAATTAATGTGAAGTTTAAAGTTTACAATAATTTTCCAGGAATATGATACTACGAGACCCTATTCTCCGCTATATTACGGCCATGACAATAACAGAATAAAACGTTTAGGAATGCCCTCTATGATAATACAACCTTCTTTAGGACAGTGTTGATCGAGTTTTCTCAATGTTTATCGAAAGTTGAAACTCATGGTAGATCCAAATTCGTTCATCGCATACAAATTCGATATTAAGTTGCATCGTTGCATAATGATTAATGTTGAATTTATAGTTTGAAATATGTATGGCTGTTATGTCGGATGTGTTTCTGATTAAGGTGAAGAGGAGGAAACGGTCAAGTATTTAATGATCGATAGTGCAGCTGTTTTAATGATCGGACCGTGTGATTTGGCATTTGTTTTGTCTTGAAACTTAATATTTGCAGGGGTTTAATTATTATTTTATTATCTAGTGTCTCGTCTTTTGGGGTACCCAAGCAGTCAGTGACTTAAACTCTGCTTTTTACCTTTAGTCCTGTTACTACAAGAAGAAAACAGTTTTCGATTCCTAGTTTGATATTATCTAGATGTAAGTGTTTACTATTTTGGGAAATGTAATGAAGAACCTACTCATATTAAACGATTACTTATTTTAACTAGTTATAATTTTATTGTAATATCAATAAAAAGTAATTAACAAAGTTTTAATGTCGTTCTATTTTTGTTCCAGGTAAATATCTCCTCTACTATAGACACTCCACCGCTGTACAAGGTCTGTTATGAAATAACGTAAAACCTGAAAATGTATTGTTCGGAATCGTTAGATTTTTTTTCAAGTGTAATTCCAATGCTTATAATGAGATCTTTAGAATATTTTTGCGAGTAAAATCATAGGAGATGATGATTGTGCCTATAACTATACTTTCCATATTTCTTATCCTACTACTATTATAAAAGCGAAATTTTGAGAGGATGGATGTTTGTTACTCTTTCACGTAAAAACTACTGAACGGATTTTGATAAAATTTACAGTAATATAGCTTATAAATCAGAATAACACATAGGCTACTTTTAGCCGGGAACCACGCTGGCGAAGCCGTGGGCAGAAGCTAGTACATTATAAATTAGCTAAGGTGTCTGAAATTTTGTGTTATTTCATTTATTACACACAGTTTTTATACTTCTACAGACACCATCGTTTTAATTGTACTTGTATACCATCGTTTCATGTTCCTCAAAGAATATATTTGATTTAATTTATATTATTTGTGAGAAATACGGACCATACTAGTATAGTATACAACGCTATAGCGTTGTCACAAAAGCTTTTTCTAAACCAAGCCTATTTTCTTCTTACCGAGACAGTTGAGCATATTAGAATTTAATGCACAAAAAAGTACAAAAAAAAAATCAAACCTGTCAGCATTCTTCTGACACGCTTGCTCTCAACCAAGTTTTTTTAACGTAGCGCTTATCGGTATACCACCGCGTTGATTTGACGGGACCTTTAGGATAATTACTTCTCAAAAATATAGGTATTCAAACACTAAACTTGATTACTACAAAAGTAAATGACAGCAATTAGGTATATTATTTACGCAAAATACCTTAGCAAACATGCAATATGTATTTTTGAAATGCACATTACTAACACACTTTAGCAATAAAACACGCCAGAAGTATGTTGTAACCGGATGTTGAAGGTTGCTATATTCTGTTACAAAATTAATATTTGGCTTATGTTCAATACGGAAATTTTTCTGTGGCAATACGTTAGATTAGTAACAATTAGGTTTTTTAGTTTTGTAAATAAAAATTTTAGGAAATTATAAAATCATGGATTGTAGATGAATCCATAAACTTTCGAACTAGTCTAAAAACTGTTACCGCTATCTCATCATTAAGCTGCTTCCTATTGGTACTTGTATTATAATATCAGTGTTATTGGTAACAACTTTGGTTCTAAAAATTGGAAAATCCTAAGGCTATTTGACATGCTCTGATGAAAACTACGCTGTTTTAAGACTAGACCCAAATTTCCAATTAATTTTTAAACTCTCGCATATTTTCTAAATAAACTTAAGTAATTTTTGCTGTGAATACTTAGCATTATCTAATTCCGCGTATGACGTAGTATTAACGAAGACGTGACGCGTAGGCACAAAGACGCAGACGATCTGAATGGCAAACAGGTGAAATTGATGTTTTATAAAAATGAGACGCGAACAGGATATTGGTGTCTGTAGGCGCGATAAAAGCAAAGTAAAATATTCTTTTTTTTATTCGAAATATGTGGTTGTCTAAGCGGATTGGAATGTTTTCTTTGATTAAATACACGTTCTGGCAAAAACTTCTTTTGCATGAATAAAAATGTTTGTTTCGAACTAAAAGAAAGTAATTTTATTGTGGACAGACTTATATTGGTCGTTTTTGCCCTACGTAGCTATGAAGGTGAAGTGGTAAGTTGGAAAAACCTTGTTCGTTACACATCTTGTTAAATTCGTTAAAACTAGTTCTTATTTAGTTTATAAATGGAACTTACTGAACATTTTCTTAATCACCCAATCAATTAACACCTACATGGATATTTTCTATAAATACTTTTTCTCAATCGAAGTGAAATCAGTTTAAATAAACGTTAAAAGAGTTTAATTGTTTTGTATCTAGGCCTGATTGAAGCCAATTTGATGCTATCAGATCTGTAGGGCACGCAAGCTCTCAATCAATGTATCTTTGCCGAGGATCGGGAGTCAACATAGAAAAAATTTGAACAATTAACACAGAAGATAGATAGATTATTGTAAAAGAAGTCCTGGTTTTAGAAAGAAGATGGATTTTGAAATTCTAACTTTTATAACTTTTTATACTCCAAAGTTATATATTTATAACTGACATAAAACTTAACAAAGTGTTAAATTTTTAAAACCTGGTTTGTTCTATTGCAGTGACTCCTTGTGGTTTGTGTCGAAAATCTACCTAAAACCCTACCTTGAAGTTCAAACACAATGCACTTGATAAACTGCATTTCACTCGGTTTAAAAAAACATGGTAATATCCAACACACTAACGACCAACCCTTTACCGTATTTTTCTCCGGGTTCTTTACGTCACGGTTTAAAAAACATGGGTATTTTTTAAATTACCCTTGTCATTATTTGAAATCAAACAAGAAGATGGATCACGTTACGCAATTGTTCCGGTTGACAAAATAAATAAAAATAATTGAACATCCTACTTCTTCAGCAATTATGCAATCCCAAGTTCTTAGAAACACTTATTTTCTAAGAACTTGGACTTATTAAGACATTAGTTAGTCCTAGTCACCCATGCCCATACCGTGCCCTATTTAGCGATTTTCCCAAGCTTACTCATCTATGTGCAATATGACATATCGTCATACATTCCTCTCAGTTCCCATTGACATATTTAATGCCATCAGTCATCACAAGGGTCATTATTGGCTGTAGGTAGCTAGGTGTTTTGAATTCCGTAGAAGGACGGCCAGGGTCAGTAACTGAATCTCTGATTTTATTAAAAAGCTACCCATGTATCATATTGTAATGTATTATCAATATGCGATCACGAAAGCAGTAAAATAGGTTTTTATTCCAAGTAATTTTAAATATTCAGAAAATATAATTTGTGTGTAATGTCTTAGTTAGTTTACGGTTCATTCCTAAAATGTAATGTTAAATTACTTTCGGTTTCTATAAAATATGTTTTTAATATTCGTAATGAAGTTGGAATACGCTTTTAATGGATCGTGCAGGGTTTTTGTTACATACTGTTTGAATAATTGTACTTGTGTAAAGCAATTCGCGACTTTGAAGTGATTCGAATTGGTTCAACAAATTTGTAACCAAAAAAAATACGCGAAATCGCGTTCTTGAAACGCAATACTAAAAGTCGCCTATAATCTTTAATGACACCACAATATTGGACAAGAACACCTGCACACAAATTATGTAACCAATCAATAATACACCAACCTAGAAACGATACAATAGCTACCTACGCCACAGTGACCATCGAACCTTTCAGTAGGCTACCGTTATTGTACGCGGTACGAATACATAATGTCATAGCAATAGTTTAGGTTGGCTAACTGTTTATTGGAATTTCACTGTGTAATTGAGCGCAAAGTTTTGGGTACCCGAGTATATTATACATAAAAGTTAGCTAACGAAACCTGACTTAAAAAAAAGATTTACTAGCTATGGCTATACCTGGTTATTTCTTGATTTTTTTGTGTTTTTTAAGTTGTTCTATAAATATAATAGAAAATAAGGTATATTAACAATTTACGTAACTTATAATTAATTTAAAACTTAATTTGTCTACGAGTATTTTCTATTTAATTAAAATATTAATGTTAGATTTATTTTTTATAGTTATTTGTTACAAAATGATAACAATTTAAAGTATCAAAACGATTAAAACCTGCCTGATAAAATGTCACCTAGTATCTAAAAACCATACTTCAAATCTAAACGATTGCAAAATTCCATAATTGAATGTGTATAAACCATTTAAAAAAATGTCTATTTTATTAAAATGTTAATGTTAGACATTTATTTTTTTTAAATTATTTTTTTATAAAATGATAACAATCTTTTTAAAGTATCAAAATGATTAAAAACCTGCGTGATAAAATGCCACCTAGTATCTAAAAAGCATACTTCAAATCTAAACGATTGCAAAATTCCATATTTGAATGTGTTTAAAACATTTAAAAAAATGTGAACATACTCCTTGCATTGCAGATTTACAGCTAAATAAAAAAAACAATATTTATTATAAATCCAGTAGTATCAAAACAAAATATCTTTATTTTATAGGTGATTGAAAACAAACTGAAATACTCGCAGAAGTACAAAAGGTGTCACAAGCGTCAACGCCCTCCGTATACCTAGCTTACAAGGTTCCACAATAACAGTATTATGACCTATGCCGCACTTTGTCAACTATTTTTTTGTGAGTCTTGCCTTTTGCATAACACCTACACCAGAGATCACATCAATACAGCTGTTACAAAACTCTAGAACGATAGCGGTCTATCACGTTTCCCGAGTGCGGAGTGCAAAATGTAGTTTGCTAGTTATTTGCTCCAGTTACAGTTGTTTCAATGCCACTCCCTTTAATTGTGCAATTTGATTATGGCATTCTAGTTACGAATAAACAGTTAAAGGCTCTGATATCTTAAGTAAAGGCTAATCTTAAGTCTCTGTATCGGAAATTAAGATATTTATAATACTTAAATAATACAGAAAGTTAAAAATAACATCACCTTAGTGCCAGGTATTTTTTCTTCATTCTATATTTGACTATATACATATATACGTCCAACATCACAATGATATCGTGCCTATACAAAAAAAAATAACGGACTTTAAACATAATATGTTTGGTAGTCCCATAACAGAACATGTAAACATTCTTAAAACAAATTATATATTATATTATATATTGTAAAAACGGGAATTTTCACGTACTGCACTATCGGTGAAGGCACCGACTAAGTTTCGACTCATTCCGAGAGTCTTCATCAGGTTGAGTCATCGCGACCTCTCCCTCCGCGTCGCGTCGTGCACTACGCACTACGTGCAGTGCACGACGCGACGTTTTACGCGATAGTTTTTGGGACAAATCATATAGTAAATATAAATTCGCGTCCGTATAATAGATATGTAAGTAGGTTCAATACAGTACATGCCGGAGCGCTCATATATGCCAGTAAGTATTTTTATATGGTAAAGTTTACCCTCAAACCGACCACAATTACACCACGACACAAGGAATTCAAGTCAAGTCAGGACTATGTGTTGGGTGTAAAAAAAACAGTTTTATAAATTGTTGCATGCATTTTACTACTTCTCTTTCTTACTAAAATAACAAAACTCAGAATTTGCGCAAGCTATGCAGTATGTCACGTACCTATCAGTTGAAGCCTGCATCATAAAATGCTGTCTCGTATTCCACTCGCATATCCATTTAGTTGTCCAGGTATCAAGTACCAAAGTCTCCGCGCGTATCTACGAGGCGGATCTTCTACATATAGGCTGACACCAGTAAAGTCACCGCTAGGCTAGAGCTAATGGCTAATTCGCACTAGAAAAGTAGATTGTTACGTAAGTATCAATCGTACCTAATACGAGGTTTAGGTTTTGTTAAATTGCCCACTTTAAACTGAAATATATATGATCAGACTGGAATTCTAAATTCAAATAAATTTGTTTTAAGAGCATGATATTCTATTTTTTTTAAAAGTTCATTTTTGCTTTTTGTTTAACATCCACTTTAGAGATTTTTTATGCGTTTGACACCATTTTGTACAAAACATCGATTTTAGTACTATCACAATCATTTGTATCTGTGCTAATCAGTGCTTGTTTTGGCAGGAAGAGGAACATTTAGCTAACTTATATAATATTGTATAGGCAATTTTCAGAATAAGGGATGTGTCCTACGACTAAGCATTCAAAGTGTGACCGCAGTTATGTTGCCATTTTGCCATTTTTTACCATTTTTTGCAGACTATACGGTACCTCTACCCGTCTGGATACTCGTCCAGTGTAAACCTGACCTTTCGCAGTCACGGAAATTCAGGGTCTTGATTTGGTAGACTTCCTAGTTCTCAATTAAGGTTATTTTATGAATGGCGAGACTGATTGTGTGATATTCTAACTGTCGTTTCAGTAACAGTTAGTTATGGCATTGTATGTTTTGAGGATATAAATGAACGAATGTATGAAAATATTTTATTGTACGCCAGATAACATATAATAGTTACAAACAAGTTACAAAATAAATATGCTTATTAAAATAAAATGGCCGGTCTTGTTGCATGAAAGCTATTTCTTCCAGATAACCAGTGGACGGAGAGTAAAACAAAGAATTGTGAGAGTGGCGGGGGTGCACATAATATCAATTATAAATAATTATAACTTTGTCAATTTCACAAAAATTGATAAAATATTTTAACAGGCAGGATCATTCAGCACAGGTAAGTAGGATTTTTTGAAGAAAATGGACACAAAGACTCACTATTTATAGTTCTAAGGTTAACTGGTTTCCTTTCGATGTTTTCCTTCACCGCTTTGATCTCGTGTTAGTACGCAATATTTTTTGTCTAGTGCCAAATCCATTGGTGCACTACCGGGTTCGATCCTACAGCCTTCGGATAGGAAATCGGGATACCACCCACTAAGCCAACACGACTCTTCTAGCTTTTTTGCTAGCTTTCTTTCTAAATATTAAGGCATCTGAATAAACATTGTTATTCTAACAATTTAATAACAAAATTATGCTTACGACAGCTCTGACGAAAGTGCGACTATACCTTTCTCTTTCTAGCTTATGAATGTACCGCTACGCTAGAGTGAGATTACCCAACAATGCTATTAGAATCAGCGACTCTTAAGGCTAAACCTGAAATTATATGTTAATTTCACTGCAATAGTGTATGTTCTAATTAATTTAGTTGGTGATGGTTGTTGATAAAGAGTGGCCGTACTGTGTCGCGCGAGCTGTGGTTGTGAAAGATAAAAAAATTGTGAAAATGGATTTGAGAAATCACAAGTTGTTTCGGTTTAAGAAGACCAGCTTGTCGCGGACATCGTCTATGTCCATTTCTACTCCAAGGTATATATTTTTATTCCACTGTTAATTCAATAGAATGACTTAACCAACGCAGATAATTCAGGGAAGGAATGGTGCATACCACCATTGTCTTTCTTTCCTGAAAAATACAATTTGGTTTTCTTCAAGGTGAGAGTGAATAGGTTCTAGACCTTCATGCTCCATAGTTGGCCATACCATCAGGTGAGATTATAGCCAAATTAAATACTATTCTTGATTTAAATAATAATTATAATAATAGTAACAAAACTATATTTAAACTCATCATTATATCTAACACCAGTAATGGTACAAAATACAAAAAACAAAACGACTAGTTAAATTATGCGAAAAATCTTTGTCAGCGCCCCGTGTGTTGTTGCAATAAAATAAAGTCATACAAATAGATTTCAAAAAACCGCATTTTAATCGGATTAGCCGTTTCAGAATTACATAGGTTAGAGAGGTAACAAACAAACATCCTCTTAGAGAAAACGCATTTACGGGCTCCTTTCGTCCCGGATAAAATAAAAAAACGAAGAATAGGATAATGTCTTGTAGCTGAAATGATTTCTTCAATAATTCCCTAAATCAGTACTAATAGGCCAAGCAAACTTGTCAGTTTGATAATGATCTGGATCAGTTGAGCTATCTATAGATCGTTTGCAACGGTCTATAGATGGCTAGCTGTTTCATCTGTATTTTTTGTATATACCTACTTGTAAATAGTTGTATGAATAAAAAAAAGTGTGATAAATAATAAAGTTTAACTCACCTAATTATAAGTTTTTTATGGGTTTTTATTATTTTCCCGGAATGACAGTCATTCTGTGGCCACGGCTATTGCAATATGGCAGGAACGTCGAAAAAATAATAAAAAGGTAAACGCGATAAAGAACCGTAAAAAACTTATAATTATATTGAAAGACCGCAAAAGTTTGAAAAATACTCACCTTATATCTAAATGATTGGTTCGTAGAAAATTATCATTTTCATCACGAAACGTACGTCGCTCTCTAGACTGAGTTCAATGATTTATTGTGTCTGTGAGGAGAAAATACGCTTGATTCATTCGAGATATTAACCACACGTTTTCTAGAGTATTCATTTTGCGTTTCGTTATTTTAAGTTTCGTCCTCGAGATGACAAACGGTTTTCACTCGACATTTGATTTCGTCTCGTGCATACTTTTTTATAAGAATTGCCACCATATTTTTCTTTTTAGTGTATATGTTTATTTAAATGTGCATGTTATATTCTGTTGTATCTATGTGCACAACAAAGAATAAATAAATAAAATGGCATAATTGAATAGAATAGACTATCTTTATTGCCGTAGGCGATTCACGTAACAGCGTAACATCAAAAACGATAGATATTTGTATATCTAATATCTAGTTTTTTAGATAGATAACTCTTTATTCTACACCACTTAATATGTTGCTAACAATTTCAAACAATACTAATACTAATTAATACTCATTAATATCTTATTTAATAATAGACTAAATCAGATTTAGAGACTCGACAATTTGATGGGTACAAGGTTTGAACAAAAACGTACTAAAACCCAATTTAAAACTTAGATTCTCAGTTTTAGATAATTCTTAATTTACGCACCATTTTCTCCTCACACACTTCAGTCTTCACCAAAATTCTCATTCTCAAGGTCCCTCACAAAGACTAAGAATTAGTGCTAGAATCATAATAGCAAGTCCGTTCTCACGACCGCAATCTCAGCAAAAAGTATTAAAGCCCGAGTAAACTCCTTGTAGGGTGAAGCCACATTGAGTCAGCTTAATTGTGGAACACGCTCCAAATTCCATCTGGGGTCAGGCCTTATGGGAAGAAGAACGTATGTGGTGAACGCTTCTAGGGCTTGTGCGTCACAGAACTCGATTCAAACAAAAAAAAAACAAGTTCACGGTTATATTCCCCATGATTGGCATCCTTAGATACACATTCAGGGTAGGTCAGGTAGGGGGTAGTCAGAGGCATATCCCATTACGTATGGCACATATCCGCGTTTTGCAAGTAGTAACGTGATAGGTTGCTAGCCCATCGCCGACAGAACTCGATGTACGTTGATAAACGCTTATTACAGAAAAAAAAGAAAGTAAATTTATTTGCTAACGTTATAAAACAGACAGACAATACACACACGGGATTTACATAAACAAAATCTAAATTCTAACAATAAAACTATGTGCGTCCCGATACCTACCATTTTGCAACGTCGCAAAATGGCGTCCAACTCAGCATTTGTTGTGTTAACTGGCTACACAACGCTGATCTTCCTTTAGAACCAAACAAGAATTAGACATGTTCTTCTTCTGGTTGATGATGAAAGCAAAAAAATATGTATGTAATGTACATATATAAATACGTATGTAGTTTTGGGATATTATAAAAATCTTATGTATTATTTATTTGATATTTTATATCTAAACTCTGGTGAGTCTAATGGTCTGTATGCAAAAAGCAACTAAATATTAGACGTCCCTACAGCCATCGTCGTAGTTTTATAAGATTCCAAAGTTTTTCGGTGAGATGTAAAAAATCGTACATCTCACTTTACAGTTTTTGGCATGATACCTAAATTCGCCAACCACGAAATCCGATCTGAATCTGATAAGGCATCTCGTAAAATATAGGCAATTGAAATAACGGTCCTTGCTTTATTGCACAGCCCTTGACATTTCTAAACAGTAAAAATAATTTACAACTCTTTAAAAACGGCTATCTTTGTATACCTTATTTTGAGGCAAGAGTTGCCATATCTAAGAAGTACTGTTCTGAAATGTCAAAAAGTTTCATGCGATTTAGCAAAATCCTCATCCGAATTATCGTACCTACTTCAGTTCTGTTTTCAGATTCGAAAACATGCCCCTAAATTAGGTACACAAACAAAATAGTTTTATACATTTTTGATATTCCTAAGCCTGGCAAATGCAATTGTCGTAGTCTCATTGCCATAACCATTTTGATAGTGTAATTAAAGGGCTGGCTCTGACACGTACGAACTTCGTTAGCCACATATGAAAAAATGGTATATACAAAAGTAGGTATAAACAAAAAATACAGATGAAACAGCTAGCTATCTGTAGATCGTTGCAAACAATATAGATGGTTCAACTGCTCCAGATCACTGCCAGACGGAAGTATTCCCAAAATGCTGGCCACACTGCCTTGCTGGATGGCAATGCTAATGAAAAACATACTCCCAGATCTTATACCACCAAATGATGACTCGTTCTGTATTTACTCTGAATTTTGACCTAGTTCCTCTTTAGATTTTAATCAATTACAGAAATATTGAAGTACTTTAATTGCAGGAAATGCATTATTTGCTATAATTACAATTGTAAGCATGCAGTTTCCTACAAAATAAATAATATTGCAAAAGAAGGCTTAGAACCTGAAGCTATTTCTATAGAGTAATTAGCCGCGGGACAAATGTTGTAAGATCTGCAAATATTTGTCTCGGGTCTGGGTGTTTTCTATGTATAATATGTACGTATTTACAAAAAAAAATATAAGTAGTATATCAGTCATGTAGTTCCCATAATACAAGCTCTGCTTAGTTTGAGGCTAGATGATGTGTGAAAAATGTCCTGCAAAAATAATAATTATAAAAATGATTATTAAAACACACGCTCACTAACCTGATTACATTGTTATTGTAGTTTTATAGGTATTTTCTTCTCTCAGGGGGGAAAAGTGGAATAAACCAAAATGATGAGGAGAATTCTTTACATATTTTACATTAGTTCTGTATTCACCCTGAGAAAATTCTTTAAGGGAGGAAAAATTTAATAAAAAAAAGCGATGAGGGGGATTTCTGCACTTTTTTTAACATTCGAGTTCAGTTTTTCCCCCTAAGGGGGATTTCGCAGGGTGTATTTGTGGGATAATCCCGTAAACCTTATAATCATCCTCAGATTCATACTCAATACGCAGATCGCTGAGCAAGTAGAGGGTAATTAGAGGCACGTTCAAACATTATATTTGGCACGTGCCCATGTTTTTTATAGCCGTTAGCATTCTACGTGACGGGTGGCAAACTTATCGCCGTTTTACTAACTAATGGCCGAACTTTTGGTTCTAGAGCATACCATTTTTCTCACAATACATACATTATGTATACATACAATGTATACAGTTATGAAACAAACACGCTCACGACTGTATTTCCTATGATAGACATCCTTAGATACATACTCAGTGCGTAGATCTTAAGGATTTTGTATCCTGGTATGGGGAAGTAAGAGGCACGTACGACATTAAATAGATCACATGCCCGAGTTTTTTTTTTTCAAAATTATCTCTCTAATAACTTTTTACTGTTTGTAAAAGGTATTTGCTTAAACTAGTATTTTCACCCACATCATTTGAGCTGTATCAACGAAAAACCTGTACTGATTTTCATCTAACCTGCCCTAACCACAAGAAAGTGATCCTAGATTGCATTCCTAGAAATATTTTAATAAGGTTCTATCAGTAGCATCTGCATTTCCTTCCTTATCGAAAGCTTTACCCTACTTGAGCAATAGGTAGTGTTATGAGTTAGTACCGTTAAGAGTAGCGCATGCATTTATGCGTTTATTTACGACTTTGCTGAGATTTTGCAAGTTATAGAAGGCCAGCGATCTGCTTGCCAATCCAAAACCACTTACTTTTTCTGACTTGCCCACTACAAGTTACTTTAGGTATCTTATATTTTACTTCCTAAACGGAAGTAGACATATTTATTATAACATTTCGGTATGGTATAATTACCATACTGAAATGGTAGGGTATAATAACTAGGGGTATTGAATCGGGACCTTGTTAGTAATTGATTGAAACATATGAAGTAAAAATAACCAAAACTTGGTCTAGATTCTCATACAAAATATTTCAACAAGCGAGCAATACGCAGGCTTTTTTTTATTGCACTCAATTATATTAAAAGTATGGCGTAAACTTCGAACTGTTTACATTTATTAACAGACAAAATAATGGATTTAAAGAAACTTGCGTGATAAAACAAGGTTCAAATTCTTAAATAAAATTGTTTAAAGCCCATAGGGAAATGTCCCTTTCTCATAGAGAACTCGCTACAGCTTTCTATTTGTACCACAAATATGAAGAAAGATGACCATTTGTCGTTTATTCGCGCTGCGTCTAGACATTTTTTCGGACACTGTTAGAGATAGCGATCTCTCAGTCATCGCAAGCTATTGTGAATCCTAAAGTGATAAATTAAGATTTAGAACTGCTAAGCAAGAGCGTGATTAAGATGTACGTGCTTAGTTTTAGTGTTTTGTACCGTTTTTTGTCACCGGAGATTCCCGTATTTGTTTTATTCATACATTGTTCTTGCAAAAATACATGCTGATCTAATAAACTAAATGTAGTATATCATATTTTAACTCACGCGAAACGTTCTTAAACGGGTCCCACGTATTAATTCTTAAAATTTGACTAATTATTCATTTATCTACGTAATTGTTTTTTTTTCACACAGCATCAACTAGTCCCAAACAAAGCAGAGCTTGTGTTATGGGAACTACATAACTGATATACTACTTATATACTTTTTTGTACATACATACATGTTATACATAGAAAACACTCAGACCTGAGACAAATATTTGCAGACCATACAAACATTTGTCCCGCGGCGGAAATGAACCCACAACCTTCTGCGTCTCTGACGAGCTTTCGCCCACTGCGCCACAGGGGTCGTCATTGTGTCCTTTTTAACAAAAGCAAATCGGTGTATTTAATAAACTAACTAGTTTTGAAAACTTTTATGATAAATATACTTTATGATAAAGGACTCTGCGTTTGGAATAACACAATCATTTCTGCACAAATATGCTAAGGAAAGATATACCCAACAGACACATACAGTCCTGAACCCACACTAAGATTTCCTGTGTTGTGGATATCAGGAACAACGAGTACTGTGGTACCACAACACCCAGACTCAGAACAAATATCTGAACAATATGCCAGGATGGGCATATTGTTCATGTGCATTCTTGAACCTGTCAAAAAGCTTTCAAATAAAAAGTAACTAGACCAAAAGTTACACCAGAATCTTCATTTTATGTACGTCTAGCTTCTGCCCACGACTTCGCCCGCGTGGTACCCGGATAAAAAGTAGCCTATGTGTTATTCTGATGTATAAGCTATATTACTGTAAAGTTTCATCTAAATTCGTTCAGTAGTTTTTGCGTGAAAGAGTAACAAACATCCATCCTCACAAACTTTCGCGTTTATAATATTAGTAAGATACCTATAATTTGCCTCCAAAAATAGTCATGGTGGAGCCTTTATTAAGCACACCTTAATGTCCTCCCACGTGGCTTCCAACTGTCTCTTTTATAACATGCAAAAATACCTTATTAATGTTATGATTGTTACTCTTATCTTTTTATCATAAAAGCTACCTGTGTGAGGTCTCATATAAAGTATTTCTCTTAAGACCATGGCCGAAACTTTTTTTCTTTTTTATTTTTTAGGTGGAGAAATCCATCTAGGATATCCTTCTATGCTGGACTACTACCGGCTAAAAACAGCACTATGTTCCTTCATAGCGCCTTATTGCCACGACTATGGGTACGCTTGTGCATTTTTCCGCATCAAAAGTTGTATATGAACTGGGAGTCGTCGGACTTTTGGCCCGTCCGCTCCAGCAATGAGAACGAATACCCTACACCAAGTTTACGCAAAGACTTACATTTTTTCATAAAAATCTGTTCCTAAGATATGCTTCATTAGCACTTATGCGTTTCATCTCGGCACGCGTCGAAACTTTCGTCTACAAGTGTCGAACGACTGATCCCACAATCGCGGTACCTGCAGTCTCATTCGCGGCGAGTGACAAGCGTGCACACATGCGTCTTATGCCACAGATTAGTGCAAAATAGTAAACATTCACCATTCGCCTCGCCACTCGTATCGCATGTGTAAACGCGGTATGAATCTTTGCTTAAGATAAGTATAGATGGACAATACTCTACAACTATAAAAATGATAATTTTAGGGTACATCTAATTCCATTCAAATTGTACCTTACACAATACATTAAAGTACGTAATAATAGTTTTGCTTACACTGTTAGATGTGCATCCCACACTTAACGACTATTAATCGCTGTGTGGGTCTCGTCAAACCTTCGATACACGTCAAACCTTAGTCCGAGCTCCAGCTGCAAGAAATATATTGCAAATGGTAGTTTAAACGGGTGGTATTTTAATTTAGACGTTCGAAGAAAAACAGTTATTCAAAAAAAACAAACATGCTCCATACTGTTTTCTCCATGAAGGACAGACTTCTTTAGATACTCAGTGCGTAGATCTTTGAGGAAACCAACTAGGGGGTAGTCAGTGGCATGTCCAATTTCATTTGGCATATGCCTCCGTTTTTTCAAGTAGTTATTATTTTCGAATCACTTTTTTATTGAGAAATTATTAGTCGGTGCCTTTAAGTATTGTATAAGGTTCGTGAAATTTATCGTTTTTTAAAAATTAATAATTCACGATAGTTTTTAAAATAACCATTGTAGAAGATCATAGAGAAGCTCTACTAATCATCCATCAACTTATGTACCTGCTTATATTTACAGAATAAATACGATTAGATTTGATTATTTTAGTCTTGGCACCAATGTGCAGCGGAAGCTTACACTACAACGTTAACTTAGAGGTGAGTGTACTCTTTATTGTTACTGAAGTAAAGATGGAACATTAATTGCATTTCCCTTGGCCGATGAAAGTTGCTCTTAGGTTAGTATAGTTAATTATTTTTTCTAAAAATAAGAAGTGCCTATTCTTTCATTAAAGCTTTTGAGATTCAAATGATCAGTGATGTGATGTCAGATCGTTAATAAATTCAAAAACAAGATTGTCAGAAAACTTGAATTTTATTACAAATCGATTATTATTTATTCGAATGTGATGATTGCAGTAAAGGCAGTAAAGAATTTTAACACTTTATAAACTTTTAAATTAAAAAGATGATTGATAGTGCCCAAGAATTTCCTAATCATTACTATTTGAGACATAGAAAAAAATGGAAAAGCATTTTGCTGTTGACGGTACAAGCTGAAGATAAATGTTTTATATTTTGAAATTGTTCATACATTACACACTATGCAAAAAAAATCAACTCTAAAAAGTTTAGTCTAATTGTCACATACCCCCTATATGTCTATATATCCTGACCCCATACTAGGATTCCTTGAATCATGAGTATCAGAAATTACAAGTACAATGGTACTCGTAATTCCTTATATGTTAAAAATATTTTTGATATTCTGCAATTATTAATCGCCCGTACCGAGGTCGTTAAATATTTTAACAATAAAGATGTAGGTACACATATAACATAGGTACCTAAGTACTTCGAATGTTCTGTGGGTGTACCGCTTTCTCAGCAAGTAGTCAGTCAGTGTCAACAATACAAACTATTCACTGACCTAATGCCGACATCAGACCTGTCTTTGAACCTCTCGGCTGTCACAGATCCGCATTGCACGCGCAAATGGGATCAAATTATCAAACTATTACCACAGACCTTGTAAAACAACTGGTTATGAGTCGCTAGAAATGTTCCGTATGCAAGAATCGACCTGGTGATAGGGCTTAGTTTGCGTCACAGTACCAATAGTTTAGTTTATTATGAAAAAAGTGATTATCTATGTCTATGTTAACCTAGATAGAGCTTTATAAATCTTTAATCGGTCTGAATCAGAATTGAAACTATTGGTTGGAAATATTTATTATTTCCAAACAATAGTTCGTCCTGAAAATCAGCTCTACAGTTCACTGCAGCATTATGCTAAGCACGGACCTTTTTGACGGTACTATATATATATATATATATAATCTATGATAGGTATAATCTGTGGGGCATTAAATTATAACTATTTCATGTGTAATTGTACTATTCTATTCCATCATAAAATAAAATACGGCTAAGACTGGTTTTCGTTGATTTGCTGACGTTTCGAACGTAATTTTAAGAAGCTCTGCATCTTAGCATCACCTATGAATAATCCAGCTGTTTCTAAGAGTGCTATAATAAACAGGGGCAGCAGATAATGTCTTTGTGTAGACCTGTTTTCACTACCTCAGCTTCGCCCTCTTGTATCATAGATTATACAAATTGATGAATGCGTAATGAAGCCAACGCCCGCTGGCGATTATTTTAGGCAAGTATCGATGTTGAGTTAATTATTACAGATTCTCAGAAGCCAAAAATCGGTATCATGATTTGAAAACAATCTGTTTTGTATAGTAAAAGAAAATGGTGTAAATGACTAAATATCGACATTGGAGTTTTCATAAGTCAGATACGACATAATGTCAGATGTTATACCTCTAATAGTTATACCTATAATGGATAATCATTCAGATATTCAAAAACAATACTTTTAAATACGTGAATTTTACTATTATATCCTTCATAAAAATGATTTCTATTTCCCATCCTTTTTTAGTTTTTTCATGATGATAAATCTATTATTTCAGCCACTTATTGCAAAAATTTCTAATGAGTAGGCAGATCTAAATCAATAGCAAAGCTAGTGGGCCGGGTCGAGAGTGGGTGTAGCAATTGTAAGACTGACACATCTGCAGGTGCCTACTCTATGAATTAATGAATTGTAGACAGCTTTGTAGGTACTGCAGGTACACGTAGATTGTGTGTCATATCTTTACACCTACTTATCAATGATGTTAGTTTTACATTGTCACAAAATATTGTGATCTCAAATTTTATTTTACAACTCACGCCTATATTTAAATATTTTCACTTTGTTTGTACGTAACATATTTTTCAAAATGTTTTTTAAGTCATCTAAGAAATAACGAAATTCCAGTTATGATTTTCATCCAAATTTTATCAGGTTTCTTTAAGAAAATGTTATATGATGACACTTCAAAATTGACATAAAGGAATGATATAAAAAAAAATTAGCAAGAAATCGGCTCATAACACATTTCACAGCTAAAATAACAAATGATTTTAAACTTTACCTTTGCTAAAATAAAGCTAAAATTCGAGGCAGAGCTGTTACAGAATGAAAGTTATGATGCATTGCCATTTGACTCTGAAAAAGCGTGAAAAACATTTCAAAAGCATTTTGAAATTTTGTAATGTTTTGGTTGGGCTAGGTCCGTGGATAACTGTTTGTGAAATAAGTTTCGTAAGCGTTGTAAAATGTGTATAAATTCGTTGTAATGCAAGGTTAAAACACAGAGTCTGGGGAGGTCCAATAGCATGTTTCGTTTATGTTTTTATATCTTATATGCGGGCATGAGCCTAATGTTATGTTTGGACGTGCCTCTAACTTCCCTCTATTTGGTATACTCAAAGATCAACGGGTATATTCCCCTGATGGAGAACCTACCTGGAGAATAGTGTGTTGGAGAATACAAATATACCTAGGTATGTGCCACTTGGTTAAATCTCATCAAAAATATAAGCTAGATCTTAATTAAGTTAAATTATAAAAAAAAAAAAAAAAAAAAAATCTATATTGTAAAAACTGATCATTCGCAGTATTGCCTTTGAAAAGTTTCAATCGGACGGAGCTACAGCATATTTTACGGAAATTTTCATGTCATACGGCGTGGCGTGAATGTCAATGATCGTATTTTTATAAATCTCTTTTTAAGCTATACTATCCCATAATTTCAAAATCCTCCTACCTAGTTCATAATAAACATGAACAAAACATCACATATCTAACCTCCAGCCCAAAACTAACAGACTGTCACAACTCCCATCCCAAACTCATCATCTAAAATTAAATAGGAAATAATTATTTAGCCGCCGCCTTCGGGCACAAAACAATAATTACAAAACGCTTTAACTTCTAAAAAACTAACGTAATAGTATGAACATCCACAGACTTGAATCAAGGAAGAATAGCGCAATTGTTTTCCTCACACAGAAAATGAATCTTAGTTGAAGTTTAGTGTCAATGTAGGGTACATCGGACAATGTATAATAAAGTCAATGGCAAAAGCTTTTTATTCATTGAAATCACAAGGGTCATATAGAAACGTCAGTTTAAAAATTACGTCAATTTTAAATGTTAAAGTAAATTTATGCCGATATCACGCGCGCGACCAAGCTTGGAAGAATTTGGCAACAAACTCTGCTGGGTTTTTTTTGATGATTTTTCATTCAGCTGTAAAGGGTGGTGAACCTCGAACAAGGTGAACTCATTTACTTAAAAAATAATACTTGTAAATAAAATCAAAAAGTATCAAACTGAGTTCGTAAGACAATACACGAATATGCATGCATTTGAGCTTAATATAAAACTTGTAAATAAGCGCATAAAATCGTGATTTAAACCGATGTACAACTAGTTAGTGTTCATTTTGTTGCATTTTAGATATATATTTGAGGAGCTTTTCAACGAAGCATTTCGGTAAGTATTGCTACCCTATACCCTATCCATGAAATTCTATTTAAAATGATTGAATAAGTTCAAAATTTAGTGAAATATGTACTGTACCCAATTATATTTTTCTCCATATTTTTTAACACTAAAACCGTTCTATCTTCACCGTTCGATTACATCACTACCACGTGCTACGAGTTAATAAAACCGTAGTAATTGCTCGGGAATACCTTCACGGTATTAAAGAAAATAAGAGTTTAAACCTGTTACGCTAGGTGCTCCTGTAATGGGTTAGCGGGATTGATAGGCATGGGCGTTATCGATAAAACTATTCATCGATTGCAAACATCTGATTTCACGTTTTAGACTTCGCAAACGACTTCTAGAAAGCTTTCTGATAAAATTTACAGCCAAAATAGGTTTCTAAATATATATATTTTTTAAAGAAGAATTCAAAAAAATAAAAATCCTTGGTCGTATATCATTTTAAAATGAAAATACGGCTAATAGCCAAATTTTTATTGATTCGAGGTCATTTAAGATGACTTCGAATCCTCCTCCTTATCTACTTACGCTACTTTATCGTTGGTGGCAACCAAAAGTGGAAGTCAAGGAAACACCTGTGAAATTACCCAACTTTATTAATTACATAAGTTACAAAACTGCATTCAAGTAACAATTTGCACCAAATGTTTTTAAGAACATTACCATTAATGACAACAATGTTGGTGTGGAAACGACGGAAATGTACCTTATATTGCATTGCGATTCCAGATAGTTTAATATGGAATTGGTTGCTATCGATTATTTTATTGTTTTATAAATTTAGCATTTTTTATAATTTTAAACTGTTTAAATGGCGCGGCGAGTGCCAGCCAGCTGAGACGCAAAAAGTGCTGGTTTGATTCCCGCTGCGGGATAAATAAATGTTTGCATGTTCTGTAAATATTTATTCCTGGTCTGGGTATTGTCGTACCACAGTACTCGTAGTTCCTGATACTCACGATACTGGAAAGCCCAGTATGGGGGTCAGGACTATGAATGTGTCTGTTGGGTATTTAGTTAAAAGTCGATATATAATTGAATCATACCAATTTCAGAAATAAATAACGATAGAATAACATGATAATCAATCTGTTATCGGTGGATGCTATTCTATCGATGTCGGTAGAAAACCCTCTATAGTTATTGCCCATCCCTCTTCGTGTCGTCTCTCGATATAGGTCATCGTTCTAGTAAACGGGTCCTGACGTCCTTGCGTCTACGAGTTATGTAACTTTATGCCAGTGGTGAATGAACTCATCATTATCTGAGTTTTATTTGTTTACATACGATTTGTCTTCTAATAATGTACCTTTGTAGATAGATAGTTATACTGTATATTTCTCTTTCTATGAATTAGACATATTCGGTTTAAAGATTGTTTATTTTCTCAAAGAACATAATTATAGTTCACTTAAATAAGAAAAACAAAACTTTTAAGTACTTATAAGTATCTACTTAAATTTATATTTTAGCACGAGTGTGCTTACTTGCTAACATAATGTACTTACTTACCTACTAAAAATCAAAAGAAAAAATGAATAAACAGAGAGAATAAAGGAACTCAATCTAAAACAACTTAACACAAGTATCTATGAACAAAACTTACCCATTCGGTATTTGGGCAGACACACATTTTTGTAGGCACATAAAAAACCCACCATTCATAATTTTTATATAAATAGGTACCTAATCTACGTGATAGTATACGTCCAATACTAAATATTTTACCTATCTAGAAATAAACCAGCTAGACAAAGCAAAGTAATAGTGGCAAGTAAAATTGTGACGTTACACACAGGCCTTCCCTCATTTTTACCGGCCTGTAATTAGACATATTCGAAACATTTTTAGTATAATATCTCACAAATTTTATAAGCGGGGCTGGCATGTTTTTTTTATACTTCTAAGAAGGCAAACTACCAAACGGCCTACCTGATGGTTAGCAGTTATCGTAGCCTATGGACTCTTGCAATACCAGAGGTAACAATCACGTGTTGCCTCCCTGAGATATGAAGATGAAAGATGCCTGTAATTTCACCGGCTACCATACCCTTCAAACCGGAACATTAATGCTTGGTAGCAGAAATAGGTATGGTGGTAGCCCCTCCCAGGATAAGCCCTTTCACAGAAACTCTACTACTACAAAGCTAATCGATCTCTTGAAGAAAATATTGGAATGGACTAAAAATAACGTGAACAGGCTAGTCAACAGAAAGTGGTATTCGTCTAGCCCCCCTGGAACGAAGGAAGGTGATGGTTATAATATATTTTGATAATTAATCTCAGTGTATTGATCTACTGATTTAAGTAAATATTACAATTACTATTTAGTTATATAAGTGATCACTTAAGAGAAATCACAAGATTTAATAATATCCCACACAGGTGAACAAGATTATATTGTTATATAGTATACTAGTTGTTGCCCGCGGCTTCGCCCGCGTGGTATGTTAATAAAAGTAGCATATGACCGTCTCCAGGCTTCAAACTATGTCCACCAACTTTTGAATGAATCGAACCAAGGATTACAATTTATACAAAGTTTAGAACTCAATTGCACACTCCCAAAGGTAAGTTTTGAAAAAATAAAAAATACGTGTTTCATTATTTACTTTAAAGTTTATTTGTACAGAGTTTCGAGCAAATCAAACATTTTTTTTTTCATTTAAACTTTACCGCCCTATTTAACCCCCTTAGGGGTCGATTTTCGAAAATTAGATTAGCCTATTATTCCAGATCCTAAACTATCTACATTCCAAATTTCATCAAAATCGTTTAGTAGTTACGGAGATACGTGGTAACAAACATTCACACACACTCACAGACTTTCGCATTTATTATATTATAATAGGATTATACATATATTATGTATATATCCTGATGGACCTTTCTTGCTGATTTTGTAGGTCTTGTTAGTAGGAAATAAACAAGAATTGATAATAAATAACCAATCTGATATTACATAAAGATTCATTGTACACTATTGGAGGGAATGAGAGAATCTTGCGTGTTCTCTATCTTACCAGAATCACTGTGTTGAGATCTAACAATGTTATCTAGATCTGTAGGTACTGGGTACAGTCAGTGACAATAAAGTTATTTAATAAATCTTTTAGTCTTGAGAATCTGGGTCATTTTAACTCAGCAATGGAGAACTGTTAACATCTCATCTTACACGATTGACGTATCAGTCAACGCCAAGCCTGCATTAAAATCAAGTAAATAACTTAAATAACATCTTAATTTATCATATACGTGTGCTGCTGATTGTACTTTAGGTACAGTAAATGCAATTATGAAAGCAAAATCAGCTGTGAAAGTAACTGACCCATTCAACAAACACGGGTGATGTAATTTATGTAACAACAAGATTGTATTGTCTGGCTGAGTTTTAGAGCACCTGAAAACTTCCGGTTGGCGAAATGTTCTACTTTTTGCTTATATAGCAACATTGGCAACCAGTGCACAAAGTCTGAAATTGTAATTTACGGAGAAAATTGTAATGTACTAGCCCACGGCTTCACCCGCGTGGTACTCGGATAAAAAGTAGCCTATGTGTTATTCTGATGTATAAGTTATATTACTGTAAAGTTTCATTAAAATCCGTTTAGTAGTTTTTGCGTGAAAGAGTAACAAACATCCATCCTCACAAACTTTCGCATTTATAATAGTAGTGGGTGGACTTTTCAAACTAGCCGACTTGAGCGCTTTCAATGGAAAATTGCTTGAGCAAAATTGGTTATTAACTTTCCAGAGCGCAAGGAGAGCATATCAAATAACAAATTTAGAGTATGAGTGCTCTTGGCATTGCTTGCTTATGTTTGGCATTCACAATTACTAAATAAACAATAAGTGTTTATTTAGACGACACGTTAAGCTGTCGATCCTGAGTATTAAGTCACTAAACCTAGATAAGGCCTTCTTGATGCCAGCGAATACAATCAATTTTCTTCCTTTAAAAAAGTCAGCTTGGACGAAGTCATGGCAAGTTCTACTAGTTAGGTATATAATGACTACTTAAATTAAGCCTATTTATATCTTAAAAACGTTATTGTTTCTATAGATTCATTGACAGATACATAAATTCATTAACGTGGAAGGATCGTATCATTTTACAGTACCACATAACTAAAAATACAACAAAAATCCTATCTTATCCTATCCGATCCTACTAATATTATAAATATTAAAATTTGTGAGGATGGATTTTTGTTGCTCTTTCACGCATAAACTACAGAACGCTTATACATGAGAATAACACATATGCTACTTTTTATCCGGGTACTACACGGGCGAAGCCGTGGGCAGAATGCATGCAATAGTAAATGCATAAGCGTGGTCTTATTGATGAAAAAGATTTCTTCCAGACAAACTTAGAATGGCAAATTTCCAACTATATATACCTGTTGAAATATTAATTCTGATAAAAACAGAGTTCAAGTCACCGACCGTAGGTAGTGTGCTCAAAAGGCTGGCTTACCTACCTACTTAAGTTACATGCAGTCTTTTGACCGAGGTAATAGTTGCTTATAGTACTCACTCGTAAGTGATACGTTAGTAAACAAACTCTGCGAGCAAATGAATAGGAGGAACAGTCAGATTGTTAGATAGTCCCAATGTCGAATCCAATGCCACACATTGTTCGCAGGAAGGAAGCGAACGAGGCTTTGTTCGCTTGTAGTCAGAAACTTGATGTGAAGACGCTGTTGGTGATGGCAGTAATGGGGTCATTACAATAATGATTTGTAGAAAACTAAGAATAGTACATACCAATCTACATGTTCCAGAACTATTTTTAAAGTACTAAAAAGTAACTTTAATTTTTTTTGGAAAAAAATTACGTGTAACAAAATCAGGGCTGCTAGCGGCCATATTTGCTTATTAGAAACATGCGTGCTAGACATATCAATCTCTAATATCACGAAACATCTATGAAACATCGTTCATTAAATTTGGTGTAAAATATCTAAATAAACAAAACTAACACACGTCATGGCATACACACGAAAAACCTAAACTTCCAAAAATATTACTAGAAGGTGTATTGTGACTAATCTTTATAATAAAACTATTTTTGAGCCTGTTGTGCCTCACTGAAGAACAAAGGCCTTCCCTCCTTCCATTGGTCTGTAATGCTGGATATTTGTGAACAATCCTTGTTGTCATTGGTGTGTTATATGTATAATATGTATGTATTTACAATATATATAAGTAGTATTTCAGTCATGTAGTTTCCATAACACTAGCTCTGCTTACTTTGGTGCTAGATGATGTGTGAAAAATGTCCAGCATAATTTATTTATTTAATCCTTAAAGTAAAAGTCTTGCTCATCCCGCGCGGAGACTGCTGGAATAAAACAAAACAAGAGTAGAATTTTTTCATGCTTCTATTTGCATAGGTATGAGTCTTAAGGTGCTAACATAAAGAGCAGCCAACTTTGACGAATGATGCATTTTACCATACGAATAACAGCTTGATGATCATCGCGAGAATGGCAATATCACAGCTTTCACCGATCCCATTGTTGCGTTTCATAATACGGTTACGTGTTTAATCTCCTATGGAAAGTTTGACAGCACTACTAGACAGGGTGATTCACGCGATACGGTACTAAATATAGACCTTGCGACCCTTACGAATTATCCGTTACTCTTACGAAAGAAAGAAAGAATGTAGGAATTTTGATCAGGTTTCTACAATAAAGTTACTGATAAATAACTTTTTCTCTTTACTTCGAAAGCGTTTCTGTTTTGTGAACTACTTTAAAAACTTTACTACGTTATTCCAACAGCTTTATCACATAAACTGGGTTACTATGTCAATTTTTGCCCATAAATTGGCATATTTAAAAAGCCATACAAAATCATAGAACATTCTGATTCGGATGGTCTTCTGGCACCCTCTTAGTTTTTCACCGTCTCTTTTGAATCAACTTGTAGATATTACAAGCAAATCGCTTGCGACTATATCATCGATAAAAAGCCTATTGAATCTCAAGATAAACTCTGAGAAAATAACCGGGATTTAATTAAACGAAAGCTTTACATACCGCATCTCCAATCAAAATGTTTACAGATTCACCAGTCAATCAAAAATGTTTTAGGCATTGTTTTAGAAAGTTTGTTTTGTTAATACGTAAGGTAGAAGGAACTTTGCAATAATTGTAAGACAGGCTATTTAACCATTTTACTCGATTCGAAGACGATTTACTACTCGTACTCGTAGTCACGATTTGAGAACGTTATAAACCATCACGCTATATTCTGCACGCGGCGGTTACTATTTCAAATGTTTGAATAACAGGCAACAGTTATTAACAAATATTACAAAATAATACACAGAATACCTAAAAAGGTATAAAATAAGAGAGATTTTTCGAATTCACATCCATCATCCTATCCTATCCTACTAATATTATAAACATGAAAGTTTGAGAGGATGGATGTTTGTTACTCTTTCACGCAAAAACTACTGAACGGATTTTGATAAAACTTTACAGTAATATAGCTTATACATCAGAATAACACATAAGTTACTTTTTATCCGGGTACCATGTGGGTGAAGCCGTGGGCAGAAGCTAGTAATATTATAAACGTGAAAGTTTCTGAGGATGGATGTTTGTTATTCTTACACACAAAATCTTTTGAACGGATTTTGATCGAACTTTACAGTAATATAGCTTTTACATCAGAATAACTCATAGGCTATCTTTTAAGGCGTGGGCAGAAGCTAGTCTGACATATTTTCTACAAGATATATTTTGGCAAAAGTTACACAAGAATGCGCCAGTATATCATAAACTTTAATTTATTTGCAGATGCCACCTCCATTATCCATTGGTAGAGGTATTATTTATCATCTTAAAGTGTAACAATATTTTTTCTGCATTAGTGATGTAAGCTTTTTTATACTTTTTTTTATATCGCTTCATAATCATTAACACGATAAGATTTTATCTCTCATCTTTAATTTGATTCTTCGCACGTCGTTTCGTTTTTCGGAGTCGAAACATTGTCTGTACCTGATTTACATCCTGCGATTATTGATTGAACCATTTAAGCGTTAGTCAAAAATAGTCTAAGATAATCGTATGACCGCACCCATAGTTGAGTAGAGTCAACTTACCTAATTTTCTAAGTTTGCCGTAATCAATTGAACATTAATTTTACTTGCATCTTAAAAAAACAACAACAATTTACAGTACATGAAGGACACTGTTAAAAGTAGGCTTAAGTTAGTTTTAGTAACTAGTTTAAGTGATACAACTAATAGCCTAAACTAAGAGAACCTACGAATAGGTAGGTAGGTAGATACCTACTACTTTCTTTACGGTTTTGTAGGTAGGTAAAAAAAAAATAAAGCATAGATATATTACAAACATATAGGCTAATTAAAAACAAACGATATTCTCGCTGTTTCCCTCTTATTTTACCCTACTTGGGGACATCGGGAACCATTTTTATGTGTTGTACCTACTACTTCACTTCGTATCCTACTGAATAGGTATCCGTGTTAGGTACCCAATTGTAGGTCAGCGAAATAACAAAACGTATACGTTAAATAACTTTTTTTTTTAATTTGAGTTTATCAATGCATATTTTAAAAATTAAAAACTTCGATTCAATGTTAAATTTCATCGTACGATGTTAGACTCATGCTCGTATTTTTTTGTTGCAGCCTAGGCCCATTCGAGGGTATATCAGGCGGTGAGATGGTATCCCGAAGACGCATTCTATCGCGGTCGCGGGACGACCTTACGCAGGCTTTCGCGACCACGCAGATGGAGGAGGAGGAAGATGTGTGGTACCAAAAGGACAAATTATACAAGGTAAGTTAAAATTTCGTATGAACATGGCTGGTGATGCTGGGCTATTCGCCATTCGTCGGCCAGCTAACAACACCGCGTAAATTGTTTTTCGTAACTTTTCAGGAGAACCCCGCCTGTATCCAAACAATGTTAATCGCTAACGGTATTTATTTAAGGAGACTTACGCGGTGTTTTGTCCCATGCTACTAATATTACCTCTATAAACGTGAAAGTTTGTGAGGATGGATGTTTGTTACTCTTTCACGCAAAAACTACTGAACGGATTTTGATGAAACTTTACAGTAATATAGCTTGTATAAGCTATAATTAATATATTCTGATGTATATCAGAATAACACATAGGCTACTTTTTATCCGGGTACCACGCAGGTGAAGCTTAAAAGTACTGTTTGTATTAGTGACCAAGAAGGGCAGTAAAAGATCTATCCAATGGCATTAAAATGTCAAAACCGCAAAATTTCGACTGAGTGGTGTTGTTGCCGATGCATTGCAATATGAACTGAAGGTAACCGCTCGGATGCCGGTTTCCTCAATATGTTTTGCTTTACCACTTTGAGCACGTGTGAAATACTTTTTAGATACCAATAAATATGATGATTGGTTGTGAAATTTAAAAAAAAGAATACGAAGCACACTGGATAGATCATCATCATAGGCGTATCTGACCAATAGGTGGCATATCTAGTGGTCAGATGTCTTTAGTTTTGAATTCTATATAGAAGCGATTTGTTCAAGATTTTCACCATTTGGCATACACAATCACTTTTCTACGTTGTTGAAAAGGCGATTGTATCAATCTATGTTCTGTTTGTTTTCTCATCTCAAACTTGAGATGCCGACTCACAGTTATGTTATCTCAAAACGTTCTTTGCCGAGATGCCTAGACAAATTATGCATTCACAAAACGCCTGCGTACTGCAGCGGTGACATAATCAAACTTGCATCTGCTAGAGTACTATAAAAAGATAGTCTGGCTTTGTGAATTTATATTCTACTCTGCATAACTCCAATAACCTGTTGATTTGCGAAATCAAGGTAACGTTTTTATAGTAAGTATGTTAAATGTGGTATAGAACTTTGTTTCCAGAGTTTAGTTTGAAAGCCTCCGGAGTTTTTAGTCTTTTGGTACTAATGAGATACACCACTGGAATAGTATACCTATCCATTATTATTCCGGTTCGAAAGATATACGAGTAAGTGCTGGTAAAATTGAGGTGCATGAGACTTTTAGCTCTTTTTTTAAGGCAGGTAATGCATCAGCAATGCCTCGACTGGAGTTATAGATGTCGATAGACGATAATTATCGTATTTTATCTCATGGGCGGTTTGCCTCTGTAAATTTAGCTTACTTTAAACAGTCTTATACCACATACGGAACATTAGACGAGTAGATTAAACAGAAAATAAGCATATAAACAAATAATTGCGATCGAAACCGTTAAAGACTACTATCAAAACTTGTATGATAGCTAAGAATAACTTTCTATCCGTCAATCACGGACCATTCAGTACCTAATGTTCACGGCTCCGTTCACACCACACCATAATAATGGTAAATGGTAGATCATAAGAACGTTTTGTGACAATTTGCCGAAGAGAAATCTTGTTGCTTTCCATAAAGCGTGCACGGTATTACCAACTAATACATTTTACACACAATTGAGTAGATTCTGAAGGTACCTACTGACACTTCTGATTTCGAAGCAAACTAGGACATTAAACCAGTTATTCTACTTTCCAGCTAAGGAATGAGTATATTATGGGAAGTCTGAAAGCGCCAGTGACGGAAAACTTAATAGTAATATGTTAGTGTGGTATTGGGCATGTTATAAGGAGGCAAATATTACGGAAGAATTAGAAACCCAGCGTCCATCCATGATAGATGGATTTTGTGAAGGATGACATAGATAAGAAAGGAGTGAGCACTGAGCTGATGACTGATAGAGAAGTGTAAAAAAGAAAACATGTTGGTACACCATGTTTTAACCCCACGTAAGGTGGGGTCATCGTCTTCTTATCCTTGACAAGAAGATGATGATTCTAGTTTCCAGCTATTGTTGTGGCAAATCTTGGGCCGGAGATATGTGCTCGTTAGGTGAAATTTTATGGGCAGAAGGCTCAATGTAAGGTAATGGTTACAAATTAAAATTACTCATTTTACAAGCACCAATTGCCTCCCACATGTCTTGTTCCGCGGCTCCGTGAATTACCTTTTCCTTACCTTTGTCTGCGGTTGCGTTTTTGTAACAGTTTCCGACAGTTAATAAGGACGTGAGAAAATTCACTATCTATGGCCTCTTACTGCGATACAATTTGCTACGGCATCTTTGATACTATCGCTTGTTTGATTTATATTGCTGGATGTCACTAACTTTTAATCAATGATTATACGCGAACACAATGTATACAAATAAAATGTATTGTATTTTATTGTTCAAATTCATAATCACTTATTAACTTTAGCAAGTAGATCTCGTACTGTCTTTTTCTAAAACAAAAAAAAAAGTTGGGGCAAACAACTTTTATCAAGTTGATAAAGTTATGGAGAATTTATTAAAAAGAGTGCTAAGACTCTAGCATGAATCTTAATTTAGCGAGGTAAAGCTTGTTTTACATTGAAGTCGATAGAATAATGCAAGTACGGTTATGTACGGTTATGCTATGGACGGAGTAATGTATTGTATATTAGATATCACAATAGCATCGTCTGCGCAGCCAATAACTCTCGCTTTTCTTAGCACCTCAGGTTTTTGTGAGGCTTTCGCGGGTAAAATATCTGCGGTGGCAGTGAAAGCTGTGAGTGATGCGGTTTTCAATCAAAATCTACCATTTACGCTTTTCTACAACTTTGTGGTATGTTTATGTATATTTTTGTCCTCAACAGAAACAGTTGAATCTCCATCTACGTTCAGTTAAGCAGTAACCTCGAATAAACGAAAGTTTTAGAGTTTCACTGCGCGATAAAATTCTAAACGGAAAAATCCATAGAAGAAAAAGTCACGGATGAGAGCTATCTCAAAATTTGCAAAATAAAGTAGTACTGGGGCCTAACCATGAAGTCTTATAGCGATTCAGTTTAGGCAAAGATGTCACTTTCGGCTTTGCGATTGAGGACGCTATGGCGTAATTAAAGCTTTTTCATTCGCAAAGCGGGATTTAACATTTTTGCCTAAAATGAATCGCTATAAGAGTTCATGGTTAGGCCCCTGAGCAGGCCATTATAGCTCGTGTAACTGACAACCGCTCGAATTAATTGTTCTAAAAACCAGTGTAGGGAGGCCGATGGACCGATCATATTATCTTTATACATATATCCTTAACGTGAATTATGTAGGTATTTTTGAGTTTAATCTTATTAACACCTTTAGGATATGACGACCTTTGCTGTTTCTAAAATGCTGGAACGAATCGACAATCGGCATGTTTTCATTGTGTGATTACATCAGTAAGGTTGACATTATAACATATATGAAGTAATTATGTAATAGATGTTTTGGATGTGTTTGATTTGGATGTGTTTGATTTGGGATTCGATTATTTATTTATGACCTGAACTTTCGGTCATTTTATTGAGCTTGATGAAAACATAAACATAAATCAGTATCGGTACCAGGCTGAGTTTTTTTCGAGGACATCTGAGAATTGTCTAAAAAGCTTTAGCACGATTTTGAAATAAAATTCTATAATCATTTTGCTATAACTACAATATGTAGTTTCGATTTTAGCCTTGAAAAGACTCAATCTGTATACAGAATTTTATTACTAAACTATAATATTCTCTAATAAAAAGTTTCATCCCGATAAATACGTGCCTCATAAACCATCAAACAAAGAGGCTCTCGACTATAATGCCCAAGATGAAAGTCCGTTGAATTAAAATCAACAAAATCAAATTAAAATTTAATAAGGATACCAAGTTGGGATAATCGCAGACAAGGCCACACATTATATTTGGCACATGCCTACGTTTTTCATAGTAGTTATCATTCCACGTAAAAAAATACCTTGTAGTAACCAACTCCACACAGATAATTATAATCCCGAGCAATAATAGTGAATCATAAATTTAATCAAACACAAATTTACCGCGTTCACCTCTACTTGCTTCAGTAACTCAAAGTAATCCATCGAATTTCTCAATGAATTATTGCAATTGATCCACTCAAGCAATCATAAAGTACCTAGCTCTGACCCATTGAGAGATCGTGGTCGATGAACAATAGAAAGAGATGACCGGAAAGCAGCTGGGAAGTTTGACCTTACAACTGAACAATGTCAGATTGTAGAGCGATTTTCGTTTGTGGCAAAGTTAAACAATTGTCGACAGTGCAACGTTGCATCTATTTTTTTTTAATATTTTTGAAAATTTTATCTAGTCTCCAAGATTGAATTTTAAATAAATTACAAGCGAGCACACACATATAACAACTATATCAATCTATAACACCTTGGCTTGGTCAAAACCACCACATTTATTAGAGCCGTTAGAGGTAAGCGATATTGTTGCTATGACATTTGATACCTGTTTGTGCTATTTACTTTTAAGCAAACTGCCTTAAGTTATAGACAAAGTAGCTTCTGCCCACGGCTTCGCCCGCGTGGTACCCAGATCAAAAGTAGCCTTTGTATTATTCTGACGTATGTAAGCTATATTACTGTTTCATCAAAATCCGTTCACAAGTTTTTGCGTGAAAGAGTAACAAACATCCATCCTCACAAACTTTCGCGTTTATAATATAAGTAGGATTAATCTTCAGTTCTGCTATTACTTTTTTGAAGACGTTTGGTTGGAAGTTGATTCAATCGAGTTTTAAAAACGAAAACAGCTTAAGGCCCGATCAAACTGACGCGGTGGCGAGGGCGGTGGTGATCAAAGGATTATCAAAGTTCTCGTGAATTTACTAATCGCCAGTGCCACCTCATCAGTATGACCGGGCCTTAATTGTAGGGTGCTATGTTAATATGTATTTGATTATTTACATGTTTTTAATTTATGCAAGAAAAATTATGAACTATTAATAAAAATGACTAAGAGATTTTTTTTTGCTCAAGTTCTCATCTTAATAATTTTAGTACTCCAAATAGTTAATCATTAAATTTTGAGTGTCTAGACTTGGAGCTGATTCAAAAAGGTGATGGATTAGTTCCCTAACTACTTATTAGATTAGATAACCTAACCTACAGTTAAGATACGAGTTAAATATACCTTACGACTGCGGCTGATTTTTATTTTTTAAATAGATGACTCAGTCAAACCACTATACACAATAACATTAATTATTGTGTATCTTGTTTGGTAAACAAGATTTCCCCTTGGGTTTCGACTTGATGCACTATTTATAATTTATATGATAAAAGCCGTATTAGCAAGTATTCTGTATAAATTTTAACGGGATACCTACACAATACTATCAAGATATATCCCTGTGGCAGACACATCGACGAATCCCTAAATATCTCACTTTTAAGGTAAACAGTCATAAGGAAAGTGGTTACCGTCGTCTATTGACATTTGCAACACTTTTTTTGTTCGCTCTGGCGGGCTATCTCAGCTCTTGGTGTAAAAGAACATAATGACCTTCCTTACCTACTTAAATATATCGCTACTCATCATATTCGACATTTTGGAGCCGTTGGTACGTAATTATTGTATCATTGTCCCTGAACAAAACAAAACTGGGTATCTGTAGTGCATTGATCTTTTCGTAAGAGGACCCTTACTTGAGCAGATTATTTTTATACCGAGTCATTGATTGGTTCAATATCACCTCAGTGTGCGTCAATTCTTCCAGTTCAAAAGAATGGAAAGGCGTGAGATTGCAAAATACTTGAAATGGCTAAATGTACAGTTATCACTGACCTTTTTTTTGACGATCTTTGTGGCGCAGTAGGCGAAGGCCCGCAGAAGGTTGCGGGTTCGATTCCCGTCGCGGGACAAATGTTTGTATGATCTGCAAATACTTGTCTCGGGTCTGGGTATTTTCTATGTAAGCATGTTATTCCCTTATGGGAACAGAGCTTGTGTCACAAGCTCTGTTTACTATGGGGCTAGATGATGCTGTGTGAAAATGCTCAGCATTTATTTGTTTATTTTATTTATTTAGTTATTTGTTTTAAAACAGTAAATCATGTTTTATTCCTTCATTTGATAATTCAAAACAAAAAATTCCAAATTTCTTGCCTAAATTATTTAAAAAACTGTCCAATGGCCTTGTAGCACACTAACCTTAAAAATATCTCTGTATCTCAGCCGTTGTGATGGAGAGATACAAGTCTGTGATAAGTTCACAAAAATGACTGACGTTCAGTTGCTGCCGAGCTTCGCAGAAATCCATCTTATAAATCAATACCCACTTGAGGACGATTAAGTTTACTCTGAGCTAGTCACGACTAGATTGAACTTAGTGTTTCAGTTAATATCAAGGCTTTGAAATACGTTCAGAGTTAAGAAACAGTCGCAGATGTGGGCCGAGGTCGGTGATATTCCGCTAAAACGTTATTTCATTCAAATAGCACTTGTTACTAGAATTTATGCTCTACAAGTACATACGACAACATTTCTTAAATCTATATTTAAGCTTGGTTTTTAACCTTTGTACCTAATCCTGGCGGCCTACTGCGATGTATTATTACGATTTTGTTGAAAAACTACTCAGTACAAAGTGGAAGGTCTACGTCTCTCAATTGCATTGCTGATAAGTAATAAATATTCCTGATAAACACAATTGTCTTAGTTATGATTTATAAGTAAGGAAGTAAATGAATGCTTAATCCAACGGTATTTTTCTGATATTGATTGGGGTTCTACACTATATTTTTATTTTTAAAACAAGATTTCTTTATTAGGTATATTGATATACATAAGAACTGATGTGTTTTATCTTATATTTACTAACTCGTGCTAAGCTGCCATGTAGCTTATTGTGTGGAATCTTTTGCGTATTTTTTTCTGTATCCAAACTAAGATTTCTATAAATATATTATTTCAGATTATGTTGCTGATTTGCTTTTTAATTAGTACAAAATGACGGAAATACAAATCATGTTCAAAAAGCTAAAAACATTTTTTTACATCATCATACTCATACGCATTTATTCCCCGTAGGAACTTCACAGTACAAATGGTTTCAATAACTAAAAAGAAAACTAAATAAAATATCTGTTTAGTTATTCAGAACCATCGTCATTCTTATAATTAAATCATAAACCAATAACCATGCCTTGCCCACATTCACCGGTCAACGCGCGTTCACGCACCGAATGTCGCGTGGCGCAACACTACTTGACACCATTGGCCAACTGCTGCCGGCGACGAAATTATCGACTTATTAATAACTTGTCTGGTTTAGCTTATACTTACTCATTTGCTTTTGTGTCTTTACTGTATACAAGTTTTCAACATGATGTAAAAATTGTTTGCTACCTCTAATGCAGAGGTAGCAAACAATTTTTGCAGGCGTTGTACAAAATAATTCTTAAAAGACTTATAATACTTATACTTAATATTTTTTACTCATCTCATGCATGCACACATACCCCCAAAAATACATACACACCTACACACCGATACACCACACACACCCCCACATCACACACACACACTAAGGTTGTATTAACTCATTATTCTTGTCCCCTGAAGCAAAGTCTGCGATAGATTAATAATCTAATACCTATATCTTCTAGTTCTAGTGACTTTCGTAAATTTATTGGTTAAGTACATAACATGTAAATCCTTAATTGGCTATAAGAAAAGTTTTTATCGGTTATAGTTATCATTCCTTGAGAGCTGTGTGATTTTGTTAAATAAAAACATGCAAGAATTATAATAACTTGCTTTGCAGCATTGGTTGATATTCAAAAGTCGTAATTATTCTGAACTTTGACTCCAAGATGTCATGGCAACTTTATGTCAATTTATGAATGTACTTTTATCCAATTATTTTCTTTCCATAGCAAGACGAACAATTTGAAAAGATCCTCATTACAGACACACCGACACTTACCTTTGTATGAAGACTAGTGGCAGAATCTCATGTCAGGGGTCAAAATTTGGCATTTAACTAGCCGGTGAAGTGATGTAACATCAACGCATACACTTGCGAAAGACAGTTGTCACTGATACATCATATATTTACTTGCGTGCAATATAATAACGCGTTAGAAAAGGTCACCTGTAACGTAGTAGCGTAATTGATTATCAAATGATGTATTCTTATGATAATGCGGCTATTGGTAATGATGCTGTGAGAAGTGACGCTGCAGATTACGGACCTGCTAGAAACCAAACAGATGTGGACATAGATGTAAAGTCTTTGTAGGTTAAGTTAATCCAGATAAAGCGTGAAAGTGTTGTGATAAGTCGTCTTTTTACGTCAGTCATCGAGGTTCTTGCAAAAAATACTATAAGAATCTTGTATGGTTGGTTAGTTTTATCAATTAGAATCCTATGAATTAGAAACAAATAATAATAATAATACTCAGTAAGTAGATCAAGATACCAAGTAAGCGGTAGTCAGAGGCACGCCTAAACATTACATTTGGCACATGCCCACGTTTTGCAAGTAGTAGTTAGTATTCCACGTGACAGGTTGCAGGTACATCGACGCTTATTCGAACACTAACTGATGCACTGATGAAACAGAAATATAGGTAGTAAAAGTAGGTAAAAATAAAAGTTAAAACTTTCGGCTCTAATGACCTTCATGTGCCTGCAGGTACTGTGTCCTTGAAAGAACAGCCGATGGGAGGCGGCCGCTCCCCACATCCGCCAATTATACGTATATCAATCATAAGGAAATACTAATTTTGAATTACGCGCGCTTCCATAATACATTCAATTAATATTAAAAATCTATAAATGAAAACTAGAACAAATCTACAAAGGCGCTTTTGTTCCCTAAACGTACAAAGAAATTGTTTTGATACTTGATTACGAATCGGATGTAACAAAATGATAACATACTTCAATAGTCCCATTACTCAACAAACGTCCCTAAAATGATTTGCATCTTTTGGACCCTTCACACGTCAGTCTTATCAAGCTGTCTGTTTATTTTTAGGATCGTTTTGATTTATTCTCAGGAATACAAGATCAAACAAGCCTTTAAATTGAATCCGCGTACTTGATGTCTGGTGCACCTATTAACATAAATGTTTTGGAAAACTGCATCAAAGTCCATCCAGTAAAGATGTTATATAATTACAATGCAGATTTGTTCGATTTTATAAATTGTTACTGTAAAAAATACTTGAAGTTTCGGTAAAAGTACTGAATCTAGACTAATAAATTTCCATAAATTATTCAATCAGTAGTAAAATATGTGAATACCTTTAAACTACGTTCAATTTAACTTCACATTTAGTTTAGCCTTTGCCCCTACCAAAGTTCAACTTTAAACTATTTGCAGAGATCGAAACGTAATTGCCTCGATCATTGCAAATGCATACATACCGTTATATAACAAAACTATATTCTTATCGATATATTAATACTACACATGCATCAAAATATTTATCAATAACTACTAATCAGTTTTTACTCTGCCTACTTCTGTAAATATTGTATTTATCGTCAGCTTTTAGCCTATCTTGACGTCAGAGCCACCTACAGTTTATAAGTTACATGCTCTACTTCTGTTTTATTGCGAACTAAAAATATGTTAAAAATGTATTGATTATATGTTATTTTACTTATTATTAACATATGCTTGAAACTGTGAACGTGAGAAACCGGCCTGCCCTAGAACAAAGATTTCGAATACATGATTTCGAATACTGCACTGATGGTGCAGTGAGTATTGCAATAAGCGGTGATGGGCTTGCAATCTGTCACGTGGAGTTCTCACTACTTGCAAAAAACGCAGGAATGTGCCATATTATATTTTTTTAATTTGCTTCTGGGCAATACCGTCGTGTGCGTGTTGTTTTTTGTATCTATTATTTCATCTCGTTTCTTAAAAACGTATTTATCGTGGTCTTTTTTATTGGTAACACCGACACCTATCTGCTACACTTCTATGATTTTATAGTGTTTTTTTTTAATGGGTATAATAAGCATTATTATCAAGTTGATAGTAATAAGAGTGATAAAAATAACGACTTAACTATTATGTTATTTTCTATTTTGACTAAACTTTAATTTAATCTTTAATATATTATTTACTTTTCCAATCTTCCTAATTTATAGCTCCGTCACGGCAATCACAGTTAACCAGCATTCTGCGCCGTCTGATTCCAGTTTCACTTTTTAGCGGTTCCGCGAGTGAAAGTCGATTTGTACTTAAACTCTTCCGCACATCTCGCTCGTGCTGTATAAAATCATAAAGTTTTAAAAGCCTGTTGCACATAAATTCTGCTTTTATGACATAGAATTTGGCTTAAGCTTCATGCTTAATTAGACCCTCTATAAAATCTTTACCTCATGTTTTTTTTCGGGTACGATGCGTTTACCTGCAGATAGTTTTTGCTTTACTTTATTATCTCACTTCAGCTTTAGGTACATCAATCTTTGTTAGGTATTTCATTGCAATTAAAAGTGACGATATCAATTTGATTGTATTTTTTCTTGTTTGATTGTTGTGGAAATATTTGTGGAATAACTTTGCACAGTAGTTGAAAAGTATGACGATCTTGAAGGCGTGTCGGGCAGGTAGCCAGCTGTCATGCAAGAGACGTGAGTTCGATAACAAGAGAAATGCTTGCATATTCTGTAGGTATTCGTTCCAGGTCTTGAAGTATCACGGCTCTTGTAGTTCCTAACACCCACGACTCAGGGAACCCTAGTATGAGGACTATATATGTTTCTGTTGCGTATTGATTTTTTTATTAGTGAGTTAACAAAAAAATATCGTCATTTCTTTTCTGCCGTACTTAATCATGTCAATGAACTATAAAATTTCGAGTATCTCATTACAATAGCATCAAGGTATTTTTTATTAAAGAAGATGCCTTATAAAGAGGGTGTAAAGTCATAACATCTTTCATCTAAATATTACGATGTCCTTGCTTCTAAAGCTGAGCTGGGAGCCGAGGCGAACGGGTGAGCAGGAAGAGAACAACTTTCATTTTCACACACCTGTCTTGTCCTGCAAGTTTTGCACTTGCAGTTGAATCTTCAAACTGATTTTAATTCTATCTCTGACTGCTTAACGTTGATTATTGACTGACATTTCATCAGTCTTGGCCATCAGAGCTATTATGGATTTCAAGTTTTTTTATGTTTATTGTCTTTTGATGGAGTTTTACCTTGAATGGAATGTCAGTGAGTTGACTACATTAAACTACATTTATTAATTACATTAAAATAGTTATCTGTTAGTGACGATTCAAGTCTGGAATGGTTGTTTCACTGTAAGGTGGCTGAAGTGATATTACTTGCTATAAATAAGCTTATTAAACTCTCCTTATATATCTCATTATTCATATATATAAAACTGTTTCGTTACTTATTGGCGGATCAACGCACAGCCTAAACCATAAGTCCTAGAAGCATGAAACTTGGAGGGTATATTCCTCTTATGGTGTAAGGGTGCAATAAGAAAGGAATTTGGAAAATTCTACCCCTAGGGGGTGAAAAGGGCTGACACCCTTTGTATGAAAAATCGTATTCCTTGAACTTACAGTCTTGAAACTACACATAAATATTCTTCAATTCAAATAAGAAAAGTCTTGTATAATTATTTCCCTAAAATATCTCCCATAGAGGATGTAAGGGGTGTCAAAGTCCAAGAGGTAAATCAACGCAATGCCTAAACCATAAGTCCTGGAAGCATGAAATTTGGAGGGTATATTCTTCTTATGGTGTAGGGGTACACCAAGAAAGGAATTTGGAAAATTCTGCTCCTAAGGGAGTGAAAATATAAATTTAAGGGCACCTTTCAATTATCTATCCTACGCGAAAAAAACCGCGGGCATCCGCTAGTGATCCTATAAAATGCCTTCATCGCCTTTCAGCCTGTAGAAGTTCACTGCTGGATATATACCTCCCCGCTAAGACGAACGATTTTGGGCTACCACAATCTAGAATTAAAATTATCGTGGTTTGGTATCATTTTAGAATATAATTACGACTATACCACGTACTTTACAATTCTCCTGCTGACGTTTCGTTGACCGTTTAGAAACGTCAGCAGGAGAATAGTAAAGTACGTGGTATAGTCGTAATTATATTCTAAAAAATACCACAATCTACCTTTCTTCTTCCCGCAACCTTATCTGTCCATTGGGTGGAGGGCCTTTATTCACTTTATTCACAGTCTTCCAGTTATTTTTAGCGAATGTTATGTTACGTTTCTCTACTACTTTCGCTCACGACGATGCGTGTTCATAATGCGTGCAAACGATTTTCACACGATTCCAAAAATGATATTCATCAGAATAACTAGTGTCGTTGTCTCTGGTTATAAATATAGTTCATCGTTTGTCTACGATCGGAATTTCACTTTCGTAGTCGATGTCCTATTAAGCGACGTCCAGTCAAGATCTTTATACTTCAAAAATTATAAAAATTCAAGAGCATTTATTTACTTACACCTAAACAAGCATACCTGGCCTAGATAAAAAGATCTGTTAACTTAATATTCTTGGTCACTGTGTCGCAGCTAGCTTAATAAGTCTTTCAGTTAACAGCCTAGTCGCTTAACGAAACAGCACTTTTTTATAATCTGGCGTATTGATATCAATGTATAGCCATATTGTAAATAGATGACAATGCGTACTTACGCATTGTCATCTATTTACAAATTTAATTTAATTTTATAGGTTTTTTTTGGAAGCCAAAATGTCTAATTTTTAACTAAAAATGACTGTTAACTGAAAGGCTAGTTGGCAGCGACAACTATATGTATTTAATATGAAGGACGAAATCGTTCAAAATCTACTGGATTGTTAAAATCTTTGTTATACTGTAGTTTTGCTTTGCATATAGCTATTTTGAATAAAATGACTTTCATAGATTGTCAAATTGAATTGATATAGATTTAAAAGATAAATTCCATGCCTAATGAGTAGGGTTTGTTTTGATGAAGTTTAAAGCAAACTTTAATTTGAGGTGTGCCCATGTATCACAACATTTTAATAATAACCTCCTAAATGAAAGATAACCTTAGACAGGATCTGAAACATTCGCCAAAGGTCAAATTCCTGATGTCACCTCTACGGGTTGGCTCTTTGTATCGAAATATTTCATTGTTCTTAGTAGGTAATACGTCTAGTCTGAAGGAACTAACATTTTTTCTAACCATACATCTTGAGGTGTATTGACTCATTTGTTAGGCTGACACACGACAATGTAAAACACTGGACTACACTTCTTTCTACCACATTTACTTTATCAATAGCAAACATTGCGTAGATTTTATAGCATATGATCTAAGGTTGAAAATCTAGCAGCAAATACTGTTTGTTGATATTTTAATGTGGTCATGGTTCAACACCTGTAAAAGTGTGTTGATGACCGTTGAATAGATCTCTCATGTTCAGAATGAAAAATTAAGAAATGTCTTTAAGAAAAACTGTTTTGTCTTATTGTAGCAATCTACACAAGGGCACAAAAAATACTTAAAATATTCTGTCTATAGCGGTAAAACCTGCACGAAGTAAAATAGATGTGAAACTCACTTATTTAATCAAAATAGAATCACGATGTTTAGATGCCATTCTATGATATAATTTTGATTTACTCCCTCCGCTCCACTTTTATTAAAATTTTTCATAAAATTACGCTACATATATTTACATTTTTGTCTGCTTTTAAAATAATCCCTTTATAGTTTGGATTCCAAAGTAACATTTTATTAGCGATTTGTGATGCGGCTGGCAGGAATGTTTAAAAAGATATAGGATTTGGCATTATGCTATAGTAATTTCATTTCATTCAATGTCAAACCCTTACCTAGTTTTTATTATCGTTTATGATTGAAGAAAGTGAACATGGCTTCAGGCGCAGTTCTTTAAAACCTGAATTTCTCAATTACTTGTCTAAAAAGCGTTTAGACAACTAATTGCGAAATAAAATCGAAATTAACTATTCGATGTATTTCTTTTTCTTGGAATCTTGACTTAGGACTTAAGATTTCAGAAAGGTCAGTTTGTCCTATTATATTTATTATGTGACTAAATACCTACACCATTTGGTATTTAGTCACAATACCATTAGTGTCCATTAGTTATGATTGCCTGTGTACTTATTAGACTGGGACTATCTTACTTTGAATCATAAAGAGGCCTAGTGGCCATATACCTTGGCATTAAGTACTTCTTAATATGTAACCTACTTTATAAAATTGTCTGGTTAATGCTATTTATCGAAGCATGCTCCGTCGCTTTATTACTAAAAATTTACATTTTGATAACGTCTAAGGTATAGGTATTCTATCGATCCTGGAGCTTGATTAACATCAATAATAAAAGCGCAGAGAAACTCTGTTTCATTGAAACGACAGCTCCGACGCAACTGCCATTCACCACTAAACAAGTATGCAAAGGTCGACCAGAGATGACCAAGGCTGCTCCAATTGGCTTCTGTTTATATAAATAAATAACTAGGTAGGTATAGATTCCAGAGATCGTTTAGATTGAAGAAAATGGGTCTTCGAGTAAGATAACACCCCTTAGCTCTTTTTTATTTTCACATACAGTAACTAATTTATAATTAAATCCTACTACATTAAACATATTGCTGTTTTTGGACCTTTCAAAAATATCAATATTTTATGAAAAGGTAAGGAATAAAGATTATGTTTTCATTTTAATTTTGAGAAAATAAAAGCAAGTAATGGTTTTACAAAAAAAATACACTTTAGAAATTGAAAGTGACCGAAAATAAAGAACTTCAAAACACGATGAGGATTTATCGCCATTATTAATGATCATATATATTTCAAAAGGCTCTTACAACAATATTTCGAACATCGACCTGAAGACCAAAATATTTTGAGGTATTACGGCCGCACCCAGTGTCTCCAATTAACATTATGCTTCTTTCCACTATTTCATTCAAGTTTCAATACGATATTATCTCCACATATGAACCATTTAATGAAATTTATATTTAAGAAACATCTCTGAGTATGCGCATTGAAAATTACGATTACTTTACAACAAAACGTTAAATTAATGTGACAATGATAATAAAGTAAAATGACAGATGAAAGTTTTTGTTATAAATTGTCGTTAGTTATTGCTTTTTAATAAAAAGGCGGTCTGCCACTATTGACATGATAAATGCGTCTAAGCTTACAAAAGATTTGGTGGTTTTTAACATCGAGCTTTGGTAACCTCCCGGTCTCATATCGATGTTTTTAAAGTACGAGTAAGCTAAACATTTTAAACTTAACATTTTGTAAATGTTTCAAGTAGTCTATCCAAGAATGCAGACAGCGGAAACGACCTAGCAAGGCCGTTGTACTGTTACTTAAAATACGTATGTAGATCTGAAATTGTGCATTTAATTTACAGCCTTATTGCTGATTGTTATAGTTGCGATTTGGATAACGAAAACCAAATATTTTTCTATCACAAAGGAGTATGTAGAATATGTTGTTTTGTGGTAAGCATTAAATAATTATTTAAGTTTTATGCTTCAAACATGTTTGTAAAACTATTTCTAGTGAACTGTTAAATCATGAATTAAACAATAGTTTATCAAAGACCCAGCCAATCATCACTTTGTAAAACAAACAACGTAAGATAAGTAGAATTTTTTTTGTGTTTTTATCACTTGGCTGTAGTCTCAGCTACGCTTTCAGTTCAATAAATCATATATGTAAAATACATCGCTGATATAAGAAAACGAGATCATTCTGCAAGTAATGTGGTTTATTTATTTATTGCACAACCGCAAATGGATTATTGCTATAAACAAATCCACAGGTGATAGCTAGAAAATACATTATTGATACTTTGATATTATTTGGTGTGCACTACAAACTTTTAAAATGTTACAACGGGCGATCTTATCGCTATTTAGCGATCGCTACCTTTAATTGAATACCATTTGACGAACATCATTAACCATAATATGTAGATAATTTTGACATAAACAATTTGTACACATTTTTTTTTTTTGACAGATTAGTGTTGTACAAAAACAGTGCTGTCGTAGATTAGACATGAACATCTTACAGGATAAAGGGATTTTGTTTTTACATTGAGTACAGATGTTATAACATTATACTATCCTCGGGCATTAGTAGGGGCCTTCAGTTTTTGGGAGTAGTTTTATAACACCCGTTATTAACTCATTGCAAATTAATTTTGCTGATGTAAGGAAGCATGTTTCCTGTAATCAAAATTTAAAGAATTTCACACCACTATGTGCCAACTAAGAATATCTGAGGTTGACCTTCGGACTACATAGAGCAACTCTACTCCCTATATGGCACGCATGCGTTTGCAACTCTCTTGTTCAGTTAACAGCTATGTGATCTGTTGCTTAATGCATCGTGATAAGATATCACGTGTTGCGAATTTACTTTTGAATAATATGTAGTTGTTTCATTCAATTTGCAGATTGGCTTAGATTAACTTGCGATGTGTAAATTTTTCGCTAGATAGTGGTACTGAAATAACTAGATTCACTATTTCGACCCAACTAGACCCAATAACTAGACCCAACAGACACATACATAGTAAAGACCCCGGATTTCCTGTGTCGTAAGTATCAGGAACTACGTATAAAGTGGTACCATAACACCCGGACCCAAAACATATATTCTGTAGAACATTCAAGAACATTCAGAGGGAAACGAGCCTGTGAATCTTATGTGTCAGCCAGGTACTCGAACGCCGCAGCACCGAGGTTGTCAACTTACCTAAGTTGTTGTATTAAATATTGATTTTAAATAAATTAGAATGGATGCCAGGAGTATTCATCAAAATTAAAAAAAAATCTATGTCCAATTTAGCATATCTAATAAAGGACTCACAATATGAATAATTATTGTTACAAAAGTTTGCTTCAATACTTTTTAACCCAAGCTTATCTGTCATTGTACCGTCACTCAATGCGGTTCGCTTTTAGGCCTTCCGCGAATCGATTTCAGTAAAATAAAGTCCAAAAACCAGTTTGTAAATGCTCTAATTAAATATAAAACAGCGTTGAATCTCTTTCAAACTACCTACTGCCTAAGCGTATGACTAATAAAAACCTCAACCCACGCTCAGTTGAATTCAATGAAAGAATATTGTGCATTTTTAATGAAAACATTTTACACGATATAAAATTGACGCAGTAAAAACTTTCAAATATATATTTTGGTAAATATTGGTGATTGTTACTGGTTGGTAATATAACCTAAACTAAAAAAAAACTTTTATAGAGCGTCACATTTGCTTTAAATCCCCCCAAAACTTTTTAACTTCAAATAATGTCGTGTATGTTTGATTATTAGCATTATTCAACTTTTGGACAAATGGTTGCACGCCCTGTAAGTATTTTTTCTGGATATTTACGTTGTGTATTATCTACTCGTAGTTGCTGATACCCACGACACAGTGTGGAGTCAGGACTATGTATGTGACTGTTGGGTACTTTTTCATTATTTTTACTCTTAAAATGCGTTTGGTTTTAATCTAGAAATTGATTAATTTATACGATGTTTATATTCATTACACCAGATGCCAGTAGGTGTAAAAATGTGACAGCGTCCAAGATACATTTAAATCGTGTAAGGCGAACGAGGCGTGGTGTGGTCAGCCTTGATCACTAGCATCTGTGAAATATATATTTCTAGCTCAAACATTTTACATTTACTGTAATCAACAATAAATAACTAAACTTTGTTAAAAATAATATAAATAAAAATAATTAATAGCTCTGATGTAATTCCGTCCTCACCATCTTTTCCATCTTTAAGCTGCCTCAGAGCTAACACAATCTCGTCTTGACTGATGTCTGGCAGTTCGTGCAAAGTATAAACGGCCATAGAAATCCTCTCAGCGGATATCTCCGGCTTTGATAATACGGTCCTTCCGTCGTGCGTTTTAAGCTTCGTCAGGTGGCTCCTGCCAAGCTGCTGAGTGAATAAATTTGGACCCTCGGTTTCGCTCTACCGCCTCTTCAATGAGGCGTGTATTGGAGCTCCGAAGGTCGCGCCGTACCAACTTCGCAATTTGCTTGTTCAGGTCTGACCTCTCTGACGAAGTCGCTTGGGTGGTTTCCCGTATTTTTGTCATCAGCCCGAGAGTTTGGACTTCTTGCCAGTACGCTCGTTTGGCAGAACTTGATGCCCTCGTCCCTTAACGTTTCGACCAGATTTTGTAGGGGCTCGTCAGCGTCATCAGTGGGTTCCAAGGCAACAAATCTATAACCGAGAAGCTGCTGGAACTTCTCAGTGCCCGCCATGATTTGGATTGGATTAGGTCGGAGCGTGGACTTCATCAGACGGTTTCTTTCAAGCTTCAAGTTGATATTCAGAGAGCCTCGGAGCAGTCGGTGATCAGATCCGGTATTAAACCTGTTGATCACTGAGACATCTCTGAATATATGCTTGCTATCCGTCATCATGAAGTCGATCTCATTTTTAGTCACAGTATCGGGGCTTTGCCATGTCCACTTCCTTTGGCCGTTTCTTAAATAAGGAATTCATTTACAACAGCCCCTCTTTCTCAAGGAAGTTGACAAGCATTTGCCTCCTGTGATTCCTAACTCCATAACCATGCGGGCCTATTCGGGATTCATTGCCAGTCTGCGTTCCCGCCTTGCCGTTAAAGTCCCCCATAACAACATTAAAGTGAGCCTTAGTGGTATTCTATTCTATTGGCCTCCACTTCATCATCCGAGTGTATCGAGGTTGGTGCGTAAACCTGAATGACCTTCATGCTGTAACGCTTGGACAGCCAAAGGATCAGGTACGCTACCCTGGTCGACACACTGGAGATTTCTTCAACGTTGTTAGAGAGGGCCTTATTGACGAGGAAACCTACACCACCCTGGGATGTTTTATCACCCTCGCGAAAAGCCCGAGTCTAAGGTTACGGTATCCTCTCCCTCTCTACGGACTTCACATAACCCCAGAACATGCCATAATGTTCTCTAACTCCACTTCCAACTGCGCTAAATGATGGTCAAGCCTTAGTGTGCGTCCGTTAAACGTAGCCAGGGTCAGTTTGAGTGGTGAATGGTAGCCTGGGGTAGCCCGGTGATTCTTAACACCCCCTGCCCCGCCGTTACTATGGCCGCTACCATGTTCAGGAATAGCGAGGCGGCCAGGAACTGGGAACCATTTTTTTCCGGCTTCAGACATCATTGGGGGAGTTGGGGATCGCAGTTAGATGAAGGATTGTTCTGCAGAGGGCGTTGCTGCCCACCCCCCGGTGTATGTCCCTTAGCCGCTTCTTACGACACCCACTACGGCTACCAGATATTCATTCAAATCAAAAAATAAAAGCTATTTCCAGTCAATTTTAATCATCGATCTTGAATAATAGGCAGTTTAAAGGGCATGAAATGCTTTGTATCATTTATAAAAAATCTCCAAGTCACCATATCTGGAATAGCTTTGCAATTTTTCCATCGCTACAAACTAGCCACAAACAGTTTCAAAACAAACCACATCTGCAATGATCAAGCATGACTGACTTGACCAGCAAATAAATGCACCGGACACTAACGAGTCTCATTCAACAAATCACACAACACAACACAACGCAAATCACACAAATATAACGCATACATGGCATTTGATCACAATGTGAGCTAGATTATGGCGGAGATCAAGCCATGAATTTGACATTTGCTAAAGTTCTAGTGTTGTGCTTGGATGTTCTTGAACCTATTCACTATCTCGAACTTAAGATTTTTTTCCACAATTAGGGGAATGAGTTTTTTTTGCCGTTCTCCCCTGTATAGTCTGCGAGAGTGATAGTGTCATGGGTATCTGCCATCTGTTTCAATACATGGGTATTGAAACAGATGGCACGTCCGTGAAGTCACTAAGTGCTGTCAAAATTATATGAGACAATATTATATGATACGCGTGATGCAGACCCAAGTGTGACGGTATAGTCACGCGAACAAAAGACCAAAACGGCGATTACCGGTACATGTCACGGAGTTATTTACGCTGAAATGTCACTAATGTAGTTCCTAATATCCACAGAGAATCCTAGTGTGTGGGGTCAGGACTATGGATATGCATGTTGAGTGTTTATTCGTTCATTTATTAATGTGGACGCGTCTACCATTCCCGGATATACATTTGCACATCACTACGGAACACATATTCATCAGCCATTATGCGTTTTGCAAATGTAGTTTGACCGGGGAAGGACTTCGACTATGATAGATTCTCATTAGACACATACACACTAATGAAGTGAAAGCAATATTTCATAATCTGTTACGGCTTACACGTAATTGCACAAGTCTTTTGTGAGTTAGACTAGAATATAGACTTAGACGAATGTGAACGCTCTTATGATCCTTTAAGCCCTTCCGAAAGCTGCTGCATTTAACCTTCCTTCATCCACACATTAAAACGGGTTGTAAAAATACTACAATATAAATATATAAAAAATAGACCAAGTGTCAAAACAGTGAAAAAAAACGAAAATTTTAAATTTTAATACTAATTATTGTAAGTTTAACGGGTCTTTATCGCGTTTACTTTTTTTATTATTTTCCCGACGTTTCAACTGTATTGCAACAGCCGTGGTCACGGGATGACTGGAGTATACGGAGCTACCGTCGAGAAATAAAGGCAGTAGCCGCAACTACCCTCATTTCATCTTCAGAATCAGAAAAGTCCATGTTCACATTACGGCACACTACACTAACCGTATCACCGCACTGCACAATTGGATCGCGACGCGAACACCTGTTTATCACGGGATTGCAGGACGCAGAGAGTCTATAGCCGTCTTCACGATTAAAATTTGGGTACTTCTTTATTTCAATCGCTTCACGAACCATTCTCTTACAATATTGGCGTTCACTGGATAGCACCTTAGGGTCATGAAGCTCGATCCAATGGTTTGGTCCTGAGTCCACAAGGTGCTCCGCTATGGCCGACTTGTTTATCTGGCGATTTTTGACAGCTGCAATATGCTCTTTGACCCTTTTTGCAATTGTCCGCTTCGTTTGCCCGATGTAAAGGTAAATGCGATAAAGACCCGTTAAACTTATAATAATTAAAAGTTTGAAAAATACTAATTTTAAAACTGTTTTAAATTCCTATTTTTGTAAATTTTAAAATTCGAAATATGAGACAAAATAACAAAAATCATAAAATAAAATTGAAAGTCGCCCATTCACACGGCTTCATCGCGGTTCAAATTGCTATGAAATAACAGTAATCCATAGACGAGAACAAAACCGAGAGTTAATTCACTATCATTCGAATAGAAAAGAGATTAGAAGTTGATATAATCTGCGGTGTAATGGAGACTTTGGTGGTAATTATTGCATAACTTCGACTCAAACCTATGTTTATATTTTTGTTTCATGTCATTTTAGGGTTGCCATATTATTACCCCCTTCGTATGAGACAATTCAGCTTTCTCGATGTCGCTCTTCTACTTGACTTAATATTTTCTCATGGCAATCCGAGATCGAGACAATGCCTTATCAGTGGACATCCACGGTGATGGATTATGAAATGATTTTCATATAGCATGGAAATTATCATGGCTTGGTATCATTTTGGGATTCAAGGATATTATTACGACTATACCACACACTTAACTATTCTTCTGCTGACGTTTTGAGTTCCCGCCTCACGACTGTCGAGCGTGGTCGCGGACGGTACTCATGAGGAAGGATCTCTAAACGGTCAATGAAACGTCAGCAGGTATATACGTGGTACTTACATAATTATATAGTCATCATAATTTAATAAAATTATAACAAACAACTATACAATAATTTCAATTCTATCAATTTAAGATGATATTACGACCAGTCCGCGAACAAACGTCAGTAGGAGAATAGTACGTGATATAGTCGTAATAATATCCTGAAATTATTTACATTTACTAATTTTGACAAAATGTTTCTAAGAAATACCGATGCAGTTTCTATTCCGTTGTTACTTTTATCTTTGCGAGCCGCGTTGGCCAGAGCATGCAGTACCATGACCATGACTTTATGATTTTATAGGTTCAAACCAGGTAAAAAATCTATGGATTTTCTGTATAAAAAAAACACGAGCTCAAAACGGTGTAGGAAAACATCTTGAGTAAACTGGCATATCTATAGGCTATAACCGATAATTCGAAGTCATGTGCCATTTAAGGTTAGTGTTCTAATAAGCAGCGATAGACTTTTGGCACCCTGCCACGTGGAATGCTAACTGCTACGCAGAAGGTAGGCATGCGTTTAATATAATGTTTGGGCATGCCTCTGATTACTCTACGTAATAATGTTGCAACTGCCAATGTGTGTTTTGATCTACCAATTTCTAACATTCAGCTACTTTCATTGAAGAAAATGACAGTACAGCTTTTTTTGGTAAAAACTAATAAAGCTGCTGTATTAGATATTGTTTTAACGGAAACTATCTTGTTCGTTTAATTGTTGTCTTATGCATATTTGGTACACAGTCTAAAATACAGCTAATTAAAAGAAGTCTTAAACAATTCTAAATTATTGACCTGAACATAACCTTTTGTAATTTCGACTTATGCAAAGAAAACTTGTTCACTAACATCGGTATTATCACCCCTTATCGGGTAAGTTCATGTTCTGGGACATCCTGTATGTAGCTAGTTCTTATTTTTACAGAATATAAAAATCTACAAGTTAAACACTGGCGTCCCGCACAAAACTTTAACTATCTTGTTATTTACAAAAAAAAAACGTTTTTACATACTGTTGCGTTACAGAACCCTAAGTGCGCGAAATAGACTCGCACTTGACCAGTTTTACTATGACATTTTTCATCACTAGGTACAAACGTGAGTTTTTTTGTCAAAGTTCAAGGAGATCTGTGTCCTCATTGATTAATATAAACCAAAATCAAGTTTTTTATACCTTCTTATAACAATCATTTGCTCTTTGATTTATTCAAGATTTTTTTATAAAAGTGTAAAATTATAAATTTTATATATCTAATATCTTATATTATAAATGTGATAGTTTGGATGTTTGTTGTTAATAATAATCCGTAACAGCAGAACAGATTAAAATAAAATGTTAAAACAGAGATAGTTCGTGATAGAATAATACATAGGTTACTATTTATTCGGATACCACGCGGACGAAGCCGTGGGTTGAGGCTAGCTTATAATAAAAAGTTAATGAATAGAGCTACTAGTGATACAGTGACATTTAATTTTCCATAAATTATATACTTCGGTCTTATCTTTTAAACACGCTTATATTAGCTTCGCTTATAACTATAAAACAATGTAATACAATCTTGGAAAATTTTGACCTACTTCTAATTGTAGGTAGTATCAATATAAAACTTTGTATGTATAACTATGTAGTTTGGATGACAATACTATAATTTGGTATCTTGGAGCTGATCTGATGATGTAGCCAGAAGTTTGATAGTGGAACTCTTCAGTGGCTACTAGTAAACCACTTGAGTTTGGGCTCATAATATGATTAATTTTGACGAGTCCAATAGATTGGGCTTGGTAGCGATTGGCTTGATGATGGAGCCAGGAGAATAATAGTAGATTTTTTTTTATAATTTTTGGTGCGTGATAAAAGTGCGTTTTTTAGTTTTTAACTACAAAAATTGAGTGAGGGTTCGGGCGAATTGACACGGTAGCGATGCCGATCAAATGGTAGCGTTGCCGAAATATATGGTTGCCGGTGAAATTACAAGCACATGCGACTTTACACCCGTTATGTCCAAGGCACGCGTGTGATAACTCTGGCAAGCGTCCATAGATTACGGTAACCGTCTACCAACAGGCGGTCCGTGTGCTTATTTGACACTTTAATTGTTCTACTAATATAATAAATGCGATTTTAATGAAATTTGGAATGTAGATAGTTCAGGAACTGAAATAACACATAGGCTAATCTAATTTTCGAAAATCGATCGTTTTCAAAACCCCTAAGGGGGTTTAATAGGGCGGTAAAGTTTCTATGAAAAAAAAAATTGTTTGATTCGCTCAAAACTCTGCACAAATAAACTTTAAAGTAAATAATGAAACACGTGTTTTTTATTTTTTTTCAAAACTACACTTTGGGGGTGTGCAATTGAGTTCTAAACTTTGTATAAATTGTAATCCTTGGTTCGATTCATTCAAAAGTTGGTGGACATAGTTTGAAGCCTGGAGACTGTCATATGCTACTTTTATTAACATACCACGCGGGCGGGGTTGCCGCGGGCAACAACTAGTATAAAATAAATAACACCACAGCCACCGCCAAGTCATCACAGTTGGATTCAACTAGGCCTGGTCAAACTAATCAGTTTATTCGGACCTTAAGACTCATAAATTTATTAACCACTTTACAATCTTTACTACATCTTCATTGATCATAAACACGCGCTGGAAGTCAGATTAGTAGAGCATGACAGTTTCGGTATGAGCGCAGGCGCACGCGCAGGTCCGATGTCGTCTTATTGCGACAGCTTCACACAAGGATTAATATCTCAACTTTGGTAATCTGTTACTAAACACGCCGACCAAGGTCGCGTGTTGTAAAGTAGTGCGAACAAAAATGTTATCAGATAGAAAACAAACTTCTACTGGATAACGATTTAAAATTGATAAACTATATGTTCGACATTGCAGTTTTGTATTTGATATAATAGAAGAATATAATTGTTAGTGCTCGTTAATTCAGCCTGTTAAAATAACCTTATTTTTACAGTAATTAAAATAAATTAATTTAATTTAAAACTGAAGGAAATTCTCTACTTCTTTATATTTTTTGAGAGGAGCCGTTTTTAGATAACTTCTAGGTTTGAAATACTAATGTTATTCCATTATTTGCCCACAGGAACACATACAGGAAGTCCTAGACAAGTGGACACAGATCGACGACGAGATATGGGCGAAGGTGATAGTGTTTGAGCGGAATCGACGCGTCGCGAAGGCGTATGCGCGTGCGCCGGTGCTCACTATCAATGGATCCGACGACGGGTTCGACGGCATGCGGTAAGTGTCTCATACCGCATGATCTTTAAATGGCCCAGCGTTTCTTTTAAAGCTGTGGTTAAGTGCTGAATGCTTTCTTTAAATCAATATTTAAAGGATGTATAGCACGTGCTGCTCCACTTTTGAGCAGTTTATTAGTTCGTACTTATTTCCTATTCAATTTGTTTTTCGGTTCTAAACGACTTTGTCTTATAGACTTGATTTTTTTTTAATTATGTATTTACTCTAATAACAAAAGTATAAGAGCAGAATGACGTAGTGTAGGAAGGAACACCCATAGCGGGCGATTATCCTGAGAACCAAACCCGCCTTTCTTGCGTCTCAGCCGACTACTCGCCCATTTTTTCCAATTTTTATTCTTTAATGTTACCAAAACTCGATAATTTCTATCAGTGAAGTGCGTTGTATAGTAGTCATATAAACATGTTACAGCTTTACCACATACTTAACTTTTCTCCCGCTGTAGACCATGCTTAACTGGGCTCATGGGGAAGAATGGGTTTGCGGTAAAATGATGATAATTTCAATTACATACTAGTCTTATTAATAAGCTCAGAGAACCTTAGGTCTAGCAATATTATTCAATTTGTTCTAAAAAGTTCCATAAGTATTTTTTTTTATTAAAGGCTTTGTCGCTGACAAAGCCTGAGAGACCATATCGCCTAATCGGAAAACAGACAAAAATATATTAATCTTAAAACACCACAAAAAATACTTAACTACGCACTAAACATATTGCAGCTAGTTTGTACAAACTGTTGGCTTCATCCGACAAAGGAGAAGACAATATGCTATTACAAAGTATTATTTATTTATAATATTGACTGGAAAGGTAAGAAACCTTTAGCTAATTTGATAACTGACTTCTCAACAGCTGACAATATTTTGCAACCAAACCTGCGGTAGTCACTTTATCGTGATACGTTTCTCTTATCGATAAACTGAACTAGCTCTAGTTAAGCTTATCTTTATTCATTTTTAATTGTTAAACATTCCTTCGCTTTGTTTCGAAATTTTAAATGGTCTGTTTTGTTGCGTTTTATACAATTAACATATATATTTAAATGTAATGTTTTTTTTATAAACGTGGTTACAAAAAAATTACCTAGTATATTTATGTTTATGGTTGACCGTTCTCAGGAGATACTCACGACAGTATAACGGGAACCAAACCACGATAATTCGATTTTTTATAGCAACTCTTGTTAATGTCTTCTTTTTCAAGTAAATTTAAGTTTTATACCGCATTAAAATATTAATCTTGTTACACAATAGTTTTAATTGAAAAATAAAACTACAGTAAGATAGTCATACTTTAATTTCGTAAAGAATAATGAGAAACGCTTATAAGTTCGCACAAAGGTCACATTTACGTAAAAAACATATTGCCGGCGTCTTTCTACCGGCACCAAGACAATGCCTATCTGCCTGATCTCACACCAGCAAGAAAACAATCCTGGCCTACCTAGCGTGAAAATGCCCGTAAAAAAAATTTAGCAAGTGTTTTTTATAGTTCTTCTTCAGAGATCTCTATTTGAACCGAAAAGAGAGAAAAGTTGATACTGAGTAATATCGATGTTTTATGTGGCAAGTAAGTGTACATTCCTGACTTATACTATCTTATTTTAAAGAATCTTTTATTCTTATCAAATAATAAAAGAATATCATCGTCAGTCGTGCATTTATTTGTTAGTCAAATAAAAGAGCCGATAAGCTAGTATATAGAGATAGAAAGCAGGCTTTCTATCTCAAATACGTCCACAGACGCGGAATCATCGGACCGTGCAAGGTTACCTCAGTTTCACCTGTTTAAAAACTAAAAGTGAATTAAATAATTACTATTCTTGGTTGGCGATCCAGACGGTGAAAGTATTTTGGGTGCCCGTGGTGCTCGGAAAAAGTAAATGTGAGGTTATAGTTGTTGAAACGGAAATCCGTTAGTCAGAAAACTGACTTTAAAACTGACTGTTGGAAATTTTCCTAAGTTTCCAAGATGTCATCACTCATAATTTCTTGCAATTCCAAAGATTTTTTATTTTTTCGCAGTTACTCAGTTTAAGGATGTTAAATCCATCCATAGGACTTCCAAACTTTTTATTTAATTTCGTTAATTTCATTAGGCATGCTTGCGTGCGATTTCGCATAACATACAATAATCGCTCGATTATGGCGTTGCTCAATATCTGCATCGAGGTTACGCAGGAAGTCAGTTAAATGTTTATTGACTTTGTGATCGATTGGTGCTGTGATCGATTAAACCATTATCTAATTTCAGACATTTGCATTGAGGTCATTAATCAAAATTATTACGAAACTATTCAACGAAATCAATTACGAAACTAAAAAATCTAACTGATTGAATCCTGTCCTGATTTGGTGTTTTCATTAACTTGTCCTATTTTTCCAATGTGCTACCAATTCATATATTCTGAAATAGATACAATCACTATAGACCATACAAAAATAACACTCTAGTTCGAAAAACTAGAGTGTTATTTATGTATGATCGATTGGATGTACTCCGATATAAATGTAGGCATGTATTACTGCAATATGTGTGTTCAAACTTATGAATTCTAAATCATCGTTATCAATAGCCTAAGAAATCCAATGCTTTCCATAGGGCTTGCTCAAACCACGATTAAAGGGTCCTGAAAGAACTTCCACTGTGTTCCCGCAAAATAAATTAAAGACGTAATCGGTAAATATCAGATGGAGGCGGGCATTTATTCCATACTAACTGACCTGATAGACATTGTTCTGTCCTTAAATGTGACAGATACGAAACGTCAGTTCGACAACCAAGAACAGTTTGTATGGGAGAAAGAAACAACGTTCTTTCCATAATCAGATAATAACTAATATTTTAAAATAAAAAAATAATAGCCAAATCGGTCCAACCGTTCTTAAGCGACACGCTGACCAACAAACAGCATTTCATATAGAAGATTATTCTATAGCGGTTTTTTGTTTGTCCAAAATAACAGTGCATATAATACTATATACAATATGTAATGAATAATGCAAAAGTCACACTTTGTCAGCGAAGAGTGAAATAGACGGGCAATGTTAGGGCGCGGAGGCACGATCAGACAATAGGCGGGCGGGCGTGCTCGGATCCGATCGCTGCCGCATAATGACACGGAAGTCGGTATGTCGCCTGCGCTGCACTAGATCATCGCACACTGGGCGACAGACGACAGAATACAAAAGAACAGTAGCAGAAACGTATTTTGTATTGTACTTTGAAGGATTAAGAAGGAATCAGAAATGGGAATGTAATTGGAACTTTAAAACTGTTCCTAAAGCTATTGAGTGGCAGATTTAGGATGTAGCTCAGAGTTGCTATCGAATTAAATTAAAAAATGCTTGTCTGTATACAAATCAATTATATCTCAGTAAGGGAAATTTTAATACAAAAATTAGACATTACTTGGGAGTTTCTAGAATGGCGGCCATCATTATTTCTATGTGGGAACGACAATCGGAGCCACTGCTGGCTATGGCTGTGTTACGAACATCATATTACGGCTCCGCTTCTTGATAAATAAAAATCTCACGGCCTCCATAACCATATCATCTAACGAGTATTTTACCACGAAATATGTTCAAGTTCAACTATTTACTTTACTGTATGCTTGTGACCAACTTCTCTTGTATCTTACTTTCCTACCAGCACCACCTTTGTACAAGCTTTATTTAATCAACAACTTGCACACGCCTTACCTTTCAGTCCACACGCGGAAGCGTTGTATCAGATCTACACACGAAAACCCTTTAAGCTCAGTTAGCTTTCATTTTAACGAAACAAGGCATTAGTTGCACCCGCATTAACTTACACTACATTTAATTAGTCGGATCTAATGTACATCCTGCTTTACAGCACAGTAAAATTACAGTTACTAACCAGAAGCACAACATAGGGAAATACTAATCTGAATCAGTGAACACAGGTGAAATTTTGGTAACCAACGAAACCTAACATAATATGTATTTTTTATCTTATTTTAGTAATCTCCTTCGAACACACTACCTTCATTACACTATTCTTCATTACACAAAGGTTAGCTGGTAGAAAATGATGATTAGAATTAAGTTCGCCTATTTAATTGTTTTATCTTGTGCAATAAATCATGTTCTATCTTTCTAATACAAATCGATTTTGACGATTGTCAAATTCTACCTAAAAACTATTGGCATTCTTAGAAAACGTCAAAATTGCGATTCAAAGTGAACTGAAAGTAGATATGATAGGATAAACAACATATAGCAAACATAGTCCTGACCCAACACTTGAATTCCCTGTATCAGGAGCTACAACAGTACCTACCATAACATCCGTGGCGCAGTGGGCGAAGGCCCGCCTCAGACGCAGAAGGTTACGGGTTCGATTCCCACCACGGGACAAATGTTAGTATCTGCGAATATTTGTCTTGGGTCTGGGTGTTTTCTGTGTATATGTATAATATGTATGTATTTACAAAAAAATGTACATAAGTAGTATGTCAGTCATGTAGTTCCCATAACACAAGCTCTGCTTAGTTTGGGGCTAGATGATGCTGTGTGAAAATGTCCAGCATTATTTATTATTATTATAACACCCAGACCCGGATTTTTTTTTCTTTTTTTTGTAAATTTAATTAATCGTATTGTAAAAACGGGAGATTTGTGCATTAATGGTAGAACGTCGCGTCTGATGAAATGAGTGAAACTCTTAGAATGAGTCGAAACTTAAAGTACGGTACGTGAAAAGTCCCGCTTTTACAATTTGCAATATGAATACAGCTGATAATGTTATAACAAGAGTTGGCTATAAAAAAAATAACCACATTTGATCATCAGTACTACTAGTATTAGATCAGCAAGAAAAATCCTCTTTCGAATTACAGAACTTGCTTTCTTATTATATTGAATCTAAACTCATCACGATAAAGCTCATCTTACAATGAAAGCCGGTGAATAATGAAACAGGCCTGCTTTCAGAGGACAATAAAGATCGAACATTTGCGAGCTAATAATTAGAACTTGTTCTTGGACTTCCGATAGCAAAATGGTAGGGGTTTAAAGTTAATTTAACGTGAATTAATTGGGTATATCTTGTAGGAAGTGGCTACTGTTTGTTTTGTTTATCGCTGTGTAGGTGTAGGGAAGTCAGTTTTCAACTTGTCTGATAGCTAGCTAGCGTCTAGTATATCTAAGTCTTTAGCCATAGTAACTTCGGTATACCATTTTCCTCGCTTACCTTCTAATACCTAAACTTTTTCCTTGTTTTCATCGCCAAGTTATTGATTTTCATGGTTATTCTGCTTAAGGCCAGTGATAAGCTTTAGTTTTAATTTTTAAAAAGTGTAGCTTAATTTTTTCACATCATTCGATCTTCCTAACAAAGTCACCGTCTATTTTTTTAACTACATGAACAAAATTATATGACGAAATTCAACAGGTTTATAGGTTAAGCAACTTTTATAACAACTTTTATAGGTTAAGAATGCCTATACAAAAAGCGATTCAGTTGTCACAAAAGTCTTCTCCTTAAATCTTTTAAAAAATCATAACGGAATAAATACCCTCAGTAGGTATAGGTGATAGGTATATTTGTATGTCATCTATTCAGGGAATCTTTTAAAATAAACTTGGCTAAAAAAATGTCGTACTTAAATTCCTAAATATGGTATTTTATCAAGAACTAGTGCCTTCTGGCTGTCAGAGTCTGAACGCTGGTGTATGTTGCTTGGAAGAGCTTACCAACCCTTGTCAACCTATAAATAAAATCAATGCCACTGTTTAAGGTTAACAATTGGCTTGTTTACAATACCAAAGAATGGGCACCTGTCTTTATATATCTCAAAAAATAGGCCAACATGACCTGTTTGCTCATGTAGGGTGGTATAGTCATTGCTTGCCGTTTCAATTCTTATTTTGTATTTAAAAATAAATTTATCTTTGTGTACTTCGCCACGCACTTGAAATAACTAGCTAATTACACTAACTAAATGGCAATTGAAAACGACTCATTTTTTCAGACCTGTGTGAGCTTTCTCATTTTTAAGTTAAGAAAATTGCTGTACTTGGCAAAATGAGTACCATTATCTCGTTTCCATAGTAACTTTGTAACAGTCATAAGAGGGTGGTATGTCCTAAAAAATAGTAGCCATCATATTATGACAGCCATAGGAGTGATCATGATTTTCCTATCACTAAATAAATAACTGGCGTGTATTGCGGCGTAAATATTGTCACAACGTATACTAACTGCTGCTACTTTTCCTGTTAACATAGATCTACCCAAGTGCCTAACCAAGGGTAGAATAGTAAAGAAAATAGACAATAGCATATGCAAAACAAACAATATCTAAAATAATATTGCACAGCTGCAGACAATACTTGTCACCATAGATAACTAAATTACCATAATTGTCACCATAAAAGCCACAAATTCAAAATTATTATCATTAAAACCGGGGCAGGCGCCGTTCTAAATCAAAATGGCCAATTCTGACCCGAGTGACCTAAATGCCTTGTTGTCAGCAATTTCAACTAGACCAGTCCGTAACAACCCAGTCAATAATAAGCTGGTTGATACAGTCGACAGTTCAGTAGATATAGTCAATACAGATGTTGATAGTTGCAAATCAACCCACGCGACAGCATAGCACGAGTCTCACTTTTTATATGTCACGACCTAAGATGTAGATCTCCATGGTCCAGTTTTCACCGGATGTGTGAAGTGACGTAATAAACAAGTTTATGATGATGATAAATGGTTGTGATAAGGAGGAGCTATAAAAAATATGCGCTAGAAAAGTGTGCTAGAAAATTTATATTTATCTTATATTTATTTTAATCTATTTATAAATAAATAGATTACAAAAGTCATCAATTTTCTTTTACTTGGGTAATCTTAGTTACTCAATAACAAAGATTGAAAATAAAACAGACATCTCACCACTTATTTACTTATCTGATGTTTAAATGTTTTACTTATCTGATTAAATGAGAATATTAGTTAATAGTTTAACAAAATGTGAATGACAGTAACCAAAGTACCAAGAAAATTAAAATGTATGATCCTGATAGAAGTAGACATCAGTTCATCATAATTAGAGATGATGTAATTTTTTATTTCTCAATAAATTGATCAAAGTACGGAATAATCATTGTCTCATGTAAGCTTAGATTATATAATCTAATACGTAGACCATCCTATCGACCAAACAAGGTCTGCTCGCCATATTGTGTTATGATCTAAATGATCAAATCGTGTCGTAACCTATAAACAATTGTTTATCATTACAGCAGTCGCGTAACTATTACCCACTTGTGCAATAGCAATACCTGAGTGTTATTGTTGATTGTGTTCTTATCGATGTGTGCTTTGTTAGTTTCTGGAACCACTGTGTGCCACAATGGTGGAGGCTATGGAGCCTTGGTTTTTGCTGATCAAAGGTGGCTGCCACTGCGCGTGCACTTGCAAAGGTGAAGTCCATTTTCTACCCACAAGCTAAAACTAGGAATAGGTAGCTATCCCAAATTCTACGCGCAATGTTTTTGGATTCCATTTTTTGCTCACTTATAAGTAATAAAAATACTGTCCTTGTATAATTATTAACGCCAATAAAAGTTATGGCTTCCATACCTGCAAGTAGCGAAGTAACGAAGTCAAGCAATAGAATTGTATATTGGATATACGTACTAAGACACTCCCGAAAACTGATAGCACCTAGTTACCCCTAAATGCCCTACATTAGCCCTAGCAAATGCAGAACCGCTTTGTTTTGAATAATGTTGAATTTATTCTATGAGTCCTTTTTATTGAAATATTATTAAATATATAGAAACCCTAGGTTTGTGAGAATGCACGGAGCTATGAAAAGGTTACTGTATCACGCCGTGGACAGAAGCTAGTCATTCATAAATTGGTATTTATAATATCCCTCCTGTTATATCGCTGTCATCTTCACATAATTATATTGGCTGACTTTACTTATGCTAGTGAAAAGTTTCCATGTATATAGTTAAAGGCAGTCAGTAGAACCTCACGCAACATTACTATTCACGAAATTATACAGTCTTCAAACATGAAACCACTAATTTGTAATTTCAAATCAATTTAATACAGTCCACTAATATTTTGAATTTCTATAACCATATACCTAGATATAACTTTTGATCTAAAAAATCCCGTCTAAACTACCTACTACCAAATATCTAAATATCTAAGAACTAAATACTAAATACTAATACGTTGTAAATCTAGGAATATGATTTTTACTAATAACACCCGTTTTTTGTAAAAATCATATTCCTAGATTTACAACGCCCACAGCGTTTTCAAACTAACCGTTCTGTTTCATAACTGAACAACCGAAATTACTAGCGCCAACTGGTCCTGCATCCTGGATTCAGACAACCACAGCAATTAAGACTTTATCACCAAAATAATAGGCCTAGATTTTGATTTCTCCCAGTCTGCTTCGAAAGGATTTGGCATGAACATAATGTCCTCGACTCGATTGTCTTCGATCCACAATAGTTTTTGCTCTGTTGTCACTATCAACTTTGAACTTTACGGCATCGTCTCAAGAGTTATTGTTAAGGTTTGAAATTGTGCTGCAGCTGGTACAGTGCGTGATATAATTGTTTGTTTGTCTACATAATTGTACCTGCAGAGAGGTAGGTACATTTGGAAAGTAGGGCGGCATTGGAGCTGTTGTAAGTAATCGTGTTGGTCAGTGACAATGAATTTGTTTCAGTATTACGCAAGAGATTGGTGTTGATAACTTTCCCATACTTGATGTATTTATGTGGATTCTTCGCCAAGATATTAATTCGGCTTTGTAGGAAAAAAGTGGCCCATAGCTAATTTTTTTTCTGATTGATGGAAATTATGTTACTAGGTAAGCGATGGAACAGACTGATGACTCCTGCTAAAATTACGATTTAATGTCTGTTTATACGACAAATACGAAATCTTGGTATTGAATGAATGAATGAATGAAAACACTTTATTGTACACCATAAGAAAATAGAAATAACAAAACTATAACAAAAAACCTCAAAGTACAATGGGTGGTCTTATCGCTTAGAAGCGATCTCTTCCAGACAACCTTTGAATGGAGAGGATTTAATGAGATTGTAATAATGGCTGGGGGTGATTTACTAGTAACTTTAGATTCTTGTCATGGCTTACCTTGTCCATTTTCTCCGTTTTCTATTTCTTTTAAGCACGATAAAAGTAAATTGTTCTATTTATATCGGCACTTTCATTTAACGACCTTAGTGGTCGCGTGCGAGATCTAATTTACAAAAATGGCTTCGACCAATTCGACTTCTAACAACTCGTAAAAGTCAATTAAGATTTAAACGCAAATTGCACGATGCCCAACGCAACGTAGAAATCAAGACTTCCATCCTCATTAGACAACTATGCCTCTTTAGATGGTTTCGTCTCTAAGGTTAAAATGGTGTAGCTGGGATTCAAATGGTGTGTTTTTAAATTGGTGTTTTGTTGTCAGATCTAAACTGTCAATAAATGCAAATACCAGCGGTATCTGTGCGCACGTGGGCTACGAAGTTGCTTCTGGAGTTTAATAATAGATTAGTGGTGCTGATTCGACCCACGGCTGAGCCCCGTGTTCTGTTCCTGTCTTAGAAAAAGAGACTTTACACTGATGCTAGTGCAGCTGAGATTTCCACAAAATGCCAATGAAATTTCGTGTATCAAATATTTATTTTTTTCAAAAACATTTTTCTGTTATCTATCTATGTTCATCATGAAATTGTCTACACAAAGTTTAATACTAATATGATTATAAACGCACTATGTTAAGCTTTGAATTGTATACGGGTTGAATATTTCATGGTGATTTATTGTGAATCTGAAAATGAATCAAATTCTAATGGGTAGCCTATTAACTGCATTGTATTATTAAAATGTGTGCCTCGTATACAAGCACTTTAACCTTAACTTGTGTTTCTTGGAGAAATACTGCTTGTTTAGAGACGAATGTCATACGGTTTTGTTTTATTTGCTTTGTTAGCAGCTTTTGATGCCAATTTCGCGCTTTGGTCTTGTTTCTAGGTATTTGACATAAGCTCCGTAACGATTTAGTTTGGATATACACTGACTCAGCCTCCTACAATGGTATTTAAGTATTGATAATACAACTTGAAAAATTTGATCAAGGAACATAATAATTGCGCAGACAGTAAAATGATCATCTTAACAAATATTAAGGTATCCTTCCTGGCTATCCTTGCAGGATAGTTTTAGTCTTTTTAAATGACCCCAATGCAAAAAGACAAAGTTCTAAATACATTGTTTTCTATATGACGACCTCTGTGGCGCAGTGGGCGAAGGCCCGCCTGAGACGCAGAAGGTTGCAAATATTTGTCTCAGGTCTGGGTGTTTTCTATGTATAATATGTAAGTATTTACAAAAAAAAATATATAAGTAGTATATCGATCATGTAGTTCCCATAATACAAGCTCTGCTTTGTTTGGGGCTAGATGATGCTGTGTGAAAATGTTCAGAATTATCATTATAAACCTAGAAACTGTGACCGTCACATCCTGGCCGAGGTATAATTTAATGAATGAAAATACTTTATTGGACATCTTAAAAAACTAAAATACAACTTTACAAAAATACGAAACCAAAAGAACAATAGACGGTCTTATCCCTTAGAATTATTATTAAATAATGAGTCTTATTTACTTCTTCAGTATTTACTGCGACTTTGATCCTCACATCAAAAATTAAAAATATTTTCTCCGCGTTTCCGCTATTATGACGGCGGGACTTCATGGGAAAGCAAGGCTTTGGTGAGCACGACAAATACTAACTTATACCAATTAAGATGAACATCTGACTATTGCTCGAACGACCGTATCGAAATCGATCGATATCGATGTCTTTCTTCTAGACTAATCGATTAGATTGATTAACCTACTGTTATCTTGACCTTGTCGTATTGCCGAAAGCTTTATTTTATGCAATCAATATTTTTAATTCGTACCGTACAGCTAACGGCCATAGTTAAAACATGACGAACACTGGCTTTTACTTGTAAAATGATTTAGGATTTTAAAATAACTATCAGAATAACGTTCTCTTGACCACCGGTAAGTTGGTGGATGAAGGTGGCCGAGGATCGTTCACCATGTCACTCTTTGGTGGGAAGTCTAAGTCCAGCAGTTTACTTTTACAGGCGGATGATGATGATGACCCAATATGGTTTTTTAAACTATATTCTTAATCTAACTAATAGTTATAATGATTTTTATACATCAAAAATTTTTAAAAATTTCGATATTTAACTTTGGCTTATATGTTTCGTTATATCGCTTGAGAATGGACTATCACAGAGGATACTTGCTATTCTAGCTTAGACTATTAGTTGTATCACTTAAACTAGTTACTAAAACTACCTTAAGTCTACTTTTAACAGTGTCCTCTTATTGTAAACTATTACTTTTCTAAAAGGTGTAAATAAAAAAAAACGCATCACACCTACGACTTATGCAGCAATCTTAACTTCCAGCCCATTTATATTCATTAAAATTAATGAAACTTAAAACATTCATCAAATTCCTTGAATAATTTTATTAATAACTTACCGCCAGACAACCAAAACATTTTAAATTCCAAATCCGAACATCATCATTAAGATAAATCGTACTTCTTAATCACTGAGGGCCCTAACGAATAGGGAGAGTTCTCTGATTTAAAAAAATATATTTAATTGCGTAGATGGTATAATAATATACTAAGGTTCTAAGTACTGGCATATTTATGGTCAAATTTCACAATTTTGTGTAACAATAATTGATGAGCTAAAAAGGAATCATACAATCTATATTTTTAAAGTGCCTATTACAATATGCCTAGTATTCATTTTTATAACTAGCCCAGATAAATTGAAGCCGAATATCTTTCTCGTTGTTGGTAGCTAGCTAGCACTTTCATATGGGGTTGCTTACTACTTTGAACAATTATAAAATACTAAAATAATATAGTACAACCCAATAATAAACTACCAAAGATTACATCCTCAGCTCTCAATTCCCACACTAGAACTAAGAGTACCATACTTCAGATCCAGTGGGTGTGAGTTGGTAGAAAAATAGACATTCTAATCCTTTTAAGGGATTATCCTTGAGAGCAAATCATACGACTTATAATACGAGATCTTGATATTTTACAAGCTGTTCCAAAAATTACTTTTACTGTTACAATGGATCACGGTGTTATCGCATCCTTTTAGACAACCCTTATGTAGTTGAAATCATCAACGTTTTAAAAGAAATCATGAAAGATCACAAGAATTGTAAAACGTTGGTGATTCTGCTATACAAGACAACAGTCTTGTACTTTACCAAACATGATAGAGTTCACTTTTCAACAATAAGGCTGCATTAAATAGCAAAAGTATTATTTGCTGTGTAGTAAACTACTATCTATCAATACAAACATCACTTATTTGATGGACCACACTATTCAACTGACTCAGCTTACATCAACAGACCAATGATATAAATGTAACGTTCTATCAGCATTGGATTTTTACCAAACTAAATTTTGATGTTAAATTCACTTTAACATGCAAATTTAACATTCTCAAGAACAACTTACGAATATCCATTTCAAAATATCTAGCGTGCGATGCGCAGTGATGAAATATCTCCCTAAATTGATCAAGTGGCCTTTAAGTTAAGTCTAGGAGTGTTTTAAGTAATTCCGCAGTCAATTTTAATTTTATTGATGGTTATATCCTCTTTTAAGTTTATGGCAGTATATGTACATGCATTTGCAAAGTGGTTGACCTCTTGATTTGAGTAGGCGGTCTAAGATACTTGTGGGAATCACTTGTAACAAAAAATACTTGAAGTACGTTTGATCTTCAACAATCTAATTTAAGATAACGCATAAGTAGCTCGATATGTGGTTATAAATTTTCAGTTTTTTTTGGTTAAAGTCATCATAATAGCCGGAAAGGCTCAGGCTGTTTTTTTAAATAACAAATATACAATTACATAATGCCCTAACCTTACACTAGGATTAACAGGAACTGTGAGTACTATGGTACGAATACACTGGGTGTAGCATTAAGAATAAATATATGTAAATCATGCAAAAATTTGTCCACATTTCTCGCGTCTTTGCCGGCAACTCCTAGCCACGTTTTTTATTTTCCATGTATCAGTTTTCAAGCCCATTGCCGCTTATTGGAACACTAACTGTTGGCACATGCCTTCGAATTTTTGGTTCTACCGTTACGTTTCAGCACGTTATAATTCGACGTTACGTTAAAAATCGTTGTCGCTGCTATTTCGCGACCGTCATAGGGCGTGGTCACATCTTAGAAACTACCAGTGATAAACAAAAACTTTTGGCATCACAATGAGTGATTTTTCATCCATTATCTCAATCACAGCCATTAGAATACGGTAGCAAGTCAACACAAAAGAACCATGTAAAATTAAACTCGCAAAAAACCTGCCAAATCACTACACCATTGTCATCTCAAATGCAAGTGAGAATGTCGTGACGATCGTATCCTGGAGACAAGTGGCAGATAGGTGTGGAAGGTCGCCGAGTTCGGCCGTGCCTTGTGTCAGTCAGTAGGAATTGTCGTGGGCATTTTGAGCGGCATTCCGTGCATTGTTGAAGCTTTTTATGGCCCGTATTGGCAGGAAAATTAATGCTCTGAAGCATCTTTATGAACTGGCTTGAGTAAAAGCAGAGCTTATCTGTGAAATGCTTCCGCCGGGTTGTAGTATTTATATGTTAACTTACATAGTGCACTCTCTCCAAGCGGTGAGTACTTTATGAACATGATTTTTCGAAAGAAGCCCGCAACACAAGTCTATCCTAGGATGGAAGCTAGCGTACCTACCTACTTACAAGTTTTTATATGTTTTATTACACTAAGGTATAATATAATATATAGGTAAAGAACACCCATTAGTCACATACGTAGTCCAGACCCACCACTAGGATTCCCTGTATCATGGGTATCAAGAACTACGAGTACCATGGTACCACAACACCCAGACCCGGAAAAAATGTCTGCAGAACATGCAAACATTTGTCCCGCAGTGGGAATCGAACCCGCGCCATTTGCGTCTCAACCGGCTACTAGCCCCACCGAGGTCGATTACACACACAGTATTTATTTCTGCCGCATAGCAGAAGCAATGCTCAATTTGTTCCGGTATGAAGGTACTCGTATCGGTGCTAGTGATATGACTAGCATACTAAACTTTCCAACTTCATTCTCCGGGTAAGAAACGCTTTTGCAATGGCCGTGGTATTGTATATGTCAAAGTGACGGTAAACACTTATTGCCACCATTTTAAGATATCATCTACGGATTTACCTGCCAAAACAAACAAGCCCCCGACTATATTCTCCATGATGGAAATCCTTAGATATATATTCAGCTCTTTTTAAGGATACCACGTAAAATGTGCAATAAAAACACTTAAACAATTCTAACAACTTCGAAGCGTCGAGTGACCAGATAATTGGTATCTGGATCAACGCATTAGCATTGACATCAGCGTGGCAATTGCAACCAGCATTTTGGGAACGAGATTTGGATCAATTGCCTCATTTATAGATCGTTTGCTGTTTCATATGTATTTAGTGCTACTTATAGGTATATAGTTGTATTTATTCTTGGCACTTTTATAGCTAGATTCTTAACCAATACGTGTGCAATCTAGTAATTTATTCTTAGCCTGAACTTTGCAAAAGGTTTCTCAACCGAAATGCTAGATCGATCGATTTTGTAGTAAATATGAGGTATTACTTTATATTGCCTACCCAGGTAATGTTTTGTTGCCTCTAATAGTTTCATTACTATTGTACTGAATCGAGGGCAAAGTTTTCTAGCACTTGTTGTAGACCAAGAGGAGACTGTCGTCAAGCTACAAATCGAGCACCAGGAAGAGTCATCTCTATCACCTTATGTAAAAAAAAATATAAAAGTTTTTTAAACATAATAAATACCGGGTTGGTTGGTCCCTTAAATTAGTTTTACATACACATTGACCTAAACCTAGTCTGGATAGCACATACTACTGACTATGTTTTGATTCAAATGTGCAAATATCTGGGTGTTCCTTAGTACTCGTATTTCCTGATACCCATGACACAGGAAATCCTAGTGTAAGGTCACAACTATGTCTGTTGGGCGTTCATTTTTTTTTGATCAGAATGTTTATAGGTATATACGACTTTTGCATTCTGAATTCCCAAAAAGTTAAGGGAGCGTAAAATTGACCCATATTTAAAACCATTAACTTTTTGTTCTCTTAACAAAGATACTCGTAATAAAATTATATTTGGATACGTGTTATGCTAAAGCTTTTTTTAGCATAATTTTCACTGAAACTTTGCGTCACAACGTAAGGCATCTAACATGGCTTAAACGAATGAGATATTTGGAACCAACATATCAACGTGCCCTCCGAAGTACGGAAGCGCTCGGTATTAAATTCCACAACTTATTGTATGTAATCGTTGTAACTAGTTTCCAAGTACAGCAAGACAAGTAATTTACTAGGTCCTAGGTAAGCTTTCGCAACTGCCTCTGGCGTGGCATGCCTGCCTTCAACTACGGTAGAACTTAAAGTACCTACCTAAATGCCTATCTTTACTTAAGTATTACTAAGTAGTACTTATTCTGTTACTCGGCTAGTTGAGTTTTACGCCTTTAAGCTTTAAGCTTCTCGTATGTCTTTTGACAGTCTTTCAAAACGCTCGTAGAATGATAATGATCATAGGACATTTTGAGCTTTTGTATCAAGTCAGTTCAATAAACAGATGAATTGAAATTTCTGATGAAGTAATTTAATTAATTCGAACTCAAATTATTTTTTGACTCTGATTCTGCTTTATTTAAAGTTTTCTGTTACATTTGTCTTATTTTCTAGGGTAAATAATGGACACATTTTGGATTATCGAACATATCAGATTCATCTTATTAATAACTAAATAAATAAATAATGCTAACTAAGATGTAAGGCAAAAATGCAGAACCGATAATTGCTGGAAAATATGTAAAATACGTAATTGTAGGGCAACGATGTATCAGTGCCTACAATGAAGATGTGATGTGATCCGTGAAACAGCCAAGGACATTAGATCGGAGTCTGTCACCTTGTTCCAAATCGGGTCGAGATGGAGACGATCATTACAAGATCGTACGTTCAATTAGTTTGCACATCAATAATCAAAATAAACGTATTTTAACGAGAAACATGCTGTGTACTAGAAAGCTTAGTTTGTTCTCAACTTTAACAAGTTAATTTTCACATATTTAACAACTTTTGTGTTCCATATTGCTGCGTACGCAATGAGGAGATATAATTGATATACGCAAAAGAAAAAATCACCCAAATATATTATACCAGCTCCTTAATGAGTATAAAAATTCGTCCAAACTGGAGTCTACACGTCAAGCTTCATTCAAAAGACTTCGCTAACACCTAGACGCGCTAACACCAGCTAAGTACGAATATTTTAATTGATGAAATTAATAATTGAAAATTCAACAAACATAGTCGATTGTCAGCACATTAACTCGAACTTTGTAAACCACCTAACGACCTTTTCCCTCTGATTGCCACCGCCATCGCCACCGCCACCGCCACCGCCATCGCCACCGCTATCGCCACCGCAACCGCGTCTGTTTGACCAGACTTTGACCCCCTTTTTCCTAAAAAAATAGTGAAGGCTCCAATAAGAAAGTAAGAAAAAGTTTACATTGTGCATTTAATGAACCATTCATTTGCAGTAGAATGATTAAAAGAAAACTGTCGTTTTTCAATACCTACAATTTAACACCTCAACGCGTAGGGTGTAAAGGTTAAAATCGTTTGTACCAGTTCTGTTTCCGCAGCTACTGTCTGTATTGGACGGCAATCGATTTAAACGCGTGAAGTAAACGTGGAAATCAATTTCGATTACTTTTCTTTGTTATACATTTACTATGCTCCACTTATTATGTGTAACACTATTAACTTGAGCACTGTCTATAGAGTTCCTTTCTTTTTATTATTAACACGCTTCTATTAGCTTCACTTGTGACTAACTAACTAAATAACAAACAAACAATGTAGTCAATTTTAACCTACTTCTATATGTCGTATTGAAATGAAACTTTGTACGTATATGTAGTTCGGATGACTTAACTATAATTCGGTATCTGATCTGATGATGGAGCCAGGAGGTGGATAGTGGAACTCTTCAGTGGTTACTAGTAAACCTCTTGAGTTTGGGCTCATGTGTTTTGTTTTGACGAGTCCAATAGACGAGGCTTGTTAACGAGGATCTGATGATGGGGTCAGGAGGTAGATAGTGGTATTCTAATTTATAATTTTGATTGCGTAAAAATTGAGTTTTTTTAAACTACACATTTTATTCAATAGAACTTGTATCCTTCTATTTCGTCGTTCACATTCCACGTGCCAGATGGTATAACCGCTTTATCGGCTAAACTGATGGCACATGACTTCGTACTTTTAGTTCTAGTGCACGCCGATTTCCTCAATTTATGACTTGTCAATCACCATCAATGACACGAGAATATCGAGAGAAATCGCAACAGGGAACGATTAATTTTGACCCACTTACGATGTCTACTTAAAAATACTTCTAAAAAGGAAGGTCCTCTACTTAAACACATGGAATCAGATGGGTCTGATTAAAATGTATAGGTACCTAGTATGATATTACAAATCCCATACAACAAGTTAAAGAGAATAGTATGTCGACAAGATTGACTGATATCACACTCCCAAACATTCCGAACTTATTAAATCAATCACAATTGGAGACTTGACATCACTTTCTCTAAGATAATTGCAGCTCACTCAGATAAATACATACTCGTATATATACTTATTTGAGTGAATGTGAAAGTAGGTATCCGTCAAACTATTCCATTCCAAGAACTGTCTTTCTTTATCTACTGAAAGTTTAATTACAATACTATGACTTCACCATTTAAATGTGAAGTAAATTTGTGAACCCTCTTTTGTATTTCAAATCTAAAGTCTTAGCTCTTTTACTTTGCAAGTTTAAGTGGCAATGAGCAGGCCATATTATACTCGCAGAACCGATAACCGCTGGGGAAAGGTTCTCGAACCGGATTGCAGTGTAGAAAGGCCTCTCCCCAATGGACAAGTGATACCTTAAAGGTTGTGAGAAGTCGTTGATTGGAGGTTCGTTCGTCGTAGCACTCTTAGGAGGTACTATCATTTTGAAGTCATCAAAATGATCTTGAGGTAAATAATTATGAGCAGATTCTCATACAAAACAAACACCACTTCCGGAACCGTATAGCAATAAACAATATTTTTAATAAAAATATAAAACAACTTCAAAAGCAACAACAAAAATGCACAGAAAAGTTGTTTTTTAAAGTTTGTTTATATATCTATTTTTAGTGTCAATATACGTACGTAGTGAGTGCGGTATTAGAAAACTACTATAATATAATAAAGTGATGGTAAGCGCAACGTCTGCAAGTAAGTAGTTTCTGTCGAAAAATCGCAGTATTATCTCCTTACTCCTAATAGTTAAGGACTGCTGTGGCTTACATAATTAACTTAGCAAAAGATGATGACTTCCAGACCCTTACACCTGAATAAGTTATGAAAAATTTACAAATACACTATGTACCTATAATTTTTGAAGATTTATTTTTGAGATTCCATCATGTAAAAGTGAATCCCACTTTTACTCCACGTCCGGAGTATACCCTATAAAAAAAAGTATTTTTTTTTAATTGGCCCACAATTTACGAAGAAATCGATGAACATATTTTTTTTTGAAGTCGGGAGTTATTTAGATAGGTCATCTTCTTCATCTTCAGGTCTTCTTGTACCCTACATGAATTATGTTGTATAGTCATGTGTGCTTGACATTGGTCAAAGGATTCTTTTTTCTTTTTTCGGACATCAATCACCGCTTGTAAAAGATCATCTCAAATTAATGCTTAATTTGGCCTTTGACATCGTAAACAATACAATACTATTGTTTGGAGAAGCATTGTAAGTTTTAATTAGCTGTTAAAACTCCTAATTTATTTCCAAGGACTGCATGTCCTTTCAAAATCCCAAATTTGGCTAAAACAAATTCTAAGTGTTTTAGACCAAGTAGGGTTTTTAATTAATCAATAACGATCAGTCTTATAAATAAGAACAGAATTCTATACATATTTAATTAAAAAAAGATTCAAGAAACAAACACGCTCAAGACATCCTCAGATACACACCTACTCCGTGCATAGATTCTTGAGGATACCAAGTAAGAAGTAGTTAGAAGCACGTCCAGACATTACATTTGGCAGATGCCCGCGTATTCAAATTTAAATACAAAACTTTTTATTTCAGCATTCAATAGCCATCATTTAACATTTAACAAAAATAATAAATACCGTAACTTAAATACTAGTAAATCTTAAAAGTAAACACTTCTCATGAAGCATCTGACCAAGGCGCACACTGTGCAGTGTGCACTTCTATCCAGTGCATCATGAAGACTGTCTACATCAGCCTGTCCACTATTAGTTTCAGGTAGCTGTTGGTATTGCAGGTAGTTAGTATTCCACGTGATAGGATGCAAGGCACATTGCCGCTTATTGGAACGATAACTTTTTTTTTTAAATAATTCTGGACATTTTACACACAGCATCATCTAGCCCCAAAGTAAGCAGAGCTTGTGTTATGGGAACTATATGACTGATATACTACTTAAATACTTTTTTGTAAAAACATACATATTTTACATAGAAAACACTCAGACCCGAGACAAATATCTGCAGATCAGATCAAAAAAAAAGTATATAACTTTCACGTTTATAATATTAGTAGGATTTATTACGGTAGGTAGGTACTTACATATTATACTGGTTACACAGAATCTGATCTAAAAATATACCTACATTTTCAGAATATCTGAACCTTTAGCTTAGATGTGTGGTAACTATCGATGTCAAAAGTCAACATACTGTGAGTAAACTAAGCAAGTAGGTAAATCCGGTACAGCTATCAGGTTTTACTTTCATTGAGGCTGCGCTTGCGCCGTCTGCTTCCGCGAACGAAAGTGTTTTGTACGTCACGCTGAGAATTTATCGATATCTCGATAAATTACATGATATTTCTGGTTTTGCATGCAACTATAAGGATCCGAACAAACTGGCGCGGTGGCAGTGGTGATAGTGATCAAAGAAGAAGAAAGAAGGAATTAAAATACATTATTTGAACCCAAAAATACAAATTTACCGCTGCCACTGCCGTCGCCACCGCCACCAACGTGTATTAATATACATGATCGATTTAAAAATTTGCGTTACTAAAATTATCTACTATTAGTTTTACTAATAAAGTTATTAATGCGTCCATGCGTCGATATGACAGATTAATTATGTTTTACTACTAAAATAATTAATAGATTTATACTAATCATCAAAATGGCAGATTAAAAAACTAAAACCAATATTAAATAGAATATGTTGTTTTTAAATAACTTACATAATCGATCATGACCTTTTTTGTACAAATCAAATCAAGTTCCGCCTTTTGTATAACTGCGAATACGACAAAAAAAAAATACATTTAAAAAGCTGAACATTGTTCTATTTTAGTGTGTATTTTTTGTATGTATATAATCATGGCGATCGAGATTTGTCAATGGTTTTCATCGATATCTTCCCATGACTAGACAAATTGTTTACCAACAAGATACTACTAAATGACGACACGCACTTTCTCACATTTAACCGCCGTTAAAACAACACTAGAATATAAAACCTTCATGTTTCATACACGTGCGCTCTCAGAGCTATAAGAGCTCTAGAATGCTCAATATTAGTTTCTCTATGTCAAGAGCAAGGCCTAGAAAACAATAAAAAGCCAAAAAGTAGCTGAGGTCCCCTACTACCTATGTTCGTACTGTCAAAAATTAATTATGTCAAAACACGAGGGGTAGCAGCAGTTATGAGTGCCCTCAATTATGAGCAGTAGGTGAGCAGTGTATCTGGCTGGCACAAATCTACTAGGAGTGCTGTAATAAAGAATATGCCTTTACTCAGCAGTGGGTGTTACAGGCTGGTTAGGTACATACATATAAAATACGCGTGGCTCAATGTATAAGCACTGTTTACCTCAGCTTCAATTCCTAGTATCTATCTATTTTCGAGATTACTGTAAGGGTAAAAATGACAAATTAGTTAATTTTATTCGTTGACCAGACTTTCTGTTCTAGCGAAGCAATTTCGATCAATGAGTTTTCGCAGTCATGTTATTGCTTACTTGATGCCAGTTCATACACCCAAGGTGTATGAACTCTACGCTTTATTACTCTGCGCGTAGGTTGATGAGTCTGCTGGCGAAAGTGTTTTACCAATGTGGAGGAATGTGGCAATTAAATCTAATATTGTTACCTAACAACGTTAATTACGAGTGCGTTCATCAATGCCCGCTGAACCCATTATAAAATGTTGGGTGCCATTTCTTTGTAAAGCTATAATGTTTTTGTTACTTTGTAATTTATTACAAAGCATATATCATGGTGTGGTGTTGAAGATATTATTTTTTGCTTCTTACTGGCCTATACTGATCTTATTTTATATCTATTTCTTGACTTTAACATTTTTCACTTATAACTATTTTGTATTGGAGCTGTTCTGTCAGTTTGGAATAAATCTCACAGATCTGAGGATCTCTATCATGAGGATTACAATCGTGAGCATAGTTAAAACGGTTTCAGGAGCGCGTCCGCGAGTGGTCAAATAAAAATCTTATCAAACAGTTTACCTATTTATAAAATTGCAAAAATGAATACCTCCAATTTATTGAACTCATTACTGAACATTGCCAAATAAATCGAATGACTCGCTTCAATGGCTAGGTTAGTCTAGACAATAGTCCATCCGCTAATTTCACGTCCAGTGAACTGTGGTTCTCGAAGATCTACCTTGAACTCTGAACTTCTGGATTTGCTTTGATTTCTAAAAGAAGTGAACAAAAAGACGTGTAAGTATGTACGAGTAAGTAGTGCCTATTGCAGTTATTGTAGCGAAAGTTAAAAACTACCGCACAGTTGAAAATATATTTTTCAGTAGTTGAATACCCAATACCTACTAGAACTGATGAGAATAATCCCACTAGTATTGTAAAGGCAGAAGTATGGATATTTGGATATTTGTAGCTTCTTCTTCTCCGGCTGAACTGTTTAGTTCGTGACCTAGAATAACTACTTACTTTTAACTACATTTTTACACATATCGCACACATTATCCGGATGTATCCTGGGGTGGAGACCCCAGGATTCCCTGTGTCGTGAGTATCAGGAGTACCATGGTACCTCAACAGTCAAACCCGAAACAAATATTTGCAGAAGATGAAAACATTTGTCCCGCAGCGGCTTTAAACCTGAACCTCTTGCGTCTCAGCCGGCTACTAGCCCGGCCACCGAGGTAGTCAAATTTACTTGGTTACGTTTATGATTTTTTGATGAAAGGAGCATCTCCGTATTGTACTAAATCATTTCAACACAGTGGTTCTTTCAACATTGATCACTAGGCCCTTTTCAAGGCTACATAAACAAATTGATTTACCTAGCTTATGATCCAGAAATAAGATGTTGGGACAGGTATTAAAAAAAGAAATAGCTACTTAGTCTTCTTAGCCTTATAAGTAGAAATTAACATAACTGCCCCACGAACATTCCTTTTCTATAGACACGCAGTTCAATGTTGCACCAAAAAGGTGTCAGCTCAACATAAGCTTGGTAGGTAACCTAACTATTACTGGTATTCTGCTGATCCTTAGTGACGTTACTGAGTTTTGGAATTATTGGTTTTGTTTTGGTTACTTTTTACCTGAATAACACGCGGGCGAAACCGGCCATAGGCTAGTGTAAGGCTAAAATTGTAAAGGTTCTAAAAACTTAATGTAACTTAATGGCACTCTGGATTAAGGGTACACTAATGACACGTTAATGGTTTGATAGGACAAAGACTTCAGCTTGACTCATATTTGAAGTCACAAAAAGTATATAATGAGAGCTTTTATCCTTTCGGCACGGTATGGTGTGAATGACAATGACTAATATCCTAAGTAAACTATTTATATTAACTGCCACTGGGTTTAAAAGCTGACCGACACTTAGGTTCCTAGTTATGTTGATTTTGAATTATACAAAAAATACTTAGTTAGGAAATTTGGTGTTGAAAGATCAACTGTAGTCAATAGTTAGGTTATTTAGTGTTAAAATTTCACCTATAGTCGGTAATCGGTAAGTCTACCGCCACTACAATTACGCCATTTTATATAGCTTACATTTTTTGACATTTAAAATTTATGGACATGATTGTTTGTGTAGTTACCCGCAATCTTAGGGCGAGAGCTTACAAATTGATTCGTAATTTTTTGTATATTTTATATATTATAACACTTACTTGTTTTATAGCACGTACCTACTAACTGCAATTTGTAATACCGTTTTACCATACGGTTACAAATGAATAAACTTAACTTTCCTTTATCTATAAAGACCAAAAAAGATAATCCTTCTGACTTTAGTCCGCAGTTCTTTAGGAACAGTCTTATCAAGTCTTATGAACAGTATTTTCTTTGTTGTGCAATAACAATTTTATCTATCTTTCTATCATGTAAGGAATCTCTGCGTAGTGTGTATCAAGGAATTACCGAGTATTTTTGTGAATCCTAGTGTTACCTCAATCGAGATTGCAGCGGCTATAATAAAACCCGCACCTGTCGTGTGTCAGCCAGCTACTTGCCTTCCATGCCACCGAGGCTCTCAATTTATAAAGTTATTTGTGGAAGAAATATACCACAAATATGTTATTAAATAATGGACCTATTTACCTGTCTTTAAGAGATCTACTACCAAAACTATAAATCAATAAAATAAAAATGAGGCGTGTTTATTAATATATCAACAAGTTTTATTATGACTGTATACTTAAAACAGAGCGACCCTGATTATGCATTTGCAATTTACGTGCCTTACAGTAAGCCTTAATTAGATTAATAAAGTCGTGACTTTAATAATGAAATATCGAATTATTGAATGAGATAAGAGGAAATTACTATCTGTTACTGTTGTTACATAGGTAACATTTCATTAAGACAATTGCCATGTCCTTGGCGCCAAGTCACGCATTCATATACACTTCGATTGCAAGGCTTGTGACCGTGTAGCGATAAAAACGTTAGTTGCTATTTGATAAAAACTTTACAAACGCCTAATTATCGCTATTTTTTAAAAGAGAACCTTATCTTGATAACGGCAGAACCTAAAAATGGCTACGCTAATACCAGCTAGATTCCTGCACACCAACACTTTACTTTCTTTACGCGTATTGGTTGCGTATTGGGAGAGGCCTGTGCCCAGGTGGACTTATATGTGTTGATAATAATGATGCTTTGCACCCCTGGCTCAAATATCTACCTTCAGATATGAATTTGTCCAGCACTCAGCGCACTCAGCACTCAGATCGTGAGTAGAATTAAGACAGTACGTTATTCGGTACCGTACCTTAAAAAGTAAGAAGGCAGAATACTTTTATAATTTTAATGCAGAGTAGAATGCACCATTAAAGTTACTTACCTAACGTTTAGGAAGATATTAGGTATAGTTCCGATTCAAAAAGTCCTTAACCCCATTTTAAAACTTGGACATAGATAAATATTTTTTAATGCGTACATTATTTAAATTGGCAACTTGTAGTATTATTAGGTATGTAACTTTATCAAATCAGCTTTATTATCATATCATCAGAAGTTATTGCATTCAACAGAAAAAAATATCTTGATGCTTGATAGAGCCATAAAACATAGATGTTTATCTATGAGGACAGCGCGAGCGCACACGAGTGCAAAGTGAAGTGAGTGACACAGTAGCAGGCGCGCGCGCACCCAAGGTCCCGCTCACCGAGTGTCGACGACCGAATACTTCCATAATTTGTATCAGTAAATCCAATAATGGTTATATTAGAGGAACCTATTGTTCATTTAGATATAATAAAACGGTTGAAATTGACGAGGTTCCTGATTGATGAGATTAATTCGCTTCTAATTAAACGATACGTAAATAAACAAATACATACGTATTTGTAAACATTTAAAAACAAAATACGTATTAAAAAAAACTACTGGTGAAAACCAATGTAATGTTTCAAGCCTAGATAAAAAAAAACATATCTGAAGAAGAGCTCAAAGCTGAAGTTGTATGCCAGCGAGTGATATTCAAAGAGGCAAGAAATACTTTGAGACAATTTTCTCATAAATGTAACTCTTATGTTTCAATGAAACTTGACCCAGATTAGATTCAATAGAAACACATGCAAAGGTCAGATAAAATTTACGTTTATTGAAAAATAATAAAGTGTTACACGGTGCTTGTTAATGCAACGTGTAATTTTGTTTTAACTGTTTTTGTATGAAATACGAGTGATTTTATGTGGCGATTCGTAGTCTTTGTTACATACAACAAAGATTACCACGCATATTTAAAATGAAGATATATTTATTTATAACCAACAAAATACAGCTAAACAAAATCACTTCAAATAAAAGTCGTGATTTCTAAGAATTTTTAAAAAATATTAACATGTAGATGTTAGTAGTACAGCTATCGTATAATTAACTCCACTCAAGCAAATATGTACATAAATTCTTCAACGTACTGAATTTCACTTTTCAATCCTAATAACCATGTACAAATTCTGCATACAAACAAAAACTACTTTCGACATCCATCGCTCAAGCAAAGCTAATAGTTTTCACCTCCTTAATATACAACTCAATGGAGACCATAGAATAGAAAATGCTCGATCGGTACACAAAACATAGAGATGTATCTTGAATATAAAACAGCTGTAAGCTGGATTCCCATGGCGGTGCCAACGAACGGTTTTGAGAAAACGATATACCGATACCGTACGTCGGCAAAATACTAATGTGAAACAAATTCCAATGTCGTTATTATTCAATTTATCCTGAGAACCGAACACTGCACTACATTTAACGTATCTAGCTTAACAGGTACATTGAAGCAGTAATTATTCAAGCACATAAAAGTAGCACAAACTAACACGAAAAGGACGCAATCACAAGAAAAAACCCATTCTCTGTTTAAAATGAATGGCGATATAAAGCTGTAAAACTCTTCATTTCTCAACGTGAATAAACTTTACAATATTTATTATAAAAAATGTTTTTTCCCAACGTTATTCTAAAATTTTGGCCGTGTTCCAAGCTATGCAAAAATCACCATCCAAAATTATGGTCTTCGCTACCTGAATACGAATAGCCGCATTTCTGCGTGATCTAATCTTGCTGTTTCTTTCTTTACAGAATTGGTCTTTGCGGATTTGACAACCCTCACAGAGATCAGAAGACAGATGAGCTCAAAAGACACATAGGACAGGTGAGCCACTTTCTTTTTAATAATATCAAGTACACTACACAATCTAGTACATAGACTGTGGGAGCTGAACGTTGGGAATATTTATTGTGTGTGTACTAAACTAATTATCTGACCCGTATCAAAATTCATACTTAGACTACAGACACAAACTCATACTGAGTTGGTGTGGCCTGTTATTTTATACCACCAAGGTAGTATACAAGCATAACCTGTTGGTAAGCGTTGCCGTAGTCTATGGAGGCTTGCAGCACCAGAAGCATCATCTCACACACTTTGCCGACCCTTTAAAAAAATAAAAGAATAGAAGTTTATAAAGAACCTTAAGATATAATATCAGATTCCCTCAATTTAAAGAGCAATTTAAATTTCCATTTTTTATTTAATCCTTGACTCTAAGAAAAAGAAAGAAAATGCTGGACATTTTTCACACAGCATCATCTAGCACAACTTGTATTATGGGAACTAAATGACTGTTAAACTACATATATATAAAAACTATATAAACAATAATCGCCCTTAACTTCTATAATATTGAATCCTTAACTCTAAGAAAAAAACTGGCATTAGAAGGGTACGATGATGACTAAATTAACCTCCAAATAGCACAACAAAATAATAATTCAGATAACCTTTTTGAACTAGGAAACAAAGCTAAAAATTCAACTTACTCATCGTTTCAAATAGTACACATCACATGCGACCAGGCATCTGCGAATGAAACAAACAATAGGATGGCAAACATTCACAAATTCCAATAATGTCTAGTAGTTATACAAGGTTGAATTCATAAGTAAGTGGGTACCTATTTAGGAAGGTATGATAGATTACATAATTTCTAGAATAAAACATTAATCAAAATTCTGAATCAGCAAATCAAAATCAATTCAATCAGTAACGTATGGATCAAAAATCCTTGAATTAAATAATTTCAATCCAGATCTAATGATCACGATTATTTTTTGTTTCAATTTAGTAGGTACAAACATAAGATTACTGTAATTTGGAGTAAGACTAGGAGCTTAGTGAGAAATAAAATCAACATTTTATTATCCGTGGCTAATAATGTTTTGTTCTTGAGATTGGATGCAGTGCATCTTGATTCGCTTCAGTTTACTTTTGATTGATTGCGGAGTTGTGATATAGGACCCTGCCTACCCACCTTTTGCTTTATCATGATGATTTCCTAGTTGATTTTAGTATCTGTAAATCAACCAAGCGTTTAGTGCTCAAAACACTGCATGCTCTAGAACAAAAGTAGTTTTCGTTAATCTAGTCTTCGTTAGTAGACTAGGTAAATAAAAAAAGGTATCAGAAATTTCGCCTTTAAATACATACACCACACTAATCCTTACTCCAACAGTACTCCAAAGTATATTTTGAATCACTGCATTGATTCAAATACAATGTAAAAGTACAATGTAAAGCTTCATCTTCAAATACATTCCAGTGTCTAATGACACAAACGATGCGACACATCACGCGTGATCGCTCCAGTCTTTAGTCAGTCCTGATCCATCTCCTTCGACATTGTATGTCATCGCATATTAGTCAGCATGTCCACCAAAGCGATCCTCGCTTCTTCGGTTATGAATTAATTATAATCGGTCGACTGCGTCTGAGGTATGCGACGGCTGCGTGCGACAATTAAAATCGTTTCATCAGTGCGCGGTTTGGATTCCACACTTCCTCCTACAACTAAAGGATAAGCCTGCTTACTATTTTGATTATTTTGAGAATCCTATTTTTGTTATGTTCTTTGGAGAAGACTTTTTTATTAGCTATATCCTCCTTTTTCATCTTAATCACTTTTCTAGAAGGCTCTATCTATAGAGCTTGATTAAGGTCGCTAAACTTAGAAGAATTAAAATAATTTTCCGTATGCTCGTCAAATAGATTAACCTCTGCCAGATTCTTTTAGGGTTATTTTAACCCTCAAAAGAGCATTTTATTTTAGGCTGATATGTCAAGTGTTTGGTAAAAAAAGAGAAAATTAGTCAATATTCCTAAAATAGCAATTATAGTTTTTGCCTGAATTAAACATAGATCTGTATTTCTGCACTTCGTTGCATTAATCATCATTAACAGTTCATAATATTGATTCTCTCTTCGATTCGCGATGGGCTTTGTTAAGCTCATACATTTATTCATTATACATTTAGTTTATTTGCATAGTATTGAACGGCACATCCCTAATGTCATTGTCAGTTTTTTTGTTTCGTATCAATCAAATCGATCCATACCACTCTGTCAATAACTCAGCACGTAATTACCATATTGGAGCTTCCTATACGTTCCCTTCCGCATAATTCAGGTAAGACCGTTTTCTATTGTTTTATAAAGTCTGATAGAATATACATATTTACTTAATTTTCATCGACCCTCCCATGTTTATCATCTGAAAGTCGTCTTTCTAGACCTTTTACATAACTAATATAGAATGGAATAGGATGATCTTCAACTTTGGTGATCTTCTCTCCATCTACCGACTTGTTAAGATTGTAAAAATGCCATCGGTCTATTCGGGGCCAACCTAAAATAGCTTACACAAAACACGGTAAAAACAATTGGGGAAGAGGTAGGTACAAAATAAGGTATATTTCCTTACTGTCAAATATCAAAATGCTACTCAACTTTAAATCACGACTAAAAGACGATAAATCACAGCTTTATACAGTGTACAAAGCTACTTAAACTTTAAGTAGAGTTTCAGTGTTTGGCGGTCAGAATTTAGATTGGCGTTGAGTTTTTTAAATTGTTATTTCGAGATAAACAGGAATACCCTTATATGAAGCGGTTACCGTCAATCATCTGAATTCAAACAAACCTGTAGACACCTTCTCAGACCGATGATCAACTTTGACATGCACGCGCACGCAAAGCAAGGTTGGTGATGTCATAGGTCAAATGATTATTGGATCTCATTCTTTTGTATAGATCTGTCATGTCATGTCATAAATCACATTAGAATGGTGTTAAAATGAGTGAGACTCGAGACAATGACCTTGTTGTTCCAGTTAAGGACGGCGAATGTTAAAGTTTTGAAACGGATACAATGATTTAATGAAAATAATTTATTGTACACCATTAGAAAAAATAATACACCTTAACAAAACTTAAAGTACAATGGGCGGTCTTATCGTTTAGAAGCGGTTTCTTCCAAACAACCTTTGGATGGAGAGTTATGGAAGTAGGCAAGAGGTGGCAAGTGATGATTAACGAAGGAATGAAAGTTCTATAGTTCTGTATTCTAAACTATAAGGACAAACAATGCATATGGGTGGGTTTTTATGAATGTATTTACAAAAAAAAAGTACATAAGTATTATATCAATCATGTCATTCCCATAATACAAGCTTTGCTTAGTTTGGGGCTATATGATGCTGTGTGAAAAATATTATTTATATAATTTTAAATTCACTTCAATTAAAGTTTATGTTTTTAAATGATTCTTAATGCCTCTTGTGATTTCAATGATTAAAACCTTTTGACTTTGACAGTAAAACTCAAATTTGAATAGAGATAGGCTATGTACCTCATATCCTTATTGCCTTTTCTGCTTCTCGCGTCCAGGTCTGAAGCAGTGAAAATAACTATTCATTTATAGCTAATACTTTAACTAAATGCTTTAGGGTTATATAAGACAATGGAATTGGACGTCTAAAGAGGTTTTTTAGCAAAACAATGAAATACCACATTCTTGCAGCAACGTCATAGGTATTAGTACCAAAGGTATTTGACCTTTACTAAACAAACAAACGCTCATGGATTTAAAGTAACAAAGAGAATAAGCAGCCCACACAGAGACAAAACAACCGATTCAGATATTACCAATTTTAGCCAAAATTATCGAAAACAAACAAAAAAATCGATAACTATTACCGTACCCGACAAATATCCATTGAAGTTCTAATTATTGAAAGTATCTAATTATTGAAAGTTGTATAAAATAGCCTGTCGTCGTTTTTTTAGCCTATGTTGTCTCACTGCTGGGCCCTTTTTCCTTCCATGTCACTCGACCCATTGCGCCAGTTGGATATGAATGCATCCAGATTGTCCCACAACTTTTAAAAATATGTTGTCGTTTTAAAATGTTTATTTGCCTCACAGGGTGTCAAAATAAAAATGGATGACGCTGGCAACATACTCATCAGACGTTACTCCAAGAGTAACGTGGCCGTGAAGAGTACTGCCGCAACCAGCAACGAAGAAACCGCCATCGGGCAGGACATACTGAAGCTACCTGGATACTCACTCGAACAGGAGAAAATATTTAAGGTGAGCTAACATTACAGATAATCGCCAGCCACATTGAAATGGCATCTGGTGCTGACATAACGCGAACTTGGTGCAGACTTGAATTAGGTACAGCGCTAAACTGACATGGCGCAGGCGAGAGAGTTAAATTGTCGTCACGCATTTTTGTATCCCTAGAAGAACCCTAGAAGTTCGCAAGCTGCGAACTGACGGCGAGGCGCAGGCGCCGAAAGCCGCCCAAGCTCGCCATTCGGTGTGTTTACAGATAAGGTTGTTTTATTAAGCCGGGTATACAAATTGCTCGATTCCAGCCACTGATCTGGCCGCGAAGCAGTCACCACCTTGAGAACCTGACTGCTCGCACTGAGCAAACGTCTCGAGCTGTCAGGAAAATGCCGACTGCTTATGTGGTCAGACCATAACATAACTGCTTAAGCTCCGGCTCCGGCTACGTATAAGGCCTCTAAAGGCCCGCTTAAACTGTGGCGATCAATGGGGAAAATGGATGTCAAGTGGTTATAAGAGTAGATACCGTGACCGCATAAGTTTGTGCATCAAGTTGATGCCTACTGACACGTTTCTATAGAAAAATCACGAAGAAGGACATCAAACTTTCAAACTAAAATTTCGTAATTTTTGATGTTATAACAGAACCTGCCTTATGTATTTTACCAAATGTATTTATACTTAAATAAGTTAAAGGTCTCTAACGAGTATGATAATCAATGGAACAATTTGAACTATAAACTGGTTTATTACATTGCAATTTCATGCAAGTAAAAATCCGCTAACACTATATACCACTTTAACTTTAACACTTTTGTCAAAAACAAACAATTTGTCGTAATTTTATAAATTACCTATTTCCTCTAACCAAATTACAATGACAATTACTTTCAAAAATTTAGGGTTTAACCATGTTTAGTAACTAATGCTTACTTTCCTTGTGTGTGCACATGCTGAACAAGTTCTTAGTATTAGTGAAACCAGTGCAAGTGTAGCCGACCCTATTAAACGACTGTGATATCGAATCCAAATCTAATCGACTCGCAACCTCAAATAACGTTGCAAATGTCAGAATATTATGTGGAAATGAGCTACATTAGCCACATCTCTTTCTTTCAGAGGTGAACTATTGTGATATAGCACAGGCAAGAGATTCCAAAATATATAAATAAGGAGTAAAGATTGACATATATATTCGACCATGTGTATTATTAGGTACATATCAGTTAAAAAACTCTCACTTTTGACTCTACACGTTCCCCAAAATACAGTCCCGTCATTATTAAACCATTACTTATAACATTTTCTTAATTTCTCTTCCATTATTTCTCACGCAACCTAATTCACAAATTACGTAACTCTTTCTCTCCCTAATACCTACTCTTATATTCATCATTATTAAAGGCAATAATTGAAGAAAGAGATTAAGGGGCCGAACATTATGCCTAATGCCCCTGCATTGTGCATCTGATGTACTGCATCACGATCCGAAGCCACGATTCACTTGGCCATGACATTGCTACAATCTTTTATGTTTATTACACAATTTTCAAATCATCTTGTGGTGATGATATTACCCTTGACAGAGTCAGTTCAGCCGTTGATCACTTTGTTTGATCATGATAAAAATCAGAAGACAGAGTTATAAAATAGAACCGGGTCAGGTTTATGATTTTGTAGGTGAAATGAGTTTTTTTAACTTTCATTCTTACATCACACTCTTAAATTATCAAAGCAAGAAGTGATTTTGCTGATCGTAAAACGTGAAATGTATCAACTGCATTTCTAGAGAAATTAAAAATAAAATAACAGTAGGTACTTTTCAGTACTTCTTCTAGTTCTATTTGACATTTTCAAATAACCAATTTAAAAAGTTACTAAATTACTTTATAAGGTAAATACAGAAGCCAAATATTGCAATACATCTATGGAGGAAGGTACGTAGAGCAATCGATCAAGATCTACATCATAGAGAACAATAGCGTGTTCACTTCCTAGTGAACCAGCCGTCAGATTCATTAATACACCATTACAAGTTTCACACATTTACACAGGTAGCAGATTTTCAGCGCCTATTGAACTGCGCTTAGTTATTACGTTATTAGGTACACGGCACAATGCTGCACACAAAAGCTACAGGGTTCTTTTACATGCTGATTGACAAATAAGCTTAATGTCAGCATCGTAACTGCAATTGATAGTATTTCAAATGACAACTATGACTGTTAAAAAATGCGATTCCTATTCGGTCCCCAATTAATAAGTTGTTATTTACTTGGTGTATCCCTTCGTTGTTATAGCTAATTTAAGGCTTTATAAAATAATAAATTAATAAACAGCCAACAGGCACATCCATATTCCTGACTCCCCACACACTAGAATTTCCTGTGTTGTGGGAATCAGAAACTACCCTTCTTATCTTATCTTACGTAGGCATTTTGGTAAAATTTTAGTTTAGTTAAGCGCTTTTTATGTCTCATTTTTGTTTCTTTGTAAGCAATAGGCACTAGTTTATGATGCGCTTTTATTAGATAGGTAAATCAAAAATGAATAATTGAACTTAGTGATCCTCTTAGTCACGTCCAACATGCTTCAATATAACGACAGAACCTAAACTGCGTAATTTCAGGTTGACCAGTAAGCGCCTGTTACCCTTCGCCTGCTTTCTACGTAATTGCTTTACGTAATACTAACAATAAGATGATAGCACCATTAAGGAATAACAGCAGTTGCCAAATGTGTTTATTTTGGGCAATGAAAGTCCATTCAGGGAGGCGCTATTGTTTGGCAGACTTGAGCAATTTCTGATTAAAATTTTCGGCAATCAATCCTATGAAAAATTGCGAACAACTTATAAGATCTGTAAACTTCAACTACAAGTGCGAACTCTTTCACATATAATAAGGCCAAAGAGCATCTTTTACTTTCCTATTATACTCACCTCAAACCCAAATAATCCTATCCTAAGTTCTTAAGTAACCTTATTATGTAAACATTCATAAGTATGAAAGTAAAATACTTGCCTGTTTCTAACACCCTTCCAAGTCCTACAATGTAAGTTTTTGACGTACTATAGGTTCCTATGGTTAAAAATAAATGAGTATGAGTATGAGTATCCTATCCTACGAGTAGGTACTAACATTATCAATGCGAATGTTTGGATGTTTAGATATATATTCCTAAATAAATCATAGCGGCTGAACTTATTTGGATGAAATTATAGTGCGTGACCTGGAATAACATAAAACATAGGAAAGTTTTAACTGGGGTACCACATGGACGAAGCAGTGGGCTCAAATCATACACTAGTGTTTAAGTGACTTTACTTTCTACCCAAAGGTCTCTAAAACTTCAGACATGAATATACATATCTAAGAGCGACATTTTTTTTGCCTGTAGTTGGTTAGTTAGCTCAGACTTGCTTCAGCTTTCCTGCACTTTAAGAAAGCTTTTATCAAAAAACATTAACTTTAGAGGCATACATTTTATTTTGGATGCAACTCAAGCTGTTTCCATAAGTGCAAAAAGGTTTCGTTAATTATTAACATACCGGACACAGCGCAGATTATTTCGTGTCATTTGTCTTCGACTTTATGGCTCCTGTGAGACCATTGACCGCTCGATGCTTTTGTATGAACAAGAAATGAAGGAATCTATACTCCTCTCTCTTTGTTAGGTACAATAAGCTTGTGTGCTTTTTTTCTAATCTAATACATATTTTTGTCTATCTACTATTGGGAACCAAAATCTGATTTGTCAGTTAGAAATTTAACGACCTGACGAATGTGACGCAATGGGCGAAGGCCTGTCTGAGACGCAGAAGGTTGCAGTTTCGATTTCCGCCGCGGGACAAATGTTTGTATCTGCAAATATTTGTCTCGGGATCTGGGTATTTTCTATGTATAATATGTATGTATTTAAAAAAATATATTTATGTAGTATATCAGTCATGTAGTTCCCATAACACAAGGTCTGCTTAAATTGGGGCTAAATGATGCTATGTGAAAAAAAATGTCTAGCATTATTTAATTCCAGCTATTTCATCAGGTTGGGCCGCATCAAACTTACTAAAGCAGAGTAAGATGTCGCTGTAAAAACACGTCCTATTTATTCTATTGCATCATTTTAGGTACACTTCTTAATAAGGCTCGAAGAACTAAATAAAAAGCGTGTTGAAATATTTTTTTAAACTCCAGTAAGAGATTTCTGATGGATACCGCTTTATCTACATCAAAAACCCCCAGCACGAAGTGTATCGCACAATTACTTGGACATGTTCATTAAAACCCAATTTCCTCGAAACAATACCAGAGGTGTTGAAACTCGCTGAGAGTTTTTCTGTGCGATCCACCATTCTTACCGCGAATTCCCTCGTGACTAAATTAAAAGTATAATGCACGACACTAACCTATTGAGTCTTTGTGCCTGTACTTATCAAATGACTTGTTCCATTTCATTGCAAGCGCAATATCCTACATAGCGCAAGTCCATTATAGCCGAAAAACACCAGATAGGTAATCTTTCGAGAAAGTAGTTTGTCCACGATCCAATCAATATATAAATTTCGGTATTTCGGACTGAAGGCGGCGAGTTTTTATGTAGATAACATCGAAGTTGTCTACCGCGGGACATCTTGATGTGTTCAATTGAAAGTGCATCGGTTATGAAACGACTTCATAACTCCCATTCAATTTCTATATGACTAGCACTTTTTGCTTTGTTTTCGGCTGATTGTTGTGTGTTCTTGTTTCTTTCTTCTTTTATTCTCTTTGATGGGTTAATAAACATTTTGGGAAGCAAGCTTGTCTAGCAGACCATGAATATAAGTAATTTAGTAGTTAATTGTAGAGGTATTGAGAAAATTACTTGCGTGGATTTTTTCATTCTATGACATAAAGGCTAATAAAAATGTGTCTTTTTCCACAGTCATAATAAGATTTCCAAGGCACATTTTTACCCGTGAGGTAAGGAGTCTGTATATACGTTTGATGTAAGAGGTTTTATTGTCTGTAAATGGTTCAGGAATGGTCCTGTTACCCACGATACAGGGAATCCCAGTGTGGGGTTAGGACTATGTTTATTGCGCTCAATGTTTGTTAGTAAACCTTGCAATAGAAGATTTTAAAAATTATTCTGCAATTCCAGTATAAGTTTTTAATATTTAGTATGTTCTTTTTTATAAATAAGTCACTTGATTATAAAATCTGGAGTATCAAATACGACATACGTCGGCGTAGCTTTGTTTGATCTTCGATTGTTTCATTATCAAGTGATGGACTGTTGTGTAATATTAAATCGATAACATCTTCAGTTCAGGTGGATTGATTCGTCAATAACTACTATTTGTATAGCCAACGTGGATGTTAATTAAGATAAAATTAAGGTTGCATTATTATTGGGCTTATCTTAAATTGTGAGATCATCAGTGTTAGTTGGGTGTGGGACACCTGCACGATGCTTGTATAGCTCTTCAAAAAATGTAACATCTGAAGTATTATCGATGTTCTCTGATTCCTACTAGAGAATTTGACTGAACGAAGAATTGTCAAAAAACCAAACAGAGTTTGTTGCTTGATTAGGCGACCAAGTCAATAGGCGTTATTTTAAAAAGTTCATATAAATTTACGTTTCAAAATGAGCCTTGTGATTTCAAATTGTAAAAAATTATTGATTGACTATCTTTATTGAATGCTAGTATATTCGCTGATTTCCTAAAGTAATGCACGGTACAGTTTATACATATTTCGGCTCATTTGGCTCTACCGTTTTACCAACTATCCACTGAGTCTTGCATGAATCTTTGATATTTGATGGTTTTGGTCAATTTTTTTTATCAATATTTTTTTCCTTCAGCTATTCGACATGAAGAAATTCCAATCAAACGTGAATCGTGAGCTTCGGCGGAGCTACCCCGATAGGAGAAGGCTCGAGACGCAGTGCCTCAGTGCCATCTCCTTTGTCAAGTCAGAGAGTGATCTGCTGGAGTGTCCTATATGGGTCCTCATCGTCAACGTCGTTGCAATGGACATGCTCAAGTCGAAGCTGCCTCCAGGTAATAAAACTACTGCAAAATGCATTTCAGCAACTAATAGTTCAAACATTGCTTCCTTTATAAACAATTTAAGAAATAAAGCAATGTTGAACATGAGAAACTACGAGAAAGAAGGCATAAAAAAATAAAGTTAGAAACTTAAGATCATGAAGAGAATTAATACACTTTGTGGCTATTTTTGATAGCTTGAATTATGAAATGATTTAGGATGTTAACGGACATCTTAGGTTAAATAACTATTTTCATAAACGTGCATCATTTAAAAGAATAATATATAAACAAGATGCTAGAAGCATCGATATGACTATGCAACTATAATGGTTGGTCAAAACAAAATTGCCTACAATAGGTACAATTTGTAGGTAGCAGCTGCGCTATCTAGATAAAGATCAATCAAGGGCCGTACCCGGTTCGACACTGGTTCTTGCTTGTATCCGGCATTCGCGTCAGTCGGCCTTGAGTGGACAATACTGTTGCTTTCTAGACCACGTTTACTTTGAGGACAATGGACTCGGAAACTGGACGAAAGAACAAATCTAAAACAAGATCAAGTTACACTTTGTTTCACTGACTAGGGTTTAAATGCGTTTATTGGGATTTGTTCATAATACTCGTAAAAACAGTGTTGGGCTGAATGTGTTTTGGATAGAGGTTGTGCGCCAATGGATTCTCTCACTCGAAAAATATACGTGCGTATTAAAAAGTGCACAAAACGAAAATATCGTTTCGAAGCCAAAATGTTCTATGACCTATGATGACCACAAGTTTAAAGTCATAACATCGATTAGTGATCCAGTAAGCGGCGAAGGGCTGGCAACATGGCACTTGAAATACTGAAACTATGAAAAATTTAGGCATGTGCTCAATATGATGTGTAAATGTGTCACTGAACTGACTACCAAACAACTTGGTATCCTCACATATGTATATTGTATGTGTATGTACTATGGGGATTATAGGCGTAAGCGTATCTGTTCTTTTTCGTTCATAATACCGGAGTAGATATACTAGTAAGTACTACTCGTGTATTAAGAAATAGATTCAATTTGCAGAAAAAACAAGCTTGTTCCACATTTTGTTACATAACAAGAAACTCATTAGATGATGTTTCTACAAAACAACACATTACTTAATAAAAACTTGAGTAACAAACTTACAATAGAAGATGAAATATGGCAAAGGTTATTCCCACGAATCGTTCTGCTCCTCAAAATTAGATCAATTGCTTTATGCATATAATTGCTCCTACGTGGATTGAATCTTACGCAAAAACTGATTATGCCAATTATAATTCGTGCATTCCATGAAGATGCGCCCCACCTCGGCTATGTCAATCATTTTGCCAGTCATCATAACAATGCCCTTAGAATATAAAACTTGAAACCCCTTTTCCCCAGACCATTCGACCTACGTATTCCTCTTTTAAAATTTTAGAAACGAATGTTCATATTGCTTTGACTGCCCTAACTGTGGTAGGGCGCGTCTTCGTGGAGTGCACGAACTATACCTATATGAGTTGTGGGTACCTCAGTCAGTAGAGTAGAAAGTAGGTATTTTTTTTCATTCCCATTGCTTGTCTAATCTAGGGAAGTGACTATTTTTAGCTCTAAAACAAAAATTTTGAAAAAAAGACCGTTATGTAATTGAGCCCGGACCGGAATGGTTACAACGACGAAATGGTTGTAAACTTCATATCAAATCTTTCTAATGAACTCTAGGGTACTGCAGGTCATTTTGTATTTTATTATTGACGAGTAACTTAGGTAAAAATGCTAACCCATCATCATCATCAGCCTATATTAGTCCACTGCTGGACATAGGCCTCCCCTAATGAGCGCCATAGCGCCCTGTCTTCAACTTGCCACATCCAGCATCTGCCTACAGTCTTTCGCAGATCGTCATCCCATCATCAAATGCTAACCCATTGTCACGCAAGTGGGCCTCGCTGGATTACATCTATACTGGTTCTTTGCTGTATCAACAATTAATAAGTAGTTACTAAATAATGGCAGAAAAGGTAGATAATGATAAAGAAATAAAGAACAATAAAGAAAATATGTTTTTTGTCACATAATTCCACAGAAAGGATATAGGTACAGACGTATATAAATATTTCGGCCCTACATTAATAGCTAGGTACAATGATAATAGCTAGGTACAATGTACGCACAAAATACCTAGTCCTTTCCGTGACGCGTGAGCCAAGCAGACTTTTATGCAGCTCCACATCTCCGGGATGTGAAGCTGCACTCGTTTTCACATAGAACCTATTTATGCATGATCCCACGACCGACAGCGTTACGTAACTAAAAAAAACAACGAAATAATTACAATAAAATACATCGTATACAATAAAAATAAAACAATAATCAAACGATAGATAAAAAAAACATATTGTAAAAACGGGAATTTTCACGTACCGCACTATCGGTGAACTACGTAGTGCACTACGTAGTGTACGACGCGGAATGAGTCGAAACTTAGTCGATGCCTTCACCGATAGTGCGGTACGTGAAAATTCCCGTTTTTACAATATGATTAGTCAAGTTCACGATAGTTTTTGGAATAAAATAAAAATATATATGTACCTACTCGTAAAATTATGATGTGACTAAGTAGGTGATATGAGTATTATGATATGACAGACCAAACATTAAAATGAGATGATCTAACTTTCATCTTCAATTTTAACCAGTTTATCTTTCTTGTGAAATTGGTTTAAAGTTTTTATCAAATCAGCCACTTAGCCTTTGAGCCACTGTGGATAATTTATCGTGTACAGCATAACATACACAGGTCCTTACAAAGATAAACCAACCATGAGCATTGGCGAATTATCTACAGATCTCACTAACAATGTAGATCTTTAACGTGGGATGTCTGAGATTACTTCATAATTTTATAGTAAAAACCTAAACGCTTCCGGGTTAAAAAATCCGATTGATTTCATCTCTCAAGTTCAATGTGAACTGGTGAGTTAGACCACGTTTCTGCACATCGTGATTTTTGTATTGTTGTTCGATAAGTTTTTACTGGGGTTTTTAGTAAAGCATGGTCAGGGTGAGCCTGCCTTGGACTTGAGTGGATTGAAGTAATTCGTCATTTAAAAACGAACTAGCTCTGCCCACGGCTTCGCCCGCGTATCCGGATAAAGAGTAGCCTATGTATTATTCTGATGTATAAGCTATATTACTGTAAAGTTTTATCAAAATCCGTTCAGTAGTTTTTGCGTGAAAGAGGAAAAAACATTCATCCTCACAAACTTTCGCGTTTATAATATTAGTAAGAAGTATGCAAATATTCCTGCAAGAAAGAGAAGTGACTAACGACGCTTCGTTTATTACCCACGAAGCAAGAAGCCGGCACATGTGTTTGGGAAAAGAGGTGCTTGCTTATTTGCTAGTATTAACCCTTTTTCTACAAACGGTTTAGCTGATTGTAATGCGGTTTTTTGTAATGGTCTTGTATGACTTTACAGGGTTTTGAGAGAGGTTGCTCTGCAATTGAGAGGTTGCTCTTTTGAAAAAGCATATAATTGCTTAAAAGCACTAACTTATAAGTAATAGAAATAAATATTTTGTATGTTTATTTTTATATCTTTTCTACATTCATGTTGGTTTTGCCTCAAGTGTGGTAAACTATATTTTAGGTCTACTGCTCGTATGATTGATTGAAACACGTCAATCATCCACTAGTGTTTCCAATTACCATCAATAAATTACTTAACCTAAAAAAGCAATACCAGGAAATAAATTTGTCCAGCCCGTAGTAGCTTAATACCAACATGCCAAAAAATCGTAGATCATATGTGTGTGCTTAAATTCGGTTCCGCATATTTCTATAATTACTTGTACCTACCACCTTTTTGACCACTTAAAATTGTACTCGTATTAAAAATCTAATTTAAATATTGCCTCACATAGAGAAAATTTACGCCCACATGATAACAGTTTTAAAATATTTGTTTATAATGCCCTTGATGTAAGTTTTAAATTATTACTAGTTACACTTTCAAAACAGTTTGGTCAAAAGTTAGCTTTAAAAAAAGAGTTATTGGTCGTCGTTCCTTTTTGTTACAGTGATTGGAATATATGCCGTTCGTTGTATTATTACATGCCGTATATTATATTATATAAAGTTATAAAACTAAACAAAACAAACACGCTCACAACTAAAATCCCCATGTTAGAAATCCTCAGGTCCATATTCAGTACACAGATTTGTGATGACACCAAGTTGGGGGTAGTCAGAGACACTTTCAAATATTATGTTTAGCATGTATCCGCGCTTTGCATAGTGAGCATTCTACGTGACAGGTTGCAAGCCCATTGCCGCTTATTAAATACTGTTATATATTATATTGAATAAAGACTATATAAAATTCCAACTTAAGCCACAGCAATGTATTTCAAATAAAAGAGACAATCTGAATCACTTTGTGAAGTGCGCGACAGTTTATCATTAAATATGACAGCATTAAACCGATTTAGTACTATTCCATACAATAGCGGAGAAAATAAAGAATGCAAGCAATGCAGCCAACATTTAAACGACATAAACACAATACGTGTCATAGCAAATAAATTGCCTAACACCGATACCGGGGACAGTGACGCATTGCCCGGTGAAGGGTTAAGTGCGTCCCTTATTCCAGATAAAAATATTCCATTAAATTATTGCACTCGGATTATATTTATCACGCCTACGTGCGCTTTAATGTATGACAACGATTTTACTTTTAATATCATCGGGCCTCATTTATTCGTAAACGTTAATATTGACGCCGACCATTCTCTTAATTTGATGTTTGTCGGCTGGGGCTTCGAAAATTAATATAGGATTCTTAGACTATTTTTTTGGATGTACAATACTTACCTACTCATTTTTGTATGAATCTAGTATAATCACAAAGTTGATAACAATAGCATTAGTTATAACTTTACAAGTACCCTGTCTAGTGGTCACGCATGATTAATATCAATGGCCAATTATTCGTCAATAATGTTTAAATCGTAGGGCGTCAAAATATCGTTAAAATATTATCTGTATATCCTGCAACTTAGGTTCTACTGGGAATGAAGTGTTCTCGAATGGCGCCCATGAACCAGGTGACGCAGTGTAAGAAGGCCCTTCCCCCGACGGACTGATGACATCGTAAATGTTGCGAGAAGTATGTGGATAGAGGAGGCCTTAGTCCAGCAGATGACTTCTAAAGTCTGTTGATGATGAGCATAATGGTTCAAATTCTTGTTGACTAGCCTCTCTCCACGGTTTTGTTACTTTTTATCCCAGTGGTACTGGGATAAAAAGTAGTATAGGTATGTATCATTCTACATACGAACTATAACTACTCCAAATTTTATACAAATCAAAGATTCGGAATACGGAGATTATAAGCAACAAACATCTAAATAAATATACATACAAACTTTGATATTTATAATATTAGTAGGAAATCATTCAAAATTCTTTGCCTTCTTCAGCCCCGTAAGATACAACAATGTTGGGTGCAACCTCCAATATAAATCAGACAATTTTTCTCATACAAAGAACTTCTCACGCGTAGTAGCCTTGGTTGGTTATGATTTTAAGGAATATAACCAACTTTTTGTGATTGCATACTTGACCTTAAGAACAGGATCATCGGTACAATTTTCTTCACGTAATTACTATAAATATGGACTGGTTTTCGAAGCAAGGTGATCTGATCATAAGTGTAGTTTATAAATGCTTCCGTAATGGTTTTTATTCCAGATCAGCTGATGAAACATGTGATGCTAAATGTTGAGTTTTAAAAGACTAGATTATCTGAAACTCACCCAAAATTTATCGAATTAAAATTAGCTGCATAGATTTTTATTTTACTGAACAAACTAAGTTTCTTATCTTGATATCCGAGTCTGGCTAGACAAGTCGCATGGGTAAAAAATACTGAGCATTTAAACTTAATAAAAAATGATAGACGTGGATATCAGTTTAAACAAATTATGATTCTGATTCAGTTCCCATACCTCGCAACCGCATCAACTATGCACGGCCACCACTCCGTCCTTATTGTTAGCCAACAATGCAATCTCCCTTCGATCTCATGATGTATTAGCACCTAATTTCACCCGCAGTTCTAACCCCATATTGCAAACCAACAACCGATATTGGTTTTGTTCAAATCACGCTAAATCTATGGGAAAGAAACCACACTGTTAGATTCCCGTGATTTTCTATCCCGGATAAGATGCCTGTGTAGATTTCCTGGTGGTTTCGCGGTCTGGCCACTGTTTATCGGTAGGGGAACTCAAATAAATCTATTGGGCAACGTAGCTAATGTCCCACTGGTTGGAAGTCGTGACACTTTATCGTGAGGACCGACTGGTCTTTTGTTACTACATGACCTCAAATGCTTAAAGTTTGTGTCGTCGACCTGTTTATAGAGCTTCAATTGTTGTGAGGCCGTTTTATATGGACTACTCCTTTAACCTTCCTATGATATATAGTTTTGATGAAATATCAAGATAGTCATTTGATATAACCAGATCCGTGATACCATCATATGACTGCCATAGCGGCAAAATAAGGAAATTCTTTCAGTAGATACCATTTCCTGTAAAGAACTGAAATGGGTTTAGTTCAGAATAATACATGTAATTATACAAGATAGGTACAATAGGTATGGGTAATGGGATGACCTTAGTTGCGCGGTAGCCGCTCAGCCGGAAACTGCACCAGCTAACGCAAGAGGTCCGGGTTCTATTCCTGCTGGCCGACAAAATTTTGCATGATTCGTAAATATTTTTTACGGGTCTGCGTGGTACTTATCCTATAACAAAAATATTTTTAGTGTTGAATAAGGAAAAAAAAAGATGATGGGTGGTTTGTACACTTCTGAATATTTTCTTTTTCCTTTTAATCGCTTTTCCATCATTTAATTAAAACTAAGAAATAAAATAGTTAGTGACGACCTCTGTGGTGCAGTGTGGTCCGCCTGGGACGCAGAAAGTTGCGGGTTCAATTCCCGCCACGGGACAAATATTTGTATCTGCAAATATTTGTCTCAGGTCTGGGTGTTTTCTATGTATATTATGTATGTATTTACAAAAAAAAATGTATATTAGTAGTATAATAGTCATGTAGTTCCCATAATACAAGCTCTGCTTAGTTTGGGGCTAGATGATGCTGTGTGAAAATGTCCAGAATTATTTATTTATTTATTTATTCTAACTTATAATTTTTTTTTGCGATCAGTTTTCGAACTAATCGCACCATATATGCCATAATGTTTTAGAAAAATGCAATCAGCATAATGAGCCATTTGATCTTTTATATCACGGAGCATCAATGGAATTGCCTACATTTGTCAGCGCCCGTCTAATTTCGATTTCGCAATGAAGGCCGCCGGAATCGTGATCGTCTTGGCATAACTAGATCACTGATGCCAAATGGCACTACTTACCCATATCGCATAATTCGCTTGGACAAGGAGCAATTGAAACGTTAAATACCTACTTGGATCGGTCGTGACCGGGGTTATGCAAAGTGCTATTGAGGAAGCACGTTGTGATAGAAATACGGGTGATTCGATTGCGTTAACAAAGTGGTTCATGGAGCATAGTCAAAATTGCCAAACTCCAAACGAAAAGAAAGAACTGAAAATATTTTTTTATTCAGGAAAAAATAAAAACTAGTTTCAAATAACGGAAAGGGCGATCATTAGAATTAGAATAAATTATTTATCATGGAGCGCGTTGAAGTCTTTTCCATACCGAAACAAACGATCGAATATAGACATGGATAATCCCCTTTGATCTTGAATCTGTGACAAAACCAAGCTGTAGATCATGGTTAATGCATTAGAACCCAAGGGTATTCTACCGTTGGGCAGGTGAATCCTATTTTAATGTGACTAACCTAGGCCCGGTTTAGCTCGCTAAAATCGCTACGTTTGAAACTGTGGGCAGACATAAATATAATTATTTTACGCTAACCAATGTATGGATATTTTCTTACTATAAAACAATACAGTACATTCATATCGTGGAGTGAACTAATCTAGATTCTAATCACGTTGTGACATAGCGTCTGCGGGATTCCCAGTTAGTTACCGAATTTAGCCGATTCTCATAAAATAATACAGAATTTATTGACATTGAGCTATGTTGTCATCTGATTGATTTTTAAGTTTGGTTGCGACTTTATCAGGAACATAGTTGAACCAAAACTGTAGAACAATACATTTGACCTTTTTATATCAATCTACCTGTTTTTTAGAATACTATGTTTTGTGGTGCTTTGGATCAAATTTGGAACAGCGGGCCAACCAATTATAATAATATTACACCTAAATTTCGTATGACCTTCAAAAAGTAAGCTTACTTTAATATTGTAGAGGCGAAGCAGTTTTGGTGACGTCAACATGATTTGCTCACTCAAAGCGTACCATGATGTGAGTTTTGACAGCAAGTAATATTGCTTTACTTCAAATCTAGCAATGATGAAAAAGTTACTCTTTTGCGGCGGACACAATATTGTTTTTCAAATTATAGCAGGTGTATAATTCGTATCCGAATAAAAAGTTGCCTGTTTTTTATTCTAAACACGCAGTTTTTAAACTTTTGAATCAAGTACCACTCGGGCAAATCTTCGTACGTCTTGTTAAATTCACATAAACACAACAAAAAATACTGTGCATAAAATCGCTAGCTACCTATTCACAATTATTGCCCAAGGATTCCCTTGATTAACGTGATTTATGCTTCGTTTAGTTTCGCGATTACATAGCCAAGTAAGTACTTTTAACATAATGAGGTGCTATTGCCTTTGCCACATTATGACAGCCCTCGCTGACTGGGGACGAACACTTGCTAGTGTTATACAAAATAGACGTGGTTCACAATGTTTCAGGTGTATTACTAAGGTTGGTTGATGCTTCTAATTCCAATTTTTACAGTATGAATGATTCTTGACCTCTATAGCGTGTATCAAAAGAACTGATGATTGTGGAATGATTCGATAGATATATGTTAAATCCACAAAGTACCATGGCAATACCGTGTTAGATATCCAGAATATCAAACAGTAGCGAGAATTCTTTCTTCAGTAAGCGCCATAATATAACTAGCAGTCGTGAAGAATAGTGATTGCCATCCGAAGGCATCACGAACGAGCATGCGTTGCGCAAGCGCAGCTAAATGTTTCCAATTGTTATGTTCTGTTCGAAATCCATTGATATTTGATAACCTTTTAGGTAATGAAGTTGAGTGAGAAGATCAGTTAATTATATTCAACTTTATGGTATGTAGGTATCTCGTTATAACATACTAGACTCTGCCCACGGTTTCGCCCGCGTGGTACCTAGATAAAAAGTAGCCTATGTGATATTCTGATTAATAAGCTATATTACTGTAAAGTTTCATCAAAATCCGTTCTGTAGTTTTTGCGTGAGAGAGTAACAAACATCCATCCTCACAAACTTTCGCGTTTATAATAGTAGTAGGATGTTTTTAATTCACTTTATAACAGTTTTTCGCTAGAGCCAGTCGTGATAGATAAAAAAAAGGAAGAAAGAACATACCATTTTTTTTGGTAAGCTCGTATTACTGTGTTACGGTTTATAGGGTATGCCGGTTAGGTGAAATTCAGGCACATTAGACTTTTCAACATTATGTCTCAGAGCCGGCAACGCGCGCAAGATGTTACGGTAACCGCTTATCAACTAAACAGTTGGGTCGTATGCTTCTTTCAGTGGTACATCTGAGTGCACGTGGTGTTAAAAAAAGACGTGGCTTCGTATCATTTTAGGATAATAACAGACTACGTCACCAGGAGAATTGTAAAGTGCGTGAAATAGTCGTGAATCTATCCTAAAATAAATAACACGAGATATACTTAGAGAATTACTTTATTGAGATATAAACAACAACAATGTATGTGTTTTTTTTATTATTTATTTATTTCTAATTTATAATTATGAAATCGTCTACTAGACAGACGATGTAATAAACTTCTTCTTCTACAGTTCAAAGGCCAATGGACATAAAGAACAGACCTCGCATCCCGATCCCTGACGAAGACCCCTACAGCATCGCCACCAACGTCATCGGTTCCGGTTCCAGCGGTAGTTCCGGCGGGTACGGCCACAACGGGCATAATGGCCACGTAGCTGCTACGAGGGAACAGCTCATGATGCAGATGGGCCAGAGGAAAGGCGAGCGTCCGCCCAAACTACCACCTAGAGAGAATGGATATGGTCCTGCTGATATACCCAAGGTAACGGTCACAAATTGTAACGGTCACAGAAATTATCCTTTGATTGTTGATGACGAGAAATTATAAAACAGTGTCATTTGACTAAGTCATTTGCTAGGCAGGCAAACGAGACTTTTCAATACGTTATGTCTCAGTATAGGCAATACGCGCGAGTGATACCTCTGGTGTTACAACTTTCATAGATTACGGTAAGTGCTTAACAAGTAAGGCGTATGCTTGTTTGCCACTAATGTTGTATAAAAAACCAACAGATTTAATCAAGTCCATAGAGACAATTTTACGATATGATGTTATTTATGCAGTAGATAAGTATACAGGACTACAATTCGCCTTGAAACATTCTTTAGATACAATCTTATGGATAACGATATTTATAAGTACCTGGGTATCTTTTTATAAAATCATTGGACGTACCGAAGCGAATTAAGCCGCCAATTCGGTTCAAAAGTTACCCATGGAAGTACCTAATGAGAGGTCTAAAATTTGCGTACGCGCGGCCGCAAGCGACGAGCTACTATGAAATTAATATAATAAGCTCTTTCCTAAAATAACCCTCAAAGTTGTATCCTTTATGACTGAATAACATTAACTTAATTCCATGCTTCGTGTAACCCATTCCAATACTTAATAATAAGATGTGGTTTTGTTCTGTCGAGGTAATCTCTAAAGTGAAAATTGCATTACAAAGGATTCTTACATACATTTTTTTTTGTGTTTTTGTGCTATCTCGGCTCTTTTTATGAAGATAATTTCGGCCCTTGTATGATGATTGCTCTCTTGCTACTTTGTTTTAAAAAACACGCAGATTACCTTCTGAGCAGGACCACTAAAATTTTACTATTTTGTTGTCTGAAATACTTACTTAACTAGCAAAGTAAATAGGCATTCACTATTAGCTTCTAGAACCTCAATACCTATTTGATGTATAAAGATATTACAGATATTATTTGAAAACCAAAAGATAGAACTGATGGTTAAAAACTTTTTGGAAAAGAAGCGTTGTTCAAAATCTTATTTATCATTATCCGCTGGAAATGGATGATAATCCCCTTCCAGCGGATAATGATAAATAGGTGATAGGGCTAATTTTAAACAATGTTTAAGCGATTTCATAATTGCTTTATAAGGCTAAGACGGCCGGCCCTGAGCACTTAAACGCTAATATCTTAAATCCAAGATAAAGTTCTAAGCAAAATAAATCCATGAATCACGGTTAATTCAAACCACAAGATTTAAGGAAGGGGACATGCGAAATGCATTAGGGATAAGACACATTTTATGAGAATTGAGTTTTTAAAAAAGTTTGACACTATCTTCATGATAAATGAACTTTCAATTGATGACGCGAGATGGCGGCGGGATCAGATTTCAGTCAGTGTGAAATGGACTGAATGTAGTTTTGTTAATAAAACCTTGTATACTATAAATACAGTAACTTATTTACCTTACTTGCATAAAGAAGAGATCCACAATTATAAAATATTCCTTGCAATTATTTGTATACGAGATCTTTATCTCAAATAAGCGAAAGTTGTAAAAGTAAAATATTTAAAACTTAAATTTAACTTCCATAAGCTTTGTGAATTACTCTCCTTCCACCTAGCTCCAAAATCAGGTTCCACTGTTGTAGGTATCCATTGGATTACACTACACAGTAATCTGAACTAATAGTATCCCCGCACCGATACGAAACAACGATAAAATGTGAAGTGATAAAACGAAAGTAAATTATATTTAGCGGCTGTCTGTAGAATCCCACTACTGAATAATTGTTGGTTAGAGCGACCACAATGGCGCATTCCGCCAAGTATCCCCCCAATCTCAACGCCATCTTTAAATGAAATTGATTGTTTCACAGATAGTTTCCGATAAAATCTTGCTCTTTCATAGGTCTAGAAGCGTCAGCGCCGCAAAGCCAATGTGACACTATACAAATGAAACAATGTCTTTTGTGTGTCAGTTAAACTTTTAAATCTTAGAGCTGAATATAGGGATATTTACTATTTTAGCTTATCTCAGCATATTCAGATCTCGAAGATACGTTTGTAAACTTAGCGAACTTTAATGTATTCGCTGGGTTAACAAGTTAGCTCTGGATTTATGTATGACTAGCCTCTGCCTACGGCTTCGCCCGCGTGGTACCCGGATAAAAAGAAGCCTATGTATTAATCTGATGTAGTCGTTTTTTGCGTGAAAGAGAAACAAACTTACATCCATTCTCATAAACTTTCGCGTTTACAATAGTAGTAGGATTCTACATGTATACTACCCTTCTTCCTATTCTACTAATATTATAAAAAAAATAAGTGAAGATGGATGTGTGTATGTTTGCTGATAAGAATCTTCGTAATGGCCGATTTACAATAGGTATAGTTCTTGACCTAGCTAACTCATAGATTACCTACTTTTTATCGGGTTTCATACGAGCAAAGCCGTCGGAGCAATTACTTTAATATTATTGAGTTCAATTTTGAGTATCCAGATTAATACCCACCACTTCTTATTTTCATTCAACATTTTAACGTGAGCTTGCGCATCATATCAACATTTTGTTGTTTTCTGAATATGTCTGGCACCGTGAGGTAAGAGATTGTGAACGCCCACCTTATATTTTATTACAACAAGATTTTTAGTTGCGCCTTTCTTAGTTTCACATGTTCCTAGTTCTTACATGTATTGTTGTTTCGCGGAGGAATTACATATAGGAGACATATTTCAAATTGGACTTTTTGTATCCAGAATGGGTCTTGTAAGTTCAACTGTGTTTTTTGTCAATACAATAAACACAGTTACAGTTACAGTCTACCAATGTAGATAGATCATTATATAATGGTAGCTCTTGATGAACATTTATATTCCGCCAATACAGATAAATTTTGTATTTTTCAAATTTCGCGATTAGATAACATACATAATTATAAGTTTTACGGGTCTTTAAAACGATGTTTTAAATGTCGGGAAAATAATAAAAAAGTGATAAAGAACCGTACAACTTATAAACAATACATTCAAAATAATACTCTCAGATATATTTTTAGAGCAACGCTAATAAAAAAAAAGCACATTTTAAGAAGAAAAACACGAGAATTCACTTAAAATTATTATTTTTTCAGCCGGACTACGATGATATTGACATAAACGGTCGCGTCCCAACTCAGTTTCCGAGAGGCAAATCGGATAAGGGCAGAGATAACAAGAAATACGGTAAGAAACTCTCTAATTTTTCTTTTCACTTTTCATTTAGAAGCAGAGTCATATTTTAAGTACTTTTTAGCAGAGTAAGAATATCCTTTTTGTTTGAGTGTCTTCACAACAGTTTGTTGATTTGCTCTTCCCATCAGGGTACTAAGGCTGGAGTTCACCAAAAAATAAACGGACAATCAAGTATAAGTAACCATTAGTTATGGTGACATAATCCTATGAAAACATGAGTTATACGCTTTGATTTGGACCTAAACAATCGTTATTGTGTTAGTCAACCAATCGTTATACTTTTTATTACGTACCTACCTACAACGAATAACTGAATAAAAGAGTGTTTCTTTAAATTTTCTATTCATTTTGACTCAACCACGATTTCTCTGGCCTATAATGTGCTCTGCAATTCGCGCTTTATACAAACGGATAGTTGTCTATCCATTTGTATACATTTAATAATAATAAATAAATAAATAATGCTGATCATTTTCACATAGCATCATCTAGCCCCAAACTAAGCAGAGCTTGTATTATGGGAACTACATGACTGATATACTACTTATATACATTCTTTTGTAAATACATACATATTATACATAGAAAACACCCAGACCAGCGACAAATATTTGCAGATGATACAAACATTTGTCTCGCGGCGGGAATTGAACCCGCAACCATCTGCGTCTCAGGCGAGCCTTTGCCCACTGCACCACAGAGGTCGTCATAGCATGGACATTAAGTCCCATATTTCACCAATATTGCCGTAAATTTCAAAAGTACGGATATTATAAATGCCTTTTGTATGCTCAGATGGTGATATAATATTCGCACCAACAGCCGCATATAAATATATTGACGAAGGTATAAATTGCGGGCTGAACTCATAAATCCCTTGTGTTGTCACCCGCATCGTGTTCGTTCGAGATAACATGATGAAATGTTCCTCGATTCGCAATCTTACGGTGGCGCTAGCTTAACCTGTACCAAACAATCTCACAAATATTATTGTAGGTACAATTATTTACGTAAGGGCACCTAAGCGAAAGCATAATGCGCTAATTAGCTTACAAAAACAATTTCTTATTTGTAGAGGCCAGTCTTCTTACTAGAACTTCTTACTTAGACTCCTTTCGACTGAAAACGGTTTACTCTTGAAATATTGGATTCATCGGTCCCACTTTATCCCATAATAACTCAAAATGAGAAAATGATAAGAAAGAACAATTAATTGCAGTTCTGTAAAATTTTCTAAAGCTTATAATTAGCACACAATTTATTTTTTAATGAAATCTTGGAACTGGAATGTTTTCTGAAGCGACACACAAATTAGTTTCGACGAGAGTGGTCGCATTTAAGTATCAGTGGGGCTATTTGTCCATTAACTAAAACTTATGGGCTGCACGGTAGCCTACATGACTCGCCCTACATGGAAGTAATCCACGGTTCTTCAGCCGCCTCCGTTTGCTGCGGTCTTTTAAATACTGTTATTGCCTAGCAGGACACGACATAGGTACTGTAAGCTCCTGATTGGGGTAATTTATTTGAGTGTGTTCGGTTTTTTTCGTTTTACAGTGGCTTTCGTTATTTTAAGTCTACGTGCTATTATTAATGAGGAGGTTTTCTTTTTGCCAGTGCCCTTTTAAAAAGGGATCATTGTAACCAGAATGTTAAAGAAGAGAAAGGGTACTCGAACACAAACGCATCACGAAAAAACTACGGCACTTAAAAGCATCTAGGGTTTCCCATCGACAATAATCAAAATCGATTATCTGCGCTACCCTAACCTTTATATTTATTAAATTATTATTTTTTGCTACTAATGTTTCAAACGAGAAATTTTCTATAAGTCGAATTTAACTTGACTTGGAATGTCCTGCTGTCAAGAACGAGATCACGATCCGCATACCACACACAGGTTAATGCTACGTGTCGTTTTTGGCTCATACACATATTCTAAGCTTACAAACAGGGCTTACGAGACTACGAGTAGATAAATATTTACATCACAGTCATAAACTTATGACCGCGATGTAAATATTTATCTACTGTATATTGTGATTTTTTGGTATCGAGATACTAACTAGTAAGATCTTGATACCAAAAAATCACAATTTGCTATTTACTATTCGATAGGAGGAAAAGGTAGATAATGATAATGAGTGACACAACAAAAGCTTCAGTGGCTTTGTTGACCGCGGGCATACAGGTAAATTCATAATGAAACACAATTAATAAAAATGATGAGGAAAAAGTCAGAGAAAGGATAGTAGACAAGGGAGTAGATAAATACCTACTGATCGCTCAAGATAGACAAAAGTAGCTAAGATGAAAACAGTTGAAACAATACAAAGGTGGCGCGGCGTTTCGTAAGAACTGGCATTTTGGAGTACTTATCCTTGATATTTAATCGCGGTATTCGGAACGAGGCGTAGGATGCGAAGCATGGCGCGCGTGCCGTATGCGTGTCAATCTGTGCCGCTCCAGTTTAGGCGTTGAAAAATTACGCTGGTATATTCTTATTCAATGGGTTTAGGCAAGAGTTCCGCAAGTTTTTACTTTTATGTTTGTGTATTTTCAGATGATCCTTACTACTGCGGCTTGCGTGCAAGAGTGCCGAACTTCGTGAAGACTAACGGCAAGCTCGTGCTGCCGGCGATGGCCGAGCGCCTCACGCTGAAGGAAGCGCCAGCGCCGGTGCCCAGCAAGCGCTACAGCGTGGCCCACCCCCACCACTTCCCGCAGCACATGCCCCCCTTCGCTCACGCGCCAATGCCCCCGGCGGCACTGTGGCACGCTCGCTCCTACGAGAGCGGAATCGGTGCGTACGATAGACCCCCCAGAAAGGAAAAGCTCATGTACCAATTCTATCCTAACAGGGAACCCCGGCTGCGTCCGCTGATCATCCAGCAGCCCCGCTAGTATACAGACTAACTCGCACTTTAATCCCACCGCCTGGCGTGGACTCTACGCTCCAGCCTTGGTATTTAACTTTCTGTTATTACGGCTTAGCTTGGTAGCACCTTGCCTTGCAGCTTACTTTACAGTAAGTACTGATCACTAGGCCGAACTGAACCTAAATTACAAAGTCTATTGTGACGGTAAAAGGTTATCTTCAGAGCGGCCTAGATACCTTGACACTTCTTAAACCGCACTCCATTATTCACCAAGTCTCACGTCCATCTTCTACCAGAATATTTCTGTTTCCTCTTTGAGGCTTGGAAGCTTTGCTATCATCTCTTACGTATTTTAGGCACAAGTTTTTTTACTTTTTAAGTAACTCTAGTAACTAAATCCGCAAGAATAAATCCATCACTTCACTACAACACAATTACTATGAAGAATCAACTAAACACTGTTTAAGTGTTAAAGATTTTATAAGTACCAAGCACAAATTACAAATCGTTCGCCGACGCGTGGACACACTATGATAATATTTAAATCCCCGAAACCCTTTTATTACAGAGATTGGTAAATAACAGCTTAAAAATCAACTTAATTTTTGAATGAAACTGTAAATTTTATTTTGAGTCAGCAATAGAAACAGGTTTAGTACCAAGAGTAAGAACGATATAGAAGATGACATCTTAGTCCTCGCAGAACTTGGGTCTAGGTACTAACAGTATGCCAAGATTAAAAAAAAAAAGAATTATGATAGTTGTTTTCTAAATAACAGGAACATTTTTTTTCAGATGGAGAACATTACGATCCTTATGCATTATACGGGCGGCTGCCAGTTCCCGGCCGCGGATTCCCGCCTCCACCCGCCCCACACGCGCGTCACATGTTCATAGGGGAGTGGGATTAAAGTGCTCATTGTTTATGATTCGGCTACCAGTTCACACTAGCTTCTTAATTTTATAAAAGACAGGCACTCATTATGACAGCCTGTCCAAAACTTTTTAAACGTAAAAATAAGGTCAAAAATGTAGTCTTTTGAAGTTTTAGAAGTTTTGGACGTTGCGCAGCCTGGTAAAATAAGTTGTTCCTCATAGCCACTTTGTTAGTGTGGTTAGAGGACAGGGCGATGTTAGCAAGTCTGACAGTCGGCATTTCATTAGCAATCCATTCAAGGTTTTCTTGACTAATGAAATGGCGACAATCTTGGTTCTGCCAACTTTTCCCTTTAAGTCTCAGGATGTAAAGAAAATGTATCGGCAGGTACTATTACTGTAGCATCATCTATTCCATTCATAGTATTTATTGGAAAGCTGTAGATATTTAACTACCTACAAAAAGTTAAGCCCCTTTTCACTTATATGGGTGTTTTTTTACAATATCGTTAAACGTAATAATATTTCATTACGTTAAACGTAAGAAAATGTTTGAAATTGGGTTTCCATTTACCAATTGGATTTTAACACTATTTATTTCGATGATGTTATTTTTCAAACAAACATTTACAGCACGGAAATGCTAAGGACGTATTCCCTTATTTACTTTCTGAATTATGCCACTAACAGGACGATATTGTTTACCTAAAATAGAAAGTAAGTTTTTGGCAAACTATGTGTCTGCCTAAAACTGAAATGAAACTGAGTGACTAAACTATGTCTGTGTAAAAAAACTAACCTTTTTTTAAATTAGTTATTCAAAAAATCCGTAAATCGCCAGTCATAGTTGACATTTGTTACGATTTTTTTGTCGTTTGAAATTTTATTTTACAGCAAGCTACTAAGTACTTACTTCATTGTTCTACGTAGGAAAAAAAATTGAAAAGAAAGAATATTACGTGACCTATTTTTTCATATTGAGAACTTCTATACCATTTTTTTATAGATATTTTAGACATAACCTAAGTAAAAGACGAAATTGTTTTATGAACTTTATTGTAAATATTTACATATGTTTAAATAAATGTGTGATTTGCTGGATATACGTGCAACATGCAATTGAAAATTATATGAGTACTTATGATAACTACTTAAAACAATTGTGTTAATTGTGTAGTTTAATTTTAACGAAACATGTTTACCATAATAATAATTAAGTGACCTTTTTATAATTAATATTAACAGCACATCAAGTTGCTTTATGTTCTACTAAGATTATTATATTAGGTAAATCAAAATATCACTGCCACGGTTTTTTACTTGTGATTTTTAATATAGTTATTATACTTTAATGGTAATTTATTGGTAATACACAGACCATGATTATTCAATACTAATTGCAAAAAATGTATTTTAATTCATCAATCCTAGTCAACACAGGGTTGGTTTTTGACATTGTTTGGGTACTTGTAATCACTCTTCAATCAATTGGAACATCTGTTGTACAGATGTCACCTAACGCGAAGAAAATCAATTTTCATTACTTGACATACATACTTTCTTGAATAAATTAGCCATGTTTTTAATGCTTTTCTTTAACCCGACATCAATGATATGTTTATTGGTTATAATTAATATCAAAATATTAATTAGATTATTCATCAAATAAGCAAAAGCTTATTTTGATGAATGTCTTGAGCAAGCTCTTTTGTAAATAGGTTTCTACTTTTTAGTCTATTGTTATGTAGGTTCACCTACATTTTAGATCAATACTCATTCTTATGTATAAATTATATTGTTATGACAATTTTGTACTTTAATTTATGGTCACATGTTTACCAATTAAAATTAGAGGGTAAGTACAATTAATTATGTAGCTAATTAATAATGAATAGATGTTACATATGTTAATATACATGTATAACTAAAACTAGGGAAGTGCTTGATCATGTAGTCAAAGGTGCTACTTTAGAAATTGTTTACTTTAATTTTGTAACATACTTAATTGTTTTATGCTCAGCTTATATTATTTAACAGATTGAATGCCTGAAAACACAAGATCGTGCGATAGATATTGAGCGTAATCAATGTTTGTTGTCGCAATAGATATTATAACTTTTTTATAGTCTTTATCGATACCTTATTTCATAACGGCCAAGATTCAACGTGCTTTGAGCCTGAGGATGTTTTTATTTTAAATAAGGACATTAATGTTTATTCATATGTTTACTCAATAGGATTAAATATTGTTACGAATTTCAATAAGTCCATTACTTCATCAACATCCGATTATAATGTAGCGCAGGGTGTTGGTTAAAATGTATAAACCTATTTTTAGAAAAATAATTATATCTGAATAAAGATGAATAAACAGCTGTTAAAAAATATCAAGTTGTATTAATTAAGATAAGTACTTACTCAAGTAGGTGCAAATATTAATCAATAAAAATGTGGATAAAATCTTTATTAATAAAAAAATATGTTTACCAATATACATATGTATGTAACCTTATTTACGAAGAAACTAGTACACGCATAACCTCTTAGTTATTAATTTGTTTTCACAAATCTCCAGCACCGATCCACTTCTTTACTAAATATTTGATGTATCTTCTCGCTTCCTTTAACTCTTCTGGATCTTCAGATCTGTCGGAAAATAGATCTCTGCAATGCGACGCAAACGGTATAACTTTACTTGGTGCATCATATGATACATCTTCCAAAATACTCAGTCTATGCCAAGGATCTAGCTCTCCATTTACAAAAACCACCTTCGTCAAATTTGGTTTCAAGCCCCCATAGAGTTCATTTGATTTAAGTACTCCTTCTTCAACCCGTTTCTCATCAAAATCTTGACCAAAAATAGCTGTACACATGTTGTAAAAGAACTCTACAGGTATATTATCTGTGAAAGGATGGTTATTTGAATTCGATGTTTGATAATAACCAAATTCTGTGCAGGTTTGGTATAACCAAGACATGTACCAATCAATCCCTTTTATGCTTTCAATCATACTGTCAAATTCATAGTCAAAACACTGCCGTCTCTCGTTCCACATGTTCGTCTCATTATCTTTAGAGGAGAATACCTGAGAACTGTTTTCTATCTTTTTACAATGCTTTTCTATCGACTTTAGATCTCCATACTGTGCAACGCTCATCAATTCCGAAGCCTTATCCAAAAAGAATAGCTGTTGATTTTCAAGCTTATTCATATCAATTTCGTCGCATATTTGTTCTTCCTCTTTAAGCAATTTTATTCCATCATCAGTTCTAAACATCTCTTCATACCGTTTAAATATTTTGCCTATTTTATCATAGCATCCCGATGTTCCGTACTGTTCAAAGTCTTCACTTACAGTTTCAAGGTACTCGTAGAAATCAGCTTTTGCCAGGACAGGAGCACTGCTAGCTATCGCTGCATCCACGATGTCTGGATACAGCTCTTTCATCCACGCCGCTAAGTTACCTGCGTAAGAACCTCCGATAACTACGACTTTTGATGAGTAAAACCGAGGTGATAACTTGATTCGTTTTAAAAATCTTGCGTTGTCAGCCAAAGCCTGTCTCGAACTTAAAAAAAATAGATTTTCAGTAGTATAATTGTCGAAAGGTTTGCTTTCTCCATAATATCTATGCTCGGTCAAAAACATAGCTCCTTTTGTCTCCTTGGCGAGCTCATACATGATTCCAGTTTGGAGAAAACCTTTTCCAGCTCTGCCTTCACCATTCATGAACAAGTATATTGGTCCTTTTGGTTTCCACATGTCCTGTCTTTGGAAATATCTCATCTTCCAAGTACGGTTCTCACTCTTATTGAAATGATCCAAGGGTTGCTTCATCCATTTTGTTTGGACTTCTGATGAGTCCAACAAAGCTGCAGTTTCGTTGATCTCTCTAAAGAGAAAGTTGAGACCGTTGCCGTGGCCGTATAGAGAAAATCCGCTAACTATATTGTAACAAGAAGAGAGAAACACAGCTAGCTCTGCGAAATACATGGCTGTAAGTGATCCTTCTATTATGTTAAGTGATAAAGATAACCTACAAATAACACAGTATTTATTCATGTGAAGTGTTTTACGCAAGTGCAAAAAGCATTTTGAATTCTAGTGCTAGGTAGTTATCTCATGCGGGTACCTTTAAATTAGGTAGGTATAGTAACATTCCACGCATTAACGTAGGTACTCTTTGATCAATAACCTATTCCTAATCAGTACCTGAGTAAAGGCAGTTCAAAATCGTTCGACGTGACACCTTATGTAATATTATATGCATTTATGCACCTACTCTTAGATCAATAAATAACATTATGCCTTATACAGCACCAATTTAATGTAACCTAATTATGTAAACATTCATAGGTAAGGAAGTAAAATACTTGCCTATTTCTAGCACCCTTTCAAGTCCTACTATGTAAGTTTTCGACGTTACCAAGTGTAGGTACTATAGGTTCATATGGTTAAAAATAAATGAGCATGAGTATGGATCGCCAAAGATGACAGAAAATAATGACCACTTTCTGGCTGACGATGCTCTATGACTACTGAGTTAAAGAGCGTGTTACATTGTGATTTCTGTTTTTTTAAATGACTGAACAATTTAATTCGCCTATTGAAGGTATGCCCTAGATAAATAGAGCTATATTTATTTTGGTCTAACGTAAGTATATATACATGGATGGGTGAACGTTATCTTAGGTATTAAAATAGTAATCACTATACCATATCCCTAGCACTAAATTTTTGCAGGCGGCCCTCATTCACTGTGCCACAGAGTTCTTCAAAACAGCTACTTAACTAAGCAATCCATCTATACATAGACATAGTAAGGACGTTGGACATATTCCGTCTGTAGCAAAAGTCACCTCCCCGTTTCCATGGCAACATCAACGCGCCACAACAAAGCCGCTTGGTCATTTTCTTGGTTGACCTAATTGAAAATAATTTATTTGCACGTGATTATGGATTTTTCCGAAGGCAGTGAGCGAGGGCGACGGCCAGACTCGCGACCAGTCTCAAGGAGGGGCTATAGGGAGTACACGAACAGTGGTTCTGGGATTTCAAGGTAGGCGTTGTTCCTTGTGTATCTATAGCTTTTGTGGATATTGTTATGCGCTTGTATTTGTATTTAAATGGGCGAAGTTCTTTGTGAGTCAGGAGAATGTTGAAAGCGATTTCTTGTCTGATCTAGCGCATGCTATTCATCTATCACTTAGCTAGTTTTTTATAGAATTTGGTGTGGAGGGAAACTTTTCGTGTGTACTTAGGGTACTTAGAACATTTAGTTATATCTTAGGTAACGCATATTCCTTCAAGTTATTCAGTTAAATCTCATTAATTGATTAAATCAACACAACCTCTGTGGCGCAGTGGGCGAAGGTCCGCCTGGGACGCAGAAGGTTGCGGGTTCAATTCCCGCCACGGGACAAATATTTGTATCTGCAAATATTTGAATCAGGTCTGGGTGTTTTCTATGTATATCATGTATGTATTTAGAAAAAAATATGTATATAAGTAGTATATCAGTCATGTAGTTCCCATAATACAAGCTCTGCTTAGTTTGGGGCTGGATGATGCTGTGTGAAAATGTCCAGCATTATTTATTTTATTTTTTTAATTTGCAAATAAGCCTAACCAAAAGGAACAATATAAATTATTTTCTCGAGGCCCTCCGGTGGGCTTAACGAGAATGGATTTTTCCCGCTCTAGCTCGGTTCACAGTTTGAGGGCTGTTCTTTTCAAACTCAGCTTTTAGATTTTTTATTTTCAGGAACGGGACCATGAGGCCTACTTCAGCATATCGGGGAAGCACGGCCCGTCTGTCGACCGCCGGCTTCGGGCCAGCTCCACCAACTGCAAACCGGCAGCCCACAGCAATGACAGGATTTTCTATGGTATTTTTCAAACTGAAGCACTCGTTTCAAGTTTGCTTTGTTATATCTGGTGACTCCTCAAGTACGGCTGTCGTCCTCTTTACAGAACTGAAAGATTTTATTTGCATGAATCGGTACCTAAGGGTTTTTTTTAAACATTTGTGGATCTGGATGCTTATTTTGAAAATGTGGGTCATTTTGAAATCAATAATGGCGGACACTAACACTTGATAACGTAGTGACATTTTCAACTAAGCACTTCAAAGTTAAGTGCACTCAACTCTGTTTTACCAAGCACATATATGAGATAAATAATTATAACAACACATACCTAAGTACTTAAATTAGTAGGAATCACTTGTTGGCCTTTTTCATAACAACAGATTGATAGACCAATCACCCAGCAAGGCATATCAGGAGTTCGCACCGGCACCGCTCGCGGATTCCGCACTAGACAACTCCAAGACAAGAGGTATTGGGAAGAGGTGATGCAAGTCAAGGTGCGAGAGATGAAAGCGGAAATAGCCCGGCTGAGCGAAAAGGCAGATGCGGGAGAAAGAGAAAGGTCCGCAAAGAAACATTATGAGAAAAGGGTCAGGGAGTTAGCTCAGGAGTTGACAGGTAAGCTCTTAAACACGGTCTTACCGCTGTAGGTAAGACCGATATTGCGACAATTTTTGGAAGTAATTTACATGTAGGCAATGGTAATGTATTTTGAAGGTTGATTTCTCTCGAGAAGTTCCCATAAACAACAATGTGTGGTGCCCACCTATAAACAATGCTGTCATAAACGGCATCAACTCAAAGTTTCAATGAACTGGGCTGGCATAAGTTTGCGTAGCGGGAAAATACTTACACTCCAAAGCGGAACATCAATTATACAATTACACCACAACACAATGTTCGGTAACAGATCTTCAAGGACGTCTTGCGGACTATAACACAGCTATACGTATCGTCAACGGCGAAGCTACGAAGGTGACAGTTATGGAACAGACCCGAGAGCTCGAAGCCAGTAACCAAAAGCTACAAGAGGAAGTGGAACAGGTGTTCATGGAGAAGCAGCGGAAAGACAACCAGTTAAGACAGCTGCGGGAGCAGGTGGACAAGGTGAGTCAAGAGGGCGGTTTGGCAAATGTCATGTATGAAAAACATTATTGTATGTATAGGATCCATTAGGAATTGTGTTATCGCGTTGTTTTGAGGAGAATATTAAATTTAATACTTATTAAATATTATTTAAACTAAATTTCTCATATATAATATGAGAAATTAAGTTCATCTAAGATAAGCGAGTTCCGAATGTTGAAACCCCACGACTAGGTGGAGTGTTGATTTAAGAAAAGCAGCGGGCAGAAAGTGTATGAGAATAGCCGAACAGCGCGTATTGGGAGAGGGTTATGTACAGCAGTGGACTATGCGGGCTGATGATGGATGTTGAGGCTTTACATAAATTCCTTTGCGAATTTAGTGATTATGGTGGCCTAGTTATCGAGAGTGAAAGAACCAGTAGTGTGGAAATATGTGAAGTGCATCGCAGACTTTTCACCTTTAAGATTTTCCGAAAGTTTTCAGAGACTCTTCTTTACTATTTTCTTAGCAATTTATGTTGTAATTCATAACGCGTTCCAGGAGCAATCTACAATAACTTCACTGCTAGCTGAAATGACCCAAGAACAGAAGGATCAGTATAGTGAGTTGGAAGCCACGGCAGCCGCGTTGAGGGTAGAGGCAGAACAAGCGCGAAGCCAGATTGATCACTTGAATCGAGAGAAGGAAGAGTTTAGCAAGGAGATATCAGGATCCCAGGTACCATTTTTTACGTCTTTGGGAGACGCACTAAAGACTCTTTTCAAAACACTGATTCATTCAAAAGACCTTTTACCGGGTCACCATACCCAGCCTAGGCTGTAACTTAACGCAGTGACCAAGAAAGCACCAGTTATATATTATACGAAGTTTCGCAGTAGGTACGTTATCAGTAATTAACGGAGGTACAAACTTTATTAACAGATCAAAATCCATCTATTGGAATTGCACCGAAGATTAGCCACGATTGAAGAGAAACGTGACAACATGAAGAACGAAATGAACAACCGTCTGGACCCTCAAGAAGAGAGAGAGATGTTACTTCTTCAGGTACACAAACAATCAAACAATATTTCCTTCTTGCGTCTGTGTTCTCTACAAAATATAACTTGGGTATCTTCAAAATAAAAATTAGGAAGCATCTACTGGGTGAGCGTGTTCATAAAATTACGGATATTTCTTACACCATAGTGAGACGGTCTTGAGTATGTAGGTATACTGCTTTCAGAGGGTGCTGATATTTTCAAAGAAGTTTTAGAAATTGTGTCCTATGGTTTTTGCTTTTTAAAGTATTAATTTAACGGTCGGCTCGTTTTGGTAATTCTTTTCCTTTCAGCGCGAGTTAAATTGAAGGAATACATTCGAATAAATTGATTTCAGGTCAGAGAAGACAATGCAGCGATTGCATCTTTGGACAGCAACGCAGCGAGTCTCAGGGAGCAAATCAAGAAGGTGCAAGAGTTGGTAGAACAAGCAGAACAGGTAAGAACATTCACAATCGTTTTAATTTTCTATCAAACTGACTACTAGTAGATACTATTCGCTAGACAAGCAAACGCATGTCACAAAAATTTAACAAGAGTTACGCATTTTGTAAGCGAAATGGGTCGCTTAACTTGTATCCTCGGATACGGGACCTATATTATATCGCTCTAACAGAATTGTCTGAAATCCTCAGGATCTAGAAGAAGGGAACTCGGAGCGTCACCAGAAATACCGAGAACTGAAAAAACGAGAGGAAACGATGGACACCTTCATGTCGACATACGAAGACAACCTCAAGAAGGAACAAGAGCGTATTCAGAATCTTGAGAAGGATATTGTATTTGCTTTAGAACACAGCAGGTAAGACTTTAATACATTCTGAATAGGCACTGCCGCCGTTCCAATTACCTACATCTAGTTATTTTTTAAAATTCAATTTGAAGCCAAACCTTTTGAGTTAGTGAAGTATAAACAATAGTATAATGTAGTGAAAGTCGTTTGTATTACCCATAAATAACATACAAAATAATACAAAATATAAATTAGTTTATTCTAGATTAACACGAACGAAGTGTCTTCCCCTTAAGATGAAGATAACGTGTTAATGGACACATTCTTAGCTATTTTTTATTTTATATAGTTAAAATAAAATAAAATACTAGTAAAGCTACTAATTAGCCTTACCTATCCTTATTTTTCTAAGCATAATTTTCATGAAAAAATAATTCTCTTCATAAATTAATAAATGAAAATGAACACTTTTCTAGAAAAAAAAAACAATCCAACTATGGCCTATTAAAATATACCAAATACCAGGGGTATTGCTGAAGCGTTTGCTACCCTGAAGGACTGATTTTATGATATTTTATTCTCAAACATGCGCGGAAATACTTATTGCTTTCGAAAAAAGAACACGCGAAGTATTTAAATAAGCAACATCAGTTTGAATTTGAAAAAAAAAACGCACGACGTATGCAGACTAGGAGTGTGGCGTTATTCCACTAGATAGTCGCATAAACGGTGAAGTGTAGCGAAGATTCACGATAGCCGAACACTTACGGTTTTTTTTTCAGAATGTAGGTGGTAAATGATAAAAAATAGTTTTATTGACGAAATGAAATGTATTTTTTCCAGCTCCAATATCGACCTAGATTTGAGTGAAATAGATTCGCTGAAACAGAAGGAAGGATATACGGCATCGTACGATGATAGTAAACAGTCTGTTGACGCTCTGATGAAAGACTACGAACGATTTCAGTTGAACTTGAAAAAGGTAAATCTTAAAGTTATATGAGTAACGTATGCCTCTTATTTTTTTCCGTACTTACCCAAATGGTGTCAATTACTAAGCCTACATCGTCCGTCCGATACATCTCTGTCTCTCTGACACAGAGTTGTATCTTATTAAACGTAATAATGTAGCTAGTTTTGGCAACATACCAACCATTACACAAATCAACTACCAGTGGTACGGAACAACTCGCACTTGGCCTGTTTTATGGTTGGGTGCAACTTCAGTGTTCAGAATCAGAATAATTTTTATTGTAAAGACGGCAGATTTTATTTTGTTATTGTATCATTTTTCTTTATCTTTTTCTTTAATTAACTTAAATAAACAATATTAATAAAAGCGAGCTTAACCCAAACAAGAGTTTTCATGCATCAAACCTATATGGTTTGCTGGATGAGGATAAGGAAAGCGGATAAATAAAGGTGCATTCAGATTAGACCAGAAACTACAAAATCAAATTACCTATGCAACCGCCAATCTCAACAGTTGGCTGGTAGAAAATGCTTTAGCGTTAAGTCCACCTATTGTCACTTTTATAAATTGTGTTCGTAAATAAATATATTGATTGCAGGCTGAAGCTACGAGACTGCGTTTAGCGACAGAGCTACAGGCTCTGCCGGAGAAGACTAGAGTCATGAATGAAGAACTTCTTATTTTTTCGGATCTCGAAAAGTTGAGAGAAGATGGTAAATTTTATTCCAATTATATTAAATAAATAAATAATGCTGGACATTTTTCACACAGCATCAAACTAAGCAGAGCTTGTATTATGGGACCTAAATGACTGATATACTACTTATCTACTTTTTTTTGTAAATACATACATATTATACATAGAAAAACACCCAGACCTGAGACAAATATTTGCAGACCTTACAAACATTTGTCTCGTGACAGGAATCGAACCCGCAACCTTCTGCGTCTCAGGCGGACCTTCGCCCATTGCGCCACAGAGGTCGTCAATTAATATTATTACAGTCATACCCCTACACTAGGCGACTTCTGTGGCGCAGTGGGCCTGCCTGTTTCGGGTCTGGGTATTTTCTTTGTAAAATATATATTCAAAAGAAACATATTTACAAATCATACACACGGTTTTCCTGAGGCGGGAATCGAACTCACAACATTCCTCGTCTCAGACGGGCTTACACCCACAGCACCACAGAGGTCGTAAGGTTTTAAAATAATACGTAATTATGAGTTAGGTAATTATGAGGACGAAGTTTGGCCTCATTAAGATCAGTAAGCTTTATTTTATCACGACTCTTGCTTTTAGGTGAGGAACAGAAGAAAGCATTACAAACCGAACTAATTCAGTTGAAAGAAAAGCTGGCACCAACTGAAAGTGCAGTGGTGGAAGCAACTAGCAAGCTGAAGAAACTGCAGGTGAGCATTCGAATGTCAGCGAACTGAAAAATCAATCATGAATATGATTGATTTTTCAGTCGTTTTAATAACTGATTATAATCAGTTATTAAAACGGAAAAAATATTAAACTTAATTTACTAACTTTAGCAGCGTGCTCAAAATTGTCTTCCTCTATACTTGGTTTAGTGTTAGACCACAATCAGACGTCGACGTTGAGTGTCGACACTCAACTTTATAAAGACATTTTGCAGCGATAGAAAAATCATGTTTTTCATTTCCCCAGGCAAGTTTGGACGGCAACGAAATGTACGCCAAACTGAATAGTCTAGAAGAACAGCTTTCGCAGTTGGAAAGCAGGAAGACTGTTCTAGAAGAAGACATCGCATCGATAACATTGAGAGCTGATTACGAGCCGCTGAAGAAGCAGGCAATGGAGGAACTTGAAGCGTTGAATAAGAAGATTATAGACGATTTGAATAGTGTGAAGTCTTATTGAATAGTTTCGAAGTGTAACTGAATAGTTGCGAAGTTTTAATGAATAGTGGCAAAGTGTTATTGAATAGTGGCGAAGTGTTATTGAATAGTGGCGAAGTGTTATTGAATAGTTTTTGTCATTTTCTGAAGCATTATACAATGTTAGTTTTCGTGGATATAATTCCTGATCCAGAAATAGTTTTGATAATTACAATTAAATTAAATGGTTTATTAAAACTTTCTATAATTTAATATCACAGAGATGATACATTACCAGAATTAAAATAACAACGTAATTAACAATTTACAACGTTCACAGACAAAACATTTTTCATTCGGAAATATACACGTTTGCTAAAACACAAAAAAAAACAGTCATTAAGCGACTTTTTCCTCATAATCACAAGCATAATCATAATCTTTCATTATTTTGTGTTTTATGTATGCTTGCGGCATAAGAAAATATTTGCATTCATATTGTAAAACGGGAATTTTCACGTACCGTACTATCGGTGAAGGTACCACCGACATGGAGAGAGAGCGTCGCGATCACTCACCCTGATGAAGATTCTCAAAATGAGTCGAAACTTAGTCGGTGACTTCACCGATAGTGAATCTCAGAATGAGTCGAAACTTAGTCTGTGCCTTCACCGATACGTGAATATTCCCGTTTCACAATATGAATGATCAAATCACAACAGTTTTTGGAGTTAAATTTTATTCCCTACCATAAGGTTTTCTACACTTGAGTAGCTTAGTTCATAACTTTAACTTGCTTATCCAGTAAAAGCGACAGTTCCATCGGAACCTCCTTGTTGTTCGACTTGAGCAGTGAACACAGGTTGGAAACGAACTTTTGAGAAGGAGTGATGTCCGATTCTCGCATCCTAATCCAGAGATCCAAAGCTTCTTTGCAGTTGTCTTCGCGTTCTGAAAAGACATACAACCAGCTAAAAACTTACTATAATATAAACTATACTCGACAAAATTTACCTATACTCCACGAAATTTACCTTTCTACACTAATATTATAAAAAGGTCAAGTTTATAACTTTATAAGTCTGAAGGTCCATTCTAAATATTGATGAAATATTTTTTGAAATCCGATGAGAAGTTTCGGTGATTACATCCAAACTTACAAACTTTACTTCTTTTTAACATTATTAATTCAAACTTTTAAGATCGATGGTCCTGACTGATTGATCTATTAACGGCGGAACTACAAGTCTAGAAAGCTGAAATTTAGAACATAGGTTTATTTTATAACATAAGCATGTGCAAGATTTTTGTGAAATTTCCACTTGAAGGGGAGGAAACGGGTTTAAGGGTAGGAACTTGAAAATTGTAAACGTAGCAAAAATAAATAATGACGTGTTTGACGGATTATGGATTTTCACATTTTAAGGGGGGTAACGGTGGTGAAAGTTGGTTTTTATAATAGGAAGTTGAAAATAACTCACGGTGCACATCCAGTACGAGTTCATAGAGTCTCGTCTCGTCGAGCCGCCGCAGTCCCCGCGCGCACTCCGCTATCACCTCCAGCGCTTTCACTTTCTTCTCGGCCGCGAACCGCTCGCAGCGTCTTAAGAGCGCGTCGGGGTGGAACTTCACCGTCGGATCGAGGAACAGTTTGCGGAGGGTCTTCTTGTAGCCGACGTCCGCCAATGCCGCTATCAAGGTCAGCTGGAAAACATTTAAAACGCAAGAACTAACTAACTAACGTACAGATGGAATTGAAATTATCGTGGTTTGGTATCATTTTAGCATATTATTAGGAGAGGTCCTTCCAATAAGGAAGGACCTCTAAGTGAAAGTGGGAAGGTGTAACGGTCTCAAAAACTTGTGTAATATTCTAAAAGTGATCATCAGCCTATATTAGTCCACTGCTGGACATAGGCCTCCCCTAATGAGCGCCATAGCGCCCTGTCTTCAGCTTGCCGCATCCAGCATCTGCCTGCAGTCTTTCGCAGATCGTCATCCCACCTGGCCGGAGGGCGTCCTACACTACGTTTGCCGAGTCGCGGTCTCCACTCAAGAACACGTTTACCCCAGCGGTTATCGGTTCTTCGCGAGATATGACCGGCCCACTTGGAAGTGGCCTTCAGCTTGCTAATTCGTTGAGCTATGTCGATAACTTTGGTTCTCTGACGGATGTATTCGTTACGAATCCTATCTTTTAGAGATACTCCGAGCATAGCTCTTTCCATAGCTCGCTGAGCGACTTTGAACTGGTGGACCAGCCCTATCATGAGTGTCCACGTCTCAGCTCCGTAGGTCATGACGGGTAGGGCGCACTGAGTGAAAACATTCGTTTTCAAGCATTGCGGTATGGATGACGAGAAGACAACACGTAGTTTTCCAAACTAAAAAAATATATTCTTAAAGTAAGTGAGTAATACTAAAATTATTATTATTTCTCTTTATTTATTTTAAATCTCAGCCTTAAGCCTGGAGCCTTTACAGGTATTAGTGGGGCCGAAGCCAACATTAAGTTTTTGTAAAAGACGTTATTTTGTAGAAACTATAGGAAATATTGGGTGATAAATAATTATTATTATCGATGACAATTCGATGAGCCGTTTCGGAGATTAATGGTAATAGACAGACAACCTCTTAAGGTTGGTAGGTACCTTATACAGAGACATATTTAATTCACGCAAAACTCTCGAACCTACCATCAAACCAACTTTTTTTACTAAATTTCGAAATAAATAAATAAATAATGCTGGACATTTTGACATAGCATCATCTAACCCCAAAGTAAGAAGAGCTTGTGTTATGGGAACTACATGACTGATATACTACTTACATACATTTTTTTTGTAAATACATAAATATTATACATAGAAAACACCCAGATCCCGAGACAAATATTTGCAGATACAAACATTTGTCCCGCAGCGGGAATCGAACCCGCAACCTTCTGCGTCTCAGGCGGGCCTTCGCCCACTGCGCCACAGAGGTCGTCAAATTGAAATTAATTAATGGTAAAAAAACATTTTTTTGTGTCATGGTAAAACTTAAAACCAGCTATCATAATAAAATGCGTACACAACATTTTGTCCTGTGCTGTTGACTGTTGAAGAGTTCCTTTATCTGGAGCTAAAAATTCAACTCCGTAGGATAAGAGGTAGTGGTTCTTATTCAGCTTGCAAGATTTGACCTAAACAAACAAACTCACATACAAACATTGCAAGCATTAAAAGCTTGTAAAAAGCATGTATGCCAGGGCGCAGTTTGGCAGGATTTTACCAAGATTTATTCCTAGATCTTTATAATATGTATCCCAAAAATTCAGATTCGGCGGTACTCGAACCAGCGACCCTGACGCTTTGTACGCGGATGCTATAGCAACTAAGCCACGAGTTACCAGCCAGTGGGTCGATCACGCTAACCCATGGCTATCGAGATGGTAAGCAGTTTTACCGATAGTTCCCTATTTTAATAGACCATCCATCAAATTGCGATCATTAAACTGATTCCCCATCGCTGACAACCTCTGTGGCGCAATGGGCAAAGGTCCGCCTGAGACGTAGAAGGTTTGCGTTCGATTCCCGCTGCGAGACAAATGTTTGTATGATCTGCATTCATTCGTCTCGGTCTCGGTGTTTTCTATGTATAATATGTATGTATTTACAAAAAAAAATGTATATAAGTAGTATATCAGTCATGTAGTTCTCATAACACAAGCTCTGCTTACTTTGGGGCTAGATGATGCCGTGTAAAAAACGTCCAGCATTATTTATATATTATCGCTCGATTCCCTTACCCAGACTAAACTGAAGGCCATGAACCGTCCATGAACAAACGAAACTTGTGATTTTGACAAGTAATCGAATCACGCTAATGCCATGCCTCCATCTCGATAGCCATGGAAATTAGTGTGATCGCCCCGCTGGTCGAAATTCATGGGATGTCTCGGCTCGAGGCGCAGAGGTTTTTATTCTCACTTGTACATCGCCCGCTCCGTGGACCTTCTTATCGACGTTCAGCACAGCCTGGGCCAGCCTGTTCAGCCTCCCGTTCGCCTTCTCGTTGCTGAGGAAGTTGTCCTCCGTCTGGCCGTCGCTCATGCACTGCAGGATCTTGCAGAGCAGCTCGTGTTTCAGCGGCGTCTTGTTGTACTTCGTGGAGAGTCGACTGAATTCTTGGACCGCTTCATGAAGGTTTTCACTGGAAATGGTATAAGTTCATATGAATATGTTACAAAGTATATTACCATATTAAGCTAATGGAACGCCCGCGACTTCGTTGATTTTTCATATAAACTGCAACTCCTTCCACTGCATCCTCTAGGTTCTAGAACTTATCTTTATGTATTTTAATCATTAATCGAATAAATTAAAATACTTTGTTGTACACTATAAACAAAAACAAATTAAACAAAATCGTATTCTTATTAAAGTCCAATGGGCGGTCTTAATGCTTAGAATTGGGTGTTAATAGACTCTATTTTCCATTTATTTTCCTATTTTCTATTTCCCAGGTCACGGACTATACCTATTCTAAATTTCAACCAAATCAGTTGATCTGTTATAAAATTATTAGCAACAAAATATCCCAAAATCCAAATAACAAAATATCCCGAAACTTCCTCATTTCTAATACAATTCTTATAGGATTACAAAAATGGCTGCTCCTAAGAAATTACCAAATAATACAAAACGGAAGGTTTTTTACATACATCAACACATTCTACAATTATAACCATGCATTCTTATCTACTCGAAACAAAATATTTTTATTCGGAAAGAAGACATCATCTTTGCACTAAAACAGGTACCCAGGTGCATATGATAAAAACTCTTCTACTCTGTTTTAATGTTCATCATGAAATTTTAAAAATGGGACAGCACTAATTACAGAACACAAGTTTTTTACTTGTGCAGGTCTGTCACAAAAATAGTAATTCCTTTTTCGCTTTATATTTAAGAAAAAAAAAGTTGAAGTATCTTTTGATTTTAGTTGTGTTATTCACAATAAAGAGTTTATCTATATTTTTATCACTTACTTGTTCAAATGCACACGAATCAATGGGCCGAGTAGAACATTGCTGGGCTTGCAATATCGCAGTGCGGTCAGCAATTCAAGCATTTTCCGCGCGTCCCCCAGTTTCCCATGAGCTGCCGTCGCGTCCAACAGTCGCCAGCAATTCATTTCTATACTGCGGCCGCCCACTATGTGCCTGCAAGAAAAACACTCAACTAACCTTTTCGCTACAATATCCTTATAACAACATTGCCTTATACCCTTGGAAGAGACTAGCCACCCACAACACAGGGAATCCTAGAGTGGGGGCTAGTAAACCTAACCTAACTTGTTTGCCGGTTGAATAATGAAAATCGTTTTGTACCTACTAACATAGGTAATACCTACATTAAATGTTGTATTGAGTTGTTTCCGTAACTAAGTTGGTAAATAAGCACCTGTTTAATAATATTTTAGATTAAATAAACAAGTTTTATTAATTATTTATTATATTTTGCCGTTATTAGATGGGTTGTCTTAAGGGTGAAGAGACTGTGGAGCATGTGGTAATACACTGCACCGCCACTAATGAAGTCAGATCGAAGACGGGACCTGCAAGAACTCATCAGTTTGTGGATCCATAGAAGATGTTCAACATGTATTGATGGATAATTTTTACTAAAAACCGGGATATTTACCATGATTTGTGAGATTGAATGTTTCCCGATTTCGGCACAGTTGCATGTACCATGATCACGGGAGGAACTGAAGTCTTTGCGGGTTTTGAATGAAGGCAGACAAATCGATTTACCCTCTTTCTCACTCTTTTATTGCGAAAAATACCACTACCAACGGTTCCATTATCACATTCGAGTACATCTCGGTTCCGACACATAACACTAACAGTATCCTGACACACAACTGGTATAATGTTTTTTAGATTTTTGCACCTAACCACAGGATTCCAGACTCCAGATAATTGAAAACTATTGAAATTACTGTGTTTGGTTTTAAGTAAAAATTATGTTCAAAACCATGATAGTTTCAAAAGTTATATGTATTGATGGAATGTGCTAATGAAAGACGAAATATTTTCGGGCTTACTAAAATATTTGATGTTGGTCTGTGTTAAAGCATATTGTCTTCTCCTTTGTCGGATGAAGCCAACAGTTTGTACGATCTAGCTGCAATATGTTTAGTTCGAAGTTAAGTTTTTTATTGTGTTTTTTTAAGATTAATATATTTTTGTCTGTTTTCCGATTAGTCGATATGATCGCTCAGCATCAAAGCCTTTAATAAATTTAAAAAAAAAAGAACTCATCAATCATTAACTCAGAAGGTCAGGGATACTGGGATGCTGCTGTCATCAACCCAGAATCCTTCTCCACTACTTCAAGGAGTTGGGCTGGTTGGGGTCAGGTTAGAAGGCGGATAATGCACAATACACCCCAATGCGGGACGTCAGTGCAGACCCCAGTTCCCCCACTTAGAATTAGAATTAGAATTAGAAATATTACTTAGTATTACTACGTAACTGAAGGGCGTGAGAAACTGACACGCCCTAGAATCAAAAGTTTGAAGACATGTGCCATTGGTTAGTATACTATTAAGCGGCAAATATTTTTAAGTCAGTACCTACCTCTTTTTAGACTGCTCATTGATGAGATCAAAAGCCTTATCGACTTTCTTCCGATACGCCATCAGCGTGGCGAAGTCGATCACTTTGAATTCGTCCAGCGTGAAGTTAGGCGCGGACTTGTTCAGGTCTGCGAGCGCCACCTCGGCCAAGTCTAACTCGCCTAACTTCACGTGCAAGTCGAATATGGAGGCTTTCATACCCGCTGATAGGAACACCTGAGAATGTATGATACATTAAGATCATTAGCATCAATAACAGTGCTCCACTAGCTTCTGCTATCAGGCTTTGCTCCCATGGTACTCGGATAATAAGATGCCTATGTATATACCAGGTAACAAACTATATCTATTCCAAATATCATGCAATTCGGTTCAGTAGTAAGAATTTTTTGGTAAATTATCCACACACTGACAATTCGCCAATTTAGCGACTTTTTTAATATATAGAAAAAAAAACAACAACGAAAAAACCCGTAACGGCGTAACGACAACGGATCTGTAGTAAAACACAGCTTGCTGATATATACTACAGATCGTATCGTCTGGTGCTGTCAGCCCAGCAAATTATTGGCACCCTCTTGCCCCGTAAGAGAGAACATCTAAGCCTCTAATTCCAATTCCCGAGCAGAACGAGCAAGTCTTCTAGTTTTATTATAGCAGACCTAGGAATTGCTCTCTAAAAAACACTGAGTCAGTAGCTGTTGCGGTTTGTTCTTGCAGCCTTCTCTTTCAGCCGTCATCTCAGTAGCCACACCTTTCTTACTCTTGTCCTCTTCACACAATCCATCCATCCTTTCTTAAACCTACCTATTACTCTTATCCATTATATCAGTTATTTTATTTATTTCAGTTACACCACCTCTCTTCACATTCTTTTAAATCAAGTTCATCCAGAGGTTGCCTGGAAGAGATCGCTCTTAGCGATAAGGCCGCCCATTGTATCACCACCAACCTTGTTTTAAGATCCTTTGTAAAGTGTTTTTTTAATCCTTGTGTATGCAATAAAGAGTTATCTATCGAGACGACTTCTGGCGCAGTGGGCGAGGGCCCGCCTGAGACGCAGAAGGTTGCGGGTTCGATTACCGCCGCGGGAAAAATTTTTGTATGAACTGCAAATATTTGTGTCGGCTCTGGTGTTTTCTTTGTATAATATGTATATATTTACTTAAAAAAAAAGAAGTATATGAGTAGAGTATATCAGTCATGTAGTTCTAGTAATACAAACTCTGCTTAATTTGGGGCTAGATGATGTTGTGTGAAAAATGTCCAGCATTATTATTATATTATCTATCTTTTATTAATATTTACATTTTTCTCGCAATTTGTCTTTCTACCCTCCTCATGGCAGGCCTTTACCCACGCTAACCAATTAATCCTCAACTTTTCTGTTACTGGTGCTACTTTCCCTTTATTTAATATTATCTGTTCTTGTTACTTCCGCACAACCATCTCAACATTCTCATATCAACCGCGTGCACTTTTACTTCACCAATTCCTTTGGTTGGCCAACAGATCTATTGGTCCACTGAATGCAAACTCACCCCTTCCCTCTGGCATTTGTCGGCCACCTCCCTCGCGGCCGACAGGTTCCCCTCCTTACAGTATTGCTGCAACAGTTTCCGGAGAACTCCTCGTGTGTTCATGCCCTTAGCTTCGAGCTCGTGTAAGTGCGCCTTTAGCGATTCCTCGTTCATTTGTTTCTTAAACACATTATTTATAGAAAACATTAAGGTTTTAATACATATTAGTAATGAATTAAGATTTTTTAATCCTAATCGAAGTTTTTAGACATCATGCTTTGATATGACTCTGTCATCATTGTCCGTTTATTTTGTTTGTAAACTCAAGGCTAGGCGTCACAGAGAGACAAAAATGTGTATAATATCTGTAAGTGTTAAAGCAAAGCGTCTCTGATGATTTGAACAACAAATCTAAAAAAAACTTTAATTTAAAAAATATATATCTGGGTCAAAAACAAATACAAAAACGCGAAAAGAACGGTAATATCCGCAGAAGTTTCAAAAACTGTGTCGCGTATATTAGCGCCCTCCGAAAAGAACCAAAAATATTTTACGATAACTACGAGTATTGACGACCGTAGGCGCAGGCTCGCCTGAGACGCAATAGGCAATGGGTTCAATTCTCGCCGCGGGACAAATGTTTGTATTATCTGCAAATGTTTGCCTCGGTTCTCGGTATTTTCAATGTATATGTAAGTATTTACAAAAAAAATATAAGTAGTATATCGGTCATGTAGTTTCCATAACACAAGCTCTGCTTACATTGGGGCTAGATGATGCTGCGTGACTATCCAGCATTATTTATTTATTTAAACAGATACATTAAAATTGAACTTGCCTACATCATCAACATACTTACCGGATGCGGCATTTGATGGACGAACAAGTCACCGTCATCTATGAGCCTTTCATCGGTGATGCTGATGAGGCCGTTCCGGAATGAATCAACAACATCCTGGCTGTACTTCTCTGGGAGACGGGATATGCAATAGTCGGCGGCCGCTGTTGATATCCTGAGATCGGTTTTCGCTAAAGCCTGTAGATAAATATTATTTACTAGCTTCTGAAATTTGGAACAGGCATAGTTTCCACTTGCCACAATCCTGGCATAACTCTCTTATCATCCCTTACGTATGGATTGGCATTTTAAAACCCAAATAATTACCTGAATTAAAGTCATAAAATCACTTAGATCCTCTTTCACGCGTCGGTTCTGCATGAATACACATAGGAACCGTCCTATCCAGTCTTTTTTCTTATCCATGGCTTTGTTGACGATGTCTTCTAGTGCAAATACGATGGATTTAACATCGGAACTGATGAGATAGCCTTTGAGGAGTGGCTTTAGCAGCTTTTCGGCGTCTATTTTACCTTCGAAGAGCTCACCTGAAAAACATAAACGATTCATAGTACGTGCGTATGACGACGACTGAGACGCTAGAGGTTCGATTCCCGGATCGATTGCGGGACTAATGCATGTTGCATGTCCTACAGATATTGAATGAATGAATGAATGATATTTATTTGGCAAGAATAAAGTTACATTCGGACTTTTACATACACTTAGCTTCTCTATATTCGAAATTTTGAACGAACATAGTTTGCATATTTTTAAATTTAAACACTATCTAGCACTAACAATTAAATTTATAGATTTACTAATGAGGTCATAACGATGATATAAAATTTACTAAAATTAAATACTTAAATCTAGCTTATTATAGTTAGCCAATTGAAGAGTTTCCATTAATTCAATCTTTCCGCAGGCATTAACGCCAATAGAAAGTGGTTGTTGTCTAGAGTGTCTTAGACAGATACATCACGCTTAATTTTTCTTTCACGCTAACGCAAATTTGTCAAGGTAAAACTTAGCAGCAGTCACGTGACATTTCCACAGCTAATGTCATTTCCATACAATTCAATCTTTCCGCAGGCATTAACGCCAATAGAAAGTGGTTGTTGTTAAGGCTGTCTAGACAGATACCTCACGCTTAGTTTTCCTTTCACGCTAACGCAAATTTGTCAAGGTAAAACTTGGCAGCAATCACGTGGCATTTCTACAGCTAATGTCATTTCCATACAATTCAATCTTTCCGCAGGCATTAACACCAATAGAAAGTGGTATATGTCTAGACAACCTACAGCCTGATAATTCGAAGCCCTCGTTTGACACTTATCGTATCCCGATTCTATGCAGATAGAACTTACATAGCTCGTATCTATGCGAATAGAACTTACATAGCTCGTATCTATGCGGATAGAACTTACATAGCTCGCTGGCCGCTCGGACTTGCCCCGTATTCAGTAGTGTCTCCATCATAGGCGTTAGCACGGTCGTCACAGTAAGGCCGGAGTCGATGAATTTCTTCATCAGATTCTGCGGCGAAGTGAAACTGACGTACGGCAGTGTGTAGTTCATTATCGTCTCGTAGTCGGGTTTCACATCCATTGTGACCATTGTTTGGAGCGTGTTTAGTATGCCTGGATTAAATTAAAAATACCTATATTATAATAAAATTTTATTAGTTGTATTCTTCTAAACACAATTTTTAATAAGGATAGAATATAAAAATACGATACTGTTAAATTTAGAATTTTAACATAGATTCTTTGCGCTGGCGTCGCAGTCGCGCCCTGTTTTTTTTTAATATAACACCCTAAAACTGATTAAAAACTAACAGATACTGATTACTAAGTGAAATATAAAGCGAGACCAAAACTAATCCCATCTTGGGTATCATGAGAGCAATTAACACTTATATGACATAACAACTTAAACAGCAACTAAAAAATTTAATAAATGGAGGTAGTTGAATAATTAATAATTATTATCATTAATACATCATATTCCTTGATGGATAACATTTTTATATCATTACCTTTTTCGCCATATGTCTTTGAGTTGTGTAGCAGAATGGGCCAGAAATAGTGCGGACGCAAAGGCATGCCCAGCTGTTGCATTCTAGTGAACAAATCCAGTGCGAGAGGCAACTTGCCCAGTTGCAACGCGGCTTCGGACGCATTCTGTAACGCTATCGGGTTTCTCCCAGATGACATCAGCTCTTGGGTAACGAGGCCGATTATGCTTGAAGGCTGGAATATACAAAAGTTAGGATTTGAAATTCAACCCAACCTAACGAATATTTTACTGTGTACCACTTTTGGCGTTAACGCCTGCGGAAAGATTGAATTGTATGAAAATAACATTCGCTGTGGAAACGTCACGTTACAGCTGCCAAGTTTTACCTTTACAAATTTGCGTTAGCGTGAAAGGAAAAGTAAGCGTGAGATATTTGTCTAGGCCCCCTAGTATAGAGCATAGCGTAGTATACGTTTTTTCACGAGCGAACGCCGCGCCGGCACTGCACCGTTAAAATACAGAGAAATAAATTACTAATAATTTTTATTTTTTCAGGAAAAAATAAAAACCGAATTCAAATAACGAGAAATTGATAAAAAGTGCAATATGAAATTTTATCCCCGATTTATTCACCCTTAGATATGAAACTGAAAAATTTTAATTCCTAAAGAATCATTCAAATCGATTCACGATTGGCAAAGATATCGCGTAAAATAAACACAAAAAAAAAACCCGGCTTCCGGACTTACCATAGAAGCTTTCACACAGTCCCGTACCAAACTCCTTCCATGCAAGCCCTGGTCATCTTTAGGCCCGAAACTCGGCAATGGTAGGCATTTGTAGATCTCTAACGCGGCGATAGGATGATTTTGGAATACAAGTAGCGTGGTTACACTTTGCATGAATGGAGATATGGAGGGAGAATTTAGGGTCTCTTGAGGTAGAAATTGGAGGACCTGGAACCAATTGAAACATGTGAGACGTGGCGTCCGCGAACTGAAAAATGCCAAGAACCATCTGATGATTAACACAAGTTGCGATACATGGAAATGGACTCAATATACGTCGTAATAATACGTCGTGTATATAGTTCGTCGTGGCATTTTAAATTATGAAATTTGATGTATCTATTTAAAATATCAACCATTAAACTTTAATCTCACATCACTGTCCAAATTCTATGATTCAAACAGCTAATTTGGACTGATGGAATTATTTAACGTATCCTACTCCTAATATTATAAATGCAAAAGAATGAACGTTATAATGTTTGTTGCTATCTGTTTTGTCGTTAATTACAGCATTTTGTCTTGTCATGCCAAAACTGTCGCAAAAATGTCCTATCGCAACACGATAAAAACCTCCGATTTCAATATTTTACTTTGGAAATAATGGTATTGAGTCGTTATTTTTAGGAATAGCGAAGCCCCTTGAGCCGTGCCTACTTAGATGTACTTTTAAGAGTAAGTTATATACCTATAGTCAGTCGCAAGCTCGTACCAGAAATGTCTGCCATGTTCTAATTGCTCGCAATTTAATTTCATTCAATAAACCGTTCAATAGTATCCAAAACGTCCGTTATTATTCACAAATCTTGACCTTCTATCAATCTTCAATCTTTAGCGACCTCTGTGGCGATGTGGGCAAAGTGCCGCCTGAGACGCAGAAGGTTGCAGGGTCGATTCCCGCTACAGAACAAATGTTCGTATGATCTGCAAATATTTGTCTCGAGTCTGGGTGTTTTCTATGTGTATGTATTTACAATACATTTAAAGCAGTATTTTTTTTTAATACCGTTTTTTTTAACTTTATAGTTGATATTCAACCATGTCAGTCCATCGTTCTCTCTTACCTGCTCAAGATACAGGTTCTTTAACCAGCCCATATATGGACCGGATACCAGTCATGTAGTATTTTTTTCTCCATAAAGCTCTGCTTACTTTGGAGCTAGATGATGCTGTTTAAAAATGTTCAGCATTATTATTATTATTTTAATCCTACCTGTGGGATAGGTCCATAAATGCCCATCACGGTCAGAGTCTTCACAATCTCCATGATATGCGTCTCCTCAAACTGCATCCCACTCTTCACCGCACGATCCATCTCCTCAATGATAATGCTGTGCTGCTTGTTCCAGATTAAGGAGCGGACTTTAGACGTGTAGGTGTCCACAGAATGCTCTAGCTTAAGAGATTTCATCATTGTTAGGATCTCCTGGATGTTTTGTAGGTTCCTGTCAAGGTAATTCATGTTTATTTTACAATAAATAATAATATAAACACCCTACAGTATTTGTATACATACTTAGTCCTGACCCCACACTAAGATTCCCTATGTCGTAGGGATCAGGAAATATAAGTACCATTGTACCCCAACACCCAGATCTGCCCCCCAATCACACTAACACAATGGCAATGGGCAACAATCATTTTAACGCACTCAGCAATGTCCAAAACTTTTTAAACTTGAAAAGGGGACACTTTTTGACCTAAAATTTCCCAAAATTTATAATTTTCAGTATTTTTGGTCATGGCTAGGACTAGTAAATTAAGTGCCATTGTCTCGTTCCCATTACCATTTTGTTAGTGTAATTAGGAGGCGGGAACAAATAGCCACAGAATATGCAACAATTAACATGAAGTTCCTAGGGCATACAACATGTTATTTTTCCGAAAAATGGGCTTACAACTAATTCTATTCACCAACATTTGTTCATGTACTGAATTAATTAATATCTGAAATAAACAGTTGCCATATCAATATAACATTTGAGGAAAACAATTAGTTGATATCTCTATTCGTTTAATTTTTTTTTTTTTTTTTAATTATGCTAATCATGCACATGTATTTTAATAGGTATCGGCTTTTAAGCTCATTAAAAGCCGCGGCGAAAGTGTTACTAGCACAGTATTTGTGATTAATTGCATATCTATAATTAGTTAGTGTGTGTAAATAGTGACATTTGATTGCCAATGATCTCACAATCGTGAGGGTACCAGCAGAAGATGCTGTTATTTATTCATAATGTATTTGTTTTCTAGCTTACCCAGCCTTCCCCTGACATAAGATGAGTGAATTGAAAATTCTCTCTGAAGCCGGTATTCCCTGAGACTTCATATTTGATATCACTTCTGTGGCTTGATTTATATCACCAGCCTGGAAATAATGTAATTCTTAAGACTAACTGACTACAATACATATTACTTATCTGCTTGGAAAGAAAAGATATAGGCCCAGGATCAAGAGATTGTAATAATCACAGGTAGATGGTAATTCAAAATTTTAAAGTGAATTTTGAAGATGGTTATATGACCTGGAAGCATTCGAATCCAACTGGTCAGATATGGCAATGGACCAGATGACAACGAAGGAGACTTTTGCCTAGCAGTAGGACATCATAGAGGTTAATAATTATAAAAAAGTGGATTTACACCCGTTTCTTACATGTAACAAACACTCTCAAAACTGTATTCCCCATGATGGACATCCTCAGATAATCTCTTACTCAGTGAGTAAATCTTTGAGTATACCAGGTAGGTAGTCAGAAGCACGCCCAAACATTAAATTAGGTATATGCTCGCATTTTGCAAGTGGTTAGCATTCCATGTAACAGGTTGCAAGCCTATCGCCGCTTACAGGAACACTAACTGATGGCACATACTTTTTTTTGGGTCTAGGGTGCCTCACGATATTTTCTTTCAGCGTTTTGAGCATGTATTAATGGGCACATAATTTTTTCAAATGGAAAAATCCATTGGTGCACAACCAGGTTCAAACTTATGACCACTGGATCAAAAATCGGGGTACCACCCACTAGGCCAACACTGCTCAACCATGCAAAAAAATGAAGCAAAAAAACACTGTTTCGTTTTTATGATCCTTCATTCAGCTTTAATGTGGTACCAATCGAATAAAGTAAACTCACTAATTAAGTTCATTAGTCATAAGGCAAGGCAAGTTACATAAAAGCCAAAAAAAATATTTACCTCACCAAGTGCTCTCAGTATAAGCTCATAAGTTGTGATATTGGGTTTGGACGGAGACATCTGATTGATGAATGAGCTGACAGTGAGAGTCCTGTTATTGGCTATGTAGACTCGGAGGAGCTCATTGAAGTGTTCTGTGCCAAATTTTGTGTGAGACCTGCAAATCAAATAAGAAATCAACATTGGACAATCACACTTATTTTTTTATGTTATTTGCATTGCAACACACCCTTTTTTCATAATAATTCACATCAATGACTAGCAATACCAGGAGTTTATGAATGACTTGACAAGCTATGCGACAAGGGCTTTGATTGAAGACTTGCAATGTTCCTTACTTTATGGTATTCCAAACTTGCTCCACAATCACCATTCTAGACGACGGTGACTCATCAGGAAGGAGTTCGGCGCAGCATCTGATCAGAAGCAATCCCTGCTTCTTTGTGGAAAAGTTCAATTCATTCACTTTAGCTATCACACGCATCAAATCATTCTTGTATACCCGATTCTTCTGATGAATGTCGGTGGATAGCCCAGCTATCAACTTCTCAAGCAACTCTTCACTACTTGCTGATGAAGTCTTGTTAAACTGTATTGATGGGGATTCCTTTGGAACTTTAAGAGTAGCTTCGTTTAGGCTGTGTGTTTTTTTTGCGAAGTGTACTAAGTTGGTCGCTGTTATGAGCCTGGAAATTAAGATTCTTGAAGCACGTAAGGAAACAAAAAAATATTCCGGTGCAAACCTTAACTAACCTTGATGGTATAAGATACTCAGATTTAAAATGATTTTTATCAACTACGATCTTCTTGCTAAGTAGGAATCTTGTAGAACTTGTAAGTTTTATACATTGGCGACAAAACATTTCTAGTTTTTACAAATAAAATTTGATTGAAAGTTTTAGCCAAAAACAAATAAAGTAGAAGGTAATGAATCTTTCATTATTCTGTCAACTAACTAACCAGTGTTGTTATGTCAACGTCAAATATCAGTCAACTACCAAGTGAGTGAATGCAAGCACGAAAATAATTTTTTGCCTTTTCTAGCACTTCTTTTGATCGCAAAATTTGCTATATCTAGCCCTTGGTATCTTGTACAACTGCCCCTTTTAAAAAAACAAGGTGGCGACACTGAATGTAACAACCGTAGACCTACTCTGAAAGTTTTCGAAGCACTGCCTTTTAGCTTGTGAAATAGCTTCATGCCCCAAAAAAGAGTAAAGAAAAAAATCCGTAACAAAAACTCCCGCCGCTTTAATGGATCTGGTACAGTAGATATATTATAAGTTAGTATTTTTCAAAGTCTTGCCATCAGTTCGATGGAAAACAAAAAAAATAGATAATTATAAATTCTCTATAAGTATAAAAGTTTTCAAATCCTCTGGAAGACAGTGAGTTTTTTGTGTCATAATTTAATAAAAGTACAAATTGTAATGGCGAAGGCATTGGTGAAGCCTTAAATGTACTTCCTCTCTGAAAATTAACAATGGCATTTTTTGTCAAGTGGTTGTCAACGTTCGCGTCAATGTCCTACAACATTCATTATTATATTATTTGACTTCATTATTCTGCTGTACCCTCGAGAGCTGGAAATTCTTTCATATTGCGCCCCTACCCACCAATTGAAACACCCTCCCAATTCCAGGTCTCCAAGACGGGCGGTTTAAGTTTTATGGGTTAGGCTGTACGTAGAAAGTTAGTGAATCAATCAGTCAGTATGTTACGCAATGATTTTTTAAAATATTTAGGCACATTTCACCCATTATGTCTCAAGGTCGGCAACGACGCGCCAGTGATACCTCAGGGGTACAAATACCTCACGCTTACTTTTTCTTTCACGCTAACGCAAATATGTCCAGGTAAAACTTGTCACGTGACATTTCCACAGCTAATGTCATTTCCATACAACTCAATCTTTCCGCAAGCGTTAACGCCAACAGAAAGTGATATTTGTCTAGACCCCTGATGTCGAAGGTGTCTACAGGTTACGGTTACCGCTTACCAACAGGTGAGCTGTATGCCTGTTTGCCGCTTTGTTTGCACATAAATCAATTTAGGTACCTAGTTACTTGGTACAACGATATTTTGATATACACCGATATTTATTGGTCAGTTTAAAGCCGGCGCCCACGTTTTTTATTACTTAAACGTGTTTGTATCGTTGGTTTAGTTTTCGAATTTAATTAGTATTTCATACGGAACTGAATATTGAAAATAATTACCAAAAGTGAGCTGAACACTTGGTAGGGCCGCAGAGCGCAACGACCTTGTAGACTGACGGCGCGGTGGAGCGAGCGCGGCGCGTATCGCTACGTGCGGACGGACAATGACTCCGCGACCAAACAGCTGAGCGCGGAGCGTTTCTACCTAGTCTACTTAATTTTCGAAATCAGTGAATCCAATTTTTCCTTCATACTTACCATCAGAAAGTACTTACCTACCTATGCTACTTTTGTTAGATTTAAAAATCAAAAGCTACGTAAAATAATCAAAATCAACATGATTATGAATTTACATACAGATTGTGTCCCTGTGCATATTCTAGTTCACCTGTACTTTAATAATTATTGTTCAAAATGACGACCACCTCTATGCACAACTGATGTTAGATAGCGTGTCTCTATCACTTTTCAGTTCCTCAAAAGCTTGTTCAATTTTGTAGTACGTGCGTCCTCCGTATAAACATGTCGTTTCACTTCCGACCACAAAAAAAAATCAAGTGGAGTCGATTCCGGTCTCCTGGCGAGCCAAGATATAGCTTCACTCAAATTATCACCAGCTCCAGCGTAGAGGCGCACCATGTGCAAGAACTCCAAGTTGCTGTAGGAATACCGGCACTCATGTCGATAGTACTAAATCGATAAAGTTTTTTAACTGTAAATAACCAGCGCGCGCGACGACTCGACCGAGGCAACTGATGAATTTCGTGTGAGCGATCACACAAAAGGGGCGGGGTTTACCTAACTGCGTACACACATGTTATTGGTCTGCGGTGACATGTGACTGGTCAAACTCCACGTGTACTGATGGATGAATTGCCGACAAGGCACCGCCGCGTCCTTTGTGCCGTGCCGCCAAGCGAATAGGCCACTACTATCGGTGCTCAAAATATCGACTATGTTTCGTGTTATTATTAATTACAAAAAAATTGATTTTTTGATAAACTATAATTTTTGAGTAAGGTTACAGATATAGATAAACTGACCAAAAAATATCGGTGTATATAAATTCAGCAGTTGGTAACTCTCAACCATCTGTGACAGTGACTGTCAACTGACAACTGGTTCATTTCGTCGTTCATTCATTCAAATAATTAGCCCCGTGCCTGCTGTGGTTCATGGTTGGTTGGTTTGGTTGCTTTACTAAAGTAAGGTTGCGTTTTACAACTTCCCGTAGCGTTGCGTACGTTTTTTTTCTGTCAAACAAAAATTCAATCTAATCGCGTGATTTGTGTGGTGGATGTGTTTTTGTGTTGTGAGTTTATGTGTTGAGTGACTAGAGAAAATTGATGCTATTTACGTTGTCATGCGGTAAGTCTATGTAATGCCCAATCGTCTAATGTACTTTGAAGTGTGGTTGAAAATCCGTAGTGCGTTGGCCGTGGCTACTGGCTGATATACCCGCCATCGTATGCACGAACCGGACCGTCGGCTCCGCCTATCTCCAAAACTTGTCATACTGATTTTGTTGATACCATCCAACCAAACTTGCTACAAGGTTTGCTGTGTGATCGTGTAATTCAATTTGATGACCTAACCTTGGCAGAGAATGTCCTCAAACGTAACCAGTTTTTCTAAAACAGTTTGTCAGCTTCATGCCGACTTTCCGCCGATGATGATTCACTGTTGATGTATGTTACGGTAGGTTGTTACAGTAGGAGATTGGTTATTGAGACCTCAACTACTCATCGCTTTAGGGTTCTTAATTGCTTGGTTTGTTAGGCTTTTATAGTTTAAAATTTCTTAGGTAGTTATTGCAATGTAACAAATTTACTATGAGTTAAAATTGCCTGGTAAATTATTTTCCATAGGGTCATAATGCCTACACTCAGACCTAGGTTTATGCCATTACAAGTCTAATTGGATTTTACCTACAAACCTAGAAGTTTGTTTATCAACACTTCAAAAACTGCATTGAAGAGCTAATAAAATCACCAAGTTCTCTAAATGAGCCATATAGAATAGAATAGAATTATTTATTTGACACACACACACACAACATAAAAGACATAATAAAAACAAATAAAAATAATCTAGGTAGGTACTAATCTACAGCATAAAAGAAGATTAAAACATAAAATAATTCGAAGAAATTGACATACAATAAGATGCAAGAAGATGCAGACATATATTAAGCAAAGACCTAGATCCTACGGACAATTCTACCAGTCTTTCGCTGCGAGTGTATCCATATAGTACCTATCCTTTAACAAAATCAGTGTGTGTAATATTATACTCACCAAGTACTTGCTTAAAACACTGAAGTTTCTGATCATTGTCCAAAGGCTAACAACTGGCTCTCAACCTCTTGGATATAACTAACATAAATAAATAAATACCTAACATTCACATACATAGTCCTGACCAGCGGCCACGGAAGTGGGGAGCAGAGGGGACCTAAAATCACATAGGTACCCTGCCTACCAAGCTAGGGCTGGAGATTGAAGGGGTGACCAAAGAAATTTGCCCCCACTGTCACGGAGTACTTCTGCGGTCCCTGGTCCCTGACCCCACACTGGGACTTCCTGTGTTGTGGAAATCAGGGGGTCTAGAACACCTGTTGTTGTAAAGCCTGCAGAAAGATTGAATTGTATGGGAATGACGTTAGCTGTGGAAATGTAATGTGACAGCTGCCAAGTTTTACCTTGACATTTTGTGTTAGCGTGAAAGGAGAAGTAAGTGTGAGGTATTTATCTAGACCCCCAGGTACCAGAACACCCAGAACTGGAACAAATATCTACAGAATATACAAACATATGTCCACAGCAGTGGGAACATCAATGTTTATATTTTCCCAATAAGTTTATGGTGTAGTCACTGACTGTTATCTAAACTGCTTCATCCCCATTGCAGTATTCTGCTCTGTAATCACACTACAATGACTTGGTAGAAATTGCCAGCAAGGCTTCTGCAACACAATATAAACATTCTTGTAAGTATAGGTTTTTCTTCTTGTACAATTTTATGAGCACACTCACATATTGTACTAAAAAACATAGTAAGGAAATCAGCATGCACTAGAACCAAAAATTGGAAGGCTTATGTCAGTAAGTGTTCCAATAAGTGACCCTGGGTTTGTAACCTGTCATATGGAATACTTGCTGTAGCTATTTTATTCCAAAAATTATCATGAATTTGATTATTATTAATGTAAAAATAGGATTTTTCTCATACAATACTATCAATGAAGGCGCATTGCTGTAGCTACTCTGAAAAAGTGGGCATGTTCCAAATATAATGTTTGGACCATGTCTTTCCCTACCCTTAACTTGGTAACCTCACAGATCTTGTACCGAGTATAGATCTGAGATTGTCCATCATGGGTATTACAGTGAGAGTGTTTGGTTATTTATAAGAATCAGGTTCACTATCATCATCTGCATAAGGCAGGCTATTAAATAATCACTGCTCCATCCATCTACTAAACACAACCTACATGATTTCATCTGTTCATCAGCTGAGGGCTTTTCTATGTTGCATCAGCAGATTGTATAAGTATTTGTAGGTTATTGTACCTATAAAAATTCAGTATAAGTTCTTAAATGTGGACAAGTCCAATGATGTGTTTTTTTTATCCAATATGTCTGAGAAGTTGTAATTGACTCAAAATTTATAATATAACATTTATCATCATCCAATACCCCAATCGTTGAATCGAACACAGGGGCAAGTCAGCATTGACACCAATTAGCCTCTGCCAAGATCATACATGTCTATTTGTGCTGCCCTAATTTCAGTAGAGCTCTATTGCTTGTAGACTGTAATGGTCATGGTATTTTACCTACCAACCTGTTACCCAAAATGCTGCTGTGAGGGACCCATGATTCTGGTTTTGTTCATGTCTTATTATCATAATAAGCTGTGGATATCATGACATTATGTTTCATTCCATTTAAAAATACTCGTTATCTTACTTTCAATATCAAAACCCTAAGTTGGAGACTGATTTCTTGTAAAAAAAAATCGTAAGACGCGCCTATGGTTTTTCTTAAGCATTTGCATGTGCATTTCCTTTTCCTTCATTATTGAATGTTTGATAACTGTTTCAACACCCGCACCTAAACAGATAGTACATCTGTTGAAAAAGATATCAGTTGTTCATCTATAAGAAGTTTTCTTATAAATAGGTCTGCCTAGTTAAACTTATTGCTAACCATCCCTAATTAATGGGTATCGTTCAGTTTATGAGTGATAACCAGGTGCGTACGTTTAACTATCCGCTTATATCCTAAACACAGGGAAACCTAGTTAGGAGTTAGAGCTCGGCCATGTACTCGCTACTATAGTGTCATGACTGTGATCGCAGTTAACATAGATACTTACCATCTGTATGAGCCAAGGTATCAAGACATACTTACTAATAAGTTAATAACTAGTACCTACCTACTTAGCATGTAGTACATGGAATGTTACCTTAAGCAAGTTATGGTCAAATAAATAAATAATTACCTCGTGTGTTCATAAGAGACGAACTTATTTAATTAATTTAAAAAGAAAGTAATTCATGCAACCTTTTTTAAACTTTTTTAAAAAATTTTAAATTTCGTATGTTTTGTATCAGAAAAAATATACATTTGAATATTTGTTTCATTCTCCGTGAAAATGGCGCCAACAAAAGATTTGCGTGCGACTGTAATTTCACTGTTTCAAGCAGGAAAAAAACCAATGCAAGTTTTTAGTGAAATCCAAAGTTTGGGATGTAGTCGGAACTTTGTGTATTATACCATAAAGAGGTACAAGGAGACCGGCTCTTTAGAAGACCGTGGAAGATGTGGCCGCCCGCGGTCTGTAAGGACGCCCGCCAACATCAAAGTAATCAGAGAGCGAATTCGTCGCAACCATTGCCGGACTCAAAAGAAATTAGCTCTGCAGACCAACATTTCGCGAATATCGGTGAACAGGATACTTAAATATGATCTTAAACTAAAGGCCTACAGTCGAAGGAAAGTGCATTATTTAAACGAGCGTCTTCGTAAATTGCGACTGGAACGATGTCGGAACCTATTGAAGAGACACGATCCAAAAAATATCCTGTTTACCGATGAAAAGATCTTCACGGTGGAAGAAAAGTTTGACCGGCAGAACAATAAGGTTTACGCCAGAAGTTCAAAGGACGTCCAGCCATCTGTACGCAATGTCCAGCGCACTCATCATCCAGCAAGTGTGATGGTTTGGTGGGGTGTTTCCTACGAGGGGGTCACTTCGCTTCATTTTTGCCAGCAAGGCGTCAAGGTGAAGGCACAAAATTACCAAACCGACATATTGGAAGCGGTGGTTAAACCATTAAATGATACGCTATTCGCTGGAAAATACTGGGTAATCCAACAGGAAAACCCAGTATTTTCCAGCTCCCTCTGCTCCCTCCCATAAAGCTAAGACTACCCAACGTTGGCTGGAGGCCAATTTGCCAGGCTTCATTCGGAGCGAAGATTGGCCCTCGTCAAGCCCTGACTTGAATCCTTTGGATTATTCTTTATGGACGGAATTGGAGCTGAGGGCATGCAGAAAGTCTCACCCAAACCTGGATTCTCTCAAGCGAGCCCTTATTAAAGAATCGAAACGGATTCCCATTGAAAAGATTCGTGCCGCCATAGATGAATGGCGCACGCGTTTGAAGGCCTGCATTGAATGCAAAGGCGGCCATTTTGAATGATTTATTTTTAAATACAGATCTAGATGTCAGTAGTTTTAATTTTAATATCCAATAAATGAATACTCAACTTAGCTCCAAAAATATTTTAGTTTTACTGTGTCTCAAGACTTATGAACACACGAGGTATTATTAATTATTATTATTATCTACTCGTAAAAAGAGGCCTAAAGTAAAGAAAACAATTTAAATCAGTTACCGAGGTCGTTGTGATAAAAAATTACATTTACTTAACCAACAAAATACAGATTACGAGTAAGAACAAGTGTTATGATATCGCTTACGTGTGCTGTCGACGGGAAAGATAAGAAAAGTTGTATTATGTACACAACCTGAACTGTTTCAGGTTTATCACCACTGGGTGATCACCTTCTTCCTGGTATTCTAGCGTTTCAGTGTGGATTTCTGCACTGATCTTCTAACATGCTAAAAATTTGGATTGTTGGACGGATGTTTGAATGTTTGTTGTTAAAGATTTCCGTAACAGCTGAACTGATATTGAAATCAGCTTTGATATATAATCTACACAACTAGGCACACACTATGGGCTATTTTAATCCGGGTATACCACGCGGGAGAAGCTGTGGTCAAGCCTAGTTCACTATAAATTCGATTGAGTCGCGAGTTAGATCTTAGCAGGGCGTTTAACTATTAAGACACGACACACGAGAGGAAATCTTCGTAAAGCATCAGAAGAAAGTAGGTATATATATAGGTTTGAGTACCTATCGAAAACCTAGAAAAATTATTTCTTTCCGCTCTTTCTTTATTTTGGAGAGTCGATAGAACGATTCGACGATGTTTTTTTATCAGGGTGCGGCAGCAGGATAGGAACTATCCAGCGTGAATTTAAGGTATTGTTGCTACTCGTAATATTTAGTGGTTGGATCAGTTACGAGATGCTTCGCCATCTACCAGCCTCTATGTGCTGGGTAAGAATGTACCAAAACCAAAGTTAAATTCACGTTCACCAACTATTTACCAAGTACCTAGGTTAGGTAAAAGTGTTTAAAATTTGTCCATGATTCTGTGAATCGTTTTTGTACAATGTAGCACGGTTGAAACAGGGGAGGGCTTCTATCACTACCCGTGTTTGTAATACCGCATTTCTTGATTATATTACTCACACTCCTTTTATTCAAGGTCCAGCAAACTGAGTAATTGACGGATACCTGCACCTATCTGCTACGAGTATACAACTAAGCGCCTTGTTTTAACCGATTAGTCATGTTTTAACCACGTACATTTAGCACGATTTGTCAGAAATTTATAAACTCTATTGTTACGCTGATGGATAAAAACTGAACAGCTATAAAAAAAATCGTAAACCTTTTCATAGCACAAAAAATGTTATTGAAAATTATAAAACATAGTTTCGAGAAGATAGACTCGAAAAAACATTTAGGTCTAATTATAATTATAGTGCAGTGCGGGGATACGGTTATTGTAGTGTGTCGTAATGTTAACATGGACTTTTCTGATTCCGAAGATGAAATGAGGGTAGTTGCGGTTACTGGCTTTATTTCTCGATAATACCTCCGTATACTCCAGTCATCTCGTGACCACGGCTGTTGCAATACAGTCGAAATGTCGGGAAAATAATAGAAAATGTAAACGCAATAAAGACCCGTTAAATTTATTATTATGTTAACTAATCGCGAAAAAGAATACTTAACTAGGTCTGCAAAGATATTGACTTCGCAACAGATTATTAATTAAATGTGCTCAGTTTATGTCAGTTCATTTTAACACCATGAGCTGTGACGTTATCGGGTACTCATTTTCATTACCCGCTTCCTTGTTCGCTTTAGCTCGATCTTGAGTAAATAAATTACAATTGTTGGGTTTGGTATTAACAGCAATCCCAGTGAGAAAATGAAATTGCATAAGGCGCCAGTTAACTTTGTAACTGCTGTCCATCTCCCTCCATATTTCAAATTCGTTATTATGGCTCCATTGTCTTTTCCGGTCCATTTGAAGAATTTTCCTAAGCCTCATTTTACTATGGCAGATATTACGTGCGTGAAGGGTCTCGTTTGTCATGCGCGACGGCGACTCAGGCGGATGGCAACCGAACGCCATCCGATACAAGTAATAAGCGGTGTGACATTAAACGCAAATGGCCAATGAACTATGGCTAAATTCGAATAAATTCGTCTGATTGACAGGAGGCTTATTAGTTTGCTAAAGACTATTCATCTCTTATCGCTTTTGCGGATAGTAGGCAACTTATTGTTTCGTTCTCCAACATCAGAAAGATTCCTCATTTCTGTATTGAATCTCAAAAAGCTACAAAACTAATTCAACATAATAGTAGAGTCTTGTTGATAGTTGTTTAACGTACGTTGTAACCAGTTGTATATCTTGAATCGCTATGTGGTTATTGATTATGGAGACTCGTGTTAACACTTGTGCCACTTTGATGCAGGTATCATCAAAAACATATTCAACATGCAATATTCCATGATATATTATTTATTAGAAACCGGTAAACATTTTGTTTACTGGTCAAACTAGATTTTTACCGAGATCTGTTTGAAACCCTAATATCTAACCAGTTACTAAGCCACAAAAAGTTAACTAGATCAAGATTAAATTATTACTTTTCAGCTGTCCAAAGCTAAAAAAAAATTGTTCAGAAAAATTGATTGTTAAAGGCCCTTTTAACTACGCGTAGATTGCAAGCACTCAAAAATTCATGCAAATTCAATTAACTTAAATCGCACAATACCTAAAATTGTCATAGTTCAACACCTCAACAACTCCAATTTCATTCGACATCAAAGTCAAATTGCTACCGTATTGCCTCGCCCCATGCTTCTCGCACGCATTGTCAGTGCCGCCGCGGTGGGTGTTACGAGCGGAAGTCTCGCGTGCTCTCGCGCACATTAGCTGATTGATCAACTATTTAGCTCCAAAAGGGGGACCGTTTCTCTGAAAAAGAAATACTAACTCTTTAAAACCGGACGTTTTTCAGAAGACCTGAATTATTTCGGCCCGAATTCGGATGTGCAAAATGCTGATGGAATGAAGTGTGTTACGGAAATGTGATAGTGATTTTATAATTGGGACGGAAGCCGGCGAGGTTTTGTGGTACGATTTGTTTATTACTTCCTTAATTCGATTTTACATAGAAAGTTGTAAGCTTAGAGCCAAAACTTACGAAGCAGATAATTATTTTTCTTTCCCTGTAAGTATGTTACATACCTTAGCCACAGATATTATAATACTACTCTACTTAGCGGAGCTTAAATTACTGTCGTAAAAGATAGGAGAAGCGTAAGCAAAACACGCTGCAAATATTTAGTCTGGTTATCTTAATAAAGAATTAAAGATACCAAATGATTTGTTTAACAAGTTGCTTAAGAAACTCAGTCACGGCTACAATATACGTATATTTGTTGTCATATTTTGTTTTTTCTATTTTAAGGTAAATCTTCTATAGCGTCTAGTTTACTACTTAACTCCGAACCTACTCGGCTGACTTTATTCCTTTGGTCGTAATGACCATACCAGGAAAGTGCTGAATGAAGCTTTTGATAGCCGTTAAACTCGCGGTTAAGTGGAAAACGAAAGGGCAATAGCAAACCATTTTAAATTTCCAATCGGCGTTCTCGCCTAGTACCCTAAGAGAAGTTTATTAATTAAACGATTACGTTACAATGTAATTAATAAAAGCTCTTAGATTCTCCCTTGACGACACAAAGGAACAAAAAAGTACTGTTACCTAAGTTGAAAACATTAGGTATTGTTTTAATAAACAATATTTTAAGGAATATTTTTCCACGTTGCTTGGCAAGGATTAAATTGAATATTTTTCGAGTCGTTGACACGAATTCTTGTAACGTGGGAACATTCTATTTTGGGATGGTCGGAGCCTCGTGCCTCGCTAGTTACTTAAGTTGCGGTACTTGTTACAAAAAGATTTCAAAGTTATTGATTTTTAAAAGAATGAAGTCTTTTAAAAGTTTTGTCGTATGTCTGTGACCAATGGCTGTTTTCTTTATCGTTCACTGGCTATCTCGGTTTTAGGTATTGATTGTTTGTGTTTTTATTTTGCGTCTTCGTTTACCGCTCTCTGTGAGTATAGCACATGCCCCTCTTGTTGATTAACTTTTAATATTATTTATATCATTATCTCATTTTAAAGTCATAGGTACACTGTTGGCAGTGATATAGTTAATTTGTGTCATGACAAGATGACTTGGAATTTTTGTTAAAAGTTAATTAAACTCTATTGTTACAAATTGCTAATTCACACGCAACTATTTCCACACATCAGTTCAAGTATTATTTAATCTATTAGCACCCTCTGATCCTCCGTATTAATCCTTATTTCATCAGTCTCATCCTACCTAATATTGAGTTTCAGGAATATGAAAAGACTCACAATTTCATATTCCTAAATTTACCCATATCAACGAGTCTGTGTCCTCAAAGGCCGCGTTCCGTATCACATCCCTTCAGATCTAGTGATTTGAATTTCTGAGACAAATGAGAATGTTTTTTGCACATTTCAATCATGCGTACCTTTTGACAAGTTAGCTGTAGTTCCTCTCCTAAGAGGAACTACAGCCTACCTAGGTATAGCCTATTCGCATAATCGACCAAAGTAATATGCAGCTCAATACATGCCAGCGGAAAAAGGATCTTAATTAAATAGCAATACGGTCAAGGTAAAACTGGGATGCTGGTTGATTGATCTTTTGACCTTGAATGGAATCTCTTGCCCTTCTCATTCATGATTTTGCGAGGTGATTTCTCTTGGTGAATAATTTGTAAGAGTGTTTTACTTGTTTTGCCTTCTTAACGTTGAAAATAGATTATCATTTTCCATAAGAAATGTGAATACATATTTTATTTTCATTTCCGGCTTTACTAATCGGATATAACAAAACATTATTTTTTCATTAAGTAAATTGAATTCGACTTCGCTCAATCTTTACAATAGGTATTTGGATCGTATTAAGACTAGATACAAATAATTATATAGATCTTCTACGCACCCAGCAGCAAATAGGATAATGTAGGTATTTTAGACCATGCCAAAACGGCATTAAACGATTTGTATGCTTACGATAGGATCCGATCTATTTATTCAGCATGCAATGCACCAACGACTTCATCCACTAGTTACCTCTCATTTTAATTTAATTGAACTCGCAACTATGTGGAATTGCTGGTGAATTTCCTTCCGTCGAAACGCGTACAAAAACTCGTAAATTATTCCATGGTTATCTGCCAGCAATCTATTAATTACCACACTCAAGTGGCACGTGTCTTCATTGTGATAGCAGCTCACCCACTGTCTACTAAGTTATGCAAAAAAGCATCATAATGCATACACTGTAGCGTTCAGCAACGACGATAGAAAGGCTGTCCATTCTATCTACACACGATGCATTGGAGTAGAATCCACTATGTCACACGAATTGCACTGACCAATTTTTCACCCCGGACTGTTTGCGTCTCTTCTCCTGTCTTCTATGGCTAAGGAATGTGTGGATAGCAACATCAAAGTAGCATCGTTCAGCCTCGTACTGCAAGACCTCCCAACATATAATAATGATAATAATAATAATAAAACTGTTTATTTGATCTAAAATTACACAGGTGCTTATTTACCAACTAAGTTACGAAAACACTCAATACTAGGTACTACCTCAATAAATGTAGGTAGTACCTATGTTAGTAGGTACAAAACAGCTTTCATTACCCAACCGGCAAACAAGTTAGGTTTACTAGCCCCCACACTAGGATTCCCTGTGTTGTGGGTGGCTAGTCTCTTCCAAGGGTTTAAGGCATATCCTTGCTATCTGTTCTGTATCGTATGAAAAATAATACATTTATTATACTCATAAATTTTCAGTCATTTGAAGTTTTGAGATAAAAAAAACACAAAAATACATTTAGTATTATTTATCGACAAATTCGCAGTTCGATTTTAAGATTTCTGAAAAAACTAGGTACTCCATGAATCGGAAATACCTGCACTGCAAAAAAAGTTCAAGTAGTAGGACAATAAATCTCGGAATGGTTCCGAGATCTGTGAGTAGGACCATGCATCGCGAAGTTATCGTAGTAACATGAAACAAATATTATTGACCCCAAATTGAGAATCTTCTCCTGTCTAAAATTATCCAGAGAAGATTGTACAAGTTTATGTAGCGTTATGACGATTCAGCAACACTATCAGGACAGTGGACTTATTTATTCTCTGGCTAAAGTTTCCACTGTATTGTTGCAGGTTATGCGCGCGTGTTAGATAATCGAGGACGCAGCGGTAGGCAACCGACGGAGGCAACCGAGCAGTGATAGGCAACCCGCAACCGGCGCGGCGTTGTGGAATGGTTCCGGTGTGTTGGCGTTTTGTTTTTCATGTGAGTTAGTGACCGACTGTTCGCGTTGCAATGAATCAGAGTTAGAGCCTATACTAACTACCTAAGATTGCCTTCTTGCAACCCTGGTTTTCCAACAACACTGCAGCATTCACTTTGTATTCAATATTATGGTTAGCCATTATGTTTGGCAAAAACACGATTCCTTAAAACCAAATTCATAACGTGAGATTATTAAATTTAGCTTAGGTACCTACTATATGAACTAAGTTTCATGTTTATTTAATTTTCTAAAAATTCATATCTTTGGAGAATTCATCGAAAAATCGACGTTTTTCTCGTAATTAAACCCGTCCCGGCCGTCATAGGCGCCACATTGGAGCGCGTTCATTTTCAATGAAGCGATGGACTCAATTCCCGACAAGCTTATTTATTATACATGTCAGTGACTAATCCAGTTTAGCTTTGTCTAGATCTGGACGAAGTTCTCGGCACAACAACTTCATGTTGGCAAAGCTAGAGCCATATACATATAACAAAAAACTTTTAAACTACGTTTAGATGCGCGCATTGAAGATGCTTTGAAGTTTTTTTGAATTTTCCTGTTCTATGTCAAATTAACAGTTACTAATTTGTAAATAAGCATATTTGAAACAAGGCTATAACTGTCCATTTTACGATCAGAACCTACCAGGTGTAAGCCGAACGGTTACTAAATACGCGCGCCTTCAATAAATTTTAACTTTTAAATGAATAATTACATTGGTATTCTTAATTAGGTTTGCAGTGTTTCTCATTAGAGCTATTAACATAACGCTAACATTACATGTGCGATATTTTGCTGTTCATTATATTTTGCGTGCATATTACAATCCTGTCAGTTAACCGGTTCATTCAAAATAGTCACTTTAACTTTTTCTTGACCATTTACGTCAAGATGGTATCTGAACTAAAGCAGGGTGACCATGAAAGAACATTGACACTACGAAACGTACTCAAGACGGCTTTTTAAAAAAAAATACCTCTGCCCTTAGCTAAACCTTTGCAAAATCCCAATTAGCCATTATAATATCTTCAAATACAAATGCTGTCATCAATTCAACATGCGATTTAGATTATTCATTTCTGTGTTATACCAAAGTAATGAAAGTAATGGGTAACACAAAATTATCTGATAGATAAATTATCTGATCCATAGTAGCGACAGAATTGTCGACTAATTGATGAACCTCAAATTATGAACCTACACTAGGTGCTTACTGGATTAATGAAGCCTTATTTAAACTGCTAAAAGATGTTCTTAATTATAATTACATCCAAATTATTAGTGTAGGTTCTTGTTAGTTATTTTTATTTTATTTATGACATAAAATCTAAATTGAACGACTGACTGTTTTCAGTAACACAGAACAAGAAACAGCATTGAGATTAAGTTTTCCTGATTGAAAACGATTACAGCACACACACCCTAATGCTTTAGCACGTGTAGGGTGAACAAACTTTACTGTAAGCTCGTCCCCTGAAACTCGTAAACACCACTTGCTCGGCCTTAAACTAACAGGGTTGACTCTTTCGCGTAAAAATAAACATAGTATTTATAGATGCGCGAGGAAAATAAACATTTCACATGCGATAACATTCACGTTAGCTGGCAACCCTAACCAAGCACACATTACCGATATGCTCTTCTGCATGAAAATTATAATGTCTCATTGCCAATGACAATAGCTGCCAAACATGATCATTACATCATGCTTATTATAACATCATCGGAAATGAGTCGGCGATCAAAATAGAAGTATAGTAAAATGCCAACCTGGGTTCGGCGAGCACGCTGAAAGGTTCCCATCGGAGATTACGGAAGTATGCAAGCTACGTTAAGCCCGCACCCGAGGACACAGTGCAAGAAATTGAATAAACAAGCTGTGGATTCTGAATTGGACCCATAATCGTGAACCATCCAACCCCGATAGACCAAAAATTTTTTTGCGGGATTTGTCATTGAAAAAACCGGTTTGAATGAAGTTTCCACATATTTCGTGATTAAAAAAACACAACGCAAGAAATGATTTTCCTGTTTCAGCCTCCGACCAATCATTAATCCTACGATTCTGTTCATTTAGAGGCCATCACCTCCCTACTCCATAATAACCTGTTGACCTGGGAATGCCGCGCGTCTGTCACGTCGCCTTTGTGTTGTAAATGGGATTCTAATCGTTCCAACGCTCAATCACGAACGGTTGACTAATTGTAGTTGTGGGACGATCTGTCACACATGAGAAAACAGAACAAAATGAAATTGAGATGCGCTAACACGTTGATATAGTTCCCTTGCATGCGAGAAAATAATACTATAAATGTTTCTTGAATATCCTTTCAGAGAGATCGGTTAGATACTAGGAATCTTAAGATTAATCTAAAACTTCGATGATCGGTGAAATATGAATAACAAAAGATGTTGATTTCGTCGAGAAAAGCAGCGGGAACTATTATGAATAGTTAAAAACGCTGCGGAAGCCAAGAAGGGTTCTAGTTCCTACATGTTTCTGTCTTCGGGCCAATTTAAAATGTTAATATCTTTTGCTCCACCGTAACTTGACCTTAAGAAAGCTATTTTGGGGCAAATGTAATTTCTTAGAAGTTAAATTTGAAACTCGAATTAGTAAAGATTAAATTATTTACTCAAAACGGAGATGTTAATCGATAACGCTTTCATCAGTTACCATGACATCCCCTCTGATTCATATTTTCCTTTGAAATTTAATGTCTCTGATTTTGTAAAGAGCTTCGTCTTACTCTATTTTTATTTACGAAATTCCCCGAATAGCTATTGTAATTAGCTTATGAAAAGTACATTCAGAATTCTGAAGCTCGTTTTGTCTTGTCGAACTTGGAACGATATATAGATTGCGTCTTCTAACCTACGCCGTCGTCGTGATTCCGTCGCCCTGGTGCATACCTCGCGTTATACGAGTAGGTATGCACCATAAAGTAATACATTTTCCTGTAGTAATAGACATTTACGATTAGCCTGAAGAAAACAGATGACGTATAGCTATTAGACGTAATATAATCTGAGTATGAAAGAAGTAAAGATTGTGGCAAAACCTTACAGTTATGCAATGATGAACAAAACCACATTTGGCCTCGCAATAGACGTATCTAATCAAGCATATCGGTACTGGCTCTGAATAATAATATTTATAGGTTGAATATCAACGTAACAAGAAGAGTACCTACTGTCTGAAAATGATGGATTTTATGAATCCAATTACGATATTTCAAGCGAAATACTCGGATTGTGGAGCAAGGTGTCAACACATGAACAAATATTTATGTCCATATAAACCAATTAGTATTCTGTACTACATTGTATAGCGGCCGTTTCGCATGTATCTTAACGGTCAACTCTCGTACAATTCGATAGCTCGGACCAAGACAAATCACGATGCTGTATAATTGACAGACATTCCTTAGCCTTATACAAATTATATTGGCGTGTGCTTAGCTTTTCAATGATAAGTAGATTTTGAATGTCAATGTCGATGATGGTGTGTCACAGTTTTAGTATTCTTACCTTTTGAATGAACCAATATGTTGACTTCAAGTCTGGCTATTGTAGTAAAATGCGCGATGCTGTTGGCCTGATACAAAGCATTTTTCGAATCAGTATTAATTAATCGAAATAATTTTGGTTGACATTTTGTATTCATCTAATTAAAGAATACCTTCCTCGAATTAAATTTTATTCGAGTTAATCTAAAGACTCATCAAGAATCGTACGTATCTTCTAGGCCATATCCCTGAAACCTTCGTTATTGAATATGAAAGACGATACCTTTCCTCATGAATGAAATCACACACATAACAAACTATTTTCTTATTTCCCATTTTCATTTTCGTTTAGCCGAGACGATGTAATGGCTTAAGTAACTACTCAAAAGTTCAGCAACAGAATAAATGTTTGCGGTGTGTGTGCATCAGTTTACATTTACCGCTACAACTCAGATTCCATTAGAATCAGGATTTACGAATCATTCCTCCGCTAGCGATTTCGACATTGGAAATCTACGATGATAAATATTCCTTCAGCGATCATTAGTTATCATTGTTACTTGTTTAAACGTTGCAGAAAATGTTCGAGTGAAACCCTTGATTTCAGTTCTGCCGTGACGTTGGCCGCTGTTATAATGGGCTCGGTGACTGTCATAAAGTTTATGTTGTTTTGTATCATGATATATTTGTTTAAAGTGTTATTGGTTAATCAAACCTACAAAATAATAATGTCCAGTTGATTCAGTTGAGTCCAGTTGATCCCACACAGTTTTTCTAAGTTCTTATCATTTGCCGCGTGTCGGTTTGGTCATCGGGGTTATCACACCGGACATAGGTATTGTAAAAACGATAAAACATTTTTGCATTAAAATCCAATCATGTCTTCGAGTTTTACTATATTTTGTGTCGTTATGGTTTTTTGAGTTATCTTATCTCCCCAATTACCACCATTTTTAGTAAATTCCCCTCATTTGCGGTGAGCGGGCGATTTCGCAGTCCTTGTACATTCAATTATTTTTCGTCTGTCTAGTTTTTTTGCGGGCTTGGTTGTCACGAGCCCCTATTCACGGTAGTATGTTTTCGAGGTTCCCATAGAGCTACTAAACACTTAACTTTGGTCGAAAAACCTCTAGATATTTCGAATATTTTCCTCAATTGTTTACAAATAGGCTGTGAATAATTTGTGTTTTACAAATTCGTAACCCGATTGGCTTTTATCAACATGGATTTTCCTTAACGTTATTAATAACAAACATAATTGATATGAATATCTTCCACATTGAAAACCTCACATTGACTACTTATCACCAGCATTAACATTTACTCAAATCAAATCAAAATGTGACACAAGGCAACCTTATTAGATAGAAGAGATGTCGATAAGTTTTTCACTCAGATCACTTCAAAAGGTAGGTATGTTAATGTTTGCATACAAATCGAGTCCACTTACATGACATTGAGATTGAGACGGATCATAGCGTCTACATTACATACAAGTGTCGCTTGACACAAATTCCTTTAATCTGTTTATGTAACCGTATGGTGAGCTCAATAGTCACCATAAAGTGCATTGCATCTCTAGCTTATGGACTAAAAATTTGGTTTCTATTCTGATTAATGATGAATGGCAAAATATTTAGCGGATGTAATGAAATGCATTTAAAAATCATCATACATACATTTAAAAGTTTAATGTACGGCTTATACCCCTGTCCTTTGTTAATTTCATGGCTGACGTTTCGTAAGTGTTTTAAAAACTCTTGATGAACACTGCCATCGACCGCGTTTGGCGATCTCCAACCACGATAGTTTCAATTCTGTAATCATACCTACATCCACGGGGTAGTCGGACAAATACGACGGATTTCCTATCACTCTCGTAAATTTTTTCATTCAAAATGCTTGTTGGCTAAGAGTATTTTTGACGCCAGCCGCCATTTTTGTTCCAGAAGTTTTCTACTTCCATAATGTCCAATTCACAAAATGGCAAGATATTGGATTCGTACAAAATAATTTTGTTTATGTTTTCAGTCTAACCAATCGAGATTCAACTGCCACTGTTGTGCAATGCATACCTATGTCTGATGAGATGACCCAAAAACGTAGCCGAATCTTTCTACGTCAATGTTTCTCTTATGAGAATACCATGTTGATTCGCTTTTACCTGATCTCGATGGAGTACATTTAATTTTGCTGTAACCGGTTGACCATTTCACAGAAAAAAGATTACTCTATTTTCTTTCCATTTTTGATATAATTTATTTGCTAGACAACTTCTTACTTCTTAGGCAGATTGTCTAAACTTTGAAATACGTGTTGGTTGAACGTCTGACTTCTCAGCGTCTTGCTTAACGGTTTTCAAACAATATTGATTGATTTATTTATTAGATTCGCCAACAGTTTACACATGCATACAAAATTTATAAGGTATAAACTAGTAAGTCTTATGCTACATGAGGAACCAATTATAGGCAAACACTACATGCACAGTTTATAAGTAAAAAACAATTGGGTAGGTAAATGAAAGGTTAAACCTAACTAAGGACTTATTTTAAATTGACAAAGTTATAGGTACATCTCTCTAATAATGTGTTTCATCCGCATAAAGCACTGAATTTTATCCTAGAAAACAAGAGGATGCTTGAAAAAAATACATAAGTATTATACTAATCTATATGAGATACATTTTCTTAAGTAGGTACATAAATGGCAGTGTTTACAGTCCTCCAAAGAGGGCAGGGGCACACAATCTTATGAGATCATCTGGATCTGCTAACGCAAGATTATCCGTTTCATGAAAATGTAGTTTTAGTACAGCTACATAATGAAAGCCTTAGTCAAGTCAAGCAGGTTCTAGGTATGTATTCAAAACATATGAGTAGGCGTAATATAAAGCCGTTTCTTGACTCACCCATGGTTGAGGTATATATTTCTGAAGGTATTTAAAGTAAAGAATTACAGAGGCTTAATTTTTATCAAGAGATATTTTTTCGGAGAAAACAATTCTTAGGAAAAATCGCTCACTCTTGGAACAAAATAAATGTTCGTAATCATTCTTCTATTATTCTTCGACAGAAAAAAGCAATAATACCTACTATATCAAACAGAATACTCACAACGAACACGGACATTATATTTTTTTTCCTTCCTCACGTAATGTAAGGATTGTCACATTACGTGAGGTATATCAGCTATTTCCTGGCCGTCTTCAGCGAATCGCTCGTTGACCGAGTTTCCACATAATGATTATTACATAAACCGGCTTCGTGAACGTTATCACTAAGTGCACTAGCGTAAGGAAGCTAAATCTTCCGCCTTGCAACCAGCACCGAGTCGTAAATCTAGACTTAAGTAACACGCAAACATTTTGCATTTTATTGAAATAAAAATAAAAACCTAGAAAATAAATGACGGCAATGGATTTTGTATAAAAAACAATTGCCTTCACTCTTGATTTACTCCTTCACCATAAACCTGCTCGGTGGTACATAATGTTACCTACATTGCAGAGTTAATGTCACTATCATATTTTGCAAACTCGAAATCTGCGTACATCGACTTTCCGCTAAGATGAGTGAAAGCTCTCGGCAAAACATAAAATCCATTTTTACCGATGAAACCTTATCCACATTGAAACCTTTCATGTCATTAACTTTTTATTATGTGAAACAGCTGTAACTATCAATTATAAAAAAAAACTCGATTTTTATTGTTACGCTGCAACAATAAAACTCGAGATTTTTACTGCCAGGGCTTTTGTTTAGGGAATGAAACTGGAATAGTTTCAGGTATCGTTTAGTTTTATATATCTTTGTACAGTCGATACTAGCCGATTAGCTGCGTCTGCGGTCATGGATTCAAAGGCACAAAATGTTCTTCTGCGCAGATAAACGACAATTTCAAGGTCTACTTATATCAACCGTAGTTACTGTACCATGTAGCTTTCTTATTAGGTATACCTTAGATTATGTTTCCCACGTCAGCGTTCTCTTGTTCCGATAATGTTGATATTGATTTGAAAGTATCATTAGGTAAGTATAAAATGCTCTAAAATATACGGCAGAAAGCTCCGTACTTTTTCAAAGTATGAGAAGTTTTGAATGAGTCCAATCATCGCTCGTAAGCGTTGGGTTGTGCTATCCCAATCGGTTCCATGTACCGTTCGCTCTTTCAATATGTCTCTAAACCCCAGAGAGCAACAAGCCAAACATCCCTTGATTTACAGATCACTTAAGCTCGGAGTTTTTCCATCGTCACCCTCCAATATACTCTCCCTTTGCCCAATAAATCGTCACCGGACAGGGCGGACAATACTGTCGTTCCAGAGCCCACAACTAAAGCCATAAAAGACAGACCGAAGATAACGTTACTTAAGTTAGTGCTTATGTAGCGTAAACCATAACCAATTTCTTGAATTGAAAGGGTGCGGGTATTTCGCTATTTGCAATTTGGAGATTCCTTATCGGCTATTGTTGTTTTGCTGCCTGGAACCGTTTAGTAAGCCGTATTGATTTTGTTTGAAATACTTATCTTCGGAGAAAATATAAATTGTCATCACGCCCACCGCAACCACGTTTCTAACTCCCAAGTCTAAACCTTAGTAGTCTGGCTTCATCATACACTCCGATATGCTCATGGATATGCTCTGTCTATTTAATGTCAGTCATTTCTTAATCTTGTGGCCTAATCCAGACAATAACTAAGACTAAAATACAATTAAGGTTGTGGAATATAATTATGTATATGATGATGACTAAACGTGCTCCATATCTCAAAAATGCTCACTTTTTCGGGTCCTTGCAAAAAGGGTTGTATTTTGACGAAATGTCTAACGTTCGTCGCGAAATCACGACGTGATACGATTCACGCAAGCGAAGATTTATCGGATACATTACCCGGTATTCATAACTCATAAAATAGGTATTTCAGAGCAAATTAATAGGTTTGTCGTGTCTTTACATCGCTTCATTTGTCTTAATCTGGCATGCCCAAAGGGAATCCAAAATTATTTCTAATTGTAGCTTAATATAATCCTCAGTTATGGAAAACAGACGTAAACTACTTAAAACTTTTGGGTACTAAATCAACTGAGCCCAACAGTGGTGCTGTAGATTGTTCTCAAGTTGTCTAATCAAAAGCTTTCTATAAATCACGTCGCTCCTATCTGCGCACAATTAATTATGAGAGTGTTTTTTATTAAAGATAAAAAAGATATCGGTTAACGAGCCTACTGCGGAGTCTAGGTGAATTCAGAATTCACGTATAAAGCAGCTGGCCTACGTGTGTGTACGTACACACTCAGATATACACCTACCGCAACGGTAGGCTTGACTGCCGTGAAGCAATTAATTTTCATACATTTTCAATAGATATATTAAGGCATAGAGGAGGTATAATTTCAGCGTATCCCTTCTAGGGGAAACGAATGGAATTTTTAAGCTAAAGTGAAGACCGAAACATGTTAGCTGGCATCGCATTTTTTTTAAGTTCGATTCTCATTGTAATAGCAGAATTTTAACTAGTAGCTAGGAATCATATTTCCAAAAACATAAATTACGGCTAGTTACCACTTCTTTGCGTCGATTTTGAAGACGTTTCTTTGCTAATTTTGTAGCTCTTCATCTAAACGTCAGCATAATAAACGGAAAGAGTTGTTATTAGCCGTATTTTAAGTGTTTTTGTTAAGAGGTAACCCACCTCTACTATGAAAGTATATTTCACAGCTTCTTACCGGCCGACCGATAAGCACCAACAGTCGGCCAATGTGCTTTTATACACTAAAAGAACACACACACTGAACACATTCTATAGGTTTTAATAGGTATCCAATGCGGTTATCTCGGCTTCGCTCTATGTAATCTCAGTCGTTATGACGCCTCAGACTCGTAAAACATCGCTCGGCTAAAGTACCCCTGTACGATAGCCAAAGATTTTTCAAGATGTTTTATTGACTAATCATCGTTATCGTCTATCGTACCCTTCGTTAACACCAGATAGCAAAATTTCACAATTGATTATAATATGTAGAGATTTGTTCCTACAATATTTTTAACATATGGAGTAATTCTATCAACTCAACAATATTTTCGGCCTTGAGTACCTCTATGCGTGTAATAAGATGCACGTAAGGGGTTAATTGTATCTTGTATTATAAATTATAATAGTCTATGGGCAGTGAATGAATAATAGCGGCCGTGTCTTTCATTAATAGTCTTCATTACTATCAGCCGTTAGTTTATGTTATTCTGATCAGACCTTCATTGACGATGAGTTCTTTTGCGGCTCGAAATATAAATTTTTAAACTTTGTGCGATCACACCCTCCATTTCAAAATCGTTCCTAAAAGCTTATAGGATATTTCCTGAAAGCTGGACGCTATTTTGCTTTATTGATTTTTGCTACGGGGGAATGAACGAGAATTATCTTTTAGATTGAATTTTTATTGATGACGTTAATAACACTCATTCTGGAACATCATCAACAGGGAACTTGTTTGGCCATGAATGCTGCTCTCGAATTAGCATTTTGTACCGACTTCAAAACGAAGGGGGTTCTCAATTCGTCTGTATGTTTTTAGGGTTCCGTACCTCAAAACCTTACCAAGTTGAAATAAATATCAAATACTTATGTACGCGGTCCCTTGGTACTGTAAAAAATCAAGCTTCTAAGTCAACGCAATCAAAAATACGGGCAATTTATGCCGAGTATCAAATACTCGCAAAGTAAATAAAAACTTATAGGGTACTTCCCATTGAACTAGAATCACAAAATTTGGCATGAAGCTAGGTCTTACAGTGCAGGTAAAGGAAAAAATCCGAAAATCGTTAATTTGTAGTTATATCATATGAAAAAAATATTTGTTTATTTTTTAACAAATATTTTTTTCATAATATTACACGATACAAACTTACACTTGCTGTCGGAGAATTTACCGTGACGTACATATATCGTTGTCTTTCAATCCGACTTGGCTTGCGAAACTATAGGATAAACTTTTTAGCTAACTAATCGCCGACTGCATGCAAATATTGCTAGAAACAAAATGGAATAACTCTGTTATATTACATCCATTTTGATCTCTGTATAATTCATCAAAATAAGTTGCACTTGTGTGAAGTTTGAACCGACTTCCAAGTTCCAGCAGGAGAGATCGTTCATATTATAAAACGGGAATTTCTATGTACCGTATTGTTGGTGACGACTATGTTTCGAATTATTCCGAGAGTCTTTATCAGGGTTAGTGATCGCGAAATCTCCCTCCACGTCGCGTCTTTATGTCGGTACCTTCACACTAATGTACGGGTACGCGAAAATTCCTTTTCACTATATGACTGATCTAATTTATCATAGTTTTAGAAGTGATTTTGTATAATTACAAGCCGAAATTCCGGCCGAACCCCTAGATTATTCAGAGGGGGAGGGAGGGAATTGTCCATCAATCAACTGAATATTGAAGCGAACTTTTTAAACTTTTACACATGATACTCTTCTAATATGATAATTTAAAGAAGAAAAAAGAATTAAATAGTTTATTTAACATACAATTTACTCATAAGATACCAGAGTACTAAATTTATTACTTTACTCCATTAATGTTTTCCAGCAACTATTCGCAGCTCGTGTACTTTACAATGCAATAACTACAGCAGTTCACCGAAACTGAGCATAAAATGCCTGCAGATATATCGCAAACCTAGCCCGACTGTCGCCATTTTGCATCGAGAAATGTGATATAAGCCGACTTGTTCACTTTGGGGAATGTTATTTTAACTGCTAACGTTCTGAATGGCGCTGTATATTCACTGAATATAACTGTCTTGTCTAAGAATGTCTTGTTATATAAAGCTGTTATTAACTTTTGCAGCAGTACGGAGCTTTCTAAATTCTTCCGTATATCATTTAAAATGTTAAGTACTCCTCTGCTTGTGCTATCGAGTCAATCAATAAGTGTGCGATTTCATACAATTCACGTACCTTGATTTTCGATCTTTCCAGCTTTTCCACCTTTTATTTGGGTCATTACCAACCGCAACCGAACAACTTCATTATTGCTGTTCCTCATCATTTTGCATAATATATGATCAAATGAATGGAAGTTCATTTGATCATATATTAAATGATCAAATGAAGGTCCAAGTGAAGTTCGATCATTATTATATGTATGAGTTGCTTTATTCGAAGATATGATTGAAACTACGGTGTCCAATCATATCTGAAGAATAAACCAAGGAAAATATAATTATGAATTGCCCTATGAATATATCAATATTTGTAACTTGTACCTACCATAATGTTAACATATGGTCCGTCTAGATTGGTTGAATATTGCGATACAAGCGCGGGAAGCGCCGCGGCGTTTCAACACATGGTGCCATACCGCCATGCTACCTTACTGTCTCGGGAATACGTCTCGCCTCAAAGCTAGATTCGTTTATAGTTTGCTGATAGATTATTATTATATATTTATTTATATAAATGTTCAAAAAAAATTGTATATTATTTGTTGAGATGGACATTTTATCTATAAACGGTTTATATTATATTAATGAATGTTGAATGTTTATTGAAACAAATCAAATATACTAGCTGTACACGCGACTTCGTTCGCGATTGCGATCCCTGCAGACTAATTATTCGCATCTGACCTCGGTTTGTCTCATATAAAGCAACGCTGTAGTCTGCGGTGAAGCACTCATATCAAGAAAGTATTTCTCAAAGACTCGAGATAAAAAAAAAGAATATAGTTACCTACGCTTGCAGTCTTTATTTTACGGTTTCTATCCTGCAGGCACTCTAATAGCATGAAATCCTCACGTGCCCACGTTATTTTGCCTACTCTACAAAAACAAAATAAAAGTCGCCCACCAAAAATGTTACGGCTAGTCGTGATTCCATGAGATGATGATGATGATGATGATGATGTTTTTTTCCCAGTCCCAGTCCCAGTCCCAGTCCCAGTCCCAGTCCCAGTCCCAGTCCCAGTCCCAGTCCCAGTCCCAGTCCCAGTCCCAGTCCCAGTCCCAGTCCCAGTCCCAGTCCCAGTCCCAGTCCCAGTCCCAGTCCCAGTCCCAGTCCCAGTCCCAGTCCCAGTCCCAGTCCCAGTCCCAGTCCCAGTCCCAGTCCCAGTCCCAGTCCCAGTCCCAGTCCCAGTCCCAGTCCCAGTCCCAGTCCCAGTCCCAGTCCCAGTCCCAGTCCCAGTCCCAGTCCCAGTCATCCCAAATCATGCCAAGTTTCATTTGAATTCATTTAGTAGTTTCGGCGCCATGCGTGATTAAGTTCAGACAGAAAGACAGACAGACAGACAAAAATGAAAAAAAAATACATTTTTGGCTTCAGTATCGATTATAGAGAGCCACCCAATTTTTTTTTCCAATATAACTTCAATGTACAGAATTTTACCTGTTACATTCTTATTATAGTATAGATTTTCAATAAACTAAATGATAGCGTCTTTTGACAGAAAACCGACAAAGTTACTTAAACGACAACGGTTTTCTAGTCATCTGGCAGTGTTTTAAGCGAAAAATTTGATACTGCAGGCTGTAGCTTTGTTTGTCCTAAATCTGTTCCAACTCGTGAATTTTAAAGCGACGTGAAACATCTGTCTTTGATTCTAATCTTTGGTTTATTTTTGACTGAACTCTGCAGAAAGAATCCTATTTTATATCTGGGTTAGGTCTGAACTATAAAACGGTCAAACAAGATTGAATTGAATTTGGTTTACTGATTAGGCTTGCAACGTGTCACTCTAGCTACTATACAAAACGAGGGTATTTGCCAAATACTTTGGATGTGCCTGTGACTATCCCATACATGGTGATATCACCTATTTGTGTACTGAGCATTGATCTGAAGATCTATCATAGAGATTAACTGTCATGGGCGCGTGTTCGGTTTTTGTTGATTGCTGATGTATAAGTAAAACGAATTTTCCCCATTTAGATAGTAGAATCGGTCGTTCCGATTTTTCGTTTAGTTAGTTCAATAAGCCAATTGTTTGCGCAACGTAGACTAGATTCTCTAATTGTGGCTGTTACTAATTTCATTTTATCTACAGTTTAGGGAGTTTCGGCAATATTTACCTTGGTTGTTTTACTTAATTTAAGGGTACCAAGCTATAGTAGATACTGTTTGTATTTTCAGCATGTACTGTTGTTTTAATCAGGTTTCGTGATTTTTTTAGTATGGTCTTAAAGTTTGTATTATGTAAGTATAACATTTTTAATCTTGTTTATATTTCCCTACAACGTAAGTAAGAAAGCCTGTTTATGTATTGTTTATGATCAGATATTGTTTGTTTGTCAAGTGTTTGTCTGTTACGTTTTTTTCCATATTTTAAGCTATACTATATTTTATCATTCTATAAATAATAAGAGATTATCTATCCATCTACTCGAAACGGTTGAACCGATTGTAATGCGGTGTATTACTCTAAGAAAGTTTCTTAGAAAAGTTGTTTCGCCACACGTTTACTAGGTCGCCCTGCGTTAGTCGACAGAATACGAGTCGACGAGTCCGGATTTAAACTTTGAACATTAACTTTTCGAAACATTAATTCGAGCCCAAAGTACCTACATTATGACATATTCGAATCGCAAAAACTATTATGAGCTGGAATCTAATCCATTACTGAGTTCTCAAGCCTCATTTATTTCTCAAGTTCGTTACCATGATGCTACTGACTGTGTTTTTACACTTGTTTTAGATTGTAAATTCTTCATAATATGTACGCATTTTACGAATTCAGTCCAGCTTAATCTCGTATCACGCGAAAGCCATATATCTGCCACTAGCACGTTACATCTCCATTCGACCATGTTATCAAGGTTTGCCATTACACTGTCTAGTGTCTACGTTCAACGAGCTACGGATCTTATACCGTTACCGAACCGGCCAGCGACGGTCACGGCCTCTCGAATATGTTTTTTTTCTACTAACCTACTAAGGATTCATGGACGGGCTTTGCGTTGCGTTTGATATTGTTGCTAAGTTGCACGTCTTTTTCTTTGTCGTTTTTGATTTTGTTATACGGGGCGTGAACAATTTTACCTGCTTGCTTTGCTCTATTGTTATCGCTCTAGTCACTATGATAAGAAAGGTCTGACCTCCCCTATTGTTAGGAATTGTGTGACCTAGATATATATCTTATTAATGTGTATGTCTACTACTTTCGTCTGTTATTCCCTGACCATCGAAATAAACGCTTTAAAGCTCCAAATCAGCAATTAAAACAGAATAGTTCTTTTTTTTCGTGTTGGAAAGTAGAAGCTTGGCACAGTTTCGGTCGTTAAGAGTTGAATTACCGATTGGATGCTCGGAGAATTATTGTTTGCATCTGCCGCCGCACCGTTTGGGCGCCACTATTGTTACCTTTTGAATTAATTTTTATACGATTTCTGAGATTACCTTTCTATGATTTATATTGTGGACATTTCTTTAATACGACTGAGAGGAGCGATTTTTAGAATCTATACTAAGAAATGATTCTCTAGAAAGCATTAATTGTTTTCTCTATTAAATACTAATTAAATTTTTGATCGGATTCGGATCGGCCCTAGTGCGGAATCCATTGTAATATTCTTAGTATTTTGAGAAATAAATTACATTAATTATTGTAATAGTATTAATAAATATTTATTAGTACCCACTTAGATCTTAGTTGTAAGTTTATACTTTCATCTTTTGAAATTGTGTATATGTAGATTTGCATGGCCAATTAGCTTTCTTTACTTACATTGCAGTGTTTAATAGTTAATATATTTACTTCATTTAGGAATTCCAATCCATTTAGCTTCAATGATAAGGCTATGATAAATGGGGTCTATAACGTTTTGTTGTCTCGTACGTAATTGAGCCCAATGTTTGTGGGATGATTCTCGGCCCTGAACTAATCCTGGATAATACGAGTAATTGGTGAAGATAAAATTTCGTACCAAAAACTTATGAAAAAAGGGAAGTCCTCAAAAGCACAATAAGCTAAGGGCGTCACCACACTGAATAGCCTGCTCGCTCCAGCTCTGGGCCCGACCCTTCTACTTCCGTCAGGTCAACGCCAGGGGCGTTTACCATTTCCAAGCCATTTCCTTCATCAAGCCAATCCAATGATGCAGTCTGATCAATAAATTGTAGCTGATAGGTAACTGACAATTATTGAATGAGTTTTTTATGTTCTCTGTAAATTGTAATATCTATAGCTCAAAAACGTTTTGGCCTTTGGCTGTAAGTTTGAGAGGTTTTTTTAAAATAAATAAACTGTTATTAGGAACTATATACTCGCCGATTGAAAATCTATTTCTTTAATAATACTTTGGAAAGATTTTCACTTTTAAAATGATCGTGGTTTGGTATTATATTAGGATTTTATTACGACTATACACCGTACTAAACTGAATATTTGTATGCTTGAAATAAATATATTTTCTTTTATTTTTTTATCCCAAAGTTATATCATAACTCTTGCTGATTTTGTTGATCGAGAGGAGATAATATTTTTTAATAGGTTTCGGAGTTACATTACAATTTTCTTATTCATCTCAAAATGATGAATGGTTCTAGTCTTCGAGTCTTATGCCCGTCTTCACTAAGCTTAGGCAAGACTGATTTCTTTGAAGAAAAAAAACAAAAAGATGAACAATAACATGTTGGTTAGGAATTAAAATATAACAGAGTGGGAGTCAACGTATGAAGTTTTTTTTAAGAACATCTCCGTCATTCAAATATTGTATTGAGACCGATGATTGTAGAAATTATTTCTGTAATTCTGCGATTCCTGCGTGACCTTTTCACTTACCTACGTAGGTGAGTAAAAAGGTATAGGAATCGCAGGTATATGTCTTATACCTTCTAATTCTAATACCAATCAAATTTTTTGTACCTAGGCCTAGTGCCCTTTTATTTAATTCATTTATTTATTCTTATGGGTCTAGTAAAATTATCCTTCCGTACCTAAAATGACGTTTCTTTAATTCGTGGCTCTGTGAGTTACCTAGTAATTTATTCATAAGCTAAGAGTATTTGAGTTCATCTTGGATTTCGTTATCCTTACCCTCTGCTCTGTTACTTAAGTCCCACAGTTATTTATTGGACGGCCTTTCAAGTGTCTCTTCAGTATACTCGTATAAGATCACATGGCCGGGCTACGTTATTTCTGATTCGCGAATTTATTGTTTATTCAGTTACGTATCAAAAATTCAGATGGTGCTTTCCAGTTAAGTGGCAAGTTCTACCGAGTATGTTCGAATTACTATCCGAAAAGAGATTAAAACTGGAACGCCCGAGTATAGACGCAAGGTTAGGTCGTGTATATATGGCACTTTCGAAGAAGGGGCTGTCATAATATGGGTATGAGTCTACCTTAGTATAGCCAAACTCTATGCTAAGATTATCGCACACGTACAACTAAACAAACTTATCTTTGTGATTTATGGCTCCTACAAGTTGAGAGGGAATATTATTATGGTAAGAACGTTTGTATTTTTCCCGGATGTTTCTTCGATTTGAAGTTTCTATGTAGGATATTCTAAGGCTAGTTACGAGAAAACACAACAAGTATGATAATATGTTTGTAATCGGAAAGCACGTTATAAATCTAGTCAGGTAGGTCATCCACCGTCATATTCAATATGAACTTTCCTAAGTCATACTAACTTGTAGTCTCCCTTCTAATGATCACAATGAACTTTAAGATTATTATCCATAAAAGCAAATGGTTCTGAAACACACGAGCCGTACTCACCTCTGCTCGATACTTGGCATTCATTCATTAAACGCGACCTCTGACGAAACTGTGACATTATAGGATCTGCCGGCACCGACCCAATTTAGGGTTCCGTGTACAGACCGCCTGATATACCGCCGTTTGGTCTTTTACGACCCTGTGGCACGCCGTAAAACCTTTATGCTGTTTATTGAACAAATACACGCTGTACGTAACGTAAACGTATGTGGCGATAGTTTATCCTATCATTGATTTAGCTAAGTATGCTTACAAACAATTTGTGACCTGATCAAGTTCACTCAGTAGCCTGGTTCACTGGTTATTTCTGCTCGTGGTACATAAGCCTGAGGAAACTACTGAAACACTTTTTGAAAGGGGTAATTTCGACCCACTCGCATGTTCAGTAGGGCTACCCTTGACACTCGATACAATCTCAATTCAATTCTAATCCAATCCAGTTTCGTTATTTAAAAATCAATCTAGTTTGTGTCATTTCTCTAAAACTCTACTCCAATCTCGAATGTCAACGTCACATTTAAAAGTACCAAATTGCAAAAATTCGATCATAATCCCGATTGTGATTAGAGTCGACTGTTGAGGGTAGCCCTGCAGTTCTACCCTTAACACTCGAGTCTAATCAAATTCTCGAGTATTGACAAAGTAAATTGAGTAAAAAGTCATCAAGTTGTTGCTAAAAAGTAAGGCTCTAAAAAGCTCGGGTTAATAGTTATTTCATTTTCCTTTTATGCCTTTTTTTCTGAGCCAATATTTATATATATTTCAAGGTCTGAATTGACTTTTTATTCGCGACATGACAGGATCCCGAAAGCACCATGAGAGGTTGTTTTTTTGTGTTTTTGTTTCTATGTAACAGTTTATCACCGAAACGGCTTATCTGATTTTAATGCGGTTTGTTTGCAATCAATTCTGTTCTTGTTTTACGAAAATATGCGTAAAAAGATTGCTATTGTAATTCACGGCTACCACTAAGCAAATAGATTAAACATCGTGTTGACCCACGGTCAACCTCTAGTTCATAATAATCTGCGTAGTTATTTTCGATATTATTATTGCTTTGTGGTAACCCACGGTTACCCTCTAAGCATAGAAAAACTATTACCATCGTGTTGACCCACGGACAACCTCCAGGCTAACTACTTTCGTGGCATTATAATTTTTTACAACACTTTACTAACCTGAATTTTCTTCCATCGAATCGGATGATTCAATAATTCGTCGGCGTCGTTTATTTTCCTTCTCTTCAAGTCTTCTTATTTTATGATTGTACCGTTCCATTTTTTCTGCGTATTTTCTCTTAGGCATTCCTTAACACTTTTGGAAAAGAAAATCGAATCGAACTTTGAAATATTATAGTATTTATACGGAGTGAGGACGTCCGCGCGCTGCCTCGCACGAAAAAAGAATGAAGTTGTTTGCTCTGTCGGTTAACAAGAAACAAAGCTACCCACAAAAAAAAAAAAAAAAGCGGAAATCGATGGGCAGATCGATTTCCAACTCTTTAAAACGTGCGACTGCCTTGTAGGTTTAAAGGACTACCTGTTATTTATACATATATCTTCGAATGAAGTGACTCATATAATAGTGATCGAACTTCACTTGAGAAGTTCGTTTGATCATCTATTTTTTGTGTTTTTGTTTCTATGTAACAGTTTATCACCGAAACGGCTTATCTGATTTTAATGCGGTTTGTTTGCAATCAATTTGTATGTCTTCTTAGATTTTATCGCCAAAAGTCACTTGAGGGCAGACGATAAAGAAAAACCCGTCCGAGTTTTAAAAATGTTGTAAAAAAAATCTGTCAAATTTATGTCATTATAAAGTTAGCTGTGTCTACTCAAAATAATTCAAGAGAAATAATATTCCTTAAAATATCCCGATTCGAACAATTCCGATTCTTTCAATGCCATACCATTTTGAGTGTTGCTTGTAGGTAAAGATCGTTACATTAATAATGAACTGGCTTGCTGGTTCAAGGCTTTTCAAGGTAAAGCGCTTTAGTAAAAGTTTTGTGATATAAAAAAAGGGCTTCATTCAAGAGTCGACATTCTTGAGGAGTAATTCTTGAATTCAACTTGCTATGCAACAGAAACTTTATTTTCTTTAAATCCATGCCAAAGCCAAAGTATGTCGAAACTACTCATATAAGAAAGGAGAAAGATTTTTATAAGGAGAATCCATATTCCCCTTACATTAAGTAAGTGATACTCGAATATGTATATGAGTATTTGCACACCACTGGCTAGACACAACAGATTTGTGCGCAAAGGGCTCTTGTCCGACTATATTTAGACGAAATCTAGGGCATCGATAAGCGAGTGTAGGTGCACCGTGGGATGTACTGATGGCAGTTTTCCTTATTACGACTGGTTATTATCTACTTAGTGCATCGGATGCTAGTGCTAGCGGCCTTATTGTCGATAATAAGGCTTAGCTTTAATGTTAGTTCAATGTAGTCAAAGGCAAGATGGATTGTGTAAAAGCTAACATGACGGCTTATGGGAATGGAAGTAAAAACACGTGCGGTGTGGGGTTGCAGCAGAGACCTTAACACTGTGATCATAAGTGCTTCTGTGATTCCCACAAAATCTAGCCTTTAGTGATTGATTCTAGACGTAATTAATACAATTTTTATTTTCCTAATTTTCAATACGCTAATGTATTACAGCATGTTTACAAATACATAAGCGGGGCGATTACGAAGTTGTGAACGTCCAAAAAAGTCATGATAATCATCAGCGACGAACACTTCTTTGTAGAATCTAGATAAGATCTCATCCATCGAAAATGCCTTCTTGCACGGTAGTAAAATGCCCATCTGGTGGATTATGGATAACCGTCAAAGGTCTATCCACCCACCGTCCATAGTGTGCCAAGCTTACGTAAATTTGCATATACACCATTGACAAATAGCTTTTTAAGTCTATTAGCAGTTCAACGAACTCAAAATACCTGACTGGAGCCAATTTATTTGACCCTCCAAGTTCGCATTTCGGCGAATCGGTTCGCTGTTCTCTTTTGTATGATGGACGATATCCGATAAGCGTCAGTCGAGATTGATTGATGATATCTCATCGATTCTGAACTGAATGCGTTAGGCTCCTGATCAAGTGCTCGATAGACTTTGATAAGCCTGTGTTGAATATATAACAGAGCATTAAGTCATTATTAGTTAGGCTAGCAATTAGTAGCTTCTACGATGAATGAAAGGATGGTTCTGCGAGGCACTGAATTCTTTAACCATGTTTTTGCCCGTTTGCACTAAGCTAAGGCGGAGACTAAGCTACTTAGCTAAGCTTAATATACTAAGCTCGTACACCGCCGTCTTTTGAATACATTTTATCCTGGCAATCCAAAGTTTTCTGGAAGAGATCGCTTTAAGTGATAAAACCTTGTATGTTTATGAATTCCTGTGTTTTTGCATTTTTTGCCTTGCAATAAGTAATTGATCTATCTAATCTATGACTGATGATTGAACAATCCTGTTTCAATGTTAGACAAGAGACGCCAGGCTAGAAGCAAACAGTAGAGGGATTTCTACTGTTTGCTTCTAGCCTGGCGCACCATTATTTGAACCGTAACTTTTAAAAACAACTTGTATATGTAATCACTGGTTATTACTGGTACATGGTTTTCTCATGTCTTACCGCGAAACAAAATTAGAAAGTTGCTGCCTGGCAACTAGAAAATACTCTCGAAAGTGGTACTGCCCAATTTGAAAATGTTAAATGGACAAAGTTTAATGATATAAGTTCTTGTCGCGATCGCGCTTTTAATGTTCATTAAGATAGGACGACTGTGACAGGCGCCGATCTACCGGCAAGCTCGTCAAAAATGTTCATCCCATGAATTACCAATAATAGTAATATAAGCAGTTCCTTCCCTATAATGTAGAGATTACCCCTTGGGGCAAGCTGCTAATGCAAGTTTAACATTACATAAAACATTTACATCGACTGAAAAAAAAAAAGAAAAAAAGTTAGTAGTTATTGAATTGTAAATGTTTAACTTATAATGTTTTAATTCAAATTTATTATAAAGACTTCAAAAAAAATCTTCTTAATAAATATTTAGTTAATAGGATTTTTTTTGAAGTATGTTTAAAAAAAATACTTTAATTTTACTTTTTCTTGGTTACCCCGCCAGACTCTGAAACGAGATTTGTGATCATTGGCAGAGGGATCAGCGTTTCTGCCGTGTCACTGGTTATTCAGTAGGAAGCACCAGTATGGTGAAAGAATATCGATTTCAAGAAGGCTTCTTTCATTCTTGGGACTAGTAAGCGCCGACAGCCCGGTTCCGGTTTAAATGCAGCCTGACGCTATAATTGGTTTCGTTGTTAGTCTGTTTTAGCTTAGTTTCGATTTGGATATCTCACGCTGATTACTTTATGTGGAAAGAAGTTGTACCTTTTAATGGTTTCGTTCATGTGATAAATTAGTTTCTCTTTACTTTTGATTTAACGTAATTTCAGTAAATTACTGATGAGTAGAGTTTACTGTCAAATAACCGACAACTTGTTCTAGTTAGTTTTGAAGCAGTTCTACCACTGACCAGGTCACCGCCAGTGACTCCGAAATCTGTACTTTAATAACTTTCTGGGATAATAAAGAGGGATTGCTTAGGTACAGCAACCATTACCTATAGTAAAGTAGGTATAAAACTTAGTTTCTAAGTTTAATTTAAATCTAGTAACTTTAATTATTAAGTACCTAAGGAGAACTCTCCAATGTTGTAATTATCAATTTATTTGTGTACCAGCTCTGCTCAAAAGTTTTCCAATAACTAGAAAGTTCTGCTGTACTTCTGGAGTTTCTAGTTAAATATTTCGGAGTTGCTGCATAAAACTTTATGCTCGCTAAATTTACGCTGTAATACTATATTTTACGAACTTAGAATATAGACTAAGGCGTAGCTACTTCAAAGATGTTTTTATTTTTAAATTGATTTCTTATCCCAAATTACTTTCTTCTTCTCTGTCCCAAATATTTCTACTCCTAGAGACATGTCATTTATTTGTGTATTTGGTTTGATTCCAGTTGTGCGGTTGAGGGTCGCTCAGCACTATGGGGAAGCTACTGTCAAAGATCTTCGGCAACAAGGAGATGAGGATACTGATGCTGGGACTAGACGCTGCCGGCAAGACTAGTATCCTTTATCAATAATGAAACCCATAATTAACATTCACTCCAATTATTTATTCATTTGGCGGGCTAGTAGTTGGTTGAGATTTTGGTATCAGTTTGATATTCACGACATAGGGAATGGCAGGGCAAAATCACGTAAATTTTGGATGGAAAAATTGGAAAACTGGGACAAAATTACGAGGACAGGAAAAAGCCTTCCTTGATAGAAAATTTTTAGCACAATTTAATTTCAACGAGCCATTTTCCGTTAAGGCCTTGGCATAAGCATGTATTTTTATAACATCCTATATTCTTTACCTAAACTACGTCGGTGGCGTGGCGGGCTTGTAGCCGACTGAGACGCAAGAGGTGCAAGTTCAATTCCCGCTTCAGGGGGCAACTATGTATATGATATTTGTGCCCGGTGTTGTGGTACCATAGTACTCGTAGTTTCTGAAACCAACGAATCCTAGTTTGGTTGGTGTTTTTTTATTAATAGCTACAGCCCACGGCTTCACCTGCGTGTTACCCGGATAAAAAAGTAGCTTAGCCGTTAAGACACGGTTCGTAAGAAACGCCGTTTTTTCGTCGACTTACATTGCAAAATTGGTCTTCACGAAAACCCCCTTTATTTGAAATAAAGGGGTTTTTCGTGAAGATATAATATACAGCCTATGTCTACTCTGAAGGTCCATTCTAAATGTTGGTAAAATATTTTTTTGGAATCTTACAAACTTTACCCCTTTATAATATTACTAGCTTCTGCCCACGGCTTCGCCCGTGTGGTACCCGGATAAAAAGTAGCCTATGTGTTATTCTGTATGAGCTATATTACTGTAAAGTTTCATTAAAATCCCTTCAGTAGTTTTTTTATAAAAGAGTAACAAACGTCCATCCTCACAAACTTTCGCGTTTATTAGTAGGGTTAGTAGTACTTAGTAGGATTGTAGATTCCTGCTCGATCGTATTGTGCTTATTTACCGTCAATATCACCCTTAACATATCCTCTCAGCTATTTTATATAAGTTAAAATTAGGTCAGTCTGTTACAACGATACCCACAGTGGGTTTCAACGTAGAAACCGTCACTTACAAAAACGTCAAATTCAACGTTTGGGACGTTGGAGGGCAGGACAAAATAAGACCATTGTGGAGGCATTACTACACAGGTGAGGGATATCTATTTTAATACTTTTTTATGGAAAAACGTCTGACAGAAAGGTCTTGCCTTTGCCCAAGAACCTTTGCCCAAACATGTATCGGATTGGGATTGCAATATACATTCGGCATCAATCATTCTCATATGAGGTATCTTTGGTGTCGGGAGTTTTTAGGCCTGTGACAGTCTAATACGTTAAAGTGCCCATCGAAGCATGGAAATGCTTTTAGTTCTAAATGCCACTCACTACCCATGCAAATGGTGACCAGGCAGAAAGTTGTTAAGAACTATTAATCTAACTGATCTGTTTAGGCAGCACGCGTGTGATGTCTCTGGTATTGCAAGCGCCCATAGGATACGGTAACCGCTTATCAAAAGGTGGGACGTAAGTTTGTTTGCCACCTTGGCAGTATAAAAAAGAACGACCAGCTATGATACGCCATGAGCGCTTTTACAATTGTAAAATACCCTCACTTCAGATATTTTTCGCAACTCATGCCGAACCTAATAAAAATAATTGAAATCCGGTTTGTGGCAAAAATGTCTTCTTTAAGACGGTTTTGGTGCACAAGCTAAGCCTGCTAAGAACTAAAACTAAGAAACAAACACGCTCACAACTGTATTTTCCGTGATGGACATTCTCAAACACACTCCGTAGATCTTTGAGGGTTCGAAGTAAGGGATAATCAGAGACACGTCCAGGCATTACATTTAGAATATGCCCGCGTTTTGCAATTAGTTAGCACTAGCTTCTGCCCACGGCTTCGCCCGCGTGGTACCCGGATAAAAAGTAGCATATGTGTTATTTTGATGTATAAGCTATATTACTGTAAAGTTTTACTAATATCTGATCTAGTTTTTGCGTGAAAGAGTAACAAACATCCATCCTCACAAACCTTCGCGTTTATAATATTAATAAGTAGTCTACTTGACAAGTTGCAATCCCATCGCCGCTTATTGGATCACTAACTTACGGCACATGCCTTCGAAATTTAGTTCTATGGCATCCCAGTTTCCTCACGATGTTTTCCTTCACCAATTTAAGCTAGAGTAATTGCACATATATATTTGTTTCGGATGGAATAATACAGATGTGCACGAACGAACTCACGACGTCCGGATTGAAAGACGGGGTACCACCCAATAGGCTGTTGAGAACTCCTCACAACTAAGTAATTCCTTTGTGTGGTGAATTCCAGGAACTCAAGGTCTAATATTCGTGGTGGACTGCGCAGACCGCGACCGCATAGACGAGGCAAGGCAGGAGCTCCACCGGATCATCAACGATCGAGAGATGCGCGACGCAATCATACTCATATTCGCGAACAAGCAGGACTTGCCCGAAGGTAACGTATCAAATAAATAAACGAACAACATACTCGTATTAATAAATAATTAATAAATAATTATGCACGGCGCGACGCGGAAGGAGAAAGTCGCAACCACTCACCCTGATGAAGACTGTCGGAATGAGTCGAAACTTAGTCGGTGCCTTCACCGATAGTGCAGTACGTGTTTATAATTATTCATATTGTAAAAAATTCCCGTTTTTACAATATGAATAATTATAAACATCTATTTCGAGCAACAACATGAACAACATTTAAAATGATGGCAATACGCCCATAACATAAATACCATAGACTAACATAAATTATTATTATTCTTTATGATGAAACTTTACAGTAATATAGCTTACTAGTTTCTGCCCGCGGCTTCGCCCGCGTGGTACGTTGGTAAAAGTAGCGTATGACCATCTCTAGGCTTCAAACTATGTCCACCGACTTTTTAGTGAATCAAACCAGGGAATATTTTTTTCCATACAAATTTCAGAACTTTACTGCACACCCCCTAGGGGTAGTTTTGTAAAAAAAAATTACGTGTTTTATTGTTTATTTTAAAGTTTATTAATAAAAAAATTAAGCGAATCAAACCAAGGAATAAAATTTTCAAAATTTTATTCCTTGTACAAAATTTTCCACTCTGTTTAACCTTAGGGGTTGATTTTCGAAAATTAGATAAGCCTATGTGTTATGCTAGTATCAAATCTATCTACATTCCAAATTTCATCAAAACCAGTTCAGTAGTTACGGAGATTGTACAAACATTCACACACAGTCTTTCCCATTTATTATATTAGTAGGATACATCAACTTTTTATCCGGGTACTACGCGGGCGAAGCCGTGGGCAGAAGCTAGTTATTAATAAAGTATTTGTATAATTTCCAGCGATGAAACCCCACGAGATACAGGAGAAGCTCGGGCTGACGCGTATCCGCGACCGGAACTGGTACGTGCAGCCGTCGTGCGCCACGTCCGGCGACGGGCTGTACGAGGGACTGACGTGGCTCACCTCGAACCACAAGTTATGAGCTGCGGAGTAGGCGGCCGCAGCAGCCGCCGTACCACGGTACATATCATCATCTTATAGAATCCCAGAAATATAAACTTCGCCGGGACTCGTTTGGTACGCGGCGGGAGCAAGCAAACAAGCTACGAGAACGATACCAGTCTGGTCGAAATTCTTGGGATGTTTCGGCTCGAAGCGAGCCGAGGATCAGTTTTTTTTTTCAATTTTCTTTGGCCGTGACAGGCCTATTGTGATCGCCACGAGACTAATTAGCTTCAAGTCCTACCGAGGTTTATATTTCTGGGATATTATAAAATTTTGAGATTTCCCTTTAGTAACAATGGTTGATTACGGGGTTATTCATTCGTTCAATAACGTGGCAGTGCCTGAAACCGTTTCAGATTTTACCTGTGAGAATACGGGCCCTCCTAGTTCCCAGTTCCAACGACATTTTCAACGTCAAATATTTTTTTTTATAGAGAAACGATACTTCGATTGGAATCCGGGATGATAACCCTACTTTGTAAATCTTATGATTTACAAAATATTAAATTTAAAATCAATACCAATCCTATGGGTACATGTAAATTGCTTCAGTCTGGTATATTAATCATACTTCTATTGGCTCGGAATCAAAAGGGACCTAGATGATAAAATTTGTTAATAAGTGTTTATCTATGGAAAGTATTTCCAATTCAATCAATAACTCGAGGGGTACATTGGATAGGCTTTCATTAGGTGTGGCTGTCAACTGTCTCACCCTTCAAACAGAGGACCACACTGGTTGGATAATGTGAAAATAAAATTCTGGCGTTCTGGTTGAGGTACATTGAGGCACTGGCTTCATCCTAGCGATAGGAGGCCCCTGGATCGAAACGATCCAGGGGCCTCCTAAATAACACCTTATGCCTTGTCCATCGCAAACGATGTTTAATTCTATTTATTTCTTATTCCAGGTGAGGATTTCGATGCCATTTAATTTTAAGCTGCGCCCGTGTCGGAACATACGTGCACGGAACATACATAGTGTCGATTCTCCAACTGTACAAGTTTAGTGAGTGTGCGATTCAAGACTAAATGCGCGCGTTCGGACTACTCATAGTTAGATAGCTAACAATGTGGACCTACGTCTCACAAATTAATCAATTCCATTATTTAATTCGAAAATTAGATTTGTTGTAACTGAAATTTTGATTATTTTTTATGTTTATTTAATATTACATAGAGTAAAATGATTTTTTGATTTATTAGTTAATGTTTACCTCCGTATGTATAGTGAAGCTGGGTTTACACGATATGCGTTGGTTTGGCGTATGCGGCTGATGCGCATCTTCCTCATATGCGGAGCAGAGATTCATAAATCAGCCTCTATAGGCTATATGATTCTATGATCGTTTAAAAAATGGCATCAATTCATCCAATGTGCTGTGAAAACAGCAATATTCCTCTTTCACACTGCGGCCAACCAGGCAGTCAAATCATTCAATCGAATGAAAAGAGTTTCGTTCTGATGAATAGACTTTTGAATGATTTTGAACGATGTTCTCTATTTTCACACAACTGAATGGTTTTATACTTCGACTGGCTGCAGTGTACTGGCTGTATAATGAATGCTCCAGGTTATTTGCTAGGGCCATGTGATTTGCCTCTAGGTCATTTACATTGGGACTAGATGAGGCTGTGTGAAAATGTCCAGCATTGTTATTATTATTGTTTGCTCACCACTGGCTTTGATATTTAGCAATATGGCTAATCAGAAATTTCTGTAATCCAATAGCTCGGGCATCGTGGTTTGCTTTTACTAGGCTAGTTACCTGACAAAAAGTTTCACAAAGTAACTAGCATGCAAGGCGAGTAAGAATGAGATATTTAGAAGGAGAAAGACATAGGTGAACATACTCTGAACTATCTTGAGACGTTCTGGAGAAACGTCAGGTCAAGAGTACCCTAAACAGACGAGCTTGTATGAAGGTGATTTGACTGAACGAAGCAAAAGAGGTATTGATCGTAGGAAGTAGAATCCGTAGTCTCTGCCATCTCCTCGCGGAAACAACATGACTGTTATATTAGTGGTTACCTGAAGCCTAACCATGAAGTCTTATAGCGATTCAGTTCAGGCAAAGATGTCACTTTCCGCTTTGCGATTGAGGACGCTATGTCATTTTAAAAGCTTTGTCATTCGCAAAGCAGGATTTCACATCTTTGCCTGAATTGAATCGCAATAAGACTTCATGGTTAGGCCCCTGATGCTTACTAGAAGATAGCTAGTTATTGTCTATTGTCACTGTTTGCAATGAATCGGCAGGGCCGTATGCAAGCCTTATATGATATCGCATTTTTGACAGTGAATCTTTCAGTATAGCGCCATCTCTGTAACTTTGAAGAACTATAAAATAACGCCACCATAGGTTTAAATGGTTTCTTTTTTAAATCTCGACGTTTGCCACGGTCCATAAAGAAAACCTCTACCTCGAATGAATTGAAAGTTCACAACGATCGTAATTATGTTCAAGAAACATTAACAATTTACTTGACTTTACAGTAACAAGTTAATTTTTCAATAAAACGCAGGGTTATACATATTCTATATGGCTATATGTATTCTACAAGTAGAGTGGGAAAGAGATAGCGCTATATGCAATGTATAAAGCTGTCACTTTCTAATCGTCAAGTCGTGATTGAACGTTGAACAGCGTTTTAGTATTCGGCGGTTAGTTGTTGGACCTAAAAAATCGCCCAGGCAAATACGACCCAAGCCCGCTAATATCGTGTGATCCAGCTGAAGTAATTGAAAGTTAATGCATTGAAATTATTGCGAAGATGGTGTGTGTAGATAGTTTTGTATTAGATGCACGCTTACGCTGGTGTTTACTACGAAGATTGACGGTTGTATACATTTAGATGGATCAATTTTGTTACGACGGTAAGCTAAATAAATAAATAATTTTAGTTTATGAATCAGGTGTTCCTCATAGACCAATCAGTATGCACAACTAGTTGTGCCATCCTAAATATTAGTTCCGTTCTACACAACTTGGCAGAACTAGTTTTGCTATAAGTGGTCCGTGAGGATGGAGGACAAATAACAAACTTGATATTATACAGTGATAACGTGCGGATATAATCCTAATGAACAAAAACATAAAACACTTAGTATAACTTTTATCGACAGATTTATTTTTGAAATTGTCACTTCTAAAACCCGGTTTACGTCCATCCGTCGTCAGTCAAATCTAGAAAATATTACCGAGGATTTTTTTATGTAATTAAGGGTAGATTCGACCAAACTCTAATTTATACCCGAATTACTATACCACAATAAATATATTCTTGATGACGTCACCACTGAATTAACAGTGTGTCTTGGTCTACGGAGAGTTTAGAGGACGATGTATCATGCATTCCTCCCTATATACCGCCGCACTGCCGAGACAGATTAGCCGAGTCGGTTAAGCAGCCGCGATCGTACGTCGATGCAGCAGGCGTTGACACATGCCACTCGGACGCCAATAAAATATTCTTGGACTAGCCCGTTATCCCACGCGAAACGGTGGTATAGTAAATATTCCCGAATAGGCTCGCTATTCTTATAATTAAATATGGTAAAACGTAAAATTGATTTACTCTCGAATAACGGGCGATTTATTCTACGAATAAAATTAACTCTCGTTTGGTCGAATCTCTACACTCAGTAGGTAATCACGGTACTTAGATTAATGTAAAGGATTTTTGTTTAATGTTCTAGTTATTCTTCTAGACCTTTATTTGTTTTTGGCTTAAAAATTCACAAATAAATCTATTTTAAAGTTATTTTTTGCGTTTCGCTAAGAAACACTTCCTTAATAATGTTACTTTTGACTTTCTAGCTAAATGTATGCAATCGTCTTTTATATAACGAATCAAAATGTACATAATATTGAAGTTTCTTGTACATAACGAGACTTTTGTATCAACTTTTCCAATTTGTTGTCATTTCTTACTCAAATTAGGATGATTTACTGATTTATTTTGTAGTTGTAATGCGACCTTGTAATACGCTTTCTGCTTTCGATGTGATTCATGTATAGATCAGTGGCAGTGTTGCGATTTTATAACCATCCTCATTTTCATAACTGACCATAATTACTTAGAAAGCAGGTAGCCGGCGCCTGTTTATCGGTTCTTAATGCTAAGAAAAACCGTCTTTGTTCCATGTTTTCTAGCTGAAAGTGGTGGTAAACAGTCGTTTAACCTACTATCTACCTAAATGTGGTCTTATAGGATATGCGTAGGCTAAAAAATATTCGGGAGGATTTTACTTATTTTTTATCTTGTTTTATATCTTCCGAAACAATAAAATTGCCTTTTTAGTTCTAGGGGTAGACAGAGAACTGATTTACGATAAAACTAATAAGAATTAGGTAAGGTACATAATCATTCCGCAATATGCCCTCGCCTGTTGAATGAATTTCTACTTGTATATTCATCTGCTCGTTTACAGTAGCCGTTAGTTACACGCGCATCTTATTTAACGAAGTAGTAAAGTGTGCGCGCGACATCTAATGCCGTGCAATCAGAAATCATCTGTAGCGGACGGTGTGCACTGCCTAGTATTTTGTAGAGCGTTTGTTTTTGTCGCTGGCACGCTTTATGAAGATTGTAGCTACAAGCACTGTCACGTGGATCCTATTAGTTTGCTAGTTTGGGTACCACACGATTTGGTTTTTTAAAGATCTGTCTTTTTTCCGCATTATTTGACACAAATTCGGTAGTTCTGATTTGAAAGCGAACTTTATATTTTGTTACAATCACCTATTCTTTGTGATACAATTATGTTAGACTCATACAAAATGTACTTTTATTTTTGGATTGTTTCTTAGGATTGATTAAAGTTTATGTTACACTAAATACTATTGATTAGTTTAAATGACATTTTAATTGCTTGGGTGAAACTAATTAACAATTTTGTAATCTCCGTCGAATTATCACGCTGCTAACACAAAATTATGTAAAGGGACTTGAAGCGAAAAGTTTTTAAAGATGTCAAAGGTGCCTTAGATGCATCAAAAACCTTTCTAGCTCTCCACTTCAAATCTCTGGCTGTTAACCTTTCTGAAGATGCTGATTTCTACATCGATATAAAATACAATGAAAATACGACCGTCATGTTTAGATGAAATAAAATAGCACGATTTGTGCTGGCTCTCTTAAACAGAGAGCCAGCACAAATCGTGGATAGGAAGTTAGTTGGATATTTTGTAAAACTGCAATTTAATTAAAAGTATTACGCACCGATATGTAAAAAATATATAAAATATGGTATGTAATTTTTGGTGCGTGCGTGGGAAGCGAATTACAGTATGCTGTATTGTAGAAAGGTTATTTCAATATAAATTCACCCTTGAAATGCTAAGTTTTATTTCGGTTTTTTTGAAATTTAAAACTACTTATAAAGTCTAGTCTAAAGTAATTTACTTTAGATTACAAAAAGAAGATACGAGTTTCAATATTTCTTCACCGTTATATCGTTTATAATCCAATCCATATACATGATTAATCTGCCGAGTTTCTTTTTTGAAAACCGTACTAGCCTATTAAAGTTTTTTCTTGTTTTGAGGCCAATACTAGCGCGGACTACTTTAAACTTCATAAATTAAATATAAACGTTGTATCGACGTGCATAAAGTTAGCTGAACGTGTCTGTGGAAGCGGTGGTTATGGACGAGTCTGCAGTGACGTCATCGCATCGTGGTGGTAGGATTATCTGAAGTTCCTCGTGCAGTTGAACCTCGTCTTCGGGCAAGAGCACTTCGTCTGGCACTTGGGTGTCGTAGTCATCGCTTGTTAAAAGTGCGCTGGAAGAACAGAGTCAAAAAGTAAGAAGAAAGATGAGAGAAGGGAAAATTATCTTACTATGGCAGTCCACTGCTGGAAGCACTAAGTTTAAAAGTTCTCAAACTACTGGTTACAACCGCATTATCCCAACTAGCAATGTTGGTCGGTAGTAGCGAAGTAGTAAATTAAATGATGGGTTTCACGTACAAGCTCGATCCATTTTTTTTTACTAGCATTATCTAAATAGAATGTTCCTAGTACTCTAACCTCACGAATGGATTCACTGTGTCGCAGTTATCACAAGTACCTTAGTACTACGACATTCATGCCCACAAACACGATACTTGCTTGATGTTCAGATTTTTGTTCATGTTCTGGGTGTTTTGGTCGTCTTAGTTACTAATATCCACGATACAGGTAATCCTAATGTTGTGTAAGGACTATATAATATTAGCACAAAGCTCAGGCAAAGATCTCAGAAAAAAAATATTAAAGACGCGTCTAATATTTTGCCTAAACTAAGTGCAAACGGCCATTAGCCCCGGTATAACAAAATATTAGCACACATGAAAACGAATCTCACGCGGAAAACGCGCCCCTCCCGCGCCGGTCCGCTGAGCCATGGAAGTATGTCGTACTATGAAAAAAAAAACTTACTCAAGTTGATCGCCCGTCTTGGCTCCCGCCAGGACGGACGTGTAAAGCCTCGCTCGAGCGCCGTGTAGTCTCATGCCGGCCGGCACGTCTTCGGCACCCGATCGAGTTTCCAGAATCGCGTGAAGGGCTTTTTGATAGGCTGCTGTGGAATTTCGCAACAATTGAAACTAGTCGGGATGTACTTTTAGGTAGGTACTACCAAGTTACCTACTCTGATCTATCTCTGATTTATGGTCACAGAGGAATAACGACACGAAAGAAGAAAACTAAGCTTCCCAAAATCTCTGCAATGTTTCCTCGGATTCAAATTCTCTTACGACCTTTTTTGGTTCCAAAACTGTATGTTTGGAAGCAAAAATATTTAAGACGTGCCAATATATTGTTTTACACTATGTATCCACACCGTATAATAACTTTCAGGATCATGACACTTGTACACGATATTTATCAAATCCGTCTAGCGGTTTTGATGCTATAATGTAATGAAGAATTCCACAGTCATACATCCAGCAGTCGGGAATCAGTAAGGCTCGCAATAGCCATTGCTGTGGGCTTTAAAACTGACTAAGCCGACTAAATTACAGGCACGTGAGATTTCAACGTCATTATCTCATATAATAATAATAATAATAATAAAACAGGAACAAAATAATAAGATGTAAGTACCTACTTACTTACCATCATTGTCTTTGGAAATATTTTGATTCTTTGCTTCTTTTGCTTGCCTGTCTTTTGAAGGTGGCAGTGTCAGTCTCGTCACTTCTTCTGGTTTGTTATTTTGTTCTAGAAATACGGTTAACTTGATAATAATGGAGGAAGACAAAGAGAAGAGACAATATGGAGAAACAGCAAAATGAGGAGGAAACCAAGTTTAGTTAATCGTGGTCTGACTATAAATCGGAAACACAAAAACTTTATTTGATTAGTCTCCAGTCTAAATTCCATAGACAGGGTTCCAGGGTTTAGCATAAGAATGTTAGCCATAAAACTATTACGACATAGATTATAGACATTAGTCCGTCGCTGTTAACTTGAATATTGTGTGACCAGCTGGTACCTACCTATACCTTTCGATAAATTGAATAATGTGGTTGCTTAATTTTTTTTTTTTTTTATCAAACTTAGGTTAGGTACTTCTTACTTATTTTACCATGTTTATTGTGTCTTGTTGGGAAGCCAGAGTAACCGCGGAACAGTGTTTCCAGCTCATCAGACGTCATTCGTCGTAGGTAGGGGACGCGCTTTAGGTCCGGCCGATGGAGGCTTCGGAACGAGTTGCGATGCTACCAAAAAAGACTAATTTATTTACAGAAAGCATCTGACAACAGCCTTTGACCCCTTAGTTACTGGATATCTTCACGTTATCCTGCAGTTTCTAACAGGTACAGGGCTGGGCGGTGAACTTTGAACGCCCTTTGAGGGGCGAAGAAAAGCAAGTGGCCTGTGATCACAATAGGCCTGTGACGGCCGCAGTGATCTTAAAGCCACAAGAAGCAAATAAAAAATAAAAACATCTTCACGTTTCTGCTTATCTAACTGAGTAGGTAGGTATTACCAACATGGGCACCGTGAATTTTTTTTTGCTTTGTGTATTGTGCAAACCAAAGTTCCTAAGAGTCACATACGAAAAGATTCGGGAAGGATGACCCCTATACGATGGACCGATGACGTTGTAAGCTTTGGAAACTTTTTGAATAACCGGTCAAGGTGATCTCTACGCAAAATTAAAGTGGTTCATGATTGCAAGCTCGTTCGTAATTCATGGGAATGATGATAAAGGTTACCTTGACGAGACCTGGTGGGACCTGCATCTTCTCACACGCCTGCGACATGCTGAGGCACTGTATCACGCTGTCGTGTTTCACAGAGATAGCTGAAAGCCCACTGCGCACCAAGTCTTCGTTTATCTACCAAGTTAAGAAAAATCTTATCCTAGCACTGAAAACAGCTTTCAAAGCATCTTGGTGTTCTTGCACATGAGAACCGCTCTTAGTCTGCCTATTTCTTCTATCTGCGTAATGGCATTCTGCTGAGATATCCTGTGAATTTTGTAGCTCAATCCAACTATTGCAATTGTGCCGAAATATCGGGAACATTCCAACTCACCAATAATGAATGGGTGGTAAGTGTGATGTTTTGGTAAAATATTATCAAAAGATTTTCAGGGCTATTTTATGTAAAGAAGGCTATGAAAATGGCTGACACAGATCGTAAGCTGCCAACTACCGTCGTTTAATTGACAGATTAATTATCTGCAACATCTTGGGCATTGTCTGCCTTAAACAAAATTTGGAAGTCTCGTGTTCCGGTAGGTACCTTTAAAACCAGAACATAGCAATAAGGCAATGCTTAAAATACATTAACATATAATTTATTTTAAGCTTTGCCTTTCATTCCGAATAAGAAACCCAAATTTACTTTTGCATTCCAGCTTTAGGTGCCACAAAGCTGTGTTCCACAACAGTGTCACAAAAATAATGTACCTAGGCCACAAAGTCGAAATCTCGAATCTACGAATAACGTCCAAAACTCTTTATAAACACTTTTCTTTGAAAGTTCAATACCTTCTTCAGTTAGATCCTTTGAAGAAAAGACTGCATAAATATTCAGTTAAATTAAGTGTGGCAGCGAGTTTTCATGAATAAAGATGGTGTGAATAAATTAAATGGTAATCAGATGATCTGTCCGCGCTCCGTATCATGTGAATCGTACCACGTGGTACTATGATATTATGACTTATCTACCTACCTAAGATAGGCAATTTATTTCAAGGTACTACTATAAGTGCTACGGCGTAGCACCTACGAGTCCTACACCAAAAAAGGTAAAAAGTTATAGGTACCTCATAAAGCGAGGCATTTTTTTTCATTGTTGGTTAATTTTAAAAGTTCAATTTTATGATCATGATTAGCCTTATTGTAAAACCGTCGTTGGCCCAGCTTTAAGGTAACTGTTTTGGCAGAACAGCCACCCATAAACCGAGCGCATATCAATCAAGGCGGACAGGATGCTGCGACCAGTTGCGGTTTCACAGCCCATCTATCATCGGTCGATAGATAGTTTCCCATCGCTTGTATGTTTGTTTTTACCGACTCTCCGCAGACTAGTTTACTTGCAAAATAGGAAGTACCCAAGGTACCTAACTGTTTTATGGTTTTCCTCTATTGAAAGTAAAACCTTCTTTGTTAGGTAGGTAAGTTACACTTTCTTGTATTGAAACTCTGTGTAAAACGCAATCTAATCTGGTGTTTCTCTGGTATTTTCACTCGTGAATTCAGGACTTGGAATCGTCTGAGAAGGGAAGTATGCTTACCTACTTATTAAAGAAATACTTAATAGTTGTTTTATTAAAGACTGTTTTGTTTTCTTCTATTTAATTTGAAATGACACATATAAGAAAGAGAACAAGCAGTGTTTAGTTCATCAATTGTTAAATAATCTTTATTATATGAATAAGTAAATTCCTTTGATACATACGACGCTTTTACAGAAAATAGTTTTGAAAATAGCCAAAACCGAATCTATTATATTCATTGTCCGTTGAATTGGAAGGCTAAAATTGCACGGGCCATTTCGCAAAAGGAGTCCACAGAGCGCTAGCCTGCTAGCGTGAATGAAATGAAAATGTCCGTTTCAATTTTCGTAAAATAAACTAAACAGTTGAACAGATAGATATTTTAAACTAAAGGCTTCGTATTCCAAGGACCATCTAAATTAATGGAGCTCGAAATACAAGTGGTTGTATTTAATTTATTCGAATTTGGTAGTCATGATTTCAAAGGGTTATGGCAAAGTCACTGAAATTTAAATGCATCTAGCATTGCTTTTGTATCCTACTTCTGATAAGACCGGGGCGAAATTGGGCAGAAAAGTTCCTGACTCGAGTTCAATTCCTCGTTAATATCACCTAATAAACCTCAATACGCTATGAATGGGCTCATATTGTAAGAAAGAAAGGAAATAAATTTCTTTGTGAACGTAGACCAAACAATAACTCGAGCTAGGTATACACTCGTGCTACTCACTGTCTGAATGACTGATAATTAAGGCGATAGGTGAACTGAAAATACGTCACTCTTACTCCATGCCAAAATACATGCAGTACGAGAGGGGCGGATTCGGGTACGAAAACCAAAAATACAAATAAATATGTCTGGAAGAATTCACTAGAACAAAAATCCTTTCCATTAATCTAAAAACGGTGATTACCTACTGAATTACATAAAAACTACTCGTGAATATTTTCTAGACTCGTTGCATGGACGTTGAACGGGTTTTAGAAGAGTCTATTCCAAAACGTTAATATATCAAGAAAAGTTTTACTAATCGTGTTTCTGTCTTCCATTTATTAAGATTATACCCTCATGTAATCATTTTGTAATATCAAGTTTGTTGCTCTAATAGTTACTGGGATATGATGCAAATAACGACCCATGATTTTTTACATAACGTTTGATGTACAGCCTAACAATAAGCCGTAATTCCTATAATTTGAATGGTATGTTCATATCGCATATCGTAACACGTCGCAGACTTACGTGTCAATAAGTACTGCTAAGTTATCTGTTGTAGTATTAAAATATATATGTTAGCCTCTAAGGTATTTATGTTATGGTCCTATTGCCGTTATTTAAAATGTTGTTCATGTTTTCGCCTTAAATAAATGCTCAGGAGTTGTGTCAAAAAACCGCCGGAAAATATCGCTGGGTTGGGCAGTGTAATACCTGCAATTCTTTGCCCTCACAGCACGGTACAAGCGGCGGCAGTTCTTCCTTCAGCCGATGCGCGGAGTTGAGGCATGTGGCCACATTGTCTCCGCTGGCAACTGGGTTCATGAGGAGTAGTGAAGCGTTGGAGGATGCCTTCTCTTTCACCTCCAGGTTGGAGGTGGTATCCTGTGGGTGAGCATGTGGAAGTAATAGGTACCTCAGCACAGTTAAGTTAATTAAATATTGCATCTCGTTGAACGGAAAGTATTTCAGGTAATGCAGCAACTTAAAGGAAATCGTTTTTTTATCAGCTAAAAAAGCGTACTGCCCAAGAGTTGTAGTGTTTACTTCGCATTAGATATTTGCAAAACCAACGGCATTGCATCGTTGCTTGCCCTAAAATCAAGTTGAAAAGTTTCATGAGTTTGTAATTTCACCGGCACCTCTCTCTTACTCTTTAAACCAAAGCTAAGCAATGCGAAGATTACTGCTTGGCAACAGAAAAATATATTTTATTTTGTATTACTTCCCTTGAAAAGCTCTTTTATAAAGGAGCTCATCTGTTATTATACTTTATAGACAAAGAAGCCAAACGAGTAAGAAGTACCTTCATGTTGATGCTGGCATTCATGTTGAAGTCTCGGACCGACATCAGATGCGTCTGGTTCTCATGAAGGAGCTGCATCACGCAGTGGGAAGGTACAGCAAGGCGCTGCTATTTCGTGATATCCAAAAGGTAAAATATTGTGTAATTTGAGTGTTGTTATTTTTTTCAGTGTTCACATTTTTACCGAAATTTTGACACTGGCGTGCATGATTGACGTTCCGATTTTAAATAATTGTAAGCTTATAAAAAAAAATTAGTTATTTTTAAAAAGGTTTGACGTTAGCTGTCGATTTTCACATTGCAAGTTGTTAGCCTTCTAGTAGAGTAGGTATAGTAAACGATGTAGTAGACAGTGCCCATTTTCTGACGAGAGGATTACGCAGCTGATGTTTTTCCATCTAGCCCCGGAGGATGAAACCGGTGCCAATTCATAGCTTTTTCAATGAACTTTACGGAATAAAGATTTTTAATGTACCTTCCTCGACCAGAACGCCAGAAATGTATGGTACCTACCCTCAGGCTACCAAACGACACGCCCTTTTAAAAATTTAATCGAACTCGTGTCTTGATTTTACACTTGGATTTATTATGGGTATGTACGGCAACCCCTTATCCGCAAAGTACCAACTTAACTTGAATTAGAGTCTGTGCACACGACGTATCTTATACGCGCACTGTACAAGCTCCATAGAGCAGATTGTTTGTGTTTATATCGATTGAAACGCGATACAAACGTTACGAACGCACTTTGAAGCGCGTTTCTACTGCGTATTGTTGTACTGATTTTTTCAGCGTGGTTGCATCGATACAAACGCGGTGACATCGCGCGGACATCGTCTCACAATTTTATCTAGAAAATAGGTGGAAGAGAAGCGCGCGCATAAACAGCGCGTCTCTATCGATGAACTGCGTGTTAAAATGTGTACAAAGGTACATAGGTTAAGAGTGTATTGCGTTTTTTGTAGATGCTATTCTGTGAGATAACTACCTACATAAGTAGAGGTATAATAATGTCTCTAGTACCATTGATGGTACTGGCGGTTTAAAATAGTGTCACCAGTAGCAAATGTCACGTGACATTTCCGCAGCAAATGTCATTTCCATACAATTTTATCTTTCCGCAGGCGTTAACGTCAACAGAAAGTGGTATTGTCTGGCCCCGGCGGTTCCAGGTTAGGTTGTTTTTTTATGACCAAACAGAAAAGGTGATGTCATATTGAACATTTCTATGTAGGGAACACTTAGCAAAACTAGTTCTACCAAGTTGATTCTAACGCAACTAATATTTGGGATGGCACAACTAGTTGTGCATACTGATTGGTCCATGAGGAACACCTGAACCAAACAGCCGACTTCGTAATCTTTACTTACCGAATCAAACGCCGATCACGTTTCTACTCCATCAAAATTACGCCCTTCTGCCGAAGGGAGGCACAATCCCTAAATTAAGTAACGTTCTCGTTAGATAGAATATTTTATAGATACACGATCACTCCAAATGCCAAGGGCAAGGGTTGAAGGTAACAAGAAAAAGAAAACATTTTCTGATAATCAACCTTGTTCGAAATAAAAGCGGTTTACAAAACAGAGAAATTTAAAAAGGTAACAAATAAAATATCGTATTACTATCAAAATCATAAAATTTAGGTCGTTACTAAACCTAATTAGGATGAGGCCTTGTTTTCTTTGGCGCCATTTCTGCTACTCCGTCTGTCAAATGTCACTGTCATAGTGACGTCTTGATTTTGCCAGCTCACGTGTAGGTATTAAATAAAATAGCATTTTTCATAAAAATTGCGAATTACAAAACTACTTAATCATCTATGACTAAGGTATTAGAGAAATCCAATAAGCTTTAATATTCTTGGGCGTTCCAGTTCATTATTTTTTAGGTGACGAATCGTTACTTTTAGGTGATAGATCGTCTTCGATCTCTCCTGGGACGTAAAAGTCTTTAGTATCTGCCTCCGAAAAACCAGACATCATACTGTTTTTCTGTAAAAGTAAAAAAAAAACATTTTCTTAACCAATCAAGAAACATTTAACGCTTGTAAAATAGATCAGACGTCCACTGTTGGGCATAGGCCTCTCTAGATAATGCCATTAGGAAAGATAATACACATTTTAATCGCTACCTAGTAGGTACAACGCTATCGGACTATCGATTAGGGGTCAGACAATTTCGTATGGTTGCCACTCAAGTAACCATTAGTCCTCAGTGGTGGGTAGGCTATATCTAATCTCAAGGTCACACAACGAGCTTTGCTTGACACTTAACTTTTTCCAAAACAAGGAAATCTGTCAAAAAACCAACGTCACTGATCTAGCTCTCAGTAATTAGCAAGTTAAATTGGCAATGGGCAGGTCGTATCGCTCACAGAACCGACAACCGTAAAGTATAGAGTATAGACTAATGACATCGCAAAGGTTACGGTGGAAGGAAGTGGCTTCGAGCTTCGAAGAACTTTTTCGTAGCACGCTGAGACAGGCCAATATCCAGCAGTGGATTCCTACAGGCTGATGGTAATGCTGAAAAAACCTACTGCTTGAGCATTTGACAGATTAGCAAGTTGTCAACTTACTCTACGCTGCTTCTCATCTTTCATCTCGTGAAGTAACGAGCGAAGAATGCGATGTGATAGAAACTCGCTGGTGCGTCTCACATCGGCGCAGTCCGAGTGAATTCTATTGTTCACCACGGCTTCTGATAGGCCTTCTACTGCTTCGCCCCAATCCACTGTTCATAAATTTTCATAAATTTTAGCTGACTATCAAAAAATATTAGAGTCATTGTAGAGCTGGCTAGCCTAATGGCCTGTCGAATTGAGATCCAAAAGTCGTGAGTCGTCGAAGCCAGTCGTACACCAAAATAATTTAGCAATAATATTTTTTTATTCACAGTAACGGTCTTTTGAAACTATAAAAGGCACTAAATTTTAGAACAAAACACGTGAATTCAGCCTATTTAGGCCTGATATTGATCTAGAGGCTGCGAAAAATGTTATGTCTACTTACTTGGGTGTCTCATGTTTGGTAAGGTGACCTTGCCCACTGTGACATCCATTCCTTTCTGGACTCGTTGGCTCACAGAGCGAGACATAAGTTTCGCTGCTGCGTTCACCATCTAGCATACACGAACAGTTTTAACTTTGGACAATTGGGAATTGGAATCATCAGCAGATGTGATGAATATTAGTCTCCGAAATGTTGGAACAGTTTTCTTTGAAAGATATCCATCATCTTCGTCATCTTCGTTGGAACAGTTGTAGTATATGTTATTACCTACCTCAAGCAGTTTCCTTCTTTCAGGCAGCCAGCTACCGACGGCAACTGGGTCCGGTAGATCTTCCACCCTGTCCGAAAACGTAACCTCGGCGAGTTTCGTTTTAGACGGCTGTGAAAAAAACAAAATGAAAGTCACACGTCACATGTTGAGCCGGGTTTTAAAGACAGTTATCGACGTCATCGTGAGGAAATCGGCATGCCCCAGAACCAAAAAGTTCGAAGGATAATTTCAAATTAAGCGGCGATGGGCATTCAAACTCAACATACTTGGAATCAAGGATTTGCGTACCGAGTGTGGATCTGAAGATGTCCATCATGGGGGGTTACATTCGTGAGTATGTTTTTTTTGTGTTTGTTTTGATATTGAGGGATTTGTTTCGTGTTGTGTATAAAAATACTCACTGCGAGGCGCACTCAATAATTTCGTGAAAATTGTTTATTCAACATTATTTCACCATTAGTAACTAGCCCTATTCAGGACCACCATTTGGTTTCAGAACCTGTCGTAGTATATCTCCGAAAAGAATATTCACAAAACAGCAAAGAAGCCTTTTCTAAGGAACAAAACTTCAGTGTACTTGAGCCATTTGCTTTCTTCTTAGGGCGTCTCTTATGTTTGTACGAATATAGCGTCAATTTATCTTGCTTGCAGAAGTTGCTTAGACATACCACAGGAGTAGGAGGCCTGTCTTTGACACTCTTCATATCCTGATCAGTTGTGTTATCCGCCGGGATGTCTGTGATGCCTCCGAACGCGATGGAGTTTCCATGCACGTTCACGTACTGCCTGGCCAGTTCCGCTGCGATTTGGATCGACCAGCGTGGCTGTTTCTTGCTGTAGGCAAACAGAAATCATGTTGGAGACAGAGCAGAAACGAATACGTCATGAAATTGATGTAATGTCTCAGAGATTAATGCCACTTGAAATTGAAACATGGAGCGTAACAGAATAGCCAAATTAAATAAAATGAACTGAATCATTATATTTTAGTGGGCGTTATTAGATATGTATTGTGAAGGAGTTATCACTAGGATAACATTTTTCATTGAATAAAGCGGGTGAAAAATTTAAAAAAGATGTTGGAATTTTGGATGCATTCACTGGTAATTATTACGGCAAGAGTAAAAAGCTCTGTTCTATTTACACATAAATAGAAAAGGCTTAGTATGCGTTATATGTATATTTTTGAAACACACTTTTATCCGCAAGTTAAGCTAATGCAAGTACCATTTTTAACATTAAAGTACATCGGTTATGTTTGTACCGATACATCTTTATAGAACAATAATCTTTCACTTTTTTAATGGAAAGTTATTTTTACCCTTTTTTAGAGGTGAAAGGTCTGAAGTTCTGGAAAAATACGTGGGCAGCTCGGCTGTGGACCACACGTTCAATATCACGTAGCAGAAGATGGACTCGCCTTCTGGCGAATTCCACCACGGCGTTTTCGAGCATCTTGTGACAAGAAAATTTGTTTCAAATGAAATCGTTTTATAATTAAATTATCAAACTAACGTGTCAATATAAGAAACTAAAAGATCTTCTAACACGCTTCTAGAAATAAATACATATAATTCACAATGTTTGTCCTACATCTAACATCAAAGACACAAAAAAAACATTTCGAAAACATACTATGATTTATACAATAAACTACCGCAAAGGTTTTATCAATCAGTGATTTAGCATATTCCCTATAGTTTCTGGCTTGTCTCGGAGATCCTACGAGACAAGTGAGATTCTACGTCCAATATCCGAATAAACAAAATGTAGATCTTTTAAAAATAAGGAATTTGCAGTAAAAGCAGTTTATTGCAGAGAGGTCAAAATAATAAGATCCCATACGGTTTACGAGTGAACCTACATAAATTATAATAATTTAAAAAATCTGCTATAATAGAAAAAAATAATATTATTCAACTTTCTCTGAAACAATGTCTTATTGAATAATCCCCTTACGTTGGAAAAGAACATCTCTTTTCTTCTTCACAGTGCAAAAAACACATCAGCAAGGTATAAAAACCTCTGTGGCTCTAACCTTTTTCCAATAGATATCACAAAGGAATAACATACCTCATCAAGCAATCTGATCGGCGCAGTAGGTAGCACAGTTTCCAGGTCCATCCTAGCTCGGGCCTGGCCAAGAGTCATGAGAGCATCTCCTTGTGTCGATATTGCGTTGGACATGGCCTCGGCAGCCAGTTGCTGTGCTAATTCGGGACTCATACCTTTTGCGCCGCGTTTGGACTGTTTTTGGGAAAAAATGGTAGAGATTGGATATTGAGGCCATGGACATAATTTTTAGACCTACATATTATTGAATAAGACAGAATCCAAGGCAAACGTATCTACGTTTACTTATGTACATTCAGTAAACCCGATGCAGCTTTAATTTCGCTTGTACAGTTGATTTATTCGGTAAATTTTAGGAGTTCGTAATAATTATGTCGCAATTTGCAGAAGATGCGAGATACCCTGCAGATCTAGCATGAGCACCAAGCTCTGGTTTAAAGGTTCGAAGGTTTTGGTAACGGAAGATAAGACTAAAATTACTTACTAGGTACCTACTAAATTACTTCTAAATCATTTCTCCTTTCCGTCAGAAAAAAAACAGAATGAATAAAAAAATATGTCTTCTCTTCCGTTGATAAAAATGTTGTCTTGGATACTCAACTGATCATACTACTGGTGCTGGATAGAGACTGCGAGGTATAAATACCTTAATCAATCTTCGACCTAACACAGGGCGACACGTAAAGTACACAGGATGAACGAAAGAGGAAAACTTAAATTAAAATAGCCGCTGCAAAAGGGAAGTACCATCTATCAGAAAAATAAAGTTTCATTCAAGAAAAGGAGAAATCCTTACTTTTTCGAACTCCATGCCCATTTTTTTGACCAACTGAGCGGCCTTTGCGTTGCCGCCATGCATCAGCTTCCAGTTTGCCAGTCTGATACGTTGCAGCTCCAAATCCGTATTGTACGCGTATATTTCCGCTTTCCTATAACATAAAGATTTTATGACATTTTTATTGCTTTGCCACTTTATTTGGAATGGTCAATGGCTAGATTGGCTAGATAGATAATATAGAAAAACTCTTAATTGTGCATAACACCAATGTATAGTACAAAGACAGAAACACAATAAAAAGAACAAAAAAAGAAAAAAAAGAAATGCACAATGGACGGTCTTATCGCTGAAAGCGATTTCTTCAAGACAACCTTAGGATGGAGAGAACTATTTAAAAGAATTACGGTTTATTGTCGTACTAAAAGTGTGAAGAATAAACATAAAAATACAAATTAAACATTATTTATTTTACACAATACCTACATTACAAATATATATTCATACATCATAAATATATCCATACTACATACACAAACCCACATATTTGAACCTACATATTAGATTAAATGAAATATTTTTTTTTTATTAAAGGCTAAATTTGGTTCTTTACTGTATTTTCAAATTTAATATTGTTTGTACAAGTAAGTAGACCTACTTGCTTATGCATGTTGCGCTCACTGTCTTAAAAATGCACCTTAGTACTTGGTAATATTAGAATAACGTAACACGTATCTGACATTCTTTTTACAGCTAACACATGCTTAGTTCTGACCCCACGCTAGGATTTCCGAAAAGTGGGTGGGTATCAGGAACTACGTATCTTTATTTTTTATTCTTTATTGTACACACAAAAAATACAGAAGAAAAACTTGCAAAAACTTGACATGTACATAGGCGAGGTTAACCCTAACAAGAGTTTATCTTGTAAATATTATGAGAAATAAATAATCTTAAACCATTGTTGATGTTCCACTTATCCACATAATCTACTAGGTCGTAGGTACCGTATTCTCAAAATGTCAAGAGCAAGATAGTTGAAAGTTGTTGTTTTGATAAGCAATTACATAAAATGATTTGCCAATTTATTCTCTTTAATATTTAATCAATGTGTAGTTTTATTACCCACTAAAATTTATAAAAAATGATTCCACTATCCACTTCCTGGCTCCATCATCAGACTATCGTTACCAAGCTCAATCTATTGGACTCGTCAAAACGAATCATACATGCCCAAACTAGATGGGTTTGCTTTAGTAACCACTGAAGAGTTCCACTATCCAACTACTGACTCCATCATCATTCCCTCGACACCAAGTGCAATATATTGGACTCATCATAACGAATCATATGAGCCCAAACTCGAAGAGGTTTACTAGTAGCCATTGAAGAGTTCCACCATCCACCTCCACGCTCCGTCGTCAGATCAGCTCCAAGATACCAAATTATAGAATTGTCATCCAAACTACATATACTCGTAGATTTGATGACAATGTTTGTTCGTTAGTTACAAGTAATGCTAATCTAAAAGCGTGTTAAAAAGGGTATGAAAAAGTCGTGGCAGTAGGTTTTTTATTGTATTACAGAAAACAGAGCATCCATAGCTCCCGTAATTTGATCTAACTAAAGCCTTGTATCCCTCCGCTGTATTGTTGTCGACGTCTCTTTGTCCCCATTCCGTCTATTAGAATGTTATACTTTTTACTCGAGCTATCCTTAAATTCAATTAAGCTTTCATGGGCTACCAAGGTAATCCATTGCCGTAAAAAAGATACGAAACTCAGCATAAATTAGGATTAGTTTCGTATTGTTTTGTTCGCGCATCTGCTACCTAAGTAAAGTTCGTAAGATGATTCTATGAAAAATAAAATAGCGAATGGCAAATACTAGTGAGAACACATTTTCGGCATTCTTTTAGTTAAAGGTACCGGGGAAACTTTCGAATATGAAAAATACCAGTGCCGAAAAAACAGAGTAGAAATAATATTTTACTCATAAAACTATGTAGGTTTGCTGTTTGCATGTCATATGATTCTATCTTATGAAAATGTTACTTGACGATAATTCCCGTTGCGGGACAAATATTTGCATGTTCTGTAGATATTTGTTCTGGGTCTGGGTTTTGTGGAAACATGGTACTCGTTGTTCTGGACCACCATGATACAGGGGATCCTTGTGTAGAACCAGGACTATATAATTATGCTACTGTTGGTTATCATTATTTGTGTGTACAATAAATGATAATAATCCAATAGTAAAAATAAGCGTTTACTTTGATCTTCTCACAGCTCCGGCTGACATATCCTCGCTGTAGAGTTTCAGAAGTAAAGCCTCCTCTTGCAGCTTTTGGTTTTGAGCCGAGACTCTAGTGACCCATTTATTGTTTGCCTAGAATTTGTGGACATGGTTAGATTTTTAACTACTAGCAGTATTTTTTTGTTAGCCAGCGACGAAAGTTTACTAAAATTCCTATTTTAGTCACTAGATGACGTTTTTTCTTAGGATTTCATACGTAGTTTTGAAGTAAAGTCTACAGGCTCAACTCTTGCGAGTTACAAAAAAAAACTGTTTATCTACCTTTGTCCCTGACCATACCTACTCTAGAGGCTAGTACACAACTTACGTCATCTTCCTTTCTCTTTTGTTTTGCCTCTCGTTCGTGCTTCAGTCTGTTTAATCTCTTCTTCTCATTTGACCTCCACTGGCGGACCATGGTGATCTTCCTTCTAAGTTCCATCTCAGCAGCCGCTTGAACCCTCTGCTTGATTCTATTCTGTTTCTCATGAGCTCGTGAGGCCCTTTCCTTGCGCTGGCGTTCGTTATATTCAGCCAAGTACTTCATGCGAGCTATGATCTTCTTCTCTTGTTCCCTGGCTCTGTAAAGAAGTACTTTCTTACACTGGTGCCCACATTATCACAAATACATAGTGAAAGTTTTATATTTGAATGCTAGGAATCTCTGGATTCCTGTGTGTGCCTATTATTTCATCCTACAAATAATGAGGTTACGTAGTGTAGAGGTGGTAGAAAAACCTACGTGAGATCAATGCGTATGATATTTGACATGTTATAGTAATAACAAATTCTAAAGCAACCAGAAAATTAATAAAACACTCAATCTTTGTAACAAATATAATACGTATAGGCTATAGGTACTATTTTGTATGCATAGTAAATAACTTTTCATGCAAGTGCCGTAGTGTTCATGCATGCATATTGCTGGATAATATACTCGCATAGTTGGATTTGTAAACACGGCCTCAAGTTACGTGACATTTGATGTTGGTCTGTGTGGCGTGGCGCGCACTCCCCACGATTCTTTTAATTAAAAACCGCGCTAGGAAACTCGGCTCTTTAGATTCACGTATAACTGTGCATAGGTCGGAAAAACTTTTTAATTTTCTAACAGGGAAGAGTATTCTAATCCCAATAACTTTGCCGAAAATAGTATCAAGGAGAGAAGTTTAATTTAGGATTAGATTTAGGATTATACCGTCTTTTTTATTGTTTTTAAATCATGTAGGTTAGGTATTACACCTTTTTATCACTAGTACCTAGGTACATGTAGGTTAATACTTTTCTATGATCAGCCTGCTTTTTTCTAATATGTTTTGACCATAAATAAATTGGCACATCATCACTAAGATATATATATTTTTTTATTTAGGTATCTATTAAAAAAAAGTATAAATTAACGTTTTCTAGTAATTTCCCATAATATATAATTTATTGAAATTTTTTACTGCTTCTTATTTTTAACAAGGTAATTGTGTTTTTTTGGAATGATATCCAAACGAATTACAGCCCAACTCTTCATTACACAAAGGCTCATCATTAGCAGCCTGTAGAAGTTCACAGCAGACATTGGCCTTCCCGAAAGAGAAGGCCAATGTCAAGATCTTTGTCTACTTTGCTATCTGGCGATTTTATATACCAAACCCTATATAAAATCTCGCGAGATCTCAGTTTGTGGCAAAAGTTCGCTTATGTACTTGTTTTATCTTGTGCAATAAAGCGATTTCTAACGATCTGTCTAAAACTATCGTTACTATCATTACTATACTGTTACTATGCCCATGATGCCCATGTTGTCCCATTGTTAGGCAAAGGCCTCCCCCAATTTCCGTCATCCATAAAACAATCTTATTCAAAATAATCAATGGAATTTTAATGAATACTACAAACTTTGTTTCGCAAAGCTGATAAGTAGCTATAATAGTTAGTTGTACTGTACACACAGTCAACTTAATACGCCTTCCATTTTCTCACATCCACCATCATCCTCTTAAGAAACTTGCGCCCAAATCTCACGATTATTAAATCCTCGGCAACTCTGCAAACTGATCCGTTCTACACTCCGACAAGTACTGTGGAACAATGTAATCAGAGCCGACTGTACATAGTTTATAATTTAACATTGATAAGGTCTGAAGCACTTGAGCCGTTTTGATATAAAATTATGAAACTAATAGTTAAATTGAGTAAGCAAAAGTATATTCTTGCTATAATCCGTTAACAAATATAATAGATACATCGTTTATACTTGATTCTTACTATTTCCCTGACTTGATTGAATCTGTACACAGGTTCGAATACGATCTAGTTAATTTTTTCATGGGAAATACAGATGGGAAACGATTGTGTGCGTGTATTAAATGATAATAGTCCAACCTTCGTGTCGGCTTAATTTTACTTTACATTTCAATCTTACAAAAAATCGAGACAAACCTAGAAAAACAAAACTAATGAGAAAGAAATAAAAGCTTTTAGGAAAAAAAGCTTTTTACGGCAGTTCAGTAAAAAGAGAATTCACTTCTGACTGGACTAGTGTAAACAAGACTTAAGATTCAAGTGCTCTCAACTAGATGCAAGTTGTAGTGGTTGAGCAAACGTTGCAGTCAAGTTTGCGAGTTGCTCTTGAACCGAAGCCGAAGAACCGTTTGCAGAGCGAAATCCAATATAGAGTGCATGCACTTCTATTTATTATAACTATTTATTAATGAAAGGGCTCTGCGAAGTGTATTTAATATTTCACTACATTATTTCTTTCACGGTTGGTTACAAAGTCCGTTGTAGGCTCCCCCCGTATTTAAAACGCTCACAAAGTTCTGCAGCTTGATTTAATTCCATTCCAAAATGTTATTACCTAGTTCAAAACCATTCTCTAGTACGGCTTTCCTTTATCCGCTTATTCGCAGAAATAGGTGTGTGCTATTAATTACTTCACTTAACAACTTCATCTTGAAGTGTCCGTTCAATGAACGGAAGTTATCACGTATATCAATGAGTGATTTTACCTTATTTTTCTCTTACTGTTTCACAAAACATAATTTTGATTGTTTCTGTTTTTATATTTGGAGTTTACAGACTGAATCGAACTGAGAGATAATTCCGGCTCTGTATGTTCTCCCTGTCATTCAATCCGTCTGTAACATTTTGTGATGTCTGACTGTTCCGACAGTTTAGATCCTCAAATTTAAAGTGATAGTTCCTGGACAAAAGTGCATTTGAATATTACTATAGATTCTTCCTAGCATTCATATGACAATAGAATGCACAACTTTATATAACCTTTATTATGAGAGTCATTTAAGTAGCGTTATATAGAAGCTAGGTAATAACAATACGTAAGGCGTAGGTTTTGTTATTGCCAAGCTTTTCTTTCACCGATTTTCGCAAAAAAATGCGAAACAGTGCTTGCTGGAGCTCCTGTCCACATAAAACCCAATTAAAATAAGTTGTATTAAAAGCTGGTATCTACACAATAAACACCCAAACGGAGAAACATTTACCGCACAAGAGGTATTGCGAGAAAACCAAATGAAAACAAAGTGTCACCATTAATCAGCGCGCTGTGGTCTCACGTACGCGCTTCGTGAGCCCTGTTAAGCCAGCTCGGCCTTTTCCACGCCTAAATATTCTCGACCGATACTCATTACCGAGAGACAGTATTTCTCAAAGGATAATTATCCACAGTAGAAGTTTTTAAATTGCTATTTTGTGTATCTATTTTTACCAGAACTACGGAAATCTATTAGCAAAGACCCTAATTTTTTTATTGATAATATTGCATGCAGGGTAAATTAACGGGCGGCTAGAGCAACTCGCTTCCCTCGCCGACATGTTTAGGTCATGTAGAATAATGTCAAGAAGTTCACGATAACCACAGGATAACGCTTGAAAAGCTGAAAAATTTGAGAACCCCTGGAAAAGCAATAAAATACGACCTCGCTGGAATTTCAGAAGTTGATACTTGAGTATCGTGAAAGACGTCGAATCTACATGCCTGCCGTCTACTGGTTAAGTGAAATTCTAATATTGAATGTACGTACACGGCACATTGCCTTTGATTTATGCATGCATCGTGTGCCTGTCCCAATCACGTCAAGTGATGCGTTCATTTAGCTCCGGCTCCGGCCGATATTGTGTCAGTATGCAAATGCTAGTTAGTGAAAGATTGATTGGCTTTGGCAAATTGATTATAGAGAGAACGTGATGAATTTCAAGATAAATAACGCACGAATTCGTGTAACCCACGGTATGTATTACCTAAGTAGTAGTATCAAAATGGCGAAGAAAGTTAACCATGGAGCTTCCGAAAAAATCGTAAAAAGGCAAAGTAATAATTATTATGGATGAAACAAAAGAACAGCGATTAGGCACCTCTTTAGGAAATAAATCGGTGAGCTAAGCTTCCATTCAGTAACTTTCTTGAAATATTTTATCAAGAAGTTAAATGCTTACAGTCGTTTTTTCTCCGCCCACTCATCAGCATGTTCCTGAGCCACCCTCTCTAGATGCTCTCTAGCTCTCTCTGCTTTAGTAAAGACTTGCAGGCGGCGGGCCACGTCAGTCTCCACGCGTTTCAAGGTCAGATCATCTCTTGCCCGTTCATCCTGGAAATAAGTAATTTAAGAGGTATACCTACTGCATTTTCTTCAAATACTGCATACAGTACTGCTTCATACCTTCATCTTTCATAATAGTTTGTTAGGATTTTAGATTTTCTCGATTAGTTTCATTCAGCCACCCATCCACAGGTAGGCTTTACTGACATATGCGGCGCTGCATTTGCAAGAAGCAGGATTCCCTGGCAAATGCGCCGCCGGCACATGGGCACACGAGCGTAGAGCGCCGGTTGGTATGACTTATTTTAACACAAAGCGTGTATCACACTACTTTTTCCAATACGCGATAGTAATAATTCACTAGCACACCTTTTACTGAACTGCCATGTAGTTTTGTCTTTTTACTTACTAATTTCTTCATCTCCATATGAATCCTGTCCATAAACTGATTGTACAGGTACTTTCTGTACTGGTTGAACTCCTTCAGTGAGCACTGAGCTCGGCCGTCCTTCGTACAAAAGCCCAGCACTTTCATTCTGTTTCTAGCCGGTTTCTGGGCGAAGTGATGAGCCAGATGGGGGTCATGCATAGGCACGTAGTCGTATGACACGTTGTTGCAGTAGGGATCAGTGAGATCGAAGGTAGGCTGTGGACCGCCACTACCGAGGCCGAGGCGTCGAACCTGGTAATAAGGTGAATTAATTTACTACGTGCGATACCTTCAGCTGTGATGATGACACAGTGAAAGATCCAATTCGACCGATAATATCTTAGAGGTTGCGGGAAGTCGGTGGATGGAGGTGACTCAAAACCGCTCGTCCTGGCATTTATGCCCAGCAGTGGATTCCTATAGGTCAACCTTATAGGATGATGACTTTTAGCCGTAAATGAATAAATTAGTGATTTTAGATGTTTTAGCTTGTCATTGGGAATAGTAAAATGTACAATTATAAAATAAGTAAACTGTACGCGTACCAAGTCTTTTTGAACGCCATAATCAGATATATATTTCTGTTTTTTTTAAGTACCTTAGCAGGTATGTAGGTATAAATGTTGTGGAATGCATAGGACCTTTGGTAAAAAATCGACGAAGCGGAAGAATTTAACTACGCTTTCAGTATTCGTGTACTTCATGTAATGTCAGACGAAGTTTTGAAGGGTTGTGAGGTGTGCGTCAATGTATGTAATTTGATAGAACTGAATAAGATAATATGTCGGAGAGACTGAAACTTGGATTGTTTTAACAGTTCAAGTTCAACAACTCTGTTTTAACAGATTTAGGCAGTTTAAATTCGGGGGCTATGTATTTTTTTGTGTGTCTTCGATACACACACATGGATATATTGTATGTATGTACATTATGAACCTAATCAGTAAATCTTGGTCTTTAATGGGTTTTTTCTGTTCTGTAGGGGATGGTTTCTATGAAAAATCATGTTAACGGTGTTTAATAGCAGTATTGAAAATTCATTTGAAATTATTGTGATAGGGTGTGCCTAGTAACTTGGCATGAACAAAATCATGTGTGTCAATAATAATAAGACAAAGTCATTAAATACGTACAAAAATGTCAAAGATTAATAAGGAGAATATTCAGTAATAAGTAGGTAACTTTAGTAGCAACTTGGTTTTCATTATCCTTCTGAGATTAACAATAACAGTAAATCAAGGTTAGTACGCCATAAATCGAAGGTGTATTCTGCGGTTGAACCGATACTCGTAATTAACTGCCTCATACCCTGCCTGAACGAGATTTCAGCCAGTGCCTTCCCATATAACTTTATGACATCATTATAGGGCCTTCATATTACTCGTAGATTGCGGTCTGCTTACTAGCTATTCGAGTTCCACAGATTTAGGCACCAGCTTCGGGAATATTATAGGCAAATAATGTGAATATGCTATTATGCCAATCTTGTAAAAGTAGAGTCAACGGAGATTTTGTACTCAAAACAGTCAAAGTGTCAATGAGTTTTTCATCGTAATTATAAGGGCCATTTAGAATAGTCGTTATAAAAACTGTGTATTGTAAATGTAAACTAATTAAAAAACAAACAATGTAAATTAATCCTGGAAGTCAATTTTTACCTACTTCTAATTGTCGTATTGAAATAAAACGTTTTATGTATATGTAGTTCAGACGGCAATACTATAATTTAGTATCTTGGAGATGATCCGAATCAAGCCAGGAGGTGGATAGTGGAATTCTTTTTTATATTTTTAGTGAGTGATAAATGCTTGTTTTTTATAAACTACTCATTTATTTCATGATAATTTTAGTGCCAATAGAACAAGATGAATTTAGCGAATCATAATTTATTTCTGCAAGCCTGAACTGAGAGTACTAGTAAACGGTCAACGAAACATCAGCAGGAATTCTCCTTTTAGAAGTCCTTCCTCATGAGCACCGTCCGCGACCACGTTTGACGGTCGGTGAGACTGAAAAAGTACGTGGTCATAAGAATATCCTAAGAAGTATGAACATTATTAAGTATTTTGTACATCGTAGATAAGTACCTATTGTTATTTATTATACGGTCCTGAAAACTTAACCAGTATTACACGCTTCCAATGATTAATAGCTTTCTAAGGGAACAATGAAAGTACCTACGCATCTCTAATGAAACGCGTTCATGCGAGTAAATTAATTTGTAACGTCATTATTTCTCTAATTTTCTTATTAGCTGTATAGACATTTAAGTGGATATTCAAATCAATTCAACAGTTTGATGTAAAGCAATTCATTAATACGCATCAAAAACATTTTGATTTGCTTTGACTAATAAGTAGTGTACAGTCAAATAAAAAAACGGAGTCTTTGGATGAATACTCTTTAATCTTTTGGATACAGATGTCACAAAATACATTTTCTAATTTACTAAAGTACATTATTTTACGAGTTATGTATTAAATAATTAGTTCGTGATACATTCAGACCTTTCTTTTTTAATAACCATATTAGGGATTAATAAGTAAAAAATCAACACGTTAGACATGACTAGCGGCGGCCATATTTGTAATATTCGATAGATACTTGATTCTATATTATTATACTCTCAATATCGCGACGCGTCTAAAGATATTCCATTCGTTTAAACCCATCAAGCCGTTTGGGTACTACGATGTATTAAAGACATACATAAATTAGATACGCGCGAAAAACATAACCCTCCTCAGTCAAGCAAAAATATGGACCTAATGAATCTTGTCAAGTTTTACAGCTCTATATTTTTAGAAAGAAATGGATTTGTCAACTAATCCTAAAATAGTAAGTTTAGAAATTCATAAAAACGCTTTGGATGTTATTATAGGCTCCATCTGTATTGTATTGCCTATTATGCGTAAATAAGGATGACCTAACTTCTGAAGATTACGGAGTCTCCACTGTAGGTAAAGGTACTTCTATATATACAGCGGAAGCTAATAAAGTAACGGTAAAAGCTTCTGCAACTTCGAAGACTGACTGGTATCCAGCAACAAATGCGGCGTAATGGTTTTAAAATTGCTGTCATTTAATATCCCCGGAAGAAGCACTGTCATTCTACAAGCAATTTATGCAATAATAATGTGCAAATAGTTGGCAGTTATTCTGGCTTGCCTATCCCTAAATATATATACATCTTGTTTCATAGATTTAAACACTTTATTATACAATAATTAAAGGCACCATTGAGGGTTTATCGGTAAGACAGGTAACCCAGTCTTTTTTATTGAATAAAACATACTAAATAAGTTGTTACTCATTCGAAAAGTTAATACCTAAATCCACTCTCACTCTCTCTTTCAAATCTACTCTCAATTTTCTGCTATTTCATTAAAAAGTGTAACATCCATTTTCAGTGAAACGATAAAGGCGTAGCGTAATTCTTCAGCGTACAATAGCAACAAAAGCTTTAAATTAAAAGGATTCTGTATCCTTTAAAAAAGGATACAGAATCCTTTATATATTCCTTGTCAAGAAAGGGTGCGGCAAAAATACTCCTAATTTAAGCACCCAAATTAGGTTGCCGGCTGTTTTAGAGGCTCATCGCGGCAGGAAATAGAGTTCGGTTGTATTAAGCTTGTTCTATCTACCGTTAGGTATTAGACTTTAACTCTCTTATTTGCGATGTGCCACAACGACAGCCGTAGACTCGCATGTGGTAACTAAAGACTTAATAAACTATAAATCAGTCCAAAGCTCTACGCGTATCCGCGCAGCAATGTGAGTAATAAGCCATATATGATATTAACAAAATTTGTCATTAGGAAATAAGACATTTTTCTCATAATCCAGTTTGCTTTGAAAATAGAAAAGATATTCCTCTTTCGGATTGTCTTTTCGCTCTCATTAAAGTTCTACAATACATTTCAAAGTTCATCTTTCGAAGGCCATATAAAGAGAATTGTTTCATAGTTCAAGCTACAGAACAATAATTGAAAACCAATCGGGTCCCCCCGAATCGTAGTGCTTTGATAGACGCGCTGGGGTGTACAATCGAAAATCCATCTGCCCGAACGTTTAACAATCAGAATGTTCAATGTTTACCCAAACACTGTAAAGAGCTTTGTTTTTGGCTATTCTATATTATTGCAAGTTGTATAAAAATAATCCCGGCTAGGAGCACCTATTTTTTCACCACACTGGTTCTATCATCTTCAGTTATGTTATGACCCTATGGGGCCGTTTTCGAAACTATTTTTAGCCTAACTAGTTTACCCCTTGATTGGACAACCAGAGACTAGCATTTTTCAGGTCAACTATTTTTTGACTATTCCCATCCCTGTTAATTTCCTTTTACATAACAAAACCATTTTTTGTAATTCGTCAATTAATTGAATAACATAATCATTATATTTAGAAGCTTTTCATCGTAAGCACCAAGATGATATAAATAACTTAAAGAGAAATCCATAGACTGTATACCTACTGTGTCAGTGATAAACTGACTCTTATGCCATGTTTGCCCAAACATGTGTGTTGGAAGAGTTATCACTAATGCTTGGTATACACGCGGTTCGCGCGTCCCATTCATTGGCTGAATACAGGCATTAGCATAATGAGACGCTGACGACATAAAAGGATTTTAAGCGTTCTGTTACCGCGAGAAAACAGGAATTCGTTTATTTTTGTGAATATAACGTAGGTTACTTACTGGATTGTTATTTATACGAGTATTTAGTTAGGCTTAGCTTAACTTAAACAAAACATTTTGGCGTCTTCAATAGAATGGTTGGTTATACAACCAATGATTGTATTGAAGACGCCAAAATTTTTGGTTCCAACGGTCAAATAAAACTGCATGAAATATATAGTTTTGGTACCTACTGAAAGTTCATGTAAACGAACGAGGCTAGTCGAGAATCGTAGCGCGAGCAGAAAAATATCAAAATACCCAGCATCAGATCAAGTCGACTGCTGCTGATGATGATATAAAGTAATGAAAATTACTCGTACATTTTTTTTCTCAATATCGAATTATCTTTTAATAATGTCCTCTTTCTAAGGCGCGTATTCAGATCGGTTTGAAATGGGGTCAAATATAACTCGGGGCTTTATACCTAAATCACATGCCAAATTATGTATAACCAGTTTCAGTTGTATCTTGTTTTTATAGGGGATAACTTGTAAATCATAAATCCCAAGGGGATCTATCCCTTGGTGTGAAGAGTTCCTAATATTCGAATGCCGTTGGGTCGATAATCGAATGCAGTTTGGCCTTTATTCCCAAAGTGAAATATCGCTTTATGAACGTTGTTCAATTATTATAACATCGACCTAACTTATATGTGCTCTTTTCACGTGCCTTCAAGGTTTTGAGCTAGTTTTAAAAGCTTATGAATAGCCATATTTTAGAAACCATATTCATTTTATATGGGTATAATTGTGAAAAGTATTTTAAATCAGTTTATCTCTGAGAGATAATCCACTGACCAAACTTTTGAATCTAGATTTCCTATACAAAATATTAATACAAAGCCATAAAAGTTTAAAATTGAATGTAAAATAAATAACCAAGAGTCTATTTGACATTTCGAAAAGAGGTTTTGTGACAAATAACTGCTAAATGGTAATAACTCAACCTCTTTTTGAGAACCTGTTTTCATTTGGTGCCAACAAATTAGGAAGTTTTTGTAACTTTATGGTTTTGTGATGTGTGTTTACGTCAAATTAATATGCCGCGGTTTTATTTAAACTTTACGCCTCAGTAACCACCTTCACTGAACTCGAATGGAACTAAAATTAAGACCACCTTTCGTAATGAGACCTTATTATGATTTAAACAAAAAAAATATATAAAAAACCCTACCTACTCACACGAAGGACTCGTGGAAACAAAAACACATCAGGCTCTCGAGGGATATCCCTCGAGAGCCTGATGACAATGTAATCCAGATTACATATGTTCAGATTACATATCTAATCTGAAAGATCCAAAACGATACATCATTTGCTTTATGCCCCTCGATAAGAACCTACCTAAAGGGTTCTTCAAAGGTCACCCACTAATTTTTCGTAGCCTTTTGTGGTACCTAGGTACATTGGGTATCTCTTAGGCAAATTGATAAATGGATGGAAACCTTTTTTCACTATATAAAAAAGGGTAAAGTATTTGCATTTTTGTGTATCTATCTACTTTGAGATGTATGTTTGGTTTTACTTTTAATCTTTATTTTAGTTGTATTAACAAGCCCTCTAATTACACTAGCAAAATGGCAATGGAATCGCGACTATAGCAATCACTTTGCCATTCTTAGAAAAGTCAAAAACTTTTAAAAGTTCAAATGTGTCCCATTTTGGGGTTTTAGAAGTTTTGAACATTGCTAAAGTCAAAAGTGATTGCCATTGTCGCGACTCCATTGCCATTTTGCTAGTGTAACTAGGGGACAGGTCACGTCAGATGGTTTGCTGCCTGATTCTTCTAAGCTGACGTTTCTATTTGACTTAAGTAGGAAAGAAAATATTAAATTCAGCTTGGCAAAAAAAGAGTAGAAAAAAATTAGGGCGCTACTTTATTTTCGATAAAGTATACATTTTTTTGTGTCTAATAAAATATTATAAAAATTTTATAATGGTTGTTTTGTATATTGTTCATATTTCAGTTACTAAATAGGTATCTAAATTGAAAAAGGTATTTTTCCAAAATCTTTTAAAGCTACTTGTGAATTTATGTACATATACGTTAATATGGTTAATTATTTATTAGAAACACCTAAATTGCTATTATTACTTGAAAAATATGTATTATCCAAATGAAGGAAAGCATGCCCAAAAACTTTACCCATTGAAGCTGTTAAATAATAGGTATTATTGAACAGCTTGTGTTTCGTACTATTTCCCCTGTTTTTATAGTTAAGCCTATTTTTATGAATAACATTTTAGAATTCTAAAGCATTGACGCGTCTGTATTTGCATGACAAACATTTAAAACCAAGCTCTGCCGTACCCAAAGTTATTGTATGTTTACTTTGTCTTGATAAACGGGGATTTATGCAAAATTGCTTTTAGAGCCAATATTAAGACACGAGAGAAACATCTCAACAGAGTAAGGGCTCATCAAAGTTAGATAAAGTTCTGGAGCTTTCAGCTGAAACAAAAATAAACTTTCTTCTAAGACTCACGACCACAGGAAACATAGTTTATGCAAAATATCAAATTATTTTATATAAGAAACGTAGGTATTATTTGTTTGCCTGTCTGTACAAAACCGCTAGAAAAGGGTATTCGTGTAAGGTGCTAAATTAACAAGAGGCCAGGATAAAAGTATTGCTCTGTTCAATTCTAAAAAATTCTGGAAAACTAAGAAAATACATAGGCATCTATGTAAGTATGTGACCACAAAATAGGTTGAACTGACTTCTAACTCTCTACTTACGTCTTCGCCAATTTTCCCGCGTGAAAATATGATTTTCCCCTCCGGCATTTTGGGCACAGGCAGCTTACACTCCAATCCAAGGCGATACCACATCGGTAGCCCATTCTTTGGCACGGAACTCACTGGTTTCGGTATGGAATCGATTACTTTCTTCAGATCGGTAGGCTTCCGAAGTGTCATCAAAGTTATATCGATATCGTCCAGATCGTCCAGGTTGGTGTCGGATAACCTTGCCGACGACATGATCGGTTTTTAATTTAAAAACAACAAAAAATAATCACAAAAAACCGCAAACGCGGCTCACGATTCGCGAAACATGCACTGAAATTTTGACAGATATTGATGTTCCATTTTCAAATTGTAGCTTCATAAATTGTTTATTAATCGTCTGTGTTATTTAACGACCAAACAGTTTTGTATCGCGAAAAAAGTATTGATGAAAAATTATTGCTGGCAAAAGCACAAAAGTACGGAAAATATTTTGTGGATCAGTTTTTTATGAAACGCTAATATAAAGTTTGCTCATGCAAATTGCTTTCGAACACGGAAAGTCGCGTCGGCTTTACCTACGCTGAAGTCATTGTCCTAGTATTTGAAATTAGTAAGCTAAGTAGTACCTATGTACATACATACATATGTATGTACATACCCATACATAAAAGTACCTATCGCGCAGCAGTGATAAAACATAAATAAAAAAAAACTATCAATCAAACACGCTCACGACTGTATTCCCCATGATGGACATCCTCAGATACATACTCAGTAAGTAGATCTTTGAGGATGTTGAGTAGGGGGTAGTCAGCGGCAAGTACAAACATTAAATTTGACACATGCCCGGGCTTTTGCAAGTATGTATAACTACTTGTTCCACGTGACAGGTTGCAAGCCCATCACCACTTATTGAAACACTAACCGATGACCCATGCCATATTGATTTAACTACATATCTCTACAATTCATGAGCTTTTTTAGGTAATATAAATGGCATAGACTCAGCCAAACTTCAAACAAATGTTCTAAATCCACAATAAAGTCATGTCTAGACCTAAATGTCTCATTCCAGTTATTCAGGTCTTGATATGGTAGTACAAAACAAAGACTTTTATTCTAAAGCGGAATAAGCACACGGCCAAGGTTAAAAAAAGTAGGTCAGAAAGTAGACAGGATTGGTAGGTTTAGTTTAATTTTTGTATGACATTGAGTGTTTGGAAGGGAGTGCACCCAATGTTTAAAAATCGGAGGCATAATTAGTCATATCTCGAGTCCTTGATGTTTTAGCTCCTCAATACGTAGCTCTTATCAAGTTCTACATATAAACTGATGATAAAAACTACCGTCGTAGTTTAGTCCGGTGATGCTAACCAAGATAGTCCGGTGACGCTGATCAAGGCCATCAGCGGCCCTGCAGCATTAAAGTCCATTCAGAAAAGAAATATACCGCCGGAGAACCAAAACAAAAGATCAGGACTGTATAACTACAGTTTGAGTTCACCAACAAAATAAACGGACGGTCAAGTCTAACCATTGATTATGATGACAAAATTATATAAAAATATGTGTCAAAAAGCTTTGCTTAGGACCTAACCACCCGTTATTGTGTGAACTCGGGTCTTGGATTAGTCCTTGTGATCAAACTTTAAGAGCCCTAAATAACTGGAGGTTCATGCCCATCTGCAATTCGGTTAAATAATAAAATGTGTGGTACATAAAAAAATACGCTTTTATCATGCACTAAAATAATGAAAAATTATTCCACTATCCAACTTCTGGCTCCATCATCAGACCCTCGTTACCAAGCCCAATCTATTGGACTCATCAAAACGAATCATACGTGCCCAAACTAGAGGGGTTTACTAGAAGCCACTGAAATGTTCCACGACCCACCTCCGGCTCCAACATCAGATCAGCTTCAAGATACCTAATTATAGCATTGTCATCCGAACTACAAAGTTTCATTTCGATACGACAATTAGAAGTTTATAAAATTGACTTCCAAGATTCGATTACATTTTTTGCTAGTTAGTTACAAGTGAAGCTAATATAAGCGTGTTAAATGAATAAGGCATGTTTTAAGGTCCGTTAAATTTAGCGAGTAATTACACTGACGCGAATTTTGACAACCATTTGACCTTTGATCGCCACCGCCACCGCCACCGCCAACGCCATCGCCATCGCCATCGCCATCGCCATCGCCATCGCCATCGCCATCGCCATCGCCATCGCCACCGCTATCGCCACCGCTACCACCAAACTACCATCACCGCCTCCGCCACCGCTACCGCCACCGCGTCAGTTTTAACGCGCCTTAAATTATATATCTCTATTAACAATGTCAGAAAGAGACAATGACGAACTCGGTGGCGCCGCGGGCGAATAGCCGGCTGACACGCAAGAACCACCTGGTCTGAACCCGCACCGGGTTCCATTCCCGCTACAGGATACATGTGTACAGGTCCTGCAGATATTTGTACCGAGTCTGGGTGTAGTGGTACCATAGTACTCGTAGTTGCTGATACCCACGTTTTCCCCCTATGGGGGATTTGTGGAATAGCCCGATGCAGGAAATTCTAGTGTGGGGACAGTATATTTTTATTAGTCGGTGCCTTCACCGATAGTACGGTACGTCAAAATTCCCGTTTTTACAATATGAATAGTATATTTTTATTTTAAGAGACGCCTTATTCTGCCTAAACTTAGTGCATAGATCACTGAGTTGAGCGTCGCAAATCACTGAGTGCTTCCCCGTTCAACCCACAATTTTTCTACCCAATATTATTTTTACCCGTTCAACTCAAAACATATGCTTCGTTCTACCAATCCAAAAATCTAATTCACAGTGTATTCTAAACAGTACAGACACCGTAACTTCAAATTTTGTACCTACAATATGGAGGTAATATTTTTTATGCTAATGTTTATGCTTTCTTCAAACGAATGCACGTGCAATTCCTAGAACAAAGTAAGTAGGCGGACTTAATTGTACAATAGATAATCCAATCAACAACGGTAAGGACCATTGTTTTTATTATCTGCTGGGGTAAGTATATGCCTATTCTTTTCTTTTCATCATTAGTTCTCTTTCTACTCTTCCTATCTTACCTGTCACTCCTGTCAGTAGTTCCTAGACCTACTAACCTAATGGTTTACAATAAAATATATGGCGGAAAACGAAGTGACTTCAAGTTCTAATAGTGAGAATAATTTTAATTTTATTCAATCAAACCGTGGCGGAATTTTTGTTGCGTATATAAATATAAGTTTTATAAAAAAAGAGCAAAATACATTGTTTATTTTGCATTGTTATTTATAATTAATATTCATTTTATTGTATCAAAAATGTGTACCTGTATCTGTTTGTTTTAAATAACTGATTAAAAAAAAATGAGTCTAGGTACGTACCTAAGTACGTACCTAGATAACTTAGAAATGTAACTTTATATTTACCTACCAGACCTGAATCTGAACATTGATGTGATATTTTTTATAATATGTTTATTTGATTATGTTTGTTTCTTTAAAGGTTGATTAGTGTTTTTGTTAGACTAGTAGACAAATATTTGACTCACTATTATCTGAACAAGACTGATTTTATTAATAATTTTTTTTATAATAAGTATCTTCATTTTTTTGTCTGCTGACCCTTCTACTTTAGTGTTTCACTGCGTCATTTATTTGATTGAATTTAAACAATAGAAATTAGGAATAAGTAGGTGTGGGTACAAAGGGTAACTAGAATCAAATTTTTTGGGTCGAACGGAGCAAAATACCTATTGGGTAGAAAATTTTTGGGTTGAACGGGGAAGCACTCAAATTACTTACTAGCGAGATTAAAGTTCATTTAAGAATTAAATTGAATCCAACATGAAACATACAACACGAGCATACCGTTAGACTTCCAGTCACAGTAAGTGATTAGGTACAGCATAAATTGGAAAGTTTCTAACCAAATAATATAATGGCGGCGCTAATCGTTTTTTAAGATCTGATGAGACAGCTGTCATCCTCATAATCAAGAAGTGAAGTCACTTCATATGGCTTTTGTTCTACCTGCAACCATGAAAAATTGCAGCCTGCAAAACGTCAAAAACAGCAATAAATAAAACAACGCGATTAATCCGCTTAACCTAAAACATTATTATTAAAGCATTTTTTTAATGTGGATAAACTGGCAAATAAGCTTACGGCCCACCTGTTGGTAAGCGGTTATCGTAACCTATGCACGCTTGCAATACCATATGTATCACTCGCGCGTTGCCAATCCTGAGACTTATAGCAGGTGGAAAGTCTCATGTGCCTTTAATTTCACCGGCACCCTTAAAACCCAGAACACAGCAATACGAGCATTATTGACCTGATTTCCTAGTTAAGTTTGTGAGGATGGATGTTTGTTACTATTTCACGCATAAACTACTGAACGGATTTTGATGAAACTTTGCAGTAATATAGCTTATACATAAGAATATCACATAGGCCACTTTTTATCCGGGTACCACGCGGGCGAATACGTGGGCAGAGACTAGTATATATCTAATAGGTAATAGGTTGCAACATATTTACTAGGTAAACTTTAAACAGGATGACCTTACAGATAAATAAATATATAAATATCGAGACACATACACAGTCAGACCTTTTCGCCAGAATTCCCTGTGTTGCATGTATCAGGAACTACGAGTACCGTGGTTCTACAACACCCAGACCCAGAACGCATATTTATACAGAACATGCAAAGTTGCTCGGAAACATTAGCAGCGGGAGTAGAACCCGTCCTCTTGCATCGCAGCCAGGTAGTCTAGCTACTCGCCCGTTGCGTAACCGAGGTCATAGATCTATTAGATGGCTTTTAAAGAGATAAGATTGATTATATGCTGGTTTTTTAATGTTTATTGTTTACAGATACATAGTGAAAGAAGTAGAAAAATCCTACAAAAAATACGGAATTCAGAACAGCAAATTCCCGGCAGAGTTAACAGCAATGGACACAATTCCTCGCCAAAAACTAAACTGCACGTGCAAGGTGAAATTTAATTAAAGCGGTGTCTCGGACCGAGATTTGTGGTTGTAACGTTTGGTGTAATAAACTTAGGTACCTACGTAAGTACAAAGTCTCGGGTCAAGTACCGGAGTTCCCTCGAGTTCCCGTGAAGAAACTGCTTCTAGAACTGATTGCAATCACTCTTTTGTTTATTGGAGAGAGTTTGAGCTGTTCGGTATTAAAGAATCTCCAAGGAAATTGCAGACAGTATATCCCACATTGAATATTCGATACACGATCACCGTTCGAAATATACCTACCTACTGCCACTTTTAACCACTTAACTAAATAAATCGTAGTGAAACCCACACTTTCGCAAATCTAAAGAAATAAATTGAATCTATTTCTTTTCAATTATTTCACTAAACATGTACATCATCCTAATACCTGTGTTTCGCAATAAATATAGCACTATAAACTGATTCGTGGAACTCTAGAAACAAAACTACACAATATCCTAAAGTATATATCGACATCAATTTCTGAATACAGTAGAGTCTACATAATAGACTGATGGAAAGCGAAACAAAGTCTAGACATGTTTCCGCAAGCAATAACATAAAATAACCAATAACAGGGAACCAATAATTTCTCCAGAGCAAATCCCTGTTGTTAAACATCCAGGAGTATACATTGACGCGATGCAACTTGCAACGAACTAGAATTGCGCAGAAAGACGGCGCGGGTGAACGAGGCCTCAGTTCGCAGAGTCGAGCTCAAACGAACGCGCGTCTCTACGCTAGCACGCCTCGGCTGCCGGCGACATTATCACTCGAAAATAATCACTTAAAAAGTACACAACAAACATCTGCAAGTGAGAATAATTCTAAATGTGACGGTAGAAGAATAAAACTAACAGTGCGTGGTGAAAAAATATTGTTTACAATAAAGGTTAAGTTTGTTGAACTTTTTTCACGCGCCGGCTTCAGTGACGTTGCAATACTAACTAGATTAGATACGCTAAGCCTGGTAAACGGTAAGGCAAGGTACTGGAGAATTCAGCGTACTGGAATGTTAGTTTCATTCATATTATTCAAGGATAGAGCAAGATCGATTATCAATGCTTGTTTTGTCTGACTGGCTGTTGTGATAAGATATGTTTGTGTCACTGTTGCTGTAACTGTATCTCTGTTTTAGGCCATAAAATTGACTCAATTAAGATAAGTCTCTCGTGTTTCGGTTGTAAAACGCTACCTACTTAGTTAAACAATTTGTATGATGCGGGCTACATAATATTACTTTTCAACACAATGTTATAAGGAAAATGAGTAAGTAGATACTATTTCGAAATGGTGCTCTTAAGTTCTAAGTGAATAATTATTGTTGGATGACAATTTAAACTAAATGTACTTAGGTATTGTAATCGCAAAATAAGAGCACATAAAAGGACAGTTCCCTTTGGGCTGTAATCATCTTCGTTTTGGTCCTTGTTGGCGCAACAAGTTACAAACTTTTTTAATTTTGTATACAAAAGTTTTTCTATGGCTTCCTTTCTCAAATTAATTTGTTTCGTGGTACTTGGTAGAGTTTATCTTTTTCACCACAATAAAAGACGGTTTGACAGTTTTTTTAATGACCTTTCAGTTTTGCGCCTAGCAAATTAAATTTTAATTTTATTTATGTTTTTCGCGCGTTTTCTTTATATATATTATTATCTAGGATTCTTTATTACCTCGTAGCACCAAATCGGTTTCAATGTTAGTGATCCTGAGGGTAATTAATTATATGTATTTATATTAAAACACAAAATGTTATCAAATATATATATATATATATTTTCGAATCACACTGCTATATGTATAGGTATCAAAATGAAGGTATAACTATAATTGTGACCATTTCAATCAGGGGGAAAAATATTGTTGTCGGGCTTTTTGATCTTTCAAATTGTTGTTTTAAAATCAAAAAGCCGTGGGCACGAACCGAACCGTGTGTGGTACATATCTCAAGTTAGCAATAAGACCGCTCATTGTACAACATTGTCAAAGTTTGTAGTAGGTACTTATTTAAGCTGAACTATTATTTGGTGTGTAATAAAGTATTCTCTACCTATCTACTAACTTCACTGATCATGAGTTACAGAAAATCAAACTAACTATCGAATATAAATAGACATAATAAATAATATTTATTCATTAATTTAAATCAGTTCGTTCACATGAAACGATCGCTCATGTTGATTTGATTCAAAGAAAGAGTTTGTTTATATGAGTGTTCAGTTTTGATTTGAGAACTGGAGCAATATTTTTACTTCTGTACCATATGATAGCAGCGGTTATAGGTTGGGTTGTAGGTATTTATCTCCTTTGCTCGGAAGAACTTGTCTCTGCTGAATGTAGTCTAATACTAGTTTTTTTGGGGCTACTGATTCCTCTAAGTTGTTAGGAATATTACTGCCAACATCACGTAGCTTGTTCACGGTACGGTTAAAATGGATGTATAGTATTACAAGAATGACTAATAAGATTACCATAAGATTAATAAATGATAGCTAGCCGTGACCATACCAACCGTATTCTTTTTTTGGCTGTGATGTTTATCATTGAGATTTTAGTCTTCTTATTCATTATCACTCTCTAACATTATCAGGTCTATAACTCAACTCTTTTCTTTTCTAACACTTAACAAAGGATAGAGGTGGACAACTTGTATCAAACTGATAAAGTTATAACTCTTTTCGCTCTAGGTATATAGTGTTTATTTTTAGTATATTAGCAAAAACCAGTATACCCTAGAACCAGAAATTCAAAGGCCATCGGTTTTCCAATAAGTGGTGATGGGCTTGCAACCTGTCATGCTATCTGATTATTTTTTACAATAGATGCAAAGTTCTAGCGAACATCATTAAGACCAATTTTGAAAGGTGCTGTTAGCTATACCGCGATAGACCGCGCTCGCTCAAACTTTATATTGAAGCAAATAAAGGATACCTCTTTGTAATGACGATCCGGCATTTCTCTACAGGAATGTTTTACATTTTAGTCATAAAACCATACCTTTGTAGGTATTTTGGCGTTCAATCTATCAACGATGTAGAATCAAAGCCCGTGTCTGAATATATCTAACCGTCCATCTACGAGTATCTAACATCTTTAAATATAAAAGCACTTTCAAAGTAAAAGTTTTAAAAAGCAAATACAAAAATGTACATCGAAACAGACACCAGGGATAGAAGCCATAAAAACGCACATTGCACAATCAAGTTCTATAGATAGCTATAGGGGTGGGGTCACATGTGCGTAACACATTATATTTCAGATAGATAAATGGACGTCTGAATAGTCATAAATCTATTAAACGACAATTATGAAAAAATCGTCGCCCAAACAAACAAAGAGCTGCAGCTAGAACAAAAGTGTTCTTTTAGTGTTTTCTTCTTACATTCTTCAACAAAAAATGCTCTCCTTCCACCTTTAGATTGAATTTTTAATTATTAGCATGGGAACTTTGCATTGATTAGTGCCTTTGCGCAGTTTGGTTAGTTTGGTTTAGTTAACAACTGCTGAGTTGTCTGATGTTTTTTGTTTGATGAGAATACCATTCGTGTTCGTTCGATGATTATATATGCTAATAATAAAGCTTGTTGATTGTTTTTTTTTGTTTGAACGTGTTAATCTTGAAATTACCAAGCGGATTTGAAAAAATCTTTTTGCATTTGATAGCCTAATTTTTCTCTCTTTATTTAACATCTCTCTACCTCTTTTATGACTCATCAAAAGTCAGAAGAACGCTAAGCGCAAGCGAGCGAGCGATGCGACGCGGTGGGTCGGGGGCCAAGGGCGGCGAGGTAAACCTAGTACCAGTACCTACATAATATGTTACTAAGTATTTGTAATAAGTAATTCAATCAAAATGTTACACCTATAAACTAACAAACACTGTAAAACCTATAGGTACTAAGGTTTGTTTAAAGTAAAAATATTTTGCATAATACCCCACCCGCCCCTTTACATGAGCTCTCATCATCATCATCAGTCTATATTAGTCCACTGCTGGACATAGGCCTCCCCTAATGAACGTCATAGCGCCCTGTCTTCAGCTTGCCGCATTCAGCGTCTGCCTGCAGTCTTTCGCAGATCGTCATCCCACCTGGCCGGAGGGCGTCCTACACTACGTTTGCCGAGTCGCGGTCTCCACTCATGAACACGTTTACCCCAGCGGTTATCGGTTCTTCGCAAGATATGACCGGCCCACTGCCACTTCAGCTTGCTAATTCGTTGAGCGATGTCGATAACTTTGGTTCTCTGACGGATGTATTCGTTACGAATCTTATTCTTCAGAGAGACTCCGAGCATAGCTCTTTCCATAGCTCGCTGAGCGACTTTGAACTGGTGGACCAGCACTATCGTGAGTGTCCACGTCTCAGCTCCGTAGGTCATGACGGGTAGGACGCACTGATTGAAAACTTTCGTTTTCAAGCATTGCGGTATGGATGAGGAATAGACTCCACGTAGTTTTCCAAACGCTGCCCAGCCTAGCTGGATCCTCCTCTTGGCCTCCTTCTTGAAATTGTTTTTACCCAACTGCAGAATCTACCCAAGGTAAGTATATTCGGAAACAATTTCGAGAAGGTGGCCATATACCTACAAACACCGGTCTTGGAACAATGTGGCCATTGATCATGACTTTGGTTTTATCCAAATTCATGCCAAGACCGATACATCGGGAGGCTGAAGCTAGGCCGTTCAGCATCTAGTTCAGCACGAGCTCTGGTTGCGCTAAAATTTACTATTTTTTAGTTTTTTTTTCATATCCTTTTTTAGTTTATAAAATCACGTTTGCATACTAAATTGTTTCTATACGCTTTAAACTGAGCGAAAAATGAAGGGTGTGACACACAAATGGACATACAGACTGACGGATATGACGTTACTATACGGGTTCCGTTTTCGTCATTTCATTTCAAAGCCCTAAAAACTATTCACTATTCAAGATTTCCATGCCCTGATAAAAGTGTGATCCTATATAAGAGAGATGAATAGAAACTATGTAGATTACAATTTTTATTAAAAATAACGATTGCCTGCTTCTTGTAGAAACCACAATTAAAATCCAAAGAAAATCTCATAAGCCCAGCATCATCACAGTAAACAGCATCATGGCACGGTCCACACATCACTTAATCCAACCAAGGTCCGTCCGTTCAAATATTTTTACATTAGGTGAGACACTCAATGTTTGCTGAAGCTCAATGTGTTGGTTGAGGGCAACAAAATTATTGCGAGATAGAAAATGTCCACTAGTATTCTTAGAATTTCCAATCTTTTGGTCAGTTTTGACCTTACGCTCACGTGTTCAGCAATACTATAGTCTACAAACCTTTAAAAGAACCTATAATAGATTTAGAATCGTCAACTTATTAACTGTGAAATTAAGATGTTATGATTTTTTATTTTTACCTAAGAGAATTAACGCTGATGCCTTTCGTTATATTTACGTAAAAACGTGGCGTGATATCAGTTTATATCTTCATGTCGGTTATAAAAACTTTACCTTTATCAATATATTAATTGGTATTGGTGATATAAAAAAAAATGTTATCTATTGTTGGTTAATGATCCCGTTTCATTACAATTCACTTTTCAAAATGGCCTTAAAATGTGCATAAATTGCACTACACGAAACAAACTTGTTTCATAACTATCGAGAGTCAATCGGCCTATACTGAAACTATCCGGTATGGGACAAACGACACCTAATTGATATGTATTGAAATGCTGCGCGCTATATTGGAAATGTGCAATTGATTTCCATGGCTGGTCAGCGCCAGGGCATTGCTTGATACTCGTCAATAAAAAGGGTCACTGAATCGATTTGTGAGTTATTGACATTTATTATTTTATCTACGTAGGTATCTACCGTTTAAGAGTGTACAAGGATACCAAATTCGAAGCAAGAGCACAATAAACTCTAAATAAAGTATGCTTGGACAACAAAATAATGCTATATGTGTATACTTTCCAGGCTGAAACTTTTTTAGCGTTTCTATATTAATACCTCTACCATTGGCTCTGCTCGGGTAGTACCCAAATAAAAATAAGCCTGTGTATTCATATTGTAAAAACGGGAATTTTCACGTACTGCACTATCGTCGACGCGGAAGGAGAAAGTCGCAACCACTCACCCTGATGAAGACTCTCGGAATGAGTCGAAACTTAGTCGGTGCCTTCACCGATAGTGCAGTACGTGAAAATTCCCGTTTTTACAATATGAATACACAGGTCAAGTTCACGATAGTTTTTGGAATAAAAAAATAAGCCTGTGTGTTATACTATATCACGGACTATAATTGTTTTAATTAATTGTACTAATTAGTAAACAGTAAATAAACAACCTAAACCTAAATAACATATTGTTCATTAAGTTTTGTTATTTTATCTAATAAAGTTATTCTTATTCATATTGTAATAAATAAAAACCAAAAAAAAATCTTGTTCTTAATTTAATTCAAATTGGTTTTGCCATAACGGATATAGAAATAACCATCCAAATATCCAAACTTTCACATTTTAAATTATTTGTCTGGTCACTAATTTGTGAACATCGTCTTGAAAACCCCTTGTTTTAAAATCAAGAGCTAAATAAACTCTTGATTTTAAAACAATGGGTCACAAATCAAACACCGCGACTATCCTCATTATTTTCAGACATCGTAGAAGCATAGCACGAATTCCTTAGGGAACGTGTGATGTGAGGGAAATCTAATTACTTAATTAACGTCAGAATGTATTAATTCTCTCAGTTTTCTTCATCTACTTTTCTATAATTAAAGAGATGCTCAATTTTGCCTACAGCGGATGGGTAATCTCAAGTGGGGGTGTATTTTTTACCACTCAAAAAATGCGATTTAGTGTGACCATCTTGACACACTTTCGAGCGATGACTGATTCGATTTGACAAAAGTTTTAGATCATGGAATAGCATTTTTTATATGAATACTACGCGAGCGAATATACTTACTAGGTAATAGGTACATACTTACTAGGATTACCTGATTTCTTGTACCCTAATGCCCTCACACTCAGACCAGGAATCAATATTTTCAAATTATACAAATAATGCTGTAAATATAAATAAATTTCCACCGTAGTTATGCCGCTTGGTATGGGAAAAAAATCCATTTATATTGACTTTACAATGAGAAGAATTCATCCAAAGATTACCTATCAGCTCAATATGCGCCAGATGTACCTACTCATTGGCAAAGCTTGCTTATTTTATGGCTTAGGTAGGTACTTCACGATTCCTCTGCCATTTGTTATCTTGCTGTGAGTGGCTCAGTACTAATGTCTGAATCAGCAGAGATAACATTGGAAATGGTCGTCGAAATAAATACCTACCTCATACCTATGTTGTGCTTAAATGCCACTTATATAGACTAACTCTACCTATGTTGTTATGTCGTACAGAACCTTCAAATACAAGGTTATTTCTACAAAACCTTTCTACGAAACTCGTTACTTATTATCTATTTTTTTTTGCATATGATGCTGCAAAAATAAGGCCCCAACGTGTTTTCTCTCGACTCTTGCAGTGCCCCCTATTGACTTATGGCGACATATCGACTTGACTTATAGGATGGTCCCTAGATAGTGGCCTATCTAGGGATCATCCTATAAGTTATACAAATCGATTGCAAAAAAACATATGATTGTCGGATAAGCCGTTTCCGAGATATATGGTAACAAAAAAACATGCTAACCTCTTACGGTAAACGCATTTACGAGCTTCGTACGTCGCGTGTAAAAAGGACGACAATCGATTCCTCTGTTTCAAATTCTACCGCATTTGTAATTTAGTTTTTTTCAACCGCATTACAAATTTGGAGATCCGTGGTAACAGACAAACACGCAATCTCTTACCCCAAACACATTCACCTACGGGTTCTTAACGTCGTCGTAAGTTAAAATAAATTTTAGAAGCGTTTAGAAGCATATTCTTCTCAAGAACGTTAGCAGATGGACTCGCAGCCTTAGTAAATATCCCTACATCTGCAGGGGTCTGTAGAAGTGAACAAGATATTAGCTGGGTATTACGCTTGTTTCTAGTTTGCATTATTTTGCTCTACCTTAAAAAACTCGTTGTATTCTCAATACTTAATGCTCAATACATAGCTATATTTCTTTCACATGATTACAAAGTTGTTTAATGAACCCTGTGTAAGGGGAGGGGGGTATAACAACAGGGAGTCAGATCGATGTTTTTTTACTAAGAATTATCTATGAATTCTCAATAATAAAACCATTAAGGTACCTTTATGTTAAATCTGGGATATGAATGCGTTTTAAATAACAACTTTTGATCTCATGATATTCTTGTAGGTAATCTTTGTATTTTATTACTCGGCAACCCTTGACCCACAAGATCTACAGCTAGATGTCTAGTCCTGAGACATAATATTAATCCACTGTTTAAATTTCCATACTGATTAATACCAACCACCTAATATACGGCTGGATTTACGTAGAAAGCAGATTACTCTAAGCGTATCTGGTACCTTGTGTGACTTGATGTAAGTCGTTTGTAGTTGGCAGAGGGGTTGGTAAAATCATATTCATCTACAAACTAATCCGCTACAAGTAGACAAACAATTTTTGGAAATAATTGCTAAAATCACAGAATGGAACTTTTTTTATGGAACAAAACCTTATGTACTTTTGAGCATTTAATTATTATTCTGATAATTACCAAGACCAAGTCTCGATGTTATATTATATCAGTCTACTTTCGACCACAATGCTGACTTTTTTTAAGGAAATATTGTCAATTGTTTTTTAGTAGAATATCAATTTAGACATCAAATCAAGTCTCAAAAGTAAAATCCTGAATGTTTTAGATTTCTGACTTGTCCTAGTTGATAAGAGCTGGTTAACAGCAATTATCGGTCGGTGGACACCTGCTTATTTCGTGAAGGTATCCTATCACTACATACCAACTTACCTACATCACTGCAGTCACAAGAAATAATTCTGACTGCATCGTAATTGTACTTTAGGTACCTAGCAAATTATTATCGTGGAATGGAGTCTTGTGACCACGTCATTTGTTCGTTAGAAGTTGAAAATAAATACCAGCAATTCAACTTGACGCCGTATAGCATAAAAAGTAACTTAGAGCTAATGCGGGTTCTTGATTGGTTGTAGGTAATTGATCTGATCTAGATAATTTAAAGATGTCGATTAAAGAAGTCTTTTACGAATATAACAAAATACTTATCATCCATATATCATCCGGATACATCCTACAAAACACATAGCTCTGATAAATATTGTAGTAAAGTTTAATTACGTACCCTCGCTATTTGGCATTGAAGGATAAGGACGTTGAAGAGCTGGCGCGTTTTTCAACCGATTTCAAAAAGGAATTTGTCTGTATGTTTTTTGTTGTTTGTATGTTACGCGATATCTTCGGCCATGTAAACCGATTTTTATTACTCTTTTATTAATGGTTAGGGTAAGCTTCAAAGGACCACCCATATAATTTTTATGGAAAAAAATAAATTAAAATTAATTCCCTTATGGATCAAAAAATGGGTAATGAAATTTCATATTGTTCTTTTTACCAAGTTTACGTTAACTGAAGCCGGTTTTTAATTTTTCCTAAACAAAACCCAGACGCACAAATATATCCAGAAAATACAAGCGTTTGTCCCGCAGCGGGAATCGAATCAAAACCTCTTGTGTCGCAGCTGAGTTTGAGACCGTCTTTACCTGCATCCGTAGTGTCTAACGCATCATGGAGCTGTAATTCGTCTTCAATTAGACACCAAATACTTCGTATGGAAATACCACTGTCAAACGACTTGATTACCACTGATAATCATTTTGAAGTTCAATCGTTACCGCTTTTAGCTGCAAAACTAATGTCCGCTGATTTTTTATTGCTTACAATATTTTTTCAATAGGCACAATAACTATCTCAAAATGGATCTAAGAGAAAAGTGAAGTGAAATAACTTATTTCAAAATAATTTAACACTTCGTGTCAAATTAATTGTTTTGTTTAAAGTGGTTAAATTAATACAATACAGTGCCAAATACAAGTTTCGATACACTCAGTGGCATACATTTTATCGTGTACACTTAGTGTAAAAAGTATTGTGTACACTTAGTGTAAAAAGTATTGTGTACACTAAGTGTAAAAAGTATTGTGTACACTTAGTGTGAAAAGTTTTGTGTACACTTAGTGTAAAAAGTGAAGATGTCAGAACGATTTAAAGTGACGAAGCACGACGAGCCGTCAGGGAAGGCGTTCAAAAACTACGGTGCGACTTCAGCTGAGAGCGACGTCGAGCTGAAAGGGAAGCTTCTTCCTGATTCAGGTTAGTGGCGTAACTTGCTTGTATTCAATGAAACACACAAAATGGTAACCAGCATAATGTAGAGCATATTGAATAAATGTGCCCACAACAATACTTTTCAAACTTTTGCGATCAGTTAAATTTATATATTACTAGCTTCTAACCACGGCTTCACCCGCGTAGTACCCAGATAAAATTATTGTAAAGTTTAATTAAAATCCGTTCAGTAGTTTTTGCGTGAAAGAGTTATTAACATCCATCCTCACAAACTTTCGCGTTTATAATAGTAATAGAATTTTCCCGACGTTTCGACAATATTTCAACACCACGGCTGCCGTGGTCACGGGATGAGTTATCCCGTAAAAAACTTATATGGCTCACAACCTTTGGATACAGAGAGTTTTATGTAACTTTGAGAGTACCCGGGGGTGTACTTTATAATGTGTTTTAGTAGAAAAATGAGTACATGAGTATTCATGCTCATTGTTTTGTTAAAGTCAAAAGAATCGTTTCAATTGACCACGTTTTTTATTCGCCTGAAATTTCTGCTCTCTCAGAAATTAAGCACCGTGTCAAATACCAGTACCTACGGATATTATATACTAAAGGTATCTGGGCCTAATCAAATCAGAATTTAAGTTTTTAACAGTATGCGCAAGACTATGATAACTGTGCTTACAAAAAAGTGCTAAAAAAATCGATGAACAGTTTCTAGATGATACCTTCCTCAACATCACTAAAACATTTCAAGTGTAGTTGTCGTTTATGAGTTGAACATATTTTTATTCCCTGTCCGAAAACCAGCGCCTTCAGACAGGGGTAAAATTAGGTCCAACGATTGAGTAATGGAACGATCACCTGTTAATGAATAAGTGAGAGTAATAAAATAAAACAGATCAGTAGAAGCAGAACAAGCAGATGTTCCAACCCCCTGCCTATGCCAATTGCATTACGAGTCACATCAAGTTTATTCTTATACGCGTCCTTGTGACGTTTAAAAAGCCTGCCACCATTATGACATGGGAATTGTATGTCCTGTGATAACAACTGCGCCCTTGAAATGAATGTCAAAATTGAATTAATTAATTAAATGTATGAAAATACTGTACACCATAAACAAATAACAAAAATAATCTTATTATTGAAGTATAATGGTTACTATACAACATATGCACCTTATATAACTCATGAGATTTTTTGCAATTTTAATATTTGTCGTTGCTGATCGATGAATATTTCGTTAGAAAGCTAAATTTTTAATTTAGAAAATTTAGTTTTCGTTAAAAATCTTATCATAATACTATTCGTACATACATTAAATAATACCAAGTACATTTCGATAGGCAATAATAATAATATTTTATTAAAAATCAAGCATTTTGCATTGCATAATCAAAATTAATTAAAAAAAATGTGTATTCGGTACTTATTACTATATTAGATTATTAATATCAGCTTTCATTAAACAACATTATGTAGGTATGACGTTTATACGTAAATATTTCATTTCAGTACTTATTTCTCTTCTCTTCAGTAACAGATATCAAAATAAATTTACCGAAAATGCACTATTTCTTTAAACGCGTTCCCTTCTTTTATTCCTGCTCATTATTTTTCCGTGAAATACAGTCAAAGAGATTCTTTGAACCCAGATAAACCGCTGAATGTAGGTACTTTTAGTCACTGTCCGTAATATGGTAACTTAACCATTAAATATTTACACTAAAATTACCGAAGGTTTGGTTCTAGCTAACTAATTTGGTCGAACTGTTGAACACACTTGAAAATTGTAAAAATAGCTACCAAAATTTATTTCCCAATACTTATACTTAGTGATCTAGAGAATCATACCCAAACAATTTATCGAGAGCCTAAAATAATTTTATAATAACAGCCAAATTATCCATGATACTCGTGCATGATAAACTTTCAAAGGCTTTAAAATTAAGTGGGCATATTTGAAATTTAGTATCGTGGCTATGAACTTAATTTTTGCCATATAAACTAGGTAAAGGCATCGTTTACAATAGATAAAAGGTAAGTCGTATGCTTTTTTGCATTAGTGATTAAAAAAAAATCTAAACATATACAATTGAACCCACTATTCATGGCAAATTGAAAAATCTAAACACCCACAAATAAAATTTAGTCATCCACAGGTATGGCGTCTTTCCCTACCTTACTGTCTTGAATCGCCTTGTACTTATTTTGAAGAATCTACATTTTAACTGAAGAGCTCCGAGCTTGATATCAAATATAAATATATCAAATATGTCTTGTATATTATATAGATGGCCTATTTACCAATATTTAAGGGCTGAATTACTACAAAATAATTTGTCTATCAATTGAGTGCATATTTTAGTTGCGAGTTTAAATTAAACCCGGCTAAGCGCATGGTTGATGGTGAACGTAACTGCAGTCGTACGTAATTGAATCATGCAAATAAAATGAAATCAGGAAAGATTAAGAATTTAGGTACAACATACTACTGTTGTATTGTTTACCTATTGAAGCAGGTAAGATCTCACACCTACTGTTTCTGTGTAAACTTATTTTCCGTGTTTTAATAAAAATACAGCTGTAAAAGTAGCTTGTGCTGAACGTATTTTGTGGCATACGTGACAGTATTATACGGATCGACAGGGAGGTTGAGTATAGGTACCATGCCATATCTTATTTACAAGAAAATAATATTTCTCACCACCTCGTAAATGATCCTAAACGTGAAAGCGATTGCTATCAGTTGTAAATTGTCACCTGTCATAATTTGTTTGATGGTCTTTGGAAAGTGCATGTAAAATACTTTATTTCCATAAGGTCACATGAACCGCCTAGGCAGGTAATTTACACCGATTGGACCAGAAGCAGCAAAATAATCGGGAACAAACTGGGCTTGGTTGGTTATTATGATTCTGATGTAAGAAAATATACTTCTGAGAGAAGTATCTGTCTCTATAGAGATGGTAGAGCCTTATATGGTTACCCTTTGGTTGTTAACCTTCTGTACCACGTTTTAGTATAATTCATCAAGATATTCCATAACTTTTTTCTTCCTAGAAGTTCTTACAGTAGAATTTATATGACGTATGTTGTCCAAATATAACGGCGGATTATTGTCGGCAAACATCGGTCCGTGTTGACTCACGTCACTATTAGCTGACTTTGGTGGAATTCAATACTCGTAGATAGAGCTGGAAACATCGGTGAAATCCGGTCATTTAAATAAATGTCCGATCTAGTTCGATCACTTTCAATATTGATCAGATCAGATCCAGTCTATGGATACCGGGTTACAGCGGCAAGGTCTTCGATCATAGATAGACAGAACGTGCTGATCGATTCTGTTCTGAGACCTTGTTATAAAAACTGTCCTAAAAATTAGCATTAGATTATTAGTTTGCCAATGTGCCCGGTCGTGTTTTGAGAGGTATAAATATTGTTCGAGTGACAAAAATGTAAGTATAGTTATATTATAAGTTATATTATATTATATTTTTTTTCGTAATTTTTATCATAAAAATAGAACTGGAAAAATAATATAAGCAAATCTATAACTGGTTTGAAAAAAAAACACCCGTTTGGCAGTTATCGTCGTACACACATACCAACGCTGGACTCAGAGATCTTCGCTCACTCGATCAAAAAATATAGCCCGTCTTTAATACTTTTATAGACATCTCTAATCGTTACACCATAGGAGCCACTTACCTTCTCCCTACCTTTATTTCCTTTGCCTTGACGCGTAGGCTTTATAGCCGTTATATTGTACCTAATAATGTCGGATTATTATCAAATCTAAGATGCGTAGCTTTGTTTGAACATGGAGTTATGCAGTCTTGCGTAAAGTTCAATGTCGGTCAGAATGCTGCTCATAATTATGTAACTATAGTAACTACCTCGGTAAAGAAATTTTATGGGTATGATCGACTGAAAATCTTGTTGCTTTGCACGGCAAAAAAATATGTTCGTAGTCCATTTATTTTCAATCCGCTTTTTCGACCCACAAACATTTAATTTCGGATCGAAAATATGATCCATTTTGAACTCATAAAAATTTAAAATAGTTTTTCCCAAATAACATATTTTGATAATTTGGTACCTAGTATAAGTAGGTAGATAGTTAGTGCTACGTTGTTTGACGCGGTGCGCAAATAGTTGGATTAGATGCTATCGATTCCCACTACGGGTAAGCATGATCAAAAAATATGTACTGGGACTGCATGATAATCACAACACAGGGTATCCAAGTGTGCGGTTTGGACTGTGTTATTAATAACGTTAATTTTTGGTTGTCATTATTTGATTTATGCATCATTTTTTAATTAGGTTATTATTTATTTTGTAAAGGTTTGGAGCCCTATCTGAAATGCTCGAACGGCGTTTTTCCGAAAGAATGCGATGCTTGGTGTTGTAGTATCATAGAATTTCAAATTCGAATTTTCACTAGCTTTTAAAACGAAGTAAAACTGCACCGGAAAATACACTTTGAATCCTTGCTATAAAGTCTTTTCTAAAAATGAGCAATAGGTTTTTTATTTGTCAGCGGGCCCGGACGTTGTTTTGAGAGGTACTTGAAGTTTAACTTGACTAAAATTGCATACAAAACTTGTCTAAATTTATTCGCGTTTATAAAACGTGTAAATTTTGTAGAACCGCTTGAAGTTTCTTGTTACGAGTAGTTAGTAAGGAACCCTGATTTTGAATAGACTTGTCCTGTCCGCAACAAAAGTTAGAAATCCTGAGGGGACTTGCTCAGAACACACCTGGCTAGCAACAAAGTAAAAGGGAAAGGGCAAAATATAGCGGCAATAAATGAATGAAGCCGATTAATGAATGGTATGCTCGTATTCGAAAATATTGCGGTCATTAAAAGGTGATACCAAACTCAGTAATTAGCGTGCATCGATTTTTATGATGATAAACTATTGAGTGGGTATGATAATAAACTATTGTTTTATCATCAAAATAAATAAGAAGCGAATGGAAATGAGAGCTTTGAAAAGAATAAGCAGTTTAACCTTTAAGAGATAGAGTGAGGAACAGTTATGATAAGAGAGTGTTGTGGATTGAAAGACAATGAAGTGACAAGAATAGAAAAAGGTATGCTGAGGTGGTTTGAGCAGAAAGGATGGACCAAAAAAAGATTGACGAAATATGTTTATAAGGGAAGCGTGAATGGGATAATTGGAAAGGGTAGACCCCGGCAAACGTATACGTGAGTTTATGTATGTATATAATAATTTAGAAGATTAAACAGCCAATAGACCCATTTTACAATCCCGACAAGCGGAGACAATCCCGACAATCAACCTCAGTGGAGATTTCCTGACGATAGAATAGAATAGAAAGTGTTTTTGGCACAACAACAAAACACAGAAAAGACAGATACAAAATAAATAAAAATACACTTTATAGATAGGTTACATTAAGATTTCTACAGAGACATATGTATTCTATATCAGGATCAATCCAATGAGACCTCATTTGTTTTACACTGCACATTATGGGAATAAAGTCACTTATGTACGTAGCCGTAAGATTCATAAATTTTATGTAACTCATGTTTGCCCCAAATATTTCTTACCCAAAAATTTGGATAACAATAACAGTTTTTTTTTATTCAAAAAGTTTGTTTAATTTAAGTCAATGTATGGCATAATAGACAAAGGAATCCACTCAGACAGAGGTCATAACTCCCACAGCGGTGGCGATACGTTATCAAGTCATATGACTGCGAATTTCGATGTTTTGCTTAATAATACTAAGTACGAAGTGTAGGTAATCGATAAACGGTGTAATTTATTCATTCTCTATTTTGATGATTATTTCGGCATTTTTAAATGTAACGCATACCATTGCCTAGGCAATCAAAATGCCGGTTTCCCTGATTTTTTCAATATTATAAAAAAACTATCTGGGCCACTTAGTCACAGCCATTGATCGTGGTCGCAGACGGTGCTCATGAGGAAAAACCACCAAAAGGTCACGAATGAAAAATAACAATACTTAACTGTCAAATTTAGCAATGGCTGGGTGAAGTCATATTTTACTGATTATTTAGATTATTATGTTCCTTTGTTTCTTGTAGTTACAAAACATGTTTGCCCAAATAAACTCACCAAACCCTTTTTTATTAATTCATATGTGGTATCCTATGAAATCCCAGGATAAACCAGCTCAAAAATGTTTTCATCAACGATTACCTACAGACAGTGATTATTCCAATGAGAATTCCAAGCAGTCACGATTATGCATTGCCATAATAAAACGTAAAATATTGCGTACTTACTGAAAACTTGAAGCTGATGCCTAAACACGAAGCTGTTTTAAGTAAATAATTCTGGTTCGAATGGCTACTAATAATGGCTACTATTCATAATTTTCTTATTATTTACTAAATAAACAAATAAAATAGGCATCTTATAGATACATATAATAATATATTTTTCTTTAAGCTTATATGAGTACCTAGTTAAGAAAGTCTTTGTTTTATATCGAAGCTATCTGCTACTGATATTGGGAGATGATGGAAGATCAGCGCGCTACTTACCTTCACCAAGTCTACGGCGCGCTTTGTTAACAACAACAGAAATAACGCAACGTGCCTGCGTTGCGTTGTGCATATCATAGTTTCAAATATTTCATCTATATCTATAGTCTATTTTTCATAGTTTCAAATATTTCATAGTTTCATCGTAGTAAACGCCTACCATAACGAAAGATGGGCGTGAATTCATAAATTTAGAACAAATATCTGCAGAACGTGCAAACATTTGTCCTGCAACCCTTACATCGAACTCGCACCTGTTACGTCTCAGCCGGTTACTCGCCCGCCACACCGCCGAGGTCATCAACATACATATATGACAATCCTACTACTATAATAAACGCGAAAGTTTGTGATGATGGATGTTTATTACTGTTTCACGCAATAACTACTCAACTGATTTTAATGAAACTTCACAGTAATATAGCTTATACATCAAAATAACACATAGGCTACTTTTTATTTGGATACCAGCGGGCGAAGCCGCGGACAGAAGCTAGTTTTTAATAATGGTAGCGGACCTATCTTAATATTGATGTCACATTTAGAACAGTTACATATACATAGCGTGTCAACTACCTTATCGACGTACACAATGCCTATACTTTTGCAGCTGTCATTAAAGTTGTATAGCATGCAATAGGAGTATGATGAGAATAAAAAGTACCTTCAGGAACCATTTGTACCGCAGCCCTTACATCGAACGCACATCTGTTACATCTCAGTCGGTTACTCGCTCGCCACACCGCCGAGGTCATCAACATACATTTTCAATGATCGCAGCTGACCTATCTTAATATTGATGTCACATTTAGAACAGTTACATATTCATAGCGTGTCAACAACCTTATCGACGTACACAATGCCTATACTTTTGCAGCTGTCATTAAAGTTGTATAGCACGCAATAGGAGTATGATGAGAATAAAAAGTACCTTCAGGAACCATTTGTACCGCAGCCCTCACATCGAACGCACATCTGTTACATCTCAGTCGGTTACTCGCCCGCCACACCGCCGAGGTCATCAACATACATTTTCAATGATCGCAGCTGACCTATCTTAATATTGATGTCACATTTAGAACAGTTACATATTCATAGCGTGTCAACGACCTTATCATAACGTACATAATGCCTATACTTTTACAACTGTCATTAAAGTTGTATACCACGCAATAGGAGTATTATGAGCGAATAAAAAGTACCTACAGGAACCATTTGTCCCGTAGCCCTTACATCGAATCCACATCTGTTACATCTCAGTCGGTTACTCGCCCGCCTCACCACCGAGGCCATCAACATACATATACGACAATTTTCAATAACGGCAGCCGACCTATCTTAATATTAATGTCACATTTAGAACAGTTACATATTCATAGCGTGTCAACGACCTTATCGACGTACACAATGCCTATACTTTTGCAACTGTCATTACAAAAAAATGTATATAAGTTGTAATCAGTAATGTAGTTCCCATAATACAAGCTCTGCTTAATTTGGGGCTAGATGATGCTGTGTGAAAAAATGTCCAGCATTATTTATTTCATTTATTTATTAATGTAGTGGGTTATTGTGTTTTTTATTTATTATTTATTTGTATTTTGGCACAAACAGTCACATAGAAATATACATTGTTTTTTAACTAATGGTAACATTTACAAAAAAGTTGTATACCACGCAATAGGAGTATGATGAGCGAATAAAAGTACCTACAGGAACCATTAGTAGGTCTTGTGGGCTGAATGGGAGGTATCTTGGTATTCGAGAAACAGGGTTACGATAAACGATAAAAACGAAAAATGGTTTGAGCATTTGTTGATGGTGTGGATAAAGTGGTCGGAAACGCAGAGGCTTCATGCATGAAGTTATGCTTACTACGTTAGAATAAACTGACCTCATCTAGGTACAGGTATTTTGTGACCGCGTGAAAAACATTCTGTAGGAGCAGCGGAGATTCGCCGGTGTTTTAAGACAGACCACTCAGAGATCACAGAGATTCAGATCAGATAGACACGTCTTTGAAGATAAACGCTGCAAAAAGTGAGCTGCGGTGAGTGGTCGGTTTTAAATAGTCTCGCTACAGCTGCTTTGAGCAGCGTTATTGCAACCACCTTGGAATAAAGTCGCGCGGCCGAACCGACTGATGAATGAGCTGAGTGACTGCGATTTAGCTGCATTGTGGTCGGTTTTGTCCATCCGTTGGCGACAGTCGTTTGAAGCGATCTCACGTGTTTTTCGTATGAATGAAACTATGCGTTTTATACAAATTTACCTTTACATCAATGAGGTGATTACCTAGTGAGGTTGTGGTGTCCGTCTAAAGACTGCCTAAAAAGCGTTCTCTCTTCGTATTGTTTCTGAGATCACGTCACGGCTAATGTTCCAGCAAACAACAGCCTTTCAGTTAGTTTGATCAATAATATGAATTTGCCCAAAGCAGGAAATCTCACATTAATCTATATCACCTAATAAAGGCGTCCATTCAAATAAACACAAATATCACGTTTATTGGTCACCTCCGGTGCGTTTACCCGGCTCGTGATCTGTTTATTTCAAGCATGATGGGGACGAATTTTACGTCGTTCCTACTTTGTTTACAATGTGGCACTATTTTACTGGGAGAGAACTACATAGTAGAGTTAGTTTGTACCGAGCTGATTGCCAGGTTTTGAGGCTTAACGTTTAATTAATTGTTTAAATTATATATTTTAATATTTTTTATTTTAATTCGTATGAATACTACACTTTTTATTATTATCATTTGAAGAAAACTTTCTTGGGCCTCCAAAATTGTGTTGGCGTTACTTTTTATTTTTTGCCCTAATCATGAAAAAGTTAACAGTATAAAGTTAAGTATAATTTAAAAATCTAAGAATAGGTAAAATATAAACAATAACTGTATTGACGGCCATCTGTTTAGGTAGGTATATATTTATATTATGATAAGGCATTGTTCTAGTAATGTATCGTTAAGTTTTACATGGACAATAATACATTGTTTTCTGACCATTGCACACTGGAACTAATTGTAACTAACCATCTGTGTCAATAAACAAAGCGCAATTCAGTTGTCTGTCTGTTTTGGTAAATTTAGTAAATACTCTGCGAATATAATTTCTTGGTAACCCATCAATGCGTCTGTTCTTTGATTTGGGATGCCTTTTTTTTTGCCTCTGCCATCTTTTCTAAACCTACTCTTATATCCTTAAACAGCGGTTAAGGTTCTGCGTTGATCTTTAAAAAACACTCAAAACGTGTTTAAAGAAAACACTCTCACAAATAAAGCTGTTCATAAATTATGCATGTAGGTTTATAAAACAAGCAAATACTCACCGAACGAACCTATTGTACTAACTCGTGCGTTTAAAAGGAAATAATGAAAAAGAAGGGATGGAATGTGCGTGCAGGTTAAAATAACAAGGAACTTGTGTAAAAGGCAAAGGGTCTATCCAAGTAATTTAGTTGCCAAAAGCCCCCGCCAAAAGTAGTTTTATTGAACAGTCCCACATTTTTTTATATCCATCCAATACGGATTATCTGTGCAATATGTAATACGAATGTTCATCGTAGTATGTTTATCCTTGGGATTAACGTTTAATGTATTTTAATATTGTAACCTACATAACATTTTGTCGTATAAAACATTTCCTATATAGAGATCAAAACATTGTGAATACTTTTTAAAGCCAATGAAACGAATTCTCAAAATACATTTCTTTTTCATGGCAATGTTAATGTTGACTCAATTGGTAGAGTCAAACATGATTGGAAAGCAAATGGTATTAATATAGTAGGTACACTGTAAATTACTGTGAGCAATACAGGGTGCCCTCAAACCGAGAGGGGTAAATCCTGCCAGAAAGTACATAAGTTCTTCTGAAATATAAGTTACCTTTTCAGTAATTTAATTTGAACTTGGTTTCAAAAAAGTGTGGTTACAACGCCCTTTTTTAGTTTTTGATCTTTGTGCCAACCCTAAGAGTAATAATTAATTAAAAGTTTGATATTAAACAAACAACTAATTTTTTATCGAAATTACCTGAACTTCTATTGAACTATTTTGATAGTACTGGTTTGATTATATAAACATATTCTAGGGCATCCTGTACAACAAAGACGACCTCGGCAAACGGTACTTACGTACTTAGCTATTAGTTTTGCGTAAATTTAGAAGCTTGGCGTTCACAGTGATCGGATGGTACTTTAGTGCTACGACGAACTGTCTTAAGAAATAATGCTGAGAGCAGTGTACGCTTTTGCAAATTGCGACGCAATTCGAGCTTTTGTCGTATTCCCGTTGCTCCCAATTTACGTCTCGTTCAAAATACGAGAGCTTCGAAGAGAAAAAAAAGTATTTGGCATGAAAGTATTCAGTGACAGGGACCTAAAATGACATTTAGAAGGAAACCTTTTCACCAACTTCAATAAATAGGAGACCAAATCCTATCCTACTACTATTATAAACACGAAATTTGTGAGGATGGATGTTTGTTACTCTCTCACGCAAACAACTACTGAACAGATTTTGATGAAACTTTACAGTAATATAGCTTATACATCAGAATAACACATAGGCTACTTTTTATCCGGGTACCGTGCGGACGAAGCCATTGGCAGAAGCTAGTAATATATAAACATCTAAAAATGCATAGCTCCGACCCCACATTTTAGGATTCCCTGTATAGTGGGTAACAGGAACCATGAGTATCATGGTACCACAACACCCAGACCTGGAACAAATATCTGCAGAACATTTTTCTCGCTGCGAGAATCGATGCCGCACCTCTTGCATCGCAACCAGCTACTCGCCCATTGCGCGATAGAGGTCGTCATGTATTTTTTTAAAGAAACCTTTCGTTTTTTTTTGTCTATGGCGTAATGCTTTGTTCTTACTTGATTTTTTTCATTATTATGAAGATGTTGATAATAGCCAAATATGATTTCAATCTGACCAGTATTCATTTCATAAAATCTTAAATGAGTATTTGAGTATTTGTCGATGCATATTGGTGTAGATTGAATGTTCCGAAAATAAGTAGTTTTTTTTTTACCTTAAACCCTATTTTGGATCAGTTGACCTAACTATAGATCGTTTGCAAATTGTACGTTTGTTGATGTCTTTAAATAGCTGTTTCATCTGTAACGTATGTTTTGGGTACCACATAGTTGTATGTGAATCATTGTGTATGTGGTAATATCTGAATTCTGGTCCCGTCAAAAGTTATGTAAAGGATTTTGAAACGAAACCGATGCAAAAGGCAGCAATGTAGCAACTTGAGAACTAACAATGTGTCATCCGCTGAAAAAAGATGCTTATTATGTCTCTCAACATTCCTTTTAGACATTTCGTCATAGGAACCTAACTTTTTGCGTGGGGATATATATATATTAATGTATTGGTAAAGTGGCAACGAACAAACTAGGAACACCACTGACATGCAACATTCCTTCACATTTTTCCCTCGACATTTAGTATAGAAAATCCTGTTTCTTTTCAACTTAATCCGGCCCCATTCTATTCGAGTCTATTCAATGTTATTCAAGCGGTATTTAGTAGTACAATACGTCTTCGAGTGATCTCTCTATTGTAGAGCAAACAGGTTAGCTTAACACTAGAAAGAGATTGTACATACGAGTACCTAAGCAGTTGCATTATTTTTATCGCATTATTTTTAACTGTGGTAAATACAGTAAACAAACGCGTAAGTTAATTTATTTATTTGTTGTTTCACTGATGAGGGCCTGAAAAGGGCGTTGTAATCATTGAAAGAACCAGTGTATAAAATAGGTACATATGTCTACATTTGAATCTTTCCCAATTACGAGTATCATGTATGCTTCACTAACCTAAGTCCTTGGCTTTGACACTTATGATTTAACGAACATTACGTCATCTCATCTGTCAAAGTTCGTATCTGGAGGATGAGTTATGTATCTAATCTAAAGTCTACTTGAGGGCACGGTTTAAGTAAGTAGTTACAGTCTACCGGCGTCTACCAGCCTACTAACTAGATAAACACGTCTATTTCTGGTGTTGCAAGTGCCCATAAGTTACGGTAACCGCTTACCAACCTGTTTGTTTGACGTGTTTTTAACACGGTCAAACAAATGTCTTGTCGGAAATTATTTGCTTTCTGCGTTAAGATAGAAGGGTAGTCAGTCTGGTTTGTATGTCAACTAATCTGTGGGATCTATTATTTTGAGTTGGTAGGTGCCTACAAAAGTTTGAATGAATTCAATTAACCGATTGTCATTTGAATTAGATTTGAACGAAGTTTGGACGTCACAAAATTAAGTAATGAAGTTACTAATTATTATAAATGATTAAGTTCGGACGCTTGTTGCTAAAGATCTCCGTAACAACTGAATCGATTAAAATTACATTTTGAACAAATATAGTTAGCTAGCTTCGCCCACGTTGTACCCGGATAAAAAGTAGTCGTTTGTCTTATTCTGATGTATATACGCTATATTACTATAAAGTTTCATTAAAATCCGTTCTGTAGATTTTGCGTGAAAGTGTAACAAACATCTATCCTCACAAACTTTCACGTTTATAGTAGTAGATGAATAACATATGAGCTACCTACTCTATATCCGGGTAACACGCGGGCAAAGCCGTAGGTCAGTACAGTTACTGGATAGAAATATAAGGAACTTATTGTTTTGTAGTCTCGTCATGGTTATCCACAGCTCAACTTTACTCATAACACACTGCCGTTTGTTCAAAGTTCGTAAATAATATCACCCAAGTATTACTAAAATGTAGTTCGGTCCCACTAGTTCACCATAAAGTATACGAACGAATTTAGTTTCACTGATTACCGCACATACTTAGCTTAAAGCACCTGATTTCCTTCACATTTTTCCATTTAGAGAAACGATCGAATGTGTATAAATTGGCTGGGTATTGTCTACCTTTCGTTTTTCGGATACAGCGGGGAATAAAAATTCATGTTGCGTAAACGACGCCCTTGGGCTAAACATAAGCCCTCCCTTTGCAGAATATGTTTGAACTTAGTGCTTTTATTAAAATTTATGTACATTGATATGTACCTTTTTACTGAGAAAAATCAACCAAGGTCTCTGTTTACAGGACAGGGTTGTTAGGGATAGAGCATTGAAGAATTCGATAAAATGGAGATAGAATGAGTATTAATCGCTCGTTTTAACCAACCTTTATTAGAACACAGGCAAATATAGTAAATCTATAATAATGTAGTCTTCAGAACGGTAAAGCTACGCGCATTCTATTTTGCTCCAGGTCAACATTAGTGAGAAAGATTATAAGCAAGGACTTTATATCGACTAAATTTTATCTGCTGTATACTTCTACAACTAGCTGAAGAGTAAGGTCCATAATGCTAAATTCTCTAGTTTCATCACATGTGGATTCGGGCCATCTGGGGGCATTTTGGCGACGGGCCAGAGCTGGAGTAGGTATTACAAATAGTTATAAGTGCTCGTATCTATTATCTAGCTTCAACAGGTGGTTGTGGTTCATTTATGAGATAAAAATGTATGATTATGTAAATTCAGCTTCGCTATTTATGTTTTATGGCTAAAATTGAATATAGAGGTACACGGCAATCATAGATTATGATTATTTGTTGTTTTTGTTGATCTACACTTCACACTATCACAAGATTTTGTAATATCCCAAAAATCTAATTACCTTGGCGTAGTCGTTTATTTGGAAGGTTACGGGTTCGAGACCCGCCGTGGTTGAATTTTTGGGATATTATTAAATTTTGTAATCAAATATCAGTTTGGAAGGGTCACTCAAGGACTTCTTCGTAAACTTCAAACTATTTATAAAACACTATTTTTTCTGGAGCTGAGAACAGGATTCCATTTTATATTTATCATCTACCTATATAGGCCGTATTTATTATATTTTTCACATACTTGGTACTAGTCACTGATTAATTTATCATTGTTGCCTTATTATTTATTTCTCTCACGAGGTAAGTACACATTCTTACCTTTATTAAATAAATAATAATTATATTCTATTCTATTCTATTCTATTTATCCATAGAAATATGGCCGTTCCAAAATCTAAGGTTTTCTTAACATTATGTTACAGAAACTTGGTTCCTACACAATTTGAACACCGCACCTTGTGAGCATACGTTCAAATAAGTTAATACTAGGTCGCAAACAAACAATCGATATAGGTACTTCATTTATAACCTATTTATAGAAAGCAATGAAATTGTTTAATTTGTATCTATATTTCGATTCTGCCCACGACTTCGCCTGGGTGGTACCAGGATAGATTAGTCTCAGCCCCTATTAAAATCAGACTAACACATATTAGCAAATTGATGATACCATTTGCGTAACGGAATTAGAGGATAATCCGCAATTCTACGACTTCCACATGACACAGGTCAAAGTTCGGCAATAGGACACATCATGGAGTCGAGAAGAAAGCGCTATTACTCAAGCCGAGTAGCAGGCTATGTGAGCTGCCTCACATAGCCTGCTACTCGGCTTGCTCGGCTTGCAGCTGCCTGACAAATGACTGAATGATTGAATGAATGAATGAACAAATGAATGAATGAATGAATGTAAATACTTTATTGTACACCACAAAAATAACAAAATAAACAACATACGAACTTTAAATATGCCTTGCGATGGGGCCTGCCTAATTGACACCGTCAATGCATTCCATAGGCGCACTGCTTCAACTGTGAAAGACTTGTCGTACAATCTATTACTGTGAACAGGGGTTTTCAGCAAGAGTTTTCGTAGATCGAAGGATACGGGAAGGATGACAACTATGAAGATGCTCAAATGCTTGTATGAACTGCAGATATTTGTTCTGGGTCTAGCTCGTTGTTCCTGATACCCACGACACAGGAAATTCTAGTATGGCATCTCCAAAATGCTGGCTGTGTTGCCAGGCTGAATAGTACCTAAAGATGATGCGTTAACCTATATAAGAGCTCTTTGTGTAAGTTAGTTCCATTCAACAAACGATTTAATAACCAACTACTAGATCAAGTATATGGGCAATAAATTAATCTATTAACTACCTTAGATAAGCACCTTACCTTGTTGTGAGCATATGTACAGGTCAGTTAATACTAAGTATGATGTTTTATCGCAAACAAGCAATCTGTATACAAACACATCATCTGAAACCTATTTATAGAAAGCAATAAAATTGTTCAATTTGTATTGACAATTCGCTTCTGACCTAGGCTTCGCCCGGATGGTAGTCTGTGTTTTATCTTCAACCTTGGAGTATTTATTCCGGTTTTGGGTGTTGTGATACCATGGTACATTAGGGTTAGGATTACATAATCCTGCTCCACGCTAGAATTCCCTGTGTCTTGGTTACCAGGAGCTACGATTATCGTATCACAACATCGTAGAACAAATATCTAGAGAATATACTTTCAAACATTTTTTGAGGTCGTAAAAATATACATTAATTTGCAAATAAAACTAAATGCCAATGAGTTAGATATTATTATGCTACACCCGTGTAACAATGAATTGATTATATATTATTCTGAGTAGCCAGGCTGTCGTTCCGTCTTCTTCCTCAAAATCAATTTTGAGATTTTATTTGTAATCTATTACATACAGCGAATTTAAATTGTTCTGTACTTGCAAACTCATTCTCTCAAACTTATATTTTCCACCGCCCACTTTAGGAATAAAAAAAATCATAGCGCCCCCCAAAGTTTTTTAACATAACAACCTTTGTTTTTCCCTTTAGACCCCCAGTATCTTTAGAGCCTTCTACCGCCCCCCTGAAGGCCTCCAGCACCCACAAGAGGGCGTTATCACCCATTTTGAGAAACAGTGACTATTAGATAATAAAAAATATGACTACATAATACTCGTAGTACAAGAATTGCAAAAGTGGCGATTCGAACCAATTATAGGACTAAACCAATATTTCAAATCGATTAATTCCAGCTGACGTTTTAGAATAGCTGTTGCCTTGACCGTTGTTTGCCTAAGACTGGATGACCACAGCCGTCAACCCTACTTATCGGGTTCCAGGGCGAGTCATATAGGTGAAAGAGAGTACAGAATAACTTTAAACAAACGCTTGCTGCCTCGGCGTGACTTGGCCCTTGCAGCCATAAGTTGGGTTGACGGCTGTGTTTAAGCAGCAAATCTATACTTACATATATTTTATAATCCATGTTTTTTTTCGATTTTGTTTTCGATAATACCAGGTTGCTCTGAGTAGTCAGATCTATATAATAGAGATTATATAATAGAGTGTGTATATCTATTGGGTAGGCAGATGCACGTTCAAACATCATTAATTGGCACATGCCTAAGATTTACAAGAAGTTCGCATTTCAGAGGACTTAACAAAAAGAGGACGCAAACAATTGCAATATTATATGGCTGATATTATATAGTACTAGCTTCTGCCCACGGCTTCGCCCGCGAGGTACCCGGATAAAAAGTAGCCTATGTGACAACCTCTGTGGCGCAGTGGGCGAAGGCCCGCCTGAGACGCAGAAGGTTGCGGGTTCGATTCCATCTGCATATATTTGTCTCGGATCTGGGTGTTTTCTATGTATAATATGTATGTATTTACAAAAAAAATGTATATAAGTAGTATATCAATCATATAGTTCCCATAACACAAGCTCTGCTTACTTTGGGGCTAGATGATGCTGTGTGAATATGTCCAGCATTATTTAATTTATTTTATTTTTATTTATGTGTTATTCTGATGTATAAGCTATATTACTGTAAAGTTTCATCAAAATAGTTCAGTAGTTTTTGTGTGAAAGACTAACAAACATCCCTCACAAACTTTCACGTAGTTGAGGCCCAGTCGGCTAGCTAGTCATCATAATATGTCAAAATGGAGTTTAAAAATCCTGCCTGCGCTCAAACCAGCATTCGCATAAAAAAAGTTATTTTGTGTTCTCTTTTACCCCATGAATGACTCGTCCTGGTACTCGATAGTTAGGGTTGACAAATATTGCGTAACGGTATGCTACTTACCCTAAACTTTATACAATCAATTGGATCTATTTAAAGGTGCCCAAAATACTTCGACTTTTAACCATCCACCATCAATATCTACCATCAATCAAACATCTTTGTGTATTGGAAACGGACACAATACATCATTTAGCCGCAATAAAAGTGAATTACGTTTGTTTGAGGTAATTCAATAAAGTGTAGTAATTCTGAATATAAGTTTTAAACAGTTAAACAGTTATTTATGACTGCTTTTATGTTATTTTTGTGAAAAATAACCAGTATTATTATTTATTTATTTATAAAAATTGGCTTATTTTTTCATAATCTAACAATACTGTACCTATAATATCTGTGAGTCTACACTGCTTTGTACATTGTGACAACAATCTTCACAAGTGACAGGCGTTACATGATGACGCCTTATCTTCCCTTAAAATAGTGTTAAAACTCTGTCAGTTTTTTGCAGAGAAATGAGAAGTCATTCATATATGGCTGCGGAAATACATCGAGTATACGGCATATTTCCCGATCAATTTAATTAACAGAAAAAATCATGTCCGTAGAAAGGATTAAGGACTAAACTTACATGACAAGTATTGTCCTTGTCCTTAAGAATCGTACGACGGGATTTGTGTACAATATCATGCTTTTTGGGTTCCTCTTTTAATATAAGTCCACTGCCAATTTGCGGTTTTTGTAGTACTACACCTATTACTCCATGCTTATAGTTGACGTAACAATCTGTACCAAATACCGAGAGTTCATGGTCTTTCGTATCGTTATAAGCATAGGGCTTCGGTATGAGTGATATTTTCAGCTCACTGATGGAAATAGGTCGAAAGTGTTGCTCACTTCATACTTTTGTGCCTAAATGACAAAGATTTAGATATCGCAATTTTTATGACGACAGAAACGTCGCATATAGATAGATAAAAAATACTTTATTGCACACCAAATTACACATCAGCTTAGTTAAGTTCTACAAACTTTGACAATGTACAATGGACGTTCTTATCGCTAAGTAGCGATCTCTTCCAGCGTAGATAAGTTTTCAGTTTGAATTGTTTATATGTTTGTTTGTTACCATTTATCTCCGAAACGGCTGATAAATAAATAAATAAATAATGCTGGACATTTTGTGGGCGCTACAACCCATAATCGAAATACAAGTCAGGTATTTCCAAATTTACTAAAAATGTACTTATTTACGAAGCGGTAGGCATTTATAGTAGACAAGGTTATAAGAGTTATGTCGAAAAGTGCGGTCAAATACTACGGCCGTCGTCTGACTACCGCTCTTTTTACTCTTTGTAATCTAAAACGCTCCATCCACGGTTGGGCTTAAACTCTGCTCGAGTACAGGCGGTGTCTATCATCTATTGTGAATTCTTTGCCATCTATCTAGACATTTGACGTTAGACATTATAAAGGGTCTAATACCTTTACAAAACTCAGAAAAATATTAAAATTTGCCAGGTTTTCAACTTTGGTAAAATAAACAAATAAACAATGCTGGACAGCATCATCTAACCCCAAACTTGAGCTTGAATTATGGGAACTACATTACTGATATTATACTACTTAAATACTTTTTTTTGTAAATACATATAATTGTACATAGAAAACACCCAGACCCGAGACAAATATTTGCAGATCATATAAGCATTTGTCCCTTGTAACACTAATGTGACAATAATTATTAGGAGTGCTTAATTTATTGGACACGTTATCCGCAATGAAAACTCAATAGAACGTTTGGTTGTATGAGGCAGGATGGAGGGCAAAATATTATGTGGACGCTTTCCTTCGTAATGGTCAGACATTATCAAGTCCATCACACAATTTACCATGACCGAATGCGATTAAGGAACTACCTAATAGTCGAATGAAGACGCATCGCAAAAGCCTCTACTTAAGCAAGACCTGCATAGTCACGACCACTTTGCCAAGAGTGCCCGACTAAGAAGAATAAAATAATAATAATTGAATGTGTATCTTTTTATTTTTATGCCACAGTTTGGTAAATGATTGGCACATAATCTCCAGCCTTTAATTGGTCGACTCGACGTGTCACGATGCCCCTCAGTTAAACCCTGATCACGTTTTTATTTGATTTCTTTCATTGTAGAATCCTTTCATTAACTATAATTTTGAACCAAATTATTTTTTACCCGCGACATAAGGAGTCTGTATATGAATTTGCCATAAGACGTTGTTTTTATGTCTGTCTGTTATAATTTATCTCAGAAACGGCACATTGGATTGTAATACAGTGTAATTATACAATAGATTTGTATATTTTCAAGGGTGGTTCTTAGATAGTTTTTATTGTTCTATTACCACAAATCTGGTGATTTGAATTGTGGTTGTGAATTACTTGGTACAAGTGCTGATATAGAAGAAGAAAAACATGGCGAAGGTTCTAACTTTTGGAAATATTACTTGTTTCTTTTTAATTCCTTAATAAACTTTATTGTTGTTGAAAAAAACAATGGCGCCTATTCTCTAGTACGCTCTAGTGGTCTCTTTTACTGATAGTGCACGCAAGAAAGACATGTCAAGAATTTTACCCCTGTCAAATTCGTTTACGTGTCACTCTTCTTCGCCTTTAAAGTCAGCATGTTTTGAAATCACGACTAAACTTGTATGGAAAACTTAAATCTGAGTAGTTTTACAACACTATACAAGAGAATCGATTCCAATAACATATCAAAATTAAAGGCATCCTCTCCAAGTTATTAGGTAAAAGCCATAAATTGTGAATAGAAGTAAAGTTAAAAAGATAATTTTCTCATTGAAATTACAAAGATCGTTTAGAAAACAGGTTAGCCTCAAGTGTTGAGAAAGTCCGCGTCGAAGGAGAGTTACCCTTTGGTGACCCAATAACCAAATATAACCCAAAGTTAATATTTGTATAAGAATTTTATTTTAAAAACCGCATTGTTGTATCTTAAAGGGTGAGGGGTTTGCACAAGGTCTTGCAGAAAGTAGGACCAATAGATCTACCATTAGATGTAGTATTAGGCAGGATAAAGAAATCAAAGAACGATTTGAGCACTTCATTAAACTTTGCATTACACAGTGTAGTTTACCATTCGTACATATAATTTCATATTCTACCTTTTTCTTTCTGCTTGTTTTTGGTAAACTGGCTATTTTATTTAGCTATTGATTTAGATTAACAGACCATCCTTAATTTGCCTTTTAATTTTATTTATTGACATAGGTACATTATAGTTTTCAGACACAGATTTCAATTTGATTATTCTGCTAAATACGTAAATCGTCCTTTAATGCTGTATCCCAGGAAAGGGATTTGTGACTTATGTTAATCAAAGAACCAGTGTGATAAAAAATAAAACGATAAGATTGTAAGTGCATTGTATATTGATGGCTTTTGTGGCATGGCAGACAACTAGCTGACTGAGATGCAAGATGTGCTGGCTTGATTCGCAGAAAAAGTGCGGGACAATTGTTTGTATATTCTGCAGATATTTGTCTCGGGTCTGGGTGTTATGTTACCATGTTTCTCGTAGTTCTTGATTCCCACGACTCAGGCAATCCTAGTGTGGGGTCAGAAATATTATGTGTGGCGAAGGCTGGACACCGAACGTCGTATTGTGACGGTTCACTTCACCCCACTTTAGTGCTGGCTAATCCAGTAATTGGATTGCCCACCCTGGCTTGTAAGGGTGAGTGCATACCTAGTCTCCACAACTTGGCACAGGTTTAATCAGTAGGAAAATGTAGTTGCAGTTGTGGTACAAATGCACATCTGCCTACTTATATATTTTTACTTGATCTACTTCATCTTAATGGGATGTTAAACGGTTCACCTTTGGCTTCACTGTTTATGTTTTATAAAAATGAATCGTGTAAACCCAACAAATCATAGATGATATCAGGTTTTCGTACTAAAAATAGAACATTACATAAATTAACTCCTATAAGTATCGAAGTCTCTAGGAGTCCTAGACTCAACATTTTATGATGCTCTTTTCCACTTATTGATTTACCAACCAAACTATTACAATTTTTTTCTCTTACAAATAAAAAATATTTTATTTGTTTCGTGCAACTTCTTTGACAAAACTCATTCGTTAGTTAGTATATAATCAAAAGTGAGTTTACTTTTAATGAACCGTCTATCTATAGCCATATCAAATCATATCAAATTCCAAAACTATCAAAAAGACGACACAAATATATTATTCCTCTACTATGTACTTAGTATTTTTATACTTTACAGTGCCATGTGTATTTTTTTTTCTTATTCGGTAAGTAGGGTGTTTTTAATTTTAACGAACGGTTCCTATTTAAAAGCTAAAGAGCATAGTGAATTTAAAATTAGCCACTTTCTGAATTACAAGGTCTATTGCACTGCAGTAAAATTAATAGAAATCGTATGAATTCAGTTTATTCTGTTTGAAATATGTTCAGTGTGCCAACACCTTTATGTAGAGCTAATTGGTAGTTGATGGTCTATTTTTATAAGTGTAGGTTTGTATTGGTTTCCATTACACCTAGATCAGGTTTCTAAGAAGCCATGAACGACAAAATAACGGCCGCATTAAAGCGGCGACCGCAATTTTACACTTCGTGCCAAGATATCATTCACTTTTGACGGCTTCCGTATCCTCCGGGGTACTTACGTAAGATGCGCATTCAAAACATAATATTGACTATTAAATAATCTATAAGCCCACTTTATGTATAGTTCTTAACTGCTCTTTTATCAAGAAGGACATGAATAATTGAGTCACCATTCAGAATCAAGAAAGAAACGGTACAACCTTTATCATCTACTTGTGGACCACACTACCAAAGCGCAATTCAATTGTTTGATTTCATTCCCTCTGCTTCACTTAAATGGATTATGGGTCAGGTATTCCACCCAATTAAGGTCAATGGAAACGTCTTAATTATTCAATCGTGAAATTCACCAACTTTCCCTAATGGGATTCTTATGAAAGGAAGGTAATATTCTTATAATTCTTTATTGTACACAGAAATAACACAAGACCCTAAAAAGAGTTTTCTTCTTCCTTTGAGGAGAGAGAAAGAAGTGATAAAGTCTCTAAGAGTCTTCTTGTCATAAGAGTCTGTGTTTTTGGGTGTGACAATGTGACAAATATAAAATCTCTGGCATGATGCGAGGGGATTGAAATGACGGCTGATAGATGAGAGTGGAAGAAGAAAACATGTTGTGTCGACCCCACGTAATGTGGTATAAGGACAAGAAGATGATGATGATGATGATGCGAGGGGATTCGATTTACACCGCGAGAATATTCATTTTCAGTCTGGATGTTGTGATTATAGGACTCTAGTTTCAATATTCCATGACACAGTGAATCCTATGTCGGTTAGGATATTATGGTAATTAATGTTTTTGTTCACTGTTCTACCCCTCGACACTTAGCAATATTTGGTGATCGTTGAGTGGTGGCCGAGGAGATACGGGTTTTGACAGACCTACAGCTAGATGGATGGATGATATCGTTGCTGTATGCGGGGAATACCTGGATGCAAAAGGCTCAAAACCAACTGGAGAAGGGTTTGAGGGAGAAGGCTTGTGCCCAGCAGTAGGTTACTACTTCCAATGATGATGATATTCTTACCCAAGTAGGAACTTCATCAGCAAAGTTAAACTCATGCCTAAATCCCTAATCAAACGAGAAACAAAAAGCAGCACGACCCCACCTCGCCTCCACAATTCCCGAGCTGAAGCCGCCACAGGGCACAAACAATGAGGTTGCATAAAGTGGATGCTAACTAACAAAACGGGTCAGGAGAGCACAATACGCTCTCAACTGCTTTCATTGAAGGGTTACCTATTCGTACCTCGGTCGGACCGGCGTGAAAAAATATAAAATGGGTTGGTTACATTTTGGGATCTCGTTTAAATACGACCGATGGTCAATTTACTGCCGTTGTTTTTCGCGACGTGACTACGCCTTCGACATGTTATTAGATGGGTAGTTCGCAGAACATGCGAAGTATCTACTCTATGGTGTGCATTGCAGGAATTGAATGATTTCACATGAAACAACCCTATGTTAGGGTACGTCCACCCTAAAAGTCTATTTTAAACGTACTGCACTATCGGTGAAGGCACCGACTAAGTTTCGACTCATTCCGAGAGTCTTCATCAGGGTGAGTGGTCGCGACTTTCTCCTTCCGCGTCGCGCCGTGCACTACTGCAATAACGGAGAATATTTTTTAAATCGGATGATTCGTTTCGGAGATTGTCTCCTACATCCAAACCTACAAACTTTACCTTTTTATAATAATACTAAGCGTGTAGACACACTGTATAATAATAATAATAATAGACCCACAGGGCGCGCTTGTGGCGAGCGTTCGGTGCGTGGCGACACCGCGGAGCCCCATTACTCCCTGGGGTCGACGGAGACCCCTGACCCTCGGCTTGCCTTAGCCGGCCCGGTCGGAGGTGGAGGCGCAAGAGCGGAACCTATGCTCCAATGGTGGAAGTGTTAAAGGCATAAAGCCGGGAGTAGCGTTTAGTGAAACTGCAGCCGGCAAGTCATCACCTGCCTATGATTTGATTTGAATTTGAGTCAGAATTGGCAGGTGCCGTTTCATCCTACATAGCCCAGAAACCATTCCTTAAGCATTTACTCCTACAATAGGCCAGATTATTACCCAATATATCCAATAGTTTCATCATTCACCATCCACGAAAAACCGTTTTTTATATATTGTATTATACAAAAAGGCCTCTTAGTGTTAGCTTCGGCTCCACTAATGCCTATAAAGGCTCCGGGTATAAGCCTGATATTAATATTAAAATTATATAATAAAATATTATTCTAAAATATTATCTACAAAGGGCTTCGGCCCCAGTAATGCCTTACAAAAGGCAAGTACTAAGTCTTAGATACTGAATACTAACCATAAACATCCAATAGACACATACATAGTTCCGGCCCTACATTAGGATAAAAATATCCGTAACAAAATATCTACAGAACATGCAAATGTTTACCGAGGTTATCAGTATGTCTTAGCTTCAGATTTCCACTAAATCCCATCAGAAACTGAACGTAATTGAAATATACCTTTTGTTTAAAAAAGTATAAGGAAAAATTCTCCCCGAGATTTACGATACTAGGATTTCAATATTGGGGTAAAGTGAACGTGATTAGAATGTCAAGCTGATCTGAATTACGAATTAATAGTAAACAACGTGAACATTCAGAATATAAAAACCGCGGAGGGAGAGCATCGCGATCACTCACCCTGTTGATGACTCTCGGAATGAGTCGAAACTTAGTTAGTGCCTTCACCGATAGTACGGTACGTGAAAATTACCGTTTTTACAATATAAAACTTACAGTAATAAAAACCCGTAACAAGCCCTATAATTATGTTTACTGATCGCAAAGTTTCAAAAATACTGATGTACATGTGATGTGTATGTCACAAAAATCCTGTCCGATCCATTACAGTCTTATTCTACCACAATAAAAAACTTAAAAAATTTAAAAATGCTTTTATTATGTTGCGAGAAAATCGAACAACTAAGGTTAGTAAGTGACTGAACTATTGACAAAAATAATGCTATTACTCCTTTAATGAATTTATGACTGATAAATTGTAGGTATATAACATAGACATTTTTTTCTTCTTGAATGATTGTAGTATTTTTATTATTTAATTATTTGTCTGTGTATTTTATGTCTTCAGAATTGTATTAGTTATATTGTAAATTTTAATACATTGCATGCCCAATAGGGCTGAATACATTGTGACATTCCATTGCATTATAAGAACTTTTGTAACATGTATTTCATGCAATAAATTAATTTGATTTGATTTAGTTGTCATTTTAAACTGTTTTATCTGGCCTATACATTTCTACATTTGCCAACTATCTCTTATTTTACGAACAGCTATAAGAACAGGGGCCTAACCATGAAGTCTTATAGCGATTCAGTTTAGGCAAAAATGTCAAATCCCGCTTTGCGAATGATAAAGCTTTAACTACGCCATAGCAAATCGCAAAGCAGAAAGTGACATCTTTGCCTAAACTGAATCGCTATAAGACTTCATGGTTAGGCCCCAGCTCTACTAACTGATCGATAATTTTTTTACTAGACATTCTCCATCGTTTATGAACTATTTATCCTCTAAATTAGGTACAGACAAACGTCCCGTTTTAATTTAAAACTAAGCACAACTTAAGAAGAGTTTTTCCCTCATAATCCTTGACCTAATTTAAGGCTAGTCGAGTTTGTTCCAAGTAATATTCCAACTAGCTGCAAGAGCTTTTGTGAGTGAATACTAATGCCGTTACAATCTATGGACGTATAATAGGATTGAAAGGCGGAGACCAGATGACTTTGGAGGTTGGAAATAGTATTTAGCCAAATATTTTACTTCACTCTGGGTTTGTGCCATACGCCTCAATACTGTGCTAGTCTTACCGTGAAATTCATAGTCAAGAAAGGGGCTTCTCTAGAAGATAGAAGATTTTCTAGAAGTGTGGCAACCGAAACCCCCACTTTGATGTGGAGATATTCCATATACGGCCCGCGACACGTTGGCAATATCAACTGGCCATTTCGCATCATCGTTTAATGTGTAGACTGTAAACTTACCATGAGTATAAAATATATTTAGAATCAGATTGTCATAATTATGAACTTCCTACTTACTACTATTATAAATGCGAAAGTTTGTGAGGATGGATGTTTGCTACTCTAACACGCAAAAATACTGAACGGATGTTGATGAAACTTTACAGTAATATAGCCTATACATCAGACTAGCACATAACTGAATATCACGCGGGGGAAGCCATGGGCAGAGGTTAGTATCTCAATTATTGTGTATGATATAGATTTGCGCGGCAGCTCGAAGTTGCTTTGTTCCAAACTTTTCTGTTAACAACATTTTCTAATTACCAAAACCTTCGATCAACAAATGTACCTACTTTGCTAATTGAAACCCATTAATAATTTTGATCCAAACAGATACCTACCCAAACTTACACATCATTTTCATCACTTTAAGCACAAAAACGTTGTAATTTTTTTTGTCTATTGATTTGTGATCTTCTAATTTATAAATAAATATCTTTTTGCCAAAAAATAGTCGGAGGTGCATTTTTATCATAACATAAAGAATAATCAAATAAAGGGGCTTATAGTTACTTACACATTCACTCACCATTCATACTTCCATTCATTCTTTAACTGTAGAATTAACTGTAAGGACTGATGTATAACTGTAGAATTAACCGTACGGACCGATGTACATGTCTACCGCACTCTAGATCGTAGATTAACTGTGGTCAAGCGCCGTTATTATGCAGGCACAAGATAAGAACCTGGTGCTTGACTATTTGAATGGGCTCGACTCACAGAAGCATTTTGGGAAGCTTAGCTAGTATTGAAGACTAGGATTATCTCGCGTTATGATATAAATGCCCGTTTGCTTAGGGGACAAAAGCTAAGCTTAACTTTCAACGCTCTCTAGAATTCCGACTTGTACAAAGATTTCCACCCTCCATTGCTGTTTCACAGATAACATATCACCACAGATCCCGCGTGCATTATCATCACATGCCAAGTCATTTCCAAGTCAAACTCCAAGTAGGTTGGATACTACAGATCTTGGACTGCTGGCTGTAATTGACACCCGCTGCCCTAAAGAGGTTTCGCGCATACACACGTCATACTTAGCCAAAAATCCATTTTTTTATTGAATCCTACTATGTACATAATATGTACATATATCCTACTAATCCTACTACTATTATAAACATGAAAGTTTCTGAGGATTGATGTTTGTTACTCTTTCCGGCAAAAACTACTTAACGGATTTTGATGAAACTTTACAGTAATATAGCTTTTACATCAGAATAACACATAGGCTACTTTTTATCTGGATAAAAAGTACCCGTTCCGGGGTACCACGCGGGCGAAGCCATGAGCAGAAGCCTTAAATTAACGTAGTCTTTGCCTAAGCCAAGTGTAGATGGGCATTCGAATTATTTTTTATTTTTCAACATTATAATTAAGTAAATAGGTATGTTGACGTTAATACAACGTACTTGATTATATTAAAATAGGACTTGGTAAACCAATTTGTCGTCTCCGTGGCGCGGCGAGCAAGTAGCCAGCCGTGGCGTGAGAGGTGCGAGTTCGATTCGCGTTGCGAGACAAATATTTCCAGCAAACTTTTGTTCCGGGTCTGGGTGTTGTGGTACCACAGTACTCAAAGTCCTCGGTAGTTCCTACAATACAGGAAATCCTATAATGGGACCAGGACTATGTATGTGTCTATTGGGCGTTTATTTATTTACTTTTTAATAATAATAATAATGCTGGGCATTTTTCACACAGCATCATCTAGCCCCAAACTAAGCAGAGCTTGTATTATGTGAATTTAGTAAATACATACATATTATCCATAGAAAACACCTAGACCCGAGACAAATATATTGACAGATCATACAAACATATTATTTTGATTCCGGAATAAGTGAGAGAATCGGGAATATCCCACAAGAACAAGAAACAAATAAACTATTGTACCTACCGATTACGGCTCCCCATTATCTACAATTGGAACAATCACAGCTAGAATTACGAGGAATGAAACTGTAATGGAGCTGGAGTGTTCGGGTAAACAATTTTCGTTCCTACAGGTTATTAGAGCAGCCTTCTACATTATTATTCTCGGTATCATATTTTGTAATTTTACCATTTTATTCGAAAGAAACTTCCGAATGAATTGAAATTGAAAAACTGAGATTTTTTCTTGACATCGTGCAGCTATTCTCAAGTTTCTAGAGATGTAACCAAAAGACCTATACGGTACCTATACTTTCTAAAATTAGGTAGGTATATTGTGATATTTTTGAACCTAATGACGTAGGTACTAGTAATGTGTTGCGGGTAAATTAATCACTCACACGACGTATGGGAAAACGAACGCTACGCAGGCCTCTCTAGCCGATATTGGAAAGAAGTGTTTGAGCACTTTGAACCTAATGACGTAGGTATTAGTAATGTGTTGTGGGTAAATTAATCACTCACAAGATGTTGGGGAAAATGAGCCGAAAATGGCGGAAAGGTATCGAATCCGAAAACGACGCGTGTGAGTAGATTTAGCCATGAGAACTTTTTTTTGACGACCTCTTTGACGCAGTGGGCGAAGACCTGCCAAAGATGCAGAAGGTTTCGGGTTCGAATCCCGTCGCGGGACAAATGTTTGTATGATTAGCAAATGTTTATCTATGTTTTTATGTTTTCTATGTATAACATGTACGTAATTACAAAAAAAAAGTATATATGTTTTATTCCAAAAAACTATCGTAAACTTGACTATTCATAATGTAAAAACGGGAATTTTCACGTACTGCACTATCGGTGAAGACACCGACTAAGTTTCGACTCATTCCGAGAGTTTTCATCAGGGTGATTGGTCGCGACTTTCTCCTTCCGCGTCGCGCCGAGCACATATAGTATATATGTTGTATATTAGTCATGTAGTTCCCATAATACAAGCTCTGCTTAGTTTGGGGATAGATGATGATGTGTGAAAAGTGTCCAGGATTATAATTTATTTATTTAGTTTACCTGACTTCATAAAATGAGCAGGTTCTTATTTTATTTCTGGGGCTATGAATTTTTTGTGTATTTGTGTACATAGCTTGGTCATATCCGGCAGTAAACTTCTTCAGTCTTTTGATGATTATTTCGTAAGAATCCTTTAAAAGTAAGTAAATTTTTGCTTTTGTTTTTTTTTCATAGGAGCAATTTGCTTATTGATCTATGGCCAGTAATTTTATTTTCCGAATCTCCAATTGAGGTCCTTAGTTAAGCTGTATTTTTTTTAGTAATACATATTTCTTAAAGTAATACATATTGTTAAGCAGATATCATGTCGTGGCTTACAGTGAAATGCCAATCGACTTCTTACGTATAGCTTGCCTATCAGCTTTGAAATTAAAACCGGTCTGCGCAAAAAAATAAAAATTACTTTAGAGTACTTTTTTGTTTGGCTGACGATTAGTCTTAAATAACCCTTAAATAACTATCCTGTAAAAAAAAATTTCCACTTTAAAATACTAATCTACCGCCAACCTTTCCAAGATCTTACAATAAACTAAAGGAGATCGCTCACTTACGATACCATTGTGCTCTCCTGACAAGGGTCAGAGTTACGCAAGTAAAAACTATCAATAACTTGCGTTTAAGCATGCAGATGGTCCAGTAACGTGGTTGCGATACATGACTTTCAAAACTACAAATTAAGTATACCGTGTGTAACAGCCCTTTACGATTCGAAAGGGTATTATTAGACACCTAGATTGTTATGTGATAATTGGTATTTAAAATCTTTTACGGTTTATATGAACACTTTGACGAGTAGAAGTGCGAATGAGTGTTTGATTGGAGTAAAAGTCACTAGAACCATGACTTGTTTACTAGACCGAGTATCTACCTCACGCAGTGACTCTTATTCCACTCGGCAAGTATGAATACAAACTCCGCAGTCACTAACAACTTATTTGCCAGCACATAATGTGCGCATTTTTACGTTTGATAGAATAGGCACTGCTTTCTGCGGGACCTTCTGTCTGCAATTAATTAAAAAGAGTATTTACTACACCAACGGAAATCAATCCTTAAATATATTTTCTTGTTCTAGTACTTCTTCCTTCTTGGTCTATTTCATCCTTCAATGCTTTAATGATTAGTTGTAGGAGCCGGTTGAAATACTAATTTAAATATATTTTTCTACGATCCATTCTAGTACGTCACTGCATTAAAACTGATTGAGTCGCTGGGTGACGAGTAGTTGTTTATACGTAATTTTCTTTTGTGTCCAGTCAGTTCAGTTTTGATGACTCTTTCGGTTTTGTATCATTTTACTGTCTCACCACTGTAGGTACTTGTTAGGTGCAATCATCACATCAGCATTGTCTGTACAAGCGTAGTTGTGTATAAGATACCTGTGTACCTTAAGTATATCCACCACGTGCTGTGCTGGGCCATGTGTATTGCGCTGAAGTTATCCCAGCTGCTAAAGAATTCCATTATTTTATAAGATAATAAATTATAAATTAAATTCGTAAATTCCGTCAAAATAATATGAAATTTCAAAGTGTTGTTTATGTTGGCTGGTATAGATCTAAAGTAATTCCTATATGTAAGAAGACCGATATCGACGTAATGACCTTAAGATAGGGACGCTGGAAGATAATTATTTTAGGCATTAAGATCACCTATGTACTACTGTTATGTGTAAAGAATTGTCGTGATAGATAATCTATCTATCTATAAATTATGAATAAAATAAGAGTATAAGCTCACAACCCTTATTTAAATTACTAACTAGGTAATAAGGATGGTGCATACCGACATACCAAAAACCTAATATTAACCTTTTCTCTAATTAGAATTAAAACAGCGTGGGCGAATGAGCCATTGTTTTTGGCAAAACGTGACCAAAATTAATTATTTTTCTCTAAAGGGTTAATTAATGTTTTCTTCAGAAACCAAATAAAGGAAAGTAAACTCTAGGTCTCTTTCTCTATGAAAGGTATAATATGTAGAATAATATGATATAAAAATGGCGAGAGATTATGATCATATTAAGAATTGTATTAGAAAATTTGAAAATAAAACAAAACACAATGAAATCCCAGTAAGCCGCAATCACACGTGAGCGGACATGAATAATTCGATCAAACAAGCCTCAGTCCAATCTAATTGAATATAAATACAATCAGCGCCCTCTAATCCCACAGTTATGCCTCAAAATAATGCCATAAAATACAAAAATTACATTGATGTGACACTCCAATACCATTTGTATTTTTAAATGTAAGTATTTATTAAATCAAGACATTTACACCTACTTAGAATTTTCTTAGTGCCTACAGACACTCGAGCACACGGTATTTAATTGCCCTTGGTAATGCTAAGTTTTTAAAAAAGTGCAGACATGACCGTTTGAAGGAACGGCTGTGGATTATTATGTAATATGAGAGCAATCAACGATAAAATACATTGGTGCTATCAAAATGACACTTTTGGATAATTAATCTTAAACAGAGATCTATCGCCACTACAACCTCTGGCGGGCAATCGATTATTTAAAAATAAATAAATCACGTTACCTTTAGAGGTTTTTGTTAGTCTGCCTGGCGCATTACACAGACAAGAGAGGGAGCAAAATTAATTAAACTGTAGGTTCGGGGTTAACAGAGGAGATTCGTATCTACATTCCCATACGTAAATTATTATTTTTCACAAAACAAAACCAAATGCTTTATTCCAATATTAATTTCGAATGAAATTAAATTTAAACGTTTAGAATGTGATAACTTGCGTTTTCACAAATTGTGTTAGATTCGATGTTCATTTAATGTAGGCTTTACGCAAGATTTTGGCCGCTTTTCCATTAATTATTCGCTAGAATAGAGTTTATTTTTCTTTTGTAGTTGCGGTTGGAAAACTTGAACTGTGTTTTTACCATATAAAATATAAATTTTGTAGACACGACCTACAGCTAAATATGTAATTAGTCCCCAAAATATTGTCTTCGAAAGAAAGCTTCTTATTCTAAGATGAATGATGTCTACCATTTTACTTTTGAATAGCCTCTAAAGCTGAGGCTTTGACATTCGTCCATTAACAACATAAACCAGCCCCTTAATTTTATTATCGTAACACAATGGCAATATGAACGTGACAATGGTTCTCAATTTACTAGGCTTATCAATGTCCTTACCTCGGTCGGAGATGAACGTATAGGTATAATAAGTTATTTTTTTGGAAAATTTTAAAACCCTTGTCCTGTTTTTCATCGTCTGTTGCAGCGCCATCCCTCCGAGACTTATGGTAATAAAACCTAACTTATACACATCCTTGAACTCATACAAATCGATTGCAAAATCGCTTTTCAATCGTATAAGCAGTTTCGGATATAAATGGTACAACAACTCGACGTCAAACGCATATACGGGCTCCTCACGTCACTAGTCATGACGTCGACATGACAAAAAGAACCAACCCCATTACTTTTGAGTTGGTCACGGGGTACAATAGTTTCTACAGCGCTGCGAGTCAAATGTAGGTTATGAGTTGAGGCCTAGCCTCAAATGTACAGCGATTTAGCGAATGTGCGCACATTTCACTAACGAGCCGACTGTCTCTCAGCGCTTATCTCGAGGATTCATGTGTTATATTATAGTTGATACAAGTAGTTTAGTAACGCGTTTCAGTTTGATGAAACTTGCAAAACAGGGCTATGAAAACATAAGTAGGTAGTTGCCGTATCAGGCCGTAGGCGTTCCAACAATATTAGACCAATAGTTATCTATCATGCAATTGTTTGGTTGTTATGAAATGAAAAAGCGAAAAATAAAAAAATATTTCCTGAAACAAATTATTTTTTGTAATGCAGATTATATTTTTAAATCGAACTGAAGGCTTCGTTGATTGATCCATTTTCCTATAACTATAATAGTTTAGATTATTGCCTCAGAGATTCTCAAAAAACTCACTCTGTATTAACTTTTTTTTTTTAATCGAGCCTTAGGTTTCTAGGACCATTTTCCCATAACTATGATAGTTTAGATATTAGCCTTATAAGTCCTCGACTAATTTGTATACCTTCACTTTTTGTATTGTAGCACCCGGTTCGTAGACGCCATTCGAGAACCTGCTCAGAGTCGGTTTTGCGGCAACGAGTAAGTCAGTGATCTTATATGTATATTATATGTGCATAAAAGCACTCTACTAAAATCCGCTAACGTACAGTTACATGGTTTCTGATTTGTGGTCCACTTCAATATTTTGTTTGTTAATTACCACAGGGTGATTCAAGAAAATTGCTTTACGAGAAACCGATAGTTCTCTGATAGTTTTTAGAATAGGATGATTGATAAGTGCCCCAAATTTTTTAATTAAGCCAGAGCTTAGCTACTTTCACAGAATTATGTCATGTAGCATATTGTTGTGGAGGATGAAAACAATATCAAAGAATAGATAAACTCTTAATTGCACTAGCTGCGACCACGGCTTCGCCCGTGTAGTACTCGGATAAAAAGTAGCCGATAAAAAGTAGCGTTCGTAAGAATCGCATTCACTCGACCGTTTTTTCGTCGAATAATGTTGCATAATTGGTCTCCACGAAAATCCCTTCTATTTTAATGGGATAATATATAGCCTATGTCCACCCTGAAAATTCATTATAAATATTGGATAAAAAAATGAAATCGGGCGTTCAAACTTTACCTCTTTATAATATTTGTATAGATAATACAATTTTACATTACAACATGCAATAGATAGTCTTGGTCAATATGTTTTCTCCAGAAGAGGGCCCTATGTGCTATTTAACATGGGCCCCAGAAAATCTCTTTGAACTAAGTTCCAAGAAATAAACTTATAATGATAGTTCCTTATCAATTAATTGATGAAAAGCTAATATGCACTGTTTATACAAAAAATAATCTAATTAGAAAAAAACGACGTCAATCACAATGTAAATAGTAAAAACATAGGTAAACTCGTAGTTTCCACTACTATGTTCAATAATGTCAGTTTATCGTTTAGCAGACAATGTGTACTCACTTTGTTTATGAAATGATTGTAAGGTTTTAACCAAGTCAACAAATCAATGATCGGACTAGTTACTAGCCCGCATGAAAACAGAGCCTTTATCAATAAATACAGATAAGTTCACTATCTAGTACATATCTAATCCTCCATTAACTTTGATAATGACGTCAAACAAACCAACACTCGATGAGTAAATTGAACTAGACTAGCGCTTCTCTATTTACAGTCCGATTCTAATAGTCGCTTTACTAACATTTACGGCCAATCAAGTTAAAAGTGTAAAATTAACACGCATTCAGTTGACTCTTTAGTGACATAATCAATTATGATTATGTCACTACTGATCGAGCGAGCGAAGTAAATGAGATCCAGTTAGAGTTCATCAGTGTCCAGTTGGACAAATCAGCATTTATGTATTAAATTCAAAGGTTTTCATCCATTGAAATCTCAAGGATCATATAGAAAAGTCAACTTATAAACGACGTGAATTTATATTTAAAAGTGAGTTGACACCGATTATTCACCCTTGATCAAGCCTGGAAGAATCAGGCAACAAACTCTGCTTGGTCATTTTAAGAGGATCCTTCCTTGTTCAATTGGCACCATGCTAAAGCTTCTATGTACGACGATAACGAATGGTCAATCCGATCATTCGAACACCGCAATTGGAACATCGCGAGATCGCAATTCGTCGCGAACTACATGTACGGTAGATTGGGTTCATGAGGTGTTAAAAGTAATTTTGTCGAAACCCATAGTATTTGTCAGGCACCGAATACCAACCAGCGATATGCCATGGTTTTCAAAGTTGCATAGCCGATGAAGTTGTATTATTTATAGTTTTTTATATGAGTTAAAATTCGTTAGAAAAGATGTTTGAGTTTGGTCTACGAAATTAATGCTGTCCTACAATTATATATCATCAACAACATCATCGGCCATCACATTGCTGAAATGGATCTTCGAGTACTTTGCGTCTGAGAAATAAGTGTGACAAAATTCATTTCAAACACTACTTTACATGATCACAGTACGAAGAAACTAATGTTGTGCCTCTATTTTTTTACCTTGTGTCCTTGAAGTATAAAAAAAGATTAGCGAGTAGCATTTGATTGAGACTGCCTATGAAAAGTATAAAAGATTTTCAATGATAACATAACTGCGGGATCCTAAGCCTAAACAAAGCGTCTAGACCGTTCTTGGGCAATTCATTCAAGTGGCCAATGTATACTGACTTACTGGACAGACTAGTTCACAAACTAATCGAACGACCTGTTTGAAGAGTCGGATTGCCTGTAATTACTAAACGGAAATTGTGTCATCGGTCCATCGCTGCATGATGGTAACTTAGTTATAAAGCAGCTGTTTGGGAACTAATGGCTAGTAATGTGATCAATATTTGTGCGGCTAGAATCGGTTCCGGGGAGATGGGCCTCGTCAGCATTGGTCTGCAACCCGTCTAGGAGAAGGACAACTCCGAAATCAAATCCGGGGAGATGGGCCTCGTCAGCATTGGGATGCAACCCTTCTAGGAGAAGGAAAACTCCGAAATCAAACCAACATTTCAGGGAGCACACCCGGAAGAAAACCCCAATCCAAAGTGTCAGCCGACCCGTGCCGAGGGATTCGTAGCCAGAGGGAGGTCTGGTTGTTAACGGAGGGTGTCTGTGTTGGCGGTCACAGGACACAGCGCTGATCCGCCTTACCCCCGTAAAGGGCTCTGCGGGGGTGGACCTTTAGATCCCTGCTACTCGTGGGAACGCAATGGAGATTTTTGAAAAATTAAATCGTCCGCATGGCGGCGACGCGGTCCGCCACCCGTCACGTCTCGTTTCTCGTGAGGGCGAAAAGCGGCTCATGGAAAGTCGTTTTTCTACGTTGAATGTTGGAGGAGGCATGGAAGAAAAATTGAATGAGGTGTACCAGATGATGGACGAAAGACGGATTGATGTTCTTTGTGTGAATGAGACAAAGCGGAAAGGGTGTGACACCACCAAGCATGGACCCTACACGGCGTACTGGTCTGGGGTACCTAGTACTGACAGAGCTTGCCAGGGTGTGGGTGTTATACTTTCCGCGCGAATGGCTGATTGTGTGAATGAGTTTGAATGTGTGAATGCCAGATTGTTATGGATCAGAATGAAAGTAGGCTTAACCCGTATCTTTGTCGTAGGAGTATATGCTCCTGTGGACATAGGTACAGGGGCGTCTAAGCGAGCACAGGACGAACAAGATGATTTTTGGAAGAGTTTGAGAGATGTCCTGAAAATATGCAAGTATAATGAAAGGTTAATAATGTTAGGTGATTTTAATGGATGGGTGGGAGTAAAGCGTGATGGATTTGAAAGAGTTCTTGGATTGTATGGTGATGAAAGAGTGAATGATAATGGTAAAAGTTTGCTTGAGATATACCTGGAGTGGAATCTTTGTGTGACAAACACCATGTTTGACCACAAAAAGATTCATTTGTACACTCGAGAGGCGAAGAATGTAAGAAAAAGTATGATTGATTTTGTAATAGTGGATGAAAGAGTGAGAAAGAACGTTCTTGACACTAGGGTGTATCGCGGGGTTGGCATTCATACTGACCACTTCCTGGTTATGAGCCGATTAAGGGGTATATTCAAAGGATGGCGACACCGGGTACAAGAACCCATAAGTGTACTCGAAAGAATAAAAGTAGAAAACCTGCAAGGAGAAGAAGTGAAAGATGAGTATAAAAGTAAATTGAGTGAAAGGTTTGTTGGGTTTGATGATATTTGTGAGATTGAAGAATTGTGGCGATCGTTTAAAGAAAATGTAGTGAGTGTGGCTTCTGAAGTATGTGGTGTTAGTAAAAGGAGCAATAGGATTAAGAAGAAGAATGTTTGGTGGGATAGAGATGTACAAAAGGTTGTATGTGAGAAGAAAAAAGGATGGTTAGATTGGTTAGCAGTTAGAGCTAATGAAAGAATGAATAAGGCTACAAATGAGGATGTGGATGAAGCTAGGCGTGAATATAAGAGATTGAAAGAGATCGTGAAAGGAGTGGTTAAAAGAAAGAAAGATGAGCGGAAAGATGAGCTTGACAGAAGATTGTCTCAGGATTTCCGGACGAACCTAAAGTTTTTCTGGAAATCAGTTCGCTCGGCTAGAGGGAAAAATCAAACCTCAGAGCTGAACTCGATCAGAGACCAGAATGGAAGTATAGTGAATGGAGAAGAAAGTATATTAAGGAGATGGAAAGAGTATTTTGAAAGTTTGTTTGAAAGAGAGGAGACTCAAGCTTCTTCAGTTATGAATGTTGAAATCGAAGATGAAAGTAATATTAGTATGGATGAAATTGTGAAAGCTTTGAAAAGTATGAAATCAGGGAAGGCTGCTGGGTATGACAGGATAACGGTCGAGATGCTGAAGGCCGGACATGGCGTAGTAGCAAGTCAGCTGTATCGCCTTTTCAATTTGTGCTGGAACACCGGCCAAGTACCAGGTGACTGGTGCAAGGCTGTCATCGTACCTCTTTACAAAGGAAAAGGTTCAAAGCAAGACTGTAAAAACTACAGAGGCATTAGCCTACTCAGCATCGCCGGCAAATTATATGCGAAAGTGTTGATTGAAAGAGTTGTGAAAGAAACCGATGAGAAAATATGGGACGCACAAGCGGGATTTCGAAAGAGTATGGGATGTACGGATCAGGTTTTTGCCTTGCGATGCATAGCCGAAAAGTTTTTGGCCATGGGTCAAAAGGTTTATTGCGCTTTCGTGGATTTGGAAAAAGCCTATGATAAAGTGATGAGGAATGAACTATGGTTGGTACTGTCAATGTATGGAGTGGACAGCAACCTAATTCGAGCTCTGAAGTCTATCTATGAAGATTCCAGTGCTTGCGTAAGGATAAACGGGTCATACACTGTGAACAATCTCGCAGACTGATTCCGGGTGCTAGCTACTTGCTTCAAAAATAATACAAGTCAATAGAGTGTATATTGCTGTATTCAGGTAGACAAATTTACTAAAACTCAAAAGTTTACTTATGTCCAAGCTAGAACGCATCGATAGCGCGTTCTAGCTTTTGGTCACATTATTTAGCGCCATCTAGTTTTAAAAACATAAAATATTAACGAACATATTGCCCACCAAGGACAACATTGCAATTGTCCTTAATGAAGAACATGGTAATTGTAACCAAATAATTTTGTAAAAACAATATCAAAAACATGGAACGGATAACTTATAGACAAAACATAGAACAAACGAAACAATTCAACACATAGGTAATGTAAAACAGCGCTATTTTAACAAAAAAAATAAAACAATGGACTGTAAGCACAACACAATTGCTATAAAAAAAAAACAAAAATACAACTACCTACTTGGTGTCCGTGACAATCCCAGAACCATTTAATAAAAATAATCAAGTGGTTAAAAAAATAAACTTCTGTAATAACCCAATAACTTTTATAATCAAACTGAACTTGGTTGAACATTCCATTATTTAAAAAGACTGACTAAATTAACATTATTAGTAAATATTACATTTACTGGTCACTGACCGGCAGCATTACTATTTTTGACATCGGACGTTTCAACACGGAACCTTTTGTGCGAAGAGTGACTACTCGAGTGACATTGTGAGCATCCGGATGTTTGATTATAATTTTTCCTAAAAGCCATCTGCTCGGGGGTAACTCATCCTCCTTAACTAAAACAATATCACCCACTTTAGGATCTTCATTGGTTTGATCCATCCACTTATGTCGTTGCTGCAACTTATGGATGTAGTCATGAGACCAACGACGCCAGAACCCTTGCAACATCCGTTGAATGAACTGCCAACGTCTCAAGTTGGATATATTTGAAGACTCAAAATTTCGATCCGGTACAGTGACGAGAGCTTCCCCAATTAGAAAATGACCCGGAGTTAAAATCGAATCCGGACTACAATCTCCTTCAATTCGTGATAAAGGTCTAGAATTAAGACACGCCTCTATCTGTGCCAACACTGTGGCCATCTCTTCGTAAGTGAGGGTTGAATTTCCAATCACCCTTTTAAGATGGAATTTTGCAGATTTTATCGCTGCCTCCCACAATCCTCCAAAGTTTGGAGCCCGAGGAGGAATGAAATGCCATGCAGTACCGTTAGTAGCAAGACTTTCTTTTATCTCCTTGCCCACCGTCGATTGCTGAACGTCAAATAACATCCGTAATTCTCGAGCTGCGCCGATAAAATTAGTCCCATTGTCACTATATAAATCAGAACAATGACCCCGTCTAGCAACAAATCTTTTAAACGCAGCCAAAAATCCTTGAGCTGTGAGATCACTTACGGCTTCAATATGCACCGCACGTGTCACCATACATATAAACAGGCATATATAACCTTTATAAGAGCGGTGTCCTCTGCCCTTGGAAGTTCTAATATCAATAGGTCCAGCATAATCTACTCCGGTCCTTTTGAATGCACGACCTGGTGTAACTCTAGCAGACGGTAACTGTCCCATGAGTTGATTTTTTACCATTGCAGCGTTTCGAATACACACCACACATCGTCGCACATGATTTTTAACTAATTGTTTGGCCCCAATAGTCCAATATTTAGTGTACAGAAAACTCAGCATTAGTTGCGGGCCCCCATGCATTGTTCTTTGGTGAGCGTAATCTATTAAAAGTTTCGTAAAATTGCTTTCCTTTGGAATTAAAATCGGATGTTTTTTATTAACAGAGAACTTGGATTGTTCCAGCCTACCCCCTACTCTCAAGACTTGATTCTTATCCAAAAATGGATTCAATGGAAGTAGCTTACTACACCTTTTCAGTTTTTTCTGCGATTTGATAGCTTCTATTTCTTAAAAAAAACTCTCTTTCTGACACTGCTTTATACAATTTTGAGTTGCATCTTCAATCTCTGTCTGCGTCAATATTGCACTCTTATGTCGATCAGCTATTGGCTTCTTCATATTGAAGAACCGTCTGCAGTAAGCCACTACTCTTATCAATTTGGTGAGTGTGGAATATTTGTCCCATAACTTTATTTCATTGCTTGTCACATGCGTATGAATCTTCTTTGTAGCTTCTTCTAACTTAGTGTCCAACTTTTTTAGTTTCTCCATTTTAACAACTTTATTTTTCAGCAGCTCAGGTCCTTCAAACCATAATGAACACTTCATCAGCTGTACCGGTCTAAGTCCTCTGGATGCTACATCTGCCGGGTTGGATTTAGATGACACATAATTCCATTGCTGAGGTTCCAGAGTTTCTAATATTGTTGAAACCCTATTTCCAATAAAGGTCTTCCATCGACTCGGGGGACTGTTCAACCACGCCAATACTACAGTAGAATCTGTCCACGCAAACCAGTTAATCTTTGGTATTTCCATCACCGAGCCAACCTCTGCTATTAGTTTCGCTAAAAGGACCGCACCACATAACTCCAAGCGCGGTATTGATATCTGTTTTACTGGTGATACCTTGGTTTTTGCGGCCGCTAAATTAACGTGAATCTCGCCGTTATCATCCACGCTCCGAACAAAAACCACTGCGGCATATGCGGCTTGAGAAGCATCGCTAAATCCATGTAATTCTACAGTTCCATTTAGCGTGCAGCCTAAATACCGAGGTACGTTTACTTGTTCTAGAAGTTTCAAGTCATTGTGATAATCCATCCATTCCTTTAATAAATTATCTGGTACTTCTTCATCCCAATCACTGCCGACCAACCATAGCTTTTGTATAATTATTTTAGCTAAAATTACTACTGGAGCCACCCAACCCAATGGGTCAAACAACTTTGCAATTTCTGCTATAATTTTTCTTTTTGTAACAGGTGTTTCCATCTCTGGAAGCATCACTGAGTAGCTGTACGAGTCACTACAACGATTCCATGTAAGTCCCAAAATCTTAATTACGCTATCCATTTTGATTTCCAGGGTTTTGTTCATATCTTCTTCCTTTCCTTCCATTATTCTTTCTAATAATTCGTCATTGTTACTGGACCATTTTTTTAACTGAAATCCCGCCAGACTTAGGAGCTCTTTCATCTCTTTGTAAACTTCTACACCTTCACTTACTGATTGGCAACCAGTTAGTAAATCATCCATATAAAAGTCTACTACCACCCGCTCCGCAGCTCTTGGAAACTTATACCCTTCGTCAGCAGCCACTTGCATAAGACTCCGTACAGCCAAGTGGGGCGCACATGCAGTGCCAAATAAAACGCGCACCATTTTAAAGTCTGTTATTTCTTCTTCAGGACTGCTTCGCCAAAGGATGCGTTGATAATTGGCATCATCATCTGCTAATCTTATTTGATGGTACATTTTCTCAATATCTGCGATTAAAACCACAGGATGTTTCCTCCAACGCATTAAAATATATCTTAAATCCAGCTGCAACTTCGGTCCAATCATCAAATCGTCATTTAAGGATACCCCATTTGTCCCTTTTGAAGAAGCGTTCATGACTATTCTGACTTTGGTTGTATCTTTATCTGCCCTAACAACTTCATGATATGGCAGATATACAGAAGCTATCTCTTTTTCGTCTTCTTTCACTGGTTCCATATACTTCAAATTCAGATATTCGTTAAATATTTTCGTGTATTCATCCTTAAGCATTTCATTTTTTAACATCCTTTTTTCTAATGCTAGTAACCTTCTCATCGCTATTGATCTAGTATTTCCTTCTTTGCATGCCGGATTTTCTTCTCGGAATGGAAGTTTCACAACATATCTACCTCTAGGATCTCTTTGAGTTGTTTTGGCATAGAATTCTTCACAATGCTTTTCTTCCTCTGTGAGCATCTTGGACTCTTCATAAACTGTTTCAGCTTCTATTTCCCAAAATCTTTTCAACATATCATTTTCCGTAGTAATGGCAGCATGCAACACCACTCTTTCTCTTTGAGTAGCAGAACTCAACACGCCGGAAATAATCCATCCAAAATCAGTTGCTTGAGCCACAAGAAGTCCTGTAGGATCTTTGAACATTCCCTCCTTCAACACTTGGCTGTAAATTTCAGCTCCCAGTAGAACATCTATCTTATTAGAACTGTGATATTGAGGGTCAGCCAACTTTACTTCAGCTAATTTAAGCCAATCCAGTTTTTCTACATTTCTACCTGGAAGAAACGAGGTAATCGTCTTGAGTACGTGTGCTCTCACAAATATTTCAGTTTCAGGCTCCACAATGGACTTCAATTTCAACTGTACAACTGCGTTGGACCTGACGGTTTTCCCGCCACCAACTCCTGATATGGTTCCTGAGCTGGGCATTTTTTTTAACTTTAGTAGTTGTACTGTAGATTCCGTTACAAAGGATGCTTGAGACCCCTGATCTAACAAAGCTCTTATTGTGTAATAATTTCCATTTTTTGTTTCAGCGTTAACCAGTGCTGTCGCCAGCAACACGGAGTGGTTCTTAACTGCTGCTGTATAAGTTTGAATTTCCTCTTCTGGATTTTCCGCCTCCTCATCTGAATCTTCTTCAGTTACTATGGCGGTTGTTAAGTTTTCCTTACTTGGAGTTTTCGGATGCAATAACGTGTGGTGTTGACGCCTACAAACCCTACATCTCATTGGACTTTTACAGAATTTTACTGAATGGTTCGACCCCAAGCAGTTGAAGCAAACTCGGTTTTTTAACGCAAAATCACGACGCGCGTCATTGTTTTGAGCAAGAAATTTATCACAAAACTGCAGTTTGTGACTTTGGTCAGCACACACCGGACATTGCTGCGGTCGTTGTTCTAGATTAGCAACATGCATCGAACGTGGATTATTCGTAGCCATTAACGATGGTTGAAACTTATTTGGTTTCTGCTCTACATATTCTAAAGCTCGAAATCGGTTTGTAATGAAATCACTAAATTCTGCGAAGGACGGTAAAGAATCCGATGCTTGATTGCTGGTCGCGAACAACTCCCATTGTTTTCTCGACTCTGGGTCCAACTTCAAAGTTAAAATATGAATTACAATTATGTCCCATGTTGAAACGTCAATTCCCAAATTCGTTAAAGCATTCAAACAGTCTGTCGAAGTATCTATTAATTCTTTTAACCCTTTTGATGATTCCGATACAATATTTTTCTGGCTAAGAAGCCGTTTCAGTATACAATGCGACAAATATTTTTTATTATTATATCTTAATTGTAACAGTTCCCAACATTTTTTATAATTTGCCTCTGAAATCGGTATTTGTCTGAGAAGCTGTTCAACTTCACCTACTAAATAGCCCTTTAGATAATGCATTTTTTGCACACAGTCCAGGCTAGCATTGTTATGTATCAATGACAAAAACAGATCCCGAAACGTAACCCATTCAGTGTACTGCCCTGAAAACTTAGGTATCACAATTCTTGGCAGCTTGATCTGTGACACACCTTGAGAAGATTTTACATCGACCAGAGCACGATCTTGACTTGTATTTACACCTCCCTGTCTATTTAACACCTCTTTTAAATCTGTCTTATATTCTATGTACAACTCTTCAGCTTGTTCGTACACACCTGAAGTTAAATATTCATGCTCCATTAGTTCCAAACCGTAGTTATCAAGCAAACCCTTATGGGTTGAGACAAATAATAACCATAGCTGTTCCAGGGATTCCAGCCTCACCTGTACATACGTCCCCGTTATCCTGGCCTTTGGGGATTTTTTATAATTTTCTCTGGCTCGAACAATATTATGAAAATTATTTAATTGACCAGCCAGTTTTGCATCTATATTTATGTTTAGTTTTTCTTCCATTTTGACAAACAATAATATTTACAAAATTCGTGAAAATTTTCCAAGTTTTTCTGCGTTTATAATCCTGACCAAAATTGGGCGTGGATTCCCCGTCTCCCCACAATTCTTAAAATTATTCTAAGTCTAAATTACCTCTACCAACTCTCTAAGTTTAAAAGTTCCTGAAAATAGAGTTCAATTTTTCCCAGCAAATTACTTACAGTTAGTCCAGTCACTTTCACAAAACCTCCACCTGTGAGTCCTTTACGTCACGATACGTTCACGTGCGCTACGTCATCAGCGCGCGGGTCCACCTTCCTCCACCTCAGCACCGGCTTGCTACACCCAGGGCTCCTGACATTGCTGATTGCCCACTAATCAGCGCCGTCCTAGGCCTCCGACAGCACGTTGCCGGCAGTCCCGTTGATCCTGCACCTGAGTGGCGATCCACTACACCACTTCTTCGCGGTGCTTTGGGGGCAGTTCCACCTTGGAACCGCTAAGAAGGAGCCAGCAACCCGAAAATCCGGCTCTCGTAGGACCATGAACAATCTCGCAGACTGATTCCGGGTGCTAGCTACTTGCTTCAAAAATAATACAAGTCAATAGAGTGTATATTGCTGTATTCAGGTAGACAAATTTACTAAAACTCAAAAGTTTACTTATGTCCAAGCTAGAACGCATCGATAGCGCGTTCTAGCTTTTGGTCACATTATTTAGCGCCATCTAGTTTTAAAAACATAAAATATTAACGAACACACTGAATGGTTTAGCATCCAAAAGGGTGTTAGACAGGGATGTGTAGCGTCACCGTGGCTGTTTACTCTATTCATGGACAGTTGTTTGAAAGATTTGAAAGAAAGTGAATGTGGATTAAGAATGAATGAGTTACTCGTCAAATGTCTTCTTTACGCCGATGATCAGGTTATACTTGCGTCATCGGTGGATGAGTTACAAGAGATGGTAACAATTATGCATGAAGCGTTTGAAAGAAAAGGGATGAAAGTTAATGTGAGTAAGACGAAAGTAATGGTTTTTGATAAAGATGAATGTATGAATGCATGTGATATTGTGATCGGCGGAGAGAGAGTGGAACAAGTAAAAGAATTTGTATATCTGGGGACTTTGTTTACTAGAGATGGGAAGCATGAGAAAGATATTGAAAGGAGAGTGAATGCTGGAAATCAAGTGAATGGGGCACTTCACTCCTTCATGAGCAGCCGGCAATTGTCTGAGACGGCACGACTAGCCGTGCATAAAGGAGTGTTAGTGCCGACATTAATGTATGGAAGTGAAAGTTGGGTATGGCAGAAGAAACATCAAAGTCGAGTGAATGCAGTGGAGATGAGAGCTTTGAGAAGTATGTGTGGTGTAACTTTGAGTGATAGAGTGAGGAACAGCGTGCTAAGAGAGCAGTGTGGAGTGAATGAAGATGTAGTAACGAGAGTTGAGAAAGGTATGTTGAGATGGTTTGGGCATATAGAAAGGATGGACGAAAGTAGATTAACAAAACAAGTATACAAGGCGAGCGTGAATGGGATAGTTGGTAGAGGAAGGCCTCGGCGAACGTACTCTGACCAAATTGGAGACATTTTAGAGAAAGGCCAGGTCAGAAGTACACTAAACCGCCGAGCCTGTATGAATAATGTGATGAGGATGAATGAAGCGAAAGAGGTATGCCAAGACCGTAGCAAGTGGAAATCCTTGGTCTCTGCCTACCCCTCCGGGAAACAGGCGTGAATATATGTATGTATGTATGTATGTAGAATCGTCAGGCAAGGCGAACAGAGAGCAGTGTTTGCTTAGTGGATGGTATCTCGACTTCAAATCTTATTCGTGGTCGTGGATTTGAACTCGGAAAAATTAATTGGATTTTCAGCTTGAAAACTATTATGTGCGCATTAACACGAGTTCAGTATGGTAAGAGTTTTTTTTACACTACTAAACTAAAGAGGTAAACAAACTAACGGCCCACCTGTTTGTATTCGGTTACCGTAGACGCTTGCAATATTGATTTCATTCATGCGTTACCTCCCCAAGATATCAAGATGAAAGATCTCATGTGCCTAAAATTTCACCGGCAACCACACCCTACAAACCGGAACACAGCTATAAGAACATTACTGCTGGCAAGTAATGCCCGGACGAGCCCTTCTATAGAAGCTCTACTAGTATAAAATATCGTGAAGAAAACGTCATGTTAAGTCATGCGTCACGTTTTCTGGTGGGGTTGACCTATGCAGGTTGTCAGGTCGACTGCATGTCTTAGGGCTCAGTCAAACTGACGTAGTAGTGATGACAATCAAAGGGGCAAGGATAATAAATCAAAAGTTGTCAAAGTTCGCGTGGATGTTTGTTAGAACGGCATTAGCTTGTATAGGAAGGACAATCTAGTATGCCGAAAAGAATTGTCTCGAAAGTGTGCTGTCTACCGAATAAGATGACAATGTTAAACAACGGCGTTTTTTGTATGGCACCGCGCATTTACAACAAGGCTCTCTCCGGTCTACTATCCCTTATATGGACGCCATTAGGAAAATTCTGTTTATTAACCAATGGCACCGCATTCTAATTAGGACAGATTTTAATTATTTATGATGGTTTAATCACGATATTTTACTCCACCGATTTAAGGCGGGGTTCTAGTCGGATGTCAGGATATAGCTCACTAGAGCAACTTCCTTTGGTGCGCACTCTCCGACTTTTCCCCTTGATTGACAGACAGTGAGGACTGGCTTTAACCAAATAATATTTATGAAAACGCAGCAAGTTATTGCAATGAGCTGGATGTTGGGCATAGAAATAACATTATTTATGTACAACGCAGAATATTAGTTCTATTTATAGGCTCGTAAAATATTCAACCGCATGATGCGCATAACAATGCAAGTATACGAACTAAAAGTAGATGAATGGTGACTTAGAAGTACCTAAGCATTGAGCAGGAAATGCCATATTTGACAAATTCCAAGATAAATTTTATAATCATGATTTAGTATCACTTTAGGATATTATTATGACTATACCACGTACCTATAGTCGTCATAAAATAATCGTCGCAGGTATGGTCATAATAATATCAAAAAGATTTCAAGAGATCTGAGGGAAGTATCTTCGGGACTCTTGTGCCTACTATATACATCCTATCCTACTAATATTATAAACGCGAAAGTTTGTGAGGATGGATGTTTGTTACTCTTTCACGCAAAAACTACAGAACGAATTTTGATGAAACTATACAGCAACATAGCTTATACATCAAAATAATACATAGGCTACTTTATATCCGGGTAACATGCGAGCAAAGCCTTGGGCAGAAGCTAGTATCGATATATCGAAGCGATTTCAAACTGCCTACCAGTTAAATCGAACAAACCTCTAGTATCTCCACATGCCATCGATATTTGCGTCGAACGCAGAGAAATGCTGTGAAACTGACGTTCCACGTCTTTTCTCTGCGAAAGCTTACACGACATGTCTTCCACAATTAAATACAGTGACGCATTTGCGTTTTTGGGTTCGATTATTTGCATAAAGAAATAAAAGTCGCGGAGTGTGTCTTCTTATACTTCTTACTTTATATTAAGTTTTTTAAATGAGTTGAAATTCGCTAGAAAAGTTTAGCATTCCTCGTTCATCCTTGAACGAGGAAACATAGTTAAACCGCCTTACTAGTATTATTATAGTATTAGGCTAGTATTATTTTCCTTCATTGCTGGAGTATAAATACTCGTCTATTGAAGAAAAATAATACTGTAGGCCGTGTCCACCTATAGAATGCTTTTGACGAACTAAATGCTCGTTTTTCGCCGCAATATATACGCTACGATAAAACTGTGCAAACATAATCGACAACAATTTATTGAATAGATAATTGCAACTGAAACTATAAACAAAATAATTTGCAACAATTTCTTATACACACGATCAATAAATCTGCACAAAAAGGCTTGCACCGATAAATCGCTACGATATACGGCAACGTGTGTGGCTTATCATTGACGTCTCGACACGTTTTGAGCAGTTTATCCATTTTTTATTATGAAGGTAAAAACAGATAATTTGGTGTAGATGTATGTTGCTAGAATAATCTCTGTAACGGAAAACCCAATATGGAATTTTGAAAAGATTATACTTAGTTCGTGTGTACAATCATAATACTTTTTATGCGGATACCAAGCGAACGAAGACTTAAGAAGGTAGCCGTACATAATACGTTATTCGTTCTAACCACTTTGTAAAAATATATGCAGTTTAGAAATATGAGCACTAGGAACTCGGCAGTATGAAACTGAAGCTATAAATATACGCTGGCTGTGATAAACGCCTCAAGGGCATAGACGTACGACGCGAGAGCTAAAATTGACTTCCATCAAAAGGAAACGAGCTTTCGGAGGAAAATCCGCTTAAAAGGTAAAATAAATGATGTCAACTGTGTCTAATCGTCCGTAATGTAGGTTATATTCGAAGCTTTCCCAAAGCTCTCTAACTAAATTAAAAATTAAATTGGTGGATTGTTTTATTATTATCACAAAAGTACCTAAAGACCTCAGTTGTACGGCGGGCGTGTACCCGGCTGTGACGCAAGATCGGCGGGTTCGATTCCCGCTGCAGGACAAAAGTTTGCAGGTCTGGGTGTAGTGATACCATGGTACTCATTGTTTCTGATACGAATGTAATAGGGAATCTTAGTGTGGGGTCAGAATGTGTTTTATTTATTTATTGCCTACCTAACAAACTTCTCGCTAACATTGATCTAGAGACCTCGCAATCATTTGTGTAAAAGAGTAAAATACAAAAATAATAAGTACCTAATAATAAAAAAAAAGTTTGCAAAAATATATTCAACTTATTACATAATAAGTTCTAAAAATGTTTGTGCAAAATTACACCTTTCTTAGGTTTGGTGCAGCATAATGCTGAGATAGCGACCTTTTGACCCCACACAACACATATATTTTTATTTTATTTTTTTGTAGTATTTTAATGAAACCTTTTTGCGTTTGTATTTATTTGTTTTGTATTTTGTCACCTGTTGTGTTGTGTTTGTGGTTAATAAATGTATTTTCTTTCTTCCTTTTTTCTTCTTCTTTCAAAAGTAATTACCTACGTAATAAATCAAAAACTTTGTAAATTGGTAAACCTTGATGTCTTTACAGACATCTTGTTTTAACTAAAAAATACTTGAATGTATTAGCAAGTGAAAAGTTTCATTATCCGACTGCCCAAAACGAAGGTAATATTTTTCAGGTATATCCTACTGCTATTATAAACGTGAAAGTTTGTGAACAAAAACTACCGCACGTATTTTGATGAAATTTTAGAGTGATATAGCTCATACATCAGAATAACAAATAGACTACTTTTTATTACTTAAACTACTTTTTACTTTTCCGGGTATTACGCAGGCGAAGCCGTGTATCTAGTATATATTATGTATGTTTGTTCATTTGGCTCTCACTTTAGCCTAAACGCGTTTCTTTGTTTTTAAACTGATTACCTACTTGATTTGTAGCTGCAATAGAATTGGCGGAAATATTGTACCTATAATGTACATAAAATAAAATAGTCGTTTAAAGTCGTTTTTCTAAAGTCGGTTAATAGTGGTATTTGCCGTCGTAATAAGTAGTGATTTTTAAACCGACTTAAAAAAAGACTGAAAATGAAAGAAAATAAATTCAGCTGTATCAACGTCTACGTTTCGCATGGGTCAGTCGGATTTTTGTGAATCTTACCTGCGAGACATTTTCAACTAGTAAAATACCTACTTACTTGATTCCAGTAAGTAAATAGATAATGTGAAGGAGTCAAGTTTGATAAAGCTTATCTTATAGAAGCTTTATTAAACTTGACTCCCATTACCTCGTATACGTAGCCTGAGTTTTCCGCTGCCGTTATGGAAATTCTTGTATGTGGAATGTGTTATTATCCCCGCGAGATAGAGCGACTACTTATGAAACTGTCAACTGAGCTTTTCTAAGACAAATAAGTTTGTAAATTATAAACAAAGAACGTAGGTAAAATTAAAGAGATTTGTAATAAACTCTTTAAAAAATAAAGTTAGGATCCCTTGTGAATGACGTGTGAGATTCAGAAAAGATCTTTGAATATCAGTGTCATTTACTACATTATATCAAACTAGCTTTTGCCCACGGCTTCGCCCGCCGTTACCCGGATAAAAATTAGCCTATGTGTTATTCTGATGTATAAGCTATATTAATATATAGCTATATAATATATAATTAATATGTAGGTTTGCGTGAAAGAGTAACAAACATCCATCCTCACAAACTTTCGCGTTCATAATAGTAGTAGGGAGTTTCTCTCAACTTAACTATAGCCACAAAAAAGTTAATTTCAGCCAGTGGCACTTAATCGCAACCAACTTATTAGTGCGTGATAGACGTGGCTTACCTAAAGCTCATGAAAAATGATCTCATCTCCAGCATTATCAGCTCGACTTTCAATTTGAAACTGAATCAAAAAGTTTTATCACTTGTAATTGAATGACTGAAATCTCGAAGGGCTTTTCCTCCTTTGGAAAGCCAACTTTGCTATTTCGAGAAGATACGTCTTCAAAGAGACTGTGATCTGTCACTTTTAAGCGAGTTTGTAATTATGAATACCTATTTACTTCAATTTACATTTATAACTCATGTTTTAAATTGCTCTGTTACTTCTAATTACTTTATTGTAAGGTAGATACATTTTTTTTAAGAACAAGCTCGACAACTGGCTACAAAAGAACATTTCATTACTCAAAAAAGTGAACCAAACTTAAAAAAAACAAGACTTTTGACCCAACACTGTATGACATAGACATATCAGCGAAAGCTGCTCGTCTATAAATAAATAAATAAATATTATTGTATGGCCAAGCGGTAATAAGTTCGATTAAACTAGTTTTCACCTCTAGTAGATTAGAATGCGCTATCGAAGCATTTTGCTCAGTCTCTAATAGATTGCCCGAAGAATTACTATGTATCGAATTATCGAATTGCTTTGCTTGGAAAAATAGTTCAGTGCGGATACGGTTTATAAGTATAACATACCCCCAGAAGTCTAGACAAATACCTCACGCTTACTTTTCCTTTCACGCTAACGCAAATTTGTCATGACATTTCCACAGCTTATGTCACTTACTTCAGGTAAGTAGAAGTAGTCCGGTAGGTTCCGTCTCTCGAAACAGAAATGGTCATTCTAGGTAATTTCGATTCGACTTTTAACTTTAAATGTCGAATCGAAAAAAAAAGAAAGTTCTTTCAAGAAGAAAAAAGTTCTTCTTGAGTATCTTAGCTACCTATCTACCTAATTATTTTGTTGATTAGTTTTATGCCTGGACTACATTGTGGCAGGTGTAACCCAAGCATTAGGAAGCATTTAGCAGCTGTAACCTAGCACGGCTGCTAAACGAAAATTGTAATTTATATCTGAAATCGTTTGTTTTTCTGAATTGTAAATGTATTTTGAATATTGTACTTACAATCAACGAGTCATTGCCTTTAGGGACTCTGAATAAAATGGACTGCGGGTCCCTAGAGATATTTCTCCAAAATGAATAGTATTTTCATTCCTAGTACCTATGTCTGTCACACCTACTGCTTTTATGGTTCAAAATTTCAACACTAAAAATCACAAGGTATAATCAGCACCAAAATGTTTTTGTATTACTTTTTAAATATTATGTCAGTCATATTATCAAGTTATTATAGCTAAACGGCACTTTTGTAGTAACATGAAAAACAAATAGCACTAGGTGGTCGTGGTTAAGAACCAATGGTTAACAAAGGGTTTGCTTACCTACCTGATTGAAGGTCAGTGTTAGATACGTACTAAAAGAGCTTGTATATTGTCGCTCTACGAAAAAACATATTCATTTTTAAGAGCAGTGAATATTGTGATGTTTGGATGTGTTTTAGTAAGTGATTATGTGATCAGATATATATGTGGATTATTTTGGGTGGCACATAAAATTTTTAAAGGTATCTAAATATTTGGGTATTAAATATTTAAAAGTAGCATATTTTTTCTTAATTTTTCTTAGCAAAATATCAAGAAACCTACTTATACTTTTATACTTAAATATTATAAAAGTCTCGTTCTACATGTTATGAGAATCTGAAAACACGTTACATTATGCTTAGACTCTAAGACAGATCTACCATATTTATCTAACAATGCTTACCTATCATTATTACCTACAATAGCTCTAAATATAACTTAAAACAAAATGGCGGCCATTTCGTTTTACAATGTTTTGTCTACCACGTTATTTAACAACTTCTTTATTATTAATTTTCAAATACCATATTCGTAAGCATGATTGTTGTTATGGTTGATAAAGCAAAGCTCGGTAAAAAATAGCGAAACGTATTTGAATCCCAACATAAGTGAACTTGAAAGCAATAAGATTACATTTATTTGTACTTGTCTGTTGATTTACTAGTTTATGAGAATATTGTGCATACCTTTTATTAAATGATAGGTATTTGTGTTTATGTTTTTAATAAATGGACTGTTTTTCAATGACTGTAAATACTAAGTTTATGATTCTGTGATTTTATGATATAAGACTGATTGTACAACGTTTTAAGCTGATTTCGGGTTTTTATTGTAATAAAGAGATTTTATAAACAAATTCTATTTTTTTATTCTGTCACTTATTTTCCATAAGAAATTTGTTTACGACTGTACTGAATATAGTTAGATTTTGTAAAAAACAAAAAGTGGGTGTGGACGGTCCCTACTAGGAATGAAAATAATATTAATTTTATAAGTAATTCCTGAAACCGGCAGTCCATTTTATTCGGATTCCCTAACGGTAATGACACCAATCAACGTCATAAAAAATATATACCTAATATTAGATTATACCTATAACAAATGTGCTATTCCACTGTATTGTACTTGTTACTGAATAAATACTTATACCTATACTTATTTCCATACAATTAATCTTTCTGCAGGCGAAGTGGTATTTGTCGGGACACCCTATCTAACATACTATCGAATATCTCGAATCTATGAGATTCAAACGATCCCGGTGCGGATCCCTCGAACTAGGCCAGTTTGTAGCCCGGCTAGTTTGTACCTACTTCGATCTCCAACATCGATGAACTGTATCGTGTTATAGTATAAATGAATGTCACGAGCCATACACACGAGCGTTATTAATTACCGCCGAACTCCCGCCCGATACTTTATTAAATTCTAGACCCTTTTCCATTTTGACACGATTGTATGTTATTGCATTGCACATCTCAGCTCCTTTCCGCCTACGTAGACAAAGTAAATAAGTACCTCTCAATCCATCTCACCCCACCTGAGCTTCCATTATTTACTTATTGGATTTATCGCCTTATACTACACAAGTTCTCAGCATTTTTCCGTATCTGTCGATTTCCTCAGAACTGGGTGGTAAAATATTTAGTTGACGTTATAGGGGAGGTTCGTAGATATTTTTTTCCCAACTTTTCCAATAACTTTCACGAGACACGGCTGCGTATTTATTGTTTAAAACAAACAGGCTTACGAATATAAACCCCTGGATAGACATCCTTAAATCTATACCCAGTACGTAGAACCGTGACGATATTGAGTCAGAGGCACTTGTAACACATCTTATGATTTTACTAGACGATCACGTTGTCACATTGAAAACTCGGCTACAATATAAATAAGCTCTTATTTGGCACAAGCCTACGGTTTGCATAGCATAGTATTTAGGTAGCATTCCGCGTGACAGTATGTAGTCCCATCATCGCCTATTAGAACACTAACCGATGGCAGATCTAGAAACCTAGAATACATTTTTTTGTTTCTAGGTTCCCTCACGAATAATTGTTATTTGGGATTAGTATATATCGTTATTGAAAGTGTCTAAAATAAGATAAACACATTTGTAAAATTTTAGTTCAAACTTAGCAGACTAGGGGCACTTTGTGACCCTGATATTCTTAATTTACTGTAGCGAGTGAAATAATTGCGACTCAGCTCAGACACGGTACGGATTGGTGTTGATAGTCCCTGATCCACAAACATACCTTTTCTACAAACTTACTTGACCGTGCTTCCGCTCCTTCAATCAACTTGCGACGATTGAATTACTTAAAATTACGTAGGTAACAAAATTCGTTAGACTTTGGTTCATTTTGTAAATGCTTAGGTGCTTACTTACTTACTTTTATGCTTTAAAGCACGGTTACGAGATTTGATAAAATCCGTATCGAGTACGTGCAAGGAAGCCTAGGAGTACGTGACATCGCCTATAAGTTGTAGGAGAGTAGGCTGAGATGGTATGGACATGTCAGGAGGAAACCACTTTGACTACGTTGGCAACCAGGCGCCAGGACTGGCCGTCCCCGGTAGATCTACAGGGGGGCCCAAGTCTACATGGACGGATGTGTTGCGCAAATATATGACAGCATGCAACGTTTCTGATCATGATACCGAAGATAGAGTGAAGTGGAAGAAAAACAGTATTTAAAGAGCAGTAGAGATGTGCTTCATAAATAGTATAAAAGTTTTTTGCATAAGTGTCCTATTGTGGGGTAAGGACTAAGTATGTGTCTGTGCTTTAAAAAAATCAATTAATTTACAAGAGGAGGTACTACTAAGAAATAGAGCTGTATATAATGTTTAGTACTGCGAATCTATACGTACCGTATAGTGCGTGTTAAATAAATACCAGTAGCTGGTTGGCAAGTGATCCGGTCCTAAGGTTTGTGCGGTTGGCGCGACTGCCAAAACGTTCTGTCAAATGGAGTGTGCAAGGCAGGAACGTGCTTGCTTTCCTACACCAAAACCATTATTTAAATAAAAACTACTTAGTCAAACGCCCTGACCTATGTCAAGATGTCTGTGAAGTCAACACTAGTCTCAGTTGAAAACTAGCGCTGCTGCATGGCAATATGTAGTATGCACATGGTGAGCTGAGTGCCAATTCACCACCACACAGAGCATACCTTGTTTATAAAGTATTTTTTTTGTATCTTAGTTCTTAAGTCAACCTTATATTTTACTAGCCTATACCCACGGCTTTGCTCGCGTGGTACCCAGATAAAAAGTAGCCTTTGTGTTATTGTGATGTATAAGCTACATATATTACTGTAAAGTTTCATCAACATCCGTTCAGTAGTTTTTGCGTGAAAAAGTAACATACATCCATCCTCACAAACTTTCGCGTTTATAATATTAGTAGGATTGGATATAATTACTGTCTATGTTTTGGTAGTTTGAATAAATCTGTTTATCCTAAACCGATCATTATAGAACCGAAAAAAAGTTTTTAAAATAACTACCCAATGATACGATATGGTTCGTAATTATAACATAATGAATAGAAAACCTACAGTGTTTTTACGATGGCAACGCTCTCTCTAGTAGCTTGTGGCGATACATCTATATCTAAAAAGTATACTTAAAGACTCACAAGTCCGCATAACAATTCGATAAACTGTTTCACAGTAAAATGGTAACAGACAAACAAACACACAAACGATCATCCTCTTATAGAAAACGCACATACGGGCGTTCTTCTCATACCTTCTTTCAGAAATGTTGAAGTATTTTACGGTTTTACTTATGATATTACTCCGTGAATCGCTCCTACCTACATTGGCCTGATTCGCTAGAATCTCGTTACGGTATTGGAATACGAACAGATTCAATTAATATGCACGTTGGTGGCGTACGTGGAACTCATCCGCAAGTTAATATTACATTTTGTCACTTTATGAAATTACTTATGATGATAATGTCCGCGTCAATGCTGGATTAATTTATGTTGATTGTGGTGGAGGATTCATAAAATTATATTCAAATATGATATTCCTTTCAGTGATATGGCCACAGGTTGTATTTTCGCGGTTGTCTTTGTTTTGGTCGAAAGTAAAGGTTGGGTCAATTTGATAAGAGGTTTTTCAGTAACACATATGGCGTACCGAAACTTAGGAAGAATTTTTAATTCTAATTCAATCCAGTTTAGTTTATTTTTTATTGCAGCCTGTGACATTTATATTGCAAACTCTAATCTCGAATATCAACGTCAAAATTGCGTCAAAATTTCCTACCACTATATAGCTTCGATTTGATTTAGTTCCATAAAATTTCTCCAAATATTGTGATTAGAATCGATTGACAAGGTTAGTCCACCTGACCGCTTAAAAACAAATTCATAATATGCATTTTAAATCAGATCAAATAATTTTAGCTCTTTTGGCAGTCCCTGAAATACTTATTCAGTCCTTTCACAACTTTCCAAGGGTATCACGAAACTAAACAAAAGTAAAACGATGTTTCAATTAAAAACTTTAGAAAACATTTAATTGGGGTTCGCTACCAGTTATACTAAATCCCTTTGAACCGCTCATACTAAGTTGACACTGAAAAGTTAAACTCAGATCTCGCTAGGAAACCCTTCTTAGGAAACTAATATAGGATGATATGTAATTACTTTGTAAGTCTTAGGACATATAGTTAAGTTACTATAGTTAGTCACGGGAACCGAGTAGATTTGTTAGCAGAACTTGCCTACTTATATAGTGTGTGACGTAGGTACGGCCCTAAGCATGAGTTTTTAACACTATCGTATCAACTGGATATCCTCAATAAGTTTCTTCTCGTGCTTTTACCTAGATTTAGAGCAAAGCATGCTTCTATGGCTGATTTTACTGACTTTTGACTAGGGATTTAATCTAACAAACAAAAAAGTAATCCAATAAGGTTCAACTTTTCCTTATGTAGTACAAAACACTCAATTAAATACCACTAAACCCATTATAATGAAGCTGCACACTTTTTGGACTTCAAAGTTACGTATCGAAACTCAACCGCACACATTGAACAACAGGGCTTTGTAGGTAATTCCTTAAACAAAGTGCTAAGCTTCCCGTCAGATCCATTAAATGCGTCCGCTGGGACCAAAACAGACGGGGAATGATTGATGGTGGGATGAAGAACGAGAAATGACGCAAAACTTTAGATAAAGTTATAGTTTAGTTTGTGGATATTGTAGAAGTAAAGACCGAGACGGTTCTCGGCAACCGCGACAAAAAGGAAGCCTTGTGTAAAGCGACACAGCGCGGTGCAGAGAATTGGCCTTCAAAATTCTAAAAATATTACGTTTTTTTTATATTAATAATGGGTTTGCGATTTGTTATACCTTGCCTGATGGCAAACGAGATTTATTGCAGATCTGGAATAGATAAAGTACCTAAGCATGGAATTGAAATTATTGACAAAACTTACAGTAAGTACTTCAACATACGTCATTATTTATGTGTGTTATTTACGAATATGTAGGTATTTATCCTACTATCCTACTAATATTATAAACGCAAAAGTTTGTGAGGATAGATGTTTGTTATTCTTTCACGCAAAAACTACTGAACGGATTTTGATGAAACTACAGTAACATAGCTTATACATCAGAATAACACATTACGCTATTTTATCTGGCTAACACGAGGGCGAAACCGTGGGCAGAGGCTAGAAATATTATAAATGCGAAAGTTTGTGAGGATGGATGTTTATTACTCTTTCACGCAAAAACTACTGACCGGATTTTGATGAAACTTTACAATAATATAGCTTATACATCAGAAAAACATATAGGTTACTTTTTATCCGGGTACCACGAGCGAAGCCGTGGGCAGAAACTAGTTATTAATATATATTTTATTGAAGGTTTACTCGTATACCGCCGTCTTTTGATTCCATTTTATCTTGACCATCCACAGGTTGTCTGGAAGAGATCGCTTTTAACGATAAGATCGCCCATTGCTGTTTATGATATCCTGTGTTTTGTATTTAGCTTTGGTGTGCAATAATGAGTTTATCTATCTATCTATGTGGTATAGAGTCACTGTATCTAACTATTTTTTTCTTTCTTCCAGGTACCTATTTAAAGCTGAGTGGTTGCGTTAAGGTAATATTAAATTATGTTTATTTTCTCATCTCTTTTCACGCTGAAGAGAACAATGACTATCCGTATCGTCAAGCAATAACGGGGAATGATTTGATTATTAGATTATAACAGATTATTTTCTGTAACTGAATTATTGACACATCATACCTAAATTACCTAATTAAGCTATACCCAGGTAAGTTTCCATACAAGGTAAGGTATGAAAACTCAAAGAAACAAAATAGGTATGTACTCGATAAATAAGTACGCATATAGTCGCTTCGTCGAGGGTAAGCATGTAATATCCTAAACTTTTGTATCAGTAAATAACACAACAGAAGCTTCAATATTACAGGGTTAAAGTGACGTTGCATGATTTATCGAAAGTTGATGATGCCGAAAAATAAACAGATTGACGATATTTCGTCTGAAATAAAAGTCACAGTGAAAAAAGAAGAATTCGTATTTACCACTCATCGCATACTATACTAAAAAGGTATGTGAAAAGTTTTGTAGTTTTCTCAAACGAACGCTAACATTCTTTTTGTCTTCACCGATCCTTCCATGAAACCCTTTTCTGAATGTCCTGAATGATTAAAACTCGATTCGTTTTAGATTGCGAACATTTTTGCTCACAAAGAGATTCTTTGTTACAAATAACTCAAGTCTAACAACATATAGGAGCAACTAAGTATCACGCCCACAAATAAATTCACCAGTGCAAGTTAAGGACAGTCTGACAGCTTATGTAGGTCCATCGATGATCCTTCCTTATGAATGGTGGCTAAGCACTGATTGTTTGTTGGGATCGTATACCTTTAAACGTTCCACGACGTTATCAAACCTACACGCCTTATTGAAAACAACCACTACCCCCTGCACCCTCTTTCCCATCCAATCATACATTATTATGAAAAAGTCAATTTTTTAAAGCCTCTGACTGTTACGACTCATTCCGAAGATCTCCATCGGGGGCAAAATCCGAGCAAACTAGAAGGTATTGAGAGTGCCCCACGACATTATTAAGCCTGCCCCTTCCCCGCCCCTGAATCCCATTTCCATCATATGGAAAATGCATAATGCAATAAAATCTTGCAGAAGGGCCGGTGATTTCATGGTGGGATTGTATAAAATGTACGCCACGTAATGCGGCTGCCTCAAGGCAGACCACCTTCCCCATGGACAGACGACATTGTGAGGGCAGTAATAGGTGAGCAGTGGCACAAAACGCCAGGAGTGATGTCATAAAGTACAGGCCTTTATTCAGCAATGTAACCTGCTGCAGGATAGATATATAAATAAATAGTGCTGGACATTTTTCACACAGCGTCATCTAGCCCCAAAGTAAGCAGAGCTTGTGTTATGACTGATATACTACTTATTTAGTAGTATGTACATACATATTATACATAGAAAACACCCAGACCTGAATGGCGGGAATCGAACCCGCAACCTCCAGTGTCTCAGGCGGGCCTTCACCCACTGTGCCACAGAGGTCGTCAAGATAGAAATACAAGTCGGAATCCGAACACTAATATAATAATAATAATAATAATGCTGGACATATTCACACAGCATCATCTAGCCCCAAAGTAAGCAGAGCTTGTGTTATGGGAACTATATGATTGATATACTACTTATATACATTTTTTTTTGTAAATACATACATATTATACATAGAAAACACCCAGACCCGAGACAAATATTTGCTGATACAAACATTTGTCCCGCGGCGGGAATTGAACCCGCAACCTTCTGCGTCTCAGGCGGGCCTTCGCCCACTGCGCCACAGAGGTTGTCAAACTATACTATACTTATATCTTGGTAATACTACTACTATATCTATACAGTATCGTGGTATCTTTTGGCATAAACGTACTTAAACACACTCCTATAGAAATTTCTCGATCAATGTGAGATATATAGTGTAAACAAGTACACATTAAACTGTAAAACGTGAAATTAATTATCCCGGCGCACCCACAAAAGATGGCATTGTGGTTTAATGAAATAGAAAATATTCAGGTGAACAATACGCGAGGTCTTCTTTTTGTCGCGTTCATTGTGATTCTTTTGTCCGTTCTGGTTTTCAAAAGTACTTGAGAATTACTTTTAAATCAATTCTCGTTTATCTAAAGAATGTAGGAATTTCTCATGTTTCCTTAAAAATAATATTTTACTTTCGATTGGCTAATTATTGAATTCCTTGTTCCAACTTTAACCTTGTACCCCCCATTGTGAGAGTGAATGGGGCAAAACAGCCTCATCTCTCTATTCGAGATGCTATAAGGAAAACGTCTTAATGCAGTATGAAAATTGAAATAGAGAGGCATTTAAAACAGTTTTCGTCAAAAGTGATTGTGACAAATGGACACTAATGAATATAGGTTGAATCATCCTCAGGCTCATTGTGAATAAAAAAAAGTAAGCTCAACCTTCAACTTTTCTTTCTGAAGTCATCAGTGACGATTACTACCTCCAAATAATTCGTATAATTCTCGTATCATGCTGTGATCTCGTTTGAAATGTATAGAAATGACTGGCACATTAAGTAGAGTTTCATATTAGATCCCAAGATGATGGGCGCAGTGTAAGTATGTGTTAGATATTTAGTATTTTTTGCTAAAAAACGGTGTAACATTTTGAGATTAATATTTACAGTTATTGAAGGATGTCCATAGTTTTTAAATATGATTAGCTGCTAGGCCCAAGCTAGGCGTGCCTGTATCTTAGTCTCAGGAGTACGAGTTATCATTATTCGTTTGACACAGCTAACAATTGGGTGAATTTCGGGTAGTAAATGCTGTGGCACAATTATACAAGTAAGTATTAGGTACATTTTAGGACCGTGGCAGATGTGTTTGATTGTGCGGTGGGGTGTGTGCATGCGTGTAAGTCAAATGATAATCATCGTAATCAATGCCCAGCAGTGGACTTCTATAAGTCCACTGCTGGGCAAAGGCCTCCCCAAAGAGTGCCATGGCTTTTGATCCTGGGCCATCTCCATACATCGACCATCCCGCAACCTTTGCGATGGAATCCGTCCGTCAGATGGGAGGCGTCTCACACTGCGTCGGCAAGTAAAATAAACAAGTAAAAACGTAGAAAAATCTTGAAGTTCCTTGAAGCTTTACGCACATTTTCACATTTTCCTTGCTATATAATACCTTCATGATCGACCGTCAAAATTCCAAGAACCTGTTTTCTCAACAATGACCATCTCATTCTTAACTAATGTTTAAGTTTAACCTAAAACCCTGGTAAACAAAGAGAAAGCGACATCTGATTTATAATTAAGTTATAGAATGTGCAACAACCTCAAAACAAATCCTTCGCCTCTGTACGAGTGCATAATTGACTAGATAGACTATCATAGTTAAAAATATTTCCTTAGTAGAGTGGCGCCTTGACCAGCTACCCCTGACCCAGGCGGCTATTTTAGTTTCATATGAAGCAGACGATTTAATATTTGATTCTTTGTTTTGTATACATTTTGCTGTGGAATTATGTGGCTGATTGTTGTGGAGTGAATTAAGATTTGGCCTTGATATATCGAGATTTATGAGAAAAGGAGTGATGCCTGAAAGACCAACTCCTTTAAACGAATGAAGGAACAAGCCTTATTATTATTAAAGGATTAATGGAAAAGATTGTTTTTAGCGATAAGACCGCCAATTGTATCTTGAATGTTTATGACATGACGGTCTTCCTCAAATTCAAATTCAAAACGTAGTTTCGTGAGGAAAGTCAGAGGCAAGTTCATACCAACATTTGTAAGGTTGCAAGGCCATCGCCGCTTATTGGAACAATAACAAAAATATGAGGCATTGGTAACCTTACAATAATGCCTCGAATTTTTGCTTCTACTATGACTTGTACCAGTTTCATCACGATGTTTTCCTTCACCGTTTTGAGCACGTGTTAATTGCGCATTTACCTCTATTACCTTTCTGTTTTTTTTAAACTGATCATTAGCCATTCCACTGCTGGGCCGGTTTAAAAAAGTTCTATAATACCTACTTTTCTTTCTCTACTACCACCTGTATTTCCTCGATAAAACGGAAAAGTGTGAAACGTGAGTACAAGCGCCGATTTATTTTTCCCAAAATAATATTGATATTAAAAAGGTAGCAAGAACGTCAAATGAGCTTTTCTTGCTACGAAGATCGTAGCATTGTGCTACGTGAGAGATTACTGTAATTTTCCGTGTAGAGCCGTTAGAGGTTCTTGAAACTTGTGAATCAGCGCCATCTGTTTGAAACTCTACAAATGACATCACCATCAGCTGTATTAAACTCCAAAAACAGCTCTACTGGCTGGAGCTCCTAGCTCTCATCGTAGTTTGAAACAATTTTTCTAGATGGCGCTCAGCTTGTTAGTTAGATATGAAATCAAGAGGTGGCGTTAACAGTGTAAATATTTAGATTATATTGATAAGTATTTGGTCAATGAGCGCATTGGAACCGAATGGTTTAACTTTTGATGTATTAGAGACAAAAAAATATGCCCTTTATTTTTTTTCTTATAACTAATAATATTATTTTTTTGTTTATAGCATCCTCTATCATTTTTGCACTAATTAAGAATCTTTCCAAACGGGTTGGTCAAAGTCGTTCGTTTCTAAGTAACTATGAGTTACTAGTGGAACCTGATTTCTTCACTCTGCACCCTCTTGAAATATTTTTTGGAAATCATTTTTAGTTTACTCCCACCAAAGATATCATAAAACTATACCTGCTAGTAATCTTCTCCTACACACCAAACGCAACCTACCCTCCAAGTTGATAGGCGATGTATTGATTTTCAGAGTTAAGGCCCGGTCAAACTGAACCGGTGGTACAGCGCCAGCAGGTCACAAGGTCAAGTGGTTGACAAAGTTTGCGCGGGCCTTTAGACTATGAACGTGAAATGACGTAGAGTTCAAAAGCTGGCCTATAATGTGTAGAACATTGTACTTGTTTGTAACGTTTTGGAATCTAGTAAAAATAACAATAAAAACAAAACACTTTATGTGTCAAGTACCTACGAGTATGTGGGTCTTTTTCAAGGTAATTTCAGCAGTAATGCTGGTCACATGTAAATACTGATACCTATTTTACCTTATTTATGACAAACAATGTTTCTGAAAATCTTTTCACGATAAACGTACGTTGAAATTATTGTAAATACCATATTTATGAGGCAACCGCGCCCTTGAACGACAACAATAAAAAAAGAGGTCTATAGCCTGAATTCATAGTCGGGGTTGAACAGTCTCCCAAAATCCATCATTCAGCATTCGCCTTATGGCTGGGTGTATAAAGGTTGATTTCAAACTTGAATTTTTACTTAGCGCCTGAACAGTCCCCTAGGGGAGCCCCTATTTGACTATGAATTCGGGTCTATGACTTCTCAGCCACAGGGTCCAGTAACAAACTATTTAGAGGTTTCGGCTGGAGTCCAGAATTGATTTTGGGATATTATAAAAATCTAAATATTTAAAACACTTTAAAAACCAAGTATCAAAACGCTTTCATTACTCCACCACCATTTTGGCATTTCGATGTCTCTACATTACCTACCTACCTAGTTCCGTCTAAGTAGGTATATGTAGGAACTAAATGAGGGAACAAGCAGATGGCCCATCTGAACCTCTAATAAAAAAAATTGTATTACACCTCCCTAGGACATATCATATTGTAAACAGCCTCTGATTTGATGGTGGAGATACTTCGAATGTGCTGTGGTACATTAAGGCCACACCAACATTTTTGACCACTCCAATATCCAACGTACCAAATAGTCAAGTTGGGGATTTTAAGGGTCCTGAAAAAATCGTCTCTAAGAGGAACAAAGGAGCTCTGAAATATATATATTTTTTTATATACCCAACTTGACTTTGGAACGTTGGATTTTAGGAAGAGTTTACAACGGAGTACCATTAGTAAGTATTTCATCTATTTCTGCTGCTAAGAAGTAATGCTCGCATTACTGTTTTCCGGAATGGGTGGGTACCTACCTACTGGTAAAATTACAGGCTGTTGATACTTCAAACACATCTGCGCCAATGCCTCTAGTTTTTCAGATGTCAATAAATAAATAATGGACATTATCACACATCATCATCTAGCCCCAAACTAAGCAGAGCTTGTATTATGGGAACTACATGACTGATAAAGTACTTATATATTTTTTTTTTGTCTCTGACCCGAGACAAATATTTGCAGATACAAATATTTGTCCCGCTGCGAGAATCGAACTCGAAACCTTCTGCGTCATTCTAGCCTTTAATTTATTATATTATTATGCGTACAATTTAATTATCGTTCGATTATTGTAATCCTGTACCCAAACTAATACAAATTTGGTAGATAATCGCAATTAACGAGCGTTAGAATCAGCCTTTGTTTCGTTTTGCGTGAAATAATCATTTGCCAATTTAGGATTTCACATGGCTGAAGAGTGCTGATAGGTAATTTGTAAAATAGTTGGTAATGTAAACTAAGCCAACAAAGACAAAGAAGACTATTTGTATGAAGAAAACGTCCGCAAGACTCGCCTTAGGCATTCGTTTCTTTGATAAGGGAAGATAGAAATTTATTAGTATGTAGGTGTAGAAATTGTGTTAACATTGGATTTCATCTTTTTTATCAATTTAAAAAGATTTTCATATTTCATTCACTGTAAAAATGAATGTTGAAAAGTTTAAGCTCTCACAAATATTCAATTGACATGATTTTTTGTTGTCAGAAGAATGCTCTACATTTTTTTGTCAGCAATATTTATAGTTTTTATAGGAAAAAAATGTGAGGCTCTATAAACAATAAGCCTAGATTTTCCCTCGTGTGACCCGCCTGCGCCTTACGAGAGGAAGTTCTAAGCCGGTGGAATACTGATACTGAAATACGTGACACGTTTAGAAAATATGTGATCTACAGTCTTTATTTCTTATTTTTAAAAAAACCTTTATCCGTTGTTTGGCTAAAAGTATTACAAGAGTTTATGATACAAATTTATAAAGCACATTGAATCTTTCTCACAGGATGCAAGCAGTCTCTCATTAGAAATTTTAGTTACATAAATTCATTTTTTTAAACTAATCAATTGTAGCGTGTCAACTGATTGACAATCAGTTGACAGCGTGTCAATTGATTGGCTAACAATCAACACATAGAAAGCCCTAGAAATGTTGTGTATAGGTGCCATAAAAAAGTATTTTTATTTTCATTCCGAGTGCAGCGGTATCGTAAAGTTTATATGGAAAAAACTACAGGGAAGAAGTCGCGTGGCGTTCTAGTTTCTTAACATCAACAACATTAAAAAACTCAATGCCTTCTAAATAAGCAATTCAAGCAGCGGTTCAGAGTAAGCCATCAGCTTGTCTATATAGAACACAGCATTCGCGCAGCCACCGATCGATACAGCTCGCCCGGGCTAGGCTACCTACAAAGCCTATACAGACAGCGTGCCTGTAAGTTAGTAGTAACACGCACACTTCGATGTTCATGACAGGAAATCAACAACAAGCTAACTGGATCATCAAATAATAATTATCTAGTTAGCTGTAGCTATAACACTGCTAGCTGTAGAAAATTGAGTTACAAAAAGAGCAAATTGAAAATTCTAAAAAACAAATGTTGGACGAAAACATCGCAAGCTCGAATCAAAAATAAAATAAAAGAAGTCCATTTATAAACGTCACTGAACGTCAATTAAATTTATAATAAAGTATGAATCCATAGAAAAGTTATTTGAAAAAGTTGGTTAACAATACAGCTACTCAGTTTACGGGTAAAACTCGGTAAGAAAACTTAATAAGTACCCTCCACCTAAATGCCAGTAACGTTTACGTTATTAAAATCGCGTAACAGTAATTATATAACCTACATGAATCAATTTATTAGAGAAGTATTTATATTTTATTAGTCTCAAAGATGTTTTAAATGATTATAAGCCAGTTTGGTCAGTTAATTTCTATAAATTTTTAAGTTTGCCATATTTTCATAGCCATAATTTTTTATGATTACTTACTTTAATTTTTTAAATCATCGTTTAGTTTGTTTTCATTTGAAAAGGAATCACTAGTTACCTATTGCTTATAATTTGTGAAAGGGGTTGAAGACCTTAAGTTTACCACAGCTGAAAAAAACGCACAGTTTTGTTCGCACTTTCAAAATAGTATTTTTTGCTTGTCATGTCTATCGGAATTTGTCAAGGAAAAACTTGGCACTAATCAATACAACAGTTAATTTAATTTCCATACAATTTAATCTTTTCGCAGGCGTTTACGCCGACAGAAAGTGGTATTTGTATAGATTACGCGAAATATATAAAAAAACAGTAAGGCTTACTTTTGTCCCTATCAACTGAAGATATGTATTTTGAATCGTTATAGGTACCTATTGTTTATTTTTCTAAAATTCAGGCGTTGAAAAGGGGTGACAATCAAATTGTTCTTAAATCAACATTTAAAAACTCACAATGTTTTTGTACATCGTATTTACAAGGATCGTTCAGAATCATATACAAACTAAATTCAGAATCGTATATAAACTAAGACTAAGTGAATTTAAAACAATAGCGCGACCTTATATCCACGATGCAATAGAACCTATATTAAATTGATAAATGTTATTTTCCACCTCTTTGTAGTTACAAACACTGTTGGCATGATAAAGTCAACACTGTATTGAGAAGTCGAGATAATATTATTTTTATGGCGCTCTAGTAAGCTCTAGCTTCCGTCGGACGTAAAATTTATATAGAGGTAATGTATTAAAAATGTTACAAAGTATGCATAATAGTTCACACTGTAGATTATTTAAGCAATAACGCTCTTTTCATACTAATTATTAAACTGAATCGTTAAAATCAAAGATAAAATATGTCTTTATATCCGAAAATCGAAAATACACAACCCTCTCAAAATGTCACTATACAATACCGATGAAATTATCGAATAATACCTGCGTCAATCAGAATTACCTATATTCGTCCCGATTCCCATAAATAAGTTTGAGAGGGCCTGATTTTAAACACATATTTTATTTCAATTTCAGATCTGATTTTTGCCGACTATTATTATTTATTACAATCCTATATTCGTGGGCAAAAATCTTCCCTAAGCCCTGTAAAAATCTTACCATCTACGTCCCTCGAAATCACCCACAACTCCCTGTCGAATGTTTCGAGATAATATAAATTTTTACATTGATAAAGTGACGGGACAAGAATATGCCCCACCTATTGCAATTAACCATTCACATTGACTCACAATTAAGGTCAATGTGGCATTGAGACTATCATCCTGACATAAACATAAAAGTCTCGTGTCCCTACAATTTTACCGGCACCAAAACAAAATCAACTTGAAGCTACCTCACGTCTCCGGATCAAATGATTCGGAAAGCAGGCTTGGTCCGGCTAACTAGCCTGGATCCAACTCAGATACTCAGCTACTGCTCCCAGCTTTGCTCACAATAGTACCTGGGTAAAAAGCAGGTCTAATGTGTCCTGTGTTACAGGTTGAACTATAGCAATTCCCATCCCCATATCGATTGTGCATCCCCATAAGAATGCATGAAAGCCAGATTGATTGATGTGTCATCTAATCACAAATGAAATGACATTGAAGCCATTGAAGAATATTTTTCGTTACCAAATTTTGCTGGTGCGGAGATTCTGGCTTGGAGTTTTTCCATTCATTGATATGAGAATATTTTAACATTGAATATTCATTTCATTTTTACCTATAGATTAAAGTATAAACTTTAATCCTTGAAAGATTTTAATCTATGATAAAGTAGATTTTATGGAATAACCAGTTGTTGTCCGCGGCTTCGCCCGCGTGGTATGTTAATAAAAGTAGCATTTGATCGTCTCCAGGCTTCAAACTATGTCCACCAACTTTTGAATGAATCGAACCAAGGATTACATTATACAAAGTTTAGAACTCAATTGCACACCCCCCAAAGGGTAATTTTGAAAAAATACAAAATACGTGTTTCATTATTTATTCTAAAGTTTATGTGTACCGAGTTTTGATTAAATAAAACCTAATAAGAAATATTTTTTTCCATAGAAACTTTACCTGTTTAACCCCCTTAGGGGTTGATTTTCGAAAATAATACTATCTACATTCCAAATTTCATCAAAACCGGTTTAGTAGTTACGGAAATACGTGGTAACAAACATTCACACACACAGACTTTCGCATTTATTATATTAGTAGGATGTGAACAAAACTTTATTTGAACTTAATAAATATGCAAAAACGCAGGGTCTACATTCGATATACGAGCAAACTCCGTGAGATCCTATGAATAAATTTCACTTTAGCCCCTCTTAGCTCCGGCCGATGCCGCTTGCAGTTCAAGATGTCCGTAATCCGCTTACCTAGGCACTACGTAGTTAAATCTTGGATTTTCCAATATTATGTAACTTTTGTATACCAACAAACGTTTTTAATAAGTAGATACATAGTTTTATTGGTATGTTAGGAAATATATAGGATTTGAAGTAAGTTACACGACTGAACAATTTTGGACCTTTATTTGCTAAACAGTGTTTTGTTTTTTACTGTTGAATGTATGACATACTAGCTTCTGCCCACGGCTTCGCCCGCGTGGTATTCGGGATAAAAAGTAGCCTATTTGTTATTCTATATTACCTACTATATGCTATATTACCTACTGTAAAGTTTCATCAAAATCCGTTCAGTAGTTTTTGCGTGAAAGGTTAACAAACATCCATCCTCATAAACTTTCGCGTTTATAACATTAGTATGATATCGGAAGCATACGTATCCTACATATCATATAAAGCAGTGTTTAATTAACCACCCGTTTAAAGATCTTTTTATGTAAGACCCCTTTCCCTCTGTTTCATAATCACTCGCTAACTTAGCAAGTATAACCCTGTCATGTAACCCATTAAACAAAGGATAGAGGCAGAAAACTTTAGCATACTGCTAAAGTTAGCGAGTGATTATGAAACAGATGGTTTGTGTTTTGCTGGCCTCAGAAGCCTTTACTGTATGTGATCCGACCTGCACTTGGATAATTTATTTATTTATTGATATATTTTATGGTCTTACGTCAGTGGAACACTAAAACCTATCAAGGCTAATAAACAAACTGGATTTCAGTTGATAACAATCTAAGATTATCTTTTCAAGATACCAAATTATGATGCTGACATTTAGGAATACCCGAAAATATTCCACTATAATCATAACAATAAATAAAACAAGATAAAATTTGGTTATACATAGTAAGATCGTAAAAATTTTAGTCTAGGCAAAAGGTTCACGCACGGATCTTTGGTTGGCTGTCACCAGCACCTATTGATATTAGTAACTCCTGAGCCATTGCTGATATGTTGCTTACCCCAAAATTTCAGGACTTCTGAAGGTATTTAATACAGGAATTTATTTATAGAAATCACAAGGATAATTTTAGACATATGAACGTTGACATTGAACTAAGTGAATTTTATATTTTTATGAGTATATATTTACATAAGTTAATTTATGCTGCATTCTCGTGAAATGCAGCATCAATTATAGTCTAGAAGAATCAGGCAATAAACACAGCTTAAGATTGCAGCACAGCAGCATAGTAATTTGTAATTAGAGCTTATTTTCACCATATTATGTTATTATTTGCATTCGAATAGTATTTATCTACGTACCTTGCTATATATTTTTTCAAAATACTTACCTAAAATGAAATGTAAACGAATCGCATATTTTGGATATTTTTACGTCACACATGACATGTTTTCTTCTTATTTGTTTCGTATTAAAACAACAATACCTTACTAACCTTTGGTTAGGTACATAGATTATATTGTCTAGTTACAGAATAATAACACTATATGAAAAATACAACAAGTTTTCACTCATCTTTTTTGGTATTACGGAACACCACCAAATTTATAACAAATTCTGAACGGCTAATATTGCTATCGCGCAAGCACAGATGGGCCTGCATCAGTCAAAAAGAGATAGCTATATTTTTGAACGCACTTCGAATTTAAGTTATGAGCGCTGTACGCCGAATCCTCAAGTGTGGAATCAATCTAACAATATGAACTCATTGATTGACCTAGTGGATAATATCCCAACTTCCGATCCTGAGGAACTAGGCGTGCACCAATGGATTTTTCCACTCGAAAACATTATGTGCGCATTAACAGTGCTAAAAACGGCGAAGCAAAACATCGTGAGAAACCCGACATGGCCTAGATCCAGAAGTTCGAAGGCATGTGGAGTATGTACCTGTTGTGTGATGCTACATCATATTTTTTCTACAGGCTCAGTCGATAGTATTTAACCATCTTGTTATTTTTTTTTCATTCTCTTTTTTATCAGAGCATATCAATCATGTAGAATACAGTGGTGAGTATTAGTTTTTTAATTTTATGAGTTCTTAAAATATAAACCGATATCAGTGATGTGTCATTCATTATAGAGTTGAAACCCTTGATGTAAGTATTTCAGAACTCCAGCAAAGTGTTACAAAGATTGATGCTCAGCTCCCAGGGTTTTGTAAAGCTCTTGAGCGCTCAAGGGTTAATAATGATGGACCCTCAAGGCGTACGCTAACCCTGAAAAAGTGGCCTATATTTCACCTGGCACTGCTACTTTTGTATTTTCCTTCAGTCACGTTGTAAATGAGGTAGGAAATGAGATTTTTTATAAAAAATGCTCAGGCACTAAACAGTAAATAGGCGTTATCGTTTATTCTTATATTTCTTAAAGATATTATTTGATGGCCTATATTAGAGGTATGATGTTAGATCCAAGAAATAAAAAATCGAAGGCATGTGCCATCAGTTAGTATTCCAATAAGCGGCAATGTGCAACTTGTCACGAGGAATGCTATCATCTTTCGAAACGCGGACATGTGAGTAATGTTATCTTTGGGCGTGCCTCTAACTACCCTCTACTTTGTATCCTCAAAAATCTACGCACTGAGTATTTATATGAGAAATAAATATCCATCATCAGTCATGAGATGTTTTTTTTTGTTTTAATGGAGAAGATAATAATTATAAAGAGTAGGTACCTGTCATTCATCCGGTTTTCATTGATGTAGGTAGATAAACTATTGCTCCTAACTTGCACATTTACTATTCGTAGATATAATAATTTAATTAAAATTTGGTATCTTCTAGCTGTTGCAAAAACATTTATTTATTTTGAAATCACTTGTTTCCATAGAAATATTCAATAGACCAAGAGACGAGACAAGGGAGGCAGCATACTGCCAATGCATAGAAAGCGGGGATGTAATCGTGATAGACGTCCTTGAGTAATCCTGAAACAAATATTGTCATTGTTCACATTTATTCATACAACTATGTACAAGTTAGTATATATAACAATGCAGATGAAATACTATCTAAAACCCATTGCAAACGATCTATAGATAGGTCAACAAGCATTCTAAAAATGCTGGCTGCATTTCTAAGCTGAAAATGGCTGCGTTGGCCCAGATAAAGACCAGATCTTTGGTCACGCGTCACTTCGACCATTCGTTTTGAAAGTATTTTGAATACGTAAAGGGCCCACGGACCAAGAGTCTCATCCCCAAAAGGCTCAAATAAGTATAAGTAAGATCTGTCGATACTTTCATATTTGCGCTTCTTCAGAACGTCGGCCGAATCAACCATAGCACCGGCTCTAACTGATGTCCCCGACAAATCAAATGGCGCCAGGGTATCTTAGTCTTACTGTACCCAAAACAAAAGTGCACAATAAAAATATGAGCAACAAGTAGGTAAGCATTAAATGAGAATAAAGTTTAAATATTGTGTCTCTACGCGGATATATTGCAGTTCGTGTGTCGTCATTTTGGAGTAAATAACAAGTAAGTTACAGTACGTGCGTTCTGCTAAGGGGCGAAAAAAATACCTAAACCTTTTGTTGCATTTCGTGCGTCGAGTAAATTTATAATTATGTACAACTAAGAACTGCCAAAACTGCAAGGTAGTTGGCCAGCTGTTGGCAAGTTGTTCTTCTTGGTACAGTTATATGTACATGGTTTGGCTGACGACCTCTGTGGCGCAGTGGGCGAAGGCCCGCCTGAGGCGCAGAAGGTTGCGGGTTCAATTCCCGCCACGGGACAAATGTTTGTATCTGCAAATATTTGTCTCGGGTCTGGGTGTTTTCTATGTATAATATGTATGTATTTACAAAAAAAAACTGTATATAAGTAATATATCAGTCATGTAGTTCCCATGATACAAGCTCTGCTTAGTTTGTGGCTAGATGATGCTGTGTGAAAATGTTTAGAACTATTTATTTATTATTTATTTATTCATTTATTATTATTATTATTACAACCTAATCTTATATTAACAAAATTATTCAAATACGTCGACCATCCCGTCAAATCATTATTTTGCTTCTGTGGATGCAAAACGTATCGCTTAGTTTAAGATCTTTGTGCTAATAAAACTAACTTGTTGTCAACTAACTAACTAAAATAATAATGTAAATCATTCGACATTGATTAACTAATTGTTGAAACTGGGCGTAGCTATCAAAATGACTGTGTTTTATCCAACAACTTACGTGCCGGTAGGTACGTTATTCCAATGAAAAAATATTTCACGATCTTGTATACTTCCTACGTCACAGATCGTATCCCGGTTCCATGGCAATAAAAACGTTTCTAATTTGTCATTGTGTTCTGTCGATTCAGGTCCTCATTTATCAACGTAAACGCTGAGCCACGTCAACTCTTTATGTAGGTCTCGGTTTTGATATATTGGGCTTTGGATAAAAATATATTGCGGGTTCGGAAAGCATCTTTCGATATTTATTTTAAGTATTTATAAGTAGGGCTCTGAGGAACACTATTTGTGTCAATACAATTAGGTATAGTATTTTGGTAATAAAGAGTGTAATTCATCAAAGTTCAAACGATAGCGTGCTCGCTAGTAAAATTTATTTATAAATAAATTATGTTTAACCTATGCAATTACAAAAACATCTGATTACCTAAATGTTTTTTCTATCTCTCATGCTCTGAAAGTAGGTCATAGTTAACTCGAAAACTGCTCCGTAAATGCGATTAACGGCCCAAGGGCCGTACCTAAGTAAGTTTGAAAATAAAACGATGTTTATTTCATTCATTATATGTTTCAGTGTACATATTTACTAAATATGAAACAAATTACAAGGTATCTGACATTAGAAAACGTAAATATTATTTCATGACTTTAAATACTAAATTGTTTTATTATCTGATAGAATAGTACATTATTGCACAGGCCGCGAAATAAACAATTGTAGGGCGAGCATCAGTTTGAAGGCCGAGCCACAGGCTAAGGCTTACTTACTTATATACCTACTTTTTTTGTAAATATATACAAATTTTACATAGAAAACACCCAGACCCGAGACAAATATTTGCAGGTCATACAAACATATGTCCCGCGGCGGGAATCGAAACCGCAACCTGCGTCACGCCCACTGCGGCACAGAGGTCGTCATTCGCCACAGAGGAGGAAGTTCACTTCTGGGCATAGAACTATATAAAATAGTGCCACAATAAACGATCTGGAGTCAACCTTCCGCAACCTTTGAGATTAGTCCGTCAAGTAGGGACTTGGGACTACCATACTTACCAATAAATGGTGAAAATGCCACATTGACCAAGCCTGCACAGAGCATGAACAGTGCGTATGCCCCTGGGAAGTCCTCGTGGGAGACATGATCTGAGATCACAAGAGGACTGGCTAAATGTAGCCAGGCTCTTAGAACTCCTAGTGCTCCTGTGACTGTCGCCATCCAAATTAAGCTTTTTATTTGTAGTATCACTGAAAAAATAAGTTGACAGGGTCAAAACCAATTGGGTTTATTGTTTTAAAGAATATCCAACTGCTGGGCAAGCCTTATTCAAGCTTACTTAGGTTACTATGTGATATAATGGCTTTCCCTCACCCTGAACACTATGTTGCGGTAAAGCCGCTTTATGTTTGACTAGCTTCTGCCCATGGCTTCGCCCGCATGGTACCCGGATAAAAAAAAGCCTTTGTGTTATTCTGATGAATAAGCTATATTACTGTTAAGTTTCATTCAAATCCGTTCAGTAGTTTTTGCGTGAAAGAGGAACAAACATCCTCACAAACTTTCACGTTTATTATATTACTAGCTTCTGTCCATGGCTTCGCCCGTGTGGTATCCGGATATAAAGTAGCCTATGTGTTATTCTGATTTTTTGCTATATTACTGTAAAGTTTCATCAAAATCCGAGATTTTATGCACCTAGGCAATACAATTTGCCTAGGTGCATAAAATCTCTCGTTGTTCTATTTGTAGATAATATAAAATAATGTCGTATTGATAAACTAACAGAACATGATAAGAAATGATAAGTCTTTAGATAGTGATATCAAGATGAATAAACACAAATTACCTATTCTGAAGACGAATGTCAATAATGTAGCCGCAAAAAATAATACTCTAGTATTGATTGGTGCGATACTGCTGATAAAGGCTAAAATACAACGTCCAGCTAAGTCGGCCCCTGCGCATATTGAGATGCATGTAGCAACTTCATTCTGTAATAGAAAAAAATACAGAGAACTTGACATTTTTATGCTAAAAACTAACGTGAACTTGAATATTCATATTGTAAAAACGGGAATTTTCACGTAACGCACTATCGGTAAAAGCACCGACGAAGTTTCGACTCGTTCCGAGAGTCGATAGTAAATCTCGCATAGTGCACGACGCGACGCGGAGGGAGAAAGTCGCGATCACTCACCCTGATGAAGACTCTCGGAATGAGTCGGTGCCTTCACCGATAGTGCGGTACGTGAAAATTCCCGTTTTTACAATATGATTATGTTTTATTTTTACATCATCATACAATTAAATGTAATGGAGGTCAAATTAGAGTATAGTTCGAAAACCAATAACCTAGATATAATATGTAAAAAAACAAAAACAAACCGGACGAGTAAAATTCGAACTAGTGCGGTAAGGGTTCCGCACTATTATACAACAAATATTTTAAAAATAACGAGATAGTTGCATTCTTAAACGATTTTTGCATGAGAACCCTGTTGGATTTTATTTGACTTGTTGAATTTTCATAGAATATGTATCCTATCCTGTGAAGCGTTTTATTCTACACATAATGGCTAATTTTATTAATGAAAATCGCCATTTTCGTTAATGAAATTAAATCAGCTGTTTTCGATATAAAAATAATAAATCTGTTGTTTTTGGCACGGAACCCGATTCAGAAAATCAATCAAATGTCAATGTCAGATCATAAAATACAACATAAAAAAATGTTGAAACTTTTTAAAAACAAAATTACTCTTTTATATACAGTCGTTGCAATAAAGATTTACTTTACTAAAAAAAGATAACAAAAATAAAACAAAAATTATGTGACTATTGTTCACGATTAAGATAAGTCACTGACCGTATCGTATCCATACTGGAATAGAAGCATTGGTTGTAATATGAAGAACGTAAGATCAGAGAAATTCATGAAACTCTGTCCAATGCAAATGTTCCGATACACCGGATCCTTCAAAGCCCTCAAATTTAGTATCTCCATTAATTTTACTCTGTAATAATGTTATGGTTATAGTTGATGTTGATGATAAACATATTAAAGTCTATAAAACCTTTATGCTCATGTTACTTAAGGGTGGCAAAAAACCTAAAACTGACTAACAATGAATGTTCAAACCTTAGATTTCTTGTAGCTGTAATAGTAGTGCCATCTTTAGCAATATCTGTAGTATCTTCTTTTTTACTCAGAAGATCTGCATCTTCATTCTTAGCTCCGTTCTCTAGGTTTCCTGCAAATTTTGAAAGTAACTTAGTAAATTTTGTAATCATTTATTGATTCTAAATAATTTAAAAAGACGTTATAATACTTGCTGTTCTTTTTCCCGTCGTGAGTTTGTTCTTCATTACCAGCATTCCTGGTATAGTGTGTAATGATATGCCAGAAATTATGAGTAAAGTGCCTCGGAATCCATAATGGAAAATTATCTGCTTTAATATCTGTGGGTAGCACATGAGGAAGAGACCTTGGAAAGCTTTTATTGAACTCATGACTGCAGTCCTTTTCTTCACGTAATAATGGTTAATTGTTGAGTAACTCACTGGTACCATCATACCGAACCCAATGCCTTGTAGCACTCCGAATGTCAATGGTAACTGATTGGTGCTGGATATAGCAATCGTCGCAAACGATCCGATTGTGAAGAGCATCGCTCCTATAAGGCCTCCAAGCTGTAGTGATATACTTTTGGTCATTATGTTAAGTATTATTCCTGTAAAAGTAAAATTATACGTAGCTTACATAACTTATACAAAATAATGTAAAATAGTTTAACATCTTATTTTAGCTGATCTATATCGATTTGATATACATATGCATAATTATGCAAAGTTATATTTTGATTTAATCAATAGGTAGTTAATATACTGTCACTTACTGTAAACTCATCGATATGATTTGGGTTACGTAGCAAAATAAGTAGCCCACTTGGGGTCTTTATGCATACCTAATCCTTCTTCGGTTAAAATGTATGAAATCCAATCATTATACATTGTATTTATTTGTGTAAAAAATAGAGAACAGGAAGTGATTTTTGTCGCACGCAACATAGTGACATCGTAGTACTTCTTAATGTAGCATTAACTCTATCAGTGCTATCATCAGTTTAGTTTAATTTTGACTTAACGTATTTCTCCATAAGCTTATAGTATTTAACAATTAAATAAAAGACGAAAAACTCAAAGCTAAAGTATTAGGTACTCGATAAAACCACGCATACCTCCAATAGCTAGCATAATAGAAAATACTCCATGTGCTGTCGTCAAAGATTTTGCTGTAGACCGGGTATCGATTATAAAGTCATTATATATCAGCCCGAAGGAATTCACGTGACCGATTCCAGCAATCTGAAAAACAGTAATCAAAAAAGCTAATAAAAATATCAAGGGTTTTATGTATCTACCACTTTTATGACACAGGCATATTAGTACCATAAACAATTAACATGGTGGAAACAATTGAGAGCACAATATCTTGTAGGACAGAAAGAAAAAAACATGCTCACAACCCTATGATGGACATCTTCGGGTATATAAATCTTTGAGATCGTAGATCCGGTAGGACAATGGTATAAAATATATATATTCAGTAATATGTATTATAAGATCGAGAGCAACACAATTTGATAAAATACTGTAGGTTAGTTTTCTAATCGTAAATGGGAGAAATCATTAGGTACAACCTAATGATTTTATACGTTTGGTATAAAAACGTGTAAAACGTTTTGTTATGAGCACAATCACCGTAATGTTCCCATAGCGGGGATTATGGATCCACATTCGAGCATAGTGAATCCAATCGCTTTTCATTCAATACATTCTTTGATTAACGCTTCATAGTTAAATATATGTAAGATCATTCTGTTAAAAAAATGTAAAACTTAAAAAATCTGGTTTATCTTTGATATGCAAATCCAAAATCCCAGTAACATATTTACCGCAATAAAAAAAATCCCGTGAATCAAGAATTCAAATTAGAACATTCATGGGACTTCAATAAAGATAAACACGGGCGTTCACTGTCATCAACCCTGTCTATCGAGTACAAGGACGGGTCATAAATGGGATGGAAGAGGACAAAAACAAACGTAAAAAGGACGTATGCTGTCAGGGCGCTGCGCTGTTAGGTAGATTTTATTAATTCTTTTTTACGTGACAGTTTCTAATATAGCTGGCTAGGCTGTGAATGGGCAATTTAATACAATTGCGTGTTTGTTTTATCCTCTCTAACCTCACGTGTATTTAATGCTACCAAAATTCGAAGATATTCGATTGAAGATAGTGCTAATTTGCTCCCCATCAAACTACTCAAAACTACATACACGGGTTGATTGAAGTCATAAAAGATAGTTTAAAATACTTTCGCTGCCTGTTTGATAAGGTACAGTAAATAATTATTAACAAAACGTCAATAAGTATAAACTCCAATAAGCCATTACATTAAATTTCTACACAGTATATGCCCTCTTTCACCAAATGAACATTCTCTTCACTCATCCTGGTACTCGATAGATATGGTTGACGAACGTGAACTCGGTCTTACAGTAGCCGCGTAATAAAATTGCACCATATGATCTACCCGTTAAGGATTTATACCTACTAGCAGGTAAATAAAACGTACAAAACCAAAAAATCCTCAGTAGATGATTACTTAGTACAGAAACATACTCACAAAAGTAATAGCGGTCCCAAAACAAACAGCATATCCCCAGCTATCTTGATCTTCATTTTTCTTTATTTTTATTCTTCCCACTTGGCTCATTTTAACACGCACACACTGTGGTTGCTCCGATAGCACTGCTCGGATGTTCCCGATAATATTATAACAGATTATTCAATTACGTTCTAGTCTTTGTGCACCTACAGTGATAATGTTCTTTGTCCTCTATTTGCTTAGCTGTGACAATCTTCTTCGAACATAATCCAGAAAGGCGTTGGTTGAACGCTCTGTTATTCTTTTTAAACATAAATTTAAACATTCTACAGCTGGCCTGAATCTTGACAGCGTAAACATTGTGCGCAGTTTGTTCACCTATTTTTGTATATCGTCTGGAAATGTTTGGGTAGGTTTTGACATATATATTTTTGGGTTTTGTTGTTCTGTTAAATAATCTGTATGATTATTTATGGAACAATTTCTTATATCCTATCGTACTAATATCATATAATTTTTTTTTTATGTGTGTACGTTTGTTTTCTGATAATATCTGGAATAGGTATAGATATTTATGCCCACGGTTCCGCTCACATGGGATACACACAAAAGCTTTAGTAAAGTAAAAATCACATCCCAAGTCACAAACCAATATATTTCAATATTCATCCAAATATTACCGAGAACAAACATCCCAACTTTCGCATTTATAATATAAGTAGGATAAAATGAGGTAGTTTATCAAAATAATACATAATTTATGATCTATCTATAGCAGCTAAAAGACTCTGTTATAGAATTTTATTTTCGTAAACTTGCCTAAGACCCGAGTTCACAAACATAACAACGGGCGGTTAGGTCCTATTCAAGGCTTTTTGACACATGTTTTCATAGGAATCTGTTATCATAATCAATGGTTAGACTTGACCATACTTTTATTTTTCTAATGAACTCAATCCTTAGTACAAGATAATTAATGTAATGATCATTAACAGCCAACAAAAAAAACATAGCAACATTTCCGCTGATAAATTTGCACACATTTAAGCACAAGGTGGATATCGTATTGGTTGAAATACTTTTTTGTGCACCTTTGTGTGTATTTTTGAACTTTTTATTTGTGTTTTTATCACACTTCCTGATCCCACGCTAGAATTTATTGCGTCGTGGGTGTAAGGAACTACGAGCACCGTGGTACCACAACATGCAGACCTGGAACAAAATTATCTGCAGAGAATGTAAACATTCATCCCGCAGTGAGAATCGAACCTGCACCTCATGCGTCTCTACACGTTCGCCGCGCCATCGTGGTCACTGTATACATACATACTTACATATTGACACACTAGCCTCTGCCCACGGCTTCGCCAGCGTGGCACCCGGATATAAAGTAACCTATGTTTATTCTGATGTATATTTGTGAAACCAATAAATGTATTGAGTATTGAGTATTGAACTATAATGCTGTAAAGTTTCATCAAAATCCGTTCAGTAGTTTTTGCGTGGAAGTTGAAAGAAGAAACAATGTTCATGTATCTTCTCCATCCAAAGGTCTGGAAGAAATCACTCCTAAGCGATAAGACCGTCCATTGTACTATAAGAATAAAGTTTGTTCATATTAAAGTACAATGGGATTTTAATATAGATAGACTACGATTTCAGCTAACCTTGAATTTTATTTTTCAAACGACACTAAAATTACCAAATCTATGCGACTAGTTCGCATAGATTTGGTAATTTTAGTGTTTACTACCATTTTAATTAAATTTTAATTTATACTTAGTTTAATGTTCTTCTGTTCCTACTTTACAACTGTTGTTGTTTTTATTTTCTCACTTTCAAGCCTATAAGTGGAAACTTGTAATTTGCCATCATCTTAAATATGTGCTTGGCATGTATTTTTATATTTTTTCTTATTATCTTGTCTAGCTGTAAGTTTTCCCAAAATTTTTAAAATAAAATTCTATAAAATTACGTAAACAGAATAAATTAATATAAAAAATATTCCAATGGCTTATTAGCAAAATCCTGTTGCCAAATTAAAACATCATTTTCTCGTTTGAAACTAGTTTCAGGTAGAATAAGTTCACTCTGATTATAAACTACCCCGGCCCACGGCTTTGTGTGATACCCATTCTAGATCACAAAATATACTGATTAGCAACAAACATATAAAACTTCCAAAAAAATCATTTATAAAATGAGTAGAATTACGCTTATTTAAGTTACGAGTATTTATAACTACTGCATAGAACTAAATAAGTAGATTTATAAACCAAATCGTTAAGTTTCTCTACGTCTTTTATGTGAGTTTCGGCATCGTATTGTCTTAGACCACCTCAGTGGCGCGGCGGGTGAGTAGCCTACTGCGACGATGGGTTCGATTCTTGTTGCTGGACAAATGCTTACATAGATTTGTTCCGGGTTTGGGTGCTGTGGTTCCCCGTAGTTTCTGATACCCACGACACGGAATCTTAATGTGGGGTCAGGACTATGTATGTATCTGTTTATCTATTTATTTACTTGTAGACTTCGGTTAGCAACCATAATGAGTAGTAGCCTATTTATAAACAACAACAGTACAGGAAATTAAAAAACACTTACTTTTATCATAAAAACAGTTATATTATTCTCTAAACTTTAGAGTCTAAACTTTTCAAGCCATTAAACATTGTATTATATACAAAAACTGCATGTTACCACTCCTGGGCGAACATTCCACGTAACGACACATTTGGAAGGAAGCCAAAATTTTCTACAATGTTCAGTTTTACATCTACTTTTTCTCCTATTCTTCTGTTTTAACAGCAAAACGCGTCTAGTTCATTCTACACCTTAAAATTAAGTGGCAAGTTTTGAGCAATGGCTCTAAATCTAATATCACAGTTGCCAACTCTAGTGTATATAACACAGAGTAAGTATCCCAGTAGATCAAGTCAGTAAGCTCTTCTGCTTTTTTTCCTTCACGTATCTGAGTACTCCTTCGATGGTCCATGGTATTACACAGCAAAAGTTGCAGATGGTGAGCATTGAGAACGCTATAGCGTAACTTCCGGTGCAGTCTCGAATGAATCCTGCGGTCAAATAAAAGCCTTAGCAATGAAATTTGTTAAACGTAATTTATACAGCTCAAATCGATTAATAAAAATATCTCACACATAGTGTGATAGTAGTTTATTCTGACTGTTTGATGACATTTTTTGAGCGATCGTACGAGAGAACCTACTGTCAAAAATACTGTCAAAAATGTGCGCGGCTCGGATATACACTTTACCGTAAGGTAAGCTTCTATTTCGGGTTCTATGCTAAGCATTATATTATTATGATACTTTATTTATTGTATAATGTCGCTAAATCGCGCTATTATTAGTATAATAATAATGCTGAACATTGTATACTTTTTATACGAACGGGGACACAGTCCACGTTCGTAAATAAAAAATAAAAAAAACCCTACTGCTACTGCTTCATTTGTCAGTTTGCTTTAATTTATCACTTCATTATGTATACAGACTTAAAAAAAGAATTATAAATAGTGGCATTCATTTGAATTTAGTGTTATATTTAAATCATAAAAAAGTGGCTCGGTTTTATTTTAATAGCATAGATAGAGTGACCTTCAGCTTGGAAGATTCGTGCACGTGGTTATTCACGTGGTGTAAGTTCGACTACCTATGGAGTTTCGTACATCGCAGATACGCTATAACTGTCAGGGTCAGTGAAATTTTATGAGATTAGATAACTGATTGTCCAGTTATCGCTAGGTTACCCCATTAAGCTTAGAGCGGCAATGGATGCGCTATTTTTGTTCTAGGTAGGTATGCGCTATATAATGACCGTGAGTAATTTTAAGTGCCTACATTTTTATGATGATACCTTAAGAATTATTGTGAAATAATGTAGCAATACTCAACAGATTGCGGGTGGATCAATATTTAAACTAGCTAGCAGATTTTCTGATAGCCTAGATTGAGACAACGAATACTTTACTTAAAGTCAACGTCACAAGGATCGCATAGAAACGTCAACTTATAAGCTACATAAATTGAAATTTTAAAGTGAATTTATGCCGATTCCTCGCGCGCGACCTAGCCCTGGATAATCAGGCAACAAACTCTGCTTGGTTTTTTGTTGATGATACTTCTTTCAGATCAATTAATCGAACAAAGTAAACTTATTGGTTGAGATTATTGTAATACCACGGTGCTGGTAGTTACTGATACCCATAACACAGGGAATCCTAGTGTGGAGTCAGGATTATTAATTGTGTCTCCCTTATTCCCGATTCAGGATATCCTGTATTGAGGGTATCAGAAACTATGAGTACCATGGAACCACAACAACCAGACCCGGAACAAACATCTGCAGAACATGCAAACATTCGTCCAGTAGCGGGAATCGAACCTGCACCTCTTGCGTTACTCACCCGCCATTGAGGTTGTCAAATGCGTTTCTTTCTGTAGTGCCCCGTCTGTAAACCAGTGCTGCACCTGACCTAAGTTTTGGTGCAACATAATGATGAGACGGGAACCTATTTGACCCCACGCAACACAAAATAGGTAGGTACTTAGTTTGTCTCTTTATTTTATGTTAAGTATCTGTTTTGTGTGTTTATTATTATTTTGTGTTTAACTGTCATGTCAAGGGGACAAATAAATATTTTTTCTTTATTTTCTTTCTTTCTAGTGTTCCTTACCGATTGTAGGTCCAACAATAAGGCTGATGCCACCAGCGAGCAGCATGTAGAGTCCGTATGCTGGCGGGTATCTCTCGATAGGTACATGCTCGGCCATCACGATAGGCTGGGCTATGTGCACCAGCGACCGCAGCGATCCAAGGATGCCGGTAAGGATCAGCAATGGCGTGTATGTAGTGAACTGAATGAACACTGCAAAGATATAAGACATTAATGCCTTATATGTAATCCTACTAATATTTTAAACGCGAAAGTTTGTAAGGATGAATGTTTGTTACTCTTTCACGCACAAACTACTGAACGGATATTGATGAAACTTAATAGTAGTATAGCTTATACATCAGAATAACACATAGGCTACTTTTTAGCCGGGTACCACGCGGGCGAATCCGTAGGCAGAAGCTAGTTGATAATATTTGGACACGCCACACGATCTCTTTGCACGTCCAGGATGGCCTCGTAGAGAATGCTTTAGCATTAGTACTCCTAGCGCTTCATTGTTTGTCCGGAAGTATTAAATAAATAAAAATAATAATTATTCATATTGTTTGATTATTCCTGAGTAAATATTTTCATTAAAATTTACGCATTTTGAAGCAGTATCTGAGGATGTCCATTATGAAGAAAATATTACTTATATTTTTTTTTAATTTTATTCTTCTTTATTTATTTATCTTTTTTGAAATTTTAGGTGCACAACCTTTACAAAAACAGCATGACAATCGGTTACGCCGTTTTACGTTTCATGATCTAGAACAGACAGAACCCCTAGTGATATGTGGCTCAAAACTAATCTAAGAACTTAACAAACGATTGCAAAATACCTTATTACAATTAGTAAGCATTTTTGAAGAAAAAAGACAAACAAACTTACGAACCAACAGACCACCCTAAACACGTATACCGGCTTCTTACATCGCGGATAAATAGTGCAATTTTTGGACTTGTAATTATTCTTACTGATCAGCGTAAAACAATGTCCATCATGGAAATTTGCTTTCTTTGATTAGGGAGTAAGTAAATCTCCATCGCGGACATTTTTTTGATGTAAGTACCTAACGATTTTTTTATTGAATATTTTTTTTGCCAATATGCTTATAATAAAGCTAAGCTAATTTATTTTATACCTAATAAAAATGTATTCATAGAACGCTAATAAATGCACGAAAAAAACCGATTTCATTTTTTCTAAATATAAGAGCGACTTAGTGAATTAGAATTATGCAGAAAAAAATATTTAAAAGTTAGGTAATAATTTCCGTGTAAACTTGTTTTTGGTAATTACAATTTTGTCGAGCGCAAACGAAAAGATACAGGATTTCATGTCGATTTATTTTCAGTCTATGGACTAATATAGTCATTCTCCGATCAGATCAAATCAACAATTGATTTATTTGTGACTTTACTGTGATTCCACTAACTAGATACCCCATTATTAGATACTCAGAAAATGTTATTTGAAAACACAATACACAATTTAGTATTTGTCTACTGAGAAAAATTAATTATGATTTGATTTTTACCTTTATCTGCTTCCCGTTTAAGCATATATTGAAATACGGTTCAGATTCGATTTATTAGATAGGTGTTCGCTCTTGTTCGATTCAGTGAATATATTTTTTGTACTACTCATTATAAAAACTTATGATCTAAATCTAGGAATTTGGTTAGTCTGTTTATAGGTGTGTGTAACCAACACACACAAAAAAATATTTCGATAATTTTGAAAAGTTGATATAAGTATTTTCCTTTTCCTTTTAATCGCTTTTCCATCGAAATTATTTAAATTCATTTACTAGATAAAAACTATATTGAAATGAAATGTTTATGTACTAAATATTTTAATATTTTAGTGAAGAAAATAATTCGTTATATAATTTTAAATATTAGTCTAATACATAAAAAAAATACTTCTTTGATTTGTGTACTTCCTTTTATACAAATTGGCCATAGCAGGAAGATTCAAGCACCAGAGACTCATAATAACACTCTAAAGAAGATAATCTAGCGATGAACACCTTATTAAAATATATATTTTAATATATGTTTTAATGGTGAGTAATAAAAAAGTTATCATTGTATCTATAACGAAATTAGATTTTGAGACAAATGACATTAGCCCAAGAAATTTACACCTTTTTTGTAGAATGCACATACTTCTAGGCATTTCTGATGGAAAACTAGTTAATATTCAATTTCTGACTTACCAAGCCTGAAGACGGCGGAGAAAAGAGCTCCAGCATAAAACATATATCGGCTGTTCATGATGAAGAACTGGCCAGCGATGCCGAGGAACAGTCGAGCGCACATGTCCGTAGCGCCACCCAGCGCGATTATATTAGCTATTTCAGACTGAAATATGAAATATTTTATATTAGTGAGTTTAAAAATAAATAGTTTTTTGAATAGTAAAGAAGTTAATTAATTAATCTAGATTTGTATACCAATCCGTAAAGAATGTATCTATACGCCTAGAAACCACAAGGGATTTTGAAGTGTAGCAAATCAATATACCTAAGAAGAAAATATTTGATAAAAAAAGAAGTTAATTTTTAGTTTGTAGTGTAAATAAATATTTATAAAAAAAAAATCTAGGTTAATTAACTCTTTCACACAAAGTACAAAGATTTTTCACGCTTTAAAAAAAGGCTGGCAATAACTTGCAACAGAAATAACTTCAGATTAATATGAGGTATCTGAAAACTTGTGGTTAAAACTTCTGGTTGGTGAATCCTTACCCGACTCAAGTTTGCCTTATCTAGGAACAAAGGCTCTAGAGTGAAGAATGTCAAGTCGGCAAAGAACGTCAGTGACATTCCCAGTATAATATTGTCGTACACCCAGTCCTTCAAAAGAGTCAGGTCTAGAAACTCTGCAACTGTCTGCCTGCAAACAATAAAATATAAAATGTTATAATAAAAGAGACATTACGAGTACCTTACCTATATTTAAAAATTTAATATCAAATGCAAATTATGTAAGAAATTTTATGAAAATCTTTATTTTATGAGAAAATAATTGTAGTTTTACCCGACAAACGAAATTTCGAAAACCTTCCTACTCATTAAACTTCTGACTGTAAAAGTCTATTAGTATCTATAACCTACTTACCTACCATGTCTTATCAAGATTGAATAAATGGTCGACAGTAATCGTAGGATAAACAAACATACATACAATCGCAGGATTGCCATGTACTAGACCCAGAGGTCTTCACTGGTTTCATTCTCTTGATCAATTATTATATAGTATTTTTCAAACTTTCGCGATTAGATAACATAATTATTAAAAGATTAACGGGTCTTTATCGCGTTTACCTTTTTTATTATTTTCCCGACGTTTCAACTGTATCCAGTGAACGCCAATATTGTAAGAGAATGGTTCGTGAAGCGATTGAAATAAAGAAGTACCCAAATTTTAATGGTGAAGACGGCTATAGACTCTCTGCGTCCTGGAATACCGTGATAAACAGGTGTTCGCGTCGCGATCCAATTGTGCAGTGCGGTGATACGGTTAGTGTAGTGTGCCGTAATGTGAACATGGACTTTTCTGATTCTGAAGATGAAATGAGGGTAGTTGCGGCTACTGCCTTTATTTCTCGACAGTAGCTCCTTATACTCCAGTCATCCCGTGACCACGGCTGTTGCAATACAGTTGAAACGTCGGGAAAATAATAAAAAAGGTAAACGCGATAAAGACCCGTTAAACTTATAACAATTATGATATCTCTTTTTATCTTCATTTTTTGTTGAGAAATTATATAAATTTAATCTAAAGAAAGTAATTTATTCTGAACAGTACGAATACCTAAAAAGTTATCGCAGTGCCGGGAATCAAGGTTAACGCTACCCTCGTTTCTTTAGCCCAAGGCTTTTTTACATATTTGCAAGACGTTATTTGAATTTTAATCTCAAAGACATAACATTCGTTTAATAATAACCTTTCCATAAAATACTTTACCATTTTCCGTCTTTGTTCTTTATAATCGGCATGGGTTCGGCTGCTATACTTCCGAAATTGCCTAAACTTGTCACGGATGCCGCTTTGTATATATTTTCAATATAGACATTGTCACTTGAATTGAATTTGCTGTCCGATCTTGCGTCTCCGGGTATCAAAACCACAGGAATACTGAGGCGACGAGAATCGGCTAATTTCGGCACGAACAGGAAATCCGATCTAGGAGTTTCCTTTCGACTGATTTGGTACAAGTTTTCGACTGATCTGGTGTTATCCGCTACGTTGAGTCCGTTTGAGATCTTGAAATTGAATTTGGCTTCTTGTTCCACCGCTGGCGTGGGAGGTATCACTGTAAAACGAAATCTATGAAATTTATCTTTTCATTTAGTTTAGATACCTAATGTTTCATAAAAAAATATAAATAGTATACTTACAAACAATTTTTTCACATGGCTTCATTCGTTTTACCAAATGCCACTGGACAGGGTGCATGACTAGGGCCCCGAATATACTGTGGGCCGATATAGCACAAAGTATCGCTAAAGTCCCTCTGAACCCGAACTCCGAGATCGTAAACTTTATGAATAGTGGGTAAAACATAGTGGTCAGTCCAATAGAAGCCTTACACAAACTTAGGTAGAGAACTTTTTTCTTTGTGAAGTAACTGTTAAAGCTTGTGTATGAGACTGGTATTAGTAACCCCATCCCCAGGCCTTGTAGGAATCCATTTGTTATTATAAGTTGTGTAGTGGACACAACAAATATGGCTAGGAACGACGCAAGTGTGTAAATAAATGCTCCTATGAGGCCTACTTGTCTTAAAGTCAGTCTTTTCAGTGCTATATTTGCTGAAAATCCTGAAAAAAAGGTTGTTCAATAAATACAAAAAATATAGTAATGCAAAAGTAAATGCTAAATGCTTAAAACACTAGAAATACACTCTAAACTAGCTCTACAATTCGATGACCATATATTTGAATTAAATTAAACTGGGTAAAAATATCGTTGGTAGGTTTTATTTATAAATAGTTAAACTACTTATTTTCTTTTATTAAAATTATTTATTTTCTAGATAGGTTATAATTTTTATCAATTAAATATAATTTATATTTGCCAGCAATCTATATGAATAGGTAAAATTATATGAAAATCATCCTTTAACAACATATTGATTGATTTCAATGCTAGAACATATACCTACTTTGTATAATCTATCAATTAATCTATAATGAGCTTGGGAATCTTTGTATTTATCAGACTCGTTACATCACATTGTTAGCTGTGGTCTAATTTAATCCACGTGTCAAACAAGTTTGCTAAAGTCTACAACTGTAGACTTTTTTAAACTTGTTCGGATTTCCTTTTATAGATGAAATTTGCTTGCATTACAAATTACCTACTATGTCTTAAATAGAACATAACATATGTTACTGAGTAACACTGGAAAATGAGTCTTGCCTACTGACGACTGTTGCCAAGTGTTTGTTAGAATAATTAAATAAATAAATAAATAATACTGGACATTTTCACACAGCATCATCTAGCCCCAAACTAAGCAGTGCTTGTATTATGGGAACTACATGACTGATATAGTACATATATAATTTTTTTTTGTAAATACATACATATTATACATAGAAAACACCCAGACCCGAGACAAATATTTGTAGATACAAACATTTGTCCCGTGGCGGGAATTGAACCCGCAACCTTCTGCGTCTCAGGCGAGAACTCTCGCTCTCTTTCTCACATTAACAAGAATTTCAAGTCGAAAAAAATAATAATTTTCTGGGTTTTTTCTAGTCATTGTTTTAGCAATTGCAGCAGTAGGTGTGGGCGTGGGCGTGGGCGTGGGCGTGGGCGTGGGCGTGTGTAGGCGTATAATGTTGCATAACAATTAATATATAATTTCAAGTAGGTTTTCAGTTTCTTGGTAATTTAATTCAATTATCCAGTTTTTAATGACGTGTTTACATTTAAAAGAAGACATTGTGTAGAAAGACAAGATTTTTTTTTATAAATATAGGCTCCCAGGAAGTAGGAATGGCGACTTGCAAATGTAGTGTTGCACCGACTGACTTTACATACTCTATTTAATGGGCGCCTGTGATTTGCAGGTCCTGGATCAAAAGGGACGATTTTGTGGAATGCAATGGTGATATTGTAAATAAATAATTGTCGTACTGTAAGAACTTTGCATTCTCTATATAAGAGTTCGAGTTTTAATTAAACCTAATCCTATGTTTTAAGTTCTAAGACTATCTTGATTTTTGTAAAGCCATATATATTTGGACGTCATAAATAATATCATTATCAAACGATTGTATCTTATCTACAACTTCTTAGAAAATGTGTTTTCTAGATAAAATATTCAAAGACCTTTTAACCAGATTCTGGTTTCAAATTACTTTTATCAGAAATAATCTCGATCACAGATCTGAACATATATTTGTTAACAACTTTTTATACCAACTAGGAACTGCAGTTCTTAGGTATCAGATAATCAAATAGTTGGTACTTCTAGTAAAAAGAGTCGTGCTAGGATCAATTTTTAAAATAGATGAAAAATAAACAACATTCAAATTACTAGCCTCTGCCCACGGCTTCGCCCGCGTGGTATACCTGGATAAAAAGAAGCCTATGTGTTATTTATGTCACGGACCCGTTTCAAATCTCATCCAAATCTCTGTAACAGCTGAACTAATCTGGACAATAAATATCCAAACTTTGGTGTATATAATATTAGTCTTGGTAACATATAACATTACGGGCAGCACGCAATGATTATAGAATTTCGTCTTGAGGCTTTGCAGCACCATGTAGTGACCATGAGCACAAGAGACAACGGGTTTGTCGACACGAACAAATTATTTGTCTCTCTCATCTGTCTGACGCAAAGGAGAAGCAGAAGTAAAAAAACGGTTGTCTTAGTGCTCATGCTAGCCGTAAACAAAAACATGGTCACATATATTATAATACTAGTAACATGGTCAACTTACCAGCTATCGCTAATGTGACTTGAAACACTCCGTATACCAAAGTGACTGCGGCAGTTCCAACTCCTAGCTCGTCTAGGAAATCATTGTATATGAATCCAAATACAGGCTGGTGTGCTGTGCCTGCTATCTGAAAAAAAGAATGAAGTTTTAAGGATCATCATGGTGTTCTAGTGTTTTTTTTTCGATAATTATGAGCCTTTCATTCTGTGTAATGATTTTTTTCTTAATGTGTACAATAAGAAAAAAATCTTTATTGTATAATACAAGCGTTATTTTCCCTTGCATAGACAACAGTTACTAGTTTGCATGCTGTCGGAAGACGAGGGCAGAAGGCTAAAATAAATAAATTAATATAAAATAATGTTTTATTGCAAAAAAACTGCAAATACAACATATCGTGATCGATATGTTGTATTTAGCATATAGGTACATAGAACCATTTTATTGGTGTCCGTTTTTACTGAAAAAGCCTTTTTGTGAGTGTATAACGTCTTTCATTATAAACTATTAAATTATTAACAATAATTTGAACACTTAATAACTCGTCATGTCTTCGATGATGATTATCATTATCTAGGGTTTGCGATTTTTATCGTTGATATACAAAAAATGCTACAACATTTTTTTATAATAAAAATATTTTTTTTGTTATATATGAGAAAGGTCAGGTCAAGAGTACCCAAAACCGGCGAGCATGTATGAAGAATGTAATGAGAGCGAATGAAGCAAAAGAGGTATGTCAGGATCGTAGTAAGTGGAAATCCGTTGTCTCTGCCTACCCCTCCGGGAAACAGGCGTGAGTTTATGTATGTATGTATATTTTTTGTGGTTGTGCAGTAAATTTTCGAGAATCGAACCTAAATAATATTAGATGTTCGTCCAAGTCCCTAATTGTTTCAAATTTCATCTGGAAGATTTTGAATAGTCAAAATCATCCGAAGCAGTGTCATTTTTATAATCTGATTGTCATATTTACGTACTTAATAAAAGTCCTGTTCGATCCGTAATATTTTCATAATGTAACCTCAGCACAAATTCACGAAGTAACGATCCAAATGTAAGATAAATCCGATAAAGGTTAGATTTGCTTTATCTAGATATAAACAACTACAAAATAAAATAATCAAATTGCTTTTTAACTATCACTACCTTACATCTACAAAAACTATTTACGAAGAAACAAACCTTATGACTATAAATCAAATGTACATATATAATTCATGCATTCTAGTTCGCAAAATCACCAAAAAATCCATTCATACAAATTTAACGTTCTTAAAATCAAAGCAAGTGACAAAACGTAATACTCGCCGAGCTAGTTATATTGTCTTGCCCAAGGTCAGAACGAATTACGGCAAATTCTTCAAAAGTAAACAAAAAATGTTTACTTTTGAAGGAGCACAACTTTACAATAAACTACCCGCAATTTTAAAAAATGTTAGCTCGATTCATAAATTTAAAACTGAACTTGCTAGTTTTGTTAGGGAAAATTGGCCAATTTAATAAGATTTTTTATTTCTAGTACTCAACTAATTTGTATTAATATGTACCTACCTATCTTTTCATTTGTGCAAAACTGTAATAATTACTACCGACAGACCGAACGACAATAATATTTACTTTATTAATTGTATACTTTAAGCTAAATAGCTATTCTCATGTTAGTGAATGTGTCTTTTTTGAGAATAAATATCTTTAAACCTAAACAAGGTAGGTATTCCTACTGATTAGAATGAGGATGAAAGTATCTAAAACGACACGTGAACGTAGCGTATTGGGACACTAAATAAATCCTAAAATTATCATTGGAAATCCTTCAAACTATGTTTTTGGTAGTTTCTATCCCATTGCTACTCGTTAAACTTTGCTTAATACTTCAAGGACCCAAGGTTTAAAAGTTGGAGGGAAGGGGACACAACTTTTGTTACTTTAAATTTTGTTACTTTATATTCACTGGGCAAGGTATTGAAATAAAAATAGTTTAGTGATGTTAACCTCAAAGTGATTTGAGACCTATTCAAATATACTTCATACAACGATACTCTAGAGGGGTCCATAGTGTATCTTTTGCAATTAAAAAAACATCCCCACTTTACATCTGGGTAGAGGGTGCCTCCCTAGTACCGACGTACTAAAAAGTTCATCTAATATTTGAATATTTGATTTTTGTTTCTGTTTTATAGAAACACGTCTCTATAATACATTTTATCTCAATATGCTTTGAATTGTGAGGGAAATTAGGGCGTGACGCACAGATGCATAGACATACAGACAGACAGACGGACAAGATAAAACCATAAAGGTTATGTTTTCGCCGTTTGGCTTCGGAACCCCGAATACAAGTGATAAAAGTTTTTTTAAGTATTTCCCCTTCCTCCTGCAACTAACCGCAGAATACATTCAAAAGACATTTAAAATAGCAAAATATTAAAACCTACGCCACACTAGACGTGCCCTTTTTAATAAAAATCTCATTCGGAATACTTGCTCACTACTTTGTCCATTACCATTTTCCTTAACCTAGGAGTAATTAAACTCATGCTGGCTGATATTACCATAATCACCCATATCGCGATCGCCCTACATTAAACTGGTAAATTTGTTGCAATTGCGCATAAGAAAAAACTTACTTCAAGATAAATACAAAATACAAGGAAATCAGGAAAATAATCTTAAGATTTTTTAGAAACAAGGAGGGACTTTTTTAGCTCATACTAGAAGTTAGGTATATGAAATCAAAAATACCTTGACGTAGTGACCCCTTTTCTGCTGTGTAAACTATAATGATTTATACAATTGTATGGCTTTTTATAATTACAATTTTAATCCAATGGGAATTATTATTTGTTGTTATAATTACATATAACTCAATAATTGAGTTGCCAATAATTACATTGTGACTTAACTGTAGAATAACAAAGAACCCGCTAACAAAACAGTAATAGGATATTACTGATCTTCATCATACATGATCTTCATATCCAGCCATATACCTCTACATTGATCTATGGAAATACCGAGTAGGAGGTAGTCAGAGCGAGTCACCTGTATTGGCTATTTGCCAAACATACTACATTTATTTACGTAGTAGTAAGAATTTAACATGCTTATTGGAACACTAGCCAATCAATGCCTTCTTAATCGCGGAAGAACAAGCAGTAGATAAAACCGACGTTTCAAAGTGACCCTTGTGATTTTAATGAATAAATGAATTTTGACTTTGACTCTGTCTTAATGTTTATTTCATTGACATTTAACGGTTACTCTCGATGTTTTATGTCACCGATTTGCTCACTAATATTAAAAATTCCAATGGAAATCAGCACTGCATTGCACTGCAGCATTATGCTGAACTCAGACCTTTTTGACGGCATTGTAACATTTAACTTTGCAATAATGAATTTTAAAACAGTATAGAATTCATAAATATTTTCAAAAGGATAAGATAGTATAGGAGAGTAGGGTGCCAAAATGAACAACTTTGCGCCGCAAACATCGACCATACGAGTGTCTGCAGACAGACGACGTCGCAACCACACGACAGCGTCAGAAGTCCAGCACGAATATGTAAGCAAACGCGTTCCATTCACACGGACAACACGTGTGGTCACTTCAAGCGACTGTTGCCAGCGCGTGGACCAAACCGACCAGCAGTTTTCCATAATACTGACACATCGCAGTGCGAGCGGCTTGCACTCAGCTGTTTCTTGCTGCAAAAACGCAACTACATCCCAATCGGTGTTCGCGACAACGCAACTTCAGATAGTTTTATACACGCAAGACCACAGCCCGGCATTATTTTTTGCAGCTGGGATGTAGTTGTGATATAGTCCGTCTACACTATTACTGGTATCTTCAATCGGTAATCAATCTTGACTTATTTGAGTGATAGACTTTATATTCGAGTGGTTTCTCGTGATTTTTTATTATCTCTCTCGTGATTTTTTCTTTTCTTTTATGATATTCTTCATTGAGCCATAAAATTCAACCAATTATTGAATTCAATTTGACATCAGAATGCTGATAACCATGACTTAATGCAAATTTTTGGAATCATTAAATTGTGATAAATGGGTATTTTACTCAATAAGACACATGGACATACTATGTAGAAGTAAATAATATTGGGTAATCGTTGTAAAAACTTAATGATCCATGGATTGTTTTCTATTGGTTTTAGATGCAAATCGTGACTGCTAAGCTTTTATAGGTCAAGAAGAAGTCCCTGGACCCCAGGCTTGAATGTAAAGTGAAGAGACGATACGATAAAAATGTTTTGAAAACAATTATTTATATGAGTTAGTTAGGTATTGTTCTTCATTTTATTGACAGCAAAAAAACAAGATAATAATATTAATGATTGTTTATACTAATAGTTTATTGAACACTACTAGTATAGATTGTGGTGCAATTCAATAAATCGATCACGCAGAAGGTATTTGGTAATTCTATTGCTGGCAATTATAGAATTTAACATGAATAACAAGAATACTAGATACTTTGTGAGTTTTATTAGATTTTTTCAGGTGGCTCATTATAATTATTTTGGTTAAGTACCTACGTAACATTCTAAAGGCCAAAGTTCAAAGTAGGTATTTATATGTTTGGATGTTTGTGGCTAATAATTTTCGTAAAAGCTGGACCGATTTGGATGAAATTTGGAACAGATATAGTTTGCATCCTAGAATAAGGGCTATTCCTCCGGGTATCAGACAGGTGTCCAACCGTGGGCAGAGGTTATGTAATCAAAAAATAATTATGAAACCGGATAATGTTGCTTTGAATAGCTCACTTTCAATGATCTGACTCAAATATCTATTAGCTTGCAAATGTATAATACGAAACGACGTTTTATATTAATTGTCATCGAAATTCCTACACGCGTAAATATTTAACACAAAACACATTTTATGTATCACGTATGTGTGGGTAACATGCGCACGCACAATTTACATAACTATTTTTTACTCTACATAGGTCCAATAATGTTTAGTCAGTGATGATACAATTGGCTTCATGATTTTCAATTGTTTATTAGTGCTTTCCTACCATCATAAAACATTCATGGGATGAAATCACAAGAAACATAATCACCTCATCACCACGACGAAATAGTAATTAATCAATTACTCAACCAGAAAGCATTATGTAAGGTGCTCCAGAATTTCAAACATATTTTTTAAGCAAATCTTTTGATAATACATTTTGTTAGACTTTATTCCTGCTTCGGTTCTGATGTCAAGCAAACATAAATTGACACAGACGGTTATGTAGTTTAATGAACTTATTTATGTTTATTTTTTTCTCCAAATATATTTCCGAATTTCCGAAAGTCGTAAATAAAAAGTTGTTAAGTATCTAATATATTTGTAGATGGTAGATGGCCCTTTCGAGATGATATACGACATATTCTAGGACACCCTGTACTGCTAAAAAAACAATAAAATTAGAAGGAATGTAGAATATTAAACTTTTAAACGTTTTCTTGGTTTCAAGATGCGGCAGAGTGGATTATTCATCCATCTTGGTAGCTTCCCTTCCCTGTCTATTTTGTTTGTCTATACCCCCAGTACGGTTTCCAGCACTCGCAACTTTCACAAAAGTTTGCTATTAAGTATTTCATCAGATATGATATAAACGAAAAGGTTTCAATAAAAAAAAAGAATTCTGTAAAATACTCACGAATATGACAGAAAGGCCAACACACACGACGTAGCCCCATCCACCCTCAGGCGGGACCATTTCATAGTCATCACTACAAACACTATCTTTATCCTTTGCACCCATTTTCACAAACTATCCGAACCTTTTGAAATATCTCCACATACAGCCAACTTATATATCGCAACTCAGTTGGTGGTCTATAGATCCTTTGTTATCGTATACTGCACAGTTGTTGTTTAGTTTAAGGCTTAAATACCTTAATTGAGGATACGGCAATTTATTAAACTGCAAATAAAACCCTCGGATTTCCCACGAATCGACAAACAAGCTGATAAAGCTACACTAAACTAGGGACAATAATATGTTTACGTGCTACATTTTTTAAATAAATGACAGTAGTTTAATTTACAAAGTTAAAATTCAATTTTGGAACGCAAATTAGATTTTTTTCGACACGTCATTCAACATGGACAGTCCGAAGGAGGATCACAAACCGATTGAGCCGACTAGCACGTCTACGTCTGGTCTGCGGGTCTCACTGTCTATCGGCCAAGACGTCACCTCAACTTCATTTTCTAGGTTCACTAGTTCAATGCACCTTTCTACGAGTTATTATTTTATTTTCTGTTTGACTATTGCAACCAATCTGTTTTTAAATTTTATTGTGGCATGGCATACCTGTCTACTATTCATCTCAAGTTAAAATTTAAATATTTTATTTATACCATGGTTATGTTATAATGAATACTGTAAGTGAGAGTACGTCTCACGCCTTGAGGGTGTCATTCCATTATTTAAGCATGTTTTTAGGGTTACGTATCTCGAAAGGAAAAAACGGAATTCTTATAGGATCACTTTGTTGTCCGTCTGTCTGTCTGTCAAGACCCTTTATCTCGGGAACGCGTGGAGGTATCGAGTTGAAATTAAAACCATATACTCAGATCTACAGTTCCTTGAAGCTGTGAATAAATCAAAATTCTAAGTTAATAAAAAAAGATACAGCCGTTTATGCCGCAAAAAACTTATATTTCGACACTCTCAAGGGAATCAAAATTTATAGGGTACTTTCCGTTGATCTAGAACGATGAAATTTTGCAAGTAATATCGTCTTATACTACAAGAACAGGGAAAAATTTTAAAACTATACATTTGTAATTGCTCGTGGTTTTAGAAACTGAATTTCGGGAAAAGCTCGGGAAAAACTGCGAGACTCGATTCCTGGGGTGCTAGACAAATATCACTTTCTGTTGACGTTAATGCCTGCGGAAAGATAAAATTGTATGGAAATGTCACGTGACATTTCCGCAGCTAATGTCATTTCCATACAATTGTATCTTTTCGCAGGCGTTAACGTCAACAGAAAGTGGTATTTGTCTAGCCCCCTGAACTATTTATGATATATACCTACAAATTTGTACGGAACCCTCGGTGGGCGAAACCGACTCGCGCTTGTCCGATTTTTTTACTTAATGTCACAAAGGCTGTTAAAAAGGTTTGGCAATTAGATATTCTAGATTAGAAACTTGGCAGAGAGGATAAAGGATCTACACGTAACCGGAATGTAAGCTTTAATTTTACCCAACAAATAAGCATTGCTATTTAACGTGGTAATGCTGCTAGCATTCTGGGCAAGTTACTAACTGTGATGACAGAAATCGACTCAGTTATCTTGAGATTACGACTGGTTCCTAAGAGATAACTAACCTCTGCCCACGGTACCCGACTAAAAGTAGGTAGCTTATGTGTTATTCTACGCCACGAACCTTTTTCAAATGTCATCTTATTCAGTCCAGCCCTTACGGAGATTATTAACAACTAACATATAAATATCCAAACTTTGACATTTATAATATTAGGACAGGATTCTGTCAATTATGAATGTTGTAGTTGTATCAAGTGAGATACTTTTTAACTGTTAAAGATATTATTATCAACTATAATTATTTTTAAATTATTCCTATATTTTTTTTCTAAAACGACTAATTTATTACGTTGTTTTTTTCTCTTATATCAAGCATTCTCATTTTTATAATAAACGAGTAGTTTCGATTTAACGCTTATTTAGACGTCGTATAAAATTTCATACATTTATATTTTACTAGCTTCTGCCCACGGCTTCGCCCGCGTGGTGCCCGGATAAAAAGTAGCCTATGTGTTATTCTGATGTATAAGCTATATAACTGTAAAGTTTTATCAAAATCTATAAGGTAGTTTTAGCGTGAAAGAGTAACAAACATCCATCCTCACAAACTTTCACGTTTATAATAGTTGTAAGAAAAAACATATTGCCTAAATATCTCAAAGATAAAATCTATAATTTTCTGGAATGCGTCAAATATAACAATAAAAATGCATTGAATAATAACAGAAATGATGTAAAAAGTAGGCAATTTATGAGGTCTAAATGTCACTTCAAATATTATGGCTAATAATGTTATCGTTTATATTATTATCAAATAAACGGGGTTTAATATTATGGTGTGTATCTAAAGGTTTGTGCACACTAAACGTCAATATAATAATTTGTTTCTAGGGACATAAAAAATTCAAAGCTTGTTTTTAATTTACTGTTTCTGAAATAATTTATTGGTGAGTTGCTGAATTTCAATTTGGAAATTACTTTGCTGTTGCTGTTCTCGATATATTTATTTCCGATCGATTTAGGTACTCGCTAGACTAGTATTTTGTGCTTTCTATGTTTGTTTGGTTCTGAATTGATGTTAAAAATATTTAACATCAATCCCGACTAATTTAAATAATAATAAACAGCCTGTTTATTATTATTAATCAATAAGAATGTACGAGTATCTACATTCTCTACTTAGCGTCCGCAATTATTATTGCCTACAATGCAAGGAGCCCGTATATGCGTCTGGATAGGAGATTATTTGCATGTTTGACGACCTATGTGGCGCAGATTCCCGCCGCGGGACAAATGTTTGTATGATCTGCAAATATTTGTCACGGGTGTTTTCTATATATAATATGTATGTAAAAAAATATAATTAGTTCAGTAAAAAAATACAGTCATTTAGTTCCCATAATACAAGCTCTGCTTATTTTAGGGCTAGATGATGCTGTGTGAAAAATGTCCAGCATTATTATGTTTGTGGTGTGTCTGTCTGTACCATTCCTCCAAAGAGGCTTAATCGATTTGATCGCAGTTTTTGCAATCGATGTATGAGTTCAAGGTTCTTACTCAAAAACAAAAACAAGTCATTTGGGGACGCTGCAATAGTTTATGAAACACGCCATGTCAAAGGCTGTTTTGTAGAAATTAACTTGTCTGTCTCAGAGCCGTTCCGGATTTTTGGTTGGTTTTGCGGATTTTTGCAAACGATTGTACGTCTTCAAGGAAATTCCTTAGGTAGATTTATCAGCACAAGTCACTTAGGGGGTGCTGTAATTACTGATAATAGTACACGTCGGTGTTTCCAAATAGGTATTGTAAAAATATATTTGTTACTTTAATAGTAAATATAATATAATAAAATCTCATATCTCTCCATCGTTATCACGTTATCACACGGAGAGTTCTTTTGCATGGAGTGGCATGAAAATTAGAATATTTAAGGCTAGGAATTTGCTAGAGACGTCATAATGTGAAATAAATTTGATAATATTCAAATTTATTTAACATTATAAATCTGTAGTGTTACATCCGTTGCCGTCTTGCCTTATTCTATTCTTTACTTCTGCCTAAAATATTTATGGGGCTTGCTTATTCTTTACTAATATTTTAAGGAGGTAAAGCTTGTAAGTTTGTTTGTAGGGGATAAACAACAAAACTGCACATCCGTTAAAAAAATCACCAATATTCAGAATGGACTTTCTGGTTATTATTTACATAATATAGTTTATATATTATTCCTTTAAAGGCCTTTCATGGACATCAATTTTGCAACGTAAATCGATGGAAAAACGGTCAACTTAATGCGTTTCTTATGAACGCTACTATTCATTGGCTAGTTTTTATCCGGGTACCATGTGGGTGAAGTCGTGGGCAGTACCTAGTTAATTAACTGTCCCCGCTGTTCACGTTGGTAAAGTTATTATTAGGATGTATAGCGTCTTATCACTTCATAGCTTAGATGTTTACATAATTTAAAATCGAAACACTATGCGAATACTCGGAAAATCCAATGTTGTGTGGAAGCGTTTTCTTGTGCAAATATACATTATTAGAACTATTAATTAATTATCTGTATTGAATTAATGCACAAACTGCCGATGTTCCCAAAGAGTAACCAGCGTATTGTGTAGTTCAAGGAATATACGAGCATTAGGTGCATTCACATTCTAGATTTAGCTCATAAATGGTCCTACCATTGGACAACGAATTTCTAGCCCTGAGTGTACGGTATCACGATACTCGTAGTTTCACATAATTGTGAGGTCAGGAAAAGGTATGTGTCAAATGGAAGTGAAAAATAAAATAATAAATAAATAAGGTAATGTATTTGTATCTCGTTGAATTCGGAAAACGACCTGTTGGGTAATTTTAGGAAGAGAAGAGATAAAGATAAATTCTGACAAGATAAAAGCATTACGTTCGATAACAGCATAGTAACTGTTTGTGACCGCGATACTAGATGTTGCCGTCGACTTTGGTCGAGTACAAAGCCGTATGATGAAATAGATGATGGGTTAATGTGCTAGTAAATCCAAAACATATAATAATTTCTGGTACTTAAACATTTTAGAAATAGAAAACGTCAGATTTTACATCTGAAATGTTACCTCAGACATACTCAAGGCCCATAGTTGAGTTGATACTAGTTCCACCACCTTACCGGGAACTGTTCCCTAGAACCAATCTCCGATGAGAAATAGTTTATCATAGCCGAGGTTAGATAGATAACTCTTTATTGTACACCACATAATATGTTGCTTACACAAACAGAAAACATTACAAGCTAATCGCGGGAGTACAATGTGCGGTTTTATCGCTTATCGCTATAGATCGCTATCTTCCAGACAATCTAGATGGACAGGAATTGACGTGAACGTGAGGTTAGCTACGATAAACTATTTTTGTCTGTAGTTAATACAGAATATCACAACTCAAAGACTTTAAATTACTGTAGATTGGTACCGTTTTAAGATCGGTGTTCTGATCTAGGATATACTACTACGCATCGAGCTTATTACGACTATATCACGTATGTTTAAAACGTCAGCAGTACGTGGTATATCTAATCATAACATGGCAAGGTTGAATACAACAAGTTGGAAACTAGAAGGGATCTGACACTCGCTCTCTGATAAGGGTGTTCCGGGTTAGCATTACGGACTCGAACATATTGGAGAGGGTGTGTTTGTAAATGCCCAATATAGAGGTATACGTGCACCGGCGCAGGCGGGTGCCTTTGCTTGAGTGGCAAGACCAAGGCGCTGAGTAAAGCGCCTCTGAGTTACACAAGCCATAATCAAGAAAGTTAAGTCAAGCCATAACATGCTATAAGTTAAATCAAAGGGTATCTGACGTTGCACTCACTAAGTGACAGAGAATCTAGATATTTTCCAAGTTTCTCTGATCGGATTTGCAAAGGCTACGCTGTTTATACGTTCTGTATAAAACGTGTGTTACGTTGCGTACACGCAGCATTTATTTATGTAATACCTAACTATTTTTATAATTATTTTTGTTACTAAGCTATTGCATTAGGATTATCCTGTAAAAAATATTATCCATACAAATATGTACAAGTAGGTAGGTATATACAAAAAATACAGTTGCTAGCTATCTTAAGACCGTTGCAAACGACGAGTTAAGATAGCTTAACTAATCTAGTTTACTACCAGACGGAAGCATTCCCAAAATGCTAACTGCATTGTCACGCTGAATGAACAAATCTTTCAACTTGTCGAAATAGTTGTTATAAATAAGCTAGCTTCTGTCCACGGCTTCGCCCGCGTGGTACCCGGTTAAAAAGTAGCATATGTGTTATTCTGATGTGTAAGCTATACTACTGTAAAGTTTAATTAAAATCCGTTTAGTAGTTTTTGCGTGAAAGAGCAACAAACATCCATCCTCAAACTTTCGCCTTTATAATATTAGTAGGATAACCTACATAAAACTCAGCCTTTGAGTTTTAGGATATTTAAGACTACTGTCTAGTTGGAGATTGTAGAGAACGGTGTGAGAGTTATAGGTGCTAATTCAATATGTTCAGTGAAGCGGAAGATCTTTTCAAAGGAACTGATCTTTGAGACCAGCGATTTTTATGCATGACCCTTTTCCGGTCAGAATAGCCGCAGTAGAAACCGTGAGTATTTATTGTTGCTTTCTACATGCAACGGGTCATTACATAAATAATAAAATAAACAAACACGATCACCACTGAGATTCCCTATGATGCAGCATGCGCGTAGATCTTAGAGGATATTAAGTAGGGGCTTCCCTCTACTCAGAGGCACGTTCTAACATCACATTTGGCACATGCTCGCTATTGACGACCTCTGTGGCGCAGTGGGCGAAGGCTCGCCTGAGAGGCAGAAGGTTGCGTGTCCGATTCCCACTGCGGGACAAATGTTTGCATGTTCTGCAGATATTTGAAAAACACGATCACCACTGAGATTCCCTATGATGCAGCATGCGCGTAGATCTTTGAGGATATTAAGTAGGGACTTCCCTCTACTCAGAGGCAGGTTCTAACATCACATTTGGCACATGCTCGCTATTGACGACCTCTGTGGCGCAGTGGGCGAAGGCTCGCCTGAGAGGCAGAAGGTTGCGTGTCCGATTCCCACTGCGGGACAAATGTTTGCATGTTCTGCAGATATTTGTTGTTTTTATTTATTTATTTATTTTATTTTTCAAATTAAAGTACTTTACATTCTAAAGTTTCAGCCAAACTGTACAACAGTTTGTCGGCAGTAGCTCTCGTGGACATATTATACTTAATTGTAAATGTACCTAACTACTTAAACTAATTACTAATTACTTATCACATAATATAATATAGCCAGATTAGCTCCATGTTATAGTACCATGGTACATGAAGTTACTGATACCCAAGACACAGGGAATCCTAGTATGACTGTTTATTTTTATTTATTTGATTATATATAGAAAGTGAGCTCCCGAATTGTGATGTACTCGTACTAAAGGTAAATAAATTAATTACAACTCTGCCTAAATATCAGAAACATCACAAATTACGGTAAATATTCCGTTTTAAGTTAAAATTATGTACAAACAATTGACCTAATCTGCCATTTTATCGTACATATCATACTAGGGGGTATGAAAAGTCGAAATTACATTTTATCTTAATCCAACAAACATAAGCGAGCGAAGTGGAAATTACATCTACAGAAGTTTATAACACCACTAAACTATTGTTATCAACATGTTTTGGAACGTAATGCATAAACATAATATACTTACATATATTTAATTAATGACAACCGCGGCGAGCGATATGAAGAAAATAGGATTGACAAAACGCTACACGCAAAATTTTATGATTTACATATTAGAACAAGTGGGTTATTTGCACTTCATACACTTGTATAAAGATTCTCCATCTCTTTCTGGCCTTTAATCCCTTTTTAGAATATTATTATAAATAAAAATAAATAATAAATAACTATACCTTGTTTTATTCCAAAAACTATCGTGAACTTGACTATTCATATTGTAAAAACGGGAATTTTCACGTACTGCACGTAGTGCACGGCGCGACGCGGAAAGAGAAAGTCGCAACCACTCACTCTGATGAAGACTCTCGGAATGAGTCGAAACTTAGTCAGTGCCTTCACCGATAGTGCAGTACGTGAAAATTCCCGTTTTTACAATATGAATAATACCTTGTAGTTTACTGAACACTGTTGAGCGTGGTCGCGGACGGTGCTCATGAGGAAGGACCTCTAAACGTTTGCGGATACCAAACTATCAAAGTTTGGTATCCTAAATTGATACCAAACCACAATAATTTCAATGCTATAATGAATTCCCTTCCTAGCTATTATATAATATTAGGACAGCGGATACGGTGGAGTCAGGTTTCTTCTCCACTTCGCTCTAGCCTCCGCATTTTCCCCAGAAACATTGCATGCCATCATATTCCTACAGAACATATTTGTGGTCTTGATTCTTCGAGCTACCAGGGATAGACAGTACCATCCCTGTGGCGCAGTTACCGACGTAGTCAGATTACTCTTTATTGATAGATAGATAACTCTTTATTGCATACACCAGGATCAAACACACTTTACAGAGGATCTTAAAACTAGGTTGTGGTGATACAATGGGCAACCTTTGGATTGCCTGGAACTTGATTTAAAAGAATATGACCCTATATGACCCTTCTATCTCAGCCTATACTCTCCTGCAGATTACCGGTGATCATCATGAACTGCAAGGAGGGATTCATCGCACGTCCTTGTTTTAATCGAACCAAATTAAATTAAAATATGTTTATTTGGGAATAAAAAAAACACTAAAACACTAATAGAACGGTCATATCCGCAGAAGTTTGAAAAACTGTGTTGCGCCCTCCCCCGAAAAGAATCTTACAAAATTATTTTACGAGTAGGTTGAGACAAAAAGTAAGAATAAGATAATGAGTAAAATTAAAGGAGCAGAGCTTGTGTTATGGGAACTGCAAGACTGATGAACTATAAATATCATTTTTTTAAATACTTACATATTATACATAGAAAACACCCAGACCCTATACAAATACGAGTATTTGCAGATAATAGAAACATTCGTCTCGCGGCGGGAATCGAACCCGCAACATACTGCGACCCAGGCGGGTCTGCGCCCACTGCACTACAGAGGTCGTCAATTGCATCTCGAATAAAATAAATGAAGAACATTATTTAAAGAATTGAAGTTTATAAGCGCAAGAACCAAAACAATGTTCCAAATTACGTAAAAAATAACCGTTCATTCTAGACGAAACCAGCTAAATGGAATATGAAATTGTTCACAAGTAATTTACCAAATTATAGGGTGTCCATAAATACGGCTGGTAAATAAAATAAGACAAACTAAAACAAAATCTCATATAACTAAAAGAAGAAAAGCTTCATCTTCAGCAAAAAATATCATCGAGAACACAAGATGTGATATATAGAACTCCGTCATAAGAAACAAACAAGAACTCAAAAATGTTTTAAAAATTTACGTAACATTAATTAACGCTGTTTCCATAGCCAGTTAAACGACAGATTGTGAATGAAACGCTAGGTCACTTCTTGTTTGTATAATTCTTGTTATATGTTTACTAAAAACCTAATAAATCAATGGCCACCTGCACTAAGTTTAGGCAAAAAATAAAATTAAGTTATTATGTATTATGAATGAAGAAAGACTAATTCTCCTAAAAAAATTTATTGGACAACTGTAAGCCCAGGATGCAGAGAAAAGTATAATCACCATCTCTTGCCAAGAGGTCTAAGTTGCATACATTTTTTGACTTGTAAATTAAGATGAAACAATACCTGTCCAGATAGTCTAGCTGTCTTGTTTATGAGCTATAAGTATCTAACCGGACAAACATATCTACTTTTTAACATTTTGTGGTCAACCGGCTTAATGTCATTAAGACTTAAGCAGACGTAGTTGTCGTCATTGAGCAAACATTATGTAATTTTTGAGTTGTGTTGTGAAAGCCTTTGGAAAAATTCCATTCATACTCGACCACGGTAACGAGTTTTAAACTAATTTAATTTTGGATTTAGCAATTAACTGTTGTGACAAGCTGAGTGCTTAAGTGAGTTCATATTATGTGAGTGTCTATCTCTGGTGTCGAAGTACCTAGGCCGCTCAATGGTTCAAAGGTCTTGGTGAAAGACGATAGACGGGAATGGCATATTATCGTGCCCTTCAAATCAAGGAAGCAATCAGATCTTACCACTACCAGTCCTCTATTCAAACGGTAACCTGGGAAAAAGTTGCGTAACAATAGGCAAGCTAAAAAAATATTTTTGAAATTCGCCAACAAACGAGCAGAGCCTCGGCAAATGACACCGTTTAACAGTCGAAATTCTAAAGTCTCGCACTTTGCTTCCATATTTATTGTGTGAACAAGGAACTCTCTGCTTGAGTTACTGTCTTCTGAGAAATACAACCTGGGAGTTTTTAAATCCAAAGTAAAAAGCTCCTTTCTTGATAAGAGTGATTAACTGCTGCGTTGCTTAAAATGAGACAAACTGTGGCCAAATGCGAATAATTCCTCTGCAGGGATGGCAATCGCGAACGAAGTCGCGGGTACAGCTAGTATAAAATATTAGCGTGACCGCCTCACTGCCTGGAAAAATATTTGGAGTTTGATTGATTTTGGTGTGTGTAAAGGATTTCGGAGCTTAGTGCCGACTTTCGCACTTTGTCGACTTTTACAGTATTCAATACAGGTAATATCGGAGTGCCGACTTTAGAAAATTTCTATGCAATTAATCGCTTATCGATGACTTTCGCATACTGTCGACTTTTTAATAATCTTTATGCAATCATTAGCGTTTTGACGACTATTAAATTAAGTCTAGTATATTTTCGCGGGCTGTCGAACATATGTAAAGTCAAGAAGATAATAAAGTAATAACAGTTGGCAAAGTGCGAAAGTCGGCACTTATCTTCTTTTTTGTAATTGATATTGTATGTATGTTCTTTGTGCAATAAAGAATATTGAATATTCTAATCCTTTAAGAAAAGCAAAGTAAAAGAAAGAAACGATTAAGAACGATCAATTAGTATTAATAACAGTTCATAGTTGGGTAATAATTATGTAGTTTTTTTTCAAGATCACATCCGCAATGTCAATGGATACAAGACAGCAATAAAAATATTTGACGTAAGTCAATTACTGTTTCTTTCACATTGCATCAAATAACAAAATGGTTATAGTCTGATCTATGAAATATATATAATCTTAAAGCATTCTAAGATACAGAAATAACCCAAGCGTGCCATGGAAGTATAAAACTGAAGTAACGGGTGCGCGGCACTTGAACCCCCAACATTTTTGAACTCAATTGTACCACAGTCGGCATCGTGCTTTCAGAAGTATCGAAGTTTATAATAGTAGGCAAAAGTCGTCGATAAGCGATTAATTGCATAGAAATTTCCTAAAGTCGGCACTCCGCTATTACCTGTATTGAATACTGCAAAAGTCGGCAAAGTGCGAAAGTCGGCACTAAGCTCCGAAATCGTGTAAAGTAACACGTAGAAAAGATTTTTCATAAGAAATCTCTAATGTGCAATGATAAAGTTTGTATGAAGAAACTCAACGTGGACTAAATCGCGTTTATCCCACGTTCTCTATAGCTTCGTCTCGGACAATGTTCATTTTAGGTATACTACATGACTGATATACTACTAATATTTTTTGTAAATACATAAATATTTTAAATAGAAAACACCGAGACCAGAAACAAATATTTGCAGATCATACAAACATTTGTCCCGCGGCGCGAATCGAGCCCGCAACCTTCTGCGTCTCTTTGTCTTCGCCCACTGCACCACAGAAGTCTAAGAGGCTGGAGGTGTTTTTAGGAGATACCACCACCTCTAAGGTACGTAGCCGATATGGTTCATTCTATCTTTTTAGTCTTGGTCGGGGTGTTATCTGATAGTTACAACAAATTGTGGCTGGTTAAGTAGTATCCGGACGGCCATCAAATTATATAACAAGGGCAATATATGGTCGAACGAAATAACAAACAGAATTTGTTATAAGCAGTAGAGCCCACTTTTGCTCTAAAATAAAAAAATGTAAGCGTAACCACTTCCGCGCCAGTGAAGGTAAATATCATTATGTTCAACATTATGTAATATGAATTCCAGCAATCTTCCTTGGGTTCTCATTAATTCTATTGACGTTGCTGTAGGTTTTTTTATCTTTTTTATCGGTATCCATGGCTACCCTGACATCTCTAACCTAAATGACCGCACACTGAACACTGTACAGTACAATAGCACCTACGTAATTACTTACTTTCTTCTATTATTTTTATTTTCTCGATGAATTTTGCACTTATCGGCGTTCGTGAAGTCACCCGCACCGGCTTTGTCTGAAAATCAGCGCTGCTTTACACCCAAACGGTGTGAAGTAGCAACATGCTGAGACAAAGCCTTTTTGGCATGCGGTGCTCGGGAGACTCACTTGGCACAACAGTACCTACCTGTGAGGAAACTTAACTACCTACCGAAGACTTATAGATACCTTACATACCTACATGATGTTTTAGTAGGTACCTATCTTTTCATTATATCCTTTTTATTTTACCTGGGTGTCTGTTTTAGTGCAAAGTTGATGTCTTCATTCCGTTTTGCCAAATAAAAAATATTTTCTTTTTCTTTCTTTCTTTCTTTTTCTAAAACCTACCTATGTTTAAAACAATTAGTTATCCAAATTTCCACTATCCATCAGAGTAAGTACGGCTTATTGAAATAAAATTGGATAAGACAAAGAATTTTAAACAATCGGGTGAAAACATATAAAGTTGATTTTTTATTTTTTTTATTTATTTTACCATGTTAAAACATTGGTTGTTTTATTATGGTACAACCATGCTTTTAGGGTTCCGTAACTCGAAATTAAAAAACGGAACCCTTATATGATCATTTCATCGGACGATGATATCCGTCCGTTTGTCTGTCTGTCTGTCATGACCTTTTTTCTCAGGAACGCGTTGAGGTATCACATTGAAATTAATATCAAATACGTAGGTCTACGGTCCTTTGGAGCGCAAAACAAAACAAGCTTCTAAGTCAACACAATAAAAAAATACAGCCATTAATGAGACATGTTTTGAAACTCGTTAAAAAATCTAAATCTATAGGTATGATACTTCCCGTTGACCTAGAATCATGAAATTTGTCAAGAAGCAAGGTTTCACAGCAAGTAAAGAAAATCGTTAATTTGTAGTTTTAACACATAAAAAATGTTGTTTTGCTATTACAAACTTACATTTGCAGTTGGCCGTGATGTTTATCGATATATGGGCCAACATTTTTAATTTAATAACTCTTAAATACAATGTGTTTAATGTGCGTAAATACAGAGTGTTTAAATATAGACGTGCTTAAAATTAACCTATTTTCGATTTGTGTTTAATAATTTGATCATATTTCAGCGATTCTACCACTGTTAAAGTTTTATAGAACGGCAGGTCAACAGGCATACAGATACAAAAAAACATACAGATTGTCCAACTTCAGCAATATAAATTAAGTATGTTTTTTCAAAATTTAACTGACGCCTTCCACGGCGTTAGTTAAATTGTGTCAGTTAAAGTTATTATGTATTCTGGTACTGGCGCGGAGGCGGTGGAAATCAGTACCTACCTACATTGACGCGAACTTTGACAACCTTTTCCCTTTGATCGCTATAAATCACCGAGTCGAGCTGCGATGGACCTTTAGTTACAAAAAGTGACTTTCCAGTTAATGAATTTGGATCATATTGAAAATAATCACGCTTACAGTAAATCATAAGGTACAGAGTAAACTTAACAAGCAACTTGCTGGCGAGCTTCATTTGAAACTTCCAAGCCGTTTTCGATATTTTCTGTACAAACAAACAAAAAACTTATCAATCGTTTAAAGGATACCTAATTGAATGGAATAAAAATAACAAGTTAATTAATTCAATTTATGCGCTAACCTTCGGATGCCCTGTGAACTTATAAACTTTCCGATAGTTCACTGTCAAATCCAAAACCAAAAATTGTTTAGAGGGCTCCAAACAATTTTTTGGACTGGAAGGCTCAGTGTGTGGTTTTGATACAACTTAACGTGTACAAACAAACAAAAAACTTATCAATAGTTTATAGGATACCTAGTTGAATGAAATAAAAATAACAAGTTTATTAATTCAATTTATGCGCTAACCTCCAGATGCCTTTTGACAGTGAACTATCGAAAATAAACTTTCCGATAGTTCACTGTCAAATACAAAACCAAAAAATTGTTTTGAGGGCTCCAAGCAAGTTTCTGGACCGGAAGGCTTAGTGTGAGTTTTTGATACAACTTAACATGTTCTGACTAAAACGTAAAATTTGTATAAGGAAATGTACAGTTCATAAAATCGCCGCTAACTGCTCTTGTACATTTCTTCATACAAACTGCGCGTTGCGTTGCAAAAATCACACTACTGTTTTCAATAATTTATTGACCTCACTTGGTACAATAAATCACCGAGTCGATCTGCGATGGACCTTTAGTTACAAGAAGTGACTTTCCAGTTAATGAATTTGGACCATTTTGAAAATAATCACGCTTACAGTAAATCATAAGATGCAGAGTAAACTTAACAAGCAACTTGCTGGCGAGCTTTGTTAAGAAACCAACGCTTTGTCATCGACCTAAATAGATGGTTTCTGGTCACAAAAATACTATATCCTTTTCATTTGAAACTTCCAAGCCGTTTTCGATAATTTCTGTACAAACAAACAAAAAACTTATCAATCGTTTAAAGGATACGTTGCGAAAATCACACTACTGTTTTCAATAATTTATTTTCCTAACTTGGTACCTTCGCAAAAAACATAGGTATAGGTTGCCGTTAGAGACACATGAGCGTGTACATAAGAAGTAGATATTAGAAAACAAGAACTGTCTAGACTAGAGTGTTGCACGATAAATATATTATGATATAAACATAGCGGTAGGTACAAACGTATCGTAAATACTATGCTGGCTGGCACCCGCTTGAAAGTGCTAAGCGTACTTTAGAGTAGTTTCTTACCACCAGTAGCTAGGCCTTTTTTTCTATAAAAACAGATTGAACCTAATATAATTATATCTAATTGGTATAATGTAAAGAACGCATTAGCAATAGATTTGTTGCTGCTTTTTTTCGATGTTTAATTCTGTCGAACGTAGTAATTTACTTTTACCAAACACCGACCGGATCAAAGCTCCCAAAGACAACTTCTAGGCAGCTCTTGCCAAATATTTCACAATAATTAACTGGATCTGGCCAGTTTTATCAGGATACGCGTCATGGAATCTTGTAAGGCTGGTCGGCAACTGGTACCAACTAGTTTGATTTCAATTTTTTATACCTATGCGGTGAGTCAATTGTTTCGAAGCGATCATCCATGCTTGGTTTTTTAGATCATGAAGACTATTATGTATACATGAATCTTAATTTAATTATTTAAATGCGAAAGTTTGAACGTTTGTTGCTAAATATCTCTGTAACGGGTAATCGGATTTTAATGAAATTAATGAAATATATAGTTCTTGAAAGTAATAACCTATTAATTACCGCATACGAACGCACATAAGTTACTTTTTTCTGAGTACCACGCGGGTGAAGCCGTGACTAAAAGCCAATCGGTATATAAAATGGTTGCGTGACTGACTGGCTCACAGACAGAGCCTAAGCTGCAAATCCTAGAGGCCTGATTTGAAGATATTCCTTTTGTGGTGTACATACTAAGAAGGGGTTATTGAAACTATCATAGCCAAGAGGATACATTCATGGAAGCTGACGATTATATGAAAAACTTAACGTGGGCACAAATATTATAAAAATAGATGCGGGCAAATTCACGGACTTTCCACTAGTTACCTTAACACTTTGTCATCACATATATCTTTTCGTTTTATTATAATTGGATAAACAGGGAAGTTTTTTGTTTTTTGTTATTTACAACTCTTATGAGTAGGTAAATACTTACGAAGTGCATAAAATTAACCTATTTTTAATTTGAATTTATAATTGGTTATATTTCAGCGACTCTATTATTGATAAAGGCTTACAGAGTAGAAGATCAACAGAAAAAAATAAGATAAATTAACAATGTTCTTGACAAAAATTGACTGTGTTCCACTAGTTACCTTAACTATTGTCATCACCTGTTTCTTCGTTATATTACTTTAATATTCAGGTGTTTATAGAAAAATATCTATTACGCCTTTGTAATAGAAACCTAGAAAAATCTGAAAATTTCCGATTGCTACAAAATCTTGGCAAGTAGGTAGAATAACATCTGCGTTCTGATTAAATCAAAACATAAACAAATTAGTATGTATTTAGGAAATACATCTTTTTTAGGGTCCCGAATCTAAATGGTGAAAAAAGAAACTTAATTAAACTTATAATTTCATAACTTTTACTGCTTCCGTCCGATTGTGATATTCCGGTTTCAGCTTGAATTTAAAACGGAGTACAAAATTGCAAAACTGTTTTATCTTCGTGACTTATGTAAATACTAACTTCTGCCTGTGCACGTGGTACCTGGTATAAAAAGTATCCTATGTGTTATTCTGATATACGTATAAGCTATATTACTGTAAAGTTTCATCAAAATCCGTTCAGTAGTTTTTGCATGAAAGAGTAACAAACATTCACCCTCACAAACTTTCATGTATATAATATTAGTAGGATTATTTCATTTAATGCAACGGACCATTCTCAAGTCGTTAAGATAAATGATGTCTCTTCTTTGTTATTTCTTCTTTGTTTTTTTGCTAAAATAATTGGTGACCCAGTTTTTTATCGATTTTATATGAACAACACAAAGATTTATCAACAATCAACGAACCGAAGGAAAAAACTAAAACAATTTTACTTCATTTTCCTTTATTCGAATGATTTGATTTCGCTGGAGTTTCCTTTAGTGCGTTTCTTTTGTCTAAGTTCTTTTTATAGACTAGCTCTATTGACCAGAATAATACCATTATGGCGAAGCAAGACGTCAGGAGGTAGAAGGCTGTTGAGTAGCTGTTCGTGAGATCTCGTATGGCGCCTGAAAGAAAAACAATAGTTAGTTTATGGGTGTGCTATAATACTATTACCTATCCGGTATCTAAGACAGTTACGAAAAGACAGTTTGAAAACAAATTGGACTACGTCTCGTCTTTTATTAAATAGTACAAAACTTTGCAGGGGGTTATGTTAATAAAATTATATTAGTATTTAATGAACACATCACAAGAACACTCTGTGTAGTGTAGTGTATAAAATAGGTTTATATAATGCGCGAAGCAGACTTCGCGCGTTATATTTTGATAAAAAATAGCCTATGTTATGGTAGAGATCGCTATTTAGTGATATGACCGCCCACTGTACAACATTGTCAAAGTTTGTAGTACTTAGCTAAGCTGATGTGTTATTTGGTGTGCACTAAAGTATTTAATATTCTATCTATGTTTTATTTCATATCAAAATTTTATCGTACTATTTGATAATAAATATCTCCGTAACGGCTGAACTAATTTGGATGTAATTTGTAATCTATAATCTCTCGTCAGTGGCTCCAAGCAGCTGTCCTGCATGGCCACACTTCGGAAACCACCAGCGGCCTCGATTCAAGGGCTAAACCTGACAGTTTAGCACTATAGTCTGAGCGGTCACTAGCCGCTTGGTGCGCAAAAGTGTACCTCGGCCTTTGGCGAGGCAGCAAAGCATTATGAATAGGGCGGCGGCGGTGAGGTTCTTATTATCGTCGTCTAGATGCTGCGGGATGCAATGTCTAGACTCCTCTCTGACTGTAGCGGCTATTCGTGTAAAGGTTACTTCTGTGTTTGCGCACATACTACGCGCCATAATATATCCTGCGCAATTATCTGTTTCTAATTACTGACACTTTAAATAATAGCATGGTAGACTATTATGATAGTAGACAGATGACTTAACTACTCGAACATACCGATAGCAGGTCCAATAATGAGTATGGTCCCTCCCGACACCAACATGAAGATCCCCATGGCCTGAGTGAACATTTCTGGCTTCACCGAGTCTGATATCACCACGGTCACTAACACGCAGATAAAGCATCGCGCTATGCCCATCAGAACGATGTAGATGTAGATCGGTATCTCTTTCTCGGACCAGATCATGGCTGGAATAAAGTTTACATTCTTCATAAAGTACAATCAATCACAAACATTTTTCGGCGTGAAAATATCACGCATTGAATAATACCATTATGGTATTAAAACATATCATACTAACTCTACACTTACAGCCACACAAACAACCTCATCTTCACTCACATACTTACGCGTAGGTTACACCTGTGACACCCAGACTCCTATGAGACTGGAGTTTTGCAGGTAACTAATACTCGCACCCAAACATACACTCTACATACATCCACAACTTATCTTATTGGTGGTATTTACTTTACTTTTACATAGTATTACCTAGTTTTATTTGTAGTATACAATTTAATTTGTTTACTTTAGACCGTAATTTCCTAAGCTACTATTATTTTATTTTATTTTTCTCAACACTCCAACCATTATCCGTACTATGTACATTCATACTTAGATATGTAGTATTATCTTGTTTGGTTTTGTGGGAGAGTCCGTAGCGAGTCCCTGTGGCCCTGACATTCGGGCTATAAAGTCCTATTGTGGGGAACAGAGCATACTGTTTTATTAGAACTATGCTATTTAATAAATTAATAAATAAAATAAATAATGCTGGACATTTTCACACAGCATCATCTAGCCCCAAACTAAGCAGAGTTTGTATTATGGGAACTAAATGATTGAGATACTACTTATATTTTTTTTTGTAAATACATACGTAATATACATAGAAAACACCCAGACCTGAGACAAATATTTGCAGATACAAACATTTGTCCCGTGGCGGGAATTGAACCCGCAACCTTCTGCGTCTCAGGCTTTATTACTTACCTACGTAGCGATAGCGAAATATGTACTTATGATATCTGTTTGATATAGCAATAAACATTCATTTAACTACCACAGCATATATCTAAAACGTGGATTTGTTCCGAATATTTTGTTTGGACATACTTCTCCTGACTACTTGGCATCCTCACAGATCTGTAAACTGAGTATGGATTCATCATGGGGATTACAGTCGTGAGTGTGTTTAAACATCATTTTGCACGTTAGCTAATATTTTTTAAATAATATACGAATGTACAGATCCCGTCCTGCACCAATTTATTTTTCCACGCAATCTTTTTATGTGCGGAATACTAAGCTCTCAAACGGTGAAGTAAAACAAGAGAAAATCGGCACGTAAAAAAACCATTTGATATGGTCTCTCGTTTTGGCTACGAGGTGTACAAAAACACTAGACCACCATACTCCGACTTCACTGACCAATGTGACCAAGAAAGAATCACCGAAGAAGATGTGATATTTACCGAGCTTTGAAGCGGTGGCCAAGACGAGGCCAATTATGTAAATCTCCTGACTGCCGAATTTCAGGATCCATTTGCTGGTGAAAATCAACACCGTCCTCATTGCCAAGTCCCCAAAACCGTACAGCGACAACGCTAATGCAACCATGTCCTGGGGAAAGAAAATTGACTGAAGACGAATCCGTGTTGGCCTTATGGCCCTACTTAAGATCCTGGATTCTTGGATTCGAACCCAGTCCAATGGATTTCATCCTCGCTTTTTTCCGATTGTAATATTTCTAGAACCTCGAATCACCCACTGCTGGTTATGGGCCTTCCTTTTCTTGCCTTTTCTGGTAGCCTCCTCTATAATGTGCGTCCCTCTTATAGGTGATTTTCGCGACCGCCTGGTATGATCTTGTCAACCCATATCTCTATTAGCTAGATCAGTTTTCGTCAGCAAAACACTCCTGTGAACTCTATGAACATCATTCGAGCTGTTTTGTGTTTTTCTGTCCAGATTACTAATCTTTCGTAGGATCCACGTTACTTTTTTTTTTAAATAGTGTAGCATAATCTGTCAAAATATTTTTATAGATTACCTGATCCCATCCGGAAGTGTACAAAGCTTGAGGTAGAATCATACCAAAAGTAGCCTCTGCAAAATTGGACACAGCCGGTCCGATGCAAACACAGGATAGTATGAATTTTTTCAAGAAAGATATGTCTACGAAGGCTTCGATAAACTTCCTGAAAAAGATGATAGACGTAATCTTATATATTAATTTTAGTCTCTTCTTCACTTATACAAAAAACATCACATCAAAAACATCTTACCTGAGTTTACTTGGTTTTCCACTTTCCAAAATTAAATCATGAGGATTGTCAGCGGGTGCTCCCGTTTCAGCACTAGTGTCAGTCAGTTTTATTACAATGGCATTGCTCTTCTCTTCTATTAGAAGTGGCTGCATTTCTGAAATGTTCAATTTTGTGGTTATTATGTGGCAATTTTTGGTATAATAAATCACACAAATGTACGGCTGATACGGCAGGTGCTCACTCTGATTTAGCAGGGATACAATACGAGGTAATAATATGACTTAAGCCTTTTCTATCATTTTACGATGATTGCTTTTAGGACTTTTTGTGAAAGTAACTAGCCCGTGACTATTAAGCAGCTTTTTTACTATTATTTATCAGCTATTATTTAATAGTAAATTAAGCTGCCTAATAGTTGTGCGTCTTAATTTGAAGAATAACCAGGCAAACAGCTCGTAGGAGGAAATAATACCAACATAACTATTTCTACCATCAAACAGTAATGCAGTAATTGCATTGCTGTGTCCGGTTTAAAGGGTATATGGGCCAGTGAAATTACAAGCAAATGAGACTTTTTACCAGTTAGGTCTTAAGATAAGCAACACGCGAGTAATAAATACCTTTGATATTGCAAGCAAGATATATTGTTGGTTAGCGTAACCAATGTATGGTTACGCTAACCAACAGGTGGACCGTATGATATGATTGTTTGTCAGTTTAAAAAAATAATACCATCTTCTACTGACATCTACAATACCAAGGGAGTTGGTGATGTGTTAAAAACTATAAAAACATATGCTATAAAAGCATATGTTGAAAACATATGCATATGTTTTTATGCTATAAAAACAAGTTGAGAATTCTCATGTGTTTGATATTCAGAGTTTTCATAAACCGTTACGATAGTGGCGATAAAACTGTGACTTTAATAGTAAAATTGATAAATTTTCTGTCCCTGGATACGGTGATGGTGGGAGATATTGCGAGCGGTCTAATTCTATTACAGTAGAAAAACTGCAGAACAAAATGTTCTTCGATGCTTATTCGTTATCCCAACGTACCTTTGGTAACTACAACTTCAACTCGTTTCATATGCCACTCTATGGGCTGCATAAGTAGCACTGCGAATATGTTATTGAACGATATTCCAGCGATCAGCATTTGTCCCTGGATACGGTGATGATGGATATATTGCGAGCGGTCCAATTCTATTACTGTAGAAAAACTGCAGAACAAAATGTTCTTCGATGCTTATTCGTTATCCCAACGTACCTTTGGTAACTACAACGTCAACTCATTTCATATGCCACTCTATGGGCTGCATAAGTAGCACTGCGAATATGTTATTGAACGATATTCCAGCGATCAGCATTTGTCCCTGGATACGGTGATGATGGATATATTGCGAGCGGTCCAATTCTATTACTGTAGAAAAACTGCAGAACAAAATGTTCTTCGATGCTTATTCGTTATCCCAACGTACCTTTGGTAACTACAACTTCAACTCGTTTCATATGCCACTCTATGGGCTGCATAAGTAGCACTGCGAATATGTTATTGAACGATATTCCAGCGATCAGCATTAGCGTGCCCCGGAACCCATACTCCACGAGTGACCATTTGACGAACAGCGGCGCAACCATTGTTAGTACAGCTAAAAATATGGAAAAATAAGCTGTTACCAACTCAATACAATAAATTTACTCATAAATTTCCTATTAATAAATTGTTTGTGAAATAATTTTCATGGAATACTGTCCAGGACGTTGCTGTTTAAAGTTTGGTTAAGCGATTATAAAAATCATTTCATCTAACTTTAGAGGAGATGTAACGACAACTTAAGGTCATACGAATAAGTTTTTTTTTTATTTTGTTATTTGTTGGTGTACCTATAATAAAGAATTTTCTATTAATTTATTTGGTCAAAGAAAGATCGCAGTTTCTGGGAAAAACTCGTTATTTTAAAATTTATTTAAATTTAAAGTACGTATTTATTTTAAGTACGTATTTATTTAAATTTTAAGTACGTATTTATTTTTTTTCGTTATTTATTTTAAGTAGATCATTTACTTTAAAAAATCATTTCATCATTTCATTTTTTAGAGAAGATGACAGATAATGACAGACTTCGGTCAGGAGAAGATTGCAGTTTCAGAGCAAAACTCGTGATTTTGAAATTTCTTTGATTTTAATTACTATATTATATATATTTTATTCATAACATGATTTTTATTTATACTTTAAGTAATAATAACAAACTCTTACCCACAAAAAATTGAACAAAACTAAACGCGAACATTCTCTTCTTATTAAAATAGTCGTTCATTATGGAACAACATAAATTATATGTAATTCCCAATGACAGTCCCTGAAATAAAAAAAAAACATCATTTAAAAAAACGCGCTGCCAAATGTATCTCGCCTACTACAAGATGCAACATGGATTAAGACATGGTTGCACGTGACATATATTAAATTACTATGAAACACTTTTATACTACTACATACACTTTTATTCGGTACTTTGAGTTTTATCCTGAAAAGTGTTGCCGGTATACATAAACTTCACTTTCGTTAGAAATACGCTCGTGAACCAAAAAACATATTTCAATGCAAAATGTATGACAGCATTTACAAATATTAAATACAAAGAAATTGTTTCATAATAATTTAATAACAGTTGCACGCGTTAGTAAAAAAAATAAGGGTAAAACTTACTTAAAAATAATTAATTATAAGTTGTTTATGGATTTTTATCACGTAATCTAAGGTAGTAGTATTATTTGACGAACTCTGTGGCATGATGGGCGAGTAGCCAGCTGTGACGTAAGAGGTGCGGGTTCAGTTCCCGCTGCGGGACAAATGTTTGCATGATCTACTAATATTTATTCCGGGTTTGGGTGTTTTGGTACTACGGTACTTGTAGTTCTTGATACCCACGACACAGGAGTATGTACGAGTATATATCGTTGGGTGTATATTTATATTTATTTAATTCCTGGCGATGGAGGGTGATGTAACCCGATAATTAACACTTTTTTAAACTTTCTTCTCGAGGACTTTTCAAACACAATTTATTATTCGGCGGGAACGCTTCCACCTGGTAGTGATCTGGTTCAGTTGAGCTATCTATAGATCGTTTGCAACGGTCTTTAGATAGCTAGCTATTTCATCTGTATTTTTTGTATATACCTACATATATGAATAAATGTATTAAAAGTATTAATATGACTATCTATCTTATCATCATTAACATGGTGTAGAAGTTTACTGCTGCATAGGCCTCCGGTTAAGAGTGCTATGACGAACGATCTTGGTGCAGAGTCTTTCTACACTGCGTCGACCGGTATTTTTTTTAGTACTAGCTACTACCCACGGCTTCGCCAGCGTAGAACCCAAATCAAAGAAGCTCTCGTAAGAAACGAATTCGCTCGACCGTTTTTTCGACGATTTAAGTTGCAAAATTAGTCTCCACAAAATGGGCTTTTATTTTAACAAGATAATAATTGAACTCGAATGAGTAGTTTCAGCGATTACCTTCTGCAGCCAAACTCACAAACTTTACCACTTTATAATATCAGTGTTGACATACCGGCAATATTCCTTGGAAAATAAAGAAGGTAACAGTAGACTTGGCGAAAATCATTCCAGTCGTGCCCATGTTCAGTATCAAAGCCGAAAGCAGGGCCAGTTTCCGGCGACTCATTAGTTTCAATAAGGAGTTGGTGAAGAATCCTGTAAAATTTCAAATATTTAGTAAATGATGTGGTCTCTAAATTAACCTCTCCGAAAACATACCACATGTTTTCGGAGAGGTTAATTTAAGAATGTTAAAAGGTTCGCTATTTTGGGGCCTGTTGTTCACACCAAAAACCAAGTACAAATTGTACCAGGGCAGAGAGATACCTAAAGACCCAGAACGAAGGTCTGACGGAAAACGGAATCTATATATTTATTTTTATATACATGTATATTTATACTTATATGTTTATTTATTTTTTGTAGTATTGTTGTAGTTTAAGTATTATTTCCTTTCTGTACACGTTTCTACCTCTATAATTACCTCTCTCTAGCTCAAGGTTTGCTGGAAGAAAACTCTTTTTAGGGTTAAGCTCGCCTTTGTACATGTAATTTAATTCAGCCTTTTTGTAATTATTTATTTGTGTGTACAATAAAGAATAAGAATAAGAAGGTGTGCAAAGCAACATTATTAACAGTTTCAACTCCTTTGTAGTTAGAGAGCTACTGAACACCTGTCGACCTTCATGAAGGAAGATCTGTGGCCTAAGGGAATTGTCTATTGACGTTTCTGGGGTCGATTACCGAACCCGGCCGCACCCACGTCGCAGTCACTACGTGCTAAATAAATAAATAAGGTTTTGTTTAATATAATTATTTGTATTTTAGTTTGAAGGGATTTATGTTATGGGCCCTTTATTTGTACTGAGTTGCCTGAAATAAATGAATTATTGATATTATTATTTAGCAACATAATTTTTCACACTGTTTAAAGTTTTCGCGATTTGCTTGAAAAAAATAATTATATCGGAATTGATAAAGGTAAGCTACTGCTAAAGCAAAATCGATGAAAAACAGCCGTATTTTTAATTTTAAAATAAGCTCAAGCTGCGTCAAAATGTGATCACCTGACATTTCGATAGTTTGTTTAGTATATGGGACATACCCTTTAATTTTCATCTTTAAAAAAATGAGGAGGTTCTCAATTCGTCTGTACGTTTTTTTCGCGTGTTTGTTACGCAATATGTTCGCCAATTATGATTGTGAAACGATTTTAATGATTCTTTTTTTAATGGAAAGGGAATACTTCAAGGAAATTTGAATCGCTTGGACTTTAGATTAATTTCCCATTATTTGAAGTCGGTTTTTTACTCTTCAATCGATTGATTGAAGAATGTCGACTTGGCTAGAGCTTCTGGGCTTGTAGGATAGTGCGAATATGTCAGGGTATGCCAGAGTCTTTGTACGATTCAGACTGTTTAAAAACTCTTTTTGCATTGAATTTGCATAACTTATTCACTTGCCTAATTCCGTGTTAGTGGTTGTTTTCTTGTGCACGTAATTTCGTAAATTGTAATTTTGCGCCCAAAACGTATGATCACGCTCGTTTCCTGATTCCCACCATGTCTTTTGATGGAGAAATACTTATTGTCCCCGTAGAAACCTTTCAAAATAACTTACCCGAAGCTGCAAAGCAAAAAGCGTTGATTCCAGAAAGTAAGGTCACGCCTGTGGAACCCATCTCAATTTCAATCATGAAGTCATTGAACAGCATCCCGAAGCAACCTATGAACATGGTAGATATGGACTGAAAATAAAAAAATAAAAAACTTCACTGAACGAACCTTTGCGATCAGTAAACATAATTATAAGTTATACACGGGACTTTATCATACTACTTTATACTAAAAAGTGTCATACGTAGAGGACGTATGATACTTCTTAGTATAATTGTGGTATAATGTAGAGTATAGACATTTACAAACTTATTTTTTTTCAATGGTCACATGAAACCAGTACAAGTTTGGTAAATTAATTTGTGAATATGAGATCCTTATGACAAATATTTGCAATGCATACAAATATTTGTTCCGCGGCGGGAATCGGACCCGCAACCTTCTCCGTCTCAGGCAGGCCTACGCCCACTGAGCCACAGAGGTTGTCACAGAGAATGCTCCTTTGCCAAATTTGCAAATTTTTATTACAAATTTATTAAAAAATTTCGAAAAAGTTTTCTCTTGCTTTGAATCTGCAAGTAAGTAAATAATATTCCACACCGCAATGTGGCTAGGCAGCTAAAAAGTTTTATTAGTTCTCGACGTCATCACGTAAATATCTATTCAGCTCATATCTACTCGTGAATTCAGCACCTATGTAAATACGAAAAGGAGAATGGGTACTGTAGACCTGAGCCGAAATGGACTGCCAGAAATGTGAAATGTTTAATTCAAGAGTGCTCAAAAAGTACTTACCGTAAAAGTCGTCTCAGAGAAAAAATAATAATGTTGTGAAATACATGTTTGAGCAGAGTGCACGTGAACAAAAATGAAAATAATAAATACCTTAGAGTATAACTTATTTATACATAGTTCTTCCTCATACTAGGATTCCCTGTATCGTGGGCATTAGAAACTACAAGGGCGGTTGTTAGCACGGACACAGCCAGCGAGTTCAAAGTGCCTGCGCGAGGTTCTGTTTCATTGTACCGCCTAGAAGCCATATTATACGCCATTTTTTAACAAACTTCAGTTTAAAAATGAAATCCTTTCGCAAACTTCATGTGGCATATCTCCTCTTTGGGGTGATTAATTTTATAACGCCAAAATACTTAAATGAGAAACTTAGTTGGGTGACTAGTCAAAGAAGTTGAGCAAGCAATGCTCCACTCAATTGTCTACTCAACACCAGACATCTGAGATTTTAGGATTTTATGCGGCCTCCAAGTGTTGGAACAATCTGCCATCACCAATTAGGAATGTTAAAAGTGTCAATGGTTTTAGACTAAAACTAAGAAAATTCCTTTTAGAAAGCCAAATACAACATGGTAACATTAATGTAGACGTCTATTTTATATAGTCATCCTTACTTCTTTTCATTTCCATATACCTATGTGTCTATGTATTTCAACTATTTACAAAATTTTATTAGGGTTTTTATCATGATAAATTTATCTTATAATATGTATTTATATGAATAATATTAAACTTACCTGTTATATTTTTACAGTCGTTGCTGCATTACTTTTTCCTTTTTTTTTTAGGAACAGTTGAAAATCGGCGTTGGGTGTAAACACATCCAACACATGCTGAGCTGAACACCATTTTAAAGACTACATTCAATAGCCTTATTGGACACGTGAGCCCAAGAAAATTTGTATTGTGCTCGTTTTAGATTTAAGAGGTTCCTATTTCTACTTGTCTGCCTATGTATAACTTTTTATTATATTATATTCTATTCTATTCTATTCTACAAGAACCATGTTACCACAGCACCCAGGGTCAGAACAAATATCTGCAGAACGTGCACAAATTTGTCCGGCTACGGGAATCGAACCAACTAACGACCTCTATGGCGCAGTAGGCGAAGGCCCGCCTGAGACGCAGAAGGTTGCGGGTTCGATCCCCGCTGCGGGACAAATATTTGTATGATTACTGAAAGTTTGTCTCGAGTCTGAGTGTTTTCTATGTTTAATATGTATGTATTTACAAAAAAAAACGTATATTAAGTATATCAGTCACGTAGTATCCATAACACAAGCTCTACTTACTTTGGGGCTAGATGATGCTGTATGAATTTGTCCAGCAGAATGATACAATGTAAAAAGGCGAGCTTAACCCTGAAAACAGTTTACCCTAAAGAGAGCGACGCAATGGTTGCAATGGTGTGCTCTGAGATGACAATTTTGGCTTAGAATGTTCAAAAACTATCAGCATAATGATCCTTCATAAAAATGCATTAAACATTGGTTTTTGGCGGATACACGGGCAATGCAATGGGACCAATTTACTAATCTATTGCCCAGCCTCCTTTACCACGTAAGCGTGAGCGTTATGCCAAGTTGGTACCGGTCAATGTTTGCATGTGAATTTGCGTATCAGCCATGACCAAGTTTTATATCAGCTTTAGAAAAGTGCATCTCATTCCCTATTTTTCTGGAATGTTACCAAGATCATATCTTAAAAACATTTTTTTAATGTTTCTTAAATCAGCTTTAGTGTGGTGCCAATCAAACACGGTGAACTCATTCATTGAGAAAGGGCATTAGTCAAATAATTAGATAAAGACTTAAACTATCAACCAAAGTTCTTAAAACAACACACGATACGCTTTATAATAATAATGCATAATCTATTGCTCACCAAATGTTACTACAGACCTACAGATATGCATTTTAACAAGCTATTTAGGGAACGGAGTAATATCGTCAATAAAAGCATCAAAAGTGTAATACGCCTTATGACTGTAACCACATGGATATCCTCAGATACATACTCAGTACGTAGACCCATGAGGATACCAAGTAGGGGGCAGTCAGAGGCACGTCTAAACTGTATATATAGACAACGATAAGGTTCCAACCCCAATTCGAACTTTTGGTTCTCCTTCACAGACTTGAGCACTTAAATGTCAATAGGTAGGACTATACATACATACGTAAATATAGTCACGCCTGTTTCCCAGAGGGGTAGGCAGAAACCAAGGATTTTCACTTGCTACGATCCTGGCATCATCATTCATCCTCATCAAATTCTTCATACAAGCTCGACGGTTTAGTTTACTTCTGACCTGGTCTTTCTCTAGAATGTCTCTAATTTGGTCAGAGTATGTTCGCCGAGGCCTTCCTCTTCTAACTATCCCATTCACACTCGCCTTGTATACTTGTTTTGTTAATCTTCTTTCTTCAATTCTTTCTATATGTCCAAACCATCAAGACATACCTTTTTCAACTCTCGTTACTCCATCTTCATTCACTCCACACTGATTTCTTAACACGCTGTTAGGACTGGTCTAGGTACGCAAATAATTTTTCAAAAACTATATTTGTTTCGACATAATAAAACTTACAACATTGACGATAAACGACACGAATATCATGTAACCCCATCCTCCATCCGGTGCCACCAGCTCATATTTCTTGTTCTCCACTTTGTTACCACTCATAATGAATAGTTCAACGAGACTAGAAACAATCAAATGCCTCTATAACGTTTCCACTATTTCTATCACAATCATTATATAAACAAGAGTTAAACCATTGGTACTTATTTGTCATAAAAATTAGATAGAGATAAATCCTCCGCTGCCGCATGTCATACTTTAGAAATAAGACGTTGTGACGTTATTTATGAACTAGTCTTTTTTCCCCGTTACTGCCAGAACGAATAAGCTATAATATAGTTCCTACTGCAAACTATTCTTGAATTGACTTACGTTGGCTAGTTATACCTACCTACAACTTTAATTTAGATCTATTGCTTTGCTCACATATTAAAATACCTTTTACTTACAACGTACCCCTTCTTTAAAATGACTGTCAGCTGAGCACAAAATGTATGTATAGCCTTTACGACTCAGGGTCCCTCGATACAGGCTTAACTTAGTGAGGAAGCCGACAATAACTCCTTCTAGATAATAAATTCTCAGCATAACATATAACAAGCCTAGCATGTGTTTTTTCTTATGTTTAGTCTGATACCAATTTTTTGTTGTAATAAATACTTTTAAAAAACCTTAAACGAATTACCAGCGTACTCTTCAAGCGCAAGCCGCGTCATTTATTTGACAAACCTATTACGTGGTCCATATTTTGCCATTCAAAAAAACCACCGATTGGATGAGATACGTTGAAAGTAATAAGAAGCAAGTTGAAGATGAAAGCGTCCAAGTATGAACACGTATTTTTAGGTAACTCATGTCAGATTTCACGCGGCAATCCGGCCAATTACAAACTACTCTTTAAATACATAATGTGACCAAATAGGCGTGTTTTGTTTATTTTATTTGGAGCTCGAAAAACGTTTTTTGACTACCGGAAAAAAAATAAGTCAAACTATTACTGAAAACGCAGATCCGATGATATTAAGCAAAAGATACTCAATGAGCTTAGTAGTTAGTGTTATCATTCCACATGACATGTTGCAAGCCTACTAGCGCTCATTTGGAAACCGATGATATAACGCCTTGGAAATTTTTAATAAGGTATTATAAAACAAAAGTAGAAAAAGGGGGTTCTTACTTGATTTGGTATCATTTTAAGATATTATGTGAGACGGTGCTCATGAGCATGGACTTCTAAACAGTTAACGAAATCAGCATAAGAATAATAAAGTACAAGAGTTTAATAGGTGCTTAAAAAACCTCGTTACAAAAACCAGAGCTTTACCATTTTTCTTATAGGTTAATTTAGTCATTTACTTATGATAAGGTATTTGTTAATGTATTATCGTATTTGACCAGCCTATGCAAGTTTACTTAATTTAAATCTTTCCTCATCATTATTAAATGTCTTCATTTGCCTGTCTATTTGGCTTAATTAACTTAGGTAACATCTCTAGCTCGCCTTAATTAAATCGTGGTCTTGTCCAATATTTACTGATCAAGCTCTATTAAATTGTTTAGAAAATCTCGAGACGCGGGTATGACTAGATTGTAACATAATTACGAGAATTGTGCTTCAGACTTTTACTACAGCATAAGTACAGTACCTAACCAAAATCCTAGTTTATTAAGGTGTCTGTAAAAGTCGAGATAAAGCGTCCATATTTCAATGCGAGGCAGAAGGTAATCTCCGCAGGACAATAAATAACGCAACACCCTCCAGGTAAATTACGAGCATCGTATCTTGCAAACCTTTTAGTTTTAACATTAAGGTGCTGAGGTCTGTCAAAATAAACTAGATTCAGTACCTAAAAGCATGACATTTTAAAGTTTAAGTTTTTCTTCTTTATATGTAAACAATACCTTTGGTAGAACCGCTTACATAAATAATAGCTAGACGCTGCCGTATCATTGATCGGTTCGCCACTTATTCTCAAAGGCGTTTAATAAGCTAAGGTCTTACTTTTTTACCCTGTGTTCTAGAAGCATGAAGTAAAATTTTGTTAATTTATTTTAAGATTTATGCGATAATGCTGCGGATGGGCTTCCAATGACTTCAAATTATTTTGAGATATGAGACTTAAAACTTAAGTACTCTGGAATAGTCGTCATGGCACGTCTCCAGCAGTTTTAACTTATCATCCCAACTTATAAGACCCCACTCACATAATGTGGGATAAGGTGAAATAGATGATGAGAGATCCACATACATAAAATAAGAACCTTGAAATTACTCCTGCCACAGAACAAAAATAAAGTTTCTTGATCTTAGCTCTGATGTGATTCCTTTCTTCTTTTCTTACAAATCTAAGTCGGGATCAATCAGAACGAAATGAGGGTTAAATAAATAATGGTAGAGGTTACGAAATCTACTGAGTTCATCTAAAATGTAGGAACCTACTTATTTTAGGTACTTGGGCACAACGCACAAACGAGATCCTAAAAAAAACGCATGTAGAAAAATTTCACACACAAGTTCCAAATTATAAAGCGTACTTGTGGTTTAAATTCATAGGTATCTCTGAAGATATTGTTTCATACAAAAACTAAATGTAATGTTTGATATGCAAGTTACCAACAACAATAGCTGCTAGTCACATATAGAGACAAAGGAAATATTTGGTGTAGTGGAACATATCAAACTGACTGTTGATATGTTCCACCACACAAACCGAATGATTGCAATTTCCCGTTGAATTGCAAGGAAAGAAGCAAAGCAAAATTTGAGGTGCGGTTTACACCCAACATTTAACTGAAAAATAGTTTCCTCGATTCGGGCAGACAGAGCAATAAGCCCGTCACGCCCATATACCCTCGATTGCACCGCGCCCCTATTGATCCAGTTAGCATGGCGCGCCTCACTGTGTGCATCCCTATCGTATTGTAAGGTGAGATTTGCAATACTTACGAAATGAAATCGTACTTTGTAATTTAAAAAAACTCTACCTAACAGAGTTAGAGTGTGTGTTCTGTTCGTGAAAAAACAAGTAGAAATTTATTGCCGACCCTACCACAAGGAAATAAAAAAGAGGGATACTCGTAAAAAGGTTTTATCAAAAGGTGCACTACAATATTAAAACAAAATACAAATTAAAAAAGCATTTATTTACACACCTATCAAACATAGACAAGGTGCAATAATTTTGAATGGTGCTATAATTTTAGAAGGTACGTAAGGTACGAAGGTACTAATAAACTAATAAAAAATTGGTACCTAGTCGTACCTATCAGTTATAAATAGAAAAAGTACGTATTAGAAATGTTTACAAATCTCACTGTTTAAAGTCATTTTTTCCTAATGAACACACCTTTCACAACCATCGGTTTAAAAAGTGTGTCAAGTGGACTTTTACAAGAACCTGATCCCCGTTTTTTACCCTGAATAACTCAAATGCCACTCATATGAAAAAGCTTTCATATTGACAAGAACAAAGCATTAGCAACGCTTCCGTTTTTCAATTGCTCTGAAAATAAAGTCAGGGTTTAGTCCTACACAAAATCCGATAAAAAACAATGCTTTATCGTTTTCTTGGACTACAATTATACCTCTATAACTAACCACCTAAGTACCTACTTTGTTTATTCGAAACCCAATCACCTTTTTTCTTATCCAGCAATGATTATAGGCTGCTATTTTACTAGAATTTAAGTCGGATATCAAATAATAGGTAATGATTTCGGTGGCGCGGCGAGCGAGTAGTCGGCCGAGACGCAGGAGGTGCGGGTTCGATTCCCACTGCGGGACAAATGTTCGTATGTTCTGCAGATATTTGTTTTGAGTCAGGGTGTGGTATCACGGTAGGTACTCATAGTGCCTGATACCCACAACACGATAAAGGAATCCTCCTAGTACGGGGTCAAGATTATGTGTCAGATGCATGTGTCTGTTGGGTGTTCAAATGGCATTCAGATTCGACACTGCATCGACTTTTCGCTATCACAAGCTCCATTACGTGGACCGCGTTATTACGTCTATTTTTCATTTTCATGTCTATAAGTCTATTCGATGAAACGCAAACATTTGTCTTTTTAGAATTTCGTACCTCAAAAGGGAAAGAACGGAACCCTTAGGATAACTTAGTTTTCCGCCGTCCGTCTGTCTGTTTGTTTGCCAAGACCTCTGTTTGTTTTCTCAGGTACGCGTTAAGGTATATGTCTGTTGGTTTATTGGTTGGTATTTCAAGTTCAATCATCAAGTTGAAATTAATATAAAATACGTAGATCATCGGTCCTTTGGAGCTCTAATAAAATTAAGCTTACAAGCGTCAACGCAATAAAAAATACGGCCATTTTTGCGTCACATTTTGATACTCATAAATAAATCAAAATCCCGTTGACATTTGAGTTCATTTTAGAATCATGAACATTTGGCATGAAGCTCCTCACAGGAAGAGTAAAGAAAAAAAAGTCCAATACTTAATTTTTAGTTTAATAGCTTAAAAAATATTTTTTTGCTATTACAAACTAACATTTGCGGTTGGAGAATTTAAGCTTACCTTAACATATATCCATGTATGGGCTTCAATCTGACTTATGTTTTCGTTAAAGCAATGTTTGGTGCTTTGATAGTTTGTGAGCTTAAGTAATGCTAATTATTTTGTTGAAATTACAAGCTTGTACGGAAGCCTCAGTGCGCGAGTCAGACTCTCACTTGTCTGGATATATTTTTTTTTGCAAAAGTAGGTTCATTCAAGCTCAACGCTGCAGAAATAGGATGTATTTAGCAATGGTAACATACATTAAAAACCAAAATACCAATTTAATAACATAAAAAAACTTTGCTAAGGAGGCAAGCCGAAACAGCAGTTTGTTTTTTTTATATTGCGTTCTTTAGAAACAAAAAACCCATGTTCGGGAAATTCAACCATTTCTGAATGCAATTACTGTTAACTGAAGTAGGAATTTATTATATTTTTTCTAAAATAGTGGAACTGAATGGAAATGGGGTACACTCGTACATGTAATGGATGCTTCATTTTGTCCCATTCGAGCCTGCCCATGATGCAGACAGAAGCTTGTAACTTTACGATTCGAGAGGGACGCAACTCCCGAGTTTCCCTCGTGAATTTACAACTAAGCTTGAACTTGTGACTTATAATTTCAAGAATTATATTCGATCAATTGTTTCCGAAACTGTATTTTTTACAAAATGCTGCCTAGTAAAAACCAGGCTTTATGTTTTTTCTCGAGATAGTAATAATCTGTCTTTACAGAAGACAGATTGTGTTCTCATACATGCGTAGAACTCTGAGAGAGACTCTCAGAAAACTGAAGAATGAAAAAAAAAAGAATAATCTTTTGGAATAGTTGTCGGACTGCTTTGTCCTTCATAAAGGGTGAAAATAATAAACATTTACGAAACAATAAACAATATTCTGTCTCATTCATGTCATTACCCATAAGATAAATAATCCTAATCTCTTTCAGAGTTCCCTTTTCTTATTAAATGCCATGAGGATATTTATCGTATCGGTAAAACATAAAATTTATTTCAGTAATGGGTCACGAATTTCGTGAAGAGCCTCGTGGTAAATAGATTAAGGCTCATTTATATTGCAACGAGACGGAGAAAACATTTTAAGACTGTGACATGGGTTCTATCGGCTAAAGTACAAGGTCATAGTAAGGTACTTAGTTTTTCATACCCTGGAAAGTAAGTACCTTACCTTAATTTTGTGAGAACAGACTAGCGAGCTATAGTTATTTGTCTCTTGGATCACATCTTTTTGTTTCTAGGCCTGTTCATGAGGAATCGGCGTAAAGTATCTAGAATATTGAATTTTCACTTCATTGATAATTTTCTAAATGATCTTTGTGATATCGATGAATAAATACCTATAATTATCCTTGACTTTGTACCTTATATTGCCCCAAGCCATGGTTTACCAAACACCCTCGTAAGCAAGACACCGATAACTATAAATAATTTAACTTTCTGTTTATTTCGTACTTGCTCCGTTCCCGTTCGGCTGTTTGTCAGACGTTTTACGTACCAAGCCAAGCCTATTTTGAAAGATTATGCGAACGATAAGCTAACTAAGCCCATGTTAAAGAGTGTCATACTGATTGAGCGATGCGTATGCACGTCAAGATCTGATGATAGAGTAGCTGCAGGATAGAAACCGTAAACTTGGGACTGCAAACGTATCGCGAATATCGCGATTTAATTATTATAAACTGACTTCAAAAGGAGGAGGTTCTTAATTCGTGTGTAAACGCGATATATTTTTCAATTGTGAACCGATTTTAACGTTTCTTTCTTAATTGGTAGGGTATACTTCAAGGGTGGTCCCATTTTTTATAAAAAAAAACACTCCTAAGGGTAAAAATATGGGATTTCCGTTTTTTGAAGTCAGTTTTTTGACATTTAATGTCGTATAAATTATTGAGAAAAATATGCGATGGACTTTTAGGAAATGACGTGTTGGTTGCATGGATATCTTTGAGGGAAATACAATACCGGCCCCCGTCATCGTGGGTAAAATCCTACTATATCCTATCCTATCCTACTAATATTATAAACGCGAAGGTTTGTGAGGATGAATGTTTGTTCCTCTTTCACGCAAAAGCTACTAAACGGATTTTGATGAGACTTTTCAGTAATATAGCTTATACGTCATAATGACACATAGGCTACTTTTTATCCGGGTACCACGCGGGCAAAGCCGTGGGCAGAAGCTAGTAAATAATAAAATTAGGCACATCACTAACGTCGTGATTTCAAATATTTAATTTTTACTTTCTTTACATATATTTCAAAATAAACCGTACCTAGTTTATGGTTACTTAATTTTGTTTCCATTTTGTTGCAGGTAAGCCATTAAGAAGTACCTATGAATACAAAATCTTTGAAGCCAATATGGTGAGTAATTGCCTAATTTATTGCGGTCTACAACCTACTCTACAACCTACAACAGGTGTGCCAAGATTACGAGACTCATATATATAAAGTTGAAAAATTTCGCACTTTTAAGTCAAAGCTGAACTGATTAACAAAATATCTATCTTTTTTTTTACATTTCCACTTTTATGTCAGTCAATTGTTACTGGCTTCCACCGGCTGCCACCTCCCAGGATGAGGGGCCTTCATTGTGTCTCCAATTCGTGATCACAATTCAAGTAGTCCTCAGTGGGCTTATGAACTAATTGGAAATCAAGATTTTATATTCGGATTCCTATTTGTTGATTCCAAGCAACGAACTCAGCTCGGTTTTTTATTATTCTTCATTCAGCTTTTATCTGGTGTGAATCAAATCTTATTTTTTTTTGGATTAAAAACAAAAAGAACATTTATTACAGGACAGTTATTCCTTCTTCGATAGTTAACTTACAGGCTCTAATAAGGCAATGTACCCAAAGTTAAAACGCTATTCACCCACTGATATAAATTCATTTTTGTTATAAAAATATCAATGTAGTTCCTATACGTACATAACAAAATCCCCGACGTGCATTTCATGACGTTTTATGTCGTTGTTGGAAACGATAAATGTGCAAAACGGTATCGTGCAAGGTACCTTACCAAAGATTTTGAATGATTACAAGCTGGGTTATTTTAAAAAATAGCAGTAAAAATACAGAACATTATAACCATTGTTGTCTTCTAACTTAATAATATATAAAGTTACGAGAACGCTTCAGCCGTAGCTAGTAGTATAAAACATTCATACGGCCTACAATTATACAAGTCAAGGACGGAGTAGCCGTGAGCCAGCTGAGGGCAAGGTGTAGGTGTAGCAGTGACCGTGAACGTACTAAGTAGCATTTATAGATAAGTGTATATTATAGTTTTGGTTTATTAACTCGTGACTTGAAGTAATCTAACTCCGGTTTGTAAGACAGATTTTAGCCTCAGTTAATGCTGGACCAGCACCTTTCCTATTTTGAATTCCTGACGATGGTTCTTAGATAGATTTTGGAAGGAAATATATTCCTTCCAAAATATATTTAAGAACCATCGTTGAAGATATAATATCTTAGTTGATTGCAAAAATTGAACGCATTACAATCCGATAAGCTGTTATGGGTAACAGACGAATGAACAAACTTCCTAGCTTTGTTTCTATTGATTGATAGCTACACTGAATAAAAACTCATCCCCACTTTTTATATGAAGTAGTTATTAGTTAGGGGTGCGCCAAAAACTTACCTACTCTTATGTATTATTTTCTATTTTTGTTCGTCTGCGTACCAATTTTTTTAGGTAACGAACTAAATCATGTGGCAAGAGTTGTTGTTCCAATGAATTCTCAAAACAATTACTTTAATACTGAATAGCAAGTACTTAGGTGATAATGATAGGGAACTTGGTGAGATGTTTGACCTAATTTAGTTTCCACGCCTCCTGCCTGCCAAATTCACTTGTATACGGGTAGTTTGTTCACTCCCTGTTTATTACCCTTCGACCTCTAGTATAGGCGTAATGCCTACTACCGACGTAAATGGGGAGTAGGGCTGGATGTTACTGCAATCCTACATTATTACAGGTAAGTTTTACACTCAACAGAAACGTACCTACGTACATAGTCCTGACCCCATACTTGGTTTCTGTGTCGTGAGTATCAGGAACTACGAGTATTGTGCTATCACAACTCCCAGATCCAGAACAAATATCATGTAAACATTTATTCCGCAGCGGGAATCGAACATGCACCTCTTTTATCGCAACTGGTTACTCGCCCACCGTGCCACCGAGGTTGTCTCTCCACAATTGACTCTGCAGAATAGGTACACTAAGATGCATACTTACCTACTTACATAGGTCCATGTAAGTAGGAAAATTCTATGAGTACTAAAATATCATAGTGAGGAACATAATTTTCACTAAAAACATGCTATTAAGTAAAAAATAACACATAAATTGTTGTTAAATCTCTAGTGAAAATATTTTCGCTAAAGAATTTTTCGGCGAAACTCAGCATGGAATGCTGAAAGAGTCTCATAATTTTATATTTGAAAGACAGGTAAGATACCTGCATAAAATGCAAGTAGGTAGGTTGGTATTTTTAATTTTTACACTTCCATGAAAAGCAACTGCTGAAAATATTGATGGTGGCTTGCCATGTAGTACAATCCTAATAAAAACGCGAAAGTTTGTGAGGATGGATGTTTGTTACTCTTTCACGCAAAAACTACTGAACGGATTTTGATAAAACTCCAGAGTAATACAGCTTATACATCAGAATAATACATAGGCTACTTTTTATCCGGGTACTATGCGGGTGAAGCCGTGGGCAGAGGCTAGTTTTTACTATTCATGAAATACGTATACGTCACCACAAAAATGACTTGGTCTGATATACATATAGCATTACAATATCTGTGGTAAAACTGTACCCAAAAATAGCGCTTGCAATTTTTACAAATGCAAAGCACGCCCTGAAACCACTGAAAAGACAAACAGTACACAGCAGGTTGAACCGTTTCGTGCGAACCCACCATAAACATAGCATGGTAAACCCCACGGTGGTATGGGGTGGCAGTGGCGTTCCACCACCAAGCTCGGCTTGACGTGTCATAGGGTCGAACTAACGCGATCTAATATTGCGAAGAAAATAGTGAAGTTTTACTTGAAAAACTAAAATATAGTGAACAATGTTTGATATCACCATATGTTACATGTAATGGTGTCTAAACAGAGTGCGCTATCCATCAAAACTGAAACTGTACACTGTACAGATTCACAATTATTATTTGAAAGTAATAACTCATAGGGTCTGTGCAAACGATCTGTCTGGACTGCATAATTGCAGTGTGGTTGCAGCTGGCATTGAAAATATCTTGACGCTAATTAGTCCGCTTGCATTCGGCATGCATTTCCACCGACTGCATGTGCAGATTATGTACTGATTAAGAACTGCTTGCCGACTGCTAAGGGACTGCGCGGTTAGTCAACAGGGGGTTGTCATTAGTCAACAGAGGGTTAGTCAAGGTAACAAAGAAGTTATAAGTTTTAGGGGTCTTTATCGCGTTTACTTTTTTATTATTTTTCTGACGCTATAACTTATACCCGTGAAACTTATAATTATGTTATCTAATCGCGAAAGTTTGAAAAATACTGTAAAGTAGCTTTATAAATTAGCGATGTCTCTAGTAGAAAGTTCAGATAAATATATGGAAATAACCTACACTATCGTGATGTGATCATATATTTTTCATAGCTTATGTCAGTACCTTTTATCGTTAGTTTTTTATAATCGTCAACGATTGTAGAAAATCGGCTTTTTGAAAAAGCACCTGTAGTGTGGTTTTGATGCAATTTATATCAACTGTAAAACCGCATGCAAACTGCAAATTTGCAGCTTGCAGTCCAAATGCAGAACGTCTGCATATACCCGTACTGTAAATTAAGCATAAGTTTTGAAAAGGCTTCAATCCTAGTACTTAGTTACTTTTTTATAATGTGATAGCAGATGTGGATCTTTGGAAGTTTCCTTGCTTTTAACGACAACAGATTTGGATTGAATTTGGAACAGATATCGTTTTGTGAGAGTAATACGCGAGCAAAGCTATAAGCAGAAGGTAGTCCAATTTAATTTTCTTCTTTGGCTAAGTAGGTAGATAGGTATGCTACCTATTTATCCATTATAAAATCTTCGGTCTCCTACTTATTTCACCGGAAGTAAAGACTAAATACTAAAAATATGTTTCTACAGATATCAGAAAGACTGTTACTTTAGATACTTGCTTCAAATGAAATTGTATGTTATTTAGTAGGTACTAAACGCATGACATCACTTTCAACTAGGGAGAAGTTTATTTAAATTGGTAAAAACATGAAAACCAGCCTTTTTATAATTGAAATATTTCCCTAAGGTGCCCTTCAAATTTTTTTTCGAAGTTTTTCGTAAATTTTGGGCTTGCTGACGTTTCAGCACAATCATATCATCCAAAAGGCTAGACCGATTTATATGTTTAAGGTATCATTGGATTCGTCTAGGCAGTGTATTATCTGACTGTATAAAACAGCAGTAATCATTGGTGTCCGAAACGTCAGTAAATAATTAATTAAAATTAAAATTGTCAGTTCGGACAAAGTGTCCGAAAATATTATGTCCAAAACGTCGGCAAGCCAAATTTTGTAGCTTAAAATTACTAATATTATAGATACCGGGGTTCTAAAAATTCGTTTCGTAAACGGCTTTGACTATGAAAGGGCAGATGCACATACATGGCGAAACTATGAAGGTTCCTTGACGCTAGGACTTCGGAACCTTAGAAACTTATTGTCACCTCGTACTCTTATTGTGACCTCCTCGACATAGGCCTCCCTCAGAGAGTACCACGACGAAAGATCTTGATCCACCTCCATCCACACACTTCCCGCAACCTATGAGATGTCATCGGTCCATCGGGTGGAGGGCCTTCCTACACTGCGTAGTTCGGTTCGTCGCCGCCGTTCGAGAACCTTACTTCCCGAAAACTTATTGTATGCTGTAAAGTTTAAAATAATATAATTTGAAAACTCTAAAGTGTCAATTACAAAATACTTTGTAAGTAGGTACTACATAATAAGCAACTTACTTAACCATGAATGCTCGTGTGAGTCGTTTAAATACTATGAAAGACAATTTAAATCCCTGACACTTTTGAATTCGGTGTGATTTTGTTGGTGAGTAAAAGTGACACTTTGTGAAATGCTAATTGGATGCGCTTAATCAGCTTACCACCATGTTCGGCGGCAGTGGAGATACGCCTTTGATGACGCCAGATGGATACTGCAACTTATCACAAGGTAAATAATAATAATAATGTTGGACATTTTGTACATAGCATCATCTAGCCCCAAACTAAGCAGAACTTGTATTATGGGAACTACATGACTGATATACTCCCATATACATTTTTTTGTTGAAAATACATATTTTATGTAGAAAACACCCAGACCCGAGACAAACATTTGTCTCGCAGTGGGAATCCGCAATCTTCTAATTCTAATTCCCGCAAATGTATGTAAATAAACAAATAATTAATACATAAATAGTCACCAAACTAGGATTCCCTGTTTCGTGGGTATGAGTAACTACGAGAACCGTATTACCACAACACCCAAACTCGGGACAAACAGCTGAAGATATTTGTCCCGCAGCGGGAATCGAACCCGCACCTCTTACACCTTGGATGGCTACCCACCACCATTGAGGTCGTCAACGAATATTTTGTATCCGTTATAGTTGCATAAGTTGCATAAAATAAAATGGTGGCACTTGAGTAAGATGACATTGAGGCATCTTTAGGGTCATTGGTACGCGTTCTTACCAGCTCCCTTATTACACTAGCAAAATGGTGATGGGAACGTGACTATGGGACGAGTATTAAGACCACACAAGATGCAGATATTATAAGATATATGTATGCGCTGCGCGTATCTGCGGTATCGCTCTTCGTATAAATCAACGTCCAAAACTTAAAATAGGAAAATTGAGTTCAAAAAGCGCTCCTCTTTATGATTTAAAAGTATTTTGTCAGTAGCTACGAATTTTGAACAGTGAGACCATTTAAATTAATATTTATTTATTTAAAAATTTCGTCATAGTTACACATCGAGCAGTTAACCCCGAAAGGCGTCATATTGAACCACATTGGTCTGCCAACACGTAAGTCTTTTAGGACTGATGTTGGCAAACGCGGACGATCGTCACTTGCGTGCGTCTTGTTACTTTTTGTTTAAAAATACAGTGACCAAGTTAAACGATGCCCTACTGCTAAATTAAATGGTGTGGTAAAAATAGCCGATCTTCTAAGTACAAATCAGAGCACAGCAGGCGTGGTGGGACTCGCACGACAGTTGACAGAATGGTTTCTTAGCAAATTATCAAACATTGCGTCTCTTGGGGCTGTCTACTCTATGTAGTTACATAATATAGATGTCAAACTATACATAGGTTCTTTATCTAGAGTTGTCCACTATATTACCTCTATATTCTGTGGCCTTTTATACCGCACGTATGTTTCAAAATACTTCTTAACTATTATAGGGTTATCAAAGTCGTTTTTTGTAAACGACTTTGGAAACAATAAGATTTTTTAAGTTAATGGTGAATAATGTCCTACTAATAATAATTATGTTAAATGTGAAAGTACAGTAGGCCTACCACCATCATTTACTAAACCATCATGGTTCAGGAGCGTTTTGTTTTAAGCTTGTAGCAACATTACTTTGATTCGTACCATGAACTTTTTAAACATTATTGTTTTATTCCTGCGTAGTGAGTTGAAAGAATGAATGATAATCTATTATTTCCATAAGAAAGAGCGAGTCAACGCCATGATTTCGTATAGCGTTATCACTTTCGCACAATTGCTAGGGAACACGTTCCGAATTACACGTTTACGAATCAACTTCTAACATTTAGTTGCCTTAAAATCAATTTTATTTGTCTAAAGTTTTGCCGTATTTAGTCTAGGAAATCTAAAATTTTCTTTATATATCGAGAATATACATCTTTCTGACAAATATTGAAAAAATAATGTAAAACAAACCTCATTTGCACTTTCAAAATTTCCAAAAACGGAATGTTTTTTTTACGTCAGACACTCGGACGGAAAGTATCACTTTTGACGTTGCGCGATAGTTTACAATATTGTTTTGTAAATGTTTTTATATCGATATTATATAATTATAATAAAATGCCAAACAGAAAGTAATTAAATACAAGTTTAATACGTATTTTTGTGATAAACGTATATAAACAAAATACCTTTTTTTACTAAAACTAATTATTAGACGCTGCCTATAAGGAATTACAAGTGGTTCATGAATTACTATTTCCGCAGCGTGAGAATACGTTGGGTTTCTATCGTTTGATGAACTCCGCTTCATATAAGTTCAAGGGATCACATTCGTCAAGCAATGGTTTTCGACGTTGCTTCCTAGAAGAGTGTTTTTCAGCGGTATCAGCTTCCAAAAACAATTCGTATTCGTTTGCCATCTACCTCTACAAGAACATCACATTTTTTGTATTACTAGTGCTTTTTACCAATTTACCATATTCTGTATTAAATATTGTGAAAATAAACTCGTTTTTCTTTCATTTTAGGATAATTTAACGCTTAGTTGTGCTATAATTTGAAAAACAATATTGTTTCCGCCGCGAAAAAGTAACTTTTTCATCACTGCTAGATTTGACGTAAGAACAATATTACTTGCTGTCAAAACTCACATCATGGTACGCTTTGAGTGAACAAATCATGGTGACGTCACCAAAACTGCTTCGCCTCTATAATATTAAAGTAAGCTTACTTATTGAAGGTTATGGTACGAAATTGAAGTGTAATATTGTTTTAATATTGCTCTAAGAGATCATAGTTGGCCCGCTGGTGTTTGAATTGGACTATCGGGATCCCCTGTTGTAATTAATTCCCCAGGAGAACTGAACTCCCTACTGACTGCTCTCCGGTTCCTCTGAATACCCCAAGGGCATCGGCGTATAATTTGCTGTGCACCAAGATCCCAAAAAAGTAAGCCATAGCACTAGTATAATTAATTAAAATAACTGTGGCCATAGTCACACTGGGTAGAAGTTAGGGGCACTTAAATATAATCTTGATATATAAGATGAATATTGGAATCAATAGGTATTTTTCATGACCTAGAATAAATATAATTATAAATAAAAAATACCTATGTTTTCCCTAGTAAAGCGTATTTATGGCTTTAGCCCATTGATCGTGATAAAAGTGTAGAGGTACCTTTATCATACTTTCAAAAACTCCGTTCAGCTTTTATTAAAATTGTGTGCGGAGAGAAATAAAATTATAAATCTATTTCTATAGTAACCTGTTAAATTTTTCTTTTACTGTCTTCAGTTAAATGAAACATTGTTTCACAGTGAAAAATTGCTGAACTTTCAAGCTGAAGTTGAAAAAAAGGAGTTGGCCCAAAACTGCTCCAGAGTCGTTTCATTTTTGAATATCGAAAAGATCCAAGAAACAAAAAGCACTATTTATATTAAATTATACATAATTAGTCAGCAAAACAGGTTTATTTACCCACCTCATGGCTAGAGGGAATATATTTATCATAATAAAAGGAGTTGGCCCAAAACTGCCTCAGAGTCGTTTTAAATACCTATCGAATATTTTCGATATTCAAAAATGAGACAGAAAAATACTACTTAAATAAAAATAATACATAATTAACCAACAAAAAAAGTTTATTTATTTACCTCGTGCCTAGAGGGAATATATATCATGATAATTTCTTAGTAAGTTCACCTTCCTATTGCCATGCATTTGACCCGATTCGCTTGAAGATTACATTGCAATAATCCGATTAAATCGATAAAATGTAATCGTGGCGAGCATTCCTTCCTACCTAGTTTCTACCCTACCCTATCGTCGTTATGACGTTACAAGGTGTTTCGTTGTTGTGGCTCGCGATTTTATAATTTCCTTATACTTTTCCGTTTTGCTAGTTAAGCCCCGCTATATAGAGGGAAAAAAACGAATGAAGGCTCATTGCAAAATGAAAAAGCATCAGACTATATTATTACTATGCAATTTTGTATTTAGACAAATTATCACTCACAACGCTGACTATCTATGTAATGAATCTTAAAGCTATTTACTTATCTAAACATACTTGCGTAATTAGTTTAACTTTGACATGATATAATTTATTGTACAAAAATATCAAATAATATATGACATTTATTTTATATGACTTCTATTACAATTTGAATTTTACTAGTTAATTATGCTTAATTATAATTTGATTCGAAATGTTATTGACCAATAATAATCTAGATGAATGTTATTTAATTTGATTATGATTGTGTATCGAACTCACGTTGCAGCGCCCTTACAGGGTGCATGTACCTACCTGCCTATTCAATGTATTACTTAGACCTATACAAACTATGTTATGTGCATGAAAGAAATAAATAAATACATAAAAAGCCACCTCAGAAATTCAGCTTGATCGTGTCTCAAGCACTTTTGTCATTTTTTGCCTTTGGGCAAACAATGTATGGGGAGGAGGCCATGTCCTTTGTAAAAATGTAGTTTTGTCAGGTTTTAAACTACCTTCTCTTATGGAATTTAGATATTCCTTATGAGGAGGCCAATTAAATTCGTATTGGATAATAGGTACTACCTGCTCGCAGATTTCATTATCTTCTTTCGCTTGTCCCACGTTACATAGGGCACAACCTGATTTCTTCTTCCACAATCCTCTATCAGCCTTCATCTCAGTACTCACTCCTTTCTTAACCATGTCTTCTTTCACACAATCCATCCATCTTTTCTTTGGCCTACCTTAATTGAGCGAAAAAACATGGAAGGACAGACAGAGAGACATATAGATAGATAGACAAATTGACATGTCGAAACTACAAAGGTTCCGTTTTTGTCATTTGGCTTCGATACCCTTAAAAAAATTGTTTTTTTTTTCTGTGCGACGTTTCAACGCTTGCTTTAATCTCTCGTTGGTTGATCTTAACCAAACATGCTTATTGTACTTACCTGTTTTTTTGATTGCCAACATAAAATGCACCATTTTAATATATCCTTTTTTTACTCAACACTTTATAAATAAATGAATAAATACATTTTTCATACAGCATAATCTAAGCAGAGGATGTGTTATGGGAACTGCATGACTGATTTATACTACTTATATACTATTTTCGTAAATACATACATATTATACATAGAAAACACTCAGACCCGAGACAAATATTTGCAGATCCTACAAACATTCGTCCCGCGGCGGGAATCAAACCCGCAACCTTCTGCGTCTCAGGCGCGCCTTCGCCCACTGCGTGACAAAGGTCGTCAGAACCTCTGTGGTCGGTATAAGATCTCAATTTAACATACCTACTTTATTACCTTGAAAAACCACCTGTGCATGATTATTAAGTACTCATTTCTAAAATTGACGTAGTTAATTTCCAAATTGAATGGACTTACACCTACCTCAACTCTAAAAATGTATATAAAAATGTATATGAAACTAATATTAATTTTTCTATTTCGAACATCCTATAAAATTTTATCATTCATATATATAATAAATAAAGAATACGCAATCTAGATTATAATTAAGGCAACTGATTATTGAACAGCTACGAAAACCAGAATATACCTCATCGATAATTTTATTTGCCCTAATAGATAGCATTTTCATTTATAAAATTTGTAGTTCACTAAACCACTTAGGTGGTTTTCTAATGAAATCTGATAAGAAAGATAATCAAAGTGCAAACAAACAATGAATAGAGAACACTGGTACTTGGAAATTGACTAGATAACTAGGAAGGTCTAACAATAGTTCCTTATTATAATTTTTATTTTGATAAGAACAATGTGTCACTTGTGCGTAGCAAAAGTACTTCACTAACGAGCGAAGTTAGCTAAGATTTATAAGTCTGCTTGGACAATACGACCTATGTATGTTTCTATGTATTTTTGTTAGTCCGACGATACCTGCCGAGCCGTGTATTCAAGTTTTACCATCTTGATGAAACTTAGTAGGTTGTTAGGTTATACAGGGTGTCACAGAACATGTACCCGAAAGGAGGTTTTGAACAAGTTTTCTTGAATAATATGCCGAATTCTCAAAACTTAATCCGTATTTTCTTGAAAAATCCTTCTGTGTGCCAAATAAATACTTGTATAATCACGATTACATTAAAGGCACTTAATAACGAAATAAACTTACCTAATAAAAAAAAATGAAATGACACAGACAAGGAAGAGTCAGCAAAGGAGCCGGAGTAGATAAGAATTTACGTTTTCAACCCTTTTTTTACAAAGTCCAGTAAAACAAGACAGTTGAACACATCGCACATTCTCTCGTTACAATAAAACGACAAAAAGATCAGAAATAAAACCAATAAGGTTCCACAACTTTCTATGTGGATGGCTTGGAAAATTATAATTGATTTATACCTGTCACCTGGCTAAATTTATGAACAGGTTGAATAATAGCAAAACGCAATTTGTCTTCTCACTGTCTCCATGCACAAACTGAGATTATTCAAAATCTATCGTAGGTATGTAGTACATCACTGAAGTTGGACTGTGAACAGCTCATGCTAGCTCGCATAATTTTGAATTCATTATTTTTAATTCAGATCAGGAAACATTTTTTTGTCTCGCACAATATTTGATAATATTGATATACTAGCTTCTACCCACGGCTTCGCCCGTGTGGTACCCGGATAAAAAGTAGCCTTTGTGTTATCCTGATGTGTAAGCTATATTACTGTAAAGTTCACCAAAATCCGTTCAGTAGTTTTTGCGTGAAAGAGTAACAAACATCCATCCTCACAAATTTTCGCGTTTATAATAGTAGTAGAATGAATGAATGTTGCGTTGGTTCAGGATAGGACCAGGATAGGATGTGGGTAGTGCTGCTGATATATATACCGTTTTTGTGCTGCAGAAGAGGGCTGTTTGAGCTATTTATAATATGGGCCCCAGAGAATCACTTCGACAAAAGTTTAAAGAAATAAATATAATGACATTCCCTTGTCATCTATGAAAATCTGATGTTCACAAAAATATAAATTTGTTTAAGAAAAATAGCGATAATCACACAATACAATATTAATACTAGAAATAAAGATTAGCTCGCTGTTGCCACTTGTAGACTCTATAAAGTTGGTAAATCGTTTAAAGGGCAAGGTGTACGCTTTTATAACCAACTCCCAAAAGATATACAAAAATTGACAATTAACAAATTTAAAAACGTAATTATACAAAATTTTTATAAAAAGGCTCCAACTCGATAAAAATGTAAGACCTATTGCATTGTTAAAGGACCGTTAAACAGAAAAACCAGCAATGTTTTCTTGCCTTTCTTTCCCGGCTTGGTCGCGGAGGAACAGGCAGTAGATGAAATCGCCGTTTCAAAGTGAACCTTGTGATTTTAATGAAAAAAATAATTTTCACTTTGACTTTGACTGATAAAAGATAACATGGAGCAAATAGCCATTTACTCCACTTCAATCTTTTGTTTTGTATGAATACCAATATTTTGATTATGGGAAAACCATTTGTTTATCGCATCGCAATAAAATATATTCTGGGTTTTTATTTATAAATCGGCTAACGTAGATCTGTTAAATCCGATAAATCATTAATACCGATTAATGATTTATCAATGATTCATAATGCAAGGAATCATTTACACCTTAAACCTAGATAAATTTTATTAAACGTTATCATCAAACAGTTACAGAGAAATATTCTATCAAAATATCAAATAACACAAATAATCCGAGAAACCTGCTTATAGTGTGAACTCAAGGTCTCACCTACAAGGGAAATTTGATAACGTTAATATTACTATGGTACATAAACGTCACTTCCAAAGTGCCAATGTGTCGAGGCTAAAGCCGAAAATACACATTACTAAAAAAACTTTTTTTACGAATATGAAAAAATACTTTATCTAGAACAATAGCAGGTAAAAGGTGTGCGTGGTATCCGATGACAATAATGTTGGTAGGTATATTGTGTAAATGTTATTATTTCGCTTCTGTTTCTGCAAAATGTAGTGATTTTATTTATATAATTAATTATTTCAGCATAAACAAACATTCATAACCATATAAACAACAACAAGCGTAACAATCAATTCATATTTTGAATGGCTATCATTTTTGAACGGGTAGAAGTATTAAGTAAGTATCTTCGAAAATAACGTGAAGTAATATGCCCTCTAGAATCCCTACTAGGTTTGGTTTTAACACCTCCGCCCTAATACGAAATAATTAAAAAAAAAAAAATTCTCCATATACTAAACTTTCAATTTTTTTTAATGGAAACGGGCAATTATTTCAAGATAATTATATGGTATACCATAAATGTGGTTCAAAATTAACAAAAAAAATCAGAACAAAACTGGACTTCGACCTCTATGTCCCTCATCTCGTGATACGGTACCAGTGTACGGCATTCCGATTATTTGAGATCGCCCTTCCATTTTCCCCTGAATCTTTGGTTTAAATTAACATTATTTTGATCAACTAATATAATTACTCTGACAAAGAGATAAAATAAAAATCTTGATAGACAGGAAAAATATAATATAAACCTTATCTTATATTTTTTTTATATTTCTTGTCTATCTAACAGCGTGGGGGTGTCGTTGGAAAATATTGCGGATGCGTGAAAACTATTTTATGATTCAGAGATCCGTTTGCGCAATTTTTTGTAAGAGTCAAGTGTGTGTGTGTGCGTGTGTTTGTGTGTGTATGTACGCGCGCGTGTCTGTGTGTGTGTCTGCCAGCTAAACGGATGTTTATGTGTTTCAAAATCACGGCAGTAATATATATAACTTATTTATTTGTTTATGTTTATTTCATACTGTTTGAGAATTATTAATAGTCAACGGCAACTTATGAAATCATCATGTTAAATGTTCTAGATTCTAGTTTTCATGTTAAAGATAATGATCACCTTTGATTGGTGAAATCAAGTGCTTCTGTTAGATAATGTATGTACATTATCTAACAGAAGCACTTATCTCTGTTTATTTATAAAATATAGAGGTATTAATATGTATTGTATTTTTTTTATCCTTCTAATGTTTTATCTAAATGTGAAACTTTGTATGTTTGGATGTTTGATGAATTTTTGAAGGACGTCGGTAACGGCTGAACCGGTTTGGAAAAAAATAACAGGTTTAATTTGATCTAGAATAACACATAACCCGACAGGTACTAAGCGGGCGACGCCCTTGGCAGACGCTAGTATGTAATAAAAGATAGCTGTGTTGGAAAGGTCGCGGTACCTCAACTTTCGATCCAAAGCTCGTGGGTCGTGCCCCGATAAATTTCTGACTAGAAGAATGTATGTAGGTACGCATGTCTCATGACTGTTAAGGAACATCGTGAAGAGACCAACACTCTTAACTCAAAAATTCGAAGACATGTGCCATTAGCTACCTAGTAGTAGTTGATGACCTCTGTGGCACAATGGGTGAAGGCCCGCGTGAGACGCAGAAGGTTGCGGGTTCGATTCCCGCCGCGGGCCAAATGTTTGTATCTGCAAATATTTGTCTCTGGATCTGGGTGTTTTCTATATATAATATGTATTTATTTACAAAAAATATATATATAAGTAGTATCAGTCATGTATTTCCCATAACACAAGCTCTGCTTACTTTGGGGCTAGATGATGCTGTGTGAAAATGTCCAGCATTATTATTTATTTATTAGTATTTCAATAGCAGCGATGGGTGTTGCAAAGGCCAGCCTGCCTGATATAAAATTATAAATGTATCATAAATAATCCTACTTACACTATCACACACACAAAACACCCAAAAAGGTAGGTACTCGTGAAGTAAAAAACTTAGTTCTAGGAATACGTTTATCAGTTAATTACTGCCTTTAGCGTAATCGATAAATCAACGATAAAATAAATTAATCGTGTTAGAGAAACAACATTATTTTCGATCAATCAATACACCAGTCTATGAAAATAACAAGCCTTGCTATTGCCATGCCCTTGCTTCGTAAATAGATATCATTGAAATACCTTGAACCGAGGCGAGAACACAGGTTCATGTAAAAAATCGATCCAGAGGTCGTATACTTCCGCCACCCTTCGTGGGCTCATCACCACTGACATTGGCATTCGTGAATAGCTGTTACAAGCTGCGAAGTGTTTAAGATCTTTGGTAACCAGGGTCTAATAACTCGCGCTTAGATTCATTTTCACGCTAGGTTATGCAAATTTGTCAAGAAAAAAACTTGGCAGTAGTCGAGTGTCGTTCCAACAGCTAATGTAATTTCCATACTATTCAATCTTTCTGCGGGCAAGTGGTATTTGTCTAGACGCCCAAGTACATAACTAGGACTTAAACGACAACGAAATTTGGTCTGCGCTGTGATTTGTAGACGAGATTATAATAAATGTTTGGAAACAGACTATCGGTCAGAGAGACTTCTACAACTGAACAGTGGCAAAGAAGGTCTACGTTTATCAGCTAGTAATATTATGCGCTAAGTAGGATGTTCCAAAACATTACGCACTTACATAAACTTGGCTTAGTGACAGTCGAAGTCAGATGCTTTAAATAAATAAAAAAAAATCTCGACAAAACACAACATCATCTAGGTCCAAACTAAGTAGAATTTGTATTACGGAAACTACATGACTGATAAATTAGGTTTTTGTATACATATTTTTTTTGTAAACACATACATAAAATATACATAGAAAACTCACCGGTGACAAATATTGCAGATCATACAAACATTTGTCCCGCGGCGGGATTTGAAACACGCTTCTAACACACACTAAAAACTATTTAAAAAAAAATATTATTAAACTATTATTATTTTTTCAGGCGAAAAGGAAACGCAGTACGTACCGTATTTTATCTTCTCTTTCATTGATATTCTTTCATTGAATCATCATAGTGTTCATACAATGCTTGCAGGAACCCACCTCCTAGATTTGATATATCTTTTAATTTTTTTAGATTTAATTCGATCTAGAGGATAGAATAGATAGGATTAGAGGAGGAAGTGACTTGTTTTTTAGACTATTAACGACTCACGCGTCTGGACTGATGCTAGTAGATCACTACGAACTGAGATCTCGAGACCCCATAGTTTGAAAATCCCTTACCGATTATCAGCTCACATTAAACCTCCACATTTTTTTAACCTAACTACCTACCTACCATTTTGGTAGGTACATACCTGCCTATTAAGTTTCATAAAAAATAAATAAAACGGTATCGATAAATAAAGTTCAATGTATTGAGTGTCGGAGGTGTGCTAATAACTAATAGTTAGTTAATAATAATCACTGTTTACTAATAGTGGGTTTACAGAAGCTTATGGGTATAAAGATAAAGATTTTATTGTGATGGAAGATTGTAGGTGTTAAATTCTTATCTATTGTACATCCTTCAAAGTACCGATACGTGATATTGAAATGATTAAAAAACCAACATAATGTGACAAGGGATTTTCATCAGTCGGTAATAATCACGGCTCTGTCTTATCGCATCATTAACGCAAATAAATGTAAAACCCCACATTTCTTCTTTTTCATTGTTGATTATTTAACTTGGTTTCTGAACAATGATTTTTAAGTAATAGGTATATTATAAAGTAATTTTATAGATTCTATGACGAATATTTTAATTATTTATGGAGTAATGAATAATTGAGAGCAATTAGCACTTATATTTTATATTTTTCAAAGCTTTAAACAAACAAAGTTTTTGGAATACTTTTATTTAAGATGCATCATCCTTAATTATGCGTTAGCCTGGACCCACGTAGTGTATCGAGAAACGCGAGTGTTGACTCCTGGATAGTGGGCATGAGCACACTCTTCGCTCCAGGAGAAGATACCGACGACGACGCCGTTATGGTAAAGAGGGCCGCCGGAATCACCCCGGCACTGGTCGCGACCGCCGACGTCCAACCAGCCGGAGCACAGCATGTTGTCAGTGATGTTCTTACGAATACTGAGATAACGCTCTGCGCAGGTGTCTTGGTTGATAGTCCAAACTTGTACATGTCGAAGTTGCTCAGAACTAGAGCCCTGATACTGAAATAATATATATTTTCAAGTCAAAAACTACAAACTATAATAAAATACAACATACGTATGTATGTAACATAGGTATATTACCTGTATAAAACTGCCCGAAGACGACTCAAAGAAACCATGTTCTAATGCATTGTCACGATCAAGTCACACTGGGCGCTGTTCAAAGCATCATACATGTAAGAGGTTTCTCTTGAAAGGATTCAAGAGGGCTTGCTCGTGGTAAATTATGTTTGGGAGGAGTTATGAATTCCTAAATACTTCTCTGCTGCTATGCTACCCAAAAGACCTCTAGTTAGCATTTTACTAAACTCATGAGTAGTATGGAGTGCATGAAACAGCGTTCTGGCAGCTGGGTTGATTTGGTTAACAGATAGGGTGTGAAAGTTAATCGAATCATAACTTACGGAGATCGCACCCCATCCAGCAGCCCAGACCTCCTGGTCGTCTGAAAGATTGTAGGAGGCGCCTGCAATGCGACCGGCCTGCACTACGTGGCTGTACATGATGACGGACGCGGTGCGCATGATTGCAATGTCATTGTCCCTGGTCAATGCGTTGTAGCTGTGGTGGATAATTATGTCCTGGATACGGTAGATAGTGCCGCCGCTGTTGGCATAGGTTGAGCCAACACGAACTCTCCATCTGTTTACTGTATCACCTCTGAGAAAAGCGAACAATAACACATTTATCGTACACGCGCTTCAATGCGCCCGATCTGAATTCGGGACGTATTTACCCGAATTGAGATTTGATGGAAATAAGTTGGACCTGATTCGGTTGTCGCATCTATACTTCATTTGATCCAAAGCAGAAAAAACACATGTTACTTCGTATTCCAAACTATTAATGCTGAATGATGAGGCCTCATGCGTGTGGCTTCAAATTGGATAAGTTCGGACTTCGAAAAACGGATCTCCGATGATGTGCACTCATACAAATAATACGGCTTCTTTGAAACGTGTTTCCACATAATTTAATCTGACGTTTTACACAGCACAAGTGCTTTGGCATGGCACGTACAACTGCAAATTGAAGTTTAGATGATGCAGTAGTATAATAGTGAAACTTACGATGGGCACTGAGCCGCAGTAAGGATCGATCTAGCGTTGATAATAATGCCTGCACATAACTGCTGGTACAAATCAAAGTCCCACGTGTACAATAGAGAAGCGATGCTTGGATAGTTATTAATGGTAGTCTCAGTACCGCCAACTATCCTGTGTTGCTTGCGACCAGGAACAGCTGCAAGGAATAAAATGGAATAGAATAAACGACGAGGAAATCGGGACCGATATTTTTAGTCGGCACCAATGTGTTTCAAAGTCAAAGTCAAAGTCAAAATTCATTTATTCAATAAAATCACAAGGACCACTTTGAAACATCGGTTTTTATCTAGGTGCCTGTTCCTCCGCGACCAAGCCAGGAAAGAAAGGCAAGAAAACAAGGCTGGTTATTCTAATGATCCTTTTACAAAACAATAGGTTCGAGTTGGAGCATTTTCCATCCCAAGAGTTTTTGTCATCTAAATAATCAGATATTTTATAGTATGCCTTTTTATAAAGCTTTTGTTTAATTACGTTTTTAAATTTGTTAATTGATAATTTTTGTATATCTCTTGGGAGTTTATTATAAAAGCGTACACCGTGCCCTTTAAACGATTTACTAACTTTATGGAGTCTACAAGTGGCAACAGCGAGTTTATCTTTATTTCTAGTATTAACATTATGATTATCGCTTTTTTTCTTAAAAAAATTAATATTTTTGTGAACATACATCAGATTTTCATAAATGTATTGACAAGGGAATGTCATTATATTTATTTCTTTAAACTTTTTGCGAAGTGATTCTCTGGGGCCCATATTATAAATTGCTCGAACAGCCCTCTTCTGCAGCACAAAAACGGTATTGATATCAGCAGCACTCCCCCACAGCAGTATACCGTACGACATAATGCTGTGGAAGTAGCTGAAGTAAACTAGTCTAGCTGTGTCAACGTCTTTATAAAGACGGATCTTTTTGACTGCATATGCCGCAGAACTATGTCTCTTCGATAACCCATCAATATGAGGACCCCATTGAAGCTTATTATCTAGGGTGATACCTAAGAATACGGTGGTGTCCACAAGAGCCAACTGTTCATCTTTGATTTTGATATTTGCTTTAACTTGTGTAACATTGGGTAGTAGAAATCTAATACACTTTGTTTTCTTTTCATTAAGTAGGAGATTGTTAACGTTGAACCATTTTACAACCTTAGAGATTGCATTGTTTACATTGTCAAAATCGGTTTGTCGTCGCTTTAACATTATAATACCTATTCCTATATATCATGAACGATCTATCCTAAAAATCGCTCATTGCGCAAAATAATAAACATCAAACACACAAAATCGACTATCCAAAATCGTATTATACATGGGGTTGATTCAATCAAGAGGCCTATTACGCCTCTGTTGATTTTGCCCATCCGGCTTGAATCATAATGTATAAGTAGGTCCTACATCCTTTTGAAATGACACAAAAATGTGAATCTAGCTTTGCACACACAAACAGAAAAACACAACACCATAGCCATAACAGATTTCAAAAAAAAATAAGGTACTTTGACATACCAGCCACCGCAGCAAGGCCTAAGACCAACAGAAGTCTCAGCGGGAGGATTCTCATATTCACTGACACAATTTGACTAAGAATATGCCGAACAATTCATTTCAGCTACTTATTAATAATTAGAGTGGTTAGCATTGCTATCTGAAGATTACGTTTTGGTATTTGATTTTTTGTATTTTTATCGGCTATAAAGTAACTTCAAAGGCGGCCGCAAATTGATTTTAGTATTGATAAGTTTCGTGAAGGAGCAGCCAAACATTGAATGCCTTAACTATAGACAAAACACTTGCGGAGATGGGCAGAGAAGACTGATATGACTGTGCACACCAGTTTTTTGAGTGGCAATCAAGCATATGAGCCTCCTGTTGGTAAGCGGTTACCGTAGTCTATAGATACTTGCAACACCAGAAGCATAAAATGCGTGTTGCCGACCCTTAAAAAATTCTATAGGCCCCTTTTTGACGAACTTGTAGTCACTTGGGGAAACCTCAGCAGCAACCCTCATCATTTTATAACCTGAATGTAATAGGAATGAAGGAGGAAGTTCCTCTGAAACCACACGGTGTGCGACCACTGTGGTCGTGATCGACGACGGTGCGAGGAGAAGTGACGGCGTCGACCTTGCGGCGTGTCCGCGTGTTATCGCAACCAAAATGCATGAATCTCTGATTACGTGACTTTTCGTATAAATAAGTAAAACACCTAACTGATGTATCAGTTTTTTGAGTGCCGAGTTCCGGGTCTGGGTATCACTTTACCACGGCCTTTTAGTTCTTAATACCACAGGGAATCCTAGTTTGGGGTCAGGACTACGTAGGTATACATACCTAAAAGTACCGTGGTAAAGTGATACCCAGACCCGGAACAAATATTTGCAGAATATTTGTTCCGGGACCAATGTCTATAACATTGGTCCCGCAGCGGGAATTAATCCTGAACCCCTTATGGTTCTTCTTGCGTCTCAACCTTTAAATTTTTTACTTTTAAACTAACGTCATCACTTATTTCTAAATATAATGTTGCTTTAGCTAACCCCTCTGTAACTATAATGACTTCATTCGTCCGTTATTCATGCTTCTTATATCACTGGTATTTATTTTGGACCAAAATAAGAAATGGAAGCTCTAAAAGGAGCAATGTGTCCGAGCAATGTTGTAAGAACTTGTGAGGTGAAAAGATTACATTATATCAAAGTGATACACTATGTCTGGTAGCTGGCATCACCTTGCATGCCAGTTTTTTAAAAGCTCCGTGACGTGTTAGTTGGCTTTAATGGATGTTTGTAAAAATAATAATAAGTCACAGTATAACTTGCGCATTTTCTAACAGCACCTACGCAAAGTAAACAGAACAATTGGCTGCAACAACATACAAGCTACTTGCAAATACGTAACGATGATTTTGGCTTTCCTGGTAGCAGGCTTGCGAAACAGCCCGCTTCACAAAGGAAATAAAATAAAAGGCTTGCGATCTCCTAGTGTGCGCTAGGTACTAGTATCGAGCAACTAGCAAAACTTTGTAACACATGCAAGCCAGCATCTAGCAAATTTTGTGCGACTACAGAAACAGGGGTTTTAAGTCACATTTTTAGCGTTTCCTCGTCCGTCTGTCAGAGGCTGACTCTTTTCGCTAAGCAAGTTGGTTATGATAACTCTCTTCAAACGGTAGGGAAATTCAAGGAAAAAAATACATAGAATTATAATTATTTATTATAACGAAAAAGGGATAATACCTTGATATTAAAAGTTGAAGAACATCCATAAATCAAACTTTGTTTGATAATTTCGTAACTTAAATTTATGCGTTAGATTGGATCCAAGCAGTGTAGCGGGAAACGCGTGCGTTGACACCGGGGAAGTAAGCCTGAGCACATCCACGACCCCATGAGCAGACACCGACGACGACGCCGCTGTGGTAAAGAGGGCCGCCGGAGTCACCCTGGCACTGGTCGCGACCGCCGACGTCCAACCAGCCGGAGCACAGCATGTTGTCAGTGATAGAGCCACCATAACGCTGGTTGCACGTATTTTGGTTCACAGTCCAAATCTGTACGTGACGCAACTGCTCCGAAGTTGGACCTCCAGCCTGAAAAAAATATAAATACATTAAAATCAAAGTTCATTGGTATCGTTAATAAAAAATGATGCATGAGATATGAATAACAAGTGGTGCAGTGACACAAATGCAACAAAGTTATTAAAAAAGGAGTTGGGCGGGTGAGGATGGATAAATGTAAACAGATCATACACCACAATAAAACTTACAAAAGTGGATCCCCATCCAGCAGCCCAAACAACCTGGTTATCACCAAGGTTGTAGTTGGCGCCGGCAATGTTTGCAGGCCGCACGTTATTGTTATGGGCTATAACAGAAGCAGTTCGAATGATGGCCACGTCATTGTCATAGGTCCAAGAGTTGTAGTTGGGATGGTTGATGATGGTTTGCGTATTGTAAACAACACCGCCGCTGTTCCCCCAAGTTGAACCGGTCCGAGTACGCCATCTGCCTGCAGCATCACCACTGGAAGCAACAAAACATATAATGAAGTACCGCATAATAACCAACATGTAAATTTAATACAAAGAATGTTACGACGCAAAATGTGACAACTAGTTAGTTGTCTACACTTTTTACCCGTGACGTTAGGAGCCCGTATGTGCGTATAAGAGGTTGTTTGTTTATGTTGGTACATTGGATATACCTGATTGATATACAGTTCGTGCAATCGATTGGTATGAATTGAATGATGGTTTTTAGAAAGGCTATATTGCCACAATTCATTAGGGAACGATGCAAAACGTGATAGAATTTAAATCAGGGGTTTTAAAATTTTGTAAAAAAAATATTTGTTTCTTTCGCCATACTTCGCTATAATTCCTAAGAAGTATTTCTTAATAATTAAGAAATACTTCTAATAATTCAAATAATTATTCCATGTTTGATTATGTCCATATTACTTACATTGTGCAATGGGCAGCAGTGAGAATGGATCTGGTGTTGAGAATGGTACCACCGCATGACTGCCAGTAGGTGCTCCAGTTGTCGGTGTACAGAAGGGCAGCAATAGTTGAGTATTGGTCGATGGTGGTCAACGTACCACCCACAATCCTCTGTGGGTTTCTAGGGACAGCTGAAAAATTTAAAATTATTACAAACATCAACATTATGTGTGGAAATATTTATAATAATCTACTCGATTAAATTAAAAACTACCACTCAATCAATTGGTAATAAACTTGGTTACGAGAAAAAATATTTTATGGTGTAAAAAAAATAATTTAGTGAAATCATATTTTTTTATATCTTAAGTACTTGATATATTGGCATATTGACTTCTTCCGCTGCATTATATTATTATAATTTAATTTAATTGTAAATTTGTAGTATAGTCAATCTTAACTCTTTGTTTACGGTTATAAAGGTCAGTAAAACCAGTGGGGAGCCCCTAACACCATGCAGCTCTAGCTTTTGCAAAAGAATAGTTACAGATACGGTATCAAAAACCTTTTTGAAATCCATCAACACAGTTATTCATTTTCGTCCTTTATCTACTTCTTTTGTAACGATTGTACTAAACTTGGTATCATAGTGGACAAAAACTAGTGAAATCTGTATTTACTTATGTTTCATAATAAAATAATTCTGATCCGATTCTGAAACTTTGAATGATTGCATGCATGATGCAGGGTTCGTGTCATTCCAACAACAAAAACTTTTACAGAGATTAAGCGTCTACTTCTCCTACAAGATCTCATCCCAAACAGGCATTCAATTTATTTTCATAAATTGAAGTCTGGTTAAATGTAAGTAATAAGCATATACCTATTTATAATATATTTAAATAAGTACGTAAGTGCAGTCATAAGGAGCATTGAGACTATTCAAACTGATGTTTGTATTTACACAATTGAAACTTATGTAGCTGGGAATCGTATATAAAAAAACGGGCACTAGTGAGTCTGACACAAGCTTGTTAAACACAAATATATGTCACATTGAAAGACAAACTTTTGTAGTTGAAAAAATGTTCGCCCATACATCGATATACGTTACTGCAAGTGTAAATTTGTAATCGCAAAAAATATTTTTTTATATGATATAATTAACGATTATCGGACTTTTTCTTGTGCCTTGCTTCTTGCCAAATTTCATGATTCTAACGAAAATTAACCCTACAGGTTTTGATTTATTTGCGCGAATAAAAATATGTCGCATAAATGGCCGTATTTTTTATTGCGTTGACATAGAAACTTGTTTTTTTTAGAGCTCTAAGGGACCATAGTCTCTTACGTATTTGATATTAATTTTTAGTTGATAAAAACGCCTTCCTGAGAAAAAGGGTCTTGGCAGACGGACAACAAAGTGATCCTATAAAGGTTTGGTTTTTTAAAACGGGTAATACTTCTATTTTTCAATGACTTTGCTGACGTTTCGTAGCCAATTTAAGTAACTCTTCATTATGAGCACCGCATTCAACGGCGGACCGGCGAATAAATCAACGAAATTGTATTGAAGTTGATTTTAACTATGAAGTTAAAACTAGGTGAATTCTCTGTAACCTCGTTACAATAAATACGATGAAAGTGAATTTGGAAACTATAAAGAAGCGTTGATATTGTTGTATTAGAATTTAGAAAGAAAGTTACCTGCAACAGCAGCGATGGTGAGGGCCAACAATGCAAGCACGTGCATTTTGAATATGCAATGCCGGTCATATTTAACTTAGATACAAGTTAAATATGACTCTGCATACAATATCATGCAATAATAAATTAATTCATTTAATTGATTCTAACAGTGTTGTTAGTAAAACATTATTTGACCAAAGGTAGATACTACCTTTCTAACTTTTACAAACGACAGATAGCTGTTTCGCTATCTTATTATTTTAGTATAACAGCCAAAAACTTGGCTAACCAAAATGCTTTTTTTGAGCATTGTCCTAAAATTGAAAACCAGACAGACATTGGAAATTATTCCATGTCATTTAAATTACCAGACACGACAATAGAGGAAATCTCTAGCACTAAAAAGTCAAATAATATTTTTTTTTTAAATAAACAAAACAAACAGTTGTTAAATAATAAAAATGTGAAATATACCAACTTGATACACCAAAATATTGAAGGAATTCGTTGTAAAGAATTAGAACTAGAACTGTACATGAACTCAAATGACATTGACATTATTTGCATTACAGAACATTTGCTGCGAAGCCATGAGGTCATGTTCAGTTTCAGTAATCACCAAGTTGGTAGTTCTTTCTGCAGATTACATGCTATACGTGGTGGCTCATTAATCCTACTTAATAAACAGATACAATTTAGAGAACGTTTAGATATAGTCCACCTCTCTGTAGAAAGACACATTGAAGTTGCTTGCATAGAGTTGGAGCAATTCATAGTTATAAACGTTTACAGCCCACCATCTGCCTCATTTGACATTTTTGAAAAAGTTATGGATTAAATGTTGTTTAAATTATCTAAATCAAATAAATATATTATTACGTGCGGAGATTTTAATGTTAATTTGCTAGAAATTAACTCCTTAAATACTAGAATAATTAGTTTATTTCAATAATTTGATTTAAAACCTCAATTTATGGAGCCTACTCGAATAACCGATACATCGGCCACATGTATAGACAATATCTTTGCCAACATTAAAATTTTAAATAAGAGTTTAATTAGTAATATTAAGTCGGACCATCTTGGACAAATAATTAAAATAGAGGTTCAAACAAAAAAACTTGAAAAAAGAAATATTACTTGTATGACCAAAGATCGATTGGACAAACTAAAATTGAATTTAACTTCTGTATTTCCATGTTTATATGGTAATTTTAATCCAAATAATTTATACAACACATTTTTTAAGAAAAATAGTGATGTGTTCAATTCAATTTTTACATCGAAATCGATCATGGTCTCTGACGGTAAAAAGTTCAGTGACTGGGCAACAGCGGGAATACATAAAAGCAGGAAGAAATTGTATGATCTTTATGCTGAAAAACAATATAATTTTAATGAGGAGTTTAAAGAACAAGTCAAAAAGTATTCTAAAATTTTTAAAAATGTTTGTCGTGAAGCAAAAGCTCGTCATTTGAGTTCAAAAATTAAAAATAGCCAAGATAAAGTAAAAGCCACTTGGAAAGTAATCAACAGTGAGACTGGAAGAGTCACAACTAAGAACAATAAGTTTAATTTGAAAATTGACAATGCCACCGTCAATCAGGATAGTGATGTAGCTAATGCGTTCGAAAACTTTTTTACCGACATTCCAGTCTCTACCACAAAATCCTTAAACTCCTCTCCCATAGAAGCAGAGTCATTGTTAAAAGAAAACTTAACAGAATGTAAAATACAATTCAAATTTGATCATGTAAATAGTGATGACATCATAAAAGCTTTCAAACTCATAAATGTTAAAAAAACCACGGACCTCTGGGGCATCTCTGTTTGCGTTGTGAAATCATTGATTGGCATTATTGCGCCCGAACTAGCTTTAATATTCAACGAGTGTATTGACTGTGGTGTGTTCCCTGATTTAATGAAACACAGTAAAATAACTCCACTTTTCAAATCGGGTACATGTTCTGACCCTAGTAATTTTAGACCTATATCAGTACTTCCTACATTTAGTAAAATTTTTGAAAAACTAATTTTAAATCAATTGCAAAGACATTTTAAATTAAATAATTTACTGCATAATAAGCAATTCGGATTTAGTAGGGTCGCTCAACCACTGATGCTGGTATTGAGTTAATATCGCACATATTTGATGCCTGGGAGGAATCTCATGACGCTTTAGGCGTTTTTTGTGATTTGTCAAAGGCATTTGATTGCGTAGACCATGACACATTGATCAGGAAACTACACCATTATGGTATTAGGGGCGTTGCTCTAGACTTTCTCACTTCCTATTTAAGTGACAGAGTACAAAGAGTTGACGTGAATGGAAAACGGTCTCCGGGGTCTCTGGTTACTATCGGTGTACCGCAGGGATCAATTCTTGGTCCATTTTTGTTCTTAGTATACATTAATGATCTACCCCACCTTGTAAGGGACGATCATGAGGTTGTATTGTTTGCAGATGACACGTCACTTTTATTTAAATTAAAGCGACGACAAACCAATTTTGACAATGTAAACAATGCAATCTCTAAGGTTGTAAAATGGTTCAACGTTAACAATCTCCTACTTAATGAAAATAAAACAAAGTGTATTAGATTTATACTACCCAATGTTACACAAGTTAAAGCAAATATCAAAATCAAAGATGAACAGTTGGCTCTTGTGGACACCACCGTATTCTTAGGTATCACCCTAGATAATAAGCTTCAATGGGGTCCTCATATTGATGGGTTATCGAAGAGACTTAGTTCTGCGGCATATGCAGTCAAAAAGATCCGTCTTTATACAGACGTTGACACAGCTAGACTAGTTTACTTCAGCTACTTCCACAGCATTATGTCGTACGGTATACTGCTGTGGGGGAGTGCTGCTGATATCAATACCATTTTTGTGCTGCAGAAGAGGGCTGTTCGAGCAATTTATAATATGGGTCCCAGAGAATCACTTCGCGAAAAGTTTAAAGAAATAAATATAATGACATTCCCTTGTCAATACATTTATGAAAATCTGATGTATGTTCACAAAAATATTAATTTGTTTAAGAAAAAAAGCGATAATCACAATGTTAATACTAGAAATAAAGATAAACTCGCTGTTGCCACTTGTAGACTCCATAAAGTTGGTAAATCGTTTAAAGGGCACGGTGTACGCTTTTATAACAAACTCCCAAGAGATATACAAAAATTATCAATTAACAAATTTAAAAACGTAATTAAACAAAAGCTTTATAAAAAGGCATACTATAAAATATCTGATTATTTAGATGACAAAAACTCTTGGGATTGAAAATGCTCCAACTCGAACCTATTGTTTTGTAAAAGGATCATTAAAAAGAATAACCAGCCTTGTTTTCTTGCCTTTCTTTCCTGGCTTGGTCGCGGAGGAACAGGCACCTAGATAAAAACCGACGTTTCAAAGTGGTCCTTGTGATTTTATTGAATAAATGAATTTTGACTTTGACTTTGGTCAATTAATTTACGCGAGATATTTATATGATACGAATAGATAAGAATATATAAGAAAGTAGGTAGGTACTTATCTGATAATATGACAATTACTTCTATAATTGTCATCTACAGGGGGATATTTGTTCTTCCACAGGTAGCATCTTACTTCCACTGCACTTTTTTCTGAAGAAGCTGTAATTCTCATAAAACTCTGAGTCAAAAAACAGCAAGTCTCTAAAAGAAGATTCTTGATGAAATCATGACACAAGTCATTGGAACAAAAGGCGTAATTTGACAGTCATTAACAATCAACCGATTAACACAGTTCCAGGCATAAAATATTATCTTTTATCATAGCACGGTTTTTTACAAAATAATAACGAGCTTTTTATAAATTCTAATGCCTCAGTGCACCTCAGTTACTTTCCGGCTTTACGTGGGCTGAGTTAATAAAAATCTACACCATAATAATAATAATAATGCTGGACATTTTTCACACAGCATCCTCTAGCCTCAAAGTAAGCAGAGCATGTGTTATGGGAACTAAATGACTGATATACTCATTATATACATTTATATACATACATAATGATACAAAGAAAATACCCAGAACCGAAACAAATATTTGCAGATCATACAAACATTTATCATTTAACATAAAATTATTGGGTGTGCACTGTCCGACCTCTTTATCCCTTTAATCGGACTTATCTATCTAATCGCACGGTAAAACCCACTGCTATTTAATACAAAAGAAAAAAGGATACTTAATTCGTGATATCTTTATCACTAATTAAGTACTTAATTTTATTTTTTGCTTGCTATTATTTCGATCAGTAGGTTCAAATATACCTACGTTGATTGTAAGTATACCAATCCATAAGATATATTGTAACGTAGATCCCCTAACACTGGTATCTTTATACCTTACTAGCTGCGCCCCGCGGTTTCACCCGTGATAACTTCGACATTAAATGTCCGATTCGAATGAATTAAAAAGTATTTTACTCCTACATAAATACCTTAATGAAAGAATTTACCTAAATTCTTAATCCTTAATGATAAAACTATTTATTTGAATAAGAATTAATTCTACGATACGAATATAAGCAACTTTTGTTTCTACCGTCGATCCAATTAAATTTTAGAACACAAAAGCTGCTATTGTGACTTAACTATGATAGTTAGATAATTATATTCCCTCGAGGACTTTTTTGCAGGTACTTTAATTAGTACTTTAATCATGTAGTACATCATTTTTATGTATCATCAATAGTTTTCCCAGCATTTTAGAATATTCATATTCTTTTTGAAAAAATGTTTAAGTTGCATGAAATGATTATGTTCATTTAAATCACTACACATACATTTTGTAATTATTTTGTGAAATCACTAGAATCATTCTGTGTTTCATACCACTTCCTCTGGTCTATTTACCTAATATATACCTATATTATTTCTATTCCTATTTCTAAAACTTTTTAAATCAATGAATTTAAAATTAGTTTAATAATTACGCATTCTCAAATCCCGAATAGGTGGAATTATAAAAACGATTTATGTTAAAAGTTATTTAGAAATATTATTTATTGATGAATGCAGAATCAGTACGAGATATATAAATAAACTCTTTATCGTGCATAACAACATTTTACAGTACAAAACACATAAAATTAAATAAATTTATGCGTTAGCCTGAATCCAAGCAGTGTAGCGGGAGACGCGTGTGTTGATACCGGGGTAGTAAGCCTGAGCGCATCCACGTCCTCCTGAGCAGACACCGACGACGACGCCGTTGTGGTAGAGAGGGCCGCCGGAGTCACCCTGGCACTGGTCGCGACCGCCGACGTCCAACCAGCCGGAGCACAGCATGTTGGCAGTGATAGTGCCACCATAACGCTGGTTGCATACGCTCTGGTTCACGGTCCAGATCTGCACGTGACGCAGTTGCTCTGAAGGAAGTCCTCCAGACTGTAATATTGAATGTTTTTGAATAACCCATTCTTATTGACACATTCGCCATGAATTTTCATAACAAAACTTACAGAAGTAGTTCCCCATCCAGCAGCCCAGACAACCTGGTTGTCGGCGAGGTTGTAGTTGGCGCCGGCAATGTTTGCAGGCTGCACGGCGTTGTTTACGAAGTTGATGTTGGAAGCGGTGCGCAGGATAGCGATGTCGCTGTCATAGGTCCATCCGTTGTAGCTGGGGTGCATTATGATAGAAGCCAAGTTGTGGACGACTCCGCCACTGTTGGCCCAGGTGGAGCCGGCACGCACACGCCATCTGTTTGCAGCGTCACCTCTGAAAAAATAAACATATATAAAAAAATGTATATTAGTAGTATATCGCTCTGTGGTGCAGTAGGCGAAGGCCCCCCTAAGACGCAGAAGGTTGCGGATTCGATTCCCACAGCGGGACAAATGTTTGTGTATGCAAATATTTGTCTCGGATCTGGGTGTTTTCTATTTATTATATGTATTATTATTATTATCAGCCTGCGTCGTCCCACTGCAGGGCAAAGGCCTCCCTATACCCCTTCCACTTTTTGCGGTCTAGTGCTAATAAGGAACAATCCTTCTCAAACAAGTCCATCTGGTTCCGTCATCTTAATCTGGGTCTGCCGCGATACCGTCTTCCAATAGTGGTTGGTTGTAATTTTTATGCAGAGTTCATCGGGCATGCGGCAGACGTGCCCAGCCCAATTCCACTTCAGTCTGGTAGCTTTATGAGCGACGTCAGCGATTTGAGTTTTGGATAATATCATAAATAAGAAATCATAAATTTAATAAAATAAGAATTTAATACGTACACCTTCATACAAACTTATAAAGATTTTTCTCCATCCAAAGATTCGCTTCTAAGCGTTAAGACCGCAAATAGCATTTTTAGTGTTGTAAATATTGTTTTTTTTTTGTGGTTTTACCCCCGAGGGTGAGCGCATTCCGAATTCATTATTTTCGCAACGAAGCACGCGTTGATGTTTATTCTGGTTGAGCAGATAAATCTCGTACTTACTCAGGGCAATGAGCAGCAGTCAAGATAGATCTTGCATTGATGATGGTTCCTCCGCATTCCTGCGAGTACGTGCTCAAGTTCCATGAGTACAGAAGAGAGACGATTGTTGGGTACTGGTTGATGGTAGTCACCGAACCGCCGACAATCCTCTGCGAGTTTCTCGGTACCGCTGTCAAAACGAGTGTTAGTATAACATTATTTATAAGTCAACCAATATAAAACTCTGAAAAGCCCAATTGCAGTTTCGACACATTATTTACCTTCTATTATTTTAATGGCCACATCTTTTCTTTTGATACCCATACGTGTCCTAACACCCTTGGATTTTACTTTTATGCTGAGGCGTATTCACGCAATAGGTTCAACTGTGTTCCGTATACCCTACTAAATGGATACTAATGAAAGTTTATACAAATTTATTGTTATTATGCTGAGCGTACAGAAAAAGTATATGAAAATACATCGTTAACGTGCTGTCTTAATATCAGTAGGAACATCAGTATTTAATTAATATTTAAAGACAAAAGACAAAAAGTTTTTAACACTAGTCTGCAAAATTATACTCATAAAAGCACTAGCTTTTATGAACACTAATAAACAACAAGAAAAATAACATGTAGTGTCATAATTTTGATGAAGCGTACACAAGAAGTTGCTTATAGGTAAAACGGCAAAAAGTTTGAAATATTAAAAGTAAAATAAATACAATTGTGTCTCTTGTATTTAGGAGATTTTTGGCCTAAAAATTTTACATCAATTACTTATAATTTACCATGATCTTTTGTTTGTGCTCAAATAAGCTCGAATGCGTTGTCATTATATTCAATTTGCCGACTCAAATAAAAATATAACGAAATCGTTCGATTTTTTGGGTAACATCCTTAGTGAAACCGGTATAAGTACCTACCAAGTACCCTACCCTACCCTTATTGTGTTTAGAAAGTTTTATTAGTCAAAGAAAATCGCGCAGTTGTCATCTTTTTCATTATTGAAATAAATATACATTAACTAAAAAAAGTTGTCCAATTGTGCAGTTCGAATTTGAAGAAAAAAAAATGTGTGTTGTTATCCCTTTTTTACCCCTTATGTTTATTTTGATTAATGTAAAATGGCCCTACTGTAGATTGGATGATGCCCAAAGTCAAAATAGGTCAATAGGCCAAAATTAAAAGAATTAAATCCAGAAATAAATATAAAATTCTGAAGATTTTCTCATAGGTATAATATACATAAAAAACATTATGTATCATTCAGAAGCACAGATATTATAATATAAGAAGTATGTTAAACTCAAACTACACTCGTTGGTAATTTGTCACTATTTTTCTTTTATAGACTAATTAATAGTATGAATAAATGTTTTTTCTTACAAAAAAAGTAATTATTAGAATTGGTCATACCAGTAACCGCAGCAAGGCACAAGGCTAGTATGAAGATGGCACGCATTTTCTTTTTGGAGCTATTACAAAACTAACAGCCTCAAAGATGCTCATGTATTTATATCGTTGGACTGGCTTGATAATCACTAAGGTGAATGTTATCTTTCCGTGATATTTTATTTAAACTGCAATAATACGGAATCATTGTTTTTGTAACCTTGTAATATTAACGGATTAAGCCTAGATTGTTGAAAGTAGGTATTCGTGAAAAAACTGTATTGTCGAAACATCAACGTCACAGGATTTTTTTCACGAATCGGCAACAGCCAAGAAAAAATAGTGTATCATTAGATTATTTTTTTTACTGTGCGTTTTCTCTGTTTTTACCCGCGACATAAGAAGCACATATATGTTTGTCATATGAGTATGTTTGTTTATGTCTTGTTTGTTTATTTGTTATCATCATCATCAACAACAGCCTGTAGAAAGTCCACTGCTAGGAGAGGCCTGTGTCCAGCAGTGTACTTTAGAATGTTTTTTTTTAATATATTTATTAGTTTATTTTATTTGCTTATTTTATTTGTTTATTTATCTATTTTAAAACACAAAAAACATCAAATTAATGGTAATACATCAAATTAATAATTTAAAATTAATAATAAAATAATAATAATAATATGAAAGTATTACCTACATACTTTGTATTGAAACTGACTTTTAATTTGATATGGATTCTAGGTTTGCTTTAAAAAACTAAAATTCGTATTACATGGACATTTACCTTAATTAGATAGGTATTCTATTTATCAATAAAAATTAGGAAGATAACGATAAAAATCAAATAGGCATGAGATACACTTCAAAGGGTCAGTATTCCTGCCTCGGCATTGACGGCCGTTTGTTATACACCAGTCTATAAAAATAAATCACTGACTGGACACTATTAACGCTAATGGTACAATTTGTTTAAAGTATTAGTGGTGTACTAATACTTTAAACAAATTGTCCCGCAATTATTACAATCTCATTAAATCCCAATTAATTTTTTTTCAATTTTTCTTACGGTGAACTATAAAGTATTTTCATTAATTAATTCATTCATTGTTTTCACCGATTATGTATAACGATTAAAAATAAGCAGTTCTATTTTTTTGTGTAAGTATGTACACCAAGTACATACTCTACAGGTTGTCCCAGAATGTGTATATAATGCCGAAAGGATGTCATTGACACCGTGATAGGACACATTGCTTGTTCTACTTTTTGGATTTCCATGGTTTTCATTCAAGACATGACCATCAAAGTTTCCATCCTACCTGCTCTCAGCACATCCCTAAAATCAACAAAACAGCCGTTCAGTTAACTTTTGAGTGTGACGTCACAGGATGTCATTGACCTCTAAATGAAATATTGTTCAAGGAGTCCAATATAGATACCTGAGAGTCCACACCAAGGAGTCCGCTTTGTGATTTAAGCCAATTTTTATTATTATTTTTGAAAAAGTCGTTATGGCATTGTTCTATGTTTTTTACCAGACTTAAAAATACACAATTTTAAAACCTTTGATGATAGAAATCATCGATTGCAGGGCCTTCCACTAGAAGGTACAAGTCACTACTTTTGGCGGTAAAACCTATTAAAAACACCATCCTTGAAGTCATAGAAATCGATTGCATCGGATAAGCTGTTTAAAAGATACAATAACAAACAAACAAGCAACCTCTTATTACAAACCAGATAACGGGCTTCAAGGTAATTTTTACAAATATGAAATTGCAGCTATCTTTAGTGATTTATAGCGATAAAATCGGGCTATTCCCGTTGTCCCCCAATTTTCGGCCCCATAGGGGGATTTATTTTTCCCGTTTTCTCCCAATTCACATGTTTATAACTAGCTTTTGCCCACGGCTTCACCCGCGTGGCCCCCAGGTAAAAAGTAGCCTATGTATTATTCTGATGTATAAGCTGTATTACCGTAAAGTTTCATCAAAATCCGTTCAGTAGTTTTTGCGTGAAAGAGGAACAAACATCCATCCTCACAAACTTTCGCGTTTATAATATTAGTAGGATGGTAAGAATTGATGGATAGATCGATGAATAAAAAGATCGAAGGATGGATGGATTGATAATCTATCTAAGAACGATCCTTGAAGACATACAAATCGATTGCAAATAACCCGCATCTAAAATGATAAAATGGTGACAATAAACAATAAAACACACATACAAAAAAATCTTTTATGTCAAACGCATGTTGACATAAAATGATGTGGCGCGGTGGGCGAAGGTCCGCCTGCGACACAGGAGGTTGCGGGTTCGATTCCCGCCCTGGGACAAATGTTTGTACGATCTGCAAATATTTGTTCCGGGTGTTCTGGGTATTTTCTATGTATAATAAAAAATATCTATCTATGTAATGTATTGTATTAAGTATATCAGTCATCTAGTACCCATAACACAAGCTCTGCTTAGCTTGGGGCTAGATGATGCTGTGTGGATTGTCCAGCATTATTTATATTTATTTATTTATATTTATTTATGTACGTGCTCCCTACATCGCGTGTAAATGTACCCATCTAGACGTCTAATGGGTGCCGTTTTGGCGTAGTAAGCTGATCCCATACTTCCCATCCGAAGGTCGAGGGTTCAACTCGCCCGTGCACGAAATGATTTTTCCATTTGTAAAATGTGTACATTATTTTGATTTTACACGTAATCAAAATAATGAAGGCAAACATCTTGAGGAAACCGGTATGCACTAGAACCAAAAAGTTTGAGGGCCCATCGGATTGTGTTCCAATAAAGCGGCGATGGGATTGCGCCCTGTCACGAGAATGTTCACTGCGCAATACGTGAGCAGATTCCAAATAAAATATTTAAAAGTGTCTCTGACTACCCCTTATTGGTACTTTATCATCTACCTACTATCGTATTACCTATCTGCGTATGGATCTGAAGATATCATTGTAAGCAAAGTGTTTTTTTTTGCTTACAATGATATCTTTAGATCCAGTAAGCGTGTTTTTTTTGCATTTTTTGTGTTATGGATCCTAGATGTTGAAAATAGGAGTTTTCCTAGTATAAAGCATGAGTTCTCTACATTTATCTATTGTTCTTATGCACTTACATATGTTGCATAGGTCTTAATAATATATTGATGTGTATATATGTATATATGTAGTAAATCTATAGGTATGTATATTAACATATTTATTATAGATACAATATGTATGGTGTAGTTATTATTATTTTATGTTCACCTCCGCCACTCTCACAATCTCTTATTATCCTATCCATCCAAAGGTTGTCTGGAAGAGATCGCTTCTAAACGATAAGACCGCTCATTGTACTTTCTTTAGAAAGTTTTTGTTATTATGTTATTTGTTTAAGGTGTACAATAAAGTATTTTCATTCATTCATTCATTGAATTGCCTATTGAATGAATGAATGAGGTACACTTCAAAGGGTCAGTATTCCTGCCTCGGCATTGACGGCCATTTGTTATACATCAGTCTATAAAAATAAATCACTGACTGGACACTATTAACTCTAATTGTACAATTTGTTTAAAGTATTAGTACACCTCTCGCCATTATTACAATCTCATTAAATCCTCTCCATCCAAAGGACTGTACAGTACATGAGCCCTGTCAGGGCGCTGTAACGTGAGTTCAATCACTCATAAATATGCTTGTTGCAATTATAAACATTGTAGGTTTCCCGCTAATAATCATGTTTTATAACAAGTTGCATCTTATCGAAATGAAACGAATTACTGAAAAAGTAAATATGTTTAGAAAACTACTTTCTTTTGATGTCATGTCTGTCACGAATTGCCTCAGGGCTTTATCTACAACGAATAGAATAGGTGCGTACGTACCTTATATCTCACTGAACATAAATCGATGACGGCAAACAACAAACAGCAATCCTGAGTGCAATAATCCCGCTGATAGCATTTCATATTCTCTCTCAGTTGCGCAAAATAAACCTGCCGTTGTAGTACATTTGCAAAAGAAATATTACTCAGGTATAAGTCAGTTATATTCGATATTATATTGTAAGTTATATTGGAACGATATGGTTGTAACTGATAACTACTTAGCTGAAAGGGAAGCGTTCGTGTCTCAAGTCAATGGAAAAACAGGTGAGATGAATCTTAGTAGATATTCCAAAAACTTTTTTTAATATTCCGCAGTCAATTTATGAACCGTAAGCGGATGGAAGGATCCAGACTCATTAGTCGTTCTTCCCTCTAGTTTTGCAGGATATCCAACACACCGGAATGTTCTTCAAAATGGAGAGAATAATTATGGATACCTACCCTTATGTATGACTTTATTTATACCCTGATGCAAAACCTTGGTTTATTAGTGGTATTGGTTTCATGGTATTAACGTAAACTCATGGGAAGTATCGAGGGTTTTTTAAGTATCTCAGAAACGTGATCGTTTTTGAGATACTATAAAAACCTTGGTATCCAGTTCAGTTCCCGTTCTCATGGTCACTGCTTTAATACGGCCGCTAGGTATATCTTTTCAGCTTCTAGAAGCTTTTGGTCATCGTGACAATACGGAAAAGCAGCTCGTATGTAAAAAAAAACAAGAATTTTTCAAATAGTTATCCCAGGTTTTGTTTATTTTTTCTTTCATAACCCTATCTGTCTGATACCAACCCTGTCTACCCTGTCATATCCCTTGGAGTTTATTTTACAAGTTACCTACCTAGTTGACCTGAAAATTCGCGAATCATAATCTTATCGCTTTCGTGCAAATTTTTTAATTTATAGATGTCTATCAAAAATTATCAGATTTTATAACAGCTGTAAATAGCCCGGGTTCAAGACCTCCTTTGTTTACTGAGTGAGTTATCAGTCATTTCAGTCACATGAGCGGCATTCGATAAAGGATAACCTACTTTTATTTGTATAAATTGGTTTCCCCACACTGACTTGAACAGTTAATGTTACTATTGTAAGGTAACTGATTTATTTTATCAAGTTTGTTAAGTGTAATTCATAAGATGAGATTGATATCAGGACAAGATAAAGATGGCGGGGCAGCCGAGTGTGCGCTAATGAGAGGTAATGCATGCTTATTGGTTTGGTTTACTGGAACACTTCTTACTTACTGACGCACCTTGTTGAGTCACCTGTAAAGTTAATGTTCTATAATTTCTAACCTGTTTAAGTAACTCAGAGTGCGGTAGTTAGGCCTCGGCAGACGTCTGTTTGTCGTATTTATTTTATAACTTTTTGCATATATTTATAGTCGTCTATGCATGTCGGCAAGCATTGATGCAGATAACACTGATAAACATAACACTGGTTTTAATACTTTTTCTGATATCTATATACAGTGTGTGGCAAGATAATGGAACTCTCAAGGAAAGTAGTAAAATTGTAACCGATGTGATTATAAATCTGCTTAATTTTTTTTTCTATTCTTTTTTAAAAAATAACAATGATCTCTTCCTAATGGACCTATTGAGTGCTTCGACCACTAAATTGTTTGTAAATAAATCAATTATTTACAAACAATTATAATTGTTTGTAATAAAAAAGATCATACAAACATTAGTACCGCGACGGGAATCGAGCCCGCAACCTTCTGTGTCTCAGGCGGGCTTTCGCCCACTATGCGACAGAGGTCGTCAAAAAAATATTGTAAAATTAGTAGCTCTTACTTTGACAGTATATAATATCGATGAGTAGCAACATTTAAGCAACTACAAATACAAAGACTGTTTAATAAGTATAAGTTTGACGACCGATGTGGCGCAGTGGGCGAAGGTCCGCCTGCTACACAGGAGGTTGCGGGTTCGATTCCCGCCCTGGGACAAATATTTGTACGATCTGCAAATATTTGTTCCGGGTGTTCTGGGTATTTTCTATGTACTCGTATAATAAAAAATATCTATCTATGTAATGTATTGTATTAAGTATATCAGTCATCTAGTACCCATAACACAAGCTCTGCTTAGCTTGGGGCTAGATGATGCTGTGTGGATTGTCCAGCATTATTTATTTATTTTATTTATTAAGTACCTACCTACGTAAATGAAATAATAGGTAAGCGGTAAATGACGAAGGTATAATGTCTTTAATTTCAATAATAATATAAAACACTATGTATGCTAATAAAATAAAACCTTGGTTGATGATGAAACAAAGCATAGGGATTATTGGTAAATACTGTGTTTGGTTAGAACGGAAGATCAGCGCTGTGTTGCCAGTTGACACAAAAAATGCTGAGTTGGACGCTAATTTGCGTTGTTGCATATTGGTAGGTATCGGGAGTTTTATTGTTAGTATTTAGGTAATGTTTGTGTAAATCCCGTGTGTGTATTGTCTGTTTGATTTATAATGTGCAACGTTTTTTATTAAAAAAAAATTTTATAAGTTTATTTCTTTCTTTATTATACACACGCAGGTAATAGGAATGGAATCCTGCTTTTCGCATGAACCGCAAAGTGTTTTCTTATGTATAATATGTATGTATTTACAAAAAAAAAGTATTTAAGTAGTATATCAGTCATGTAGTTCCCATAATACAAGCTCTGCTTAGTTTGGGGCTAGATGATGCTGTGTGAAAAATGTCCAGCATTTATTATTATTATTATTATTATAAAGACGGCAAACCTACAATAAGGGGCATTACGTCGGGATCTATGCGAGCGCTCCTCATCCGCCATCACGGCGCAATGTCCCTCGAGCTTCGACTTTGTCACTTTCTCAAAATAAAGGATATTTTTAGCCTAGCTTTGAATGGAAACTACTTTAATCTATCGTGTCATTTTAATTATAAAACAAGAACTTTTTGATTTTTGTTTTTGGGCTTGGCAAAGAAAAGAGACTTAATACATCCATTCATAATTTCAAACCTGAAAATTACTTCAAGTTCATCCAACAAATTTGACATAAATTATAAGGCCCATTTGGGCGTCCATTTTTCAATAGGTAGGTTTCATGTCCAAATATAAATACCTTTTAAAAAAATAGGTTGTAGGTAATCTGATTTTAAACAACGATACCTACGAGACGTTTATAAAGTGGTTTCGTTTGTTTGTCGATACCACATTACAATAATACTTACTTAGCAGCTTTTTTTAAACAAACCCTATATATTTTTATTAGGATTTGATGTTTACTTATTTTTTAACTTGATCTAGGTACTCATTCCAAAGATATGCCCTCAAAACAACAAAAAAACTGTCAGAATAAAAAACTTGAAGTCCCGACGGAAGTAATCCTGAGATTACGGGAAGAGCTGTCAAACACAAAGGCGAATAAATCTCCAGCCGAAATGCGGTGACTATAATACCGAGATATTACAAAAACAACTATTTGGGGCAAATAGGATACTCAAGCTAGGAACATGTTTGTTTACCTACATAAATCAGATAATGGGATGCCACATAATTCTGAATGCCTGTATTAAATGTACTAGTAGGCTTGCAAACTGTTACATTAAATGCGAACTATCGTTTTTTAACTGCCAAACTCCAATTTTATTTTTCATATGGTTAGGTTAGGTCATAACCGTTTGTTTTTGAAATGAATTCACGAAAGACGCGGTTTTATTTATTGAAAATTTCAAACTTGTTAATAATTATAATACTTTACACCCTTACACACACCCGATCTAACAAGAGAGTTCGAATACATCCTAATTTGGAAATGAACTGTTTTCTGTTGTAAATGTTCGAGTACACATTCAAAATACAAGTACCTAGTTACCTACAGTCATTTGCAAAACACTCTCGTGCGACGCAAAATTCCAGCTTTGTGCCGGTACTAATTAAACAGTTCGCGTTTCGCGTTGGCAATTCAAAAAGTTAATTAAGTAACGTCCGCGTGAACAAATCACACCTGATCCGAATGTTGGTTTCGATACCGTTATCCTCAAACTCTGAAGCTCCCAGTAGGTAGCAGTATAGACATTTTTTGACATATTTTCATTGAAAAAAGACAACAAATAAAATGTGTTATTCAAAACAGTAAAAAAACACGCTTTTATCACGCACTTAAAATAATAAAAAAGAATTCCACCATCCTTTCTCCAACATCAGACCCTCGTTACCAAGCCCAATCTATTGGACTCGTCAAAACGAATCATATAAACCCAAACTTGAGGGGTCAACTAGGCTCCATCATCAGATCAGCTCCAAGATACTATATTACCTATAGTTATTAGTGTCATCCGAACTATATATACATACAAAGTTTCATTTCGATACGGCAATTAAAAGTCGGTCAAAATTAGATTCTAAGATTTGATTACGTACCTAACAAACAGGTATTTAGTTAGTTACAAGTGAAGCTAATAATACGAGTATTCCGCATGTTCAAAAACATGCTCTTGAATCTATTCCCCATAATGGGCATCTTCAGATACTCGTACATACCTACTCATTGATTTGTTTTGGAATAAGGTCTTGAGGCTGCACATGATTTTCACGATTTAGATAATGCTAATAATACATGCCGTATCTAACAGCCAAGGTGATTTGGATATAATAAATAAATATAGGTATCATTTTTAAAGGTAGATCGTGACCTAGTAACTTGAAAGTTACTTTAAAATAGATACAACACGAGTGTATCTGAGAGCACTGAAGATGACGGAAATTTAATAAAAAGATTAAAAAAACGTAGTATACCTACGGAGTACGTAGTTTACCCTTAGTTCAGCACATAGGTTAGAGTCTAGATTTAGGACATAATCGAATCGCTTAGTAAGGACTCATTAGTCATGACTATAATTAATATTTATAATTAGTCAAATCAATTTCATACAAGTCTTTATCGCGTTTAAATTTTTTTATATCTCTTCATTTCAGCTGCGTTGCATCAGCTTTAGTCACGGGTTGACTGGAATATATGGAGCTCCCGTCGAGAAATAACAATCGTATCGGCAACAACTAGATACTTCCATGATAACCCTGATAAATTAGTGATTGCCAATTACACTAGCAAAATGGCTATGGGAACGTAAAAATGGCACTCATTTAGCAAGGCTTAGCAATGTACATAACTTCTAAAACTTGTAAGTGGGGATGTAGGTTGAAAGTATTACTTTTTCAAGTTTCAGCCGGGCAATATTAATCACTAACTTCTGCCCGCGGCTTCGCCCGCATAATACCCGGATAAAAAGTGGCCTATGTATTATTCTGATCTATAAGCTATATTTCTGTCAAGTTTTATCGACATCCGTTCAGTAGTTTTTGCGTGAAAGAGTAGCAAACATCCAGTAATAGGATAGTAGGATTACCAATTGTCATTCCGCAAGATAAGGTGCCCTTGTAAAGGTTCATTTTAAAAACCAAGCACTTCCTACTTATTAAAATCTAATTAATAAAAAAACTCTTGAAACGTTTAACATCGCTGTATGCGGTACGAATTTCCATATTCCTCGCGTTTTTATTTCATTTCCCGTGCAATCGTAAATTTATTACGGCGGGAATATACAGCGGTTCATTGTGGGTTATATAACTATATTATTCCGAGGAGATGCACAAAACCATGTAGCAATGTTACGTTGTTAACCGACTACAAATAGGAGGTATAACCTTGGCAGAGTCGCAAGAGATTTTAAGATTTTAAAGAGATAAAAAGGGGTCGACTCCCGCTTCGAAGCTCGTGATGCGTTCTCTGCAGATATTTGTTCCAGGTGGGTGTTGCGGTACCCGTGTTAGGTACACGTAATTCTTGATACAGGAAACACTTGTGTGGGGTCAGGCCTATGTAATGCGACTGTAGTGTTTAATATTAATATTATGTAAAACGTATTCATAGGTCGTTTTTTTATGAGTAAGTTTTTTTTTTAATTTTGATTAGTAGTGTAGTTTTTTATTATTTTATGTTTTTTTATTGCTGGGTCACTAATATATGCGAAAGTAACCTATGGATGTTTGTTGCCCGTCTCTGTAATGGCTGAACCAATTTGAATTATATCTGGGGTCAATATTGTTAATGACCTAGAATAATACATAGGTTACTTTAATCCAGGTACGGCTTGAGCGGATCCGTAGGCAGAAGCTAGTATATTGGATATAGTAGGTTTTTTAAAAGTCTTGGAGTACCTACATAGCTCATTTTGCTGGAAAATCTGCTGGTGCGTGTTTGGGTAATTTTTCCTAATGTTTTTTACCCGGGAACCAATGCAAGGTTTGCGAAGATTAATAAAGTGTTACAACATAAATATACTCCTCATAAAACAACAACAATAAATTTCAGGTAACGATAAGAACGCAAATGAAGCATAAAGCAATTTGTTCGTAAAGAAAATTTGCGATAATTCTTCGTAACAAAATAATAAAAAGCCAAAAAACATTTCATGAACTTTTAAAAGGACACTCGATCAGTTTTAATCCAGAGCCACCCATGCGCGGATGATTCAGCGATACCATAGAAATGTCAAGCCAATGACGTCGACAAATAGTCAAAAGTCTATCGACATTGTTGCTTTCACTAATATTTGAAATTTCATAACGTAACTATGGCTTAAGCCTCTGCCATTTAAAAATCACATACAATTATTATGTTTAACGCAATTATAAATAACATTCAATCCTAATCGTATTATGAATGCACAATAGCTGAACCGATTTTTATGAAATTTGGTATAAATATAGAAAGTGCATGTTCTACAATTAAACATTGGCCAGATCAGAAATACACTAAATCGCCGAGCTTGTATAAAGAATTTGATGAGGATGAATGAAGCGAAGGGGGTATCCTTGGTCTCTGTCTACCCCTCCGGGAAACAGGCGTGACTATATGTATGTATATACAATAAGACTTAGACGATATTATTAATTAATGTTCAATAAAGTTTTTACCTAAGAATAACAACAACTTAAGTAAGTATATAGATACAAAATATACAGACAGAAACAGTCCAACCATCTACAGATCATTGCAAACGATCTATAGATAGCTCAACTGATACAAACCACTAACACGTCTCCAAAATGCTGGCTGTATTGCCACGTTGAATGGCAATGCTAATGCATTGACGATAAAGAGTGTTTTACGTATCTTATATACCTTACATTTTAGCTAAATTATCATTATTACCGTTATTAAAATTACCAGTTTCACATCTATCTTTACCTCGCTTCCTTTTCCTGCCACCCGAAAACTTTGTAAAGATATTCAAGACTGTGTCGAGGTATACACAAACTTTACATCTTAGATACAAAGTGGTATTAAATTAGCATTTTGTTCCACAAAAGGAAATATTGTACATTATTTAACAGCAAAATGTTTACTTTTTTACCCGAGACATTTAGCGGGTATATATACTAAAATAGTTTTAGTAGAATTTTATTGTTACTTGCAGTTGCTAAAGTCGCAATAACTTGTCATGCTGCAACACCCAAATATATGATACTAGCCGTTGCCCGCGGTTTTACTCGCGTAGGATAGCAATTGATAGGTGCATCAAAAATAATTGCATGCATTGAATACCCTGATACGTATTCAGTTCTTTTGTATTTTAAATATCCAAACTAAGCTTACAGCAAATCGCACCAAGCGTTAACATTTCTTAAACAAACTTAAAACACCATCCTACGCCCTTTGAGGGATATTTTAGAAAAAAAATGTATATGTCTTTTATCATTTGTACCTGATAATATTTATGCCGAGTTTCAAGCAAATTACACCACTCGTTAAAAGTTCTCTTACAAACTTGGACACCCTCTACAACCCCTTAGAGGGGTAGTTTGGGGAAATAATTATAAATATTTATGTGCAGTTTTAAGACTTAAGTTTAAGGAATACCATTTTTTCATACAAAGATTTTCAGCCCTTTTCATCCCCTTTGAGGTCGAATTATTAGCAAAATAGCTCAAAGTTAATTTAAAAGAAAGAACACTGATTAAACATTTGGCAAGACACGATCTATAGATCCCGACGGTTGTGACCATATGGAAGCGTCCCCAAAATGCTGACTGCATTGCTACGCTGGCAATGTTGACAAAATTGCTATTGGACTGAATGGCAATGGCAAAATTTTGATTTGATTTGTATTAGTACAGCAATGTCATTTTCAATTAATAAATACAAGAATTTGTATTATTCATAAAAGATTTTCATAGTTACAGATCTGCAAAATTCATGAGTATTTTGGTTAAGCCACATCACATAGACCGGTTTTCGTAGACTTTAGCTACAGCTTTGCTACGAACAACTACGCACAATTCTATGGTTCCGCTATAGCCTTCAAAAACTCCGTAAAATGGATACTACATCTTACATTATTGTATTTACAGGGAAAAAATATATACTGAATATAAATAAAATAAAAGCTCGTATGTTTTGTTTATGTAGAGTTTAGGAGTGTTATGAGAACACTCCTAAACTCTTCGTTTGAAACTATCTATAGAAACATCCCGTTTCTAATGAAATTGTTTACCTACTCTTGAAAGGTTACAAATTGTCACAATTAAGTTATTTCGGGGGAGTTGGGAATGATTTAATGAATAAGACAGACACGACAGATTTGCGTAAAAATAAACACGCACACAGTCGTGCTACGAGTGATGACGTCACGGGAGAGAGAGATATGCTATATTTAAATAAACGAGGTGTGATAAAGAGGGAATATAGGCCAACAGCCTTCTGCCTGATACGGTGACGAGGCACCTACGGTAGCTTGTAATAAGGTCGCCCACAAATGTAGCCTTCAAATGACGCCACCATTTACAATTTTTTATTACATTACTATAACGTTATGAGAAATGGCTCACCTGTTTGTATTCAAACTAGATAAGTTCTGTAAGGTACGTACTTACATAATATGCTTAAGAATTTCTACCTACTGTTACCTACCTACTACACAAAGAACAACATCCAACATATTGGTAGCTCCTCATGAAAAGGTCTAGGTGTTCTTCGCATTGGTGGTGGAATATCTGAACAACCATGTGTATCTATTGGATTATTTCTGTAGAATGAACAGCATGTGAAGATACTAATCCATTACTATTAATTATTTATCATAATCAAAAAGGGAATTAATGAAAGCCATTTTTTAATTACAGACAGATTATTGATTGATTTCATTTGATAAAATATGATTACTGAATAAAGTGGTTTATACACTTGAATCATTTGCGGTAGCAGCTATAAACAGTACCAATCTGCTAATTTTCATTTCACTCGCCCTACGTAGATCCAGTTTTGAATACGCCAATTTCGACTACTCTTCTACTGGGAGTGAATTAAAATGTTTCTAATCACACTGTACTAACGACTTGGGTTGCCTGGATGGAGCCAGCCAGAGAAAATATCGAAGAGAAAATAGTGTACTGCTTAAAACCTACACAGAACGGCGCCTAGCAGAATTCTACTAAAGCTCTCATTGATTTTTGTATCATCTTTCATCCCATGTGTAACTTATGCTGTCACTCCATAAGAAGGTCTTTGGCCTACCTTGTTTTTATTTAGCTTTTGTTTTTGTTCTTTCCATTTATCTCCGAAACGGCTCATCCAATGTAAATGCTATGTTTTAGGTTCTGAACTAAATTTCTTAAGTAGGTTGTATCACAACAAGTCGCTACGAGGTGCTCCAATTGACGATAGAAAACACGTCCGGGGTTTTATAATTTTGCTAACATAACTAACTTATAATATTATGACCAAGCAATTAGGTACTAAGTAACCAGAGCCTCTATGATTTTATGACCAAGACAGAAGCAATTTTTTTTTCTCTGTTAACAAATAAACTAGACTTATAAAATGCTAGTCACCGCTGCCTCGGACAAACAGCCTCTGCTTTCTGACCAAGGCGAAAATTGGACAGTGCGAAGCACAAGAAATGATTCGAAGACCACATGAATTTATCAAATTAGTTAAAAATGAAAGATGAATACGTGCTCAAAACGGTAGAGCAAAACATCTTGAGGAAACCGGTATTCCCTAGAACCAATAGTTCGAAGGCATGGGCCAAAGCGGTTAGTATTAGAAGACACCTGTCAGGTGAAATGCTAATTTATAATTTTTGCGTGTCTCTGACTATCCCCTACTTGTTACCTCCGCAGATCTACAAACTGAAATATCATCATCATCATCATCAATCCATCATCATCACTGGATAGTCATCATAATCGTGAGCGTGTTTGTTTTTGTTATAAGTTAAAAAAAATGGGTTGTTTGAATTTTTTTTGCACGTTAACTAATCTCATTCCTATCTTATCGGCACATCCGCAACTTAATTTATTCACCTTGACTATAATAGAGAATTATTAAAAAAGTCAGGTAGGTATATTGAAGTAAATTTTCGTGTTTCCATAGTTTATTGCAGCGAACCTATAGACGTAAAAACCATTCCTGAAGTCATAAAACTTGATTGCAAAACACTGTATAGCAATGTGATGAGCCGTACTTTCCTACTACATATAAATAAAGGAAATCAAAAGGATTTCGCCTGCTAAGAATAATATCTTGTTTTATTGCGAACCCAAATTGTATTTGTTTAGGGCTCGAGGACTTTTGCATTGAGATTAAATCAGTCGAATGCTTCAGGAAATTAATAGCTTTCCTTAAATTTGAAACGAAATTACTATCTTGGGGGCATAGATATTATTTTCAATGTTGTTCTTTTATCATTAACGTAACGACCTTAAACATGAACTTTGCTAAAAAATACATATAGACAACCAATGTCTGATAGTTTTTTTTATTATCCTTTTTACTGCTTTCTTGTAATTTTTTTATGCAACAAAGTGGCAAACTAGCTAACGACCAATCTATTGGTAAGCGGTTACCGTAATCTATGGACGCTTACAACACCAGAGGTATCTCTTGCCAACCCTAAGACATAACGGGTGAAAAGTCTCATGTGCCTGTAATTTTACCGGTACCCATACCCTTCGACACGAAACACAGTCATACCGATATTGAACTCAATTAATTTATTAGAGGGTATACTTACTTTATTTTTTATTTCTTTTCAGGTAATGAGTAACTGAAATATGAAATTACAACTAGAGTAAAAGGTAAGTTCCTTATGTCCATAATAATAACACCCCACAGACACATTCATAGTCCTGACACTTATATTACCTTCTTTGTTCTTATTACTTATATTACCGGATTTGTGGTTCTACGATACTCTTAGTTACTGATACCCAGTAACTAAGAGTACCGTAGAACCACAAATCCGGAACGAATATTTGCAGAACATGCAAATATTTGTCCCGCTGCGAGAATTAAACCCGCACTTCTTAGGTCGCAGTGGCTCGCCCGCCTCTATGGCGAGGCGGGCTAGTAATTGATACCTTAACCGTCCTCCTAAGTTCAACCATGGAGTAATCCTACTACTATTATAAGCGCGAAAGTTTGTGAGGATGGATGTTTGTTACTCTTTCACGCAAAAATTACTGAACGGATTTTGATGAAACTTTACATTAATATAGCTTAAACATCAGAATAACATAGGCTACTTTTTATCCGGGTACCGCGCGGGCGAATCCTTATTCAATCTCTGTTTAGTTTTCCTTACTACAGTACAACAAAACAAGAGCTACCAACAATTCTCACTATGTTTACTCAATCGATAAGTACGCATCAATAGCAAACCAAATGTTTTGCTCAGTCGTCCATTCACTGGAAGTAATGAACACGTGAAAATAATGAGCAAAGAAAATAATTCAGATAAATAAATGCTAAGGCCGAACTATGTTTTCGCAAGTTTCCTTCACACGATAACATTAGGCAATATTCACTTGAATTTACAATTAATATCAACGATTTACTGTAAACATTAATCAAACGTTTTTAATGAAATAGCTGTGTACCTATGTAGCGGAATTAATTGAATTTATCTGCTGGGCCGTGAAATGGGTCTATTGAGTGAATTTCTAGTTACCAATTAAGAAATATAGTACCATTAAATGTTTTTGAAAACTACAACTCTCTCTTTTACGTAATAAACTTTTGGCACAAAGGATTAATACAAGCTCGAGCGCTTGTGAACGAAGTGGAAACCGGAAGACTGTAAATCTACAAACAAAGAAGTTGGATCGGTTTCTTCACCGTATTTTCCACGTCATGGACACATTGAAAACTTACTCTTCGCGGTTTGTAGATAATCAACTTTCATATATGAGGAAATTTGAGACTAAGAAAAGTATATGGTAGTCTCTGTAGATTTGTTAAGTTTGGTAATGATACAAAGAAATTGGTATATTTACATCCTTAAAAAAATTGCTGAATCTGGCAGACTTAACCTGTTGTCTATCAAGAAGCAATCCTATTCCAATCATTGATTTAACCCTGTGTAAGTTATAGCAGATATTAGTGACAAAGTCTTTTTTCTGTCAACACTCATACAAAAAGCCTAAAAGTGCTCTGTTGCTTTTTGATACTCCGTTTCTGAATACAATTTTGTGCATAAAGCGACGAGCGAGCTTTCTGCATATTTTATGAACGGCCGTTTACTCAGAATATTTGATGACAACACTGTTTTATGTGAATACCAGATCAGGTTAGATAAACCTGAATTATAAATGAATCTGGGTAGTTTCGAAAGCTTTTAAACCGTAATGAGCTTAAATGAAATTTGGAGTGCATTTTAAAATTTAGGAACTTGGATGCTTGATAGATAGTGCTTAGAACTTTTATAATGGACATACAACTAAGAAAGAGTTTATTTCTAAGCGGTGCCAAAGCTTCACTATATTCTTCTATTCTATATTCTGTCGATTAAGTATTATACTAGAACAATCTAGTATATTACTTAATCGGCATTTACAAAAAATATCAGATTGAATGTTTTTTTTATGAAAACCTAGTCTTCTGTTTTTTGTATGTTATACCAGATCGATAATATTTGTTAGACTACGTCAGCTGGTTCCATACTAGCTCGTTAATCACCATGCAAATGAGGAAAATGCTCAGGAGTCATTAGCTTAATTGCATTATAGGTTATCAAGATTGTTTTAACAGATAGGTCCGTCGATATACCTAGCTGCAGTATATGAAAGTTTTTATTGCGATGATTAGACATGTATAGTACAAGAAAGATACGAGTATAAGCTGATCCATTGAAATGGCGCGGGCAGGCCTGATGTCTGATAGCTAGGTTGTTGGTACGCTGCTGTCGCGTAGGCGAGGTACTAGCGAACCAAACCAAAATTCAATTAAATAATAGACTATTTAATGTGGCCTTTGTTTTAAAGCATTCACGAAAAGCCGTTGCCGTTGCTATCCATAGTCAGTCCATATGCCGACACTGGCTTTTGAGACTATAATTTTATTAGTTTTGTAGATTTCACCGTCTACTCGCTAGTATCGGGTTTGGCTCCCCCTAACTTGTCAAGCTATCTTTTGGTAAATTTTTCAAGGGTCATCGTTGTTGCTGATTGTTCAATTCAATCGATATGTCATATTTTTAAAACAAAGAGCTAATATTACAAATAACCAACAACAGCATAGTTCTAATATTTCTTTATGAAACTAAAGCAGCTGTCGTTTCGGACAAAAAATATAAAAAACATATATGCGGACTTTATTGCACCCAATTGTTCTCATGTATCTCTTAACTATAAAATATGTATACATATTGATACAAATGAATACAGTTTTTTTATATTTTAAACTCCCTAAGAACAGCAAAAAATTTGTTATATAAGGGTAGGTAAAGAAAGACAGTCTTTTTATTCAATTTTTTGTTTTTTTACCGGATACAAAAATACTGATGATATATACACGATGAATAATTATAATAACTGACTTCTCGTAAAATTTTTAATGTTCCGTCAGTATATTAAAATGTTAAATTTAACCGTTAAATTACAAGCCACAACTCCAAGCCGTACAATACAAATATCATACAGAAGCAACAAAAATAGTACCTGCCTATCTTGATATCTACTGTTGCAACACCAAATAAGCTACATCGAAGACGAATTTTTGCCACAATATCGTTTAGACTTTACAATCTGACGACTTCGGTGAGTGGGTTACGATGCAAGATGTACTGATTGTATTCCCGCTAAGGAACAAATGTCATGTTCTGAAGATATTTGTTGCGGGTCTTTGTATGAAACTCCATACTACAACAGATACTTATCAGCATCGTTACGGCATCGTCTCGCCTCGGCAAAAGCTAGTGAATGGTTTGCATTGTGAGGTTAAATCACCGACACCGCGCTAACTTCTGGCCGTCGTTACGCTTACGCCTGTCTGTACCCGCGTATTACGTCTCGCTGCCGCCGAGGCAATTTTATAGAACAATTTCATAGTAAATAGCCGTCAACGAGCTGTCACCCTGCCGTCACCACGCGATCCCGCAGACGTAGCCATGCCGATAACGCGGAGGTGCGCAATCGTTCCTGTTGTGTGCTTACGTCGCGTTGTCGGCTAGTTGGCGACAAGGCGTTACCGATCCTGTGCCGAGTTGATATGTGTGCGATCTTTAACCTGCATGCTACATGAAGCCATATTTTAGAATAATTATTTCAACCTTTCCACACAACGCTTCTCAACGAGAAACCTCTTATTCCACAGAAGATAAAATATAAAATAAAATAGAAAGTTGTTTATCTGACACAACAACAGAATACAAAAAGGACAGGTACAAAATAAATAATATATACCTACACTTTATAGATAGGTAACAGTAAGATTTTTACAAAAACACAAAGAGGAAGATTTTTGTGTATGACTTTTATTCGCATATCTATCATCGTAGATAATATATTTAGTTGCGCAGAGAATGCTCTAAATTTTCTTACTGATTATTATTGTGTATTGTGGCATATCTGTGAAGAGATCGCGGCAAACTTTGCCTATCTCTTTACATTACGGGCGCTGTCTCACAAAGAATATTACTTTACACAGCCGTGGAATTGTATTAAGGGGTAGGCTGGCTCTTTATTATAAATAACTAGCCTCTACTAACGGCTTCGCCTGCGTGGTACCTTTTTTTTTTTCTGAATGGACTTTAATGCTGCAGGGCCGCAGATGGCCTTGGTCAGCGTCACCGGACTACGGCGAGCGCAGAAGGCGCTCAGCCTGTAAAAAGTTAGGATGGGGCAACTAGCACAAGGGCACCACTTAGGTACGGACCTCGGCTTGGGCCGTTGCCAGAGGGGGTGGAATAGGAGAGAAACGCCCCGGTACATATCTGTACCGTGAGTAGGCGGAAGTGGGGACTCGTCGAGCCCACCGGCGGGCTCGGTGTATCTGTGGAGTGTTTGCTCTGTCGGGACTTGATGACGTCACCACCGCGTTAGCGGTGCTGATGGGGTCATCGGGGTCACCAAGAACGTGTCTTGGTCTACGGAGGGTTTTCAACTCGGGTGACTCGATCGAGTAGTCGGGGATAGTGGAGATTAAGGGGTTCGGGTGGGATGAGGCCAGTTCATAATACCGCTGAGAAGCGGTTTTTATGAATTTGGCTATGGACTCGAGCTTGGTGTCTCGGTGGAGATCTATGTTGCGCGAATACCACGGCGCACCGGTGGCCTTGCGCAAGAAACGATTTTGGACAGCTTGGAGTTTTTTGACATGAATGGAGTGGCCGAAGGCCACTGCGGCATATGTCATAATAGGGCGGATGCACGTTTTGTAAAGTGTCACCTTATTTCTAAGGGACATTTTGCTCTTCGCACAGATGAGAGGGGAAAGGCGGCCAAGGATGAACTTGGCGCGGTTGCTCACTTTCGTAATGTGAGTGAAGAAGGATAGACGTCTATCAAGGATCACTCCTAAGTAACGGGCTGACTTAACCCATGGGATGGGTTCGCCAAAGAGTGAGACCGTTCTTGTGGGCAAGCGGTTTCTCCGAGAAAAGAGCACTGCTGCACTTTTCGTTGGATTGACCTCTATGCGCCATTTACGGAACCATGCACTTAAGGTGTCGAGAGCGGCTTGCAGCTTTATGCGCACTCGATCAGAGTTCTTATCGGATGCGTATAAAGCTGTGTCGTCCGCGAAAAGGGCAAGTTCGACTTGATGAGTCCGAGGGATATCGCTGCTATACAGCGTGAACAGGAGAGGAGCAAGGACGGAGCCCTGAGGGACACCGGCTCTTATGGGTCTGGGGTCAGAAAGAGTACCTTCCACGCGATAGCGGAAGCTTCGATTGTGGAGATAGTCTCGTAAGATGAGCACGAGTCTGTCTGGCACTCCGAGTTGGAATAGCTTGTAGATCAAGCCATTGTGCCAGACTTTATCGAAAGCTTTCGCTACATCGAGGAAGATTGCACCTGTATCTGCAGGCCAGATAGCGTGCCTCTTGGATAGGATGTGCTCCGTGATGCGGAGCACTTGCTGGGGGCACGAGTGTCGGGCTCGAAAACCGAACTGCTCGTCCGGGAGGAGCCTGAACTCGTTTACGTGGGACCAAAGACGATTCAGAAGGAGTCGTTCGTAAATCTTCCCCAGGGAACTGAGGAGACTGATAGGGCGGTAGCTGGAGGGTTCATTTGCACTTTTGCCGGGCTTACGGATGCCGATGACGATGGCTTCCTTCCAGGCATTAGGAAATGAACACGAGGACATGGCTGCATTGAAGATAGATAGGCTGCGGCCCAGAGGAGGGTTTGAGGGCCCGAGTTTTTTTTATGTTATAAACATAAATCGGGGTATTTGTTCCGGGCATACATTTTCCCCTCTGCGGGAATCTAACCAGCACCTCCCAAGTCGCAGCTGGTCCCGCCACGCTATCGAGGTGTAAGAAGTTTTATTTTGTCCACCCGATCACAGAATAACTTATAGTTATCGCAGTCCAAAGACAAACGAGAGTAAAATATTTTTTTTAAATACCACAAATACTTTCACTCCTCCACAATATCTCAACTAACCTACATTCCGCGTTCCCCGCTATTTGTTTGTACATCTAAATGACTGTATTTTCCTGTCCTACAAACGTCCTTGGCTAACCTACAGACTTGGAACAGGTTAATAAATATGCAGCTGGACCATTTAAAGTAATAATAATTCTGGACAAATAATTCTGGACATTTTTCACACAGCATCATCTAGCCCCAAACTTAGCAGAGCTTGTATTATGGGAACTACATGACTGATATACTACTTATATACTTTTTTTGTAAATACATACATATTATACATAGAAAACACCCAGACCCGAGACAAATATTTGCAGATTTTACAAACATTTGTCCCGCGGCAGGATTCGAACCCGCTACCTTATGCGTCTCAGGCGGGTTTTCGCCCATTGTGCCACAAAGGTCGTCAAGTAAGGTATGCTAAATAATTCACTTGTATAACTCCAGTCCTAAAATGTGACCTATAGTATATTGTATAGGCACTTATAGGTGTCTAGACAAATACCACTTTCTATTAACGTGAACGCCTGCAGAAAGATTGAATTGTCATTAGCCGTGGAAATGTCACGTGACTTCTGCCAAGTATTGCCTTGACAAATTTGCGTTAGCGTGAAAAGAAAACTAAGCGTGAGGTATTAGTTTAGACCTGCTACTCGTAGTTTCTGATACCCACGATACAGGGATAGTGTGGGGCAGGACTATGTATGTGACTGTTCGGTGTTAAAAACTAATATAGGTTTTATAGGTCGTAATAAGGTCACATACTTTCTGACATTTCATTTACCATACTATGTTCAAACTAAATTAGATACCAATATGTACACATTATTTGTATAGAAGATTTTGCATTGTGGAGTTCTTTCAATTAAACAATCTGTCGACTCCCATATTTTGCAAATCCACATAGTTTTATATAGTGACCTAGCTACTCCAATTTGAGCTGCAAAGCAGATTATACTATGTACACTACATAGTGTTGCGTAAATTATGCCAATATAATATTTGGGAGAGTAGTTTTAGGATAAGAAGGAACTTAGACTCAGTAATAAATGAAAATGCTATGCTATTAGAATTGGGCTTTCGTTCAACAGTTAGTTCTATAACTCTAGTCGATTTACAATCTCTATTTTAGCGTAATATACGCTAAATATAGATAAATTTAAAAATTTAAGTTAAAATGTAAAATGTTTCGCGCTTATTTGTTACCTTTGCTGGTATAAAAAAATGGATTGTTGGACTGTCCCTTTTTTAGTACTCAATATATTTTAAGATGACATTTGAGGCAAGGTTTTTAACACTCAAAGTGAAACGTATAACCATAGAAATTAAAATAGGACAAGTAAACGGTTTCTCTTCACAAAACGGAATAAGATAAAAACATCAAATTATCGCATTCACTTCTCTGTCGCTAATACACTTTTGAACTTGTCGTGTTATGTCATCTACCTGCCTCATCTGCCATAATATTCTTTTAACACGAATCCGTTACTGTATCTTTACCTAAGTTATCAATGGTAATTCATGCTACAAATTACTTTGAGCCACTCATGAATATAGATCGCAAACTGTGTATTGTTCGCGCCAGTAGATACTTACCTCCTAATAGAATCGTTATCAAAGTGACGGGTACTGTCGAAGACATAATTCCGTGCGACAGCGACCGGCGTAGTGACGTCATAGCCCTCAATGAGTGACAGCATTGTTTCTGGGGTTATACGAAGCAGCTTATTCATTGTACTGATACTGCTGGTAAGAAAATAGTTATTCTTTAATTGAATACAGGACAAATGTCAAATTTTTGTATGATCTGTAAATATTTGTATCGAGTCTGTTTTCTATACATAATATGTATGTGTCTATAAAAAAATATACCTACATAATAATAATAAAATAATGCTTGACTTTTCACACAGCATTATCTAGCCTCAAACTAAGCAGAGCTTGTATTATGGGAACTACATTACTGATATAGTTATATACTTTTTTTCTATATTTTACATAGAAAACACCCAGACCCGAGACAAATATTTGCAGATCATACAACATTTGTCCCGCAGTGGGAAACGAACCCGCAACCTTCTGCGTCCCAGGCGGGCTTCCGCCCACTGCACCACAAAGGTCGTCGAAGTACATAAGTAGTATATCAGTTATCGTAGTTCCCATAACACCAGCTCTGCTTACTCATACTTTGTGGCTAGATGATGCTGTATTTATTTTATTTATTTATTTTAATATCTGAAGAAACTAAAGGCTTGGCCAAATATTTTTCATGTCAAAGAAAGCACTTGTATTCAAATTTTGGAAACATGTCAACGGAATCTGAAAATTCCCTGTTGCTATGTCCATACCAAAGTGCTTTCATTTTAAACTTACCTCTTCTTCATGGCATGCCATAAGATATGCCTCAAAATGAGTTGGCGCATGCCACTAATGCATTATTCATTTGATAAAGTGACGATTGTCGTGGTATGCATCTTGATTTGAAATAATAAAACTGTCACAATTCCTACTAGTGGCGATAGCTTAGTGGCTATGACAATAAACCAAATAAACAAATATTTTTTTTTTTATTATTGCTACACAATCGGTTATTATTAGAAATATGCATGCACCAATGATTTTTTTTAATTTATGTGCGCTTAACACGTGCTTAAAACTGTGAAGGAAAACATCATGAGAATACCGTTATGCTCTAGAATAAAAAATCGAAGGCATGTGCCATTAGTCTCTGACTACCCCCTAATTAGTACCTTCCAAAGATCCACTCACTGATGTCAATAATTGGGAAAACAGTTGTGAACTAGTTCGTTTTTGTTTTCTATCAGTTTAACTATACTTGTAGCAATTTCTTAAAACAGAATTTAATTTTGTCTTTCCCGTCTAGATTACGAGGATACTAACATAAAATTACCTCTCCCTTCTCGCGTTCTAAATATCATTGTGAATATTAATTTTACACGAGGGCGAAAAAAATTCTACATAACTTCTGCCCTGAAATATGCCAGCTAGCATGCGATTAAACATACGTCTCTCGGGAGTCGCGTCAGCCACAACAAACCTTTTATTATGTGACGTGAAGAGTACTCCTTCGGATTGTCTTGTAGGTATTCAGGACACGGCACTCATGAGACCACAAATCAGGAGGTGGGACGTTAATGTGCTTTATATTTTCCAGGATGTTCCCCTTTATAGCCACGAGTTTTCTTATAATTCGCTTTACTTTGTGAGGATCTACATTATTTTCTGGCAGCCTGACGCTATTTTGAAGAACTAAAGTTCAAAGAAACGACTGTTTATATTTACTCTTCCATTTTTAAACGTTGATTGGAATTATCTCATGATAAGGTATCCTATCCTACTAATAATATAAATGCGAAAGTTCTACTCCTAAGGGGGTGAAAAGGGCTGAAAATCTTTGTATGAAAAAAATGTATTCCTTGATCTTACAATCTTGAATCTTCACATAAATATTTTTCAATCCAAATGATAAAATATTAATATAATTATATCCCCAAACTACCCCTCTAATGGGTTGTAGAGGGTGTCCAAGTTTGTATGGGAACTTTTTAACGAGTGGTCCATTTAGCTTGAAACTCGGCATAAATATTATTTGGTATTTTTTTTTCGAAACTACCTCTCAAAGGGCGTACGCGAGTAAAACCGCGGGCATCGGCTAGTCAACATAAACAGATTTTACAGGAAAACAGTAAAAAAAATATATCGTAGTTCTTCTTACGGAAACTGCTTTTATCGTATTATTAAATTTGTTCAATCCTCATCCGAAGTTTAATAGTATTCCCGCTATTCGGGGAACTTCGAATTTCAGTGCTGAAATCGAAATCGATTCGAGGTTATTTCCCTGGATAGTCAAAGGGCATGGGCCGTATCCAGGGAGGTAGGTAAAAATTCTGATTGTTTCATCATCATCATCATCATCATGTACCTTAGACTGTGACGACTATAATCTACCACACGAATACTCGAGCATGGTCAATAAATATCACGTTGACATATTTGTGATATCGACTTACATGTTTTAATAATCTTTGAAAGTAATGCCCTAAATATATGTACATGACTTAGAAATTTTGATAGGACTTAGGTACCGTATACTTTTCGTTCTAGATTTTTATATATGGGTTATCTAACTATATTTTTTCTATTTTAAAATTATTCGAGCACGATTACTTTAGCTACAGGCCTGCGAAGGACAAATTTTTATAGCACGCTAACAGCCGTGAAATTAAAGTGAAAATAAACCAAACCAAATAAAAATAGTTATTGGCCGCAGGTGTTCCTAAGCATGTGATAATCATTTCCTATCCTTTGAATATTCTACTTGGAATGTTCTTAAGAACAAGAAAAGGATGACTTTTTGGTAGAGAGATTATGTGAGCCTCATTCCCAACCACGGGGATGGCGCCAGAGCAAACAGAAAATTTAAGCTCGAGGTTTCAATTACTGTTTATGAATTATTTATTTAATTTTAAATATCAAAAAGGATAAATCTCATGGTTTTCAAGAAAACATAAAATAAAAAAATATATAATAATCTGCTCATTATCTTTAAACCCATTCATAGTTAAAGTTCAAAAATAATATTAAATAATTCTGGTCTAATAAATTTATTTCGTTGACGAATATTGTTCAGACAAATCGTGACTCACATTGACCACCATGATATTTGGCCCACATTATATTTTTATTTATTTTTTAAGTTGGTAAGGTTTCAAACATTTTGTTATAACTACAACTGATGACTAAATTTTGTATTTGTAGGTGCCTATTATTATTATTCTTACATAACTTTCAGCTTCACGATAATATAGTGATTTTTTTTTAAATGTTCCTACACAATAATTATATTTTTGTGGATAAATACTCAATTGAATGATGACAAAATATTGGAAGTATTTATTCAATGACAGGAACCATATCCCGACCAATATCGTTAGAGGAAATGGCCATTATTTGACTAAAAACGAAAGTGGGGATAGTTAGGAGTTGGTTAAGAAGATATAAGTAGATTTGAAAAAAATAATATAGTGGTATTATTTTTTTCAAATCTATTTTTGGGTGCCGACGTAAGGTTAAGGTTAAAAGAACCAATGTCGAGATATTTGCAAGACGAGATATTAGACATAACTTTTTTGGCAAAATTAATAATCTATCGACTAGATATAATTTTATAAAGAATAGATAATATAAGGATTAAATGCAATAGCGCAGAACCGCTGATGAAATATTCTCAGTAACCGCTAATTCATGTGATTAGTGTACACAACGAAACCCCAAAATTGATGGAACAAATAATGTAGATGATTATCTATTAATTTATGACAAATATGTAAACAAGACCTTTAAAAAGCTTACACGGTATAGGTTAAAGTAATAAAAAATATACACGTGAAAATTTCAATAAGATCTGTTTAGATTATTTCCAACGCTTTTTCACGTACACTTTTATATCATCTTATACACATTTTTATCATTGTTATATTTTTTATGAATTCAAGATCAATTTATTCATTGAAATCACAAAGATCGTAAAATTTTACGAATAAACTAATAAACCGGTATAATTTTTGTCTTATTTAGTCTTATTTTCATTTTACACACGGAATCCTAAAATGGTATAACATGCATGTATGAATACATCAGTTTGTACGAACCTAATAAACTAATTTAATTTACTGTAATATTTTAAACGGAGCATGTGAAAGGAAAGAATAAATAAAATACTCTGTCAAAAAACCAACTCCCTCTTGTACTTACGTTATTTTGCTCACTCGGGATGGCATTCTTTCGAATAATAAACAAAAGTAAAATAGACCACTAAAAAAAATCGGCTAGTCATGATTCCATAAGATGATGATGTTTTTTACGTTTTTTTAGGGGACAACTTCGGAATCTTTTTCTATTCAACAACAAAAGAATGATCAAAATCGGTTAACAATTTGACAAAGATATCAAGACACAAACATTAAAAAATAATGAATTGAGATCTTCCTCCTTTTTTGAAGTCTTTTAAAAGTAGGAAATAGAATGGAGGGAGTGATGTTTGGGACATGAGAGCGTTGTGTAAAAATAAGAAGAAACTAACAATGATTCGGATATATCGTTACAAAAAAGATATATTCGATCATTCTGTTGGCAAAAGCCCCTTCGTTTCATTGACCATACCCTGATGTATTTATTTATGAATAAATATTGATATACTTAAAAACTATTAGTTTCGCGTTATTTTTTCCATTGGAATACTTTTAGTAATAATTTCCTTAATAGGTATTTGATATCAGATTAATTAAGACTGATTAGATTAGGTTTTCACTTATCTTAAAGTAACAGAATCTAGGCTATAAATATATTGTGTTTATTTTTTTGCTTTGTAAAAATATTCGCTACCAAATGTCTGTTCGATATCAATGGTAGGTACATAAAAAATGGACTGGGAACGGTTTATAAATTTATGACTGGTATAAGAAAATTTATTTGAAAAGAACCCGCATTTATTAATGCAATTACTATCATCTTTCTTTTTAGGGGTTTGAAGTGTACTAGTATGGTAATACGAGTACGAGTGTGTGAATGCAAAGCTATGAACAAATACGTAGTGTTTTTTCGGAATCCCTTATAACTGCTTTCAAAAACTGAAGACAGTTTTTTTTCACATAAGCGATTAACTCTCTTTATGCCGAAGGATGTTCAATCTATGATGGTTATGTATGAATCTTGCTTCTCGAAATAACGTAATTATTTGCAGAGACATACCACGTAAAATATTTATTCCATAAATTTAAATTACTCCAAGCATTTTTTTTTGTACCACAACAAAATATTTCGCAATAACCACAAAGGCTTCGCCTTAGTTGTTTCCCGTCAGCTATCTTGTCAAATAAAACACCAATATCTTTGTCAACATTGATAGTATACCTTCATAGTGACAATGACGCGGATACATTCAATGACGTCACGTAGCCAATACGACATACCGTCTCGAGCGAACCCATTCCTTCCAACGATTTACTAGACGTGCTGACAAGTCAGGGCAGTATATGAGTTGGAGATTGTTTGGTTCCGTATCGAATATAGCATTGGCTACTATACATACGATAACTCTACATGACTGAATGGGCATCACAAGTCCGAATTTCAGTCTGCTCACGTGCTCTGCAAATGCAATATGTTTCTATATTATAGATATAGCTATATATAGATCAAATAAGTGACACCTTTAGATAAAACTGTTTTGACTATGATTTGAAATAAATAGGTAGTATAACCATATTGTAGACGTTTCTGGCAGACTGGCCTGACATAATCACGGATCGTTAGTCTGAATGGGATGAGGAGAAGCCTTTGCTCAGCTGTGAGACACCTTCATTAATAAAAACAATGATAATAACAGTTACAAGACTACTATTATGTGGACTAGTGCTCACATAAAAATGAAAATTTTGCTCACTTTTCGAACGGCTGATAATAATGTTAATTACAAGTAGAATTATCTGACAAATAAAAAGTATATACGTAAATATTAGATAGATAAAAAAAGGGTTTATTGCACAAAATGAAACAAGTAGATAGGCGAACTTAATGCTAATTAGCATTTTCTTCTAGCTAACCTTTGTGTAATAAAGAGTGGGGCGATAGTGCGTTTGAAGGATTGCCAAAATAAGAAAAAAATATTTAAATAGCTACTTAAAATAGAAGTAAACTACATACATATATGAAAATAATTCATACTTAAATACGTAAATCCAAATATATACTTAGGTACAAAATTGAGCATTTATATTTATTATAAGAATAAGAATAAGAATAAATGCTCAATTTTGTAGATTGCTGAAATTTGATCTAAATTTGATGTGAAACTTTTGTAAAGTTTGGATTTGAAGACTCCAATGGAAGCAGCAGTGCGGATTTCTGCTGGAATAAAGTTTCACCAGCGGATCGAAGTAACAGAAAAAAGAGTCCGTATAAAAAGAAGTTGAATGCTCAGGGGTCAAGAAGCGAAGATGTTAAGAGCAACGAGCAGGACGGTCTTGAGGGAAGAGTGGAAAAAACGTTCTTTGATGTAGTTAGAAGAGATAAGATTATGGAAGGTATTATAAAGAAGGCAGAGTATGTGGGTATCCCGACGATACCGAATTTTAAGCCATTTTAAGCTCGATTAGATAGATTTGACTTGGATTAGAGGCATTTATCGCAAGTAGGAGGTTATAATAAGCAGCAACAAGCGTTTGATAATTTTATTGATACACAAGTCGTTACGGAGAGCATACTTGATTAAAAAAACCTATAATTCAACCTTTATAATGTTATCAATTTATGGTTGATAGCGTTGATACCGTCCATACCGTCTTATAAGTGGCGTAGTCATTACATTACGTGATGCGGGACTTTATCTTAATTATTTATTCTGTGACCCTGCAACCCATTTCCCTAACTATTTCACAAACAAGTCTCGATATAACATTGTGTCTGTCTAGTTCTGGTCCGACTTTAATCGCAATTTTGTTATTTTCTTAGTAAAGATTCCCGAGTAGAACACCAATTTTGACGTTTGTCAGATTTAGACTTTACCTCAATCGTTTTCTAAATACGAGATTCAGACTTCTGTTAGAGAAACTATTGTTCCTTCAATGTGAAGAACATGCTGCAGATTTTGTGATTCTCGTGTCCCTCGTAACTCGTATATCCTTTGGAGATATTGCTATTCTTATTTGTGCTGAAGCACACTCCTGGTAGCGAGGTATTCGAATATGAGATATTACCTGCTCTTGGTCCCATTGAGTCAACCCTACGAGAGTCTAAGTAAAGCATTTAAAACTCACTATGGTAAATAAATATGTGGCAATCATTCTGTAGGAACAGTACTTCAGAGGAATCCGGATAAAAAAACGTGATTCTTTTTCACAAGACATAGTCGTTACATTTATTTTTGCCTGGATTGAGACGTTGAAATTTGGATGAATGAAAATGCTGTGTAGCTTATTATTCTTATTTTTCAAATCTAATTTACAACTTCGTTTCTCAAATGGTGACTACAAACCGGAGAACGCAATGTAGGAAGGACCCAATGGACTGTAGAAAGGCATATGAAGGACAAAATGGGCAGACAAAGTGGAATTCTTCACTAAGTTGTTGGCTATAACACAGAAACAAATAGACAACAGAGTGAACCCAGTGTTCAGTTTTTATGTAGATTACATTGAAATTAAAGAAACCTCACTACAAAATCATTTTTGAGTGTATGATAAGAGCCACCACTCGATGGACTGGACATTTTAAATATTGTAAGAAACCCGTTGATGGAGGTGGCCTGAAAATGTTTGCCATGGAACTCTCTAATGGAGACTTATGTCCAACAGTGACGACATAACATGTCATTGATGATTATGACGATGGGAAGGGTCAATGTGCACTGGCAGAGTACACTGAAGCGTTATATGATGTTGTATTTCGATTACGTGCATCTAAGAAGTGCATTTCGTTACTTTAAAAATGTTCACTGTTGGCTACGCAATTGTTAGCTCCCAATTTTTAAAGCTAATTATAACTCCCAACAAAAATAACAATTTATAAGCCAAAATAAACGTTTAAAATAAACAGTCCAATTTGAGCTGATTTCCAACAAAGGAAAATTACGAATGAGCGAACATTAAACTCTGATATCATTTGTTCCCGCGCCATATCTCTGTTGGTCTGTAAAGAGTTGATAATGGAGGAATGGTGGCCTGTGGGTGAATCCAGGGTCACGGTACGCTATCATTTAAACGGAATGCTGAATAAATTTCCATGATGCCATGCAAATTAAATTATGTAATTTATGAAGGCATTAGGTCAAAAATTATGTTACATATTTACAAGGTGATTCAGTCAACATAAAATATGTTCTAGGATTTTTTTTTATTCAGGGGCTAAGGCTATTTCCTAAAGAAAAAGGTTTACGTAAAATTACAATTTTGTAGTGAAGCCGTTGGGATAACAAACGGTTATCCCAACGGCTTAAGAATTGTTCAAAAACATTTTTGTTTTTTATTTTAATTATATTAACTTTAAGAATATTTATTCAGTCTTAACATAATATTGTAGTCACTTGATATTACGAAAATTGACGAGGAAAAAAGGGTTGTTGACAAAATAAGCATTTATTACATTCCACAGCATTTAAAGGGTGGTTCAATCCAAATGGTCCAAAAGCAACTTCGAGAATTTTCATCCTGAAAAATTCAAAGCGTTTTCCTAACGGTTTCTTTCTGAAACTTGATTCTACGTTAAACCGTTCATTACGAATTGGTCAGATTTAGTGCCCAAAATTGACTATTGCCCCGAAACTATCCACATTAGTAGAACATACCTACATAGGGGTGATTTGGTTGAGGCATAAGGTTTTCTATTTGTAATTAATAACTGCTGTCACACGTTAGCGATTTAAAAAAGCAGCAAAATTTGTTGATAGAAGCGTTATAGGTACTTACACATCGATATAATTGTTGCAGTCATTTCAATAGATAGTTCTATGGAAATGTTATTGTTGATGCATGACTTCTGAAAGCTGATATTTCATTCAACACCAAAGAAGTCTTTGGTATTCATATTGTAAAAACGGGAATTTTCACGTACTGCATTTTCGGTGAAGGCACCGACTAAGTGCACGGCGCGACGCGGAAGGAGAAAGTTGCAACCACTCACCCTGATGAAGACTCTCGGAATGAGTCGAAACATAGTCGGTGCCTTCACCGATAGTGCAGTACGTGAAAATTCCCGTTTTTACAATATGAATAGTCAAGTTCACGATAGTTTTTGGAATAAAGAAGTCTTTGGTGTTGAATTAAATATCCCGCTGGGCAGCTCTTCGGCCGGCTTAGGTTCTACGCTACGCATCAACGAGCGCTCTTCAGTGGCAAAGATACGTCACGCGAAGTTGATTCTAGCAAAAGCTTTAGCTGAACTTGCATCAATGTGTGGTTTGACCTCTTTAACAACGATTAGTATAAGTTCTCGTGGTTGAGATCGCGCGTAGTTATTGCGGTCAGACTACAGTAACACGTCAAACATAAGTATTATATGTAGGTAACAACGCATACAGTCACACATATGTTTTGAAAGTACCTAGTACTTTCAAAATGATATTTTAAGCCTTGTGAACATTATTATAATAGAAAATTATGCTTAAAATATTTTTGCTGTGTACATAATTTAACAATTATGTACACAGCATAATTTTTAATTGACTACCTCTGTGGCGCACTGGACGAAGGCCCGCCTGCGATGCAGAAGGTTGCGGGTTCGATTCCTGCCGCGGGACAAATGTTTGTATGATCTGCAAATATTTGTCTCGGGTCGGGTTATTTTCTATGTAAAATATGTATGTATTTACAAAAAAAAAGTATCTAAGTAGTATATCTATCATTTAGTTCCCATAATACAAGTTCTGCTTAGTTTGGGGCTAGATGTTGCTGGGTCAAAAATGTCCACCATTATTATTGTTATTATTATTTTAATTATTATTGTGACATTATATATAAGAACTATTACTTATGAAAGCTAAACAATGTTTAAAATTATATCTGTCCTATCATTGTCATTAGAAAAGAATGGCAATACTTCGACAGATTTTTGTGCATGAGCCCGCTATTGTATACGTATATTGGGATGGCAATAGGAAATTTCAAACGAAGTGTTTATCTCATGGCAGATTTTTATGAGTAAGCCCGCTAAAGTATACCTACGTGCAGGCGACTGTACAGCACTAAAAAATAGTAACGGGTAGTAATTCGCAAATCAGTGCGTGATTAAGTGGGAATTGAAACGTCGGTCGGTGGCGCGGCGGCGTTGCGGCGCGACGGCGCGCTCGCCCGGGCGAGGCGTGCGTGCGCATGCGTACCGCGCGGGGGAGCGGCGCGGCACAGCCTCCCGGCTGCTGCACTCCGCCGCCGCCCGCCGCCCGCATCGATCCCGCGCAGCCTCCGGCGAGCCGGGACCGAACGCGCGCGTCCCAACGCGCCGCACGCGACTAGCGTTCCGCACGACGCTCGCTCGACGCGCGTTGCACGCCCCCCGACCGCAATACTCCAGTTCAGGTTATAAGCGCGCTTTACGTAACCTTTGATTTCGTGCGCACTATTGGCAGGTTGTGTCAGCGCTCTTCAGCTGAAGTGTCGAACGGAAGCTGTTTTATCATGTCCATATATCAGTCATTTCTTCGCTTTAGGCCAGTTTTAGAATCACAAAATATTCTGTTACAGAGTAGGTAACTTTGATCTTAAATATTAATATTTATGAGCGTAGCGGTTACGAGCTACAGCCTGCAGCCGACCGCGCGTAGTAGTCTTTTGAGTGCAAGTAAATATCGACCTTATATTGTGAGTATTAGGGTTGAGGGTGGAAAGCTTGTACTCATGCTACCTAAATTAAGCTATCAGAATTTGGATAGTCAGAGTTTTTTTACTGAAATTGTTTTATTTGTGGAACATAAGAACAGTTTAATATTAAATTTAGTAGTACTGTCTATATAATAAAGTAGATAATAAAAAAAGCACTTTAGAAAGAATATTACCTAAAACTTAGCATTTTTCAGCTATTATCAATGCGGAAACTCATTAAGACATTATCCGGGATAAAATGATCAACCACAGGGCTACTAATCAGTGCCAGATCTGAGTAATAATTTTAGTTTCAGAGCGAATCTTAAATTTAAACCAGCCCAATCCGGCCAAGAATCAAAACAAGCTTTAAAACTTTCACCACTACATCCTTGCTTTGTTTTTTATATTATATATATATATATATTTGTTAAGTAATTATCATTCAAGGGAGTTTGTAAAGCGCACGTCCGAGTAGATTGGGGCTAAAAGCGTACAAAAGAGTCGCATCTAGAATATACAATGTCGCGACAGCAATAATCAGTAACACTAACGGATCTATTTGACCTTATTGCCAAAGATGTTAATTACCTGTAATAAAGAGCAAACCATGTTTAATTTCCGATTAGCACTAACTGACTAATTCAGCTTACCTGTAGTCGCTGCTCACTCTAATAACGACCTCATTACAAAATGTCGCGAGTCTATGTAGGCTGGGTGCACAGCCTGTGCGGTAATCTCGCCTTTATTACAATAGCACAAGATCCAGTCCGCATAGTTAAGGCAAGTACACACGAGCGAAATCCGCTGCGCCTTATTACAAACACTGAGTCAAGTCACGGCGCGAACGCAGCGTGGTCTTCTATTAATTAATACATCACGTTTTATAAAATACATAAAAGTACCCCAACACTATGTTCTTATAACAAATATAAAGAAAATTCCCAGTACGATGGTGTTCTGACCGCGACACTTTTTTTAAATCAAAAATTCCGTCCGCGCCGTATCCGTATTTGCATAAGTTATGGTTTATTTCATATTTTTTGTGAGTTCAGTCAATAGTGTCGGTTATTTGTAAAGTTAGTCACAGAGAATCGCTCATCACTGATTATTCGGTCTGGGTGCGGGCAGAGACAATATATTTATAATTTGTGCATGACAGTAATGCGAGGCGGTTTGCACGTTTGGTAAATTCGGGCGCGGACTGCTAGTGTGAACAACGCTTAGTCATGGCTTCCGAAAAAGCGAAGATGGCGGCTGCCGAAGCCAAGTCTCCGTCGAACAAGAGCAAATGCACCTCCCCTGGAAAGAAAGGTAATGTCTAATAATAAAAAAATGATGTCCATTCCCCTTGTTATCTTAACCATCACAATACATTAACGAACGGAACTACACCATCAGTACCCATTCTTTTTACGATACTTTAAGCCACATATATTCTAGCAGTCCATCCATTGCCACTGAGGCAAACCCCAACAGATTATAAGCAGTCAGGCATTGCTGATGCTGACCTGATCATAAACCCAGACAAAGTAATAACTGCTTGACAGAACAATTTATACGGCTCGACGATCTTTCACACAACTACAATACCAGTTCTCTAAACATTTTGCACATCAGTGGCATTATAAATATCTTTGGGAGCACGCTATCCAACCACTCTTTTTTATAATCGGGCAACGGGTAGTACTAGTCTAACCAGCAAGTTACTTTACAGCCTTTGTCTAAAAAGGGGGCAAGAGAAACTGACCCTCTCTGTTGGCCCCGTGGTGAAACAGCAGCAGCAGATCTTATTCGTATCTTCTATCTCCAAGCAAAGTTTTCGAATAAAATAGTAAAAAAATAGTTTTTTTATGACAGATTTCATAGTCTTGAACATTTACTGATTGTTTTTCAAGCGATAGGCAAGACAGTGATCATTCTTAGCGCACTTCGTTTTATTCTATCGTTTATTGTCATCCAGTCAATTAAAAACCTCATAATGTCTAACGTCAAGACAATCACAGTCTATTTATTACAGTCAATTGACTTCAAATAAAGGTTAAAAACCAGAAACAGACTGTGACTGCATATTCATTACTAGTGGATCGCCCACGACTTCGTTTGTGGAGGGCTTTTCATGCATATTTAAAATCCATGCCCTGCCTCGTTTAACAGCTACCCTTACCTGGTAGCTGTTGTCAAATAACTCACAAAAACTAGTGCCTAAAAGGGATACTATAATCGGTGCATGATCACTTCATTTTTGGAAATATTATAGTTCAAAATATACGTCTTGGGTTGAGACCCCGGGTCCGTCCGAGGGGAGCTGTGGCCCTTCGCGTATTCAAAATTTGTCTAGTCCTAACGCGTGACCCTAAGGCTGGCTCTTATCTGAGTAAATGCATTATCAAGCTCTCATCTGATAGTGATCTAGATCAATTACTTATTTTATTATTATTTAAAAAAATACTATCTATAAATTATTGTGCACTTAGGCACCGACTAAGTGCACGGCGCGACGCGGAAGGAGAAAGTCGCAACCACTCACCCTGATGAAGACTCTCGGAATGAGTCGAAACTTAGTCGGTGCCTTCACCGATAGTGCAGTACGTGAAAATTCCCGTTTTTACAATATGAATACTCTTCCTAGATATTAGTTTGCCCAGCTTCTTCAGATTATCTTTCAAACAATCCTTTTTTGCGATATAACTTTTGCAACCGTTAAATCCTTTTTTGTCAAAATGGACACCGTGACAAAACGTGTCACGGTGTCCATTTTGACAAGATTTTGTCTTTTATCATTCATCCTCTCGAGATGGACACCCCATCTCAACTGCTGTGATTTACAGGACACTCGGCATAAGTAATGCTTTTCTTTATAATCTTGCTTTCCCGTGGTTAAATGGCGAGCTAAATGGCCTACTGAACGAAAACTATTACTATTGACCGTAACCTCCATTAAAAGTGAAGGCGAAGGAATGACAACAGGGAAACGAGTTTATTTCAAGTAGCACTCGCGAGGCTTCCCGCCTTGGTGTCGAAGCCGGAATCCGCTTAGATCGACGTCAACGTGATTGTAGCTATCTACGGTATAAATAATATAGTTTACATACAAGAATAATCCGGTTGTTAACACCTTTATAGAACGTGCATTTGTAAGGAATCGCTAGATTTTTTTCTAGCACTAGATTGCTTTGAGCGACCGAAAAAGCTGGCTAAAATAAAAAAAATCATCAAAATTCAGTTATTCTCATTTTTAAGTACTATCTAAAAATATTTATTTCATAAAGTGCTGAATCAACACTAAAATAAACAATTATCAAAGTAACTTTCAAGAACACAGTTGTCTTTGTGGCGCGGTCCAATAAGCAGGGGCCCAAGCTAGAGTCCTTTGTCCCGGCACAAAGGCCCCTTCAATAGCTGAATAGCAGTTTTCAAAGCGCTTTTTAGGAGTAATTATAACCTTAGTTTTCAAGTTCTTGCTGGTCTTTCAAAGACGTCATCACTCATTATTACAGAATAAGTTTCACGTATAAAAAATGTGTAGTAAAAAAATGAATAAAACTCTCCAGCATCATCCAAATGATTAAATATTAAAAAAGAATTCCATTATCCTCCTGCTTTCATTATCAGACCCTCATGGTAATAAGGAGCTCGGGGAGCCCAATCTATTGGACTCGTCAAAACAAATCATGAGCTCAAACCGGAGGGATTAACTAGTAGCCACTTAAGAGTTCCACTATTCACTTTCTGGTTCCATCATCAGATCAGCTGAATCAGCCAAGATACCAAGTAGCTCAAAGATATAGTATTGTCATTCGAACTATATATACACACAAAGTTTCATTTCGATACGATAATTAGAAGTAGTTTAAAATTGACTTCAAAGATTTGTTGGTTGTTATTTAGATGCTAATATGTAAAAAATTAAGTATTCATGCCAAACAAAAACAACACAGTATAGTCTAAGCAAAAACTGCCCCTTTCAATTCATTAGAAATTCTCTTTTATATAACTTACAAATAAATTACTGAAGTACAAGCGAGCAAAGGAAATGATTGAGAAAGAAAGTGATTACATCTCAAATTATCCAATAAATTAATGGAAATTGAGAAGCAAGCTACATTAATGATGCTCACGATAGTCGCATGAAAAATTGCAAACTTCCGTTCAAATTCGTCGCTGTGCCCCGCTCATATACCATCGCCAAAATTACACAGATATTGCCCCTTTTCAGTAGTTTTGTTAACTGACAGTCAACAAAACTACTTCAGTTTGAATCGGTACAAACTTATTAGGGCCGAAACTCAACTTTTTAAATTGATTCAGAGTCCGCTGAAAGTTTCTCCCGGCGCGCTCGTTACTCGAGTAAATAATAAATAAGCCGACCCTACCAATTCTAATATTTATTTATAAGAACTTAAAATTTTATTGCCCACTTATCTTCTTTGAAATCAGAACCAAGCAATCTTATTGCAAGCTTATACTAACAAGAAGCAAACTCAAACCAAACGATAGCAGCTTGCAAAAAAGGAATTAAGTTAAGTCGTGTCGCGTGAAATGCCGACTCGAAGAAGCATTGTTCTTGTGCTAAGCAGACATGAGCAAATCCTCCGCTGCGCCAGTAATGTTTTAAAAGTGCTCGACGCCCCTTCACGGTTCTGCATTAGTGCTGTGAACGTTTTAATCCCGGACCAAGTGAACTCGCTTTTCTGCCGTGCTGCTCTAGAATTGGAATCTGGAACTAGTGGTAGGTACTACTTAATGGGCCGCGGCCAACGAAGAAGATTACTACTCTAACGCGAAGTCTGTCTGCAAGCTTTGAATCTATAAATTGGTTTTCGATTCGGAATGAATTTTATGTCACAATTTGTCGGAAAGCAATTTCTGCGCTATTCAGTGGAGCAACTAACTTAGTGGGTGTAGAATAAAGTTTTTTCTCGAGTTTTTTAGTTTAGGTTTCTCAATAGGTTTAGGTTTTCTCAATATTTAATAAGATATAAATAACTACCCTTCGTGAATATTATATCATTTAGACAAGTGTGTTAAAAAACAAACATGTTAAAAATAATTATGAAATACTTTAATCTGGACACCCGATGGATCGATGGTAATGTTAAGGTTGCAGAAAATCTTTGGATGGATGGCGTCATGGCACTCTTTGTGGGAGTCCTATGTCCAGCTGTGAACTTCTACAGGCTGTTGATGATAATGATGAGTTCAATGCGATTGGGATAAGTAGGTATAATAACTTCACCGAAATGGCACTTTCATCACTGTAAAATTCTCGTTTATAAAGATGTCTGGGCAAGCTCTGAATAGATGCAGGTCTGGTGCAATGGTGCCTACTTAATGACATCCGTCGAGCCTCCAACGTACAATGAGCGAATCATTATTTAGAGGCATGACAAAGCAGGGCAAAGAAAGAAACTGCCATAACGACCGTCCCAATGGTTCACTGCAAATAGAGCTGCCATATCTACGGCTTTAGGATTTTATACCGGACAATAAAATTATTCACCACGCGTCCACGAAGCTAAGACATGGAAAAAAAAGTAACCCAAGCAACACATTTTTTTTTCTATAGAAAAGTTGTTAGTATTAGCCATTTGTTTGTATATTATAAAGATAAAAAGAAATATATTTTATTTCACGAAAGCTGCAAAGCATTCGAATCGTCGGTAATAAGAATAAAATAGAAAAACGCAATTTATCCGTCTATTGCCATTCAGCGTGGCAATGCGGCCAGTATTTTGGGAACGCTTCCGTCTGGTAGTGATCTGGATCAGTAGAGCTATCTATAGATCATTTGCAAAAGCCAGCTCTCTATACACCTTTCCAGTTTGAAACCATACAACTCTCAAATAAGCAAACGGTTGGAGACCTAGAAGCTCCGACATCCCCTGTCCGATCACATTACCTACATACCGCAAGATTGCATGTTAGACCCTTCAACGGTCTTAATCACAGCTTAACTATTAACAAAAGAGATAAATATATTAAGTTTCTGAATAGATTATCCATTCCATATCATTTCTTAAACGTTGTCTAGTAAACCCAGGAGATTACTAGACAAAATTCAAGAAATTTTAAGTACCTATATAGGACTTTTCCTATGCAGATTAAATAGGTATTTTTCAGTTTGTATTACTAGATATTTTGCCCTAATCCTTTCCTACTAATTTTATGAAAGCGCAGGAATGCATTTTAGATAGATGTTCGTTACATCCAAATTTATGTAACTGCTGAAACGATTTCGATGGAAGAATAATTCGTGATCTAGAATAACACTTATGCTACTTTTTATCCAGTTTCCACGTGGGTGTAATCTTATTTTTTTGTGACATTGTTTCAGGTAAAATACAGGGTCGTAACATCTGAAACAGGTTTCGTAAGCTGAAATCGACGATAAAGGTAATCAAAGCCAACAATCTTATGCTACATCGGGGCCTCTTTCTAGTTAGTCGGCAAACTCCTACTCGGAAGAAATGAAACAGTAAAATTTTGAAACGCAAATCGGAATCCTTGATTTTACAATTATTCTGAACCATAAGTCTTCACGGCAAACACCATCCTGCACTTAAACGAAATTAGGTACCTAATTTTGTTCGTCGTTTACACTCATCGAACATTATTCTTAAAAACCAGGGTTCCTGATTTCATCTTGGGTCAAATATTTTTTATCCAGATATGAAATTAGAACACGGATAATGTTCAAACGCCATTTGGAGCCGAGCCAAGCGTCCACTGGACGGATTTGGCGCAAATCTCCTGGAAACCGAGCCTTAATCCGGCCCAGCAAAAAGCCCACCAAACAGTATTCAATTTTCAGGAAATAAGGGGTTAGTTGGGTCCACAATCATCTTTAGTAGGTATAAGATGAAATCAAAATATTCACCTTTTGCTTTGATTTTTTTGATTTTACCGATAGACTTGAGATACTTTTGATTCTTCAAACAAAAAAATAACACGCTTACGACTTTATTTACAACTAACTAGCTGCGCCCCGCGGTTTCATCCGCGTAAGTTTCGATTATACTCGTGATAACTTCGAAATTAAATGTCCGATTCGAATAAATTAAAAAGTATTTGGCTACTACATAAATACCCTTGATAATAAAATTATTATAATTATACGAATGTAACCAACTTTTGTTTCTACCGGCGATCCAATTAAATTTTAGAACACAAAAGCTGCTATTGTGACTTTACTGTGATAGTTAGATATATTCCCTCGTGGACTTTTTTGTAGGTAATAATGAGAACTTTAATCATGTAGTCCATAAATTTTATGTATAATCAATAGATTTCTCAGCGCACGCCAAATAATGAATTTTATATGCAAAATTTTGCTACTTTGGGGGGGTTACATTATTGCAATTTTCTTAAGGATCTCTATTTTTTGAAAATAAATTATAGTCTGTGTTACTTCCTGATAATTTAGCTTTCTATTAGTGAAAGAATGGTTAAAATTGGTCCAGTAGTTTCTGAGCCTATTCAGTACAAATAAACAAACAATACCTTCCCCTTTTATAATATTAGTATAGAAGATATAGATATAGATAAATGATGAATGTCCACACTCAGTGCATAGATCTGTGAGGATAATAATTAGGAAGTAGTCAGCGGTACGTCAAACAAATATAAGATAAGATAAACACCCAACAGTCACATACATAGACCTCACAATAGGATTCTATAAGGAAGTACGGGTACCATGGTACCTCAACACAGTACCCAGAACCGGAACAAGTATTAGCAGAACATGCAAACATTTGTACCGCGCTTGCAAAGCGTGGCAAATGCCCACATACATAGTATTCCACGTGACAGGTTGCAAACCCAACGCCGCTTATTATAATACTAACCGATACTACATGCCTTCGAATGATTGGTTCTATAGCACTCTACACTGGCTATAATGACGCTGGCAGTGATGTTACCAGCTCAAATTGTAATTCAATCTGTGCTACAGCAGCACGAATTTGCCGAGCAGTTGAGCGTGGTAAAGCTAAGCCTGGATTACAATTCCAAATGTCCCCGCATCGTACATATCCCTAATCATGCAAATTCGGATCTGTACGAGTAAGTCAGTCTAGCTAGTACTATTTCATTCTGAAATTGAATCTGTTTATCGTGAGTAAAATAATCTACGCAAATAAATCGCGAAGGAATGAATGATTTAAGATATGCCACAGAATAAATACTATATTAAAATACTTTAACGACTTCTGTGGTGTAGTGGGCGAAGGCCCGCCTGAGACGTAGAAGGTTGTGGGTTTGATACCCGCCGTGGGACAAATGTTTGTCTGATCTGCAAATATTTGTCTCGGGTCTGGGCGTTTTCTATGTATAATATGCATGTATTTACCAAAAGTATAGAAGTAGTATATCGATCATCCAGTTCCCATAATACAAGCTCTGCTTAGTTTGGGGATGCTGTGTGAAAATTGTCGAGCATTATTTATTTATATACTTACTACCACTTAGGTAAAATCTAATAAAGCACACCAAATAATACTTCAGCCAAGATAAATACTTCTAACTTTGACAATGTATTATCGGCTGTCTTATCGCTAATTAGCGATTATCTCTACCAGAAAACCTTTGAACGGAATGGATTGTACTAATATCTATAAGATTATTTATTACAAAATAATGTGGGTTTTGAGTAAAACTGAGCTTTCATTCGTCGAGGAACGATAAATTAATTATTCGAGACTTACTTAAAAGGTAGGCCATAAAATAACAGAGGTTCTTATTAAATATAGCTGACAAATAAATAAGCCTAATCAATGGATAAATTATAACAATGGTATAGCGCAAGTTGTGAAACAACAGCGATTACTATATAACGTGGTGGGTATTATTAAACTCAGCAAATCCGGCTGCCGAGCTCCTCATGAAACTTCCGCCGTTTTCGCAATACCTAGCAGCAATGCTCAAAGAAATTAATAACTTTGATATTTTCACTTCTTTGCCAACATTAAGTATACTTTGGCAGAAGTTATGGAAGCTTTTATCTGTTAATAAGCGAAGAACAAAACCGGTGTATTTTTTACGTGACAATAATATTGTTAGCTAAAACTCAGCGTTTGTGGGGATATGTTACGTTATTTTAAATTTTTATGCGAGTAACATATTGACAAGGCTACCAATGAGGAATTCAATAAGAAAATTGAATTGTAAGAAGCTAAAAAATCAATTCTCAATCACCAACCTCTCAAAATATCAAAATAGACAGCATATTAAGTTTTGAAAGTGACTAGTGGATGTTTCATCAGCAGCATTATTCTAGGCGAAATTCAACATAACTAGTCTATACAAAGCCGGCAACAAGGGTTGTTTAGCGAGTCGCCGCAACGTTTCACCTGAACAATACACTACCTTCATACCTTGCATAGGTATTGTGGCTTGATGGTATGAAAATGATTGTGCTCAGCGCTATTTTTAATGTTCTAAGCCTATAAATCTAAACCTATAAAACTTATACCTAGAATGAGCTAACGCAGCGCTGGCAGACCACCTGCAAGATGGATTAATGAATCGAGAGGATGTGGGTAGACCGGGATTCAACTTTATACCCAGCCATTGCGTAAATACATGCCAAAACCCTTTTTTCAAACTGTGAATGCCAAAAACTGCTGATAGTTTATTTAATTCCTACTAAGGATAGGAGTTCGGCTGAATCAATTAGATGATTTAACCGAAATCGTTAATAATTCCCCTACTAAATAGTCGTAGGTAGTGTCCCTGTGTGTAAGCCACGTTGTAATTATGCGTTATCCCAAATGCCTACTCTAGTGAGAGATCCATCCGAGTAACTAATTGCGATAATTTATGGCGAGCATAATCTCCGCTTGCCGAATACACAACATTTAATTAAGGATCGCCTAAATTGACGTTTGCAGATGGACTCGGCCTTTCTCTAATTATTTGGTTGTATTCTCGTGTTCAATTCATATATTATTTTTCGATAAGCACTTGTAAAAATAAATTTTACTTACCAAGACATTAGTAAGAAAATAAATCAATGATTTATATGTAGTTACGCATTTATTTTTATATAAATCAAGCATTTAAATAACGCAAATATGGAAGCAGCGACAGCAATGCCATACAGCGCGGCAATGTCGCCAGCATTTTGGGGACGCTTTCGTCTGGATCAGATGACCCAGCTATTGATCATTTGCAACGGTCTCTAGATGGCCCAACTGTTTTGTCTGTACATAGTAAGTATACCTAAGTAATGTAATTATTATTTTAATAAACAGAGGAGGTAATCCTTAAAAAGAACGAAAGTTTAAGTAGGTACCTAATTACTTATTCTACAGTGCTACTAGGTCATCTATGTCCATTACTTTCCTTAGAAATTGTGAGCTATCAATTTTGGGATAAGGTGGTGCGATAAAGAAGATATACTACACTCTTATTGCTGAAAGACGGGAATAAAATGCGAATGGTTCAATAATATTTTATGGAACGAGAAGTAGGTAGCAATGTCAGTAAGTAAAAATAAGGCTTGGAATATTGTGAAACGCCTTGACAAACGTGATATTGATAACGTTTGTACTCGATATTGCTTTGAGCTGCGCAGGGTAAATATATACAAGTGCAAATATTTGTGCTTACTGGCTGCTGATTTCAAAAGAATGTAGAGTTCGTTTCGATAAAAGATAGCCAACAAGTACTTGTTGCCATTTACTATACTTTTTACACATTAGATGATCAATTATTGCTAACTTTAGCAGTAGGGCATGCATTCCGAAATTCCGGAATTCCGAAAAATATATTTTGTGTGTGTATTACAAAATGTTGAGATTAAATAAATAGTATAAATAATGGTATATAAGTCATATATTTAGTTCCCATAACACAAGCTATGTTTACTTTGGGGATAGATGATGCTGTGTGATGAAATGTCCAGCATTATTTATTCATTTTATTTATATGTCCATCGGTGTGTTTGTCCAACTGTGTAATTCCATAATTCTCAGCATACATTTGTTTTTTTCTTTCCTATTTGCTGTAATAGTAAAGCAATACAAATAATGTAACTGAAAGATAAAGAACTTAGAATAATATATACCTACTTGTTTGAAAACAACATTGTTGCATTATATTTAGTCTTTGGTTTAAAAAATAACGTGCTAGAATAGAGAACAACTTTCAGCGTTACAGCTCCACGATTTTAATCTACTTCCATCGTCAGTGTCAAAGCTATCTGACCGATTTCTCTATGTAGTCAGTTCGATTCAAACAAAAGAAACTCATTAAAAAAAAAAGGAAGTTTATCAAAGAGGTCAGACTTGCAGCTGACTTAAGAATGGTGGCTGCTAGAATCTAGAACAACTTTCAGCATTAAAGCTCCACGATTTTAATGTACTTCCATCGTCAGTGTCAAAGCTATCTGACCGATTTCTCTATGTAGCCGAGTTCGATTCAAACGAAAGAAACTCATTTTAAAAATAACGGAAGTTTATAGAAGAGGTCAGACTTGCAGCTGACTTAAGAATGGTGGCAGTTTGTTTTTGTGTGCGTTTTGCCCTGGGTCCTATTTTCTCATCTTCTATTTATTTCTACGAAGGTTATTAATATGGTTTTTTTTCTAGAGCCCGGAACATATGTTCTACTAAGAAGATAGGTACCTTAGTAGATGGGTACCTTATAATTATCCTGTTCATCTTGACTCCATTTAGCTCATTCCTTCTAAAATGCCTGCCCCATAACTCAATCTTCCCATTAAGCCCGTCAGCAAACAACACAAGCTTAGTCAATGTGCTAACTAACAGGGACATCTCTAATTAAAACTTCGACCCGGCTAAGGGTCCTGACAACAATTCCCCAACTCCTGCCAAAACTCCTAACAAAGAGTGACGTTAAATAGCCGATTGTTACGTTTATTGTGTGAGTTATTCTTCAACGTCGAAATTAAAAAGCCTGCCAACATGTACATTCCTAACCCCAACACTACGCTTCCCTGTGCCGTGGGTATCAGGAACTACGATTACCGTGGTAGCACAATACCCAGATCTGGAACAAGTATCTGCAGAATCTACACACATTTGTACTGTAGGGGGAATTGAACCCGCACCTCTAGCGTAGAAGCTGGATACTCACTCGCCGCACCACTGAGGTTGTCAAATAAAATTAAAAAAAAAATAAGATTAAAGATGAAGTAAAATAAGTCCATACTTACAAAAGAGAAATATTTTTATTCGATCTTAATTCATTTCCCAATATGAATAAAACTTAAACAACACGAAACATCAGAGTGAAAAAGCGCCAACAATTTTAAGTCATCAAATATGCATTCCACGAAATGGGAGGTTTTAGCAGACCCGACATGGTTTTGACAAAGCTACAGAATGAACTGAAAAATTCAGGAGCCCAAGATACTTACGTTGCATAGCTTTCGCTGTCACGAAGCGCGCTAAACTTTCTCTCGCAAATCCTACTCCAGCAAAACTCTGGAGCAAAACGAAATGTGCGGGATTTAAGAGCGTCGACGGTCTGTGGCTAGCAACTTTTCATGACACAGTTCGTGGTTGGTTGGATTTCGTCCGAATCAGCACTGCAAACAGTGGAGGTGATCCCTAGAAAGGTTTTAAGTTTTTGGTAATTTTATTTGAATTCGATGAACACAGAATAGAGCCTGGAGAGTGTTGATATTCTTTCGTGTTAAACACGAACACGGTTTGACATAGTTTGGTTTGCATAGGATTTAGCAAACACTTAATTTAATCTTCGCAAAAGTTCTATGTTTCCTCTTTGAGGAATACATTATCCGCCGTAATAGCCATAAAAGTTTATATATTCGATAATACAAGTAAAAATATGAAACTGCCGACCTGCATCCCGTTAGTGGGGCAGAACTATCCCTTCTGGCGTTCCGCCAGAAAGCTATCTCGAACGAAATTGACATCAATAAAACTTATCATCTGTCGTCCGCGACCGAATTTTCCAAAAAACCTACATCTGCGCACTAAAGTTTACTACGACATAACATTAATATATTTGGGTAAGTACCGCAGAAAAAATGTTTACATCAATATTTCGCCACACCGTTAGTATGTTGCAGAACTTTATTTTATTTTCTTGTAAAGGGCTGTGTCTCTGTTTCTCTTGGCCAACCTTGTGAAGTATTGATTACCTTGTTAATTATGGCACGAATATGTTCCTCAGAATAATACAAATGAACTCGTTTTTTTTTTCGTAATCGTGCACGTTTTTTTTTGCACGATTAATGTTGCAAGAACCTTTATAGATCTAAACGCGCGTGAGTGCGTGACACTGATAAGATTCGTAGAGCTATATTTCGTAACCCGGTCACTCACATCCGTACAAAAACGTGGAATAAGTCAATACTCTCTGCAACTAGATTCAGTGTGAGCATGGTGCGTATCAATGGCGCTTTGCTCAACAAGTTGGCCCTAGCACGCGGTATAGCTGATAGGCGCGGCTGTCTGTGCCTGCGCACGTACTCGTCGGGCACACACAGTTTCACACCCTCCAATATGCCCGGATTGGTAACATCACCCCGGAACACCCTGAGCACGTATAAAGCGAGTGACATATCCCTCCTGGTTTCCAGCTTGTATTCAACCATGCTTAACACAAACAAGGTTGGATACATCAATGCATAGAAAGGATATACATCGTACAGTTGAAGATATAGGTATCTTGTAAACTTGTTCTGTATCCGTTCCATCATAAGACTGTATTTAATTTCATGTGGAGCCCATACTGCGGCGTTGCACTCCAGCTGGCTTCTGACCAACGCATCGTACAGTGCTGTCATGGCTCTTACGTTTGTAAAACCGTTATCTCAGCGAAGTATGAAACCGAGACTCCTATATGCTGTTTAACAAACGTTTACAACATGAACTCGAAATATCAATTCTGTATCTAGCCGAACCCTTAGATCCCTTACTGATTCCATCCGCTTCAACTACGCGCCATCTACTTATTATAACTAAAATCAGCTAAAGTGTCTGGGGTTTTAGGTCATTTCAACATGACACCTACCTACCTATAGAAATTCAAAAATATTAAGACACTAGATTCTGCCCAAGGCTTCACCCGGGTGATAAAAAGTAGCCTACGTGTTATTCTGATGTATAAGCTATATTACTGTAAAGTTTCATCAAAATCCATTCAGTAGTTTTTGCATGAAAGAGTAAAAATAATCCATCCTCACAAAGTTTCGCATTTATAATTATAGTAGGATAGGATAGTAGGATTAGTAGAATTATAAAACCTCAAGTGATACTAACGGTTTTAACGATCATTGTAGGAACTTATTGGGAGTTGATGTATTAACCAATGAAAATTGCGCAACAAGTCCTGGGGCTTTATAAAGCTCATATAGTGGTTTTTGTTTACAGATAAACTTGAACGTTTTAATTGTTCTAACGAGCGGTGATGGATTTGCAATCTATCGCGTGAAAAAACTATCATATAAAACGTGAGCATGTACCAAACATAATATTTGGATTTGACGAAGTCCATCATAGGAATTATAGTCGTGAGCGTATTTGTTTTGGAAATCTTAACTAAACATTAATTTATCCTTTTGTAGGGTGTCAGTCATGATAACTTTCTCAGTACCTATGTAAAATTCATTTTATAACATAAAAGTAACATGACTAAAATTGTTCACCACCATACCACCCATATTTGATTTGATAATAAACGATAAAATATTTAGTAATAGACTTCTTCAGGTTTATGATGTTGTGATATTAAACCAATACATAGATGGGAAATGTTTTGTTGCACAGGATAAAACAAGTACATAGATGAACTTCATGTTCCTTAGCACATTCTTCCAGCCAACCTTTGTAAAATGAAGAGTGGGTGGTAGTGTGTTGGTATAAGATTTCAATTTAAGATAAAAAATAAAAGTTAGCTACATACATACAAATTACATACATAGAAGAAGTTACAAGAAAGATTATAAATAAAGTGAGAAGCTTAGTGTCAGTGTCGGTGTTCTAGTTCGGGTAGCTGATTAATTTCAGCATTCAGAAACGTCGCCCTTTGATTTCTAAGCCCAGTACCCAGATGAAAAATAAAAGATTGTTCAAGTAATTAAAAGAAATTAATTTACTGCCAGCACTTAGCTATTCGGGCCGCGTTCTCAATGCGGAGTCTTGGCGTTCTCGGCGAAGTTGAGGATTGCTCGGCGATGCGTGCAGAACAAACTTTTCATCTTCGAAGCGCTGTGCTGAGCTCACTACTCTGGTTCTTGATTAATGTTTTGCTCGGAGTTTGCTAATGTAATGCAAAGCTTTCATTCACTGAGTTTGAGTCGAGTGAAGGACATACATACAATACAATGAAAGGTAGCTGTCGTATGATCATATTCATATTTCTGAAGTTTTCATAGTTCATCATTATCAACAGCCCGGCAGTCCAATGCCAAACATAGGCCTTCCCTAAAAAATGCCATGACGAACGATCCTGGGCCACCTCCATCCACCAACCTCCGCATTCCATCGGGCCTTCCTACGTCGTTCGGTTCGCAATCTTTATTCGAGAACCTGTTTTCCTCAGCGGTTATAGCGGGTTTAACTCAGTGGTAACCGATGGCCTGCTTATTGCCACTTCAACATTGCACAGTTACACAGCTGTCACTTGTTTATCAAGGTTTATTCAATTTAATGTCTGACTTTAAATCCGAGGTTTTTTCCGAACCGAATTTGATCGAAATTAATCGAATTCCACTGTAGTGATCCAGGTGGAAAAAGTATAATAAATTGTATAACGCAATGCCGTTGCATGCAGGTGTTGCAGATGTCAAGAGGCGACGGTAACCGCATTCCATCAAGTGGGCCATACACTTGTATACCTCGAAATAACATTAAAAAACTAGACCTTGAAAAAAGCACTTTGGCCTACCTGCCCTGAACATCATCGAATAAACCTAACATCAGTTTAAACCAACTGGCGAAGCTCCCCTACTTCTTTTAACTAAAAATGGCAACATATTTTCTAAATAATTGATAGATATATTCTAGGTACTAGATGATGGCAATGCTAATCTACTATTGCCTTACAATCCTATAGAATACTTTACAGCTAAAAATTATATCGATAAGATCGCTTCTAAGCTATAAGACCAGTGATCGCCCATTGTATTATAATATTTTATGAGTTTTAACCTATGTAAAATCTAGAACGTGATAGTAACCCCGACATGTCAAACAAATGTTATAGCAAGTTCCTAAAAGACCCAATACAGTTTTATTTTATTTGTATGTCCTTGGTTCGCTACTAAATACTAATGGACTCTTTTATCCTTATGAAAGGATAAGGGAACCAATAGCCGAGCTAATCGCCTATAGCTTGCTGCCGCCGGCTACGACGATATACCGGATTCTATTAGTTGAGGCGAACTGAAACTAGGCGAAAATAATAGGACTTTTGCGGAATCAAAATGTAAGGATGATGTCTATGTTGCTGATGTTTTTTGAAAGAAACGTTTTAGTATGCCGTTAAAAGTACCGAAGTACCGCACAAGCACCGAAAGGGGAAAGGGGGAAAACTTATACTCCCAAACACAACTACTACAAACTTTCACCTCCATTTCTCTACCTTGAAATGTGAAAATTCAAAAACCCTAAAATACGTCATTATTTATTTATGATCTCCCTATACATCTCCCTATACAAAATTTTCACCGCGTATTTCCCCCCTATTAAATCTGTAAATCTAAAAACCCTGAAACATATCATTATTGATCTATGCTCAGTAGCATAAACCAATAATGATGTATCTCATGTATCTAACTTCAAAGAATACTTTCATACAAAGTTCACACCGCATTTCCCCCCCTTTAAATTGAAATTTCCTAAAATCTTTTCTTAGCGGATGCTCACATTATAATATAAACCTATGTTCCAAATTTCAACTTTCTAGACTTAGTAGTTTTGGCTGTGCGTTGATAGATCAGGGATCGTTCCATCGACTTATTGCGATTCAATTCAGGCAAAGATGTGAAATCCCGCTTTGTGATTGACGATTATATGACAAAGCCATATAGCGTCCTCAACTGAAAAGCAGGATTTTACATCTTTGCCTGAATTAAATCATTACTCGTATTTCGACAAAATACGAGTAACAAAATTATTTTTTGAGTAACGTTTGAGTACTTCGTGTCAGAGATGTACCCGTTATGACAGGTACAACTACAGCTTAAATACTATTGAAAATCGAGTTCGCCGCTAATTCGAGTTGTCACTAATTCACAATGTGACAACAGTTACTGTTCCGTACCTAGGTTCCAATTCAAAAAGTGCAAAACAGGTCAATCTCATTGACTAATTTCTTATGCAACCTGAATTTCGTGCTGCGACAATATCCGAGCGTTGAGCGAGCTATTTTCCCAATATGGCTTTAGCTGTCCGTCAGACTATCATGACACATTCCATTGAAAATCACCAAAAACATCACAAGGCACGTCGGTACTTTTACTAACAATATCATGTAAGGGACGCCCCCAGGGCCTTAAGGTGCCGCCTACAGACGCGGGAAACCCATGGAATCCCTTACGATATTCCTTTTGGATAATAGGAAGAACATTAGTTATAACTAGGGCTCTGCCTACGGCTTCGCCCGTATGATATCCCGTGACCTATGTGGTGTTCTAGGTCACGAACTAAACAAATTCCAAATTTCATCCAAATCGGTCCGGCTATTACGGAGTTCGTCAAACATCCAATTTTATAATTATAATATTTTTAGAATTCATCAATTTATTATTGGTACCAAAATCTTATTGTTTCCAAAATACGTTTCCACAAAACTACCTCGATTAAATTGATGGAAAAGTTTCCTCTAAAATACCGACTATACTAGAAAAAATAATATAGATAGGTATTGTAGAAAAACTCTAATATTACTAATAAACAAATATTGATTTTGTTAAATCAGTGCCATTGTTGTGTTCACATAGCCACGTTGCAGCAGTGGATACGTCCAGTAGGCTCACTGGAGTTTATTCTTCTTTTCCAAAAGAGTTGCCTCGTATAGACAAAACAATTTCATTAACTTACCAACCTACAGCATTGATCCTGTTTAAATAATACTAATTATACCTATCTTCAAAAAAATTAGAACCGGGAGATATTAATTCGTTACTGACCGATTTGATTCCACAAACGCGCTGTCACAACAAAGCTCAATTATAAAACCTTAATTAAAGCGGGTAGGAACCATTAGATAGAAAGTAGCTATGTACAAAATGTATTGAAAAAAAAAAAAAAAAATTCACTACAGAAGTGCGCGGCATTTCAAACGATACAATTATTTACTAAGGTATCTAGTTAGCCTAAAATATCTAGCTATTTTTTGGGCTTACTAAATAGCTTAGGAAACCTATGAATTACCATAGAAACAAAAAAATGTTTTTAATCAAAAACGAAAACGAAAAAAGAGATTATTATTTTCTTTAAAAATTAAAAAAAAACAGTATAATTGCGAATAATATATTATAGGGTTAATTTAATGGCAATGCGTATTTTTTTTTTAAAGTTAGGTTATGCAATTGATGATGCGATTTTAACTTTCTAGGTAATATTTCTCGCATCTCGTTGTTAGTTCCGTTAGGTAAGAATCAGCATCGTGATACTTCCTACTGTGACGTTTTGCATAGAATACTTCAAGGCCCACCGCTAAAGCCTCATCGTAGTACTTCTTCGCCGTGGCCCAAGACTGGAACGCCCAATACCAATGGTCGGACAATTGATCATACTTTTTTTTAAAAGCCAGGAATGCTATTTCCTTTGCAGACTCGTTGGCCGTCACGTTGATTACTACCAGACCCTCGTAAAGGTTCTTAAATATGGAGTGCAACAATGCTTCGTCTTTATCGGAGTCGTTGAACCCTTCGCTGCAGATGGCATTTTTGCGGTAAGCAAGGAGCGCTTGACACATAGCGTTTTCGTGACTTTTCTTTAAGTCATCCGGGTGCAAACAATGTTTCTGTAGCTCGGACAACGTCAGAGTACTCTCAGAATACACCATCATTGCCAATTGGAATGATCCCTTGTTACTACTTACGTTGATCTGCTTCAGTTGACTAAACTGAACCAAGATGGCTTGTTCTAAGTTGAATCTAAAAGGATCTTCGGTATACGCATTAGGACGGTTTCTCCTTGAATCGAATCCTTCGAGGGCTCTTGCAAGAGCCTTTATATGCTCTGCTTCAAACTCGTCATCGGAAAGCTTCGGATCTTTGTTACATTGGAACACCATGTACTGGAAGTACTCTGTCCTTAGTTCAAGGGCAGCTGAATTGTTATTCTGGATATTTGTAAGCCGAAGAACCGAGTAATATGATTGCAATTCTCTTTCAAACTTCTCTTTATCTGTGTCCTTGTTTCCAGTTTTCGTTTTCCTGTTTTTAGCAAAAGCTATCAGGGCAGCATCGGCGGCATCTTTGTGTAATTGTTTAAGGTCAATAGCGTGCACGCAAAGCTCTCTGCCCTGGGTGATTTGATGTATTTCATTTTCGTACGCAGCCTTTCCTGTCACCATGGCTTTCATGGTCTTGGAAGCATTTATTTCTAAGAACTCTTTTTGACGGTCTGTCAATTTATCAGTTAGCTCATCGAGTTTCATTGAAATATCCGCAGGGTCACCCAAAAGCTTCTTTGCTTTAAAGGTGGCGCGAGCGGCAGCCATTTCTCGCTGATGCAGCTCGATGACATCGACTGCCGGCATGCTCGGCGCTTCCACACCACAGGCAAGGTTCATATTCTTCTCAAACTGCTCTCGAGACTCATTGAATGCCATTAGAATGCCAGCTTCAGACGTTGCTTGAAAAATAGTTGTCGGAGAAGGAATCGTGTCACTATTGAAAATATTCATATAAGTCTTGAAGTAGCTGAAAAGCTCACGACTTTTCACGGGTTGCTCGCCAAGCAGCTTCACACTGAGTGTCTCACGGCTGAATATAGAGGTCGCAAGTTCTTTCAAAGAATTCCTGTAATCCAATCCAATATCGCTGATTTTTCCATTAAAATTGGGGTTTGCTACGGCAAGTCCTGGGTGTGGCATAAGAAAGCAGGTAACTTTGTCAAAACTAGCACGAATGTGTGTATGCAATACTTGCAGTTCTTTTGGCTGTTCCTTGGTATTCTTTAGCTTTTTTTCCAAGTACAATTCGCCACCGGCTTGCCCATATTCATATTCCCAAGGGCTTATCCAATCTCTGATGAGGAAGTTCAGAATTTGGAAAGCTTTTCCAGTTTGGTTCTTCATTAGTGCGCCGTAGTCAGTGAATAACTGGAGGTTTTGAAGATCGTCCTCTTTGATATTGTCCCTAAGATTGTAGATCTGAGTGGAGGAGAGGAGAGTTGATAGTGCAAAGATAGTCGAGCAGTCGCGTACGGTACTGGTGCTGTCAAACGTGCCCTGAGTGTCCATCAGAAGAACTGCCACTTTTTGACCAGAAGGAATTCTAATTATAAATGGTTCGGACCACAGGAGAATGCCTGTGGTGTTTCTCTCAGAACCCCCGCGCCAGCTAAAACCGGTGAGTGGCTCGCTGCCCTCACCCAGCCACGAGCCATCCTGGCGAGCTGACGGCGGAGAAGCGAGATATCTCAGAAAGAAGTTAAGCAAAAAGGACTTGCCTCCTCGATAGGCACCTACAACGCTCACCAACGCTATGGGCAAGTCCTTAATTTCTTCATGCATTAGAATTTTTTCCAGCTCCTTCTCATCGAGGTGATAGTGGTCATCCTTCAACGTAACCACTTGCGCAGCGTATCCCATTTCTGTCATTCTACATGTAAAATAAATTTGATTACAGTTTTATGTAATGTAATAAATAAATAAAAAATATTATATTTAACTCGAGCTGGTGCGGATTTTATGGGGGCTTGAATTTTAAAACATTATATTTTAACTTTTAAATATAATAAGTGGATAAGTAGATATATCCAGAGTTCAAATTATCGAAAACACCTTAAGTAATAATTAAATTTTAAGTTAATTATTACTAATTTAAGTTTCCGCGATTAATATACATTGTAAATTGAACATTTCGAGATTTCGACCATGAAAGGAATAACAAGAAAAATCAAACAACGCGAATTATTCGTTCAAAAGTATATAAGTAATACAAGTACTAAGTTAGTATAACTTATTACACTGAGCGGAAACAAATACGCATTGCGTTAACACAGTTACCTTTATGTAGACCATAGTTTTATCGAGTGGGCTAATTAATGAATTTTTGAATGAAAATACGTTATTGTAAGATAACAAAAAAAAAAAACTTAATGTAACTTATGTCGGTCGGTCTTAATGTAACTTATGTCGGTCAATGGGTGGTCTTATCGCTTAAAGCAATCTCTTCCAGACAACCTTAGGATGAAGACACGGAACGGTTGGCGATGCACGTAATAATAATTACAAGATGAGAATGCAATGTGGCGCACAATCTACTTGATAAATATTAAGTTTTACAAATACCTAGTTACCCAGTAATAAAAGCCAGAACAAGATGCTGTGGTAGCTTAAAACTGACCAAAAAAAGACCGTATTCCATCCAGGGCCTGAACCGCTTACTGACCTAAGTACTGGGTGTATCTACAATAGTAAGCGATCTCAATAATAAGCTTGCATGACATGTTAATGGTAAGACTAAGTATTTCAATTCTAGTAAACTAAATTTGACATATTTAATAAATCTATAAATTTAATTGTAACTTGGTATTTACCTACTTATATGTAAAAATTTGCACGACCAAAATATCGAATATAGAGGAGCTGTCTATACCTATGTAATTATATTAATGTACCTATATTCTTGCAAATAAATATCATTCATTCATACATGAACCATGAAGTAAAATGCCACTAAAAAGAAACTATAATCCCCATGATCAAAGACATCGTCAGTTATAAATAACCAATAAGAATGTTTCCCTCGCGTTACAGCGCTGCGTATAGTTTAAAATAAAATAAAAAAAAAAAACGAACAACATAGAAATTTATCTTACCTGTATCAACTTCACAAAGGCAGGAGTAGAAATAAAACAGCACTGAATGCACACTAAACTTATAAAAGGGCCAGTTATTTGAGTGTGCCACTATCAATGCGGTTTGTGATATCGTGGTCACGTTTAGATAAAACAGAAGTTGGTTTAAAATCGGAAATGCTTTACCGCAATCATGATACGAATGTATACCCGTGGGATCGAAAGAGTTTTTTACTTGGTAGGTATTCGGTCCAAGCGAACCTCTAGCTCAGTTACTTAGTAAAAGCCAACGAGGCAAACAAGATAGATTATTTGCAAAGTTTCGAAGTAGTAAGCGCTCGATCCGGTCGATTCATACCTAACCTCAGATTCAGACGACCTCTGTGGCGCAGTGGGCGAAGGCTCGCCTGAGACAGAGAAGGTTAGGGTTCGATTCCCGCCGCGGGACAAATGTTTGTAACTGCAAATATTTGTCTCGGATCTGGGTGTTTTCTATGTATAATATGTATGTATTTACAAAAAAAAATGTATATAAGTAGTATACCTGTCAGTCATGTAGTTCCCATAATACAAGCTCTGCTTAGTTTGGGGCTAGATGATGCTGTGTGAAAATGTCCTGCATTATTTATTAATTTATTTATAACTACTTTTTGAAATGTCCGGCCCCAAGCGCTCGGATTGGTGTACCTTTTTTATGTACTGAAGAGGCAAAAGGCATTCTTTTTTTACAAAACAAAATGTATATAAGTAGTATACCTATCAGTCATGTAGTTCCCATAATACAAGCTCTGCTTAGTTTGGGGCTAGATGATGCTGTGTGAAAATGTCCTGCATTATTTATTTATTTATTTTTTATAACTATTTTTATAAATGCCCGGCCCCAAGCGCTCGGATTGGTGTATATTTTTTATGTACTGACTTATCTCAATTATTTGAAAGTTCCGTACTACCATATACATCTCAAGAACGGATAGGTATGTCGGCAGCTGTATTTTGTAATTTAAACAATCAGCGACAAACGTTGTTAATTTTGCGACGCACAATCTTAGCCATTTTTGCGAATTAAATAAATCTAATCAAATAGTACTCAGCAAACTTCTTTATTAATCATTTTCATTCAAATATTGCTAGGTATACTAATTGGTAAATCTCTTGAATAAACTCAAAGCTTAGACAGCGAAACTCTCTACACAATATTGGAATTTCTAGATTCTATCAGCTTATCTCGACTTGTGTCAAACCGATGTCACTTGCTTTGAAAGTTCAATTCCAATCGTCTCTAACCGCATTCACATAAAAGGCCAAAGTCCAGCGATACTTTACTGATACAATCTTACTCAGCCTAAATTAGTCTATACTATACGGTGTAGTATAAAATAGTCGGTAGCCAGTCGACGGCGGCAGCAGTTGTCTTTGTGAATAGCGACAAGCAAGCCAACCACAACTGTATAAATCAATGTTGCTTGTTATACGTACTTTAGCTCTTTAAAGTTGATGCTATAAACCCTTTAAGACGATATAAGGTATCTGCTTAGGAATGACCACAATCAGCCAGGGCTATCTTGAGAGTACAAATAAGATAGAAAGCTTCACTGTGCACATGGAGTCATAAAAATATTTTATTACAATCTCCTCAAAACTACAAAACACTAAACATTATATTTGGCACAAGCCAGCCATTTGCATGCTGAAAATGTGTGTAGAAAAATAAACAAGGTTCTATATTTGGTAAAGTGTTTTTACACGTGGATCGAGACAAATGAGGACGGATTGCGGATAGCTAAAATTAAGTCGGGTAGGCATACGAATTTACTGTTCCGCGACTGAATTAATTACTTACCCGAAAACCCGATTGCTTGTGCTCGTAATTAGGCTAGTCTGGTAACACTTTAACGATGCCTATTCGAAGCTCACACGCGAGTATGCACGTGATTCAATGTCTCACAATTCAACATATGGATATTTGTTTATTTGCCATATGGACTGGAGATCAGCGTTGAATGAGGGTGGACAAAAAATGGTAGGCAAATTGTATTTTTCTGGAAGAAGACAATAAAAAAAATATGAAAATAAAGCCCGTGTCAACGCCAAAGATCTAAGTGCTGTACTCAAAAGTTTGAGTCGAATCATCAACCCTAATAAGTCACAATTGTTGGTGAAAGCAGGCATATCTGCAATATTGACATTAATATCCTTCTTTCGGTTAAGCATAACAATATTGCGCTACAATATTGAAAGGTGGTTAAGAACTTGGGCTTTCACATTACTCAGAATTTGTCGTGAAACTGTCATAAATTTTACCCACATCAATATGAGACATTTGGTATCATGATTTTCTTAAACCAATGAAGAATATCCTGCCACAATTTACAAGAACCACACTGGTTAACGCGTTACTCTTTCTCATTATGCTATAATACAAAGAGCCTTTGCATGCTAAGTACAAAGAGCCTTTGCATGCCCTGAGGTTTTATTACCATGTTCAGAACATCGTCAAACAAAAATTACGACATTGTTCATGGTCGAGTTCTCGTCATAGTAGGTCAGTACCTACCTTTCAAGTTTGTGGCCGTAACTATAAATGCATACAGGGAGATCGCAAAAATAACTCTAGAGGAACATAAAGATCAATAGGGGCATACCTACCGCAAAACCACCGCTTGCAAACGTAGGTTCCCTTATGTAGGGTAGGTAGATACCTTATACATATAAAGTTTACGCACGGCCTCGATTACAGCGCCGTTGGTTTGCCTACCCGTGTGCACATATCTACATATATTGTATACACTTACGTGGGAGTTACGAGTAGCTGTCTTACATTTTGCTACCTGAGGGGAATAATTGCTATGAATGATAAATATTTTGATGAGTCTTATGTGATACGAGGAGATGACTTAAAGCGACAGAATAACTTTCAGGTAATTCATGTTTGATAAAAAGGAGACATATTACTTTTTTCCTCGAAAATTTAGAATAATATTCAAAATCTCCATGTCACCATACATGGAAATCGTAATGCTTTTTACCCGCAAAACAAGAGGTAAGAGGTTGCTTCTTTGTCTGTTATTTTTTTTTTCTACAAAACGGCTTACCCGATAACAATACAAGTTTTGGCAGATAGGTTTTATCAGTACAAGCCATTTAGAACGCAGAGGGAACGCAGTCGTTTTTTATGAATCTATAAAAAAGTTTTATACAGTCTTTAATGCTACACGTCACTAATAGTCACTGTACTAACGGTAAACATGTTGAGAGTATTTTAATTTTATATACTTTTTATATACTGATAATAAGTATACATCTAGAAGCCATCAATAATGTTTATCACTCGTATATTCTATCGTTCCGTTGTTCTAGCAGTCTATTCATAGCATCCGACCTCCAAGGTGTGGTCTGCGCAGAACCTGGAGGCCCCATAGATGGCCTATAATTTTATTTCTATAGGAACCTACTGGATAATAACTTCGTTTCGTCGGCCACCGCGGCGCTCGCTGTAACCTTGCGATATTAAATATTCATTCTGTTTAACCAAACCTAATTAAAAGCGTAATTTTCTTAAATTTTAAACCTAGTCAGCCACAGTTCGTTTTGGCACCGGAGATTTAAATACGTCTTCGTTTCTACGAGAAATAATTTCTTTTTAAATTAAATATCCCTGTAATAATAATTTGGTCGCGTTTTCATTTTGCACTTTTAGTAGGTATAAGCGATGTAAAACTTTTGAAATTATCAAGGCTATGAACATAATTTTTACCGATATTTCGGCACAATTGCATATACCATGATCACGGGAGGAACTGATACATGCAACTATGCCGAAATATCGGGAAACTTTCAAACTCATAAATCATGCTAAATATCTCGTTTTTAGTAATAATTATAGGTGAAGTTGTTTATAGCACCTACTACTTATAAAATTAAAAAAAACATATATTTTTTATAAACTAACTTGTTTTTTTGTTCTTTACAGGCGATACTGATGAGCATGGCCTACCCGCAGAAAAAGACAAGGGCTGTGACACCAATCTCTACCTTTACCATGTAAGTTTATCAAAGCGATACTATAAGAATACCTACCAAATAGATAGATAGATAGATAGATAGATAGAAAATGCTTTATTGCACATGATAACAAGTACACAGGCGAACTTAATGCTAATTAGCATTTTTTCCAGCTAACCTTTGTATAATGAAGAGTGGGGCGGGTGCGTTTGACTTATTACCAAAATAAGAGAACATTTTATTAAATTAAATAACTAGCTACTTAAAATAGAAGTAAACTACATACATAAATGAAAAATAATCAAAACTTATTTATTTTATTTATTTATTTCATTAGAACGGGACAGACCCAATTAAATAAACATATTAACATTATAAAAAATTTAATTACAATTAGAATTAAAGTTATTTAGAAATAAATGAAATTGTCACATACATACAACCACTCATACGCCATTCTCGCAGTGCCTCAAGCATACCAACATGAGTTCCTTCCATTCGTCCGCAAATATATCAGAAAAACTTAAATACATACATCCAAATATATATTTATATGTTGTTGTAGCAATAGGAAGATAATAAAACTGTGCAAAAATATACTAGGTGTTGCCTACCTGCTTACTTAGTTTTGCTACATAATAACATTTGTCACATACTTCAAGTATCATTTCTAAATATATAAATACAAATATATTCTATTTGCTCAATTTTGTGGACTATTTAAAAAAAAATAGTTTAAATCGTCCTTCTTTATATTAAAGGTTTACTAGTGAGAACAAATCCACTCGTCGATGCATGAATGCAGATCGTTTGATGCCTCAATGGCGCAGCGGCCGAGTAGCCAGTTGCGATACAAAAGGTGCGGGTTCGATTCCCACTGCGGCATAAATGTTTGCATGTTCTACAAATATTTGTTCTGAGTGTTATGGTGCCACGGTACTCGTAGTTCCTGATAACCATGAAACAAGGAATCCTAGAGTGAGGTCAGGGCTAGTATGTGTCTGTTCGATGTTTATTTATATTTATTCAATTAAATGATCATCAGTCACAGATTCAAAAACCGCACCCGAATGAGTATCCATACACATCTTTTTATGTACATAGTTTGAAAAAACAAAAATGAAAATATTGCATGATTACAAAAGGGGAGAGAAGGTAAAGAGCTGTTAATTATTTAACTTGTTGTTCCATAACACTGTAATCCTCGGAATTATGACCCAACCCGCGAGTCCAGGCAAATTTACTTTACTAAGTGGATAGGTATTAGATATACGGGTAGGTATACAGGGTGTCCTCTATAGATGTAGAGAAGTCTTCTTAGGTTTGTTCACGGTGTATCGGTGTGTTCGTTTAGTTAGTTCACCTACCCATTAAGTCATTTATTTGGGTACTTTTTTATTAAAATTAATCTTGAATAATTTAGCATAAGTGGGGTACTGTTATCTCTTATCATTTAATTTTCTTTCGAGAGGATTGTTCCTGAATTTTGAAAACTCTGCATCAGCATAGGTCAGCTTTTTTTTTCATTGGTAAGGCATTTTTAATGCGCTCAATATAGTCTTTTGGGAATAAACTCTGCTTGTTTCAGTCTGATGGTGAAAATGAATACAATCGTACCAATACAAATATTTTCTTTCGTGCACCTGTGAAGTTCATTTTTGTGTCGTATGTTACGTTGGCGAAGGCCAATTTAAAGGCGGGATTAAAGTATGTTCGTCTAGGAAATGGTATATATCGATCATCTTGAAATCGAGTTAGAATTTACCCTACGAGCTACGAGCTACTCTCGAGCTCGCGTAGATTCGTAGCACCCGTAGCCCGTCGTTCGTAGCTCGTTACATTGCGGTCGTAGCACTTCAATTTCTTACGCTATTTCTTCGAGTCTCTCGCTTCACTCGTTATCGTTCCCCGGTATACCAAAGTATGTGCATTTTAGTTTGGTTTTGTCAAGCGAATAAAATTCGCTATTACATGCTTGCAAGTTAAATTGACGTCGGGACATGTATCAATTTCTTGGACAATTAATTGTAATACAACGACTAATATTTTTTTGTAGAATACACATATCGAGGTATCTAAAATATGTCAAATTTACTTATTAGTGTGTTATTTAATGACTAACAGGATTTAATAACCACGTGTTTTCCATCGTCATTTTCTTCTAGTCACTTGTAGCGATAAAATCTATCTTTGTCATTATCTATCATTAAAAGGTAGGCTAAGATACTTATAGGCGGAAAGTGAAAAATGATATTTTTTATTTATTAGTCTCGAATGCCTACCTACATGTCTTACATATAGAAGAGTATGTAGTTGATTATATTTTGAAACCAATCTTTTTGGCGTCCCGTTGCGGTTTACCATAGCACGAATTGGTGTGGTACTTTATTTACTTCCTAAGTGAACTCGTAAAAAGCATAAAAGGGCACACCTGTGGTGTCGGGAAATCCACCAAGGTAGGTATAGTTTAGTTAGGTAAGGTAAACTTCGTATTTATAATTCACACACCATTTGCTCGCCGCGTGACTTCTGCGCTGTTACGTAAATTGATAGCAATATAGAAGAGATGGATTTTTTTGCTATTTGCTTCAATTACTGGTTAGGTTTTGAATGGCATTTATAACAGTTGAGTGAAGGCAAACAAATGTTTTTGTTGCTGTAGATATATCTGCAATCTTGGTTTATAATATATATAAAAAAAACTTGTTATACAATAAAAAAATGTTTTGGGTAAGCGAAGAGTACCCGGTTCTCAACGGACCCAGAGGCTCAACCCCAAAATGCTCAAATATGTAGCTTCAGAATCTGAAATACAAATTAGCAGTTAGAAATACTACACTGACATTCAGCAGGGTAATGCAGTCAGCATGCTTTTGACTGGTAGTGCTATTTTATTAAATCAATTGCAACGGTTTAGAGATGGCTCAGGAGTTTTTTGTCTATACTTTGTACAAAAGTGCATACTTATATTATTATTTCAGTAAATATATATTTTGTATCTAAACCCAGAAAAAAATATAAATATAAGGATCACTAGAGCTTTGCGTCCCTAAGCGCTTAGACGAAAGCGAACATGCATTTTTTAACTTTATAAGTCTCACATAAGGCGTCATGATACATTAACATCATAGTTTTACTTTATAAATAAATACTTACGTGATATAATAAACTAGAGGTACATACTTCTTTAATACAATGAGTAATCGCGTAGATCTCCAAAAACAACAGCGTGAAACGCTTATTATAATAAAAAAGTTGTATCATCGGTAACTTGTAACCATAGCCGTTTAAAGTTTATCGACAGACTAAAGTTCCTACAGAAAGCTCTTGCAATTCTAACTTCCCTTTACCTCAGTCACAAAGTACACGTGTGTCCAACTGAAGTAGGTATCTTAAGTTGTTATGTATTGTAAAGTTTCGGAACTACAGAACCAACACGGTACTGTCTGAAAGTTATAGAAGTAACTATCTAAGTACTCGAAATTCAAGTTAAAACGGCACACAAGCTTTCTGCAAGTTTCAGTTACTATATAAACGTTATTTGATGAAAGCAGGAATAAAGTATAGAACAATACTTTGTTTACGAAGTTGCCACTAATTTAATCGAAAGGAAGTGATATTTGGTAGCTTTTATAGATGTTTCACCAAATAAGTCCATTCTACATTTCTAACCAAGTAAGTAAATCATACACATCGGGAAATTTGTAGAAGCAAGCTATCGTAAACCAACAAAATGATACGTATTTTTGACGGTTGTTTTTCTTCCACGGGAATCTTGGAACGAGATTGTGTCTGTCGAGGATCGATGTAAACAATGTCACAAAGATTCAGATAAAGATAATGGACGTAAAAGACATAAGTTTGTGTTGCGTGAAGAATAATTATAGTTTTACCGTGTTTTGCATTGAGACGATTGTTGATTGATTTGAAAAAAAAATCGATAGAACGGATTTGCAGAGCTAACGAAAACTATCTTACTTTGTCCCTGATAATAATAAACCTAGTTTGAACACCACATTATAAACGAGTTCCGCAATAACCACGTAAGCTTCTGCGGATTAATTTTATTACCAAACTGTGGCATATTGAATTACGCCATTAGTCGGCAACGCTCCATAACTTTAATTAACGGTAGATATATGTTTGGCTGTGTTTATGTAAAGCTACATAAACACTCATACGCATAGGTAAACACCTTTTGTATCTTGCGTTGTCCTTGAAGAGTGGAGACATACTTACAACTAACAAACGTGAGACAATATAATCGTAGAAGCCACAAAGTAGAAAACAGCACACGGGTATGCTACGGATCTACAAAAACTAGTCGTCACGTCGTTTTTCAAGCGATATACCTAATTTGCTATAATTCCTTCATCAACGCAACTCCACACAACGCTTAGGCCTACGGGATTTGTCCTTAGGTGAATTCAGTCATAAGGTTTTTTGTAGATAATGAAGCAGCTTTTGACCAAGTAAAACAATTCTCGGCAGTCGCTTCTTATCAGGGTCGTATTTTACTATTTTGTGCAGACAATCACAAGTATATAATGTGTCATAAGATTGTATGTTCCTTCATCAGTTGACCATGAACGACATTTTTACGTAGGACATTGATCTAGTAGGCACAAATTCTTTCAACAACAATCTATATACTATACTGTTAGTTAAGGACCTTATAATTTAAGAACTTATTGTGCTGATAAAATAAATGTTTATTATTATTATATATATTATTATTATATACTTACTTATAATTTTGCGCAAAGATAGTTAGGTGTGTTGCTGTCATAACTTTAACGCGTATCACCAACTTCACCAACCAACCAATGATATTGGCCGAGCTAGGCACGTTGCAGGCACGTGTCTTGTCATGTAGTTGTTTCGTCCGCGCACTTATATCCGGTCTTAGATCCGGGCGGATATTGGTTCGGTAAAGGTGGCCTCGATCGCGCCAAGCGAAGCACCCTCCACTAAGAGCACTTCATCATGTCAAGGCCGACTGCCACCGAATGCTAGAAGGAATGCGAAAGTTTGCTTTAAAACATCTTCATTGAGGTCAAGCACTCTCCGTTCGCGCCTCGTCTTTGGATATTGTTAATGATTTTACACTTAATTATCCGACATGCTGAATAGACTCGAGTTTATGAAGGACACTTAGGTGTTTGCTTCTGCTCCGGTTTAATCAAAGCGGCTGAGTTAAAGAAGGGCAGGTATTCTGATATCACACAAATAAATGAAGTTGGTACCGTCTTTTCCACCTATAATCTGGTGCATGAAGTGACAGCATTTATGCCTTCTGAGAGCTTTAATTCATACAAGACACACATAATTATTTATTAGGTAAGTATGTGGGTACCTACTTACTTTTACATACTTTAGAATACACTACTCCAATAATATACCTCAATTCCCTCTGCTGATCGAGGAACAAAGAACATTATTACGAAAGCGATTCCACAGTTTTGCCGGATGCCAAATAAAGTGGCGAATGATGTCGACAGAACAAATGAAAACAAATACGTAGAGCTCGCGATAAATTCTTTGTTGGCCTACATTACTTACGACGACTGGTAATCGGAAAGAGAATATTGTCGGTTTTACACATTTACTAGATTTATCGGCGAAGTTGTGTTATTATAATGCTGTTGAGTTATTGTTAGGCTATACTGAGTACTGACTTAAGTTTATTTCAAAGTTTCTTCGCAAAAGTCATTATTTTTTTTAAAGTTTCAAGCATTTCAGCGCCTTTTTCGAGTAAATTTTACAACCGACCTCAAAAAAAGAGGTACTCTATTCTTTTTTTATTTGTGTATGTTAGGCAATATCTTCGCTAATTGTGAACTGATTTTACTGATTCTGTTTTATTGGGTTGGGTCAAGGGTGATCCCATATAAAAATATTACTCTGCGCGTATCTTGTTGGAGAAAATGTGCCGAAGAGTGCATTTTCTCCAACAAGAACAATGTCATCGGCAAACAGCATGCACCAGGGTGCCTCCTCCTGTGTGTCCGTTGTCAGCGCATCCATAACCAGGAGGAACAAATAATGGCTTAATAAGGAATAGGTCACCTCGAAGTAAGAAAAGAAAGAAAGAAAGAAAATATTTTTTATTTGGCAAAACGGAATGAAGACATCAACTTTGCAGTAAAACAGACACCCAGGTAAAATAAAAAGGATATAATGAAAAGATAGGTACCTACTAAAACATCATGTAGGTATGTAAGGTATCTATAAGTCTTCGGTAGGTAGTTAAGTTTCCTCACAGGTAGGTACTGTTGTGCCAAGTGAGTCTCCCGAGCACCGCATGCCAAAAAGTAAGGTCATTCTATTACAAAAACAACAACGAAAATCCTGTTTGAACAGCCTAAAATTAAATGTTACAAGATCATTAATCTAGCTAGATGCTCTAGATGGTCTAGCGAGATCCTTCTCCGATATCGAATGCAAGAAAGTATAAAAATTCATATGAAAATAAATTCCAAATCGTCCGACTACCGTCAATCGTCCTTTTACGATACTACGAATGTACGAGTATTCTATTTCATAGCTATACCAGTAGTGGGCATTCCCGACATGCGATGTTAATACCTACGATTTCGCTTTTGTCGGGTGATGTCAGGCGGGAAGGGCGATGCAAATGGTGTGTAAATAATTTACGAGAATTTGAAGCAGAGTGCTTTCAATGATGTAGATAAACGTAGTTGAGCTGGCGACTTGCATATCTAAACGACCAAGCAAGAGCTTTTTGTTACGTTTTTCTCACTAGTCTACCTACTATGATCACATTAGATACGACAGAGGCTGACTTTGCTGAATACCTGCTAATTACATTTTTCTTCGACAAATAGCATCAATATTTTACGACTGTTTCTTTATCCAGCTCCTAATTCATTTTGATGCGATATAGGTAAATCGAAAGAAGTTGTTGAAAATTTCATGACGGATAATCGTTCACTTGCTCAAGAGTAGGTTCATGAACACCTATTCGTGAACACTTACATTTGCTTACCTCATCACAAGAAAGTACATACCTACTTTAACATATAGGTATCTAGAGTGTTTTCGGCAAAGTTTCGAGTTCTCGTTTTAGTAAGCATTTGTGATGAGAAAACTTAAAATGAGATAAAATTCGCTGTGCTGGCTTGCTAATAATTATAAAAAGTTATAAAAAAGGAACCACTGGATAAGTTTTCAACTAAAAATATATGGTTAGGTACTAAAGGCAAATAATAACTAGCACTGACAACATTCAAATTCTAATCAACAAATCTTATGTTTATACTAGAACAAAAGGGGCTTAATATTAATATTAATCGAACCATATGGATGGCTGTAACTTATTTATATTCTCATATTTTAACAGGAAGAAATCGAAGACCGGCCGCGTGCGGCTACCTTCCTCAGTTCCCTGGCCGACTACTCCAACACCATCCCCACGGCGTCGGCAGCGGATCCTGATGTACCGAAGGCAGCGCCCGCTGCCAAGATGGGTACCCTCATCGGAGTCTACCTACCCTGTATCCAGAACATATTCGGCGTGATCCTGTTCATCCGTCTCACCTGGGTTGTTGGAACCGCTGGCGCTATCCAAGGCTTTCTTATTGTGCTTATCTGCTGCTGTACGGTAAGGCACTGTTCATTATAATAATAACTTATTGTGATTGTTTTCTTTGAAATGCATTCTACTTTACCTACGTTGGTACTGCGTAGTGTGAGTTCTTTTGTTGTTTAAGTGTTATTTTGTTTCAGTTCAAACTTCAAATCAAGTTGAATGCACAAAACATAAATCATAACTTCAATAAACCCGAAATAAAAATATACTAAAATATAATATCATATTCTGAAATCTCAACGGGCTTCCCATCTGCAAGCCTATACTTTGCGCTTATTACATTTGTTACGCTACATGACTGGATTTCTCTTGAGACTGTGCTAGTTTCGCTTCAGAGCTTCAGTACCTTAGCTTGTCCATTTATTTCGATGCCAGCAACTTATCTTATTTAACTTGTCTCCAAGCACTATTACCTTCGTGACTTGATTTTGCCTATGGTGACAAACCTAATTTGCCAATGAAATTTAAATGGTGACAGCCTCTACGGCGCAGTGGGCGAAAGTCCGCCTGAGATGCAGAAGGTTGCGGGTTCGATATTATATAAAATATTAAATATTTGCCCGCCGCGGGGCAAATATTTGTATCTGCAAATATTTGTCAAGGGTCTGGGTGTTTTCTATGTATAATATGTATGTATTTACAAAAAAAATATGTATATAAGTAGTATATCAGCCATGTAGTTTCCATAATACAAACTCTGCTTAGTTTGGGGCTAAATTATACTGGGTGAAAATGTCCTGCATCATTTATTTATTTTAACATATCTGCCTACATCAACGTTTTCAATCAACATAGCAACAGAGCTTTAGCGGTAATACTAACGCTGCTGTATAAAAGTCATGTGCTTATTACTTATGTTCTACAAATTATGTTCACAGACGATGCTCACCGCCATATCCATGTCTGCGATTGCGACTAACGGGGTGGTCCCTGCGGGTGGGTCCTACTTCATGATCAGTCGCTCTCTGGGGCCGGAGTGTGGCGGCGCAGTGGGCATGCTGTTTTACACGGGAACTACACTCGCTGCTGCCATGTACATCGTCGGAGCGGTGGAAATCGTGATGGTACGTTCGAGGATAGAGGCATACCTGCCAGCTATCAGACAAAACGGGGATCAGCACAGTCTCCTAGTCCTAGTCCTAAAGTTCCACAGAATAATAAATCTGACCTTTAAAGTAGACCTGTGTTATTCTAGTTATAATAGGGGAAAACCAAACCAGATCTGCACTGACACCCCATATTGGGATGTATTGTGCGTCGCTATGTATTTTATGTTTCTTTTCAAATTAGTTCTACCAGAGTAAATATATAAGTCAATGCCGTCTACACAGTAATTCTGCCCCGAAATATTCCGTCCACATTGATAAAGTTGCTCATAGTTTCCCAAAGTCAAATTTTGTTCAGTAAACGACCGAGTTTCTAAATTATTGCGCCCAGTTTCATGTGAAAACCATATTCGTATAACAAACCCATTTTATCGGACGGCCTCTCCAGCTAGTTAGTAGTTTTGTTATAAATTCGCACCAGCTGTAGTGTTTCAGTGTGGTTTTGTTACCTTAATATAAGTTCATTGTTAGGAGAGACCGCAAAGCCCGGGGGTCCTGGCTACCTGCCTCGCTGCCTACGAGCGACGGCCCCCCGGGACACAATTCGGTATTTAATACAGACAGTAAACCGTACGCTACTAGCACTAATATTAGCGGAATTAACGTAAGTGAACCTTACAAAAGGTTAACAGTTAGGCTAACAGTTCCGCTTCTGAATTGTGAAACGGATAAAACCGCCTAAATTACCCATTCATTCAACGTAATGGCCGCCTCAATGTCCTACCAATATTTTTGCGTAATACTCATAAAATTCAAATAGGTAGGTAATTAAAGTTTTTTTCTGGTTTAAGAATTTATTCTCATAAGAATTTATAATTCACTTAAATGAGAACTTATTTTTTTCTTTTTTTTTATTCTTGATAATATCTTAATGATCCTTTTACAAAACAATAGATACGTATATTTTTATCGAGTTCTAGTTTAAGAACTTATTCAGATTTTTCTCGGTTCTTTATGAAAAGTTGTGTTCAAAGCGAACACGTACTCATTTCTACAAATTATTTCATAACAGTTTTGTCGGTCGCGTGGTACCTGGAATAAAAGACTAAGTTTTTGCTATTCTAGGCCCGACACGAATCCACATTCAAAACAGTTTTTTCTGGTAATAAGCATCTAAATATGTAGAGTTTTCCATCCAAATATCCCTACTTTCGCGTTTCATTTGTTCCATTGCTAGTGCACCTTACCTTTAGATTTACAGCTTATTTTATCAATAAGCTGTGTAGGTAAAATAAATAACTCCCGCCACCTAACTTGAAATAGTTATTCTATTCGTTAATCAACCGTACAACTTATGGATAGCGATTCTGCAAGTTGGCAAACTTGTTAGCCTTGGTTGTTAGTTCAGAATCTGATAGTTCTACTTAATTGGTTTTTAAATTTAAATTGCTAGAGTGCTGTCATCAATATTGTTTGCGCATTAGATTACGTAGGATGATATGAGAAACTAATGAGTAGGTAGCTTCAACAATTTTTATCATCTAAGTATACATATATGAATCTAAAATCATCGACATACCTTTTAGAATTAGCAAGTTTAAGTGGCAATGGGCAGGATAAGTAGGTATAGCTCGCAGAACCGAAAACCGCTAAAGAAGATTCCATGAACTGGATGATGCAGTGTAGGAAGGCTCCTGATCCGATGGACTGAGGACGTCTTAAACGTTGCGGGAAGTCTGTCTATTGAGGTGGCCCAAAATAGTTCGTCATGGTACTCCTACGAAAGAAGAAGGCCTGTGGGGAAGGCCTACGTCCAGCAATGGACCTCTACAGACTGATATGTATGATGATGATATGTAAAATTGGAAAAATATGTAGTACAGACATATTATTTCTATAAAAGTTATTTGGCAAAGTTTAGTTTGTTCGTATAGTCTATCATATGATTGTGATAATGTTCACGATTTAGGATGATTAAGGTTTCTGTAAGTACTTACCTGATTTTATAATCAAATTCTTCAACTTCCAAACAGACGTACATGGCACCATGGATATCTCTTTTTGGTGATTTCACCAAGGATCCAGATGCTATGTACAACAACTTCAGAGTGTACGGCACCGGGTTGCTCCTCGTCATGGGGATGGTGGTGTTTGTCGGAGTCAAGTTCGTCAACAAGTTCGCTACCATCGCTTTGGCTTGCGTAATTCTCTCCATCAGTGCCGTCTACGCCGGTATATTTGTCAATATTAACGGCATCGATAACCTAAAGTAAGTTTACGAAGGTAATAGATTTAGTTTGTGTTGTAATAATTGACACCTTAAACATTACATCAGAAAACCCCTGTATCTCCTCCTATTCTCTTTTAAATAATTAGTAGCATAAAATAGTTTATATTTTGCTTTGTACCAGATAATTAAAATAGAATGTTATTAGTAATACTAAAGTTATTACTGTAGTAAGTAGGTCGTGAGTATTTGATCTAGTTTGTCAATTTATATGAAAGTCAGTGGCTTTTCCATTTTATCGAAGTCTTTTGTTGAAACCGCATGAAAGGGATCGTCTACGGATACTGAAATGTATATTTACAAATATTATTTTATTGGACGAATTCTTTGAATTGCTTGTTTTTTAGGATGTGTGTCCTTGGTAACCGTCTGCTCAAAGATATCAAAATTGACAACTGCACAAAGGACATCCACGGAGAGTTGCACCAGCTGTTCTGCCCAAATAACACATGTGACCCATACTATGCTGCTCATAACGTTTCGATCATACCGGGTATCAAGGTAAACAAACATACCTAGATAGCTTCAATATTTACCACAATGTTGCTATTTGAACGTTGATAATTTGGCATCGGAGATACTAAACAAGTTTGTATCTGCAGGGTTTGGCAAGCAAAGTGTTTTTCGAGAACTTGCACGATTCATTCCTACAAGAGGGGCAATACATCGCTTATGGCAAGGAGCCCGAAGACATCGAGCAAATGGAGCGACCAACCTATAACCAAATCTATGCAGATTTGTCGACTACTTTTACGATTCTAATAGGAATATTCTTCCCTTCCGTAACTGGTAAGTACCATAGGTACCGGTAAAAGTAACTGGTAAAGGGCTGTTTGGATGGGAAATCTACCTCCCTACATCCGTTTGTAAGAAGCGCAGACCATAGATTTACAACATCTACGCCATGGTTTTCATGACATAGACTTTAGAAACATCTACACTTTAATGTCACAATTTGGGGTATTCTTATGGTTTTGCAAAAGTAATGCATCGTAATGGTAGGGCCAAAGAACAATAAACTTCTTCGGACCCTCGCCTCATCTTCTTGTTACATTAAATCATTTCCATAAATTGCCAACACAATAACCAGCTATATAATATTCGCAGGTATAATGGCTGGCTCCAATCGATCCGGCGACTTGGCCGATGCCCAAAAGAGTATCCCGATTGGAACAATTTGCGCGATTCTCACTACTTCTACCGTATACTTGTCCTGTGTGTTGCTGTTCGCTGGCACTGTTGATAACTTGCTGCTTCGTGATAAGTAAGGATTGTTTACTCTCCGTTTCAAGCTGAAGCATTTTAAGAATTTCTATAGTTAAGTAGTTGGTAAAGCCCCCGCGTACTACCTACCAAGCGGGAGGACGCAGATTTGAGTCCCTCCGAGGATGAACTTGATTTTAATAGAAAACTTGAATAACTAGGTACAATGTTTTTGATTTCAAAACTGGTTCTAGATAAAGATATCTTTTTATTTCAGATTCGGTCAATCTATCGGTGGGAAACTAGTAGTGGCAAACATGGCGTGGCCGAATCAGTGGGTGATCCTTATTGGCTCGTTCCTCTCGACCCTGGGAGCTGGTCTCCAATCCCTCACCGGAGCCCCGCGCTTGCTGCAAGCCATAGCCAGAGATGAAATCATACCGTTCCTAGCTCCTTTCGCCGTGTCGTCTAAGAGAGGTGAACCAACTAGGTACGTCAACACATTTAGAACCAATCAGTTCTTTGGCGATTATTTTACTAACTGGAAGTTTAAATCACCATTTTTTCCGTAGGGCTCTACTTTTGACTATGATGATCTGCGAGTGTGGTATCCTGCTCGGAAACGTTGATATCCTTGCTCCTTTGCTATCCATGTTCTTCCTTATGTGCTACGGGTTTGTCAACCTTGCCTGTGCCCTACAGACCCTACTCAAGACCCCTAACTGGAGACCCCGCTTCAAGTATTACCATTGGTAAGTAATCAGCAACAAAATCTGACACACGCTAGACATAATTTTGTTTTCAACTTTTTTCTGTTCGTTTTAGAGTAGTAATGTATACTTTTTTATTTTATTTATTTTATTTGTTTATTGGTAATCAACAGCGTTTACTTATAATCCAGGCAAAAGCATTTATATCAAGCATAAGGCCAATAACAGATTACCCCAATTTTATAAATTATGTAGTGGGTTGTTGAGGTAACAGTGAGCTACAATTAAGTAAGTAATTATGTAGGTACATTGCCACCAGATTAGGAGATTACAATTCTGTTTGGTTAATACTACATTACTTCATCCAGGTCCTTGTCACTGGCTGGTCTAGTGCTCTGCATCTCCATCATGTTCATGACATCGTGGTTCTACGCTCTCATCGCTATGGGCATGGCTGGTCTCATTTACAAATACATTGAGTACCGCGGGTAAGATATATTTTATGCTTCATACATTTCAGCACATTGCTAAGATACAAACACTTCAGTTACAATGTTCCTGTTGTTGTCTCCAGAGCCGAAAAAGAATGGGGTGATGGTCTTCGAGGTCTGGCGCTCTCTGCTGCTCGCTACTCACTCCTACGTCTGGAGGAGGGTCCTCCGCATACTAAGAACTGGCGCCCTCAAGTGCTGGTGTTGGCTAAACTAAACAACGAGCTGATGCCTACTTACAAGAAGATGCTCGCTTTCGCCAATCAACTCAAAGCTGGTGAGATTTTCTTTTAGTCAGATGCATAACTACTCCTTGGAGGAAGAATCCTCCTTGAACTTAAATATTACCCTTTTTTTATTTTTTGTTGAGGTTTCTATCCCTAACCTGCTTTCTTCAATTTCTAGGTAAGGGTCTGACAGTATGCGTGTCTGTGTTGGGCGGTGAGTTTCCTCGACGTGCGGGTGAGGCTTCCACGGCGAAACAGAACTTACGTAAATGCATGGACGAAGAGAAAGTGAAGGGCTTTGTGGATGTGCTTGTCACCAACAATATTCCTGAAGGACTTAGCCATTTGTGAGTATTTTACTAGGACATCCAACAGAGAAATCACAAAAATTATGCAAATTAAAACAAAAGTGGTCTCAAATCTATGTGTTCCCACAATTACAGGACGCCACAGCGTGCACAATAGTAAACAAACAAGTCTAATAACACTAACAAAAATAATAGAATAAAAGTTTACGTCTTGCAATATTGCCAAGAAGGTAGGTCCAAGTATAGGTATAGGCACACTCATCAAGGATTTGCACTGCGTTGTGTATATGACACGAATAATATACATATTTTCAGAGTCCAAACATGTGGCCTTGGCGGACTGAAGCCTAACACTGTGATCGTAGGCTGGCCGTACGGCTGGCGACAGTCAGAACAGCAACTGAACGAGAGTGGCGAGCCGCGATGGAGGGGCTTCCTGCAGACCGTGCGTGCAGTTACTGCGGCCCGCATGGCCATGCTCGTGCCTAAAGGCATAAACTTCTACCCAAACTCAACTGAAAAAGTAAGTTCCATAACAAGTACGGTTAAAATCTTAGAGTGAGTTAGTTTTTTTTACCTTCTCCATATGCAACGAACCTTTTCTTCAGGTATCTGGCAACATTGACATCTGGTGGATCGTACATGACGGGGGTATGCTGATGCTGCTACCCTTCTTACTGAAGCAGCACCGCACATGGAAGAACTGCAAGATGCGCATCTTCACCGTCGCTCAGATGGAAGACAATTCAATCCAAATGAAGAAGGACCTGAAAATGTTCCTGTATCAACTACGACTTGAGGCCGAGGTTGAGGTTGTAGAAATGGTAAGTTAAAGTTGATTTTGTAGACGAACTGATAAGAAAATCAGAGATTATTCTAATGAAAGTCTTTTTAACATTTGGTTTGTTATGCAGACTGACAGTGACATCTCTGCATACACCTACGAACGCACCCTGATGATGGAACAACGTAACCAGATGCTGCGCGAACTCCGGCTCAACAAGAGAGAAGCTTTGGGAATGGTATGTTTCAACTATTATGCAAATTTAGACCAAACACTCTTTGTATTCATAATTTTCTCGTTAAACTTGAACTAAATTATAACAGGCTATATCAGCGTGCCTTATATTTTGTATTAACTACTTACTTAGGTATATGTTTATTGGTGTCAGGGAATCCTCTAAAGTCAATGTTCTATTTGAATGCTTTTAAAAATATATATTGTACATAGCTTACTGTGTGACTAACTTCTTTGTCGGTTGCAATGCAGATGCAAAATTTCGACTCGGATTATGCTGAGGAAAAACAACCTTTGGTAAACTGGACTCTTTACCCCGATTTCAGTCCACCTATTTAGCTATTATTATTTTGATTACCATCCCAATCATTTTACGTATTCTATGTCTAGGTTAATGTTTTATTTTAGCTTGATTTCTGAAAGTTTTTTGTGTAAATCTTTCATTACCTAATTATTTACTCTTTCACTAAGTATAATCATTTCGCAAGTTACTTCACTCTGTTTATAATTGCATTACATCTGTTACCTACCTATTGTCATGATCTGCATGGCAAATTCATTGTGTGCTTTTGGTGTTAAAAAATTATTCGTAACCATATTCGTTAGAAAATTAGCTTAATATTTTTTCTTCTTGTCTTATTCGATACACGCAATTCGGTAACCATATAATATCACGTTCAAAAATGTACCTGAGCTAACTACAAAGCTACGCACCCTATTTTTGTAGATATATTTTTGATACTACGCACACTTTCAAAAAAAAAAATTATCTACCTACGCTATGAACGCCGAAAATCGTTGTGTCAAAATAACTACTTACATCAAAAAAATAACGTCGTTTTCGATCTAGATTAAAAGTTTCTTCTATGGCAGTACTTACCTACCTAAACATTCTTAGCCTTTTTTCATATTTTTTCAAGAATGTTTATTCTCATAAATTGATAAATGAATTCTTTACTAATAAAGTACTTTCTACAACAACTTAGTAGTAAAATGCTATCATAGCTCCACAAATAAGTAGATTTGTCGTTAGACAATGCTAAAGTGACAAAAGAACTCAACCACAGTTTTCAAGTTCACGAGAAATAATCACATGACTTATTCCCCTGTAAACAGGTGCAAGCTATTGTGGACCACCATCACGCCGACGTAAAAACAGCCAGCAAGGTTCGCTTTGCCGAGCCTGGCACTGAAGCAGCCGAAGACGAAGCACCTTCCCCACCCCTCACTGATCCCGAAGACAAAGACAAGGACGAAAAGGTGAACACATCCGCTTACTATAGAAAATGGCAAATAGATAGCTATATATGCTAAACTTGAAAGACCTTTGTGGCAGCACTTGACGAGAAATACTGAATTTTAATGTTATTTTTTCGTGTGTTGAAATGATTGATTAGTGCGTACTGGGCATCTATTAGTGCTGGTTGAGATCAAATCTGGATATCATGATATTTTACTATCATATTTAATCAAATTAAAGTTTTGAGCCAAAATTAAAGTTTAAAGAATATCAATCACAAAACGATATAAATCAACTGAGCAAGAGCTCCAAAGTCCTATTCCTAAACCTAAAAATACATTGGAATATTAAAAACCATCAGATTTGAAGACAGCCTACACTCAACTGTAGATGCCACGGGTAGCTATAGCTAAACTACATCTTAACCTTTTTAAAAGGTCCTATCCTATCAGACAAGGTTCTAAGACCCCGATATTATTCTTTGTTTGACGCAAATAATGTCTTGAATTGTAACCCTTTTTAAGCCTGAATTCATAGTCGGGGGTTGAACAGTCCCCCAAAATTCATCATTCATCATTCGCCTTATGGCTAGGTGCATATAGGTTAAATTTGCGCTTGAATTTTCACATAGCGCCTGAATAGTCGTCTAGGGGAGTCCCTATTTGACTATGAATTAGGGCCTTAGACGTTTAACAAACTCATTGCTTTTTCGTGCTTATTATTAATATGCATTTTCAAGCTATTATGTGGTTTTATACGGTGTTGATAGCAAAACTTAAAAGCCGTGTTTTTTTTGCTTATATCAGAATATCTAGATATACATTTACGCTGAATACATTTTGTATCTCAGCACCATTCTTGCGCTATTAAATGCATTTCCAAGATTTGTAATTTACAAAATTAAGGTATATTTTAAGCCTAGCTATGTCTAGAAAATAACATATACATATAATACTCGTAGCCATGATACGTTAATTCTTAGACACTGTTCGAAAAGTATTTAGCAACGCAAGTTTATCGCAACACAAAAAATGCAACTTGCTCCGTGTTGGCATTTTATTTTTAATTTGTTGTGGTTATTGGCATCCATCTTAGTTAATAATCACAAACGAGTCCTAGCGAATACACACACGGCGGTGGTCATATTTTTGCCGAGTTCATTCACGTTGAGTTTGTCTTTGTTCACTTTAGTTTGTTTCGTTGTTCACGATTCCCGCGATAAACGTGTTGAGGCCATCAGATAGACTAGGCCACTCAGTAGTAGCTGATCGCTGCAACTGCAGTACCTATCACACAGATTTTTGGGAAATGCCAACCAGCCGTCCGGTACACCGAAGTGGCCCTACAATCTGCCTCAAAGCGTGTACCGCGGGATAGATAAATTAATGTCCGTAGTGTTTTATGTTTAACAATTTAAATAATATATGACATCCCGTGTTTTATTCGCCTTGAATCCGTCATGTGCAACTCTCGGGAAACGCGCGCAAATTGGACTATAACAATGGAATGGGTCTCAAAATTGGGGATGAGTAGGAAGACTTTCGGAGTAGTTTGTTGCACATAATCGATTCAATGTGGGACTCGCCCGATGACACGTCGCAGAGCGAGGAGGCCGCGCCGCCGCCCGCCGACAAGCACAAGGACCTCGGCGCCAACGGGGACGCCCTCAAGCCAAAGCCCAACGTGTCCGACATTACGCCGTAAGTTTCATCTTCTTTTTTTTTTGTTATAATAATGCCTGGCTGCACTAAGGCAAAGACTTGAGCATGTCTTAATACAAGGTTTTTTTTTAAATAAGTATATTAATAAGTTTTTGTCTGAGCTAAGTGCAGCCGGGCATGAGTTATCAAATAAATAAGAGTAGGTAATCAAATCTATTTATTTGATACCTTGTTTTCTAACACTAAACAAAGAAAAGAGTCACACGCAGTATTATCGAACAAAGTTATGAAAAGGGGATAGTATTAAAGAAGAAAATTCTATGCATAATTCTCTGAAAAATCAAAACTACATGATGACTTCAGAGGCTCAGCGGGCGAGTAGCCGGCTGAGACGCGAGGGGTGCGGTTTCGATTCCCGCTGTGAGGCAAACATTTGCATAATACCTATTTAAATATTTGTTGGTTTAAACCCAGAGGTAAAAAAAAAAATTTGGATTGTTGTGCGAAGTTAAGTCAAACGTGTAAACATGGATAAGTTAAACATAACGTGGTCCATATCGCGGGTTTTCTTAGTCAAGAAATTCTACCTTCTGCCCCTGTGGACTTTTTTTTTATAAAAGTAGCCTTTAGTTCCAAATTGCCTCCAAATCGGTCTAGCCGTTACGGAGGTTATTAGCAACAAACATCCCAGCTTTGACAATTATTATAATATTAGTAGGATATTATTTGCAGATTATGCTAAAATTTTAATGGGTATAAATAGCTCAGCACCCACTCATTAGGTGGATGACTTCCCTAAGATTGCGGAGAAAGTCGGTGGGTGGATGTGACTTCTTCTGACCGCACCTATGTCCAGTCCAGCAGTGGACTGCTTCTAAAATCTTCTGATGATGGATATGGTGAATCTGCTAATATTATATTGCATATCAGGGATGAAGGCACAGTAAGGCGAATGCACACTGCCGTGAAACTGAATGAGGTGATTGTATCGCGGTCACACGACGCACAACTAGTCATACTCAACCTACCTGGACCCCCTAGAGACACCAAGTTCGAACGAGAGTCCAACTGTGAGTATAATTATTATTAAAATTTCATTTATTTCATCTCGTATAGCAGTGGCCCCTAGTGACGTTTAGCAATAAAACCGACCTTCAGTCGTTCATTCGTCGTATCACGGGCTCTTTCTTGGTCTGTGACCTGACCAACCCACTAAAAGGATTATAATACCCCTAGCGCTGTTTCTGAGTCGGAATATAAAAATAGAAACTAAATAAATATAGGGGAGACAGTTTAACACTCAGTAAAACCTAATAAATAGCGGAAGAAAATAGAGATTGGACGAATTCTATAGACATATTAAACGGAGCGGAGCGGCTGGACGGTCCAATTCTCAGACACTGGACCAAGACGCATGTGCTGCCATGTCACTCAATGCGCTGAGTTAAATATTCGTTCGAAGTAGAGTAATTCAAAAGTATTTTTATTACGACTTCTGTAGCTCAGTGGGCGAAGGCCCGCCTGAGACGCAGAAGACGATTAATCCTTAGTTTCCCTTCGTAAATAATTCATTTTCAATTTCAGACATGGAGTTCCTGGAAGTGCTGACCGAAGGTCTAGAGAAGGTGCTTATGGTGCGCGGCGGCGGGCGCGAGGTGATCACCATCTACTCTTGAACGCACTGCGCACTCGCACGCACGCCCATCAACGCGCCGAGCTGCACACCGGAGACACACGCAAACCCACGTCTTTATAGGATCCGCGTCTACGGACTCCTTTAGAACCCGCGTCTAAGGACTCTTATATAGGACCCGCGTCAACAGACGGTCGTCTCATCCAAGTCGTGCGAGCCTCGGTCTGCAGGTTCGGCGCCTCACGCGTTTCTGTCGAACTATTCACCTTTACGAAACTTCCTTGTGATTCTATAAGTGCTACTTGATGCATGTTCGCATGCTCGAGTCGACGACCGCTATCGAAAGACTGCCGGGACAGATGTCAACTCGATCTGTATTTCTATTCGTTTGACTTGTGAATGTTAGTTCTAACTACGATATTTTGTTGAATTTACTGTTTAGAGTGATGTTGTTTTGGAGTTTATTCACTGTTGTATAGATATTTATGACGTGTGTATGAGTAAACAGAAGCCTTAAACTGTCGGGTAGTTCTAAGTTTGTTGTGTTATTAGACTATCTAAGCGTTAATTTAGGTAACTACTTAGCGGACTCTCGGTTATCGTTGTGCTATCGTTTTAATTTAAAGATGTATAAGTAGATAGTGGTTGTAGCATTTTTTTACTATTATAATTCTTTCAATGACGTTATATAATAATTTTCACTAAAAACGCGATATTTACCATGATTCATTATTGTAAGTTTGATTGTTTTCCGATATTTCGGCATGGCATCCGCAATGATTACGGGGAAAATCTCATGGAATTGTAAAAAAACGTTTTTAGTGTAAATTGTGTTGTTCATAACAAACCTTTTAATGACGTTAGATGATTTATAAACGTTTACATAATTATGTGATTGTAAATCGTGAGGATTTCTACATGATATATTTTGTAAATATGATTGTTTTGTTCTAAGAATTTATTATCTGCTCAACTTAAAACTTACCGTGGGACTGAAGCATGAAATATACCAACAAAGCTAACATTGGAAGGTACAATCTTACATTTTCAAGTTTAATCTAGTCACTTTTTGACGTAGTTAACGAAAACTGACACACCAAAAACTAATCCTATTCTTTAAAGGTTTATATTAAAATTAAGAATCTGTGTTACCACAGCATTTCCTCCAAAGGTTTTATGATGAGTAGATGCAAGTATCTCAATGTTCTTTAAGGACAATTTAAATAAAATATTTTAGGTATTAGTAACGAGTGTTATCTATAGATGAAACATGTTTTATTCATCGCAGTTAAAGCGATTATCTTGGAAAATTATTGCGCACATTCGCGTAGGTAGTTTATAACTTACTGTGATCATTTGTATGACATCTTTCGAATCACTGACACATTAATGACACAAATACAAACCTTTTTATGTTTATTCGTATGTAAGATGGGAATACTTTAACTCCATTTTCTTTAAATTATAGTACATATAACTATTGATGTAAATCATCTTAATTTTACCTACTAATCAGTAAATTTTACGGAAAATTACACCTCCCCTTTTCATTCTTTCAGTATTTTCAGATAAACATTCCTTCGCAGTCTTAGGACCTAAGCTTAGGATAAGTACCTATTTTATTCAAATTTATAATAAGTAAGGAACTCTTTAGATGGAACTGTCGTAATTTAATGCAGATATATTTCATCCATCATCTAAGCTAAAATACCTGTCAATTTTCATTTCCATCACGAAAAATAAGTAGCCTAAATAATTATTCATAATAATTAATATTAGATACTGCCAAATAGGAATCGTTGTTATAAAATATCTGTAGAATATAAGTCAGTCGTCATCTAAAATAATTTACTTACATTTTGAAATTGATACCTAATAGGTATAACGAACGACTATGATTGTGTCTAATATCACTTTTATGATTATTATCAAAGTTAGAAGACATATAGGTAGATAACATTAATTATGTACCTACCTACCTGCTACGATCTATAACTCAATTATTTACTATATATAACTCACTAGACAATTCTTTAGATGTAACGACTGCAATGTCAGCATACAAATGTTTACAAATGCGATTCAAGTTCAGTTTCTGACATTGGTTGCAGTTCCATTATAAAATTAAATAAATATCTACATTTAAGTAGGTTTTAGAATTGGAATCGACGATAAAATTTTCGAAATACCGTCTGTGGTCTGTTCTACCAGTGCTGTGCTGTGCTGTGCTGTGCTGGCCATTAGGCCTCAACGCCTTGCCGGCAGCATTGCCTCCGCAAATTGCGTCTTTTAAAGTCAAATATATTAAATAACTTAATATAATTAAGTATAAATCATTCTAAATTATGCTTATTGAAAATATTGTACCGAAGTTTTTATTTACCGTGCTTTATCACATAGTGATATAAATATTAAATTCTTAAAAATATAGTGATCGGTCACAATCAGACAATATTTTGACCTTTCATCATTAAACATATTTTAACATGCCTTTATGCATGCAACAACCATTTATGTAAAATAGGTACCTATAAAAACATTTATGCCTTCTAAATCACTGAAATGGTGAATACATTATTAATAGATTTGAATTGAAAATCAAATGATTATTTAAAAGCGAAACAGACATTAAACAATTTTTTTTGTTAATGTCCGTTAGGTACTTTAATTTTCTTACAACCGCTATTTTAATGTAGGACACTGATGCCATCGGTGCGTTATGTAAACACTTATTAAAATAAATGGTAGGTAAAATAATTTTGCGTATCATCAATACTTATTTATGAAATGTTAAAATTATAAACAATTGAGATTCCGTTAAACCTAAGAGACATGAAAACATAATTCGCTGATGTGCCAAAACTTCATTATAACTTTCACCAAATTGTTAGCAATATTACATCATTTATGTAAGATAATATGGAAACCTACATAATAAGTAGTATTAGGCAGTCTAACTAACAGTAGGTGTTTTCGTAATTTCAATAAACTTTCATAAGTTCCTTCGTGGAGTAATAAATTTTATAAACTACATAGCTATATCTGATCAGCATATTATGTATTAGATTTCACATTAAATAGCTGTCATGAGGAATGCACATAACTTTCAGAATAGCTATAAAATCGTCTATGTAATTTCAATCATGTAGCTATAAAGATCATTCGCTAATCATAATACAAATAAATTATTAGTCATGCCTTAGAAAAACTACTGACAGCCGCCAGCATAGAGAATTACACCTAACCTCTCCACGATGCGTCTGTAACCATTTCGATATTCATATTGGTGTAATTTAATAATTACCCACATATATTATGATTATGCTGTGAATCAGCGTTAACAATTTCTTTACGATTTAATGTTCAAGCTAGAGTTACTGTGATACACCATGTTATGGCTAATAAATTAGAGTAGTAATTTCTGTCTAACAGTGAAAATGTCGACGTGTCTGTTATGCCATACTCAATCTGTGATTTCACTGAAGTATTGATGCACATTAACCTCTGAATGCTATGACGAAATGTAATGAACCTAAATGGGACAGGTCAATGAGTAAAGGTGTCTTTTCACAAGAGATGTACGAGGTATGCGTATAAAACCGACCAATAGGATCTCTTTATTTTGATAGCTTAGCTCATCTTAGCTCTGGTGGAAAAGGTTTCAAAATAACTGTTTTATGTAAAGCGAAGCGAGGGATATGAGCGGTGTAGATGACTTTATCAGGTATGGAGCAGATATGAGTAAACGTTGCATCTCTCTCGCGCATCTTATTATTATTTTTATTATCTTACCCACTCTTATATACAAGCTTAGCTTAGCTTAGCTTTGGTCGAAATTGACACATCAATTCATGTCTTAGCTTCGCTCTCCTCACATCATGTTCCTCGCACATCGTTGATGAAAAGGCACCATTGAGATCCACTATAGCTATATTATTTTTAGCCGCGTCGTTTATACTAATTACTCACTAAATTAATTTAAAAAAGCTGTATTATCAAAATATATTGGAAACTTAATTTGATGGGACTGTGTCTAGCCGAAAGGCTGTAATGGTGGACCCATTAGAATTTCGTCTCTGAGCTGTAGTGTGAATAGGTTGCCGAGTGGGGAGCAATAAACAGTTAATATTTTGATCTGGAACAGGTTTTTTCATAGTAATACTTCGAAACATAAAGTTGTATTAAGAAATTATTAAAATATTCAAATAATAATAATTCTAGTGAAAATTAGTCTGTGAGTAAATACTGTAAGGAAAAATGTTAAGAATACCTATAATTAAATAAATGCAAAATAAATTAAGTGTTTTATTTATTTTTTTAAATATAGAATATTTTTTATTAAATATAATTTCCAAGTGCTATTTAGTAAGGCACTATTTTTCTACTCTATCATAAAAAGGGTTATGTAGTTATTACACATTACTCAGGACTAGGACTTAGGTATTCTAGATAACTAATTTACATTAAACTAAATTACCAATACTTAAAATAGGTAAATACTAAGTACATCACAATATTGTGTAAGAGACACTGTTAAATATCTAAATCAGCTCACTATTAAATATATAAATCTACATCACAATAATGTGTGGCTTTTCTTGGCCAAAATGTTAAGTCTAATATTTCTTATCAAATTCTTTCATGGTCAGCGGGGCGATCACACTAACTCATGGCTATCGAGATGTCAATCGATTTTGACACTAGTTCCTTATTTTAATGGCCCATCCATATTGGAAAAAACGGAACATCCAATATGAACCAATTTTGTTCATTCGCATTGTCCATCTATGGCTCATCCAGCTTACAAATTATCGTGATATGATTCATCCCATCCGATGATACCAGCCATGGGAAACTAGTGTGATCGCCCCGCTGGTCACCCGCTGGAACGACTCAATGGCAATCATTTTGAAAGCTAACCAATAATTCTTCAACTTGAAAATGGGAATGGAAAAACCTGCTGCAGCAGTGCTTCCTTTTGTACTTATATTTTTAATTGATTATCAAATAAAACAGAGAACTTACATGTTTGTACAATAATCAGGTCTTTTGAGACCATCCTCAAGATACTGCTTCAAGCCACTTGAATTGCAGGACGTATAATAGTTACTGAGGGTTGTATATTTGAAAGTCACTACCTTCAAGCCCAAAATCTTCAAATGTCTCTTCCTCATTTCTTGATGCCCCACCAACCTTTTATTATCAGAGCAATAATGGTCTGGCAAGAAAATTAAAATAGCAGTATTCTCATTTCTGGCTGATTTACATTTCCAGTTGAGAGTACCAGCTGGGTGTATCAGAACATCTATAAGGTAAGTGTCATCTGAATAAATGTGTGGTATCATAACAGCAGTAGATAGTTTATAAAGCCCACCTGCCACATTTACAAAGATATCCATTGTTTTTTTAAGTATGTTCCTTATACGAGGATCCTGGGGAACATCCTTAGTCCACTGGTCTTTGGGTAACAATGGGCCATTATAGTCTGAACATTCCAGCGAGAGTGCTGTGTCAATCAAATGAAGCTGTTTAGTTGTTTCAAAATTATTCAATTTGATCAAATTGCCTGACCGGAACAATCTATTGACCAGTTTCAAGGGGTACCTCTCAACATAGATGAAAGAGAGGAGAATAGAGTAAATATCGGCAGTACTAAATTTCGAAAAATCTTGATCTAATATGTTCTCCACTTTATTCCAAAATTCTTGACTTTGAATGGGATCAAAATTCAGGTAACCAAATGGGTATATTATGGATTTCAAAAAGCTATTTGGCACTTTTTCTGAATTCTTTATAAAATATTCACTACATACATTAAGTATTAATTCATTGCATATCTTGAAGTGTAAACAATAGTTCAGTACTCCAACTATCAATACAGGACTTTCAATTTTAGTGCCTTTGAGCTTCATGTATTTTTCTATGGCTCTTTCCACTTGATGGTCAGAGTAGTTCAATTTGGTGAGCTTGGAAATTACATCCAGCAAAGAATCTTGATCAATGGCATGTATGTTACCATACAACCATGTCCCAACTACAGCAAATGACTGGGCAGAAATGTACTTTTCCTGCACAAATGTGTTTAATATGTCTAGCATCACAGTTACATTTATTTTGAACCATAAATCTGAGAGCTTTTGTTCCAGTAAAGAAAGAATGGTCTTCTTACTCAATTTCAATCCATGGAGCACTTGAAATATTTTTCCAACATTGTGCTCAGTAATATCTTGTTCTCTTTCAAGGAATCCCACCCACAACTTGTCTATTGTCTCTGAATATTTAGGGTCTGATTTATTTTTTATTAGGAATTCCATGAAGTCACACAGTTGCTCAACAGATAACTTATTGTCAATAACTCTCAATAGTATTTCATCAGAGAACTTTGGCTTGTAAGGTTCCATAAATGTGGATACTGTGTTTAATATGTTTAGTATTGTTTGAGTATCTTCAGTCTTCATTACCACACGAAGTAATTTATCCAAAATCGCGCCTTTAGCCAAATTAACATGCATGGTTCTGGTAGCTATACTTATCAATGTTGGATTCTTTTCTAAATCGTAAATCCGTTCCATCGCACCCAAAGCAATATTTGGAGTAATTTTCGTACATTTTGTTAGGAGCGAAAACACGTCTCTTAGATCCATGCACTGTTTGAATTCCTCTTGTATCATGTGGTAGTCGGGAGAGTCGGTTGCGCTCTTGGGAGAATCCGTTGCTTGCCTTTCTTCGGCTTCCGGTGTGTTTTTCCATCTTCGCACCACAAGGGGCAGTTCATGAACATTCAGGCCATTTTCTATCAAGATGGTACTGCTACTAAATTGCGCTTCATTGGTATTGTTGTCACTGAAGCTACGATTGCTAGATATATTTGGAAAAGAAGCAGAGTTTCCAAGTAAAAATAAACTACTATTAGCTTTTATGTATCTTTTGAAAAGTACTGACATAGCTTCCGAAATAGGTAAGTCGTTTCTTTAGAGTTAATGTTTGTTTGGAAGCAGTGTTGGAGCAAAGAGGTAACTTCAACTTCTTGATTATGGCTTCTGTGGCAAAGAGATAAAATCAATTGACGGTAAATTTTCAATGTCACTATAGAGATGAAAATTTTGTAATATCCAATTTCTAGTATCATATTTTATTAAGTGTTTTCTCATTGTGCGTTTGTATATAATTATTAAAATGATTGTTTAGAATATTTTGCTTACACTGCTGAGTTTCCTTTAATTAACAAGGGCCCAGGTTCAGTGTTGCTATCTTCTACCTTAAGCCCGTAGCTAGATACTATCTTGCAAAAAGTTTTAGGTTTTGTTGCCCTAAAAGTTTTTTAGAAATAGCTAAATGTTTTTTAGTAGGTAACAATAAAATGGCAAATTATGTCAATTATTGTTTCAATAAATGAAACACGAGAGTATTCAAAATGAGCAGATTATTCATTATCATTAAAATTATCAATAATGTTAGAATTTAAACTAATTCAAATAGTTGAAGAGGAAGATGTCGATGGTTGAGGCTTAAAGTTTTTCATTGATTTCGAGTATTTTTTAACAATACTTATTTTTTTAAGTACTTCTTTAGGCAAAATACAATTATAGCAGCATTGACCATTTTGCCTGAGGGAGTCTCTGATGCTGAGGATTGAGTTTAGACTTATCAAACTCATTCGACAAGACAAGGCAGAACACAGGTAGTAATTACGGTTTTAGTTTATGAATGAAACGGGGAATTCCTGTACCAGCGCTACGTTTAGCTTTTTAGGCCTGGTGACCTAACTCACAAGGACTCTCGAACTACTACGAACTCTCAATCGAAAGTATTCACGTCACGTTAAAAGTAGCTAAACAAATATTAGCTACAAGTTTCATAAAATTAGTAGCTGTCTGATATCCAAAAAAATCTGGATAAGTTAGCTAAGTTGACATCAGTACCCAGGTTTAAAGGAATTTCTAGGCACTCGCACAATGATCGTAGCAATCTTGGCGAATACGACAGTGGAAAACATGGCCGATCGTCAAGAGGGCCCATAATGTACAGCCAGTGTTTGAAAGCCACGGTTTGGAATACTGGCTTTACTTTCCATCTTTGGTCGAGCATTATTTGGTCGTACAATATAAGGACCCTATCTATAGATTAAGACGTCTGTCACGGTCACGGTCTATCACTTTACTTCACTCAATTTCTGTCTTCAGTATTTATGTCATTCGTCAGTCACAGTCAGTAAAACAAAATAAAGTGACGAAAACGACGGGTTTTGTTGTTTCTCGTTCTTAAAAAATGATTTTCTTTCTAAACGGAATAAAATGAATACACAGACACAGTGCAATTGAATCAGCTTCCTGTATTACAAGTTCCTTGTTTGTAATTTGGTAACTTGCATAACTGAGTTTGTCTAATAAACCGTTAAGCTACGATAAAAGCTCAAAGCCCGGTGGAAACCGGCGGATGCAGCGCTTGTATATTCGGAAACCAGACAGGGTTCACAGAATTAAATACAGCCTGAAGTCAGCTGGGCCAAGGCTAACCTATTAGTAAGTGTTACAATATGTGACGTGCAATGCAAAAGTATCTACCGAAATAGGCCCTACCTACCTTGAATTACCTTTAAAAACTACCTTGAATATTCGAGGCAGTAGATTGCCTTGAAGACGCAAGTAAACATCTTATTAAAAGCTTTTCCTTTGTGTTGTTTAACAGTATCTACTACAGTTACTACCTATCATCTTGCACAACTGAAAACATCCTAAAAGCTGGAAAGGTAAGTCTAAAGTTTAGATCTACTATACCTATGTATGTATATTTTTACATTTTCTTAATGTTATGGGAAGGTTTTGAACACTAACTCTCCCAAATAAATGAAACTCTTAGAGATTCTGATTTAGAGCCCAGATTTTATGTTTGTGTTTTAAGGAAAAAATGAACACCTTTAAAAAAATTACCAAGATTTGTCTTATATTCTATCAACACACAGCCAAAACTACTTAGTCTGAAAGCTGAAACTTGGAACATAGGTTCAATTTATACTGTAAGCATCCGTTACGAAAGGATTTTTGGAAATGATGTGTTTCTGGGTTTTTGAATTTCAACATTTTTATGGGAGAAATGGGGGTGAATGTTTGTATGGGATTATCTGTTTTTATTGGTAAAAAATACGACTACTCACCTGCAAAGCCATAGGCATCAGCTAGTTACTTATAAATCCTATCCAACTTTGTTGAGTTTAGTCTGTCATGGAACCTCCCCATTTCATAATGAATATATACATGTTATTATCATTATACAAAACTTCATAATCAGTAAAGAGTTCACTATGATAATATGAGTTCTAAAGCTCATTGACATTGCATAGCAAGCTGACACCGAATTGTGAATTATTTAGTTACATTGACATTGCATTGCGCCTTAGGGGGAGAAGGAAGTCCAATACTAAGTGTTATGTATAGTGGTTTGTTAGATTGGTAAATGTCAGACATGACAGTTTGATTGTGATCATGGTGCGAATACAATGATTTTGTATTTATACAAGCTTTTATTTACAATAAACCAAGGAAACTATCACGATATTACACTTAGTCTCCTCTAAAGTTAAAAAAGCTTAGTGATAGTTTTTCTGTAGAAACTTGTCAACAACTGGGTGTAGTCTGATTGCAAGCTGTCTCTGTGTTTCTTTTTTCGCAGCTTCCTCCAAAGAAAACCATTGCATGTTGGTGCATGGCCCCGCTACTCGCCTGGCATGAAGTAAAGCCACCGAAGGTGCTTTCTGTCTTCTTGTTTTACCCTCAAATGACGCTAAAGAAAGTGACTAGCAACTCGCCTAGAAAACCACCTAGATGGCTACTGCCAAGCCGCTAGTCTTGTGTAGTTCGCGAACGACTTAGTTCGGAAGAGCGTTCCCACAGACGAACTACGCGAACTAGTTCCCAGATCCCTCGCTCCTCAGCTCGCTAGTTCGTTCGTTCCGCGGAGACTGACTTGAAATAGCGAGAGTGAGCGAGAGCCAGTGAGCTGATTAATATTAAACTGAATTATAGGTCCAAAATATATTAATCCGTAATTAACAGTAGAAGTATTTTTTGCAGATATTTTCTAAAAGTTTATAAAAATTAAAATACTTCGAGTATAATTGTATGTAAAATAAGAAATAAAGCAATGCCAAAATAATATGAATCTTTAGTGAAGGCGCTCTAAGGACAGGACACAGCTGTTCTAAACATCGCGAGTGTTCATTAGTTTATTGATAGCCGTAAACAAACGATGGAGATTTCACGATGGTGCATCACATTCATAAAACATTAATAACTATCGACCTCGACAATCGACCCAGTGACAGAAATGTACTGCTGTAATAATGTTTATCATGGACTTAGGAACGTAATAGAGGCGGCATTTCAAATAATAGGTTTCAGCACAAGTATTATAATATCTGTGGTATCGTAACAACCATGCAGTTTGTAAATCTTTCATATTGGACATTTTCACGTATTTTTACGATTCGGTGAATCCACCGGCTAAGTTCATATTGGACTCTAGTAGCAAATGTGAATATATTGTTAGGAGAACCTAATGCTTAGCATGCTGTAGTTTTATCAGTAGTTTTATTGGGCTTCGATGATTTGTCTCGATGAGATCGCTAGGACCACTGCGAACTATGTATAATATTAGGTACCTATGATTGGTGTGTAAAAAGTAAATAGGTACCTAAGTATCTTATTTTAGAGATATCTGTTTAATCCTACTAATATTATAAACGTGAAAGTTTGTGAGGATGGATGTTTGTTACTCTCACGCAAAAACCACTGAACGGATTTTGATGAAATTTTACAGTAATATAGCTTATACATCAGAATAACACATAGGCTACTAAAAAATAGCCTATGTGTTAAAAATCCGGGTACTACGTGGTCGAAGCCGTGGGCAGAAGCTTGTTATCTATAAAACGGAGCCATGGGCCGCTAGTTATAAAGAAGAGAACAGATCAATAGGGACCATTGAGGAAATGATTGCACGAATTGTGTTAAGCAAAGAAACTAAACGACTACCGCAATTAAGGACTGTACCTACTCCATTATCCGCGATTATTACTTTACCTTTGTACTCACTGTAACTTTTCGTTCCTTTATTTTCCGCGCACACGCAAGGCCATACTGACTGTCGTGATATCTCCTATTTAATAATTGCAATTCAGTTAGCAATACACTGTGCATGTAATGCTCAAGAGCATTATGCATCTGGTTCTACCACGCGTATACTAACAGCCTGCCACTTCTACTAGACTTCTAGTTACGATAGGTACGACGGGCGACGTTTGTTTGTAGTAGATTCTCGAGTATAACACACGCTCTTCTATTACGTGCACACGATACATTATATTATAGTTCCATGTATACATTACAATTTAAACTATATCAAGCATGTGTCCACACTCCAATTAACACATACCCAAGAGGCTCAGTCTTGCGCTACGTTTAACGAGGACAAAATCTCAGTGGAGACAGAAAAACTTCAGACAGATAAAATGGTGTTTTTACACGATTATCTTAAATGATAAGAATATTATACCTTGTGTGTTTGTCCAGCTTTATCTAAACATAGTTTTTGTAACACTTAATAAAAGGTGTTGAATTACGAGGACGTCGTCGGCAACGTTCTGCTGAACCGCGCAGTGTTGAATTTCGCGAACAGTGGTTTTTATTGGTTCTTGTAGCAACAGTTTTTAAAATAAATAGTTTTTACAGAATCAAGGTGAGTGAAGGAGAGTTATTATAGAATAGTTCTGTTCAATCAAACAATGGAATGGTCATAATGGTTTTTGTTGTTTCTCTCTTATTCGTTTTGGTAGGTTTTGGTCTGTGACGTAAATTATTTGATCTTCCTTGTCCTTGTTAATAAGGTGTTAATAAAATGTAATTAAACTCTAGACATTTTTTGTCTATACAGATTCAAGCAAGATAGTCCCGAATGCGACAAAAATGTTAAGAAACTCATGACTTAACTAAATCATATCCATGTAGGTACTTTTATAGTCTTATTATTTTGTTATGATACTAACAAACTATGCGTGTAATAAACTATTTGATATATTTTAAACATTTACAAGAAAAGTTTTAAGAAAGTAGAAACATACCTACCGATGTAGTCTGAATAATTACTCGGTAGGGTTAATTCAATACTTTGCACTCATTTTACTATCATTATTTTGTAGATAACGCCATATAAAAGTATTTATTTATTATTTCTAAGGTGATCTACTGATGACCAGATCTACTGTTGCCAAGAAAAATGATAATTTACTCGCTTTATTTATCTTAAAAAATAGGCGACGTTAGGTATTTGTTAAGGTAAACTATTGCTAGAGAAATACTAAACCTTGTCTCATTCCTGAAATTTTACCCGGCGAGGTCATGTTCCTCTCAAATGCAGTCAGTTCAAATGCGAGTTGATTTCGCTGCAACTATGTATATTTTCTTGCAAACCCATAAATTAACAAAGGTTGCTCTCTTCAATATCTGTGTATGTAAATACTTTTCTTCTCGCACGACTGCACAATATTATATATAATATGTATATTATATCCTATCAAGTATCTACATTTTTATCTTATCTGAAAAATCGTCGCGTAAAATCACTGGCCTCATCATTCAACGTCAACAATTGTTTATAGGTGTAAAAAAAGGGAAAATCTTAGCTCAAGTTTGAATTTAGTTAATAACGCGCTCTAATGGATCACAGTATCCAACTCAGTGATTTGCCTTTTTTAAGAAGTGAGTTCCGGTTATCACATGGGTCAAAGTCTTCCATTCCGACCATGGAAAGTATTGCCTTATTATTCCTTACATTTACAAAGTGCACGTCAAAATCGTCCGAAGATTGTGTTGCGTCCTTGGATTGTGATATCATGCTTTATGTCTACCTACGTTGAGTTATATCAATAGTTTACAAGAATATCGTAATGATATCGCCTAATCCATATTCAATAGCTTTGTGACTAATGTTGAGATTATGATTTTGTAGCTATCAGTCAGTCGCTCAATGCAATTAAGTCAGTCGCGTCTTGCAATTCCATTACGTTCGTGGTTAGAAAATATTGTGGTAAAGATTCCGCGTTCATATTTCTAACCGAGAGCACTAGAAATATTACCAAAAGGTGAATAAATGTATGTATTTCAGTCGATTTATTTGTTTAGCTTTAGAAGATACAACATAGTTGGCTTAACCGCATATTAGCCTCTATCGGCGATTACTTGACCGATTTATCTCCTTTTCCAGATGGGTATCCTCCTGAAATGGGGCATAGCCGGGGTCGGCATGATAACCCATGACTTCCTCACAGCCATGGCGACGCTACCCGCAGACCAGCACAAGGTTATAGCCATCGCCGGCAAGGATCTAGACCGTGTGCACAGATTGGCCACGCTTCATAAGATCGGCACAGCCTACGAAGGCTATGAATCACTCGCGCGTGATGATTCTATAGGTAAACTACTAATAAGTCTGAAACGATCTATTGTTTCAAGGAATTTACATGAAAAATGTGTTCGGTACAGATCTGGTGATCAAATCGAATTGGCAGACCTTCAATTTCGCTGTAAATATTTAAACATGACATGTGTGGTTAATTTAATGTAATTTAACAAGTCTCGCTAATCACGAAAATTGCGTCACGCAAACAAACATGTAAATAGTTTCAAGTACTGGCAATGTCGCCATGTCCTTCCTCCAATTAAAACTATTACCCTTGTTTCGAACCAGTTATTGTTTCATACTCACCTTATTTTCTCGTTTGAGGGTGTGTTGAGTAGGTACACACCCATAGTCGTAGTCAGGGTGGGGCAACGGAAATGCCCTATCCCTAAACTACGCTCAAATATAGGTTTTTGCGTCTCGCTTGCCATTCTCTTGCGACACCTGTAAAGGGTGAATAAGTGCTCAACTTCGCATAAGACAAAATAGTACATCTTGAATCCCCTCGATAACGTGTTACTTTTGTTGCCAGCTATTTTATATCACGTTTCGATTTTCTCGCGGTACTTTTTTCCCCTCCCAAGTCTGAATCCTGGTTACGTCCATGAGTGAGAATTTGAGTAGATACGGGGTGCTCTTCTCACGGGCTATTTCTCTTTCCAGACATTGTATTCGTGAGTGTACTCAATTTGCAACATTACGAAATAACAAAATTAATGCTGGAGAACGGTAAACACGTGCTATGCGAGAAGCCGATGGGCATGACTTACAAACAGACTAAATCGCTGGTGGATCTCGCGCGGGAGCAGAAGCTGTTCCTTCTCGAAGGCATGTGGTCGCGGTTCTTCCCCGCCTATGACGCTCTGGACCAGCACATATCCTCGGGCGGGCTCGGGAACATATATCACATCAGCATACAGTTCGGGGTGGAAATCAACGACATTGAAAGAAATTTGTAAGATATTTCAAATGAAAACTCATTTGGTTATTATTTCATTTCATTTTCAAGATAACAAAGATGATTATATCAGTTAGTTATCATCTTAACAGCATCTTTGATAGGAATTTGAAATCTGTTTTGTTTGCGCGTAATCTATGTACTTAAATAAATAAATAGTCACCCAACAGTCACATACTTAGTATTGAGCCCACACGAGGAATTCCGTGTCGTGTGTATCAGGAACTACGAGTACTATCGATCTGCAGAACAGGCAAGCATTTATCCCGCAGCGAGAATCGAACCCGCACCTCTTGCGTCTCAGCCGGCTACTCGCCCGTCGCACACCGAGGTCGTCGGAAATACACGATGTAACAAGACAGCTTCCGAATACTGAAGGTTTAGTCATAAATTATTTTACACAGAAAACCATCCAGACCCGAAATAAATGTTAGCAGATCATACAAACATTTGTCCCGCGGCAGGAATCGAACCCGCAACCTTCTGCGTTTCAGGCGGGCCTTCAAACACAGCGCCACAGAGGTCGTCTATATACCTCGTGTGTTCATAAGTTTTGAGACGAACTTATTTAATTAATTTAAAAAGAAAGTAATTCATGCAACCTTTTTTAAACTTTTAAAATTTTAAATTTCGAATGTTTTGAATCAGAAAAAATATACATTTGAATATTTGTTTCATTCTCCGTGAAAATGGCGCCAACAAAAGATTTGCGTGCGACTGTAATTTCACTGTTTCAAGCAGGAAAAAAACCAATGCAAGTTTTTAGTGAAATCCAAAGTTTGGGATGTAGTCGGAACTTTGTGTATTATACCATAAAGAGGTACAAGGAGACCGGCTCTTTAGAAGACCGTGGAAGATGTGGCCGCCCGCGGTCTGTAAGGACGCCCGCCAACATCAAAGTAATCAGAGAGCGAATTCGTCGCAACCCTTGCCGGACTCAAAAGAAATTAGCTCTGCAGACCAACATTTCGCGAATATCGGTGAACAGGATACTTAAATATGATCTTAAACTAAAGGCCTACAGTCGAAGGAAAGTGCATTATTTAAACGAGCGTCTTCGTAAATTGCGACTGCAACGATGTCGGAACCTATTGAAGAGACACGATCCAAAAAATATCCTGTTTACCGATGAAAAGATCTTCACGGTGGAAGAAAAGTTTAACCGGCAGAACAATAAGGTTTACGCCAGAAGTTCAAAGGACGTCCAGCCATCTGTACGCAATGTCCAGCGCACTCATCATCCAGCAAGTGTGATGGTTTGGTGGGGTGTTTCCTACGAGGGGGTCACTTCGCTTCATTTTTGCCAGCAAGGCGTCAAGGTGAAGGCACAAAATTACCAAACCGACATATTGGAAGCGGTGGTTAAACCATTAAATGATACGCTATTCGCTGGAAAATACTGGGTTTTCCAACAGGACTCTGCTCCCTCCCATAAAGCTAAGACTACCCAACGTTGGCTGGAGGCCAATTTGCCAGGCTTCATTCGGAGCGAAGATTGGCCCTCGTCAAGCCCTGACTTGAATCCTTTGGATTATTCTTTATAGACGGAATTGGAGCTGAGGGCATGCAGAAAGTCTCACCCAAACCTAGATTCTCTCAAGCGAGCCCTTATTAAAGAATCGAAACGGATTCCCATTGAAAAGATTCGTGCCGCCATAGATGAATGGCGCACGCGTTTGAAGGCCTGCATTGAATGCAAAGGCGGCCATTTTGAATGATTTATTTTTAAATACAGATCTAGATGTCAGTAGTTTTAATTTTAATATCCAATAAATGAATACTCAACTTAGCTCCAAAAATATTTTAGTTTTACTGTGTCTCAAGACTTATGAACACACGAGGTATTTATTTACTACCTATATTTTAAGTAGTAGTAGAGGTCCTTGTTCCTTTGTGAACCTTTGTGAGAGAAAATAAATGCTTTATTTATTATTTGTTCATTCCACTGCCGCCAAGCAGTAATACTCGTATTGCTATGTTCCGGTTTGTGGGTGCCGGTGAAATTACAGGCTCATGAGAGTTTTCACCCGTTATGATGAGACATGAGACAACGGGTGAAAACTCTCATGTGGTTCGGCAACTGCGAGCGATACCTTGTTGAAGCGTCAATAGTTTCTGATAAGCGCTTTCCAACAGATGGGCCGTAAGCTAGTTTGCCACTTGAGTCGTAACTCCCTTTCAGAATGAAGGATTTAGGCGGCGGCGCAGTCCTAGACCTAGGCCTGTACATGTTACAGCTGGTTCAGTACATATACAAAGACCCCCCCACGGACATGGTCTGCACCGGACACCTCAGCAAAGCCGGTGTGGACGAGTCCATATCGTGCGCTTTGAAGTACAAAGATGGCCGTACAGCAACGGTTTCGGCTCATACGAGAGCGAATATGACCAATAAGGCGGAGATCGTCGGCACTAAGGGAGCAGTTGCGGTGAGTTTTTACCCTTATATCAATCATAATTTACCATCTGATTCACTCCTATTCATAATCACTAACTTTGAAATTTCCTACCCCATGTCATATGCGACTGTCTGTCAGTCAATGTTTTCAAAAGAAAAATTATGAGAGAACTATCTCTATACATTTATATAATAAAAAATATACTAATATATACATTTATATTATATTAAATGTTTGGAGAGTTTTGGGGGAGACTTTTGCCCAGCAGTGAGAAAGTACAGGTTAATAAAAAAATACTACATTATATAATCCTGCTTCCTACTACTATTAAAACGCGAAAGTTTGTGAGCATTGATGTTTGTTACTCTTTCACGCAAAAACTACTGACGTTCAGTAGTTTTGATGAAACTTTAATATAGCCAATATAGCTTATACATAAGAATAACACATAGGCTACTTTTTATCCGGGTACCACGCGGCCGTGGGTAGAAGATAGTACTACATTATATAATTCTATTTATAAAGTGTAGTTATCCATAGTAAGTATACCTAACATTACCAATAAAGTTTTTGTAGATTTATATTTTGCATTCCACTTTGCACACGACATAGGCTGTAAAACGTTCATTTCTTATTTCAGCTTGACTACTTTTGGTGCCCTACAGTGCTACACATATCGGCGGCAAACAGCACAGAGTGGACGCTGCCCAAAGGAAAGTACAAATTCCACTTCCACAACAGCGCGGGACTCGGATACGAGATACAAGAATGTTGGGACTGTATTAATGAAGGTATGTTTCTAGAATTGTTCAGACGGTCACTGAGCGCTGGAAGATACAGACGCCACTGATGAAATTGTTGCATGTGTTTGCATTTAATTTTGGGTGAGAGACGAACGAAGTGCAATTTTAATAAATCCAATGAAGGCACTCTATGTCCTGGGGCCTAACCATTGTGATTCGATGTAGGCAAAGATGTCGAATCCCGCTTTGCGAATGACAACACCGCCAAAGCGTCCTCAATTGCAAAGCGGGAAGTGACATATTTACCTGAACTGAATCGCTATAAAACTTCATGGTTTAGTCCCTGGCCTCTTATGGTGGGTACACACGTACGTACATGCTCATCGAGCAAGTCTCATTGAAACAAAGCTGTTCTCCAACATGTTCCAGCTTGCGTCTACACGTAAAAGCTTGCTCGAAGAACATGTTTAGTGTGCGTTCAAACTCGTTGATTATGGACGTTTGAATCTTGTTCGAATCGAACATTTTGGTTGGCTTCGAGCATTTGTCTTAAGACTTGCATGGTACACACGTTCGTACTTGCTCGAGATCGAGCAAGTTTATCGAGCATGTACGTACGTGTGTACCCACTATTAGACAACAATCACTTTCTGTTGGCGTTAACGCCTGCTGAAAGGTTGAATTGTATGTAAATGGTTAGCTTTTGAGATTATGTGACTGCTGCCGCTTTACCTTGACAAATTTGCATTAGCTTGAAAGGAAAACTAATCGTGAGGTATTTGTCTAGACACCCTGGAGTGTAGTATTATAATTTCTGTGCCCTGGAGTTTTCACAGCTGATACGCATCGTTGAAACTATGCATGATGGTTTGGACTAGTATTTTTTATGCTTAAATAATCTCTAATACCGGCTTGATCTTTGAGAAGATTTTATGTATCTTGTGTGTTTTTGCGACTATTTTGACGTTACCTTCAGATTTGGTGTTTCTCTTTACGGTGCGTAATGAGTACAGACCTTCAGACTCATAAAATAGGGCACACCAATCAATGGCTGCACACAGTACAGTCACATTCTTAAATTTATGGACATCCTATAAACGAGAAAGTTTGTGAGGATGGATAGATGTTTGTTACTCTCACGCAAAGACTACTGAACGGATTTTGATGAAAATTTACAGTAATATAGCTTATACGTCCGAATAACACATAGGCTACTTTTTATACGGACGAAGCCGTGGGCAGAGGCTAGTTTTCACTATTTAATAACGCTGTTTTAGGTTTTCGCGATTGATTGTGAATAAGAACACCTAAAATATATTATTATATATTTATATTATTATAAAATTGAAAAAAATGGCGTCGATTCACTTGTACACCAACTGAACTTAATTTTATATATTGCTCTCTTTTAATTACAATAACAAAACAAAGAGATAGCAACAGTTTTAGTGTTGAAAATGAGTCAGATTAGGTTAGGTCTTGTCATCCCTTTCTTGTGTGTAAAAGAGAGAGGCAGTTTAAATTAAGTTTAGTTGGTGTACAAGAAAATCGACACCACTGTCGAATTAAGTAACAAAAATGATACTTCCTGTAGTACTATTGTTTACCTCAGGTCAGCAAAGTCTCAGATTGTAAAATGTTTTACACCGGTATGGCGGTCCACAAATTAATTGGCTCGGTTTAGCCCAATAAGCAAGTGAGATCGTATCTCATCGATGTTGGTACCTATTTTTGTTCGCGCAATGGACTTTGACTTCATAATGGTCCTTATGGTTTCACTAAATATGAACTAGGTGCCGTGTTGACCTAGTGAGCGGTACTCCGACTTCCAATCCGGAGGTTATGCAACAGTGGGTTGTTCCACTCGAAATATTTAAGCAAATTAACAGACATCTTCCAAACGGTGAAGGAAAACATCGTGGGGACACCGGCATACTCTAGAATAAAAAAATCTAAGACATGTGCTATCTACGCACTAAGTATGTATCCGAGGTATGTGTCCATCATGTGAATTACAGTCGTGACCGGAACATGTTTGTTTATTTTATTTAAATACTGCTGTTGACTTAGACTGGTCCCCCCCCCCCTGTCATTACCCTGTCTTATGAAAATACATTTTTGTAACAACATTCAACATTGTAAACTGTAAAAAACAAGCTTGTAAATTGATAAGCTGTTGACGAGCAATATAATGTTCGCTCTCATAAAAAGTATTTGCTCGAACATTTACATTGAAATATGAAAAGTCTTTAATGACGCTAACGGAATTTTAATGTGTCTTGTCGACGCACGTCAGAACTTTAAATAGTTTGCAATTTAGTTTCTCACGTTAAACTTTGTTTGAAAAAAATGTTTCCCAGGAAATGTTTACTTTGTTATATTTGCTAGAGAATATAATAGAGGTAAAATATGTAGGCTGTTACATGCCTTAATAGGTAAAGAGTGTAGGTTGTCAAACTAGATATTATGAAACCTGGTTGTCTACATAGTTATCTAGGAAAGATTGAATTGTACGGAAATTACATAAGCTGTGGAAATGTCACGTGACTGCTGCCAAGTTTTACCTTATCAAATTTGCGTTAGCGTGAAAGGAAAACTAAACGTGAGGTATTTGTCTAGACCCCTGGTCGACAAGTGCAGTTATATATTATGTTATGTTCTTGTTTGTTCCAGGTTTATTAGAAAGTTCCAAAATGACGTTAGACGAAAGCGTCCTCCTATCAAAACTGACTGACACGATGAGAGCTCAAATTGGCGTCTTGGATGCATTATGAAAACTATGAAATTATACCAATTATTTGCCAGTATGTTAACAATGTTAGATACTTAATTACATAACATAGGTTATGTACAATACAATTTACATTAGTTATAATGATTACTTAAGTGTTTAAAATGCTCTGGGTTCTCAACTAAGCGTATAAATCATCGACCAAATTAGATTTGACTCTGATTCATACTTTGTCGTGAAGTATTTATTACAGAAGCTTGCTATCTTTATTTTTCAATCTATGAAAAACTTGTGACAAAACCTAATTATGAATCAGAGACAGAATTAAATGATTTTATGAAAAGCAAGTACAATTAAAATTGCCTTCACATTAGTACAAAAATAATAATTATTGCGCCGACTTAAATGCTAAGTGCCAGAGGAACAAAGCTTTGTGATATTTAACCACCTTTTGCCTTAAGGTCTGCTTAGCCCTCCGGGAATCTATGAATATAAGTATGCCTTAAATGTTGTATACGCAAATGTTTTACGTACAGTATTTACCTCAACTGAACTGTGATTCAAAGTGTGTTGTGAGACGATGAATAATGTTATTAAATTATATAATCATTGAATTCTATCTTAGTTTGATTGGAAGACAATAACTTGAAAATATTGATATCACGTCTGAATGTGACTCGAAAATACCTTTGACCTTTTGTGCGCACTGTCAGACAGCTTTTTTCCCTTATCGGAAAACGAATTTCAAATTTATTCAGTTGGAATTTGAAACATATATTAATTACCCATGTAATTAATATATGTGGGAAACCACAATGTAGATAACGCAAAAAAAAAACAGATAGCAAAACGAGAAATGTCAAACAGTTTATTCAATGCCGTCAAATAAATACCTAGATAAAACAAACCCTGTATCAATAAATCAAACTCAAATCTGGGAGTCATCTGAAGTGCGTTTCAATTTCAAGATCCTCACCAGGCGGCACTATTGCTCTTGAGGCCAGAACATATCGAGATCGATTTATGAACACGGGTCTTAAAAAAACAATTTAAATGCTTGATTCGTTAGTCCTAGACTCCACTACAAGGCACTTTGTAGATACTCGCAGTGCAGCGCTTTATCACTTAGGAGTCAGTAAGAGTGCCATCTAGCGAGTTATTTATCAAAACTCTCGAAGACCTTGCGGATGATGGCAGCGCCTTCGCGTATCTGTTGCTCGGTGATGACTAGAGGGGGCGCGAGGCGGATGGTTTGTCCGTGTGTCGTCTTCGCGAGGAGGCCAGCGTCGCGCAGACGTAAGCAGACTTGATATGCGGGAATATCTATGGAGGAAAAGGTTACTTGCTTCAGACACTTTTAATGTGAACGAAATTAACATTCGGGCACACAATTATTCATGATACCTACTGATAGATAGATAAGATACAGCACAGACAAGTACAAATGACAAAAAAAAACAGTAAACTAGGACAATGAATGATGTAAGTGATACGTACTATCGTTCGCAACAATGGCACACATAAGTCCCCGACCGCGCACGGTGCTAATGTATGACTTAGGGATCTTGCGGAGTTCTTCTCTGAATATTTTCCCGAGCCTTTCTGCATTTTCGGGCAGTTTTTCTTCAAGAAGAACCTGAAAAAAAAATCTGTATTCGGTGTATTGCTAACGACAAAAGTTACAAAGTCCGCTCAATTTGGTGGTTTACCTACAGGAAGCTGATAATTAAATAGACTCAAACAAATGTCTGAATTATGATTCCTTGAGGAATGCGATTCTTGCTTATCAATACCACAGATAATAATACATATTGTCGTGTCGTACTATTGCATCTTTAAAAAAAAAAAAAAAAAAACTTGTGAATTTGATCGTTCATATTGTAAAACGAGAATTTTCACGTACCATACTATGATGCCTTCAGGCACCGACTAAGTTTCGACACAATCCGAGATTCTTCGTCAGGGTGAGTAACCGCGACGCGCTTTCTCCGCGAGGCGTCGCACAGTCGCGAATGAGTTGAAACACCGACTTTTATCGATAGAACGGTACGTGAAAATCCCGTTTTAATATGAACGATCAAATACCTACACGATAGTTTTTTGAACATTTTAATATTTTTTTTGACAATAAATAGTGTACTTGACTATTCATATTGTAAAAACGGGAATTTTGATGTTCCCGTCACGTTCGCGACGCAGAGCGACAAAGTTGCGATCACTCACCCTGATGAAGACTCTCGGAATGAGTCGAAACTTAGTCGGTGCCTTCACCGATAGTGCAGTATGTGAAAATTCCCGTTTTTACAATATGAATAAATAGTGTGGTCAGCAAATTACCTTGATAGCTTCAGTAGCAACTGCACACGCTAGTGGGTTGCCACCGTACGTAGATCCGTGTGTTCCCGGTTTTATCACCTGAACCATGCAAAACATTGAAACTGTTATACATTTACAAATATGACATTATGTAAGGCTCACAGTCTGGCTAGCGATTTTGAAAAGCAGGCCAGGGCCCTACCCATCAAGTCTTACAGCGAGTCAGTTCAGGCAAGAATGTCACTTTCCGCTTTGCGATTTAGGACGTTATGGCGTTGATAAAGCTTTGTCATTCGCAAAGCAGAATTTGACAACTTTGCCTGAATATATTCTAGTTCCTATACTTGACTCTCAAGTAAAGCATTTAAGCTTTATATCGTCGTCGTCGTGACGACCAGAAGATTACCAGACCAGAAGATGGATACCTGGATATAGTAAAGAGGGAATACAACAATGCAATTGTATGTTTGAATATATTATGTATTATATACGTTTAGAATACAGAAATAAATGGCTTATTATTATTATTATTATCGTCGTCTCGCTCTGGAACTACCAAATCAAATCATTTATTAATAACTGGACATTTTGCACACAGCATCATCTAGCCTTAAACTAAGACGAGCTCGTATTATGGGAATTACACGACTGATATACTACTTATATGTATTCTTTTTTTTTTGTAAATACATACATATTTTACATAGAAACATCCAGACCCGAGACAAACATTTCCAAATCATAAAACATTTGTCTCGCAGCGGGAATCGAACCCGCAACCTTCCGCGTCTCAAGCGGGCCTTCGCCCACTGCGCCACAGAGGTCGTCAAATAATTAACTTATTGATATGTGGATGTGGAATTATAAGTAGGTACTTGCAAAACGCGGAAATGTGCCAATTAATGTTTGGACCTGCCTCTGATTACCTCTTCTTGGTAACCTCAAAGATCTATGCACTGAGTTTGTATCTATCGTCTATAATGTCTATCACGGGGTAATCCCCATCTTGAACGTGTTTTTTTTCGGCAGCAAAATGTTTAACGAATGAGCGTTGACCCTTAGTCGCACAACTTTGATAAATAATTGCCTACTTTCTTCAGGTACTCTTTATAGTGTACAGATGCATAATATCTGTAGCATATAAAATATGAAGGAGGATAGATTTAATATAATCAGATGATATTGCTGGTCTGTTCCGTACGAAATATGCAACGTGACGAGCACATTAGGATAAAATGTGAAATTATGAATGAATGAAAAAACTTTACTATACACCTCAAAATAAACAATAACTTAATATAGGTCACTTAAAGTACAATTGGCGGTCTTATCGCTTAAAAGCGATCTCTTCCAGACAACCTTGGGATGGAGCGGAATGTATGCAATTATAAGAATGGTTGTCGGTGAACGTAATAATGAATGCAAGAGGAGAGTGCAATGCGATATACAACTACTAAATAAATATAATGACATACCTACATACATAGTAATAAACTACACACTATAATATATATATTTATAATTAACTATAAAATATAGTAGAGTTTATAGAAGAGCCTACCCCCAGACTCCGGTGAGAGGCCAGTTGGAAATAAACGACGACTCTTATCACATACTGCGGAGGTTTTATTTACGTCCAGCCCTATATATCACACTATTTAGTATCTACTTACATTCATAACGTCGTTGTTGGCAAAGACCGCGGATACGGGTAACACTCCTCCGCTGAGCGCTTTGCCCAAAATCAGTATATCTGGCTTCACTCCCTCATGTTCCACTGCTAAGAGCTTGCCGGTACGACCTGGAGAAGATATTCAACACATTATTTATATTTGTAAAGAAAACTATCTATTTATTTAAATTTGAATATTGCCGCGCCGCTCCGTCGGTAAAGGTATTACAGTAGATTGTCGGTGGAGCAGCATAGATATCTACTACGTCGGTAAAGTCGGTTTATTAATCATAATACGTCGGTAAAACAGTGTGTAAAAAAATATGGCGTCTTTTTTATGAAGTCTGAAATTAGCGAAAGCGATTTAGAGTTGTATCAAAAGGAATTGACATGTTATAGAATAACGTTTAATGTCGTTTCTTTGTTTATAGAGCAACACATAGTTTCATTTGTCATTCCTTATACAAGAAGATCAATATATATATGTATATAAGAATACATATATATAAAAAAAAACCCGCTCACGACTCTATTCCCCATGATGGACGGAACATAACATAACAAAATCAAATCAAAATATATTTATTTTGGTCAAAAACAGAGCAGAAGTTTGAAAACTGTGTCGCGAATATTTGGAACACCACGGTTTGCAAGTAGTTAGAATTCCACGTGACAGGTTGCAAGTTTCCTCACGATGTTTTCCTTCACCGTTTTGAGCACGTGTTAATGCGCATATAATTTTTTCGAATGGCAAATTACTTTGGTGCACGACCGGGTTCGAACCCACGACCTCCGGATCGGAAGTCAGGGTACCATTAGGCTAACACGGCTCAACATAATACATAATCAACATTCACTAATTTATTTCTTTGCTCATAGACGGGTAACACTGGGGTACAGATATCATAAGACACAGATGGTTACATGGGGTGAGGAAAAAAATCCGTAAACGTAAAATGAACGTAGGTACGCAGGATTTCAGACTCTTTTTTTCTGAAATGTTAATAATCTAGCAAGCTGTGTGCTCTTTTGTTAATACATACATATTTTAAGAAAACACCTAGACCCGAGACTAATATTTACTTAACATACAAACATATACGACGACCGATGTGGCGCGGTGGGCGAAGGTCCGCCTGCGACACAGGAGGTTGCGGGTTCGATTCCCGCCCTGGGACAAATGTTTGTACGATCTGCAAATATTTGTTCCGGGTGTTCTGGGTATTTGCTATGTATAATAAAAAAAATCTATCTATGTAATGTATTGTATTAAGTATATCAGTCATCTAGTACCCATAACACAAGCTCTGCTTAGCTTGGGGCTAGATGACGCTGTGTGGATTGTCCAGCATTATTTATTTATTTATTTATATACCCCTTCTGCGTCTAAGGCGCCACAGAGGTCGTAAATAAACCTGCCAAGCTGTGCCCTGGCAGCATCGTTCTTTTACGGCAATACCGATCGAGACATAATTGTTTTTCTATTGTTTGTTATCGATTCTCTGTTGTGCCTGGAGTCCCGCAGTCCTTAGATTCATGAATGAATGAAAATACTTTATTATACACCTCATGATATGAAAGAAATAAACAATAACACATTATGATAAAGAGCAATAAACAATGGGCGGTCTTATCGCTTAAAAACGATATCTTCCAGACAATCTTTGGATAGAGGATTATATATGATTTGGAAGTGGCCAGGGGTGTACTTTATAATTTGTCTATACTACCTTAAATAATATTATGCATAAAACATACTAAAGCAAAATATAATATTATATAAAATTCAGGTGTATCTTACCCAAGCCAGTCTGAACTTCATCAGCTATCCATAGCACGTTGTGTTTGGTGCAGAGTTCCCTCACTCTGCGCAGATAGCCGTCATCAGGCACGATGACCCCCGCCTCGCCCTGGATGGGCTCGACCATGAATGCGGCCACTGTCGGGTCGCGGAGCTCCTTCTGGAGACGAAGGAACACAGAACTTATAATATAAATGCGAAATTTTGTGAAGACGAATATTTGTTACTCTTTCACGCAAAAACTACAGAATGGATTTTGATGAAAATTTACAGTAATATAGCTTGCTGATCCTACTACTATTCTAAACGCAAAAGTTTGTGAGGATGGATGTTTGTTACTCTTTCACGCAACACGAAGCTTAATATAGCTTACTATATTACTGTTAAGTTATATCAATATACGTTCAGTAGTTTTTGCGTGAAAGAGTAACAAACATCCATCCTCACAAACTTTCGCGTTTATAATAGAAGTAGGATCAAGTAGGATTGCATCAGAATAACACATAGGCTACTTATTATCCGGGTACCACGCGGGCGAAACCGTGGGCAGAGGCTATTATATTATAAATGCGAAAGTTTGAATGTTCAGATATTTGTACCTATGCGTGTTGCTAATGAACAGATGCGACACAAGAGGTGTGGATTCGATTCCCGCTGCGGGACAAATGTTTGCATGTTCTACAAATATTTGCTCCGGGTATGCGGTACCACGGTACTCGTAGTTTCTGATGCCCACGATACAGGGAAATCTAATGTGGGGTCAGGGCTAAATGTGCCTGTGTTGGCTTTTTTCTTATAATAATCTCCATAACGGCTGAACTGATTTGGATAGTGCCCTAGAATTATGCATTGGCATCTTTTTACATTTTACCACACGGGCGAAGCCGTGTGCAGAGGCTAGTATAATATAAATAATTTATGGAGACTCCTTCTCCATGTCGCAACGGGCCATGAAGAGAGCTATGCTCAAAGTTTCACTAGTACGACAGATATTATAATACTAGCTAGTACTATACGTGATACATTCTGGAGCGACGAAATCCTCAGAACTAAAATCACCGACATAGCACAGGGCAAGCCACGTAATCAACCTAGTGTTTCAGATTAACATTCATTAAATTTCAGTAATATTTGTACCTAGGGCGTCTCATCAATTAATAACTGAGGCTTTACCTTTATAGATAGATAGATAGATAAACTCTTTATTGCACACCAAAGCAAAATACAAAAAGACACAGGAATTCACAATAATATTATTGTGAATTCCTGGTACAATGGGCGGTCTTATCGCTAAAAGCGATCTCTTCCAGACAACCTTTGGATGGACAGGATAAAATAGAATCAAAAGACGGCGGTGTACGAGTACCTAAACCTACAACATATATATATATATATATATATATATATAAATACCTACATAAATTACAAATATATATCCATATCCTATATAATATACATACAAATAATAATAATGTGAGATTAATATGTAATAATATATAAAACTATTTACTAGCAGCTCTGATACATAGAAAGGAAATGGTTATATACCATAACTTTAAAAATGGCAAGTGACTTTGATGATCTAATAGAAAAAGGTAGGGCGTTCCATAGTCGTGAGTAGTCGTATAGCGATGTTCTCATAAAAAATCATTAAAATCAACATCACTAACAGAGTCATAAAATCTTCACGGTTTAATTTTATCTTAGTACAAATGTTTGTGATAAGCACAGCCTTTTATGACCTTTTAGATGTCTATATAATCTTTTCTTGTATCTCGATACAAATCGTCTGATAAGGTAAAAAGCTAATTTACAAACCGCCCTGACATCCGAACCCAGCCTAGAGCTCTAGTGGGGTAATGGCCTCGATTCTGTTGTACACTGACTAAACTAAATTTAAACTATCGCTCTCTTTTACTGATAGTGGACGCAAGAAAGAGATAGCTACAATTTTAGTGCCGTGTGCTGCTGTCAAATCAGATTACGTACCGCTTTTCTTCGTGTTTATAGTCAGCATGTTTTGATTACACGACTAAATTTGTATGGAAAATTTAAATCTGACTAATTTGACAGCAATAAAATTGTAGCTATCTCTTTCTTACTTGCACTATCAGTAAAAGAGAGCGACAGTATAAATTAAGTTTAGTTAGTGTACTACAGAATCGAGGCCAGTGACTACATACCGCGTCTTTCCATCCTTAGGTTGTGAGATCAAAATCTATTTTATTCTGCGTGCTCTCAAACTATGAAGGGAAACATCGCGAGGATACCGACTGGTCTATCGAACTACAAATCAAAAACGTGTGTGTGCAATCTTTCCACCACACTGGTTGTCGTACCTCTAAAGCTGGTATGTCGTTGTAAGGGATGAGCTTGAAGCCCGGCATGAACGGACCGAATCCCTCGTAACAGGTCGGGTCGGATGACGACGAGACGGCTGACAGCGTACGACCCCAGAAGTTGCCCTCAGCGAAGATAATCTGAAATTATAAAATGAGTGAATGAAATCTGGTATATAAAATCGTTGCGTGATTCTCAGTAACCAACTAACTCAATTTTACCTATCGCTGTCTTTAACAGTAACAAAACATATCGCAAAATTTTGAATTTTGAGGAATTAAAATATCAAAAATGATATTTTAATTCCTCAAAATATCATTTTTGAGATATCGGTTGATAATTTTGTGTTTTATTTATTGAAGTACGTTTTTCAACTTAATTTAAACCAGCGACAATTTAAATTAAGTTTAGTTGGTGTACTCAATTCTAAACTAGAGAATCGTCACCATTGGTATTCATCAACGCAAACCCTTAGCCGTTAGTCCTAGAGATCTGAAACGAGGGTATGTTCCTTTTGGTGTGTAAGGGTGCACTTGTAAAGGATTTTCCACCCCTAAAAGGTGCAACAGTAGATAATTTGAGTGTCAAAGAATATGTAATTTATCACGAAAGAGGTTGATTCTTCCCATGAAAATGAACAAGTTTTCCTGAAACCATCAAATTTCTAAAAATATTTTTCAGGTGAAATTGCTTGTAACACCTTGGACTTGTACACAACTCTATAATTGTATGATTCTCTATATATTATAGTCCTGCGCAAACTGGCCCGTTGGAGGTGGTGATTAGTACCTACATTGACGCAAACTTTGACTTGAAAATATTTTCCCTTTGATCGCCACCGCCACTAACAATTTACGCGGATCTTTACACGACACCCCATAACTTGTCATATTCAACTGAATATGACAAGTTATGGGGTGTCGTGTAAAGTTATGTTATGGGGTGCTGAAGAACTCTTCAGCCTGAGTAATGCTCACCTTGGCCTGATCCGCGGGTATCTTCTTGACATCATATCCCCACTTGCGCGCGATCTTGCATGCGCTTTCCCCGCCCTCCACGCCCGTATTCATGGGCAGGAGACGGTCGAACCCGAAGAGCTCTGTCAAGTACTTTTCATACTTACCGAGCTGGTCTGAATAAAATGCCCTGAGGAAGAAAGTGAAGGAAATAGAAAGAAGTAGAAACCAAAAATATTAAGTATCTATTAATTTACATATCTGCCCTTTACTAGAGTACTTAATTAAGTATTTTTTAACGCGTCTTGATGAACTTTAAGAAGCCATTGATGCTGCCTTTACGTAAGATCGTAAGCCTCAGATTTCCACTAGAAAAAAAACAAAATGAATTTAATATTTTTGGATTGAAGTATTGCTGAGGCCCATATTCCAGAACGAAACTCAAACTGAATAGATTGATCATATTTTTTATCACATTTCCATTGAAAACTGACAAAAAATATGCTTGAGACTGGTTTCGAGGATTCGGTTTAAGTTTTTTCTAAAAACAATCTGGAATATATTTATTATTTACTATGTATGCTATATGCTATTGCCTTCTTTCTTCTATGTTCTCAATAAAGGCAATATTGAGAACAAAGAAGAGAGAGGTCTTTTATAAATAAGTACTATCTAAGTAAAATTATGTTGACTAAATTTGCTTCCCTATCCAATTTTACATTTAGGTTCCAACAGAAGCATGAAGAGATAAGCAATGCAGCCAAATAACTTCACTATTGTCAGTAGATCTTACCTAGAGACAAGCGTGAGTTGATCAGCTTGCTTCTTGAGCGCCGCGATGATCCTCGGGTGGCAGTGTCCTTGATTCACAGCAGAATACGCGCTCAGGAAGTCGTAGTATCTCTTTCCCTCAACGTCCCATACGAAAACTCCTGAATATTCAAATAATCTAACTCAGTGATGATCGCCCACAGTTGCTGAGTAACGTGGAGGGCAATTATAATGGATTTTTGATTACTGCCAACGAAATCGTTGTTATTAAGTCGATTAGTATAAAGTCACTAGGTTGGCAAGGAGCAAGATCAATCTTCGTAAAAAAACCTTATAATTTTTTTTCAAAGTTTCAAAAAATATAAATATTTTTACTTCCGGTGAACCGGTGACCGGTTCAGATCATTGACCAATGATCTGACCAGGTTGAAGTATGGTAGCCTCGTGGCCGATAGAACCTGTGTTGAAAGGATTCAGTGCACCTCGTAAAGGCCCATTTCAAACACGTGTCACAAAACTTCGGATTTTTAGTTCAGGGACATATTTTCTAGAACCACGTTTCCTAGAAATCGTCGCGTAGTTTTCTTTCATCGTTTGACTAGCTTACGCAAATAAAAAAGTTGCGTGAAAAAAACTATTAGTGAATGACGGGATTTGAACTCACAAACTTTGGGTAGAACATTGGGGTCTCTAGCCACTACACTACTCCAATTTTTACTTAATTAAGTGTGCTCGTGTATCTACCTATTTTCAGACCCAGGGATTATCTATAGGGACTTATAAAAATGTTTGCCCTGACTGATCTATCAACGCACAGCCAAAACTACTAAGTCTAGAAAGCTGAAATTTGGAACATATCTCTCTCAGTCATTTGGTACTTAAAAACTCTATTCCGACCCCTGCTTATAACACAAACCGATCACTGGCTGCAGTGTTAATATGCACTTAAATTTGTCGTGTGGAAAATTAGGCGTTTCGCGGTTTCAAGTACTTAATTTAAGCAGCAAAATATATAAGATAGCTATCACATTCAGAGTCTGAACATCCTGTTTTTTATTTTTATACCCTCAAATATTAGAGATTTTTAAGCGCAGCCATAACATACTTAGTGAATATTTTGAACAAGCTGTATTGTTCTTTTTTAAAATAGATCTTAAGTTAAACTCACCTTCGCCTCTGGACAGAGCCACAGGAACAGGGGCGTAGTTGCGGCATCCATACCGGTCTTCGAGAGCGAAGATCTCTTCCGAGGAAAGTTTCTTGCTTTCAGACATTCTATGAAATGAAAACGATTAAAATGTAAAAAGGCGTTCTACGGAACTCTATCAGGCTAACAGAGAACCTTTATGGACGAAAACTGTCTCTGAACTGACAGCAATTTTCAGACTAAGTATCTTTTATACTTAGTTAATCGTAGTTAATTAGTAAAGTTAATATGAATACTTTGCATCTTGTAAGCTGATTAAACCAAGAGAATCGTAAAAAGATAACCACATGGTTATCTTTACCCATTCAAACTATTAAGATAATTTTTATAACATGATTTAAGGTTAGTATTGATACTAAATGCTGAATAAATAATAAAAAAATAATTAAGATTATGGTGACACAAACAGCTCAAAGGAATGTAGAGCAGTGCGATAAATAAATCTACCTAAACTATTAACCATTCATTCAATATCTTATTCAAACTCTCCAGGCCAGGTTTAAGTAAATCTTTACTTATAAAATCGTTTGTCCTGAGTAAATGTCTATCAACGCGCAGCCAAAACTACTTACTACCTAAGTCTGGAAGGCTGAAATTTGGAACATAGGTTTATTTTATAACTAATGTTATAAAATAATGCATGTGACGTGTTTCAGGGTTTTTATGTTTTCACATTTTGGGGGAGTGCGTAAAAAATTGTAAGGGAATATCGTTTTTTTATAAAACTATGAACATTGGAATTGTAGCTACTCATCATAAATAAAATAAATGATGACGTGTTTAACGGTTTTTGGATTTTCACATTTTAAGGGGGAAATTGGGATGAAAGTTTGTGAGGATGTATCGGTTTTTAAAAAAACGACTCGACGCGTGCAAAGCCGCTGGCAACAACTAGTTTGTAATAAGCACTTACTAATAATTACTGGTGGATGGGTATACCTAACTGGTTCGTCAATAATGTACCTATGTACGCCCACCGAACTAATGACTATTCAAAAATGTTATCCTTGGTAGTTCAATCAAACCTCACAGTTTTAACGCACAGTCATATTGATTATATATCGATGTATACCTATTCATTGATTACCTACTTTGACTACCTACAATGAAAATAAAACCTCGGTCTGCCGCCATACCCTAATACAAAGTTCATTTGAGAGACTTAACTTTATTTACTGTAGATATTAATAACTAGTTTGTTTACGCAAAACCTCGGCCTGCCTACCTATCTGTTGCTATACCCTTAGACAGGGTTCATGTGAGATACCTACCTATAAACACCATCTATGTACCTACCATGTGAAAGCAATAAATGTATTGAGTATTGATTTGGTCGTGTTATTTCTTGGTCACCCTGTAGGTTGAGATAAGGTCGTCCTGCAAAAAGCAGTGATCGGCGGTGAAAGAATTCAGTGCGCCTCACAGATGCTTTCTTCATGCACAAATAATTAAATGTTTTTTTGCGAAATTAAATAATATTCGCTACATACAATATACACATACACCAAGGTTCACCCGATTTCTGAAGTCAAGAATTTGATCACAAAGAAGTTAAATTATACATTAAAATTCGTGAAAAAACTACTATTGACCGAGATGTTATGTGACTGTGAGTCTTTAATTAAATGTTTTATCTGACCTTGGCAGTGAATAAAGTTCAAGTCCAATAACAAAGTCTTGCCGAGGAGGGTGTGACTGCTTCCAAATTTAGCTTGCGACTGCATGAATAAACTTTTCATGTAGATTCGTTGCCTAATAAATATCGTAGGAAAAATACCACAATTGATTACTACTGTGACTCGAAGTTACGTCATACGGGCACCCTGGAGATACTGACCGGTCATCAAGGCCAAGTGTCCACTATAGCGTCGTCGTTCCTTTGGTACAAACTTTTCTTTTCCTTTGAAGAGACAACAGCAGTGTTGCCAGCCGGACCTTGTCAAAAATTATCTAAAATACTTAGATAAAAAGTAACCATTTGGTGTGAAAAGTAACCTTTCTTAGTATTTATGTCCCAATAACTAAAAGTTGATAGACAAATGTTGGTTGTATTAACTTACAGAAAAGTTACTTTTTTAATCATTTTTTTCTTTTTAGAATATTCTTACGACCACTTACCTACTTTACTATTATCCTGCTGCTATTGTTCGTCAATAGCAAAGAGAAAAGGAGAATAGTAAAGTACGTAGTATTAGTCGTAATAATATTCTAAAATGATACCAAACTACGATAATTTCAATTCTATATTTTTTTCTTGTATATTTACTACTTGCTTTGCCCAAGCTTTCGCCCACGTGATCCCCAGATAAAAAGTAGCCTATATATTATTCTGATGTTTAAGCTATATTACTGTAAAGTTTCATCAAAATCCGTTCAGTAGTTTTTGCGTGAAAGAGTAAAAAACTCCCATCCTCACAAACTTTCGCGTTTATAATATTAGTAGGATAAATTATCCTACGCGAAAGTTATCCTGGATAATAGGATTGCAAAGATTGCAAAGAGAGCGCTTCTACGTTCCATTTCAATTTGAATTCAAGTACAAAAAATGATTCTACAGACTCCAAAAATTCGTCTAAAAGTAACCTTTTGATGTGCTGATAGATGGCATCCTTCAGATCTATCAGAAGTCTGATTTGGTCCCGCGTTGTATGCAATAGATACTTATAAATGCATCAATTTTTATTCATGTATATAAATTCATAATTAATACTGTTATTGAGATCTAGAATAAGTCGTCTTGTACAAATTTTGATGTAGTAAGTTTGTGTAAATCCAAAACAAAAAATAACTATGAACTTAAAGTATGACAGAAAAAAAATATAAGGCTTTAACAATTATTGGATTTGACTCCAAAACTATTCTTAAAAAAAATTAGCATTTTCACGAATGAAAAGAAAGTTACGGAAGACGAGGCAGTATGGTCATACGACTATAGCCTACCCTAAATGGGTAAATTATGTGTCTCGATAAATCAACGCTTCAGTGGAGCAAATGCCTGCCTAACTCTCAATGACTTTATTTACAAAGATATTTTTGTTTCTGATAAAGCTGTTATTGGGACCGAAATAGCATGTTTGATAAGATAACATAAGTGTTAGAGGTATGCAAGATTCATTAAGAATTGCAGTGCTTTGACTTTATAACAGTCACAAAAACACTAGATACCTTAAGGAGTGCAATGTTAGCTTAGTCGGTAATTTAATTAGTTAAGTACCTATTTGGGATCAATTCTCAACTTTTTCTCATAAAGTCTGGGGTTTGCTGGATTTATCGTAAATCCAACGAATTTAATCAATCAATAATCAAGATGGATGATTGATTAAAAAATCTTGAACTTCGAGAAAAAGGCTCATCAATGCATAGGTATTCTAAAACTACTAAGAAAAGTCGTGTTCTTCAACAAAATAATTTACTGATAACAATAAAAGTTCTAATCACAGATTAAGTAATGTCTTCTAATAAACGGTTTTTGTCAACACATAGATCTTACCATCATAGCAATGTTTACAATGAGGTTGGTAGAAGATAGAAAATACTTTATTCCATACCGTTTTTAATTAACTAGCTACTTGAATCAAATTATACCAGAACTGTAAAGCACACAATAATTAAAAATACTAATGCCTACTAGAGTGACCACAATACTAGTATAGTATTATAATATCAGTGCTACAATTGACTCTCGACTACTGATTAGTTACTATTTACATTTTAACTACAGTTATGCTGAAAATACAAAACAAAAGCCAAGAAACGTCACTAACCACAGAAGTGATGAAACTAAAAAATTTCAGTTTCAGAAAGATATACCAAAAAAAAAAAAGAAACAAATCAAGCCAAGCGGAATACGAACTCAAGACCTCCCGCTTAGTATGTAGGTGTTATAACCACTCGACCACAAGGTTGAACCCTGATCGAAATACTTGGGATGTAAATGTTCTACTATAAAATATTATATCATCACAAAAATATCTACCTTGGCTGTAATCACCTGTTACCACTTAGCCACGATCCCAGCCTGGTGGAAATTCTTGGATCGCAGTATTCTGGTCTAAATTCTTGGAATTAATGTTCTACTAAATTGATAGAGCTGAATTTTTTTGTGTCTTTATACCTTTATGATATAAATGATCTTCTGGTGATATCCTATGGTAGTAGGTACCATAGAATACAATTAAAAGAATTTATTCATAAGAAGTCTTAACCATGTTCATATAAATTAAGTAACATTGTCTTCAGCAATTGAATTCTTCAGCATACAGTTATGAGTTGGTTGGCTTATAAATTTACTAATTTCTAGGGAGCTCTCCTGAGTGATATTCTGGGTATGAAGGAAAGGACTGGGCCCCCTTTTCTGGTATTGCGGGAAGTGAGCCCCCATCTGCCAGTCTCTTTGTCTCAATTTTAGCTGCATTCAACTTTTTCATTTCGGCTATGGCAAGGTTTTTAGCTATTTCTTCATCAGTTGGTGGTTCAACCCTGTAAAACATGGTAGGTCAATAATTATTCAACTCATAAACTGAATTAATATTCTACAAACATTATCTTACATCTTATTGCGTTTTATTATAACTTTTTTTTTTAAATAATCAGTAATGAATAATCTATACCTATAAAATTGTTTGTCCTGACTGTCTGATTGATCTATCAATGTACAGCTAAAACTACTAAGTCTAGAAAACTAAAATATTTAACATATGTTTATTGTATAACATAAGCATGTGTTAAAAAAAGGACTTTTGGAAATCTTCACTTTAAGGGGGTGAACTTTGTATTCTTTGAAAGTATTTGTTCTTTGTAGTTAGAAACATGAAAATTGGAATTGTAGCTACTCATCATAAATAAATCATGTGTTTCAAGGTTTTTGCATTTTTACATTTTAGGGGGGGGGTAAATGGGGGCTGAAAGTTTGTATATAGGAGTACAGTTTTTTTAAAGGAAGGAACTTGAACATTGTTATTGTAGCTACTCTTCAGAGTTTTAGGATTTTCACATTTTAAGGGGGGAAATGGAGGGTGAAAGTTTGTATAAAGGAGTACTGTTTTTTACAAGATCGAACTAGAAAATTTTAATTGTAGCTACTAATCATAAATAAATAATGACTTGTTTCAGGGTTTAAAATTTTGGGGGGGAGGTGAAATGGGAGTGAAAGAGTGTAATGGGTTTATTTTAAAACAAACAAATAAGAATTAAAGGATCAATGGGTTGTTCACTAAAAGCAGTCATTTTAATGCAGTAAAAAAACAAAACAGTGAGAGGGATACTGAACTGTTCTGAATGCCTTGGGAGTGTTTAAGACTCGAATTGCACATTAAAACTTGGTTTACCTTCTCATTCTGAGCCAAGCTTCCCATTCTGCTGGTATAGGGTCTTGGAAGTCCAGCTCTTTGGGTGGATCATACCACCTACTCGCCTTGCGCTTGCCAACACTGGGGTCTGCTGGGATTTCAAAGTACTGATTACCAATGTAATCTTTTCCTAAAACAATGCAAACATATAATAAGAACCTACTACTAGCTTCAGGCTACAGAACAGAGAAGTACTAACTTTACTGTAGGAGACCAAGTCATTTCCTAGTAACTTATGTTGGTGTGGTTCTTATATTATAAAAACAAGACAAGTGCAAGTCGATTTTCGGTTTTTTCCTTCACTTGTGCTGCAAGACCTTGCTTCTTGCAAAATTTCATGATTCTAGTCAACGGGAAGTACCACATAGGTTTTAATTTATTTGCGAGTATCAAAATATGTTGCATAAATGGCCATATTTTCTTATTGCGTTCACTTAGAAGCTTGATTTTTTTCAAGGGACCATAGACTTACCTACATATTTGATATTAATTTCAACTTGATACCTCCTTGGTCCTCCACGCATTCCTAAGAAAAAGGGTCTTGACAGACAGAAAGACAAACAGATGGACAACAAACTGATCCTAGGTGAAATTTCGAAAATTATTTCTTTCCAACTTACTAATGTTTCATAATTACCCTCAGATCTCTAGGACTTACAGCTTGGATAGATGATAGTGAAAATTTAAAGGTACTTATAATTACAGAAGGATGTATAACCTATCTTATCTATTATTTTGTATTTTTCTATGTATATATGTATTTACAAAAAAAAGTATAAAAGTAGTACATCAGTCATTTAGTTCCCATATGCTCTGCTTAGTTTGGGGCAAAATGATGCTGTGTGAAAATTGTGCAGTATTATTATTATTATTTATATTTATATGAGTAGGTAATTGATGTAATCACCAATACAAGTTGGTTGGACTTGACTCACTCTATCCTGGGGTAAGAATGCTTACCCATATTATTTCCTCGGATCTGTCTAGGTCGAAATGAGTCTATGAAGTTTCTTAAAGCAATACGCCATACATGGCGAGATTCTCCAGCCATCTGAAAAAGTAAGTACCTAAATTTGCTCCAAGACGATGATGATTGAAATAAAGAGGCCTTAAATTTGGTGAAATGCGAATAAATGGTCAACAATCTTGAAATGAATTACCTTATTTTATTTAGGTTGGCTAATAATCTCAGATGTAGTAGTCTCTGTCTACGCCTAAAATATTATTCAGCAAAAAGCAAAGCTGAAAAAATAAGCCTTTGAATCAGAATGTTTAAATTTACAAAACAAAATAATCCAAAACGTATTATGTAGGTACTCGGGAGACCGTATCACACAAAGATACAAAGACGTAGAAGATAGCGATGGGCGTTGAATAAACGAACTAGTAGAATCAACCGTTTACGTTGAATCTACGTATCGACGGTTCACAGTCACTCATTCAATTAGTTGAAATCGTAGACGGCTAAACTGAGATTCTACTACGTTCATATCGACGGTCAACGCGACGAAACGATCCGTGAACGTAGACAGTATTAACCGTCTACGTTTACGCAGTTGAATCAACCGTTTATGTTGAATCAACGCATCGACGATTCACAACTAGTTGAAATCGTAGACGGCTAAACTGTCGCGACGAGACAATGCGTTCACACGTCCATAGACGAGTTTATAATAAAACTGGAAAAGTATGAAGTGAAGTTTTTTATGGCAAATAAATAGATACCTATATTATATTATACCTATATTTTATTTATTTTGAGAAATAAATTACCTGTCTTTAGTTAGCCTAGCTGTTTGATCTGTATTTGAATAAAATGTAAGTATTTTTTTCTTAAATGAATAAAATAAAATGCATAAAATGTAAAAACGAAGTTTTAACTTTTACGGCACATTCCTTCGAAATTTATAAAATTTCAAAGAAACATGGTAAAAAGATTACCTAGTCTTTATGTTACGGTCGAGCTACGTCAGATAATCACCCAGTTGATACTATCGACTAGGTAGACATCGTCGCGAAGTTAAGATAGTTCGTCTATATATCGAACTTGAAACATCGACTAGTCGACGAATTCATCAACATCATCAACTAGTCGATGGACTAGTTGATGAGCGAAAATTAACGGTTTCGTTTCGTTTAAGATAATTACGTCGACCACTCATCGCTCGACTAAAGTAATAAAGCACAGACCACAGATATTTTTTTTATCTGTGCCACAGATAAAAACACTCACAGATTAAAAATGTTTAGCTCTTCTCTGTGTACTCTGAGTACATTTTTAAATACCCGAAAATGACAGTAAAACGTTGCTGTCAGTGTCAATTGTTTGTCGTTTGTCACGAAAAAGATAAGATTGCCGAAAGTTGAAAGAAAGAACCAACCAACCAATCAGGTCGTCAGCAGCTACGTTTTTTTTCTTCAAGCTGCGGGTAAGGGCCTCTAGCTCTAGACAAAAAACTTCTAGATCATGGGGAGTTGCCCAGATGCCTTCCTGGCTTCATAAGGCCTATGTTACAAATACGTTCAAAACTTGTCGTAACGATAACCGTTTTGTTAATTTTTGTATAGAAATCTTGTCGATACGGTCAACAAACGTTTTGACATGTTATAAACTCAGCATAGACCCTCTGATGGTCCTACCTTTAATGGGTGTTGTGTTGGACTCACAGTGGCGCTAATTTCCTACGAAGAATATTCTGGTGCGTCCAGGATTGCAGATAGGCAGAGCCCGTCAGGATCTTAGGACATCATGCATGCATGCATGGCCGTGCATGTAGTGGAGCAACATCATTGGGGTTATTTGGCGACAGTTATCGGCGCGGTTGTGCATACGACGCGACGCGCCAACTTTACAACGAATTCCTCATGCTGGGGATCATACTGAACGTATTTGTTACTAGCTTACGCCATCTGCACGTCGCGGGCGATCACGGAGAGAAAGATAAGCGAGATTTGCGAGTCTGTCAGTCAGAACATACAATAGCACAGACTAATAAAAAGGATGCGGATGCGTCAATTGTAATACGGATACCACAGAGAAAATAATCTCTACGTTTAGTCATCTCCAACAAAATATTTTGCGAATTGTTATCAGTTTATTTTGATTTGATTGTATTTAAAAAGCAAATAAGTCCATTTAAAACTTTCACCATGGCGAAAATGGCATTTCAGCATCAAGCGGGAACAGCGATGGAGTGTCTCAGCGTAAGTTTGAGACCACTCCCAACCCCATCTTCGCTTTGTGTTTATTGTCACTGATGTCTACAATCCATATTTCAGATACCGATAACACTACAAAAAGAAGCTGGTGTCGATCCTGATGGCAGAGAAGTTATGAAGTGTGGATTCAAAATCGGCGGCGGGATTGACCAAGACTTCAGAAAAAGCCCTCAGGGCTACACAGATAATGTTTGTGTTTATGCTGACATGCTTGTAGTCCATAGAAAATGAACCATTAGTAACTTTTTGTTATTGTATTTTCAGGGGATTTATGTCACCGAAGTTCATGAAGGGAGTCCTGCTGCTAGAGCAGGGTTGCGAATGCATGATAAGATACTACAATGTAACGGCTATGACTTTACAATGGTAACTCACAAAAAGGCTGTCAGTTACATCAAGAAACATCCTATCCTAAACCTACTAGTTGCTAGAAAAGGTGTCACCTCAACATAATACTAGCTTCTGTGCAGGCATCCCTTAACAATGTTAAATTATTTATTTCTGTCGCAACTAGCATTACAGACATTGGCACCCAGTAAGACTAAGCTGTTTCCGATAGTTCTTGGTATGTTTAGCACAAATATTTTTAAAGCCTAACCTTTGGCATAATCAACAAATATTTTTGTGTTCAATTTTATGTTAGAAGTGACTATTAATAGTTTTAAGTGTAAGAGAAGTATTATATTATGACAAGTTTTTTATACTGTTATTTATTTTTTATAAATTAGTTTTAGTTTTGTAGTTAAATTAAATTTATTATGAGATAAAGATATATTTGTCCATATTACAATGTTAAAATAATATCCATAGGTTACTTCAATTTATTGAAAAGTTACCAGTTAAGTTTATAAGTAAAAATTTGCATTTTTATAAACATGTATCATGTCAGTGGAATGGGATATCAATGATTTTATAAATATATGAGAAAATAATATATTGTTATCATACTTTAACAAATTAATTTAGTAACAAAAAGAAAAAACATACCTTCTTCCTTTTATGAATAAGGCAATTGTTATTGTGTATGTGTGCCAAATTTTTATATAAGCACAAAAAAATTTAAACAGTAGATTTTCTTGTTTCATGCAGAATCTGCCATCTTTTGGATGCTATTATGGAATAACATTTGTTATAAACTCACAAAGGCAACTAATTAATCAGCATTGTTAGCGTTTGTAAGCAGATTTTACTTTATTGTTTTAATATCTACAAAGTGTATAATGAGGCATTTCAAATAGTTTTAAGTACTACATAATGAAATATGTAAATTTAATCAAGTCATCATATTTTTTTTATAATACTTATGTACCTAATATTTGAATAAAATCAATATTATTTCATATTTATTTGCCTTTAAAGAATTGATATTTCTAAAATGAGTGCTCCTTTGTGTAAGTCCACTTCTTTGCTGCAGTAATGTATGTTACCAATACTACATTATTCTTTTTGAGCTATGTTTACCTAGTTAAAACAGCATACAAGAGAAGAGTATTATAGTGTGTAGACCAGAATGTGAATGTTTATAGTTTTAGTTATTAAAGTGTTATAATATAATGGCAATTTTTAATGAAAACTAAATTGTCAGTAAAATTTATTTTAATGAGACAACACAACAAGACTTCTAATAAATTAAATATCTGATGCACAAACTTAATAGTAACTGTATTCATGAGTAACTGAACTTTTTAGTTCAAAACTTCGATTGTGAAGATTGCAATGGCACAAATTGTTATTCAATTAAGTTTGTGGGCCAGAGCTTCTGAGGGATGGGGATTTTAAGCTTTGGCTGGGGGCCAGTCCCATTGGCCCTTAGGAGGCTTAGCCATAAGAGGTTCCCATGGCTTCCAGTTCAACATTTTTCTAGCTAGATTGAGTTCATTTTCTGCCTGAATGATCAACTCCTCAGCTTGACCACAATTAATCCTTTGCTCAATCTCAAATACATCTTTAGTCTGTAACATAAATTATTAGAAATTTAATATAAAATTTGCTATTCCAACTATTTTTGTAATAAATGCAAACATTTGGATGTTGTTGAATCTCCATGATGGCACAACTAATTTGGAATAGGTATATTGTTTGTGACCTAGAATAATACAGGCTACTTTTTATCTGGGTACCATGTGGGAGACGCTCCAGGCACAAGCTTGAACTAACTTAAGTAATATTTCATGAATGAATGAGAAGTAGGTACCTGTGTTAGCACTGCAGCCCTTTCTCGCACAATTTGTTCGGTGTATTTTCGGTAAATAGACGTCTCAGGCATGTTTTGTAGGGTTCTCAGTATCTTTCCATAAAGTGCTCCAAGAGTGTGATGTGGGTTAGGAGCAACAGCCAAGCCCATAAGGCCAGTTGTCTGCAACGTTATCGACCTGATTATGAATATGCAAGCAATATAATAGTCAAAATTAAGTCGAGTTGTTTTTGCCATCTTCCATGGCTGCTGTAAGAGCAGTCAGTCAAAATATTAACTATTGTGAAAATTATAAACAGCATCTATTTACTTAATTTTCTACGTTATCGTCGTCGATAGCGTTGCTTTATTTAATTGCCTACCTTTTTCAACAGCCCCATAATAAAATGATTATACAACCAATCAAAACTAAACCAGAAAGCAAGAACAAAATCAACTTCAACTTCAACTTCTTGATTATGGCTTCTGTAGCTAGTTGTCACAATTCTGCCAGTGTCCGTTTCATAGACTATACCTTATAACTGAGAGTCCGTTTGATCCATGATACATTCATAAACAATACAGAGGTGTCAAAATAAGAATATGGTCGGAATGAAACTATTAGGTAGGTACCCTGAACAGCAGAATAATGACATTGACAATTTTATTAGAATTATATGAAAAATGACATTATAAACGTAGTATCTATAACTAGTCTGTGGACGTAATGACAATGATGCCAACGAATATAATCAAATATGCGTAAGGAACAGTGCGGTACGGTATCGACCTTAGTAGCTTTGTTTGGTATTGACCAAAGCTGCAAAAAGATAACATAGCCACAAATTTATCATACCGAACGTGATATCTTATTCATAGTAATTAGTATTAAAACGATGCAACCGTGGTGGTTATCGCGTTTACACTTGTGCGTTCAATCCACACTTAGCACACGGTCAAACTGACGCATTACGCGGTGGCGGTGGCGATCAAAGGGAAATGGTTCTCAAAGTTGGTGTGAATGTACCGAGAGCCTATGCTGAGTTACAAATACATATGTCAAAAACTAGTCGAAATGATGACTTTTTCGACAATTTTTATATGAAAATCTTGTCGATACGGTCGATATTTTGACACATTATAAACTCAACATAGACCCTCTGATCACCACCGCGACCACCGATCGCATCAGTTTGGCCCGGGCCTTTAGGGGAAAAACACATTTTTTTATATTCTTACTTTATGTTTTAAGTAGGGTTATGTGCTCGATGTTCCCAAGAATATTACTGGCCGTATGTACAATGGCAGCCCCCCTATTCTGTATCTGAATGAAAGTCACTCAATGACGAACGGTCTTATCGCTTAGAAGCGATATCTTCCAGACGTTGCTGCATAGACGGAGAATACTAGACTAGTATTCCTAGTAGGTAGATACTAGTATAACTAATAATTTAATATACTAGAAATATCAGCTTAAATATCTTGTCCACCATCGTCCACAAACTTATTCTCACAGAAAGGATACTAGTAAGTATACATATTTATTGTACGAACCTATTTATTCTACTAGTGATCTCCTGGTTGTTTGTTGCTGCACCACAGAACTTACCACTACGCTCTGTAGGTAGTCCTTGTCTACTTGCTGTAGTCTGTCTGTATATGCCTATCGTTTATCTTCTAACACAGTTCCATAGAAGAAATAATCACTACGTTACGTATTATAATTCATGTGCTTTTGAACAAGAGTTTCAAGTCCTCACCAAAGATTTAAAAAAACATTAATGTCTGTGTGTGTTTCATTCAAGTTTTTTCTCTAAGAAATGAATAACCACGAGAGTGTTTTATGTTTGTTCTCATATTTCAGCATGTGATTTTGTTCACTATTGATAAAAATTCTAATTCCGTTTTCCCCTGCGAAATAAATTTCTTACTCGCAATACAATAGTTTCGTTGTGTAAAATTCAAACATCTCTTATCCTTTTTCACGTACGTCACGTCAGAACAGACAAGTTCACAAACAAATTCCACACAATTCCGCTCCGTCGCATTTTTTGTGAATCGGAAGTCTTATCATTATTCAATCACGGACGTGGAAACTGTGATGAGGAAACCCTACTTCGTTCTTTGAAAGCGGTAGCTTTTTCTCAAGGTACCAAATAATGATTTGAGATTACAAAATAATCAATAGGTTTGACTGTGCATAACAAAATGTATGTTCGTTCCTGCTAGCATTGAGGGAGGTATATCTTGTGACAACTAGGTATTTTAGTTTTGAATTTCAATTATGTTTCGTAGCTGAATGTACCCAATTATTTTGTGCAATTTCTTACCACAACCTCTCGAAAAGAGATAATGTAGGTTTAAGAATATTATGCTGAACCTAATTCAGTCAATAATAATTAATCATTACAATCTAATACAGATGGAAACTCTATCAGAGACACAAGATGATAGCTCAGGAGCCAATCCGAGTAGTGTGAAGAGCGAGGATGGTAGTCCACCCCCTGATGGTGACCGAGGATCCCCACCCCCAAACTGTGCCATATGTCTCGGGAGATGCAGGAATAAATCATTCACGGACTCCTGCCTTCATCAATTCTGTTTCAAATGCCTTGTCACTTGGAGTAGGGTAAGGTTTAGTATTTATCATAACTGTTTCACCTTTTAAGCAATTTATAAATACATTAATAGTTACAATTCTCCATTTAAATCTCTGGTGTAAGAAAGGAGTCAGGATACTGAGTTGATATGAGTGAATGTGGGATAAGGTTAAGGGGGATAATGATGACAACAAATTGTTGAAGTTTACTTTCAACAAGATAATGTGCTCTGATCTTAAAGTCATGCATGAATCCACTTCCAATTAATTAAACATATACATAATACTATCAAAACATTATTAGTATTGTACAGTGCAACAACTGCTTCATGTCAATACTATGGAAAAATAAGCCATCATATAACCTACAACCAATGACAAAGTAATCTATGTACTTGATTAGGTTATATAAATCATTTTTAATTTTTAGAAAATAAATAACATTAAAAACCCACAATTAAATCATTCATGTCCATCAGATGCCTCAAACATTCTGCTATAAGGACCACAGTATGAATTACAAGTTTATAACATCTAATTTGCAACAGAAGAAATCACATCTTTTTATTTTATTTATAGAAACATAAAACAGTGAACATAACAATTGCTGTACAAATTTTGGGTTGTAAATACATAGAGTTTTTAAACATCTAGTTTAATTATTAGGACATTTTTAAAGTGTGAATAGCAAAACCTTGTGTGATATTATGATTTTAAAAGTTACAATAACCTGGATTTTGCTTGGGTAACTTGAAAAAGGTTACCAGGAACCCAAAACAATTAACAGCCCTTTTGTTGAAGAAACATTTAAGTCCATCGCTCATTATTTAGATAAGTTATGATTGTACCAACCTTTATGGAACAATAAACTGTCAATTCCTCCAACCTGAATCCATGCTGAGTTTTTTGTGTCAAAATCATAGACAATAATATTAACTTTTGAGTTACCCAATAACCCTACAAGTTTTAAGCCCACTTTAATTTTCAGGTTAAAACTGAGTGTCCCCTTTGCAAGCAAAACTTCAAAGCCATTATTCACAATGTCCAGTCAAATCATCAATATGAGGAGTACCGTGTGGAACAACGTCGGCAAGAGGAGGATAGGATCGATATTGATGACTTGGTCACAGCCACTAGACGGTTTAGATACAGGTGTGTGAGTCAGACTAGCTCTCTTAAGTGAAATACAAGGATATTAGTTTACAGCTTTATTTTTATGTTGTGTTGTTGTACAAATCTTGTGAGATGGTTTTCACTCGGTAGCTGTCCAGTGCTGAATATGAGCCTCTCAATGGAATTGCGCGACAAACACGTCTCTAGCACATCCACAGACTTTTAACAACTTGTAAAACTTCATAACTAAAATAAGTTAATGAGAAGATTCGAGATTTCTTTTGAATCTTTATTCTGATAACTATCATTAGATAAAAAGAAATGTCGAAAATACTTTTTGTAGTTGCATAACAGTTAATGTTATTGTGAAAGTTACAGACTATAGCTAAAAAAAAAATTAAGCATAGCGCCTACTAGAGCAGTTTTATAAGCCTTCATAAAAAAATTTTTTTACATCATCCTCATCACCGAAAAAAAAATGTCCCCTGCTTTACATAGGTCTCCCCAAAAAATGCTTAGCCTTTTGAGCCACTTTGAGTGGTTCAAAAATGAGGAATGGTAGGTAGTAGTGATTGGATTCACCGTCTTCCTATAACATTTCCGTGCATGTGGGACCAACCTACAACATCGCCGTTTGTGGTCTTGAGAACATTATCCCTCAGAAGTTGTCGGTTTCTATTACTGTATGACATGAATGGTCTGTCCATAGAGGTTTTCTTTTTGATCAGACCAGGCTTGTTCCCTAAGGCTTTGTCTTGGAAAAAATATAAAACAAAATTTTCGAGTCTAGATGATTCCTCTTTCTCAATACGTTATCATCAGTTTAACTTATTAGCAAAAAGAAAACCTTTTCATTGGAATTCTCTTAGTATGATAGGTACAAGTAACTATGATGGCTTTCAGGACAACCTTGACGTTTCCCCGTGGTAGGGAGCACATTGCCCTTCAAAGACTGCTGTTGCACTACCCACCACTCTCTGCCATGGTGGGGATGTCGCACGACTTGCCCGGGATCACACCAGCGGCCCTCCCGGCTTCAAGGCGCCGTCGGTCTCCAAGTTCCTTCCGTCGGACCGTGTACCGACATAATCTATGGGCGCGCCCGCTGCCTGACTTCACCGGACGGTATAGAGACTGCACACCGGAGTTCTACAGGTACAGTAACGCTATCTATCGGTCACCTACTGCCGAGTCAGCTCTCTAACTCGGCTGGATTACCTACTTACAGTTGTATAGAAGTTTATTTCATGAAGGCTACAAATTCGTTGTTCTTTTTTGTAGATACAATGACTCACAGATGCACCGTCTCGTACCCTGGCTGAACCGCGAGCTTCACTACCTACTGCTCGAGAACGCAGGTCACATCGCGTACGTGCTCCAACGGATCCTGGAGCTATTACCGCAGTACCACATAACCTCGCCCGAGTTCAGAGAGGAAATGTTCCGCTACTTCGGCAGTCGGACGGAGCATTTCCTACACGAGCTCCACTGTTTTGCGTCCACACCCTATGACATAACTGGCTATGACCGAAGTGTACAGTATACCACGGACTCGCGCATTTCTAACACGGTCAATGAAGTCTCCAGTTCGGATACGGAGAGTGGAGATTCCGATATAGTTGAAGTGCTAGTGACGCCTCCGCAACATCGCGCGCACTCGACTCCACCGGTCTCGTTTCGGCCCGTGTCACCGATCCTTCCTTCACGCTACTTACCTAATCCGGGACCTTCCACCCGCCGCGTGCCTGACCCCGTGTACCCTCTAAACCTAATCACATCGCCCATGGAGGCGGCACGGCTTGCGCGTGACGTTGTACCCATAGAAACGATATCTCACTCTGATACGGATGATGACGAGGTAATGGTCACTGGGTATATTAAGCCGCCACACCAAAGAACGCCCGAGGTGGTCGACCTTCGCGACAGTGATGATGACAGTGACGTTGTTGTAACCGAGACTCCGGCCGTGCAGTCGCGGTACGGACATGGCCCTGTGAAGCTAACGTTGACGCGACCGCGCGCTCTTAGCCCGTCTGATAGTGATGAGTCGTTTGTGCCTTCTCGAAACCTGCGCAGCCGCGATCGAAATTCGAGCAGTGACTCTCCGTCCTCACAATGTTCGTTACTAGCGTCTCCCCGCACGCCGACCACACAGCGCACCGACTCCGATTTTTCAGAAGGTATGATTGCCCTCCAACGAGAAGGAGACATGGCACTGAGGAAACAGAAGGATCGTTCATACCCTGTCGAACGCAGCCGAACCAGGCGCAGCAGACTCAGTCGAGACGCCGAGAGAGAAAGTGGGGTCGCGACGGCTTCGATGGCACGGACCTCACCGGTGGCCGGGTCCTCGTCGGACAGATCCTCCTCCGAACGCCGCGAAACGGACAAGCGCAAGAAATGCAAATCCAGCAACGGAAAGGGAGTAAAGTCATCCCGGAGGGATGTCGCCACAGAGTCGATGAGATCTGAATCAATGGAAGTTGATGAACCGCAGGCAGGGCCATCGTCCCGTGCCGCTGGAAAGGCAGTAAAATCCTCTCGAAAGCATGACGCTACAGAAGCAACGAGAAGAGCTGAATCTTCGACGGAAGCTCAAGAGGAACCCCGTCCGGGGCCGTCTTTCCGGCCCGACGGGAAGGAAGTGAAATCATCTCGAAGTGATGACACTACAGAATCGAGAAAACCCGAATCCGCAACAGTTCGAGAAAAATCGTACCATGGACCATCCTCGCGACCAGGAAAAGGAGTAAAATCATCTCGAAGGGTTGAATCTATAGAAACTAGAAGAGCCGAATCCATACCAGTTCAAGAGGAAACATACCCTGGACCATCCTCACAACTGGGAAAGGGAGTAAAATCATCTCGCAGGGTTGAATCTACAGAAACTAGAAGAGCCGAATCCACAGTACAAGAGGAAACATACACTGAACCATCCTCACGACTGGGGAAGGGAGTAAAATCTTCTCGAAGAGATGAATCTACAGAAACTAGATCAGCCGAATTCACAGTTCTAGATGAATCATACCCTGAACCGTCCTCGCAACCGGAAAAGGAAGTTCAATCATTTATAAGGGATGAATCTACAGAAACCAGGAGAGCCAAATCCACTGTTCAAGAGGAAACATACCCTGGACCATCCTCGCGTCAGGAAAAGGGAGAAAAAGCATCTCGAATGGATGAATCTACAGAAACTAAAAGAGCCGAATCCAAAGTTCAAGAAGACACATGTCCTGGACCATCCTCGCGTCCGGAAAAGAATGAAAAAGCATCTCGAAGGGATGAATCTACCGAAACTAGAAGAGCCGAATCCACAGTTCAAGAAGAAACATACCCGGGACCATCCTCGCGTCAGGAAAAGGCAGAAAAAGCATCTCGAAGGCATGAATCTACCGAAACTAGAAGAGCCGAATCCACAGGTCAAGAAGAAACATACCCGGGACCATCCTCGCGTCCGGAAAAGGGAGGAAAAACATCTCGAAGGGATGAATGTACCGAAACTAGAAGAGCCGAATCCACAGTTCAAGAGGACACATGTCCTGGACCATCCTCGCGTCCGGAACAGAAAGTAAAATCATCTCGAAGGGATGAATCCACAGAAACTAGAAGAGCCGAATCCACATCAGTTCAAGAGGATACATACTATGTATCGTCATCGCGGCTGAGAATGCGAGTTAAATTATCTCGAAGGCATCAATCTACGGAAACTAGGAGAGCCGAATCAGCATTAGTTAAAGAGGAACCACGTGGTAGGAAGGGTGGAAAATCAACTCGAAAAGATGACACGGCAGCAACGTCGAGAAGAGACGAATCTATGACCGAAGCTCTACCAGGATCATCGTCCCGGGCCGGGACTTCTAGCCTCAAGAGAAAGAATGCCGAGATCCCGGCTCGTCGGAAGAGCTGCGAGCGTAAAAGATTGAAGAGTGTCGTGAAAAAAGCGACCGAGTCACGTTCATCTAACGTTGGCAACCTTAGTTCGGGTGTTCGCACCTTAAGTTCAACCGTTCGCGTTTTAAGCTCTGTTGTCAGCTCCCCAAGTTCGACTAGTTCCAGTTCCAGCAAAGCGCGGAGTAAACGCAGGTCATCATCTACTGACAATGACGCGAGAACGCCGCGCAGCCCTGACTTCTTTACGGATTCCGACGATGACATTCCCCTCAACCTCACTATACAAAAGTCAGCGAGACTATCTTGATTGACTTGCCCATTGTTAAGGACTGGTCTATCTAACATGATTTAACCCTTTCGATACAGGTCCTATTGAGCATGCATGCCTGGCCACTGCCTCTGGATGCCACTGTTTCGGGACCAGTCTAGACTGTACATCAACTCTAATATAGCCACCTAAGGAGAATAATCCTATTAAGACAGTTATATGTGAAAGTACATACAGCCTGTTGCAGATGTTTCAATATAATTCAACTACACTGAAGTTTTCTATTTTGCGCAGTGGATTTTTTCTAAACTAAATTGTCTACTTGGATTCAAGGCGGGCAAGTCAAATCGCTAGAATGAGGCTCTTGCCTTCCGCGACTACTGCCTCCATTGTGAATCCATCTTGCAAGTCGTGTTGCACTAGACCCAATTTATTTCAATTAATAAAAGCATCGATAGAAATGCAGAGATTATAGAATTTAAACTAAACTTATTCGGTCTCATTACGAAACGTGGTCTAAACTCGAGTTGAACTCAAGTTCTGTCAGATCCACTAAACCATGGTTTAAATATACCTTATCGAAAAAAAAGTATTATTGCAAAGCCCCTACGGTCGACAATTTAAAAATAAAATAAAACCGCGGGATGACCGTTTAATTTAAAAAACACTTCTAAACCAAAATAAAAAAGAAAAACATAATTTTAATTGGCTACCAAAAAAAAGTAGGTCCTCAAAAAGAGGTTGAGTTATGATAGAAATAAACTAGGTGACCGCCTGGTTTATCTTTCAGCAGTTATTTGTAGTTAAACCTCTTTTTGAAATGTCACATAGACTGTCTGCTATTATATTATAGCATTCAATTTTAAGCCTTGTTTCCTTTGCACAACAATTTGTCTTGAAAATCAGGAATCAAAGGTCTAAAAGATAAACCACCTTTCGTAATGAGACCCATTGAATCACTTCAGAATTAATTTAGCCTAAATCCATTGTCTAACAAGTCGTGTCCGGACAACCGTTAAAATTGTATTTTCTACTTGCTATTCTACCATCGAACGCGTCTCGATGATGATGCGATGAAGAGCTTCTAAATAGTCTCGAAACGTCGGCGGTTCCAACCTGTATAACTATTAATTCTAAAGTGTCAGAGAGTGAGCGAAGTAGTAGGTAGTTGATTTAGTTATTATATTAACAAGTTGACCACTGAATTTATTGATCGCCAGGGCATCCATTTTTGAATATCACTCAGTAATCGGCCGAGAGTCAACAATTTCCCAATGTTCGTATTTTAGAAAACTAACCTGTGACTAAACTTCTCACACCTATGATCTCAATTACGAGTTCCCCCTAGCACTCGTATTGAAAACACTCTCTGACTATTTGGCTCTTACATTTTACTATAATCTAGCTTGAGTATTGTTGTTCAGTGAACCTAGCCTACTAACATTGATAAAAATGTTAAGTTTTACGAATGTCAATGTTCAAAAATCGATTCCCAGTTATGCGCTTGCAACCGATTTTTTTACACATTTTTGTACTGGAACGTCTTTTTGAGCATGACTACGCAAAGGGACCTTACCATCACTTCCTTAAAAACAAAGCGTGATTTTTTATATCTTTGCCTGAATTGAGTCGCAGGCCCCAGGTTCGACCACATTGAAATTGACACTCATCTTCAACTTCGCCATAATTAAACAGTAACTTTTTTCCTTCTTGATTGTAATTGAATTTAGAATTTAAGAGTTAGATCTATAAGACACCAACCAATTAAGAATTAAAAATCCTTTGGCTTGAACAGACACAGCATTTATTACATCTCAGCAAATTATCTTTGGATCGTTGCTTTCTCAATGCAGCAGCCGTATAAAACTCTATGAATAGAGCGTTTTTTTAGTTCAAATTAAATGCTACAGCCAGTTGGGTAGGTAACTATTGAATTATTTTACTACCCAACTGGCTGTAGCATTCCCCTTGTCTCTTGAATTAATAATAAGTAGGATAAATTGTGGAGTGAGTTGATCCAATGAATGCCTAATGGAACAATTACCTAATATTTAAATGTGATCATTGATGATTTTGCCAGTGTTATTTATTTTTGTACACATTTAATTTGGGTATTTTTGTTATTATCTTTCCTAGATGTTCTATCTATGTGACACGCATTAACATAAGATGTAGTACTTATTCAAAATGCCCTTGTTAAATTGTTTTGTACGGGTATTCAGTTATGTTAGATTAATTGTCTGTATGTAAATAGTTGCGATTATATGTTCTTAATTTTAACTGATAGTGTTTAAAAAATAAATATTATGATTGTTTAGCATAGGTTATTTTTTTGTATTTATTTAATTCAAAATTATATCAATGTATGATTGTACCTCTGTTTTATTAGCCTCATAATTTGGAGATTTATTAGATGTAGATATTCTTAGAAATGAAAACAAGACATTCTTATAATAGAAGTATATTTTCTCAAATATTAAAATAATATACAATTTCTATATAGACTTCAGTGATATTGAAAATATTCATTTTTATTTATAATAACACCGGCGTATTAAAATGACTTTAGTTCATTATATTTTAGTCTAGATTTTATTGAAAAATGTCTTCATAAGATAGAATTGAGATCATACAAAGTTATGGAAGAAAATGAACATCAGGATTTGAATATTGTGTAAGTATTACTTACATATAATAACCACCCCGAAATTCATCAATTTCACAACTGTAATTATGGTACTCTATTTTATCTTGATTTAAACCCTGTTTTATTATTGCCGATATTAACCATATGTGACGTCCACAGAGTACGCGTTGTAAAGGCGACACTTGTCATAACAATTTTCTTGCCAAAATTGGTTTTGTACCTACTTGAGGTTGTATTATACAACCTCGTACAGTGTTTTTTTTTAAGTAGTATTAAATACTATCCATACTCTGTGGCCAACTTAAAAATCATAATCTATTCATAGAGGCACCAGCGTATCACTATAAAACAAAAAAAAAAGTGTATTTTGTTCATTCAACGCTAGTCATAGGTAAGCACTAGAAATATGCTACTCTTAGTAAATACATAAATATAATGGTATTCTACCAAAGTATGCGACATGATCTCATGCGCTCTATACTCCAATTATAAACGTTTCATAATCTAAGGTTAAAGTTTTATGTATAAATATCTGAGCTGAGTTTACGATTTTAGGCCAGGCATAAAAAGTGCAACAAACTAATTGGTGCTGCGATTTTTTTATCTCAGTACCTTACCTACCTACAGAAGTGGCTAATCCATCGTAGATGTCACAAATTCCATGAAGATGATGCTAAATTGAATAATTTGTCACCCCCAGATCTCCAGGTATATCGGATACCATCTTTTACAAATATGTTTTTAAACAAGACTTCTTTGTTATATGAGAGGTTTTCTTTTTTATCTGAAGCATAATTTTATTGTTCTTCAAGTCACATAGATGGCGCTGTACCGGTAAGTTGAAAGAATGGTCAGAAATATAGTTTATTTATTGCTTAAATCCTTTGGGTCACTGTAATAAAGTAGGTGTTTGAACTCATTGTTTTTTGGATTTGCTTTTGACAACAAACAGTTCCCTAATTATTTTCAGGGAAGCAACTTGAACTGCCACAGATAAGAAAGATAACCTCGAAAGATAACCTTGTATGAAAAGGCCACACAACCATATAGGGAGAGAAAACTGATATGTGTGGGTGTGTTAATGGTTTCCATATTGCATAATTGTATAAATTCTCAACTTTAAGATCTTATTTTTATTCTAGTGTTAGGTAACCTCTTAGAAGTTATAATGAAATGCAATAAACTACACAGCTTGTCACAACCTATGAATATGCAAACAAATACATATCAAATGTACTTACAAACTTATTGAGACACTGGCCTTGACGCTTACCTACTACTATGAAATGTCGACTAAAATATGATACAGAGTGTAACTGAGAACTGCAACTTTTACTAGGCTATTCTATGTCTTTCCATCCAGTGGAAAAAGAGACGAATATTATTGGCAGTTAAGTAAAGCTCAATGTACACTAAAGCGTTTCGATATCATTATTATAATAAAGCGTGATATCTAAACAACCGCAAGAAAATGGTTTAAAACAGGCATAGTCTTCTAGAAAAAGTTGTTTTTCGCCTTACAATTTCGCTTGGATTTACGCTACGCTATGCGCTAGTTTAAATTTCACGTACACTTCTATAGCAACCACGACGCTCAGTAAAACGCGGGCTTAAAACATCATCTCCATTAACGTAGATGTATCGGCAAAGACTATGCTGAGACGTTATTGTACAGATAAATGTGCCCTAGTGGAGACGAGGCTTAAGATTGTCCAGTGCGCGTCCGTAGCCTAGTAATTACAATTTGAAATTACGATGGGTTAACTTCGACTACCGTGTTCATGTGTTGCGGATGCGGTTTGAACTCTACTGTCTCTTTCCATACAAGCTCTGAAACAAAATATTACAATAACAACATAAATTCCCAAGCTATGTCGGTCGATGCAGAAGGCCTTTATAATTTACAAAACAAAAGCAAACACGTAACGACTAAATTAGAATGATGAACATACTCAGAATAGAGAATCCAGCTTAATGACCCTATGCTATTGGTTTTACATTTAACTTTAGTCAGGCGTGACCTGGGGGAATCCAACTTATAGACCCTATGCTATTGATTTTAGTTATTTTCAGTCAGACTTGACCTGAGGAAATCCAACTTATAGACACTATGCTATTCATTTTACATTTAACTTTAGTCAGGCGTGACCTGAGGGAATCAAACTTATAGATATAGATCCTATGCTATTGCTTTTACAGTTATTTTCAGTCAGGCTTGACCTGAGGAGATCCAACTTATAGACCCTATGCTATTGATTTTACAGTTAATTTCAGTCAGACTTGACCTTATAGATCCTATGCTATTGATTTTACATTTTTCTTTAGTCAGGCGTGACCTTAGGGAAACCAACTTATAAAACCTATGATATTGATTTTACAGTTAACTTCAGTCAGGCGTGACCTAAAAGAGTACAACTTATAGACCCTATGCTACTGATTTTACAGTTACCTTTCCATTTGTCGACCGGCAGCTCCATGTCTTCAAAGCTCTGGTCATAGGGCGCCGAGACGGGCTCATCAGTCGGGTCGGCGTATTGCGATAGATACTCATGGGCCAAAGCCTGCTCTGCCGTTATACGCCTGGAATACAGACAAAGAGAAAAAGCTTTAATTTTTTTCTTCGAATCAAATGAATAAAAGTAAGCCTTCTAGTGACTTGTGACGATAAAAAATATATCGAAGAACCACCCTGGAAGACATACAAGTATATTGAAAATAATAGCATTTTAATCCAATAAGCCGTTTCGGAGATAAATGGTTACAGACAAACAAACACAAACAACCAACTTATGAAAAACACGTAATATGGGCTCCTTACTCGCGAGTGACATTTTGAAAGAGCATTTGAAAAGGAGTCCTTACATTAAATAAAATTGTTTAGTTTCATTCAACATGAGAGGAATGTGTGTTGAGTAAATGGTTATTAACATTCTGAATTGATGTTTTACGTTTTTATAAATACACAAATACTTTTCAGAACATCTGGCTAAGATTAGCACGCTAATTTAAACATAATCATATATTACACCCACAGCTATCTGTATTGAAATTTCAGTTTGGATCTATCTACCTATTTTATTGGCCAAAGTCTATGCCTACCCGTCTACCCGTGCTTGTATCACCATATGTAGGACGATAAAAGCGATTGATAATATGTTGACGAGCAATTCCATTGTAAACGCAGTCCCCTTTTATTTCCATAGCGATTTGTTGACTCACATTTGAGGTTAAGATAGAAGACCTCGCATACCGCAAATATAGCCCAAGTATTATAAAGATACCGATTTTTATTCGAATAATCGTATGCACTTCTTTTTGCCCTCTAGTAGAAGTATCCCTCGTTGTCAAACCACTTGCCTCGGTTTGAAAAAATAAAAAAATGTCTCAATGGGGGTTGCCAGCTAGATTTAGATAACTTACTTATCAGAGTCCAGCTCAAGCATAAGTTGAAGCAGGTTGATGGCGAGCGGGTTAGCGCCGCGGAAGACGTCGCAGAAGTCACGCTTCTTAAGTTGAGGCAGCGACTGAATGTAGTTTCGCGCCTGGAATAGTTGAATAAAATTCAATCTTAAATTAGTGATCAACTGGCGAGCTAAACTGCCAGTACGACAGTGCGCCAGCAAACAAAAGGTGTAATCCGCCAATATAACACCTAAAAACAGACGAACCGACGAAAATGAAAAGTCTTGCATGCTTGCTCGAAATCCTAAGACTGCAGTATTAAATAGGTACTCGAATATGCGAATGTTGACTGGTGGCGACGATCCTACCGATTAGATCTTTTTTTCCACCAACTCGCCAACAGATCACCAATTTTAAAGAGAAACAGGAAGTTGGTTTGGTTTAACTCTATTGCAGTAAGAAGATGCCAGATATAAAAGTGGGATAATCTTTCTGGGTCCATGAAAAGGTTTTTACATAATTTAATAGGTATCTATCAATATGATGGTGCGCAATATTTTTGTCGTAAGCGCCACCTCGAACTATAGCGAAATCGGCTCACATCGTCGCCCCGAATCAAGGCCGGGTTCGATATTTGTATCGCATTTAAATTACACATTACGTCAGAACAAAATCTACAAAGTCGACTTACACAATATATAGTAAGAACAGGTAGGTACATAGATCAATATCACGACGTGCCCACACTGCTTTGGTCAGGCTTGATCACATTACACGAAGGTAAACAACAATAATATGGGACGCAAACAAACACATACAAATATTTTTACATAACCGTTGACCAATAGGTAGGTACATTTATATCCCATTTTGACCATCGTACGCTAGTTTCTGTCTACAGAGCCGACTAGGGAAAAAATCAAGATATTCAAAAGGCGACTTATGGTCTTAAGTAACAATCAATAATATATTTGAATGTTCAAAGAAGCTTCGAAGGGACTAAAAACTTTTACAGATTTTCTTCATGAAAAGGGTATGGTAACGCCACGCCTTTCATAAGCTCAACTTGACAGATGTTATTTATATGTTAAGTCGCATAAAAACTAAGTTACTTCAGCAAACCTGCATTTTAAAATGTTACGTATTTCAGTTTTACCTAAATGTAGATGGTCTTGGTTCGAAGTCGAAGTATCTGTTCGATGAATAGACAAATAGACACTTAATTCTTTCTAGTTGATTGTTGGCATTATGTAGCGCTCCTCTCAGGCCCATATTCTAGAGCGAATCGCAAACTAAACCAAGACAGATCAAGCATAAGTTCAATTTGATTAGTTTGAGAAAACTGTTAGTAATTTTGAAGATTCGTATTGGAATAAGGACTTCAATATTTGATCCATCTAGTTACCACACCAATGCTGAATTGCAGACACTTCAAACATTGGGAATAGTATTTAACTTATCCTTACCTCTTCGCTTATGATTTTGTCAACAGTCTCTTGTTCGGGTTTCCCGCAAAGAAACAATATCCTCGTGAGATGGTCGATATCTGACGCACGCATGTTAAGGTTACAAGCACCAAACTTACACAAGCTATGATCTAGACAAAATACATTGAAGCATGTTAATGCAAAGCACTGTTAAATTCCGCTGATACAGATCCGTATTGGCACGATAGTTTATAAAACGACAAGAAAGAAATCTAAAGGATTATGTTTCATGAAAGACTTGTAGAATTATCACGTCATTTTTAGTCAAAGCTTATTGACCTACGATTTTTTTCAGACAAAATGGTAAAATAAAAGCCATAACGAATCAGCACCATCGTGCTATACAAAACAGGTTCCAGGGCCCATAACTTCAGATATGCTTCCACAGAAAGAGCCGAGTATTCTACTTACAGACTCGGAGGATATTTTCTGCATGAACTCTTGAGCTGGCGTGCCGAGTACCTCCATGATCAAGTTCAATTGGTGGATATCTGTCTCGTCAATTAAGAAAAGCCACAGATGACATTGACTAAAAGCTAGCTAAAACTAGCTGTCTAGGTCGAAATTATACTAAGCAATGCACCTAGAGAATTAGCCACTTGCGCAGAGGGCTTGTTTGAATCGCTCTTCTGATGAATTCAGAAGTAAAATTAAAAGTTGCCGTGATGTGGTGATGTACTTACTTAGATTGCGACCTTAGCAATCTTAGCGCGAATTCTTTATCGCGATTCAAAATGATAACAAATGTATATCGGCAGACCCCACAAAAATGTTATCAGGTGTTTTGTTTGATGGGCTTAGAACAGATTGCAACAAATAACTACCTAGGTACTTATTTTCTCTCCGTCGCGTCGTCAACAATGAGCGTATCTGTGATAAATTAATTCTTGTACGATTAATGGGCGAAAATATGTATCGGTTCTAGTGTCCCATTTGTTATCAACTCGAAACAATGATGACTATTATAACTGAGGGCCAAACCAAATAAAATCTATCAGAGATGTAATGTCATGAGGGGATAAGATGAATATTTTTAAGATGACTACATAAAAGTCAGGTAATCGGGTCGACTACATAGCACAATATACCAGTATGCAATGTAGTATAGCCAATAAAAAAATAACAATACCGCGATAAGACACGGCCCATTGTACTTTCTTTAGAAGAATAAGATTTTGTTTATTATTTTATTTGTTTAAGGTGTACAATAAAGTTTTTTCATTCATTCATTCAATACCTACCTATCTATACTGGTTAATCGAAAAATAATCGACGTAGGTAGGTATCGTTATACTGCACGCAATTACGGCATACCTGCCTACGTGAATTATCTTTTTGAAATAGCTGCTATTAATAATTATAATAATGCTAGACATTTTCACACAGCATCATCTAGCCCCAAACTAAGCAGTTTGTATTATGGGAACTATATGACTGGTATACTACTTATATACATCTTTTTTTGTAAATACATACATATTATACATATAAAACACCCAGACCCCGAGACAAATATTTGCAGATACAAACATTTGTCCCGCCTGCGTCTCAGCCGTGCCTTCGCCCACTGCGCCACAGAGGTCGCTAATTATGTGCTTGTTGCGTGTTGTTTGAGTGTTGCTGATTATGTTGTGTCAACATTCATCTATTAAAGGCGATATAAGCACAATAGATCTCATATCCACTAACTAAATAAAGACCTATGTTGGAACACTTCTTAAGGTACCATATACTTTTGGGCACGACTGCCCCAAAGCTGACGTAAATCCTAATATTAAAATGCGCAAGAATGGATAGATGTTGTTGCTAAGAATATTCATAACGACTGAACCGATTTGGATGAAATTTGAGAAAGGTATCGTGACCTAAAATAACACAGGCTATTTTTTATCCGGGTACCTCGAGGGCCAAGCTATATCTGGAAGTCAAATCTGGGGCTTTGTGATATGTAAACAATAGCTTGAATGTAAATTGTAATGTAATATAATGTAATGTACTTTGAAGGTAGACTAATTGGATTAAGATGTTTCAGCTCTTTAAGAACTGCAATTTAGATTAAATTGACGCAGTTGGATAATATTTACATTAACTTTACTAAATTGTACATTTGTGCAAACTACTTAAATCATTGTCTATTATGATGTTGAGTCATATAAATACGTCATGTGTATGTGAAACTGAAACAATATTATACACAATACATTTGCTAGGTAAATACTCATTGATTTCATTGGTATGCTGCCATGCATACGATATCATTGGATAATAAAGTAGATTAAGCATATACAAGAGTTTAAAAAAAAATGTCATCACTGAAATAAATAATGCTGAACATTTTCCACACAGAATCATCTACCCCCAAACTAAGCAGAACTTGTATTATGGGAACTAAATGACAGATATATTAATTATATACTTTTTTTTGTAAATACGTACATATTATACATAGAAAACACCCAGACCCGAGACAAATATTTGTAGATCATACAGACATTTGTCACGCGGCGGGAATCGAACCCGCAACCTTCTGCGTCTCAGGCGGGCTTTCGTCCACTGCGCCACAGAGGTCGTCTGAGAGTCTGAGTCTTGTGTATAAAAATCTATTTTGATATGACCCAGTGTCTTATAGAAAAGGATACGGTCAGTGCCAGGGAACAAAGTCCTCCCTGTGAGAAGTTCTGCCATGATGCAGCCAACAGACCAAATGTCAACAGTCTGGTTGTAATGCATCCAGTTGAGCATTATTTCTGGAGCTCTGTACCACCTATAGGACATTTGTTAGATGTTAGTTGCGCTTGTTTTACGTGTTTTTTACAAGATTAATATTCCTCTAACATTTATACTTTGAAAAATAAAGTACAGTACTACGATTTAAATTAGATGCTTCCGCAACGTTCGTGTTTCCGAATCAAACGATATTATTCAACCAATTTCCGGTCGTTCCACGGCTTGTGACGGCTCGTCATTCACCAGCGAGCTTCAAAGGCGGTAACACATGCGGTTCCAGTATTTGGAAGTTGTCACATTTCAAGCAGTACATATTTTTTTTTGGATTCATCCAAGGCAATTTGCAGTGAGTTATTAAGTTACGATAATTGCATGCCCTATTAGGTACCTATGAATTTTTATATTTTTAAGTTTTTGTTTCATTAAATAATTCAACTTTAACACTATAAAAAAAACAATATTCAATAGTCTAGGTCTAGATATCACTATTGAGCGTTCGTATTTCCGATGAAAGACATAATTTGCCAAAGCATCTAATTTAAATCGTAGTGCTGCAATTGACATATTTTGGTGTTAGGAATTTCCTGAATGAAAATTCTGAGTAACAGAAATAAACAAAATTATGCTTTAATTTATTCCAGATTCTTAGTAACTCAGCTGTTCGTTTTTATATATGTATTTAAAATACCTATCTGTACTATTTTTCCTGTTTGGAAGTAGTACCTACTTCATATTACAGGTTGGTTAAGCTTACCTAGTGGCCACATATCCTGTCATTTCAACCTCTGTAGGTCGCGCTAGACCAAAGTCTAGAATCTTCAGCTCACAGTCCTCATTTACCGCAATGTTGGATGGCTTCAAGTCCTATAAATACATCAAGAGGTATTCTGAAATCATGAATCCTTTGCTTTGATGAATCACATCCGCTTTTCTTATTATATTTCGTCATAACGCATGTAATAAGGCATGCCTCAAAACTAGTTAAACAACAGCACCCGCTTCTAGTGCAAGCTTGCCGATCCAGCATTATTTATTTGATGAAGTGAAATATTTACATCCTGACATAAAATAAAAGAATGCCGATCAGCGTGCACCAAAGCAAATGTGTTAGGGGATTAAAAAATTACTCAAAATGTGTAAATGTATGCATCTCAGTTGAAGATGAAAGTACCTAAGTATTGCAACTAAATTTAATTACACTTCGAAAAGTTAATAGGTTTTTATCAAGTGATAATGATAACACAATGGATCACTTAAATCATAATCTTATAAACTACTTCAGTGAATTTACATTACTTTGTTGTGTTAGTAGCAACTGGTTATTTCTTGGTTGGGTCTTATAACCGTCAGCGAAAGAACAAATGTGATGAAAGAATTAAAAAGGAAGCATACAAAGTATTTCCTCTTTTCTTTTTTTGGTAACTGTGGATTTTATTAAATTAGGAAAATTGTTTTATAAACTTACAGCCCACTAGGCCAACACAACTTTTCCTTCTAAAAACTTACCCTATGAATAATACCAGCTGAGTGAATATATTTAAGGCCTCGCAGTATCTGATAGACCAAGAATTGAACATGGTCATCGGAGAGCTTCTGTGTACGAATGATGTTGTTTAAATCAGCACCCATCAAATGAGTCACAAGGTACACTTGCTGAAACTCTTCTAGGGTCTTTTCAGGGCTAAAAACATCCAGAAGACCTATGGAGAACAATATAGTGTTATGGTGTCAGCCAATTTTCCTAAATGAGGCAAAAAATTACCTAAATAAGACAGTTTAGGTAATTTTTGAACTATCTCTCACCTATTTATCAGAAAATAATATACTAATAGTCTTATACCAAATGTTGACCCCTGTGGCTTGTAGGCATTAAGCTAGGCGAAAAGCTGGTCTGATCCCTGCACTTATAGTGACAACTCACTTGGGGCAATGCCCAATGCGGTACAATAGTACAGATATTGTTTCCCCCACTTAGAATTAGGTTAAGGTCTGATTCTTGCTGCAGCACATAATGATTGCTTGATCTGCAATATTTGTTCAGAGTCCAAGTTGTACCACGGTTTTCATAGTTTATGATAGCTACTAGGTACTTATGCATGACATAAGATAAGGTTAAAAATAAGAAAAAAGGATGTGCAACAGGTTTACGCCTACAACACACTCAAAAAATCTGCATCTAGCCAATTGTACTGACAGTAATAAACAAAATCTACAACAGGTAGAAGATACTCACCAATAATATTCTCATGGTTCATGTGTTTAAGCATCCGTAGTTCTCTGTAGGTTCTCTTAGCATGCACTGCGGACTGGAATGGCCTTGCAAGCTTCTTGATAGCCACTTTCATACTATGGAGAGTGTCGATCGCAGAACTATAAAGTAAGTGTATGATATATTTCGAACCTTGGTTAGACAACCTGTTCCGCCCACGTAGGGCAATGTACCGAAATAAATACTACATTCACGCAAAATTATTCCGTAAAATGTTTGCACTTATTAATCGTTACACTTATTACCTTAAAGAAGTTAATAATAAACACTGGCATTATGCCTATTTTGCTAATAATTTAGATACATACCAGACTTGGCCGTACGCGCCTGAACCTACAGGCGTAAGCGCTTGATATCTCTCCGGAACAATCCATTCTGTTTTATTGATTTCTACTTTGTGAAAACGAGGCATTATGTCTTCTTTTTAATGAACTATCGAAGGATCGCAATAAATCAAAAATGGTAAAACTAATAGGAATAATTCCAGCAGAATTCATTTACAAAAGTCAAATCACAAATTATTTTTTGCAGTCAACTTCATCAAAAACCAATAATTTTTCTTTGACATTGATAGTTTAATTTAACAGACAGACAGATGAGTTAAGGCACGTGAGCACAGAATAACAATAATCAAAGTACAAAGAAAATGCACTTTTAGCTTCAAGAGCCCCTTTAAGTGCCTTCATTAATCCTTATGAGCTATTAGGAGCCTTCTACATAGGGCGAATGTCTTGTCAACAAGAAGACAGGACAAAGCAAGTCCAATTTTCAATATTAGTATGTGATGTCAAAAACAGTATGCCTACTTGCATAATATGTCAGCCGAATAACCCGCCAACGAATCGCCTGTTGGCAGTCTCTGCTAACCAGGATGGCATCATCCAAAGACCCGAGAGCAGTGAATTCCAAAGCTAATGCTAGAAAATTAGTCCATGAGTACGATTCTTACCTGCACTTTAAAACTACGAGTGGAAGTGTAGACGAACAAGACGACGCAAGTCAAATCAACTGTGCCAGTCAATGTCAAAAACTTCAATTTGACTATTTCGATAAAATATTATTTGTGAAGATACTTAATTCACTAAAAATCGGTGATTACAAACTTTAAGCATGGCCCAAACGGCTGGAGTAAAGCCTATCCCGATAGCCGGTCGTGTGGCTATTGAAAGGGAACGTTGTATTGGCATGACCGATGCTGAAAGAGCCTGGCGCAAGCAATGGTTAAAAGATCAAGTTTTGGCTCCCAACGAACCCCTTTATGTTGAGGAATATTGGAAAGAACGTACCAATCCCATCCGCCGTTTCTACCGCAAGCCTTTGGATATACTCTACACAAAACTGATGCCTGTTTTGGTAAGGTTACATAACAAAAATAACCCTATTTTATCAGCTGATACCAACTGTAAACAAAGTTAAATTGTTACTCGCAACGTAAGGAACCCATAAATGCGTTTCCAGTAGTGGTTGTTTGTTTATTTGTCTGTTATCATTTTCTGTTGAATGGCTTAATTGATAAGTTGTGTTTTGCAATCAATTTGTAAGACTTGATGAAGGCTGGATGACACTGAATGCAAATGAAAACACATTTGTAAAATTTTGCAAATATTCACTTGTTCTATCAAGAATATAACCAAATATTTTTTCAGGGTACTTCTCGAGCTACTGATTACCGCTACATCACTGGAAAACTAGGTTTAATTGCTTTCGGCATTCTGTCCATTCATTATTATAGCAAGTACAATGGCAATGTAAGTTAATTGGTTAATTAAAGGTATGAGTAGGAGCTATTTTTGTGTTTTAGGATACACATATTTATACATATATTTTGGTATGTTTCAGGACTGGACAAAGAAAGGTGGATGGAGAATGTTAAGGACGAAGCCTACTGTCCTTCCTGGTCAGCCAGGCTTCCCATACAAATCTGAGCGCTGTGTGGGAGCTGATTACGCCGACAGAGGATTCAAGAAGTCTCCCATATAAGTGAGAAGACCTAAAAAATCAAACATTTTTCACTCCTTACACCATTGTTGGAAATGTAGCTGTTAATTAGTCAATAAAATATCAAATATTTATAGATTTATTTTACTTATTTAAATAAGGTTTCTATGCAAAATGTATTCCCTCTGAATTAAAGGCATGTAGTAACTTCATGAAATCATCAATGTCCATAGTCCTGGCTCTCATTTGGTCTGCTTCAGAGTTGGTCAGTATGTCTTGAACTTTTTGTTTTATGTCAAAATCTTCAGGAATGTCCTGAAAAGAAAAATAACAATAGGTTTATTCGTAACAATACATTTTTTTTTCACATTTTCTATTCTATAACTTACTTTGCACAAAGTATAAAAAAATATTTCATTTCTTGTGGTAAACTTGATATATGGCAGCCTTGTGACTAATGAAGAAAGATTTTCCTGGAGGGATATTTAGAGACCATAATATGGAAGTAAAAATTACCTTATTGTGCAAAGAACAGTGAACTCTATAGTTCTTCTCAAGAACGGCCATTGTGGTTGAGTGTTTGAATGCAGCTGAAAGAGTTTTGTTCTTCCTTACAAATGCTATTCTGGTCAGTCCATCCCATTCCACAAAGTTGATTGGAGGTGGTGGGTTTCTCGGTTCTATCCTCACAACACTGGACTCTACTTTTGGTGGGGGTCTAAAATTGTTTTTACCAACCTGAAAATAAAACAAAACATGTTATGTAATGTAGAATTTTTTGGAAAAAAAAACAGCTGTATGGTAATAAGTATACAATATATCTGTCTAAACTAACCCTTTTATTCATAATCACTCATTAACTTTAGCAGCATCGTAATAGTTGTCTACTTTTATCCTGTGTTGATGAAATTTATGCTGATGTGTAATCTGGATAGTGCAGCAAAATACTTAATAATCAAAATACTCACTTTCATAAGCATATCAACACGGGCCAGCAACTGTGTATTAATAGACAGTCGACAAAACAGTTTATCTCCAGGTTTGGCTACCAATCGCTGGGCAAATTCTTTCTGGAACATAAGCACTGCACATCTGAAGAAAGGCCTGTGTAGCAGCAACTTGAATACCAGAGGAGAGCTGATCTGATATGGGATGTTGGCAACGCAGATATCGAAAAATGGCAGTTCTGTTTTTAGCACATCCCCCACAAGGATTTGTAGTTTGGCCTGGTATGGAGTCCCTTGAACACGTTTTTGGAGTTCTGCAACCAATCTGAAATAAAAAACATCCCATTAAATAACATCAGACACAACCAGTTTCAGGCTTGAGTTCACCAACAAAATAAACTAACAGTGAAGTCTAACAATTGATGGCAGATTCCAAACTAAATGCAATTTTTTTTTTCGATGTTATTTATTCATACTTAATGTTCTACATACAACGGTTAGGTCTAGTGTGCTCTAAGTAGGTACAGTAATGAGTCCATACTCGTTATTGTATTGGTAAACTTGGGCCTATGAGTTCTTAAAACAGGGTCTACACAGTCATGATGAGGTCTACATTACCGAGTATCAATTTCGCAAGCAATTACTTTCTTGACCCTGTCCAACATTTTGATGGTCATGTTACCAGTACCAGGTCCGATTTCGAGAGCAACATCTGTGGGTCTGAGTCCAGATTTGTCCAGCATAGAAGTTATAATGAGTGGATTTTTAAGGATGTGCTGACCGAAGTCCTTGTTAAATTGAATGCCTAGAAATGACAAATTGTATCTTGAAGTAAATTAATTTAACAAGGTTTTCTTGCAATGTTATGATGAACATAACCTAGATTATGTGAGATTGTTACCTTGTTTTGCTACTTCATTGTGTATTCTCGTTTTCTTTTCTGCTTTAATTTTAGGCATCTTATAATATTCAGCTACTATTTTTGTTTATAAAAAATATCAACCAAGCGAAAAGCGCACACTGCTTTGCTTGCCACCAACACAGCTACTATATGTACCAGGCCACCAATAGCACAGTTTTTTTTTTCTCATCCACAGACTAGTTAGAGATACTACGAATTCCATCTCACAAACTTGTGCTTGCCAGTTGCCATGTAGGAGCAAAAAATTTTAATCTGTGGTTACCGTGCCCCCCACCCCTACTACCAAAGCCAGACAGGCCCAGACTCACTGAACAACAATACTCAATAGCACAGACTTACCTGGTTATGAAGGACAGGGTATCAAAAAAGGAACAAAAGCTCTCATTGTTTATGCTGAAAATGTCTAAACAGATAAATAAAATTGGAAGCCCGGATAATGAAACTCTCGTTAAATGCACTAGAAAAATAATACCGACAATATCACCGGTACATACTTCTCTCTCTACCTTTATTTATTCAAAATTCTTCAATCCTCAATGTTCAACGTGATTAAACTATTAAAACTAAGTATGTAGGTACGGTAGGTACATATAAAATCTGTATTTCATTGTCATTGTATAGCCGGATAGGCAGAATTGTGACAAATCGTTGCAAAAGCCATAACCAAAAGTGAAGAAAGTGAAGCACAGCCCCTAATCTGTGACTCTGGTTTTGAATTATCTGGGTTGGTGTACTTTCCGTGGTCGAAAATAAGGGAAGCAGTGATTGCGTAGCCAGTAATTCGAAAACCTTTGTTTAGAATACTGGCTGTACATTCCGTGGTAATACATTGTCAGGCTATGCATTCCCCGGGAACGGAATAAATAGATTATGGGGAACCCGATTTTTTTATTGATTTTAATATATTTAATTTTCGACTGGCAATTTTTTGGTCGTCAAATTTTGGCATGGTTGATTTTTACGGGACCGAGTGAATAAAAACCGTTTTGTGAAATTATTATGAAAATGGAGTGGAAACCAGAACAAGAAGGGCTGAGACAGATTCTTACATTGCTGAAAGAGTCTCAATCACCGGACACAGCTACTCAGCGAGCTGTACAACAAGTATCCTTTTCATGATCACATCGATGCACATATCGGCGTGGATATTTTTTGTTACTTTTACCGCTCTTTATCGTATTTCTAATCTTTTGCCAGGTATATTTCTAACATTAAGTAGTTTTTAGTCTGCATGTTTCATCCATACAGTCTTTTAAGGGATGTTCGATTTGTCCCGACGCTTGCGATAAAATCGATATATCCGACATGACAGTCATTGACAGCATTTTATTATCCTTACATTGTCATCTCAGAAACTGGAAGAGCTGAACAAATATCCTGACTTCAACAACTACTTGATATTTGTTCTGACCAAGTTGATTACCGAGGAGGAGCCTACAAGGTCACTAAGTGGTTTGATATTGAAGAACAATGTAAAGGCCCACTATAACAGCTTTATGCCTGAAGTAGCAGAGTTTATAAAGCGAGAATGTCTCTCTGCTGTGGGGGATCCATCCCCATTGATCCGGGCAACTGTGGGCATCATCATTACTACCATCGCCAGCAAGGGTGAGCTGACATCATGGCCGGAGCTCTTACCTGCTTTGTGCAATATGTTGGATTCGCAGGACTATAATGTTTGTGAGGTATGACAAATGTTTCATGTATTCTCCTATCTTGTTACATAGAAATATTAATGACCCTCAAATAACTTATACTAAGCATTATCTTGCAGTTTTTACACAGTGCCCTTTGTTTCAGGGAGCCTTTGGAGCATTACAGAAAATCTGTGAAGACACAGCTGAGTTTTTAGACAGCGATGCCTTGAACAGGCCTCTCAACATCTTGATTCCAAAGTTCTTGCAGTTTTTCAGGCACTCTACACCTAAAATAAGATGTCATGCCATAGCTTGTGTAAACTACTTCATAATGGGTAGAACACAAGCTCTAATGGTTCACATTGACTCTTTTATTGAGGTAGGAAGATCTAACATTGTTCAACTAAGTAATGATCCAAGTCACTTACAATCTCAATATTTTATACTAGCTTCTGCCCTAGCTATAGCTATGCTTGTGTTGTACCTGAATAAAAACCTGCTAATCTGACTATGGCCAAAACATCTAAACATACATACTTTTACATTAAGACTAACAGTAGTAGAGATTTAACAATAAAATTTGTAACAATTTTTGTTTCTAAATCTGGATGGCAATGCTAGCTGATTAGTAAAAATGAGTTTACACTTAATTTAATATTGTTATGTTTTGTCTGTTTTAGAACTTATTCCATTTGGCAGCTGATGAAGATCCTGATGTGAGAAAAAATGTCTGTCATGCTTTAGTTTTACTATTGGAAGTCCGATTGGATAGACTCATCCCTCATTTGCCCAACATTATTGATGTAAGTATTGTTTTATGTGTTATCTAACTACTTCACATTTTAAGTAATAGATGCTTGATCTATAAATAAAATGTTTTCTAATTTATATATTTCCATCTGAAAATTACATGTTTGGGCCACATAAGATTGGTCTTAGATTTCTTCTTAGTTGTATTCATTTAATAATAGTAGAAAAAAAGATTACTATTTACCAATGCTAGACTTCTAATTACAATTCAACTCAATTGGACTAAGTAACCAATCTCAGAATTGTATTTTGTGATTGGTTGCATAAATTAATACATAATCTTAACTATCTGACCTATACAGTCAGTAGGGTTGACCTCAGTTGTAAACTTTATTATGTTCATAAACCAATTTTGAAAGGGATGTGTACATGGTCTTTTGAAAATGTTTTATTTGTTTCAGTACATGTTAGTGCGTACTCAGGACTCCGAGGAGAAAGTGGCATTGGAGGCTTGTGAGTTCTGGTTATCGCTGGCTGAACAAAATGTTTGCAGAGAGGTAATTAGACAGACAGTACTATATTTTTCCCTATTTTTGTTACCTGCCAATTATTGCAACTGCATAAGTACTAAAATCCACAAATCTTGTCACTTTAAACTATTCACTTAAAAAACAGGGTTTTTTATAAAAAATATTGCTGTTCCTTCAATTTTTCAGTAAAAATTTTGTATAAGTAAATTTAAAATGGATTCATATAGAATTTGTAACATTTTATTATGACAAATAAATATATTTTTACTTTACTTTACTAAAATAACATTGATTGCTTGAAATACATCTTACAGTGCGTGCAATTAGTCATACACATCACATCAAAGTTTATCTCTGTTGTTATAACAGTATCAGATGAAATAAGTTAAAATGCTGCTGTTGTAAAGCATTATTTATGCCTCTCACTTCACTTCTTGATTATGGCTTTTGTAACTATTTGTCACAATTTGGCCCTATGCCTCTCAAAAGGCCATGTCAAGAATGAGTGTTGTTTGGTTTGAAGGGTAAAATTACAGACACTAATGTTGCATCATCAGTAGCTCAAATAACAAGTCTTTTTTTTTAATTTAAATGTATACATCTCATATTTTATTACATATTGCAGTGCCACCTTGTGACGTGTTGTTTTAAAACTTATCCTAAAAACATTTTTGAAATCAAACATTGATTTCTAAACTGCATGATGTTGGTGTAACAATAAAATTGCTTAAAACGCCATTCAGATCAGATAAGCAATTTCTGAAAATAGATGAACAAACAAACAGACCACCCACTAAGCAAATGTATATTCTGGTTCCTGATGTCGCATGTAATTAAGAATTAAAAAATAAAAATCCGTTCCTCAACATATTTTTCCATCATGTGTAGCTCCTCCTAGTGACTTGTAGCGATAATACCTATCTAACTTCATCAAGATGAGTGATCACGATGCCTTCTCCGCGTCGCTTCTTGCACCGGTCTCTTTACTTTCCCTTTATACTAGACTAGCTGCGCCCCGCGGTTTCACCCACGGTTATCACGAGCATTAAATAAAAACTTACGGTTTCGAAACTTCGAAATTAAGGCTCGAATTCATAGACAAATAGGGGCTCCCCTAGGTGATTGTTCAGGCGCTAAGTGAAAATTGAAGTGCGAATTCAACCTTTATGCGCCTAGCGATAAGGCGAATTCTGAATGGTGGACTTTGGGGGACTGTTCAACCCCCGACTATGAATTCAGGATTAAATGTCCGATTCGAATGAATTATTTGACTGTATTGTATTTGACTGCTACATAAATACCCTTGATGATAAAACTATTTATTTGAATAAGAATTAGTACTATGATACGAATGTAACCAACTTTTGTTTCTACCGAACACAATGGTTGTCTAAAATTAAATTTTAGAACACAACGGCTGCTATTGTCTTGTCTTTACTATGATAGTTAGATATATTCCCTCGCGGACTTTTTTGTAGGTAATAATGAGTACTTTAATCATGTAGTACATCATTTTTATGTATCATCAATAGTTTTCTCAGCGCACGCCAAATAATAAATTTTATAGGCAAAATTTAGCTTTGATTTGGTGAAAATATCGGTCCAGCATTTTCGGAGCCTATTTGATACAAACAAACAAAAAATCTTTCCTCTTTATAATATTAGTATAGATTATTTTAGTATAGATGTGCCACGGCCACCCTCGTTCCCCGACCCATTGTGTAGCATTGCCCGTCCGCGGTATTACTTCGTTTTCGCTTAGCGTTCTTTCCGTCTTTTTTCTTTTTGCTCAGATCGTAAGAGTCGTAGCGTGATTGTTAAATCTTCCTCAAGAATTGGGCTATCAAATGCTAAAATATTTTTTCTAATCCGACTGGTAGTTCCAGAGATTAGTGCATTCAAACAAAAAACAAACTCTTCAGCTTTATTATTAGTTAAGTTATTAGTATAGACAGATTTTTATTAGTATATAATATGTTGTAATTGTTCAGGTGCTAGGGCCGCGTCTGGCGACATTGTTGCCGGTGCTGGTGCGAGGCATGCGCTACTCGGAGATGGACGTGATCCTGCTGCGCGGCGACCGTGACGACGACGCGGACGAGGAGGAGCCGGACCGCGAGTCAGACATACGGCCGCGCTTCCACAAGCCGCGCTCGCACACCATCAAGCATAATGGTCAGTTTCAACACCTTTAGTGTAGACTAGCCTCTGCCAGCTATGACTTTTTTGACTGCGAAACATTAGCTGATCCTCATGGATCAGCTGATGTTTCGCCAAAAAAATTTATCGGGATTATATAAGGGCCAAAGACTTGCTATCGCGGTGGACCATAAAAAGTGGGAGCGAAACGAAGATCATATTCCTCTGTGGCGCAGTGGGCGAAGGTTCGCCTGAGACGCAGAAGGATGTGGGTTCAATTCTCGCCGCGGGACAAATGTTTGTATGATCTGCAAATATATATTTAAGTAGTATATCAGTCACGTAGTTCCCATAACACAAGCTCTGCTTACTTTGGGGCTAGATGATACTGTGTGAAAAATGTCAGCTTTATTTATTTAATAATATTTGTTATGTAATCAGCGGGCGCCGGCGACAGCAATATGTCCGGCGGCGGCGAGTCGGACGACGAGGAGGACGGCGGGGGCGACGCGGATGACGGGCCGCTGTCCGACTGGAACCTGCGCAAGTGTAGCGCGGCCGCGCTCGACGTGCTCGCCAACGTGTTCGGCGCCGACCTACTGCCCGTGCTCTTCCCCATACTCAAGGAGACCCTCTTCCACGATGACTGGGTCATCAAGGTAACCGTGGATTTCAGATGCTGGATTCGCGTCCAATGTAATACAATGAGTAACATTCGCTATTAATCTAAAGTCTTTTTCCGCTATTTCAAGGTACTCATATTCATTTATTACCTGTAGGCACTACATAGTACACTTGGTTTAGTCAAATTACTTAATATAAGTACTGGGAAGATGTAGCATCCAATGTAACTATGGATATCAACCTAAAGTCTGTCTCCTCTATTTTAAGGATTTAGGATGATGTAATGTCCAATGTAACAGCGAATTTAACGTTGGGATTAACCTATAGTAGTTCACTATTTAAGGAGTAACTGTGTTATGAGACTTTGAATGGAACAGCTACAGTTTTCGAAATGGAGTACCTCCAGTGTTTGAGAAATCCCGATAATATCTGAAAGTCTGTAATACTTTCCAGGAAAGCGGTATCCTAGCTCTGGGCGCGGTCGCGGACGGCTGCATGAGCGGCATGGTGCCGCATCTGCCGGACCTGGTGCCTTACCTGGTGTGCTGCCTCGCGGAGCGCAAGGCGTTGGTGCGCGCCATCACGTGCTGGACGCTGTCGCGGTACTCGCACTGGATCGTGAGCCAGTCGCACGACAGCTACCTGCGACCTGTCATGACCGAGGTTACTACATTATGCCACCCCTTTTAAATAGATAGATAACTCTTTATTGCATACACCAGGATAAAAAACACTTCACAGAGGGTCTTAAATGTAGGTTGTGGTGATACAATGGGTGGCCTTATCGCTGAGAGCGATCTCTTCCAGGCAACCTTTGGATAGACTTGATTAAAAATAATGTGAAGTGAGGTGGTTTACCTGCAATAAAAATAAATAATTTGCAGTACCGTTTTGCCTTTTGCGCATTGTCGGACCGTTTTTTTCTATTGTTTCCAAAAACATTAATCTTATTTATACTTTCCAGCTTCTAAAACGAGTTCTCGACAACAACAAGCGTGTACAGGAAGCAGCCTGCTCCGCCTTTGCCACTCTGGAAGAGGAAGCTTGTACTGAGCTGGTTCCCTACCTGGGTTACATACTGCAAACCCTGGTATACGCCTTCAGCAAATACCAGCACAAGAACTTGCTGATTCTGTATGACGCGATCGGAACGCTGGCGGATTCCGTCGGCCATCATCTGAACAAGCCGGAGTACATCAATCTGCTGATGCCGCCGCTTATCAATAAGTGGAATGTGCTGAAGGATGAAGATAAGGATCTGTTTCCGCTGCTCGAGGTATGATCTGTTCTATACTATTTAGATCTTTGTCCTTTTTATTTCGATCCGCATCTTGCTGCTTGAGCGTTTTTTCAGTGGACGATAAAAAGGTATATCTTGGTCGCCGATAAGACTCGCTTGCATCGGGGCACCTCAATGTTTAGCGATCTTTTTTACCGACCCACGATTTTGTTGTCACCGGGTTATCGGCGACAACATCATTCCCCACAGAAAAGTCCGATGAAATCTAGGATGTATATTGCAACTACACACTGATGCATTAGTGAATACAATGTGTGACTCTGCCACCCCTATCTTTTGTCAGTCGTTCTCACGTGACTCATGAATAAGCTTCTAGATAATATTGGTGTTGCTCTAGCTAGTGTGGCAACGATATAGGTATTGGTGTCGTCAGTGAAAAAACGCTGCAAGGGTTGAAACCATATCAGAAAACATGTGTCAACACTGTGCCCTTAAAAAGGCACGTGAGATCGTATTCGGACTTTATTTGCACCAGTAGCATAAGCCTCCAAGACAATGGTCTTCGGAAAAGAAGACACATTTGTCTCTGTTGTTTGGAAAGAGAAACAAAAGTAGTTTTTATCTTCTCTTCAGTACACAAATCTTTTTGTGCTAAGCCTGTTGTACAAAACACGTTCCTATTGTAATGTTTTATTGTATGATGGTGGCTTCTGTTTTGGTATTAATTCAATGTTTATTTTCAGTGTCTTTCATCAGTAGCTACGGCATTACAGTCAGGATTTCTACCATATTGTGAGCCCGTATTCAGGCGATGCGTGTCTCTGATAGAGCAAACATTAAATCAAAACATTGTAAGTACATATTGATTAGCTTGGTTTCTTATCTACTTGACCTATTTGTTTTATAAAATGTTATCGTTATCATATTGTTAAGTAAGTATCAATTGATTGCTGGTTCAAATGTATTAGATAACTTGAAATAATAATGAAATCTATGTGACAAAAACCTCTTGACAAAACAAAGAAAAGTAAATGTCTAAAATCGTTGTGTATGTAACTCTCAAATCAATGGATAGCCTAAATCCCTTTAGTCCTTGATATCTGAAATACAAAAGATTTGTTCCTTTTGATATGCAGGGAAAATGAAATGAAATTATTTTTCGAGATTCAGAATGTGCAGTAGGGAGATGAACTTTTTTTAAAACAGAATATAAGAATACGCAGACGAAGTCGCGGAGAGTTCCACTGATCAATGTTATTTTACAAACAAAATACGTAGCGATATTTCTTTATATAAGTTTTTGACGTATTGTGGTGTTTTCAGGCGAACAGTCAAAGTCCAGAACAATTCGAAGCCCCCGACAAGGACTTTATGATTGTAGCTCTCGATTTACTGAGTGGACTGGCCGAGGGTCTGGACGGACACATAGACGCTCTGGTCCTGAACTCCAATCTAATGCAGTTACTATACCAGTGCATGCAGGATCCCATGCCAGAGGTATATCTTGTATGTGACTCTTGCTTTATTATTCTCGGGGCACCGAGCGCATAGGGAACTTTGATTTTGAAGGTAAAACGGTGTCCTGTTATAAAAACGTTTTTACTAATTTGAATGCTGCTTGCTCGGTCAAAGTTCATTTGCAAATTGAATTCTTATCTTGGTTGAGAAGAGGTGAATTTTTGTTATCAGTACACAAACTTTTGTGATGATACCGCCTGTGATTCTGAATAATATAATAGTAATTTTATAGGTTACATACTTCATGTAATAATACTTTTATGCCGATACGATACCCTCGAGTCAAATATGAGTGTAATACCGAATCAATCTATTGAACTCAATAGATTTGTATAGAAGAGTGTATTTTTAAAAGTTTTATTTTTATACCGGTGACTATACACGGCAGGGACGATCTTCATTGAGATCAATCACTATGTCAATTTAATTTCAAAGCAGAAAATATCTTAAAAATCAGATCAAACTGATCTGATTCGACGAAATGTATTGTTCGGAAATCGAATATTGAAAAAATATATCATGTATCCCCTTAAATCTTTAACTAATTTGTAAATCCGTAAGAATCGGGGGATAACGGGAAAAATAAATTCCCGACGGCCCTATGGAGCCGAAAATCAGGGGGTAACGGGCATAACCCGATTATTTGTTTCAATATCCTCATTGGCACAGATCATTCGAGTCATTCCTGAAAGTTATTGTACTGATAGCAGATCACTTGTTATTTACTTTCGTTGATTTTACGTAAAAGACGCATGTTGCATCTAAACGGCTGGCGATTTTTATTATTGTGTTTTTACTGAGAGTAATTTTTGGTATTTAGTAAAAACATCATCAGTTTTGTATTTCATAAATCATTGTAAGTGTAATTTTGACCAGTTAATTTAGAAGGATATTAAATTTATTTAATCAATATTTTTATTTGTTTATTTATAATGGGTTATTTGGTTGTTCTTATAAAATGTGATTATTTTTATGTAGACAATTATTTTGATCGTTGGTTGTAATTATTTGGTTGATTGTCTATTGTTTTTTAATATCGTTTCTTGTAATACTTTGTAGAGACGTTACACTCGTAACTCTTCATTCAAACATCCTAATGTTGAATCTCATCTGCATTGGATCGATTCGTTTATATTCCTTAAGCTTCCTCGAGTTATATGTTTTGTGCATGAAAGGAGCCGCTCTTGGAGTTGTGCTAAATCCGTTCTTTCACTATAGTCACAAGGATATTTTCAAGAGCCATCACCACCCTCTAGTAAACAAGATAATGTTTTAAAATAAATTATTAAAGCTAATTGACCAAGAAATAATCAGTGACACGAAAGAGCCTATGTTTTTTATGTTTTCGTAAACTACTGTAATATTTAAATGCAGCGTGTGATCTTCACCGCGCCACTGTAGCGAGATGTCTTTAAGGGGGCGGTCCGAAAAGCCGCGTATCAGAGTAAAATATAGAGGGTGTAATAAGAACAAATCACCAAGCCGAAATCTACGCATACTGTTCATTGCAACGAGTTACATTGAGGGAAAATAATTGCTGGGAAACTACTTATTTTCAGGTATAAAAAATATGTTTTTTTTTATTTACGCTGACCGTGCGTTTGTATGCGTGCTCCTCAACACGCAGAGTCAAGGTCGTGGTGTGCGTTTGAGCAAACTGAAACGCACATGAATATCAAAATATTCTTTGCATTTCTGCAACTTCAAATCCGTAATTTATTAAGAAAATTCGAACATTTTGGTAGTGTTTGTTTTGACCAAATATTAATAATAACTCTTGGAATTTATTTTTGTAAAGAACACCAAAAAAAATGATTTTTTTTACCAGAACCAGTGGATTACCAGGTATAGTTTAAAAAAAATATCCCAATGATGTATAGAATCTTTGCTTCCGGTGATAGGTCTTATTACAATGATAAAGCGCACGAATAAGCAAATAACCTATTCTATATTAACACAATTTATTATCCTTCACCATTGCAGCTGTAATTCACTAACAAATGGGTGATGGGATTCTTTATTCGCACTTAATTTAAGTTCTTAGTTCTATATCTCTGATGCAGGTCCGTCAGTCGTCCTTCGCCCTGTTGGGGGATTTGACGAAGGCGTGTTTCCAACACGTACACCCGTACATACCCGAGTTCCTGCCCATATTGGGCGCGAACCTAAACCCCGAGCTTATATCTGTGTGCAATAACGCCACATGGGCTATCGGCGAGATCAGCATTAAGTTGGGTATGTATTTCAAAGTCAAATTCAATAGGTTTTGAACAAGAACCAAAGAGTACTTTTTTGGATCTTAGGTAATTTATCTACAATCTGCGGCATCAAACATGCAAATAATAGATAGATAGAAAATACTTTATTGCACACCAAATATTTCAGCTTAAATAAATAGCACAAACTTTAACATTGTTGTACAATGGGCGGTCTTATCGCTAATAAGCGATCTCTACCAGACAACCTTTGGATGGAATGGACTGTACGAAAGATTACAAGGGGTTGTAAGTGGTGTACCACATACTAAGAAAACACTTTATTATTATTTTACTTACATAATTACTTACTACATAGCATAATACCTACATACTATACTAATACTGAAACATGTAAATAATAATGTATTGTGTTTCAGGTCCTGAAACGTCAAAGTATATTCCCCTATTCCTCAATCAGCTAGTTGAAATCATAAACAGACCCAACACCCCCAAAACACTACTCGAGAATACCGGTAAGTGCCTTTTGAACAATCTCACAAACACAGCTATATATTTTATTAACTAAGTACGTATTAAAATTACTTACAATTGAGATTGATAATTTATCTATTGTTTGCTAGTATATTTTCAGTAACAGACTTTCTTGGTGGCAGTCATGTGTTGGACTATGTTGTTTAAACAAACTATAATGACTCTATGCTTTATACATATTATTATCTCTTATGCGGTTCACGTTAATCATCATACAGTCCCTGTTATGTGTGTTGTGCCTGCTAAACCTATATTTTTTTATAATTTATAAAATATTGATGTATTATATTTTGATGATTTATACAATATATCAGTTATAAAATGATTTAAAGTAACACAAGGTAGACGCCATGGCTTATTACAATGTTATTTTGATTTCTGGGGTTAATGTAAATATCCTCTACCCGCAAAGTAGTGCCTACTACACCAACACAAAGCGTGCTCCTTGAAAAATGGTCCAGATTTCAAAGTCCATAGTTATTTTGTTCTAAGTACACACTTTGAGTTGTGATTTTGCCTGTGGCCCTGAGCAATAGTCTATGTTGGGTTTAATCCGATGGCCTCGATTCTGTAGTACACTAACTAAACTAAATTTAAATTTTCACTTTCTTTTACTGATAGTGTAAGCAAGAAAGAGCTACAATTTTAGTGCTGTCAAATTAGTCAGATTTAAGTTTTCCATACAAATTTAGTCGTTATATCAAAACATGCTGACTATAAACACGAAGAAAAGCGGCATGTAAACTGATTTGACAGGTGTAAAATTCTTGCCTCTCTTTCTTGCGTACACTATCAGAAGAAGATAGCGACAGTTTAAATTTAGTTTAGTTAGTGTACTACAGAATCGAGGCCAATATCTATGTTAAAATTCCACTTTTCCATATATTACATTACAATCGACAACGTTTATGTACGGTGGTGGATTTCTAACTTGAATTGTTTGCAATAAACACAGATAATTCTTCAGGATCTTGAAGATACTCTTTATTTATTTAGTTCATATGAGTCTGAGGCCATCTTTCGACGTTGAAATGAGCATAAAATTGTTACACTTTTTTTTCAATACACATGATTTGTTGCTGTTGACTTATGTAATGTAATAGATAGAATAATATAATTATGTTATGTATGTTTTGGATGGGTTGTTGATTTGTTTTATTGGTTTTGTTCTCGGTATGTCGGTCGTGGTTGGCTGTAGCGATTACTATCGGTCGGCTAGGTTATGTGTGCCCTCACGACGTCGCACCCGTATTACATCAATTTGTACGCCAGTGGTCTGTAGTCATTTTTTTTATTATTACTTTATATTATTACTATTACGTTAATATTAAATAAGTTATTAACCTATATTTTTTCGATTGTGGATGGTGTTTGTTCGTAATTTATTAATATTCTTTCGTATTTACAATATGTTTGTAATTTGAGTTGAACGGAGCATGTTTACTTGTTTGTTAACGCAGGGCCACACTGAGAGACTCGCTCATTATACAGGGTGGCGTTATTTTAATCGTCTTATTTTCAGTGCTGTAATTTATATGTGTTGAACACCATCCGCTTTCTAAACTATTTACTGCTAATAACTAAATTATCTACCAAACTGTGAGACATACATTTGAGAAAACCTTTGCTATTCCATCCTTACCATTTAGCGATCCCTCTGATTATTTATGTGGCTGTTCAATGATCCTTGTTTCAAATAATATATGTTTCTGTTTGTTATCTTGCAGTTTGGCATACTTATGAGTTTCCACGTAATATAATATTTTTTGTGTGCATACCTCTAAATTCTATTCACTTTTAACTTTAGTTATTCATTCAACATTTTAAAAGACAGAATATCATAATTTTGCTTCAGTAATATTCTTAACGCGTTATTAAACTATTAGAATTCTATGTGGATTGGTATTTTGAGAACCAAGACTCGCACTGTTTACTCCAGAGATGGAGGTGACTCATTTAAATATGTTTTCTGATAAGATGTGCTTTAAACGTTCTTGGTCCTCAATGTACCATCCGCTGGTTTGCTACGCCCATGCAGCCGGCGTTTAACCTTGTAACATTGTAGGTGCACCTCGCTACGGAATATCAGAGATAACGACGAGAAGGACTCCGCATTCCGCGGCATCTGTCAAATGATCCAAGTGAACCCCGGAGGCGTCGTCTCGGACTTTATGTTCTTCTGCGACGCGGTCGCCTCCTGGTCGCATCCGAAAGACGATCTCAAGGAGATGTTCACGAAGATACTGCACGGGTTCAAGAACCAAGTGGGCGAGGAGAACTGGAACCGATTCACCGACCAGTTCCCTATGCAGCTCAATGCGAGACTCACGGCCATGTGCGGGATATAGACATTACTACTTCGTTATGGTGAGTCGCTAATGATGCACTAGCAATCATACTTACTGATCTGAGATTTCATATTTCACTATTCAAACAAATTCATCATCATCCCATACTCTTACTAAGTTTACTTCAAAAACTCATACACAGCTAATAAAAGTCCACTACTGGACATAGGACATAGGCCAAACAATGCCATGGCGAATGGTTTCGAGCCACCTGCATCTTTATGATATCATCTATCCGTCCTACACTATGTCGTCATCCGGTTCGTTTTAATTTTAGGTGTGTAAAATAGTTAACTGTCAATTATGCTTATATCTACTATGTTATCCTGCCTAGTTTCAGAATTTGCACTCTTAAATCTTCTGTTCCCAAAGGGCTAATTTGGCTCGACTAAATAAAGTCGTGTACAGATCTGCGAGCGCTGCACGCTTTGAGCTGCTTATCATGAGTGGCTCAAAGTGAGAAAATACATAGTGTCAGATGTGCGGTTCTAGATGAGCACCTGCTGATCCAGTCGATCCTTTTAAGCATGGACAGATTCTGTCTAAACGCGGCGCTGAACCGCTCAATTTAAGCAAACACGACATGCGAGCTGAACATTGTAGAGCCGTTGACAGCGCGCAGCGCTCGCAGCTCTGTTCACACATTAAGATCTGAAATTGTGAGCGTGTTGTTTCGTTTCAGGGGAACCAATGTCAGCACGGGTCGGGAAGACATTGCGGGTGATAGCAGGGGCGTCACCCGAGCGCGTAGGGATCACGACACTCCGCGGCCGCCGCGCAGCGCAGCGCCGGCAACAAACCGACGATCGAATACTTACGTTCGTACCTGATTCACTAATACAGACAAGAGATCATTTATACGCATCCGGGGCGCCATCCAACCAAACATTACTTAACTCCGATTTAGATTCGTACCCGATTGCAGACTTCACCAAGCCGCTTTGAAATTCGTAGAATGTTTTCGCGTTTGGTGTTATGGACGCGGCTTCGGGAGATTATAGGCACAGTGCGCGGTTCCGCGGCACCGCGGAGTTCTAGCTTGCTGTTTCGTATTGTGTCATACATAATAACGCACGTCGCATGCTTGCGTGCGTTTATCGGCGGATATTTACTTATTGGACTGTAGCTATTCATAGGGCTGCGAACAGCCGAACTAAATTCTCTCGGATATGATAATTGCATGATTTAGTGATAGTTCATAGTTTAGAACTCGGTTGCTGAGACATCTAATGTAATTTGTACTAAATCAATAAGTAACTACAATTATTTCTTATGAAATCCTATAACCATTGAGTTTAAAAGAGTCTTGTTTATGTTGTGAATGTGTGTGCTTCTGAACGGTTAAAAATAATAGAAACTTATTGATATTTTTTTTAGATTGTTTGTTAATCTGATCACATTCGATGCCACTGTCTGTTGTGCAATTGAATAGTCGGTAACTAGCACGTTTTGACAGCTACAGGCGTGTAATAGGTTTTAGTTAGTATTTAGGTTGACTGACGATGTTCACTGCTCAACAAACCACTGTTCGTTCGTTCTCTTCATTAACACTGTTTTTTTATTGCGATTTCTTCAAACCCAGGAATTTTCATCGACCATAAGCCGGTTTCAAAAGGCATTTATCTAACTTCACTAGAGCTTTCAAATTATATTTTGTAGGTAATCTAAAAAAAATATGTTACTATTAATTTGTATAAATTACAAGACTTTAGTGAAATCGAGAATTTATGTCAGCTGTGATTTGTGACTGGTTTTTTTTTAACAATATATGTGTACGATTATAATGTCTGTGTAGATATAATATATTGCTTTGGTAGTTTTTATGACGGCTAGATTATCTGCTATATTTATACCAAATAGTATTTTTACATTGTATGTTCGTTTTACCGTATCTGTTTGAATGTTTGTGTTGCCCGCGGCGATCTCCACATCGACTATACTACCAATATAGTCGATGTGGACTATTACATCGATAACCCAAGAAATAGACTATTACTACCAAATGCCTCCAACCTAGGAGGGGCCTACCGCGACATGCTTGTTACGATTCAGTTCATAAAGTACACTGTACAAAATCTTGAATCTACTTAGATATCAAATCCAGCGCCGCAGGTAAAAAAACGGTATACTTTTACCGTTTACTGAAGTTAGTAAATGAAACAATGCGTCATATCAACTTAGACCCGCCATTTTGTATTTTGTACTTTTTAAGCTGAATAAGAACCCCTTGTCCGTACTTCAACTGCTGCCTAACGTTATCATTTTAATAGTCGATGTACAGAATGTTGACTCGAAGTGGGCAACTTTTAATGATTGCTATGACATGTAATATATTCGTGCATATTATGAAATATTATGTATATTCAAATACATATTGCGATGTATTATTATTATTGTATTCAAGTAAATTGTTATTTTTTGTTTTTAAAAGCTAAAAGTCTGACTTTAAAAATGTTATACGTCATAGTTCATTTCGTTCAGAAACGATCGTTTCAGAAAACGATCTGAAATTTAGTAGTTCTTGTGAACGTTAGTTTATTGGAATTGCGTTTACGTCAGTGGAAATGCAATTCTATTTCGGGGATAAATATTAACATTCCGTCAGATCTAAACTATTTATGACATGAACGCACGTATTCTGTATGACTTTTTTCTTTTGTTATTATTTATACATGGTAGGTAAGTATTTTATTTTTGTCCAAAATTATAAAATATTTTGTATAGTTTCGCGTAAGTCCCTCGATTCCTTAGTCCCAAGTTCCTATCCTGAGTCCTGTCTAGTCCTATCCCTCATGTGCCAACGAATCCCGGGCAATGTGCGGATGTGTGCTCATATTGTTATGTAATCGCGAAAGTAGATATATTCTAAGCTCACCGCAACTCGTCTTGCTACTCACTACTACCTTATCTACACATTAGTAGTCACGTTTTTCTGAAATCGTCACATTAGCGGCGGTCTGTGACATTAGTTTAATTTCAAGTCACGTGACAAGGAAAACCCGCCGTCAATGTACGAGCTTCTGAAAACAATACAGCAGGTGCATCCATCTCACGCACACGTCGGTTCCTGTAAACGAAATACTTAAATTACCGTTTAGCAACATTGTATTTTTTGAGATAAATTTGTGAAGCACTGTTTATTTTTAAGTAGAATCCATTTGATATGAATGTTACGGGTCACTCGTAATTTATTTTTAAGGTTAGTAGGATTTATCGTCTGATTTTTAATTGTAGTAGATTTTGTTTATTACCTAAAAAAAGAAACCGTGATAATAGTTCAATAAGTGTTTGTGCATGCGTGTTGTGTGAATGAAGCGGCATTCGTTAAGGCACTCCCTTCCTTGAGGCATAGTTTGTATTACAAAAATATGTTATATTGTATGCCGAACATTTGTGATTGTCTATATTTTGTAGGTTATTTGCGTTATACATATATTGATTATAGCGTTTTATATATGAAATTTTACGTAAGTATATATTATATTGATGAATATAAGTATTTTATATCTACAAATCTAATATAATTAGATATATATCTATTAATCGCATTGTCGAAATGCAATCTCTTTACATTATTTATGTTACTTATTTCTTTTTTGCTGAAGTTGATATGTTACAACTTTCAAAATTATTGACCTATTTACTTATATATTTATTTTGATTGTTTATTATTTTACAAGTTTTTTTTTTACTTTCAGTTAAAAATTACTCATGAATTTTATAAATAACTAGTTCAATAACGACGATTGTATATCGACAATGTGATTGTGTTGATAACTATTTAAATCTCATTATTATGTATCATACCGTCATATTTTCATAACTAAATATTTCATGTAAGTACTGTGTTGTATATTTTTGAGAAAATTAAAACAATGTATTATATGTGTACTTACTTATTAAATCTATATTTTTATTCACTATAATAACTATGAAGTATGAATTCATACCTTATTTATTTATTTACATAATAAAATCATACAAATCACTACATACATTATTTTTATGATATTTTGTTGGTTGTATTCTTGTGAATATTTTTACAATGTCAGATGTATCAAAAAGTTCGTACCTATTTAGGTACATAGAAAATGGATTGATTTCAAACGTACACAATATCTTAAAATTGTTACAAGTTAATCTTCCACAAAATTATTATAAAAATATTTAAAGTGGAACGTAAAATGAGTACAGGTCTCAATGTAAAACATAATGTAGACGCTACCTCTCTAAGGCCTAATTTATTGGGCGCAGTTGTTTGAAAGTCTTTATAAATTATCATAATTTTTGTAAAAGTATTTGGAATTTTATATATATTTTATGGATAACTTTCTGTACTCATTTTATTCCCACCGCGTTTTAATGTTAAGTAGGTTTGTGCCGTTTTTAACCATAATCTAAATCATAAGTTCTGGTTGTAACACAATGACCTCACAATAGACATTCTTTAACCAAACATTTCGTTAATAAAAGCACTCATTGTTCAAAACTAACGCGGTTTTATTCATAATCTTTGGTAAATTTGTAAAACGTATTAGGTATGTGCTATTACCCTCATGCTGTTTCGAAATACACTGATTATTCATTCGATGGGATTAATTTTAAACTTGTTTTTTTTTTCAAAACCAGTTTCTCGTCTGTTGACAGTTTAATAAAGACGCATCCCAACTTCCATAGGATTTTGGACATTTTCCTTTAGACTGAAAATAGTTAAGGGCCAAGGCGGACCTTAAAATTGAGTGCAATATTTTGAACACAGTCTACGGGTTTCAGAAATAAGTATCGAACTGGCATATGAGTAGGTACCTAATACAACTTGTTAAGAAAGCGTGGGGTGGGTGGTCCATTTACTGAACGCCTATAATGGATTCTATCGAAAAGGACAGTTTCTGCTTCTGAGGCTGCGGCGGAATGGGTGCGTAAGTCGTCAACAACGCAGCCAGTAAGTTCCTACAGAGCAAAGTAGCCGGGGGTGGTGTCGGGTCGGGGAGCGGCGCGGGGGGCAGGTTCGCGAACGAGCGTTCGAGCTCCGCGTCCGCGAATGCTCGCCGGCGACGCACACGCTCTGTCCATGCTGGATCACTTGCGAACACACGGTCGTTACCTGACAAAAAATAATGAATGAATTCATAAAAAATGCATTGTTACAATCTCATTAAATACTTATAGTTGGACAATAATAGGTGGCTCACGACCAGTCTCATTACACACCGACACAGACTGGTAAGAGATACTAAGTACTCCGACAACTGAAAAGTCTTCGCATGCACCTATCCAAGCCGTGGAGGAGTTAAGCCGTAAAAAAAAATGCGCGATTCATCATGTATATACTCCCACATGCCAATGTTAGGTAATGTCTGTGTCATTGGTACGATGACACTGATGGCAGTACAATGTGGTATGGTATGGACCATACCTGTGCACGGTCCGTTTCTAATGTGCCTACTTAATTAGTAAAATAATAGGCACTTTGTAAAAAAATCTGTCTGACATATTTACACGTGTCCGCCATTTTGTAGACTCCGCAGACTGTCAGTATTCTGACGCGGTTCTAGTACAAAATGTATGCGCTAGACAAATTTCTGACAGAAGTTTCTTACAATTTATATAACCATATACTTACCTACCTAGTGGTTATTTCGTAATGTTGCGAAGTTGCGATGAGACTCACGATCTCAGAAACAAAATCAGATCAGATCTCAGATCTTTCTGCTTGTATTTATTTTAAAAAATCTAATGCAACGTTTGTTTCTGATCCGTCGGATACAGTAATGTGTAATATAAACGCATTCGTTTTGGCACCCGTGGCGAGCGATCATTCAACAAGCGGAAAGACATGTTTACAGTCAACAGTGTAACCTGACACCCCACAAAGAACCGCCTCCGCGTTCTCTTGTAAAACAATCTTCACACATTTTTTAGAGCCCATAAAAATAGTTTAAAGAAATCTCAGTTTTTTTTTGTTTTAAGTTTTAATAGACAGTGAAATGTTGCCGAGTGTTAGATGACAGCTTTTGTTCTGTAATGAAGCGGGGACATTTTCAAACGGCTTCACATTTTTTATTATACCCGATCTATTTCGGTGGTTGAAATGTGTAAATCAGAAAATTTAATGTCCTGCCTGTCTGATTGTAAAACTGACATTAAAATCTACTTGAAATGTTTCCGAGTAGGCAAGACATTTTACTAATGGTCACCAGCTCCATCTCCTGCATAGTGTAATTGCCTTGTACTACAAGTATAATGGAGTGTAAGGGAACACTTTAACGCCAAAAAATAGGGTAACCGCTATAGGGTGTCCCTTAAGAGGTTAGTGACGGACACTAACCTCTTAGGCAAAACCAGAAAATTAGGCAAAACCAGCTTGGTTTATTCATAACAGTTTTGGGGATGCGATAGCCTAGCTCTTCAAAATAATTAGGTAGCCAGACACAAGGCGCGTTCACATTATTTTTACCCAGTTAGCATCAAAATTCAACCTCAAAATGTGTGAAGCTTTAACTACATTTAACTCTCTCACAGCTCTAAAGAAAATATTTATCCAGCTAATTCGCATTTAGCGTTTCGGCGTAGAAACGAAACACACGACAGAGTGGACTCCGTTACTACAATAACAAGGTGTGGAACCCACCCTACACTCTGTCAGTGTTTATTACAGTCAAAATAACACGGGATATTATTGACTTTGGCCTCACACTCGACAAATTAGTAGATAGTGGTTTATTTTCTGGAGAATTGGTATAATATAGAGCTGTTCACAAAAAAACCACTAAACAGTAAGAATTAATCTCGATGGTGAGGCGGGCTAGTAGCCGACTAAGGCGCAAGAGGTGTAGGTTCTTTTCCCGCTGTGGAAAAAAATGCATGTTCTACAGATACCTACCTACCTATTTGTTTTAAATCTTTGTGGTACCGTGACATTCGTAGCTTCTGATACCCACGTTACGGAATGCTACTGTGGGGTCAGGACTATGTATGTGATAGTCCTGTCCCCACACTATCTGTTCGGTGTTTATTTATTTAATTAAATTGATGTTAGCGCCTGGGGCACATTAAATAAATAATAAATAATGCTGGACAATTACACACAACATCATCTAGCCCCAAAGTAAGCAGAGCTTGTGTTATAGGAACTACATGACTGATATACTACTTATATGTTTTTTTTTGTAAATACATACATATTATACATAGAAAACACCCAGACCCGAGACAAATATTTGCAGATAGTACAAACATTTGTCCCGCGGCGGGAATTGAACCCGCAACCTTTTGCGTCTCAGGCGGACCTTCGCCCACTGCGCCACAGAGGTCGTCAATTTTGTATTAGGTATTCATTTCTCATTGCAGAGCGGAGTCCATCTAAGGCGCTAGACAAATACCTTACGCTAAGCTTTCATTTCACGCTAACGCAAATGCGTCAAGGAAAAACTAGGCATAAGTCACGTGAAATTTCAACCGCTAATGTCATTTCCATACAATTCAATTTTTCCGCAGGCGTTTTCGCCAACAGAAAGTGATTGTTATCTATATGTATTATGGCCAGGAATTGATGAACCCGGGACTTGTGGCCTGGCGGAATGTTAAGCTGATCTGCTAGTAATGAATTGGCTTTATTTATACTGACCACTGTAAACGTGAGCTGGATGATGGGGGTAGGCTCGAGTCATCTGGACGCATCGAAGGCGCGCGCGGTAGGCCCGCTTTCTTGCAGCGAGCGCGGCGGCTTCGTTGTTCTTACCCTCCGACCCCGCGCCTTGCTGTCTTCGGAGCGCCACCTGCGTAATTTTACAGCTTTATCCTTACTTTAAATTAATATTATAGGAACCTAAATCCGGAAGTATGCGGGTGTGCAAAAAACGGCAAAGGATCACACAGTAAGGAAAACGGTGTGCTTTAGAACCGAAGATGCGATAAACGCATCCTTGAATAGGGCTTAGCCAAAGCGCCAAAGATAGTGTAATCTTTGTGGAAATAATTTAGTGCACCTTGTGGAGGCTACTTTTATACACCATTTAATTTAAATGTCGTAGGAAACATCGTGAGTAAACCGACTAAAGTGGTCCTAGAACCTTTGACGCGTGCAACGAGAATGATAAGAGCCACTACGGATCAAAAAAACTGTAGGGTGGCACTAAATAATTTAATCACACTGGTTCTATGCTGTCACCTTGAGGAAGTGACAGTTTGGCATAGAAACAGAGTGATGAAATTATTTACGCTATCAAAATGACAATTGAGAACGACTAATTTTGACATACCTTCCTACTTAATAATTAGCAATGTTGAACTAAGTAGGTAGGTACCTACTTAGTTTAGGACATTGCTCAGCCTGTCAAAACCATAGGTATCTAACCTACCATTGTCTCGTTCCCATTTTGCTAGTGTAGTTAAAAGGACTAAAGGAAAGGAAAGGAAAGGAAGGAATCAGGACTAACCTGACGCAGAATGATCAAGAAAATCTCGTGTATCATTGTGGGAATAATTTTTTTGATAAATGTGCGTATGGTCCGACCACTTGCGCGGGGTGGTAGCAGCTGGACCGGAAGAGCCAAAGACCGGGCTCAGTGGCGCGTCAGAGTCATGTCTAGCAGTGGACTGCGATAGGTTGATAAACTTTGAGAAGTGATCGATAGAAGACCAAATTTCCTAGACTAAGAGGAGACAGCACATAGGTCTTCAGTCAGCAGGTCGACTACCTTTTGAATGTCGTCAAGTTTAAAAGAGAGGTAAAGGATGTCATCAGCATATAAATTAAAGGAAGCAAAACGAAGATCAGTAACTAGAGTATTAATAATAATAGAGAAGAGAAGAGGAGAGAGGACTCCATCAATGATCATCAGTGATCATTTTGGGACGGAACGTTCTTACCTGGGCAGCCATGACGCGCTGCCGCTCCAGCACCAGCAGGCAGCCGGGGCAGCGACAGTCCCGCCAGCGACACAGCCGCTTGTGCCCCTTCAGGCACGAGATCACCCCGTGGTTCCTGCACCGCGCGCACTTCGGCGTCCTCAGCGCCTTCCGAACCCCTCCACTGCCCTCTGAACTCTCATTTTGCATCTTAGTTCTTATCACACTTCACAGTTCCACCATTGCAAGTTTAGAAACTACGCGGTTCGGGAACACGACATGTTTCCGCTGAAATATCGTTTCAGAGATTGACGGCTGATGCGGCTTTCAAGTTTGAAATGTTCCGCGACCGACTCGACGAGAAATCAAGCCGCGATCGCTCCGCCCTTCCTCAACCACCATTGGCCGAGAAGACAAGTGGGCGGACAATCCTATACAAAAGCACACTGTGTTTTTATTTTTCATAGTAAAATGATACATTTCATGTCAGAGATTTATAAGTTTCTAGGATTTTATTGTTTGCGTTTGATATCAAAGAATGTAAATCATAATTGTGATTAAAAATAATTTCTTCTTTATTGTCTCCGTAGTAAATTTGTAAGTTTGCCAGCAGCGAAGCGGTCTCATTCCACGTTCCACATAAAATATCTATCACGATAAAACTTAAAACAAAAAGTGCCAGCAGCACGTCTGATGGTCCTACCTATGGATACCTATATACCTATACTACATGCAAATAATACGAGTAGTTAGTATCTACCTATCTAAGGTTTGCTGGAAGAGAATGCTATCTAGCATTAAGTTCGCCTATGTACAGTACTTTATAGTTGTGCAATAAAGAATTTTCTATCTATCTATCTACCTATAAAATAGGTACGTGTACCTAATAATCTTTTTTTTAAATAATTTATAGGTAGGTATATTTACTTAGAAGTAATTTATTATTGAGGTTAGAAAACCTCAACCTTTTAAACCGAGCAATAATGTGAAGAGAGGGAAAGGGGAATCAGAATGTGAAGAGTGTAATACACGGACACTTCGAAACTATAGGATTGGGAACCCTAAAAAGTTATTTAGTTAACGACAAATCACATCTATCGGTATTACAGGAGAGCAACCGATACTAATCCAATCTTGCCGGCGATTGCCAATTAACTCTCGGATTTCACTCGCCCCTGTCCACCAGCAGCTTCTGTTACTTTAGCAATGGTAGGTTATTATTCGATATCGTCTAATATTCCCACACTTTGTGTGTATAGGTATATAGGTACTGGGTAGGTAATATTGAGCAAACTTCCGATGAATTATCATAAAGCATAAATACTTTATCTAATTAGCTTCTGCCCAAGGCTTGATTTCCGCATAAAAAGTAGCCTACGTCACGAACGATACTTGTTCCAAACTTAATCCAAATAAGTTCAGCCGCTAAGGAGATACTTAGCAACAAAGTTAAAACCCAAACATAATTCCATCAACAAACAGATATCTTTTATGATTTAGGTACTGCACTGAGCACTAAGCTAAGGTATGCGAAGACTAAGATGTATCTTAGGTACTTACTGTATGGTTTTTAATAGAAATCTATTCCCAATGGCCGTCTAAAAAAACTTAAGCAGAGAGATTTCTGTGACAGTTTTTATATCGAAATTTGACATCCTACTAATATTATAAACGTGAAAGTTTGTTCCTCTTTAACGCAAAAACTAGTAAACGGATTTTGATGAAACTTTACAGTAATATAGCTTATACATCAGAATAACACATATGCTACTTTTTATCCGGGTACCACGCGGGCGAAGCCGTGGGCAAAAGCTAGTTGGATATAAACTTAGTTAGCAGTCAAAGTTTAGTGCAGTCGGGCTGAGACACCCGTCGTCGGTACGTAAGTCTTCGCAGATAGAGCATAAAGGATCTTCAGTGCTACCTATTGGCAATGAGTCGCTCAATTACTTGCAAGTTTAAATCATAAGTCAGCTCATTGTGTTCGCTCTTAAAGCGATGTTTAGCCGCATGTGTCAGTTTGGTAGCGGTATGATTAATTTAGCGGATGAGTGCGCTTTGTGCGCTGCTAACAAACCGGTGTGTATGGCCTTATTATTTCATCAAGGACGACTTTCCACTTACGATAGATATGTATATATAATCATTCATAAAGAAAAAACAATACTGCGAATTTAGTTGTTTATTAAATAGGTCCAAATTATATATATTTTCATGGTTATAACAAGCAATTGCGACCAAGGCGAGGTTTTCAAAATCCATTGTCTAAAATTTTAATAACCGCCTGCACTTAACTTAATCCAAAACTAAAGCGAGGCTTTGTCATAGCATTGAAATTATCATGATTTGGTACGGTCAACGAAACGTCAGCAAGAGAATAGTAAAGTACGTGGTATAGTCGTAATAATAGGTATATCGTAAAAAGCGAGTCTTAGTGACTGTTAAGTAGTATTTCTATGACAAAATTCTAAGTTTATACTCAGGCTTAGTACAGACGGGGCGGGGGTTAGACTACAGATTTTGACTTAAGTAGGAGGATATAAAAAAAAATTAATAGGTGGGTAGGTATATATATTTGTATTATGATTTGGTAAAAGAAAACGTCTGCCTACCGCAAAACGTACCGAACATACAAGCGATCTATAGTCTCTACACCAAAAAATAGGTTTCCTCAACCATTTGTTGTTCCGAAATACACTTTTCCAACCACTTCTCTGAAACGACAGACGCGTCTTCCTCCTTAAAACTTTCCACATCTGCATCTTCTGCAACGATAATGTGTGTTGCATTGCTGGAGTCATCGCATAGCTTAGCGCCGTACATCATCGCTTGGATAGCGAGCAGGCTCCTGGCGTGAACGTGAATAAAACAGCCGCGGAGGAACGAGTGTGGGTTACAACCGTTAAACAACTCTTTGTCGAGGTTTAGCATTTCTTGATTGGTGAGGTATATTTGCGGCTCCTGCGAACAATGGTTGGATCAGTTATTTCGCGGCTGTTAACTATTGACATTAAGACCCTGTTTACCCAAGTAATAACATATACATAACATATATACTGGGTCTTAATGAAAATACTCAATACCTCAGACACCCCAACCGATTTATAACTATAATAAACTAGCCTCTGCCCATTGCTTCGCCAGCGTGGTACCCGGATAAAAAACCTTGTGTTATTTTAGGTCACGAACTAGATATCACAACAGAATTTCGAAGCACTTACACCATCTATTTTCTTGAAACACCTCCTCAACGTGCCCTCATCAATCTCTTCCGTGTAGCTATCTCCGAACGCATCATATTCCCGCGCAAGCTTGATCCGGGTATCCCGTTTCATCGCCAACATATCCAGTGGGGTGATAGTGCAAGGCTCGAGGGAGGGAGGGAGAGATCGCAGCCAGGCGGTGCTCGTGACGTCAGCCTCTTGAGAGTCGATGACTACTTGCGCGCGGTAAGTCGGACGACCCATCACGCAACACCAGGTATCAGGACCTATGCATTAATACATTTAGCACTTTGTTTTTTTATATACAACTAAAGTGGCAAACAAGCATACGGTCAACCTGCATGCGGTTACCGTAACCAATGGACGCTTGCGACACCAGAAGTATCACACGTGCGTTACCCACCCTGATAAATCGATCCATCCATCCATCCATCGATCTATCCATCCATTCATCCATCCATCGAGCTATGCATAGATCTATCCATCGATTCATACCACTATAAAAGTGAATCGGGGGACAACGGGAAAAACACTTCCTGTTGGGGAAGTTGGCCCCCGATGGGGCCGAAAATCGGGGGACGACCCGAATAACTCGACATAACGGGTGAAAAGTGCCTGTCCTTTCTATGTAATATATGTATATGGTATACCGCTGCCACAGAAGCTGCAGCTTCTGTGGCAGCGGTATACCATCGGTGGCGTTACGCGCGTGTCGTGACAGGCAGGTGCCGTTTCATCCTACATATACTCCTGTATTAGCCAGTTTATCACCCAATATTTCCAATAGTTATATCAGTCACCATCCACAAAATAACTTTTTTATATATTATATTGTACAAAAAAAGCCTCCAGTGTTTGTTGCCTGTAAAGACTCCTGGTATAAGCCTGAGATTTTAAATAACTAAAAAGGAATAATAATAATACGGAATCTTACCATTATTAGCCACGTGCTTCCCTCCGTGTGTTTGAATAATGCGGATCAGCTCGTCTCTCCTGCAGTCTTCATCGTCCGACAGCACGCATATCTTCCGATCGCAGAGCGCTTTAGAGGTGACTTGCACGTCGCTGTGCGTCACCTTCCTGAAGTCGCTCGCCACTTGGAGGGCGACGGAGGCTCGCTTCTTGCGAGTCTTTGGCGCGTCGCCGATTTGCTCTTCGTTTATACGCTTACTTACCATTTTGATGACTGAGCCTTTGTTCTGTGAAACGAAACGATTTATGCCGGTATGCACTCAAGTCAAATAACCCTAAGCAAAAGTAACAGATTAGTAATATGCAGTAAAGTTCGCGAAGACTTTTTTATTTTTACACCCAAAAGAACACACATAGTCCTGCCCTTTAGACAGTAATGTCTTTTACATTTTTGTCATTAATCAAAATAGGCGCTGTCAAAGTTAAAAGTGTTAAGGCCTATATATGTAACTTGCTGTTGCCAGCGACTTTGCACGTGTGGCGTCGTGTTTTAAATAAAAACTCGGACTCCCTTACATCTTTCACCGTCATTTGCTCCTTAAAATGAAAATCCATAAACCATGAATCAAGTCATTATTTATTTATGAATATTGGAATAAAAATAATAATAATAATGTAATTATACTTTTGTATAAGAGTATCGGTTTTTTAATGGTAGGAACATGAATATTGGAATTGTAGCTGAGTAGCTACAATTCGACGACCTCTGTGGCGCAGTGGGCGAAGGTCTGCCTGAGACGCAGAAGGTTGCGGGTTCAATTCCCGCCACGGGACAAATGTTTGTATCTGCAAATATTTGTCTCAGGTCTGGGTGTTTACTATGTATAAAATGTATGTATTTACAAAAAAAAATGTATACAAGTAGTATATCAGTCATGTAGTTCCCATAATACAAGCTCTGCTTGCTTTGGGGCTAGATGATGCTGTGTGAAAAATGTCCAGCATTATTATAATAATTGATCTATTTATTATTTAGTGTGTTACTTACCCCTACAAGAATGTTGAACTCTTTCAGGCTCAATACATCTTTCACTGGTTTGTCTTCACGGATCTTGATGACGCGCGGGAACCGCAGCGTGTGACTGGTGGCGAAGTCGGTGCTCCGAATCAACTCCGTGGCTCGCACCTGTTACAATATGGAGAGAACAGATATATAACAGACTAGCTCCTGCCCACGGTTTCGCCCGCGTGGTACCCGGCTAAAAAGTAGCCTATGTGTTATTCTGATGTATAAGCTATATTACTGTAAAGTTTCATCAAAATCCGTTCAGTAGTTTTTGCGTGAAAGAGTAACAAACATCTATTCTCACAAACTTTCGCGTTTATAATATTAAAGAAAGAAAGAAAGAAATAATAGTTTTATTTGAACCCAAAAACACAAACATGGGAAAAAACTGGGAAAGAATTAGCCTACAGAAAATGTGTTGCTTGGGGTCAAAATAGGTCCCTGTCTCAGCTTGATGCAGCATCGTTTTAATACGTTGCTGCGCTGGTTTTCAGACAGGGCCTTTTGTGAGGACACGAACATTGACGAGGGTACAAAATAAAAACTTACATAAACTACATAGGTATATTAAGTATAACATAAACTACATATAAAAAAATGGAAAAAAAAACATAATAAATTGAAGCGATAAGGAAGGGTAAGGGAAAATTTTGTTTTCTTAGATAAGCAAGAGATAATCCTAATGAGCAATTTTGCATAATTATAAGGTGTTTCTTTAAAGTGTTTTTAAAAACTGTAGATGATTTCAGAGCACGTACTGGTGGAGGTAGGTCATTCCAGCACCGAGAGGCTGTAAATTTAAAGGAACCACGAAATGCTACAGATTTGTGCTTCAGTGTGGTGAATATAAAGGTACATTGTCTGCTAGGATATTTTAAGTAGAATATTGTTTTTATAATTCAGATATAATTTTGACGACCCCTGTGGCACAGTGGGCGAAGGCCCGCCTTAGACGCAGAAGGTTGCGGGTTCCCACCGCGGGAAGAATGTTTGTATCTACCTCTATATATTTGTCTCGGGATCTGGGTGTTTTCTGTTTATAAAATGTATTTACAAAAAAAAAATGCATATTAGTAGTATATCAGTCATGTAGTTCCCATAATACAAGCTCTGCTTACTTTGAGGCTAGATGATGATGTGTGAAAAATGTCCAGCATTATTTATTTATTTAATTTAGTGACAGATAGCAAAGATAAGTTCACAGATAAGTTCGCCCTGAACGAGTAGCCGGCTAAGACAAAAGAGGTGCGGGTTCGATCCCGCCGTGGGACAAATGTTTGCATGTTGTCCAAGTGTTGTGGTGCCATGACACCCACGATACAAGATATTCTAGAACTATGTATGTGATTGTTGGGTAAAAAAAAGAGTATTAAAAAACCTACCTTCTCATGCATGTGAAGCATTTGCTTCTATACATGTTTTTTTCTGTGCAAATGTATATTTTCAGTACAAAAAAACATGTACAATTCTCCAGGTATTACTAGAAATCTTAGCTAATAATCTATAAATCAGTATAAATAAATTACTGAATCAGTACTGAAAAAATCTTATCCCGACCTCACATAACGTGGGATAATATTCAAGGAGATGATAATGTAACTCTTTTAGATCCATTCATTGGATTTGTCGCTCTCTGCTCAGAGTTTTACATGTTTTTTTACAATATAAGTTACGCGCTTCGAAATTCTTCGCCTATCTTCAGAAATACGAAAATTCCACATTTCCGTATTTCTCATAGAGCTGAATTCTATGAACGTGGGGACACGTTCAAACTCTATCATAGAGTTCATTTTCATAGAGTTTTAACGTGTCCCCACGTTAAAACTCTATACACTTCCAAAATCTACTCGAATCACACCTATGGTGTGACACACATGCAATTTCAGTACAATTTGATAATGCAAGAATTCAGACGACGCCAATTTCCCATTTCCTGAAATAGACGAAGATTTCCGAAGCGCATAACTTTTATCGCAGAACTGTACGCTCTCAAGAAACCTGCAGCACGATGGAATGCTCCGGCAGTATCCAGAAGTCCGGTTTGATCTTGTTGAGTAGCAGTGAGGGCGGGGGCGCGTGCTCCTCCCTCCTCTTCCAGTTCCGCTCTAAATGCGCGCAGACTCGCTCCCTCTCGTCGTGAGAGAGCCCGGTGGCCACGCGCCCCACGCACAGCCACCGGTGCGGGGCTGCATCTGATCGAGCGAGCAAAGCAACTCACATTTCAGAGTCAAGTTGGACGAATCGACACTTGATGTAACTTTTGAAACTGTTATGAACTTATGATTTATAATTTCCTAACATACCTAGGTACCTACATATAAAATATGGCCTTAGAGACTGTACTCTAGGAGTGGTTAGGTTAGATTGTTTAATCCAATTATAGATTTTTTAGTGTTAGCTGTGAATTCAGCAGCTAGATCAGTAGGCGAGGCTGAAAAACAGCGTGGCTGAGTCCTCTACCTTTTTGCTTACATACAGACATACCTTCTCACTATACCTACTATTTTAAATACCTAGTTATTATATTGTACTTAGGCGAGGTATGTTTGTTTAAGTGTAAGTAAATAAATGCCCTTTTATTTTTATTTTTTTATTTTAAACAAAATAAAACGGGGTATTTGCCACGGTTTGAGTTTGAATGTTTCCCGATGTTTCAGAACAGTTGCCGCAGACCATGAATGTAGGTTCCACGGTAACGGAGGTAACTGCTCAAGTCCTTGCTAGATCTACCCTCACATTGACGACGAACGCACTCGTGGAAAAACGAACGGATGACTGGTTGTGAGTCTGTTACATATCTGAGGGTCTATGTTGAGTTTTGCAACATGATTTTTTCATTGAATGCAAAGTGGTAAACATGCATACGGCCCACCTTTTGGTAAGCGGTTGCCGATGGACGCTTGCGACACCTGGGGGCTAGACAGATACCTCACGCTTACTTTTCCTTTCACGCTAACGCAAATTTTTCAAGGTAAAACTTGGCAGCTGTCACGTGACATTTCCGCAGCTAATATCATTCCCATACAATTCAATCTTTCCGCAGGCGTTAACGTCAACAGAGAATGGTATTTGTCTAGACCCCAGAGTTAGAGTCTAGACCCTCGCGCGTTGTAACCCTGAGACATAACAGGTGAAAAGTTTCATGTGCCTGTAATCACCGGCACTTATTTATTTATTTGTTAAATTTAATTAACACGGCCGAGTACCAATTACATTAACTAAAGACAAAATAATAACTAAGTACTTTAAAATAAGTCACCCTATTAACAATACACTAACAATTCAAATAATTAATGTCAGGAAGATATAGAATGTAAATAGTAAAAAGAAATATAAAACGGCCTCTAATATCGGGCCTCGTGAAAATATATTCTCACCTTCGCCAACTGAGTCCGCACAAGCTACGAGGAAACTCCTCGCGCGTCCCTGCCTCTTGTTCTCAGCTTCATCAGCCCCGATTATCACCAAGTCAAGATCTTCCGTCGCGCCCTCAGTATACTACAACAAAAACGTGGATAAATATAGAAACAATTGCTACATAGTCAGTGGGTGATCGACGTACGAACCGTAGAATACCGATTTTGGTCGGTTTAAACCGGGTTTATCTGCCGTCACTAGTGCTAATAGACTACAACCGCGGTATTATTGAATTCGAAACGAATATTCGTGGCAAATCGTCCAACCTCTCGCTAACGCTGTGCTGCCGCTAAAAATGACGCCGACGACGTCGACGCATAGTTTTGCCCGGTTAATATGAAATATGCTTGATAAGGCTAAGGGTGTCTAGAGTCACTCCCGGCGGTATTTAAAAACGCGGTTTTGCACTGATACTGCGAGTTTCATATGCGGTGTCTAAACCGCGGTTTTGCACTGATACTGCGAGCTTAAAACAGCGGTTTAGACACCGCATATGAAACCTGTCACTATCTATTCTATTGTTCTTATTATGTTAGAAAAGGACAAGGTTTTACAGCTGCTATAAAATAGATATAGGTAAGTACCTACTTATACTTGACAGAGATGCAAGTTCTAGGGACCTTTGAAATTTGGAAGGAATGGTTTTTTGGTCTGTAAAGATTGGCTATCTTCCTTTACCTTAGAAACATTCCATACATGCTAGGGTGTACCTTAAGGGTGCAATAAGAAAGCGTTTTCCGAAATTCCATATCTAGATGATTAGCGGAAATATGAAGTTTGTATGGAAAAAAATCAATGGAGACGAAGTCCCGGGACGTTCCCCTGAATAACATGGTTCACAGGTAGGTAAGTATCATATTTTGGTAGATGGGTACCAAATGGGTTTAAATTAGCTTTTAGGTGTTGGGAACATTGTAATGTTATTCCAATAGGGGGTGGTTCGTATGAGCTAAGGTAGCCAACCTTATATTTTAGGACGCTCGACAGTTTCTAACAAAGACACAGTCAAAAGTTTCCTTATTATAATCATATTCTACACTATGCTCTGCCTACGGCTTCGCCCGTGCGGTACCCGAACAAAAAGTAGCCAACGTGTTATTCTAGGCCACAAACGCGAACTATACCTGTTCCAAATTTCATCCAAAGCTTTTCAACGCCGTTACAGATAATGTTTACAAGAAACATCCAATACTTGTCATTTACAATATTAGTGGGATTTTAAATCCAAAAACCAAATATTTACCTCCGGTTTGATTTTATACCATCCAGCTTTGCGCCGATTAGCAATGTAGTAGGACTCTGTGTCTTTGACCACGATTCCCTCGTCTTGGCTCTCAATGGCCTTGTTTAGAGCGTTGAGGATATCTGAGCTGTAAGAAAAAAAACTACGTTCTTTCGCGAAACCGGCATGCTCTAAAATAAATAAATAATAAATAATGCCGGACGTTTTTACACCATCATCTAGTCCCAAAGTAAGCAAAGCTTGTAATAAGATGACTACATGATGTACTACTTATACATATTTTTTTGTAAATACATACATATACGAAGAAAATACCCAGACCCGAGAATAATATTTATAGATCATACAAACATTTGTCCCGTGGCGGGAATCAAACCCGCAACTTTCTACGTCTCAGGCGGGCCTTCGCCCAATGCGCCACGGAGGCTGTCAAACTAATAGTTCGATAAAAAGATAGAACCAATACAACGTATTTAGTGTCATCGGTAAGCATTTCAATAAAGATTGACTTGCGCCTGTTACGTGGAATAGGTACTTCAGGTGCGGATTCGATTCCCGCTGCGGGACAAAATTTCGCATGTTCTAGATATATTTATCCTAGGGAATCCTAGTGTAGAAAATGTTTTTATTGTGGTGGTACGGAAGCCCATAGTAAACAGAGGTTAGAAAGTAACAGTAAAATATATAAATTAGGTACAAACATCTAAAGACGGGCAAATCGGTGCGATGGCGCGAATATTCATCTCTTCACCTGTATTATTGTGTCTTTGTAGTTTATGGTGGGAGTATGTAGGTATTATGCTGTGTATACATGTGTGCTGTGTGTAATTATGTAGGTACACCAATTAAACCCCTTGTAATCTTTCGTACAGTCCATTCCATCCATAGGTTGTCTAGTAGAGATTGCTAACACCGCCCATTTGTACAACATTGTTCAAGGTTGTAAGAAGCTGAAATATTATTTGGTGTGCAATAAAATATTTTTTAACTATGTACCTATCTACTTGTCTCGTTAGTTTGTCTTTGTTTGTGTGTATCCCGAGTATAACTATCTAATGTTTGTACACTAAATTTAAATTCATACGTTGTACGTAAATACTTACAACGTTAAAATATACATTAAAACAACGAAACGTATGAATATACACAAAATGTATATTAATACGTTGTACGTAAATACTTACAACGTAAAAATATACATTTTGTGTAAGAAGAAAGAAAATTATTTATTTCTTTTGCCCACAAGTTGATCGCCATCGTTGGATTGCGGGATGGCGGTGGAGGAAGATGGCCCATGATCGTTCGTCATGGCACTCTTGACGGGAGGCCTATGTCCGGTAGAATTCTACAGGTGTTGATTCTACAATTCCGCACCGCCACCGCCACCGCCACCGCACCGCCACCGCGACCGCACCGCGCCTATTTGTGCTGACGTTTACCTGTCCTGAACAATTTGCCTCTTGCTACGCATTATGACTCCCGGCACTTCCTTGAAAATACTATCTAGCAGCTTGAGTCTCTCGTTCAAAGCGAGCCCTCCCTTCTCTGGGGGCCCCACGATACTCCGCCCGTTGTAAAACAGCACGTCGAACGCGCAGAAACACGGCCGGAACCGAGACTTTTCCGTTATTTTCTTCACGTCAAATGCCATACCTGAAAATAGCTACGTGATATACGAATCACAGAAGAACTTTATAAAGAATTGAAACAGTTGTTTAGCTAAACATGTTTTATCTTCTGTAGATTTCGAAATGATATATACGTATCAGAAAGAGACAACAGTGTTTACTTTATCAAATGTTTAAATTATATAATCCCCAATGGAATCTCGTTTTTCAGTGAAAAGTAGCAAAACTACGTCAATTTTTTTCAAGGAAAAACGAGGAGTCATTCGTATACGGTTGTAATTGGAACCCGGTCTAAGTAAAGCTCTTATGTCTGTACCATGACGACCTCTCCGGCGCAGTGGGCGAAGGCCCGCCTGAGACGTAGAAGGTTGCGGGTTTGATTCCCCCCGCTGGACATATCTACAAATATTATTTCTGGTTTGAGTGTTTTCTATGTATAATATGTATGTATTTACAAAAAATATAGTATATAAGTAGTATATTAGTCATATGAGCTCGATGATGTGTGAAAAACACTTCAAACAAATATGTCCAGCTTTATGTATAGACTTTGTTTAAAATAATTTATCTTATCTTACCTTTAGACCCAAAGCATTCGTTTGTTTTATGCCAGCCCATCATCTCTCCGTCCAGTATGCAGCTGGTAACGCTGGCGCTGAAGCAGTCCTTCAGGAGTGGCGTCAGGAGGCCACAGTCGAACGTCTTTCCATACGTGCTGGTGAACGAGTGGCCTTTGCGTGAAAAGTATTCGAAGACACCATTTTCCATATGCATCTACAAAACTCTCAAGACTGTTCAAAGTGGTCCTTGTGATTTTATTGAATAAATGAATTTTGACTTTGACTTTGTAATGCCTATTAAAACAACCTTTGATCTATACTTAATTCCTATCCTGATAGATCTGGGGGTATGACTCTTGAGTCCCCTAATTACACTAGAAAAATGGACCGAGACAATTCCACTTATTTTAATTGTCTTTATTTCAGGTTAGGATTAGTAATTTCCAAAATGTCTAGGTAAGACTTAAAATGGATAAATTAAGTTCGAGAAGTCGTTCGGAAGTTGTCCCCTTTAAATTTTAGAAATTTTAGACATGGCCAACTCTGTTTCAATTACATAACCACAAACGTAAAACGACGACGTCCCGTTTCTCTATAAAAGCATGTCAAAAGTTTAAAATGATTGCAAGGAAAAACGCCTTCGTCCGGTTAAGACTGTTATTGCCTTTAATAGGAAGTTGGGGTAAGCCAACAAGGAGAGAAGGGTCGACACTGAAGATTTTGCGTTACTTTTATTTTTTATACCACTAAAGTGCAAACACTAAGGTCCACATATTGGTAAGCACTCGCACATTGCCGACCCTGAGACATAATGGGGAAAAGTCTCATGTTACAGGCACATGAGACTTTTCCCAATTATGTCATTTCACCGGCATTCATACCCTTTAAACCGGAACATTACTGCTAAGCGATAGAAATAATTGTGGTAGTACTTTCCCGGACAAGCTCTTTCCAAACATCTCTACTGATTCTCAGTAAGTATACGTAATTTGCATACGGCAACGTATGATTTCACCGTACCTGAAATCTTTCTCCATCGAACTTCTCCTCGATCTGGTAGGTCTTGCCGGCGGGCAGGTGGCTCACGGCGGTGACGTCGAGCCGCTCCGACAGCATGGGGCTGATCGCGAAGAACAGCTGCACTCCCATCTCTAGCGGACGGGCGTTGCCGTCCTCTAGCTCATCGCAAACCTTCAACAATATTAAAAAAACACTCACGACACGATTGCAATCACACTATGGACATTCTCAGATCTGTACTCAGTATGCAGATCCGTGAGGATACCAAATGGGGGTTATTGTAATGTTCCGGTGCGGTGTGGAAGCAAGACAGGATTCTGGTGGTCCCATGCCCAGCTTCAGGTCCTTAATGACCAGGTCAAAATCAAAGTCAAAATTAATTTATTCATTAAAATCACAAAGGATCACTTTGATACGTCGGTTTTATCTACTACCTGTTCTTCCGCCACAAAGCCAGGAAAGAAAGAAAACAAAACAAGGCTGCATGGTTATTCTTTTTAATGATCCTTTTACAAAACAATAGATAGGTATCAACATTTTTTATCGAGTTAGAATTCAATCTATAGATTTTCAATCCCAAGAGTTTTTGTCATCTAAATAATCAGATATTTTATAGTATGCCTTTTTATAAAGTTTTTGTAGAATTACGTTTTTAAATTCGATAATTGTATTTTTTTCTATATCTCTTGGGAGTTTGTTATAAAAGCGTACACCTTGCCCTTTAAACGATTGACTAACTTGATAACGCAGGTCGACTTAGCTAGTCAGGTAAGCTACCTACTTAGCGCTGGTATTCTGCTGACCCTATGAATTGACGTGACAGACACAGATGCTAGAAGCATACACTGCTCTTGATATTGATATTCTGAAGGCGGTAGGAGCTATAGTAGGTATATGTATAGGTACCTTACCTTGGGCATATATATTATAAAACTAGGCAGGTAGTTATACCTTGGATAAGTTTCCACAGGTGTTGTAATGTTCTGGCGCGTCGGGGTGGAAGCAAGACAGGATCCTGGTGGTTCCCATGCCCAGCTTCAGGTCCTTGATGACCAGGCGCAGGAACCATTTCAGATGCTCCGCCGTCAAACTACGCATCACATGGCTGAATAGCTCATCCAGCATTTCTGCAATTAAATAAGTTCGTGTAGGCATATTATTTGGCATCAAAACTAAATTTATAGATATTTTGTTGCTACTTAATAACCTTTGTTTATTATTAAAATGCTCGTGGATGTGGTTGGGAACTAATGTATGAATGTTTTCTTTTCCGAGAACAATGGGCTTGGATGTGGTGGGAAGTAGCCGTCACAGCTACACCGATTTGGATTAAATTAAGAGAAGTCTATTTTATGACTGGGTACCTATGTATGGCTCAGACGAATCCAAGGGCAAAAGCTAGTACTATACCTTACTAGCTTTTGCCCTTGTATTCGCCCGTACCATACCTTAGTCACAGAATAAATAATAGAACCTTAGTAATGGACGCGTATGTATGACCTTAGGTTACTGGGAATCGAACCCGCTACCTGGGCACGATTGGCAATACAAACATGACGTTTGATAGCAACATTTACGTCTGTTGCTAAAAGCTAAAGTGGTTATTTACTTTATGATTGCTATAACTACAATATCAAACAGTGTCGTGTCGGTCCCAGCTAACTAGTCTGTTTCACGAAACAAGTCCCGCAGACACAGCGCCAGTGTCTATGCTAAACATTAAAACCTCATTCTCCACGATCTCATAGTTAGTTCCTAAAATGGCCGCGGGATTCGTTTTGTGAAACGGTCTTAAGTTATTTGAGCATACTTACGTCCTTTATTTCCAGCTTCCATAAACGCTATCTTATCAAGAATATCATTGACGTCACCTATGCTCATGTTACTAGAGGTCGTACTCATCCGATGCTTGAAAACATAATAAGCTACACTCGCAAAATCACCGTCTTGTTGCGTAGTTGCTGCAGATCTAAAGTTCAGCAACTTTCTAGCATCGCTTGAATCCTTTTTTATTGACAACACTTTGACCAGCAGAGCGCCTAGTTTGGATTCCTTCAAATTATATGCACCTCTTTCTCTATCAAGACTAGGAACTAATAGCCTGAGGATAGGGAAAAAACTGGAGCTCTGAAAAAAAAACATCAGAACTTGTCTTAAAAGTAGAACATACGACGTCGGTGCAATGGCAGGCCAGCTGAGACGTAAGAGGTGCTGGTTACATAAAACCTGCTGGGTACTGGCGGTATCTACAAATGTTTGCATGTTCTGCAGATATTTGTTCCGAATCTGGCGTGATGTGGTACCATTGTACTCCTAGTCCCTGTTACTTACGGCACAGGGAATCCTAGTGTGGGGTCAGGACTATGCATATGACTTTTATAAGATAATCTAAAGCAATGTTTATCTGAATGCACCTACAACACTTATTATTCACGCATTAGGTGCAATCATGCTGATAGATAAAATGAAATTAAGGTAAAAAATATGTCTATAAGTACCTACCTTTTCTTCTACAATACTTGCTGCTTTTAATTTAAAATCATTAATGAACTTGTTCAGACATTTTTCTTTGTCTTGTTTCTGTTTCTTCGATATCTGTTCCAGGATAAGACACAGATCTGCAAATTCAACTGAATTTGCAGGCACAATTTGGGTTGCCATTGGTCCCCTTTTCTATAATTTCGAACTGGAAAAAGGTATCTAGAACAATAGAAATTGAAACAATCAAATAGGAAGCAGAGCAAGTTTATTAACTTATTCTATTACAAGATAATTTAACATATATTTCCTTGCTATTTGCGGTGAGTTCTCTTTATACATAAGATACAAATTATAGGCAGTTTCTTTTGTTAAATTGATTTCTCCATGTTGTTCACAATGAGCGATATTACTGCAGGCCAAAGCTTTTTCATAATATTCAACTGCCAGGTTATTGATGCTTAGCATTTGATAGGCTCTGCCCAAGTTATAGTATGTTTCCTGATCACATTTTCTTAGATTTTGATAGGTCAATAAGTAGGCGATCCCCTGTAGCACTAAATTGTGGTGTTTATCCACGGTTCTTTGAGATGCCATCACCAATATTGTAATAGCAATCAGGAGTGCAGTCAGAGGATCCTTGCACTGACTATGATACTCTAAGAAATACTTTAGGGCCACAAGATACCTTCCGGAATTCAAGAAATTGTTACCCATAAACAAACATTTAATAGAATTGAATCCTTCCTTTTGAAACAATCTTGATAAAAATTTACAGTGTGTATTTTCTTCCAAATTGTTCATGGTAAGATTTAATAAATTCCAAGAACGAGTAGTCTGTAATTTTATTGAAAAATCTTTTATGAATCTGAAAGCCTTTTGGTGATCATTGTTCAAGATACAAGCCTGGAGGCAGTAAAATTCAATCTGTGACCGATGGGATGATAAATTCTTAGAGGTTATGGCGCCAAATGCTAATCTTTGCATTGGAATGTACTGTTTCAGCTTGTATGCCACATAAAATAAGTCTGTGAAGAAATCCCATTCTTGGTCAGGTGTCAGTTTGAATTCTTCATCTTCATCAAACTGAATGTCATCTTCGTTAGTGGGATTCTCTCCGCGCATGGTGCGAAAAGTTTGAATGTGATCACTAGCTCCTTTTACTCTGAATGCAAGTGTCAATTCCTCCACATGCCTGAACCTTGCAAATGTTTTGGATAACAGAGCTTCACCTACTTCTAAATACTTAGTTAATTTGTTATACTTTTTGAGAGAGCAACATTGTTCATAGAGCAAGCTGGCACTCACAATATAATGATAATCCTGTTGCAACATTTCCAAAGCTGCATCAATGTGACCATTTCTCTCAAGTATTTCAAAGAGTTTTTTTCTAGCATCTGCATGTTGCGGTGCATATTGTAGCACTTTATAATAGGAGTTCACAGCTTCTTCCTCTCTCCCCAAATTATGCAAACACTCAGCATGTCTCAGCCACACAGCTCCAAGGTCATAGTTGCTGTGTTTAACCAACGGGTCCAGTAACTGAAAAGCCAGATCGTAATATCCATGTGAGGAGAGCACTTCCTCTATATCCATATACAAATCACCAGCTGCTGCTACATTATATTTCATCATAAAATCCTGTATCAGGGATGCAAAGAGATTTAGAGCCCCTAAATGTATAAAACAAATCAACAGTTTGCATCTTAGATCTATAGGTACATCATTTGGTATGGAGCATTTTATGTAATTTGTCTGCTCTTCTATTTGTTCATTGTCATTTTTTACTGTCAGAATTTCTGCTTCAATCTCAACACCCGCATTGGCAACAAATATCTGTAAACATGTCTCAAATTGTTTTTGAGAAATGAGCAGCTCTAGAAATATGTTTAAATCCTCTGGAGCAAATAGTGTAGAACATTTCTTGTATGCTGCAGCCAGTACCTCGAGAGCTCTTTCAATTTCATTGCTGTTGTGGTACATTGTGGCAGCCATCCTAGCATACTTCATTATGGTCTCCACTTCACTTGGAGGCAGTGAGGTTACAATTTTGTGATAGCATTTTACCCTTGATATACTCAAACTGGAAACTGGATATGATATTTCTTCAAGTTTAGATATGAATGCTAATCTTTTCAAATGAATTTCCATGTTATGAGGCTGTGCCTTAATAGCTCGTGTGTAGCAAATCATTTCTTGCCTGAAATCTGCCCGTTCCTTACATAAAGCAGCCAGTCTTAGCCACTCATTGGCATCTGGAGGGCTCAAATGTGCAGCTAGAAGAGAAAACTGCAAGTTTTTGTCTTTATCATGTTCATATAAATGTGCTAGTGTTTGGTATGGCTCAGAAGCTGTTGGTACCTGCTTAATAATTTCAAGGCACATTCTTTCTGCGGTTTCTGTGTCTCCTCTAGCAAAGCGCAAGTTTGCCTCACCCATTAGGCCCATGAGTGCTGGAGACAAGCGCTTAATTCTTCGAGAGCGTTTCTGAACTGTTTTTTCTATTGTCGAAGTAGACTGTAGAGGCTCATTTTCATTTTTCCTAACGTCTTCCAAGTCTTCCTCGTCATCGTTATCATACCATTCGCTGGAATACTCAGCAAAAGTCATTTCACCACTCAAATACTTGTTTGTAAGCTCTTTTTCAAGATCCATTGTTTGTTTACTTTCAGCAGGTGAATCCAAAATTTGTGATAAATCCATGTTGCGATTTCAGATTCACACGAATAACCTACTGTTACCCACCTGTACTTTATTATTCGGCAAAACCTTCAAGAACAAGAAATATGACGAAAATGCGAAAACAGCGTTCACTTCACTTCTTGATTATGGCTTTTGAAAACAGCGTTTTAACTGTTTTAGCCACAGACTACTATATGTACCATGGTTTTAGCCTCAGTGAGCAGCACAGATTAAAAAAAATTTGATCCTACAGAGTCAGCAGTTTCCTATATTAAAAAGTACTCTGTGGTCAGCAGTCAGACTATGGAAGACCGTATTGTACGTCCATGCAAAGACAATCATGGAAAGCACACCCCTGGAAAGTACAGCCAGTATTACAAACCATTTGGTTTGAATTATCTGGGTGTGCTTTCCATGGTCGTACAATACGCTCCGTACAAACTAAACACATGACGGTATTGCACACCCCTGGAATATACACACCGGATTACAAACCAATATTCTCGATGCTCATTGGTCGAGGGTTCGTCATACCTTATTGGTCGATGCGAAGTAGTCACATGACGAGGATGAGCAAGGATGATGCCTCGTTTGTACTGAGCAAGTTCTAATATGTTCAACCAAGAATTGGCATTTATAAGTAATGCAAACAATAAGTTAATGTTGGCCTGAAAAATCTCTCCTAGGCAAATTCGTCTTGGATAGGTTAGGTTATTAGGTTTTTTTTATTACCACTTTGAAAATGATGATTGCTATCCGAACTTCACCCAACAAACTTGGGTTCAAAATAAATGAAACCAACCGGTTAGTTTATCTGCAAAAAAATACATAAATAACTAATCTACTTACATTAATTTAGTAATAGCGTTAAATACTATGGCAACACAGCACTTGCCCCTTGACTCGCACATGTAAGCAGAGCATGAAATTGGTTAGTATTCCACGGCTGTACATTCAAGGGTTGTACAAAACTGGCCGTACAAGGTCAACACGTGTAGGGAATGTACGCCCAGGAATGTACACCCAGTATTACAAACCAAGTATTTGAAACCAATGGCTTGTAATACTGGGTGTACTTTCCATGTTTATGTATTCCATGGACGTACAATACAGGGACTCCAGACCACGCAGGAACTTGTGTTCCTGCACACTGTAGTCATGAGTAGCACACTGTTTGAAAACGAGGATCGTGCGAGGGGCTCAGTTTTACAACTGAGCCACCACACTGTGGTACCACAATTGAGGCGAGGCAGCGAGGCAGTTTCTGAACGTAGTTGAGTGAGGCAGTTTTGGGAACACAGTGTGCACCGTGCGTGTTGTGTGGTGTGGTAATGGACTGGAGTGCTATGTGCGAGGCGGCATGCTGCACGTGTTGTGTGCCGGCGAGCATGTACCTACTCTACTCTACACAATTGTGTTGTGTGGTCACTTTTGTATTGAGGAAGAGGCAGAAACATTCTTGTATGAAAATTAATGGAGCAATTGGCCATAGAATGATCTCTTTTCATAACAATGCGAAAATAGGTAGGTTGGTTAGGTATCACAATGTCTGTTAGAAAATAGTAAGTAATCTACAAGCCACAGTCAACTAGGAATGGTGCAAATAGACAAGACAGCTATATACCTATTCAACTATCTATATTTAACGATCCAATTAATTAATGTTTCTTACTTTAGGTAAGAGGTAGGTAGGTAGGTAGGTACCTACGAAGCCGGTATCAATCAGTCAGTTTTGAATGTTTGTTTTAAGAATTTTGGTAATGAACGGCTGAACCGTTTTGGAATAGTAAGTAGGTACCAAGGTAAGCGTAATATTTATATTTAAGTTCTTATTGTTAGATCAAGATCAACCTAGTAGGTAGTAGGTACCTAGTTTTTGTTGACACAATTTTCTCTAACATAATAATTTTAATAGGTATGTACCTAATTTGAATAATTTTACCAAAATACACATACACACACACACACTGTAGATACATGCAAATCTACATGGCGTGGAATTGAACAGCACGGAACGTGTCGGTCGAGTAAGGCCGACTAGGTACCTACCTACTCAACAACACTCGATCGATATGATAGGTATCGAACTGTCACCACAGTCCACACTACACCGAGAGAGCGGCCGACCGACCGATAATGCAGATACATACATTCATCACATAACTCGCTCGCACACAACCACAACACGCTATAGCTCGCGAGCCGAACGACACCTCACCTTCCTCACTTTTGCACGCATGCACAGCGATGTGCGAGCCAACACGATCTTTCCTCGCGGCTCGGCTCGAGTCTCGCGCCTAGCACGATTGTGCAACTGTGTTGGTGTGGTGTGGTAGCTCGTCCAAACGAAAAGAGTGAGGCCTCGTTTCGAGGAAGTGTGTAGCTACAATTGTGGTGCCACACGTGCTGAGGACCCACCACTAGCACACTGCACACTCTTAGCGTAGCGTTACATTCTCTATACTGAACACCAAAGAGAATGTAACGAGAATGTAATTTTTTTTATCTGTTCTTAGACCATGAATGGAGGTTCTCAGCAGTCAATTTCGAAACTTCAAAATTGCCAATCGAACATGTACCCCCTATTACAATACATGTACATTTACTCTGTTTTAGAGATGAATTTTCCCCAAACATATCTCCCGCGAGACGAGATTGCACTTATTGTTTTTGACTCAAGCTAAAATTATCGATGATCGCTGACAAAAGCTTGAACATGTCGAGGCGAGGATGTTATTTTCTGCCTTTTTATAAAGGCTTTTCATAATTCATAAAAAATATTATAAATATGTATTAGTGGCTGAGTAGGTTTAGTCGGTACATGTGTCGGGATAGTGTAGAGAAACTATGTAGGTACTAGATTACCTAAACTATATAGAGGAACCAACCACTATACAATAGACCATCAACTACCTATTTGGATTTTAGATTTATAACTATTTAGTAGTTATATAATATATGAACATTGTATAATATCAGCTAACCTCATAAAGATTTAATACAACAAGTTTGTAGTACCTATTTTAAATTTTATATTCAAATATTCAATGTATTTTAATGGTTAAATAGAGTTGTTATTGCTTGTATGTGTTTTTGAATCAACCGTAATATTGGGTTTAAAGAGGAACTTATCGGTAATAACTATTGTTTTACTCAGATTATTTTATTAAGCAGATAGAATATGGATGGGTTGTAGGAAGGAACGTCACGACCGCCGGGAATTCAAAACATAAATTACGTCTAAACGTCACCAAAATTTGACGTCACGGTATTTATCTATTCTTTTCTTAGTTTGAGTATGTTAATAAAATATAGATTATCAAGATTTTGTATATTTCAGAGAGTATTTTATTATGATTTTATTACTAATTTAAAAACTAAAGCAAGTTTCACGAGAAATCGTAACCAATTTTCAGTGTCAAAGTTTAGTGACTTTGGAAATATTGAACAAAAATAACTAAAACTCTTTACAATAATTTTCGTATTTGATTATTAAAATCAATAAAATAATCAAATTAAAATATTTTACGTTACGACATAATCTAGAAGCACTCGAATCACAATCACAACATAGTTATGTTAGAGAATTTTATTTTTTCTTTGCAGAATTATATCTTTAAGTGCAAGAGCACTGCCCTCTGGGTATTTTTAGTCGAAATCGTTCGTAAGGAATCTCCCAGTATCATGCATGACTGTGTTAATAACAAATAAATCTGAAAAATATTCAGCGCAAATCATAAATTTTAAAATCTTGGTGATGTCGGGAGTGAAGTCCCCAGGACAGTCAACCTGATATCAAGCACGGGGACCATACTCCCCGTGAACGTTAGAGTCGGTTGATGCTGAAAGTCCTTTGTACATGTCTGGGACATAATTATATTTCTAACTAGTTTGAGAGGTCTTGCGAAAAGCCGTGTTTATTGAAGACTTGCCGACATCACAGATTAAATTTTTTTGCTAGCTACATTATTATACCTTAGTGAAAAGGGGAGGCCAAACAATGAACTAAGTAATGCTTTGGTCGGGGAATACCCGAATCCTGGATCCCTGACTTAGTTATGTATTGGATTAACTTATAGCATATATTCTGCCGGATTCCACAAAATATATTTTAGCGCATAGTTATGAATAAAAAAGCGTTCTAGGCCTTAGAAATGTACCAGATCTAGCGCCGAATGCGCTAAAACGGCAACACTGCTAAGAACAGTCTAGTTTAGATATACAAATGGATAATAGATGATAGTTATCTATCGAGAAAAATAAATATCTTGTTGACTGTATACCTTCCTTATAATAAGTGCTTATTCTGATAACCACGTGTAGTCTAATGGTGGTATGTACGACGAATAGATTAGCTAATTTGACGGAGTGTTTACTTAATGGAATTATAGAGATTTTAACAACTTTGATTTTTCTAAAAATGAATAACATTTACAAAACGATAAACAAAATACAGAGCCATATCATTACTTGGGGAACCCCTTTTAACAGTAAAGGGTCAGATGTTATCATCTGTATTTCTGGAAATCCGGGAATCACGGATTTTTACAAGGAATTCGGGACAAAACTCCATGAAAACACTACATTACCAGTCTGTGTTATTGGTAAGTACCTACCTATTACTTAGTACCTATATCTTGTGGCTTGATATTTGTTACAAGTAGTAGGTAAGATGGCGGTTACTATAATAATAATAACGGAAGTAAAAATTTAAGTTTTTGGCTACTCACCAATAGATGGCGATTTACTCTTAAAAGTGCTTTTTTAAATTCCTACCTAACGAGCTTTTTCAGCAAAGTATCACCTGCATTCCTACGTTAGTCATCTACATAATTATATGCGTTAGCATCTCTAGTAAGTTTGTGACCTACATAGATAGCGATATTTTATTGATTGACCGTCTGACGATATTCTTTATAATTTTGCCCGTAAATTCGATCGCGATAATTTGGTCGACGGGAGATCCTTCGAATTTTATTTTTGTGATGATAACAGCGATGCGAAGGGTACTTCCAGCGTACCTATTACAATGTTTAGGAGGCTCAAACCTACCTAACATGTTATTCATCTTGCAGGGCATGCGGGTCACGAGGAAGTGGCAGATCATCAGTCGAATGTGTTAGATGGACAAGAACAGTTATTTAATCTAGAAGGTCAAATCCAGCATAAGCTTGACTTTATAAACAATTTTATCGATAAGGATAGCAAGTTGCATCTAATTGGCCACTCTATAGGATCGTGGATTATTCTAGAAATGCTTCAGAAAAACAAAATGATGATCTCACGAATATCTTCAGTGAACTTACTTTTTCCCACGTTACAGAAAATGGCAAAAAGTAAAAATGGATTATTTCTGAACAATGTTATAAGAAAGCTGCATGTATTTTTTATGATACTTACGACCTTGGTACAGTTTATACCAGGTTCAATTAAAAACACAATCGTTAGTATTTACTTGAAATGGAACTCACTGCCTTTGAGTTATTCGGAGAGGATATTGAAGTTTTGTAGCCCCAAAGTGATAGAAAAGGTATTGTTTTTAGCTTACGATGAAATGGATAGTGTCAAAGCATTAAATAGTGAAATACTTAACATTGTAAAAGGTATTACTAATGTCTTGTATAGTCCCAGAGATGGATGGGCGCCCATTCACTACATAGATGATTTAAAACAATTTGAGCCATATCTCAAGATGAAAGAAGTTGACGCAGAACATGCATTTGTTTTAAAATCGTCTCGCGAAATAGGACAGATGGTGTCGGATTTAATTAGGGAAAAGAATATAATTTATTCCAAAGTTGGGTGATTAGAGCTGCCATCCGCGGGTTTCCCCGGATTTGTCGTACGGGTGACACCCGGAGCCCGCCGTGTTGGTAGTTTCGGAGCGCACTGTCTCTCCGCGCTGCCCGCCCGCCCTTTGTAAGCTAAATACCTAAATATATATTTTTAAGGAATAGAAATCCAGGATAAAAATCTAGTTTCGCCCAAATGTCCGGGGTTTCGGAAACCTTGGTCCGGCGTCGGCAATTTAGGTCATGGCAGCCCTATGTTTTACAACTGAAGTGGCAAACGCTATAGACGCTTGCATCACCAGTGGTATCACTCGCTGATAGTGAAGTAGGTAACCTACTGATAATTAAATAATAAATTAATTATCAAAAAAGTATATATATTACGAGTATGTAGTATATCAGTCATGTAGTTCCCATAAAACAAGCTCTTCTTAGTTTGGGGCTAAATGATGCTGAGTGAAAAATGTCCAGCATTATTTATTTAAAAAAAAAATATTTAATAGAGAACACACAATCGACATACCTACCTACCTTCTATTATTTTTCAAATCATACAGATTTTTTTTTCCGCCGTGCAGCGTGCTTTCGCGTGTTCTCAGGCGGTCTGAGTGATGCTGAGGGGAGAGCAAGGAGGGGGGCTTGACGACGCGCTGTTCACTGTGGTTATTGAAATTACGACTTTTTTGGGGGGTGCCCGCTTTAGCCCCCCTTCCTAAACGATTTCGGATGGTTTGGTCGCTTATCAGCAAGCCTGAAGAACTGTGGAGCCTAGTAGCCAACATCATGGCGGTCATGGTACGATTCAGTCGAGCAGTATTTTGGATGTACCGGTCCTGTCTGCGAGTGGTGATGCGAGATCGTCCTCCATGTCGCTCGGCCACGCTGCCTGTGATACGATAGCGTGTCCAGAGGCGGCTTATGACGCTCTGTGTAGTGCCAAGAGCGACAGCCACAGTACGTTGCCTGAAACTAGCTTGCAACATTTCGAAGGCTCTCATCATCTCTTCTCGTGTCAAATGATGTCTTCGCTCCATATCGATGCATTTTTTCAGTTCCGATGCTGAAATTGTAATGGCTTTGTAAAAACGCTATTACACACTTTTATTAAAATCCTGACTGACAGTTGATTTTCTATTTTTAATCAAAATTTATAGAAAATTATTTCTGCAAATAGTGAAATTCACTAAAAATAATCAATAACGTACTTGATCCCTAGACACTTTTGATGTGTGTATATTAGACACTAAACCCTTGGCTATTTGATACCCTGCCATGTGTAAGTGCAACATAACAAGTTTTAGGCGGCCCGTACTTATTTAGACTAGATCACTACTTGGTTCTGAGCAGCAGTAGGTATGTACCTATACCTAAAGTTAAACATTAGCTACGCTGCGTAGCAAACAACCAATTCCTACGCTAATCATCACGTTATCGTAGAAATTGATTGTGACGGCAGGTAGGTACCTACTTAATTACATATAGATAGTACTTAATTATTCAGATAAAATAAAAATAATAGGTATTGCAATAAATAGGTACCTAGCTAAGGTATTAGATACAGTATTTTTTTTAAATTTAAAAAAAAAAAAAAAAAAAAAAACCTATTCTGAATATTATTTAATATTCTGTGCGACCATAGGGTGGTCCTGACCATGTGACCGATAGTATATGAACCAGTGTGGTGAAAAAGCTCAGAGCGCCTCGCAGGTATGCTCTCTCAAAATGATAATTATAGAAACTAATTATTCACTATTGGTGTCATAGGATAAACAATAAAAATGAACTGATGAGATATGTGCACTTTAATTTATTAAAAGTTATGATACAAGATAGAAATTACGTTATCTATATATGTATTATTTTTTATAACTATGAGACGAATCCATCCCAAGTATGTAGAATAGATAGATTCTTAACATTGTTTGCCTTTGAAAATTATAAGAACACTTTAAATAAAAAAATAAGCAAAAAAATGAGTATATTTTTTATAAAATAGTAGATAAGCTAATGGCACTAAATGTAACAATTGGTTGTCTGTTACTTAAACATGTTTCAAGGGATCGTCTGTACTTGCAGAGTATCAGTAGTAGTTTATAATCAATTTGGTTTGATATAAATCTTACAATTTTGTAATCGGAAAAGTAGGTACTCTATGTATAATCGATAAGAAAATTTTGCCATTACTTATGTACATATATAATTATAAAAAATGCATTTGTTTTCAATTATTCCATTATCTTTCATTTTATTATTATGGCTCAAAAGTATATTAAACCGCGCGTGACTTTGATTTATCAGCATACATAGCATGGGCTGTAAAAAAAGTATAAAATGCATAGGATTTATAAAACTTTGGTCAGTCTAAAAATGTCGGTCATTGAGCCTAAGTATTATTTTGATCAGTAAGTGCCAGAAATCATGTCAAAATAACAACACTTTATTAAAAAGATATAACAAAAATCAATAGGAATACATGCAATTCCTATTGATTTTTGTTGACACAGCATCATCTAGCCCTTAACTAAGTAGAGCTTGTATTATTATATATAGGTATTGTATATATATTTGTAAATACATATTATACAAAGAACACCCAGACCAGAGACAAATATTTACTGATCATACAAAAATTTATCCCGCAGCGAGAATCGAACCCGCAACCTTCGCCCATTGCGCCTCAAAGGTCGTCAAAATAATAAAAAAAAATAAAGCAAAATTTGAGTACTTTACCATCAAGGGCCATACATAAATGACGTCACAATTAAAGGGGGAGCGGGAGGGGGTCAACAAAGTGTGACATCTTCAACTGGGGTCTGATTTTTTGGATTCATTAATAACTGTTGTTTTTTGAAACAAATCTGGCACAAACTTAAGCCCCAATTTACAGTAACTTTTTGCGACACCTGTTTTGTAACTTTTTGCGACACCCTGTTTTTTTCCAATTAGCCTGTATTTACAATTTCAAAGAAAAATAATGAGAATGGTTACAGACAGACTTAATTCGAAAATAAAACTATTTTTGTTAGCCCCATGTAAAAAAAAGACTAAATTAAGTAATTGATTTTTTCACATAACATGGCTAAAATTAATTAAGTCTAGAAGGCCTTTTAAAGCATCTACAGGTTGAGAGGTGAAACATCATTTCTAAGAGGAAAGTATTGAGTCAATCGGTCGAAATAGGGGCTTGCATACACAACCAGATTACTCAACTAAACCGATAAAATCAAAAAAGCTTAATTGAATAAACAATTTATAAGGAAGAAATGAGATTCGTTTCTGATGATGTTCATGTCATTTCATTGGATTGTGAAAGTGACAATCATTCGCATTATGTCATTAGAATGTGGTTGCGCGTGTGTAACAAGGCTCCGTCTACTCAATGGAATGTATGATAAAGACCATTTATAATGTGTTTTTACATTGTACACAAGCATTCCTTGTCGCAGAGAGGATGAATCGTATCTCCGCGAAGAGACTGGGCGTTGCGTAAATAGATATAAAGACAACTCTTGTTTCTTCAAATGCGTAAAGGGTAGTAATAAAAAAAAAGTTGCTGTTTTTTAACAATCCAGTGGCCGTCAATGATAAGATAACAAAACGACTGCCTAGGATTTAAAATCTTTGCCAAGACATGGCAAGTACCTACCTATATTTTTATCTTCAGCAATATTGTCGCCTCAAGGTCAGTTGAAATATGTATTTACAATTCATTATTATCAAATAAAACCTTATTTTGTTTACGAACTTCTGAAATGCATTTGTATAAATTGTTTACTCTCGCATCTTTTTGTGCGTGTCTTTCAGGATATGAATGAAACAAAAATCATAGGAACTAGACTATCGACTTCCAACGGTCGGATAACGTCATCCTAAAGTAAGTATAGGTAATAATTATAGTACATTATCTAAAACTGAAAAATTGCCTAAAATGAATACGGTATCTCTACACACAACCGCCCAAATTTAAATATACCTACACTATATGGAAAAATTCATATCCAAATCCGACCAAATGATCGAATAATTATGATACAATATTATAATTTTGAAATCTTATACGCTAAACGGATACAAAATTCGCACTAATACTCGTACATCGAGAGTGACGCGCGTCACCGGCCTCGCTCAGCACGTGGTCTCGAGCAGGTCGGGCGCGGGCGCGGGCAGACACAGCGCGCGCAGCGACGCCGCCGGGGGCTCCTCGGCGGACGGCTGACGCACGGCGGGGGACGCCCGCGCCGGCGACACACGCGGCGAACACGTGCACTGCGGCGGCGCAGGCGCGAGCGCGGGCGTCGGCGCGGGCGCGAGCCGGGCGCACGAGCACGCCGCCGCGGCGCCGCACGCCTCGCAGACGGGCGCGCGGCGCTCGAGTCGCGGGCGGCGCGAGTCGGCGCGCACCCAGGGGTCCGCGTCCAGCGAGCTCATCTTGCGCCAGGGGTCGCCGGCGAGCGGGTCGCGGCGCGGCACCGGGTCGGGGGAGGAGCGCTCGGAGCGCGCGAGGCGCTGCGCGGGCTCGGCGACGGCGAGCGCGGCAGGAGGGAGCGGGGTGCGCGCGCGCGACGGCGGCGAGGGCTCTGCGCGAGGCCGCTCCGAATGGCTGCGCGCGCGGGCGACGGGCGCGCGGCTGGCGGGCGTCACGTCGCTGAGCGAGCGCAGGTGCAGGCGGCGACGCGCGGCCGGCGACCGCGCCGGTGAGCCCACACCCGACTGCGGCTCCGTCACGCTGATGCTGATGTTGTGCGCGAGCGCCGCCTTGCCGCGCCCCGCTTTGCCGCTGGACCGGCTGTGGGGGCTTCCTGAGCCGTTTTTTGAATTTTTTGAGGGGCCGGCCCGGCTCGGCGCGGCCCCCGCTTGCTAGAGGAGTCTTTCCGTGGCCGAACTTGAGGTGCCGGAGCTCACGGTGGATGCGGGATTTTGGTCGTCTCCTGAAATCAGTTAGCCGAAATCGATGTGAGACTATTAACATAGCTCAATCTGCGACCTAACTGCTCCATCAATGGGGAACGATTTAAAATTGAAAAGTTAAAATCATTTATCTGTGCCCTCTTTTTTTTACATAGTTGGAAATTAATGTGAATTGCTACCAACGAATGTTTTCCTGTCCATAAAAATAGAATCACAACGAAATTGACTTCTGTATTAGCTCATTTACAATGGATGGATTTAAAATGGATGAATTAAGGCATCACATTTAAATAAATGTTCCATAATATGCATTCAATTAAACATGTTGAGGCTCATTTTGAAGTATTGTACGACAAGAAACTCTGCTATACCATTTGAATTGATTAAAGAGTAGAGTGATTTACCTTGAGTAATCTGGCCAGAGGCCGGCAGTCTTTGTCAGTTGAGCAGTTCTACTGAAACAAAGCGTTTCAGCCTCTCCAAGTACTGGTTGAATAGTTCCACGTCATTATGACCCGCGCCCTGGAACACGAACAAGTTATTTAACGTAAAAATAAAATTGTTTTAACCCGCGACGACAGTATTTTGGTCTGTTATCATTTATCTCCGGTTTTATGCAATTGACTTGGATGTATTTGATAATGGTTCTTAAATCATTTTTATCGCCACATGATCCTAGGGGACGCTGCAATAAATGGTAATTTTTCACAAAGCATCATCTAGCCCCAAAGTAAGCAGAGCTTGTGTTATGGCAACTACATGACTGGTATACTACTTATATACATTTTTTTTGTAAATACATACATATTATACATAGAAAACACCCAGACCAGAGACAAATGAATGCAGATCATACAAACATTTGTCCCGCAGCGGGAATCGAACCCGCACAGCTCGCGCCGCGACGCCAAAAGAAATTATATACCTTTCATTAACAAAGTAGACTTAATTTGATAGTTTGGCTGCTTGTTGCATTTCGAAGCAAGAAAAGTGTTAATAGTAATTTTTGACAAATTTGAATAATTCGATGTAGAACAAAAATAGAGTACAGATTGGCATTTACCAACTCATTTTAGCATAATTTGACTGTCACTTTCTGCATAACTATGGCCAATTAACAGTCAAGCACTATCTGTCATTTTCTAGCACTTATACTGCTTCTATGTTTAATCTGCTTTCTTGGTAAAGTTATTTATTGTTATCTTACCTCCACCCACAAGGGTTCAACGGCTCGTGGACAGCGCTCGTATATCGCGAGTCCATGGGAGAAGTCAATCACCTCGTCTTCAGTTCCATGAATCACCAGGACCGGTGAGGTGACTTTGGGAATTTTGTCGATACTGAAATAGACCAACATGCTTTTTAACTGACTTCAAAAAAGGAGGTTCTCAATTCAGCTATTTTTTTAAATATATTATTTTGGTATGTTTGTTACTTTATGGCTTCGCCAAACTGTTAATCGATTTTGATGATTCTTTTGTTGTTGTATAAAGAATGATCCATAAGTTTCCTGAGGGAAGTGGCCATAAGTTTCCTGAGGGATTGCTGGTTTTCCCGTCAAACTAAAAAACATAATCATCTTATGGAATCACGACTGGCCGAAACATTTTTTGTGGTCGATTTTATTTTTGTATTTTATTCGAAAAATGTCACCCTGAGTATGTTAGCAGAAGTTAGTAAGCACGTGCGCATCTGATGATACAGGGTAGCAACCGTTAACTTGTGACTGCAAACATATCGTGAATATCGCGATTATTATTATAATGAAGATTTCTTGAATGGGTAGAGGATATGCTTCAAGAGTGGGTTCATAATATAAAAAAATACCACCCAGCTGGTTAAAAAACCAGCCAAGTTCTTGTTGGGCCATGCATAGAGTATGGTTCCGTAGTTGCCCATAAACTTATATTTAGTACCAGTTTTACACAACTAACAACTTCATCTAAGTAATTTTCAATGGAATTTGCACAAAATTATTATTTTTACTTCTTCAAGTACATTTTATAAGTTGGTTGACTACAGCTAAGTAGGCTTTACAAGTTAACACACTCGTTAACTTGTAAAGTCGAAGTGTATTTGTCATCCTTTATTTGGAATATACTGATGAAGCGATATGAGTTCAGTATTCCAAAGAATAGTGTGGGAGTAAGTCCTTAATTTTGCTAAGGAGACCTTTATATACAAGCCAACATTGTTGGCAGGTTTACCCTCTTTGTGGATTATAATTATGATGAAATTTTCTAAGCATTTGGAAAACACCCAACCCTCAAGATTCCATTAAATAGTGTTGCAAGGAAAACTGTTCCTTTCTTTGGTGGCTGAATCAAGATCTCTTTGGTTAATTGATCAAATCCAGGGGCATTTTTGTTGTCAAGTTTTGAAGGTTGTCTAAAGACTTCTCTAGGGTTGGTTGGCTTTATAGGCTTGGTTTAAAGTGGCTTCAGTGTCTGAATCGTAGTGCCTTGTGCCGCCATTAGGCTTAAATATCTCAGGTGTTTTATGAAGGTGTCTACTTTTTCTTGTGTTTTGGCCCATTTTGTGTCGGGAAGTCTCAGAGGTGGTCGAGTTCCTTTAGGCTGGTTCAGGTTTGATGTGGCCTTCCAGGGCGAGAAGTTCGTCGACCTTGTTGCTGTTAGTGATTCAAGATGCAGAGTCAGTGTTGCGTTTTTAGTGTTGCTTATGAGTTTCTTCAGCTCAACTATAGCTTTGTTATAGGCTTTTTTGTCTTCATCATGTCTGTACCATGATGAGATAGGCAAAATAGTAAATATTTACCAAATGCCAAATACGTAAAAATCATGTAAAAAAATAGCCAGAAAGCTTGTTATTTTTTATGGTCAGACTTACTACTTTTCGGTTTAGGTACTATATTATACACATGAAATGGGACAACTACTTAAAAGCATTAATTTTTTTCCTTAGCATGAACTTCCTGTAATTAAGTTATCCTTTATTTGGACAAAAGGATTTATGCATTGGGTGTTTCTACTATTTTGTTCCTTGAGCAAATGCTCAAATTAAAATGGAGACAAAAAGCTCAATGAATCTTAGGAAACTCAATACCTAAAACCATTGAGATAAGCTTGTTACCTATGCTTGTTAACTTTGCTAATTAGAAAGGTCATTTGAATTTCATAAATAGGTATTGATAAGATAAACATGTATAATGTAAGCCATGCTTTATTTGATATAATCTCAAGGTTAATCATCTACATCTACCTACATTTTATTAACTGCAATACTTATACCATGTAGCAGCTTTTGCAGCTGTTTACTCATGATTTATACTGTACATTATGTCTGTCAACCTTTCTATAGGTTCTATTAGAACTCATTTAGCTAAGGGTGTGAAAATGCCTACACACAAACCCTTTATTTAAGGTAACCATAGCCTTTGAACTAGAACAGTATTGTAGAAAGTCATGTGTGTATGTCAAAAACATCTGATTACATCCTCTCTCAATGCATGTTGTATCTAAGTAACTTTCCACTAAAGGTGGTTTTTGTTATGGTAGCTGATCCAGTTAATGATCTAAAAACATGTCTCTGTCAAACAAGCGTGAAGAATCAGGTAATCCAAGGCCTAATTACTATCTGGGCTACTGCTATAACAGCTATAAACAAAGAAAGTTAGATAATGACAAGTGAAAATGCATGATTTGTTATGAATAAATAAATTTCAATGAATAAAAAAACTTTGATTAATAAGTAGCTATGAGGATTGTATCATACTAATATTAAAGACATGAAAGTTTGAATTCTTGTTGCTAATAATATCTGTAATAACAAACCTGATTTATGAATTTGGAAGAAATTTGGTACAGGTAGTTTGTGATCTAGAATAACACATAGACTACTTTTTATCCAGGACCACACAGGCTAGTTACACATGAATGTAAGAGGCCAAGACTTTGATCATTGCTACTCAAAAGGTTTATTCGTTAAACTTTTATTTGTACAATAATATAATGTATGTGATTGATCAAAACAATACAGAGGCAACATGAGTCATTGCATAAATTTCATAGTTCATTACTGTAAATCACTAACAACCTTTATGCAAACTTATTTACCTGGGAAAAGCATCAAAGAACCAAGTTCTTTTAGTGTTGGGAAAGGCCACTCGCATCCCTGACATAAGTGGTGAGTGAAGCACAACTGCCCCAACTTCATAGCGGGCTGCAAGATCCACAGTGGGTACAGTTCCAATGCTCTGACCATAAAGTATAATGTTCTCTGGACTGATGCCATAGCGTGTGCGGAGCGCCTGCCATGCCGCGTCGATGTCAGCGTACAGGTTCTTCTCTGAAGGCTTCCCGCCACTCACCCCGTATCCAGAGTAGTCATAGCTGAATATATTACAGTTAATCCTAGTTCCTAACCCCAAGTAAAAACTGCTCATTTGTCCTAGATCAACAGCGTTTCCATGTGAAAATAGTATAGTGAAGCGAGCGTTAGGGCTGCAGCGAACAAAGAGACAGGCGATTCTATTGCCCCTTGTAGTTCTCGAGTAGAAGCCTTCGATGTTCTCTTTCTCACGCTCTGAATACTGCCATTCAGCTCGTTCAGTGAGGGTCAGTGAAAATTTTGCTCCTGTCTCATCAGGCGTGAATGCATACGTAGGTTCTGGAGGTAGAAATGCCAGCTTCGCCGCGATTTTCCCTGGGCATGGCGGACAACAAAACAAGCAACACAGTTCACTGAAACTTAACCCGTTCATGTTGACTCTGTATAAAGCACCAAACCACTATTGGACACTACCCATTAAAAATCACAATTTTATTCACAAAATTACTGACTGAATCATGGCGAGGTGAAAATACGATTTCACAAAAATAAATTGACAAATCGTCAACAATTTTATTCCAATCAGTCGGTCCACAGAATAAAAAATATTGAGTCAGAGTCTGTCGGCCTCCGTAGCTATAAAGGTATATGCTGCATCCACATGTTGACCCAACCATAGCCAAGCTCGCAAACGTAAACATGTGGAAAGGGCGTTTGCATTGGTTGGCAAAGGTTTGCGTTGGTTTGTTGCTGGCGCACATCAAAGGAAGTTTGCATTTGCCGACGTTTGTCTAATATCCACACGTTTGTTAGTAGTCAGTGTTTTGCAAGCAGCCACCGGACGGAGACTGATGAGATAAAAGAATGACTACGCCTGCTCCAATGAGAATACATTTAAATTGGGCCGCACGATTTTGGGGTAGGAGTATAATAAAAAGTGAGGAACTGCCTTCCACCTGAGAAAGAGTTTTCTTAAGTTTCAGTACTAAACCAAAAATTTTATAGGTATGTACATACCTAATTTTGTACACCATTTTTCAATAACCATGAAGTCATAAAGCGATTCAGTTCAGGCAAAAATGTCAAATCCCTCTTTGCGAATGACAGGCATAGCGTCCTCAATCGCATAGCGGAAAGTGATATCTTTGCCTGAACTGAATCGCTATAAGACTGAATGGTTAGGACTCTAAATTTGATTCTACAACCTACCCTAACCTATTTTTTGTATTCATATGACGTTGCTAAGTAAAACAAACTAGGCGTAGGATCTGTCACTCATTTCAAACCTAACACACTTAAGTTGGTTTGCCCTGTGTCCGACTCCGGGTGTGCTCTCGCCAAAAGCTCTTGCGGTCGCCGCGCCCCTGAGAGCCTCCCACGAGCTTGGCTCCCGCACTTTTTATATACACTCGTCAAGCACAAGCCTAGGAGTCGGGGTGCTCTGTGTTGGATCTATCACTCATTTCGACAAAATTAAAATAATAATATCTTCGAAAGAAAGGAACTCTTCTCCTTCGCAGGAAAGGTTCACCTTCCATCCCTTCCATCAAATCAGCTTACGACCCTAAATTCGTGCGGCCCGAATCTAATGCCGATCCTACTTTATTGTTTTTAGAGTGTTACCAAGCAGAACCCTATATTTGGTAACTAAAAAGCCAGGACCTTATGGGTGAAAAAAGTGGCAGGTGCCTGGAGTCGGCTCAGCTTGATACACTATAGCTTGATAATCCTGTGAAAGAGTTAAAAACTATTTTTTCTCCTTTCTTTTTTTTACATTTTTATTTTAATATAAAATAAGTTAAGCCAAACGTAATTGCTGCCACAAGTTCGATAACTGCCATGTTTGGCTCTTCGGGAAACAAGCTCTCACCAATAGGGCACGCATTCCGAAATTCCGGAATTTCGTAATTCCGGAATCTCGAATAGATTTTTCCGATATTTCAATTCCGGAATTGAGAGGACTAATATCGGTATTCCAATATTAATAACTTTTACTCAGTGAGTGGCATTTTGTACAACAAATCGTACTTTCCGAAGTCGTAAAAAGAAAGAAGACCATTATTAGTAGGATTGCTGCACTATTTGCATGATTGGGAAGACTTATTCACCCAAACCGACGACAATATTTTCCCTAAACCAAATAACGAGAAAATTTCTGAGATTATCGTCAATTTACTACGCCAGTACAAAACTCACCGTGAGCCTAATCCTACACACGCAGTGCCCTCCAAATCCTCCAATCCCAAAATGAACGTGTCATCGAAGACGTCTGATGAAGACGTTTCAGTCGAAGAACCAACTCTACAAGAACCGCTAGACAAGAAACTGGATACATGCAAGATAATCCGCAAGTATGTATCTACCAATTTTGACTATGCAGGGTTTGTCAAAGTAGAAAAAACGATATGATAACGGAGGACTATGAGGTGTGCATCTGACAGAAGCATACAAATATATTTTGTGTGTCCTGCCTGAGAGTATTGAGAGTAAATAAATAGTATAAATAATGCTGGATATTTTTCACACAGCATCTTCTAGCCCCAAACTAAGCAGACCTTGTATTATGGGAACTACATGACTGGATTTATATACTTAGGTATATACATTTTTTTGTTGTAAATACATAATGATTAATGATACATTGAAAAAAAACACAGACCCGAGACAAATATTTGCATATTCATAAAATGAATAAGTAATATTGTTGTTTTAATTATTTTGTTCATCTAAAATATTTTATGTGAAAATAATTACTGCATACGTGTAAGTGTATAATATCGTACTTTTTAAATTTATATTCTATATTACTTAATGTTAATTAAAATACTGATACTATAACACAAGTTATTTGATCGTTCCTTTCCTCAAAACAGAAAAATAAAAAAAAATTGTCAATTCCGGAACCAGTTCCGGAATTCCGAAACTAGGTCCCCAGCATCAGAATTCAGTTCCGGAATTGAATACCTTCCGATATTGCATGCCCTACTCACTAACCAACGTGTGGATAGCTACCGTTTTGGCTGGTTTACACGTATTAAGTTCATAAGTCGATAAGTTAATTTTAACTATATTTTAAGTTAAATCATGCGTGTAAACAAGTCGTTTAGTAAATAAGTGAACAAGTAGACAACTAAACGATTAAGTGATTAAGTTAACAAGTCAAATAGAATTCATTCTATTTTTCGGATACATTTCGGATGTAAACGCGCATGTATACACCCGGTGTGACAATCCTACTATCCTATCCTATCCTACTAATATTAGAAACATGAAAGTTTGTGAGGATGGTTGTTTGATACTTTATCTCGCTAAAACTACTGAGTAGCCGCGCGCTCCGCACCCAGCACATCCCTGTGCGTGGGCGTGGTTCTGTCACTTGCGCGATGTAATGTACATTTGGACAGGAATCATTAAATGAAGCTCATAATTTGCGACTGCGTGATAATAGTTTTTGAATAAAAAAACAAACAATGTCGAAGTGGAATGAAGATAATTTTATTTAAGTAGGTGAATGCACATTGTATTGAAGTATCCGCTTTTAGTATGATTATTCTGTCATCCTCAGTGTGCTGAAATATTGGGTCATCTGCATAATCATCTTCTGTCTGTTCTGAAAATATAAGTAGCTGCACCAAGCTCGTTTCTCCTACTAAACCATTTTGTCTCCCGAAAACGCTTGGGCTTCTCCTGGTCTTCCAATACTGCATTGTTAATTGCATAGCATTGCTAAATTACTTGTTTGATCACGTAAAAACGCAAGGCTACCAAAATTAACTTAAAATTTAGTTACCACTTAATAACTTAACACGTATAAACCAGCCATTTGTGTGGTGTCTGTCTCTTTCTGCGTTTGTAGAGGTTTGGGATTTGCCGGCGTTGACTATGGTAAGGCCAACATGTGGATACCACAAAATATTGGATCGGCCGCGCCGCGCCTCGCGCCCAGCCAGTGTCCATAGCATGGCCATTGTTTTTAGTGTGTTTTGGCTTGCTTATATTCATGTCCTTTTGCCATATCCTATCACTACATCCATGGCGTATTAAAATGACTAAAAAGCATTCCTACGTTCTCAAACAAAATTGAGTATGTTAACCACTAACGAGCGTACCCAAGGGAGCATGAAATAAAACGATTAAATTTAGGCAAAGATTTCACTTCCCGCGATTGAGGACGATATAGCGTTGTCATAGCACTGTCATTCGCAAAGCGGAATTTGACATATTTGCCTGAATTGGATCGCATTAGGGCGATGGTTATGCTGATGTTATTTTGATTATTGAGTTAAATAAAACTGTCAGTCCAGTCGATGCTAGCCGAAAGCACAGAACAGACTTACTAGAGATAATTAAGCCGAATACCTACTGAAACTTTACTCAACGCTAATCATAACCGTGAACCCGGCAACAAGGATCGGTCACTCATCCAAGTGGTTATTTACTCTATGTTCTGTGATCGTAGACGTCACTATGATTGCTTAGCGTCGCACCGCGCCGCGCCTTCCAGCGCCAGCGCAATCTCTTTCCGATCCTACCTGTTTATTTTTATGAACAAGTCCTGACTGATTGACTGACTGACTGAGAGATCAACGCAGAGTCTAACCCGTAAGTTCTAGGTAGAGATCTGAAATTTGGACGGTAGGCTCCTTTCTTCTACACACCAAAAGAAACCTACCCTCCAAAGGTCGTACATGTTTTTTAATAAGTAGGAACAATTAAAAATTACTCGTAAAAGAATAAAAAATTGTGATTTAGATCACTTTGGATTTGAAGCAAAGGTCGAAAAATAATCAATTAAAATTCTAAAGGTAGGTTTTTTAGTTACGCCAGCAAATGTTCTGTGAACAAAATAGCCGATATTGATAGAAATTATTTGGAATGGATTGAAATCTTACCTATATTATTATGAAAGAAAGCGTCAGAGGCAAACGATGTGCTCAAAAATCTTTATTATCTCTTTGGTTCAAACCCATAATCTTTTCATCTAACCTATAGCAAAGGATAAAATGTTTGTACGTAGTGGTATATCTATACCAATATACTAAATAGTCCGTGGTGGTTAATTCTTATAGGGTTCTACGGTTCCAACATACAAAAATATTGCCATTTGACGAAATCTTTAGAGTACCTAATAATCTTTAGTCTGCCTGCCCACAAAATATGAGATTTTCACAAAAAGCGAAGGGGTTCGAGAACTAATAACCCCTAAAAGTTTTACATTCCTAAAAATTCAAATATACGTATACCAGACTTGGTGTTTCAGGGTTTTCGGGTTTTTACATTTCAAGGGGGCAAAACGGGAGGTGAACGTTTGTATCGGAGTATGGTTTTTTTAAAGGAAATTGTAGTGTACACAACTATTAGTTACTACGTTCAAACAAAAAAAAAACAATTTTCAACGTAATAACTATTATTTGATCGGTGTCATCATAAAATTTTATCAGGGTTTTGGATTTTCACATTTTAAGGGAGGGAAATGGGGTGTGATAGTTTTATGACAATATCGATGTTTTTAAAGGCTTGAAAATTGGAATTGTAGCTACCTAAGTACTCATTATAAATAAATGTTGTCGTGCATCAGGGTTTTTGGTTATTCACATTTTAAGGGGAAAATGGAGGTGGAAGTTTGTATGGTAGCATCGTTTTTTTTAAACACGATACCACGGGTGCTAAGCCGATGGCAACAGCTAGCTAGTCGATGATAAATGTAGCGAAAAATTCGGTCTAATTGTGGTCGGTCCTACAAAAAGTATGACGTGTGGGTGAGCTCCTTAGAGAACGAATTATTATTGAGAATAAGTTACGCAAACGAAGCGAGTCAGGTAGCACTATACAACAATACCTAATTGTATAATTACGTATCTATACAGGATCCTTGCGTCGGCGTCGTGGTAAAAAAATGCATTGATAGTCTTTTTAATTTATTGTAAAAATTTTGTAAATAGAACAGAGATCGTTATTATTGTATTAGTAGCACATTAAAGTCTATGTATACTTAAAATATTGTTGGTATTTTATATTGTAATTCATGTTACAAAAAAATTACATAAAAACAGGTAGGTAATTATTTAAGTCAATTACTTGCCGTACTTCCATTTTCAGTAAGATTCATTTAACATACCTAGGTACAAATTCAATTTTTATGGGGAAAGATAATCTGTTTATAGACTACCTACGTTTTGTATAGGCAATACCTACTATTGAATTAAATACAAAATAAATAAAAAAAACAAGCTCATGGCTATAATCTCCATCCTCAGATCTGTGTCTAGGTACGTGATACGTGAGGTCATGTAGTTTTTAAACAGTTGTTTAACTAAACACTGCTTTGTCTCTTTCTCTTAATAGTGTCATTTCAAATTCAACAGTAGAAGTGTTTAGCTAAATAACTGTTTAAAAATCAGCCCAAATAAATCAATATATGAAAGTTGTAAGTAGGGCAAGTACAGCACAGCTGTTAAGTTGCGCTCGCATTCTTACCATAGGCACCCGGTCGCCCAGTAAGACAATCCGACAGAATAACATAGGTACTTTCCCAAGAAAGGTAACCACTTCTCTTTTGCATGGTAATCTCGCTAATATGAATGATTGAAAATGGCAGATAGCGGCAATTTGGGATAATAAGATCGGTATTACTAAAATATGTAGGTATTGGTCATTCCTTTGTTCTCCGCGCCGCGCCTCGTCGGTCATTCGTCGCACGTAGCCTTAATGCAAAGTAAAGTATCGGCCGGCCGGGCAATTGGTGCGTGAGAATTAGGCCGTCTTTTTTTTTTCAAGCGGACCGGCATATTTTGGGAGCTTCACTTTTGAAGTTAGTGGCGCAGAGTCCTCTTATTTTCTCTCGTACAAATTACGAATTTATTAGTCACTATTCAAACGTTAGTTAAAGAAAGGACTAGTATTTGCCAACTTTTGCGATCAGTAAACATCATTATTTTTTATACGGGATACAGCCGATGAGCCGAAAAGTGTCGGGATATAGTAAACGTAAATGTGCTTAAGACAAAAAGTAAAAATTTGAAAAAAGGCCTATTTATGGTGTGCGATTCCTGGACAAGGCACAATACAATTCGAAATAACACTCCTCACTTTTACATTCTCGTAAAATTTCCCTTGAAGTTCTGATTTGGTTATGGAATGTTTTTCGGGTTATAATAAATAGGTATATAAGGAATAGGTAGGTACATTGGCAATATTAAAATATTGTACAAAAACTCAAATTATACATAATATGTTGACTATCAGGGTAAACTAATTATGTATCACAGAGAGTTCGAATATGTAACTAGTATACCCATCATAAGGTATCTATGTCTTTAATTTTTTACACCTTTTTTACCTCAATTCCCTGCTCAAAAATGAGAACATAGGCGCAGAAATGCGTTATTAACGAATTTCAAAGACATAAATCGCTTAGGTGATTAATTTGAAAATATTTTTTTTCTGTGATTTTTTTAACTAGATACAAATAATTAGGTACGCAAGAAAATCTAAGTTCAGTCACGGTAAAGGCAGTCACTCGCATGTACGTGCCTCGCATGTAAAATTAATTAAATTATATACGAGTACTTTATTATGAGGCATGAACGTGTTTTTAAATTGCCAAGCAGCCCAAGATATTACCAAATCTTGGGCTGCTTGGCAATGAAAGCCCAAGATATTACCAAAATTAATTGATTTTTGTATAGTATTTTGTCACAAAGTCAAATAGAATTACATAATGTCCATTCCACGAAACATGTTCCGCGGTCATTTGAGGCACAAAATCTCAGATAGTGTAAAATAAAGTTGAAAACTCATGTTTGGCATATACACTAACTCTACCTCTTCGGGAATCGTTTCGTGGAACGATACCATACCATAGAAACACTGGGGATATTAGTTTACCTACTCGATTCAAAATCCTAAGATTTGACATCAGGTACCCAAAACTCCAGAGCAGAATCACAGGTCCCAACACACAATACTCCATTCTGATAGCATAACTGAAACAATAGAAAATCACATAAAGAAACTGACGCAACATTATTTATACCCTACAATCAACCGGCGGCAATATAATTTTGTATTGCTACTCAATGATAGATGGCGTTATGCAACATAAACACAATATTACATAACTATACTACGACTATGCACTGATAGATGGCGTAGTTCACATTGCAGCAATTTTTTAAATCGATAAAAAATCGATTTATCCTTTAAAATTAAGCAGTATTTACCTTGGTTATATCAATAGTGCTGCTTTTTACGGAGGAGTACTCTTCAGGCGGATAACAGTTGTACATGAATTTAATTTCAGCTCTATTTGTACAAGCAACCAGTGTTCCATCGCGCTGGAGGCACCCAACTACCTTGTTAGAGGGCTTTATTATAGGTGGCTGTTCCCAGAGCTCATGAGACTTCAGATAAGTGAAGTTTTCAGGATGGAACAGATGCAGACACCCTCTAGAATCGCCGACGTACAAAGCCGATGGACTCCAACTGATGCAAACTGGATAAGCTTTATCATTTGGCATTTTGATATTACTCTTCACAATTTTTCCAGCAACTCTATCCCATACAGCCATGGTCTTATCATCACTTATTGATGCTACTAAATTATTGTTTTTGTGCAGGCCTAAAATGGGGCCCTTGTGTGGTTTGTAGCTGCTTGTAGGTGACGTGCCAGCGCGAAGGTCAAATAATAACACTTTTTTGGAATACAGGCCCGCAATCACTTCTTGTCCGCAACCAATCACGGAGAGGACAGACATTTTACACCTGTGGAATTAAAAAAACAATTTTTTTAGGAAAAAATAAAAACCTACTTCATTTTACGGAAAGTTGAAAAAAGCCCATTATGAAATTTCATCCCCATTCAAAAATATTTTTTAAACCAGTTTAGAATTAGGGAAGATAACGCGTGACTTAAAATTAACTAATTGAGAACTGTAAATGTAGTATTTTTTCAAGTAGGTTGAAAAGGGTTCCTTCTGAGACTGTGTTGACCGGTATGTGATCACCATGTACACAATGTTTGTGTATTTCTTGAAATTGGAGAATGTAATCTTTTCGTAGAAATAAGGCTTACCAGAACTTCTGTATACATTCAAATGTAGATAAGTCCCAAGCTCTAACACTGTTATCCCAAGATGCAGAATAGACTATGGATGCTGAGTCCGGGTAATCAGGGGACAAGTCCCAGACCCACCCAGTGTGGGCGTCCTCTCTAATCTGACGGAGCTTAGTGCTGGCGTAGACCGTCTCAGAGCCATTTCCAGAAGCCAAAATGTCAGAAACATTTAATATTGCCATGCTTCGATCTCGCCCACCAGATACGCATAATTCACCTTTCTGAAAAATCAATAAATAAACTATTAACACATACACACACACACACACACACACAATCTTGTGTGATGGTCGTTGGTATAAGGAACTAGGAGTACCATGGTACCACAACACCCAAACACTACACATCAATCTGCAGAACATTTGCACAGCAAATTTTTGTACCTACTAATGGAACCTACACTTCTTGTGTCTCAACTGCTACGCTACTGAACCTGTCATAAAATATCATAATGATGAGAATGTATATTCTAGAGCGCATAATGATGAGAATGTATATTTTAAGGTTTCACAAAATGTAATGTAAAGTACAATGTTAACTTAATTTAGCATATTTAACAGTCATACTCACATTAACAAGGAGCACAGCATCCACAGAAGCATAATGCATCTCTTTAACAACAATATGTTTCATGGTTTCAGTTGAATTGGCCCATTTGTTCCTCTCAAAGTCCATGTCAGCACAAACATCCACCCAGTTTATAGGTTCCTCCTCCCATACCTTCAAGTCTTGTATTGCTGGGTAGGACCCCTTGATTCTACTATGAACCCAATATTTCCAAAGGTTATCATCTGATAAAATATCTTCTAATCTTTGACAGACTTTGCCCAAAGTGTTTTTAAGAAAATATGCATCTAAGAATGAGCATATTTTGAGTATGATCTGAAAAATTTGCATCAGTCAGAAGAGAATAAGGGAACCCTGGTCTTCTATATCCCTGGTTAAGCACTCTTATACACACAGGTATAAATCTGTGTAAATACTGCCTCTTAACTAAATTAATGCTGCTTTCACAAACAATGGCCATTTGGTGAGGCAGTATTATTAAATCAGAAAATAAATGAATTTAAATAAGTTTTGCTTGCCCATTACCATTTCAATTTGGCAATTGCTAATTTTTTAAGCACATTCTAGTAATAGCCTTGTTTCAGATTGATCATAGAGTTAAACTTGGATCATAGCTTTCTTCATAGTTTGTTGTGAGACAGAACAAATCTGATGTTTGAAGCTATCATTTTATAGTTAACAACCGCTCTCAGAGCTATTTCTGTCATCAGAAATGGAACATATCATACCTACATGGTAAGTTCCTAATACCTATTACTTACCTCAACTGGCATATCCAACAGATTTATTTGAGTTTCAACTGCATCCGTATCTTCATCTGTACTGCATCTGTGTGTTGGCTCCTGTTCTTTTTGAATATCAGCTAGCTGCTCCACTAAATTTAATGCCTCCGCCATTCTGGATTTCTTAAAATTTACCTAAAATTTTGTAAATAATCATTTTGGTCTAGCAGTTCACTAAAGAGTAAGATTGCTGTATTCTTAAAGATTCTTTAACTACACTGTACTAGATAATAAATCATCTGTTGAGAAGGAGTTGTACAAATTATTGCCAATCACCAATTACCATTTATGGATGTTCAGTAGGTAGGTTCTGATGTAGGCAGGTGTGCTGTAGACCAAGGTTTCTATTATTATACACGAAGCCTTTTTTATATTAGTATACACGAAAACTTACCAGAGTTATAGCAGGTGGCTATTGCTTTTGTTTCTGTGTAACTTGAGTTGTGGACCAATAGAAATGAGAATTTGGGTGAATTACATTTTTGTTTTCATCTGAATTTCCTTGTTTCTGCCTGAGGATAATTTGGAATGCCCCCAGATTCCAGAATTACGACCTATGAAGCTCTAGACAAAATTAGCAATCCAATGAGGAATCAAACATCTGTTCTGTTCAAAACAAATCTAGTTCAAGTTCGTCACACAAACAAAACAAAAAAAAGGAAAATGTAACAAAAAGCGTTATTACAAAACAAAGATCTTGAAATACGCTGCGCCAATGTGCTGTAAGTCAGTAGCCCAAAGATCTTGGACCTAGGGCAACTTTGCCTGCGGCTCGCTGTTCTTGCATTAATGCCTTTCCCAGACATGTCTCGCTTTGATTATATATATTACTCATCTTAGCCTTACCACAGATATTAGAATACTAGTTTACTAACCGAGAAGAATTGAGTTTTCTTACTTTGGCGTAGGCTCATCATCGAAATCGGAGGTTATTATGACTATAAAGAAGATTGTTTAATTTAGTTGATTTTAGTACCTAATATTAGTTAAATAGATATACTTGAATAAAAATGCCCTTGAATTCTGTTTTATTTTTATAGACATTTACAAAATAAAACTTTAAGGAATTTTGTGGATTTCAGAAACCCGATTTTCGTGAATCTAGTGCAATTTTGATTAGGGTTAAGTGCATCTTCTTTTCTTAATACGGCAACACTGGATAGTGTGGTCTTAGTCTGGGGAGCAGACAGAACAGAATAAGTGAATTAGTGAACCGATAATCTATCCATCTATCAAAAGATTTTGGACTGGAGCTTTACGATATGTCTTACCAGTCTCGTTGGAAAGATCTTGAATAACGCTATCCAATTTTAGCTTGTATTATAAGTGGAAGCACGTCGCTTCCAGCACAGACCACTAGGATGCTAACCTTCCAATTCTGTAATTGAAATAGCCTACGCCGAATGAATCGAATTATTAACACGTTTCGTTTGATGTTTCTAAAATTTAACCCAGGAAATAGCCAATCAAGTTACAAAATGGCATAAAAGACTTCTTATCCGAAAAGCGACTTTAAAAATAGGGCAAGGTGTACGTAAATAAATATAACAGGACCTAAAATAATAATAAATAATGAGTGTTGATAAAAGAAAGGCTCTCTTCATCTGTCTAGGTAAAAGTCCTCAATTTATTATCTTAGCACCTACATGTAGGTAGTTGGTAGATATTCTCACATAGGTATCGGTTTTCTTTCAGGGAACATTTGCAGATCACCTATAGCAGAGGGCGTTTTTCAAAAAACCATAAATGATTTGAATCTGGGAGAACAATGGGAAATCGACAGTGCTGCCATAGGAGGCTGGCATGTAGGGAATCCTCCTGACTGGAGGGCATTAGACACAATGAAGAAACATAATGTACCTTATAGCAATCACGCAAGACAAGTGAGATAACCTGTTTACTTGCAAATGCCCAGTTTATAATAACCTAAGTAGTCAAGCCAGTGGTTCCATCCAAGGGTTCATTCTAAACATACAAACCAATGTACTGTTATGGTTAGCTACATAAATAACAGTCAATGTGGGGGTACCTCACCTGATGGGTCAATGCTATTGTAAAGGTTGCAGGAAGTCGGTGGATGGAGATGACCCAAGATTGTTCAGATCAATCAATCATTTCTCTTTGGGCCAAAACAGCAGTGGACTTTACAGGCTGTTCATGATGAAAACAGACATGATTAACTTGCTATCTCAATTTCATTTTAGCTGACATCAGAAGACTTCAATCATTATGATTTCATTTTTGGAATGGATGAGGAAAATATGAAGGATTTGAAACGGAAGGCACCTAAAGGGAGCACTGCAAAGCTTCTTTTGTTTGGTGATTATGACCCTGAAGGTGATCGGATCATAAAGGATCCCTATTATGTATGTAATTTTTTCCATTGATGAGAAAAAACAGATGGTTTATTTACCACTAACTGCTAATGTAAAGCATTGCATAGTATGCCACCCCACTTGTGAAAACATGCAAGGCATGATTATTTATTTGTTTGTTGGTAAATAATATACATATTTATGTTTCTCACTCCACACTAGAATTTCCTGTATCATGGGTATCAGGAACTAAGAGTACCACAACACCCAGATCCAGAACCCAGAACAAATATCTGCAGAACATGTAAACATTTGACCCAGAAATTGCACTCAATTTCTTGCTTGAGTCTAGGCAAAAAATTATGCTATAAAATGCTCAAATAATATGTTTTGAGCATTTTATAAATAATATAGTAAGTTGTTGAGTAAGGTGACAGTAAGCTAAATAAGCAATTAAATTCTCATATACTCAGCCCGGCATAGCTTCACTTAGCATAAGATAGTCCTTTTATTCTCATTGTGTTGTACAAAATAATTGATGATTAATGTTTAATTTCAGGACAGTGACTCCAAAGGGTTTGAAAAGTGTTATCAACAGTCAGTGAGATGTTCTAAAGGGTTTTTGGAGCATCTTGAAAAACAAAGTTAGGTTAACCTGATTTGCAATACTTCATAAGCTACCAAACCACAATAATTTCAATTCTATGCTTCATAAGCTGTTCTATTTTGCCATCATGGATATAATCAAATCAATGTATAAATATTTAATTTTATTAAATTGCATTTATTAAGTACATAAGTCTTATTTCTGATGGATCCGATTTAATAAAATTTATACATCAACATATCTAACCTTCTTGACTTCTCTTTAAGACTTTATAAATGATTTTCTAAATAATTATATGTAAGGAGGATAATTCCTTACATAACATACCTAGTACAACCTTATAAAATATAATACAAAATCTCAAATCTCAATTACTTAGACACTAATAAAGTACAATAATAATTAGCATTGAGATAATCAAATGAGTCGAAACCATTAACTTTATTATCAGAATAGCAGCTATCACTTGCCAGACAACTTTTATGGAACCTATCTACAGATTTATTTTTCAATGATTCAATGAACCAAATTAATGTTGATTCAGAACAATATTCTTCAATGCTTTTAACAAAAAACAGGTCTTGTCTGGTCATAATACCTTTTGATATCAGAATTTTTGATTCATGTTTTTCAATGTAGACCTTTGGCTCTTCAATATCTAGAGCTTGCTTTTCTTGTGTAGCTTTTTGTTCTGTAAGTTTAACAGGCTTGCAATTTTCTAGCCAAGGTAACTGAATATGATCAAATCGAGTATCATTCAGGTATGCAGGAATTTCAGAAGTTTCTTCATAGGAATCTGAAATAGGTAAAATTATTGATAAAATACTACAAACTAAAATCCTAATACCACAGACATTATAATAACTCATACTTTATAAAATCAATTCTAAGTAGTTAATCGTTGTTACAATCGGTGCACTAGGTTACATAAATTATGTACCTAGTGTACATGTTATTTGTTTCATTGAGAACCACTTTTCAGTGTGCAGGCAGGTACATATGATCAGGTAGAGGTTTTAATTTATTTGCCGGCAAGAATTTGTAGGTGCATCCTAACTTACATCAACTTCAATACCTAAATAGTTACTGAGGTAAGTAAGGTACCTACCTGGGAGTTCATCATCACTGTCAAGAATGTTAGCAACAACCCTTGATGTCTGTTTTACCATAGTTTTCTTGGTCGGTGTCTTTCTTGATTTCATCTTCACAAAAGAGCGATATTGCAGGAAACCTTGTTCGTCGTGTGTGTGAAGGTAGGTAGGTAAGTTTACGTTTTCTTTGTTCGACTTCGACTGCGCTTGCCTTGTACGTACCGGGTTTACACATGAGACGCGAATGACGAACTAGTAAGATTTAAAACAAAGTTTTCGACTCTGGCGCAGTATTGAGTATTTCAATATTATGTGCTCCCACCTCCCAGTGTATAAATTAATGTATAATTACGGGGAAACACTCCATCCAGCGACCACAGACTAGTTAGGACACAGATATTATAATGGTTAGGGATAGGGCGACAATAATATTATACCGGTAGTGCTTGTTGTGATACGAGACGTAGTATTCTTAACTATGTAGTCTATGGAAGTAAGTAATAAGTATTGCCAGTTCTAAGCGCCAGATTTTGTGTGCATGATAGTATAAAATAGACCAATTTATTTTGAGCAAGTTGCCTAATCATATATGTATATCTTATCTTTGAAGGAAAGCTCCTCAATTAAAAAGAAAATTATTAAAAAAACCATAAATATTTATAAAATAATGAATAACAATTTAATAGTTATTTTTATTTTTATCTAGTAGATAAAAATCAGATTAACATTTAAGAATCTACTGACTGATAGAAAAAATGTAAGCTTTGAACTCCTTTTTCTAGAAAACTTAACCTTTTGAGCTGCGGTTTAGGTCTAACTCAATGGCTTACATTGTGAGCTTGAACTAGAGCTTCAACAGCCACGTAACTACACAATTTATTCATTCTTAAGTTTTCACACTTTAGGGATTTTTTATTTTTATTAATTAAAGGCTTTGCGATGTGGTCACAGCGATGCCTAGAAATAGAACATTACCTGGTTCGTTTAATTTATGATTACTAAATATTTAATTCATATTAGAAATTTCATTAAAATGTAAAAAGTTTTCTTCGTTTTATGTACCCCTACTCTTATGTTCCAGTATATGATTTTTGTTTAAGAAAAAAAACCTACTATGGATTCAATTAAATTTTTAACAGCAGCATACATGCAAGCTAAAACTCATACCTATCCCTATAGGTATTGTAAAATGTTTAAAAGGTAATCTCTGTAGCTAGGTTGTAGCATTTATTCGGGTTTACCAGCAGATAGTGCGTAAAAAATACATAATTGAATTTTTAACTCGATTGAGTAAAAATCTGTATTTGTCTGTTTTTACCAGTAAACAGTCGATATACTGAAAATTTAATTTTATTTCCGCACCCAGGCCATAAGCTAGTCCCACAAAAACGCGGTAAAAGTTTCGTTGAGGTACGATTTGGTACCTATCAAATTACATAAGACACTGAAAACAAAACAGAATTGCTTGGGTGAGAGAAAATAAATAGAAGTAGGTACGGACTTAATCTAGTTTAATGAGACTTGTGATTTTTCTTCAGGGTTATATTTAATCACATGAAGATTTCCTTCATCATTTAATGTTAGTCTTTTTAAACGTTTATTTGTATATCTATTAGATTTAATTGTCTCCAATCCAAAGTTAGCTAAGTCTGGTAGTGGAGTTTTTGAATATCTTGGATGTTTGCGCACAATTGAAATGCACATTTTGTACAAGAAATTTTTGGTAAAACCATCCGGAAAATGTGTAACTATCTCACTCCATCTTACATCGCTCCATACTTGGTAGGAAGAGTCCCGTAATCTGCAATCATAAGTTTATAGTGTAAAATACAAAATATATTTTTATAACTCCCAAACATTATCTAATCAAATGGGTTAGTTTTACAGATAATCACTCAATAGGTATATAAAAATAGATAAGTAGGCGCATGTGCTGTTTCGTGGTTGATATCTTTTGATAATCCTTATTCGAAAGTAGAATGATGGGACATTCTACATTGTAGAAGAATATTCAATTAATAAACTTTAAAATAAAGTTTACATTTTTAGTTTGACGACCTCTGTGGCGCAGTGGGCCGCCTGAGACGCAGAATGTTGCGGGTTCGATTCCCGCCGTGGGATAAATTTTTATATGATTGCAAATATTTGTCTCGGTTGTTTTCTATGTATAATACGGATGTATTAAACAATATATATATAAATTAAATTATAGTATATCAGTCATGTAGTTCACATAACACAAGCTCTGTTTACTTTGGGGCTAGATGATGTTGTGTGAAAAATTTCCAGCATTATTATTTATTTGATAGATTTTATAAATATTAACTTCGACTTGCCACCATTAAAATGCTATCAGACCACTGGGATTCTACTCAGTTGTCTGGTTGATGGTCGCCAATACAAGAATCTTTAAAATTCAGCCGCGACCGGTTTCAAATGCACATGCTCCTTATCGAAAGCCGACGGGGATGTACGTCCAGGTCAACACAGCTCTTTGCATTATCCCCCTTCTAACCTGACCCCAATCAGTCTAACTCCTTGAAATAGTGGAGGACTCTGAGCTGGTAGCAGTAGGTATTGTGTTATGTACTTACATTTTGAATAGCTTCCTGCGTAGTTTATACAATTTGACATCACATTTTACAAATAATTGTGCATGCAGGTATGAATTCCAAAAGTAATGCAGATACACATATTCGCGTTCCATCGGTTCCTGTAACTTTAACCAGAAAGGTTTCTCAAACTTTCTGTTTTTTAGTTCATCCAATGGGAGTTCTGAGTGTTCTAGCATAAGTTTTAAAAGTTTGCTAGCTGATTCCAAAGTCCATTTTTGTCTTTTATTCTCTGGTTTCCCTTTAAAAACAATAAAAAATAATTAATATTAATAGGAAAGTACCTACATAATACATGTATGTTTGTTAATACGTCGTCATGGCTGAACCGGGGCGATTTAGATGTGTCATAGGTTATTAGTTTGACAGATATAATCCTATCCTACTTATACTAAAAACGTGAAAGTTTGTGAGGATGGATGTTTGACTCTCACGCAAAAACTTCTGAACAGATTTTGATGAAACTTTACAGTAATACAGCTTATACATCAGAATAACACATAGGCTACTTTTCATCCGGTTACCACGCTGACGAAGCCGTGGGCAGAAGCTAGTAAATAATGATTTAGAAATTTTTATCTGGGTATCAATCAGGGTTTAGAAGCTAGTTGTTAGCTAGTTGCTAAGAAAATCATAGATAGATAGATAAACTCTTTATTGTGCATAACACTCTAATTTATAGTATCAAGACAGAAACAAAATAAAAAGAACAAAAAATAATCAAAAGAAATGCACAATGGGCGGTCTTATCGCTGAAATCATACCAATTTCTATTAACATAAATGCAACAGAAATTTGTATGATGAATGCTCATCTTATACAGCTACAAAAACATAAGGATTTCTATATCATGTCGTTGGGAGGAGTATATCCAAATCAACCAAACGCACTACCACTCCACTCTTCATAACACAAAAGTTAGCTGGAAGAAAATGCTATATTAGCATTAAGTTCGCCTATGCACTTGTTTTATCTTGTGCAATAAAGCATTTTCTATCTATCTATCTACATCCTACTTAAATAATTTCTCTGAGCAGATTGGGAGCAAATGAAAATTGGAATCAATCTTACCTATTTTCATTACTGTCCGTCTTTTATAGATTCCTCTAGCATGTCTGCCAAGCACTACAGCCAATAAAGAAGGAGCCTTATCCATTTTGTGCATGAAACACACTTCCATTATCTTTTCCTCTGATTCAGTATATGCCCTTGTTTCAAAATCCCTCAAGTTGAAATGCTTGATGTAACTAAAGACTTGATGCATTGTTCGCTCCAAGCCCCGTGCTAAATATGCCGCAATAAATCGTCTGACACGTTCCTCTAACGAGTCCTTTGATTTACGATGATTATAATTTTTCCAACTCAAAAAGATTATCAACTTATCTGGCACATTATATTTCTGAAAGTAGACCTAAATTAGGTAAGTAGGTTGTATAATGTTTTCGTATATTCTATTTATATAAGAAAACATTTTACTAATTTTATTTTAATTATTATTTCATTTTATTAATCTCCAGAAACTTAAGTTTGTGATTTTTATTTTAGTTTTTATTATAAGGAGTATATCTCTCTGTTTCATAATCACTCGCTTTATCAGCTAAAAGTTGTGTCTGCCTCTATCGTTTGTTTAATGTTAAAAAAGGATGCAGTCCTACTAATATTATAAACGCGAAAAATTGAGAGGATGGATGTTTGTGTCTCTTTCACGCAAAAACTACTGAACGGATTTTGATGAAACTTTACAGTATATAGCTTATACATCAGAATAACACATGGCTACTTTTTATCAGGGTACCACGCGGGCGAAGCCGTGGGCAAAAGCTAGTCCTTTACAAAGCTAGTACTTCGCTTTTAAATGTTCCATTTTTGAAATATTTTTTTAAATAATATATATATATTTTCTTATGTTATACAATAAAGTATTTTCATTCATTAATTAATTAATTCTTTTTATAGAACAATAATTAATTATTAGAATTTTATTTTTTGAAAATGGAACTGAAAGAGATACACTAGGGGTTCTTGGCGATTTGGGCAGTCAGGTACTAAAAAAAAAGAAGGTATTGCTGCAATTAATGGGTAGATTTTTTACTGTAATACATACTATTAATTTTATTGAGCTGAGTTTTTAACTCGGGATTAGCTATAGAATCAAGGAATTCATACCTGATTCTATAGCTAAACATCTCATAAGAAATTGTTCATTTTAGTCCCTAGTTGAACAATCTACTATTTTTCATACCTTTGTAAACCTTTTCCAGTTTTTACTTATTTTATCATGTTCTTCTTTAGTAATCTTGTCTGTGCGGAACTTTTCTGTTTCAGTTTCATTTCTGTCATAGAATGGTTGATGTGGTTTTGTGAGTGGACTAGGTGCCTGGTACCAAGGCTGCTCCCAAGTTATTTCACGAGATTGCAATGTCTTTATTAATAACTACAACAAAATTTTAAAGTATGTAAGTAATGTTCATGACAAGCATTGTCTAGGCATTGATTATATGATTATAAATTGTGATTAGACATCAAAGAGCAGTACCCTAGTTCACAAGCTGCCATGCAGAAAGTGTGGCAGTGCAATAGTAGGGAAAGAACTGCACAAGCATTGTCATAAAAGTAATTGTGAAAATAGAAGAATTTTATACATCAGTGGCACTGAAAAATCCATAGCTCTAAAATTTCATTGATGACCTAACCTAATTTGTATTGGTTAGCTATCTATAGTGGATTTAGTAAGTTGCCGCACAAATTTAGACAAATAAAAGGGCAGAGTGCAGAAGTAGTGGACACCCCCATTCCAACCTTAGCACTCCCAAGGTTGGGAATTGAAGTTTCTGTGAAATTGCTATTTTTTAATGTACATATTTGGTTTGGAGGCTATTTCATAGAAATGAAGAAAATTGACATTACTAAAGCATTGACGACGTCTGTGGTGCAATGGGCAAAAGCCCGCTTGAGACACAGAAGGTTGAGAGTTTGATTCCTGCACTGGGAAAAATGCAAATATTTGTCTCGGGTCTAGGTGTTTTCTTTGTATAAAATGTATTTACATAAAAAAAAAACTATATATCAATCATCTAGTTCCCATAACACAAGTTCTGCTTACTTTGGGGCTAGATGCTTCTATGAAATTGTCCAGCATTATTATTATTATTTGGAATGGGGGAATCTAACCCTTTCACTTCCTTCTAAATACGTGCGACGGCATTCTAAATACAACCCTGTTGGAGCAAAGAGGTAAAACTCAGACATAGTGTAACCTCATGTCAGATATAAAACAATTGACGGAAAATTTTTAGTGTCACTAGAGATTAAAATTTTGCAATAACCGATTTCCAGTATCATAGTTTTATAAAGTGTTTTCTCATTTGATTCGTTTGTATATAATTCTTAAAATGATTATATAAAATGTTCCGCATACTCTGCTGAGTTTCCTTTAACTAGGGCTCAGGTTTAAGGAACCAACCAACTAGGCGTAGTATCGCCAACAAAGGTTAAGGGCCGCAGCATAACAACGAAGAAAATGAACGAAAACGGAGAAAAAAGTGCTACGAGCACTGTGAGTAAATATGATACTTTGAGTTTAGCATCAATTGAAAAACTTGAGGGTGCTACTATCTTAACTACAGCTCTTGGAAATTTGTAATGGAGTTGTACTTGATACATGATGATTTATGGGAGTATACGCATACTACGCCTGTAGATGAAGTAGGCAAAAAGAGAGACCAAAAAGCAAGAGCTAAAATATGCTTGATGGTAAAACCAGAGTGCCTTATTCATGTAAGAAAAGTGAAAACAGCCAAAGAGGCTTGGTAAGCTTTAGAGAAAGCATACGAAGATAAAGGTCTGAATAATAGATGCAGATTGTTGTCAAAATTAGTAAGTCTGAAACTTGAACAGTTTTCAACTATAAGATCTATATAACGGCAATAATGACAACTTCGCAAAAATTGGGCGATTTAGGAAAAGAAATCGACGATGAGTTGCTAGCTGCGCTGATGCTTCAAGGATTAACCGAGAATTTTCAAGCAATGAGACTGGCTATTGAAAATTCTAACATCAAAATTACAACAGATTACGTTAAAACAAAACTATACCAAATGGAGGATACATATGCAGCTACGAGTGCAAATAATCACGCTCTGCTATCAAATAAAAAGAATTCTTATACACAAAAACAACAAAAGAAGTTGAAATGTTTTATTTGCGATGGACCTCATAAGGCGAGGGATTGTCCAGATAATCGAAAGAAGAAGACTAATGAAGCTTCAGTGGCTTTGGTAATGGCGACTTCGACTTCGACTTCAGAAGATTCTTGGATAGTTGACTCTGGCGCTTCAAATCATATGACATCAAGGCGTGAATGGTTGCATGATCTGAAAAAGTATGACAGGGGAGTGACTGTGGCATGTGCAAATGGAGATAGACTGCAAGGTATTGCAAGTGGTAAAGTGGTTTGTACAGAACCGAATGTTACGATTGATGCTATGTATGTTCCAGGATTAGCTTCAAACTTACTTAGCGTTAGTGCTATCACTAAGAAAGATCGTAATGTAGTATTCTTTAAAGGAGGTTTTAACATTGTAAAGAGTAGTGATTGTAAAATAACCAGTGAACCTTTATTAACAGGAGTAGAAGTAAATGGTGTGTACAAATTAAAACAGAGTTTGAAGCACACAGCGTTGGCAACTGCTATCAGTGCAGAGAAGGAACTGTGGCACAAGAGAATGGCTCATCTTGGAGTACGTAACCTTAAACTATTACGAGATAGTTTGGCAACAGGGGTAAGTTTTTCAAATGGTCCCTTAGTATTAGATTGTGTTGCTTGTCTGAAAGGTAAGCAAACCAGACAGAAAAAAAGGTAAGCAAACCTTTCAAAAAAAGCAGTATAGCTAGCAGAGCAGGCGGTGTACTTGAGCTTGTACATACAGACGTCTGTGGTCCAATGGCTGAGGAGTCATTTGGCGGATTAAAATATTTTGTTACGTTTATAGACGATTATACACGTAAAACCTTCGTGTATTTTCTTAAATGTAAGAATGAAAGTTTTTAGTAAACTTGAAGACTTGAAGAGTACAGACTGGACAGAAATTAAAAACTTTACGGTCAGATAATGGCAAAGAATATGTGAATAATCGGATGAATGATTTCATGAAGAAGTTTGGAATCAAACATCAGTTGACCATGGAATATACACCTGAGCAGAATGGTGTAGCGGAACGGGCAAACAGAACGATTGTAGAAAAAGCGAGGTGCATGATCCAAGAAGCTGGATTAAGCAATAAACTTTAGGCAGAAGCTGTAAATACAGCTGTTTATTTGAAGAACAGATCTCTAACAAAAGCTGTTAGAAACAAAATGCCTGAAGAAGCTTGGACTGGGAGGAAACAAAATTTGAAGTTTATAAGAGTCTTCGGGTGTAGAGCTTTTATGCATATTCCGAAACAAAAACGCACCAAGTGGGATTCAAAGAGCAAAGAGTTGCTACATATTGGATATTGTGAAGACTCTTAAAGCTTATCGTTTGTTTGATCCAGAAACCAAGATGGTACACAAAGCAAGAGATGTTGTTTTCTTTGAAAACCAGTTTCACTCAAACAAGAAAAGTTCAGAAACAAGAAATAACGAGATTCCTCTTATTTTTGAACATGAAGATCTACCAGTACAACAAACAAATATGGAAATAGAAAATACGCAAAACGTGAGTAGAATTGATATTATAAATGAGTTGCAAATGGAAATTGAAGAAGAAGAAGAAGAACTTCAAGAACATAACGAGACTGTAAGGGATATGGGGACCATGCATCTCTTACAAGAGAATGAAGAGTCTGATAACAATGAAATAGAGAGTTGTGATGAATGGGAAATGGCACTTGATGATAGAAATGAAGAGCTACTGCAGCCAGAACTTCCTAGAGAGAGAAGATATCCATTAAGAGAGAAAAAAGCTAAAGAATTTCCGGATCATGTCACATATCAGGCGATTGAAAGTGATTTTCCACAAACAGTGACTGAAGCTTTATCAAGCAAGGACAAAGAGGAGTGGAGAAAAGCTATTGAGGAGGAGTTAGACGCTCTGAGGAAAAACAATACCTGGACTTTGGTCAAGCCACCAGCGCGCCCTTACCACGTCGTTGATTCTAAATGGATATTTAGAATCAAAGAAGAGGTGGGGGGAAATAGGTACAAGGCTCACCTGGTAGCAAGAGGGTACAGTCAAAGGAGAGGCATTGACTATACTGAAACTTTCGCACCAGTTGTAAGACACAGTTCTCTAAGAACTTTAATAGCTATAGCAGCTAACATGGGATTCCAAATAGACCAAATGGATGTAAAAACTGCATTTCTAAATGGAAACTTGGATGAGGTAGTTTATATGAAACAACCGGATGGGTTTGAACAGAAAGGGAAAGAAAACTATGTGTGTCTTCTAAACAAATCATTATATGGATTGAAGCAGGCTCCTAGAAGTTGGAATAAGAAATTAGATGAGGAACTAAGGAAGCTCAACTTTAGGAAATCAGTAAATGAACCCTGTATCTACACGAGAATTAAAGAGAAGAAAATTATAATTCTTGCTGTATATGTAGATGACATTCTGTTATTTTGGAACAATATAACAGAAATAAAGCTAGTGAAGAAAGAGCTTATGTCAAAGTTTGAAATGAAAGATCTTGGCAAGGCAGAGTTGATGGTATTCAAATAAAACATGATTCTGATAGCATTAGCCTTAATCAAGAAAAATATATAGAGAAACTCAAAGAATTTGGCAAGGAAGATGCGAAGACAGTTTCAACACCAGCAGTTACTGGACAAAGGCTAGAGAAGCCTCCACCAGAGCATAAGTCAAGAGAAGATCTACCTTACAGAGCATTGATAGGTTCGCTTATGTATATTGCTGTGTGCACACGTCCAGACATTGCACATTCAGTGAACAGTTTGAGTCAGTTCAACAGTTGTTATGATCAGTCACATTGGATTGCAGCCAAACGAGTACTGCAATACTTAAAGGGGACTAAAAGTCATTGTCTTAAATATTTTAAAGGACAAAATAAACCTGTTGAAGGATATGCTGATGCAGATCATGCTGGAGAGTTTGATAGGAGATCATACTCTGGTTCTGTCTTCATATTTCAAGGTGGCTCAATTAGCTGGGAGAGCAGGAAACAAAGAGCTAGCTCTTAGTACAGCAGAGGCTGAATATGTGGCATTATCAGAAGCTGTAAGAGAAGCAATATTTCTGCGAAGGTTAATAGCAGAAGTAACTGATACCAACGTACTAAGCATGTAGATGTTAGGTATCATTTTGTGCGTGAGGCAGTTGTAAATAATCAAATGATACTGAAGTATAAAGAGACGGCATGCATGGTAGCGGATGGTTTAACAAAACCACTTCCCAGAGGGAAGTTCGAGTGGTGTGTGGATGGTATGGGTGTTTGTGTTTGAGGAGTATGAAAGGTGTGCGAAAGGACATGAGATTAAGGAGGAGTGACGGAGCAGAGGTAAAGCTCAGACATAGTGTACCCTCATGTCAGATATAAAACAATTGACGGAAAATTTTTAGTGTCACGAGATGAAAATTTTGCAATAACCAATTTCCAGTATCATAGTTTTATAAAGTGTTTTTTCATTTGATTTGTTTGTATATAATTCTTAAAATTATTATATAAAATGTTCCGCATACTCTGCTGAGTTTCCTTTAACTAGGGCTCAGGTTTAAGGAACCAACCAACTAGGCGTAGTGTCGCCAACAAACCCAAATTCTTTGACTTGCCTTTTGAAGTAAGATTTTCTTGCCGGGCCCGGCCTGTTCATCTAATTACGTGCATTTTATAAATGGCACCAGTCAAAATATCTTATTCCTTGCATTATAGGGCCTGGTATGTCTTCCTTCTGTGACATTTGGAAAGCATTACAGTCATTGCATTCTCACAAACTAGAAAAACATACGTTACCTCCATGTACTCCTCCGCTTCATTTTGGACATCTTCATAATAAACAAGCACTTTATCAAAACTAGAAGGGTCTGCTACATCGTCTATATTGCTAGCTAGCTTTTCTAATTCTAATTCCATTGTTTATTTCTCCAAACTTCTGATGTGAACGAAATAACCTAAAAACTCTCTGAACGTTGTACTTTTAACTAGTAGCTAGCTGCGTCGCCTGCTGAAAATTCTCAGAATAGGTACCTAGTAAAAAAAAGGGAGACTGTATTGTACGTCCGTGCAAAGCACAACCATGGAATGCACACCCCTGGAAAGTACAGCCAGTATTACAAACCATTTGGTTTGAATTATCTGGGTGTGCTTTCCATGGTCGTACAATACGCTCCGTACAAACTAAACACATGACGGTATTGCACACCCCTGGAATGTACACCCCGGATTACAAACCAATATTCTCGACGCTCATTGGTCGAGAGTTCGTCATATCCGTGAGCTCTCATTGGTCGATGCGAATAAGTCGCATGACGAGAACGAGCCTCGTTTGCACTGAGCAAGTTCTAATATGTTCAACCAAGAGTTGCCATTGATAAATAATGTAAACAATAAGTTAATGTTGGCCTGAGAAATCCTTCCTAAGCAAATCCGTCTTGGATTGGTTAGGTTATTAGGTTTTTTTTTTATTACCACTCAGAAAAGGAGGATTGCTATCCGAACTTTATCCAACAAACTTTGGTTCAAATAAATAAAACCAACCGGTTAGTTCATCTGCAAAAAACCGACATAAATAACTAATCTACTTACTACATCTACATTCATTTACTAATAGCGTAAAATACTATGGCAACACAGCACTTGCCCCTTGATAGCACTCGCACATGAAAACAGAGCATGAAATTGGTTCGTATTCCATGGCTGTACATTCCAGGGTTGTACAAAACTGGCCGTACAAAGTCAACACGTGTAGGGAATGCACGCCCAGGAATGTACGCCCAGTATTACAAACCAAGTATTTGAAACCAATGGTTTGTAATACTGGCTGTACTTTCCAGGGGTGTACTTTCCATGGTTGTGCATTCCATGGACGTACAATACAGGGACTCAAAAAAAAACACCTGATTATGAAGCCCCATAGATTAAACATTTTTGGGAAGCGCCTCTGGGAGACCGTATTGTACGTCCATGGAAAGCACAACCACGAAAAGTATACCCCTAGAAAGTACAGCCAGTATTACAAACCATTTGGTTTGATTTGTCTGGGTGTGCTTTCCATGGTCGTACAATACGCTCCGTACAAACTAAACACATGACGGTATAGCACATCCCTGGAATGTACACCCCTGGATTACGAACCAATATTCTCGATGTTCATTGGTCGCGAGTTCGTCATATCATTGACCTCTCATTGGTCGATACGAAGTAGTCGCATGACGAGGACGAGCCTCGTTTGCACTGAGCAAGTTGAAATATTTTCAACCAGGAGTTACCATTGATAAGTAATGCAAACAATAAGTTAATGTTGAACTGAAAAATCCTTCCTAGAAAATCCGTTTTGGATAGGTTAGGTTATTAGGTTTTTTTTATTACCACTCAGAAAAGGAGGATTGCTATCCGAACTTTACCCAACAAACTTAGGGTCAAAATAAATGAAACCAACCGGTTAGTTTATCTGCAAAAAACGACATAAATAACTAATCTACTTACATTAATTTACAAATAGCGTTAAATAATATGGCAACACAGCACTTGCCCCTTGATAGAACTCGCACATGTAAACAGAGCATGAAATTGGTTCGTATTCCATATATTCCACGGTTGTACAAAACTGGCCGTACAAGGTTAGAACGTGTAGGGAATGCATGTCCAGGAATGTACGCCCAGTATTACAAACCAAGTATTTGAAACCAATGGTTTGTAATACTAGCTGTACTTTCCAGGGGTGTACTTTCCATGGTTGTGCATTCCATGGGCGTACAATACAGGGACTCCTTCCTCCCACATAAACCACATGCCCTAACTGTCACTGTCAAAAAATATTTCAGTTCGATAAAAAATAAGAAACGACCCAATTATTGATGTTACTGTCAAACAGTGTTCGTTTCAAAATGCCCTCTTTTGATTAGCATCGAGCAAAGGGCCTATATGCTGAGTAAATGTGTGAATACTCAAATCCACGATCGTTTTTTTAATATACATTCTTAAAAAAATACATTCTCGTGATTTTTTCTATTAGAAGTAATACGGCTTTGTCATATTTTTAATGCAGTTAAAATAAACACAACCATAGCCACTGTATATTCCGTGTCTAATTGGGTAATAATTGCTTTCCATGGTCGTATAATACGCACCGTACATGTAAGCTAGACACATGACGGGATTCCACACTCCTGGAATGTACCCCGTATTCTGTGTATACTATTCTCGATGCTCATTGGTCGAGAATTCGTCAAATGTCTGAGGCCTCATCGGTCAAAAAGTCGCATGATGAGGTTGATTCTCGTTTGTTCTGAGCAAGTTCTAATATTTTCCATCAAGAGTTGCCATTGATAAGTTGCTATTCGTAGTATACCCAACAAATTTGGGTTCAAAACACATGAAACCAATCGTTTATTCCTTAGTGAATTTTCTGTTATTTATCTTTTGACAAATTACATTATGAATCAAAAGTGTGTCAAAGAGAAAAAGTAAATCAAAATATAAAAAATATGATTAGCTGCATGAAAACAAATTGTGAATAATTGTAATAAATAGGAAATCTGTAACGGAATTTTCAATTGTATATAATATTTTAAACTAGGCGAAATATAATCCCATAATTAGGTTATGAATCTACATCAAAAAATATTTGATGCTAATGAAAAGCTTTTCGTCCATAAAAGCTTCATCTAATCTAATGAAAAGATTTTCATCCATAAAAGCTTCATCTAATCGATAAAGACTTTTATCAATAAATTGTTTCCTAACAAGCAATTATAAGTCACTGTCGGGCATACTTTCAATTATATTTTTTTGGAATCTTGTTAGTGAAAACCAAGATAACCAACTAATCTACTGTCATTTTACATTCGCATTAAAATACTATGCAACACAGCAGCCCCTAATAATAGCACTCACTTATGAAAACAGAGAATCAATCTTTTTGAAAGTGACTTCGTTTTCCTGGGCTGTGGTTTCCAGGGCTGTACAATATTATACGGGCCGTACAAGGTCAACACGAGAAGGATGCCTGACCAGGAATGCACGGCCAAAATTACGCAGCCAGAATTTGGAAGCCATAGTTTGGAATATTAGCTGTGCTTCCCAGGGCTATTTATTGTCGGGCCGTGTAATCCATGGCCGTACCTACAATACAGGGACTAGCTTAGTTTTTTTTTTTTTTTTTTTTTATTTACCCTTCTAGGGTAGGCTATAGTCGTATGACCATACTGCCTTGTCTTCCGTAACTTTATTTTCATTCGTGAAAATGTTCAATTTTTTGTCTTTCGTATACATTTCATTTAAAGTAAATTCAAAGTACTTTGATGCATCTGAGTGAATAGTTTTGGAGTCAAATCCAAAAATTATTAGTCTTATATTTTCTTTTTTCATTACATTAGTCATTACGTTCATAGTTGTTTTTTGTTATTTACACAAACTTACTACATCAAAATTTGTACAAGATGACTTATCGTAACTTATCCTAGATCTCAATTACAGTACTAATTATGAATTTATATACATGATAAAAAGTTGATGCATTTTTAAGTATATTTTGCACACAACGCGGGACCAAATCAGACTTCTGATAGATCTCAAGGAGGCCATCTATCAGCACAAGGCGCTGAATACTGAAAGACGGACACTCGAATATTATATGATTTATAGATTGGACTTCTTGTGATTGGCAATGATCACAATACGGAGAATCATTCATTTTTAAACGATGAAGACGATAGTTGAGACGACAATGACCAAAGCGGATTCGACAGATTGTTGAGTAAAACTTTCTATTAGTAAAACATTTACTTCTACAGAACCAAGGTATGGAGTCTATCTGAACGTCCAAAGCAGCATACCAAGAACCTTTATTTTCAACATGCGTACAGCGATACGAATGCTTACACCAAGCTTGACACATTCGTTGTCTTAAAAGACTAACAACGTCTGTGTATGGTAGAGAAACATTTGCATCGCCGCTCTCAAGATTAGAAAATGTGTCTGCAAATTTAACAATGGTGTTAGCTAAATAATCTACTTTTTCGTTTCCTTCAACACCTTTATGTGAAGGCACCCACACAAAACTTACATTAATATTTGCATCAGCTAATTCGACCCATAGCTGTTTTATGAAATAAATGATGTAGTTAGTATTAGCATGCAATTTGTTATTTGCTAAGTTCTTCAAAACACTCATGCTATCACTTACTACAACCCACTCAGTGTGCCCTAAATTACGATTTTTTATATGTTTCAAAGCGCTCAAGATAGCAACAGCTTCAGCTGTAAAAACACTAGCATTTTTATCAATTTTGTGACCAACACCCATATTTAGAGAAGGTTCAAATATGGCAAAAGACACAGCATTATCGTTTTTAGATCTATCTGTATAAACAAATTTGTGATTTGTCCACTCGGACAATATCGCATTAACTTCCTCTTTAGTTGACAAATCATTGTTAATAACTATATTCATTTCTGGGAATTTGCTTAAGAATGATCCTTGATAACAAGGTATATGACTGGATTGATAAATGTTTAGATCATCAAGGGAATGTATAAAACTTTGAAAACCCTGTAACATGAAGAAAGGTTTTAAAACGAGCTGAACATTGGACAAATTAGCCAAAAGACTATTGCTAGAACTGCTGTAAAGTTTCAAGATAAATCTTTCCTTCAGATAATTCAAACGAATAATAATCGGTGGTAGTCTACATTCAATCTGCATTGCATTTATAGGAGTACTCCTAAATGCCCCTGTAATTAAGCGCAAGCATTTATTTTGAAAGAAATTAATTCTATTTAAAATTTTTACATCAGCAGCATAACAAAAGAAACCATATTCAAAATGACTTCGAACTAATGATTTATACAATGTTAATAAAATCCTTGGATGTGCACCCCAATAGGAACCAGACAAAGACTTTAAAATGTTGAATGCTTTGTTAGCTTTATTAATGACATGTCTAATATAATTATTCCAGGATAAATTATGTGAGAATAAGACGTATATACAAAATGAAAATCAATGGTGACAAGATACCACCCTGACAAACACCTACCTAAGAAAGTCGTGGACCATGAAGGTGCCTATTGTATTTCACGAAAACTTCTCTATTTCTTAAAAAAGCATGAATCCAAGTGATAATTTTTTCAGGAATTCCTACCAGTGACAACTCTTGACAAAGAACTTCAATATTGACACTATTAAAAGCGCCAGAAATATCAAAGAATACAGCAACCAAACGATTGTTTACAGATAAAGAATTAAGTATATCAAGCTGTAACTGACAAATACTTTCACGAGCCGAACGATTCCTACGAAAACCAAATTGATTTGAAGGTAAGATTTTGTTTTGTTCAACATAAAATTCTAAACGTTGTTTTAACAATTGTTCAAATATTTTACCTGCACATGAAGTGAGTGCTATTGGACGATAGGAATCAGTACATAGCTTCGGTTTATTAGGTTTCAAAATTGGTACCAAACAATCTTTTTTCCAATCCAAGGGGATTTCATTATTTTCCCAGAGCGAATTCAAAACCTGTAGAAAAATTCTCAAACTATCTCTATTCAGTTTTTTAAAAAGAATATAAGGTATTCCGTCAAGACCAAATGCTGTATCTCTTCTAGAGGCGACGGCAGACGTTAGTTCACTAATTGAAAATTGATTTTCTAAAAAGCTATTATTTGAATTGGTTTTAGTATCAAAATTATATGTATAAGGTCTGTGTTGCATAAAATCAGGAGTATATTTCATTAAAAAATTCGATATCCATGTATAATCTTCATTATTATTAGGATTGTATGTTTTATTATATTTTCGTATAAATTTCCATATTACAGATAAAGGAGTACAACGATTAAAAGTTTCACAAAGAGAAATCCAACTTTTTTGTCTTTCCACCTTCAAAGTAAGTTTTTTAATAGCCCGAAGCCTCTTGAACTTCAAATAGCTTTCTTCATTTGGGTTATATTTAAACTCTAAAACATTTTTGATTCCACCATGGAAGACGGGGTTTTTTACTAGAATGTTTAGCACAGGACTGACGACAATTTTCCATAGTAATATCTAAATGAAAATTAGGAATAGATTTTGCGACTGCTGTTCGCAAAATATGACAGAAATGCGTATAAGACTTCTGAGGGCATTGAATGTCCATTTCAAAATCAACCAACAATGAATCTACATAATTACAAAACATTTTCCAATCTACGAGTTTATAATTTGGGTAGATGGGTAAATGTTTATTGTTTAAACAATTAACATTTGAATCAATGATATTATCGCTGAGTAAGATTTGTACAGGAAGGTGATAACTAGTACCAAGTGGAATATCATGAACGGACCATTCACAATGGAGTGCCAATGACGGCGAAACCAAAGACAAATCTAGTGCGTTTGGACGCCATGTCAACGAACCAATCGTTGTTGCTTGACCATCATTCAGCAATACTAAATTGTTGTCATCAATGACCTCCAAAATGTCCCTACCACGAGAAGAGTCATAACCACAACCCCAAGTGGTATGGTGAGCGTTAAAGTCACCTGCAAATATGAACGGACCAGGAATCGACTTTATTAATGTGTCAAATTTACCCTTATTGAAAACTGGATAACTGTTTGTCGGGCTATAAAAACTGACAATACTTACATATTTTTTATTAACTGTTAATCGGATACAAATGTTCTGTAGTGAATCATCAAAATATGTGTTTATTTTGGAATAGGCGATACTGTTATGAATTAAAATGGCTACTCCGTTATGATCGTTTCCACAATCATTACGTTCAACGTTATAATGTTTTATTTTAAATGTTTGATAAGATTTAAACCATGTTTCTGAAATAATTGCAATATGAATGTTATTTGAATAAAGAAAATTGATAAATATTTGTTTGTTACTATTAAGACTTTGTGCATTCCACTGTATAATGTTAAAAAAATCCATTATGCAGTTGGAGGAAGCTTGTTACTGAGAGTGTTATTGTTTCAATGAGGATGTTTATGAAAACTTCTGATTTCATTAAATTGTTGACTTGTACATCAAGGGTCCTTGCCGTCAGCTGCGGAAAGGATTTGGAATTAAAAAGATCCGAGTAGGTTGCCGTCCGGGACTTTACTTTATTCTCCTCGACTTTCTGTTTTTTTAATGGGCACGCGCTTGAAATGGCAATGTGGTTCCCGTTACAATTTTTACATTTGGCATTTTTGGGATCAACTTGGCATTGACGGAAATTATGACCCTCAGTGCAGATGGAACATACTTCCGCATTCTTACAAAATTTAGCAATGTGTCCATACCTCATGCATTTGAGGCACTGCTTAACAGGAGGTATGTACACATTTACCTCATGCATCCAAGAGTCGAGGTATACATGTTCAGGGAGATTGGTGGATGCAAAGGTCACCGCGACTGCCTGCGTTGGCAGGAAGGATGCGCCACCATCGCCTCTCACTCTGCGCATAAAACGCCTCACCTGGATAACGTTCCTCGAACTTCCGATCAGAGAAAATATTTGCTTGTTAGACATCTCGATTGGGACTGAGGTAAGAACCCCAGTCACTTCGGTATCACCTGCCGGTATGCTGGCTTTGAGGGACAACTGCTCTAATAGCTTCTTATTCTGTAGGAACATGTTTGCATTGTTTGGGAGATCAAATGTGATCCCCACCTTATATTTGTTGATGGACCTTAGGTGCATGACGCCCGAAACACCATGCTCTCTTAATCCTTTTGAGAGGGCCATACGGTCCCTATCATTGAAGTATGTGTCGTCGGTATTATGCGTGAGAAAGACAATAAACTCACCTTTTTTTGAATCTTCAGGGTACTTACGTGAATATCCCGAGACCTTAAAGACTGCATACTTATCTACGCCTTTGTTTTTGGATGAATCCGCTGCTGCCAATTTGTCTTCGTCTGAATCTGAAGACTCAGAGTGCGATGCTTGCTGCGGTCCATCTGGAGTAGGTGGTTCCTCCTTTCTTCGTCTTTTCTTCGCCATATTGGGACACTACTGTTGGCCACACAGTTGACCCACCTATTTATAATTATTCCAAGCAAATAACAAGAAAGATTTGCCCGGTTTTGAAAAATATAAAATATTTTTTTCGAAAGACGCGCCTTCTCGTTTTTGCGGTTCCAGCCAAAAACGGGAATCGCTTAGTTGAAGAACTTTTGTACGTATGTACACAAAGACTAAGTTAGGGCACAGACTTATGCATCATAGATAAGCTGTAAACGTATTACTCGTAGTCACACAGTCACAGTCTACTGGATCTATATTAAAAAGTACTCTGTGACTAGGATGCTGACCTCGTTACTCATACTCGTAGACTCGTAGTAGTCATTTCTTCTATGGAAGGAATGGTTGTCCGTTGGTTGTCACAGAAGGTTAGTTTTGTAACCTTTTAGGTGATTTTTAGCTACGTCAGGTTACTTTTAGCATTTTTAGGTTACATTTAGGTGACTACGTCAGGTTACTCTTAGCATTTTTAGTTTACACAACTCAAAAGGTTACATTTAGGTGTTTTTTTGGAATTCGTAGAATTCGTAGGTAGGTATTTAATTTGACACTTGAATATAAATTTAAACAACGTAGTAGCGCTCTTTGTTGCATATTTTTTGCAATGTTGGCAAAAAATACAAAAGAAACAATGGGTTCGAAAAAGATAAATCGTGAAATGCAACTTAAGATGGAAAACACTACTAAATTATAATTTTTCTGTCAACTTTTAGTAGGTACCTTATTATGGAGAAAAAAATAAGAAAGGTAACTTTTCACCCCAAAAGATTACTTCTTTATCTATTTTAGGTTACTTTTGTCATGACCTGGCTGGCAAGTGGCAACACTGGGTCACGGTCAGGCAGGTTGTTATTTGAGTGTGGATGTGGATGTGAAAGATGTACATACAAATGAAAATGTAGTACAATGAAGTCTAATGATATAATTCAATTCTTGTTGGATCAAATTTAATGAATTTGAGTGGCAGTCTAGCCATGATTCGTTTATGTGCAAAAAGCAAAGTAAGAATTTTGTTCGTCTGCAAGCAAAGCAATGCAACATGTTGTTTTATGTGATTCGCGTTCATCCAAGCGATCGGCAGTGCTCTTGATCGGGATTCGGTACAACATCCACCCGCTCCATGTGCAGGGCCATAATCGTCATCATCGGTTATAAAGTACCTAACTGCTGCGAGATGTTCGCCCCACAAGATATTGGCAACAGAAGGAAGGTTTTCCAAAAGCCCAATATACTTCGGAGAAAATCGAAGGCGAAGCGGGGAGCTCCAAATAGTAACGAATCTCCGGAGGATAAACACCTCATTCCAGCACAGATTATTGAAAACAAACCCTTCAGTCCAGCAAAGTTGAATAATAGAGAAATTGCTGAAGATCCAATGTTATTGTACCAAGCAAGTTCAATCTCTAATATCAATGATAGTGATCAGTCTCTAATATCTAATAATAACCTCTCTAAAATACTTGGGGCTAGTGCCACAGTGCGGATTGTAGCACCAACCAGTGAATTTAATGAGTCTTCTGAAGAAGTGCTAGCTAAAATACCAGTGAGTCATTCTAATGAAAAGCCAAAGAACTCAGTTTTCAAATATGAATTCTACATGAACCAACCAACTCTATTTGGACAGGAAGCAAACAGTAAAATATATTTTTATGACAATTTTATGAGCACTAATATTTATTGGCTCAAGTCTAATTTTTTTATGAACTGTGTTTACAGGTATTGGGGAGCAAAGCTCTTTGAATATAGAATCATTTTTGGTGAATACCCCAAATAAACAGGTAATTGGTATGAATTCTTATGGGAACATTATGTATAGATGTAGTTTACGAAGCGATGTATATTTAGTTTATAACCAAAAAAATAATCAAAAGATACTTCGTTTTAATAATAGAAAGGTTTCAAGGAATGATAATCTTTTTAGCTTTCTACCTAGGAGTCATAAAGTCCCCTAATAATAAGAATATTTTATTCCAGAGTGATGATTCATCCATCCTTATTACAAAGAAATCAGAGACTGAAGAGCAAAATGAATGGTGCCTTAATTTTATGAGCGATGACTCTAAAGATGTGGTTACACCAAATGTTTGTAAGTTTTCATTTACCTATTAGGTTAACTGTTATGACAGTATTTAACCTGACTCACAAAAATGGCTGAAAATTTCAAAATGTTACCATGAATAATTTTAGTTCTAATTTTGAGTGGGGGAACTAAGGTCTGCACTGACATCCTGCATTTGGGTGTATTGTGCATTATCCCCTTTCTAATCTGAATAAATGAATGCATTAAATTTTAATAATTTTACATAAAATAAGAAAAGAAAATTTCATAGGTACTTACTGTTTTTAATGGTAACATAACTGAAGTAATTTCTTGACAAACAATGTTTTTTGTGTGCAAAAATAAGTTTCAGCTTTGTTTTAATAAGGAAAACTTAAATTAATCTTGTTAGAATCTTATTAGAATTTCACCCTGTTTATCATGGAATAAAATCTTTTTGCCTATATTTATTATTATATTATCATTGAGCATGAGAGTATTTTACAACAAACTCTTCAACCATCTTTCATGCCTATCTAAAAATTGCAAATATAATGCTAACTACATACCATGCAAAACATGGGCATCATATTCTAATTCTAAGTGGGGGAACTAAGGTCTGCAATGACATCCCACATTGGGGATAATGTATTGTGGATTATCCCCCTCCTAACCTGACCCCAACCAGCCCAACTCCTTGAAATAGCAGAAGACTCTGGGTTGATGACAGCAATGTTCCAGTATCCCTGACTTTGTGGGAGTTATTGATGATGGACAGCATGGGTTGAAGATGCTCTTGCAGTCCTGTCTTTGACCTGACTTCGTTTATGGTGGTGCAGTGTATAACCATATTCTCCATAGTCTCTTCATCATGGAGACAACTTTGACAAAGTCCACATATCCATGGCCCCTGTCTTCAAGAGATTTTGATTCAGATTACAGTGTCCCGTGATGATGCCTGCCATGATCCTTAGGTCGTCACGTTTCAGTGTTGATTATTTTGTTTTTTTTTGCTGATAGCAAAGTTTTTTATGCTTGCAGTCTGGTGCATGGCATTTACTAAATGTTTGGTCATGCATCTGACATGTGACTGATATAGATCTGGGGATTACAGCCATGGCCCTTCGACAAGAATACATACAAGTCATGTCATGCCTGTTTCAACTATTATGTCTCTTTTTCTTAATTTACTATTATCAGTACATCACATTCTTCATGATCTAATTGTAGTTTAAGACCTTAGTTCCCAAAGTGGCCCAGGTGGACCCCCAGGGGTCCACGTGAGAATCGACGGGGGTCTACGTTGGCGTGACAAAAAAATGGGGATTTACAATTCGTAAGCAATTAATTCGATTTACAAGGGGGTCCACGAAAATTTATCTGCTTTCGATAGTGAAGAAAAAGGAAAAAAAGGAGCATATTAAATATCAAGGAACGGGGAGATTTGCGGTTATTTCTAATACAACTGAAGCCAAATATTGATAATTTGCTGTCAATCCATCAAGTACATCCCTCCCATTAAAATTATGACTATTTTGTGATTGTCATAGTGTAAGTTATGTTCGTTATTAATGTTTAATTTTTAATTATATTACGACTAATTAATTATTACTTGGTGGTCTATGAGAAAAGTCTGGGAACCTCTGGTTTAAGATATACTTGACCTGCGGGGCGATCACACTAACTCATGGCTATCGAGATGGCAATCAATTTTGACACTAGTTTCCCATTTGAATAGCCCATCCATCCAAAAAACGGAATGTCCAATGGGAAACCAATTTCGTTCATTCGCATTGCCCATCTATGGCCCATCCAGCCTGCAAATTAGCGTGATACGATTCATCCCATCTGATGATACCGGCCATGGGTCATGCTGTCATGCCGCCATCTCGATAGCCATGGAAAGTAGTGTGATCGCCCTGCTGGCCTTTTTCCCAGAATGTCTCCATTATTACTTTTGTTTTGTTGCAGATGATGAAATCCAAAAAAATATTGGCAAAGTGAATACCAATCCAATATCCTTCAGCAATGAAACTCATTCTTCACAAGAAGCTTCTAAGCTGGAGAAAGATATTATTATACAGAGCTGTTTGACAAGTAGAGTTATCAAGTATAAGGTTGGTGTTCCAAATTTATTTCAGATTTTAAGTTAATTCTAGGCAAGCATGCTTTATAGGAGACCTCATTGACACTTACCATCAGGTATAAGAGTTTGTTCCATACAAAGGTTGTCTGGTAGAAAACGCTAATTAGCGATAAGACCGCCCATTGTACAACATTGTCAAAGTTTGTTCTATTTATTTAAGCTGAAATATTTGGTGTGCAATAAAGTATTTTCTATTGTCTATCAATCTATAAGATGCGGTCAGATAAACAATAAAAATATTTTCTTTAAATTTTTGTGGTATTGGATGGCTTTTCTTTGGCTTACTTTTTACAAATAAATCTACGTCACATAAATCTTGAAACTAATCATTATGTGATTAAAAAAAATTGGCGTTGTGATGCAGCTAGCATCACAACGCCAATTTTTTTTAATCACACAAGCTGAATAAAGGATATCATCTTGATATCTCAGGGAGGCAATGTGTGAGTGATACCTCTGGTATTACAAGCGTCGTCTCTGTTATGCCATAGCCTATGGCTGTGGTTATACCGCATACCGAGTGGTGTGCCGTAAGTTTGTTTGCCCCTTAAGTAGTAAAAAAGTTTTTTTTGGTCATCTGCAATCAGTCTTCAGATTATAAGCAGGTTTGGTGTAGGTAATCAGGCATGTAAGGGAAATGGTCCAGTGATCATTTATCCTTTTCTTCAGGTTTCATGTCTGTTGAGTTCCATGATGTGTTTAGGGCAAGTGATTAGGGTGTGCGTCTAGGCGTTCTTTGTATTTGGTCGAGTATTGTTTATTAGAGTAATTAAAAGAAATAAAAATAATAGTAAAGGGTCTCAACAAAGTTTGATTTCCTGATTCTTTAAGGCTCGTTAGAAATTGGCTTAAATTATTTTATTTACCTGAACTTTGAGCATAGATAGCTCTATCATTTAATATTAGATTGAATGTATTCATAATTTCAGTGTGATATGCCAAACTGCAACAAAAGTTTTTGGAGCGAGGCTCGCTTGCAGAAACACAAAATCATTCACAGTCGACAAAAGGCAAGCAACAAACCAACTATAGTTGAGTGTCCCATTAAGAAAGTGGACAGTGATGGTGTGGAGCAACGATGCAGTGCTTTATTCCCCTCCAAAGATGATCTGGTGAAGCATTTGAATGAAGACCATGTGCCTGAAGATGCAGCTTATAAGTAAGTTTTTACCACTAACAGTACAATTAAAGCAACAACCATTAAAACCATTAAAGTTTGCTTCCGAAGGCGGCAACTGCTAATGTATGAATGTTTATGGACTTTTTATGTATGAATGTTTTTTGCATTTAAACTCTTGATTGATTCATTGGGAAACTGCAGACTGTAACAGTATTATTATGGTTTCAGCCCCATAACCGTAGTAACTCGTGGCTAAGTAACTCGACAGCAACTTTTTATAAAACTAGCTTCTGCCCACTGCTTCACCCGCATGGTACCCGGATAAAAAGTAGCTATGTGTTATTCTGATGTATAAGCTATATTACTGTAAAGTTTCATCAAAATCCGTTCAGTAGTTTTTGCGTGAAAGAGTAACAAACATCCATCCTCACAATCTTTTGCTTTTATTTATTTATTTATTTATTAATACTTTATTGCAAATTTTAAAAAAAAGTTAACAATAGGCGGACTTAATGCTAAAGCATTTTCTACCAGCCAACCCAATTTGTAGCGATTGGCGGTAAGTGTGCTACAAAATTTTAACTACAATATTATATTATACTTATATCTAATTACATAATATACTTACTTAATATACTTACTTAATATACTTACTTAATATATATAATAATATATTTATAGGCACTTATACATAAAAATAATAGTTAGAAGGTAGGGTAAATAAACTATGAATACAACTCATCCAGGAAGTGTTTGTGAGTTAATCTTTTGAAGCATTCTTTAAGAGTCTACCTTTTTAATTTTATGATAGTAGTAGGATATACAGTTTGAAGCTGAATTTTCGCTGTCGGCTTGTAGTCTGCGGTCGTGTTTTTTCTGCGGTTTGGAACTTTGCATTGATATTCGATGATGAAATTTCCATGGCGTTTTCTTGTTCCCCATATCAATATAGATTTTTGTTACCCAGCTCGTATATGGGCTGGTAGAGCAAGTTGATGAAGATGCTGGTGAAGTTAACATGCTCTGAAATAATCAAGCCGGTTAACTTTAAGAATCCTAAAGCCTTCCTCTCTCTCAGGCACACTTTGGATTCCCTCCATTAAAATGTGGTATACGTCTTCTCTGACGCCACAGTTCTCACAATTTCCTAGTCAACTTTATGGTGACAAACCATGGTATATGAGGTGGCTTGTTACATCTATACCAGATGCCTTTTACCCGAGAAGCGTCTGCGGTCGTATTCGAATCATCATCTTTTGAATGTTTGGTTGTCAGATGTACGCGTTGTGGGCGTCACTTCTGGTGGGCGACAGGATTGCGCACGCACGCGCAGACGCCTTGCATGCGCGCGCTGGCTTGCACGTGGCCGGGCTGCAGCCGCGTGTTCCGGCAGCCGTGCCGCCTGCGCGAGCACGCGCGCGCACACACTGGTGACCGGCCTTACCCCTGCAACTATCCCGTAAGTGTACCACACTGGTGACCGGCCTTACCCCTGCAACTATCCCGTAAGTGTACCACACTGGTGACCGGCCTTACCCCTGCAACTATCCCGTAAGTGTACCACACTGGTGACCGGCCTTACCCCTGCAACTATCCCGTAAGTGTACCACACTGGTGACCGGCCTTACCCCTGCAACTATCCCGTAAGTGTACCACACTGGTGACCGGCCTTACCCCTGCAACTATCCCGTAAGTGTACCACAATGGTGACCGGCCTTACCCCTGCAACTATTCCGGAGTGCATCATACTGGTTACCATTCTAGCGAACTAAAATATTAGACATCAGCAGGCTTAGTATAAGCGCCCAGACAACCGTTTTGTCTGATTCTCTTTCCATCAGACAAAAGAAAGGGATAGAAATAATTATTCTTCTCTTCACTTGCTTTCATTTGAATTACAATAAACGTAAGGTAGTTACTTGTCTGTGTTCACCATTCAGTAAATGGTTTCAGAATTGCGGTTGGGCGTTTCGTTCGGCGAGCAAACTAGTGCGTCATTCGCGGCGCCACACGGGCGAGCGGCGGCACGAGTGTGCGGCGTGCGGACGCGCCTTCCTGCGCCGCGAACACCTGCGCGACCACGCCGCGCGTTACCACGCGCCCGCCGGCGACAAGCGACCCTGCACGCACGAAGGTACCACCGCACTGTTAAATACAACAGCGCCTCTGCGCGACCACGCCGCGCGGTACCACGCTCCCGCCGGCGACAAGCGACCCTGCACGCACGAAGGTACCACCGCACTGTTAAATACAACAGCGCCTCTGCGCGACCACGCCGCGCGGTACCACGCGCCCGCCGGCGACAAGCGATCCTGCACGCACGAAGGTACCACCGCACTGTTAAAAACAACAGCGCCTCTGCGCGACCACGCTGCGCGGTACCATGCGGTAGTCGGATCTTCTCTGAGTCTTGCTTCTTCCATATTCTGGGTTCTCTTCACTTTGCCTGGTAATAATGGTTCGGCCAGGTAATAATTGTGGCACCGAAGACTTCATATTTATCTCCTGCGGTCACGAGATAGATGTTGATATGCGGGGTTCGTAATAGACCGAAGAATTGCCCAGGCGAGACGACGCACAGAGATGAAATTATGTGGGCCCATCAATAGACTGCGACGGTAGTTTAGAGATGGCGTGGACGTGAATGAAGCACTTTTGGTGCGCGCCTGATAGATACCATAGCTCCGCACACCTAGGCGTGCGCTACTGCCAGCTTACCATTTCTTAGGTGTGTGTTCCGTGGCAAAGAACACGCCCCACTATGTCCTCGGACCGACCCCCGCATTCTTAACTAACCTCAATTTATTTTGGCAGGTTGTGAGTACACATTCGCGAACATGAGTTCTTTATACATGCACTTGAAAAAGTTCCATCAACAAAGCAACAAGCCCGCGGCTCCTAAGAAGCCTCCAGTGCCTAAGAAGCCTCCAGTGCCTAAGAAGCCAGCGGTGCCTAAGAAGTCTCCAGTGCCAAAGAAGCCTACAGCGGTGCCTAAAATGTCTCCGGTGCCTATGAAACCACCTCCTAAGAAGACCCCATTGCCTATAAAACTGGCGGCACCTAAGAAGTCTCCAGCACCTAAGAAGCCAGCGGTGCCTAAGAAGTCAGTGTCGCCTAAGAAGCCGAAAGCCACAAAGCCGAAGCCGAAAACAGGGATCGAAGCGGCAAATATGCTTGTGGTATTGTGCTTGTTTAATTTATTTTATAGCTATTTGTATTACCGAATCATCATCATCATGTACCTACACCATGACCAGTCCCATACCGATGGTTAAAAATCAATTGACCGTTTAAGTCGAGGTTATGAACTATTTATAAGGTGTTCCAAAGAACACCAATTTTTTCGAAATAACAACTAGGGTGGGTACCTTTACCTACCTTGAAAAACGAAATGAACTATCGATTGATTAACGTGTGGTTTTTATGGTGGTAGAATCGCGACTCGAAAGGTTGAGAAAGGTAGGAAAGGTTTTGAAAATGTCAAAACTGACGTGTTTTCTATGTATAATATGTACGTATTTACAAAAAAAAATGTATATAAGTAGTATTTCAGTCATGTAGTTCCCATAATACAAGCTCTGCTTAGTTTGGGGCTAGATGATGCTGTGTGAAAATGTCCAGCATTATTTATTTATTGATTGTCAAAATGCCAGTAATTGCATTGCGAGAGTAAATGACGTTGAGAAAATAATTAAAACGTAAAATCAATAAAGACAAAAAATCATGTTCACTCATTGCAACAGTTATAAAACTATACTTTATTGGGATCTATGTATCTATTTGTCTTCGTAAGTATATACCGGGTGTAATAAGACTACTAAAGTTCAATACCTACTTGGCTGAAATGTATGGAACAGCTGTTTTTTTTCGCGTTCACAGTGTTGGTTCTATAGTAAAAGTTGTTCGTATTGATGGGTACTTTCACCTCCCGAAGTTTTCGGGAGTAGTCTTATTACATTTACCCTGTATGTATTTTACCCGAATGAATTTACGAAGTCGGAGAGTAAAGCTAGTTATTATATGATTGTCTTGTGTTACAGATGACCTTAGATGGAGGATCGCTGATCAGATACGACATCGGTGGGCCCAATTACGCTACAATGGCAGACGCGATCGAAGCCGCGAACGCCACTGCTATGATCATGCCGGAAGAGGAACTAATCGATGATGACTTCACGGGGATGAATGAAGAGGCGAATGCAGAGGTGAACGAAGAGGTTAATGAAGAGGAGATGAATGAAGGAAGAAGGGTCGTGGAGGGAGTCTTCGAGTACGATTTGGAGGGGAGGTGTGCTCGGACGCACTGCTCGTGGCCGCTGCAGCGCACGCTCGCACGTGAGCCCGCCTTCGCCATCGAGGATGATACTCAGGTACGATGTCCTATGACAGCCTGTTTCACATTCACACACTCAACTTCTCTCACATACAAAAGGTAATGAGAATAAGGAGGTTTATTATCCTTCCTATATTCATTACGGTATTTCCATTTTTTAAATATGTATATCGTCACATACATATTTAAAAATGGAAAATACGGCTAATTAGGTACCGCTGTTTTTCGACGATTTCACGGACGTTTCATAGATAATTAGTAGCTCGAACCAAAAATTCGAAGACGTACATAAAAGGAGGGTCTGTGCGCTAAATCCTTTCACCATTAGTCGTTTGGTCTTTTTCTGGACCACTTCTTTTCAACCTGGTCAAATCAGCGACCTAACGCAGTGTGACCAAGAATAAACCGGTGACACGACAAAGAATATGACAAAAACGACAAAAATTAAGAAAACGAGCTGTTTTTTTTCTTTCAAAATGGATGTAAAACAAATGAAGACTAAAATGTTAACTTTATTTCCAGGTAGAGCAATCGGAAAGCTCTGAGAGCAACATCTACACAGTGCGAAGTGATCTCTTCCTTCACGGGAATGTACTGATTAATGAAGACAGCGAGTAAGTGCATCTACCAAGTTCTCAAATCAAATTTACTACCACTATACATATATACTAGTTCAAGTTCAAGTTATTGATAAATAAGCAGGTCCTCCAGCTATGTCACATACATAGATATGTATTTCAACATTCAACTCGTATTGCATCTTTCAACTAATGAATGCATGCAATTTGTAAAAAAGTTCTGATGCATTTGCTATTGCATGCGCAAAGGCATGCTTTATAGGAAGATTTATGCTGAAGATGAAATCGCACATGTGTTGAAATAGCTCACAAAATCAATAGCCGCTAAATTTAGGTTCTCAAATGGCGGCAACGAACCGAAAGAAAATAACGTCATTACGTTAATGTGAAAACTTATGATGGACCCATTCTAAAAGTTCTTGTTATCAACTTTCCCGTTATTTAAAGTTTATTTTTGCCTGAAAAAATAATATCTTAACATTATCATTTAATATTATCTTAACTTTCTATATATTCGACATTTTGGTCTTGCAAATTTTTACATATAAGTAGGTAGATACCTAGTTACAATTAAATTTATTGATTTTTTAATGATGACAAACTTATTATTATTTAAGTATTTATTTATTATTAACGGCCTACATTTTCCAGGTTTATAATAAGAGAGAGTAGCAATAGAGGCGAGGCCGAGGAGGGCTCCATCACGGGACAGCTGGGCGGGCTAGACCTTATCGACTCGCATCCCACCATCGATCTCATGCAGGTAACAATACTCTCTTTAACTAACAGTAACAAATGAAAGAGATAACAACAATTTAAGTGCTCTCAAATTATACAGATTTAAGTTTTCCATACTGGTTTAGTCGTGATTTCAAAATATGCTGACTATAAACACGAAGAAAAGCGACACGTAAACTGATTTGTCAGGAGTAAAACTCTTGCCATCTCTTTCTTTCGTGCACTATCAGTAAAAGAGAGTGACAGTTTAAATTAAGTTTAGTTGGTGCACTAGAGAATCGGCGCCATTATGTTAAATGCGAAACTTTGGATGTTCAGATATTCGTTGCTAAATATCTTCGTAACGGCTTAACCGATTTGGATGAAATTTAGAACGGGATAGTATGTGATCCAGAATAACACATAGGATAATAATTCATGTCTATTGTGCTGTTATATGAACGGTTTTTGTATTTTACTTAAGCTAATAATACGAATAGAAAATACATTTGAAGTCGTCAGCTAGAAAATGCTTTTAGTGTTTTGTACACAATTTAATATAGAATCCTACTACTATTATAAACGCGAAAGTTTGTGAGGATGAATGTTTGTTACTCTTTCACGCAAAAACTATTGAACGGATTTTGATGCGGATTCGACGCGGGCGAAGCTGTGGTAGCTACACACTAAGCTAGTTTTATATATCAGTTATTTAATCTTCTAGTTCAGAGGCATTCGTTAATTTATTGGTTAAGTACATAAAACGTAAATCCTTCATTGGCTGTAAGAAAAGTTTTAATTGGTTAAAGTTAGATAGATAGATAACTCTTTATTGTGCACCACATAGCATGTTGCAAATTCAAACAGAGCAAATTACAAGCTAATCGCGGGAGTACAATGGGCGGTCTTATCGCTTATAGCGATATCTTCCAGACAACCTTTGGATGAACAGGAATTTACGTGAACGATACAGGACGGTGGTGTTAAAAGTGAAGAAGGTGGTGGTGACGTAAAGTTATCATTCCTTGAGAGCTGTGTGATTTTGTTAAATAAATAAAATAAAATATATTTTTACAGGAGGAGCTCATGTACGACGGGGCCGTGGACGAGTCTTCCTTCCGTGTGTTTATGTTGAACGGCGAGGAGCTATCATAATATGCGTATAATGTTCTATAAGACTGGTATTTCATACATATGTATATTAAACAATGGCCGTGGGGTGTGGGTGGGGGGTGTGGGGCGTGGGTCGATCAAAGTAGCTTGCCTAGTCATTCTTAACAGATCAGCTATAGACCGGGAGTTCGCAGTCGTCGACCCTATCTATCGAGTACATGGACGAGTCATAGATACATGGGCTTTGCAGATCTTTTTAAATAACGTTTTTTTATGTTCTAATCATGCGGGCATAGGCAGCATATGTGTTTTAACTAATTTGATGTCCTCCTATAATCCAAGTTTGTTTCATCCTCATATTCAAAAGGATTATTTTTGAGTTGGTATTAGTTTTATTTGGAGTTATAGAGTTGGGAGCAGATTGGCACTATCGTTGATTCAACGCCTTCAGATACCAGCATGAGATGAAAAGGGACAAAATAACGTAAAATTACTCGTAGGTGCTGCGCCTAGATTAAAATCAGAGATATTTTTTTTTTTTAGAAAATCTTATGTTAATTTGTGTCCTCTTTAACCCCACGACTCATTGTCCTGGTACTAGATAGGTTTGACGACTGTAAACTCCCCGTCTACTAGGTAATGCAATGCTGATCATAAGGATGGGTGAAAGGTAAGTGGCATTTAAAACTGAGCGCTTCGGAGGGCACGTCAAGATGTCAGGTCTTAGCTACTAATCTTTAAGCCATGTCAGAGGGCCCAAGAACTCCTACACTTGATTTGTCACTATCTTATACGAGCTTGTGATTGCGAAATGCTATTTTCGACTATGGATCGAGATTGCGATCTTGATTTAAATATAGAAACCCGGGTTTGATGGTTCCATGATTCTTCACTAAAATCGCAATATACCTTCCATGGGAATAAAAAATTGAATGTATTTTTTTTTAACGTGCAATATGTTTTTATAAAATTATACTATTAGAATTTATGTAAAATGTAATTAGTCTAGTATCTTAATATGTAGGGTGATAACTTCCATACTTTACCAATTTTAATATTAACTTAGGTTTAAGTTTTGACCAAATTGTTTTAGTGAATCCGACTTCTTATAAGTTTCTAGTATCTATTCAGAATGTTGCCATCTATCCCAGCGCATTGGTTTCTTTTTAAATTGAAACTTTTTGCTTGTAAACTACTTTTCATCACATAGTTTTTTTCTATAGATAATTCGAATAAAACGTATTACTTGTTTCGATAGTAATCAAATACATATACTTGTTTAATCATGAATAAAATATTTTATAATTTTTGTTATGGATTTTCAGATCTTCACTCTAATGTAAGGAGTGATCTGATAAAGTGCTATGCACCAGGTCCCATTATGTGGCATATAGCCTGATGGCCATTTTCAAATCTTTAACCACAGATTTTAATACATGACAATTAATCAAATAATAGGATAATAATGAAAATTGACGCAAGATGAAGCTTAATCTGTATAAAATGTATGCCAATTTAATGTTATACGAAACGGACATCACTTGGTGATGATATTATCATCGCTTGGCCTTTTAAGGTACATTTACTTATATTTTAGTTATATTTTGTGTAATGTCAAGAATTGATCTCTAATGAAATGCCTTTTAGACTTAAGATTTTACTAAAAGTAGCATAATTTCTGGATGTTTGTGATACTTATTATAGCAATTATTGTCGTACAAGTGTTATTTCGTTAGGGTAATTAAATTTTAAGGTTGCAATACTTAAAGCTCACGTTAAACGTCAATCTTAAGACATGCACGAGTATGATTGTGATCTACACTTATGATATGAAGCGATCTGACGGAATACTTATTTAAGTGATCTCGTTAAGTGGGAAAATAATGCCGAAATAATGGTGATTCGATCCCTGCTACTTGAAAGCTTGTGTAATGGTCCATATTAACCAAAGATAAGCGGAGAGTTGAAGTGTAAAATCAAACAACTGAATCGCTCGTAGATGACGTGTGGCATTTTTAAACAATCCTATTGGTCGATTCTACACATCTCTCCGCTCATGTTTGGCGGATAACGGCCCTAAGAGCATTCTTCGTCATAAGAAAATAAAATAAGTGATAACTGCGGGGCGATCACATTAATTTCCCATGGCTGGTATCATTGGATGGGATGAATCGTATCACGCTAATTTGTAAGCTGGATGAGCCATAGATGGGCAATGCAAATGAACAAAATTGGTTTCCTATTGAACGTTCCGTTTTTTCGATGGATAGACCATTAAAATAAGGAATTTGTGTCAAAATTGATTGCCATCTCGATAGCCATAAGTTAGTGTGTTCGCCCGCAGGTCCGAAAATGACATGTATCTATATGTTGCTAGAATTTGAAATCATCTGTTAAAATAACCTCGATTTTTGACGACCTCAGCGGCGTAGCAGGCGAGTACGCGTTCGATGTTTTAAAACAAAAAAAAAGTACTAGCATTATAATATGTGTGGCGTAGGCTATACAGGAATTATCTGTAAGTGATGAGGAAGCCCGTAATAGTTTTCTCTTAATAAGGTTGATGGACCTCAGAACAAAACAACTGATACATCATATATTTTAACGTGCTCAGAACAATAACGTCAATAATTATTAATATTTTGTCTCTTATAATCATAAAATAATGTTTGAATGTTTAACCAACGCGTGTCAACAGCAAATACAGGAGCCTAACCATGAAGTCTTATAGCGAGACAGTTCAGGCAAGGATGTCACTTTCCGCTTTGCGATTGTGGACGCTATGGCGTTGTTAAAGCTTTGTTATTCGCAAAGCGGGATTTGTCATAGTTGCCTGAATTAAATCGCAATAAGGCTTGATGGTTAGGCCCCGGGTCTTAAAAAAATACATAAACAAATGATAATCACAAATCATACCTTCATGGGAGAGGATACTACTACTCAATACTACTCACGCATGGATGTGATTCGGATAAGTCCTGGGATCTCCCTTCCATTGGTCGCTTGACCGTATTTTCTGGGACACCCTGTATAAAATGTAATCTCCCAGAAGCGATGCTTTCTTTCCAAGAAAAATTGCATATAGTATAATATTATGTATGCTTGTATGTATATAAATTGATACTTATTTTTAGATATACTAGGGAAGCTTATTTTTTGAGACTGTTGTTCCAAACTTTAAGTGTGTTGTTAAATTATTTATCAAAAATGTCAAAATTATTTTTCTACACGAGTTTATATTGGTTGTTTCTATATTTTGTTATATTAGTGCTTCATGAATTAGTTGAATATATCACAAATGTCCAACAGTATACCTAGACAAGCTAAGTCATTTTATTAATCACATATCATGAATATTTTAGTTGTTATACCCTTATAATATTAATTATAAATTGTTTGCTTTGTGTTATAATGAGAATTTTGCTATTATAGTACCTAATAAATGTTTTTTTCACTAATCACACAAATTTTACTTGTATGAAATCAAATTCAGTGCATTCATGCACATTTTTATTATAAATTGTTCAATTAAATATTAATGTTCAATATGTTTTAAGTACTTAATTAATCTCATAAAGCAAAGCCGAGGGAAGAGTGGCAGCTGCCGGCGACTGCTAGAACCAAGGACTACTTCGGTTCTACCAACGCGCAATGGTACTATTTATTTTGGTACCTTGGTTCAGTGTTGGATTACCAACACTATTCAGCCCATGAGAACTAGACACTTTGGAACATAATATCAAGTATATTTTAACAGAATTTTAAAAACCGCTTCGGCAAAACACGACGTAGGTTTTAAATTTTTGCAAAATAGATAGGACGCAACGATTGAAGGGATAATGGGATAATAGTAAACACGTTTCCATCGCTTCTTGCATTCGTCATTGCAGTGCAGCGCGTGGCGATAAAAACTATCTAAGAACCATATATGAAGTTATCCAAATCAATTGCATTAATGGTAACAGACAAACAACGTATTATCGCAAACGCATATACGGACTCCTTCCATCGTGTCAAAACACAAACCTACCTTGATATTGGTGTGACACTATTTAGCCCATCGGCTTAACACAGGAGCATTTCATTTAATTGACAGCTGATTATCTTTGATAAGCTCACCAAAGCGTATTATTTAGTGTCCGACAGAAAATGTATTTTTGCCGAGACCGAAACCGAAACCGAAAGTTCTGTTTTGGTTATAGTTTCGGCCGAAACCGAAACCGAAACCGAAACGTAAAATAAGATAAGATAAGATAAACTTATTTCTTTGACAAACAAAGGTTACAAGTTATTGATGATGGTAGGAGTCACAATTTGTAGTTATAATTTTATTACAAAAGAGTAGGTAATTAAAATCACCTTATTCTCATCCCCATTGGGTCCCAAACTTTGCAAAGCCTGTATCTTGGCGACCCTGTGTACCTCGTGTGTTCATAAGTCTTGAGACACAGTAAAAAAAATATTTTTGGAGCTAAGTTGAGTATTCATTTATTGGATATTAAAATTAAAACTACTGACATCTAGATCTGTATTTAAAAATAAATCATTCAAAATGGCCGCCTTTGCATTCAATGCAGGCCTTCAAACGCGTGCGCCATTCATCTATGGCGGCACGAATCTTTTCAATGGGAATCCGTTTCGATTCTTTAATAAGGGCTCGCTTGAGAGAATCCAGATTTGGGTGAGACTTTCTGCATGCCCTCAGCTCCAATTCCGTCCATAAAGAATAATCCAAAGGATTCAAGTCAGGGCTTGACGAGGGCCAATCTTCGCTCCGAATGAAGCCTGGCAAATTGGCCTCCAGCCAACGTTGGGTAGTCTTAGCTTTATGGGAGGGAGCAGAGTTCTGTTGGAAAACCCAGTATTTTCCAGCGAATAGCGTATCATTTAATGGTTTAACCACCGCTTCCAATATGTCGGTTTGGTAATTTTGTGCCTTCACCTTGACGCCTTGCTGGCAAAAATGAAGCGAAGTGACCCCCTCGTAGGAAACACCCCACCAAACCATCACACTTGCTGGATGATGAGTGCGCTGGACATTGCGTACAGATGGCTGGACGTCCTTTGAACTTCTGGCGTAAACCTTATTGTTCTGCCGGTTAAACTTTTCTTCCACCGTGAAGATCTTTTCATCGGTAAACAGGATATTTTTTGGATCGTGTCTCTTCAATAGGTTCCGACATCGTTCCAGTCGCAATTTACGAAGACGCTCGTTTAAATAATGCACTTTCCTTCGACTGTAGGCCTTTAGTTTAAGATCATATTTAAGTATCCTGTTCACCGATATTCGCGAAATGTTGGTCTGCAGAGCTAATTTCTTTTGAGTCCGGCAAGGGTTGCGACAAATTCGCTCTCTGATTACTTTGATGTTGGCGGGCGTCCTTACAGACCGCGGGCGGCCACATCTTCCACGGTCTTCTAAAGAGCCGGTCTCCTTGTACCTCTTTATGGTATAATACACAAAGTTCCGACTACATCCCAAACTTTGGATTTCACTAAAAACTTGCATTGGTTTTTTTCCTGCTTGAAACAGTGAAATTACAGTCGCACGCAAATCTTTTGTTGGCGCCATTTTCACGGAGAATGAAACAAATATTCAAATGTATATTTTTTCTGATTCAAAACATTCGAAATTTAAAATTTTAAAAGTTTAAAAAAGGTTGCATGACTTACTTTCTTTTTAAATTAATTAAATAAGTTCGTCTCAAAACTTATGAACACACGAGGTATAAACTTAATTAAAACGTTGAATAAAATGTCAATGGGCCGTTCTTTCTAGATATATGAATAAAATAACCAATATATCCGTCAATCTGTTTATAAATTATGAAAATAAGCGTTAAGAATTACACTATGACATATAAATTCATAACAAAAACAAAATAAAATACTTAATTTCTTACCATTATTCGGGGAACAAACAAGCGTCACTTCACTGAGCAAAGTGATTCAGCGGCCGGGCGGAGTCAGGCGAGCGACGCTATATTACCAGCCATGCCGAGCGCACCCGACATTAACCGAACGCGACCCGAAAGTACGATGTTGTAAGTTTCGGCGCGGCCGTAAGGTTCGGCTCTTTTTTTGGCCGAAACATGATTTTTAGGCCGAAACCCACTACACTAGCATTTAATAATTACCAGATCAATAGTGGGTTGGTACTTAGAATTAAAAATATCCATATTTATCACTAGGAAACCATATATTTACTTTACAAGCTTCTGTGGCATGCATCCATGAATCAATAAATCTCTGAATCTCCACAACCAAAGAGGAAATATCTAATAGAGCGGCGCTATGTATTTTCATAACGATTTTGTCAAACCTCTTGAAATGCCACTTCGCTATTTGATAGGTACCAAAAAGGTTGCATGAAAAAAAAAATTGTTTGATACTAAACATATTTTTTAGTTTTCCAACCTCTGCTTTGATATGCCGCTGTTCAAAATTTTTTTTGAAATGAAATTTAACAGTTAATTCAGACATTTTTGTCTTTCTTTTATTAAAAATTGCACAATTTACAAATTAATACAAAATAATATTAAAGTAAATACAAACTTACTTATTTATAAATAATAAACAGCTAGTATATAATAATAGTACATATCCTAATAGCTATATTTATAATAATAGGTTTCATATTTTTGTCAATAATAAAATTGTATGAAATGTTTACAATGCGGCATTTTAAATGCTAGAGGCCATAACATATTACAGCACATACTTTTAACGATCTTTATTTACTTTAATATAAATAAAGTGTTAAACAGAAACCTAGTCAGGTAGTAAAATTAATTTTACATTGTTATTATATTAAAATAAGAATGCAAATGTGATGTTTTATCTCTACATACCTAAAGTTATTATCAAACCATTTCAAACGCTTGCTTTTACAAAAAAATCGATGGGTTAAAGTGTGTGCCATGTTGGTAAGTACTCACCTTGCTCCGATCCAGCACACGTCACATCACACCCAACATTACAACACATTCACTCATTGCAATTCAAATAGATACCTACATATCAAAACATGTACTTACGAGAACAATAACATTTACTCGTACATATCAAGTATTGACCATTTCAAACCTAACTCGGGTATATATTATAAAAACGGGAATTTTCACGTACTGCACTATCGGTGAAGGCACCGACTAAGTTTCGACTCATTCCGAGAGTCTTCATCAGGGTGAGTGGTCGCGACTTTCTCCTTCCGCGTCGCGCCGTGCACTAACTCAGGTACTATGAAGGTATTAAATAAGGTCTGGGCTTTGAAAAGAGAGAAACTATGACATCATCGGCAGTTCACTATCGCTGCGCTGAAGCGACTCCACCTATTTCGTCTGTCGGATCGCAAGTACCCTAAGTACATGGTAGAACAAGCTAAGAACTTATGATCTAAGGTGTAGATTTCTATCATACTATCCGCGTAGGCATGTGTTGATCGGGCGGCGTCAGCGGCAGGTTATGGCTAGTGGTTCTCACGAACGCCGTGGACAGCTTGTCGCGGCAGAGCGCCACGCCCCACAGCAGCGCGTACAGGATGAGCAGCCCTGCCACTGAGCCGGCCACGATGATGCCGGAGCGACGGCCTTGCCGCCAGTCGAGGATCTCGTAAATGAACGGGTTGCCCATTCTGTAACAGAGTGCATATGTAAAGGTAACACAGGTCTTTCCAACAAATGGTCCGAATGGAAAAAGACGAAATTTGTTTTGATAAGCAGACCTACTTAGCAAAACGTCTCGATAGCGTTGATAACATCCAGCTATCGAAATGTCTAATTTGGAAAATGTCCAATGAGCAGTCTATCGTGTTTTGAGTACAGTCGTAAATGTTATATGTTAATATATGTTATTTATAATACATTTTTAGGATTTTTATTTCAAAGTTGATAACTATGTCCAGTGGTCTTCTAGTTCTTCTACTGTTGATGAGGTGTTTCCAAGCTAGAGTACTTGCGCATCCATTCAAGCGGGCCTCGATAGGGAGGTGAGCCGCCGCCGCGCCGTGGGCACTGGGTGCTAGGAGCAGCTTTGAGCTACACATATAGGGCGTGATTATATGAAGATCTAATCACGCCCTATATGTGTTATTGATAACATAGATTTCCCCCTTCGTACTCCAAATCTTACTACTATTATAAATGCGAAAGTTTGTGAGGATGGATGTTTGTTACTCTTTCACGCAAAAACTACTGAACGGATTTTGATGAAACTTTACAGTAATATAGCTTGTACATCAGATAACACATAGGCTACTTTTTATCCGGGTACCACGCGGGCGAAGCCGTGGGCAGAAGCTTATAATACTCACGCGTCAGTGCCGCCTGCCGCGTGGTACACGGCAGAGAAGCCGGCGTACCACAGCCCCAGGCCAAGCGGCTGGTACACGTGCAGCATGCGCACCGGCGTGCGTGACGCTAGCAGCTCGCACGCCGCAATGCACGAGTTGAAGCCGTGCGTGGCCACGTCCAGCCAGAACATACGCGGGATGTAGTCTTCTGGTTCTGAAAAAAATTACAATGTCACCTCAAACCACCTTGAATGACCAGAACGCGTTTTTGAACACGGATATGATGAAACGGCAGGTCACGTTACAGAGGCAGAAACCTCTAAAATTATGCTGACTTACAATAAGTTAAACCCTCGTGTGGACATGCAATGCAATTGTACCTAAATTGCCTTAGTAGGTACGAATACAGATTTGCGTGACTACCACTATACCTAAGTAGTAAATTACGCTAAAGGCACGTGACCAAGGTTTCTACTTGCCTCTATCAACTTTCAATGCATGGATTTTAGAATGCTGTAACCCTTTCACACCAAAAAATAATCATTTTATGAGTTCAGATCACAACAAACGGAGTAAACAGATATTATTATGTTTTCTTTATGCTATAACAGAACTTTGTCAATTAATGACGCTGAAACGGTGGCGTGCGCTTGAGGCGTGCACTGTCATCCAACGGTTTGATGCATGCCTTATGCATACACTATGGCGCTAGACTACACGCATGTCTTACAGAAAGAGCTAAGTTGATAGTGAAAACACTCATGTGTTAACAGGTAACAAAAAAAGCGACTGTATTCCCCATGGTGGATCTCCTCAGAAATATACAGTGGTTAGTGAGAGGCACGTCCAAACATTATATTAGGCACATGCCTGTGTTTTGCAAGTGATAGTCACGTGCCATCGTCGCTCATTGGAACACTAACTGATGGCACATGCTTTCGAGTTTTTGATTCTATTTTCTCACAAAAACAAATTAAAACATTAACTATGTAAGAAAAAAAAGACCAACCAGGATCATATAGTAGTATCCAGTAAAGGGCGGTGATTAGAAATGCAGTGGGTATTGAGATGTTGAAAAACAACCAGTACATGCTCACGTACCAAGGCAGCTCGTCCGAATCTGAAACATTGTAGCATATCTAAAGGTAATGTTCTTTAAAGCTACGGAATAAATGCCTACCTTCCTACAGTAAATACTATGACAAAAGTTATGTGCTTCGGAAATATTCATCCATCTTCGGAAATGCGAAACTAGTTAAAAACTCTATGCACCTCTAATTAATGTTATTCGAACCGCACGTGCTAATACAAAAATTCACAGACACCGAAAATATAATTTTATCACTGGTCCCTATATCTATACTAATATAAATCTATATAAAGAGGAAAGATTTTTTGTTTGTTTGTTTGTACCGAATAGGCTTCGAAACTACTGGACCGATTTTAATCATTTTTCACCAATAGAGAGCTTAATTATCAGGAAGTAACATAGACTATAATTTATTTAAAAAAATTTGAGATCCTTAAGAAAATTGCAATACATTATTGCAATTTTTTATCCAAAGTAGCAAAATTTTGTCTTTTAAATTCATTATTTTGCGTACGCTGAGAAAACTATTGATGATATATAAAAATGATGTACTACATGATTAAAGTACTCATTATTTTACCTACAAAAAAGTCCTTGAGGGAAAATGTTTAACTATCATAGTTAAGTGACAATAGCAACTTTTGTGTTCTGAAATTTAATTAAATCGCCGGTAGAAATAAAAGTTGGTTACATTCCTAAAATCAAAACTTACGCGGGTAAAACGGCGGGGCGCAGCTAGTCAGCAATAAACTAGGTTCAATGTCATTCATAAGTCTGCCTACTTATGAATTACGTTGAACCTTTGTGTACCTGTTTTCGTTCAATATAATTTTAATTATTATCGGCTTTTATTAAATAATTTATGCATAGGTAATTAGGTATATGAATTGTATATCTTATTGTTTTTATTTTGATAAGGTGGTTGATTGAAAAGACAGCAGAACACAATTAACCTACAAAGGCTTTTAAAATAAAGTCACCAAGCGTTAAAATCTACTGTTCCAGCTGTTTTTGCCAAGGTATGGTGTGTATACCTCAATAAGTCAGTACGACAAATTAGCCCCGCACTTTTGTATTTTCCAAGTTATGACAGTAGTGCTGCACTTTTCTAGTTTTGTGCTGATAAAAATTGACGACAATCCCAAAAAAATCTATAGGTTTTCATTTCTACTCTCAATTAAACCTAGATGTGTTTTTTTCATGGTTCTGTTGTTCTCGTTTAGTGCTGTATTTTTCTATAATGTTCATCACAGATTTTTTTTCAAAAAAGGCAGAAAATAAGGGTTAGAACTTGGTCATCCGTGACACCTGTGTCACGACATTCGCCATATTTAAGCCTCGTATATACACCATGGGACAAATGTCCCGCGTTCCTGTGTCCTAACCTAACAATTACTAATTGCGAAATTTTTAGGGCAAATAAACATTAGGTTACAATAAAAATGTCACAACATTATTAAAGACTGATGTATGAAAAAATATGAGTTACTAGCTCCTGTCCACGGCTTCGCCAGCGTGGTACCCGGATAAAAAGTAGCCTATGTTTTATTCTGATGTATAAGCTGTATTACTGTAAAGTTTGATCAAAATCCGTACAGTACGAGTATTTTTTCCGATATCTGTTATCAATATTTATTGCTTAATATTGATAACAGATATCGGTGGTACATAACTATGTATAATAAAACAAATTAGAGTATCCTAAAACCTAGTCTTTGATAAGGCAACAGCTGCTAGCATACGAGCCATTAAATAACTTAAACATATTTAAAAACTTTATATATAAAGTTCCAAGCAACTGGCAGAAAAAGCCTATTCCTCTGTTAATAAACTAGTAATATACACATTTAAAAAAAAAATTGCATGGCATCTTTTTTTTAATTTTTTTATCATAGCTGTACAACATTATTATGATACCATCTATTGTATTATGTCACGCATGAGACTGTAACACGACGAGACGAAGAGTACCTACTGGAGAAAGAACACAGGAGTGAACTCTGCCCGACACAAAACCCACAAACAATTTGCTCATAGTTCAACTGATCGCAGATAAAACTAAGAAAAACAAATCTATTGTTCCTATGTATGGCAAAATGATGTAAAATTTAAATTGAAATAAGTCATGCAGCTGCTACAGACGATGATGATGAGGTATATAAAGCACATGCAATGTAGCATCAATGAAACGGATGTTGCCATGGCGGCGTGACGACGGAAATGATAGGTATTCTAGAGAGGCGACTTGCTTGTGTTGCCAACATCTGAAGGACGCGCGTTGATGTCTTTTCTAGGGGCCGTGTTATGTAACACGTTGTAATTCATGAAGGGTTTCGCAGCAGGAAATTGCAATTAGTGGACAAGACTTTGTTCAACGTTTATTTAGATATTTAAAGGAATGTCATTACGATAGGGATCTGATAATCGAGGCAAATTGCCGAACCCAGGATTGAGTTCGATGTTCCATGCATCTAGTTAGCAACTGAGGTCCAACGAGTTTTTATTTTACAAAATTTTAAAACTACCGATCTATTTTTCATCCTTTATAGCAGCGCCTCCTCGTGACTTGTAGCAATTAAACTTAGATAAGAACAATCCTTGAAGTCATACCAATCGATTGCAATAACCGCATTTCAAAAATACTTACAACGTCAGAGGCACGTCCACACATTGTATCTATACTTATAAAATAGTTTGTCCTGATGGACTGACTGACTCATTTAACAACGCACAGCCAAAACTACTACAAAAGTCTAGAAAGCTGAAATTTGGAAAATAGATTTATTTTAGGTTTGTGGGTCTGGGTGTTTTCTATGTATAATATGTATGTATTTACAAAAAATATATATTTAAGTAGTTTATTAGTCGTAGTTCCCATAATACAAGCTCTGCTTATTTTGGGGGCTAGATGATGCTGTGTGAAAAATGACCAGCATTATTTTTATTATTTTATAACGTAAGCATGTGTTAAGAAATGATTTTTGGAAATTTCCACTCTAAGGGGGGAAATGGGGGGAGGGGGGTAGGTGAACTTTGTATGAAAGGTTTTGTTCTTTGAAGTTAGAAACATGAAAATTTGAATCACAGCTATTGAACATAAATAAATAATGAAGTGTTTTATGTTTTTTGGATTACGACATTTTAAGTGGGGAATTGGGGGGTGAAATTTTGTATGGGAGTATCGGTTTTTTTAAAGGTAAGAATTTGAAAATTACTACCGATTACTAACCGATGGCAAATGCTTTCGAACATTTGGTTTTAGAACATGCCGTTTTCCTTAACTTTTAGGTACAAAACCTTTGTGAGAAAAAAAAACATGGAAAGGCAGAGAAGCCAGAAACCATCTGACTCTGATGCCCGGCTGTACTAAGCATTTGCCTTATCTTAACCGTGACTAACTGGCATCATACAGTTTTTTTGAGTCTAGCAAAAGTTTCGTTCTTATTGGCGTTAGTAGGTACCTATACATTTATCGCATGATCGTTTAGGAACTATGGCATGTTTACAGAATCCAAAGTATGTACCTACCTACTAGTATTTCATAATTGTTTTTGAATATGCACTGAGCCGGTAATTGGTGTTATTAAAATGCGCATTTCAAGAGCATCGCAAATATATTCCAGTTAACTGAGCGGCTAGAAATAACGATTGCTCTGCCTGTTTTACCATAATAAAATTTTCCTATTCATAACGTTCCTTTTTGTGTTTTTTGTCAGATAATAGGTACCCTAAAGACAAAGATACCTGGAGATTTTTGACACTGGCATGGTCAGTCCACTTCTACTACAGCGTTCTTCAAAATCTTTGGTCCCTCCACTATAATGGTACATATTACGTATTTCTCTCACTAGGTCAGCATGCTATTACTTAATAAAGTGACACTAATTTAAATTAGTGTAAACTAGTTTTTGAGTTAACTGTAGAGGAGTTACTACGAAAGTTCCTTTCATAGATAGTTCTATGAAAGGGACATACTTTTATTGGCTAATGTAACCTTTAATAGTAAAAAGAAAAATCAATTTTCGATTGACGCTATGACTGGTCGTTGGTAGAGCATAGCATACATAAATATAGATATTAAAATCAAACTAACCATAAGGAGTCTTGCAGACGGCCATCAATGATACCAGAGCTCCACTCAGCATCATCATCGTTACCAACAGCAGTCCCCAGTTGGTCAAATATATGAGCCAGTGGGGGCTGGCTCCTTCCACTAACGCCCATATGAGGACCCCCACCGCAACTGCTGCTAAAATCAGACGCAGCACCAGTAGAGGAATCGGTGAGTCCCCTCGCTGCCATGACGACGCGTAGAAATCACTGAGCTTGTCATTCGACGATACCCACAAATCAGATAAGGTCACAGTCTTCCTATAACATTTCACCATTTTGAATATCGACTATCAGATCACAGAGGCATTTCACACCGATGTCAGATCGAGAATGTGAGATAGTAACGTGACAAATGTGAGATAAAAACTATATCGCGGGATGGAGAGGACGTTTAGTAGGTATCTAGGTACTTCGTTATCGGTGTTCCGCTATCATATCGCGGAAAATAGCCTAATCCATTGTTTTATTAATCCAGTAAACCGTTTATTTTTCCGAACAAATTTTCAGGTATATTTGATAACGGTAGATTAGTTTAATCTGAGTCTGATCCCGGAAACCGATTTTGTGAGAAGAACGTCCTGAATAAAAGCCTTTAAGTATATTTATTCGCTAGGCTGTTTGCGAAGGCACACGGCCTCAGCGGCGCGCATTCGCGGCGGCAGACGCGGTTGCAGACTGGTTGTGCCATTTGTGCTCAGCGGCCCGGCTGGGCTGTTGCCTGCAATACCTACATAAACTAAACTCAACTTGCGTAAACCTTAACCTTTATGTAATCACTTGTTTTCTAAACGGTGGGATGTGTTAATATTTTGCAATTAATAGTGTGATGAGGTTTGAGCAAGCATACAAGTGCCAAAGCAGGTTGTAACTATAAGAAAACCAACCACAGATTCTTTTTTATCTATTAACATGTAAAATTACGATATATGTGTCTAGTATGGATGGGTCTTAAATTATTTAGAACTAGCCTCTGCCTACGGCTTCGCCCGTATGGTACCCGGATAAAAAGCAGCCTATGTGTTATTCTGATGTATAAGCTAAATTACTGTAAAGTTTCATTAAAAGAGTAACAATCATCCATCCTCACAACTTTTCGCGTTTATAATAGTAGTAGGATGTGTATTAAATCCAATTCAAAGCAAGTCATGCCAATTTAAAATGTACTTTTACTGTACAAAGTAATCATGTTGATAAGCGCAAACCTATACCCCGCTTTTATTTCTTAAATCGATGATTATAAGAATATAATTATTTTTTTACGTTTATAGTATCTACGCATTAAAAAACTTACGTAAACTCACTTATACTCATAGGCATGGCTGAAAAAATAATCAGAGAATAACTTTATAATACAAACAAACACCAAGATAAAAGGTGACTTTGGCAGACGAAATTCGATTTGACATGGGCTTAACATTGAAACGATTCGCAGAACATACGTAGGAGGTAGAGTTATGTGAATAAAAAGATCTAAAACAAGGAGATTCTTTGTTAAGATTTGAAAAACTTCTTTAGAAGTGATCAATAATATTTATAATTCATATGGATTCTCCAGAGCTCTTACAACACCGAAAAGGTTATATTTAACTTCTGAGCTTCTAAGAATGAATCGAACGAATACTCTTAAAAAAAAAAGTTTTTTTGTCAGCTTCATGATAATCCAAGTACCTAAGAACCCACGGAAATTACGTTAGCAACTAACCTATGACTGCACTAAAACAAAAATCAGAAGATAAGAGTTAGGTCTCCAAAACATTTTACGTGACGAATCTACGTACATACTCTTAAATTAGATGATGATGATTGATCATCATCAGCAGTCATGATGATTATAATTAAAACGCACTATGAAATTTTTAGGTACTTTACTGCAACTAGTGTTTTAACAGCTAACGAACAGTATTCACTTATAGCTACTAATGTAAAGAATCCTCAGGTGTATATCTAGTTATTTCTGAAACATTTTATCTATGATAAGGAGGTAGCTTAAGGCACTGGTCACTAATATCTATACCTATTAGTTAAAGTACTAAAGAATTAAAAGTATATGTATATGTATTAATATAGGTACTACATACATACATCTATTCGCAGTATGTTACAATACTTATACTGAACAATGCTGAGAACAGCTGATAGGAATAATAGATGTTATTAATCGACATTACTCTGATACCATTCATACCATAACACGCAACTGCTTACAAAATTGTAACCACAAAGCTGCTTTTAAACCAAAACTTAAGCAAGTTTGCGTCAAGCTAGAGTGCATGGGCCCTGGATACTCTCGGGGTCAACAGACCTCCCTGAACCTCAGGCTATCAGCCGGTCTTGCATCGCAAATCTAGAACTTAGAGAAGGAATAAAGCAGGGAATAGCTTTTGCAGCATCTATATACATTAAAATAAGATAAGATCAAGTTTATAATTACATTACGATACCAGTTGCAAAAATACTAACCAAAATACAACAGCTATCGTCCAATAGACGATGGTCTACCATCGCAACAAGGTACATACATTTCTTATTATTTATCATTATAGGTACATCTCCTAACTCATACCATTCCCTGGGACATTTACAGCTTCACAGGGCGTTTTTGTGAGTCTCAGGTTGTTAACAATGCACATTGAAACATCTTAATAATTCCACCTGCACTCCTCTTAATTTGCAGGGAGTGGAATCTTTAAGTCCTAATACTAACCTATCTATAAGTAGCGACGACGAACTGTGCACGATGACGCATCGTATAGTGGTTGTAGAAAGACGGTGGAAAGAATTGGCTTTAGACCTTCACATTGGCATTCAAATAGGGAGGCCAAACAACCTCTGCAGTAACTATGTCAAGGCATGTAATGGCAGTTTTTCTATAGAATGCCTGCCTGCCACTAGCCAATAAATTAGGAGTTGTCAAAATATAGTGCAGACGGACAGTCTCTACCATTAAAATTATGAGATCTTAAGCAACTCTATGTGGTCTGCACAGGCCTTCGTAAAGGGTATCCCTCTTCAACGTTCGCCGTCACGGAAGGTTTGACGAGTTTCCTGGCGATGGCGTCCCGACCCACCGCTATGCCGATGGTCAGCAAGTGGAGTAGAGCCAGCAGTACGCCTGTGATAGCGCACACACCGATCGTAGGACCTGGATTCGCCCAGTTCACCACGGGATACACCCAGCGATTTCCGTCACTGGAACAAACATTGTATATAATAAAATAAAATTGAAAACTGACTTTAAATATAAATTAACATGAAATAATATGACCATTACTAACAAAATAATGCACTTATACCCATCTCCTAAAGTACCTACTTTGACTACCTAGAATGAAAATAAAACCTCGGTCTGCCGCCGTACCCTAATACAAAGTTCATTTGAGAGACTTAACTTTACTTACTGTAGATATTAATAACTAGTTTGTTTACGCAAAACCTCGGCCTGCCTACCTATCTGTTGCTATACCCTTAGACAGGGTTCATGCGAGATACCTACCTATAAACACCATCTATGTACCTACCATGTGAAAGCAATAAATGTATTGAGTATTGAGTATTGAAAAGATCTTGAATATACGATAGACGTTTTAACAATGCAACTTCGCGTGCGTGTATGCATGTCGTGGTAGGCTCAATTTGTCAATCGATTCCATTTAAATCAATCCACGTACTTACAGAAACCATGATTGACCTATTGACATAGTTAAAGGTAAAATTATGTTCCTCGCTTGCAACGCTATGTGTTACATGTTAGGTACACAATTTTACTAATTACTGTAGGTACCAAGACAGTTGGTTTAAGCTAAGCTCACTCTGGAATATGCCGAGAATTATTTAACTACATGGGGCATTAAAACCCGGCGCGGTGAAATGTTGATTGTAAAGTGATGCATACCACCCACGATTGATAGTTGATTGATAGTTGGTGAAATGTTGATTGTAAAGTGATGCACACCATCCATACGCTTAGGCAATCATGTCATAGGTATTTTGTTTGTTTACCAGGTATCAACTTTATTCCGTAGTAGGTGGTATAGACTTGCATCACACTGCAGGTGGTGTCGCCATACTAGGTAGGCAATGGCGGGCGAATAGCCAGTTGAGACGCGAGAGGTGCGAGTTTGATTCCCACTAAAGTATATATCCTTGTACGTTCTGTAAATATTTGTGATAGTGTGTCGTGTGTATCATGATAACAAAACTGTACCATGATACGCACTATACAGGGAATCCTAGCGTGGGATGAGTCAGGACTGTATAGTTATAACTGTTTGGTGATACGCATAGATACGTAGGTTCAACGCAACCGGCTTGCACTGGCGATGTTGCGTCCTTATGTCAGATATCTATTGAGCAACCATTCCGTAGCTCTGGCTGCGTTTAATACCTTGTATATTTTCTTATAAATATTCAGTAACAAAAGTAAATTATAACTGTTTTTGTGTGACTGTACTGTATATGATATTTTATTTTCTATCGTTATAAAACGTTTTCATGTTTTTGTGTATAGATTTACATTTTATTTTCTATCCGTACCTACGAGTACCTATGTTAATTTCAGTGTTTTTTGAGATACCTAATTTAACTCAATGTTTATAAGCCTAAGGGCAGAATTTAGTGATACAAATAGTTTTGATTTACTATCCTGATGTAACACATAGCTACCTAAATTCACTAACAAAACAATTATTTGATTTTGATTTTTATAACTTTAATATTTATTGAACCTGCAGACTACATAGATATTACACTTAATTTAAGAATCAACCTAAGTCCTCAACTATTTGTAATCTAAAGTTAAGATTTAAATGAATAATTCGCAGAAAAGGAGCCTTTAAAAACTCAAAACGTAAATTTCATTTTGTCGCTGACTGTACCTGAATATAGCTAAGCATTCGCTCAGAAACCACGGAGCCTCTACCCCTTCAACATCCTTGGTCTCATGTCTGCCATAACTGTGGCCGAGCTGCCACTCTCTTATTATGCCTTCATAGTCATTTATGTTAGTAAATAACCTATATGATAACCAAAAGGCCACGATTGGACGTATAAGATACTCTAAGTATACTCTCTATAATAACGACAGAACATTTGAGCAGGTAACTAACCCAAGCATCATTCATCTGGAAATATAATGACTTACGTATTGACTCCTCCAGCCCAATAATACACTAGTCCGAAGGCGACGTAGCAGAGAGAGAAGCAGATGGGCTGATATATGTGGAGAATGCGAGTTGGATGCGACGATGATATCAACAGGAGGAACATTACCAGGGTGTTGATGCCGTGAACTGCAATGTCTAGGCCATGGCTGAGTTCTTCTTCTATGCCAGCTGAAAGCATTATTCATTGGATTAGTACCACTAGGCAAGACTTTTCAGTTATCGCTCTGATTCGTTTTGATTACGTCGCGTCAGTGACCAGAGTGACTAGACAAATACCACTTTCCGTTGGCGTTAGCGCCTGCGGAAAGATTGAATTGTATGGAAATGACATTAGCTGTGAAAATGTTACGTGACAGCTGCCAAGTTTTACCTTGACAAATTTTCGTTAGCGTGAAAGATAAAGTAAGCGTGAGGTATTTGTTAAGTTTAGTTGTACACTAACTAAACTAAATTTAAACTGTCGCTCTCTTTTACTGATAGTGCAAGCAAGAAAGAGATAGCTACAATTTTAAGTGCTGTCAAATTAGTCAGATTTAAGTTTTCCATACAAATTTAGTCGTGATTTCAAAACATGCTGACTATAAATACGAAGAAAAGCGGCACGTAAACTGATTTGACAGCAACACACAGCTGTAAAATTCTTGCCATCTCTTTCTTGCGTACACTATCAGTAAAAGAGAGCGAGAGTTTTAATTTAGTTTAGTTAGTGTACTACAGAATCGAGGCAATTAACCCGAAAGACCTTATTTGTTTTATTGATGACGAATGTAGAAAAATATTTCATGGCTAAACGATGACACAATAAAAGGAATTTGATGCAGCTGGTTTCTTATTCTTTTTTTAAAAATAAATTACCATAAGCAATAACGTCATTTGAATTCCATGATTTATCTCTGAGGTCTTTAAACAGCGTTACTACGCATCTGAAAATTAGAGCAATGTTTATATTTACCCCTTACAAAGAAAATGTTTTTTTTATACTACTAAAGACGCAAACAAACTTATACACCTGGTGGTAAGCGGTATTAGCGGGTTGGGATATCTCCCTGAGATATCAAGATTAAAGAATTCAGTAAATTAGCCTGTAAGTTCACCAGCAACCATACCCTTCAAACCGGAACACAGCAATGAGAACAATACTGCTTGGCGGCAGAAATAGGCATGGTGGTAGCATTTCCCCGGACGAGCTCTTTCACAGAAGCTCTACCACTCTTTTATTATACTAATTGATTCTAATTTTTAGGAAAAAAGTGGGTGACACATAAATAATAAAAGTTATAATTTTTTTTTTTAGAAATAGATCTTTTGGGTGATACTTTTTACCCAGGTGCACAAAGTGGAATAAACCGCAGACCGATAATAGCTAACAATAGAAATGAATACAACTTAAAAGTGTTAGGTTATTGGACGGTTTTTGACGACCTCTGTGGCGCAGTGGGCGAAGGCCCGCCTGAGACGCAGATGGTTGAGAGTTCGATTCCCGGGAGAAATGTTTGTAAGATCTACAAATATTTGTCTCGGGTCTGGGTGTTTTCTATGTATAATATATAAGCATTTACAAAAAAAAGTATATAAGTAAACTACTTATATACTTTTTTTTGTAAATGCTTATATATTATACATCAGTCATGTAGTTCCCATAATACAAGTTCTGCTTAGTTTGGGGCTAGATGGTGCTGTGTGAAAAATGTCCAGCAATATTTATTTTATTTATTGGTTATTGGTTGGTTTCATTTAGTAGGTTTTTCACACGATAAGTTAATACACCAATATTTATTAAGCTATACTTTGGGTAGGTACCTATTTTTCAATCATTCGGAGTAGTTCGTAGATCATTTCCAATTTAGAACGGTTTACCCGCAGTAATTCAAATATTGGAGAAATAATCAAAGTGCGAATAAACTTAACATAAAATAGTAGTTTTGAATTGAAACAGTTCCTAGGAACTGCGAATGATTTTTTTTTTTTTTTTTTTTTTTTTTTTTAATGTAGCTTGGTTAATCCTTACCTTCATACAGAATGGTCCAATAGAATATGGTGATGAGGAAGGCGATGGGCACCGCGATGTTCTGTAGCACCCAGTACGTCTTCACGTACCAAGGCAGCACAAACTCAGCGCCTGCCGCAATTAGAAAGGCAAGAAGTTTTGACTGTTAAATACCTAATAATTGATCAACAGCTTTATGGGAAGGATGGCTGAAATCTACCCGTGGTTTGACTATAGGTCGCTTATCCATATAAGAAAACTCAAGAGGGGCTGCAACTAGTTTATTGCAAGTAGGTATATATTTATTTATAACTAGGCTATTTAATATGTATAGAAAATAACCTTAGGGGTTTTTACGTCTTGAAGGGTATTTGGAATAAAGTTATAAGGAGTAGTCGAGTAGATCGACCAAGAACATGTACATCATACTCGTAGTTACCTAGATGTAACCAGGGTATGCTCATCCCAGTTCCCGAGCAAAGGTCAGTCTTGAACTAGTACCTTCTTCGATACAGAATACTAATGAAAATTTGGTTGCAAAAACTCTACACAGAGTTCAACTTTGGTCACTGAATAACATTATTAGTGGTCTTACATAATTTTTCAGCTTTCGGTCTTATGTAGTGTGTTACTTACTTATAGGTCCGTAAAAATAGCACCGCACTGATACCGATAGCGCAAATCCTGTCGCGAACAAAATCACTGTCAGACCCCAATGTGTCAGGTAAATGAACCAGTACCCATATATCCCGTTTTGTATGTATATTATCATAGAAGACAGCACTATGCCCACCGAAGTTAAGAACAGTAACGTCCGCCAAATCAAAAGTGGCACGACCGACCGTGTCGTCTGCCAAGCACTCAGGTAGAACTGCGCCGGTTTCGGGTGCTGTAATACTAGCGTTCTCAAGTCGAACTCTTCCTTAAAATACTCCTTGATCCCACTCATCTTGAAGGTTGTTGTATTTGTGTAACACTTTAACACTCCTGTAGATATCGATTACTACGGACGGACAGATACGGTATCGGCTTATTATCTAGTTGACTCACTTCGGTTATCTGCAAAACTGCTGCCAAATCGTTTTAGGCGTTGGTATGTAAATAGTGATTATTGCAGGACAAAGCGCTGCATTGCTGAATTCAGTGAAATTATAGGTCCATACTCAGTGCGATACCACATAAAGTTAGTAATTAACAAAGGTTGTATCGAGTAGGCTACGCTCTAATTTCCAGCTTACAAATATACTTTACCTACGAGTACTTGTTGGTATTTGTTGTTTTTTTAAGGATAATGAAATCATTCAGTTTGTAAATTTTCTTGTAGGTACCGTATTGGTACCGTATACAGATACTGACTGTTTTGACTCATTCAAAGAGTGAGTTCAGGGTGAGTGATCGCAATGCACTCTCCGCATCACATCATACAACATTTTACAAAATGATTGATTTATGAACTACTTTCTTATAAAATGTAAATTATCGTGGTTCGGTATAATTTAAGAATATTATTATGACTGTACGTGGTATAGTCGTAATAATATTCTAAAAAATACTTACTTATAGATATTTTAATAATTCATAGACCCATAATTTTTGGAGTAAAAAAATCAAACCAATGAGCATTTAATTTACTTACAAAATTTATCAAAAGTATCATACATTAATAAGTTTTAGGCACGATATTCACAAAAGGCATTCCTGTGCTCCTTAAGGCCTAAGTCGATTACACCTTACATAAAATACAGAGTCATCATGTTGAATACAAAGTGTTTTTATAGTTACTGCATTCTCAAAACTATAGAAATCCCTTAAACTAGGTACCTAGACCTATTTTTAATTTTTCTAGCACAATGTCAATATTTTCTTAAATAAATCTGCATGTTTACACACATTAAATAATAATTTGTTCATCTTCCTAAGTCTCTGACTTTACTTTATTGCACAAAAGAAGATAGGCTTCCAACTTTGAAAAACTTTGTCTCACTCTTTAGTTATATAATTCATTTGATATCGACAGAGAGTTGGCGCTGTTTCTATAATTGTTGGTAAGTTTATTCCTGGCTACGGCAATTGCCACAACTAGTAAATGCATCAGGAGGATCATCACCGCAGAGCCGAGCGATGTGATCATCGCTACGCCAGCTTTAGACCAGTCCAACATGGGGTAAATGTAGCTCACGCCGGTCCTGTTGGTAATAAAAGGTAATAAGGTAAAAGGTAATATTAATTTCATAACAGCCAATAGGATTAGTAGATCAAGATCTTTAGAGATTTTGCATAGAGAAGAGCACGTTGATGTCTTTTGTATTACGTAGTTCACATAGGCTACGAATATTCGTAGACCTCAAAACTATAGTTTTTGTTTAGATCTCACTACGAAAAAAAAAAGATTTTAGAATGAGTTCAAATAATCTTCGTGGAGCTTTTTATAAAATAAAGTATCTATTTATAATAACTAGGCCCATCCTAGGCTATACATCTTTTTTAATTTGCCATTGTAAAAAAAATTAACATGAAATCGTTCCTTTCTAATTAACAATAACTACAAGACAGATATACTACTTATACATATACACTTTTTAAATACATACAAATTATACATAGAAAACACTCAGCCCCGAGACAAATATTTGCAGATCATACAATCATTTGTCCCGTGGCGGGAATCCAACCCACAACCTTCTGCGCCTCAGGTGGGCCTTCGCTCACTGCGCTGCAGAAGTCGTCATAAAGAAAGATAACAATGTTATGGCATAGGGATTGTAAATTTCGATAATTTTTAGACTTGTTTTTAGTTCACTTACGGCCCAAGACCTCCTGCAAAGTAGTAAATTATACTGAAGACAAGATACACAATGCCGGCTAGGATCGTGTGGTGGAAGTGCAGAATCCTGGAGGGGTGATTGCTGGTCACAAGGAGAATCATCATCAGCACAGAGTTTATCCCGTGGATGAAAACATCCAGGGCAAAGTTTATAGCGAAGTCTTCCTCTGAAATTACATGATAACATAAATGATGGTAACATAAATAAAGGCGCATCATAAAAAAATCTAAGAATCTAAAATCCCGTGCGATGCGGGCGATCTGTTGGTTATGTTTTGTTGGTTTTAATATAATTTAACCATAGTGTATTCGAAAAAATAGCGTAGATTTATAGGTATTTATCGGACCACAGTCTTCGGTTGAATTTAAGCTCTTATCTGGTAGCTGTATCATCATCAGCCTGTAGAAAAACATATGCCTCCTCAGTGCAGAACTGTTCTGGGCCCTTCTAGCCACCGACTTCCTGCAACTTTTAAGATGTCATCGGTCAATCGGGTATATGGCCTTCCTACATTGCGAAGTCTGGTTCGGAGAACCTTTCTCCTCCAGCGGCTGTCAGTTCTGCGAGCTGATATGACTTATTCATATTCACTTCAACTTGTTATTTCTGAAAACTATGTCAGTGTCTACGGATTTCCTGTATGTATCTATGTAAACTATTAGATAGGTGACGAATAGGCCATCATCATACTAGAATTACTCATATTATATAAAATAAACTAATTGTTTAAAAGATCTTCTCTAGTAAGTCAGTTGTTTAGAAGGGCAATGTTTGCTAATAATAGTTTATCTGAACTTCATCGAGACGAGGAAGGAAGGAAATAAAAGAGTTAATATTTATCCGTTTCTGTATTTCTGTCTTTTACAAGGAAATAAGACTAGCTTAACGTAGAATTGAAACCGTTATTTATTGTTAGTACTTTAAGTTTCCTTTAAGGGCTATGCTTTATTCATAAAAAGTCACGTTAGTATATAGTTATAGTAGTAGTTTATACAGGACTAGTCTCTGTCCACAGCTTCGCCCGCATGGTACCCGGATAAAAAATAGCCAATGTTTTATTCTGATGTATAAGCTATATTACTATAAAGTTTCATCAAATTTTACTATAATAAGCTGGTTGATTTATTGAATCTTCCCTTCTTTATACCTGCAATCTGCTTCTTGTAGTGGGTTTATAAAAAAAACTGTGGGCTTTTTAAATACACATAAATATGTGTACCAGAAATAAAGGAGAAATAAAGCCTTATTACTCCTTTATTTCTTTTTTATTCAAAAAAAATATTTTAAGATACATTATTACTTGTTTCTTAGTAGGTACTTACATACTCTACATTGAATGTAAGGGGTAAGGAGATCAGGGCAGTGACCAGTGTGAATTATTATGGTGGCACTGGAAGGAGGCAATACAGTACTCCTCATATAGGCTTCTCTAATGCAGCTTTCGTTGGCGATTCTTATTCTAATCTAGTATGTCGGCTTTTATTTGAGTAAATAGGCGACTTACCCACTCCTGTAAGCAGTACCCAGTAAAACAACGTAATAAAGAATGCGATAGGAATGGTAATGTTGTAGGTTATCCAGTACGCCTTCACGTACCATGGTAGACCAAATGTTGCATCTGGAAAAAAAAGGTTCATATTTCAACTATTGTGCTCTGGCTATGATTTTCAGCATCTAATTCTGGGAAATATGTTTCCAATTCTAGTAGAAATTACGACGGTTCATTCGATAATTGGGAAATACTCTCGCGTTAATAAATATTAACATTATAAAATTATCTAGGTTCCACCTTACAGATAAATGGTTACAGTGATATAAAAGTCTCATCAAGAGGCAGTGTGGGTACCCACGCGGAATAGTACCTTAAAACCCCACGTGAAAATAACAAAACCACTTGTCAAAAGGGAACACGGGACAGAAACGGATTTAATTTATTTTTCGAAATGTTTGTTTTCATTTAAACGTGGAGGTTCATAATTGTTTCAATGATTGTAGATTTTTATTTTAATGTTATAAAGCTGTTTAAACCGTTTTTGTACCCCTATTCGCAACAAATACTAGAAGATTGTGAATGTGGCTGAATAAAAGAGTAGAAGGATATCGAATCGGGTGGATAAATTGTGTAAACGATGATAGGTATGTGTACCAGTGAGAATCTACCTGCCTACTTAGTTGACGGCTAGAAGAAACATTGTACACATAATGTAGCATAAGGTCAAGGAGATGATCTATATAATTACTTTGGATACATAGGTAAAGCGACACAATCTAAAAATATCATTTCGTTGACGACGTCTGTGGTGCAGTGGGCAAAGGCCGCTTGAGACGCAGAAGTTGCGGGTTCGATTCCCGCCGCGGGACAAATGTTTGTATATGCAAATATTTGTCTCGGGGCTGGGTGTTTTTTATTTGGGTATAATATGTATGTATTTACAAAAAAAGTATATAAGTATTATATCAGTCATGTAGTTCCCTTAGCACAAGTTCTGCTTAGCTTGGGGCTAGATGATGCTGTATGAAAAATGTCCAGTATGTTCAGTATTATTAGTTAAAATGTTCACTCACCGATTGGTCCTCTTAGAAAAGCTCTAACGGACACTATGAATCCGAGACCTGCCGTGGCCGTAATGAATAGAAGTCCCCAATGCGTCAGGAAGATGAACCAGTATTTAATGGCTATCGAATTCCCTGTCATGATAATAGACGCAAGCAAGATTCCGAGGCATCCTAGGAACACTATAAACCTTATCAATAGCAAAGGCACTGCCGAGCGGTTTTTTTGGAAACAACCCACGTAGAACTGTGACACAACGTCTTCCTCCAGCCCAAACTGAGACAGCTGGAATTCTCTTTTAAAATACTTTTTTACACCCATTTTTGTGAGTATTCTTTTATCGGACACGAGCGTGCAAACTGAACCGCACCGAACAACTTATCTCTGATTTGTTGTGATTGTGTCGTCGATTATCCTAACAGCTTCGAAGATAAGGTCGATTTAAATGTTTCCTGATTTCGCGAAAACATTATTCATTACTGACACAATAGATTTCAGGTATTGTGTGATGCGGCTTTCTTATCTTCTACACAAACTTGAATATTATTAACTATTTTGAAATACACAACACCTGTATCTGAACTCCTTCTTCTAATTATTAGCTAAACAATTTTCGAAATGATTTAGTAACGAAAACGTAAATTTTATACAAGATGAAATAAACGAAAAATAAAATATGGTTAAACATAACTCGACGAAACTGCTCAAATATAATATGAATTGACAATAACAATTGCTTTCAGAAATGTTTAGTGAACTGGCTCATGATTGCTGGGGTGGACTGCTTTATTGTGTGACACAGGAATATTTTCCTTATTAGTTTACCTCGATTTTAATGAGATTGATGAAGTTATAAATACAAACAAAGTGATATGGGATAACCAAATAAGTAAAATAAAACAAAACTTTTTTCGTATTAATTAATCAATTTCAGTAATTACCAGTAGTCAGTACATCGAGGAATGATTATTATTGATTATGTATTTCTTTATAATCAATTATAATCATCATCATATCCACTCTGCCACCTTTGCTATACATTTATTCATACAACTATGTACAAGTAGGGTATATACAAAAAATGCAAATGAAAGCGTTCCCAAAATACTGGCCGCATTGCCACGCTGAATGGCAATGCTAATGCGTTGAAACCACCTTTGCTTATTTTTGGAGCAAACACCTGTTTATGAATAGAACAAGGCTCTTAATAGACATTAGCCGCTGTGACAAAAATATGAGAGCAGTTAGAGGCTCCAAGTTCCTAAAATCTTATTCTTGGCGTTTCAGTTGATATTTTTAATCATTTCTTGATCAAGATCGTTTTTTTAATGTTTTGTCGAGATAAACAGGCATACAGCGCACCTGATAGAAAACGGTTACCGTCGCCTATTAATATCTTGAATATCTGATAGAAAACGGTTACCGTCGCCTATTAACATCTGCAATACCTGATTGAAAACGGTTACCGTCGCCTATTGACATCTGCAATACCTGATTGAAAACGTTTACCGTCGCCTATTGACATCTGCAATACCTGATTGAAAACGGTTACCGTCGCCTATTGACATCTGCAATACCTGATAGAAAACAGTTACCGTCGCCTATTGACATCTGCAATGCCTGATAGAAAACAGTTACCGTCGCCTATTGACATCTGCAATGCCTGATAGAAAATGGTTACCGTCGCCTATTAACATCTGCAATACCTGATTGAAAACGGTTACCGTCGCCTATTGACATCTGCAATACCTGATTGAAAACGGTTACCGTCGCCTATTGACATCTGCAATACCTGATTGAAAACGGTTACCGTCGCCTATTGTCATCTGCAATACTTGATTGAAAACGGTTATCGTCGCCTATTGACATCTCTGAAATACTCGTTTTTTTTTTAAGCGGGTCATGCTCTGCTGAGGAAACACCAAGGCAACTCATTCCACAGTTTACATGTACGGGGGAGAAAGGATCTCGTAAAGCGGGTAGTAAGAAAGAGCAACGTATCAATAATGGTGGATTACGACCTTTGTGGCGCAGTAGGCGGGCCCAACTGAGACGCAGAAGGTTGCAAGTTCGATTCCCACCGCGGGACAAATGTATGTATGACCTGCAAATATTTAGATAGATAGATAAAACATTTATTCGTTGCTACAGACACACACCAATATACATTTTATTGTCAGTAAGTTTGTGTTTGTGTTTGTTGCAGCACAACAAAAAGGCCATGACTCAGTGAAAATTTTTTGCTTAAAAGCAAAAACACTGATTTTCAGCCAAAAACCTGTTGAACCTACGAAAACCCTACGAATGATTTTATTTGTGTTGTCTCATGTCTGGATGTTTTATATATATAATATGTATGAATTTACAAAAAAAAGTTTATAAGTAGTTTAACAGTCATTTAGTTCCCATAATACAAACTCTGCTTAGTTTGGGGCTAGATGATGCTGTTTGAAAAATGTCCAGCATTATTTATTTATGAGCCCTGTTTCGGCCTCGTTCATCATCAAGGTACACTTTGGCGGAGTCTTATATCCAGCTTTGAGTTTCTACTAGCTGTGGATGACAATATTCTTAGCTTATTTTTTAGTCTAGGCAGCTAGGGAGTAAATTAGCAATATAATCAAAGCAATATTTTAAAAGTCACAAACACAGCGATTACATAGGTATTTTAATAAAATTTTGATATTAAATAATAACCATTTTCCCTGTCAAGTTACAAAATCTTATTCCAAAAACTATCGTGAACTTGACTACTCATAATGTAAAAACGGGAATTTTCACGTACCGCACTATCGGTGAAGGCACCGACTAAGTTTCGACTCATTCCGAGAGTCTTCATCAGGGTGAGTGATCGCGACTTTCAACCTCCGCGCACAGTGCACGACGCGACGTGGAGGGAGAACGTCGCAATCACTCACCCTGATGAAGACTCTCGGGATGAGTCGAAACTTAGTGAAAATTCCTGTTTTACAATTACAACATCTTATTTACTTTTATTTATGTACCTATTTATATACATAATTAAATATCTAACTAATTTTAGGTTCATAAGTATATACCTTTATACATCATTTTGGTATTTGAGCTATCTAAAACTAAGTAGGATGATCTAGTGACTACAATCACAGTTTGCTTATTTGTTATAAAAACTTACAAATTAAATCTATTAATTACCATCTTCACGAGGGCTAACAATGGAGCTCCATTTTTTATATCTGTTATTAAATTAGTATGATCTATTTATTAACATTTACAATGCTATTTAAAAATTATAATTTTAATATTTTCTAACAAAGAAATAGAGATTTTAACAATCAATTTTCACAATCGATACCAACTCTTTGCTTTTAAATATCAGCTACATTAAACTTACAACAATGTTTATCTTCTAAAAACTTCAATTTCAAATATTTTTTTTGCAAACGGACATCGTTTGTATTGGGACTATGGAAAGAGACAGGCGGTTTATAGGCTTGCTGACGTTTCGGACACATTGGCCTCGATTCTGTAGTACACCAACTAAACTAAATTTAAACTATCGCTCTCTTTTACTGATAGTGCAAGTAAGAAAGAGATAGCTACAATTTTAGTGCTGTCAAATTAGTCAGATTTAAGATTTCCATACAAATTTAGTCGTGATTTAAAAACATGTTGACTATAAACACGAAGAAAAGCGGCACGTAAACTGATTTGACAGTAGCACACAGCATTAAAATTCTTGCTATCTCTTTCTTGCGTAGAGTATCAGTAAAAGAGAGCGACAGTTTGAATTTAGTTTAGTCAGTGTACTACAGAATCGAGGCCAATATCTTCGGACACGTACCGTCCGAACTGACACTTAGAATTTTTCATTAATTATTTACTGACGTTTCGGACACCATCAAAATATTGAAGCTGTTTTGTACAATCAGTTAAAAAAGTTTTAAATTATTTTATATTACATACTAAGAGAAAGAGCGTTACCAAAACTTAGTATTTTAGGATAAGTCATAGCGCCAAAGACGGGCGGCGCGGCGGGCCGTACCTATCATAAATAACTTGAAACATTCAAATATTTCAAGTTATTTATTGCGTGTTTGTAACTTCCGCTACAAACACGCGTCTGATATTGTTGCAAGTGTTAAGTTAATAAGCTTCATTTAAGCTTTCAGTTATTATTATTATATTCCACTAGCTTCTGCCCACGGCCTCGTGGCCGTGTGCAGTATTATCGGTATAACCGATAATACTGCGTGGTAGTATAATCGGTCAGAACTCTAAATGTCAGGACATTGGTCATTTTGCGAGTTGACACCTTTTGAAAATCCTTAAACTATAATTAGACAATCCAACTATCCTACTAATATTATAAACGTGAAAGTTTGTGAGGATGGATGTTTATTACTCTTTCACGCAAAAACTACTGAACAGATTTTGATGAAACTTTACATAATTATAGTTTATACATCAGAATAACACATAGGCTACTTTTTATCTGGGTACCACGCGGGCGAAGCCGTGGTCAGAAGCTAGTTTTGGATATTTTATAAGTTAGTTTACAAACGAATCGCTTGGTATTGTTTCACAGATGCATGTTCATATAACCCTACTAATATTATAAAAGCAAAAGTTTGAATGTCTGTTGCTAATAATCTACGTAACGGCTGAACAAATCCAGATAAAATTGGAACAGGTATAGTTCGTTATTTAGGCTACTTTAATCCTGGTACCAGCTTGGCAAAGCCGTGGGGAGTGGCTAGTTTTTACTGAAAATGGGATAATTAATTAATGGATTTTGTGAGTTTGATTGGTGCATGTAAACAACGTAAAACAATAAAAGCCACAAATCATACTTAGTAATTAAAATATCCCATTTTTAGTGTAAATTATATGTTTAAATCAGTTCAAATGTGTTATTAATAGATAATAAAATATCAACCAATAGTCACATAACATCAGTGAAGTGTGTTCTATCAGTGAAGTTCTATTATTGGCTACCTGTATCTATTTAAGTATTGTTAAGAACATTGTGTTATAGCTGTTGGTTTTCCGAATATAAATAAATAAAATAATAACATAGTCCTGACTAGGATCCACAAGTGTTGTGGGATTCAGGAAGTCGGTACGAGTACATATAGTAAAATAGCTAGCCTGGCCTGATAAAAATACCTCCCTTGATACCGTTTCATTCACGTATAATTATAAAAAAAACACTAATAAATAAACAAGTATTGAGATTTTAGGATATAATTAAGACTATTATACCACGTACTTTACTATTTCCATCCGGATTTCCCCGAGTTCCCTTCCCACTCGCGTGTTTGGGTGGTCGCGGACGATGCTCATGAGGAAAGACTAAACGGTCAAAGAGAGGACGGAAACGTCTGCAGAGGAATAGGACTACGTGCAATCCTACTACGTAATAAACGTGCATGTTTGTGAGGATGGATGTTTGTTACTCTTTCACGCAAAAACTACTGAACGGATTTTGATGAAACTTTACAGTAATATAGGGTATACATCGGAATAATACATAGGCTACTTTTTATTCGGTTACCACGCGAGCGAAGCCGTGGGCAGAAGCTAGTAATACGCTAAAATGATTCCAAACCACGATAATTTCAATTGTTGAGATTTCTGTTCAAGCTCCGAAGCCGTCATTGTAGACACCTGTGTTGTCTCGCAGCCGCCGCTCAGCGATGGCGTCTCTGGCCGCTGCTATGGCGACCGTGAGAAGATGCATGAGGGCCAGGAAGAGGGCCGTGAGGGTTATCACCAACATCGTCTTGTCCGGTTTCGACCAGTCCACCACCGGGTAGATGAAAGCGTTCCCCCACCTGAAATTAGGAGATGGGAATTATTTATGTCTCTTTTTTAATATAAGGACTTTATTTTATAAAGAAAGAAGAAAAGAAACAGTCGTTCAATTTACGACGACCTCAGTGGCGCAGTGGGCGAGGCCCGCCTGAGACGCAGAAGGTTATAGGTTCGATTACCGCTGCGGGACAAATGTTTGTATGATTAGCTAATGTTTTTGTCGAGTCTGGGTGTTATCTATCTGTATAATATGTAAATACTATGTATTTAAAAAAAATATAAGTAGTATTCAGTCATGTAGTTCTCATAATACAAGCTCTGCTAAGTTTGGGGCTAGCTGTGTGAAAAATGTCCAGTAGGTATTATTTATTTATTATTATTATTTATTTATAAATACTGATTTTTATCTTTCTAATATGTGCCTTTTAGAATTCAACAGTAGAAAATAAAACACTGGTTTGTCAAATTATTTCTCAACTGACTGTTTTAAAATCTTTATAAGTAAATAGAATAGAATAGAATAGAATATATCTTTATTGTACACCAGTAAATACAGAAGAAACACGAAAAAGAAATTATAATTATATCTAGTGATACAATGGGCGACCTTATCGCTGAAAGCGATCTCTTCCAGGCAACCTTTGGATGGACAGAAACTGTAAGAACAAATAAGGACGGCGGCGTACAACCAACATTATAGAGAACGATCGAAGTAAAAAAATAAAAACAATAAAAAAAAAAATACTAAATAAATTATATACATATATAAATACACCTAACAGCTACATAGATATATAAATATATATATATATATATCTATAAATATATAATATATTATATTAAGACGACGTAGAGAGCGATGAAAGATAATATTTCTTTATCAAGCTTTTGAAAATAGGAAGAGACTTAGCTTGTCTTATGGAGACTGGCAGAGCATTCCAGAGCTTGGTAGCCTGCAGTGTGAAAGAATTACCGTAAAAATCTGAGGAATGTACAGGAGTTTTTAATTGGAGTGTTTCAGAGGAGCGTAAAGATCGAGGGTTTGAGAGGTGGAGGAACTCAAAACGTTCTTTTAGATAAGATGGAGTAGAGGGAACAAAGAGAATGCTGTAGAGAAGAGAAAGGATGTGTGCGTTCCGGCGAAGGCGGATAGGTAACCACTTGAGTCTAGTGCGATATTCGGAAACGTGATCATATTTACGCAAGCCAAATATGAATCTGATGGAGAAATTTTGGAGCCGCTCAAGTTTGTTAAGTTGGTCTTCGGTTAAATCAGGATAGCTGGCATCGGCGTAGTCGAGTATGGGAAGCAACAATGATAAATCTCTATTGTCATCATTTTTGTTGTTGCCTGAAATAAATATTTATTACGCGATACTTGACTCTATCAAAAATTAGCAGTTTCAAATTAGCTTAATATTTCGCAAACGTTTCCCTGAACCAAAAAATGGTTAAAATATTTTTGAACAATCATACCCACTTTAAGAGTACGGGAGGTGTCCCCAAAAAAATGATTTTTCTAGATTTTTATTTTACCCTTTTGTCGGCGTAATTAAGATGAATACCCATGCCAAATTACAGCTTTCTAGGACAAAGAGTTTTTGAGCTAAGCCGCGGATAGATAGACAAACAGACAGACGGACGGACATGGCGATACTATAAGGGTTCCTTGTTGACTACGAAACTCTACAAAGAATTCCACTATGGATAGTGGATTTCGCTGGATATCCTGGCTCATCATCAAACCCTCGTTAGCGAGCCCAATCTATTGGACATGTCAAAAAGAATCATAATGGGCTCAAACTCGAGGGGCTTACTAGTAGCCACTGAAGAGCTGCACAATTCACCTCCTGGCTCCATCTTCAGATCAGCTCCAAGATACCAAATTATATTATTGTCTTCCAGTTTCGATGCGACATTTAAAAGTGGGCTAAAATTGACTTCCAAGATTGGATTACATTGTTTGTATGATATTTAGTTAGTTACAAGTGAAACTAAAATAAGAGTATTAATAAAAGTGGTGACAGAAACGGTGTTCAAATCCCATACACTGCATATCATATTTGAACACTTTTTTTCCATTGTTCACATCTAGGTCTCGTTGGTAAGTACTTAGTGTATGAGATATAACACCAGGTCACTAACAAATATTTGCAGACCTTTAAATGCAGAAACAGCATTGTTTATCGTCCATTTAGAACATGTTTGCTTTATCTATGTACGAGTATGTACAGTCAACGAACGCTCAAGGTTTCTACAGATTCGTAATGGTATACGAGTTGCGATTTGGATACACGTTTTAAATATTTGTAATTTGAGTACCTACCTATATACCTATATATTTGACGTATCTTCATACACGACGACCTCTGTGGCGCAGTGTGCGAAGGCCCGCCTGAGACGCAGAAGGTTGTGGGTTCGATTCCCGCCGCGGGACATATGTTTGTATGATCTTCAAATATTTGTCTCGGGTCTGGGTGTTTTCTATTTATAATATGTATACATTTACAAAAAAAATTATATAAGTAGTATATCAGTCATGTAGTTCCCATAATACAAGCTCTGCTTAATTTGGGGCTAGATGATGCTGTGTGAAAATGTCTAGCATTATTTATTTATTTATGCGGTAATGCGTTAAGTTATCATACAGAAAAGTACCATTAAATTAAGCTTTTCATTTTAATCGAATAGTTTTCTCTCTGACTGTACTAAAATATATCAAAACAGCTTTTAGGCCGATTTGACGGACGAATCGACATTGACATGATATCACTCCTATTAACTTTGCACAGCAAAAACATAGGTATCTAGTTATTGGTAATGGTTTCGAGCAATCACAAAAACAAACACGCTCATGACTGCGATCCCCATGATGGATATGCTCAGATCCATACTCAGTACCTAGGCAGGTCGGTGAGGATAGTAGGGGGTGGTCAGAGACATGTTCTAAAATTATATTTGGCACATGTCCGCATTTTAGATCCAATCAACATAATTGAATAAGAAAAAAGAAAGAAAGAAAATTTAATTATTTGAATCCAGGCAAAAACAAAAACACATGGCTAATACTGACGACTAATGTATTAAGCTAATATAGAGAAAAGATCTGTTGTTAAAGCTATAATTATATTCTTCAACCAAACATTACATCATTGGAATTACCCGTATAACGTACCTGAATACGATTATTATAACTAGCTTCTGCCAACGGCTTCGCCCGCGTGGTACCCGGATAAAAAGAAGCCTATATGTTATTTTGATGTATAAGCTATTTTACTGTAAAGTTTCATCAACATTCGTTCAGTAGTTTTTGTGTAAAAGAGTAACAAACATCCATCCTCACAAACTTTCGCGTTTATAATAGTACTAGCTTCTTCCCACGGCTTCGCCCGCGTGGTACCCGGATAAAAAGAAGCCTACGTGTTATTTTGATGTATAAGCTATATTACTGTAAAGTTTCATCAACATTCGTTCAGTAGTTTTTGCGTGAAAGAGTAACAAACATCCATCCTCACAAACTTTCGCGTTTATAATATTAAGTAGGATAGGATAGTAGGATAAGGTCAATCATTTAATACCAAGTCAAATGTCTTCGTCATACTAAATAAATAAAAAAACAGACAGTAATATACCTAGATCAATTTGTGTAAGTATGACTTAAAAACATATTCTAGTGCTGAAGCTATATAAGTAAGTATATATACAGTGCTATACTGTAAGTAAAAAACTCTACCCGATCCGGAAGGGTATCAGGTACCATATCAATATACAATGACGTAGGTCTATTTTTTTCAACAGATTTTTTTCCAGTAAATTTAATTAAATCAAAAATGTTATGTGTTATCGGTTAGTGTTCCAATAAAGCGGTGATGGGCTTGCGAACTGTCACGGAACGGAATACGAGCTAGTGTGGGGTTAAGACTGTTTGTGACTTTAACTGTTGGGTGTTTTTTAAATTTATTGTATTGACTATTAAATTACAACTCTCAATTTCTTTAAAATATTGTTTAGATCAATCTAAACCATAGACAATAAAAATAAAACAATACTTTATGGTCAGCCAATATTTGTATTGTGGCAATTATTTCCTGCCATGTTTCTTTTTCTAGGAACTTCCTGTGTATGTAATGGAGATAGCGGCTGTCTGCCATTGTATAAATTATATTTTCTCAAAATAAACAGTGTAAAAGTTAACCACTCAAGTTTTATTTTGTACAATATTAAACACAGATAATTATTGAAGTAGATATATATACCTGTAATTGATCGGACATGGTTTTTGTTACATACTGTGGATTAGAATTTAGCAGTCAGCAGAAAAAGTATCAAATATACTTGAATGAATGAACATAATTTATTGTACACTGTAAGAAAAATAAATACAACTTAACAAAACTACAAAAATTAAAGTACAATGGGCGGTCTTATCGCTTAGAAACGGTCTCTTTCAGACAAACTTTGAATGTAAAGGATTTTATGAGATTGTAAGAATGGCCAGGGGTGGACTAATATTATTTTAATTTGGAAAGTATGCAATAGTAGTTATCAAAAGTTACTAGCAATAGTAACTAGGTAGTAAATACCATATATCAGACATTTTATAAATACTATGAAAAATATGTAACAGATGTAATAAGTACCTAGGTTTATTTTGCATAATACATGTTATGTGTCGACCGACGTATTCGAGCTAAATCGTTAGGCATCTTTAGTTTCCTAAACGCCCTTCAATTTTTCAGATTCATCGGCGTTTATATGATTGGCATGACAGTAAAAGGTCATATCGTCATGCAATAACAGGTACCTATGCAACATCCAAGCTGAATAGATGATGTCGTAAGTGCCTTCGATTCCTCTAACGATGGAAATCATCTTGAGAATAAAATTACCACACCAAAAACTTATGAGTACAGTCATTTTAACATCATTAGAGGTTCCCATCTAAGGTCTTGATCGAGTGACCAAGACCTTGTGTAGATACCTTGCATTAATGTACTGCGGTATTGCGAAAAAGAGTCGAAACGGCACGATAAAGCAAGACTATGGCGAAGGTAAACAAGGTCATAGATATGAAGACGCTGAAATTACCAGCGGAAGATGCAATATCTAATATGGGCATAGTATGCTAAACATATAGATACAATGTCCGAAATTCACTGAAGTTCTTTGATAAGCCATTTGTTTAGCAGCAAAACATTGATTAGAGATATTGATAAGAGGTAGAGATCATCATCATTATCATCATCAGCCTATATTAGTCCACTGCTGGACATAGGCCTCCCCTAATGAGCGCCATAGCGCCCTGTCTTCAGCTTGCCGCATCCAGCATCTGCCTGCAGTCTTTCGCAGATCGTCATCCCACCTGGCCGGAGGGCGTCCTACACTACGTTTGCCGAGTCGCGGTCTCCACTCAAGAACACGTTTACCCCAGCGGTTTTCGGTTCTTCGCGAGATATGACCGGCCCACTGCGACTTCAGCTTGCTAATTCGTTGAGCTACATCGATAACTTTGGTTCTCTGACGGATGTATTCGTTACGAATCTTATCCTTCAGAGAGACTCCGAGCATAGCTCTTTCCATAGCTCGCTGAGCGACTTTGAACTGGTGGACCAGCCCTATCATGAGTGTCCACGTCTCAGCTCCGTAGGTCATGACGGGTAGGACGCACTGATTGAAAACTTTCGTTTTCAAGCATTGCGGTATGGATGACGAGAAGACTCCACGTAGTGTTCCAAACGCTGCCCAGCCTAGCTGGATCCTCCTCTTGGCCTCCTTCTCGAAATTGTTTTTACCCAACTGCAGAATCTGCCCAAGGTAAGTATATTCGGAAACAATTTCGAGAAGGTGGCCATGTACAACCACCGGTCTTGGAACAATGTGGCCATTGATCATGACTTTGGTTTTATCCAAATTCTTGCCAAGACCGATACATCGGGAGGCTGAAGCTAGGTCGTTCAGCATCCGGTTCAGCTCCTCTAGCGACTCCGCCATTAAGACTATGTCATCAGCGAATCGTAAGTGTGAGATGTAATCGCCGTTTATGTTAATGCCCCTACCTTTCCAGTCCAGCATCTTAAACATATCTTCCAACGCGCTCGTGAACAGTTTTCCTCACTCCTAGAGGTAGAGATATATTATAAATAATATGTAAATTCCAACTAAAATTTAATCGCAATAAATAAGTAATTTTCATTTTTACAACAAACGCAGCGCAGACAAGTTGATGCTATTTAAATACTTACAAATTTTGAACAGTTTAGCGTAGAGCGGGTTACATACAAACAGGCTTCCTACAAGAGTTTCCGATGAACGTGATTTGCCGGTTGCTAACGTAGGCCGTAGACCGCGACATTGAATCTTTGTGACCTCCACAGAATACATAACAGAGAGAACAAGCGTGACACCATGCGCTTGCGCAACACACGTGACAGCATCATTCAGATGTTTATAATAACACTCACGATCTTGACTTTTAGATTCAATTTTTCTTAATTATTAAATATGCTTAATAACATTTTGATTGCAATTTGCTGCCTTTGCAATAATTTAGAGCTTTGTAAGTATGTAATGTTACCAAAATATGAGATATGTCCAGAATGCCTTGGTATAACTTAGCAGACTATGCCTCTACATAAGAAGAACCTATAACCACTTTACACTACCTGCGTGCTTGCCTAGCATAGCGGCTTAGATTTAAATTGGTATAAGTGTTATATATTTTTTGACCAATAACTACATCACTGTGCAGGCTGCGGTTGTGTTCCGAATCATACGTTTATAGATACTAGCTAGTCTAGTCCACGGCTTTGTCCGCGAGGTACCTGAATAAAAAGGATCTGATGAAAAGTAGCTCTTAGTAGTTTCTTCGTCGATTTACGTTGCAAAATTGTTCTCCACGAAAAGCTTTTTTATTTTAATGGGATATTATACAACTTATTCCCATCCTTAAAGTCCATTCAAAACATAAGTAAAAGAATTTTTGAAATTGGATGTTTACCTCCTGCATATATACTTCCAAACTTTACCTCTTTTATTATATTAGTGTAGATTTGAAACTCACGGATCAGTGCCTCCAGCGAAGTAATAGATGACAGTGAAGAGCATGTAGGCGCCGGCGAAGTAGAGCGGCTGCATGATGTGCATCAGCCGGCTGGGATGAGCAGAACAGAGCAGTTCCACCAGCATGAGCACAGAGTTGATGCCGTGCACCATTACGTCGAGCACCGGGTCAGGCGTGTAGTTTACTACGCTAGTTGCTGGAATTTGGAAATTTACGTAATAAGCGGCTAAAGTGAAGGAGAAAAAAGATTCGGTTAGATATATAGTGAATATTTCTTGCTGTAAAACTAATTTATCTTCAGGAATAATAATAAAACTACTAAGGTACGTATTATAAGTTAATAAATTGTTCTTATCGTCAAAGTTGAGGAGGAAAAATCCGATAAGAATCCGTTTTCATTTATGGGTTTTCGCGCTGAAACAGAATTTTTGTGTACAAAAAAAGGTTATTATGTAATACAATTTTATAATTTCTTTCTAAGGCACTTGGAGACTTTAAACTTAAAGCTTTTACCATTAACATCTGTAACCAAGGCAGAGGTTTAAATTTCATAAAAATAGCACCATCGTGTCTATACTAACTACTCGTCATCGCTACCGCCCTTCTCAATTTTCCTCTTTTTCTTCGGTAATTCGAGTCACATAGTAAATTGATACTTACAGGTTTTCAAGACGCCCCAGTAGAAGACCGTGATGAGGAAAGCCACTGGGATAGTTATATTGTACAGCACCCAGTACGTTTTCACATACCAAGGCAGTCCGAAGGTGGCGTCTGCGAATAAAGCGAAAATCTTTACAACACCTTTTATGGAAGAGCAGTCGTTTGTAAAACTCATGAGTGTTTAAGCTAACGGCCTATAAAAAGTTTCATTATATTCATATTCCGTAGAATTTACGTAAACTCATGTTGGTATATCGTACTTGGAGGTATTTTACATAATGATACGTAGGATAAATTAACCTATTTTTCTAGTGTATGTTGTTCATATGACTATAATAATTATATATTATCTGATGTCATTTGGGTTTATTTTGTGCTTAAGTGCAAACGATAAACATGCTTACCTCGAGTTTGTACTAAAAATCTAAAGTAAACGACCAAACGTAGAGTCATCCCTACCTACTTGAGGTAGAGTCATCCTTGTACCTACCTACTTGATGATAAGAGGGCAATGACAATTAGTTGTTATTTTGCAACACGATCACATGATATCAAACATTGATATTTTTTGTGATATCACATTTGAAGGTTAAGAACATATTTTTTTACGAACAACGATACCTTGGTTACGTTTCCAGCGAAAATTATGATTTTAAAATTATTGTTAAAAGTAAAGTAGTAAAAATGTGTATGTTCTTTGAACGTTATAATAAAAGCACTTTTTTACCAACCATAATATGCCTTTAATCTCACCTGATGGTAAGTGATGATATGGCCGACGATAGAGCATGAAGGTCTAGAAGATACCTATGCATATGACCTTAAGGAGACCCAGCTTATATTTTTCAGGGAAGACAGATAATGGTAGTGTCTTCGGTGTTGCTTGTCCTTAGGTGAAACGAAGATGATGGGATCAGATCATGTAGCTCTTCGGCACATTCCCCAAAATGCAGTCTTTAGAATATCAATAGGCAACTTTACGATAGCGCTCCAGACTCTGGACCTTGGTCTATACCATGTGTTGCTGACCTACTAGTTCGAAAGCTCTACATTCGATTGATTCCAAGGCAGCAAACTGGTGTTTGGCCGAACCATCCCAAAGTTGGCAGCAGTTTAAAATTGAATAGATCCTCAATGGGAAAACAGGATAATCAATCTGTGGAATTATCGAGGCAAAGTCAGAACCAGCACGAGGTCGGAAGACGACCACGATAGCACGTGATCTCGATACAGGTAAACAAATCTCTGCCATTATAAAACGATTCTATTCTAACGCTTGCACTTGCATACTAAATTGTACTAATAGTGAGTATGACCGTAACAAAAAATAGTCTATTAACCTTTAAGTGAATTGAGAAATCCATGTAACTTCTTACTGTGATCAATGTCAAGGTTGAAACTAAGAATGTATGCTAGCCATAAATTTTAATGTTTAAACTGTTTTACGTGTTGTTTGAGTCGTTCATAAAGTTAGATTAGGCTTTGAAATCGCTAAACGTGAGAGTATGTGGTCATGTCAAAACATTTTGCAAAAAGAGGACAATTAAAACGCTTAAATACAATGGGTACATTGCATTGGCCTACAACTTATGAGGAAACATTAGCAAAGAAACTGATAACAGTAATAAATAATAATGCTGGACATTTTGCACACAGCAGCATTTAGCCCCAAATTAAGCAGAGCTACATATGGGAACTACATGCCTGATATACTACTTATACTTTTTTTTAAATACACGTTTTTTTGTAAATACATACATATTTTACATAAAAAACACCAAGACCCGAGACAAATAAACCGCTGTTTATTGTTGGCACGCTTACCAATAGGTCTTTTAAAGTAGACATATCCCGAAACAGAAGTTGAAAAAGCCATAGTTACAGCTATCAGCAAGAAACCCCAGTTCGACAGGTATATGAACCAATATCCGAACTGAACGCCCGATGTCAAGGTCAGGGCCACAGAAGCTAGAAGCACGCACGTCGAAAACAGGAAGAGGAAACTTCGAAGGAGTAGCAACGGTAGGGATGACCGGTTGCTTTGCCAACTGCTCACGAAAATACGATAACCTTTCCTTTATCGATGTAATTTATAGTAAATTGTGTTTTGCACATCGTCTAGTCCTATAAACCGGTGTTCTGAAACTGACGCGTAAACTTCTATTAATCAGTGAAGCGTGAAAACGACTAGACTCGGTACTAGATTTTAAACCTCTTTACCTAACCAAGGCCTTGATAAATCATTGCACCAGTTTCGTAAATTATCAATAACCTGTAGGTATTGTACTTATCATAATAATTTTCACTGTGCGTAGATGGCTTAAGGCAATAATTAAAATATTTAGATATATACGAGTACGTGTTTGAGTTCGTCCTTCAGGGTTCTTGATTTGAATTAGAATTGACCTACATCATTATTACTATGATGAAACTTGAGAACATTATGAATGGTAAAAATTCTCAATGCTACTTCTATATTGCACGTGTTGATGCCAATCTACAATTTTCCCACAACGCAATTCCTGCGTAATTGAATTCTAATCTCGTATCTTTTCATTTCATTGTTTTCGGTGGGAAGTAGATTATTTTGTTAGTATTGAGTTTTTTGGATGAGATGTGTTCCGTTGGGAAGGTGTGACATTTTGAAGCGCTTTCGTCACTATCGTCACAATTGCCAGGCGTGACGTGCCAGTTGTACGCATCGCGTCTATTTGCGAGCAAGAATGCAGCTCCGAGCTAGTTCGATGTATATCGGTCCTACCACAATCCTCGTACACGTAAGTATAAAACGTCAGTAGGAGCACAGATAATATACCGTTCTGCCAAGAGCTAAACCTACGCCACAAATTCCTGGATCCGGCTCGAATGGCTAATTATATCACTACAGACTTTCCCGGATGTGTCCAGCTTGCACAAGTTAAATTTTACTTACCCAGTAGTTAGGTACTCGCATAGTCTCAGGATGCGAAATGAAACACTAGATGGAGCAACGAGTAATTAGTGCCGCATCGGTTGATTGTCAAGTTGGTAATCAATTAGCGGCTGGAAAATTGTGTCCTGTGCGTCCATTTGTTGGGATACCGAGAAATTCAAGGCTCTACAGTTCTCGACTATGATTGGCACATTGTGAAGATTGTTTGTCACAGATGCGTCGTAATGACATAATGTACCTACTTATGCAATGTAAGATTTTTTGGTCTTACCTGTTTGTCTTCCGCATGGTTTCCTCACGGTGACAACAATGCCGAATATTGATTCCACAACTATAAACAGTAGTCCCCAATGCGTCATGTACAGGAAAAACTTCTCCGTGGGGCCCCAGAAGAAGGTCATTGACCAAAACAAGACAATCAGAGACCAGAGGAGAATTGGTATCCGCCACCATAGAGGCGAAGTTTTTTTGAAGGCGCAGGTTATAAAAGGATCATGTGGCACGTCTGTGTCTCCCAGGATCCCTGTGATGCAGTAAGCACCTTGCTTCAAAGACCACCGCGTCATCTTGATAAATAAAATGCAATCCCACGAGAAACCTTTGATTATTTTGTCAATCGCATTATGCATCGGTTAATATGGAAGCTGGAACAAACAAAATAAGCATGTTTAGACGTTTTGTATGCGTTAATTCCGGTTTATCAAGGTGGTTTTGTTTATAAACAAATGTATAGCTAGTTATGTTTGGAATAATGCGGAGTGCGTAAGGCATAGTAGGTAAATAGGTGCGGTTAATTAACCCTGAGAGATGACCTAGCGACACTTCGTGATGACGTATTTACGTTTATATGATAACCTATTATAAAAATTATTATTAGCTATTTTATAAATAACTATGTACAATCGAAAATACGGTTAAAACTGGATAATTTTTAATTTAAGAATAATTAGAATTATGATTTTTTACTGAAAGGTTTAGTGGTTAGTTCTATAAGAAAGGTTTTTGAAACAACAGAGTTAACTTCGACTATGCAACAGATTTCATGTAGAATTGAGTGTTGTTATGTGAATGATACTAGTGATGCTATACAAGATTAATTAAGAAACTAACCACTGCGTTAAGCAAGGTTTTCCAAAATATTTGTTATGTACAGTTTACAGGAAGCAAGAATATTTAAAATATTTTTTGATCTAAATTATTTATTGCTTATTTTGTTATACGTTAATGGTGTATGTACCTATAAAGTAGTTTCATGCATTCATTAAAGGTATAACAATACCGTTATCAGCATAAAAAATCTTAATTTTAAAACACGCTATACCTAGGTATAATAGATTATAATACTAGATACCTACGTAAATGCATTTGATAATAAATGTAGCGGTTACCTTCCGTTATGTTTATAGTTATCTAGATACAGAAAGGAAATTGTTACGAAATATCTAAGTTGTATCTACTGAATAAACATGACCTTCAGTATCATCAGGTTTCACATAAAACTAATTGCAACAAAACTAATGAAGTTCTGAATGTTTCAATTGCATGATAACAAGTTATATAACTCATATCACAGTTTAATTGTACATTCATTACCTTTATTGAGATTTATAGACTTTATAGTAAACGGAACCACGGGGCTTAGTTATTGAAGGACTTTTTATGATTTTATGCTATAAACTTTTTGCAGTTTGTCTACATATGAAAAGCCAGAACCCAAAAATCAAGACACAATAAAAATATTTGCTATCCACAAATTTTTTTTATTCACTTCACTTCACTTCTCTTCTTGTTTATGGCTTTTTATTTTTTATTCTGTTGTGTAGTGTTTGTAGTGGTTAGCATAGATAAAATAACCACTACGTTTAGTAATTAGTTATTTTATACCATAGAGGAAATAAAATAAGGTAATAAGATAATTCCCAAAAAGGTTGCATGAAAAATACATTTTAATGAGGTAATATTTTTTAATAATACTAGACAGCCATTATATCAGGACTATAAAGTTTGCTTTTATAGATCAAGGCCTCGGCTCAGCCTAGAACTCAGCACAACCATCTAATTCTAATTCTAAATGGGGGAACTAAGGTCTGCACTGACGCCCCGCATTGTGGTATACGTCCCGCATTGGGGTGTTGGGGCAGATTTTTAAAACTACTTTTCAACAGATGGTTGTGCATCTGTTGAAAAGTAGTTTTAAAAATCTTTAAAGCTTTGTACAAGAACGTTTTTCAGTTCACCATTCTCAAGGGTGTAGAAAACGAGGAAAATGTGTTCCTATTATCATGACCTTAGGATGTAGTTATAACGATTCGTGCTGTGAACCAAAGGATACGTCTATTGTATTGCGTTTCTCAACTGCCGGGCGAGTGCATAGACCGTTTCATAGACTCTAAGCGCACACAGCTAGCGGATTGCTGGTAGGCACTCTGTAAGGTGCCTACAATTTGATGAACCAAAACAAAACTGAAGAATGATCAAACATGTTTAATAATAATAATAATAATAATAATGCTGGACATTTTCACACAGCATCATCTAGCCCCAAACTAAGCAGAGCTTGTATTATGGGAACTACATGACTGATATACTACTTATATATATATATATATATATATATATTTTGTAAATACATACATATTATACATAGAAAACACCCAGACCCGAGACAAATATTTGCAGATATAAACATTTGTCCCGTGGCAGGAATTGAACCCGCAACCTTCTGCGTCTCAGGCGGGCCTTCGCCCACTGCGCCACAGAGGTCGACAAAAATCCAGAAAAACACTCTAGAAGTTCAAATAATGGTAGAGTTTGTGCAGACTGTTTTGATTTGGCAACAGATAAACGTGACTATTTGTGATTATTATAGTGTTCCATGACATAAAAAGGATATCCTTCGCATATATAACTTTTATTAATTATTTTATTTTAAAAGTTACACTTATTATAATATAGATTTATATATTTAGATAATGATAGACTACAGTGAACAGAATATGTGGCGAGCAGCTGCTGCAACCACGCTACGAGCCCGCAAGCGGTATCAGTAGGTATTCATTTCAGTTTTGGCGTGGGAATCTAAGTATCCGCTACTATCTATCAAAGCTACGGTTTGTCCGCTAGATGTACATAGAGCCTAAAGGTAACTTATGTCTTTGGTTAGAGGCTTGAAATTACCGAGCGTAAATCGTTCTTGTTATGGTGACGAAAGCTGTTGTGATAGTTAAATGTAGGGCCCTTTTTCTACATGTTTTAAATAATTATTGCGTGACATCTAAGAATATAAAGGTAGATTACCCAACAGTCACAATAACCGCTCTATCAACTCACAACAATGTGCGTTGATAATGTGTTGATTTCATTGTCAAAACTGAAGATAAAACCTGTTAATAAGTCCTAAGTATGGCAGCAGGCGAGTAGCCAGCGGCTGAATCGAAAGGGGTGCGAGTTCGATTCCTGCTGCGTGACAAATGTGTGCATGTTTTGTAGATATTTGATCGGGGTCTGGATGTTGTGGTACCAGGGTACACGTAGTCCGTGTTATTTATGAGGGGATTTTAGTATGGGGTAAGAACTATGAAGATATGTGCCTGTTGGGTGTATATTTTTATACTTATTTCTAATATGCCTGTTAGTTGTATTTCTATAATGTTCTTTCAATTTATATACGTTGGACTATGATACGTTAATATCTATTCCACGTGATCTTATTTATTGCATCTGGCTGCGCTTATTAATTCGATGCTGTTTATAGACGAGCAGAGTGCTTCGCGTGATGGGCTCAATCATTGATCTTTATAATTGCGGGATAATTGAACCGTGCTACTTTCAGACGTTTTCTATTGTACTGAAATAGGCCAATGGAGAATAAAATGGATCCTTATCGTAACGCTTAGCCTAGAGTTCACCAACAAAATGAATGGACGGGCATATCTAACCATCGATTATTATGACTGATTCCTATGAAAACATCTGTCATAAAGCTTTGTTTAGGATTTAACTACTAAGTTATTGTGTTGGTGAACTTGGGCCTAAGGCTTTGATATCCTTAAAACACAATGTTATTAGTTAGTATATAATATTTAGTTCTTTGATAGTTTTATAAAAAAAAAATACTTTACTTCTATAATATACAGGCAAATTTGGATATTTGTTGATACAAAGGTCAAAGTGTGGATGTTTGTTGCTAATAATCTCCGTAATGGCCGGACCGATCTAGATGTAATTTGTAACAGGCATGGTTCGTGACATCAAATAATACATAAGCTAGTAAACTATAAATGTAAAAAAAAAATTGTATTAATTTACACATACTTACATGTAAGTATCTTCTAGGTCAGATACTGTCAAAGTTCAAATTGCATGTTTATTTGCGTATCTGTTTATTTACGCAAGAAGTGGATAAATTGATTTTGTAAAAGGATTTTGCACCTTCAAACTAAGCATAAGTATAAGAAGGATCCGCTGATGTTCATTCGTATAAGGCGCGGCTAAGATTGAGTAGAGGTTTACCTCTTCGGAAAATACTTACTTAAATAGTAACGTTTGATAGATCTTTATATCTAGGTGACCTTGTCCTAGAAAATACTGTTTCAAAGATACCTAGATAACTTCCTCTGTAACTTTTAGGGCTAGTTCCAGTTATAAAAAAAACCTGCAAAATATTAATTATAAATAAAACAAATACTTAATATTCAAAAATAATATTTTAATAGTCGATATTGAGGGAAAACTATACTTGAAAAACTTCTTATGCATTCATTGCACGTATTATAAATTAATGAAAAAACAAAATGCGTCGTCCATCAAGAAAATGATGTACCAAGTTAGGTTAGATTAAAAAAAATCTAATCCGATTAAAATATACCTATATAACTAAACTTTGTCAACGGCTTCACTCGCGTGGTACCCGGATATAAAGTAGCTTATGTGTTATTCTAGAACACGAATTATACCTGAATCATACCTAAATTATACCTAAATTTAATCCAGATCGGTCCAGCCGTTACGGAGATTATTAGCAACAAACATCCACACTTTGACATTTATTATATAGTTGGATAGAATTGATTATGGGTCCACTCTATTATCTTCCTCCTACAAAGGAGGCAAATCGAAGGAACTGTGTTCTGTTCAAGAAACTGTACAGTTTAGATAAAAACCATTTGAGTAGGACCAACCATCACGTAGTAATCGGTGTACCTATTAAAAAAATGCCCCCAAATTGAAAGTACCATTTATAAAAGTCAGTTAAATCCTACTACTATTATTAACGCGAAAGTTTGTGAGAATGGATGTTTATTACTCTTTTACGCAAAAACTACGGAACGGTTTTTATGAAACTTTACAGTAATATAGCTTATACATCAGAATAACACATAGGCTACTTTTTATCCGGGTACAACGCGAGCGAAGCCGTGGGCAGAAGCAAGTTATTTAATAGTTACTAGTTGCATTTTTATTTTGAAAAATTACTCAGGTAAATAATTTACGAAAAACACATAGAAATTTCGGGCTTACCTTTTAAACAAACACTGATCACAGTATTTAATTATTCACTTAAACATTAAATTTTTCTTAGATTAAATTTTCGCGATTTTCTTTGTCTTTTGTGGGTAGTGGAAAGCGCGCGAGTTTGCGCGCGAGTGTTGCGCGACTGATTTTCCGCCGCGGATGCTGCGCGCACGCACCATGTCGACCGCGCTCAAGGCAAAGATCCAACTATTTTAGCTAATTATTTCTTCTGTGATCCGATTGCTTACGAGATTTTCATCGATATCGCCTTGAATTGTATACTAACGCCGAATCTTTTTCCTCAACTAAACACCAAGTTTAATCACTTGTTTTTCACTTAAATAATGAATCAATCTAGCTAGGGTTACCCTCATCTACAGACTCTAGTCGAATTTTCTTGTATTTTTTAAATCACTCGTTTTTCGACAGTGCTGGGCGTAGGTCCCCATAAAAAATGCATCGATCTTAGGTTACCCTCATCTACCGACTTCTCGATTTATACTTACTTTAACTTTCCAACTACCGATTAGCTTAACTTACTTATAAAATGATGTTGATAATTCCGATGTACCATCACTAGCTTTACACAGTAAGCTAATGATTCTATTATTGGCTGACTCGAAGGTAAATATTAAACAAACAAAATGTTTGAAATCTGGTACAGTGCCTGTGCCTAACAGCAGATTAGTCAGTTGATGAAGTTGACGGTTTTTTTCAAGACATACAGTGTTGAAAAAAACCGCACGTTTGTGAGAAAAGGTATACTCCCAATTTTTTGTGAGTTTTCGGATTATGATGTATATATATGATTTATATATATATATAAATCATAATCCGAAAACTCACAAAAAATTGGGAGTATACCTTTTCTCACAAACGTGCGGTTAGTATATATATATATATATACTAGGGTACTATAGGGTGTTTTGTTTGGACCCAACTGTACCTATAAATTTATTCCTGGAGTAGATCTCTTGGCTCGCGGTTGTTTAACCTACCATGCGATGGTTCTTGTAGAGCGCGAAAACACGAGTCAGTTATCTACCTCTAACTTTATGCGAATACTAGCTGTTGCCAGCGGCTTTGAAGCCGTAGAGTCGTGTTTAAGAAAACCCGATACTGCCATACAAACATTTCCCCCCTAGAAATTTCCAAAAATCATTTCTTAGCACATGCTTACGTTATAAAATAAACCTGAACCTTAAAAAGTTCCAAATTTCAGCTTGCTAGACTCAGTAGTTTTGGCTGTGCGTTGATAAATCAGTTAGTCAGTCAGTCGGACAAAGGATCTTATAAGTTTAGATTATGTATAACCGGTAGATACATACTCAAATAAAACTGGTTTTTATGAACCACCAAATGTGAAGGACAATATTATAATTTTATTGTCCTATATACTTAGCTACATTATGATTAGCTATATTATACGAATCCCTTTGGTTAGCTCTAAAACTAATTGGTACAAATAATTGATTCTACGAGCTATGTTGGCGAAGTGGGCTGTACTTACCTCAAGTTCCGATCTGTAGGTTTTACGTAGGTAGGTAGGTAGGAAGGCGGCCGCGCACTAAAAGATTTTTCACCAGCAAAAGTTATGCGCGATGATCTGCTCAAAAGGGCGAAGGAAAACATCGTGAGGAAACTAATATTCTTCAAATATTCAGTAGTCTTCATATATTTTGGTTCTAGCTCTATTATTATATTTGATTATTTTAAATATTCAAAATATTTCTAGCTAGAGCTAGAACCAAAATATTTAAAAGCATTTCTGTTGCTTGATCATCATCTCAGTTGGAATGCTTCTCTATGCTAAAACGTTGACATATGCCAATTAATTATGTTTGGACGTACCTCTGATTACGTAACTTAGTATGTTTTGGCTTGAAGGATTCCCATCATTTATTTGGTTCTACGAAAAAAGTAGCCTTGGTCTATTGTCGGACTCTCTCGAGATGATGAGAGCTGCTGGTTCCATAGTAGCTAGTGTCATCTTGATTAAAGGGCAAGGATTTGTACCCCGGTTGTGCACATACAGTATTTTTTATTAATTTTTATACCTTTCGATATCTATGAAATTTATTTTTATAGATTCTTATAGGATAACTTTGATTATTAATAATTTATTTCGGATTTAAAACAATTGTTAGAAGAGACTAGCTTCAATGTTAGTAAGTTAAGTAACAACTTTTATTCTAAGTCTTTTAGAAATTCGGTTGTATTATGTGAATGAAAATTGTGATAAAAATCTGCTATTTTAACCGACTTCACAAAAAGAATGAGTTTCTACCAAAATCCAGTACTGATGATGGGATCCACGAGTAATTGAGGCAACTCCTCAAATTTAATTATTCCAAAATGTCATTCAGTTTGAAGGCGGTTTTTTGACATTAAATGACAAAAAGTTACGTTAAATTTGAATGTAGGATAAAAAATAAACAATGCTGGTCATTTTTCACCTAGCATCATCTAGTCCCAAACTAAGCAGAGCTTGTATTATGGGAACTAAATGATTGTTAAACTACATACATATTATATATAAAACACACCCAGAACCGAGACAAATATTTGCAGGTCATACAAATATTTGTCCCGCTGCAGGAATCGGGCCCGCAACCTTCTGCATTTTAGGCGGGCCTTCGCCCACTGCGCCACTGAGGTCATCTGGCGAACACATGCGAAATGGCGAAAAATGGCCAATCTAAATTAGATAATAAGACTTTACCTTTAACCTTTACCTACCTAACTAACTACCTATGTTTTGCACAAATAAAGTTATTGGGTTGTCAGAAAAATCCGAGGTATACCAGTTTATAGCAGGCTCATTATCAAAAAAGCTCGTTAAAAAATTATATCACTTTTCTTGTAAAAAAAAACTTATGAATGCAAACGAAGTCCATATGAGGACATCAAAAAGTAGCCATTTAAATTTTGAAGCTGCGCTTTCAGCACCGTGCTGACATAAATGCGATAAAAACACTGATTTTTGTCTATTTCTCTCAATCAAACGATTTTTTTAATAAAAAATAACAGGATTCTTTATTTAATTATAATGAGCAAAAGTTCAAAATTTTACTAATTTCTACTGGTTAATTTCAAATGTTTTCTTTTTCTTTTACTTTAACAAGGGAAAATTTGCATTTTTTTGTGATTTTTTTGTTGAATCTTGGTTTGGAAACAAGAAGACTTTTGGGAATATGATATTTTTGGGTTTAGTCCGTTACAGGACGCCTATATAGAGGTAGTATAGTACGAGATATTTATTTTGTTGCACTCTACGTCTATGAATGTACCAAACTCGTTTTTACGGAAAAATATATCCATAAATTGTTATTAGATAACCTTGAATAAAAATAGTTTCTGATATTTTTTTTCACTAAATTATGAACTCCTCGTTTGCATTTAATCGAATGCAAACATTAAAGTTTTTATCTAAGACTAAGAAGACAAGATCTTTGAAGACATAAAAATCGATGGCAAAATACCACATTGCAACTCGATAAGGCGTTTCAGAGATATATGGTAACAGGCAAACAAACCTCTTATGACAACTGCATATACGTACGGGCTCCTGGCGTCATGAAAAACAAATACCGAAACCCAAAGTGGCTCATAATAATGAACGCAGTTTGTCTGAACCTTTACGAAAAACAAATTCTGTCTATGGTCTGATCTGCAGGTCAAGTACCGGAACATTTAACGAATTTACGAAATGTATCCCACAAATTTCCCCTTTATGAAAGGAAAAAAACCAGTTATGAATTTAAAATAATATAGTTGGTAGGCGGTATACCATATCCAACATAAAAGAATAAACCGTAGAAAATATGGTTGTAATTTTATGAAATTGGACTTACCTACTCTTTTGTCCGACTTTTCTGGAAGTTATCATGCGGGTAAATAATAAACAAAATGTAGATATTTATGTATTCCTTTATTCGTTAAATAATTACCATGATTGCGGCTAGGAACAACTCATTATTAATACAATTATATTATCATCATTAATTAATATCACTATGTAATTTAGGCTATTTGTTACGTGCATAAAATACAAACACATAAATGCTGAAAATATCTTGCACGTGGGTTAGGAAGAGTTCCTATCTATGACTGTATTGTTTTACAAAATCTATGCAGGCAGTTTTAAGTTTTGTCAAAATTCTTATACTTAATGTTTCCAGACTACAACACACTAGTTCCATTATCTTACCACACGCTGTACAGGAGTAGGTATTTTCAGTTAGTTAGTTGCAATCGTATCACACCAAACGTCAAACGGAATAATCAAAAAACTATTGAAACTATTGTTGGGAATACCTCGCTGTATATTGTGAAAAATGAATACACATAGGTAGCTGTCGCTGTTTCCATGGACAAATTTTATCTCAGTAGATGCTTCTGGTTTTATGAACCATAATAGGCATCAGCACAAATTATGGAAATACTAAAATTTTATGAATGTTATATAAAACTAAATTTACAAGCCTAGATCCACTCATTAATCAATAGCTTAAAATATTGCTTTTAAACATTGAAATACATTTAAACTCACAATCTTCGTATTTTATACGAGATGAATAATTTAATTATTATTATTTAAAACTATTTAAATACAGTCTAGCTAGGCAGTATCATGCAAGTTTATTCTTATAAATAGTAGACTAATCAATGAGATAACTTTTTGGTGCATTTAAAAAAAGGGCAAAAGCGATTTTCCTCGAGATTTTTGTGACTTTACACATCTCGATCGACAAGAAAAAATATCCCTCGGATAGCGATAAACCAACATACAAGTAATATCCGTACTGCAGTCATATTCTAGCAGCAAAATAACTAATCACGAGCTCGAGACATTTTCTGCTGTATATTTTCGTAGGTGCATTTAAACTTGGCAGGTCTTAATCTTGATCGACACTCTATAGCCACTTTTATATTACTCTCCATATCTTCATCAAATAACGAAATTGCTTAAAATATGGTATTTATTAAATAATAAATGCTACATAGATTTTTCAGATCATTGGTAAATCACATGTCACACAACGTTATGAGAAAGTTCAATCTAGGCAAATTGAAAAGAGTCTCACAAACCATTCTTAGGTATACCATGCTATCACTCACAAAAGTTAACTATACTAACTTATGGTTCTATTCTACAGATTTATTGCAAAAGTCAGCATATCAAAAACACTAACAAAACGATTTAGGTATAAGGTAAAGATTTCTGTCTACTTTATTAGCTACATAGCGCATTACTTACTGGATGTAGGTTCTCAAATCATAATAAAAGGACACTTTTATCATAGGCAAAAAGTGGATTAAGGATTTCTGAGGATCTAATCCACAATGAAAGGTATGCTATATAACCCTTGCTCTAATCTTTTAACCCGAAACCCATATTAATCTAGGTATACTTTGTTTTGTCAAATACCTACTGGGATTATTTATCTATGGGACGTCATCACATCAACATCTCAGATTGTTTTCTAGAACATGCATTTTTATGTTAGGTATGCGTCGGTACCTAATTTTTATCTTTGCTAAGCTGTTGTAGAGATTATTAGATACTTAAAGAAATATTAAATATGTTATGATATGGCGTGGTCAATGGCTAATTCACATTTAATATTCTATTATAGTCTTAGTCACTAACCGTAAATCATATGCGGTACAGTATTTTTGTACCACTTGGGTGGGTTACCCCGTCACCGTAACGTATTCAGTATACTTAGTATACTGAATGCATCATGCATCTAATTCATACCACAATTGCTTGGTTAGTCTTAAGAGGAAAGGCCAGCGACGACAAATTTGAATTATTTATCTTGCACTTAAGACCAATAATAGATATTCAACAAAATCGAGATTTCGTAGTATTCCCCTATTTCTTCTAAATTTAACCGATATACATATTTTTTTCATAAATAAAATCAAAACAAAACTTTGCATTTGTACGTTTTACTTGTTTACAAATGTTATCTATTTTTTACATTGGACGTTTTAATAGGCAATTTAAAGGCATTTGAGGATTCGCTCTATAATATGCTACATCGAGTACATAACCTCACGATGTTATGGGATGACTAGGTACTCAAAAAAAACAGATGTAAAATGTTAAAAAGAAACTAGTAAGAGACAGACCGGCCACCCTTCTCCCAGATATTTCCTCGGTCAAAGCCGATTTTGTGTGGACTGATTCAATATTTAATAACGATTACTCGTTTTAGAAAACTCAAGTCACCTTGACAGTAGAAACCTCTCAAAGGAAAAAAGAGTACCCACTAGGTACACATAACTTTGCTATTATTTTTATATATTATGAGTCAGTGCGCGGGTAGCGCCAGCCAGTTGGATTGCAAACGACCCACTATGCATACTCATTTTGTCAGGTTTAGCAATAGGCTTGTTAGCTTTTGCATGTGTCAGTGCCTAGATAGCAAGCACATCGCTTATAGTAAAAACTGAATCAGTCTAAAGAGAGTTTCAATGTTTTTAAACCGCTTAGTTTTAATGAGCTCTGTATGCGTCAGCGCGTGGCTACATAGCCAAGCTAATCGGATAAACGCGGTGGGTCGTCTGCTATCCGACTATGTAGTCGGATTGGCCCGAACCGATTGGCTTGATTTCTATATACGTAAGTGCGTGGATAGCGAGTGCGCACATAGTATAGATAGGGAAAGTTTAACTTAGCTGCTATTTCACTATCTTCAAACCACTGCTGGTTAGTTTCATGCTATTTCACTATCTTCAAACCACTACTGGTTAGTTTCATGCTATTTCACTATCTTCAAACCACTGCTGGTTAGTTTAATTGAGATCTATATGCGTTAGTGCGTGGGTAGCATTAAGGAGTCAGATTACGGACGTCAGATAGGGAACAGATAGGAAAAGTTTAACTTAGCTGCTATTTCACTATCTTCAAACCACTGCTGGTTAGTTTCATGCTATTTCACTATCTTCAAACCACTACTGGTTAGTTTCATGCTATTTCACTATCTTCAAACCACTGCTGGTTAGTTTAATTGAGATCTATATGCGTTAGTGCGTGGGTAGCGTTAGGGAGTCAGATTGCGGACGTCCCGTCCGCAGGCGCTTGGCGAGCCGCGTTCTTAGCATAGTGAGGAGAGTTGCAAATGAGTGTGCTAATACCATCACGACCGCGCACAGAGCGACGAAGCCGAAGGCTGAACCTGAAATAAACTTAAACCTGAAATAATGTTTTCATGGAACCATAGATCAGTGTTATTTGTAGACGGTACAAAAACTTGTCAGATCAGACGGCTGTCGCCGTCCTAATCGGACTGGAGAGGCTGGCGAGAATGTTATTCAGCAACAAGGCTCTATGTTGACAGATATCGGCGGATCTCTGTTGTCCCCGTGGTCGAACAACAGAGGCTGAATATTCACTTCGGTAATATCTGTTGTCCGATCAAAGGAAAAGAACGGTCGGAATACGCGTACCAGAAGCAGTGACACCAGCTATCTCATAAACCATGACATGACGCATGACTTCCCTTGCCTCTGTGCTCTAGGGGTTGTCCCAGAATCCTACTTACATATACTACCTCTACTATAAACGTGAAAGTTTGTGAGGATGTTTGTTCCTCTTTCACGCAAAAACTACTGAACGGATTTTGATGAAACTTTACAGTAATATAGCTTATACATCATAATAACACATAGGCTACTTTTTATTCGGGTACAACGCCGGCGAAGCCGTGGGCAGAAGCTAGTATTGTATATTTACCTCCTAACTCGAAAAGAGTTTATTCTATACATAGTGATAATAGATAGCAAATTTTGTTCTACGACTTCGTGAACTCTGCTATTTTTATTGAAGGAAGTAATGGTAGAAATTCAGTGTTTTCGGCAAAAAAACGGCAGTATTTAGGTTTGGAGGATATAACCATCAGACTTGGTACAAGCACGAAGTAATAAAATGCTTTAAATAATAAAATGTTAAATAATATATATTTTTTTTCTTGAATACATGACAATTCCACCCTTCATGCACAGAATCAAAAATCATCCCCCTTTTAAGATAGTAATTCTGGGAAATCCCGCGCTTCAATTCAATAAAGCAATCTTACCAGGAGTTTTCCAATTAAGTGTTGAATATATCGCAGGCTCTTCAATCCTATCAGTCCCGCCAACTGCATAATAAAACGCACTGAACACTCCGTAAGCCAATCCCACGCCGGCGCCGTATAGCGCATGCGCTGCTCTGATCGGATGCGCCGTGACAGCTATCTCAAAGAGCATCACGAGTGAGTTGCCGCCGTGGACTAGCAAGTTTAAAGCGTTTACGTCATGTTCTTCTGGAAATAAAGGTATGGATGATTAAGTTTTTTTTTATTAGCTTTTTGTGGCACGAACCTTTAGGTACAACATTTCGACAATGTGTTGAGTTTTTAATTAACTTTTGGAAATTAATATTTTCTGTCGGCCTAACAGTAAATTGAAGGACAAAGGTACTTAGCGCATCTCACAGCCTAACAGTTAGGTGCACTATAAATTATATAAACTTTAGTTAGGTACTAACAGGTAAAGTTTATCTAAATGTTTACATTCAATAAAAATATAGTTTATGCATGCTTTATCCTGCTATAATCGTCTTGTGCTAATTTTATTGTGAAACTGCAGTGTCGAGGGGAGACTATATGTGCCTACGCTGAATTAGCAACTTAATGTTACTTAGAATTATTGCAACAATTCGCACCCCTGCAGTTAAAAGCGGTGTAGGTGAGCCTTGGTTATTGATTTGTGAACCGTTCTTGATCAATAATCCTACGAACAATCTGCATCGAAGTGAGACCGCGACTGTACTTCAAGTTGTCATCTTGTGGTCTTAAATTTCCTCATAATGATAATCATTTTAATTATGTAATAATGTTTTAACAACGTACCGATTCTCTACGTACCTAACGATAGAAGGCGCTAGCATATGCAAAAGGAGCCTATATCATACAGTCTGTGATACCTAAACTATAATTATGATGATTTTGTAACTGCATGTAATTTTCTTCTGCCACTTTACCTTTTGACAGAAACTGTTAGATTAAAAGAACTCTAAGAGTTTGCTTTAAAAGAGGCTCATAGTCTGTTCCTATATTGACATACCTGTAACTTGTCATGTTTTAGAAGGAAGTTGCACAGGCACGATAGCTTAAACAAGATTCTTTGACGCTAAGGGTCAGCTTACACAGAGAAGCGATGCGACGCGACCGACGAGGCGCACACTTCCGATACAATATAGTTACAATACTTATAGATACTTGTTTACTTATAAAAGGTCAATTTTTTGGTCCAAATTTTTGAAGTGTACTTGTGACCAACGACAATGCGATCCGGTACCTACGCCATCTGCGCTGCGCGACGCTACCTTAGCAGTAGGTATTATAACCTGATTTTAAAAGTGGGATTTCCTGGTTATCTTCATGATTAGACACTTAAATAAGAAGATGGTGCAACAAAGTTCGTATTATTTAGTTTAAACATATTTTTTTACAACAATAGGCAACATTCCCATTCATTTATAAATATAGAAATGAGCGCTTCAAATTCAAAGAAAACTGTTTGACCTGATTTGAACATGTTTTGATTTTTATTTTTATGCCTATGATTTTTATGAGTAAACTAATAACAATGAGCGAGCTGATATTTTACTTAACTTTCAAGTTCCGATCACAATGCAATGTTATGGAATGTGAAGGTGGTCAACGGAATTCCTGGATGGATAAAAGTAATCATACAACCATCTGTCCCGCGGCGGGAATCGATTCCGCAACCTTCTGCGTCTCAGGCGGGCCTTCGCTCACTGCTCCACAGAAGTCGTCGTAGTCGAGTTTCAAAGTGGTCCTTGTGATTTTATTGAATAAATGAATTTTGACTTTGACTTTGACTTTGACTTTGAGTAATAATTAATAGGTTACCGTCACATCTTTAACACAAGGAGAATGGCAGATGCATTGCCTGTCCTAAATGGACCATCATGGAACAAAGCAGATATATTATACGGTTCTAATACTTTCAAAGGAGTTTTACTCACACATAAAAGCTTCAAATTATACAGTGTTGCCAATTAGAAAGATTTAACTTACATACGTGATCGTAACCGAGAGAAAATATGTTAACGATTAACGGTTTTTTTTCAAGAAGTACTAATTTTTTGGAGAGATCTAGATACTTACTAGGGTTATGCACCGCGGTCCAGTACATAAGAGTGATGACGAATGCGAGATCAGTCGCTATGTTGTGGGCGAGCCAGTACGCGCGGCAGAGAAGTGGCGTGCGCAGGCGCCGGGGCATAGGTAGGTTGTCCTCTTCGCAAGCTGGAATACCAAGACATCACGGCATTAGCACATATAGCGAAGTATTCTTCGACCTTGACCGGCTGATAAGTAAAGGTGTTTTACCTGTTACGGTCAGAGTTTGTGAGCCGCAAAAAACATGTTATATAAATAAAATATTTTTATTTCGGACTACTTATTGATCCATATTGGTAAGTAAAATGAGAAACAAAATAATAAGGTACTATGTTAGTAGACAAAAAATAAAAACAATCAAAAAAAAAAGGGTGGGATATGAGGTGAATCATCAAATGAGAAGCAAATACCAACATAGATGTACGTCGGTTTCTCATTATAAAATGTTTTTGTTTGCTAACAACCTGAAATGCTAAGTTCAAAAGAAATAAAGCTTGCCATTTGTAACAGCAATTATAAACAGAATCTATAAGCATAATATTTCAGAACTTCAGTAGGATAAGAGTCCTTGGTTGTACATTAAATCTAAATAGGAAGCGCATGTAATTTATTCTTTTATCATAGCTGACGTTATTCAGATCTCTGAGAAGCAACTGACATGAAACTACTTCAGAGAAGCTACTTTCAAAATAATTTATAAAGTACTTTAATGGGTATAACAATAGATTTTAACATATTATTTCAAGAGTTAAATTACTATACTATGACTATAATATAATTTTCAATTGTAATTCATATATTTCATCAACCCAAATTCGTCAACTTCTGTATAAGACGCATGTGATATGAATAATTGAATAATTGATCCAAGCTATTTTGAATTATAGTATCTCAATTCACAGTTATAACCTCAAATAAATCTATATAACAACAATAGAAATGTACTTAGTCATTCAGAAAAATAGTGTCCCTAAAAAGTCCAGCATTACCTAGCCATGCACATGACTAGGTACCAAATAGCGATAGCATATCGGGATACAGCCGAATTTATCGCGTTTGCAAAAATGGATACGTCAAGTTCTCAGATTCCTGTTTGCCACGTGTCGTAGGTATGTAATAAAGATACTCGATACCGTTAAAAATTCCAGTAATGTCAAGGTAGCCCTTTAAAGGGGACCAAGTGGGAGAGGAAGCAGCAATAACAGATGCAAACATTTCACAATAGAGCCACTTAGCAACGATCGCGACAGTAGGCTCGGCTGAACGTTAGGTATACTCGTAAGTATGAATGAGGAACCAATAAGGATAGTTTAAGGCACAATGCACAACGACCGCACGACTGGGGTCTTAATTGACGCGAAATTGTAACCAATCAACCGTTCGTGACCCGAGGTTACTCAGCTGATAGATTGAATGCCGAATTGTTGAAGACATTCTACCGATCACGATTTTAAAACATTTGTTATTTTCGCAGTGGTACTTATATTGAGCTCCAAAAAACTTTCCGCTAATAAGTCCAATAGGCAATGAGTCTAGACATGGCAGGATGAAAGGAATAATTGACGAAAACACGTGTCTGGCCGACCTTTGACATTCGTTGTTTTGAAGACACGCGAGCGCTTGATTCAATTTAATAGATTCGCGGGAGGCGGTGGATATTCAAGGGAAATGACGTAGTACAGTATCTACCACGCTCTAATGCCCGTTATACATAATATACCAGTAGGTTGAATGCCAGACACTGGCAAGCCGGCATGCCTGACATTCTGTGTTTGTATGATAAATTGCCTGAAGCTGGCATCAGCTGTTTTTAAAAACTCTTTATGACATATCAAACCAAGACCATTGAAGAAAAAAGCTCTTTGTTTTTTAAGGAATTGAATAGCTACCTGTGTAGTACAATACAACTTGTGATAATATTTATATATAAACTCGAAGTGACATACATGTAAGTACTTACGTACTTCAATATTGTGCGTGAGTTCGCACCGCTAAGCTGGAAAACAGGAGCCGGCAATCTGCTTGGTAAGCAAACGCAGCCATCAGATCTTGACATTGGGTAAATTGGTCGGATCTAACTAAGTAACCCATGGATGGTTTGCTAAATATCCTCGGTTCAAGGACATGGCTGTCTGATTGTTCATGGAATTAAAGGTTGATTAGATAAACGTTGGATGAGACACGTCAGTGTGGGAAAGGATGGCAGTGAACAAACAAAAGCAAATGTGAATACATGTCAGAAAATCCAACTGCGGACCAAAAGAAAAACTTGAAAAAGACAACTGGTGATATTTTTTCAAGTCAAAAACAGACTTACAATTTTGTAGTAAGTATCCTTAACTAATCTGGGTTCAACTTGGTGTTCCGAGCATGAAGGCAAAAAACTCGTATAATCCTCAACTGATCAACGAATTCCCGTCGTTTGGAAAACACTAAGTACTCCGTTCCAGATCAAGTTTTTTTATGGGACAAAAAAGATAAAAAAACATCGAAGGAGTACCAACACAAACGTCACGGCTGTACCAATGGACAAAAGTAAACAGAAAAAGCAGTTCGAATTTTTTTAAGTAGGTTAAATAGCAATAAGCTCGTTGGAACCTAAAATACTTTTCTCCGTCTAATTACCTAGACCTAGTTTTGTTTATTTTAAAATGGCTTCCTATTAAAACGAGTAGTGGGAGAATGATTTCCACGCAAGACCACCAGTCAATGCCCGCCGAGCTATGTATTAGCCTACTAATAGCATAGCAACTTTGTTTGTTGAGACTAAACACGAGTAGGTACCTACCTAACTACCAACATTGTGCTAGGGCATTGTGACTTTACAGACAGTTTTATGACGAACGCTGCGTGAAATTAAATCGAACTGAAACCTTATGCCAACAATATTTACTAATAGAACGCCCGTGACTTTGTCCGCGTTGAGTTAATTTCACTACTACATCTTCCCGCTGCTAGGACTTTCTTGATGCAAAACACATCAAAGAGCACAAAAAACAAAATCACAAATGAATCACAAAATCACTTATCAATCTTGATCATCATCATTATTATCATTGCAAGCTCTTAGTAACCCACTGCTGGGCATAAACTACGCGTCAACAACTAACAGGCTACCCCTCTAAGGTTGGAGATTGAATTTTTTACTTATAAAGGTAAACTCGTATTTTGTTTATTTTTTCAAGAAAAATACAATCCTAAGAAAAATACATAGGACTATGAAAAAGTCTTAAAATTATTAGCCAACTCATTTAAATTTCATTCTTTAAACCTCTGAGGGATAACCAGTTCATGACGCTTACCGTACCTGTAGTTTTAAATCCTTAGTTACGTAGAAGCACTTGAACATGAAACAAACATTCTCGTTCAGTAACTCGGTTGTGTAAGAGGAATAGAACAAGAAAATCGATTCTTTTTTAGAATCCAGTATCCGAAAGCAGATTTTTTTTAGCTGATTACGATGCGTTATTTACTCACACGAACTAAGATAAAGAGTTCTGAGACTAAAGGTAAAGGCTGAAGCCAGTAACAAAACTATTTTATATAGCTAATTTAAAAGAAGATAGGTTTAGATTACATAGGTACGCCAAATAAGTTTAACTTTAACTTGCCTGTTTCAAATTTACTTTTTTACGTCATGACAAGATGCAGTCAATTTTGTCAAACAAATTACGCAGGATTCTCTGTTCTGGTCAAACCAGTTTTGTGTGAAAAAACATAGATCATCAGTTAGAAAAAATCCATTCACTGTATTTCTGCGACCTTTAGAATGTCACCCATTGGGAAATTAGGCCTTTGAGATTGAGACCACTTTTTGGCTTTATTTACTTCTAAATGAAAGTTGTGATGACGATTTGTAATTTGTTTGTAATCGGAACTTATGTCGTGGTCATAGTTATGTGGCGACGGGTTCTGAAGAAAACTTATGCCTAACCCAGCGATGTTCCGCTGAGACTGGCTCGCGGGGTTTTTAACAGCCGAATAATTTAGACTTCTCGATTAGACACATTTGCCGTATCGCGCGTTTGGGACTTTTGTCAGATTTCTAATTTCTATAGTCATTTGGTTCTTCAGAGTATGAAGAACAAGATAACTGATGGTTATGTGGTGGCATAGCACCACAAGTTGTGTCACTCTATGTGTAACAAATTGCATAGCTACCGGCATATACTTATAATTGCTCCGTAGCTACCGGGGAAGCCCTATATATGATTACCTATCATATGTAGTGATTCGTCTCATCCCACCAGTTCCTTCAAAGTCAATTAAATAAGGAACGTAAATAAGAACTAGAAAACCCCGAATATATTAATACCATTCTTTGGACAGCAGCTTGCTGTGTTAAATACTGTGTTAACTGTGTGTGACAAACAAACCTGCAGACTCTGCAAGGAGGCAGACGAATAGCTCCTTCATCTGTCAGGAGAGTGTGATACATAAGCGTAGCCTTTATATGGGCAAACATATTCTCAGTCCAGAAGAACTTAAACTCACCACGCCTAAAAAGATCCTGCAGTTTCTAACAGCTGCTAGGCTGAGCGGTGAACGGTGATCGCTCCCCTAATGGGCGAAGAAAGTAAGTGGCGATCACAATAAGCCTGTCACGGCCGCAGTTATACAAAAACCCCAAAAGTTGATAAAAAATACTGTGTGTTAGATACTAAAAGATTAGGTATACCTACATCTACATCCTAGTCATAAAGTAGGTAACTTACGTAGATTGAAGGACTTCTCAGCTCTGAACTTGTGAACCACGGCAAGAGCCAGGGCAGACTGCACAACAATCATCAGGAATCCCCAGTTGGTGAAGTAGATAAACCATTTGTAGTAGTTGATCTGAATAGGTCCTGCGTAAGTCTTAGGAAGCTTCTGACACGCAAAACTAGATATGCCTATTGAAACTATCGTGATGAATAGTAACCATCTGAAAATATCAACGACATTTTTTTTCAAATTTACAACCAAAGTGGCAAATGAAAAAAGTGGCATCGTATGCTTGCGATCTGTTAATGATCAGATACCGTATCCTATGGATGCTTGCGACACCAGAGGTATCACTCGCACGTTGCCGACCCTGAGACATAACGGGTGAAAAGTCTCATGTGCCTGTAATTTCACCGGAACTGGACACCCTTCAAACTGGAACACAGCAATGCGCGCGTTATTGTCTGGCGGCAGAAATAGGTAAGAAATCAATAACAATCTTCTTCTTTCTCTTCTTTTCTGTCATTTCACCGGTTTTTTCTTAGTCATCCTTCGTGAGGACAATCAGGTAATGTTGAGGTCAATGGTACTCAAAAGAGCCCACTAACCAAAGGTAAAGAACCCGTGTGGTGAAAGGGTTTCCTCATGATATTTTCTTTCACTGCTTGAGAGCACAGCATTGCGTACATCATTATTTGCATGGAAAAATTAATTGAGGCACAACGGGATTCGAACCCAAGATCTTCGGATAGAAAGTCGGCGACCTTAGCCACTGTAATGGGTAGGTAAAATGACGTAATTTCTCAGTAGGTAATAGGTATTTTTTTCCATGTTTGGTTTCATGGAATAAATGCCTATACTATATACCTACTGAATGAATGACTCAATAACAATAACAATAATCCAGTTATTTTAGAGTCTAGTCAAAGTGAATCTGTAATCTGTGATACGACCTAGGTGGTTCAGCATGCGAGTAGGTGACTAAGGCGTAAGGGTACGGGTTCGATCCCCGCTGCAGACATTGTATGACCTTCCATTTCCATTCTACGAGTATCTTACGTACTGGACCGACGACGACCCTCAAAGCGACCTGTCTGTCGGCGCTGCGTGATCACGAGAGCGGATGAGTCTTCCTAAACTGCACACCGCACCGTCAAGAACGGTTGATAGTGGTTGTCGGTTCATTAGTAAGTATATCAATAATGTTAGGTACAAATACATTAAGGAAAGGATATTTTTTTTCCTTAAACCTTGACCAACCCAAATATTAGAGGTTATTCATAGATTTTATGAACGGAAGTGATTATTAAATAATGCTAGACATTTTTTTTCACACAACATCACCTAGCCCCAAAGTAAACAGAGCTTGTGTTATGGGAACTACATGACTGATAAAGTACTTATATACAATTTTTTGTGTAAATACATACATATTATACATAGAAAACACCCAGACCCAACACAAATATTTGCAGATCATACAAATATTTGCCCCGCGGCGGGAATCGAACCCGCAACCTTCTGCGTCTCAGGCGGGTCTTCGCCCACTGCGCCACAGAGTTCGTCACTTATTAAACTTATTACCTGTACAGGAGGTATAGATTAGAAGGTCTGTGGCCAGTTTGCCACTGACTGCAGGCGAACTGGTGTGCCGGGGAGTGGTCTAGGTTGAGGGCTCGCCTGCTGGCGTGCCAGATGCGGCCCAGCATCGCTGGCTTGCATGATTTCTGCATTGCTGTAAAACGGATAAACCACTATTAAACACCACACTGGGCTATGTGGGCGTGTGAGCGTCGTTTGGATCATTTGCGGTTGTACCAATGAACAGTACCAATTTGGTACTACTGAGAGTTTTCGCAGTACACTCGCAGTAGTACTAGTTTTGATTTATACGCAATAGTACTATATTTAAAACTAGGTACTGCGAGTGATACAAAATATTCGCACTAGTACCAACGCAATATATAAACGATCTAGTTAAATATTTTATGAACCAAAACGTCAGATATGTTAAAAAAAAGGTTCCAACCTTAGATATAATATTGCAGAAAATAAAAACTTTTTGTTTATTTGGCAAGAAATTTGGCATTTATTTATGAGTGGGCTGGCATAATTTATTCTTTAATTATGAAGTTAGTCGCGCGGAGTCGATCTTGTTTTTCTGCCGCGAGGAATAGAAGTATTAATTTATAATTATAATTAAAGTATAATGATCCTAGTGATATTGTTACATAGAAACCTACTTACTGACATCCTACTACTATTATAAACGACAGTTTGTGAGTATAGATGTTTTTTACACTTTCACGCAAAAACTACTGAACGGATTTTGATGAAACTTTACAGTAATATAGCTTATACATTAGAATAACATATAGGCTACTTTTATACGGGTACCACGCGGGCGAAGCCTTGGGCAAAAGCTTGTTTTGATATAAACCTTGAAAAACAGCTGAACAAGTCGCGCCTGAGTTAGTGACATTGTTCACGTCGTAATTGCAATGCAAATGAAAATGAATAGGTAATACAAAGCGATAAGATTGTGAAATGAAATCCTTGATATTGCCCCACAGAAAAAGTGCAAGTATTATACCTACATATGTACAATATTACGTAGGCCTACGCAACTCGAAGTAATAATATTTTGTTAAACGAAAATAAAAATATCCTATTAATATTTATGCCTTTTGCATAATTTCATAGTACATTCAAATATTACCGTTGCATAATTTGTCAAATTACATTGAAAATCAGAGAATTCTATAAATTTAATAACGCAAAATAAAGGTCTAAGGGAGTCATTTATATTTAAGGACTCAGTTGTAAAAACTAAATAAGTTTAAAAAATAATAAAAGTTTTCGATGTAGGTGGCAATTACTTAGTGATAAGAGGTAGGTACACCTAATAAATAAGACTACTTCCGTTCTGACCTCGATCGATTTGCACAGGAAGAAATGAAAAATTAAACTAACCATTATAGACAGTCTTTTATTAATTTTTCAAATATTCAGATCGGCTTTATTTGGGATAATTTAAAACTTGTATTATTTTTTTTGTGTGTACAGATAAGAAGTACGTAATATAATTCGTATTTCGCGGTTTCTGCCGCAGTGTTAGCGGCAGAAACCGCGTCAAGATGCAGTGTTATAGCATGTGGTATACCACTTAACCCCCTTGTAATCTTTCCTACAGTCCGGCGGTCCATCTAAGGTTGTCTGGTAGAGATCGTTAATTAACGATAAGACCGTCCACTGTACAATATTGTACTTATCTAAGCTGATATATTAGTTGGAGTGCAATAAATTATTTTCTATTTATCTAACACAAGAAAAAACATTTTTAGTGTCATATAAATAAAAAAAGTTAATTGTAGTTGTGCCTTCAGTTTTCAGTTTTCAAGAACGGTCTTCTGTACATCGGCTATAACGGTTCAGACGGATGTGACAAAAGTAACTAATTATAAAATAAATAATTAGGTTTTACCTTTTATTTACATACCAATTGTTTCTTACTTACAAACTGTACATGTGGTGTTTGCCTGTACTTGGTTTCTCATGTAGCATATGACTTACTAGTTTATACCTTATACATTTTGTATTCATGTGCAAACTGTTGGCGTAACTAATAAAAAAAGATGCAACGGCTTGGGTGCATGCGATCAATAAAATCATTAAATGCAATCTTATGATATTTATAATGCCCAGTGCGATAACAGCGGTTGAACAGAGACCTTTTCAGAACACAGACCTCGAAATCTTAATGAAACAGTTTAATTCAATGTGAAAAGCAATTAAGATAGTATGAAAGTAATTGAAGGTTATAAAATAGTACAGATTTCATTCAGTTCAAAGAATAAACCTCACAGACTTGCTCTTGGGATTCATAAATTTAAAAACAAAACCAGATTTCGTACCAACACAATTTTTGCTGGAAACAAACTCTTGTTAGGATTAAGCAAGCTCTCCTTCATATATATCCTATACGTAAGTTCTTTGGCTGTATGATCTGTGTTTACAAAAAAGAACAAAGTAAGAAGTTGAGATTTAGAACATTCACAACTATTAAGACGGCTTATAAAAGTCACTTCGAGGAAGGTTCTTCCACACTCGTCACTAGAGAATGCTGCAATAAATGATGGAATTTTGTATAACAACAGTTTTTTTTGAAAACAAAAAGTTCTTTACAAATAGAAATGCTGATTATGGAAGCTAAACGAACTTACTATGGCTGGATTGAAACAAACAGCGACAACTGTAAAAATAAATGCAATTCGATTGACGGATAATTGAGTATGCCGACTTATTTCTAGACAAAGAATCAAATAACTTGATTGATTGTTAAAACGTCCTTTAAACGACGGGTCAATATGAGATTGTTAGAAAAACAAAACCGTGTGTCAAGTTGTTGATCTCCCCACGCGAGTAACAGACAGTTCAAGTGGCGATCGATGTTTCATTAGTTTAATTGTCGTAGAAGCGAGCATGTCAATTGACCACCTGTGATCAGGGAATAACAGATGGCTCAGCTAGCAGTTCTATGACCTTCGTTTGTATTGAATAGACTGGCTGGCAAAATCACCTCTTGAAATCCGAGAAAAGAGATTGCGAATCAGAATGACAGGCGCCTCTGTAACTGTTTGAATATACGAGAGATCTAATCTAAATCGTTGAATGATTTACTGAATGTCTGACATTCTGATTCTGATTCAACGCACAGCCTTGCTACCGGAAATTTAAAGGGTAGGTTCTTTTTGGTGTTTGTAGGGGTGCACTAGGAAATGATTTCCCGATATTTTCATTCCAGGAAAGAGCGTGCAGTAGGAAGATGTAGATTGTATTAAAAAAATAGTCGCGAACGAAGTCGCGGCGCATTAATATGGCTGGATTATACTACTAAACTAAGTATGTTTTTTCAGTTTTAATTGTTTTAATTTCATCGAAACAATTGTGTACATACTTATTTGTATTGTTTTCGGAAACAATTATTATTTAAGCAGATAGGTAGGTACCTGAATTGGCACAAACATGCCAATTCACAATGATACTAGCTGACTAGTATGATGGAAACAATGAATGGGAAATCTTGATAAGACCCATCAATGACTGAAAGTGACTTCTGACAATGACTAAGTGACTTCAGTAGACCTTGGATATAAAAATTCAGGGACTTTCAAGCCCTGTTGGCACTCATTTGCTGATTCCAGATCTTTATCACGGATGACGTTGATAGTCAGCAGACCGTGGACATTCACCATAATAAAATTGTACCCATTGAAGTTGTATTATGTACGGTAAAAAGCCGTACATTATACACAAGGTAATTTTTGCAGCAAACCCTCGACGTATTTTCCATCGCCTATTACTACGCTTCCTAGCGACTTGTAGTAATAAAATTAAAAGGAACCTCTTTGAAGTCAAGATTGCAAGAACCCGCATTTAAATCGGATAAGCCATTTTCGAGATGGGTAAATAGTGACAGACAAACATACAAACAAACAATCTCTTACGGCAAATGCATATGCAGCCCACTTACGTCGTTAGTGAAAATAAAAATGATTTTTTTTTTGCATCTGCCCTAAACTTCAACATTGTAAACTAGGTATTATTATTATTTATATTATATTTTTTGAAAAGCTATACATTTATTCATACAACTATTATTCGATTTAGCTTTAGGTTACTTCTGACATCATGATGTAACGCGACACATCGCTTAGCATCAAGGCTTTCACGGAAGGTGGTTACAAGACCCTCTCGAAGCCTACCACCAGGATTGGCTGTGTCTTTAGTACTACCCAGGGTACAGGCGTAGGTTGAGAATTAACCTAAGAAAGTGAGCAGTGAGCCCCTAAAAAAAATATGTATAGGTTGCAAGAAAACTCTTATTAGAGTTTAAGCTCGTCTTGCCTTATTATTGTATGGAAGTTTTTTGTCTGTATTCTCTGTATAGTAAAGTTTTTTTAATCTACACTATATTAAAAATGATGATAAGCTACATCATTTAGAACTTTATGTTCAGAGGGGTGGTATAAGTTATTGCCATTGGTGTGTCTGCGAATGAGACATCGTAACTTTCAAACGGATGGATCGATTTCAATCCTGTTTTTATTTGAAGACTGGTCAGAATGGTCCTTATGTTTTATCGGCACGTTGTTAGAGGGTGCTGCAATACACGAGTGTAGATTTTTAAACAGTTTTAAGACCCTAAGTTATATTTTTTTAATAACCTGTGTTCAACAATTTATCTTTAGCTAAAGCAAAAAATAACCTGTGGTTACTGCTAGAAAGAACAGAGGTGATAAAAGGATAAGAATGTTTCGACTCAATAATAATAATGATAAAACACCCAACAGAATCGTACATAGTCTCGACAATAGGATTCCCTGAAACCTTCAAAATGTTTTATAGGTAACTAGCTTCTGCGCATGGCTTTGCTCGCGTGATACCCAGATAATAAGTAGCCTATGTGTTATAGGTCATGACAGGTACTAATTCTAAGGTTAATGTAAATCTGCTCAGCCGTTACGGAGGTTATTAGCAACAAACCTCCAAATATTCAAAGATACTCAGATGTCCAGATACCCGACCAAACAACTAAATAAAATCTGGCAAGTGCAAATCGGACTTGTGCACTAAGGGTACCGTACAAGTACATTTTTTTTAATAAACAACAGAAGAGAGTTCCTTATAGTAGGTAACATTTTTCTGTTAAAATTTCAAAATATCAGACTGTCAGACTGATAAACAGCCGTAGTAGGTTCAGTAATAGAGTCCCGTAGGCACTCTTTGGGTATGGTACCCAAAAAATGAAATATACCCGAAATATTTTTTTTAGCTATATAATAAAAGATGGCTATGAGAAATAAAAGGACTGAAACTGAGGAAAGATTCAGATTCGGATACTAGGTTTGATGTATTTAGATTAACATCCGGGAACGTCTTATATTGTCGTACGATCACAGTGAAGAGTTAATAAAAATAAAAGGTTTTGCTAAACCAGTTTATGTTATAGCATCCAAGTTAAACTGACTGGGAACATTTTTGGCAACTGCGGTGAATACACGAAAGCAAGTTTTATAGATCTTATGGATACGAGTTTACTGAATCACTAAAAGAAAGTCCAAATTCCCGTCACTATTGTTGATAAATAAAAGTAAACACACTCTGGTTTCCAAAATACCGTTAGCTATACCAGCTTGATTTGTATGACTTACATTATTTGATTCTGGTTGATTTTGAAGGTCTGACTATATCACGCGACATAAAAATCCAGATATCATTCCTTCCCGAACGGAAAGATGGATTATTCTTACCCAGATCCAATTTCGGCAACTTCATTTGTCTGCTACGACTGCGGCGCGCGAGCCTCGTACAAAAACAAATGACGAACGTTAACAATGGGTCGCGTTACATTGGAATGTTTTTGATTGAGGAATGTGCGATTTCGCGATGTATGTGGAAGAATGCATGTGCGGCTTTGCGCATGTACGCGGCCTTACTGCGCCGCGCCGGCACGGGGAGATGAGATTCGCGGAGTCCCGTCGATATTAGCTCGCGCGATCTCCGCCGTAAATTAACTCAATAGCAGCCCGACTCCTGACTCCCGACTATCGACTCCCCTGTCATAGCCGACATTTATCCATACTCCCAAACTATCGATTAACACCACACTGACACTTCCAATAAAACGGACAAATGGGCACCTAATTTAAAACAATTGGCTGCAGAAACAATTTGACCACCTATAAATTTGAATTTATCGACATTTTAATGCATAAATGAATGTTGAGGACGAATCTGTTAACGTTGATTTTTTATCTATTTAGTAATAGACCATGGTTGTACAAAATAGGCTTACATTTGAAGCGAAATAGGAGGCAAATGGCTGCACATGATAATGTGTAGAAAAAGAAACTTGGTATGAAAGCCATAACGCACTAGCAGAGAAGCGAGCACCTTGAAACTAACCTGAAACATCCATGATCGTCTGCTTCGGCGTTTATTGAAGCACATTCATAATATTGACAATCAGTCCAGTAAAATGAAATGAAGTACGTAACATAACATGAACCTTGTTCGATAGAATTGTATCGTAGGTTAGGATTTTGATGTGGCAAATGCGAAGAATACCTGAATACCTTAGCTGATAGCGAAGATACAGTCTTTAGCTAGAATATCTTAAAAATACAGAACCTATGTAGTTTTTACGAAAACTTTATCGCGATCGACCGATTAGACCGGCTTCATCATTAAACTAGATTTTGCGTGAACCAGAACTAACCATAGCTCCTAAACTATACAAAATCGAAGTGCATACAGCATTAAGGCCTCCAGGAGCAAAACGCTTAAAAAGTAATTTTGCTGTTTTTATATCATAGAAAACTATGAGGTTAAAAATGATTTATTTGTTTATTTGTCTGTTAGTGTTATGTACCTTTCTCCTAAATGGACAACCATTGCAATTGGTTAAACTTTTAATGAGGTTTTTTTGCAAATGTCTGTATCACTTCAAGGAAGGTTTACTTATTAGGCGCCGCTGCAAAGATGAAGTCGCGGATATTTGAGTTTGTAAAAAAAACATTTGTCTTGAAATACATTTTTGCTAATTATATAAATCACGCAGTAATTTTTTTATGACATATTCTTATCAAACTGCATTTGATATTTTGTACCGGCTAAAATAATGTATTGGAATTTGTTTGGTTTGTGCAGATTTTATTACAAAACTAGCGTGAACTAAAATGCATTTTCATTATTATAAAATAGAACTCGACTTACCGGAATCCACGGGATTTTTCATAGGAACTAACACCACATGCTTAGTACACATTATAACAGCCTTTTATTATGCAACGATCGATTGTTTAATTGACGTCAATAATTATTACGTATTCCGAACTACAGGACCAAGTTTTTTTTATAAGTTTTTTACTAGCTATTATGCATTATTTAGTATTTAACGCGGGTTATGTGTGGACCGACTGCAGCGCACCACCGCACATGCGCGCTCAGCCGGCATTGTGTGTGAAAGGCATGAGTTCGTCAGTGTGGCTGACACAGGCGACAGGCATCGGTAATATACACACCGAGCTCACGAAAACCACGCGATTCAATTGAAACTTTAGGTTCATTTCTTCATACAAACTACGCGTTTACGCACAACTCATCCATCGATAATAATCCTACCTGGTGTAGATTTTGAATGATTGTTGAACTATACCTATTTTAATAATAATGATAAAAAAGAACACCGCTTTGACAGCACATAATTTTCTTATCCAAACTAAGTTTACAGAAAATCGCACCAAGCGCTAAACATTTCTTATACGAACTAAACACACCATCCTATCTCCTTTGAGGAGTAGTTTAAAAAAATACATGTATGTATTTGTCTTTTATCATTTGTACTGAATAATATTTATGCCGAGTTTCAAGCAAATTGCATCACTCTGTAAAAGTTCCCATACAAACTTGAACACCCTCTCACATCACCTTTGCGAGGTAGTTTGAGAAAATAATTATATTAATATTTTATTATTTCTGTTGAAGAATATTTATGCGAAGTTTCAAGTTTGTAAATTCAAGGAAAACGATTTTTCATACAAAGATTTTCAGTCTTTTTCATCCCCTTAGGGGTAGATTTTTCCAAATTTCTTTCTTAGTGCACCTTATGAGGAATATACCCTCCAAGTGTCATATATTTAGGACTTATGGTTTAGGCTGTGCGTTGATTCACCTCTTGGACTTGGACACCCCCCCCATCCCCTTTGAGGGGTATTTTGGGGAAATAATTATATAGGACTTTTATCAGTAGTTTCGGCGTTATGCGCGGCCGAGATACAGACAAACAAAAATGATATAAAAAATATAGTTTTGATTTCCGTATCGATTATAGGGTGACCTCCAAAACCAGAAACAACGAGTACCATGGTATCACAATACCCAGACACGAAACAAAAATCTGCAGAAGCGGGAGTAGAATCTGCCTCTTATGTCTCACTTGTCCGCCGCGCCACCGAGGTCATCAATATCATATTGTAGTTTTTTCGAAACAACATTGGCCAGACAGACATTTTCGTGGGCCCGGTGTATAACCAGCTGTGTTAAAATACAGCCTGAACAGCTGTTAGCTATATGGCTACCCCTCCGTCGAATCACGCCACGTGCTTACCTGGGCATATTATTTGTTAACTGCGGCATAAGGAGCCCGCAAGACAAATTAAAAAAATTTGCTCCTGTGCCCGCAGCGATTGCCGGAAGTGGTTGTTTGCTTGTTTGTTTGTGTATTACCATTTATCTTCGAAACAACATACCCGATTATAATGCATTTTTTATAAAAAATGGAGAACACATCATGGATTTACAATTTTGCATAAAATACTTGTTACTTGCGACGCAACGAGCCCGTACAGGTGTTTGGTGTAAGAGGATGTTTGTCGGTCACTACTTATTCCCGGAAACGGCTCAACTAATTTTAAAGCGACCTATTGCAATCGTTTTATCTGACTTTAAGGGTAATATTAAGAAAGGTCCGATCTATGGGGTGCGTTTGCATACGTTGCGTAAGTAGGTATGCAAAATTTCAACTCAATCGAATGATAGGAACTGCATAAGAATAATCTTACTACATAAGAAGCTTTGCAATATGTTAACGTCACTTAACAAATGATTAAACCTGGGTACAATGCTTACATAGCACAATATTATCAGGTGGGTTTTAAATAAAAATAAACATGGGTAAAACATTAATCATGTCAAATTATGCCATCAAAAAAAAACAAATACAAAAAAAAAACTTACCCCAAATACATAAGTTAGGGGTTGTTCGTTTATTTGTCGCGGTTAAAAAGCCTACTTCCTTTAACCTACTTTCCTTCAAGTTTTATAATCGATATTCCTATGATTATAGAAGTAAAGTGCGTGACCAAAGTTATTTTGTAGCTACACATTGAAGTAAAATCTACGTACCTAGGTATTAGCATACTGGAATATATGCGCATCTCGATGGTTGCGCTTGCCAGTTAAAATGATTTTATCTCTATCTATGGGTGGCCCTGTTTTCGTGACGGCAAGTGCGGCCCGCACGTAAAGCGGGCCGGGAGCATGTGAGAAAGACAGACATGTAATCCAGGTCAAAAGTTGCCCGCCGCTGACTGACAGGAGATTTTTATTTTTATCTGAAAAACTCGTAGGGTAGCCTTGGTCTTCTTGGCCAACTTAGGTTAATTTGAATAATTTGGCTGTATTTCCTATTGTTTTATTTTATGTTATTTCCAGTCCCCAGGAATGGATTGTTTTTCATTGGTTATATCATAATAGGTACAAAGAATGCATTTTATTACAGCGCTTGTGCATCCGATTCGTATCCGAGAAATACAGTTTGATGTAGCCGTAGTTAATTGATATTAATTTCAACTTGATACATCTCGCGTTCCTGAGAAAAAGGGTCTTGACAGACAGACAGACAGACAGACGGACGGCTAAAGAAGTGATCCTATAAGGGTTCCTTTTTTTTACATTTTCAGGTACGGAACCCTAAAAAAGGCACATTAAACTCATCTAATCAGCAGTCTTAAAATTGCTCAGCCGATTTTTGATGTCCGTTTGTCCATTTTGCCGCCCTCTTTATCTGAATTGGTTACTGGGATGGAAAAATGAGGTAAAAATAGAACATTAGTGAGACAATGTGCAAAAGGATCCTTCTTGCCAGACCCCTGGTAGCTTTACAAACAAACAACCTCTTATGACAAACGCATATACGAGCTCCTTATTGCTAGTAAAAAGAGTTATCAAACATTAGCCGCGGGATATCCAATGTTTCGCAATGTTTAAGATTCTCGGAAGATTTGCAGATTATTCATTAGCGCGTTTTTTGCGAACTATTCCTCGAAATTCTTTATTGCTGTTTAAACTAAAGGAATTTAAACTTTAAATCGGTAGGTACAATTAGCTGTACGGGGCGCGTCACTTAAGTTCAGATACAGATGTTATATACGTTTTAAATTTTGCGTTGACTGACAGAGACTTGAGATTTAGAGGAGTTTTATTTGGTGTTGTTAAAGGGTAAAAAAACCTTTAAAAAACCTAAAGCGGAAAGTTGCAGTTTGTATAGAAAAATAACAAAAACTTTTTCCGAGGCAATCCTCTTCTATCTTCACTTTAACATTAGTCAGAACTACGCAAAAGGAGACGAGTGCTTCGATCGTAAAAAAAATATTCCTCAATAAAAATCAAAACCAAAATCGGGTGGGTTTTGATCAACCAACCATACCAACCCTACCAGCTCACGCACCACAACTAGTCTATCAATAATATTGTCAAATGGCAATATCCACGTACCGTAATATAAAACATCGACCGAGATATAGATTCTTATCTGATTTGATGTTTTTATGGGACAAAGAAAAAACCATTCGAGTAGGACTAACCATCATAGAGTACTCGGCAAGAAAATAATACATAGCCCTTGAATTGAGAGAACATTCTCTTTTTAGGGTTCTGAAAACCAAATGTAGAAAACAGAACCCTTATAAATTCGACATTTTCGTCTGGCTGTTTGTCCGTCCGTGTGTCACACCTCTATTTCTCGCTCAGCTTGAAGCTTATCGAGATAGATAGGAACTCCCAACGAAAATTATGAAGCCTAAAGAAATTGGTACCCTAACCTTCTTCGGGCATACATAGCATGTCTGAACACGTCTTGGCAGCTTTATCTTAAAGTCTGTTAAAAATACAGGTTAACACAGCTAAATCCCCGTTATGTCTCAGGGTCACCAACGCGCGATTGATACCTCTGGTGTTGCAAGCGTCTATAGGTTACGGTAACTGCTTAACAACATATGGTTGTTTACTATAGATGTATAAAAAAAACTCCACGGAACTCTTTATTTTAATCCTTTTGCAAAGCCTTCGTTTGAGATCAGTTCTTAATAACAAAGCGAGCAGCCCCTTTTAGTCGTGTTGAGTGAGACGAGGGTCGGATCTGGAGCAGACCTGTGGAAGTAATTGATATTCCCTTCTCCTATATCAAAGGGATTTTAGTAGTGCATTATCCTTCTATATCAAAGGATTCATAAATTGAACATAGAGGCTTCGAGCAGGGATCAATGAGGACAACATCGGGTTAAGTAGGTACATAGCATATTCTTTTTTTACCACCATTACCTTCAAAGAAAGTACCTAGCCGAATTTCGAAAAACTATTCCAATATGATCTTAAATCTAATTCGTTATATTTTTGAACAATAGGTACATTAATCAAAATATACATTCAAGTTGTAGGTGTAGGTGTTGATTTAAATGATTCAATTAATGCCCCACTTTCGGGTTATATTCAACCACAGACATGGGGCTACATAAGAGGTAGGTATGTTTTGGGCACAGGGCGGGTGTATTAATTATTTCATACAGCATCTCGTGACCTAATCTTTGTAGATCCTACAGCAATGATTTAATTCAACTAAGTAACATATAGCAGGTCGACGTGTTAAGCCAAAAAAATACCATTTTACTTAATCCGTCAAGAAATTTACCTATAACATTAAAATGTTCATTTCAGTAAGTATGCACTTATAAAGAATTACTGGCCTCTGCCCACAGCTGTGCCCGTGGGATACCGGGATAAGAGTAGTCTGTGTAATTTTAGGTCACGAACTATGCTTGTTCCAAATCTAATTCAAGTCGCTATAATATTAATAGGTGTAAAAAAGGTTGTAAAATCTACTAATATTTATTAAAATGTTATGGCTAGATAGCTAAATAGCAGCAAGGGGAGAAGGCTCTTAGAATTAGCAAGTTCAGGTGGCAATGGACAGCCCATTTAGCAGTGGACTTTTAACCGGTTGTATATTCCACACTTCGGTTCGTGAGTTCGTGTTCAAAAATTTTGAATTAGGATTTTTGTGAATAGTCCTGTATATGTGATAACAAAGTCACGTCTCAACTTTAGTATAAGCAGTCAATTTAGTACAAAAAGTAAGTAATATAGTACATATTATGTAGTAACAAAGACGCGGCAAGTTGGCGCCGGCCGTCCGCCCGCCCACAAGACGCCGCTTTGCCCTTGCGGGGAGGCTCGATAATGTTAATAGGTTTAAGAAGAAAATGAGTATCTTCTATATGCTGCTAGGGCGCTGTTGGATAGGATTCTCAAAACACTTTTTTTGTTGACTGTATCTACTTATAATGACGATTATGAACTCCTGCCTAGTATGTTTACGTGTCTATAAGTTGAGCTATCTTGATAAATTTGCATGGAGCAAGCAATTCTTAGATATACTTTACCTTGTTTCGTTATACTGGTTCGCAGAGGTCTCTGTAAGTAATTTGATTCAATTTACTTGACCGCCCCTTACGAAAATACTCGCCCCTGAGGCAAGATTCTCCAAATAGAAAGAAGATTTATCACAAATCTCATTACTGAAATAATTAGAGCAATATCTTCAATGAAGATGATGATTGCAAATTATTTTCCTAGGAAGGCCAAAGCTGTGCTCACTCAACAAACAATTAGTTTATCTAATTTACAAATCAAAAAAGCAAAAATGTTTATGCCTCCGCTTTTTTTTGCGGGCAGAAGGTTGGAATTGAGCACGTTTTTTCAGGCGAGTCGGTTTTCGCTTTATATTCTAATGTTTCAGACACTGTCTAGCAACGTTATATGATAGCATCATAATAAAGTATATCGTTAAATCCTGTATGCTCATATACAATTCAGAAAGCTAAAGCGGCAAGCACAATGCATATTAAATCATGGACATGACGGTGCCTCAGGTCTCGAATCAACACAGACTGAAATATTAATTTCAATTTCAAACGCCCTTGAGCTACGAGTATAAAACCATTTTTCAAGGCAACCGACTTTAATTTGGGTTTTCACTGACAACATTTTTTTAATACGAAACCTTTGATGCGATTTAGATAAATCTTTCCTGGAATAGCACCGGGATCATCCCTTTATACAGCAAATCAAACTATTCAAATAGGAACCCATCGTCACGGCATAATCGGCGTAACAAATTTAGCAAAAAAAATAATCGACTAAAATTTATGAAATTAAATTAAATGAAAAAAAAACACAAGATTTACAAAAACCGATGTAGTTGTTTCCTTCTTTTGACAAATATGCGTTTACACTTTCCTTTAGTTTTTTTGTGCTAACATAGCTTTTATTGTTACCGCTTGCTATTTAGAATAAATCTAGTTTGTTTCATATGAAAAATATAAAAGAAATTAACGTAGAAAATAGAGTTTAATATAAGATTAAACTCTATTTTCTACGTCAATTTGACTATGCAGTCGTTATCGGGAATGCTTGGAATGCACTTATCCTTAGAATAGATTAATGGCTCTCTGTAATAGTCTGATGGAAATTATAGAGTGTAATCGGGATAACCTTTATACGACAGCTTAGGTATAATGATACGATTTTTAGTACTGATTCAACTACTATAATTCATTGCATAATGTCATGTGAATTAGTTTAACGTACACCTATATACGTATAAAAAATCTTAAACTTATGTTCGACTTTGGCTTTATACTTGCATCAAATGATAATATTTTTAGCTAAGTGCGAGAATGTCCTATTAGAACTTTTGAAACGGTCTTTACGTTTCTTAAAACAAAGTACTTACTTACCTAAATAAAAGTACAAAAACATCTATTTAATATTTAAAATCATCAACAGTTTTTACCTATGATATTGCAAATACATTATAAATATAAATACCTACGAGTATGTTACAATGGTACTAAATGGTACTAATGGTACTAAATGGTACCCTTAAGCGTGCAGTACTACGACATTGCCTTAAAATACTGAAAACTTGAGACGCACGAGTCTACGAAATTTCTTACACCTTATTCATATGAGCACAAGGCTCTCATTGTACCGAGCGGGCAGCCGACCTAGATTGTGTTCGCTCGATGCCGCCCGCCCGAGCCACTGCCGCCCGCCCGGAATAGACGCAGCACGTGCGTCCGTCGCGACACTCGCCGCGCTCTCGCCGCGATCGCACTAAATAACAAAACTTTACAAACAAAAATACCAAACACGAAGAGTTGTGATCAGTGCCCTAAGCGTGCAGTACCCGGTGTTCCGTAGACTGTACCAGCCAAAACCGCCAACTATTTATAACCTCGAGAAACTTTAGGTTTATTGTGCGTCTCTATCGCAGTGGCCTTGTGTGTTATCGCACGCTTTTCAACTTTTTCTGTAGTGATAAACTATTGTGATGTACCGTGTAGCCTTTTAGCTTTATATGACCTACAAATGTTGCAACAGTGTGCCTTATATAGTTATTTTGAAGGGTGAGCAGTGATTTTTCGGTGCAAACCGCATGAGTCATCGAGATGCAATGTCTCAAGTTTTCGTTGCTTCTGGTGCTCTTTCTGACACCGGAGCCGGCTCCTGCGTGGAGAGCTGACACGTAAGTTTACATACAGTCACGTTGTTTATCATTGTATTCATAACATTATTTTGAAAAGTATTTATATTTGTTCCTTGTTTGTGTAGCCGCGATGCATTTTATTTTAGTTCACAAAACTCATCATACATTGGGTACAAAAAGAAATACTTGATATAAAACTTTCCCTTGTTACAGTGTTAAAACATGGGCCATAAACCTGGGCGATGAGTTGTGGAAACTCAGCGAATCCCTCACTAAATCTGATCAGATCAGGATTGTAAGTAAAACGTAAAAAGTTTTTGAAGGAGCTTGAAATATTGATAATTAGAATTTATCAAAAGAAATAGTTTTTTATAAGCTTTTTATTTAGTTTTTTAGTTTGTTTAGTTATTTTGAAGGGGGAGCAGTGATTTTTCGGTGCGAACCGCATACGTCATCATTATCAAGTATATTTGTTTCAGCTATTCTAAAATCAGACTTTACTAAACATATATACTTTTTTACTCAGAAATACAAGCAAATGAATGCGAGTGTGAAGAAGAAAGATGGAAAGCAAATATTAGAGTCTTCACTGCGCTCCGTCAGCACAATGCTTATAAGGAAAATCAATGCTGTTAGGGTAAGCAAAGTCATGTTTCAAGGTAGCTTTTCATGGGGTTGTGTTTAATTAATTTGCGGCCGGAGATTAGCACACTTTTGCCTATTGTAGGCACTCGTTACGAGTACTTTATATAATTGATTCAGACGTGAAATCCATTTTGGGTATTATAAGACTACTATACGGAATCCTACTACTATTATAAATGCAAAAGTTTGTGAGAATGGATGTTTCTCTTTCACGCAAAAACTACTGAACTAATTTTTATAAAAATTTACAGTTACATAGCTAATACCTCAGAATAACACATAGGCTACTTTTTATCCGGGTACCACGCGGGCAAAGCCGTGGGCAGAAGCTAGTATGTACTAATATTTAATGCTAACTCTGCTTATCTCTTTCTCTGTTTGCATTGACTCAACAGAGAAAGTAGTTCCTAATATTTATGTTTATTGAATATCATAAAAGGTCCCTTATAAAGGATAACTATACTTAAAGCTACGAGTATCTTCTACATTTTTAAAAATTATGTTGAAGAATATGCTTTAGTAGGTAGGCGAATTTTTTGGAATCAACAATGGAACAATGATTTGATACAAGTTACGCGTAGTGTATTACGAAATGTGTGATGGTTGGTATTGTTTTAACTTGCAGTGTATTCATGCGAAGGCGGAACAGCTCGCCAAGTCATATAACTATTCTTCGAGCGAATTTGTGAAAAGCTCCTTTAAATACTGTTCGGCGAAGTACTCAGATTTTACGTACGAGAAAGACTACAAGCCAGCTGAAACAGATAAATGGGTGGTTCCAAAATTTGCTTCAGAAAGTAAAAATTACGAAAATGTCTCACTGGAAAGAGACTCGCATTTTTACGATATATCTGTCAACACTAACCTGAGTTGTGTACATGTGCCTACAAATATTTTTTACCTGGGTAAAGTATCTAATAATATAGAATGACACTAAAACTTGCGAGTCTTTACTAAGTTTTGGCATTTTAATTGCAGAGAAAGATGCATTGGACGCTATTTTATGGTCCAAAGACCTAAACGAGGTTTTTATACAAAATTACAAATCTGACCCATCGCTATCGTGGCAATACTTCGGCAGCTCGGCAGGCATATTAAGGTTCTATCCAGGCATGCCATGGAACAAAATGGAAGTGGACACGTACGACTGCAGAGTCAAGTCCTGGTATATCGAAGCAGCCACGTGTTCTAAAGATGTCATCATCCTTTTCGACGTATCAGGTTCTATGACTGGCTTTAAAAACTACGTGGCGAGAAGAACACTACGCTCTCTACTAGACACGCTTTCAAACAACGATTATGTGAACGTGTACACTTTTAAGAAAGAAGTAGAAGAGGTAGTAAAATGCTTTAAAGGTCTTGTTCAAGCGACTAGAGAGAATCTGAATACTTTGAGAGACATGCTTGAGCCCACAGACGATGGAAAAAAACATAGGGTCCCATTGGACGGAAACGCTAATCTAACACTTGCGTATATAAAAGCTTTTACTACGTTGAAAGAGGTGAGTTATGGAGGGTTATTGTGTATTTCAGAAAACTCGCGTCATTTCTTGGTAAAATTATTCTGTCACTAGGATTAGACTTACCTACCTACATAAATTGATGGACGATGATTGATAAGCCCGAATATTTTCGCTAAGCTGAACCATTTTTACAGCGAAGGCAAAACCAAAATTGTGACGTAACGAGCACTCAAGGATGCAATCAGTTAGTGATGGTGATCACGGACTACGTGCCTGGCAACCTGACTGAAGTTTTTGAAGAGTACAACAGAGAGGTGGTCGACAACAAAACTTATATACCAGTGAGGGTTTTCACGTATTTGATTGGAAAAGAAGTGACCAACGTTCGAGAGATAACGTGGATGGCGTGTTTGAATAGGGGTAAGAGGGGAACTAGGGAGCGGTAAAGTAATTTATATTTCTGTGTGTACCCACGTAAATTAACTCCCTAATGGTTTGTCCTACTAGAATGACTACTAATACTATTTATTGTGTAGAGGACGCTCGTAAAGGGCTCTCCACACGGCTTACCACTATTGGAATTATGGTATCATTGTCTTATTATTATTCTAATAGGTTTAAACCTACTTCCAAAAATCCGAAATAGCTATATAATTTTTAACCAACAATTAATCTACTCGGAAGATCTACTTTTAAGTGGGGTCTCATAAAAAAAAATATCAAATTTTTGTATATACTTTTTTATGGTAGGTTTTTGCATAAATACACAAAAACATTGTAGGCACCTACTTGTGAACTTTGTAACGTTGATCATTCCGTGATGCTGAGTTCTATTTGAAATTCTTTATTTACTGCTTAAGGGATGATTCCGGTGTGGTTTCATAGGTAATATTCTATAATTTTAATAAGTAATTTAGCGAAATTAAAAATATATATATATCAATATTACGAGATGACATTTTGTTGGCTATAAGCAGTTTTTTATTAATAAACAAAGATAACTTGTGTTTATATTAAGCCCCAGCAGTGAGATTCTGCCTACCTCTAATAATTACAAGGAAGGAAATTAGGTAACTTACTTTTAATGGTCGTTGTTCAGGGTTCTTCGTTCACATTCATTCGGTGGAAGAGGTGCAGCAGCAGGTGCTGAAATACATCAACGTCATCGCGCGCCCCATGATCCTGGAGGGCAAAGACCCGCCTCCGACCTGGACACACGCTAATATCGATGACACAGTACGTTAAGTTAAAATACTGATCTATGTAGTTCTTAAAACAGAAATCCGACAAAGATCAAAGGTAGATTAAGGTTGGAGGTATTACAAAATTCAAGAGAAACTAGGCAGACCGCTTGGCAAGATTTAGTGTTTTTTCTCTGTGACCATGCTATTTTGGGTGTTCTGCACTTATTTTTCACGACTACAAGGGTGGTTCTTAAATGGCCACATCTCACTTGGGGCACCTGCAATAGATGATCAAATGTAGAACGGCGTAACGGATTAACATGAAGTTTTCGCAATCACTTTGTGCTTTTTTTTGCTTCGACTTCGAAGGGGTGCTGCAATAAGTCATGGAATACACGAAACGGGGTTTCATTTTGTAAAAAATACTTGCTCATAATAAAGACATATCTTTTCTTTTTCAGAGGACTAAAAAGTGGAGTGTTAGCTCCAGAGATATGGAAAAGGTACGTTTCGTTCAAAATATACTAATTGAAAACACAGCTAGTAGGTAAACTATTATTCGATTGAAATTTAAGTACTAATTGAAAACACAGCTAGTGTAGCGACCCTTTCGATCGCATGCGTGAAAATAAATATAATTTTCCGATCCAGGAAAATATGCTTTCAAAATACTTCAAAGAATATCAAGGTTTTAATAGAGTGTTATTTTTTGTACCTATATTCAAGTAATTTATTATTCTCTTTTGCCTGCTCCATCCCAAGATTGTCTTTAAGAGATCGCTTCCAAGCGATAAGACCGCGCATTATACTTTTAGTTTTATTAAGTTACTATTTTTACTTTGCTTTTGATTTACTGGAAAAAAAATCTTTCTTTAGATTAAGCTCACCCTTATTCATAGTGTCTGTGTTAAATCTGCACAAACTCACAATAGTCTTTTTAGAGAACAAGTCCATGTTACCAGTTTATATGGTGCACAATACAGTTCAATCAATCCACCAAGAAATAAAAAGGATTACGACGTCCGATCTGTTATTTATTTTCAGCCAGACGAAGATAAGCTGGTGACCTCAGTGGCCATTCCCGCGTTCGACTACATTCGGAACGAAAAGCAAAACAATGCAGTGCTTCTCGGCGTGGCTGGAACAGACGTCCCGATAGACAGCATAGCCAAGCTCGCGCAACCTCACCAGGTGAAATAATACACAGACTTTCCTTTCGCCTTGATCGGACAGCAGAGACTGGCAAGTCCGAGTTCGTCGGAAAATAACAGTGTTAGCATTTGTAAGGTCCAATTTCTGAGTTTCCTCATAATTATTTTGGCTGTTGAAGTACAGCTTGGGGTGCCTCTATTTGCCAGGTCTTACAAATGTAAAATGTGTCAGAAAATGACGATGATGGCAATACTCGCTTGCTTGGTTGCGCGCTACACACAACGTAGCTGCCACGCGGTCGTTGGACTAATGCGATGGCTCATATGTTTCCCATAAAAATTCTTAAAGAGGATTTAAAGACGAAAAACCTATAAACCCTTTTAAAGGGGAGATATGGCAACACGTCGCACGACACAGAAGACTTTCCAGTACCAAGCCCTATTGGCTAGAGCATTTTGTGATAGGTTGGAAATGTGTTTGCTGTAAGAGTTTGTTCACTTATTATAATAATAATGTCTGTTAACTTTTTTTGAAACGTGTTAAGTAACCTATTAGAAAGGTTTTTAAGTAGGTTTTAATGTCACTAAGAACGGTGCTGCAATAGACGACAAATTATGGGGGTTAGCGGTTTTTCAATTTTGCAAAAATTTACTTGTGCCGTTTTGTTTATACTTTTACAGCTTGGTGTCAATGGATATTCCTTCATCGTGAGTAACAACGGTTATCTCCTGCTACATCCATTGCTGATTACTACTGTAAGTATATATTTCACTTGACTACTAGTTTTGAAGTCGCTCGAAACGTGAAACTTGTTATTTTTCCTTAAGAATCTTGTCGCCCGTACCTTAATGTTTTTTTCTAATTTATGCGGTCTCATACAGTACTGGTGTTGCTACCAGATGCCTTTACCAGCACGTTCCAATCAGTATTTACTTGTAATATTCATTATTTTGCTAATAGTAATAACTACGTCATAGCTGAACCGAAGATTCGTTCGGAAAATAGTCTGATGACTTCGTCGCTTACGCATAAAACACCTATATTAGGTTACTACTCTAGTATTAACCTAGTCGATATTGTATGGCCTATACCTCTACAATATCGGCGCAACAATTGACGGGATAATCCCATAAACACAACTAACTTTTAGAGCACCAAACATATATGCATATGCTCTGTTTGAGAATAGGTTAGGTGCTTCTTTTTGAGAATACCTCAAATTTACAGATAAAATGAAGTGTGACTCACCGAGATGAACAGACAGACAGACAGACGAACATTTCCACAAAAGAATCATTTTTGCATAGTAGGCATCGGACCAACATCAATTTGTTATATTTGCACCAAGACATATCCACATAACTTATACGAACTGATCGATAAATTAACTTGTAGTTTTTATTTTTTTGCAAAAATGAATTACTTACTCGTAATTCGATTTTGACAATAATTTCATAGGGTCACCCCTAGCTTATCAAAAACAAAAAACATTGAAGTAGGACCAGGCATTATGGTGTAATCGACGTACCTATCTAAACACTAGCATAGCCCCGAAATGAGAACCTCCTTATTTTTTTTTATTTGAACAAAATAGTTTTTTTTTTCAGATAAATGGCGAGCTCCAAGATAACTATAACAGTGTGGATTTTGTGGAGGTCGAGCAGGTGGACGACGGGAAAGGCTCACGCGAACTCGGCGAGAAGATCAAGATGCTGAGAGAGAACCTAGTGAACGGAACTGAAGGCCAGATCGAGGAGGTCAAAGTGCTGTACCATTACGATCAAATGAGGTACAATATTCGCATCAGCTTGATCTCTAGCCAAATAAGAATTTGTTGATTTTCTAATCAGCAAAAAGCTTGTGGATCGGAATGTCTAAGTTTGTGGTAAAACAAGCGTACCTACATTTAATAATACCACTGCCCAATCTACTTTGTCCACTCACTAGTTAGGAGACCAGATACGAATCTTGCAGATCTTTGTTTAATTCGCCCTTTCAGAGATACCTTGGGTCTTAGTCTATCAAGCTAGCTAGTGCAGAGTCTTGATGTACTTAATAATAATATATTAAATTCACTAAACAAAGATATTTTTTTGAATATTTTTAAGTGAAATCTACAATAGCATCAGCGCTCAGCTAAATAGAAAGTGTCTTAAATTTACTGTTTTTGCGAACAATTTACTCACAGACTGCTTGTGTTAAAAGTTGTACACTATTTTTTAGTAAAAACTGGATATTTACCATGATTTGTCCTCTGCACTACCCAGTCCCGGAATCGTGAGTTTGAATGTCCCCCGATAGTTCGGCACATTTGCATGTACCATGATAACGGGAGGAACTGACTGAATGACGGGAAATATCAAACTTTCAAATCATGGTAAAATCTAATTTTTAGGAAAATATATGTTTATAACCATGGTACTTTCAAAAGTTATATCTTGTACAATAAGCCCAAACAAAGTGATTTGACATCTTCGGAGCAACGAGAAAACCTGCGGGCATCTTTATCATGTCCGCTCTTACGGACAACGTCCCCTGTTCTCTCTCTCTACGTCTTCATCATCTTTCAGGTTCGCAGTTACCAAATGACCGAGATATTTGAATTAATACTTCGTTAAATTGTGTTACGTGATCTGATGGGGGCAATAAAGGACGGACATTTTCATTGCACAACATGCATTCAATTTTCTTGATATCATATTTGAGGCCATGACAGTGGGCATAGTTCTCGCAACTACCCATTAGCTTGCGAAGGCCACAGACATACTCGTAGCCTTGTTATAGTTTTGATACGAGTAGTTAGGTTAGACGTTATGTTAAGCTATTTTGCATTTTACAGGAGGATAGCCCGAGTGAGTCACGACTATTTCTTCAAACAGCTAAAGAGCACTCCGTTTTCCATGGGCATCTCCCTGCCTAAGGGGTACGGTGATACAGAACTGTTGCTCAAAGACAACCCCCTGGAAGCTAAGCAAGGGAAGGACGTTACAGGCATCAACGTTACCGACTATTTCAGATTCAGCTACAGAGTCCATCCGGATTGGTAAGTCTGCTATGTAATAATATATCTAGAAATCAAATGCCCTCTGATCTCTTCGAGTTGTGACTGTGATTCGACAAATAAGCTTGTAGTTTAAAACTACAAGTAAGGTACTCAGACAATGTTTAAAAGAGGATCAAACGCTGCTTATCAAAAATAAAAAAACAAGTAGGACCAGGCATTGAGGTGTAATTTAATAGCCGGAATTTAATCCGACTGTACTTGAGCATATATCCACAGCGGTGAGCATATATATTACAGAGTGCTGAAGATGAGCTAACAATTTTGTTATTTGAAAGCTAAGCTACCTAGCTTAGCTAGGTACCTTTTTTGTTACCTAACAAAAAAAAAACAGTAACACAAGAACGACACACTCATTTTTATTTTGACTCTTTTTACAGGGTTTACTGCAAATATCATTATCTGGAGGGTCACGAAGCGGAGAATCCGGAGATGGAACTCTGGACTTTCTTAGTGAATCTCTCTGAGAACAAAATTGACATAACGAAAAAGCAATATACCGAAGATGTGCAGAGCGAGGAGTTCAGTTTTGACGGTAAGATTTTCGAACTGCCTCTCTCTGACACATATTTTAGTATTTTTTAATTATTATTTATTTTTTACTAACGCACAAACAATATAGTGCTAGGGGTACTCAATGCTAAAGCATTCTCTACCAGTCATCTTCGGCGTGTAAACATTCGCAATCAGTTGACATAATTATTAGTTTTTGACGGGTCTTTATCACGTTTCGACTGTGTTGCAACAGCCGTGGTTACGGGATGACTGGAATATATGGAGCTATTATTGAGGAATAAAGTTAGTAGACGCACCTACCCTTATAATTATATTAATATTGTACCAGAAAATTGTGGCAACGACACTGAAACTCGCGGGAAGGACGATTACTACTGCAATGAAGACCTGGTGAAACAGCTGGTATTCGATGCCAAGTTGACCACCCCTTATTTCGAGACCTGGCATGCTTCTAATGAAGACAGGCTCCTAGCTAAGGACTATAACGTCAGTGTGCGGTTCATAGCCACGTCCAGTGGACTGACGAGGTGGCATTACATCTTTGACAACGATAAAAACGAGAAGGTCAATGATACTGGGTATAGAGAGAAGGGTTATAATGGAACGTAAGTATGTATTTAATACTTTATAATTAACCTACTGCCCACGGCTTCGACCGCGTGGTATCCGGATAAAAAGTAGCCGATGAAAAGTAGCATTCTTAAGAAACGCATTTGCTCGACCAATAATAATAGATGCAACAATAGATAGCAGGATATAAGTAACATAAGAAAATACTTAATATAATATAACTGTGATTGAATGCTTAAAATTTACTCACAGGGTTTTTGGAGACCATCACACAACCACCATAGAAGAAACCTGGTACAAAGCTGCCGTACTACAGCATATGATCAACAAAGATTCTTTGGTAATAGCCACACGCCTCCCAATCTTAGATGACATAATAGAGAAAAAGACCCCAGTGGCGAACGTTGATGGAGACATCACTATCACAGCTAGTTACGCCATTTTCTACAAAGATGGCGATTCAGAAACTCCAGCGTCTGTGGTTGGCTTTGAGTACTCCTTTTTAAGCTTCTATAAAAGGTTCCTGCATATGACCGAATCTACACGGAACAAAAATGAGGTATGTTTACACATATTTGTAGAAGGAAAATAATAATTATATCACACATTCCTCTTGTGTTTATTATTCCGTTCACCGCCAACCATTCTTACAATTGCGTACATTCCGCTACATCCCAAGGTAGTCTGGAAGAGTCGCTTTTAAGCGATAAGGCAACCCATTGCACTTTTAGTTATATTAAGTTTTTGTTTATTTTGTTATCTTGTGGTGTAAAATACAGTATTTTCATCCATTCATTCACAAAGTTTATCAGAGTAAGAAATGTTTATTCCTATTGTAAACAATAAAAGTATGTATTTTCATTAATTCTCGCATTGCTGTGTTCAAACGAAACATGGTAGGTAATGGATGTAAGTAAAATTAAAAGACTTTAAAACTTCGTGTTTATGGCGGCAACGCATAAGCAGGTGTAACATATGCCAAGTAGGCGAATCTTGCGAGCCTGTTTACCTCAAATAATAATAATAATAAAAGGTAGTAAAAAATATAACCCTATAGAGTATCAATAAAAGCTAAAAATGATATCCGCTACAAACTTTCACACTAGTTCTTTCACTCTGAACCACATTTAACCGCTTCATTGCACTTAGGCCTAGGCCAATATATTTCTCATCGTAAGTTTTTAAACAATGTATTTTCAGGATTTGTCATGCAACGGAACGAAGTACAATTGTTACGTTATTGATAGTTCGGGCTACGTGGTACTGTCCAGGGATGAAGGCCAAGTCGGCGAATTCTTCGGGGTCACCAACAAATATGTGATGCAGTCGTTTATGGAAGATAACATATTTGAACATGTGGAGGTGTTCAACTACCAGGCTCTGTGCCCACTCTCTATGATACCTCCTGATGATAACAGCTCTTGGTCCTTGCAAACGGTAAGATATTATTTTAGACATTTGGGTTTTTAAGTAAAACTTTCAAGGTGAATTTCGTTAGGTGGTTCCATATTTGAAAGATGCTCCCAGCCTAACCAGTTTCGAAACTAGATTAAAAATCTGAAACCTTTTTCAGAGTGGCAGAGTTTTTGAGCACGCTAATAAGATAGAAAATAAAACTAATAATAATTGATAGACTGGTAGATACGAAACTTATGTTTTGGTTGATACCTATCACATGATGTGACATTGTTTTACTTGACGTGTATCTTTCCAATAAATAAATAACTCAATTTAGATACTTTTACTAGCGACCGGACTTTTTTCCAGAAGCTTACTAAATGTCCCTGTATGTCACGTCATAGCTGAGCCACATTGTTGACATCATGTCACATTTATATCAGTCTAGATTCTAGATTATTATCTAGACTCTAGATAATAATATAAACTTTCGGTACTGCGCCATCTGTATGATATTGAAGAACTATAAAGTTTAATCAAATTTTTATGGTAGTAGACTAGTAGTCCACGAGTTTTCTGCGTTTGTGAGGTCATCCATTCTAGACCTTGTCTTGTCTATAAGATGTCTATTTGATTTATGTTGCACCTCTCCTTTTCCATTCTGTCTCTGTTGTTGTGTCAAAAAAACTACTTTCTTATCTATTATAACGTGACTTTTGCCACATATCAAAACGAAAACCAGTGTTACATTATTTTCAGCCATTCTCATTGATAAGGAACTTCTTGGGCTGGTTGCTGGCGGAGTCGTTCTTCCTGATATCGAATGTGTACAACTGGAATGAATTCGCTTATGCTGCTATACTGGACGAGGATCATGGTAAGACAAGTTAATTGTAAGTTTATTTATATAAATTTTAAAACCCACGACGTGTTTTCCATCATCTTTTGCAGTGCTCCGTAGTGACTTGTGACGATAAAACATATCTAAGAACCATCCTAGAAGTCATATCTATATTCATTGCTAAACATCGCATTTCAATCGAATAAGCTATTACGGAGAAAAATGGTTATAAACAAACATACATACAAATAACCTCTTAGATCAAACGCATATACGACTCCTTACGTCGCGAATAAAAATATCTATAAAAGTTACTACAACCTCTGTGCTACAACTAATAATCTGCTTCGAGATATTGGAAAATGTACTTATAATTATAGCGACAAAAAACAACTTTAACGAATATGAGTAGAATCTTTACTTACTAATCTTTTAAATGTGAACGTATAGATGTTTGTCTCTCGGTTAAACAGCTGAAGCAATTTGTAAAGTTCTGATTGTTATAGAACGATACTATTATCTTGCTTACTTGTGAATATTTGTGGCCATCGATGTATGTGTACATTTTGCTACTAACGTAGCTTACAGAGCTTTTATTTAGCTACCTACTTACACTGTATCAGCTCAAAGTGTATTAAGCTAATCGATAATTTGAATTATAATTATTTAGACTTGTTAAAGTCATAGAAAACGATTGCGAGAAACCGTATAACAGTCGGTTAAGTCATTTTGTAAAATAATTTTAAAGACACACGAACAATGGTTCCTTGCGTTGACAGTAGAAAGCATTATCCTTAGAAAGAAACAAAGAATACACGTTTTAAATTATTAACACGATAAAATGTGATACAAATTATTTCAAGGTAATAGATCATCATCACTGTTCCCTTAGCTTTAGATCTTATTTCGATGTTGTAGCAAGCTCTTCTAATATTTCCGCTTAACATAACTGCATGGTCGTCTCGCAGACTATATCGATGAATTAAAGAACCAAGCGCCTACAGAGGCATCCACCACCGCGGCGCCGGAGCTCAAGAACGAAGCCAACAAAGCCAAGGAGAACAAGGAGAAACCATTCTCATGCGACCACAAGATCAGCCTGTACTCCCTCAACCAGTCGCACTTTCTCCGAACTATGGGAGCCTCCCCTGTAGTCTCTAAAGACGAGCCGACCGACTGCCATCCCCCATATTGGGCGTCGTACGTCCCAAAAACAAACCTACTACTCGTAGTGGTCGATATGGAGTATAAAGATTTCAGAGAGGATTGCAAGGAATCTCCGACCACGAAGCCGGTGCCGACCACCAACTCGACTGATAAACTAGAACCTTGTCACAAGCTGGACCTGGGAGGGCTGCATCGACGAAGACTGGAAGGCTGCTACACTTACCATGAAGGGGTAAATATAGCTTCTAGATCTTTACACTCTAACGTACACCCGAAAGGAGATAATGCTGCATGAAAGTTAACATGTTCTCCTGAAAAAACAAAACTTTAGTATACTACTTTTTCAAATCGAACAAAAGTAGTTACTTATTATGTTCAGAATGGACCCCCTCACTTTTAGGGTTAGTATCAGTGAAATTATAACATACTGGGACACAAGATGTTGAGTGCAGACTGACACAGAAAGATTTAAATTTACGTACGTATGTAAAAAACGATTACAATCATATAACGATGGTGTGGGTACGTACGGTATCGTCAAATTTGAATTTGATACAAATGCCTACAAAAGTAAGAAATCGATAAAAAAGTTCATAATGACTATCTAAACAATACTAGACTAAACAATCTTCTATGTAACTATTTATTATATTTGTTGAAGAAATTATCTTGAACCTAGCATATTTTTTTACAGGAAAAGAACATTACTGCATGCGGGATAGGAAGCAACGTGCACGGAGATAACGTCATCTTCGCCACCACTACACTATTAGCTATAATAACATCTAAGTTGCTCTATTGATTTATTATTATAAAACTCGCTTGTTTTCTTTTAATTTTAACCTTGTTACCTACATCGATACTTCCGATACATTTGTATACCTTTGTTACTTTGGAATAAAAATTGTTGCACCATTTTGCTACGATTTAATTCAAGTACCTGTTCCATTATTCTATAATTTGATAGGCAATGAACTGACACTACCATTACTAGGCGCAAGCCACACCAAAATTACGTCTGTCCGTACACGTGGCAGACGTTATATGGGAACGGCTCTGTATCGACATGTCGTCACGCATTTTCGTCGGTCTTGCTTGCAACGGACATCAATCGGACGTGGTCGCCGAAATGGCGTGCCACGCCGTTAGGTGTGTTTTACGAGTAATCCAGACAGAAATGGCGTCTGGCTTTGACCTAGCGCGGATAAATAATATATAAATAAATAAATAAATAATGCTGGACAATCCACACAGCATCATCTAGCCCCAAGCTAAGCAGAGCTTGTGTTATGGGTACTAGATGACTGATATACTTAATACAATACATTACATAGATAGATATTTTTTATTATACGAGTACATATAAAATACCCAGAACACCCGGAACAAATATTTGCAGATCGTACAAATATTTGTCCCAGGGCGGGAATCGAACCCGCAACCTCCTGTGTAGCAGGCGGACCTTCGCCCACCGCGCCACATCGGTCGTCGGATGTCTTGGTTCCATAAAAAAAATCATGTTATTTGGAAATAGTGTGCATTTTAAAACACACCGGACTAGCAGTAATCATCCTGTGTTTTAAATTACGCCTTATTTCCACATATTTTGTTTAAAATTTAAATAGAACGTAAGCCATGTCAGCGCCGTTTCTATGTGGGTTGCGCCTAAAATTGCACCCTCTTCCCATATTTATTGTATGAAATTTTAATGGACCGGCAAGACGTCTGTGCGGCTTTGTGGCGAAAGCATCAAAACGCAATTTGATAAAAATAAACTAACGAGACCCTTGAGATAAAACTGTGTCACTCCCTGACACTCTGACCCAGTAAACGGAAAAACAAATCGATGCGACCAAGGTGGAGTCGCTTGTAAGTCCAATTACACACGTACGTAAGCCCTTACCAACACATGCAAACCGACTGGGGAGAGTGAGTGAGGTAACAGCTAAGCGCGCATGCCCGGTCCGCGCTCCTATACGCACGCGCATTTTAAACCATCCTTATCAACTCAAGTGAACAGAAAAGCAGCTCTCACTAAAATTTCTCAAAGAATACAACATCATCATGGAAAACGTTCTCTAATCAAAGAACAATAAAAAGTGGGTTTGAAGTGATTCTGATGTGCGAGCGCCACGGTTTCGCCGTATTCGTGCTGCTAATTTTGTGCCTGGACTCCAGGAATTGCTCAGCCACCGCGCAGTATGATTCCACTGGCAAGATTACACTCAATACGTAAGTTAAACAAAAGTATTTATTTGCATAGATTACTTTAAAACTAGTTTATTTCTAGATGTGATGACAATAGTTACCCATTAAGCAATACAAGGACCGATCACCTAATTGTTTATTGATTCTAACGTAGTTAGTCAAGAAATTGAAATATTAGTTAAACAATTGGAGATTTATCGAAATGACTATTATTATTAACGTTTTAATTATCGGATGTATTATTTAGCGTGCAGGCATGGGCGGTCAAACTCGGCACAGAGTTATACCACTTTGGCGAATTCATTACGAGGAAGAAAGAAGTGCAAGACGTGAGTATAAAATTAAGAGTGGACTAGACATATACTCCGGTGATTTATATCATAATTTAGATCTTGACATAAAAAGGCTATTGGTATTTTTATAGAGTTTCAAATCAGCTCAAATAGAATCAAGAGATGGAGAGAAACTTGTGCAAAGTATGGCCGACGATATTCGCGCGATGATGGAGCTCAAAGTTAGTGCTGTAAAGAGGATTGTAGAAGCTGCTGAAAACATGGCTTTCGATAAACAAAGCGAACCAGTTCCAGAAGATTTCCAATTTTTCAACAGTAAAGAGATGGAAGAACCATGGGACGAGGATACGGTATCCACTACGACTGAACAGGATTTTAATTTAGAAAATTGGATTATTCGTCCGCCTAGCAAAAATATACATTTGTCGCAGAATCCACACTTTTCCAATATTCCTGTGAATACTAATTTTAGCAGTGTTCATGTTCCAACAAACGTTTATGCTTGGGGTGAGTGGAAAATCATTAACCTCAATGACTGATAATTTAAATTTGGTTTCACTAAGTATATAAGTTTACTCATATATTTTATTGCAGCCACGGAAGTAATAAAAGGGATCCATTGGTCAGAAGGTCTAGATGAACATTTTATTGATAACTACATGAGTGATCCTACGCTTTCTTGGCAATTCTTCGGCAGTTCTACTGGGTTCATGAGACATTATCCTGGTAAGAGTATTATTATTAAGTAAATAAAGTTATCAAAACTTAAGAATAATGATAGGTAAGTATGGTCGAAACAAAAGCACTTCTTTGTAAGTTGTCTACGATACCTACTACATCTGAAAAAGACAATATTTTTTATTTTAGCAATGAAATGGCGTGCGGATCCTGTTGACATCTATGATGCCCGGACACGCGCTTGGTACATGGAAGCGGCGGCTAGCCCAAAGGATGTAGTGATATTGGTAGACCGCAGCGGGTCAATGACCGGTCAGCGTAGAGACATAGCCAAACACGTTGTTACTAATATCTTGGAGACACTTGGCAACAATGATTTTGTCAATGTACTGACTTTTGCTGATACTGTCGAGGAAATCGTACCTTGCTTTGAGGACTCCCTCGTTCAGGTAACTTTATACTTGCCATTGTAAATACAGTTTTCGACCTTATATATTTAGTCAATTGAAATGATACTTACTGATATTTTCTGATACACAGGCAACTTTGGCAAACATTCGGGAGCTAAAGCTTGGTTTGGATAATTTCGATACGATGGAGATAGCAAACTTTTCAGCCGCATTGACAAGAGCTTTCGAACTTTTGGAAATCTATAGAAACAACAGCGGTGGGGCAAACTGTAACCAGGTAAACTGGTTGTTTCTTAATCAAACTCTGATTTAATAAGTGACTAACCAGTATGCTTAGGCCGCGGTCGGACTGCAGGCAGCTAGCATTTTAGCGTTTCCTTAGAATAAACGTAGGTTCGTAAATTTTACGGGACCGACCGCAATGTGCACATTGTGTGCCTCGCGGGTCACCTGGTGTGTATAGCAAAGCGTAAGAATGTATCGTCTGTTTTCTCGTATTACTGTCGAAAGATTAGGCGCTATTAGGCGTCTAACAACTCGCTTCACTATGTATGAGCTTCTAGCTGTAGCACTTGCTATACGCGAGCGACGCCTGCATTTCGGCCAACATGTACGAGGTGCATTCAATAAGTACCTAGCCTCATCGCCAGAGGGCGCTGTAATTTCAAAAGAGTTTTACCACAGTGTAGTATATTCTTTTTTAATTCTTTTTTCAAATTTTCATTCCAATCCCTTCATTTGTTTCAATTTGACAACTTATGGAAGCGAACGTGTCGATCGGTTTTACAAAAATGGAAAAAGAGCAATATCGTTCGGTGATTCGATTCCTATTTTTGGAAGGGAAAACGCGCATCGAAATCAAAGAGCGCTTGGATGCTGTGTACGGTGACTCTTCTCCATCGATGGCCACCGTCAAGAATTGGTTCAACGAGTTTGCACGTGGCCGTACGTCGGTTTTTGATGAACCACGTCCAGGTGCACCGAAAACAGCTGCTACGGAGGAAAACATTAAAAAAATCCATAATCTCGTATTGGCAGATCGCCGATTGAAGGTTCGGGAGCTAGCTGAGACTGTAGGCATTTCAGAAGGAACAGTGCATCATATTCTTCACGAGGAACTCGGCATGAGAAAGCTGTCGGCGCGATGGGTGCCGCGTTTACTCACACCGGAAAACAAGCGCAACCGTGAGACCACATCGGAGACGTGTTTGGCGCTGTTTAAGCGGAATCCAGCTGAGTTTTTGCGTTGTTTTGTGACCGTCGATGAAACCTGGATGCACTGGTACACACCAGAGACCAAGGAGCAATCAAAACAATGGATCCAGACCGGGGAACGTGCTCCAAAGAAGGCGAAAACTGTAAAATCGGCCGGAAAAGTTATGGCCACCGTTTTCTGGGATTCACAAGGTGTGATCTACATCGATTACCTCGAGAAGGGTAAAACAATTACAGGGCTTTACTATGCCGATTTATTGGGCCGATTCGACGCCGAATTAAAGAAAAAACGACCCCATCTGGCGAAGAAAAAAGTCCTGTTTCACCACGACAACGCACCGGTTCACACGTCTGCCGTTGCCATGGCCAAATTGGTCGAATTACGCTACGAATTGCTGCCCCATCCACCGTATTCTCCAGATTTGGCCCCTTGTGACTTCTTTCTGTTTCCTAATCTGAAAAAATCACTCGCCGGGAATAGATATGGATCAAATGAGGAGGTCATCGCCGCCACGGAGGCCTATTTTGCAGAGTTTGACAAAAACTATTTTTCGGACGGGTTAAAAAAGTTGGATCATCGCTGGGCTAAGTGTATCGAACTAAAAGGAGACTATGTTGAAAAATAAATTGCCACTTTTCCAAAATTTTCGTGTACTTTTTGTAGGCTAAGTATTTATTGAATGACCCTCGTATCATAGCAAGCTATCAGCAGGTTTAGCTTGAACACAAATACCACCGTTTTGCTAACGGAACAGAAGGCCCAATACTATTTCTCCCTCCGCCAGACAACGATTTTATAAGTTTAGATAAATACACATAATTATGCTCATTTATCATAAGTAGGTTAAAATTATGATAATCTGGTGGTTCCGCACGAGGGCTAGCCTGTATCGCGGGAGGCTGGTTACTAAATATACCCTTTTCAATTGAATGAGTAAAACACTGAACCAGGTCATTTGTAAAGGTTCAGACAAGATTAATTATCATATAAAATTAACATTATGAAAATAAACCTATTCTTATTATTATACTAGCCTCTGGCCACGGCTTCGCCCGCGTGGTGCTTAGATAATAAGTAGCCTATTTATTATTTTTATGGAACGAGCTATGCTCGTTCTAAATTTCATCCAAATCCGTTCAGCTATTAGTGAGACTATTTAACAATAAACATCAAAGTATTTAAAGTTTGGCATTTATAATATTAGTAGGATATGATAACAATGCTATAGACAAACAAAAAAAGAGGATCACTGAGTCAGATGTGTGAACGCAAAATTTTAAGAAACCGGATATCATGATGTCATTTGGTGCAATGGCTTAGAATAGTGAATAAGTATGGCCAGCTAGCTTGTTTCTGATTGACATTTTCTTGTAGTATTGATCTCGCATTGTGAGGCCACGACAGATGATGGTGCAGATGATGAATATTTGCTTTCTTTTCAGGCAATAATGCTTGTAACTGATGGTGTCCCATATAACTACAAGGAACTATTCGAAAGATTCAACTGGAAGTACGAAACTCCAGTAAGGGTGTTCACGTACCTGATAGGGCGTGAGGTAAAGGTAGTACGACTTCAGGTCTTATTGTGTGTGTAGTCATTGTGCTACCTGCATAATGTTCCCTGTCTTGCAACACACCCAGAATGTGGTACTCTTTCCTGTCTATACTGTCTTACGTATTCCATGAAACGAGATATATGGCATCAGTATTATTAAGATCTAAAGAATTTTAATTCGTTAACTTAAACTTATTCTCATCTCTGTAAGCTTTCAATAATTTACTTGTTAGGTCAATTGATACGGTTTCATGTTTATTTCGTCTCTTGGAACCTTTATGTAACCTGTCTGTATACCATAAAGGAACCGAGACATCCATATTTTTGACAACTATGAAACATTGTAAACATTACCGATGCCTTTGAAACAAATTACGATGCATGACTATTTATACTTGTTTAATATATCTTACTCGTATGTTGTTCGTCTGTATTTCTCCACCTTCATTGCTTTGCTTTTAGCTTAGTGTTTGATTGTGTTTGTGATGGTTTGGTAATCCTTTTTAGTGTAAGTGTCATGTGAATGTGTAGTAGTCATGTTATGGTCTCGTAGTTTAATGTTTTTTTTATATATATTGGAATGGATATAATAAGTATTTCTAGTTAGACAAATATTGTCAATTATTTCTCTATAGTTCTAGGTATTTTTTTCTGAATTATTTACTTGCAAGATAGTTAGTAAACTTTCACGTATTTTTTTAAACTGTAGGTGTTGTAGACTTGTACTTGGAAGATAGGCGAGCCTTTAATTTGTTGTAATATTTAGTCAATAAATCAGCGAATAGTAACTCACAGAGCTGCCAAGACATCATCATACCACTTAGGTATTAGTTTCCACCTTAGTGCAGCAGATATAGATATTCCCCAAATATAAAAATTCGAATTAATCAGCAAAGTTTTGTATAGGTGGCGGATGTGAGAGAAGTAAAGTGGATGGCTTGTGCTAATCGAGGTTTCTACGTACATCTTAGTACGCTAGCGGAAGTGAGAGAAAGAGTACTTGAACATGTCAACGTGTTAGCCAGGCCTCTGGTTCTGCAGAGGGAGCTACATCCCGTCGTTTGGACTCCGGTTTACGCAAATATCACCGTAAGTTTTCTAATCGTGTTTGTATTTATAGGGTTTCAGTTACTCTAGCCGAGTATCGATCTGAATCTGTCTGAATTTTACTTATGGAATACTTGTTATATAATTTCTCAGGATCCCAAAGTAGCAGACTACCTCTGGGAGCAACGCGAAAGAGCTGAACAGAAGGAACGCTTTGTCAGTCAGCGTCAGGACAAGAACTTGTTTAATTCTGACAAGGAACAGCACCGAAGGTGGAAGATTACGCAGGTATTATCTATTACAAACAAAAAAAAAAGACTATTAACTATTCTTAAGTTATAATTTTTCAATTTGTTTCAGATGAAGCAAGGGCAATACAGCGAGATTGGAAATTCTCACTATCAATTGATGACATCAGTATCAATGCCAGTTTACGACCTTCGCCACAACGAGGTATGTATTGTTCAGGGACACATTTTTGAACTGCTAAAATCTTGGAACTTCCCGAAATAGGCACTTGAGATATTTTTGAGGCGGAAAACGATTAATTTTTGATGATATTTAATGAATTGCTACTTGTTTTATTTAATTCGTTTTCTCTTCTCGATAATATCAATGCCCGTTCCTGTAACGTCTTTTCCGAAATTCGAAATTCTCCACTATTTGCATGTCTGGTTAAGTCTGTCATTTATTTCAAGAAGATTATGTTTACAGATTGGTTTTCTATTGGACGTAAGCCTTATATGTTCCAATTTTATAGTGCTCTTTTTCTCTTGCTTCTTAACCATACAAGTGTATTTTAATAACTCCGTTTTATTTGGTGGTTTCCCCTCAGAACATCACAGAGAATGTACTGATAAATGAAGCTTACTGGGTATCGGTTACGAAAGAGGTACTACTACACTTAGAAACTTTTGATGATTTAATGTAAAGTTTTTGCAAGATACGAGAGAGTTTTTATGATTTAGTTTTTTGGATTTCAGTAACGGTAAAGTGTTATTTGGCCCCGTTAGCGATGCATCTGTCCTCGATAGATGTTGACTGCAGCCAGCGGACGTTGGCAGCGCGGTCGTCAGTCACCGACTGACCCATGCCCATTGTTGTTCGACCCTTTTGGCTTAATGTAGAGTAGTAGTTTCTACTAGATAGTAGGCGTAGACCAATAGGGTGCTATGATCGACTTTTCTATTAATCATCAAATTAATTTTCTATGCAAGAGTTATGATCTAATCACTACACACACTATTATAATAAATAAGAAAGTAATTTTTGCCTGATTTAGTGATGTCTTTGTAGAGGCATTTTTTGAAGATTGACTTGTTATTTAAGACATGTTAATGTAAATAATGTTGAATCAAAGTATGGTGCTGCCCGACGTTTGACTCGTTTGGGGCTTTTGTTACTTAAGCATTGCGTTTCACAGCTACTTTTCACAGAATGATGATATTTTTAATTTTATAACCAAAATTATTGCCATTTGATTTAGCTCCTTGGAAAGGAAATAGATTTATTTCTAGTTGAAGTTGTTACAATGCATTTATCTGTATGTTATTTATTTTAATTGCATTCGTTCGACTACAACCAATCGCAGTCCGTAGAGGAGAACGGCCCTAAAGAGGTAGGCCCACCACGCTCTTACAACTAATACACAGAAACAGTGAACGGAGACGAATGTAAGGTGATGGATCGCACAAACAATATAACAATATAAGTGGCTTATGAATAACTCAACAAGAAGAAATTCACCAATCTATGTCGACTTTAAATACGACGCATAGATCATGATTTGCCATCCCTTCCACCAAACAAGTAATGGTGAAAGAGTAAATTGCTGATATGAATAGATGTTTTAGCAATGTTATTAATTTAATGATGTCAACAGATTCTTTCATGGATTCGATTGAAAGGGTATTTACATATCTACGCCAGAAACGGTAGTGGGTTCCTAGAATAAAGAGTAGCATTTTAATGTAATGATTTACAGTTTAAAATTTTTGAGTAGATTTGCTAGAACCTGTAATGTGGATTATATAAATTAGAATCCTTTTAATCATCGTTCTATATAAACCAATATAGAACTCGTCTAACGGGGCTTAGATGCTAAACATAAAGTAAACATTGCTAGTTACAAGCCAATTTGACAATTTTATAATAAGTAGAAAATGATGGTATATAAAAAGCCAAATACGAATTAGTAGTTAGTTAATTTACTGTTTGATACATAACAGACATAATTTTTGTATTGTTATGATGTTTTATAGTATTTTTGTAGAGTTTTGGAAATGATGCTTAGATAATTAGATAACTGCGAAAATATTCTTAATAATATACCCATGGAGGAACATTTCATTTATTTAAGTATTTTATATGATACCAATTAGACTTTGTGTTCATTATTACATTGAAATTAAAACATTGCAGATGCGAATTGCTAGATTATTAGGAGTGGCTGGAACAGATGTAGCACTCTCTGAAATACAAACATTGATGACTCCATACAAGGTATTGAAAGTTATCTTAAAATAAATTTAACGATGATTCTTCGCCATACTAAATATATTATTGTGATTTTTTAGATTGGTGTCAATGGATATGCATTTATTGTGACCAATAACGGATACATCTTGATTCACCCTGACTTAAGGCCTGTGGTATGTTAAAATATTATTATTTTTTGACTTCTTCATTCTTTTGAATGGTTATCTGTAAATGTTTGGTTTTAGTTTCAACAAATCTTGAAGCCCAGTTACAATAGCGTTGATATGTTGGAAGTCGAACTTTTTGATGACGACAGAGGACCAAGAAACTTTAGCAAAGAGTTGAACACGGTAAGAAATTGCATATTATCGCAGATGCTTTTATATTTTAAAAATTTCAAATACAATAAGAGGAAATCTGTTTCAGCTTCGAAAAGATATCATCGATCAAAATACGGGAAATCAAATGATGAACGTCAAATATCATCTTGAAGATATGGTAAGAAAATAAATATTCTGAAAATCTAAACAAGGTAGGTAGTAAGCGATAAAAGTAGATTAACAATTTTGGTTGCTATAACGCAAATATTTCTGGAACCGGTAGTTTTTTGGTTTGTTCTACGTTTGGTTCCTAACTTCATCGATCAAAATACGGGAAATCAAATGATGAACGTCAAATATCATCTTGAAGATATGGTAAGAAAATAAATATTCTGAAAATCTAAACAAGGTAGGTAGTAAGCGATAAAAGTAGATTAACAATTTTGGTTGCTATAACGCAAATATTTCTGGAACCGGTAGTTTTTTGGTTTGTTCTACGTTTGGTTCCTAACTTCATCGATCAAAATACGGGAAATCAAATGATGAACGTCAAATATCATCTTGAAGATATGGTAAGAAAATAAATATTCTGAAAATCTAAACAAGGTAGGTAGTAAGCGATAAAAGTAGATTAACAATTTTGGTTGCTATAACGCAAATATTTCTGGAACCGGTAGTTTTTTGGTTTGTTCTACGTTTGGTTCCTAACTATGTATTTGCAATTTAAAGTTGCTATTTCTTCGTTAAATTCGAAGAAAAAGAACATTTAAGAAGTAATATTGTTTAATCTTCTTTTGACGCTAACTGCACCAAGCAGTAAACGAATAAATATATTTTTGATCGGATTTGTTTCAGAAACGGGTTTTCCGTATGAAAAGACATTTCTACTGGACCGGTATAACCGACTCTCCTTTCACTTTGGTGGTAGCGATACCTGAAAATTACGGCAGGCATAGACTAACTCCACCGCCGACTGACGACATCCACCGATTATCACTTACTTCTAAGAATATATCAGCAAAACAATATCTTTCGGACAAATGGAGCGTACATCCTGATTGGTAAGTTTAGCGGATGACTAGAAATGGACTGAAAACTATTTTTTCAGTGAAGAAAGAAGTCTAACGCGTAGGAGCTTTTGAAGAAAGCTTTTATAGAAAGTTTCTGGTAACAAATTGGAAATCAAGTTTGCGCTGAAACGGTAAAAAAAGTTAACGAATAATATTAAATTTAAATATAGACTTTAAAATATGACAAAATAGCAAAACGACACTTCTCGTCTGTAGCTTGCAGAATAAATACTGAAGACTAAGTAGGAAGATTTTCGTATGGAATCTCTTATCGCTGTTACAAAGGTACCCAAGATTTTTGTCACCAGAGTCATCCGAGTTATAACGAAAATGGCAACGTCTCTTCAATCTAAATCGAAGATTCGAATCACGCAGGTTTGAAATTCGTAACAAATCAATAACAATTTTTTTATATTTTTCAGGCTGTACTGTCGCCGCTACGGCCACACATTCTCAACTCCTGAAGAAGAGTTGCTATATTTTCTAGAACGAGTGGCTAAACCTGGGTGGCGATGGCCGGCTAAGCCTCGGCCACCAGAACACCATAAAAATAAAGCAGGGCATGATAAACATAACGGTATACGTAGTATCAATAAGGTTAATTCCAAAGACTTAACAAAACCAAAGATATTAAGAGCAAAATTATTAAATATTCACATTTACAGGAACTCCTGAAGGCAAGGAAAGAGGTAAGGTACCGAACAGCACACCTCGGAACGAATACTATTGTAAGTATTAATCGAACTGATATTACAAGTCTACTTTAAAACCAAATGTAACTGACGAGTCATTTTCTTCAGGCGATCATGGACTTATGCAAGCTTTAGTATATGATGCAAGGAACACGGCTTGGTTTAACAAGAGCATATCGGACTCAGCATCTGAAGAGAAAGCGTAAGCATTAGTTTTTAGCTAGTTACAATATTTCGATAGATAGAATTTAAATAATTAAGGAACTTCATTATTACTGAGTGTTGAAGAGTTTCAAAGGAAGGAAAGGAACCGTAACTTTTTAAATTTTCAATCTAGAATATTTGCTAAATTCACATAATAATTTTCAATACTCGTTTTATAACCTGCACCTGGATAGCCCATTGACAAAAGTGATCGGATTGTTGCCGAGGTAAAGTAACTGGACGATATTTCAATTTATTTCCTGGATAATGCTCACATGAGTTGTGACTGTGAAAACCTCTATGGTATTCTAAAAGCAAAATTTTGATTGGGTTACTTTTTGATATACATAGAAATCTCCAAATGACAATACGACAGAAAGGATGTTAAGTTCTTAACTAAAATTTAAAGCTGCTAAGGAAACAGGTTTGAAATTGTGGTTTTTATTTAAGATTTTTGTGCTTCTGAAGGAAGGTAAGTACAAAAGGGATGACATTGTCTTTGCAACACACCAATTAAAAAAGCAAACTATATCTACAGAAATCTGAAATGGCAATGATCTTAGCTTCACTAGCGTTCATTTTAAATACCATTTTAAAAAACGACCAAATTCGTGTCTGGCCACCCGCGATGAAGGGTTCCCTAGTTGCCCATAAACTTATATTTATTACCTGTTATACACAATTAACAACTTCATCTAAGTAAGTTTCAATGAAATTTGTACGAAATTATCCTTTTTACTTCTCGCTATTACTCGTTAAGCCTTCTTAGCTTTCATAGTTTTCCTTTAACTTCCTTATATATACTACTGCTGTGATTGGCAGGGGGTGCACTTGACTCCAACAAAAAATAGCACTTTAAAGCTTAATATTTTGCAAACGGATCCCTGAATCTGAAAATGTTTTCACACACCCGCAATATTTTATAAAGACCTATTTAACGACACCACACCATGGGTAGACGAGAAAGAAAAAAATCCCCACTTAACGTACAATAAAAAAAATGATTTTTATTTTAGCACTTTGTAAAATATGTGTACCCATGCCAAATTACATCTTTCTAGTACTAAGAGTTTCTAAACTAAGCTGAGAACAGACGGACAAACAGACAGACGGATATGGCTATAAGGTTACTATAAACGTTCCTTATTGACTACGGAATCCTAAAAGGATAGTTTAAAATATTCAAGTCTATAAAAAGCAATTTGATTACAGGTCTGAATTCATTCAGCGATTTGGATACATCGTGGCATTCTTGTCGACTCACAGCGGTCTCACCCGATGGCAGACTCATCCACCAAAGGAAAATGACACCGAGAAGTAAGCCAAAGCTTCATGTATGTCTCTAGTATTGCAAATCTAGCAACCTCAAAAATAAACCTGTTGTTTTGTTCAGAGCCGAATTCGGCAAGCAGTTCCCCCGAGCCATAGACGAAGTGTGGTACCGCCGGGCAGTCGAACAGCACTACGTGGACCCTCTCAGCTACGTCTACAGCACTGAGCTAAATACTGAGAAGTTCCCACTGAACGTTAGCTTGGCTATGGTCACGGCAGCTCATGCTGTGTTTCACGGAGACGGACATAGAAAGGCGCCCGCAGCAGTAGTAGGATTTCAGTTCAAGCACGACCGGCTTGCCGAGTGGTTCTCCAATATTACAGCCTCAGTGAGTGACATTTTTATTTAGCTGTTTCATAACTACATTTTATAATGGCATATGCCTAAGTAGTTTGTGGAAGAGAGTAATACCGTGTAAAAATTGTGACTTGTCTGAAAAAGGGTTGTTTATATGAAAGTGTCATAGATACCGAATGTATAATAAATAAATAAATAATGCTGGACATTTTTTACACAGCGTCATCTAGCCCCAAACTAAGCAGAGCTTGTATTATGGGAACTAAATGACTGATATACTGCTAATATACTTTTTTTTTTGTAAATACATACATATTATACATAGAAAAACACCCAGACCCGGAACAAATATTTGCAGATCTTACAAACATTCGTCCCGTGACAGGAATCGAACCCGCAACCTTCTGCGTCTCAGGCGGACCTTCGCCCACTGCGCCACAGAGGTCGTCAATGGTCGTATGGCATGGTTATCGTTCATATTAATATTCTATAACATCACTGAATGACGTGGGACCATCAAACAGATTACTAGGATGCTAACGCATATAAAAACGGTCACACCATGAATGTCAACAAAGACACTGGTATTCTGAACGATCTGACGATGATTCAACAACGTTCCTGAACGCACCCCAGGCTTAGGTAAATCCAGAAAGAGTGTACTACATTTCTTTTTGTTTTAGTGCGAACATAACAAGGAGTGCATAACCTGTTTGTCGGATAACTGGGACTGTTACTTGGTGGACAACCACGGTTGGATTATCGTAAGCAAAGATGACACTGTGACGGGACAGTTCTTTGGCAAGGTTAGTAACTACTCTACTAACTAATATCTACTGGAAACAGTACCTAACGTTCAATAATCAGATGTGCCAAGTCCATGTTTATGAGAGACTTCAAATCACTGATAATTGGTTATAGGTTCGACCTGACATAATGATGAAGCTAGTTACGGAAGAAGTCTACAAGCCAATACACATTGTTGACTACCAAGCTGTCTGCTTCAGGGAGAAGAAAACTACGAATCCTGCATCTATGCTTTCAGGGGTAAGGCGGTTTTATGTAATAGAATTGTGAATTTACAACAGAAAATATGCGTTTTTCTGTAATTTCCTTTTGTTTTATAAAGAAACCTGAACTCTCAAATCTTAACAATGACAAATGATATGTTTCAGCCACTGGAAAACTTGCGCTTAGTGATGGCTTGGTTCCTCACAACATCTGTATGGCTATACAGCTCCATAACGTCAGGTTTGGCACAGGCTTCAAGCTATTCCTTCGAAGAAGGTAAGAATACATCACTAACCATCTCTAGTAGGACCAAATGTATGTTTAATGTGTTATCTATTTGCGTGGGCATCCCGAAATGGAAGAAGGCTAGACAGATAGTAACTGTTGTGAAACAATGTTGAATATCGCTCAATGTTGTCAGCATGTTCTGTTCTGCATGACAACGAGCACTGACAATCTATCCTATGCTTGGATCTAACTAGAGTAGAAGATAAGTTAGAAGAACTGTTGCTTACTCCTGCGCATGACGACTGATACATAAAACACAATAAAATTAAAACGCACTTATATGAAGCAAAATTAAATAGTTTGACGTTAGGTCAACTGGCCCTGTAAAAACAGATCCCCTAAATTAATATGGGTGCATGTTTTATACTGAAAGTAATAGATACACGAATCAAATTAGATAACTGTGTAGTAGGTAAACAAAATTAATAAATGGAGTCAGCAAATTGGTTTTAGTTTAAGAAGAGTAGTAACGACTCCATCTTGGTTTCAGAGTATGTTACACCTACCGGTGAGTTCTAGCAAAAACACATTAGAAAACTTCGTAGACTTATTAATAAAGATATTTTAGAATCATTTATAGAAGCGGAAAGGCTTACAGTCGTGTCTGCTTGTCTAATTGTCCCCATTAAAAGTCCCCGCAAGGAACTTTCCAGTTTTTTACGGATCGAAAGCCATTGCTAAGCCATGCGCAGAAATTAGGCAACCCATTCGTCCACATCACAAGAATATGTAGACATTTTTTTTTACTAATATGCCGTTCCCGAAGGCGCATGTTTGTACTTCGTAGCTTTTTATATACCTATTGATACTTTCAGGTTTTTTTAAAAATAAAATATGTTATTATACCTACTTATTATTAAAAATCCATACATCAAAAACCCAAACATATTTAACTTCGATTTTCAATAACATACGTCAGTACCGACTAATCTTCCTATTTTATAGCATGTTCTTTGCAACTTCTTATCTGCATTCAGCTTTTTAAAGAATATCTTATTTCATTCTCTCTAATCATTTGTGGGGTAAAATTTTCATGTAAATAATACATAAGTTTAAAATCTTTTACGCTTTCATTGGGCTTTTAAAAGTCGCGTTTAATTTTATCTTTCATAAAGGAATGGAAACGCTTGATATAACTTATTCTCGGTGTCATTTTTAGCATGAATTGCAATAATAATTTATCTTCATGTTACTAAAAAGCTTTTTCACTACAGTTGCGTACCAAAGTTACGAAAACGACGAAGAGGACGACCCACTGAATCCGAAAGCTACAAACGTGCGTGTGGTTGAACGAGACTATGAGAAACTGGTGCTGATCAACAGGACTCGACCAACGCCTTGTGACAGAGAGATGTATCTTTACCAGCTAGATTACAACGATTTAGACCAAAAGCTGAACAAACAATTGAAGGACTGCGAAAGACCTTTTTACGCGCAGGTCGTAAACTACACAAATATGTTGATGGTGATAGTGGACGCCACTTGTCCGAAGGTCGAAGTTCCGATCCAGCCAGTGGATGCGACCGAAGTAAACTACAATGAGTCCTTGCCGTGTTTGAAGCACATGCATCCGCTGTACAGGAAGCAACCGAAGTCGTGTATCAGGAATCATACCGAGGTAAGACTTTTGAAGTCAGTAGGTTACTTTTCAGGACTAATATAGCCTCATATGAAACAACACGATAGCCCGCTAGCAGTTCCTACTGCTAGCGGGCAAACACTTTTGAGGTATACGCGCTTGGACTACGAAAAAAACGATTTTTTAGTATGCCTTATAAGCAGCGTTATTTGAAATTTACGCCTTTTGCAGGAAAGCAACATTGACATGTGCGGACGAGGCAGTCTGTTGAGTCAAAACCAGCTTTGCATTCTACTGAGTATATTACTAGGGCTTCGGCAAATCTAGAGTGAATATATGCTAATAAAATCTATTTTCGAACAACAGATGCAATAGCTGAAATAGGTAATTTGTTTATGATTGTAATTGTTTATTGTAAGCAGAAAACTAAAGAACTTAAACCCAATATTTTTTGTTAGGTAATTGTTTAGTGTAGGATAATTACTTATTACCAGTATATGATAAGTAGATAAACCTATTACATGTCATTTTACATATCAAAATATTAGATAAAGCTCTGAAGATGCCGCAACTAACAAAAAAATCTAAATTTGGTAAGGATTCATATCAATGGGAAATAAATACTTTATTTTAGCAATTGTGGCAAAATAATATATTGAGAGATATTACTCTTTCAAATTAAAAAAAAAATCTTACTTATACTTGTAATTATTTGGAAAGTCGTGCGTGAAATAAACAATAACGGGTAACAACGGTTCGGAGATGTTAGATAGGAAAGTCAAATTGTATAGCTTTTTTATGAAATTCGGCTACTTGTTTATAAATTATTATATTTATATGTTGTTAACGTTGGCAACGTCTGATGTAATTTTATTTAAATGGTTGCCTTTACTCCGTCCTCCTGGCGATTTTTAAAATGTTCTGACTGGGTGGCATTAACATTTTTTTTAAAGCTCCATTGTAATATGACCTTTGTACTTAAGTATACCAAAGGTTTCATTGCATCGTTTATATTTCCTTATTAGCAATTATTGTTTGAAGTGTTATAATCCAATATAATTGAGTTAAGTAGATTTTGAATCTCTATAATTTAAGTAACTATCTAATGTAATTTGAACTTATATTTACTTAACTATTAAATGTGATTGTTTATTTGTTACAAAATAAATACTTTTATGATATGGCATTTGCTTTTTTATTCTAAATAATCTACTTATAATTTAATATCTACAATAACACTAGGCCCAGTAATATTTACAAATCACATATAACCTTATTTATACACAGTTTTAAGTTTAAAATAATAAATATTTTGACAATGGACAATTGAAATAGCCAACAGTAAATTAAAATATCTGAGTAGTTTCACTGAACTATTTAAGATTGAAATACAGATTATACAATTTTAAAGTACAGCACAAAATTTAACTGACAAAGGCGCACTCACATTCAACTGCTGCTGGAACCTTCAACCTGAAAAATGAAAAATATTTTTTTTTGAAAAATATTTAAGTATTACAATGTCAATACCTAACTACATAGTATCAAAAATTCGAAGGCGTCTGTTATCAGTTATTGTTAGAAGAAACGGCGATGGGCACTCGGAATGCTAACTGTTCTACTATCTATGCAAAACGTGGGCAACTCTTGCCGCAATAGCCAAAAACAATGTTTGAACGTGCCCTGGCAACCTTACTTGGTACCTCACGGATCTACATATTGAGTTCATATCGTGTGTACAAGTTAATTTTTGCAATATGTTAAAACATCCGACGTGTTTTATATCGTCTATTAAAGCGCTTCTTAGTGACTTGCGGCGATGTATCTAAGAACCATCCTTGAAATGGTAGTTCTATTGGAGAACTGATTCGTAGAAAAAGTTTAATGGTAACAGACAAACAGACCCCTTTCGTCGCATATAGGGGCTTCTTACGTCTTTTCCTTACTATCGATTATCCAAATCCGCGTGGAGACTACCGTAGGCTGCGAAGGTCAACGTAAAGCCACTGAATGCCTAACCATACATCGGATGGCTCCCATGGCAAAACCAAGGTACTCCGGAGAAGCTTCCTTCGAAGTTACAGTCAGAAGAATGAACATACCCTCACATCATACTCACACTTTCCGAATTAAAATGATATTTAGTTTTTTTTAAGTGTTAACTCACAAGTGAAATTACATGGATGTGTAATATCCTAAAAATTCAACCTGGGCGGTACTCGACCAGGGGGTTCAGACAAATACCTCACGCTTGGTTTTCTTTTCACGTTAACGCAAATTTGACAAGGTAAAACTTTGCAGCAGTCACGTGACATTTCACAGGTAAAGTCATTTCCATACAATTCAATCTTTCCGCATTCGTTAACGAAAGCAGAAAGCGGTACTTGTTTAGACACCCGGGCTGGTAATCTCGTGGCTTAGTTGGTATAGCCCCCCTATACTAAGCAAGTGGTCGTTGGTTCGATCCCGCCGAAGTTGAATTTATGGGATATTAAACATTCTTACCAATTATAATAGTGACGATGACGCCACTGGTAAAAATAATACCTGATACTTCTTGGTGAACTCATTAATTTCCTCCATGAGAGCGTGATGCCGTTGCTGCCGCAGCAAAGCCTCCTGGAGCTGTTCCAGCTGCTCCCCGCCTTCCATGAATGCTTTTAGGTTGTGCATGGTGCTGCCCCCCTCACGGTGCTCCGTCACTCGGTCCTGGGGGTAGTTGTAGGTTCTGATCTTCTCATTCCGATTGCCAGATCCAACCTGGAAAATAAGGTTGTAAGAGTTAAGTTACTTAATTATAATCGGTGATGAAGTTTGCTCTATCCTACTAAAAAATTGAAAAAGATTGGAAGTATTTTTGCTAATAATCACCATAAAGGCTGGACTGATTTGGATGAAATTAAGAACAGGTATAGTTTGAGACCTAGATAGTATGTGTTATCTAGGTCTCAAACTATACCTGTTCTCAATTTCATCCAAACTTTTATCCAGGTACCACATGAGCGATGCCGTGGACAGAGGTCAGTACTTTAAATGTAAAAGTATGTATATTTAAGCACCAATCATTTTCGTAACAGCTGAACTAGTTTGCTGCGGAACATCGCTCGGTGTGACCCGATAAAGTTGATAAAGAAACTAATTTAATGAACTTAAAACAATTACATCACTACTGTACATGCATATTAGTCCGCAAAATCCTCAATAAACAAATCCATACTAACTTAGCCTTTACTATTGCAAGGCAACTTACGAAGCGAAATACCCGCCGATAAGTTTTATCGTGCTACCTAAAGCGCGAACCAACTACGGCAAGAGAAGAATTACCTACGAAGGCGCTCAACTTTACAATAAGTTACCCTCAGCAATTAAACATGTAAACTCGCTTAACGTATTTAAAACAAGACTTGTTCATCACAACATTTGTTAATTAATACATTACATAGATACCTACTTCATTGCATTTTTAACTACGTTAAATGGGTAGGTCTAGATACTAGCTTACCACACCTTATTCACTTACCATAGGTACCTAGCTTATACTTTAACTAACCTAGCTTATACTTTCAGAACGACCTACAAAATAATAATGATCTTAAGATAGCATAGTTCTCACGTAAGTGACTTTTGTCTTTTTGAGAATAAATATATTTAAACCGAACTAATTTGGATTAAACAAGAAAAGATAACAACCTATTTACAATCAACATGAGGAATTCAAGATTGCATTTATTGAGAATCAGCCCAGCCCAATGAGTTCCATTTCAGGACCTGATGATGAGGGTCAACCATGAAACCGTTTTGTAGAACTTTCAAATTCCATCGTAAGAGATTAAACATAGAGGAGCTATTTTCTTATGCTATAATTATTTATTAGTAACAGAGTTAGAGTTGGATGCAATTAAGTTCTTGTGGTATGTTTAAAAAACAACATGTTCAACTTCTGTTGTCAGTCAACAAAACTTTTCTGCAATAGGTATTAAGACAGGTTTTTTTTAAATTGTAGGAATCAAGGTATATAATTAGAAGTTCTATAAGGTTCTTCATCACATCTACCTTTTTTTATTATTTTCTGCATGTTTTGACTATGTTGCAATAACCTTGGTCATATAATAATGTTTAAATGAATCATGCAAGCTGAAAAAGCTCTATAAAGGGCCATAATTATAACTAAAACACAAGTAAAACTGACCTGCAACTTCCTTTCACTATTAATTTTAGAAGATTGCTCCTGAATCTGCTTCTCAAGCAACAAGGTCCTCAACTTCTGAAATGCTATTTCCTTATTCTTGATCTGAGACCTTCCCTCTTGACATTCCACCATAGTACCAGTTGGTGTATGAACTAGCCTTACTGCACTATCCGTTGTATTCACATGTTGCCCTCCCGCACCGCTCGCTCTCTTCGTCTCAATAATGACATCACGCTCCGGAATGTCCAGTTCAACTTCAGTTGGCTGCGGTAACACAGCGACGGAGACAGTGCTAGTGTGAATACGGCCTCCCTTCTCTGTAGCAGGGATTCTTTGAACGCGATGCACTCCCGCCTCCATTCTCATCAATTCAGGCACACCGTAACCAGATATTAGAATAGATGCTTTGCGTACTCCACCAATGTCCGATCGTTCAAGTGAAGCAATGTCTACCTGCCAGCCTTTGTAATTCGCGTGGGATTCGTATAAATCGAAGAGTTCTCGTGCAAATAACATAGATTCTTGTCCGCCGGCGCCAGCCGTCACTTCCAGCAAAACCCCGCCCTCCGACAGTTGAGGCTCGAGTAGAATATACAGCAGATCGCTGTCCATCTCCTTCAATCGTTTCAGGTAGATCTCAGCTTCTTCTTTAATCATTTTTCGCATTTCACTATCGTTACCTTCTTTCTTGTTCAACTCTTTCAATGACTCAATGCTGTCAAAAAGGGTGATTCGCTGTTCAAGTACGTTAACGATAGGCTTTATCTCATGCAGACGTCTTGTTTCATCCATACTTCTACGTAGTTTTGTGTGGAGATCATCATGTTCAAGTATTAAATGCTTGAGATACGTCTGGATTGCAGGGTCGGATAGGTTCACGGTAATTTGCTGTGAGTAGCATCTGTGAAGCAATGCAAATCTATCAGAACTTATCAGCGATCGCATAAAAGTTATTCTTGATAATGCCATGGTTTCCAACTGTCCAAATAATTTAGTTAGAATTTGATCTAAAATAATAGTGAGTAATTTTGATTTTGAGAGTTTTGTTTTTTGAAACAGCTTCAGTCTTTGTGTTGTCAATGTCATTAATTGTCATTTCAAACTAACTATATCATTCAGCTTGACAGTGAAAATAAACCTTAAGTTCGAATCTTGCCCGCACTTCAAACAAGTCGAAGTGTAGACGACCGGCGACGAGCTCGAAAGTTTTGTTTTGTTTTGGAACCAAAGATCCTAGTTTCCTTAACCTATGCAAAAATATTTAACCATATTGTGGTGATGCCGTTTGGGTAGGGTATTTTAGAACTAAGCGTTTCGGTACCTAGGACGAGTCAGATCTTAATGTACAATAAAATGTGAAGTAAAATAAACTAAAAACACGATTTTATCACGCATTAAAAAATATATAAATACAAATAACCTATACTCCAAATTATTGTATTGTATTCCGAACTACATATAACATACAAAGTTTAATTTCGATATGACATTTAGAAGTAGGTTAAAATTGAACTTCTAAGATTTGATAACATTGTTTGTTTGTTTGTTATTTAGTTAGTTACATACAAGTGAAGTTATTATAATGGTGTGAAAAAAGTAGAAAATAGTGACATCTATGAGTCACAAAAATAACGAATTAGTTCTACTACTCGACGCTAGATGACGCTATCACACACATCATTGTAGTGGTTGTGAATTAGCGAAAGAATAGAGCAGGTGGTACCTACCTCTCACACTAGTTTTAAATAAATGCATTTGGTAACAGGTCTCTAAAATACTCAATGCACCATAAAGTACCTACTTAGGTTTAAACTTTTCTATTCACCTATTACATAGGTACCTATACCCATAGGGATACCTGCCCACACCCATGTCCTGGGCAGTTTGTGTTTCCCATAATTTTAAATAGAAACAATTAAGTTTCAATGAAATAAAATGCCCAGATTAAAAAATCCCTGTACAAAGGTAGATAAATGTAGGTTCTCCTATAATTACAAAGCGTAGCCACTACAATTTTACAATGAAACGCAATTACCAAGTAAAAAAATGTTGCAAAAGCGTATGTAGGTAACCGCTCTTTAATTACGTACCTCACTTTCTGGTTTCCTGTGTCAATTTGTTACAATGCAATAAGCGGGCATTCCTTGCATTTTCTAGACGCACTTACCGCATAGACCGCAAGGGGGCAGCACCTATTGAGGCCTATTGATAGGAGCCGCAAAAGCAGCTTCCTTCTGCAAACCGCAGGTCCTCACTCTCATTTTTCTGCATTCTCTACATGGAGTTATTAATGTTAATGATCGACAGACGCACTGCCTTGTGTCGTCGCTTGACCGCACTTCCTTTCGTTCGAACTTAAATTACTTACGAGCGTTATATTGTGCACTGCCCCTGCTAGACCTGCCTACAAGCAAGTATTCCTCATTTATTACTATAATAATGTTGAACTAACAACTAAGAATGTTTCTGATTCTGATTCTGATTGAATGATTTAGAAGTTTTGGCAAAGCCAATTGTTTTATTTTCGATCATGTCAATTTACGACCTAATAACTTAAGCAATGAAGCTGTAATAGAGTAGGATAGGCAAAGAACCAAAGAGGTTTCTTTGGTTTAGGTAACTAGGTCGGTACTTATTTACCTACTGTTGTACGAACCGTTACGAGTGCTACGATATTTGCTACGATATTTTCCGTAGCAGAATCACTGAATACTTTATTTATGCTGTCGTACTAGTCGTGTTCTTTTTTTTCGTGTTGAGTTATTTCCATAAAAACTTTAATAAACTTCATCATCCCTCTGCTGTGCACCCATACACACCCAAAAGGAAATCTACCCTCATGTCTCTATGACTTACAGTCTAGACTCGTGCATGGATAAACGCTCTGTGTTGATCTCTCAGTCAATTAATTAGTCAGGATGCAGATATTTATATAATATATTCTTTTATTTATAGGTACAGTTATCTTTTAAATTAGGAAAACGTTCGACTACGAACGGTATTTTGCGAAACCCCGCAAAATAACTATGGCATTTATAAATGTTTCGCACGCCATCAACAAAGAAACGGTTATCATGCGGTGGATTTTTGGAAGCCATATTATAGGTAGATCTAATTGGAAATTATTGTGGTATTTAATTTTTACCTGAATAAGTTGTGTTATATAATGTATGAGTAAAATAGAGTTTAGTAGATATTTAACCATCTTAAAGGTTTATAAATAAATACCCAACAGATACCTACATAGTCCTGACCCCATATTCGGATTCCCTGTGTCGGCCAAAGCAGGAACTACGAAGATCATGATACCCGGGCCCGGAACAAATATCTACAGAAAATATATAGATTTGTTCCGGAGTGGGAATCGAATCCGCGCCATTGAGGTCGTCTCCACTAGAAGATTACCGCACACTACTGACTGCTGATCATCATCTATCGCCTTGTCGCTTCGCGCGTTATACAACAAAACGTCCACAATTTCACGTAACATTAAAAGGAATAGAAGGACCTACCAATTAGGTAAGTACTAAAAGTAGTAAAGACAGCGTGCCAAAAACAGATAGAAAAACAGTGTGTCTCTTTTTGGCAGCTTAGTTATCCGGTTTTGAACGCCATCATCATCTAATGCGGATGATGCGTAAGAGAGTTTTTTTAACTTTATAGAAAGTTAACTTACAAACATAGTGTACCAATTATGGCTAACCCCTCTATCGCCAACGATGCATGTTGTGCCACTGCATCAGCCGTGAAATGTACTAAGGTACTAGCAAATAGCACGGTAGCACACATTGCACGGTACTTTGCACAAACGGCATTGAGTTAAATTGATATCAGTATACGATAATGAACGTTAATACGCCATAATGACCTCTACGTAACCACAGACAACAGACACAGACACGCAACTACCTACTCAGAATCGTTCATTAAATTAATGAATAAACACATCAGAGCACACAATGGCGCGTCAGATAAATTTTCTGTGTGTGGTCCTATATACTTTATGACTGCAATAAAACATAGATGCGCACCATGAAGTGTGAGCATAGGTATACACATAGGTGTACAAGTAAAATGTAAGGTAAAAGTTTTCACTTCGTCGTATGTAAGGTACACCAGACAGCACCACCTATAAACCACTCGATTCTCTACAATCTTTAACACTGATATAAAACAAACTATATGAGGTTGTCATATGCAAACGAAATAATAATAACGTATTTAGATAGATAGATAGAAAATTCTTAATTGCACAAAATAGTAGTACATAGGCGACACACTTTCGATAGCTTTGGATCTAGACAAACACATCACGCTTATACTTTCACGCTAACGCAAATTTGTCAAGGTAAAACTTGGCAGGTGGCACGTGACATTTCTGCAGCTAATGTCATTACCATACAATTCAATTTTTCCGAAGGTGTTAACGCCAACAGAAAGTGGTATTTGTCTAGACACCCTTATTTATGTCAATTAATTTTCTCCTTCGTTTGTTTAAACTTTTGCGGCCCACAAGGCTGACCCTGGAGCATCTGTTTAGACAATTCTCGGAGGAATAGGGAAGTAGTTGGCACACGGGGAGCTCTTCTGCAGATGTAGTCAGCAGAAGGGGGATGTCCACAGTTTTTTCGTTCAACACTAGCATTTTTCTCTTGTCACATATAAGTAATCTAGTCTAGAGAGCACTGTAGGACATGTCCATGGAACAATATGGTTCACAATTTATAAGTTAGTACACTAGATATTTATATAAGTCTGCTGACTACGCCTGCAGAAGAACTCTTAGTGGGCCACCAGCTTGCTTGGTCCACCTGGAAATGTTTGAACATACGTCGGAGCTAGGCCGCAAAAATTTGAAACAAATCGAACCTTTAAGACGAAGGAAAACTAGAGAAAAGTTAGCAAATTATCCCCCTAACTAGTCTAGTGGTATTGCAATTGACGGTGTAAAAACTCGTCGGTAATTTTATAATTTGCAAATAAATTATTGTTCGCTAAATGAAATGTCGCTTTGATTCCAAAAACTATCGTGTATTTGATTATTCATATTGTAAAAACGGGAATTTTCACGTACTGCAGTATCGGTGAAGGCACCGACGAAGTTTTGACTCATTCCGAGAGTCTTCATTAGGGTGAGTGATCGCGACGCTCTCCCTCCGCGTCGCGTCGTGCACTTAGTCGGTGCCTTCACCGATAGTGCGGTACGTAAAAAATCCCGTTTTTACAATATGAATAAAATGTCACTTTGGCTTACCCCTCAGAATACAATCGCTCGAACTGTGCTTAAAGTTTATCCCACTAACTGACATGGGTTTGGCTAAAAATAAGAACTAACGACCTCGGTGGCGCAGCGGGTGAGTAGCTGAGATGCAAGAGGGTACGATTCCCTCTGCGGGACAAATGTTTGCATGTTCTGCAGATATTTGTTCTGGGTGTTGTGGTACCCACGTTACAGGGAATCCTAATGTGGGGTAAGGACTATGTCAGGACTTAAGTTTTTTTTAAAATAGTGTCTATCGTAGGGTTTTTTGGTATTTAATATGTGTGAAAATGATAGAGACATGGCCAATTAATGTAAATGAACTAGTTAAAATTTTATTGCAACAAAAGTTTATGAACCATAATGGACGAACTATGAATATAATTCCCGCCCAAATAAAACTCTTATGTTTTTTGTTACTTCCGGTGTAACGTAACATAACGTAACACATAAAATAAAAAAGCATTTTGATGGTAATTATATCATCACTTATTTGGGAACAGTGGAATCCCCGTGACATTACCATACAAACTTTATCTTTCCGCTGCACTTTGGGGTGGAATATTAGTAAATAATTTCCTTTTGCATACATCAATATACATAGACACATTCCCTCCACAGGTCTCTAGGATACGTTTACCGACGTTTCAAAGTGGTCCTTGTGATTTTATTGAATAAATGAATTTTGACTTTGACTTTGACGTTATTACCATTAATTGTCAGCCACTCAATAGATTTATAAATTGTATCTTATCACAGCAAAAGTTAATGTATGAATTAATCATAGTCAAACCAAGTATGTACTACTAGTTTTTTTTATTATGTTGTATTGAGGCAAATAATTATACCACCCACCTGATTAGTGAGGGGTTACCAACACCTGGTGCGTTGCCCGCTCTGAAGGACTCTTTATAATTTTGTAAAAGTATTTTCAGCGGAAACACCTCAAAAGGCAGCTCATTCCATAGTTTACATGTAAGCTTTTCATGCTTTTTCGCTCAAATAAATAATTTTTGTTACTCTCAAATGTACCTCTATTGTACCTATTTGGGAAATTCTTATTGCATACCTACACATCTATAGACACATACACCCCTCCAGTGTCTCGGTTTAATGCTGTATATTGACTGCCAATTCCTTATACAGGTGATCGTTTTCTCATTCATAGTTTTCTCGTAGATAAACTATGAACGTATACAGACCTAGAAATTCAAAATTCCCCAATATTTTTCACAGAAAATTGTTAATTTTTTTCAAAATAAATGTAAGTGTATAAACTATTAATTTATTAATTATCTGTAATTACTCACTTGATTGATTTATCACATGCCTCATTTCATTTTCCTCAGTACCTAAGTAAGTAATTTATAATCAACAACTTAGCACCTAAGCACCTACTTAAAAAAACCCAAAAGAAATCACTTGGCACGGGTAATACGAGTGGGTTTATGTGTGAAATATTTCACTCTAAGTAATCGCACAAATTGCCTTCTAGTTACATTTCTTTTCTCGTGAGGGTTTTGGTTCGTTTCCGAGCATACCTACCTATTCCTGGCAAATATTAGTTCACTAACCCACACTAGCCCGTAAACAGTAAAAGGTTTTGTTATCGAGTTATTTAGCTTTTTTTCCCATTGAACGTATTTTCTTTAAAAACACAGAAACTAAAACTGCTTTAGGAGAGACCGCTGATGTGGACTCTATTAGGGGCTGTCTGCAAGGAGAGAAGACAGTAGAACATGAGACCATCCACTGATTGTAGTATTTATCTGAAAAGCAAGAGTTAACTCAAACGGTGATTTTTCCACATTGAGTCCCAAATAACAATATTTTATGTTTTTATCTGATCACCTAAAAGCTTATGTATAGATTAATTAATTATGCTTCCTTATATTTCTTCGAAGGCCATCGATTTATAAGTTCATAGGTGCAAATCTATCGTTTTGTGGCTGCAAGGAATCCGATACAGTACTGTGCGCTTTATGGCAAATTATGTGAAATGGCCACCTGCCATTTTACAGTGCGGCAGTCTATGATACGAGTATAGCAATTGAATTGCAATGGAGCTATGTATTATACCATATTTTTCTTTTACGCCTACTTTCTTAGTACCGCAAAATACTTGGGGTTTTCCATTTCGTTTTATTACCTATACTCTTCCTAAATTATTGTCCGTCTCACATTAGTTAATAAAGTTCCACTTTGACGAAGAGTAGCCCTGTAGAAAATAATTGTCTCCTGGGGCATTTAAGTGGATTGATTTGTTGGGCGGGTGGCCTCCCGGGCGGGCGGGCATTAGTTTTGGCCCATTTCCTGCGAGAGTGCAGTTTACTCAGCTCCTACTAAGCGGCTCTTAAATAAATACCGCACGTTTGCGAAATAACCTTTACACCACTTCACACTCATGGTAGACATTTATAGCAGTAACGTAAATCTGTCGGATTTATGTGTTTTACTTAGGGCAAATATTTCTTTGGTTTCGTTTCTCAAATAAAAGTAGTAGGTTTTCTCTTCGAAATCTGAGAACAAGCAAGTTAAAAATATAACCGAAAACCACCACAATTATCAACTTCAGGGATAATTAAGGTTTCGGGATGTCTGTGGATGGAATTGTCTCAGGGCCGTTTTCTATGGCACTCTTTGGGAGATGAGTAGACTTCCTAAGACTGATGATGACGATAAACTTGCCTCTTCAAAAAACAAACAACCTTGCAACCTGTTCAATGCAGAATGAACAGCTAGCTATCTAAAGACCGTTGCAAACAATCTATATACGATATATAGCTCAACTGATCCAGATCACCACCAGATGGAAGCGTTCCCAAAATACTGGCCGCATTGCCACGCTGAAAGATTGCATTGTCTTGTACTAATTGCCTAGTCGATATTATTTTGCAGAATGATGATAGCAGATAGGTATATAAAAAAATGGGAGTATTCCCGTTTGAGCATCTATTTTTTGGGCACCTATGCATTGAGCACCAAAGCTATTCCCATTTGAGCACCAATCAATATTTTAACGTGGTGTTCAAATGGGAACAAAAAATAAAATTTGTTTTTATTACCCATTGAGCACCTACAGTGCTTAGTGGTAGCTTCTAGTGATAGGGTTTCTAATAATTATAATTGGATTAGTGCTCAAATGGGAATACCTTTGGTGCTCAATGCATAGGTGCCCAAAAAATAGGTGCTCAAACGGGAATACTTCAAAAAATGTAACATCTAATGTTTTTTTTTAATTTTAAGTATTTATGTATTACTATTATCATTATTATTTGTATATATATTAGATAGTATATATGTCATATAACATATATGTATATATGTTATATATGTAGGTATATATTAATATGAATATTATATTTTATTATAGAATTACTTGTACACCGCCATCTTTTGAGTCCATTTTTTACTGTCCATCCAAAGGTGACTGGGAGAGATCGATTTTAGCGATAATATTGCTATGGTGTGCAATTAAGAGTTTATCTATTTATCTATTTATGTTATAAGCACCATCTTTAATTGAACGAATTATAGTCAAAGTATTTTCTGCCAAAAGTTATGAGCAATTTTCACATTATAAGTAAACTAGCTTCTGCCCACGGCTTCGCCCGCGTGGTACCCGGATAAAAAGTAGCCTTTGTGTTATTCTGATTTATACATCTTACAGTACATTAATATGGCTTATAAGCCATATTACTGTAAAGTTACATCAAAATCCGTTCAAGAGTTTTTGCGTGAAAGCGTAACAAACATTAATTCTCACAAACTTTCACGTTTATAATATTAGCAGGATATAGTAGGATACATAGAAACCGGACGGCCAATAAAAAAACTTTGGATATTGTGACATTCCGAGGTCAAATGCTTCTTTAATTGGACTATAATATACGGTACACCTATACGTATGTACCTATATTTGGATCATCGATCTCCATCTATTTATAGAGAGGCAACCGGTGTTAACAAATAAGATTTATAGATAGAAAACACTTTATAGCACATCAAATAATATTTCTGCTTTAATAATTAATCGCAGCTAATTCGAGTAGATACCTACTGGATTGGTAATTTGCACACTGACCTCACGCATCAAATGGGAATACCTTTGGTGCTCAATGCATAGGTGCCCAAAAAATAGGTGCTCAAACGGGAATACTTCAAAAAATGTAACATCTAATGTTTTTTTTTAATTTTAAGTATTTATGTATTACTATTATCATTATTATTGTATATTTGAGAGGCAACCGGTGTTAACAAATAAGATTTATAGATAGAAAACACTTTATAGCACATCAAATAATATTTCTGCTTTAATAATTAATCGCAGCTAATTCGAGTAGATACCTACTGGATTGGTAATTTGCACACTGACCTCACGCATCGGGTGAAGTCAGGTCAGCACGGCAGAAAACAATCGCAGTGTTTGCACCTCGCTTAATAGCCTATTAGCCGTTAGCACGCGATTCACAACCCGGTAGATAAGCCGCCAATCTACTGAGTTGACTTTAGTAATCACTTGAACATGCATGGGTTGTATTATTATAAACAAGGTAGGTTCTGAAAGACGACAATCATAAGACCAAAATTTATGTACAAGTACGACACGATACACAAGTTATACTGACAACAACTATTGACAAGACCAATGGTTCGTTTGACATAACCACTCAAATGTCCATCTATTGTTTTAGTCAATGGTGAAACGTTTGAGGACAGAAAGCTACAACAGAAATTAAGCGCTAATGTAGTTGAAGGCTTGACTAGCTTTGCTAATCTCTATCAACATCTCTTCATAAAAGTTACCAATCTTAATATAGTGAAAACAAACAATCTCTAACCAAGTTAAAAACATAAATTAGTATATTTCTTGTAAAATGCATCAATTAAAAGTCAATTTAGTCGCAAATTTCTTCTTTTTTATCACAACAACAAAAACGCGTTACCGAATTTGTCTCCCAGCGGCACGCAATTCCACATATTTATGGCTTACCAAAACATTTACCCTATTATTGTTATGTTATGGCTGTATTAAAGTGCTATAAAATTTATGATGCTTGCAAAAATAGTACCACACAAAAACGAATCTTAGTTAAAGGAAATAAAATGAGTTTTTGTATGTTAAAGTTACATTTGTAGGGTAGGATGACAAACGCGTTCATCCCCCTCGATTAGAATACCGCGAGAGGCGAAAAGTCACCGTGACGTGGAGTCAGCATATTGTTCAAGTTACCCCACCCAGAGCTTCCACGATTTACTCCATGGGACATAAAGGGGTACAAGAATAGACGTAACGTGACAAATTGATTGTGATTTGGTGTCGTACAACATTGTAAATGGATTTTAATTTAATTTAACGGAAGCATTTTGTGTAATGATTTTGGTACAATTTAAGGGTGTCCGTGACGATTCTGTAAATTATATTCTGATTTTGCAATATTTATCATTTTTCATTTTTTTAAACACCTAACAAACATATAACATAGTCTTGAACCTATATTAGGAGTCTGTGTGTCGTGGGTATCAGAAACTACAAGTACTGTGGTACTACAACAACCAGGGATACCCAAAGGGATAAAATATTGTAGACTAAGTGCCTACTTATTTAAAACTCTACTTGTAGTCCTATTTCTACAGGTAGAAAACAGACTTCTATTCCTAGTTTAATATTATGTAGATAATTTAATTGTATTGTCCTGTCTATACAGGGTGTCCCGAAATGTATGTATAATGCCGAAAGGAGGTCATTGAAACCGTGGTGGGGAATATTGTTTGTTCTACGATTTTTTGGATTTCCATATTTTTCATTCATGAAATTACCATCAAAGTTTCCATCCTACCTACTCTTAGCACATCCCTAAAATCAATAAAACAGCTGTTTAGTTGACTTTGAGTGTGACGTCATACGAGGTCATTGACCTCCAAATTAAATATCGTACCAAAGAGTCTATACCTTGGAGTCCGCTTTGTGATATAAGCCAAGTTTTATTATTATTTTTGTAAATGGTTTCGTAGGTATTTAAATTTTCATAGTTGTGATGTTAACATGTGTAGGTACTAACATCTATCAACTACAATGACGCAAACTCGAACTAAAGGTTCATTAGGGCCTGTTTTATGGACTCCATACTTCACCTAGTGTAGGATGGGTAGCCAAGATAGTATTAGTAACACGGCGAAAGAAAGAATGAACTAAAACTTGGTAGGTAACAAAGTCATGTACCTACCTACCTTAATGATCGTCGTCACCGTCACCAAGTATTACATCGTCAAGTATGGGTTTCTCAACGCCTCTCAACAGCACTAATGGTGTAGTGGATGACTTTCGATTAAAAGGTCATGGGTTCAAATTCAGTCAAGCATCATTGCATGACTGTACATGTGACATGTATTTCTGTACCCGAAAAATGTATTAAGCTCTAAAATGATGGAGGAAAGCACCATGATCCTTTCAGTGGGTTCATATTCCAACGTGCATATATTTTTTTAAAGGCTTAAACTGATAATTGCGCAATGCTATTGAGCTCTCAAGCCGCGAAGGAAAACATTGATACATATTCGAAAAGGCATAGTCTTCTTTTGTGCACAGGTCAAATCATCTTAAAATGTTTGATTCAAGGATGTCCTTGAACCAAACAGAAGCCTCTGCGCACTAAATTCTTCTTTCACCATCGGGTATTATTCTTTTCAAGGCTATTCTACCTTAACCGGGTACTCGGAAAACTCTCTCACTTACTGATTTCACTGAAAGAACTCAGCAATTAAGTTATAATCAGTAATAATTTATTTTGAAATGTCAAAATAAAAAGGGGTTTCAAATGTCATAACAAAAATGAACCCCAAAAAATTTTCGCCAAGTTCAAATGACATTGATCAGCTTTTTATTTTTTTTTACATTTATTTGGTGTCATCTTATATAATTTTTCGCAGTTTTTACTTACAAGTTTCGGTTGAATCATGTCGATTACATACAGCAATGGGAAAGTAAAACGATATGTTTTTGTATGTTGTTGAAACTCCAAACAATGAGTTGACGGAGCGGCATGGGCGCTCTACCAACAACGGTACGAAGACAAGCGGCTACCTTCATATGGCTGTGAATTTGTGAATTTCTATTTGAAAATACCTAGACTGGAAGTGCTGTTTTCTAGGTCGTGATTAATTTCAGTTTTTTCATAAAAGTTTTTTTATGGAAATGTGAAAATAAAAATTACAAAGAACTGTACCCACACAATCGCTCATTTTCATGGTTTGACCCCCCCCCCCGTTCGGGCTTAGTATACGTTTTCCGGGACACCCTGTATACAATCAAATGAATATACCATTATAAAATATGGGGATCCGGAGCCATCCGCGTTTTAAAAATTCTTTCAGGGCGACTGTTCGAAGCGATGCGTGACCAGAGAGCTGACTCTTATCTGGGTCAAACCATTAGCATTGCTATTCAGCGTGGCAATGCGGCCAGTATTTTAGGAACGCTTCCATCTGGTAGTGATCTGGATCACTTAAGCTATCTATAGAACGGTTTTTAGATAGCTAGCTGTTTCATCTGTATTTTTTGTATATATCTGCTTACTTGTACATAGTTATATATTTATTTAAATTATACTAAATAACGTTTTTTCGTAATTGTAACAACCTATGATAACTCAACTAACTTAAAATCATGTTGTTAAAAGTATTTACACATGTAATACGTACTATTACTTACCATAAAACCATAAAAAATAATAGATTGTACTTCGCCGTTCTGTGCACAAAGCACACTTTTCACGATTTTATTGTTATTCATTCTACCTACTCGCTAATAGATGGCGCTATAAAGCATTCCGTATTAAGTTTTTTTATTTATTACTAAATTCATGATCAAATGAAATATTATCTGACATAGCAATTATCTAAAAAATACGGATCAAAAGCAATACGTTCTCCATTATGTTTGTTACCTAAAAGACTTCAACGCGCACCTACGAAATGGCTACGATTTTTTTTCATCTATCATTGTAAAAGTGTTTTTCTAGCAGAACTTTCCCTAACATTCAGTTTATAAATAAGCAATAAGCCATTGGAAAATAACAGTATCGTGCAAACAAGAGGTGACAGATTTTTTAATCGAAAATTACCAGAGTAACAAGCCAAGAACGATGTGAGAGGCAATTATTGTTAGTACCAAACTAGTAACTAATCAAATAGAACTTGGTATCCCATCCATCATGTCAAGCAGGGGGCGGTGCTCTAAAGAAACTCATTAGACGGTTCTTGTCGGATCAACCTTCTGCTTACGACCTTAATACAGCAATTACACGGTTAATAAGTATTTGTGTAAGTATGTAGTTTTGCTAAGATCAGGTGGGAAGTACTATTTTTTTAAGCAAAGATATTATAAGCCAGAGCCATAGAATGTTATAAGGAAAAAGGAAGATGCTATAATATTTTTTCTTAGATTTGAGCTAAACAAGTTTTTTTTCAGTCAGGATATAAAAGCCGCGTAGGTACCATGTTAACTGATGAGGCACACAACGATTCCCACACCGCCATACTTCGCGCTCGCGAAATCTTGCTATATACAATTTTTGGTGTAATTTGTAATAGTAGATACATACTCGTAGACTAATACCATAAGTGGTGATATTACGATTCATAGTTATGAATGAAGACAGGGATGATGATGATTTAATATTATCACAAACATTTACATAACCAATGACTTAGCGTTTCGTTGGGAGTGAACTTAGAATAAAGATTAACCAAAAAGCGCGTCGTGCGTGAACTCCTTTTCGGGGTACTATGTTAGTCAATCAGTGACGTACAGCAATGCGAGTATCACTGCTTAGTGGCAAAAATAGGTATGGTATGGAATAGTTTGTCTTGATATCTAGTTGGTGGTACTTATATAAGAACTGCATGGAAATCCCGTAGCTTATCGCGTTAGTCGCATACGTAGCGTAGTGTGTTTACGTAAAAATTAACAACTTCGAAACCATGCAGTTTGAACGTAACATACAGGTTCACAAAAGGCTTCGCTCAAGTTGATTGTTTGTCTCATTGATCTGTATCGTCCTCTCTTTCTGTGCGCCGATACGTCTGCTAAGGGTAAGTGTGGTGAATCTGAATACATTCCGTTCGTTTTATTTCGACAGAAGATATTAAATAAGTTTAATTGAATGAGTACATACGTACTGAAAGTTCATGATATAAAAAGGTAGGATGAACTTTTTGACGACTTTGATCATCTACCAAACACTAGCAGAAGTAGGTGTCTACTTCTGCTAGTATTTGGTAGTATGTAGCTAGTAAATGACAAAGTAGGACCCTTTTTTATTGACTTGGTCATGTGTAATGCAATGATGTAGCAAAAATAGCAGCAGTCTCATTGCGTCCTACAGGCACTGTTTACGAGACTGTTTAAGTGAAATAAATAAATCAGTGAATAGTCTCGGCGCGGCGGCGCTATAATTTGTGAGGGATGCCTGCTCAGCCTGATATACAGCCTGCCCCGAGCTCGCTTTAAGCAGGATTTCACGATGCTTTCCACGCAGAAAGTTTATAGGCCGCGTTTATACCGACCATTTTGCGATTATGGCAATCCTAACTAGGTATTATAAATGCGAAAGCTTGGATGTTCGGATGTTACATAGGCTACTTTTTATCCAGGTACCGCACTAGTGAAGCCGTGGGTAAAAGTAAGTCAAAGTAGCGTCTTATCATTTTCATGGGGTTTCCTTCACACAACCTTGATCCAACCTTGAACAAAACGAAATTCACCACTGTTTTGTTTTTTTTTTGTTCGCGAACGATGACACATGCGCTTGGCCTCATAGGTAAGTAGGAATTCTAAAACTCTTGGTAGAGATTCTATAACCTCAAATGGAAAGGCCGCCCTATTGAAAATAAGCATAGACAAAGAACGAGTGAAATGCCCAGTAAATTATAAATTACGGAACATTAAAGCAGTAATGTGGGACATAAATTATAATTGGTTTAAATTATTTTCTTAGCAGTGTTTCATGTTACGTCTATTTGCTAATTAGTTTTCTATTGTACGTATGACTTTTGTATGAATTGACTTGAAATACGTTTCCTGTGAAGCCAATCAGTTCATTCAGCCTCATGAGAAAAATAATTGAAAGCTGGAGAATTGCTTAAGAAGACGGATTTATCGACTTTAGCGACTAAACAGCTTATAGCTACTGTGTCAAGGGCTGCGAAGCTCATCTTTTGAAATTTACTATCACACGTTTTCAGTGCCTCGTAATGTTACAATAATAAGAATAATAAATCTTTAATCTCCTAATCTCAGAGTACAATTTTTTTTGTGATAGTTACTTTTATAAACTAGTTGTTAGTAGTTACGTATGTTAGTATTGTTAGTGTTATGAGAATTGGATCCCTTCTTGGGTAAAAGCACAAGCTTATATCACTTACCTACTCTTAACTATATTGATAGTAATTTCACACGAGGATGTGTGATTTTTCACGTTTTCTCCAAGATGCTAACGTGACCCGGAGCGGGCTCCATTTATGATCGGTACACCGAAATGGTCGACAAATGGCGGCCAAATGAGAGGCTTCATCCGCCGATGCAGGCCTGGAGTCAACTTTTTTAAATCAATCTCTTGTTTTAACCCAGTACAACATACAATACCAGTTTTGGCCGCTGCGTTCGAAATCCTCAAGGTCAGAGCAAGTAATGGATTGGGTGGCGGTCTTTTGAGTCGTTTGAATGCGTCTCGGGTTTGCCCTGAGGCGCATTTGATTATACGTTGAGAGAGGGCTAATCGCACTCGACGGGCGAACACCTCGAGATCAAACACGACGCGCGCCGCCAGATATTTTTGTTTCTATTAAACAACACCCGACGTAATAATGTTTAACAATCGTGCAGCGATAATTTGGACAGCAAATGGAAGGAGTCGGTTTTGAATATATCTTTTTACTATTACAAGTTAACCGTACTGGTTAACTTGTAATAAATATGTTTTGGCAAAAGCGTAAATAAAATATTTTCTATTTCTGAAGTGCTGGGACCACAACATTTTCTTCAAACACAACTTTGCTTTGTTTTAGGTACCTAGGTACTATATCGTTTACGAAGAGACCGTTAATTCGAAAGTTAGTCTGGTAGAGACTGCTACTAGAATATATGATAGGCATAGTAAAATAATATTACCTACTTATTATTTAAGTACGTATTATGTATGGTACTTTCTCTGATAATGAAGAAAGTACCATACATAATACGTACTTAAATCCTCAATCAGTCCACTGCTAGAGATAGGCCTCTCGCAATACGCCCCACTGAACTCGGTGTTCGGCTCTTCTCAACCACTTTATGACCGCAGTCTTTCTTTTCCCTGGCCGGGTGCGCCCCACACTACGTTTATCCATGTGCGGTCTCCACTCAAGAACTCGATTACCCTAACGATTGTCGGTTCTTCGACATATATGTATATCGGTATTTGATAATAAATAATTGATCTATCTATCTATTTATTTTCTTATATCTTTTAATATTGATGAAAGACTGATATATAAACAAAATTCACAATAAAATATAAATTACACACAATATTTCAACAAGTATTTATGAAAGACAAACTACTCCACAACTTTTCCTGTTCTCTTTGAACAGATAAGTGGTCATCTCGGAGGATCTTGGATTGTTATTAAATATTTGTTGTAGTAGTGCAATTAGCGGCTCGGCTGCAGCTCACCGGCTAATTTATCTGATCTCTTAGTGCTGGATGCGTAATTTGTACTAATAACAACGTAATGCCGTATCTCCGATTCGTGATCAGGGTAGAATCTTGAAACTTATGTTTTATAGCCGACTGTCCATTTGACTCTGCTCTATTTTTTATTTACTATTTTTTTCCCTGAACCCTATTGTTTAGCTTGAAATGCATAGATCTCAATTATAACATCTAAGAAATATGATAACTTTAGGTGATAACTGTATGAAACATCAGAACCCTAACATAGTGTGTAAGCGCACGTCTTGGCTTATTTTATTTTAATATTGGTATAGTCATTTGTATTAAAAACTACATAAATTGTATATAACTATTAATATATAAATAGAGCTGATGCTAACGTATTCGATTTTTTGGTGCAATTTGTCTAATGCGTAGAAAAAATCGAACATGGATCGAGGCTGTGCGGCATTCCATTTCGTACCCGCGATGATAGGAGCCTGTATATACATTTATATACGTATATACATTTATACGTATATAAATGTAAATACACTTGCTATAACAGGTTATTTCCTTCTTTTATGTAACAATTTATCTCCAAAACTGATTAACGTATTGTAATACGTTTTTTTTTTGCATCGATTTGTAGGTCTTTTCAAGAATGGTTCTTAGATAGGTTTTATCGCCATTAATCACTAGAGGACGCTAATAGTGAAAGAGATAAAATTTTGCAAACATATAATTATATTTTTTTATGATACATTTGACGTAAACAATTAAGTTTACTTTCGTTCTAGCATAGCAGGCACTATACTGATCGCGGGCACTCGGCTAAGAGTCTACCTACTTCTTCAGATTTTAAAATGTAAATCATCATTAATTCCTGGCTAACGATATATTAACGCGGCGTGAAAAAGAGCACAACATTTACACCGACACAAACGTTAAAAGCACTACATTCACACCGACACCGACGTATCATAATAACAAACGGATCTAGTATTTCGTGATCGGGGCGGGGCCGTTGCGTATTAATGTACCACCGATAAACATCTCCGCTTTGTGCTCGCCGGCCCATTGTGAGTGCCGCCGCGAGAGAACGAACTTCTTAATAGACAATAAGCAACGTTTAGCGTTTTTATTTATGTAACACAATGCTTATGCACTGAGATACAGGTAATCAGTATTGCTTGTAGCTGAGCATCTCAGGTGATTAGATATATAGATAGATTAAATCTTTATTGCACACCAAAGGAAAATACAATAAATTAGTAGAAAAAAAAACAATTTCAAAAACAATCTTTTAACAGTAAGTTCAACAACCATGTCATGGAAAAACTTAAAAGCAGCTATCATAAAAAAACGCGTACACAAAATTTCGTGTATGTGCTGTTGACCGTTTAGAGTTCCTTTATCTGGAGCTAATCCTGAAAGCCAATTCAGGTCATGCCTACCATAAAAATGCATTGTCATCGGAACTGAACCAGCATATAAACATTCAACGCCGTAGGATAAGAGGAAGTGGTTCTGATTCAGCTTGCAAAATTTGACCTACTAAAAAACAAACATACAAACATTGCAAGTTAAATAAAAACTTTTAATAAAAACAAAGCAATTCATAAACATGCAAGGTACAATGGGCGATCTTATCGCTAGAATTAATCTTTTCCAGACAACCTTTTGATGGACAGGATCAGACAACCTTTAGATGGACAGGATGGATGGACGATTAAATCAATTGACTATACCTACCACATTTTAAGGTTTGAAACCACATACCTATTACCACATATTAGAAGATATCATAATTTCTGTTTATTGACAAATATAATTATAAGCTAATTATACAAATAAAACAGTTGAGACATCTAAGGCCCGTTACAAAGAACCTATAGAAAGCTTAACTGATCCAGATCAGACAGAAGCGTACCCAAAATGCTAGCTGCATTGGCCCACTGAATGGCAATGCTAATGCGTCCTATACATACTTGTCTTAAACGCACGATTTACTTGAGCGTTTCGAAAGATGATAGAGCGAAATATGTCTGCATACCTTTAATTTGATATAACCAATTTGACTGGGTGTGTTTAGGTGTGGACGCCACAGTTGCTCAATTACTTTGGCTATCAAGTATATACCTACAACAACATATTGCCTTTTCATCAAAAACACTTATTACATACCTATTACTATTTATACCTACCTTTAAGTACAGACACGTATCGTCTAAGGCGCTAAAGCGTACGCGCAAAAAGTTGCAAGACTTTTTGCTAATGTTTAATCTTTAACACCTTTATGTAGATACTTAATTAGTGAAGTGTAATTTTACGTTTCTCTGTGGGCGTGATTTATGGGCCAAATTGCAAATTTTATTGGTTTTTATTTTTGATACACAAATTGCTTAAAAATGTATAATTGAAAAACATCAAAAAACAAACAAAAAAACAAGCTCACGACTGTATTCCCCACGATGGACATCCACAGATACATACTCAGTGCGTAAACTATTGAGTATACCAAGTTGAGGGTAGTCCAACATTAAATTTAGCAAATGCTCGCGTTTTTGCAACAGAACAATGAAAAACATCAAGATAAAAGTAAATCCCCTATAACACATTGAGTTTACATACTCTTCAGAGGAACAATTATCATATGTTCAGATGTGGACTTCTACTGACTGCTGATGATGACGATGACTCTCCGTAGTTAGAAACGACTCGTTCACTCACAACCTTTGAGAGTAAACCAGAGTTTTTACAGTAATAAATTCACTCAATGCTTACGACTTCGTCCACGTGGTAACTGGATAAAGTAGTCTAATATGTTATTCTAGGTCAGGAACATTCAAATATCATCACCGTTATTAGCAATAGCCATCGAAACATCCATACTTTCCATTTATAATCTTATTAGGAAACAAAAAACAAAAGACAATGCAAGGTAAATGTATAAAAGCTTGTGTAATTTAAATAAACAGCTGAACTACGCCAAATTATACGATCGAACGTAATACACCGACGCGACGCGGCGGCCGTTCATCATTTGCATCAATTCAAATCGAAAATTACCGTGTAAGTAATACAAAACAAATTGCAATGTGGACAAAATTACTGTAAAATTTGTCTTGGATAAAATTAGTAACGTAAATAATACCAGCCCGGTGTTGGGCTGGTAATTTTGCGCAATACTCGTTTATTTTTTAGCTTTTTGAGACAATGGTCAATTCGTTTCATGTTGATTGTAAAAATATATTTACTTCTTTCTGGAAGCAAATGAAAATGTTCTTTTGTTTGTTCATCGTGTTGGTCAAAAATAAGGATATTTTCGTAGGCTTATATACTCATAGGTATTTTCCGAAAAAATATTCTGCTTGGAAATACGCCCGAATCATGCAGCTACCTGCTCTGATATATTCAAAGTAGGTACGCACCTACATTGGTAATAAATGTTATTTTAGTTCCATCATCAAACTGCTCATTCAAGGCTTGCAACAAAGGTTTATTGTATAATTGGCGTGTTTATAACACAACTCAATCAATGAGCGCTCACGACACGATATTCCCAGAAAACCTTATAAATCTGTAAAAGTTATCACAAACTTCTGTGCGAAGGAATGAACTTCCAACTGTAAATTTACCGATCTTTAAACCCTTTTCATCGTACAATACCGGCTTTTTTAAGATTACATTTTATAGAGCTTACCCGATCGAGCATTGGACTACACGTTGAGAAAAAACTTCGGGTCAATATCTGAGCCCAAATAAATGGGATAAGACACCTGTGCATCTGCCGACTGTTTATGAGTTTACAACATTACACCTCCCAGTCCAATAGAACCCTGCTGGTGATTGCTTTATGAAAACCGTTTATGAGTTTTATTAGACAAAAAACGTAGTTAACTACAAATTGGATACAAATAATCGAATTAGGTCAACTTTAAGACACTGGTTTGTAGAACTAATATGATGAATTACTGTCAATGCTCACCGCGAGAGAAAAAACATTATTCAGGGGTTTTTGTTACATTCACAAACAAACTTCAAATAAATCCTATTATTTGAATGGATCCTAAAGGCAAATAGAAAAAGTGGTTCTTAATGCGGCCACACCGGAGCCGACAACAATGAACGTCGGTGTCGGCGGCCGGTAATCCCATCGTCATTAACAAAGGCTCTTCACACGTTCAGTGTTAACATGACAAATGCAAGCGGCACAAAGCGGCGCGGGCACACCGTGGGGCGCCTCACTTTGCTGCCGATTAACTTTCTCAAATGAGAAACCACACAAATGGAACATAGACACCGATTACTTCCACAAAATTACCTGCCCACTACTGATTAAAAACTTGTAAACTACACGTCATTAGTTGCAAAAGTTATTACGCAAACTCTACCGGAATCCGGCTCTAGGATACCTGAATCAGATTAATATTACAAATATGATAACTTTGATTTACGGCTCTGCCAACACATATTTCAATTAAGTTTTAAATCATAAAATCGAGAATCAAAATATAAATTTGAATGTTTATTAGATTAATAAAGTTAAATTATTCAATCAACTAATTGAGGGTTTACTCACACATGCGAAAGCCCGTTCAATATACAAATAACTCGTTACTATGTCATGTTCCCCTCGCTGTCTGCCAGCTCGGGGCTCCTGCAATTATTGCGAGTAGAAAATTAAATTAACACACACGCATGTCGTGTTACTCGCGGAGGGTAAACGACCAGGGAGAATTGACCCCCGCTTTTTTGAATTGGGTTCTTTTACGCGGTTATGAGGCTTGCGATGTGGTTTTTTTTACAATGGTCGGCTGCACTGGTCAGCCATTTTGCTTCGTGCACTAATTGCAGGCCCTCGGTAGTCATTTCATCGCCGGCTACGAGGAACGTCTTTGTACTTATTACCTTTGCGGTTGTACTTTTCGAATTAGCACTTCCATCACTTCCGCTGCTGCCCTATTGTTATATGATTAGTACCTAGTTTCATCACCGGCCATCTGACGCGCCAGCAACTAGCTGAAGATATCGTGATCAGAAGGATATAAAAGGAGGTAAGCCGAATCGGACTCAATGTTACTGCTATGTCGAATCATGAGGAATTCCGAAAAACTTGTAAAGTGTTGCTTGAAATTGAGCGTGGTAACCGATAGTTTGATGCGGCCCAGCTTATTGGAATTACAGTTGATTGGAACCAATCAAATAATATTTATGGCCTGTATTTGTAGGAACTCTGTAGGGTAAGTTGTGACCTTGACCTCCAAGACACGGATTAAATCCTTTGTATCGAATCGCTCCGCCACGGTATTCCTGATTGGGTACCTTAATGAAAAGCAAGTCGGATGAAATGTAGCTAGTTTAATGTGTTTTTTGAGCCAGTATATGCGTTTGTGGACAGAGGTTGTTCGCTTCTTTGTGGATACCACATAAACATTTTGTATGACATCAAATGTGATTTTTAGATAACTTTTATCATCACAAATCCCTAGGGCACGCTGCTTTATATGATGGTATGTAAATTGACGTAACCGATTGTGATCATGCTGTGTTTTGTTAATGTGTTCTACGACTTTAGGAAGGCTCTTATTTAAGTCATTTGGGGGCGCTGCAAGAGATGATGGAATAGTGTGCAGGGGATTTTACATTTTGTAAAATTAACTTGTTTATCTGCATCCCCATTGGCGTTAAAGCTAAAATTCTTAACAGACATCATTTTTGTACCTACTTATGTGTTTATTACTGTTATTTGCATAGTCATTAAATATGTTCCTTATTACACCAATTTAGTCTAATCTATTAACCTTGAGCTAGGATTTGCTAAATATCAGTAGCAAATTATTTGAAACTAGATTCATGCTACGCGTTGATTTATGGATATTGGAATAGATTGGGCTTCGTTAATTCGAATGTTAAAGTGAGATAGTGGCATAGTTATCGGTCGGGTCGCGGACGTATTCGGCCACTGTTAACATTATGTTAGTAACATTGTTTCGGTAACAGGAGTATTTGTGTCTCTGCATCACTGGATACATATCCGTCATCATCATCAACACCCAGTAAGAAACATTCTTAGCTGTACTTTATTGTATAAAGCATGATAAAACCCTAATCAAATTAACTATATATGTATATTAATAGCGTATAAACTTTAGTTATAAATACGCAAACATAAAACATTGAGGCGTTTACGGCCTTTTCGTCATGTCTGTCTTCCGTCTGTCTGTCTGCATGTCTTTTTGTTCGTGTGACACACCCTCGAGTTATATCGGTGTATACAAATCCCTAACGGCGTGTTTCTTACCCAACAACAAAAAAGAGAAAATACAATAAAAAGAAAACAATTTTCTTGCCTCCCTCTGTCATTATCTGCGTCGTCATAGTAAAATATGAGTAACCTCTCTAAATATTTAATTTAGGTAATATTAACGAACAAGGCGTATTAAAGTACAGCCAAGACATAATCCAAGACATAATTTAGAAAGTAATTTCATAAATGTTGGACAATATTCTGCTAAGTTTTTCAATTATCCTGAAGAGTTTGGAAACAAAATAACATATTATTATCTGGGTGTTTTATGACAACATTTTTGCCTATAGATTGCCTCGCGTCAGAAACTATGCCATTAATATTAAGTTTTCTAAAAAAATGTTCATCTGTTACGAAGATATTAGTAGAATATAATTGTTGGCTATTTGAATCATGAACATTCGAATAGTAACACGAAACGTGGGCATGTCTCAAACATTATGTTTGGACTAGTGATGTAACAAATATCAATTTTTATGTGCCTAATTCTCGAATGCGAATGCGAAATGAAATAACCATTCGATTACACTGATTAAAGGTATAACTGCAATGTTACCAAGCCTTGCAGTTTATATAATTAAGTTATTACCTAGCCTTTAAGTTATCAGAAAAAAGTTTTATTAAAATAAAATCATATTTTCCTTTCATTATCAATATTATTTACACCTTATATATTTTCATTAACGTTCGTATTTGCAAAATATTGAAATGAAAAATCACTTTATTGAGGAACACAATGTAAGTACGTCCTACAAATGGCGGTCTTATCACTGACAGTGATTTTTTCAAGACAACCGTGCATTATTCGTTGGAATTTTGCGAATGCGAGTATTCGTTACATCACTAGTTTTTACTTGCATCTTACTTTCATGTAGGAAATGAACAATGAACTAAGGATGCCCATCATGGAGAGTATAGTTGTGAACTTGTATGTTTTTTATTTGATTCACGTAATGATATCATTAGCGAGGCTTGAATCGTCCCCGCCCATGAGTTTTGTACCACTCTCTGCTTCCCCTACATCCGGTTGCGTTTTGTTAGGGAGCGTGCATTCTGATATTACACATGAGGGTTCATAATATTCAGTAAGGTATCATTTATATAAAATCATATTTATTAAAAAACATTAATATTTTAAAAAAGTAGGTACAACATGTTTAAAATGGCTTGTGATTCAAGATTATTTTTAACATACCTAAGATAGAAGGTAAACAAGTGATATGTCAAAATAACTCAAGTTTACGGCAGATATAAACATCAAGACAAAACAAACACGCTCACGACTATATTCCTTATAATGGGCATTCTCAGACACGTGCCCTGCGCACGTGCCCCCTCAGGCACATGCAAATGCTACATTTGCCCGGGTTGTGTAAGTAGTGAGTATTCACCGTGACAGGTTGCAAACCCATCGCTGAGTATTGGAACACTAACTGAAGACACGTGCCATTGAATTTTTGGTTCTTGCATATGCTGGTTTTCTCACAATATTTTCTTTCACTGTTTAGAGCAGTGATGTGCAAAATGACGGCTCGCGGACATTTCCGGCCCTATAACCGTTTTGATTCGGCCCGCCAACATCCATACCCATTCCGTACCTGTAATATCTCTCGTTCAATCTAAAAAAAAGTACAACCGACATAATGTTCACGTCGTAATAATTCAATCAACGATTTAAGATTTTGCTTGTTCTATGGATATTTTTACGCACTTCAATAAATTGAATACAAGGCTTCAGGGCAAAAACAGAGTTACCTAATATAGATAAGATTTGGGGACATTAAAATGTAGTTCTTTCAGTAACTGCATGGATAAAAACTATTTAACGTACTTTCAGAAACTGAAGACTTCCGGGATTAAAAAAACATAGTTCTTTCTAAATATCTCTGGCATGTTTTTCTATGTGGATTTGGACATACTGCCAAAAAATCAGTTTCCCAATGTTATTGCTTACGCTCAAAAAAACGCGGCAATGTTTGCGTCATAGTATGTGTGCGAGCAGACGTTTTCTACCATGAAAATGCGTAAGAATTGATTGAAACAGCCTCACCTATCAACACCTTTTCTCTGTTCTGAAAATATCCTGATATAATATAAGTAGATCAAATTGATACCCATGATAGAGAATCCTAGTGTGGGGTCAGGATTATATAAATATGTTGTCTGTCGGGTGTTTGAAAAAAACAACACTTATCAAAAAGACGTATGTAATTTAAATATTTCATCTGTATCGACCGCCGATACACATGAAATATTTAATCTGATAGCCGTTGTGTTTGTCGAATTGCTGATTGCAGAGTACTCGAGAGACAGGCGGCACGCGAACTTATCAACAAAATTGAATTTCTCTCTATCCAAATTACCGACACGATTGTACGAAACCGACCGGAACCGACCAAAATCGACACCGGTACCACAACAACGGGCTCACGGCACGCGTCCGCCTGAAAGATGATTGATATAACTTTAGAGGATAGTGCTTCTTGAGCGGCAGAATTGCAGCGGAAATCTAGATCTAATACTTTAAAGACATGTGCCATCAATTAGTTTTACAAAAAGCGAAGATGGTTCACTCCATATGGATGATGGGACACTCCTGTGTGGAGTGCAATCTTCAGTAAGTATGTTTGTTTTAAATTTGAATTTCTCTACCTATTTATTTTTTAATTATCTGTGTGCTATTTATAAACTCAGGGCAAGCAATATAATGATCTAAAATATTTCCTTCTTATTTGAAACGTCGAATCAGCCATGGTTAATATAATAGCGTTCTCTCCCTTTTGTGTCTGAAACAGGGAGAAATAATGCGACTTCAAATCTACATAACAGTCTACAATATCATCACTGCATCAGCTTTATGAGTTACGGATTTGTGTTATTTTATTTTAAGTTGCTGAAGCTTAACCAAGTAAAATGGTTCACAAATGTTTATAAGCGCTGCGTAACGCTACTTTTATGCATATTATGAGTGGTTAGACGTTATTGGAGTGGAGTCCGCTGCAGTCCGCTTGATGTGCACATCCACTTACACTCGTGCCATGATTCCACTATTAAATAGAACGTTTTTGTTTAAATCCGCGACTAATTGTTAATTTGAATACTGTTGTTATACCGGGCTGAGTTATTTACGGTTCTTATTGAGAACTATCATGCAACATCTTTTTTGAAGTATTATGGACGGGAGTACGGAATGTGTTTATTGATTCACGCTACGTCTTTAAAATTATAATTTCACACTTTGATTTAAAATTTAAATTGGTATTTTTATTGTCTGTCGATTTATCGGATAAAGAAGAGTTGTAAGTCTTCAGACTTGAATTTTTAGAAATGGTTTAGTAGTTCCTGAACCACTTCTTTTTTTAACTCTCATATATTTTGTGGACAGGCAGAAAAAAGAGATATTACTCTAAAGATTTCGTCAAATGGCAATATTTTTGTATGTTGGAATCGTAAAATCATAGAAGAAATAAACACCACAGACTAGTTAGGTATTAATAACCACTACATAGAATGAGAATGCTGAACCTATGTCAATGAGGATAGATTAAAAGTTATTTTTATTCTGTATACGGTTTTGAACCAAAGAGGATAAAGCACATATTTTACCTCTTCGCATCACAAAGATTTTTGAGCTCCTCGTTTGCCTCAGCCACTTTCATATCCATAAAGGTAAGGTTTCAATCCATTTCAATAATATTCGGCAATTTTTTCGCATAAAAAATCCTGCCATAACTAAAATATACATATTAGAATTTTAATTTATTATTTATTCTTTATATTTATGTTTTTTGTCTGTACACAGATAATACAGACAAAAAACATAAATATAGGACATGTACAAAGGCGAGCTTAAACCTAACAAGAGTTTTCTTCCAGCAAACCTTTGTGGATAGGGACAGCTGATAAATAGCGTTTTATAGAGGTATAAAAAAAAACTATATCAATAAAATAAAATCTAAAAAAATATCACTTTGTGATATAATTTTCATTCTTTTATGTTATGTAAGTAGATAGGTATATGTAATTGTATTTATTTAGGGAATAGTGTTTAAGTTTTATTAATAGATTACCTCTAGCGTATAATTTATATTTTTTCTTATATTCATGCACTACCTCAAGACTCTTCTCCATTAACACAAAGGTTAGCTGGAAGAGAATGCTATCTAGCATTAAGTTTGCCTATGTACAGTACTTTATAGTTGTGCAATAAAGATTTTTCTATCTATCTATCTTTTAAGAGTTCCTACAAATCAAACAATCCTTTCATCAGCAGTTTTGCTTGTGTTTTTCTATTCCAGGTTGGTTATAGTAATTTTTGGTAGACAATATTACTTGGACGAGAAAGTACCCATAGGTACCACGGAGGTTTTGGTATGTAACCAAATGTTATCTGCACATTCATTTCAATTAACATTTTCAAGATAAAACGAGCGCTACAGATATTAACTTACCACATCCGAGAAACGGCCTCACTGCACAATAGTTTTTTTTTGTCACAGTAAATTCACTTTTTCCAAAACGTTGCTTACTTCACGGAGCATTACAGAATCATAAAATAAAATAATGTTTGTTGTGACAGGCTTCCCGCATGACAGAATACGCCCATTTATTTCCGACAACAATGTAGTGAACATCGGTTTAATGACCGTGTCATACAGCTGAAATTACCCTTTAAGAAACCCTAAAACCCATCCTTCGCTTTGCAAGTTTTCAGTTATGCGTCTTTGTGTAGCCCCGAGTGTCACTTTAGGCGATCGCTCTTTTATTTTGATTGAAAACACTCTATGAGTACTGCTGATGGTTTTTGAACATAACAAATCTCTCACTACAGCACTCGTGGTCTAGAATTTGGACTAAAGAGAGCGCCGCCCATTTCCCCACGCCATCTGTCTCGAGGACGCCCCTGGCTTGTCTCTACAAGATCATAGCACCCTGCTAGTATTCCGTGGCTACACGGAACAAGATAAAAGATTTAGCGTCGCTCATTTTAAAAGTGTTTTTTTCCGTTATTCTAGAGCCGCGTGTCTTCCGTCGCAATAGATGAAATAAACAAATAACCTTCCATAGAAAACGCATTAAGGGCTCCTTACGTCGCGATTAAAAAATAACACAGTTGAAGGCACTTCATAATGCCTACAGTAACTCAAGTCATGCCGGAAGCCTTCAGATGGCTTAGAACATAATAACAAGCATCAATATTACATCCATAATTAGCCAAGAATAATTGGCGTGACTTTGGCAATTATTCTTGCCATTCATTCATCAATTTTACTTTTATACAAAGTTAATTGACACCATCTTCAACAAAATGAATGATTGTCAACATTCACATATTAGTGCCCGTGATTGTTTAAGTCAAGTTAAATTCTAAGAAAATGTCCACCAATATCTTAGTAAAACTGCAGTAGCTTACACTCGTTCGATGTGACATCAAAACTGTTGTACATAATGTAATCAATCGTAAAATTGTTTCCGCTGAAAGCTCACTCCTCGAACCAGCAGCGACACACCGCTTTCATAATCCAATTAAGAATAATTGTCGATAAACTGACAGCCACGATAGCGATTTATGTGGTGATATTTCAGCATCGTTAATAAATTTATGCTTGTTCTTGCCTTTAAATTGCGCCGCACTTCCATTAAATGTATTCGATTCGCATTACAGCTCTCGTTATTGACACCTTATAATACAATACAATTTTAAGAGGACCAAGTCACATACTATTTTAATACAAATATATTGATTGGTTGAGTCGTGGGTGTGTTTAAAATCTTAAAATATCAATGCACCTATACCAACAATATACCATCTTGTTGTTTATATATTATAATATATTTACCTGTTTTAAATATTTAATTCAGGATTTAAAAAAAACAACCGGTGCTGTCACATACTTACCCTCAGCGTAAGTATGGCCTCTAAATTACGTTCTCTTTTCTTTTAGTTTCACAAATGTCTATCACGCTTTTCCGAGGACAAGGTACACTGACGGCTTTTTAACCGACTTCATAAAAGGAGGAGATACTCAATTCGGCTCAGGGATTCTCAATTTATATGGGACCACATAAATTTTATAAAAAATCCTAAAGGTGAAAAAATATGTGACGAAATTTCTAATTGTACTTTTTATTAATTTTCAGATATTTGAAGTCGGTTTTTGACATTTAATGTCTTATAATTAAGTAGGCTTTAAGTTTAGCCACTCAGCCAGAAAATTCAACCAGTGGCACCTTCCCATGGCATGACTAAAAAAAAACACCATGGATTTTTTAAAACTATTGTTTCGACATCGTTTTCATAGAAAAAATAAAAAAGCTATGAAAAAGTACTTATGTGACATACTAACCAATCATATGTATTCGAAACTTTTAAAATAGTATTTATATACTTGTACATAATATTGAAAGCTCCTATTCTAATAAAGATTTAGCGCAATATCATGTCAAAATATATACGATGCATATTTAATTACACAGATGTTCACTAAGAGTAGTAAGCCAGGTACATAGCGTCCTTGTGACGGTATATGAAACATTTTTTCCCCCTGTCACTGGATTTTACTAGAAAGGGCGAAAGGAGTAAAGAAAGGTGTACTTACCCTTAAACTAACAGATTTTCTTCTTTCGAAAGTATGAACAGTTAACATTAAATATGACATTTGCTGAAGGAATCACTCTAGTAAGCAAATAAAACAACACAAAAAGTACAAACAAAACATCACACTTGCGACTATAAATCCAATGATAGATATCCCCAGATTCATATTGAGTACACAGATCCGTGAGAGTACTAATAACTCCGAGGTACGTCCAAACATTCCCGTTCCTCTGAACGTGAAACGGGTGTCTGAATTACCCTGGGCCTCTACTCCGTAAAACGATATCGACATTATCGTTACGATACGATAGTGCTCCGAATTATTCGACCGTACCCTACTCTCAAAAATGTCGAAAGCATAGACAATATGTATCGAATCTTCGGAACGAATGATAGGAAAATCTAAAGGCTTGGATAATAGACATTTAGCTTAAATTCTTTTGCTTGACTGTTTATGTCACTTTTTTAGGCAAAATGAAAACAATTATCTACGAAAGTAAAAGAAGAGATAACGTCAAACGTCAAATCAACAAACCCGCCTGTTATTTGAAAACTTTACAAGCAAAATTCTTGTGACAACTAGCCACAGAAGCCATAATTAAGAAGTTGAAGCAAAAATTCGTCGGGGTGAATATTCAAATTCGTTTATTAAAAAGATATTAGTACACACAGCATTAAAGTTTAAAGCACTATTTTAAAAACAATTTTATTTTTTATTATTAAAAAAAACATGAAGTTAAAAAAATACAAGTTTACCTTCAAACAGACTTTTAATATGTTTATAATTCCCGATGAAATTATAGTCTGGAATTTGGTTCAAATCCAACTGGTCCCTCGTCATTTTAAAATGTCGTTTTTGTAAAGCCTTTTCCTCGCGGATGGCTTCCATGGCAAGCATAAATCTCGCCATTATTTCAAAACAGGAGGTAAATCAAGAGTCCGTAGTGCAGCAGGCCGAGGTCGAATGAAAAGAATGCAGAGAGTCCAGTAGGCAGCAGGGCTCGAAGGTATAAAAGATTCGGAGTCCGGTAAACGAAATGGAGATGATTTTATCAGAAAACACAACAATATAACCCGAAACGATAATGCGCACGATAGCATCAAGGGCATCGTTGATAAGTTCGCCGATTGACACTTGTTTCGTTGTCAAATTCAAATTATCGTATCGTTTTTAGTGATGCCGGAGTAGGGTTACGACATCGATTGTCAAAAGTAATGTCGGTCGTTTCTTCGTTCAAATGATAGTCGAAACGATGTAACGTAGAGTAGGTTTAGCACGATAATTGAAGCGATATATCGTTTATCGGTTTGTAGAGTAGACCCCCTGTATATCTGTAACGTCGTGCAATACCCGGAGTATTGCACGAATACTCCGGGTATAAGCTTAGTTATTCCATGTCGGCTACTGGTCACAGAGCTTTCCGTTTAATTGTAGGGTTCCGCTACATAAATTGTATTTATGTAGGTCGTATAAAGTGCGCCTACTTTGATTGCGGTAATTATCTTTTACATATATTTTCGATATGAATCAGAAGTTTTCCCGTTCGTAAAACTCTTCATCGATGTGCGTATTCCGTAACGGCTTCCGTAAATTAAAGCTTAGTTGTATAAAAGTAAGTAAGTATATATTATAAATACCAGAGGATAGTTTAAAACCTAGATTAATTTGTTTCTTATGTATCTCATTATAAGTGAACCATGTATTTGTACGAGAATAAAGTTCTTTAAACTTAAGAAATACCTACTTACTTTTATACCACTAAGCAGTAATCGTACAACCACCTGTTGGAAAGCTCATTGCCGATCCTCTTAAAAATTCAAAACACTTTGTTTAGTTCTTTCTCATTGGTGAAATATGTAAAGAGTGATTTAAAAAAACCACTGCCACAGAAGACCGGTTCAAATTGCACAATTGAACACTCTGGAGAACGACTCACGTAATTTGCAGAGGAAACGTTGAGAAGGTCACTAATCTGGTGGAGATTACAAACGCTTTATGTCATATTTTCCTCTTTTCTAAATTCAGGTACCTGACAGTTTTCTCAAATTATATCTGTATCCTAGTCTTATTGATTTCGCGGCACATTGGCCATGAGTAACTGGCTCCGCGGTGAACCCTGACGTGAGCTCTGGCACACAACACATATTATTATTTGCTGCTGATCATTTCAGTTTGAACACATTTAAAGATCGAGTTGTTAACCGTAGTACCATGGTAGGTATAACATAATGGTATCACGTGTACCTATTAAAAATCGACAGCACTGTCTTATTGTTCAATAGCACACAACTATTTGCCTTGTTGGTGTGAAATTTGTATTTTTTTCAGGTTTTCTATTTTAAGAAAGCGTGTCTGTTTTATCGTCAGCTAGTTAAACACAACGTACTTTTCGTAAGTTTTCAAGAGAAACAATTATAAAAGTTCTACACCGCGTAAGTCCACTCGTTAATGGTTTTGGACGACCTTGAAGATTTATGCGACTTTGAAGGTTTTTGAAGAACGGCCTGTGATTAGATTAAATGCACGATTTTGTTGGTGAACAGAAGCGCAGTATAAAGACATAGTAAGCATTCAATGTCAAAAGTGCAAAGTAATTAATTACATACCTATTTACAACTTTTTATCATTTTTTTGTTTTTTATCCGTTTTTCTGTTGTAATATACTGTAATTTACTGTGTTTTTGTTTGTCTTTGTTATCGATTGTCCGTGTCTGTGCTGTATCCGTATGTAAGTGTTCGGGGCGTTGCTCTAGACTTTCTCACTTCCTATTTAAGTGACAGAGTACAAAGAGTTGACGTGAATGGAAAACGGTCTCCGGGGTCTCTGGTTACTATCGGTGTACCGCAGGGATCAATTCTTGGTCCATTTTTGTTCTTAGTATACATTAATGATCTACCCCACCTTGTAAGGGACGATCATGAGGTTGTATTGTTTGCAGATGACACGTCACTTTTATTTAAATTAAAGCGACGACAAACCAATTTTGACAATGTAAACAATGCAATCTCTAAGGTTGTTAAATGGTTCAACGTTAACAACCTCCTACTTAATGAAAATAAAACAAAGTGTATAAGATTTATACTACCCAATGTTACACAAGTTAAAGCAAATATCAAAATCAAAGATGAACAGTTGGCTCTTGTGGACACCACCGTATTCTTAGGTATCACCCTAGATAATAAGCTTCAATGGGGTCCTCATATTGATGGGTTATCGAAGAGACTTAGTTCTGCGGCATATGCAGTCAAAAAGATCCGTCTTTATACAGACGTTGACACAGCTAGACTAGTTTACTTCAGCTACTTCCACAGCATTATGTCGTACGGTATACTGCTGTGGGGGAGTGCTGCTGATATCAATACCATTTTTGTGCTGCAGAAGAGGGCTGTTCGAGCAATTTATAATATGGGCCCCAGAGAATCACTTCGCGAAAAGTTTAAAGAAATAAATATAATGACATTCCATTGTCAATACATTTATGAAAATCTGATGTATGTTCACAAAAATATTAATTTGTTTAAGAAAAAAAGCGATAATCACAATGTTAATACTAGAAATAAAGATAAACTCGCTGTTGCCACTTGTAGACTCCATAAAGTTGGTAAATCGTTTAAAGGGCACGGTGTACGCTTTTATAACAAACTCCCAAGAGATATACAAAAATTATCAATTAACAAATTTAAAAACGTAATTAAACAAAAGCTTTATAAAAAGGCATACTATAAAATATCTGATTATTTAGATGACAAAAACTCTTGGGATTGAAAATGCTCCAACTCGAACCTATTGTTTTGTAAAAGGATCATTAAAAAGAATAACCAGCCTTGTTTTCTTGCCTTTCTTTCCTGGCTTGGTCGCGGAGGAACAGGCACCTAGATAAAAACCGACGTTTCAAAGTGGTCCTTGTGATTTTATTGAATAAATGAATTTTGACTTTGACTTTGACTTTGAATAAAAAAAATATCTGTCATCTTTAATTTAAACTTGAGCTGGCGTAAACTTTGTCAGCCCGCTGCGATCAGGCAGCGTCCGCCCGCGCAATCTCAAGGTCGATGTCACTGCACCTCACGACACTTGTATTACAGTGTAAAACAGCCTCCCAACTCAACTTCTGGATTTATTAGATCGTTATATCGCATCGGAGTCCAATAAATTCCCATGCCGTCCGGATGCGGGTGATGCTCTGCTCGATCTCTTTGTGACTAGACTGTAACTACTATGTTCGAAAGCAAATACAACAAAGATAGAAGCTGTTTGTTGGAAGCACCTCGTTACAAGATGGAAATCGGCTTCAAGATATCCTACCTCATTGAGAACGGTTTGTGTAATATTCAAGGACTCGAGGACTCACTTAACCCCCCCGGTGACCGGCCTCGATGCATAACAAGGCTCCGGGGATTCCAAAAGGAAGGCAGCGTTGCCCTTCTCGCATATCGTCCTGGGAGCAGCTGGAAGCCGCTCTCGACACCTTATGATGCTAACGGCTAAGATAGATTCGTGGCATGTGTCTAGGCCAATTCAGCATTTACGAAGCTTGTAGACGACAAACTGATAAAATATAATCACTAGTAAAATAATATTATTTTTATTGCAAAAACGAAGACGTTTTATTTACATTTTAATGTTTTATTTTCGTATTTAATCTTACCACTTAAGTTTGGAGCTTTACGATCAATATTTATATTCCCTAAAGTCATAAAACGTAAATCAATTTATTTTCTTAATACTAGGAAGTCATCTTTCTGATTTATTTATTCAAAGATTAGAAGATGGACATCTTCGTAACCATATTCAATTTAATTGGAAATTAATTAGAAACGCCAGTAGAAATTTCCCTGACTCGTGAAAGTTATTATTTTATTTCTTAAAGGAATAATATGTAATTAAACCCATTGTAATCTTTCGTACAGTTCGTTCGATCCATATTTTGTTTGGTAGAGATCGCTAATAAGCAATAAGACCGCCCATTGTACAACATTGACAAAGTTTGTAGTACTTCACCAAACTGATATTATATTAGGTATATGGTGAGCAATAAATTATTTATTCATACAACGATGTACAAGTAGGTATATACAAAAAATACAGATGAAGCAGCAAAAAAGTATTTTCTATCTTCTATCTATTTAAGTAGTATATACAGTTCATTTCACATCAAAGTATTTTAACGACCTTCCCGAAACATTACAAAAACTGTTTGCAAAAAAGTGTAGGTTTAAAGTAAATGTCAACATTTACATTTTTTTTGCTTGAATAAATGTTTAATATATGATTGTTATTACCTATATGAACAACGAACTCAACATTTGAAAAAACTGTCATGAAGATTTGTAAATAACTTCAGAGTAAAACCTATTCCTAGGCTTAACCTAGGCAATACCTATTCACAATTTAACAAACCATCATAAATTGTACCAACCTTAGCTACCATACCAGACATGTGATTACGTTTATTAGACTACTTCTGTATGTATAACTTAATATATATATATATATATATATATAGTACCTATATATATTATACTACAGACTTTGACGACAAGACAAATGCAAAGGTTCATGACACACGACGACGCCCTCATTAATTCACCTGAGAATTATATCTTCATCGGCTACTGTACGCGAGGCTCTGTAATTATCTCGTATTAAGCCCTATTACTGAGTACGACAGGCCATCAATATAATGCGTCGCCATTCCAATAATCGCCCTTAGACAATAGCTTTAGATTGCATACACATTAATACGATGCGATTTTGCAAATATCCTCGCATGCATGATGCATGAGCGTGTTAACTGCGCCTTATGACGGCTCCTTGTGTAATAATAACTAATAAGTAGAAATTTCTATGAATTAATTATGACCACTTAGATAGTGTCTTATGAGTTAACGATATCCTTCTAATCTACCGAGCAATGTATTGTTTACCGTGTATAGTAACGTCGAATGATGTTTCAGATTATTTTAGAGGGAAAAAAATTCGCTGCACGTCAGCATTAAGCTTAAGCGCGAATTCTATGAATGTCCTACGATTCACCAAAGCAAGTCTAGTGCAGATGAGCATATGTATCATATCCCACAGCCAGGAAAAATCTTGTAGATATTACGACGTGTTGTCGGGTAGCCACATAGAGTAGACAGCCTCAAGAGACGCAATGTTTGATAATTTGCTAGGAAACAATTCTGTCAACTATCGTGCGAGTCCTGTCACGCCTGCTGTGCTCTGATTGGTCAAAACTGTAGTTTCAACCAATCAGAGCACATCACAACACATTGTCATTGACGCAATGACAATGTCTGCGTTTACCAACATCAGTCCTAAAAGACTGATGTGTTGACAGAACAGTGTGGTTCAATATGACACCTCTCGGGGTTAACTGCTCAATGGATAGCCATCACCGCCAGCTTGACGAAAATACAACGTATTATTTAGTATGTCCATCCCAGTTCCCAGGCAAATACCGATTATCTGCTAGTCTTCGACTAAATATAATATAGCAAGCATAGCGTGTAGTTTTGCTGATGAATGATTCGTTTAACATATACTTCATGCAGTTTTCAATTCAGGTAGAGCCCGCCCTGCAGCGGCTCGAAAGCTATTTGCGATTATTTCCGAATTTCATTATTGCGCTATCATTTCGGTAATCATCGTGTTCTGATGCGGGAGTTTTCACTTTATGTTGTTCTGGTAGAGTGTGAATTCGGGTGCGATGTTTTCGTTAAAGTATGGAGATGAAAGATGCCGCCACCATTTGTCACTAGTTTTGGAACGAGGTGGCGGAGTAATATGGCGGCCCGCCCTGTTTGCACCTCGTATTGGCCCGAGGCTTCAGTTTTGTTTTTTTCTGCCGCGGAGAGTGGAATGCGAACTTAATGGTTTCTGGAGACCATATCCAATCAGTCTATCAGCAACTTTAAGGAAACGTATGGCACAGTAATCATAATTATTACTAAGTCGTTTTGTAATGACAATGTCAAAGAGCCGATGTAGCGTAGACTTGGCAGAATAGCGTTCTCTCTCATTTGTTTCTTAAATATGTTTGGTATTCCAAGCTAGAATATAGAGGTACTATTCCAAGACAATGCTTTACCAGTATTTTCCCGTTTTTTCAGCTAAATGAAGTCATCTAAAATTTTTAATTTCCCGGCATTTGCTTTGGCACATCGTGAAAAGCGAAAGCCGCGTAATCAGGCGGTTTGAATGAATTCTTCTCTCAATAGTCATATAAATGTTCGATAAATATATGTGTCATTAATATCATTAGTTAATTTAAGAAACATCCTACCTATTTTAATGTCTATATAAAAAGTGTGGCTGAAAGTTGGATTTTACTTACAAACGACAATGAATATTTATATCATGAAAATAATGTTTTGAAACTCAAATGTCTGTGTGTAAAGATTACATACATACTGTTTTTTAATAGGGTTTTAAAACGTAAATGCGAAAATGTAAGTTTTTCTAACCTTTTTGTCAGAGTAGGAGGTCTTGCGTTTTATAAATTGTATTTAATGAAGTTCCGTTAAAAATTTGTATCGCTACTTTCTGATGTGCTAATCTGGGTTGTGTTTAATCCATTTAATTTTAAATAGTGCCATTGACTAACACAGTCACGAGAAACGTGTTAAAATGCTCTATGAAACTATATGTCATAACTATATTTAATATACTTACTCTTATAGTAACTACTCTTTCCAATAATGATCTCGATGAAAATTAGCCTTCGTTGTACCACAGCAACAAATGGGAGCTGTAAATTTATGATTTGAGGGCGAATAGACCAACCCTATGACTTTCAAACCTAATTTAATACCTTTCAAAGTAAAAAAACACATTTACGTGCAAACGTGTCGGCGTATCAATTAAATAATTGTTGCTACTAATGTGGAGTGTCCGAACACATTAGAAGCAAAACATCAAAACTTTTACGAGAAAGCGAGAACCCATATTTACATAATTTATTCAGTTTATAGCACTGTCGGGTCAAAGTGATATAACTCCGGGCTTTGAAGTTTTATTGCATTTACTAACTACTCACGGATGTTGGCTATTCAATCATTGGGTGTGTACCATTGTAGTGAAAACTATTTATTTTGAGATTTATTGTTTCTGCGACTTTTTTGCAGTACTTACCTACACCGTACACTGCATATAAGACATCAGTTGTCTATCAAAATAAGAACTAAAGCACCGCTGCTCTTGTACACTTGACTAAACAATTGGTAAATACCTATTGATTAACAACATTTTTCTTTGCAATAAAAATTACAACATTGTACAGAAAGCGACAGGATGACTGAGCCAACTGATTATTAGATCACTAATCCCATCGTCTTTGTAATCATTAACTCTGTATGCAAAAGTACCGTAAATTATTAATTTTACTTTAATCTTTCATTATGATGATAAAACCTAACCGAGATTTTATTGTCATGACAATAAAATCTCGGAAAGTAACGTAGTAAACTGAACCGCACTGGCTTATAAGAAATATGTTTTTAGAGTTAGGTGGTTGTGCGTGAGAAGGTTATGATACAATCTTGGATATTAAACTAATATTTAGGCAACGCTTTGCCGCGAGCCGCCTCATTTGAATAAGGTGCGATCGCTCCTATTGCATAAACTGCTTTGTCATAGTCATTTTGGATCGTAGTTACCGATATTTGTAATATCATCAACCTCTATAAAGTTTATTATTTATACAGCTAAAGAGGCAAACAAGCATACGGCCGATCTGTTGGTAAGCGGCTACCGTAACCTGTGGATGCTTGCAGGTATATTTCGCGCGTTGCTAACCCTGAGTCATAACGGGTGAAAAGTCTCATGTGCCTGTAATTTGACCTGCACCTATCCCTTCAAATCCTTCAAACTGGAACAAAGCAATGCGGTCATAACTGCTTGGCAGCAAAAACATGTATGGTGTTAGTACTTGCCCGGACGAGCTCTTTGCAAGAAGCTCTACTACTTCTAGAACCAAGAAGTAGTTGTATCTTAGTACCTAAATATTTATTTCAACGATAGGTACTATGGTAATTGAATGCACTATTTAAGTCTATTTACACGTGCGTCAGCGTTACCACAGCTGCAAATAAACCGACAAGCAGACCTAAATCTTGTCGTTGGAGCTCCCTAGTTGCGTTGTCGCGACGTTTTTCTAGCGGCAGACTTCAATGATTGCTATTTATAAAGTCTGTCGTCCTGGCATCTCTCCGTCTGAATAGTGTCGCTACCTGAAGTTGCGTTGTCGCGACGTTTTTCCAGCAGCAGATTTTAATGATCGCTATTTATAAAGTCTGTCGCCATGGCAGCCCTCCATATGAATAGTGTTCCAGCGGTAGACTTTAAAGATCGCTATTTATAAAGACTGTCGTTCGTTGCACGTACCTTACGCGCTGCGATCGCGTCGCGTTTTGATTGGGTTCGTCGTTTGAAGGGACTGCACGTGTAGTTCTTGTGAATGGAACTACGCATTCTCATACGAATTCGTAGCGAACCATGAACCAGGCTGTCGCGTGGTACCGTCTACGCACGTCAAACATCTGTGTGAATAGAACCTTAAGTATAGTGACGAATTTTTGGTTTTGGAATTGATTTAAAATCATTTATATGGTTTTGAGCAATCACTCGCCTTCTTCAAACGACAAACGTAGGTTTTCATCCGAAAAGGCAGCGAGACCGCGGCTTAACCCTCGCATGTAGCAGTAAATATCATAATCATAACCCATTAGTCAGTTAATGTTATGTCCCTGCCGCCGCACCGACCGCGCCGAGCTATTTTATTATTAGCTATTAATTTCTAACGATACATGGACTTCATCACACCCTCCGCCAAACATTTTGTACCGTAGCTGCTATTACATGGAGCGGAAATAAATTGCCGAGACCTTTGGAAATGGGTCATACCCGAGTCCCATCGAGTATGTCCTAACATGGTACTACGGGTAATGGAAGCTTGATGTTAATTAGCAGTACTATTGCGTTAACTATAAGGAGTTAACCAAACGAACAGTCCCTTACAATTTCTAGAGCGTGGATCAAAATCTTGCTCATTACACTTAATTCAAGTAAAATTACACTTATTTTCTGTGTGTACAATAAAGAATAAAGAACAAAGAACGTTTTACCTATTAAAGGCGTCGTTTATGAATACCCATTGATACAGAGAATCCTCGTGGGGTCAGGACTACGTATGTCTGTTAAATGGTGAAGGAACACCACATATTCTATATTGAAAAAACAAATGATTTTTTTTATATGTATGTTCCAAATAAAAAATAAAGTTATAATTGGAGATCTCGGCAAACTAATTTTTATTAACAGTTTCTGAACTACTCAAAAAATGATTTTCCACGAATTGAAAAAAAAAAGTTAATAATAACTAGGTACTTCAATAAAATATGTACTTCGTCGAAATAAACAGATAACATGCGTGCCTACATGAATAAGAAATCGCATAAGAACGTACCTAGAAGTGTTGCAACAGTGTTTTATATCCATCAATTAATTAAAACAGAAATAGATTTGACACGGATCATTAATTAAACCGTTTGAAAATATTTATTAAAATAGAGACGCTTTGTTAATCACAGCATGCTCGAACCGCACTTTCAATTAGTATTTCGTCAAAATATCAGAGTTACCTATGAACACAGCGCTACGAGAATACTTAACGTAGAACGTAAGTAAGATGAGAGACTAGGTATAAGTTCACTACACGTTAACCACTTGCCTTGTAGGATAAACGTACAGGGTGGAACGTAGAAAAATAATGGGACTCTTTAGAAAAATACAATTTCTTTAATAGTGCGGAAGTTCCTTTTAGAAAATATTGAGTAAGTTTTATCTAAAAGTCACGATTTGATTAGGTTACTTTGAGACAAACGTTCCGCATAAAAATATGGAGTTGGTTGAGCCCCATTAAATGTTATTAAGTTGACTGTAGCGTATTAAATATATATATAAAAGTGCTTATTTCCATTAAAATTAAAATTATGTAGTTTCTTCGAGAGTCATACTTAAGAGACATACTCGTACCTACATGTGATGAAGATAAATAGTAATCACAAAATTACGGTTGTTATTAAAGATATTTAGATACCGAGCGCACCTTTGTACATTCAAGGGGGAAAACGAGCCAGTTAGTAGTGTATAGCTTGTCTAACTTATTCCATCTGACCCATTGCGACAGCGGACTATGCTACTATGTGCAATATATTCCCTCTCTGCAAAACAATAGTCAGTATAGAGCTCCAACACGAGCGACCAACGCGACAAATTGCTGCATACAGATAAAACTTCGTGTGCTGGTGTGCCGTTATCCGATTACACACCTCTCTGATAACAAATTGTAGGAAAGAGCTAATTCACGACAAGTTTCTAACAATATTGTCTCTGACCAATCGCCATATTGCCAGTATATACGGGAATGTGTCCGTGTCACGATATCAGACGTTTTATAGCCGTTACTAGTGACGTGAGTTGGATTTTCAAAATGGGCGAACATTTTGTCGGAGCTAGAAATAAAAGAGTGAATCTCATACCGATCTGATAAAAAACGTCGAGACCGTTTGTCGTGGTACTCTTACAATAAAGCAATTTCTGATTCTTCTTAGGAACGTTTGCAATAAGCTTTAACAGCTAAGATGGTGTCTCATGACAAGTTTCATAGCTCTGACGTGCAAACGGGCATTATTCATGCTCGTTGCCATAATTTTATTTTAATACATTTCTTTTTTTGTGGCAAGCCGGACTAGTTCCATAATGCTTACTAGATGGCACTGTAGGTATATTAGATGTTTGCCTAGGAAACAATTTGAAGCCACATTTTTGACAGTATCGATCTAACATTTTCGGTTCTTCGCCATCTGCATAGTATAACTTTGAAGGACTAAAAATTTACACAAGCTTCCTATTAAAAAAAACATTGAAGTCACTGTTCTCGCTCTTTTGCAGCCAGAGTAGAAGTTCTGTGCATCCGTAGTTCGTACTCAACTCACCCCACGCCCCATCTCTACCCTCACGCTTTCTGTAATTTGTCGGGACGCAAAGCGCTCGTTTATCGAAAGAGCCACGAACAAAAGCTCTCAGCTCGTCTTAATTAATATGATTAATGACGCGAACAGCGGCTCCTTTTGAACTCGCGTTACTTTTGTAATCGAGAAATAAATTAATTTTATTAGTACTTGTCTAATAGAATACGAGCACAGAGGCCGACAACGCTCCCAAATATCCGATGTTCCCGGTTCGTTTAATTTCTCTAATTTAAAAATTGGGCGTTAAAACTCACCAATTGTAATTTAAATTTATGACATTATGCATAGATAAAAGCTTATAAAAAGGAAATTGTGACCGTTTATGATAGGTTCTAACAAGGTAGAGATCTGAACGCTTATAGGAGATACTATAATTTTTGTTTCATTAAAAATATTGTTAACCAAATTGCTTATCAGTAATCTGTGAGTTTTATGCATATTTTATAAGTTGTAGGTGCGGACTTATTCGTTTTAACACTTATTGAAAAATTTGACACAGGCTATAAAAAATGCTTGCGTCAGATTTAATAAATTAAACGTGCAATTAGGAGTTTGAGCGATAAAACAAATAGTATCCGCGCAGACTTGTTTTGAAACACGCTATTTATTTTTATTTTCCCATGTTTCTAATCTAAACTAACGCTGAGAGGTAGTTTGTTGTTGTAAATTGAAGCTTGCGGCCAGCTAGTGTAGGTTTGGTTTGGAGGTGAGCCGGTACGGATCGCGCGCGCGCCTCGGGCCATGATCGTGGTGGAGATAATTAGAGGCCGCGGCGCTGTGGGAGCCATAAAAACGGCAAATTGACCGGCGGGATAACCAGAAAGGCACAATGTGTTAGATAATAATTTCCAAATTACAGGTTATGTTGGTTCGCGAGAGGGCCGACGAGCTCTTTTTTCTGGCCGACGGAGGTGCTAAGGGCAGGCTAATTATTATTTGGGTATCAGAGCGGGATTTTAGTGCAGCTGCTACCTGTATAAATATTTATTATTCAAAAATGTTCAAACGCCAATTTTGATTAATTCCAATTTATGCTGGCCAATTAAAATCTGTGTAATATCGAACACAGATTTTTACCATAAGGTGTTTTGATCATAATAAAAATAAACGTATGAAAATACTGTGATGGGAAACGAAATATATTCTAAATCGAAGAGTGTAGGTACCTATCGATCGTGGTTGTACTTTTACAAGGGATTCATTTAAAAAAACTAAGTTTTTACTCTGAAACAATGAAAAAAATAATTTATTCATTTGTTCCGATGCGGGAAAAGAACAAAACCCACCTCGCTACTTCTTTGTAGCCACTAGCCAGCCTGTCTCCAGTTTATATTGGGGTGAAACTAACGGACATTTTTAAGTAGCTATTCAAGGTATCTCCGTGCACATATTGTGGGATTATTTACATATAAATAAATAAATAATAAGTAATGCTGGACATTTTTCACACAACATCATCTAGCCCCAAAGTAAGCAAAGCTTGTGTTATGGGAACTACATGACAGATAAAATACTTTTTATATATTATTTGTAATACATATTTCACATAGAAATCAGCCAGACCCAACACAAATATTTGCAGATCATATAAACATTTTCTCCATGGCGGGAATCGTACCCGCAATCTTCTGCGTCCCAGGCGGGCCTTGGTCTACTGCGCCACAGAGGTCGTCGAGATCATTTTAAACTGTGTGTTTTCATTAATATAAATTATGTATTAACTAATGTAATTCGTAATTAACTTAGTACTTAATGTACTAAGTAGCGTCATAAGTTCAATAATTTTTAGAATGGTAAATTAAAACCATTTTGCTCCTTAAAATATTCATAGAAATACTAATAATTTGTAATTATGGCCTGTGATAATTATGGCAAATAAAAATATTATGTAGGTACCCTTAAATCGTGCGTCCGACTTGCAGTGACCGGTTTTTTGTTTTTGTTTATCTTTTGTATGTATATATCCTTTTTGTTATGTACCTTTAAATTCTATTTACACTTTCACTGAACGCAAAATAATAAATGCTACATAGAATAACATAAGTAATATTTACAACATATTCAACTTCATTATTTGTTTTTAAATGTCCAAACATCCTATTTCTGGATCATAATTAAAGTCATTTATTGGTAAAAGACTGAGTTTTACAGGTCTTTGTATAATTAGCTAGGTAAATACTGACCAGTTTTTTTAATTCAAATACTTTATACTTTGTTACTGGTAGGTAACCAAATGTTTGTTTTTTTTCATATCGTGCCTTCTAAATGTTTCATTTAAAATGCACGATCATACAAAACACACAGATGTAAGAGTCTAGCCATCTTAACACCGTACAAACGATCCAAAGATAGCATAGCTCATTTTGATCACTACCAGATGGAGGCGTCCCTCAAAATAAACATCGTTTCACCCGCAGATTCACATCAGCACATTAAAATAGTAGAGTCCTAGAGGCGTGCTCGCCCCGCCTTCCGTTCCCGGCCAATAGAGGGCAGGACGCGCCCCGTAGGACACTCTATTGTCTCTACCGTGTCACCGAGGGGACATCTCATTTACATACAAAATAAACGGCCAATCTGTGTTGCTTTGACGTGCCATTTGGTGATTTTTCTCATTGATCTAGTCGTATATAGTCGTTGGTTTTTTGTTCTTTTATTGTTTCTATATTTTGTACTGTAAATTGGTGTTAAGTTTATTTATCTATCTTTCTATCTATGTATAATAGTACAATCTACTAAGAATTTGATTACAAAATATAAAAAATAGGTCTCTGGTGAAACTAAATGTTAAATTGTTAATAATTTTTGACTGTAAATGTTTTTGGCAAAGAATAAAAATATAAAATTGTAACTATGAAGGTAGAGGTACTTAATGTCACAAAAAAAGATTACAAAATATAAAAAATAGGTCTCCGGTGAAACTAAATGTTAAATTGTTAATAATTTTTGACTGAAAATGTTTTTGGCAAAGAATAAAAATATAAAATTGTAACTATGAAGGTAGAGGTACTTAATGTCACAAAAAATATGAAACACTGTAACTTGTTATTTTTTAAAACCCGGTTAATTTATAGATAACTCCTATAATTTTTAGGATTGTGAGTTTTCACTTATACAAAAACAATACTAGTTATAACATCCTTAAAAATAAAGCAATGTTGTTTTCTTCAGATCCATAGGTTAGTACGCAGAATACTCATACTCATACTCATTTATTAACTGAAGGAACTACATAGTACACTTGGTTTTGTCAAATTGCTTAATATAAGTCTATATTATAATACATCAGGCAGTAAAGTAAATAGTCATTCCACGTGACAATTTGCAATATATAGATACATACCATACCAACAGAGCCGTATGCTTGTTTGCCACTTTAGTTGTATAAAAAAACAATATACCAGCAATATCATCCTCATCATCATTAGCCCACATCAGCCCACTGCTGGACATAGGTCTCTCCCAATACGCACCACTGAGCCCAGTATTCGGCTCTTATCATCCACTTACTGCCCGCTGCCTTTCTTAAGTCATCGCTCCACCTAGCCGTCCTCATACTCTCACCATTTCTCAAGGCACAATCGAACTTCACTTCACTTCTTTGTCGGTCTCAAATGCAATCAAATGTATCGAAGTAGGGAAATTAGATTCCTGCAGGTAGGTAGAACAAATCCCACCACATAATACCCCTGATTGTTTGTCCAGCAATTTCTCGACCCGTGTCCCAATACAATTGTGTTTGTCAATGATAAATGGTCGCAAGCGGTGCTTTTCATCTCGTATGCTCAAAGGCGCCGCTGGGAAAAGTCAAAGAGCTATCTTAAACCGTATTTTCTGAGTGATAAGGTTGGATTGAGGATGCTTATGTATAATTACAACACAGGACTAAATGATACGGTGCTAATCAAAGCCGGGAATAAACGCGGATAATGCGGTTTAATATCGTTTGAAAGGAGCCTTTCGGCGGGCAGTCGCATTCACTTATAATGAGTTTATTCAGGATTTTAATCGAATGAATCGTAAGTAAATAGTGCTAGAGAGCCCAATATTAGTTCCCTTGATTTAGACTCTAGTTTATTTTCTTAGATGTATTATTGTGGAACGCACCGCGACTTCGTCTGCATTTTTTCACATACAAACTTTATCTTCTGTTAATACTCGTCGATATATAGATAAATTATTTATTTTACATACATAATTATATAGAGCAGAAAATTCGAAAACAAAGAAAAAATGGTGAGGAACAGCAAAGAGGTAGTTAGAACTTAGAAGGTAAGTACTTAATTAACAACAAACAATAACACTCAATATGGGTAACATGATAACTTCTAGGGTAAGTATATACTCGTAAGTATGTACAAAAGATAGGCGCCTAGCTTACGTTTATTATCTATTATTTCTAATCTATTAAAATATTTAGAGCCTATTCTGCTAAAAAAACATTAAGAGACTGCGTAAAAAACAGGCATACGGCACAACAGAATAAAAACTAAATGACACGGAACATAAAAATAATATGACAAATCGTCAAATGAACACCTACGATGTTCAAACGATACAAAATGCTAAATGATAATTTGATTTCAACAAAAGTTGCATTCACATTGAATTTTGACATAATGACAATAGACATTAAGCGGTAGACACAAAAGCTAATGCGTTGAGATCAAATCGTGAACTATGGCACACAATGGCAACTTGTGAGAGGTGTGGCTGCGTTCTATTTGATCCGACACGGTCTGCGTCATTACCACGGAGTTGGAACAGATGAGACTAGCTAGCGCGTATTAAGAGTTGGGGCTAGGTAATAAGTTTAAGTTTTAAAGTACACACAGACTCCCTATGGTGGCCGTTATAAGTACGTTTGTTTGAAAGTAGGTTTTAGAGGTTGCTTGATAGTACTTTTTTTTAGCTAAACGAGACCTTGCAGTATAGGCACACTCGGACCTTTCTATTAGGTCAATATGTATTTACAAAAAAAAAGTTAGTAGTACATCAGTCATTCCATAATTGTTGGAAAAGTGTTTCTAAACCACTAATGAATTGTTAACATGTGATAATTTAGAATAAGAAATTTTGATCATAATTTTATTTTTAATTTTTACTTTTTGACCTTTTAGCACTATTTTAATTTTATAATTTTAAGTAATTTCAAAAACGATTGTTACAATTGTGAAAGAATAAATGAAATGAAGTGAAATCAAATAATAAAAGCTCTGCTTAGTTTGAGGCTAGATGACGCTGTGTTAAAATGACGAACATTATTTATTCATTTATTTCTATTTCTAATTATAAACTCAAAAACCTTAGGCAGATTCATAAGCATTTCTTATGCCCTTACACCAAAGTAAAGCGACGCTTATTAATAAGACGGATCAATTGAACAGACAATTTGAATTACTTTTAAACCTTTTGTCAATCTTTTGTTTGAGGCGGGGTGGGTTAAAAAGTGTTATCTTTTATCACCTTGTCTGACTTAATAAAACAATATTAAACAACCAAAGTAATAGTATCGTAAGATTGGAATAGGTACATAGCATAATTATTCTTAATCGGACAGAAATTTTATTGTAATTGATACTGACCGTTTTAATTAAATTAAAATCAAGAAATAAAAAGTATATACTCGTATATGTATAAATATTTTAATAGTAATAATGTCGACCTCTGTGGTGCAATGAGCGAAGGCCCGCCTGAGACGCAGAAAGTTGCGGATTCGATTCCCGCCGAATTCCTACTTCATATAGTGAAACCTATGAAGTAGGACTGGCAGATGCCAAATGAGACCTTTTAAAAAGAATTTCAATATTATAGTATAGTTATCTAAGTATACTATTATATTGAAGTATTGACCGCTAAGTTTTTTTAATTGAGTTTTATTATGTATTTATTAAAAATCTAAAGAAAACCAAATAGGAGGTATTATTACGCGGAACCATGTCGTATCTGTAATTTTATTAACAAGTTGATTTAAAACAAATGAGGTATGGCACAAGGATTTTAACTGTCTCCCTCACAAAACGCATTTCAAATCTAGGTTTGACTCCGTTGTTGTGCATGAATGGAATGACAGAGCCATTGAACAGAAGTGATTAGTTTAAACTGTCACTCAAACTGCGCCTTTGAAAATAAATCAATAACGCAAGAGCTTCAATTATCAGAAATATTAATTTGCCAGTAGCTGCGTAAAGTTGTTTAATTTACATCAAAGCATAAAAACTTCGCTCAGGCTACCTTCTGTTACGTTAATACAGCACATTATTTCTACCTGATTGGCACTAACAGGATTAGCCAGTATTTTTACGACAAGAATATACTCATGACTTATATCCTCTTTCTTCTTAGCTAAGTGGTCGCGTAGACTATGTGTACAGACCATTTTTAAACTAAAAAAGTACCTAACTCATTTATAAACCCTTGGGATTTCAATGCATAAATACATTTTGATATTGACTTGATTCTCAATATTAAGACATATTCGTTAATACGTTTATGTTTCTATATTGTAATCTAGTTTAACTCGCTAACCTCTGTTTCGTGCTGATAAGGGCGACTGTAAGAAAATGCAATATATTAAAAAATATCTTATTTTTATTTTTGCAACAGTGGACTACATCCATATTTTTATGTTATTTTCATATTTTCATTGTCCGCGCGACCACTGCAGGGTTATTATTTATATAATAGGTATGTCGTAGTTAAGACGTATAGTCCGCTAGTATACCGCTAGCAACTTTACAATACAGCGCTGTTTTTTAATTGGGCGAATTGACGTCCGGCCAGATTGTAATTCAGCTAAAGGAAGGTATATCACATTATAAGAACTTTATGCACTCGCAGATGCATTGCCGTATAGTTTTTAAAAATTTGCCGCTAGTAGCACTTTACTAATACGATAGCAAACAACCTAAGATACTTATTCTCATCTGTTTACAACACAAAAAAGTATTGCTCTAGACCGTGATTTACAATATGGCTAAATATTGCCTTTTTTTAAACGTATCGCAATGATATTCTAGCTGGGGGTCAATACGCAAACAGCGCTATTTTTTTAAATCGGACAGCCGTTATGTTTAATAGCGGATTATACATATTGAATGCAACATTATTTACTTGAGCAGGAGAGTAAGGATTGTGTTTTTTTACGAACACGTAAGAGCTACTTTTAAACGGCTACTTTTTATCCACGCGGGTGGAGCCGTGGGCAGTAGCTAGATTTATATATAAACTGTATTTATATTAGGTCAGAGAGTACCTCCTCGTACGCTTAGCATAACTGTAGTCTGCAGCGACACTATTAGGTATATGAGTATTTATCATACTGCTGCAAAACGCAATAAGGACCAGTTGAGACCGCAAAAGTTATTAAAATTACCGTCGATACCTAGAGGTATACAACAAAAATTATCGAGACGAGAGGCTGTATCGTTATTTATTGTTTTGTGACATCCAAATAGGTACCTTTTAACTCAAGATGCCAAATTGTTTTCAATTCCTTCAATTTGTTTCATAAATTAAGAATACCTACGTTTAGAAAACATCGTGCACATCTTTATCTGAAGTTGAGACCCGCATTTCTTTGCGAGGTTTTTCATACTATCCTAAGTCCTACTTGTAAATACAAAAGTAGGAATTCAATGCTATGAATAAGAAAGTAGGTATTTAAGTTTATTAGCGACAATCTTCGTAAACGGCTGACCCAATTGGGAGGAAGGTTTGAACAGATGCAGACCTCGACCTGGAATAACACACACGCTTTTACATGAAGGCCACGTGAGCCATTCCCGTGGGCAGAAGCTATGCTTGAAATAAAACATCATAATGACAGTGGTGCCGGAAGGATTTATTATAGCGCATAAAGATACACAATGGTACGGTCTGAGTGCGGTCAACAGGGCACAGTAAGTACGGTCTGACTGCGGTCGCTGGATATGCGGGTGCCTGCAGGTTCACAATCAATCATTGTTTATTGTGTTTTACTACAAACAGCATATTAAGTAGATGTTGTCGCGCGTTATTTAATTGGTAAACCAAAAGTAGATACGCAAAAAGAGTACCAATACAAGCAAAGCAGACTCGGGGTTTGATTTATGGAGCACTATGTGGGCATCAAAAATGTAAAAGACATCGCGAAACTATAAGAGTTCTTAGTACCCTTAAAACAAGCTGTGTTTAGTTCCTTTTTTTAGGGTCGGTCGCGGCTTAAATTCACACAAAGTTTTAAGTAAGATGACGATTCTAAATAATCTTTAAGATTTAAATGACTAAAACAGTACGCTTCGGTAGCGCTGCGGGCGAGTAGCCGGCTAAGATGCAAGATCGCAGGTTCGGTTACCGCTGCAAGACAAATGTTTGCATGTGCCATAGATATTTGTTCCGGGTCCGGGGGTTGTGGTACCACGGTACTCGTAGTTCTTGATATCTATGACACAGGGTATCCCTACACACTACTAGTATGTGTGGGTTGGCTGTTTATTTATTTATGTAAATAAATACATTCTTGGATATTTTTCTAAAATAAATTTTATTTATTGGCGTAATTATACCACTATTTTAAAACAATAGAAATCAATTCAACTATCTACATAATATAAAACTAAAAATGTCTGTTTTCTATTTGTAGTATCCAAGAGAAAATATAGTCCAGGCAGAAAATACAGTTGAAATCACAGACATTATTTGAAATTTGATTATTGAAAGGATTTTACACTTACATAAATGACAATATCGTTTATTGTTATTTCTAAGAAATCAAACGTATTTGTTTAATATTACGAAAGAGAATAGTCTCTTCGCTAGTTCATGGTCATAAACTAGTTCCACGATTAATGAAAGATACTTAAATCTTCGTAATCAAAACCAAAACATAAAAACCCATTAGATACAAAAATGATCACACCGACCGATCCTATTATAACACAAATGAACCGTCAAAAATCAACATGATAAGTTGTAGTTAATTACAGTTGTCAAACCGAAATCGCCGAGAACAGTCTCAGTAAATCGAAAATGATATGAAACAGAGTTAATCCCTGCAATTAGGCGTTCGTTCATTATTTTTACTTTTTAAATCCTTCGCCGCCGTACGGTCTGCCGGCAATCAATTAAAACAATATTTGAAATAGTGCTCCCAAAAAAATAATAAAAGGAAGTGGAGCTATAAACATTCCGTATTATGTCTGCCGGGATTTACCGTCTCCCTTCATCGCGTGCTTGCATCTCGCTCGCACTGTGCCGCCGGTGCGTCTACGCGCGAAGATGCGCTGCCCGATGAGTTATGAGAGGGCCGTGTTACCGCCAAAGCCTTATTTGAGAACTTTGAGAGCGTCCAAAGTAATTAACTTCGACTTAGTTATGATTACGCCCTCGGAATTATCTTCAATTTTTAAGAATGACTGCTTAGGGCGCGTAGTGATTTGCTACGGCGTAGCAACTTGTAGCGATCTAGTTTCTTTCCATCAACTTCGGCCAAATTGACTTACTATAATCATTTCGATAAGCCAATCCATTATACGATTTTCAGCTAACGAGATCGCTAATTGCTAAATGGAATGTTACTTTGTCTGACCACTCAGTTTTCAGTACAAAATGGATGACTTTTCCGGCATAAGCAATTTTTAGCCTATTCTAAAAGTAACTTATAACGGGTCCTATCAATTAATAATGCAAAACAATAGGTAATTGGTAACAATAAGCTTCGTTACGGCTAAACTTATTTAGATTTCAACCAGAAACAACAAATATTAACTTGCTTCTAAAATAAAAACAGGCAGAACCTAGTAATTTTATAATTATTTTTGTCACCTACAGACTTTTAGACTGTGTTTTTCACCGTAATTCTCAGCATTTTTTTCTAAAACCATTATATTTTAAAAAGGGTACTTGTTTTGTTGCTTAAAAATGAGTTGAATCACGAAGCTGAGAAAAGCTCTTAGAAGCTCGCGTGCCACCCCTCCATTGAACAATGAATAATAAGCAGCAACATCATCTATCCATTTTCCTATTCCACCCCAAGAATAATAACATGAAAGAATGGAAACAATTGAAATTTAAATATCTCAAAAAAAATATGTTTCGGTAAGAGAAAATATTGGTGGAGGTGGATTGAGTTCCGTAGGAAGAGGCTATTACTTATTCTTTTGTGAAGGATTGGGATTCTAAACCTTATAAAGGTGTTGCTGAGCTGCATAAATAATTAGGTTTTAACAACCTTAGGTGTAAACAATAAATTATTCCTGCTCTCTTTTGAACGGTTTTATCATAATATAAAAATGTACGATATACTGCATTTGAATCTTATAGTTTAATTATGATGAGTAGCTACAATTCCAATTTTCAAGTTCCTACCTATTAAAAATACCGATACTTCCATATAAACTTTCACCCCCCATTTCCCCCCCTTTATGTCAAAATACAAAACCTGAAACACAACATTATTTATTTATGCTCAGTAGCTATAGGTAATTCTAATTTTCATGTTTCTAACTTCAAAGAACAACTTTCATACAAAGTTCACCCCTGATTTCCCCTCTTAAAGTAGAAATTTCTATAAATCCCATATAGCACATGCTTACGTTATAAAATAAATTTATGTTCCAAATTTAAACTTTCTAGACTTAGTAGTTTTGTATGCGTTGATACATCAGTCAGTCAGTCAGTTAGTCAGTCAGTCAGTCAGTCAGTCAGGACAAACGATTTTATATTTAATATCAGGTTGACGGTTCTACAAAGAGATAGAAAAACAGATTTGTTATTCGGTTTTGTGTTCCTAAAATTGTTGCTTTCCCTTGCTGAGAGACTAAAATAAAAGCGAATGTGATATTTTTATTGCTGTCAAAGTCACAGAATTGCTACAAAATAATGTATTAACAGATACAAATCAAAATGTTCATGGTAAATCAAAATATTATGCCAAGGTGCTCCCTATCATAGTCAACAATAAATCAAGGTAACTTCCCGCGATTATATTTCGGTGTTTAGAACAATAGCTATTATATTCAAAGCAAATGGACATACTATTACTGTAAAGCATTGCTTCCGGCTATCGAGCCTTTGATGTTGTTCTGACACGTCAGTACGATTGATAAAAATAATTACCTACAGTTTGCCTGTCTGTGGAATGTCTAGTTTATGTATTACTAGCCTCTACCCACGGCTTCACCCGCGTTGTACCCAGATAAAAAATTGCCTATGTATTATTTCAGGTTACGAACTATACTTGCTTCAAATTTTATCCTGATTGATTCAGCAGTTACGGCGATATTAGCAAAAAATCTTACAAACAACTATACATCCAAACACCAAAGGTGGGATGTTAAAGCAGCGGGCCACATGTTTGCAGAACATGCAAACATGTGTCCCGCTCCTGGAATCGTACCCGCACCTCTTGCGTTGCAGCTGCCTATAACTTTATACATACATATACGTAAACTAAATAAATCTTGATCATTACTTTAGCTTATGTTCTGCTCAGACAGAGAAATACATAGTGTGCACAAAAATAATGTTTGAAAAATAAAATCCTCGTTACCAAGCTTAATCTATTGGACTCGTCATAACGAATCATATGAGCCCAAAATCGAAGAGGTTTCCTAGTAGCCCCTGAAGAGTTCCACTATCCATCACCTGGCTCCATCTTCAGATCAGCTCCAAGATACCAAATTATAGTATTGTCATGTCATCCGAACTACGTCGTATTGAATTTATATAAATCGATACGATTGCAAAAAAACCGCATTCCATCACAGACATTGGTCGCAGATAAACAACAGGCAAAATTTATTTAATATATAAATATAATTAATTATCGTTAATTATATTTACATATTAATTATATTATATTTTCATAAAAAGGCTTCCTTGGCAACTGCTGGTCTGGTATGGTATAAGAATACCATAGAACCCTGTCATCGAAGCATTTCAGCCACTAACCAAGTCTGTCGGCTGATGCTATCTACAAACCGTGCGTTAAGTGCATAGTGTAACCTCTGCCAAGAACTTTGAATTAAAAATGTTTAATTCATCGGAAAACGTGTTGCTGTTCATCACCCTCTATATTTATAAATAAACTTAGTGCCATAATATTGACGATGGCGTCTGAAAGCTACTTAAAAAGTTCAGACTATTCAGATCTTGATCCGCATTCAATTCGGACTGGAAAATAATTGTTCTCGTTTATATATCATGATTTCTAACTGAAAGTTTTTGTTTTGTCTGTGTAGATTGTAGTTCTAAGTGTTTGCCGGAGTAATCCTATTAGTTATTACAAAAACCTAGCTAGCCTATTAAAAAACAACATAATAATAGCTGTTTTATTTTGAAAAATAATTCATAATTATTTCCATCAAAAAGATTTAATAAACATTACTTCATTGTACTACCATGAATTCTTCCAAATCTAAAACATCGGCATTCAGATACAAAGGGTATAATGAAACTCGTATTTTAATGCAAACATTCAATTCAAATCAAATTATATGGATGGACTACGCTCCTACAAAAAACTAATTGACAACAATCTTCAGTGTAATAAAAAGGTACCTATATTTTTTTATCATTGTCATTATACAGAATGCCTACGAGTTTGGCTTTTAATTGAGATGTTTTCATCGACTTCAAAGTTATAAACATAGTTACTGCTGAATCGGAATGGCTGTCAAAATGGTGGTAATTTTTGATGCAACCTCTTTTTTCCAAAAGAGCTGTCAAAAATGTGAGTGTTATTTAGCAAAATGTTAATAAAAGCATTTCCAAATGCTTTTATGCGGAAAAAAAATTTGGTGTTAGGATTTTTAATTTGTAAGTTTTCAGCATGGAAAGTCAGAGCATCATCGATTTTCAGCTTAAATAGCAGTAGCTCAGTTGGATGAATATGAGTTAGATGATGAGTTGGGTTACATGGAGAGAGTTTCCCAGTATATGCAATCGATTACCGATGGCGATAAACTTCAGTGAATTCTTGCGCTCAGGTATTTATTTTATAATACGATACTCGTGTGTTATTGCTTACACGTCGTGTGATTTTTTCCTTCAATTTTTTTGCAAATGCGTTTAAGTTTTGTCGTACATTAAGTGTACACGAGGCAAGTTTTTTTTTATTATTTCGATAATCTCATCTTCGAAACAAGAAACTCTCTTTGTGTAAATGAGCTTTAATTTGATTAAATAACGATGATTCTATTGTTTTCTTTTTCTAAACATTTCAGTATAAATATGAATTTATAGGCCAAAAAATAATGTAGCTCATAACTAAGAACACCATGTACTGAAATGTTTAGAAAAAGTCATTCACACCTTTTTGGCGCACTAACATGACAAATGCGATACCGGCGGCGCGGGCGCAGGTCAAAGCGGCCAAACGCCGCGGGGCCTCCGACCCTAAATATTAATTATCTACAACACTACGAACACCTTTTAGATGAGATTATCGCACTTTGTAATATAACATTTCGAGATCTAGATATCGATCATGTAGCACGTAGGAAAAAAGCTTTAGTTTTCGAAGGAGCGGTAGATGTCATTTGGCGGTCGTATTATACTGAAAAATTAAAGCCACTGCTATAGGGTTATCATAATATAACGTTGACCGTTTCTTAGCATGGGTCGCTGCCAGAAGATAGGTAAAAAGGATATTAATGTTTTGCCTACATTATAGCAATTTCACCAGCATAGATGATCAAAACGATAAATGCACCTGTAAGTGTTTGTAAGCGAAATATTAACGGTTAATTTTAACGCAAAAAAAATACGAAACCCCTATTTAATACCAAAAGCTGTTCAAATTGCCTACCTATATCCGTTATTGCTTTATTCGAATGATAGAGAATTAAATTAATTTTGCGGTGTGTTTAAGAATCGCGTGGCCGCGGGCGACAGCGCCATCTGTTGCGGGGCTTAGGTACTTACAATGATATTAAATAATAATGACTGTAGCCAGGGGGCTGATTGGGCGATTATCGAGTTGGCCCATTGTAGCACCATGTAAACGACCCGCGACAATGCACTTATGGCGACCCTGTAAAAATATAGCCGAGGAGAGGTCAGTGCTTTGTTAGGTTCCACGGACTAAACACGATTGTGTGGTAGCGAATCCATTACTTTATTATTTTTAATGATTTTATACAAATGTATTTTATTGAAAAATACGCTAGCACAAATGAGATTTTGTAGATAAAAAAGTGAATTCGATGGTACTTACTTTAAATTATATATATGATATCGAGAGAGTAAACATAATTAATGATTAAACGAACTTACCTGTATGTGAAGTTCTATCATAATTATATGAAAGGCTTTGTCCGAAGGGATTAGCAACCCTCCCTCCCTGTTATCTCCACGAGATTCCCCAAGTGTTTTATAAAATATTTTCCTTGCAGATATCTCTAAACTAAATGATGCGAGCGGGTAGGTTACCCACAAACGAGATGTCAGAAAATAGTTTTCTTTTATTTGTGTATTTATCTACCCTCAAATTAGTGCGTGAATGGCGTACCACAAGTGTTTTATACTAATCCCGAGGACAAAGCCTGACTATAATAAAACAGATTTATAAGATGAATCGTAACCCAATGGAAGGGCGAACAAAGCCAAAAAGACAAACACACGTCAAATTCTAATTTAAGGTAGGAGATTATCCAAATGGGGTGATTCAAAAAGATTTACAATTTCAATTTGGTTTCGGAGATCAATGCCACCGATATAAGCTGACTACTCAAATAAATAACATGCAACAACAAATATTGTAATAACAGATCCTACAAAAATCCCAGTGTAATGATTAAATGCGAGCCGACAGAATCAAATAAAACTGTGTCCAAGCGACGACGAATTTAAGGACTAATGTTGAAGTACACTAAATACTGTCCGAAATAAATGTTCATAAAGCTTCGACGATGTGATATATAATTTTGAGCGCCACACAAATTTACAACTTATTACGAAACATTTAGGCATAAGTTTGTTTGAGTGATACGTAAACGTTAAATTTTATAGGAACATTAAAGTTAAGTGGGAAATCCGAAAAGGAGAGGTAAAGCTCCAGCGAGCAGATGGCGGTGAGCGTTCATACAAACTCAATTATTTACACTCAATAAAAACGACATTATATGAGAATTAGAATTGAACCCGCTAAGAGGGCGGATGAGAGACATGCCGACTATTTACGAGATAAGAAATTACATCCTCACCAACGGCAACGTACCCTACGTTGCCGTTCATGTCAGTTGCAGAAAGATGTACCCTGTCTGGAGAAAACGATTAGGTATTGTTAAGTATCTTGGGTTCCTGTTTTTTTTAAGTTACTACCTAATTTCCGACCTACTTTTTAGGTAGGCATGTATGTTTGTAAATGAGAAAAGTACACTGGTTTTATTAGAAATAATGACCGTTAGTAATTATAATTGAAAAATTGCCAGCATTATTTATTTATAGAGGTATGTGTTTGGTATATGTTTGGTATAAACTTACAAAAGTTTGTAAGTTTTGTGTGTTTTTCTGTTACCACAAGCGTATTTAAACTTTTGTAACAATTTCAACAAGTTTCAAATTGGTCAGTAAGCAGCACCACCTCACAAAAACTCCGCTCCTTCAAAAAAAATAACACTACTCCTGATATGCCGTGGTTAATCAAAAACTTTTATGGCGTCCTCGATTCCGTCACGGCAAATATCACAAATGGTAAAAACTGTTGAAGAACCACAGGTAGGCGCAAATATTTGTGAACAATTTGTAGAATTCACACTTAATAACTAGGTGGAGTTTTTCATCTTGTTCTAGGGACGACGCGGCATCTTCAAAGGATGATCATTAGGTCCATGGTGTGATTGGCTCCCCGGGATATTGCAACAGGTGACAGGGTAAGAAATATCTTGGTGATGTGATGGTTTCTTTTATGGTGTGATTAGGTTGACCAACTACGTTTTTTATTGTGATCTAATTCTGCATTGGGAAGATTTCGGGAGACAATGACTAGCATTATTTTTTCAGAAAGGAACATAGAACACACTAAAACACACTAAACACACTAAAACAAAAATTTCGCAATATAATGCCACTAAAGCAAGCCAGATCGCAAATAACTAACTTTTTCTAGGCATACAAAATTCACAGTTCAATGTGCAAACAAGCACACGTAACAGTTTTGTTCTGGTCTTGTAATAATAACAATATTTCTTAAACAAAATTTATTCTTTGTTATAAATATTGGATTTTACAATTTATGTTAGTAACAAGCGTAAAATTTTCGTAAAATAGCGTCAACCGTAACGAAACAGCGACACAATATGACTTTAATTGTACTGTCCCCTCTTTATTTATAACTCAGTGAATTTATTTAAAAGATTCGTTCATTTTATAAGTTTTGTAGCTATATTCAAAGAACGACTTTGATAAGGGTGGGTTAGATTTTGAGATTAAATTTAAATAATTACTTATTACTTGTAATGTTCTTTTCAATCTCAGAATAAAAACCAACACTATGAAAAAATCTTCTTTCATAGTGTTTATATACATAAGTTTTTTATTATTAAAAGCTAAAACCGTTTATTTCCATAGAATTTCAAGAATCACGGAGGCATGTCATTTAAACGGATTCCTCGCGGCCGAAGCACCAAAAGAATTGGCTTGCTTATTCGTTTGGTGATTTTTGCTTACAAATTTCTTATTATCTATGTATATTATAAGACCGCTGTGGCGCAGTGGGCGAAAGTCCGCCTGAGACGCAGAAGGTTGTTGGTTCGATTCCTGTCACGGGACAAATCTTTGTAAAATCTGCAAATATTTGTCTCAGGTCTGGGTGTTTTTCTATGTATAATATGTGTGTATTTACAAAAAAAGTATATAAGTAGTATATCAGTCATGTAGTTCCCATAATACAAGCTCTGCTTAGTTTGGGGCCTGATGATGCTGTGTGAAAAATGACCAGCATTATTTATTTATTTATTTTATTATTTATTACTTTTTACTGAGTGTGATCAAGATCTGTTTCAAGCTTTATTGTCATTTTAATAGTCTGATATATGATAAATACACAATTATAAAGGTAACGTTTAACTTAATTTTGATTTCCTAATCGATAGATTTAGCACATAATTCAGAATTTTGTTAAGAAGTACAGATCTCTAAAAGATATTTTTTTTTTTGTACATTTTTACAAAAAAATGTGTTTTACTACTTTTACGCTACTGTGGTAACAGCGAGTTTGTGTTATTTTCGAGCATACACTTCGTTATCATAAATATACTGACATGGAACTGCAATTTACAATTTTTTGTTTTTTAATGATTATTTTGTTTTGTCTGGAAGAGATCGCTTCTAAGCGATAAGACCGCCCATTGTACTTTCTCTAGAATAAGATTTTGTTATTATGTTTTTTTGCTTAAGGTGTACAATAAAGTATTTTCTATCATTCGTTCATTAATTTACTTTATTTCTTTAAATTAAGTTCGAAGTGTAAATACTTAGTTAATTCGCTGACTGTAGTAAGAAAGCAGCTCGCAGCCTTTTTTAGTTAGTACTGTAGTTAATGCGAAAAATGTTGGCATACATGCTTCGTATATAGCAGAAGTCATTCTTAGAGAATTGTTGCTAGACGAATTTTGCTTATAAACCAAGTATCTACCTACAATTTATTCAGTACTTTGTGGAGCATAATTTTATTACAGGCTACATGCCAACAGTAAGCAGGATCTCACGATAGCTATCATAAAGGCGACATATTTGGAATACAAAGTACTCGTAGGATGTACTGCGGTATTATGGTTTTATATCTCTAAATTATATAGGGGGTAAGATGCTTCTGTCTCAGACGATTGAATTTAATGGAGCTATTAGATGAAACGACGTTTAAGAAGTACAACCCTCTTGAAATGAACGTGGCATGCGTGCTGATGTAGCTTTTTAAAGGGATTGAAGCAAAACAATTTATAAATTCTGATACCAATTCAATATAGAAAAGTAGTGTCTGCGTACTTACTAGCTAAATATGAACCTTTTACGATACAGCCACAGTAGGTAATTCTTTATAAACCTTTTTCATAGATTTAATATAATGGTACTGAATAAATACCATATTATTTTTCATTTTGCATTTTGGTTTTGGTTTGTAGTTCTATTTATTTTTATAAAACCTGTAATAAAAACATTTACGTTTTCACGAAATTCACTGGTCAAAAAGCAAGCATAAAAATGGAAAAAGGCGAAGAGAGATGCTTTAGTCGATACGAGCCGTGGCATCGTATCGGATAGACTAAATCGTTTGTGTTGGATAATAGGAATACAAGACAATCTATCGGCTGGCAAAGCAGCGGGTTATTTAGAAAACAAGGCTAACTAAACGTGCATTATTTATAGATAAGTTACTTCTGCTGTGAGCTTTAATGATTTTTCTCTCGAAATCTGTATGTTTACTTTTTATATGCTAATTCGGTACCTATTTGCGCCATAAGCAATTAGCATATTTCGATTGCATTTTTGTTTGCTATTTGCGTTAGCAACTGTTAAAAGTCATTTTGGCTAGGTTCAGGTACCGATAAGATCAGGTGCAAATTCAATCAAGTCAATTAATGAGAATAATATTCTGATTAATTATTATGAACTCCTTTTTACTTTTTTTTCCTTTCACCAAAACACCAAACGCAATCACAAAATCGATTTTAAATGTCACTTTTTAATAATGTCATCCATTAATAATGTCGAAAATCAATAAAGAAAATCCTAACGAATGTTAGCCATTACGGATCAGCACCATATAACTGCGCTTCGGACGCAGATTATCTATATTTATCCACTCTTTCTCTCTCGCGCAGCATCAATAAGTACCAACTTCTTTAATCATTGCAATTTCGAAACAAGCTCAAGTGTTGTCGGTGTCGAATAAATTTTGTATAATGTAAACGTGATAACAATTTAAATTCCTCTGTAACGGGTCCAGAACCGACAAAAACAACAAACAAACTTGTGAGCGTGCTATTGGTCCGCGGCGAGCGGGGCCGGCGCTCAGCTCGGCCACACCCGCTTTGCGCGCAGTCTCGCTCGCTCACCCAGTTCTTATCTTCCACTCCGCTGTGAGAGACGTGTCTGAAACTTTTCACGACTGAAGTGACAATTAAAACTCGCTAGAAAACGAACGTTGAAAACCATGCCTCGGCCAACACGTGAGTCCTACGGTGACCAGAAGCCGCCCTTCTCGTACATAGCGCTGACGGCAATGGCTATCTGGAGCTCTCCGGAGCGCATGCTGCCGCTGTCGGAGATCTACCGGTTCATCACGGACCGGTTCCCGTACTACCGACGCAACACGCAGCGCTGGCAGAACTCCCTGCGGCACAACCTCTCCTTCAACGACTGCTTCGTAAAGGTGCCGCGCCGTCCTGACCGCCCTGGGAAAGGAGCCTACTGGACCCTACATCCGCACGCGTTTGATATGTTTGAGAATGGCTCATTACTACGCAGGAGGAAGAGGTTTAAGCTGCATAAAGGAGAGAAGGATAGTTTGAACGCTGAATTGACGGCGCTGGCCAGCTTCAATAGAGCATTTCTGGCGCGTCAGGCGGGAGCGCCCCCACCACCGCCGAGCATGCCCAGCGGTGGGTTGTACACGGCGACATCATCGTTTATGGCAAGACCTAGTCCAGAGCCTTCGGAAGTAGTTGATACAACAGCGCTGCTTCCAGTAGGGCGTCGACCGCGGCGCGCGTTCACTATCGACGCATTGTTGGAGCCCGAACCTCGTCGTTTGTCGCCGTCACCACCGCCATTGATGCCACCTCTACAGCCGCAGTGTCCACTACCGCTACCACCACCTTATCTCCTAGCCGCGCAGAGGTATCATGCTGAGCTTCTGGCCGGCTTGCAGCAGTCCTGCCTTCCTCCGTTGTGGACGTGGCGGGATACCAGTCAACTGTCACACTACACGCTCAATTCATGAATGGTAAGATGTGGTTTGTTATTTGATCCAATTAGAAACTATGCATATGATGAAAACTCTGATGGTAAACGATTTAAAAAACTTTTGCTTTTAAATTTTTAATTACTTTTGGTAGTTAAAACATAGGCATATAATTTTTTTTTTTTTTTTTATTTAAATTTATTTTTTTAACAATTTGCCTAAAAATCTATTATTTATCCATATAAGTATAAGAGATCCAGTGTCATCAGGCTTTTCTGAAACCAAGTTCTAACATATTAAGGACACATGTTATTATATTTTAGACTTGGATTATGAATGATTTCACGCCAAATTTCAAGATGGCAGATGCTACAGTAAATATGAAAACATTTAAATAAAGGTCAAATTCTTGCTTAGCTTCGAAGAATATCCTACTGGACCCTACATCCGCACGCGTTTGATATGTTTGAGAATGGCTCATTACTACGCAGGAGGAAGAGGTTTAAGCTGCATAAAGGAGAGAAGGATAGTTTGAACGCTGAATTGACGGCGCTGGCCAGCTTCAATAGAGCATTTCTGGCGCGTCAGGCGGGAGCGCCCCCACCACCGCCGAGCATGCCCAGCGGTGGGTTGTACACGGCGACATCATCGTTTATGGCAAGACCTAGTCCAGAGCCTTCGGAAGTAGTTGATACAACAGCGCTGCTTCCAGTAGGGCGTCGACCGCGGCGCGCGTTCACTATCGACGCATTGTTGGAGCCCGAACCTCGTCGTTTGTCGCCGTCACCACCGCCATTGATGCCACCTCTACAGCCGCAGTGTCCACTACCGCTACCACCACCTTATCTCCTAGCCGCGCAGAGGTATCATGCTGAGCTTCTGGCCGGCTTGCAGCAGTCCTGCCTTCCTCCGTTGTGGACGTGGCGGGATACCAGTCAACTGTCACACTACACGCTCAATTCATGAATGGTAAGATGTGGTTTGTTATTTGATCCAATTAGAAACTATGCATATGATGAAAACTCTGATGGTAAACGATTTAAAAAACTTTTGCTTTTAAATTTTTAATTACTTTTGGTAGTTAAAACATAGGCATATAATTTTTTTTTTTTTTTTTATTTAAATTTATTTTTTTAACAATTTGCCTAAAAATCTATTATTTATCCATATAAGTATAAGAGATCCAGTGTCATCAGGCTTTTCTGAAACCAAGTTCTAACATATTAAGGACACATGTTATTATATTTTAGACTTGGATTATGAATGATTTCACGCCAAATTTCAAGATGGCAGATGCTACAGTAAATATGAAAACATTTAAATAAAGGTCAAATTCTTGCTTAGCTTCGAAGAATATCGTTGACTACTCCACAGAATAATATTGTAACTACTTTTAAGCTCTATTTCTGACTTTATTATACAGGGTGTCCCAGAGCATGTATTCTAACCCGAAAGGGATTTGTGTATTTTGTGCCCATGAAAATACAGTAAATTAAATAATTTATTTACCTTTCTCACACAGCATCACTTAGCCCCAAACTAAGCAGAGCTTATGTTATGGTAACTGCATGACTGGTATAATACTTATACATAACTTTTTTATAAATACATACAGATTATACAATAATACAAGTTTCCTGAAAAATAAGTCTTAATTACCAAATAATATTATCAGGAAAATTATTTGAAATCGTTTGAACAACCTTAAATCATTTTGGATTGTGTGGCAACCCACGAACAAGATTTTTGATATAGGAAACCATACATAAAATAGATGGGTTTTTTCGTTTTTTGAATGTGCTTAGTCGTATCCTGGCTCTTTAAGCGTACAATTTTTTTTTTTTTACTTTTAAAAGGATGACTTTGAATTATAGGGTTTGTTTTGATATAATGCAGAAAAATACTCGTGGGTGACGGTTGTATGCAGGCATTAAATTTTTTTCGTCGCCGTCTGCAATAAGGTAAGCCCGCATTGTGGGCAATCTTGCGGTAGACTGTAACATCCAAATTCTAATAAGATTCTAACAGGATTAAAAAATATTTTATCTATGCTAGTATGACAGTATTTATCGTTTAAAAACAGTATTTGTGCGTCGCTATACTTAGAAAAAAAATAAGTATATTTGCACACAAAAATAAAAGTCAGAATCATAAAAACCGACTTTAGTTAGGTACTATTCAAAGCAATATTTTAGTATTATATTATTTTTATTTCATAATAATAATTGCAAGTGCAAGGTTCCGTCATTTTGGTAAGGCAGGAGGATAATATCAATCAAAGCATGTCAAGAATTCAGAATGAAAACTTTTAGCTTAATAGATTTTATACCCGCGACTTAAGGAGCTCTTATATACGTTTACCACAAGAGGTTGTTTGTATGTCAAAGTCAAAGTCAACAGGTTTTTATTCATTCAAATCACAAGGATCATAATTTATTCGCTGATTCTCCCAACTTTTGTAACCGATCATATTCTTAGTAACCACCATCTCCATAAGTTTATGACACTAACATGATACGGACATTGGCAGAATTGTGACAAATAGTTACAAAAGCCATAATCAAGAACAAATCAAGTCAAGACAAGGATCATTTAGAAACGTCAAATTATAAACTACTTGAATTGATAATTTTAAAATGGTGTTTGTGTGTCTGCTACCTTTTATCTCCAAAACGGCTTATCCGATTAAAATACGGTTTTTAGCAATCGATTTGTTCAATTTCAACATAGGTTTTATCGCTGCAATTCACTAGGAAGCGCTATAATAGACGATGAAACACTTGTTGGTGGTTTTTATATAATAAATAGTTAGTTTAAATAGTTGTATAAAAATGTATCCATTGATATCACAAGGATTATTTTAGAAAAGGGCCACTTTTATACTGAATTAATAATAATAATGCTGGACACACACAGCATCGTCTAGCCCCAAACTAAGCAGAGCTTGTATTATGGGAACTACATGACTACTTATATACTCTTTTTTTGTAAATACATACATATTATACATAGAAAACACCCAGACCCGAGACAATACAATATTTATTTATATTTATTTATAAGAATCATGCATCAAAATCTGCTTTATTCAACTTTAGTGCGGTGCTAATCGGATGCATAAGAATCTGCTATTTGCAATCGATTAGTATGACGTCAAGGATAGTTCTAAGATAGATTTTAACGCCATAAGTCACTAGGGGACGCTGCCATTAAAGATGGAAAAACGTCAAGAAATAAAAAAATCAAATTAACAAATGAAATGAAGACACTTCAGTTTAATATGTTCCTACAGATGTTTCCTGCTAGAGATATTTTTAAGTTGGTACTATATTTTTAAAAATTAACTTATTTCTGATCGGGCTGTTGCGCGAGGCCTTGCAGTAGCTAGGCCCTGAGCGATTGCTGTGCTCGTCACCCCCTATGGCCGACACTAACTATAGACTAATAATAATAATAAAGGTTTCATTTATTCAACCATTATTATCAACATTTGTTGATTGACGAATTTCTTTCATAGTCTTTCATAAAATCTTGTGAACCCCAACACGTTAATACCTAAAATAAAAAAATAAATAATAATACCTAAAATAATACCTACTGAAATGAACTTTTGCAGGCTAGACATTATATTTTGCTCCTCATTAAAAATGCTTGATTCCCAAAAATCTAAACATGACAGAAAAAGAAATATTTTATGAATATTAACTATAAATTATCTATTAAATTAATTAATTGATAACAACGTTGTTTTAAATAAAAAAATATAAATGTAATATAATATATATATTCAATATTTAAATTACACATAGCTCTGGAGAAAATAGTATAGTAAGCCTTCATATAATATTGTTAGTTAGAATAAATAAAAATAGTCTTGAATATAGTACTTACTATAATAAATCTGCTGGAGTTAAACTATCACCTTAGGCAATTGCATGCCTAGTCTTATAAGGTCTTTAAGGTAGGTACTTTAAAGCTCTATAATGTAAAAAATGTGGATGAGTTGTCATTTTCGAAATGACATATTATAGTTTCAAATCTACTGCAACCACACTATAATTCCACACTTTTCAAATATATATAAAAAATAAAATTATAAATGTTAATATTTGCTTCTCCTTTTTTGTCTTTTAGATTTCTACCAAGTTATATCTCAATAGTATAATACGATTAAAACTTAGGAATTAACAAACATATAGGCAATTATGAAATTAAATGAAATTTATTGTGATACACAAACATAACAGTTACATGTAAAAACAATCCTTGTTATTATTACAATCTTAAAAAATATACCATACCATATAAATATATACCAGACCGACAGAACCGAGTAGAAGCCGGGATGCGTAATGCTTAGCATAGATAATCGGGCCAAGACTCGGTCGCAAACTATGAAGAAGATATTTTATCTTACTCATAAATGTAGATAAAACCACCACAAATCAAAAGTCCCAAAGATTAGAAGCCTAACTTAAAAACAAAAGCAAAGGAGTGAATAGAAAATAAGTGTAATATACTCGTAGTTACGTAAATTTCTAGATTACCTCTGTGTATCCCTTGTTTATTTTATTTTTTCCATTTTTATCCGTGATAACAGGAGCCCATATATGCGTTTACCATATATTTATTTGTTTGTGACCATTTTAATGGCTACTCGGATTGTAATGCAGTTTTTTGCAATCGATAATTATCAAGGATGGTTCTTAGATAGTTTTAAAAGCCACAATTAACTAGGGGCGCTACAATCGATGATGGAAAACAACGCTGGTGTTTGCAAACTTTGTAAAGATTTACTCGTTAACAAAGATATTGGACTACTTTTTAAAACATCCAGATTTATTTATTTATTGCTTTCATATAAGTACTTCCATTTTCTGTGCTTGATTTACCTATATACATAGTACCTATACATATAATAAAATAAAAAGGTAATCGTCTATTAAATCTGAAACGGAGTAATATCATAATTTTATAAATAAGTGTTCTTTTGTCATTTTATCAAACATTTTTTTCTTTTGTCTACAGGTAGAAAATGATATGGAAAATGATCTCATACCTAGCTGTGTTTAGGCAGTTAATGTTACATGTTGATCCAGCGATGGCGGAATAGTAGTAAAAACGAAGTCAACCCTCATAGGTAACTATAAAATTATGCATAAAATACTTATCTATAACAGAATTAATTAGCAGTTTTAGAAAGTGTGTTCCCTTTATGATAGGGATTTTTAATGAGTCATAAACTCAACTGAATTATTTGATCGTAGGTAGGCTTAGAAACTTTATTACCTACCTATGTTAATGAATTAAATAAAAATATGTAGCTTTTGTGACTGTAAAGCTCTTATTTAAACTTCTTGAATTGTAAAACAACAATTCCTTGTGTAGGCTGACACCCGATTATAGATCCAATTTGAATATTTATAAAATAAAATAGTAAATAACATAAACCAAACATATTTTATTTACATTTAATAGTGCAGCGCAATTTTATAAAATCCTGTTATGTAGGTCCTGTAAAGATTATGTCTTACAGAAAATCCTATACCTTCTACCTCGGATACTGAATGAACCGATTCGTACTCGATAATATCTGCTATTTATATAAATTATTGTTAATAAATGTTGACTATGTAAATAGTAATTTCAAAACTGTGATATTTAGCTTAAGTATCGACAAATTATTGTAAAATAGTGTAATTTATGATGTTTTACAGTGGCTAGAACATAATTATTAATTTATTAAATTAACCGATACTAGAAAATAAACGGAAAACGTTTAGTATAATGTTGAAGTTTTTTTTTTGCGAAGCATACTGAATCTTTTCACCGCACTAGTGATTTTACCATCAATCACTAGGCCCTTTTCAGGTATTCCTATCTAATCCAATGTTTTTGCGTTATTGTTTTATGCGTCTCAATATAAATACTATCAAGATACAATAAATATTACGTATGCCTACTCCCTAATCACGGTGTTATGCTGTACTCCCGAGGAGTCCGATACTTTCGAGAAATAACCGGTGACGCGATGAACGAACGAAGTTACGCATACAGGCCTGAATATAGTAGCCCGCATCATCATAAAGGTCATCAATTTTTTTATAAAATACAATAGAAACTTTCTAGCATTAGCTTCCATTACGTGATTAACTAAATGAGCCATTTGTAATCTTTCTTTACTCGTAATTGTACAACAGAATTTCTTTGAAACTCACCGGCTCTGTGGAACATGGGTAATACCTCGTGTGTTCATAAGTTTTGAGACGAACTTATTTAATTAATTTAAAAAGAAAGTAATTCATGCAACCTTTTTTAAACTTTTAAAATTTTAAATTTCGAATGTTTTGAATCAGAAAAAATATACATTTGAATATTTGTTTCATTCTCCGTGAAAATGGCGCCAACAAAAGATTTGCGTGCGACTGTAATTTCACTGTTTCAAGCAGGAAAAAAACCAATGCAAGTTTTTAGTGAAATCCAAAGTTTGGGATGTAGTCGGAACTTTGTGTATTATACCATAGAGAGGTACAAGGAGACCGGCTCTTTAGAAGACCGTGGAAGATGTGGCCGCCCGCGGTCTGTAAGGACGCCCGCCAACATCAAAGTAATCAGAGAGCGAATTCGTCGCAACCCTTGCCGGACTCAAAAGAAATTAGCTCTGCAGACCAACATTTCGCGAATATCGGTGAACAGGATACTTAAATATGATCTTAAACTAAAGGCCTACAGTCGAAGGAAAGTGCATTATTTAAACGAGCGTCTTCGTAAATTGCGACTGGAACGATGTCGGAACCTATTGAAGAGACACGATCCAAAAAATATCCTGTTTACCGATGAAAAGATCTTCACGGTGGAAGAAAAGTTTAACCGGCAGAACAATAAGGTTTACGCCAGAAGTTCAAAGGACGTCCAGCCATCTGTACGCAATGTCCAGCGCACTCATCATCCAGCAAGTGTGATGGTTTGGTGGGGTGTTTCCTACGAGGGGGTCACTTCGCTTCATTTTTGCCAGCAAGGCGTCAAGGTGAAGGCACAAAATTACCAAACCGACATATTGGAAGCGGTGGTTAAACCATTAAATGATACGCTATTCGCTGGAAAATAGTGGGTTTTCCAACAGGACTCTGCTCCCTCCCATAAAGCTAAGACTACCCAACGTTGGCTGGAGGCCAATTTGCCAGGCTTCATTCGGAGCGAAGATTGGCCCTCGTCAAGCCCTGACTTGAATCCTTTGGATTATTCTTTATGGACGGAATTGGAGCTGAGGGCATGCAGAAAGTCTCACCCAAACCTGGATTCTCTCAAGCGAGCCCTTATTAAAGAATCGAAACGGATTCCCATTGAAAAGATTCGTGCCGCCATAGATGAATGGCGCACGCGTGTGAAGGCCTGCATTGAATGCAAAGGCGGCCATTTTGAATGATTTATTTTTAAATACAGATCTAGATGTCAGTAGTTTTAATTTTAATATCCAATAAATGAATACTCAACTTAGCTCCAAAAATATTTTAGTTTTACTGTGTCTCAAGACTTATGAACACACGAGGTAGTAATTAGTTTAGTGAAATTTTGCGCCTATGCTCATAATAGTCGTATTGAAAATAAAACTGGCCAGGACGTATTGAAACACGCTACGTTTGAGTCCCGAAGTTGCCTCATAACTCCTAAATTTATCATTAGAAATCTGTGTAGTTTCTATTGAATGCTACTGCCTAAACCTTGTTTCATACGTCTAATCCTCAAGATAAAAAAGTTTGAAGCGGACACAATTGTAGCTAATTTGAAGCCTAATATTTCCTAGACAAAGAGTTGAAATAAAAAACGGATGAAGAAATCTGACATATGTTTTTAGATCCAATGACACTCAGCACGACTGACGAGTGCATTGAAGAAAAATGTTCATCGCCCACTTTACATGTACAAGGTGCGCAAAAAGTTACTCTTTTATTCTGATTTTCTGGATTAACTTTTTGGGATTATTGCTGTTGTTAATAGTCTTTAAACTGAACGAGAAACCGAGGAGTGCACACACGCACGGCCAGGCAGAGGAAACTATGTTATATCCTAAATAAAACCAATGAAAAGTTCTACGCTTTAACTGTAAGTTAATTTCTATTTCTTAGCATGTAATTCAATCTTGAGCCTCAAGTCAAAAATCTAAAAGGTTTTATTTGAGACAAAAACACTAAATGAACGATTTTATCCAAAGAAGTTTGAAGTTTGATTTCTGATAAATGTGAAAGTCAAATCGCTCACTGCGCACAGAGGTCGAAGATATCTGTAAACTTAGTTTTTGTGTAAAAGCTTTTATCAATAAGTGATTAGAGCTTTATTTTATAACATCCCGAAAATTCAACAGACTCGACCCGAGGGTGAATTTTTGGTCTTGTTATTTTCCTCAAGTGTGGGTTAACGCTATAACCAATCAAAGGTAAAAAAGTAAATAACCAAGCAAAGCTCTATTTTCAATTGTTTCGGCGGCAATTAACTGTTGCACTCACGTAGACTAACAATTTCAATAACAAAATATCAGTTTTCATTCTAGTTATGACAAGGTGAAGTTTACTAGGAAATCTTGAGTTGGTGTAACAAGTACTTATACCTAACCTACTGTACTTATCAATTAAAAGTATATTGTAACAGAGTTCAAATCTATAGAAATCTATAGAATTTGTGTGTATGTGTGTGTATTGAAATATTTAGGAAATACTGATTTCATAACTAACAGGTTAGGTATATGTCCGATATAATGGTTTGCTATCGTTAGACGACTTACATCATAAGTCCTACATCCTACTTGCTTGTATCTACTTGTATAGTTCGACTATGACTATGAGGTGGCAATTAATGATATAAATTGACGACCCCGGTGGCATGTCGAGCGAACAACCCAAATTTTTGTATGTTCTGCAGATATTTGTAATCTCTAAACCTAACTTTAGCTATATTTTCTTAATTGAACTTTTTTTTATTTTTATCCTACCTATCTACTCGTTGATCTGTTTTTATTGAACCTTGTAAGTCAGGTATACGGAGGAGAGCGTTGATGTTTGCGACACCATATTTTTTTATTTCTGCACTACCATCTATACTAACTACATCAGCTCAAATTGCTGTGTTTGGTTTGGGTTAAAATACAGGTATATAAGGTTTTTTCATTATGTCTCTCTCAGGGTGGCGTAATGCACTACCGTTGTACCATCATTCGCACGAATAAAAAAAAAAGGTTTGTTTTAGATCGGGGGGCGGTCCGTCCAAAAATTATTAATTCTGATGATATGAATCACTACGATTTTCTTATGTGAGATCTCTTGCATGATCACGCGCCTTCAGGTGTAAACTTAGACGTTAAAATAAAACAATAAACTCGTGCCTAGGGCTTGTTTAATTGTTAGCGCTCAGTATCCCACATTAAATGGGACAAAGCGTATTGCAAGCATACACGGGCCGACGTCGGCGGGCGTCAAACGATATGTCACGGCACGTAGTACACTCAGCCTAGATGACACCTCTTCCCCCGCGTCACAGAAATAGTTCAGTGGAAAGATTAAGCACGGGGTTCATAGGAAGCTACGAGTACTATCATTTGATAAACTTAAATTATCTGAAACATGATTTCCCCGGCAATAAGATGTTTGTCAAATCTGAAAAATATATATATTTATTTTATAGAATTAAAATTATCGTGGTTTGGTATCAGTTTAGAATATTATTACGACTATACCACGTACTTTACTATTCTCCTGCTGGCGTTTCGTTGACCGTTTAGAGGTCCTAGAGGTACACGAAACTTGATGATCTTCCTCGAAGATACGCACTTAGGCCAGGTAGAAACAAAATTATACAACCAAGATCACACCTAAAATTGCACAGCGATGGCCCATACATAATGTCAATTAAAATCTACAACAAACTTCCAAAACAAATCACAGAATTACAAAAAGATTCGTTGTTCACTAAAATCATTCTTAATTGACAAATGCTACTATGACATTAAAGATTATTTAGACTAGAAAGATACCAAACCTTAAAAATAAATAAAAAGTGACGTACCTATTTTTGACTAATGAAAATTATAACAAAAGAAAAAATGACTAAACCTACTTACCTAATTGTGTTATTCCAAATGCTTGATACTTTGCCTACCTTGACTTTATTTTATTGTACCTACTAGTTTTTGTTTACACAAAACTTCGGCCTGCCTACCTATCTGTTGCTATACCCTTAGACAGGGTTCATGTGAGATACCTACCTATAAACACCATCTATGTACCTACCATGTGAAAGCAATAAATGTATTGAGTATTGAGTCCTTCCTCATGAGCACCGGTCAACGAAACGTCAGTATTTATTGTATCATAAGAAACCGATATAAAAGGACAGAAATGTTTAAGGACGATAGTAATAAGCAAAATGATGACTAGGTGTCTTTTGACTTTGTCCCCACTAAACCTATAAATCGACGTCTCACCTGCCTTTGTTTCCCCAGAACCTAGATATATTTTTATAGCTGAGTGTAAAATCCAAACAGTCGGCACGGGCACTGTCGGCGCCTGTGATGGCGGTGTCACAACACTGCGATACAACACTGCGCCGCCGCGTCGAATCGCGTACAATACCGTCCGCTATGCAAAGCCTGATGAAAGCAAGCGAGGCTTTTGTAAGCAGGCGGTCTGAGGCGGCCGAAGATACTGCTGAGGTCTATCATTGTGGAAATGGTGGGCGAACCACAATGGTGAAAAGATTCAGTGCGCTTAGCAGGGAGTTTCTACTCAGGCCTTGTTTTAAGTTTTAGTAGATATATGCCAGTTTCTTCGCGATATGTTCCTGTGAAATTGGCTGAGGTAAACAATTGGCGATAACACGTGATAATAAACTGAGCCGAAGTTTTTGACGATTTTGGATGATATTATTATGACGACCAAAAGGTGCGGGTTATAATCCTGCTGCGGGATCAATGTTTGCACGTTTTATAGGTGTGAGTATTTGTTCCGGATCTAGGTGTTGTGATACAATGGTACATACTTGTAGTTCCTGATACCCACGATATAGATGAATTTTAATGTCAGGTAAGGACTACGAGGCCATCCTCATCTAGGCTATGTACGCACTACAAGGACCTTTCTAAACTAGAGCATAAAACATTACCTACTAGATTGTTACGATACGCGGTATGTACGCTTTAGGTTTGCATACATCAAAAAATGTTTGCGATCATTCTAAGATTGATTTTCTTTGGCTTGTGTATTACAATACATTAAAAAAGTATCTTTCTGTTCTTGACAACTAATTCGTTCACTTTCTCTTACGCTAGTGACTATCGAGGGGCATCACACAATACGTTTGTTTATTCCTCATCTCGCTAGATAATATTAGGCTCTAAGTAGCCTTAATGTATAAACACTTGCTAACTTAGTATGATACAGTGGATGTACAGTACAATGTAAAGTTGCACCACCTATTTGTTACTCTGATAAATCTATGATTGCGAATCATACTCAATCAACTGTCGGTTTTTATTATTAATCTATCCTTCATTAGACACTACCGTCTGATCCATTCGCTTTCAATTGAAACAATATTTAAGGCTTTGCCGGCACAAGAATAAAATAAAACGGTAGACCCATAAACATTCCACATTTATATTCGACCTCTGAGCCGGTCGAATCCCCTTTCTCCTTCCCACTTGTTTGTTTTATCTCTTTCTAACTGCGCCGGACCGTCTGCGGGCTCTTCTCTTTAAGATACAAGGGAGAGATAAAAACGTATGGCTCATAATGTTTTAACAATCTGGGATACATCCCAAGTTTAGTGCCTTTGAATGGCGATCGATATCGGGAACCAAATCAATTATGTTTTAAAATTGAACTACGGAAAAAAAGACTACTCAGCATCATCATCGAAAACTTTTAACAAAGAGATGAAAAATAGGAGTCAATGTTCACTGACTGATATAATTAGCACAGCATCGAAAGATCTTGCAAGATAGCTTGAAATCGCTAGGTGTATGCACATTATCCAAACTTACAAGGAATTTTATCAAGGAAATTCAACTTTACAATTTCAAAGAGCTAAACCAGAGCTTTTGCATAAAACATTTCCTCTTCAAATAAATTTCACCGAAAATTAAGTGTCGGCCCTAAAGTGGAAGATCGTTTGAATGCATCAGGCCGGGGTCCAATTTAATTTTCCTCCTCGAATCAGTTATAATTGAGTCGATTCGTTCTATGCCGGCAGAAGCCGACCGGTCGCTTGTGAGTAATAGATGTCTTTTAATTGATTCTTTGCCTACGATTTATCGTCTGAAAGCCTGAAAACTGCAATGCTTGACTGTTTTGTAATAAACTGATGTCTGTTCATGGCTTCGCCCTCTTTGTACCCGGATAACAAGTAGCTTAGGTCACGAAATGTACCTACTTGTTTAAATTTCATCCAAATCAGTCAGCCGTTACAGAGATGATTAACAACAAAGAACCAAACATCGAAACATCAAAAATTTTACCTTCAATAGATAAGATTACAAACGTATTTTTTGTTATATTACAAGTACCTTTTTACTAGCGAAATATTTGCCATGATCGTACATCAGTCGAGGTAACATGGCTTTCAGTACCTATGTCACTCAAAAACTAAAATTATTAAAACGGACATTAGGACATAGGAACAAAACCCTTCATCTCTAACCACAAAAACAAGTTATTCTTTTCATAAGCTATATTTATTTGAACAAAAAATATTTTGTTCTGAATTTGAATAGCATGAATTTGCGATGTTATTATCTGACACAGAAGGGATTGGTCACAGTCGTCCTCAAAGGCCGCCGTGGTCGTACGACGAGCCACCTACATCGGCGGCTGTCAGCGAGCACAAAGCCTCTTCATATACAAATAAATAACGTCGGAACAACAAATATTTTAATAACCAACTCCAAAGAATTGTTCAGCGTTTATCTACGTATATGCGTGACACTGTCGTACGTAGCAGACGACACCTGCATATCAAAACATAATGACGCAATTCTGATCTTCAAATACATCGCAACAAACGTCAATTTTCTTTGAAGTTGTGCTTATGCATTATGAGGACGCCTCAGACTGCATGACCAATGCCAGCGAGGATAAAAGATAGACTCTGAAATGTTGTTTTGGAAAACATAAAGTTTTATAGCGATATGAAAGAGCCGATTGAAAATTGGAAAGGTAAGCGTGAAACGGCAGATGTTGTAGACGTTGGCACGATTCAAGATCAAACAAAGCGATCCATTCGATTATACAGCAAAATTACATAAAATGTACACACTTTATTAGACACAGTAGGTACTAAAATTTTGCAGATTTTCCTTTTATACGCCGACACTAAAGGTTTACGAAAAGAAATGCTTTTAAGTATGTAGTATGTAAATAAAAATAAATAAGTAGATCTATTTATTATAGGTACACGCCATCGAAGCGACGCGTGATCCGAAAACTGGCTCAGATCTCGGTTGACGCAATAGCATTACCACTCAACGGGGCAATGCAGCTAGAATTTTGGAAACTCTTTCGTCTATCAGTAATTTCGAATAGCTGAACTGATCTGATTGTTTGAAAAGGTTTTTAGATGGCTCAACTGCTTCATCATTTTTGTATAAAGGTACTTCTTCCTTTTACTTTTGGTATTCCTTATGTATTTACATTTTCTTACTAAATTAAGTAAATAATTCAACAACGATCGAACAAGAGAGTTCAATACATTGATGACACTTTATTGTACACCATTTAATATGTTGCTCACAGACTGAAACATGAGCCAATTATTAGCTAATCGCAAAAATCCTAATAGCTTTCTCTTCCAGATAACCTATGGATGGACTGGAATTGATATAAACGATAAAGAACGGGGATCAACAAAAATAAGAACCTCTTTTAAAGAAGGCAACTAACTACCACAAAATAATCATTTAACCCCATACGGCTTACAGAATTTACTGAAAAAACCGCAACATTAATGACACGTACGAGGCTACAAACAGGCTGTTTAATAAATTGAGGGTGTTTCATTCCAAGGCTGTCGCTGAAGTCATTTAATAATTTTATGATCTTTTATGTTGTCGTGGTGGTCGATTATAAAAGGAACATGGGGTGGTAGACATAATGGCGGAGTCAGAGAAGTCACAGAAGTTATAGTTGGTAAAATATCTACCTACTAAGAGACAGTTTTTTTATATAACTAGTTGTTGCCCGCGTGGTATGTTAATAAAAGTAGCATATGACCGTCTCCAGGCTTCAAACTATGTCCACCAACTTTTGAATGAATCGAACCAAAGATTACAATTTATACAAAGTTTAGAACTCAATTGCACACGTCCAAAAGGTAGTTTTGAAAAAATAAAAAATACGTGTTTCATTATTTACTTTAAAGTTTATTTCTACAAATCAATTGTTTTGAGCGAATCAAACAATTTTTCTTTTTCATAGAAACTTTACCGCCCTATTTAACCCCCGAGTTAGAGTTTAGGGGTCGATTTTCGAAAATTTTGCTTTTGCGTTATTCCAGATCCTAAACTATCTACATTCCAAATTTCATCAGAATCGGTTTAGTAGTTACGGAGATACGTGGTAACAAACATTAACACACACACAGACTTTCGCATTTATTATATTAGTAGGACTAAAGTGGCAAACTCCGCGCGTTGGCGAACCTGAGAACGGATGAAAGTCTCATGTGCCTGTAATATCCAGTTTGAAGGTTGCCAGTGAAATTACTGGCACATGAGACTTTTCATCCGTTCTCAGGTTCGCTAACGCGCGGAGTTTGCCACTTTTAGTCCTACTAATATAATAAATGCGAAAATCTGTGTGTGTGTGAATGTTTGTTACCACGTATCTCCAATAGCAATGCAAGCATTACTGCTATGCGGTAGATATAGGTATTTTTACTTAAACTGGCACTAGGAGGGCTCTAGTATGTTTCGGTGGTACGCACACCAGTGTTTATCAATAGTAAGAGTGCTACGAGGAATGGTCTTGAGTCACCTCCATCCACCTATTACACTTTTAAGGTTGTGGCGTAAAATTAACAAATGTTTTATGATGACGTTTTTAGGATGCTGGGGTTTCAAATAAAAAAACCTTTCCTTAGGAAAACGGTTGACTTTGGCCGGGAAATGTCTATACAAAACTAAAACAAACTTAGTAAGTACATAAAAAAGCCGCAATACAAAATTTTGAACACATCACTTAAATACGGGTTGTATGCAGATCATACTAACATTTTTCCCGTAGCAGGAACCGAACTCACAACCTTCTGCGTCTCAGCGGGCCTTCGTCCAATGCGCCACAGAGGTCGTCACAACTAACAACTTCGTTTAAGTAATTTTCAATGGAATTTGTATGGAATTTTCCTATTCACTTCTCCAAGTAAATTTTATGAGTTGGTCGACTATTACTAGTTAACTTGCAAAGCTGTGATAGTTTTCCTTTTGACTTCATTAATGAATCGAAAAATAGTTTTAACACACCCGCAAATATTTTTGAACGACCTATCCAACCTATCTAACCCACACATAATATATGTGCCCATACCATGAGACCATGGGGAAAAACATCCCTGCTTTACGCTTAGGAGGTTATTAATTTTTATTTTACTACTTTGCGGCGTGAATAATATTGAATACTCGTGCAAAATTATAGCTTTCTAGTACTAGGAGTGTCTGAGCTAAGACGCTGACGGACATGGCGAAATTAAAAGGGTTCCTTGTTGACTACGGAACCCTTAAAAGCTGTATACGCGAGATCTTGGCGCTTACGACACCTGCGCCAGCTTGACAAATAAGTGAGTACAACTGGTATATCATTTTCGCAACAAAAAAACAAATGAACAGTGTATAGGTAATAAAACATTAAAAGCATTGTCATAATCTTCTGTAAAAACAGTTTTTTTTTTAATTTGTATACGTAGCAGATAGATTTGTAGTATGTTACATATTATTATATGTAATATAATAATAATAAAATGAACACTCAACTGTCACAATAGTCCTGACCCCACACTAGGATTCTCTGTATCGTGTGTATCAGGAACTAAGAGTACCATGGTACCACAACAACCAGCCCCGGAACAAATCTCTGTAAAACATACAAACATTTGTCCCCCAGTAGGAATCGAAAACGCACCTCATGCATCTTCCGGCAACTTGCCACTGCGCCGCCTAGGTCATCAAAACGACAGTTAATACTATGGATTTTTTTTTAACATCTATATCGGTTCTGCAGTGAGAAAAAAACATCCAAAGATGACTAATAAGCTCAATTAAGCACCTTAAAACTACATGTATGTATGAGTATCAAACATACGATGCGAGTAATAACTATAGCGAGTCGATTCGTAGTGACGCAGGCCTGGAAGTGAGGAATGCCGGCTGGCTAGGCTTGTGAACAGACGCACAGGCACCAAAATACATTAACTTTAAAAATAAAGTACCTACCCACTGTAGTTTACCGACACATAAAATAAAGTAATGAATTGAAGAGTCCTGACGCGGCAAGTGCAGACTGGTGATATAATTGAATTGTATTCATTATATTTTTACGAATACTGTGATTATTAGAAACGAATAAAAAAACAGTTGTTATAAATATAAACTTTTCATAAAAAAAGACTTATGAACATGATTTTTTTTTAATAAAAATTGAACTTATGTTTTGTATTGTGATATAATTAATAGATCCTAGATGGTAAAGCCTGATTTTCAGGTCTCACTTTCTTCTATGATTGAGTTATATCAAATTACGTATAAATAAAATGAAAGACATTTATTTGGCTAATTTTGAACAAAAAAAAATTACCTACCCTATGATCCAGAAATATAATGTTAAGACGGTTAAACACTACTTAAAAATAACTGAACAGAAACCCACAGAATAAACAAAGCCGATTTGCTATTTATGCTAATATTGCTTTCGTAATATTAGAGTAAATTATTTGAGATTCGCCTGACCTTACCACCTTACACCATTCATCTACGCTCATTCACGAGTTAGAAAAACAAAAGGCTTGTATAATAGCATCGCTTACTAATACCGCTCACAAAATGGTTCGCTTTCATCTCGCAAGGTTTTTCGCATCTTTTTGGCCCCGAATCCATCAATTCTCGTGATGGATGGAGCAACAGCAATCGAAATTCAAATTCGCTAAATCTTCCCACACAGAGAATGAAAACAGGTCGGGTCGTTAACAGAGTACCTATATCTATAAGGTGTCCCAGAACAAGTATGTTATCCCTAAAACAGACCCATGTAAATACAACTTTCCCAGGAAAAGTGAAATTAATTTTCTTGTTTATTTCTGATTGTAGTTTTAAACATACAAAATAGGTCGTTTTTATAGTTAAATAGGTTAGTTAAGTACCAACTTACTCGACTATGTTTTTTTAACCTTATGAATAGGAAAGAATTAGTACACAATTGCAAAAGTATATATTTTTAAGTATCCAGGTGTAAATAGTATGTTTGTAAGCGTTGCTAACTGGTTCAAAGAGTGGGATAGCAATTTTAAGTTTTTTTATATCATTAGAGTATTTAATTTAGTCAAAAGCTACATTATATCATTAGAAAATAAACAAAATATCCTCTACAAGAAAAAAATCAATGTTCGGACCCCAGAGGGGTAAACATTTGGTGACGTTACCTGTACCTACCTGAAGTAAATGATTTTTATATTTATATCTGAAGAAAAAAACGCTGAACTGGCAACCACTGGAGAAGAAAGACCCCCCAACCGATGGACTGGTGACATCTTAATGCTTGCGGAAAATTGCTAAACAACAGTATTGTATCATTATCATTGGACATAGGGTTATAGGTCCACAGTGAACTTTTACTAGCTATTGATTTTGTTGTTCATGTAATACAAGTAAAATTACCCCTTTGGGGATAGTATACAGATTCAGGGACACCCTACTTTACCTGAACTCACCACGAAAGTTGTTTTTTTTTCGTTTGGCGTGAAGATATTCGGCCTGAAGGTGCGGGAGGGGTTGCGGTGCGGGGGTGCGCGGGGAGTGGATGCGTCGACGCAGACGTACGGGCAGCAGGGCCCTGATTACAGGGCACGGCCGGCTAATCACTGCAGCAACACGGTCCAGCCGAGATGTGGACGGTACGGCGGGCAGCGAGCTTTCTTCCATATATTTCATACTAAATGTACGCTTGCTGATCATATTCATATTCATACTTGGGATCACAAGGAACACTTAGTCATGTCTATGATAAGACAGGGGACAGGGGCATGGCTTCTCTCTATACAGATGTAAAGAGTTGCAGCTAATCAGTACGCAACTCCGTTTGCGTGGATAGCGCTTGTAAACACTTCTCACAATTATTGCTACTTACTTCGCCAGTTTAACTGCCACATGCATCGGCAACTACTCTAGAAAAAGTTTTTTTATGTTATGCATCTGCCCACGCCTTCGCCACCGTAATATCTAGATTGTCTATTTTGTATTATCTTACTGTTATAAAGTGTCTATTTTTATATATTTTGTACCTGTCTTTTCTGTGCTTTGTTGTTGTGTCAAATAACTACATTATATTCTATTCTATTCAAACATGTAAACATTAAAGCTATTTTGAAATTCAGTCCTAATGTTCTGTAAGCAAACATCCAAACTTAGATATATATAATATTAGAAGGATAGGATAGGTCCGCGTTTGACTACAATCTCTTCTGACAGAAAGTGACTACATCTTAGACGCTTATCTAGAAGATATTTTTTAACCTACGACTTGAAGACTACAAGATCATCGGTGAAGACAGACCCCTGACACCGAATTCCATTACTTTGCTGTACTACTAAAAAAATCATGCTTACAAAATTTAAGTATTCTTTCTGGGCTTTGCTTCGCTATGAGGTTTTACCAAGTGAATACTTGCTTGCCCCCGTACCTCACTCGACCGGCTCATTGTTGTTAATAACAAACAAGACAAAAGTCTTACCGCTAACTACACACGTTCTCCACATCTCGCTTTTTTACAGACACCGACTTGATAACTCTGGAAATATGATGCCTTGTCCAGAGTTGCTGGTATTACGATATCTGACAACTTCCAATTGACCATCGATTTATGCCATAGTCTCACCTGCTGCTCAATATATGTACATTAACAAACATCTGTGGTTTATTTACCTAATTAGTAGTTAATAATACTATCCTACTAATTTTAAAAATATCTTATAACCGTATCGGTAGGACTGATTTGAATGAAATTTGGTACAAGAATAATTTGTGACCTGGGATAACACAGAGATTACTTTTTATCCGGGTATCAAGCGAGTAATATTAGAAATGCGAAAGTTTAGATGTTTGGATTATTGTTGCCAATACTCTCCGTAATGGCTGATTCGATTTGAATGAAACTTGCAATCAGTATTATTCATAACCAAAGGACAAACTTCATACAATAAAGGACAAAGCTATGGGCAGAGGCTAGTATAAAATAAATGATAATTGTATCAGAAAAGGAAACAAGGCTAGTTTAAAAAAAACACAAAATATATTTTTGTTTTAACGGGAATGTTTACGTATCGTACTATCGTTGAAGACTCATTACGAGAGTCTTTATCGCTGTGTTTTTTTTATCTACGAGGACACGGATAGAGCCGACTTAGGATCAGAAGATCTTTCATTCAGCCGTGAATATCCTCAATGATGGCGATCTATACCTATACGCTCACTTGAACTTTTGCATTCAGGTAACAGAACCCCAAAAGTAATTGTAGCTCTACATTAGTAATATCTTCTATAAAATGCTCCTCATTATTTGTCGGTATTGTAGTCAAGCAATTGTGTATTTTAATGTACCGTTCCGCACAGTGGGCTACTCAGGCGCTTGTCAACAGCCGTCAGACGTCAGCAACGCTTGTCAAATGTCACTTTAAAGCCACAATATTGGAGCAATTTTTATTTAATTCAATCGAGATTCTACACAATTAAGGAACGCGCACCGCAGTCTACTCATTACGGCTTCATTTTATTGTAACAACAATGAATTCCTTTGAGTTTTATTCATCAGCGGTTCACCTTTGTCCACGTATCAATCTTGCACCGTTCGTAACGATGCCAAATCTGTTCCATCACGACAAAGAAGCTGTTAATGTGCTTTATTTCTTGGAGTAATAAAAGCGGTAGAGCGCAAATAAAAGCTTTATTAAATCACTTTGTGTGGTTGTGACCTATTTTAATCGGTCTTATTGACGAATAAAGGTTATCGCACACATAATATCAATCCGGAAACATGCGGAGTTAACTAGTAAAGCCTATTTAGCTGTGATAGTTTTCCTTTTAACTTCGTTAAATATAGTACTGCTGTGATTTTTTCACATAATATCCTAAAACAACCGTTTAGCTGGCAAAGGGGGAGAACACTTGACTCTAATAAAAATTAGCACTATTAGCAAAAAAGTTTAATATTTTGCAAATATTAGGGATCCGCCCTGAGTCGAACATGTGTTTTCATACACCCGCAATATTTTTTAAAGAACTATCCAAAAATACCCCACACTATAAGATAGACGAGAAAAAAAACAACATGACCATCCCCACTTTACGCGTATTTTTTTACCTAAAATATAATTTATTTTCACGATTTAAATAACACCCATGCCAAATTACAGTTTTTTAGTACTAAGAGACTCTGGGCTAAGCCGCGGACATACAGACAGACAGATGGATAGACATGGCTAAACTAAAAGATTAACCCCACTTTACATACAGTGGAAAAATACTTTATTCAACGTTTTTATTCCTTATCTTTGTATGCGGTAGCTATCGTCTGTACTCGTATAACCATGCAAAATTTCATCTTGATTGCACTATAAGCCTCCAAATTAAACGAATCTGCCTTAGGTCAGATAGACGGACTTGGTGAAACTAGGGAACTTACTATTTGTAGTGGGTACTACTACTCGTACTTTAGAACGAACCGCGTTTTGAACCCTTCGAAAGCCGTGAATTAATTTGGCTATATAATAGGTTTTTAGAACACCTTTGTTCTAAAAACCATTAAACTATACAATACTAAAAACTATTGTAACTAACACAGAAATTTAAAATCAGCAAATGATCACACCCGTGCACACGGTTCATATCTACTGACGAATGTGCTCTGTAGCTGAGTTATATCTCTCCGGAAAATTATTCCTTTTTATTTTGTAAGTGAATAAATTGTTGCGAGGAGCATTGTATTTTTCGGTACGAAAATTAAAATGCATTCACAGTTATTAGCGGTAAGGTATTCGATATATAAATGCAGTGGAACTGAAATAAGATTTGTCATGTCTTGACTCCTTCTCACACTTGCTTTGTTATTTATTGATATAAATATGATTCCTTTCATTTTGATTTGATTAATTTATATTTTAAAGTTAAAGGACAACATGGATTTATTGCAAATATAAAGAACCAAAAAGTTTATTTAATTACATTGATATATGTATAGAAATACATTTTACATTGATAATGTCTTTTCTCTTGAGAAAAGGGTTAAGTACATAAACTTTTGTAAAAAATCAAAAGAAATGATTCACAAATGACACTCCTCAACCATCTGTGAAAACGGCATCTTGTTTTTTGTGTAGATTATCATCATCATTAGACGGTAGTTAGAATCTAACTAAAGGGCAAACAAACCAGGATATAATCATGATGAGTAAATAAAGACAGGTAGAAATGCCAAGTGGCGCCGCTTTTGGTGGACTGTACTAATCCTTTTTTGTCAATATTGGGGTTGTCAATACTACATTTTACTGGTTAGATTACGATCTATTGATGATTTTGGGCTATTTAGCTCATCTATACTAATATTATAAAGAGGAAAGATTTTTTATTTGTTTGTTTGTACCAAATAGGCTCCGAAACTACTGGGCCGATTTTAACCAATTTTTCACCAATAGAAAGCCAAATTATCAGGACGCATAGGCTATAATTTATTTTCAAAAATAATAGAGATTCTTAAGAAAATTGCTATAATGTAACCCAAAGTATCAAAATTTTGCTTATAAAATTCATTATTTGGCGTGCGCTGAGATAAATATTGATGATACATAAAAATGATGTGTATTACATGATTAAAGTTCTCATTATTACCTACAAAAAAGTCCGCGAGGGAATATGTATATCTAACTATCATAGTTAAGTCACAATAGCAGCTTTTGTGTTCTAATATTTTATTAGATAGCCGGTAGAAACAAAAGTTGGTAACATTCGTATCGTATTCAAATAAATAGTTTTATCATCAAGGGTATTTACGTAGCAGTAAAATACTTTAATGTTACTTTTTATCCCGATATTCCCACGGAATCAAAACTTACACGGGTGAAATCGCGGGGCGCATCTAGTAAATAATAAATAGCTAAATAAAGATTTTGTTATTTTCAAACAATAAAACAGTAGTAGTTTTCCTATAAAAATCTACATATATCTTGTTGTATATGTAGATTTGTTGTAACTTAAATAATTATGAATTTTTGAAACAATTTTGTACTTAGCTGATAAATATAGTAAGCCACTATTGAAATTTCTGTTTGGGTCAGAATATGCTTTGTATTGCGTTCTATTCATACTGTAAAAGATTTACATTCAAATGTTGCCTGGAAGAGAATGATATAAAATGTTTGTTCTTTTTGCTGCTTATATTTTTTTAATGGTGTACACCATTAATAAATACGTTTTATACCTATCTATAATTGGGTAATTTGTTTTGTCATAAGAACACATTTTTAGCCTCAGACATTCTTAAATAGTTCCAACATAATCTTCTCGGCATTCTAAGGGTGGTTTTACACAGCGAGCGATAATATCAAACACAGTTAGTACGATAACCGTTTAATTTTATTCTACATTGATCTGTCACACCGACTTTTGCCATTTATACTGTCTCGCACATTCATTGTAACGTTTAAGAAGGTATTTATGCTTAAATACGACAGTTTAGTTAAATATAAACTATCTTCTAGTTAATCATATGAACAGCGAGCCCCACAAATGGCAGGATATTATTTTGATAGTCGGAATATTTATCAGTTCGCGTGTAAACTTAAAATAAATCGTGTATAGACTAATATCTACAGCTACGATTTATTAAATAGATATCGGTACCGCACTCACTTGCAGCCATAATAGTTTAAACATTATAATCACGATATTGAACAATTACCTTATTTATTACTTAACTGTAAAATTTTGAAAATTATAAAGAGAAAAATACCTCGCTGTAACAGTGTCTAACTAGCACGGGAGGTAAGCTACCTTACAATGCCACAAGCGCCTGCACAAATGTTTAATGGTCTTCAAAGTACGATCGTCTTATACAACATCATCTTCATAATATAAGATCGCTTAAATATTCTAAATTAGTTTCAAAGTTTTTTAAGTAAATACATTTATTTTATCTTATCTTATCTTATCTTTTTATTCATACAACTATGTAGGTACAAGTTAGTTTATACAAAAAATACAGATGAAACAGCTAGCTATTTAAATACCATTGCAAACGATCTATAGATAGCATGCATCATTCGACGAGGTGTAGCGATGGCTGAAGAAAGGCGGTAGGCAGAAAGTGGTTGAGAAGAGCCGAACACCGAGCTCAGTGCCGCGTATTGGGAGAAGCCTATGCCCAGCAGTGGACTAATGTGGGATGATGACGATGATCCAACGTTGATTTAAATAAATAAATATGATGATAAAAATAAAACTTCACTAAGAACACAATCCTCTCCAATCAAGAACTATGCATCCCTTAAAACAAAATTGATAAATTATGAAATGAAAAGCCTATGTAGGATAAAATAACTTACATAGCCTAATAGTATTAGCGTAGTGTGCCGCTCGCGTAGGCCTAACTCTTTGCACGAAATAATTTTACTTTTATTGAAATATATTAAGTCGACTGGTAACATAAATACCTATTATTCTGCGCGCGTTCTTGACAAATAACAGATGACTCTTTTTCGGATCGAAAAGTGAACAATTACATTATTTCACTGATTAAAAGAAACACGACTTAAACCAGTTTGTTTTATTATTTTAGAACCCGAAATAAGAATTATACAATAACAAACACGCTTGTATTAACAATAGTTACCTACGTGTCAAGTCCCACACACTCGGTATTACAAATATGGGACAAAAAAGAGGTCGAATCTTAAACGCTGTCGACAAAAAATCTTGTTCAAAACGGTACCGACTGTGTTCAAAAGTGCCGACGACCTGTCATTTCACACCATAGCCGGTGATAACTGTTATGCAATCTGTTACATGGCCGGCAAAGTATCTACTGAGCCATTGGATTGAGAAAAGGCATAAAGGATACACGTTGTGATGATTTTACAGTAAGCTATGTAGATTAGTTTAGAAGACTTTTCAGCCACACAAATTGAAACAACAGTTGAAACTAGGCATTGTATTTCTGACCGCCATCTTTCAAAAAAATTCAAAATTCAAAATTGTTTATTGGAACATAATAAAAAGTAGGTACATAAATACAAAGAAAACGAAGGTGACTGCAAATAGTTATAAAAAACTGTGGCGCAGTCACAATCTTTGACAAAGTTCTATGAAATCTAGATCATAGTTACCGTTTATTTTTAAATTTTCAAAAATATTGGGATCTAAACGAGGTATTTGGTTTAGTCATTCTCAAATTTATATGAATATTTGCTAGGTTATTCAAACACTAGTGGAAAACTTACAAGTCCGGCACTCGATATCATGCAATATCGTTTTCCGAAACAATCCAAACTAAGCCCTATTATTATTTTTATAAGGATTCTCATTAGCTTTAAAATTGAAGGGATATTTATGAGAAAAAAATAACAAAGATTGAGCCCATAAACATGTTATTAGAAAACATTCTGATCCTTTTGAAAATAGCAAATTTTATCAGAGAAATAAAATTTTATATATATTTTTGTAACTACTTAATAATACCAAAACAGACTTTATAAACATAAAAAAGACACTGCACTATTACGATATACACGATTTAGCTCAAAAGGTGCTAGTGTATCAAGAATGTTTATAATAACTACGTTCAAAGATTTTGATATTTTTAATCTAGTGCTTTAATATAGTTTCTTTATATCATTTTTTCGGAATTAACTTAGATTAAACAAGCCCAAAACCTCGCGCTTCTAAAATGGAAATCACCTATCCGTGTCACATCTAATAAAAGCTATATGTCTACTAAATCAAGTTTAGGGCTCCGAACAAGTACCGGAGGGGGCGGAGCGCTACACAATCACCGGAACTGCACCGCGGGACATCAACTGCGCCCATTCGCCGACAATACCTACACCACAGATTAAAAATTACTTACAAGGACAATAGATAAACCAGAGATGCCGTGACGACATTGTTCTTTCAATTGAAGTTTATTAATTGAATCTTGTTTTGATATGCTTTATGTAAATTTATAAAGAATGCTTCCTCTTTACCATGACAAATTTAGATTTTAACTAAAAAAATCTCATACTCATGCTCATTTATTCATCGTAGGAACTTTACAGTACACTTGGTTTTGTGAAATTTGAATAATCCTACTATATATATATCCTACTAATATTATAAACGTGAAAGTTTGTGAGGATGTTTGTTACTCTTTCACGCTAAAACTACTGAACGGATTTTGATGAAACTTTACAGTAATATAGCTTATACATCAAAATAATACATAGGCTACTTTTTATCCGGGTACCACGCGGGCGAAGTCGTGGACAAAGGCTAGTGATACATACACAAAGAATCTGGTCAGTTAATGAAAGCCATTAAAACAGACAAGACACAATCATTTCAGAATGGGTATGGTTCAAAAAAATTCGTTTAAATTAATAAAAATATACAGAGAATATATACAATACAATATACAATTATATTTCCCATGATGTATTTCTTCAGATACATACTCAGTAGATCTTTGAGGATACAAAGTGTTCAGAGACACGTCCAAACATTACATTTAGCACATGGCCGCGTTTTGCAAGTGGTTAGTATTTCACGTGACAGGTTGCAAGGCTGCCGCTTATTGGAACACTAACTGATGGCACATGCCTTAAAATTTCTGATTCTAGGGCATGTTGGTTTCTTCACGTGTTAATCGCGTACATAACTTTTTCAACCGAAAAATCCGTTGGTGCACGACTGGATTTGAACCCACGATCTCTCGATCTTGATCTCAAATGTTTGTATTATCTGCAAATATTTGTCTCTGGTCTGGGTATTTTTTATGTATAATATGTACCTATGTATTTACAAAAAAAAAGTATGCGCGTAGGTAGTCTACTTTTAACTCCAAAGCACTACAACACTGCTTGAACTTTTTAAGTAAATAATGCTGGACTTTTTCCTCACACCATCATCTATTAAGCAGAGCTTATATAATGTGAATCACATGACTATTTATACACTATTTTTATGTAAATACCTTCATATTATACATAGAAAACACACATACCCTAGACAAATATTGAAGATATAACTGTAGTCCATAAAGTCTACCCTTACTGAGACGCAAGAGGTGCGGGTTTGATTCCCGTCGATAAATGGTTGTTCATTATGCAGATATTTGTTCCGGGTCCGGGTGTCGTGGTTCTACAGTACTCGTAGTTCCTGATTCCCATGGCACAGAAAATCCTAGTGAGGGGACAGGACTATCTAAGTTAGGTAAGTTAGGTATGTGTGTGTTGGATGTTCGTTTATATATATTTATTGAAATGTTATGCTATTTTTTATCAAACACGCCCGGTTTGAGTCCTTCATAACCTGCCTGTAATTGGCCATCAAATCAAATGTTTTTTGTCGAAATGAAAACCTCACTCAAGGCGTCGTAATGATAACCCTGACTGTTTGCCATCACACATTTGAGAGGGAAAAAAATGAAATCTCACAGCAAACAATAAATATTTGTAGAGGCAGCTGCTTGAGGAACGTCATTACACGAACCTAAAATAATAATCGGGGTCTCTTAGCACTTCTGTTGGTGTTTTTGTCTTGATCACCTTTGCTTGAAAGGCTCTAGTCTATAATTTCGAAATTAATATCTTACACATTGTGCCTATCCGTTCGCCCGTCGATTTGCCGTTTTTATAGCTTTCCTGACACCGTAACTGTTAATTATTTCGGCCGCGGTATCGCCTCAAGGCTATCCAAAATCAGCCCATGAATCAGAATTCCACCTTCGGTTCCGTTCGTAGAGTTGAGTTTGCTTTCAAAGTAGGTATGTATATTAACCGAAGAGCTAAACGTTTGCAGCACTTTCAGAACTTGACCATTTTTGATATAAAAATGGTGTTTTTATGAGCCTGAGTGTTTGCAGTTATTGGTTTAAAGTATTGTTGTTCTAAAACGTTTCCATTATCCGTTTAAATTGCATGAAAAGTTGAACTTTTCATGCAATTTAAACGGATTTTCTACGTATATAGATAGCTAGATAGATAGATTTACGAAGTATGATAAAGCCCGTCTGCACCGTTTGACGTTCGACAGCATCGTTGGAGGATACAACACCGCCTCACCAATAGTGTTTTTGTTTTATCTCAAATAGATTGAGCTCCCGTCGTAGATATTGATATCTAACGATGTTCACAAAAAAGCATGGTTTTAAGTAATACCATTTTTTTAACAAAACTCACAACAAATTTTCTCAATTTTCTGGTTCGATTGTGACTTTGCATTGCCGAAAGGGAAATTTGAAGACAACACTATAACTTTTTACTATCACCGGGCCAAGTATCTCTACCAAGCATGAATTATCTCTACTAATTTTCTAGTACAAACAGTTTAAAAATTACAAAGGAGGGACATATTTTAAATTAATTCGGTGGAACATATCACGAAAAAAACACTGCCGATAAAATTAAGTTGCATGTTTATGTATAGATACTGTTTCATTTGAAAATGTGTACAATTTCATCTCAAAAGACTTCTTCAACGATACCACATAAAAGGCTGAAAATCTCTCCTTTGCATGTTATACTTGTTGGGGAGGAACTCTTAAAAAGACCTGAGGTCCCAGATCCCAGGTATCCTTATACATCATTTCGTGTATTTCTGTTAAAAGAGTATATAGTTATGACGCTATGACAGACTTGGACCGATGGGTTTTATATTGGTTCCTTGTAACCCTAAGAGCCCATAAAATAATGTTCATTAGTTACAATAAAAAATACGGAGGACTTAATTTTTGCATTATTACATTTTCTGCATGATACAGAGATTTTTGCCAAGTAAAACTTGGCAAAAATACATAATCGAATACATTGTTGAAACTTCTGATGATAGGCTGATTGTAAAACCCTCCAAGGTTGCAAGCAAGCGGGTTCTGATCTACAAAAGGCTCTCAGAAAGGCAAAGTGCTCATGAATCAGATGACAAAGTTTGGGGATCAAATCGAGAGATTATGACTCTGCAATATGCGAAACGAAAAGTAGTATGCCAGTAAAAAAATGTGCCACCAGCAATATGTGAACAAGAACATTATGCCTAACAAAAACAGACCAAAGGAAAATTGAAACTTAATAACAACAATAGTACCAAAAGACACTTGTCTTATCTTATTTTCGCGTACTTAAAACATATTATGCAAAAATCATAATATATTTTTTCCAATTGTATAGAAGTATATTATGAAAGGATTATCCAAAATTCCGAAACATTAGGGTTTAATAATCTCATAATCTTTATAATTTTTACACTCACTCACCCGAATTAGTATAAAAAGGAATAAAGATTATTTACAATACAGTACGAGTATGGTTCATTGATCATTGGACATGGGCATGCAACCAGTACGCCGGCAATGGACTTACATGATTGCCGGCGCGTTTTTTGTTCCAAATTCCAAACTGATGCTGTGTATGTATATGATACTTCGCGTGTTCTTTTTTCGCAAGTAATGACAATATTTACGCGCATATTTGAGAAAAATCTAGGTATATTAAGTAGGTATATTTTGAGGTTGTGTGGCGAGGTCATAGCGACTGTCAAAAATCTGAATAATTCAAAAGCAATTCCAAGTGATCAGTGAAGTGTATATTATGTGATACAAAGTCAAATAAAAAATTATAAAAATTAAAAATATTTTCTATTTTTAATGTGAATGTGTGTTATTTTATCCCGAACCCTAGCTTATAATAATATCAATTAAAGCCGCTGAAGCTAAAAACGCATCAGAAAACAATATTTACGATTAGAGCAAACGGCACAGTACAGCGCCGTCAAATTTCACGGCACCGGGAAACGGCACGGTATCACGTCATTGAATTTCACGGCACCGGGAAACGGCACGGTATCACGTCATTGAATTTCACGGCGCTGTAAACGATGCCGTCCAATGGCACGGCGCCGCGCCGTGCAGATGCTCTGGCCTTTACAGCCAGTTTTGAAAGGCTAAATAACGATCCCGAGGGTCTATGCTGAGTTACACATACGTTAAAAACATGTCGAAACAATAAACGATTTACCAAGATTTCCGTACAAAATTATCGAAAAGATTACCTTATCGACAAGCTGCAGAACTCAGCATAGGGGGGCCTGATTGGTTTGCTAGCTAGTATATTGTCTAATGGCCTAATCGTCTTGGAACAACTCATGTAGGGTTTAAAGTATTTTAGAACACAAGTCCAGAACCAAAGAAAGTTATATTGCAGTTGTAGCACGATTATGAGCGTTTTGAATAATTCACTTGTCTAAACAAAACCATATACCTACAGCACTTGTGTATATATTATGACGTGCATAATATATACACAAGCGCCGTAGGTATACAAGGGGATTTCCATGTTAGGTATAGACGGTCATTAATCAATAACTATTGGATAGCATAGCATAGCAGTGACATCATTTATGGAAACACATTTCATTAGTTGATCATTTTCAATTCTATAAATACGCAAATATTTAAAGGACTTATTAGATACGTACAAAGGTAATTTACAAATGATCTGTGGACAACTTATGATCATCATTAACATTTCAAGACAATCGATAGCAATCATAGTTACCTGTCCTGCTATGTATGTTTGTATAATAATTGTATTGAGTATGGTTCAATTCTAGTCTGTCATCCAATGGAGTGGATTTTTGCATGCCAAACTGTCCAATTCTGATTAAAATGCAATATTTTATTGAAATTAAGTTAATCTGATGATGAATATAACTGATGATAGATTTTTTAATGTGAATCAATTTATATTCCCACATTTATATTAAAACAAATTAATTATTTTAGCAAGACCTATGTATATATTAATTTATACAACGTTATTGTTGATTTAATTAGAATTAAGAACATGACATGTAACTCATAAACGTTATCAATGAACAAACTGAATTGAACTGATGATGAGATCTATGTTTTGTGTTTTTACGAAGGTTTTGTGATGGAGACCGATAGATAAATAAACAACAAAAATCGATAGAAAATGGTCAACTTACGTGTTTGGGTTAAGTTTTATCGGTTGTGGATACGATTATTATTTACATCAAAACTTATAGTTACGTCATTTATAATTTGAAAACATAAAACCTATTCAAAAGACTTCAACGCGCTACTAACTACGTTTACTACAAATCTCTTTTAACATTTATGTCATAGATCTTGTTTGGTCAATATGCATAGATAGAAGATAGAAACACATCAGCTTAGCTAAGTACTACAAACTTTGACAATGTTGTATAATGGACGGTCTTATAGCTAAATAGCGATCTCTACCAGACAACCTCTGGATGGAACGGACTGTACGAAAGTTTACAAGGAAATGGCAGTTATTTTTTCCCCCACTTTGACTTTAACCCTAAGGTGCCCTACTGTCAAATCAAACGAGAAAGATGCATTGAGTGTTCTGTGAGCTCCAATGTATTCATAACATGGCATTTTCTACGCAGTCTCTTAGTGTGGGAGGAAATGCCTTGAAATTCCCTCAAATTATAGGCTTGTTTTAACCGTGTAACAAGGATAGCGGTGACTCAGCAGTCGAGTGCAGCCAATACCACGGGGTTATTAGGACACAAACGCGTCCGTCCCGCCGAGTTACAGCGTGAAACCGACCACCAGCGGCTCCATTTTTTACCTCTTAGCCACCAGCGGATTTGGGCCCGCCCACGATGGAGGATTAGGGTATAAACTTTCTCAAGTACTAGGGATGTCTTTAGGGGTAGCCCAATAATAACAATTGATCTATATTCGTACTGCTCGACAGAAAGTAGAATAATGACAAATATTTCAAAAAATAGTGGAATGAGTCGAAACTTAGTCGGTTCCTTCACCGATAGTGCAGTACGTGAAAATTCCCGTTTTTACAATATGAATAGTCAAGTTCACAATAGTTTTTGGAATAAAAAAATAGTGTGTTCATATATTAATAGGTAAACTATGACCATGAAGTGATCAATTGGCTTGTGTTTATATGTAATAATTGTCCCACAATTTGCGGTCTTATTGCATTTTCTTCCAGGAAACAATTTTCTATACTAAAACTAAGGTTGTTCTAAAAACCCTGCAGCTAACAGGGATTCTGAACAGTTTGACTGTCCATCATCTCCCGAACTATTGTAGAAACTGTATCTGTTTAGCATTGCATCTTATTAGTTTTATTTAATTCGATAAATTAACTTAATAAGATACAATGCAGAGTTCAGATCAATATAGGAAGAAGAACATAACACAGGACAGGATATATTATGCCAGTTATATTTTCCTTGATACCTCTTTGTAGCGAAAAATAACCCAAAGGGACAGTTAGGCCTCATGGCCAGTGCGTCCTACATTTAGGCCTACTGTAACTTGCAACGGGCTAACTATGAAAGAATGTAACAATTTTCAAGTATGCATGAAAAATTTGCAAAGCTCAGTTTCCAAAAAAGGTACCTAATACCATACTTATTATTTGAATAATTTAGAAAAAATCCTGCGAAGAAATGTATTTATTTTAAAAACCTTGTTTAAATCACCTAAACTAGCGTTAGAAATATTTTTATATTTTACAAAGATATGCTAAAATAAAGAACTGGTTACGATGTTTTATTATCTTAGGAATTGATGTATACTGCATATGTAGAGTATTTTATTACTCAAAAGTGGACCTTAATAGCAAATAAATAAGAAGCGTGTTTCAAATTATCTATTTAATAATACTAATGATTCATAACAAATAAAACAATATTTACAATAGGATGTACTTACAAATGACTGTGTATGAACAATAAATTCAACTGCAAGTCGTATTTTATCACTACAATAAATAACAGTTCTTACATAACTAATAATAAGTAGTATCTCCAGTATTTACAATAATAGCAGTACGTAAAATAAAATATTCTATAAAGTTAGAATAGTGCGAAGTATTAACTCAGGTCAATTTATTAAGTTTTTTGTCGTATCACCTTGTCTAAAATAAACTTTTGCTAAATTAAAGCTTATTTAACTGAAAATTAGTTGTGAGACTGAGATCATTTCTTATATCTATAGGAGAGGTACATTAATTATTTAATTTAGCTAATAGAGTACTGAATCCTCAGGGAAAGCCATTCATACTAATGTCAGGTTGGCCTATAGAATTTACTTTTACTATTTATAATCTACCCAATTTACTTTCTACCAAAGGAACGGCTACTTTTGTCAAAAGATTATGTACCTTATACAAATTTTCACGAACTCTACATATTACAGACATCTCTACTTATAAAGAATAGCACTAAACTATACCCACACTTCATATAGGTAGGTACTCATATCTGCCTGTACTAAGCTTAGTTACAGACTCATTCTTACTGACGGATTGGCCAGTGATCAGGTAAAATACACTCAATGAGGGCAGTACTTACAATCTAACATTGCACATATCACCGTAGGCGGGATGAGTTTGATGTCATGCGACGGGCAGCGGTGCCGGCGGCAAGTAGCACGGGCGGAGGGCATGCGCTGCAGCCTGCAACAACTCAGCGTGATACCGCTGAGCAGCCAGCGCGTACGGAGACAATGAAAACTCTAAACGAGGCACCATATGCATGTTCACACTAGCTTGGTTCACCATAGGCCGATGCGGCGGCGACGGCGACAGCCGCGGCGAATCCGGCTCTAGTAGCGCCTCAATCGTAAATGCTCTTCGAGGCCTTTCTTTTGGCAACATTGTCATCGCTACTTCTGGTAGTTCTGCAGGCTCAGGGCTTAATTGGGGACACATTGTTGGAGTGTACATGCCAGCGCTAGGCATCGGAGCTGGCGGCTGAGGAGCGCCCGCCTGCCGCGCTAAGAACGCACGATTAAAACTTGCCAAAGCTGCTAACTCCGCGTTCAGATTGTCCTTCTCTCCCTTCTGAAGCTTGAATCTCTTCCTTCTACGTAGAAGAGATCCATTTTCGAACATGTCGAAGGCCTGTGGATGGAGGGTCCAGTAGGCTCCTTTCCCAGGGCGGTCAGGACGGCGCGGCACCTTCACGAAGCAGTCGTTGAAGGAGAGGTTGTGCCGCAGCGAGTTCTGCCAGCGCTGCGTGTTGCGCCGGTAGTACGGGAACCGGTCCGTGATGAACCGGTAGATCTCCGACAGAGGCAGCATGCGCTCCGGAGAGCTCCAGATAGCCATTGCCGTCAACGATATGTACGAATACGGAGGTTTTTGATCACCGTAAGACTCGCGCGAAGGTCGCGGCATTGTCACAACCCCGAAGAACGAACAAAGTCAATATTATTATATTTAAATGTTATCTGAGACACGATATCGTACGCTCACGTCTGTTCAATGCGAGGTGTGAAGAAGCACTGAGGTGCGGTGCGGGTAGAACGGCCTGCCCGCCCGCTAGCGCTCCGCTGCAGGGTGCCGCATACAGCTCAAAACGCCCCATTGATTGGCCAGTCTTCCAACCAATCAAAACCTACCACTTTCAGGTATGATGTCGGCTTTCGCTCCACTAACAAGGAATTTAAATTGATATTATGTTTATATTGCCTCCAAATATCTTTTGTGATGACACCGCTTTTTATTTAGCATAAGTAAATTACAGTGATACGAAAGAGATTTGAATTATACACCATTCGAACGATGAATGAGTATTATTAAATTTTCCCAGCATTATAATTTAATCGGCGAGATGAAACACTCAGTAGATAATTAAATGGATATAAGTACCTGTGAAAGGTATGTAAATATATTAAAAACTTACTTACGGTCACGACAATTTTCTGCAGCAAAATTTAACGTATTTAAAATTTTTATCACCAAAATCCATAGCTAATACGAATATATAAGTACTCTTACGATAACATAACCCAAAACTTGATAAAACTAAGATTATTTCGTCGAGACTATTATTAAGAAAATGTAGAACTGAATTATAGGATCTACCTGACCTGTGAAAGAGGCGTCTGCTTAATCCATTGATTAAAAAACACTTTGGTGCAAATGATCTAAATTTTTTCATTTGAACCGTATTTTTTACGACCGAAAATACGTCACCTTTGTTGAGAACAAATCAAAACCTGGAAAAATAAATTTTAGTTAAACTACATGGTAGATTTATTGTAAATATTTTATCAGCTAAATCTACCTCATTATGTAAATATTAAAAATAATAAACCAAAATATCTTCCATGAAAAAAAAAAATATAAGGCGCATTAAAATTGGAAACGAAGCACCGATACCAATATCTCAACATATTTTTCGCACATCTCAAAAAGACGTATAAACTACTTCTGCTTTGGAAAAAACGATCTGTTGTCAGCGAAGTAGGGGTTAAAATTAAAAAGTGTCAATGTAACTTAACCCTTTTTGGTTGTAAGTCGGAACGTAGGACGTATGAGAGGTAAAATGGTGCGAATTCGTCACGGATGGTTATCGAGGAGGCAGTCGATAAAGGCGGCTTGTCGATGTTTTATTATTACAGAGGCCATCGCGATCATAAACTGATGCTCTGCTTTCGTTCCCAAGAACGCAGCTTATAATTGCTTTTATTATACGCCGTTATGTGAAACAACCCTTGACCAATATTATTTTTTACACCACACGACAGATTTAAGTCAAAAGCTAAAGTAATAATAACTTCACCACACAAGTAATGAAGACAGATTATCAGTAGGTGTAACTGAAGAATCCTCCTTCCTACTAATATTATAAACGCGAAAGTTTGTAAGAATGGATGTTTGTTACTCTTTCACGCAAAAACGTAATGTCTCTCAAACATACTTTGATATTTGCTCTCACTTGAAATAACATTTGTTAATTAGGTTATCTCATCGGCATCTTCAAAGGGCGAAGGATTAAAAGGCTCGTTGATATTAAAAAGACCGCTTTTAACTTTTATGATAAATCACCCTCTGGCTAAAGCAGGGCGCGCAAAATATAAAAAAAAAACGATCTGTATGGAACAAAAAATATGCAAGTAACGACAAACGCGCCTTGAGAGCTTTTTTGAGTAGCACCAGACTTGCTTAGAATTAATTATTGTGGATAAGAGCCAGGCCTTGTCAAACCAAAATTCACGTATTGTTTTCTTCTTAAAAATAAAATATGCCGCTTTTGTGGGTACGGTGTTGTGATTAAAATCAATGATTTGTAAATTGTCAATTGTCAACACATAGGTGGCACCGTTGGTATTGCACTGGCTTGTTCCAACTAAATTTCAAAACTGATTTGGCGATAACGCATTAAAACGTGCTAAAATGTTGAAAGAAACCGCATGCCCTAGAACCACAAATTCGAAGGCATTTGCCATCGGTTACTGTTCCAAGAAGCGTCAATGGGCTTGCAACCTGTCACGTGGAATGCTAATAACTTGCAAAACGCGGGCATGTGCCAAATGTAATGTTTGGATGTGTCTCTGACTACTCCCTACTTGATAACCTCAGAAACATACTCAGTGCGTAGAGCACTGAGCACTCAGTGCTCTACGCACTGAGTATGTTCCTGAGGATGTCCCTTATGGGGAATATAGTCGTGTTTGTTTTTGTTTTGATTTTGCTAAAGAGATATTATACAAACTAGCCTCTGCCCACGGCTTCGCCCGCGTTTTACCCGGATAAAAAGTATGCTTTATGTTGCGTACAAGCAATGTGAGTATGCGTACAAACGACAGATAGCTGTTTCGCTATCTTATTATTTCAGTATAACAGCCAAAAACTTGGCTAACCAAAATGCTTTTTTTGAGCATTGTCCTAAAATTGAAAACCAGACATTGGAAATGATTCCATGTCATTTAAATTACCAGACACGACAATAGAGGAAATCTCTAGCACTAAAAAGTCAAATAATATTTTTTTTTTAAATAAACAAAACAAACAGTTACAGCTGGTTACTATCGGTGTACCGCAGGGATCAATTCTTGGACCATTTTTGTTCTTGGTATACATTAATGATCTACCCCACCTTGTAAGGGACGGTCATGAGGTTGTATTGTTTGCAGATGACACGTCACTTTTATTTAAATTAAAGCGACGACAACCCGATTTTGACAATGTAAACAATGCAATCTCTAAGGTTGTAAAATGGTTCAACGTTAACAATCTCCTACTTAATGAAAAGAAAACAAAGTGTATTAGATTTATACTACCCAATGTTACACAAGTTAAAGCAAATATCAAAATCAAAGATGAACAGTTGGCTCTTGTGGACACCACCGTATTCTTAGGTATCACCCTAGATAATAAGCTTCAATGGGGTCCTCATATTGATGGGTTATCGAAGAGACTTAGTTCTGCGGCATATGCAGTCAAAAAGATCCGTCTTTATACAGACGTTGACACAGCTAGACTAGTTTACTTCAGCTACTTCCACAGCATTATGTCGTACGGTATACTGCTGTGGGGGAGTGCTGCTGATATCAATACCGTTTTTGTGCTGCAGAAGAGGGCTGTTCTAGCAATTTATAATATGGGCCCCAGAGAATCACTTCGCGAAAAGTTTAAAGAAATAAATATAATGACATTCCCTTGTCAATACATTTATGAAAATCTGATGTATGTTCACAAAAATATTAATTTGTTTAAGAAAAAAAGCGATAATCACAATGTTAATACTAGAAATAAAGATAAACTCGCTGTTGCCACTTGTAGACTCCATAAAGTTAGTAAATCGTTTAAAGGGCACGGTGTACGCTTTTATAACAAACTCCCAAGAGATATACAAAAATTATCAATTAACAAATTTAAAAACGTAATTAAACAAAAGCTTTATAAAAAGGCATACTATAAAATATCTGATTATTTAGATGACAAAAACTCTTGGGATTGAAAATGCTCCAACTCGAACCTATTGTTTTGTAAAAGGATCATTAAAAAGAATAACTAGCCTTGTTTTCTTGCCTTTCTTTCCTGGCTTGGTCGCGGAGGAACAGGCACCTAGATAAAAACCGACGTTTCAAAGTGGTCTTTGTGATTTTATTGAATAAATGAATTTTGACTTTGACTTTGACTTTGTTATTCTGATGTATAAGCTATATTACTGTAAAGTTTCATCAAAATCCGATCAGTAGCTTTTGAGTGAAAGAGTAACAAACATCCATCCTCACAAACTTTCGCATTTATAATAGTAGTAGGATATCTATAGTTCTTTTGTAGTTTTAAGTATCTAAAGTATTGTTCTGTTTCATTATTTTCTCTTGTACATGATACTACCTCTATAACTACCTTTCTCTAGCTTAAGGTTTGCTGGAAGAAAACTCTATTTAGGCTTGCCTTTGTATATGTCATTTAATTCTGCCTTTTTGTAATAAGTGTTTATTTGTGAGTACATTATAGAATATAGATACCGTCAAACAGTCTTTATATTCTCAACTCCAACCTATCATTCGATATTCCATAATATCCACTCAAGGTCTTAAATTTTAAAGTAGACGCTCCACCTGCTGTCATAACTATCTAATGATGCATGAACTAGACATGCTGTGAATAATTGAGACTGACCTTTATTCCGTGGATTGAAGTGTATCACTAGCTCTATAAATAAATAGGAGGGAAAGGCTAAACCAAAATAGCGCATGAATATTGGATGGATTATCACATTTGAAAATTTGATGTGCGCATACGTGCTCAAGCCGGTGAAAGAAAACATCGTGCGAAAACTGGCAACCTCTAAAAGCAAAAGTTCAAAGACATGTACCATCGGTTAGTGAGCCAATAAGCAGGAGCGATGGGATTACAATCTGTCACGTGAAATCCTAACTACTATGCTAAAGGTATACGCATATGTGCCAAAAATATGTTTAGACGTGCCTTACAATCCCTACTTGGTATTCTCAGGGATCAGCGCACAGAATATTTTCTATTCTGTGGATCTTTTTGGGTACTGTACTGAGTATTGTTCTGAGGATGCATGTCATCAAACATTTTTAGAATTTTCTATTTCTGCCATCATCATCATTGTCAGCAATAACCTGTCGAAGCATGCCTCCCCCAAAGAGTGCCATAACGAACGATCTTGAACCATCTCCTTCCACCGACTATTCGCAACTTATAAGATGTCATGAGTCCATCGGTTAGCAGGTTTTCCTACTGCGTCGCCAGGTCAATGGCAGGGTGCCATTCTAGAACCTTTCGTCCTCAGCGGTTACACCTTGTATGTGAATAGAATCCAACTAATATTTTAAACGCGTAAGCTTGTGAGGATGGATGTTTGTTACTCTTTCACGCAAAAACTACTGAACGGATTTTGATGAAACATTACAGTAATATATAGCTCATACATCAGAATAACACATAGGCTTACTTTTTATCCCGGTACCATGCGGGCGAAGTCATGGGCAGAAGCTAGTAGAACATAAAGTGGTTTAATTGACACAAAAACAAAGTACAGAAAGGATAGGAACATAATTAAAAAATAGACACTTTATAGATAGAACAGTAAGATTGTCTTAATAGAAGACATACTATGGGTACTGTAAGAACATTCTTTCTGCAGATGCAAGGTCAGTGACAAATAAAGTACACGTGACGCAAAAAATGTCAGTGCCTGACTTGCTGTGTTTTCAGGCACGAATCTATGGGATCTAGGATAAGTTCAGCAGTGATTTGAACCCCTACGTGCGCACTGTTTTTACCACTTCATCTCTACCCTAGTATACTATCTGGGGGATATCAAAGGCGAGTTCTATGAATTGCTTCTTGCATCTTATAAATTTTGTGCAGTAGGTATAAGGAAAAAGCCAGCTGGAACAGAGTGAAATATATTGAAGTGTTCTTGAAACAGGAAAGAGGGCTGGGTCTATTGCAATCTAGCTTTTATAATAATTAAACAGCGCCGCTGACGGCATTGGTTGGAACTATGATAATCCAATAGTTGAGTCTAAGTTATTAATTTACTTTGTAAGTGACACGGCAAGTACCTTGCTATGTGGTTCGGCAGTAGAGCCATATTCCCGACTAAAACGATTCTGCATACTGTTTATTCAGCGTGGCAGGACCAGCATTTTGGGGACCCTTCCAATCTGTGGTCTGGATTAGTTGAGCTATCTATAGATAAACATTTATGTTTTCTTTTTGCCGTAAAATAAAAAGGCTCCGAAGGACCAAATTAAGTTCTGAGTATTTATAAAATTCAAACAAAGATTTTTTTTTACAATTCTTGTTAGATTAATATTTACGTTACTATTATAATATCTGTGCCTTTATAAACATAAAGTGCCGATTTTCCAACGGAGATCTTCGCTAAATTCGTTCGCTTGTTTAAAGAATATATGATTTATCCGCTGTGTATGTAGCGATAAGACCGCCCATTGTAACAGCACAGATATTAAAATACTACATACATACATACATATATTCACGCCTGTTTCCCGGAGGGGTAGGCAGAGACCAAGGATTTCCACTTGCTACGATCCTGACATACCTCTTTCGCTTCATTCATCCTCATCACATTATTCATACAGGCTCGGCGGTTTAGTGTACTTCTGACCTGGCCTTTCTCTAAAATGTCTCCAATTTGGTCAGAGTACGTTCGCCGAGGCCTTCCTCTACCAAGTATCCCATTCATGCTCGCCTTGTATACTTGTTTTGTTAATCTACTTTCGTCCATCTTTTCTATATGCCCAAACCATCTCAACATACCTTTCTCAACTCTCGTTACTACATCTTCATTCACTCCACACTGCTCTCTTAGCACGCTGTTCCTCACTCTATCACTCAAAGTTATACCACACATACTTCTCAAAGCTCTCATTAAAATACTATGATAGGGTCCCGTTGGTACCCTTTTGGTACGGAACTCTAGAAACCGCAAAATAAAATGAAAAACAACTTTATTTGATTTATTTTCATTTACAACTAACGCATTATTTTGTTTTTTATACAACAAAATAAAATAAACGTTTCAGCAAGAAAATAACCAAAGCAGTTAGGTAACCATCAATAATTTACTTATCAAAATGGTTTATTTAATTTATTTAAACTCGTACATATTATACTCTAACAAAGTTTAAACAAAAGTTGTAAAAGCCACCGAGCAAGTTTATGTTAGTTTTCCTTTAAACGATGCCTGTGCAAACGAAGCCAGAGTCACGTCAGGGCAATACAATCAAGCACGAAACGCTATACCAAACTAGTCCACGTCACAAAAAATTTAACACAAGTTTACAATCAATGGCTGTTCTGTATGAAGGCAAGTTAGAAAGGTGGTAGAAAACCAGCAATGTAATTTGAAATTAGCAGTGGAGTGGGGTCTGTAAAGGTTTTGGTGGAGGTAGGACGGAAACGGAAGCACCAGGTTTTGTTGGTAATGAATTTGCAGGGCGGACGCCGCCCTAAGAATAATTTGGGTTAGTTCTTAACATACTCCGAAAAATAACTTACAGTTTGCTTACGTTATTTTAAATCCTAAAACAGCAAAAGAATAAACGTAAAAACCGAGTAGTAAGTTAACTTGGTATAATAATGTAGTATTTGCAATACTTTCTAGAGAGTCTGTTCCTGGCACTGACGGTTCTAAAGGCAGCAAAGCATAATTCTATATCATTTTAGATAATGAAAAATTAACCCTAATACATACTCTGAAATTTCCATCAGAGATATCCTCAGATCCACACTCATTACATAGATTAAAAAAACAGATAAAAAAACCCTACGTGTTTTCTACCTATTGTAGTCTATTGGCGTGTAGCGATAATCCACAATTTTAAGTCATGGAAAACGATATCTAAAATCACATTACAATCAGTTGACCTTATTGGGAGAAAATAGTAACAAACCAATAATCGACGACTTTATCAACCGACAAAAAAGGAGTTTTTTATGTTTAGGATGTTACGCGATATCTTCGCCAATTATGAACCAATTTTATTGATTATTTTTTTAATGGGGATGGTATACCCATCTTCAAGGCTTCACTTCAAGAGTGGTTCTATATTTTTTTTTAATGTTTAAAAATGAATTTTAAACATTTTTTTTTATAAGTGTAATAAAATGTCCCATTGGAAGTTTTATCAACTTCCTGTTACTTATATGAAGTTGATTTTATTTTTTCCTGAATGAATTATACTTGTTAACGTCTCATATCGTGCTCATTGTGTCGTTGATAAAAACAAGAATATGTTAATTGCTAAGAAAGCGAACTTTTCGGACTAGCTTAGGAACAAGCCAATAAATTGCCGCATAGTTTCCATGTTTTGTTTCTAAAGCTTCAGTTTGACTTGAATAAGCAATGGGCTCGCGTGCCGACTCAGGGAAAACAACACTTGCAACGTTTCACCGATAAATTAAATTTAACTTAAGGATTTCGGTAGTAAAGTTGTTTTAGTGTGTTTTTATTAAGTTTCGTGCGGGTGAAATATGCTGAATTTTGTTCAAACAGCTTTGGGACGCAATTTTTATGTTTACTACGAGGACTATATTTGTCACGTGGAAATGTTCCGTTCGCGACTTTCCTATTTCCTGTACAACTCTCAAAAAAAATATTGAAAGTGTGCAATTCGCATAAAGAAAGTTTGCTTTTAATAAAAACCTAGAATTAGATCATTTATATTATTAAACGGGAATTTTCACGAATTGCAGGTACTACTATCGCTGAAGGTATCTACAAAGTTTCGACTTATTCCGAGAGTCTTCATCAGGGTTCATCGGTGATCGCGATTTTTGCAAGACACGATGCGGAGGGAGAGCGTCCTCGGTCGCGATAACTGACCTGCCTTGACCGATACGGTACCTGCTTGAGAATTTTCATTTGACAAACGTTTTATTTATTTAAGTAATTGTCCTTGGGGTAATTCGACACCGAAATGTGTTTTGCCATCAAACCTAACCTATATAATAATATGGTTTAGGGAATATCACCAACTGGCATAAATGGCTGACGTTGATAAGACAAAAGTCAAACTAAGGCGGTTCCATTACTAATCTCTTAGAAGAGACGTACTCACGTACGTTGTACGTAATAGTAACAAAGCGACCGTTACACGGCTGTTGTACGAAATTCAATTTGTAGAGCCGGCTGACCAAAACAACACAGTACACTAGATGCAGTAGCTTCACTTCATTCCTGTGACCTATAATTTAAAAGTACAAGGTAGGAAATGTGATATGACTGACTAATTTACGGAGTCTAGTTTAGGCTATGCCAGACTAGACTTCTGCAGAATGCAATCAGTAGCTATTGTGAAATTTGTGTTACAAAGTAGCGGTATAAGAACCTTCTATACTTTTTTAAAGTTTGAGGATTCACGTTGATTATTTACCCATATATTTGCTCATTTACCATGCCAAAAGGGCGAAAAAGAACATCCTTGGGAAACAGGCATATCCTAAACTAGTAGATTGCCCACGACTTTGTCCGCGTTGAGTTTTTCAATACAAACTTTTTATCTTTCCGCTGCAGGCTGAGTCAGTTAAATATGCAGCGGTTTGATACAAAAAACGAAAGGCATTACTTTGGACCAGCTAGATGGGTCTAATTCATTGTCATAAGATCATCTGATTAATTGATCAGTGGTAGTTAAACTTTACTTCCCTTTTCTCTTGATCAAGCAAGAAATCGGCGTAAATTAAATTGATTCTTTATTTTACTAGTTTTTACACAATTTTGTAACGGCAAACAAAGCTTGAAAGGGCTATGGACCTAACATAGCCCTGCGTTACTGTATGCTGTGTGCATGGTGGTAGGCGCGTGAATAACAATTATTTTGTTGATTACCGCTGCAGCCACGTCTAATAATTCACTCGTAGACTAACCTCTGTAATTACGCGGATGGAAATGTCGGCTTACCGTTTGAGATAAAAATCAGGCTTCGCTAGGGCGAGGAAGAAATGTAAAGATCGTCCTATAGTGCAAGTGATTCGCATTCGATCACTTTCTTTATTTATTGTAAACTAGCCGTGTCTTCAAACTTTTGATTCTACACTTCTTCAATTATCTTCTCACTATATTTTTCTTCACTTTTACGAGAGCACATGATCTTCATCATCATCAACACCATAAGTTCACTGCTGGATCTAGGATGACTTTCCGCAACCTTAACGATGTCTTCGATCCTTCAGATCAGTGTTCTTCCCACATTTCGTCGTCCCATTTGTTGTCAATTCTGCCATCACTATGGCCTGACCATTGCCACTTCAACTTCCTAATTCTAAGAACTATAATTTCGAGAGCTCATAAATTGCGCTAAAAAAGCACTAGACTTGCATACATACATTTTTTGTGTGGAAGAATGCATTGGTGCTCGATGGGACTGAACCTACTACTTTCGGATTTAAAGCTTCGATCTAGTCAACACATCACTAGTGCTCTTAGGAACAATAAAAAAAGAACAGTTTATTTCTACGCATGCTATTCGCATTATTATGGGATACCTTGCTGTGTATTATATAAATACAGACGAAATCCTACTACTAATCGCGAAAGTTTGTGAGGATGGATGTTTGTTATATGGCTACTTCTTATCCGGATACCACGCGTCGAAGCCGTGGGCAGAAGCTAGTAAAACTATAAGAGTGGACTATCTGTTACCCAACCTGCTACTAGCCCACTTGCTTGCTTGCCGTTCTTACCTAATAGCAGCTTTTGCTCAAACATAAATATTTATCCATGAAATTAACACAAATCTAAGCGCCGAATAATACGACTTTGCATACACAGTTGTACAAATAATCAAATACATGGTCATTAAAATAATTGATATGGAAGTTAATGTTTGGTTTACACAAACATTATTTAAAACAGTCGGAAATATTTTTTTGTTTCCGGAGTAGGAAGGTACATTTATTAATTTTATCTCACGATCTGAGCATGGTAGAAAAAAAACAAAATTTGCTAAATATTCTTGCGCTGATTACAATTTGTCATTTGTACTGATCAACTTTGGTTACATAACTTTTGTAGGTTGAGTGTAAATTAAAATGATTGTCTTTACTTTTATTGGACTGTTTCCAACTCAATCAAACTATATACTACTAGCTTCTGCCCACGGCTTCGCCCGCGTGGTACCCGGATAAAAAGTAGATGTGTTATTCTGATGCATAAGCTATATTACTGTAAAGTTTCATCAAAATCTGTTCAGTAGTTTTTGTGTGAAAGAGTAACAGACATCCATCCTCACAAACTTTCGCATTTATAATATTAGTAGGATAACCGTTCGTCGTGGTATTCTTAGAGGATGTTACTGAATTTTTATGATGATGATACACCAAAACAAAAATGATCAAAAATGCATTAAAACTAAAATATTTCCTAAGAACGTCTCGCTCGGCTAGCGGCGTTTTATCAAATTACAGGGTTCGACCAAACTACTTGCTTCGTCCAAATCTACCAACTCTACCTTGCCCAAACAATCGAATTAGACTATAATAACTACGATCTATTTTTGTATAAGACTTTGTTTAGAACCGACTGAAATTATACGCACGTGAGTGGTTTACATTTGTTTGTATCTCTTGTTTTTGATATTGTTGTGTAAGCGAATGACTTTAAACGACTGGCGTTTGATAGTTTACCACAAATCTTGATAACTGAGGCCTAACCATCAAGTCTTATCGCGATTCAATTCAGGCAAAGATGTCAAATCCCGCTTTGCGAATAATAATGCTTTAACTACGCCATAGCGTCCTCAATCGCAAAGCGGATAGTGACATTTTTGTCTAAACTGAATCGCTATAAGACTTCATGGTTCGGCCCATCTTATGACACAAGATAGATGCGCAGTGAGTTATATAAACGAACGACACAAAGTGTACCTCTAAAAACCATCAACATATTTTTCGCGAGTCGTCACGGCACAATGTGTGTTAATCTGGAACCTAGTTCCTAGAATATATGCTTGGACTTGATGCTTAACGACCTATGTAGAGCAGCAGTCGAGTAGCCAGCTGTGACGCAAGCGGTACGAGTTCGATTCCCACAGCGGAAGAAATGTTTGCATGTTCTGCAGATATTTGTTCCGCATCTGGGTGTACCCGGTATTCGTAGTTCGTGATACCCACGATACAGGGAATTTAACATTGGGGTCAGGACTATGTTAGGTGTAAGTATATTTTGTACAAATCGAAAATCTTATTCTATTGGTACCATAAGTTAATTGAACATAAATTGACGCCTACATCACTCAGTTAAAGTGCCTACTAAAACGGTCAATACCTTCAAATTGTGTATTGTGGGCCACGTTTGCGGTTCATTTAACTAACTCTTATGCACTGAATCACAGTGATTGATGTCCAAACCGGCAGCTCATATAATATGGATTAACGTCATTTTAATACAGCTACTCTAAGACGTAACAAACGAGTGTATGTATATATAAAAATCCTATTAGTCGGCCGAGCGAGCCCAAACATTGAACAAAAACCGATACCCACCTACACAAACACGTCGGTTTGCTACCAATAATTACCGCATATTATAAAGGGTGAAATAAAAGGCATTCCACACTAGCCGCGGTACACGATACATTCGGTAGTGCGTGTCACAGGTCGTGTCTAAACTCATCAATCTTGGCTCCATTTAATTTTAAGAATAGAACGCTCCTCGAACCGCCTCAAAAGCCGCCCGGGTCGAAACAAAACGCGTTCGCGCGCACAATGGGCTGCGGCCCGCAAATGGAATATAACCCGCGACGCCTTTGTCGATCCACAAAAGAAAGGCAATCATTCGACATGAATAAATCTTTGAATAATGGGCCTCCGCCGCGTATAATGAAATGTTTTATGTATCAGAATTATCGCGTATAAATCGCTTTTGTACATCCGTATCGCTCCGCACTTCTATGTAACGTTTTTACGCTCGTTCCGCGATTTCGTCTGCACTTGTTGACGCTTAATCGACCGTTGGGAAACAGCTCGTTTTTGCAACATTAAATAGATTACTTAAATAAATAAAAACGTGCATCATGGCTAAAATTAACTTGAGTAATAAAGTTGTAGCCGAGTCAGTAAGCGTGTGAAATTAACTGAGCTGAACGGCCATTGTGTTTACCTAGGTGGGCATTAGCATCGAGTATCGACGCTATAATGATAGATTTGTGCATCAACTTTTTCGCATATCGTTTTACGCTTTTGTTTAAAACAGTATTTTCTTTATTTTTTACATCCCGAGGTTGTATCATTACCTGGGTAGTTACCAATATGCTGCAAGATAGTACATTCGTGGTAATAAGTTGCCAAATCTGATGTCGGAGACTCGAAGGCTACCAACATGACAACGACTATCATCTTTCCAAAACAAGATGCTAAGTTTTAAATGCTCCCGGTCATCTATCCATATGGCTACATTGCTGAAAGTTGCTTATTATGCGTTGTTAAAGCTAAAACCGTTAATTGATAGAAACTCTTACTTCGGTTTACTATGCTTACAGCCTTTCTATTATGAACTATGTGATAACGATATGGGGAAATATTCTCAAATTCAACGAGTTCTCATTAGGCAAAAGAGATCCATTAGAATCATAGTTTTACATAGACTAACTTCAGTCAGAGTTTATTTTATGAATACGAAAATATTAACGGTTATAGCTCTATTTATTTTTAAATCTCCAATATAAATCAATCAAAGTAGATTTTCCCCTAAAAAAACATTTACACTATTATAACACCCGAAACAAAGAAAAATTACACGTTCAAAAAACTGACGTATAAACTGGGTACCTGTCAAAAGCTCACTATGTACAATAAATTACCATTAGAAATTACACGGCTTCCACTCAGCGAATTTAAAATTAAATTCCATTATAGGAATCTATTGGATGTGACCCTTTTTATCATATAATAACAATAATGTTGGTCATTTTCCACACATCCCCAAAGTACGCAAAGCTTGTGCGACTACATGACTGATATACTACTTATATTTTTTTTTTGTAAAAATTCAGATATACAAAAAAACACCCAGAATTGTTAAGAAAATATTAATGTACATGAAGCAAAGTAAAAGTTTATTTTGATCAAAAACTATACACAGCTACATTTAAAATTAGTACTTATAAGTCACAACTATAATATAACATTTATTTTTTACTTTTTAATGTGCTGTGTATAGTGCCGCCAAAAAAGGTTTGTGTTTCAGCACGGACCTTGGTTGACGCACGGACATGGCACGAACCAACTACATATTAAGTAGATAAAATCCAGATTAAGAACTCATGTACACTTTGATATTTCTAGATTTTGAACTTATGTATACTTTGACATGCCAATGTTATGTAACTATAACGAAATGTTCTATCACATATCAAATCAAATATTGCTGACTAGGCAAGGTACGAGCGCTTCAAAGTAACAAATTGTATACAATTATTTACAAAAAACTTAGATATAGGACATGTACAAAGGCGAACTTAACCCTATCAAAAGTTTTATTCCAGCAAATCTTTGAGGATAGGATACCTCTTACGTGCATGAACCTATATATAAAAGCCGGTATGGCTTTTACGTGCATGAACCTGTATATAAATGCCGGTATGGCTTTTATATATAGGTTCATGTACCTGCATACACCTGCATTTGTCTAGCTAAAAAAATAAAAAATAGTAGGTACGAGTAGACCCGACCGTGACATCGCAATTTCTCAATCACGAATATCTGTACTAATATTATAAAGAGGAAATATTTTTTGGTTGTTTGATTGTTTGCACCGAATAGGCTCCGAAACTACTGGACCGATTTTAACAATTTTATCACCATTATAAAGTTAAATTATCAGAAAAAAATATAGGCTATAAATTATTTTCAAAAAGTTTGAGATCCTTAAGAAAATTTCAATAATTTTACCCAAAGTAGCATAATTTTGCCTACAAAATTCATTATTTTGCGTGCGCTGAGAAAACTATTGATTTTACATAAAAATAATGTACTACCTGATAAAAGTACTCATTATTACCTACAAAAAAGTCTTGGAGGGAATATATCTAACTATCATAGTTTAGCTACAATAGCAGCTTTTGTGATCTAAAATTTAAAAAGATTGCCGGTAGAAGTTGGTTACATTCGTATCGTAGTATTAATTTTTATTCAAATAAATAGTTTTATCATAAAGGGTATTTATGTAGGAGTAAAATACTTTTATGTTACTTTTTATCCCGATATTCCCATGGAATCGAAACTTACGCGGGTGAAACCGCGGGGCGCAGCTAGTAAAAAATATTTCGAAATGCCTTTCTCGTTGTTTTCTCGCTTTGGTGGTCATTTTTCCGGTGAGTTTCCGAATCGAATGGCATTAATTAAGGCTGTGATGGAGTGAGCGAAGCGTTGCGGCACGGAGGACTCGCTCCTAACCAATAAATCAATTTAATGTAATTTAATTTGAGCCTGCCTTCCTTCGGACGCTTTCATGAAGTCACGCAATGTTCCGTTTGTATTTTATGGAAATTATTTTTGTGATAGACTTTCTTGATTGCATTTATTGTCCTCATTCGGTGATTTAGGGCATTTCTTCAGCAAACTCTCGTCTGCACAACCGCCAGGTAACACATCAATCTAGTAAGTACTTTAAAAAACTTCTGGAAATAAGTAAAAAATGGTATTGGATTTGATGGTAAAAATTATAGTCCAAGAACTTTTTCATGCAAAAGTTGTTTTTGTGTATCAAAATAAATTGAATTAATATTCCTTGAGATTGAATTAGATTTCATTAAAAACAATTTGTCACACACAATGAGTATACCAACAAGGTGTCGACACTACAGCTTCCGACCACACAGCGAGCGCTCAGTCACGATTCCAATGAGGTCGGAGATGAGATGACACCCTTGAAATGCCTCTAAATCTTCTAATAGCGTGATTTATAGAGCAAATTAAACATTTGACTTGGCGTGAATTTGACGCTGAGTGGATCCGTCACGCACGGACACCGACCGTGCGCCTGAGTTGTACAATTGCGCAGAAAAGCTGTAAAGTATCATACGAATAGTTATATAAACGATCAAAGCTAATGATACAGTACACACCAGCTGTGATAAAACAAAACATTGTACACACCAATGATTTCTGTAGACTAACGGCAAAACACATCAACGTCCTTTTAAAACAGGGCAGCTCGTAATGTTCAGAATGACTGTAATATTTGACATACTTGCCGACGTACGTATATTCATTCTTCAAAACTCACGACTCACTAATATCTACTACTATTTTTTGTTTTATTGTATGTACAATCGGAAAACTTAATTCTATGCAGCATATTCTACCAGCTCTCCTTAGCGGTAGAAAACTAAGTTGGTTGGCTAAACTAGATGAATAAGTAAATATTTGTCCCTGGTCTGGGTGTTTTCTATGTATGATAATTTACCTATATATTTACAAAAATATATATACCTAAGTACCTAGTATATCAGTCATATAGTTCCCATAAAATGGGCTCTGCATTTGGGTCAAGATGATGCTGTGTGAAAATGTCCAGCATTACTAATCTTATTATAGGAACAAAGAAGCATAAACGTATTAACAAATGTCTTATTTTAGTGAAGAGTTATACCTATATGAATAAAAATATCAAAATAATAACATGTAAGTAAAATATAATAATTTTAGGTAGATACGAAACATAATTTTTACATTACTAATTCTAATTTTTACTTAATAATATTTATATATTTATTATCATAAAAACAATATTATGTCGTAGCATTTTTTCAAGGAATTACTGTTTTGTTCTGAATTTTCATTATTAATTCATATTTTTTTCCTCTTCCACCTCCTGATACTGATGACGAGCTCAGTTTAAACTCTTTGACGATGGCTGTACATATCAGTACAAAGGTAGGTACACTATACCAAGCGGTCGCAACTGATTAATACGCCCGCTACCGTCTTCCTCTATAGGGTAGGTAGGTAGGTACAAGGTTTTTATAGAGATACGTGGCGCGTGTCCGTGAGAACCGATTTGTACAACATTTCAGTTCTAACGGTTTTCATAAAGAACCTAGACGAGAAAGTCCACAATAACAAAAACCAGGACAAAAAATCTTCAAATCTTTGATCAAAGGCAGAAACGGGTGCAGTGGACCGAAAAGTTTGTTCAATTTTAGCAATATTTGCAATGGTTTTATTCTTATTTTCGTATTAATTAATTTTTTATTGTTTTTATAATTTTTTTAACCGACTTCATGAACAGCAGAAGATTATAAGGGGCAATGTATTATTTTCTGAGATTATCTCCAATCTACCAAAACTATCCAACCCATCTAGAAGTAATTTCGCTTACAAGTGTTTTTTTCTTTCTAATAGTAAATAGAGTCTCATTTGGTCATATACTGAGGTATGTAATGATATGCCCGATGATACAACATGAAAGTCTAGAAAATTATTTTTTTACCTTGAAGAGACCCAGATTGTATTTTTCAGGAAACGATGGTACAGGACAGACAATGGTAGTGTGTTCCGTTCCTTCGTCGTTTTCTCTATAAAGGCAGAACCAAAACTTACCGAAAACCGAACCGTGTAGAAAACGGATTGAATCGGGAATAATGAACGAGTTCATCCTGGATAAAGAATTAACTACCTAAGATCACCAAAAATTAATGATGATCGAGACTTGACTCGGTATTTTGTCCTGTAAATTGCAACACTTAGGCAGTTATTTAACATTTAAAAGTTTATTTAACAAAAAAAAGGTATGCGCTTACGCACTTATTTAGAGTTTAACATGATGAAAACCACAATGACAGAATGTATTTATGTAAATCTCAGCAAAGATCCTTCGAAAGCGATGCAATCCTTGCAGATCATCTAATATTTGTTAAGGAACGAGAACAACCGCAACTGCCTATTGTGCCGCGGGCTTACACTGGTTACACTAAGGTTATTCACAGCTAAGATAGCTTTCAGAATACAGGGTGTCAATTTACAACAAGATTCGAGCAGTAACTTTTACTACTGAAACTATTATGGTTATGTTATAATTTTCATTAATAACGCGATGTTTTGTTTATGTATATTTCAAAATAAACAAACAAAAACTAACACGCTCGCGACTGTATTCCCCTGTATTTGATGGATATTCTCAGATACATACATAGTGAGAACATCTTTTGTGTATTTCATGGAAAAGATATCAACGCGCTACGCAAACTAACGCAATGAAAAACGTTTATCCCCCTCTTAGCACAACCAGTAGTGCTACATAAGGTTTCCCGTGACAATATAGGTACATATATCAAAAAAGTTTGCGATCAGTTTGAAAACTTATAAAGAAGTAAAAAATAATACAACGAATTGTTTAAAATTTAAATAAACTTTGTCTCAATGAAAAGGAAAGGAAAATATATCAGTTTTTCAAAATTATTGAAAACTTTTTTGTGTGTGTATTTTCAATAGGCGATTCGTACATTAGAATTACCTGTGGACTAACTCATTAAAAGTAAACGTTAAATTTACAGAAAATGACAAAAGTGACAGGGAATGTCTAAAGGGGCAATTAGTATCATCTAGTAATTGGCAATTATTTCCTCATTCTTCGAAAAAGCTAGCACAAAACGGTGGTTGCTAAACTATCTATAATAGACCAGCCTTGCCCATGGCTTTACCCGCGTGGTACATAGATTATGTGTTATTATAATTTAAAAACTAAACCAAATGTCACCCAATTCGTTCCAACCAATACGGAGATTATTAGCAACAAACCTCCAAACATCTAAACATCCAAACTTTGACATGACATTTAAAATATTATAGGATAAAATAGAATAGAATCACACATACAAATGTATGAATTCACATATTTGAAAGTATCGCACATGCTAGGGTATCTACTAGACTGAATCGCTAAACAACTGATGTACTCGTAGCGCTACAAAATATGTCCACACTAGTGGAACGCCCTCCGCGTAAAGTTTTCTAATTTTTTTGATTCCATTTTATCCTTTCCAGCCAAAGGTTGTCTGGAAGAGATCGCTTTTAGCGATAAGACCCCCCATTGTACCTTTTATGTTCATGAATTTCTGTGTTTTGTATTTTGCTTTGGTGTGCAATAAAGAGTTTATCTATCTATCTAATTCCCACTGCACCCTCTAAAGGCTGAATTTAGGAAATTTCTAAGACCACCTACACACCAACAGAAACCTACCCTCCAAATTTCAAGTTTCTAAGCCATACAAAGGCTGCATATGGCAGTCAGAAAAAATTTGATATATTTCGATTTTTAACAAACCGCCTGTATAACAACTTCGGATAAGTAGTTGACATGACTTGAGCTCATCGCCTTCATAATACGCGATTGAACTGAGCACTGCATTGTTAGCGTCAAAGAATACAGTACTTGGAAGGTACTAAACTAACTCGGCAGACGTCGTCGTCAGAAAATTGTGCCGACATTGACCTGTGTTGCCATAACTTATGGTGGCCTTCGGATCTTGCAAGGTATTTTTAGTAGAAAAGCTGTGGTATAGCGTTTGGGAATTAGTAATGACGACGACATCGGCTTCTCGCCCGACGAGCCGCCGATGTCGTCGTCAAATATGCCAGACTAAGATATAATATATTTTGAAGTAACAATCATTTTATAAATTAATTGCTTTGACCAGCAAACCAGAAATAAAACTGGTGACACCAAGTTAATTTATCACCGATATCTACCCAAAAGGTGTTCAACAGAAGGGAATAAAGGATGCCTAAGGGTAAACCGGTGCTCAATTCGATAATTTCTCCATATTAATTACCGAAACAGCCCTCCCGACATAACATAAATAACTAAAATAAAGGCAGTTACGAACGAGCACTGAGGGTTCCGTATAGATTTTGCCCTTACTTGCCCCGCTTGTAAGAGTCTTCAAATCATCGCCCTCAAGTAGAGGTTTGATAAATCATAAAATCAGAATCGGAATTTTGCATAATAATTTCATTATATTTTCCGCGATGTTTCAATCAATGTCTTATCTCTTATTGCATTGCACAGAAGTGAGATTTTTTCACAGGTTATGCTTTAGTAGATATGTATTAGCGTAATAGATTAGCGTGGTATGGGCACGTCATGAGGAGGGAAGAATGTCACATTACGAAAAGAGTGTTAAATACGAGTATGCAGGTGGATGGTATGCCCATAGAGTAGAGAAAGGATAAAGAAAAGTTTGATGGACTGTGTGAAAGATGACATGGGTAAGAAAATATACAGAACATAGACTGTACTTTATTTTCAGTCTGATTTACAGATCCCTAAAAATGACGAGTACTCCCTTCCGCGAGACGTTTCGTCACGGCCTTGATTCTCGCTTTAACATTAACATCCCCCTACCTTAAAGCCTAAACGAGTTCGGCGATTTATCTTTTCAAACCGTATTGTGTAATGTCCATAAAATGGCTCATCCTCACCTAAGTTGCCTAAGTTTCACAAATTAAATACGTAACATGGGCGTTGTTTTTATAGTTTTAAACTTTTGATGGAACACATCCGGTAAATGTTTAGGGGCAGTAACAACAATAGATGAATCGTTTTTAATATAAGCATTTTTTATTACATTTTACTATCTAACTTAATAATTTCAACGGGAATTAAATTTCTCGCTTAGAAAACTTAACAAAAAATCTAGGAAGTTCTGGGCCCCGTATTTTTATTTGAAGATCTAACTTCCATGTTTTAGGGGTTCTATGTTTGTAACTTCTATGTTTCAAATGGTTTATAAAAAAAAATTGAAATAAATAGGTATTGTTTGACTAAACGAATGTACTAAAATCACAAAACAAACGTAATAGGGAAGTTAAAACTATGGAAGATTGTTCTACAGTTAAATAACTAGGTACTTAAATCATTTTTCTATTAAACGAAAACGGAACATAGCATTATTTTCTATTTGACAAATAAATAGTATAGGTACTCAACTTTTTACATTTCAGTAGCCCGATCCATATTTAAAAAGGGTCCGAAGGTGGCCTTAAACTAGTACTGTTGTAGCGAAAACTGTCTAAACTCTGCTGAAAGTTCAGGAACTGAAGTGGATTGTACGAGGGCATCGGTTGCATGAACATGGGTGACCATATCGCTGCTGCTATGGCCAGCAACTCCGGGTGGTAGGGCACAGGCGGCGCACACACGTTTCTACCCTCACTAGGTTTTTCCACATCACTTGCTAACAAACTATCTATGGTGAAAGACTTCTTCGGTTTCACTATCGTAGTGTTCATTTTAACATTCGATTCACAACTAATCGGCTCCTCATAAGTCGGTAAAGGCGGTATCCTTGAATTGTTTGCCAGGAATATATTATTGAAGTTCGCTAGCGCCGCCATTTCGGCATTCGTGTCCTTTTCTCCTTTTTGCAGTCTGAACCGCTTCCGTCTGCGGAGTAGGGATCCGTTCTCGAACATGTCGAACGCGTGCGGGTGGAGGGTCCAGTAGGCGCCTTTGCCAGGCCTGTCCGGCCGTCTCGGCACCTTCACGAAGCAATCGTTGAAGGAGAGGTTGTGCCGTAACGAGTTCTGCCAGCGCTGCCGGTTCGTCCGGTAGAACGGGAACCGATCCGTGATGAAACGATAGATCTCAGACAGCGGCAGCATCCGTTCCGGTGAGCTCCAAATCGCCATTGCGGTTAAAGATATATACGAGTAAGGTGGTTTCTGCTCGCCGTAGGAGTCGCGCGGTGGTCGCGGCATGATCGACAGCGCTGAGTAAATCGCGGCGCCTTTGGATTTAAGCAGGCGTGGCTTTGGTGGGTGGGGTTCGGTGAAGCTCCGCCTTCGAACCCTGCCCTTTAAGGCTCGTTGTCGGCAGATACGATAACGAGAATGCCACTCAGCAAGCAAACCACACCGCATCTCCCTCCGGTGCTATCATTATGAGTATGATTGACTGCGCACTTACCTCCTGTTGGTTTTATACATAGGTACCTTGAGAGCCGCTAATCTTAGATCAGTGCTTAAGTGCTTTCTAGTCTAGTTTTGCCAGGATTTATAATAGTAGCCTAAGTTTTTATCATGAGGTTTATTAATTTTTAAATTGGGTATATGATAATACCGCAAATTATAGATGTATAGATTATCTATAGAGCAAAGGGAAATTATTGTAACATTTATTTTATTTCTTATTCTGTGCACATACCTAGGTATATACAATAGTTTAATATTTTTATGTTAATTTTCTTATAGGAACAATTAACATAGCAGTATAGAATCGGATTTGAAAATTTTATAAATTAGGTACTTACCTAAAAAAAATTACTCATCAAAATATTATTATTTTAATTACCTAATACGTACCTACTTAAAACTTTGATTTATCGAGTAGCTACAAATTAGCCTTCCTTATTAATTAATGGTTTTCAAATTATAAGCTGATCGAAACATGTTGTTTTTTTTTTAATATCAATACGTATCCAACTTAACGCGTCTTCACTTTGGGCAGCTAGCGCCATCTGTTGTTGAGTAGCTGAACTACTAAAAAAAATACAGATCGGAACCAAGCAATCGTACAAACTTTGGCGACAAATACACTTATCGATAGCCATCTCACAAACACACTCACGACTTTAATATAGACATCTTGTGTCGTGTCTGGGTGTTTTATATGTATGCTGTGTGAAAAATGTCCAGCATTATTTATTTTTATATTTATTTATCTGCAGATCCATGCTCTATTGCTCAATTCGTAGATGCATAAGGAAATCAAGTAGGGGTGGTCAGAAGCAAGTAGGTACACACATATTTTTGCCACATGCCTACGTCTCGCAAAGTAGCCAGCATTACATATTCAAGAGATGTATTCAAATATTTTCATAAGTTTTTTTAGCTAAAACGCGTTGTTGTTGAACTTGAAATCCCACTACTATTATAAACATGAAAGTTTGTGAGGATGGATGTTTGTTACTCTTTCACGCAAAAACTACAGAACGTATTTTGATGAGACTGTACAGTAATATAGCTTTATAGGCTACTTTTTATCCGGGTACCACGCGGGCGAAGCCGTGGTCAGAAGCTAGTGACATATCAGAAAGAGACAAAGCAGTGTTTAGTAAATCAACTGTTTATAAATGTTTATAGGTAAGGAATAGGTAATGTTCTTTGGATATGAGTCATTTGGTGTTGCCTGCTGGAATAAAGATTCAAATAAAAAACAGTATTTTAACAAACTTGATTTTACTTACAATAAGCTCCAGTTATTGATTAAATATAACATCTCAAAACAAAGGTAAACATTCTAAAAATCTCAGGAATGGGTTGTAAAGATTTGAATACAAAATGTCACTATTACAATATTGCTCCATCTGATTGCACACTTTTCTTTCAGCACACTGTACCAGTGTCACGAGAACCTTCCAGGAGTACCACGAAAGGTCAAGTGAAATGATGAATAAACGAAATGGTTTACAACTTTCCGGTGAGCTCAGGTACTGCCTTGAACAAGTCAGCAACCAAACCGTAGTCACTGACCTAGAACAAAAAAAATATATTTTATTTAATTATTTTTGAAATATCAGGAAAACTTACAGGAAAAGTGAATAAATATCAATAAATTTAATTTTGATTTAATATTACATAATATAAGAAGTTATTTATAACATCACAACCAAGATCGCAAAGACTTTGCGATCACTAAAATTGTTACTATTATATCTTAATATATAGCAACAATTTTATTGCTGTCAAATTAGTCAGATTTAAGTTTTCCATACAAGTTTAGTCGTAATTTCAAAACAAACTGACTATAAACACAAAGCGAGATGTTAACTAATTTGACAGGAGTAAAATTCTTGCGAGCACTATCAGTTTTTACTGGTCTCTTTTGAGAGTGACAGTTTAAATTAAGTTTACTTGATATACTAGTGAAGCGACGCCAATACCTGATTTAATGTACCATTATTTATGTATTACCTGGAAGATGGGAGCTTCGGGGTCCTTGTTGATAGCAACAATGGTCTTGGAGTCCTTCATACCGGCGAGATGCTGAATTGCACCGCTGATGCCGACAGCGATGTATAGATCCTACAACAGAATTAAATGGTCAAAGGCCGTCCACTGCGTTACGCGGGACCCGTGCGCGAGTCCACTGCGTTACGCGGGTCCCCGCTTTACGCAACGTCCCGAATACACATTTTACTACTGTATCGACAGCGCAGTAAATAAACAAATAATGCTGGTCATTTTTCACAGAGCATCATCTAGCTCCAGAGCCTGTATTATGGGAGTTAAATAACTGTATAAAGTATATAAGTAGTTTAACTACTTAAATACTTTTTTTTTTTAATATATATATATTTTTAAGTATATAAGTGGTTTAACTACTTATATACTTTATTTTGTAAATACATGCATATTATACAAAGAAAACACCCATTTCATTTGTAAGTTGTTTCCCGGAGGGATAGGCGAGACCAAGGATGTCCACTTACTATGATCCTGACTGTTGGTATGTAACAATGTGGTGTACTATATATATATATATATCGTCAAGGTCGCAGCCCATACATGGATGCGAGACACACATGACAGAGGAGGCTGAAAGACTACCCTCATTTTCATCTTCAGATTCAGAAATGTCCATGTTCACATTACGATACACTACATGAACCGTACCACCGCACTGCAAAAGCGGATCGCGACGCTAACACCTGTTAAAAGAATACTAAAAAAAAAACTAACTACCCTCCTATTCATAATCACTCAAAAACTTTAGCAGCGTGCTCGAAGTTGTCTGTCTCTATCCTTTGATCCTTTGCTTTGTGTTATAGAATACATAAAAATTATGTACTACATGATTAATGAGTACATTAATCATGTAGTACATAATTTTTATGTATCATCAATAGTCTTCTCAGCGCACGCCGAATAATGAATGTTATAGGCAAAATGTTGCTTCTTTGAGTTGATTCAAATTTTAGGTTAAAATTAACAATATAAACTACTAGCTTCTGCCCACGGCTTCGCCCGCGTGGTACTCGGTTAAAAAGTAGCCTATGTGTTATTATGATGTATAAGCTATATTACTGTAAAGTTTCATCAAAATCCGTTCAGTAGTTTTTGCGTGAAAGAGGAACAAACATCCTTAAAAACTTTCGCGTTTATAATATTAGTAGGATTATAAGTAGGACTCAGTACTTACAGGTGCAACAATTTTGCCGGTCTGTCCGATCTGTAGATCGTTGGCGACGAAGCCGGCGTCGACGGCCGCGCGGGACGCACCCACCGCCGCGTTCAGCTTGTCAGCAAGATCGTACAGGAGCTTGAAGTTGTCTCCCGACTTCAGACCACGTCCTAAGAACGGAATAAATATCGATATAATAAGCTAGTTATGCCACGGACACACTCGGTCCCCGACCCACCGCGTCGCATGACTTACTTCTCTTGCTTGTAATGGGTTGTATATATTGTTTTATATTTGTATGAATATAAATATATTTATATTAATAGGTATATATTTATTATTATATTTTGCTGTAGTAGTTTGTTTCATGTACAATATTAATTAAGGTAGTTAATAATTAATCCGCGTGTAATAGAAGATACCTAAGTACCCTCAATACCTTCATGCACTTATCTTCCTGCTAAAACACAGGTAAGTACTACTCTGAGATTACATAAAATCATCTCCATTCAAAGGTTTTCTGAAAGGGATCGCTTTTAAGCGATAAAAACGCCCATTGTACCTTTAATTTTAATATGTTATTGTTTATTTTGTTTATTTAATAACATGCACAATAAAGTATTTTTATTCCTTCATCAATTCAAACTTTACAAAACTAAAAGTACAATGGGTGGTCTTGCTTAGAAGCAATGTCTTCCAAACATCCTTTGGATGGAGAGGAATCTATGAGATAGTTTAAATGATAATTATCTATCTATCTTAGATATTAAAATAGTGAGGGATAGTTTTTATTTTTATTGTTCTGTGTACATCTACGATCAGTCTTCAGACTGTAAGCAGGTTTGGTGTGGGTAATCATGCATGTAAGTGAATTGTTCCAGTGAACCTTTCCACCTTTTCTTCAGGTATCGTGTCTGTCGAGTTCCATGATGTGTTGTCTGCATAAAGTTAGGTTTAATAGATAAAGGTTTTTAAAATGAAAATCTGAACTTACCCCCAGAGATAATGTTCTTAGCGCTGGTCAGCTCAGGTCTGTCTGACTTGGTCAGCTCCTGAGACACGAACTCAACCAGGTCGCTCTTGTAGTCGCCTTCGGGGGCCTTTTCGATGGCCGCCGAGCCCCCTTCCATGGTGTCCGGGGGGAAGGCAGTGCTCCGGACTGTGATCACCTTAATGGGGTCTTTGGCTTCCAATGTCATGATTGCGTTACCTGGGGGGCGAATGTAGTATGAATCTAGATGTGTTGTAGTCTACATCATCTTGCCCTTGTTCCACATTACGTGGGGTCGGCACAACATGTTTTCTTCTTCCACTCTCCTCTATCAGCCGTCTTCTCATTACTCACTCCTTTCTTGACCATGTCATCCTTCTTTTAATTCTTTATTGTACACAGAAATATAAAACAAAATATTAGGTGAGGCATTTACAAAGCCGAGCTTAACCCTAAAAAGAGTTTTCTTCCACCTTTGAGGAGAGATAGACACACACAATCCATCCATCTTTTCTTTGACACGACATGTAATACACTATTGCGTGTCCGAAATAGATTGAATTTACTAATCCTAGTATAATAACTCGTAACTTAGACCAACTATACTTCTATATATCTATATATTGCTATACTTCTTTCAATAAATATAATGAATTTGATTATTTATATTGTTAAAACGAATTTTCACGTAACGTAATATCAGTGGAGGCACAACGAGCGGCAGCGCGTAGTGCACAACGCGACGCGGAGGGAGAGCCTCGCGATCACTCACCCTGACGAAGACTTTCGAAATAAGTCGAAACTTAGTCTTCGAAACTTAGAAACTTTGCCTTCACCGCTAGTACGGTACGTGAAAATTCCCGTTTTTACAATATGAATATGAATCTCTTAAAGATTATTTCTGAATCACACTGAGTCATGGTTGCCATATTTAAAAAAAGCTTACCCACCTTTTGGTAATGGGGTAAAAACGGTACAGCGCGAGATTTCAGTTCGTGGCGAACTACTACTATCTATGCTTTAATTTTTTAAAGTTGACCCCCATTCATAGCATACATGCTGTGGGGTCGGCACAGCATGTTTTCTGTCGACCCGCATAACTCATGTGCTACTCTTAGCACTGAGTGGATAAGAGGTAAAAGGTAAGTCATACCTGCATAAATAGTTCTGATAAAGGTGTTGGCATCCTTGACCCCGATGATATCGGTTATCGGCGAGACGTCTAACTTAGCCGCCACCCTCGGCAGCACCGCCTTCCCAAGAGCTGTCGCTGGGGCCAGGATATGCGTGAACTTGAACTGCTTCTGGCTGGCGATGATGAGCGGAGCCAGGGTCTCGGCAGTGAAGCCTTTGAAGACATCGCTCTCCGCTACAAGGATTTTGGAGACACCGGATGCTTTGGCGATTTTTTCGGCCGCCTGAAATGCATGGGACAAGGGTGAATCAAATAAGCTAGCCAATGGGGAGCAGAGAGGGAGTTTTCTATTGGAAAGTGTTGGTTCAGTGCAGTACCTCGACATCCGATCCGACGGTCGTGGATTCGAAACTGGTCATGCACATATATGTATTTTTGATGGACTGGAGTGATCTCTAAACGACTCAAAAACTGTAGAATATCAACCATCAAACTGGACTATTGTTGTAAAAACAGATTGCAAGTATTGAAAGACGGGATTTAGGCCGCCGCCAGTAAGCAGCCAGTGTAAGAAGCTCTGAAACCGTATGTCCAGCTTGACTTTGACTTTGAGTGGGTTTGGTTATAACATTGTCTTTCCAGGTTAGATTTTATCCAAGGCAATTTTACAGAATCCTTATGAAGAACGTCATTGCTACCATAGTTGTATAAAAAAACAAATTATACTTACAGGTCCACATTTAGTACCAGCCACAAGGACGGACACTTCACCACCAATCTTCTTAGCAGCGGTCAGAGCGTTCTGTGTGGCCGCTGATAGCACCTCATTGTTGTGCTCAGCTAGGACTAGGGTACTCTGCAGTCTCCTCAACTAAAACAAGGAAGAAACAAACAAATCAAGCAAAATCCCTCAGTAATAAATGGAAATGTATATGATTTAGATTAGTCTTGCTATGAGCCAATTGGTGTTGAATCTTTTGTACACCAACTAAACTTAATTTTATCTTTCACTTACTAACAGTAACAAAAAAAGAGATGGCAGCTATAAACATGAAGAAGAGTGACACATAAACAAATTTGACAGGATTAAAATTCTTGCATCTCTTTCTTGTGTGCACTATCCGTAAAAGAGAGTGACAGTGTAAATTAAGTTTAGTTGGTGTAACAGAGAATCTTCACCATTGTCATCATATTTATGCTTTCATGTTAACATATATAAATATACATAAAAAATAGTCTGTTGTATGGTACAACTTTTTGCTAGACCACCTTGATCCTTTATAAAGCGCACTCAGTTGTTTAATTCAGAGCAAAAACTATTGCAATGGTGGAAGTATAAATGCTAGTTTGCTCACCTGTTAGTTTAATATACAGAAAATCTCAAGTTTTAATGGAACAAGAAATAATTTTCTCAACTATATTTTTCTAGATAGTTTTACAATCTACAAAAAATAAATCATAGATTTCTAACAAGGGGAATTCTCGAAACTCAATAATGTTTCAAAATGTTTTTTGTTATGTGGGCTGGATGTCCGTAAGTAGGTAGATAAGGAGTTAAATTTTTTGTAGGGACTGAAAATAAATCAAATTCTTAATGAGTGTGTGCCAAGCTGTTTACAGTTTCTAGAATAGGATCAGTGGGATCCTTACCTACCTACCTACCTACCTACCTACATGAGTACACAATTTGTACAAAACCTAAAATAAATGTTTTATTTTGGTGCCTTCCTACTAATAATAGTGGCAGTTTACTGGCTTCTATAGCTAAACCAAAAACCAAAACTAGTATAAATCTTTAGGGAGCTTACCTAACAAAGTTGATAAGGAATACAAATGTGGAACTAAATTGATGATTAATATGAACACCATACCTGAGTAGAGTAGAGCAAATGCCTGCTGGTAGGCGAGAACATTTTGTACAAATTTTGTCTATTATATCCCTAAAATACAATATTTACAAGGATACAGGAATATTTTGAAAGGTTACAAAGTCCACTTTTAAAACCACAGAACTACAGTACATAAAGAACAGAAGTACTTAACCCGTAGGTAGGTACAGTGTACTACAGAACAGACTAGGCACTGACAGAGAAGCTTGGCGGAAACGTGTCACTCTTAAACAGGCATTATAAAACAAATAAAGGTCTATATAATTATACAAATACCTGTTACAGTAAATTTATCATTGACGTACCAAGTATTTAAATACTGACTTAGTAAGCCCAAACATTAGGCTTGTCGCGTTTTTGTATAAACAAATTAAACAATTATCCACAGCTAGAAAGATACAGCGTTTTATATTCTACCCTGAGTATTTATTGTTATCTAAACAATTCCAATGAAACTATTAACTAGCAAGGAGTTTAATTTAAACTTCTCATTTTAATGAGAATAGAATTGATAACTTTATCCAAAAACAAAATTACGACAAAAATACGTGATACAAGATTACAATCCATCAAGTATAGGTACTATAAATATATACTGCAAATATACATAAATACATATATAAAGAGAAAAAAAAAACTTCAAAACATCCATGTAGGCAAATATCTTTAAACAAATCTAAATAATTTATACATATCGATCCAGGTGTTAATACTAGGTATCAAAAATTCTCGACTATGCTGAGCTAGAACATACAATATCGATTATGACAACCGTTGATGGACATCACCACAAATACAAACATCAAAGTGACGTTTGTTAGCAACAGGTGATTGATCGATTGGTTGAACAGGTGATTGTCAAATTTCAGATTTTGTCGTTTTGTCTCTTTCGCATTCGCATTGTCAACACCGGTACCCAGGTATATACAATAGTCAATAACATTATAAGATTTTTTAGTACATTAATACCTAGTACCTACATACTTCATTATTCTTTCACTTCACTAGTTAATTACTTAATTATTTTCATTCAAGCTCAAGCAAAACCGTGTCGGTCGGATAGTGTCGAACACTTTTCTGCTGCCAGTAACTTGACGGGAATTAATTTTAAAAAATACAAGAAACGTGAAGTTGTACGTCCATCGTCCAGCCAGTACCTTCTTAGGTACTACTCTACCCCACTCAGTTTAGTTAATACTTTTTTGATCGTGTGATCTTGTTTTAGCGGTACAGAATTAAATTAAAATGTCTTCATTACCTATTGTTTCAATCACAAGAAGGGAAACTCTTAGTTCAAGCCACAGGTTACACAGGTAAGTGCAAAATACCAAATAGTTAGGTAGGTAGGTACACCTACCATTATATTAATTATTTTATAAAATTTTCAGTCCATTTTTATCAGATGAAGAAAACAAAAAAATATTTGGGAAATGCAACAATCCTAATGGGCATGGACACAACTATGTTGGTAAGTTAAGTATAATAATAAATGTTTATTTAAAAAATCGAGCCAATAAGAAAAGCAACATATCTCCACTAATTAGTAATTGTAAGGCTTGGACTCACACAGGTTGGTTTGCGGTGTCTACATTTTGAGCTGTAGACATTGCATTACCTTCCATCGAGTTGAACATATTTGATAGCTGTACTTAAATGTTTAAAACCTTTTCATGTGGTAAGCACATGAAAGTACTTTAAACTTACCAATGTTTACAAAATATTTTAGGGTAATTCTTTATCAAAAATTATTTTGAACTTAGGTAGGTACATAATATATTAACTTACATATTGAAGCACTTGTGATGTAGCAAAGATCAGCTAGGCTTAGCAATATTCTGCCAGAGCCTCATTTGTCACCAATGATGGGTGACACCAGTAGCTACAGTAAGAATCAAACATCTTTAGGTTTCTGGCTCTAGCTTACTTAATATACCTCAATACTTAGATAGAAAATACTTTCACACCAAATAATATTTCAGCTTAGATAAATACTACAAACTTTGACAATGCTGTACAATGGGCAGTTTCATTGCTAATATAGGTACCTGCTATAAGTTACTAGATTCATTACTTGATTACAGTATTGGTGACTGTAAAAGGACCTGTTGATCCTCACACTGGAATGGTTATGAATGTTCATGACCTGAAGCATTACATCCAAGCTGCCATCATGGACCCGTTGGACCACAAAAACTTGGACCGTGATGTGCCATACTTTAAAAATGTGGTATGTAATTAAAAAGCTATTTACAAATGAAACAGCTAGCTATCTAAAGACTGTTGCAAATAAATTAGCAGTTTATTCAGAAAAAATATTTACATTATTAAGTATACAATTGCTGCTACCTTAGTAATTTTTAATGTAATTGCCTAATCTATAGTATTTCAACATCAGCTTTCTGTTTTCAACCAACTTCAAAATAGGAAGTTTTTTTTGCATGTATGTTGTCTTTTTTTAATCGATATCGCGGAAGATATCGGTTCACAATTGTGAACCCATTTTAATGAGTAGTATATATTCAAGGGTGGTCCCATATAAATTTTATGAAAAGATCCCTTAGGTTGAAAGAATAAGGGCAGAAATATCATATTGGACTTTTTATCAACTTCCCATTATTTTGAAGTCAGTTTTGTTTTTTTTTGAATCCATCTGTTTTCTGTTGCCTTCTGCATAGGCCTTATCTTAGCTATTAATTGCTATTCATTAAAGAAACTGATAAGACCATGATAATTCTTCCACAAGTAGGTATTGTGTAGTAGTTACTGCTACTCATGTAAATTGTTCTTTTAAATTACCAAAATAAACTGTTTTTATTTAATTGGGTAAAAAATAACCCTTTCCTCAGGTGTCATTATGAATGGGAATTTCTTACCAACAAATTTTGAAAAGTTATAACAAAAAAAATCCTACTAGGTACAGAAAATGGGCAGTTCTATTCATAAATTACCATTACCAAGGTTATTAATCAATATCTTTAATGCAATTAAGTGGCTGCTTGCACCCTTTTCTATTAAGCTGACCAAACTTTTTTTGATAGTGACAAAAAGAACAATTTTGAGATGATATTGGGATTAGCCAGAAATAAAATTCCAATGTCCTGATTCTCTGCCCTGAGCCGAACAAATAACCAAAGCAAATCCTGTTGATTGCTGTCATTCACATAATGCATCTCAATCATTTTTTTGGTTTCTCAGGTCAGCACTACAGAAAACCTGGCTATCTTCATGTGGGACCAACTACAGAAAGTGATGGAAAAACCAAATTTGCTTCATGAGGTGAAAATTCTCGAGACTGAAAAGAACCATGTAGTTTACCGTGGAGGCACAACTTACCCAAGGCAGAAGTTTGACAAACTATCTCTTCACCCCAATCCTAAACAACATAATGTTTCCTCCGACTCTGACTGAGAACACAGACTACTTATAGTAACATAAATTAGTTTTAAGGACAATTTGCATCACAAATGACAGATTTTTATAAATGATGTACCTCACCGTTAGGTGTCAGGACACCAGGCCCCATGCCCCAAGGGGCCTAAAAATCAAGTCTTATTATGATCCAATTCAGGCAAAGATGTTAAATCTCGCTTTGTGATTGACGAATTTGACAACGCCAAAGCATCCTCAACTGCTTTGTCTGAATTAAATCGCAATAAGGTCGGCCCCGGTAGGTACTTATTTAGTTACTAAAATTTAAATGATTCGAACTAAATTTTGTATGGAGAATATAGCTTATGTACTTAGGTACTTTTTAGTGTTATACACACTTTTTATATTTTTGTAGCTTTTTAAAAATACAATAACATTCCATGAATCTCAAATATCGTCATTTTAGGGCAGTGGTATTAAAACAATTCTATTGAATTTTATTTTTTTAATATCTCCTATGCCAAAACGGAACATCCTTAGATTTGAAGTAACATTGTAATAATTATCACAAATATTTTTATTTGATTTTTTCCAGTATTAATCATAAGTACCTAAATAAAAAAATATTGAATCCTATTGCAGTAGCTAAAAGTCGTTTTTGCAACGATTACAAAGTAATGTGTTACCATACCACTTGTATAATGAAAACAAAAGGTTATCATCAGTCTTAGTTGGAAACAAGATAAAGAGGCAACATAGTGTGCCTAACTATTGATTTAATTTTGTCATTTCTATTTTCTAAAACATTCAGGTTCAGGTTAATCTAGGGTTATCCTTTAATGGATAACCCTTGATTAACCTGATATGTACCTATTACAGTTTGAATGAAATAATTGCAAAAGCGTCTTCTAAACAGAAAACGATGAATAACTAAATTGAATTAGGCAGCTTACTTAAAAAACAATTCTGCAATGAAGCAATGTGATTATAATACACCCTCGATTGATATAAAACGCCTTATAGAAATAAATTAGGTGTCCCACTATATAAATACATGATCTAAAATTATACAAACAAACCCATTCCAGTAGGTATAAAATTATACGAAAAAATGTCACAGTCTACACACTGACAGCTTGTTAAATAAAATCATTTTTAATTGTCTTATAAACTAAGTGAATTTATACCGATTCCTCGTGACCAAGCCTAGAAGAATCAGGCAACAAACTAGGCTTGGTTATTTTTTTTAATGATCCTTCGTTAACACTACTAGGGACACAAAACTTACATACTTTCCCACATCCATGTATCTTATATGAGTAAGTATTTATATAATTTTGAACAATCGTCATAAAGATCTATTTTTTTTTTTAATATAACTTTTGAAACTATCATGGTCTTAAACATAACTTTTACTAAATAACGGGGTATTTACTATGCTTTGTGAGTTTGAATATTTCCCGATATTTTGTTGCATGTACCATGATCACGGGAGGAACTGAAGTCTGCGGGTTTGAAATGTTAATGGCAGACAAATCTATGTATGTACCTTCTTTCTAACTCTTTTATTGCAAAAATACCACTACCATCAGCTTCACTGTCACATTCGAGTACATCTCTGCTCCGACACACAACACTAACAGTACAAACTCACATACCATGGTAAATATCCCGTTTTATAGTAAACAATATTTTTTAAATATTACTTACACATAGGTAAATTACATTTGTATATAATAAAATGTATATAAAATCATCACAAAAACGCTATTAAAACTTATGTTTACCATTGTAGCAACAAAAACTAACATGATGGTCTCCAACATGTTTGTCCTCAAAATGGATTAGTAAATCTGGCTCCTACTAATATTTAATAAAATCAAAATATCACAAAAACAATAAAAATATATTATTATAAAATTAATCACACTTTTCAAACCATAGTAATTCACTCAAAAAGCTCTAAATATGCATCACAGATCTAATACACTATAAGACTATACAATTTAAAAAAATACTGTAAATAAATTTTATATAAATGCCAATTCAATAGCGTAACTGAAGAACAATTCTTTCATTCGGCTGCAATACTAGGTACTAATATATATTTTTAAAATAATGAATGACTCAATAAAAATATATAATTGGCAACTTCTTAAAAACATCATCAGATCTCTTCAATTACAATCAGCCTTATAAAGAGTTATAGTATAACCCTCTTATTCATAATCACTTCATTCCTGATTATGGTTTTTTCGATTATTCATAATCAGTCACTAACTTTAGCAGCGTGATGACAGCTGTCTGCCTCTATCCTTTGTTTAGTATAAGAAAAGGAGAGGGCTAGAGTTAGGGTACTGCTAAGTTTAGTGTGTTATTATGAATAAGAGGGTTACTATTATTTATGCTGATTTCCAGAATAACAAGGTTATTATTTATGCTAGTTGGAAACCAGAGCTCGATATTTTTTTTTTGCATGATTTTCTTGTAATGGGCACAATTTGTTCAAATTTCCAAGTCATCTTTGTTGTATGGTCTCTTGATAGAAATATAAGGAACACCCAATTCGAAGTCATTTCGTGGCCAGTATCTTAGTTGGGGCTTTTGCTCTGGTCTTTCTTCTAGAGCGTTGATGTATGCGCACAGTACTAGAGCTGTATAACTGGCAATGAAGATAAGAATGTGCCATACCCCGTGCATGTAAGGGAAGTCTATGTAGAGCCAAGCGTCGCAGAAGAGACGATCCATGATCCAACATGATAGAGCGAGAAAGCATACGGCGACGCATCGAAGGCCGAGACGGTAGACACGGGCGCATTTTACACTGAAATATAATTCTTACAAGTAATTGTTTTAAGCAGCCGTGTTAGCTTAATGGGCGGTGAACCGACTTCCAATCCGGAGGTCGTGAGTTCAAACACGGTCTTATTCTAAGTGTAAGAACTAAGGTCTGCACTGACGTCCCGTATTGGGGTGTATTGTGCATTATGCCCCTTCTAACCTGACCCCAACCAGCCCAACTTCCTGAAGTAGCGGAGAAGGATTCTGGATTGATGACAGCAGTGTTCAAGTATCCTTGACCTCATGTCAGTTAATGATGATGGAGAGCATGTGTTGATGAGTTCTTGCACCCGTCTTCGACCTGACTACATTTGTGGCGGTGCAGTATCACCACATGCTACAGTCTCTCCAACCTGGGAGACAACCTCGACAGAGTCCACTGTCTGTGGCTCCTGTCAAACATGGTCGTGCAATGGATTTTTCCACCCGAAACATTTATGTGCGCATTAACAAGTGCTCAAAACGGTGAAGGAAAACATCGTGAGGAAACCGGCATGCCCTAAAACCAAAAACTTGACGACATGCCATCAGATAGTGTTCCAATAAGTGGCGATGGGCTTGCAACCTATCACGTGGAATGCTAACTGCTACTTGCAAAACGCGGGCATGCACCAAATGTAACGTTTGGACGTGTCTCTGACTACACCCTACTTGGTACCATCAAAGATCCATTCACTGAGTTCGAGGATTTCCATCATAGGGAGTGCAGTCGTGAACGTGTTTGTTAGTTTATTTATTTTTTTAATTTTTACAAAACCTTAGGCTCAATTGACACCGCCGCTGAATAAAATGGAAGCTACTTTTTGCAACGAAGGTGGATGAAAGGAGAATGCGCGAGGATTCCCCGGAAAACGCGCGACCTTTTTTTGGCTCGTATTTAGTCTGTATGTTATGCAATTGACATAAAGTCCATTATGCTATGTCCAATTTCGTTGCAAAAAGTTGAGCCTTAGTTTTTCCCATACCAAATGATTGATGTGCCAAGTGATTTGTGGCAATACAACCTATATTAGAATCACATAGCAGCCTAGATGCTTGCAGTGCAGCCGCAGCCAGTTATTATTACTCAAAAATTACAAAATGCGAAAATTCAATTGTTTATTACACTGTCACGCCCCATAAAGGTGAACCAATTTTAATGTACCTATAATACCTTTACTCGTCGGTATCGGTACCACGTGAACGAAGCCTCAGGCGATTGCTAAGTTAACCGATACTTACATTTGTAATTCCCTATATAGGAAACCAATAGCTGGGATGACAAGTGTCATTAACGCGAACGCGTTAGCCGCGGGATGCATCACTAGGAATCCGGTAGATATAATCGAAAATACGCTGGAGTAGCACGCCAAGACGCGTCTGAAAATAAAATGAGTAACATTAAAAAATATAAATAAGGTGATTTTGCCGCTTTGGACCAAATGTTTACACATTCTGCAGATATTAACATAAAAAAATATAAGTAATATATCAGTCATGTAGTTCCCGTAACACAAGCTCTGCTTCCTTTGGGGCTAGATGATGCTGTGAAAATGTCCAGCATTATTATTTCTATTTACGGTACTTTACCCCTATTTTTATTGCTATGTGAAGGCATCTTGCAGTCTTATGCCAGATAAAAGAAAAGTCATGCATTTTTTTTTTCAATTTTAATCATCTTGTTAAATCAGAACTGTCTGGGACTGCCGTTTAAAGATTAATGATTGTGAGGTATATTTTTTACCTGTTTTGAACCACTCATAAATGCCATAGTATTTAACAGTGGTAAGAATAAAGGGATAAAATTATAAGTGAATTTGAAACTAATTAGGTAAGTACCTGTTCCCTCGGAAAAATTTGGGAAAATACCGCTTTGGAAGAAACATAGCAAATGCTGCCATGAAAACCCATAGTATTGCAAGCTCATCCAACAGTTGCCCTGAAAATAAAAGAAACGTTAAGCTGATGCTGAATTAATAACCAACAGACATATGTACTCCAGACTTTATTATCCATGATGGACATTTGCAGATCTAAACTCAGTAGGTATCCTATTAGAATACACTAGAACAGTATTCTAATACATGCCCGTTACCCCATAATGTTTTTTCTTAGATGTTTCGAGCATGCAACTATTTTTTTCAGGGGGAAATACCATTGGTGTAAAGCCAGGTTTGAACTCATTACCTTCGGAATGGAAGTCCACAAGGCGAACACAGCTGTATTATGGGTGATTCTACTCAAATTGTTATTTTTGACGATTTTTTACCCACTTTTTATACTCTGAGTTTAGGGCTAATCTTTGATGCTGGAATGATTTGTATGTTAAAAATAAGTTAATTTGATTGATACCAAATTAACTGATATTTTACGAGATAATCAAAATTGTTGGTTGCTAACAATGACAAAAAATTAAAACAATGATGAAATTGTAGAGGACAATGACGTATGTTGTTGTTTAGACTTTGTGGATTTAGATCGGAATCGGACATTCCATCAGGAATCCCACAAGGATCCCATTTGGGACCACTGTTCTATAACGCCTATATATTTGATATATACAAATGCTTCACATCTAGTAATCATCTTTTATATGCAGATGATAAAAAAATATTTTGTAAAGTTAAAAATGTACACGACTGTGCCAACCTGCAAAATACTCTTAATATACTCTCGGACTACTATGCTAAGAACAAAATAACTGTAAATGTACCTAAATGTCAGCAAATATCGTACACACTAAAACCAAAACCCCTTATGTTCACATATACGTTAAACAATTTACCAATAGGCAAAGTCAATGTTGTAAGGGACCTTGGAGTTATTCTTGACAGTAAACTTACCATGGCTGAACACGTGGACTATATTACAGATAAAGCTTACAAGAACCTTGGCTTCGTAATCAGAACATGTAAACCTTTCTTTGATATTACTTGTATTAAAACAGTTTACTATGCTTACGTTCGCAGTATTCTGGAATACGCCTGCAGTATATGGGCTCCTAACTACATTATTTACATTCACAAAGTTGAAAGAATTCAAAAGAAATTTATAAAACACTTAAATTATCGCAAACGAGTATTCTACAATTACAATGATGGATGCACATGTCATAAATTAATGACTCTAGAAGATAGACGTACGCTCATAGAATATGCTGCTGTATAATATATTAAACAGCAATTTGGATTCCCCAACTCTACTCGCTTCTATTAAATTTAATGTGCCAGGGAGGCGAACGCGTCATACCTCACTCTTCTCACTCCCATATCTTAGTACTAATTATGCCATGAATGCGCCAATCAATCGAATTTGTGCTAATTACAATAAACGCTTCTCGAGTGTTGACATCTTTAACACTAGTAAGGATTCATTTAAAAAGTCAATAATACAAATACTAAACTTTGAACATTAATTTTAGGTATGTAGGTATTTATAAACCATTTCACATCCTCTTACACACAACCACCTCTGCCTACACGTTTCCTCAAATCCTCATACTCATACCCCCCACCCCCTACTTACACATCCCCCCCACCCCCCACACACACCCATACACATACCCCAAACCGTCATACCTACCCTTCCATGCCACTCGTTCGTATGTACACCCGTCTTTTATATACCCACCATCAATAGAATTAGTTAAATTACAGATTACTCATTCTGTACTTTTGAAAATGAATATTTGCAGGAATTAACGTAGCATATTTTATTCTACTTAGAGAGACCTATAATTGGCTGTATAACTTCAATATCATAATGAATTTTGTTGTATACTAAGTGCTGTTGGTCTTTTCAATAAAAACAAAATAAAAAAATAAAAATAAAATAAATATATATGTAGTGACTTAATATAAGAAACAGGTTTCTAAATTAAGATAATAATATGTACAAAAGTATTTCATATAATATTTTTTTAACCAAATATCATTGTTAGCAACAATCGTCATTGTTTTCTTTCTGTATAATCATTGTTAGCAACACGCGTCATTGTTTTCTCCCTAGTTGTTGCTGACAATGACGTTGCGAATAATGACGAATTCCAGAAAACATCTCGTAACTTGTCTAACGAATAGAGACTAAAAGAATAATGTATGCTAGCAAATAGCTGCATGTATTAATTAGCCTCGTCGAAAAAACACACATAATTTGCAAGTTACAATTATAAATGACAATGACGAAAAAAGTGACACACTTTGTAGAATCATTTTGAAAAACTCATCTTTCCGAAATGCGACGCGTCTAGCCTCCGTGAAGTGCTGTATCCAGTCGGATACGGGGAGGGCACGACATTTGGTGTTCAACACGAACTTTTAATACGTTTCATTTTAAGTTTAGGATGAAAATAAAAGCGGGCGAGGACAATGACGCATATTTTGTGACACGTTTTTGATTAAACCTACAATCTATTTCCAGTTAAATAATTAAAACGGTTTTTCGGCATTAGAACAAACTCTTTAGTTTGTAATCTGTAAATATCAGTTATTACTATTAAATATACTAAACCAATAAATATTTTATAAAGAGAAACTCCAATGCGCAGGTCATTTTCACATGCCAAAAATAACAAGTTTTAGAGGTTTTTTGTTAATATATTTTTTTCATATTATTTGAATGAAATTTTACTGTTGATACCTTTTTCGTAATCTATTTAGACATTCAAATCTATGCTTTTGTTTACAAAATAATGAACCGTTTAAGAATAATCTTGAAGAACTTAAATATTGGGCCTCCTGTAGAATGGGCCTTATGCTCAATTTGTGTGGAACCAGTTTTCAGTGGTTTGTCTAATTAGAGTTGTAAAAACAATTTATAACTGTCAATGATTCATTATTTTGGTACAATCATGCTTGAGAAGGAAAACTACGTTTTTTAATATAACTGGGTACATTTTTAATGTCACTAATACTTGATGACTGAGCGTCTAAATGGGACTGGGATTGGACTGTATGTTTATCTCAAGATTTTTTTTCAGTGCAAAAAGCTCTTTGCTTCATTTCAGGATACAGTTCAGTAACTGAATCCTTTCACCATTAGATACAAGGATATTTCAAGGGCATCATGTCTCAGGAAATACGACTAAAAGATCCAGTGACACAAAGGTTACCTAGTGTTCTCAAGTCACAAAAAAACTAAAATCCAGTCACATAAATTATAACACACTTATTCATAATCACTCACAAACTTTAGCAGCATGCTAAAAATTGTCTGCTTCTATACCTACTTTGTTTATTGTTAGAAAAGGACAGAGTTAGAGATAGCATCCTGCTAAGTTAGCAAGTGATTATGAGAGTGTTAGTGTTTATCTTGCCCACAAAACTCAAGGAAATGTTGTTGCATTACTGTTCAACTTACCAAAAAGACTCAAAATAATGTTGGTGCATAAGTGTTCTACTTACCCACAAGTTAGACTCAAGGGGGCTAGACAAATACCACTTTCTGTTGACGTTAACACCTGCGGAAAGATAAAATTGTATGGAAATGTTACGTGACATTTCTGCAGCAAATGTCATGTCCATACTATTTTTCTTTCCGCGGGCGTTAACGTCAACAGAAAGTGGTATTTGTCTAGCCCCCCAGGTAGTGTTGGTGCGTTAGTATTCAACTTACCCACAAGACTTAAGGTAATATTGGTGCATAAGTGTTCAACTTTCCCATAAGACTCAAGGTAATGTCGGTGCATAAGTGTTTAACTTATCCACAAAACTCAAGGTGATAATTGTGCATAGGTGTACAACTTACCCACAAGACTCAAGGTGGCATGGAAGTAAGCAGAGCTTATACCAACCACCATCAACAACACCCATAGTATATTTATAGCAGGATTACAGAATTTGGAGTATTCCTGGAAGAGATGAATAAGCACCGGTGGAAACAGGAAGAAGAGTACATTGCTGATCTGAAAATATACATAAACTGCTTAAGAAATGTTTTATCAAACTACATAGAGACACTTGCATGAGCTAAGAGTTAGTGTTGTCAAATTAATTCTAAGTCAATTTACTTTGCAGGTCATTAGGTACTGCACAATCAATCAAAATCAAATAAAATCATAACCCAGAATTAGATGCAATGCTATCCTACGCAAGAGGGCAGGCATCAATATCTTTTTAGACTTATGTGTGAACTTAATTGTGGGACAGTCACTGTTGTCTGTAACAATTTTTTTTCTACTAAAACAGACAACAGGGCTTTATCTTAAACAGCTACATACTGATTTCTGAAAATTATTTAGTATTTAAGTAAGTTGTAAGTTAAAGCAGCAACTATGCCTTATTCTATTGGCTTATTGTTTAGCTCAACATCACTCTCTTGATTTTCGTAAATTTGTTTTTTTTCTTGTTATTGTTCAGTGCGCGAGAACAAAGGCTTTTAACTGCACATGTAAATCGGAATATTTTGGTCGGAATGTACTTACAGTATTGACGAATTCCGCAATCATAGGAGAAATAGAATAGTTGGACTCGCACCAATCTACTGGAGAACTTCCTCGTTCCAAATGGGACCACATGGCTCTGTGCGTAATTGGGAGTCTTTGTCGTTAATCACTCCTAGATTTATTTATAATGAAGTAACTAATGTACCCGTAGACGAATTTACCTACACATACAGTTAATATAAAATAAATAGAACAGTAATTTTCATTTTATTGTGCCAGTCATTGTTCTGAGAGGTTTGCGTACGAACAAACAAAATTTCGAAATGCTTTGTTTGTTTACAAAATCCCATTAGCACTGAATTTAACCTTAGTTGAGTAGCACAGCCACAGATTAAAAATTGTTTGCCCTTAAAAGAAATTGGAAACGACCTTACGGTGGCAATGGAACACTATGCAATTTTTTTTAAATCTGTAAACACTATCTTTGAATTATTATTTTTTATTTCGTGTCGCGCTTAACTACGATTTAGCCTAATCCTATCCTATACTATGCGAAAGTTTGTGAGGATGGATGTTTGTTATTCTATCACGCAAAAACTACTGAACTGATTTTGATAAAACTTTACAGTAATATAGCATAGACATCAGAATAACACATAGACTACTTTTTATCTGGGTGCCACGCGGACGAAGCCGTAGGCAGAAGCTAGTGTTATATATTTTACAAATGATTAATGAATACCGTGACGTCAAATTAATAGGTGACGTTATGATGTAATTTTCATTTTGAATTCCCGCCGTTGCGATCCACAGTGATTCGTCTACAATTTGATAGCTAGGCAAAAATATTTTTTGTGATTTTTTGCTTTTAGGGGCTTTCTTAAAACCTGTTATGACAACCTAATTTAGTTTTAGAGTAAGTAGATCCATTTTGGGCGGGGGAGAAGTGGTGGTCATAAGGTACCTATTATTATTATTATCAGCATGCGTCGTCCCACTGCAGGGCAAAGGCCTTCCTATCCCCCTTCCACTTCTCATGGTCTAGTGCTAATAAGGACCAATCCTTCTCAAACGAGTCCAGCTCGTCCCGTCATCTTAATCTGGGTCTGCCGCGATGCCGTCTTCCAATGGTGGGGGCCCATTTGGTTGTAATTTTTGCCCAGAGTTCGTCGGGCATGCGGCAGACGTGCCCAGCCCAATTCCACTTCAGTTTGGCAGCTTTTTGAGTGACGTCAGCGATTTGAGTTTTGGAGAGCAATATGGTGTTACGGATACGGTCGGTTAGTTTCACACCGAGAATCTGCGCTCCATCGCTCGTTGGCAAACCTCAAGGTCGGACCTCTGTTTGACCGCCAAAGACCAAGTTTGAGCACCATAGGTGAGTATTGGGAGAATGCATACGTCCGTGAGTTTACGTTTTAAGGAAAGTGGAAGATCGCCCTTCATTAGATCTTTCATACTAGTCATTGATGTATGCAATATCCGCACCTCCTGCAGATATTTTACGTTTTGTGCTATTGGTCATCAGCTTAGTCTTCAACATGTTTATTTTAAATCCGACCTCCAGGCTTGCCTTGCTAAGATCGTTTAGCATTTTTTCCAACTCAGGGGCTGAAGATGAAAAAAAAACGATGTCATCGGCGAAACGAAGGAATAAGGTAAGGTACCTAGGTAAAATAATATTTTTCTCACTGATATAATTTAAACTATGTTAACTAAAAGAAAAACGATATCAATGAAAATGTTCATAATATCATATTTGGAGACTAGATAAATATCTAGTAAAATATTATTTGGATACTTGGACGTACCAACCAAGGCATGTGGCACCCTACTCTACTAAACTTTTTACGTTGTTTTTTTTTGCACATTTTGAAGTTTTATTTAATTTTAGTAGCACACTTGTAAATTTTCATATTAAAAGTGAAAGGTCATAAATTAAATTGTTAATAATGAACGCGGTTGATATTCATATTCTATACTTATGAAATCGTTTGTCCTGACTGACTGATCTATCAACGTACAACCAAAATTACTAAAACCAGAAAGCTGAAATTTAGAGCATAGGTACTTAGTTTTATTTATAACGTAAACACGTAGGTAACTAAGAAAGGATTTTTGGTAATTTATACTTACTTTAAGGGGGATGGTTAAATTAATTTGTATGAAAGTCTTTGTTCTTTTGCTAGAAACATGAAAATTTGAATTACAACTTTACTACTCATCATAAATAGAAAAATCATCTCATAAATAAATAGTGACGTGATTCAGGGTTTTTGGATTTTGTCATTTTAATGGGGGGTAAAAGTTTGTGTTGAAGTAACGGGTTTTATAAAGGTAGGAACTTGAAAATTGGAATTGTAGCTACTCATCACGTTTTTACCTACCAATAAGATTAAAAGTGAAGTTTCATAACGGAACTCCGCACAAATTAGCTACCTAATAAAACTTGTGCCTATGAAGGTTTATATTAGGTCTCTTAGGTACCTACATAGCGAGATTTGCTTGCCCATTCACTACAAAAACTTGGCATATCGGTACCTACCTTCAGCAGCTACCTTCATGTGTCCTCACACCCTCAACATATCGATCTACATACTTGATAGGCTTTCAACTTTAACGCAACTCGTCGCTCGCTCGCCGAATCGGAATATTTTAATTTATTCAGAACCATAGCTCGAAAACTTATCACTAGGTAGAAATAGGTTATCAAGGTATCAGTTAAAAAAAAATCTGTAACAGCGAGTTAACCAGCAAAACTCATTCCAATCAACCACTAAATTGAATCTCCCTAATTTTATTCTCATGACCCAATAGATTCAACAAACAAAGTAAAATCTCGAGTTAGCATTTTCACTTGCAACATTTTTTTGTTTAAATTCTTGTAGTGATATGAAAAATGGATCAGTTATTTCCTTTAACAGCAGGTTGGTATACCTATGTACCTATAAGGTATTACCTATGTAAAGTAGCCCTACCAAAATCATATCCCTATCCTTCCTAACTTATCCTAGAGCGGTCGTCGAATCAAGTCAAATGTGTATAGATCTCAGAGATCTTAGATTCTTTACAAGCTCTGCTTGTAAAGAATTATTTTTATTATTTTATTTTGATTATTTTATTATTGATTTTTATTATTTTATTATATTTCTGTGTTTTGTACTGTAAAAGTTGGGTATGCACAATATAGAGTTTATCTATATATCAACTGGTACCTAGGTACTACAACATCGTCCTGCGCCAGTCAAGACTTCGACTTCCTAAATTACTGGGTGGACCAAACAGTGGAAAAAGAAATCCTACGAGGTAAAAAGCTCCGGGAACTAAAGCGCCCGCCTGCCCGAAAAGAAAAGTTTGACGTCATCAACATCAGAAGCATAAATGTTAATTGTGAAAAGGAACTTTCAAATCGTAGGCAAGTATTTGTCAAAGACGACCTCGTTGGTTCGGCGGGCGATTAACCAGCTGCGACGCAAGACGCGAGGTTCAATTCCCGCTGCGGAACAAATTTTTGCATGTTCTGAAGATAAGTATTTGCTACGGGTTCTGATACCCACGACAGAAAATCCTCAGGATTAGATATGTATGTGTCTGCGGGTGTTTATTTATTTCACTACTAGCAACCCAACTCTGCTTCGCACGGTCATCCAAAATTCAGACTTTTCCAGTTAATTTTCCAAAATATACCTTGTCATGACAGTCACGAACACAAGAAAAAAAACAGACAAATCGGTCGAGCCGTTCTCAAGTGAAGATCATTTATTCGCTTTTCCAACGTTACCTTCTTGCAGAATCCAGTAAATCAGTCCAGACCCGTACACGCATTAATAAACTTTTTTATCCATATTCACTGACCAAAAACAAACGCCCGGTGGTATTATTTCATAAAATTTATAAGAGACTATAAATATTATCTACCCAATAAAAAATTAATAATTAAAATCGGTTAACAATTGCATAAGGCGAAGAGAACCTTCTCTTTTTTTGAAATCGGGTAAAAATATACCAAAAAGTACGCTTTTTTGGTCACAAGTCAAAATCGGATTAAAGTATTCCTAAGATAGAAAGCATTTAACCATTGCAGAAGATAATTATTTCTACTGACAAGTGAATAAAAAAGTAAGAAAAGACAATTTGGCCATGGCTTGTGCTAGGCCCGCTGATGGTGTTGATTATATTGTAGAAAGAAATCTCCAAGAAAGCGAAGGCAAAATTCTCCACATAGATTAAACTCACCGACGACGAGACAAAAGGTTACAAAGCGCGATTCGAAGTGGAGCCGTCAACGATGCCCTATGAGAATAGCGGAATTAGCTGTTCCATCGAAACGACAGTGCATTGACACCTGGAGAAACAAATACCATGTTTTGCCAGGGATTATGGTGAGTCAGGCGAACAATGTTTCAAGTTTAACGATCTCTGAACTCCACTGGCTTGTAAACAGTCCCCTATACCTAAAGGGTAAAAAGAAGAACAACAAAAATCTGTCTGGAAAACAAACAAAGACAAACACAGATCCCCATCCCCCCCCCCCCCCCCCCAAAGGTGTTGATGTACAGAAAGGTCAATCAGGTTTGGTGTGAGTAACCTTTTTTTAACATCTTTTAATTCTGGTACTCTAGGTGGTACATAACACATTATTTTCCTTTACAACAGATAGACAGATTAAGACAACATGTATTAGATCTGAGTCCAATTGTTAAGATCCCGGACGCAATAGAATGTTTCAAGAGACATAAACGTTCGAAAAGACGAAAAACCAAAAGCGCAAAAGATAGACAAAGTAAAAGGTATTGTTATTTTAATTGTAAGTAAATTATTTTAAATATGGGTCTCGAATGACAAAGAATAACAAATAATACTTACGTAAGAATAAGTTACATAATAATATGGTCTGATGAGATTTTTTATTGTTCTAGGATACAATATAATTTTGAAAGTTATGATGATAATATTAAGAAGAATAAATCCACAAAGTTACAAGAATGCCGATATCTCTGCGCTATATTCGGTCACAAAATTGCAAAAGAACTAAATAAACCTGTTAATATTACTTTAAACACTGAGTACGTATCAACTACAAGTGCTACAACTGATATATGTATATAAAAAAATGATAGGCAAAAGATATACTTAAAAAAAGTTATACTTTATTGATGAACGTTCACAGATTGGAAAAATTATCCAATGTGGTATCAACTGAAATAGGAAAGTTAGTAAATAACGGGAAAATGTTCGAGAACAGAAATGTTACGAATAAGAGATTTCATGCCGATGTTTCCGGCAAGATTTCAATATGGATCGCAAATATATTGGATGAAACGGCGTATAGAATTTTGGAGGATCAACTGAGAGGTAAGCGTTCTCTTACATTTGAATACGTACCAATACGTTGAATACGTAGTAGAATTATATGGAAGTGTTTGTTAAATTTGTAACCAATATCATATTACAGATCTCGAAGAGGAAGTAGGACCTGTGTTAGATATTATAGACGAATTGGTTGATAATGTGGTGGTGAGTTTCAATTCCTAACTAATTTAATAAATAAATGTTTGATAAAATAAAAAAAACAGTGTGATTTCATTTTCTTACAGGATGTTTGTGAACCGGAACCGGAAGTCATAGAAGTTTCGTCATCGTCTGACACATACAAAGTAGAATCTCTTACAGAGTATAATTACGAAGAAGACCTTTCAGAAATGAATGAGTCGAAAGAAGAACAAGAAGTAACTAAAGAAAACGAATCGTACACAGCCATACCCAATGATAACATATCAGTTGAAGTAGACTTTCTACCAGATGGAGAAACATTTGAAGGGAAGCTTGATGATTTCATAAAAAATGAATTGGATAATATTATAAGTAGCTTCGCCAGAGAAAATTCTGAAGATACGATGTTTACAGACGTGGATGACGAAATGGAACCAAGTAAACCAACTGACGTTGAGAATATAATAAATAAAGAACAAATAGAATTCCAAGATGCAAATGACAGCTTTGAAGTTACTAAAAACGAGCCTGAAACTATTGCTGATACGGTTGTTTTGGAAGAAAGCTCTGAGGCAAATGAAAACACTTTAGTGACTGATCAGGAAAAATATGATGAAACCATGCTTATTGATGCAGTCGATTCTGATAAAAACACAGGTCCAGAAAATAATGCAGATGTTGATATTTTTAATACTGAAGATGACAGCACCAAAAAAGTAAAATTTTCTGACATACACATCGGTAATATTGTATCTATTAGTTTGTAATACTAATTTATGGGTAAATTTATGGGTCTGGATGTTTTTTATGTATAATATGTATGTATTTACAAAAAAAAGTATATAAGTAGTATATCAGCCATGTAGTTCCCATAATACCTATTTTGAGCAGTTTGGGACAAGAGTATGCTGTGTGAAAAATTACCAGCATCATTTATTTATTTATACCAACAAAATTATAAATTAATAAAATTTTCAGTGACGAATGACGACAAAAATGAAAATCAAGCAGCTATTTTACAAAATTCATCTGAATTTATCAATGCCAATCAAGTTTTTGCTGAACCCAATGATAATTTACTCAGTGAGCCCAGTGATTATTACTTTCTAATTTGAACATTTGTTCTAATGTTACTACAATTCTAAAACGAAATCTTATTTTCAGGTAAAGCAGATGAATCTTGGCCACAAAATATGACTCCACCAATTATCAGACCCAGTGAGAGTGTCAGCAAATCTATTACATCTTTAGGAAAGATAATGGAAGCCGAGGAAAGAATATCTATTTTGCTTGATGATGAGGAAATGTTTAAACTAAAAGAAAAAGCGGATGACCCATTCGTCGACGCAGAACAAATAGAGGACAGCACTGCGATATCAAATGATCCTATAATTGACCCAAAAACACAAGACGGAAAAGAACAAGAAGCTGAGAAAGAAATTACTGATCAAATAGTTGGTAAAGATGCACAAAAGATCCAAGATGACCTAAACCAACTTGCCACGGATGAAGGAAACCATCGATCATCAACAGAATCAACCTTCGATCATCATGTTCCAACCGAAATCGTAGCTTATGAACAAAAATTGGAAAAAATATTAGAAGATGAAGCAATTCAAGTATCAGTTGAATTGGAAAAAATATTGGATGAAGAAGCTTCTCAAGCAGTAGCTAATTTAGATAAAATACTGGAAGAAGAAGGAACACAAGGAGCTTCTCAAGACGAAACATTGGAAGTCGAAGCAGTCACAGTAGCTAACGTCGCGGAGGCCAAGAAAGTGGAAATAAAAACTGATGAAAAAGCAACAAATACTTCATCCAGTTTAGTTCCTCGCGAGGATAAAAGTACTTCAGTTGTGAGTCAAAGCCTAGGGGACATCACGAAACATCTTGAAGGTGTAAAAGCAGATGATATGTTTTCTTCTTTGAGGATAAAACCGAAAGTGGATTACAGTAAGTTGTATCCCTAACTAGTATGTGAGTAGTAAATTTACGAAGGCTATCTGAAATCTGAACTATGTATATGTATGATCTGGTTCACACGCAGACGCGGGCTGTGCTCATGATGAAGAGTTCTTAATTATTTACGAAACTTTAGCAAATTCAACGAAAAGCAGTTGAATTTGCATTCATTGCCGTATTTGTAGTTATTGAAAACATGTCTTACTTTGTACTAACTACATACCTACCTAAGTTTTGTGTTGTTGGCTTCATAAGTCTCAATGTTTGTACTTCGCCAGTTGTTTAAAATGTTAAAAGTGTTCTGACCCCTGATATTGTTTTTCATAGAAGTTCACAAAAATTCTGCGCCATCGTGGGTGACGCGAAATTATGCTGAACCTAGTGACTCTTTCTTTGCATCGCAGCAAGTACAAAGTAAGTTTTCGGAAAATATACAGTTCTCGTCACATCAGTATGCGCGTGTCATGTCAGCCTTACACAACCACATAAACCAGGAGTTCTTCGTCATCTACCTTATAATCGAGTAGGTACCTACCAGGATGGGTAAAAGAGTGTATGCTGGCTAGGGCGCAGCTTAGCAGGATTAAAAAAAATCTTGACTGTACCTAATCTAGCGGAATGTGCGGTGTTTTTCGCAATATTTTGTATTATTTCAAAGTTTTTCTTATACGTTTTAGATATCGCCACACGTCACCAGGGGGCGCGAAAATAGATGTTGATGTCGGTGATTTTAACATTTAAAAAAAACTCGTTTTTTTTCAGAAAAATATGCTAATGACAAGAATATCCGTTTGTGGGGTATGGATTTATTAAATGGATTTGCAAATCTAGAGCTATGGAATAATTGGATTGAAAATACTTTGGATAGTGTTAAAGTCATAGAACGCAAAAAAGGTTTGATGCACTAATTATACCTATAATATTACAATTGAACATATTAGGTATATATACCTATAATATTCCAATTGAACATATTTTTTACAAAATGTGTTATCAATTTTCAGCCAGGATATGTTTAGACAAATCGCGGGAAGATTTTGTAAGAGATTGGTTGTATCTGAAGAAAAATGTCGATGCTGATGTTCTGACGTGGACTAAACTAAGCAAAAGCACTCAAGAGAAAGTTAAATGTTTTAGGAGGATCTATCAAAATGTGGAGGTGAGTTGTTTGTAAGCGCCATTTTGAGGGTGACCTAGGAAATCAGTTTGGATTAAACCATCTTTAATAAATAAAGATAGAAAAAACTACTTGTAGTAGCTCGTTTTGTATGAACATGGTAAAAACGAGCCACTAGGGGCGCTGTTTCCACGCTCACGAAAGGCATACGTACCAAAAAAATATTACTTATTCGACAAGCGCATATAAAGTGACGCGTACTGCGTTGAATGAGAATTAATTTTCGTGATACAGTGGAATGCGGATATTTTTTCAGGCGCCAAATAACACCACTTGCAACTGCCATGCATAATCTGATACCGTGGACTTCAAAATCATTGAACGAAGTGAAGGTGTTTCTTAAGACAAAATAACGATCCACGATTACAACTGCAGGTACCTACTATAAATTTCTATTCAGGTAAATAATATTATGGAATTGAAATTATTGTGGTTTGGTATAATTTCAGGATATTATTACGACTATATCACGTAGGTAATTCTTTATTGGTCTATGAAATATTTGAAGACCTCGGTCGCGCGGCGGGCAAGTATCCAGCAGCAGCGACGCAAAAGGTGCGTATTCGATTCCCACTGCGGGACATATGTTTTCAACTTCTACAGATTTTTGTTCTGTCTGGGTGTTGCGGCATCACGGTACTACGGTACTCATAGTTCTTGATACCCACGATACAGGGAATCTATGTTTATTTATTTATTTGGCACATGTGAAAGGAAAAGTAAGCGTGGGGTATTTTTGTCTAGACCCCAGATGTAGGTAGATTCCAGTAAAGATTTCTACATTTTTACATTTCCATTTGGATTCCCTTAAAGTGAGCTATGACAATCTTAAGAATTATTCGTTTCCAACCTCTTTGGTCATCATGGGCCACCATCATCCGCCGAGTGGATCTTTACCATCACCTTTGAAATATCATCAGTCCATCGAGTGGGGCCATTACACTATTTGTCCCGTCTGTGGTATCTATATCTACTTATACTAATAAGACTTTTTTGTTGGAACTAACACGCTCATCTCTGGAAGTACCTACCAGTAGAATTTGAAAAAATATTTTTGCAAATAATAGCCCAATTCAGTATCACCACGCTATGACCCTGAGGAGCCGAGCAAAAGAAGTAATAGCACGGACGGACGATGCGATGCGAAGGGCCGGCGCAGCGAGCGACGAGGTCGGTCGGTGGCCGAGGGCGGCCGTACTAACTGTGCAGCTAGTTATAAACAAACAAAAAACACAAAATAAAGGCATACTGATTTAGTATTCCATCATGTAAACACTAGTTCACTTAAAATGCACATTAACTTGATTAAAGTCATATTTCCTCACTAGAGTGTCTCTGCACCCAGTAAAGATCCACTTCCCGTTGAACGATATGTCCCTGATGCCGTCACAGTCTGAACCAGTCAAGTAGACCCTGATGGTACTGTGGGCTTCTTGTAAGGAAATAACAGTGCAGACGCCGTCTTGACGGCCGAGCGCGAACATTTTATGGGGTAGAGCAATCAGACTAAGAATGGGGTTGGCTGATTCGTGCCAGTACCTTAGCACCGTGCCATCTTGTAGATTGAGCTGGACAACCTAAAACGAAATAAATAGATAATGATTTTGACAACCTAGAGTGGCCAGCCACATCTACACTATAATGCTGTGTATTATTAATATACAGTAGTATATGAGTCATGTAGTTTCCATAACACAAGCTCTGCTTAGTTTGGGGCTAGATGAAAATGACAATGTCCAGCATTTTTTCTTTAAATCCTACTACTATTATAAACGCGAAAGTTTTTAAGGATAGATGTTTGTTACTCTTTCACGCAAAAACTTCTGAACGGATTATGATGAAACTTTACAGTATATTACTGTAAAGTTTCATCATAATCGGCTTATACATCAGAATAACACATAGGCTACTTTTTATCCGGGTACCACGCGGGCGAAGCCGTAGGCAGAAGCTAGTACTGTAATAAATAATTTTATAAAGAGGTAAAGTTTGTAATTTGAATGTAGGAGGTATTAGGTAATCAACAAAACTACTTACCCAATTCCAAGAATTATTTACCAATATTTAGATGGACATTTCAGTTGGACTGTATGAATTATCCTTGTAAAATAAATGGTCTTTTCTTGGAGACCAATTTGAGGAAAGCTTTTTTGTAGGTGGTACTATTGTCTCATCAAGTGAACGATATTAGCACAACAGTATGGAACATTTTTTACCAAGCATAAACAGTTTTGAACCCACCACCTTGGATTGAAAGTTGTGATTTGCTAGCAACTCTCTCTTTTCATAGTGATAGTTTTAATGCGACTAGATTTTGAATTCAAATCGTTTTTTATCAAAACTCGCGCTGTTGGGCTTGAATGACGTTTGTATGTGAAGAGGCATGATGAGGATTCTTAAATTTCTTAATCTCTATTGTGAGGTTCAAACTCCATAAAGTTTTACCTTTCCATCATGGCAGCCAATGATTGCGCTCTGATCAACAGTGGCGCACGCATTGCACGGCGCGTCCAATTGCAAGCAAAATATTTCATGTCTCCTCGCTATGTGCGCGCAAACGACCAAACCACTCTCACATCCAATAATCAACAGCTTATTTCCAGTTCCAATCTGTAATAACGAAATGTGAAGGCAACGACTAAGTTTCGACTCATTCCAAAAGTCTTAATCAGTGTGAGTGGTCGCGACGCGTCGTGCACTGACGCTAATCACCCTGATGAAGACCTTTGGAATGGACAAATTAATTGAATTAAAAATAAATCTAGATCTGTCTCGGCGCTGGTAAGTTGCCTTTACAGATTATAGCTGTTTATTACCTCTCTTTCATTTTCATTCTAAATCTAGATCTGCCTCGAGGCTGTTATGGTTGTCGGATTAGCTGTTTATTACCTCTCTTTCATTTTCAACCTCAATCTGATCAGATGTGGTAGCGATTGTGCAGCAGTTAATAGTTCCGCGTTCTTTGATCACATCTGCCAAGACGCTAGATTCACCAACATCCCACAGCTTTGCCGAGCCATCTCTGTTGAATAAACATTAACTTTCTTGAAACCCTTATCACAAATGTTCAAGAAAATATGATTTGTTTATTGGACATTTTGCGTCATAGATGTTCTGGGAAATTAAAATGTATCCCACAATCCATCACTGCGCAGGGTCAGCAGAATAACAGCGCTAAGTACCTACTTAGCGCTGTACAGTAACATCCAATTCAAAATATCTATGTTCAAAGTTGAAATCTATATGCTGGAGAACATTAAAAATAACCATAATTCTTCACTTTAAATCGGCAATGCATTGATAATATTGCCATGGAAAGAAAGAAAAAAAAATATTTAGAACAACATAAAAAATACAACAAATTTTGGAACTTAGGATGGTGGGATAAGTTATGAAAATAATAATCATATATACCTAAGTTAGAACAGCCTACTTATAATAAGTATAACTGAAACAGAAATACCCCACGCACCTTACTGCCTAATCCATCTACCTACCACCTATACATTTCAATGTCGCACCAAAAAGGTATCAGCTCAGCATAATGCTAGGTAGGTTAGGTAACCCTTGGTAGGTTAGGTTAGGTAACCTAGGTAGGTTAGGTTAGGTAACCTAATAATGTCGCAACAAAAAGGTATCAGCTCAGCATAATGCTAGGTAGGTTAGGTAACCTAGGTAGGTTAGGTTAGGTAACCTAGGTAGGTCAGGTAACCTACCTAGCATTATGCTGAGCTGATACCTTTTTGGTGCGACATTGAAATGTATAGGTGGTAGGTAGATGGATTAGGCAGTAAGGTGCGTGGGGTATTTCTGTTTCAGTTATACTTATTATAAGTAGGCTGTTCTAACTTAGGTATATATGATTATTATTTTCATAACTTATCCCACCATCCTAAGTTCCAAAATTTGTTGTATTTTTTATGTTGTTCTAAATATTTTTTTTTCTTTCTTTCCATGGCAATATTATCAATGCATTGCCGATTTAAAGTGAAGAATTATGGTTATTTTTAATGTTCTCCAGCATATAGATTTCAACTTTGAACATAGATATTTTGAATTGGATGTTACTGTACATAGACCAAACAAACAAATATTTTTTCATCATCATCAGCTGTTAGAAATCAATAGCCTGACCATCCACCGATTCCTCGCTATCAATTCCAGTTTTACAATATGAATGATCAAATTCACGATAGTTTATGGAATAAATCAAAAGGTGTTTTTATAATATTCCAAAAATAATCAAGTGGCGTGCCTTCCTACACTGCGATGTCCAGCTCATAGTCACCATTTGAGAACCTTTCTTTGCTAGTACTTGTAGTCGGTTTGTGTGTTGCAATTATGATATATATATTGTATACAAATGGAAATATTGAGTTCACATAACCAAGCTGTTTATATAAAACTACTTACTTGCTAACAGTCACCACATTCCTACCCTTTTCTATAACTCTAACATCTGTAACAGCCATTTTGTGACCGATCAATGTAACAGGATTCAAGCCGTTCTCTGCAGACCAGATTCTACAGGAGCCATCCGCTCCAGCAGACAGAACCACTTGACCAGATGGGAAAAATCTGCATTTATATGCTGGACCACCATGGCCCCTTAGATCTAGTTTAACTTCACCTGTAATAAAGAATTTTACATTGTCTTAAATCAGAACATGAATTATGATTTTTTTAAGAGCTTTAATAAAAATATTTAGTCCTGTTTTGTAACATGTTGTATTTTATATATTTGTTTTTTTATTATAAAATCAATAAATATATTCACAATTTTATTTTTGTAATTGCAATAAAACTTACTTCTAATTGTAATAATACAACTTGTTTTCTTCTGATTTATCTAGAAGGGACATTGAGATACTACCTTAACCTAGAACTGCAGGATCCAAACGACAATAAATAAATAAACACTGCATAGTCACATACTGACCTCACGCTAGGAATAACTGTATTATGGGTGGAACTAACAGTACCATGGCATCACAACACCCAGATCCAGAGCAAATATCTCCAGAACATTAAAACATTTGTCCCACGGCAAGTCTCTTACATCTCAGCCTGCATGCTGTGCCACCGAAGTCAGCAGGCATACTAGAGGTCAATGCTCCTACCTTTCATTTCATAGAAATCTGTCCCTAACACAATGCCTTACTCTTTACCTTAGCTTAGCCTAGGTGATTACAGGCAATTGAGTCCTGTATAAAGGCTTTTTACTCACTGGTTCTGCTATCCCAAACCAAAAGCTTATCGCCTTCACAAGATGAAACCACCAAAGGGCTGTCAGCCGAATCAACAGACAAAACCCCATTTGCATGCACTTTGTGTGCTTTAGTAGCCGCCACGAAAGCTACCTTCACACCAGAACTGATATGTTTCAGCACAAGATTTAAATTCCCATGGGATATGTAGTCATAGTTTTCCGAACAGTTTATCTTTATTTTTCCATCACTCTGGTTTATCGAAGTCGTTATTTTCTCGTGTATACAGGATTCGTTTAACTTTTTTGAGGTCATCCAACATTGTTGATTTGGCAACCTGTAAAGAAATAATAATAATATTTATTTGCAAAAAAGGCTTTACAAGGTTCTATATAAAGTGACTCTAACAAACTATTTAAAGAAATTGTGGGGAGTACCTAGCTATGGCAAGGTAGCCAGAAAAACCTGTCGATACATGGACTACTTGCTGTAAGAGCATGAAACTTTTTAATTTCAGTGAGTATTGTAAAGATACAGCAAATTGAAGTTTTCGTTCAGCAAATAAATTTCCTGAAGCTATATAAGTTTTATTGAGTTGTTTATCAACTTATTTAGGAGCCAAACTTACCTAACAACTTCATTCCAGTCGCATTGTATAGCGAATCCAGGAATTTCATCTGGCATCTTGAATATACCTCCAGTAGTGTTGGAAAACTACCAAATCCTCAGGGAAACACCTCCTTTATCCGGTTTAACCTCCGTTTGTAAACAAGGAATAGTAAAAGCTGCACACAAGTATCACCGACCGATGATTTGCGAAAACGCAAACAAACTAAAATCAGCTGACGACTTCACCGGTTGTTTGACTTTGACAATGACATACTTACTATAGGTACCACATCAACCATACAGATGAGCAATACTAGCGATGTGATAGACAAAGAATAAATTTTATAAACACGGGACAAATGTTTGTATGATCTGCAAATATTAGTCTCAGGTCTGGGCATGGGCGCCGGGAGCAGGGTGCAAGGGGGTGCACTTGCAAGCCTACATAGAAAAAAAAATCATTTTTTATTTTGGTTACTGTTTGAATAATAACTGGGTTGCTGTCCAAATTTGTTCATGACCTTGTCAATAAATTCAGTATCCTTCTCTACTCTTTTCCTGTGAACACTGAGCATGCACAGGCCGCTTAGCCTCGAGGCTCCCATCGTTGAGCGATTGTTGTTTTGACACGTCATAACGTGCTAAATTGTTCATTACATTACATTGACACCCACTTAGAATAACTTGGACATCAAAAACTCAAAGATTGTGAAGTGATTTTGTCCTTTAATATCTCCAGAACCAGAACCAGTGGATTCCCAGATATAATATATTAGAAGAAAAATAATATCACAATGATGTATAGAATATGTGGCTTTCGGCTTGGTGATATATCATAAAACACCCGTTATGCATGTACGTATGTATGTATTTACAAAAATAATGACTACTCAGTACTAATCTGTTGGTGAAATACCCATGAGAGATGAGAATGGCCACAACATTCATACGCGAATGACGCATATGTAAACGCGGTATTACAATCAATCTAAAGAGTGAACAATTGAGTGAATTAAAAACGAATCTGACATTTGTTTGTTGAATTGAATGAATGTTTTCTTTTCAAGAACAAAACTAAAAGTGGGCGATTTTATCATTTTGCAATAATTTTGCCGTGAATTAATACAAAAACCTGTTTAAAATTCCAACAGAGGATTTGCGGAGTGATGTTAAACAGAACCGATACCTACAATGATGCATTTCTCAATTCCTGATCTGCAAAAATTTCATGATGACAATGGGATCTCTTATACGGTATTGTTATCCAATTTAATTCATGTTATTTGGAATTATAGTTGTAAACTTTGCAAATAACGGCGGAATATTTTACATCTCACTAGTAGAAAACAGTCAAATTTCAAATAAATCTAGGTTGGCCAGTTATTTGGGCACTTTCCTGATGAATTAAAACTTGTGATTGCCACAATTTCTATGACCTTTGAGGATGCCTTTGAGGCAAATTCGTGCTTAGTTTCACAACCAAGTGACATTCGCATAGTCACGTAATTTTAGTTGACCTGTTTAGGCATTGCTCGAATAAAAAATGTTACTTTTTATTACCAGGGCTACAATATCTACATTGATGGATTCTTCCACTGCACTGCACGGTATAAGCAGCTCTTCAGCCTTCACGAGCAGCTGCAGGCTCAGAATCCCCACTTCAAGCTTCCACAGTTCCCACCGAAAAAGTTGTTCCTTACAAGTTCCCAGCTAGAAGATAGAAGGGTTCTGCTAGAGAAATATATTCAGTTGGGTGAGTGATAAATTGTTCAAAATCATTTATAGTCACTAGCTTCTGGCCCTGGCTTTCTCTTGGTAGCAGGATAAAGAATAACTGTGTCTTGGTTGCAAACTTATTTAATTTAATCCAAATTGGTTTAGCTCGGTAACAGCTGATGGAGTAACAAGTTTCCATCTATTTCTTTTACATTTAAGTTAGACATATTCTGTTTTGCTGTCTAATTCTATCCTTCTTGGGTTTTATTGTATGTGTAAGTTGGGGAACTAAAGTCTGTACTGACATCCCACATTGGGGTGTATGGGATGTGTGTGAACTTGATGCAAGATTATTTTATTATTATAATAATTTGTTGCAGTCGGACAGAGTCCTATACTTGCCAACTCGGACCTTCTGATAACATTCCTGTTTTCCGCTCAACAAGAGACACATAGTGTTAAAATGCACGAAGTTGACATAGAGATATCACTGATGAATGGCTACAGAATACCTCTTTCAGTCTCATCCACTGACTCATCAAACACCATATTAGATATCGCATGCAATTACGTCAACCTGCCGAAAGAGTTGACCAAATATTTTTCCTTGTATTTATTCAACTGGAGCTGTGCAAAGGATGGACAGCCATCGCTGAAGAAACTAGAGGAATATGAATCTCCATACATATCACAGAAGTATGTGAGGCCGGATGACAAAATTGTACTGAGGAAAAGGTAAAATAAAACATTATCTATTGCAGTATTTATTTAAACTCAACAGAGCTCTTGGAGTTTCACTATGTGATGTATGAAACAAGGAAATCCATACAAGCAGTAAAGTCAGTCATATAGATGATAATTTTTTAATGAACAACATGTGTGATTTTTACAACAATTTAGATTCATACTCAGTATACAGATCTGAGATACCAAGTTATGTTAGAGACATATCTAATCATTATATCTGACACATACCTATGTTTTTACATAGTAGTTAGAATTTCATGTGACAGGTTGCTAGCTTATCGCTGCTTTAATATGTGTATGATGTTTATGCAAATATGTATAATCATTTCTTTTTCATTCTACTAATATTATTAATGTGAAAGTTTGATGTTTGTTGCTAAATATCTCTGTTAACAGCTGTCCGATTTGGATGGAATTTGGAACAGGTATAGTTTGTGATCCAGGATAACACATAGACTACTTTTAACCGAGTACCATGTGGGCGACGCCAGGGGCAGAGGCTTTTCCTAATAATATTATAAATGTGAAAGTTTGTATGTTTTTATTATAATCTTGGTAATGGCTGAACCTATTTGGATGAAATTCGGAACAGGAATAGTTCGTGACCTAGAGTAACACATAGACTACTTTTATCTTGGTCCCATGTGGGCGAAGGCAGTGCCAGAGGCTGGTAATACATACATTTAATAATCACTTTTCAGTTACTGGGATCCATGTTATGATGTTGACCTGATGATAGACAGGGTTTCCCTGGACATGCTGTATTTGCAAATAATTGAAGAGCTAGATTTGGGATGGCTCATTGCTGATCCTCAGGCAAAGGACATACTTTCTGCTTATGAAGGGAAGAAACAAAAACGAGAAGTAAGTTTTTCACACATACTTTCTAAATAAATTGGGTAAAGAAAGTTCCTACTTAATTAATTTGATTCTCAGATAAGCACATTTAAACAGGTCATCAACCAAACTCATTTTAATGACAGAAATTATTATATTAAAAAAACTATCTATAAAGTTCATTATGTTAAAGTTATATGTTAAAGATTCATTATCAATGGATTAATGAGAAAAAAACCTATTTGATTGCTCTTCATTTGATGCAATACAACATGTTCAGTCCTGAGATATAATTCTTAATTTCTTCATAGAAATACATAGAACAATAAGAAATTTAAATAGAAGGTATCTTTTGGCCCAGTACAAACCGGCTCTGCTTTTTAAACTAAAAGGCGTAGGTTCCAAATCCAGGTAATGCTCGAACCACTTATTTTAAAAGCTTTAGATATTCCCATTTTCAACCGACTTCAAACAGGGGGGGTTCTCAGTTTTTTTTCGCATGTGTGTGTTACGCTGTATCTTCGTCAATTGTAACCCGATTTTAATGATTTTTTTTCAATGGGTAGGCTTAATATAAGTACATCAATAAAATTCTAAATTCTTCAATAAAATTCTCATATAAATTTTATGAAAAATCCCATCCCTAAGTGTGTAAAACTGGGGAAAGAAATTTCATATTGGGATTTTTATCAACTTCTTGTTATTTTAAGTCAGCTTTAATTTTTTCTGAAAAAAATTTGACACCAATTTATGAAACGTGAGAAAATATCAACAAAAAATTAAATGGCATCTTTCTGAGTATGATTTAACCAACTGATACCTAACCTTAAGTCACGTATTACCTACTCTACTATATTGTTTAACTATCTTATCATTTGTTTAGTTTTTTTTTAATAATAATAAAATTTAATTCTGGGACAATTGAACTAGTTTTCATAAAATTCAACTTCGTTAGAGGAGATACCTAAATATTTAGGTTTAAGGAATTCAGGCATGTACTATATTCTATTTAAAACACTGTGGTGATGTGACGCATTGACTAATAATGTTGTTTATTGAATTAGATGATCACAGAGATTGTGTCATCCTCAATTGGAATCTAAAATGACTCATTTATTGGAAGCGGTGATCATTTTCACGATTTGATTAATTGTATCATGACGGATTCTCGTCCAAACAAAAATACAGTTCCTATCAAGACAAATTTATCATATTCTAAAAACGGGAATTTCCACGTACCGTATTATCGGTGAAAGCACCCACTAAGTTTCGACTCATTCCGTGAGTCTTCATCAGGGTGAGTGATCGCTACGTTCTCCCTCCGCGTTGCGTCGTGCACTATCATCTACACAGCATCACCTAGCCCCAAAGTGAGCAAAGCTTGTGTTATAGGAACTACATGACTGATATAAATCTACTACTTGTATACATTTTTGTATCATACATATTATACATAAAAAACAGCCAGACCCGAGACAAATAGATCATGTAGATCATACAAACATTTGTTCCACAGCGGGAATCTAACCCGCAACGTTCTGCGTCTCAGACGGGCTTCGCCCACTGCGCCACAGAGTTCGTCCAAACAGAATAAACCAATCGCATACCAAAAGTGTATGTATGTTCACACACAAACATACATACATGCACTTTGAAACGTGTTAACGTGTTTAATCAAGCATTTTCTATTCCAGTACATAGAGTTAGCCCGTTCTCTGCGTCACTACGGGCGCATACCCGCCGGCGAAGCGGTCACAGACGCTATCAACGTCGGCGGCAGCTCATCCGAGAGCGCCCACCGCGTCCGTTGCTCACTCGCCAGCAAAGAACTCACTCTGCAGAGTATATCGCAGCCGGCGAGGGAACAGCGGTACAAAGTTACCAGAATGAAATGCTGGCGGATCACTACGTTACATACTGTGAGTAGTATAGCATTGTAAACTAAACACTTTTTGGTTACGTGATTGAATACGAAACTAGGAAATTCGTAGAAGATCCAATGTCGGTGTCATAGCTCTCAGAATCAACTCGTTGATGTGGCAATGAGCAGGCCATAGCAGTTTTAGCTCGCAGAAGCGATAACCGCCTGGTGAAAAAGGTCCTCAAATGTCGACCACGAGTTGGACAACGTTTTAGGAAGGCGTGGTCGTTGGACTGGCGGCATCTACGGTTGTGGGAATCCGTTGGAATGAGGTGGCTCAAGACCGTTGGTCATGGCACTCTTGAGATGCCTATAATATCCGACTTCCCGCAAACTTTTGAAATATCATCGGTCCATCGGGAATCGGGTCTTCTTACATAGCGTTGTCCGGTTAGTCAAAACATATTTTTAAGTTCTCGAATAACGACCACGGCCATTCGAGAACCTTAAAAATATATTTTCAACAGCCAATATGTTCTTTATGTTTTTTATGTTATCTTTGTCAATATGAACCAATTTTAATGATAATTTTTTTAATGGGTAGGTTGTATACCTTAATGGTATTTTAAAATTTATGGAAAAATCCCACCCAGCTTTTCTCGGTTTTTATTTTATCATGAAAAAAATGTACCTGTAACTTAATATGTTTGTTTGTAGTTGTTTTTTTATCATCATACGTCGATATAATTGTTTACATTGCAAAGCGTGATACATAACAACCATCTGGCCAATTAAGTTCTGGAAATTTCGATTTGATAAATATTTAGTTTAAAGTAGGTACGCAGATAGGTTATCTAACATATATTGTGACTTGGAATGTCTGCGGGGCACATTGAATCTATTCTCCACATTGGGTCTAAATACCTTATCAGAACCTAAAAGCCCCCCCCATAAAGTTGCGTTATATTAACGTAATGCGATATCTGTTTTAAGTACATTTTGTATCAGGATGCGATCGCAGCAGTGTGTATGCGATCTTACACACTGCTGCGATGATAACGACGCGATGGAAGTAGGATGCAAAAACGCTTAGCGATGATATTAAAGACCGTCATAACGCAGCTTTGTAAAGGAGCATTTAAGTAGGGTGACCATAAAAGGATATGTGACATTATGGACGAACAAAGTGTTCATTATTTCACCGAAAAAGGGGGTGTTAAGTTTAAAGCGTTTTTCTAGTTGTCTGCAAGCGCCACATACTTATCTTGATTGATTTAAAACGAACGAATGACATCCATCACCGGCATAAATAGGCCGACATACATAGATGGTGGCGCCTCTCTGACTTAACCGCTAAAAAAAACAATATTGTTCGGTGCATAATGTCTTTGAAGCTCGCTTGCTGGTGACTGACGACTTGACGTACCGTCACAAGCCGCGGGACGGCCGGACATAGGTTACATAATCGTAGTAATTCGGAAACACGAACTTTGCTGAAGCATCTAATTTCGCCACCACGTCATTTTGGCTGGGCCTTAAAATAACGAACACCTACATAAAAACATGTTGAAAGCTCTGTTTTCTGACAATGTATCGAACCTTGTTCGCATTGTCACAGAACTTATTGAAGCGAAACACAAAGTGGTGAAAATCACCAATTAGTGTCACCAAAAAAAAATTACTATCACCCAACGACCTCGTTCGCGCTATTACTTCGTTTTCGCTTAGCGTTCTATCTGCCTTTTTTTTGCTCGGCTTCTAAGAGTCGCAGCGATACCATTCCTCAAGAATCGATTCAAATCCGACTTGTAGTTCCATTCATTAGCAAGTAAAAAAAAAAACACTACTCTTATTATAGTATAGATAGATATAAATTAAACTGGCATGCGTCAGGGGTTTCTAAATGTAGTACAATTGTTTTTCAGCTTGAAAACCCCCAGACAAATGGCCATGAAGCATTGATCGAGGAGCCGAACAAGAACTATGAGCTATCGTTTGAATATCTCATCAGCAAGGACAACTTGACATGGATCACTTTGAAGTCTGAGCATGCGACGTTCATCAGTGTGTGTTTACAGGTAAAATACTGTCTTTCAGAAACACGCGAGGTGCGGGTTTGGTTCACGTTGCGGGACTTTTTCTTTCTATACAACTTAAGCAAAAAGCAATTTTTCTATATACGACGTCTTCGTATAAGTAGTGCTCCTACATGTTTGCATTTGCATTTTTACTATGGGTTTGGGTGTAGGTACCATGGTAAGTACCTACTACAGGGAATCCCAGTCTCAGGACTGAGTATGTGACTGTTGGGTTTGGTTTATTCAAAAGTTACTAGCCTCTGTCCACGGCTTCGCCCGCATTGACGAGGTTGATTTTCAAAGAATCCTAGTTTTTGTAATCTTATCAATTATTAGTACAGCCCTTGCAATTAATACTACCATATAGAAACTCCATCAAAAGGTTGTCTAGGAGAAATCGCTTCTAAGCGCCAAAACCCGCTTTTTGTACGTTAATTATGGTAAGGTTTTGTGTACCGGGGCGATTGGCATGCACGGCCTTCGGCCAAATATGATGTTTGGACGTATGGAGAACACGGTTGGTGGTGTGTCCTCCATTTGCAAAGGGAAAGATCTTCCACCGAGCTGATCCATCTGATCCACTTACTCGGGGTCCTAGGACCGACAGTTGTTTGTCCGAGGTATTATAATATGTTCTAAGTTGCGTGAAAACTTCGCTTGCGCGATCTAGACAATTCGATCCAGTGCCATCTGTGTATTGACTGGGGTAGCTCTTCGTTGATGTGATGTAATCTAGTTCAATCATGAGGTGAGAGATATCGCTACAGATGTGACTCAAACTACACCTACCCTCACGAGACTGAGTATCATTAGATTTCTTCTATCTATCATGATCACAGGAGAAACTGTAGTTTATGCTGAAGGGTATTAGTGGTAAACTAATAGATCTACCCTCATTCTCACTATTTTATTGCAAACAATATCACTACCAAAGACTTCAGGTTCCTCCCGTGATCATGGTATTGCAACTGTGCCGAAATATCGGGAGAGATTTAATAATAATGAATTCGTTTATTTGAGCTGAAATACTATTACAACAGGTACTTATTTACAAAACAGTTTTCATCACCTACTTGGCAAATAAGTTGATTCACTTACCCCCACACTAGGATTCCCAACACAGGTGTTGTGGGTTTAAACTCACAAATCATAAGATTTCCAAGTGTTCTTTTCTCAATGTACATAATAAAGAATTTTCATTGAATTTTCAGTCAATAGTCGACGAGCTAATGCGACAAAAGAGCGGCGTCGGTCCAGCATCTCCTCGCAATGGCAAACGCGGAAGCCTGACTTACCTGCGCCGCGACGGCTCCAGCCAACTGATAACACCATCCTCCTCCAGCGATACTCTTAGCTCTGCGGTAAGTCAAGCTCCAATCATTATCAGTCAACACATCCATAAATATTTATCTCGGGTCTGGGTGTTTTCTATGTATAAATAAATAAATAATGCTGGACATTTTCACACAACATCATCTAGCCCCATACTAAGCATAGCTTGTATTATGGGAACTACATGACTGATATACTACTTACATTTAATTTTTTGTAAATACATATATATTATAGATAGAAAAACCCAGATCGAGATAAATATTTGCAGATACAAACATTTGTCCCAGGGCGGGAATCGAACCCGCTACCTTCTGCGTCCCAGGCGGGTCTTCGCCCACTGCGCCTCAGAGGTCGTCTGTGTGGTTTACAAACATAGTATGTAAGTAACAGTCATTTAGTTACCATAATACAAGCTCTGCTTAGTTTGGGGCTAGATGATGCTGTGTGATAAAAAAATAATGCAGTATTATTTATTTATCTATCCATCCATCGACATGCTGCTGTATTTAGTATATATAGCATTGAAATTATCGTGGTTTGGTATCATTTTAGAATATTATTACAACTATGTCACGTGTTTTGCTATTCTCCTGCTGACGTTTCTTTTTAAAGGTCCTTCCACATGAGCACCGTCCGCGATCACGCTCAACGTTAGTGAGACGGGCACAGTTCCCGTGGTCGGGATGCCCATACATTTTCCAACCTTTTTGAACCGTGGTCTGACACGGATATTCTTAAATCTAGTTAGACAAGACTGATCTTAGCTAAACAAAAAATGCTGGAACACACAGATTTTTTAATTTTATTTCAAAAAATATGATAATCTAAATGTGTGTTTTACTGTAGGTATTCATTCTTTGCGTTTAGGTAGCTCTCGTTTAGGTATCATCTATCGTCGGTCATGGGTAAAAATGTATATTTGTTTTTTTTCAGAATGGAGACTCCGGAAGCTCGAGGGAGATATTCTCCGTGCAAAAACTGACTGAGAAATTCGCCTCCGTCGCGTTCAAGTCGGGAAGGGACTGTGTCGAGAACAACGCCTTCGAGGCTATCGGGGACGACGAACTCTAGATTTAACGTTTAAACATTTCTGTGTCTTAGGTAAAACTTAGTGCCGACTATTTTTCTAAAATCGGCTTTTTGAGGAGAGAGACTTTACTCTGACTACATTTTTTTCGGTTGAATGCTGTCATGTAATTGAATTGAAGAAATAAAATTGAATCAATATGCTGATTTCTGGAAGCCAACTTACAACAAAAGTTGGCCATGAACCATGTCGTTCAAATGAATAAATGCTCCACCTATGCAAATAAAAAAATAACTTAAACTTATATTAATATATACTTGGATTGAATTTTAATTGTTATTAAAGGTATATAGAAAGGTTTCTAAGATACATTAGAAGCTCTCCCAGGCAACTGAAGTAATTTTTCAATTAATGTTCACTTTTTATACAATATTTACTCAATTGACCGATTTTATTTATTTAGACTGTGAAGTCTGGACTAGGCATTAGGGTCGGACCACATTTATCAGTATGAGCAACACATGCGGATTTGTATGTGTGACCCTAATCAGACGTTAATATGTTTCTAGCTGGCCAACTGGCTCAAATGCCGCTGGTCATTAGTTTGACTGTCACTGAATCTGCACTTTGAAACCATTTTAAGTACCAAGTATATAGTCGGAACATCTCTAGTAATCTATAATCGAATTTATATGCATCAGCATAGAGCTGACTATCGTGAGTTTATAGAAGTACTTGGAATTATTGTCTTCTACTATTTAAATCAATACTTTATACTTCATGCAATAGGGTTAGCATAGATTTTATTATTATTTAATTGTAATGGAGGTCGTTTTGTCCAGCCGTAAAATAAATAATAAGACTTGCATAGAAAAGGTAAACTCTCAAAGTAACTAACCTCCAATCACGTGACTTTCGCCCTTATTTGTGTGTCACATACATTACCGGACGTGTTACATACGAGTATATCTTAGCCGGTATGGGCGTAGTACTATTATGTATTCTGTGGTATGGGGAAAATATGCAGGATAATTATTATTTATTTTATCGCCGAGCTCTCTAAGGACGTAATAAACAAACAAAATCTCGAATTGTATCTTCCAAAGAATTACCTTCAATGGGTAAAAGTTGCCAATAATGTATAGATGTAAAAATGTAATTTGATAAATTGTACAGTCATTCATTCTATCTAGTAGAGATAGAATTTAAAGTTAAGAAAATTATCTGGCTATGAACCATAAAATATCTGAATGTAATTTGCCATAATAGATTGACTTGGCATTGTAGTTTTCACTTTCTGTCACAAACTTTTAACATTGAACTACTAAGGTATTGTGATTTCTTACAACATTATTTTAAGTTGGCAAAACATATCAATTAGTAAGAGTTTACGCCTAATGATATAATTCTAGCTGCATATTTGACAAATAATTGCATTTTCTATTAAGTAGGTATTTACCTATATTTTTTTTATTTTCGCATTTTAAAATCGTCCCCATCAAATTTTGATAAGTTTTCATCATTGTCATACCATTATTTGGAAAGGGACCATATTTGTTAACTATTACATTTATTTATATTTAAAATATTCTTCCCTGATTCTGGAGGCCATCATTTTATTGTTATGTTGCCATATTTTATACCTTTTTGAATTCTTTCTAATTATTCTTTTATTTTATACAATACTTATTGTAAATTTTAATAAAAACTGTTTCTATTATCTACTTTGTTGCACTTTTTCATGTAGGCAGGAGACAAAATATTTTAAAACCCCAGACATGTATTTCAATCACAAATTGCAGGGCACCCTAGTGACATGTACCATTAAAACCTATCTTAAAAGATGATTTAAAGTAATACAAAACAAATGCATGGCCGATTCAGTTGAAATTCGTTTTGGATGGGTGTATCTGTCCTTTAAGATTACTAACAGTAAATACCTAAGAACAATGGGTGTTTTCATCCTGAATCGAAAATAAAACCACTCTGGAACTGCTAAATTTAAATTATTTATAATAAATTACATTGGGGTAAACAAAATAAAGTTAATAATCCTTCTCCCACTGCTCTCTCTCAATCCTTTCCTTCTTAACTTGTTCTACAACAGGACTCAAGTAAAGCTTGTCTTCTTCATACTTAGTCCATTCTTCTTTGGGGAGGATGGTCTTTTGTAGAGAGAGCTGCATAGCGCGGACCATGCGGAAGTTACGCTCATCAACAATATGCTGGGGGATGCGGCGCAGGGCTTCTGTGACGTCAGGGGTCTCATGCAGGCAGTCGTCACGGAGTAGGCCTGTAAGGCGAGGAGCTAATAATTACACTATACCACAAGTCAAGTTTGCAAATGCTGTATTTGAGAAAAGTAAACATTGGTATATAGATACCTACTTAGGGTGTTGATGATGATGATGATAAAGATATTTGAGTATGTTGATTTTGCTGACAACCAGCATATTATCATAGCATGTTCTGAGTTTGAAAGTCTAAAGTCAAAATTCATTTTATTCATTAAAACTCCAAAGATCACTTTAGGATTTTATCTACTACCTGTTCCACCACCATCAAGCCAGGAAAAAAAGGCAAGAAACAAGGGTGGTTATTCTTTTAATGATCCTTTTACAAACGAAAAGTACCTACATTTTTCAGTAATATGCCTTTTTATAAAGGCATAAATTGTTTAATTATGTTTTTACATTTACACATTTTTGTATATTTCTTGGGAGTTTGTTATAAAAGCATACACCTTGCCCTTTAAAAGATTTACTAACTTTATGGAGTCTACAAGTGGCAACAGCAAGTTTATCTTTATTTCTAGTATTAACATTGTGATTATCTTTATTTTTCTTAAGAAAAAATATTTTGATGAACATACATCTTATTTTCATATATATATATTGATAAGGGAATGTCATGATATTTATTTCTTTTAACTTTTGATGTAGTGATGCTCGAAGGCCAGTGCAGGGTGTTATGCGGAAGTTGAGCATGGGTGCTTAAGATCTAGCCGACATGCAACTAAGCTTAAAATAGTTTACTTGTGATCATGGAGGGAGTATTTTGTATGTTAGTAGGTGTTATTGATTATTCTGGGCTTAAATCTTGAACAAAGATACTGGATCAGAGTGTTTGACCAGTTGCTTATGCACACACCTAAAAGCTATTTCAGAAGCTTTCTGGTGCATACTAGTGCCAAGGTTAGCTCAATTATGTTCCAATTACAAACAAACAACCAAAGATTCAAGTCTGTATGAATAACCATTTTATGAGACTAAGGTTTGTCCGAGGTCTGAGTGACCCGGTCACTCTAAACTTAAGGTTTGTTTGCACTAGAACTTTGACAGCACCTAATTTGATGCCTTTAGCAAGATTCTATAGAAAAACTGTCACTGAGACATGACTAAGTAGCTTAAGCTGGAGTGTGGCAGGGCGCCAATAGAATGAAAATTGGCTTGGTCCAATATTTACGTACCATATTTGTTAAATCCAGACATATTATAGGCCCATCTCTTCATGTTGTCTGCAAATAAATGCACAGGAATATTACATAATGGGTACTATACTGATTTTCTCGGAACAAATGATTTTAACTGAGCAGGACTTACTGCGAACAACTGCGGTAGTTCTGAAAGCCATTTTATTGAGAAAATTGTGTTCTGTGGCGGGTGAACCAGATTTTTATAGAAATTTCAATTCTGAAATCAAACGAGGCGAGCGAGTAGGAAAGAAAACTCAGGAAAACTTGCGTTTCTTTTTCTACTGTCATTGCTGTCATCATCATCATGACAGTATCATGTAACTGATAATGACAATGACATACAAACAAAATAAATAAAATCCATTCTCTGGGTAGGTACTCACTCTCTGTCAACGGGCGGCGAGGGACAGTGGTCTGACTAGACAAATACAACTTTCTGTTAGCGTTAACGCCTGTGAAAAGATTTAATTGTATGGGAATGACATTGGCTGTGAAAATTTTACGTGAAAGCTGCCACTATTTATCTTGATAAATTTGTGTTAGCGTGAAAGGAAAAGTAAGCGTGAGGTATTTGTCTAAACCCAGACCCCCTGTAGAATGATGTCAAAGTCAAAATTCATTTATTCATTAAAATCACAAGGATCACTTTGAAACGTCGTTTTTAACTATTGCCTGTTCTTACGCGACCAAGCTTTTACTGACTTGGTCGCGGAAGAACAGACAAGAAAACAAGGTTGGTTATTCGTTTTACTGATCCTTTTACAAAACAATAGGTTAGAGTTGGAACTTTTTCAATCCCAAGAGGGATTGTTGTCCCTATTACAGTTATGTACTCTCTTCGTAACAATTATTGTCGTCTAAATAATCCGATATTTTATAGTCTCCCCTATAAAATGAGTCCCTGTATTGTACGTCCATGGAATGCACAACCATGGAAAGTACAGCCAGTATTACAAACCTTTGGTTTCAAATACTTGGTTTGTAATACTGGGCGTACATTCCTGGGCGTGCATTCCCTACACGTGTTGACCTTGTACGGCCAGTTTTGTACAACCCTGGAATGTACAGCCATGGAATACGAACCAATTTCATGCTCTGCTTTCATGTGCGAGTGCTATCAAGGGGCAAGTGCTGTGTTGCCATAGTATTTTACGCTATTAGTAAATTAATGTAAATTTAGTAAGTAGATTAGTTATTTATGTCGGTTTTTTGCAGATGAACTAACCGGTTGGTTTTATTTATTTGAACCCAAGTTTGTTGGATAAAGTTCGGATAGCAATCCTCCTTTTCTGAGTGGTAATAAAAAAAAACCTAATAACCTAACCAATCCAAGACGGATTTGCTTAGGATGGATTTCTCAGGCCAACATTAACTTATTGTTTATATTATTTATCAATGGCAACTCTTGGTTGAACATATTAGAACTTGCTCAGTGCAAACGAGGCTCGTTCTCGTGAGTCCCTGTATTGTACGTCCATGGAATGCACAACCATGGAAAGTACATCCCTGGAAAGTACGGCCAGTATTACAAACCATTGGTTTCAAATACTTGGTTTGTAATACTGGGCGTACATTCCTGGGCGTGCAATACCTACACGTGTTGACTTTGTACGGCCAGTTTTGTACAACCCTGGAATGTACAGCCTTGGAATACGAACCAATTTCATGCTCTGTTTTCATGTGCGAGTGCTATCAAGGGGCAAGTGCTGTGTTGCCATAGTATTTTACGTATTAGAACTTGCTCAGTGCAAACGAGAATCGTTCTCGTCATGCAACTTATTCGCATCGACCAATGAGAGCTCACGGATATGACGAACTCGCGACCAATGAGCGTCGAGAATATTGGTTTGTAATCCGGGGTGTACATTCCAGGGGTGTGCAATACCGTCATGTGTTTAGTTTGTACGGAGCGTATTGTACGACCATGGAAAGCACACCCAGATAATTCAAACCAAATGGTTTGTAATACTGGCTGTACTTTCCAGGGGTGTGCATTCCATGGTTGTGCTTTGCACGGACGTACAATACAGTCTCCCGTTCTCGTCATGCGACTTATTCGCATCGACCAATGAGAGCTCACGGATATGACGAACTCTCGACCAATGAGCGTCGAAAATATTGATTTGTAATCCGGGGTGTACATTCCAGGGGTGTGCAATACCGTCATACGGAGCGTATTGTACGACCATTGAAAGCACACCCAGATAATTAAAACCAAATGGTTTGTAATACTGGCTGTACTTTCCAGGGGTAATACGGTCTCTTTTATAGTATGCCTTTTTATAAAGTTTTTGTTTAAATACGATTTTAAATTTGTTAATTGTAAATTTTTGTATTTATATCTCTTGGGAGTTTGTTATAAAACCGTAGGTATTAACATTGTGATTATCGGTTGTTTTCTTAAACAAATAGTTTTGTGAACATCAGATTTTCATAGATTTTATTTATTTCTTTAAACTTTTGGCGAAGAGAGTACATAACTGTAATAGCTATTCATGTAAGCTTAATTTAGTACAAAAGGATAACTTTCATTTATTTCTTGACTTCTGCCCCAGCGTTGCTTGCGTAGTTAGGATACTTTCCAAATACTTCGATCCTCTATCTCGAAAGTGACTCAGTGTCGAACATTTGACAAGTAAAATGATCAATATTTGCCATTATGTTACTATTGGTAGTATCAATATCTGTCAAATATGTAAAGACATTCGAGTGGATAACATACATGACGTCAACATCGGTGATTTTCCCATCTGGCAGAAGGATCAAAAAATTTTTAATCTGTTTTCGTTCTTGTTCACACGTAGTATTTTTTAAATGTTCATAATCTTTTTCGGAAATAAAGGCATACATTAAATTATTTTAATGCCGCCGCTTGGAAACTAAACAGTCCTTTCGTAACATAGTTATCAAAGTAGGGTAGAGAATTTTGTGATAAGGTTGCGCGTGGCTACTTCGTGTTTCTTATCAGTAGATAGGTACATCAGTCTGTTTGTTTTCTTGAATCGTAATGCCCTCGCTCGACCTCCTAGTTGGTATGTTATCAGCCAATATAATGGGCCGACGAGACTCAAGCCGTTTAATTCGTCTGCTTTCGTGTCGCGTTCACGCCGTCTGACTTGCCTGTTTTACTAATATTTTTTTGAAAGTGCTTATGTCTAATAATCTCTACTTCCTAGCCACCGTTTCCTAGTGTTTTACCACTTTGGTAATTTTTTTCTCCATCCTGCATCCAAGAGGAGGAATGCAAAGTGACTGTCGAGACTGTATGGGGATTCGTTATCGAACCAGACCCCTGCACCAGACTTGGAAGTGGCTCCATCAGACGATCGCCCTTCACGAATATCTGATCTCCCTCTCTGCGGGCGACACAGACGCTACCTGTGCTTACTTCTAAGCCAACTAAACAGTAAGGAATTCTTGAACTGATTAGCTTAGATAGAATAATCAAAGTGTGTTATTATTAATTAACTTTTAGAACTAGAAAGTTCATACAAAAAAGTGCCCGTTTCTTACTGAACTGTTTTAAAACAAGCATCAAGATGGCTCAGGCTTTCATGAAAAAGATGGCTACGACAAGTGCATGTGTTATGGTCGGTCTCACAAGAAGAACCAGTGCAAGAAGCCTGGTCACCGGCAGTAAGCCCAAACCTGTGTCTACAAAGGACAGAGAACTGCCACCAGAGAGGGAAGTCACCAAATCAGTTTTTATGTCTCAATCCACTGATATCTACACCAACTTGGCACTCGAAGACTGGATGTACCGCAACATGGATTTCTCCAACCACCATGTTATGATGGTGTGGCGTAATGAGCCTTGTGTTGTGATTGGCCGTCACCAGAACCCTTGGTTAGAAGCCAATGTGCCCCTGCTGAATGAGAAGGATATAGCTCTCGCACGTCGCAACAGCGGTGGTGGCACAGTGTACCATGACCGAGGCAACCTGAACGTCACTTTCTTCACACCCCGTGAAAGGTACGACAGGAAGTACAACTTGGAACTAATCAAGAGGGCTCTATTCAGGGAGTTTGGAATCCAGTCCATCATCAATGAGCGCCAAGACATCTGTGTTCGTGATAAATATAAAGTATCCTTTTCAATTTACAAACCTATTTTGTATGTATTTAACTTTAAGCAAATAGACATAGGTAGTGTAATTTTATGGATATATATGGCAATCTATAACATAATAATGCTGGACCTTTTCCACACAGCATCATCTAGCCCCAAAGTAAGCAAAGCTTTGTGTGTTATGGGAACTACATGACTGACTTATATACATTTTTTTAAATACATACATATTATACATAGAAAACACCCAGACCCGAGACAAATATTTGTGGGTCATACAAACATTTATCCCGCGGCGGAAATCGAACCCGCAACCTTCTGCGTCTGAGGCGGGCCTTCGCCCATTGCGCCACAGAGGTCGTCAAAGAGGAGATTCAATATCAAAGGTTATCATAATGAAAATTTTACAAAATGATTAACCAAACATTGGATGCCAAGGCCAAGTTCTTAAATTATTTTTGTTGTAGACTAGTATTTTCTTTATTTTACACACCAGAATCTTACTGAACATAGTAAGAATATTAAGTTTCTCTTAAGCATATTAACTAAAAAAAAATTTTTGCATGTTGGATTTGGTTTGTCAAGAAACTTAATGGCTTTCATGGTCACCTAGTATATTATTTTCTCAAGAAGAGCAACTTTCTAAGTAGGTACATTTTCGGAATCTTAATTTCTTGGTAGTATTTATTAAGGCTCCTTCTAAAACATACCTGACTACCTGAGTCTAGAAAGCAACATTTTCCTGAACAGCAACCTTAGGTATCCGGTACAGCTGCCAAGCTCGGAAGGCTGACAGGCTACCACCACTGCACGCTTCTAGTCAACGCCAACAAGGCAGATCTCAGCAAGGCCCTTGCTAAGCGTGAGGTGAGTACCTACTAACTGCACCTATATGTTTTTATCTTTAATCAAGATGGTTTTTGTGCTTTATTTCATTTGGTATTGAATAAGAAAAATTGGAAATAAGTAGGTACTTAGAGATTTACTAAGGCCCACTTGTACTATGCACTATGCAAGGTTTGCAGTTTAAGCCTAGATTAAGATCTAATTCGGTGATGGCACAATAAACTAACTCTCAAGTTAATTTGCTTACTTATTGATAGAATGAATGCAAATAATAAAAAAAATCTTTATTGTACACCATAAACAAATATTGAAATAAACAAAAGCATATTTTAGTTTAGAGTTCAAAAGGCGGTCTCAAAGCAATCTCCTATTGTTACTTCCTTAGGTGACACATATGTAGTAATGTACAAATTAGAAATAGAGATACACAGGCCCTTATAAAGAATTTAAACAGTAAAGTTGTTTAGCTAAACATTAGATAAAACAGTGTTTAATTAATCAACTGTTTTAATCTTAAAAAGACCCAAATTCACCAACACAATTGTTTGCATTTTGGTACAAACTATTAAAATATAATTTGCTAGATAATTAGAAATGTAAAGGAAAACACAGATAAATTTATCATTTAAATGATTGAATAATTATTATCCATTCCAATCTTATTCATCCATTCTGTATTTTTCCACTGTTTTTCTATAGCTTATTGCGATTTTAAATTGTTAATTAGGTATCACACATATCTGGATTATTTATTGTTGTCAACTAATTAAGTCCCCATTTTATCTCATAGATTGTAATTGAACTATGAACTCGCGTTCTCAATTATTCCACGATACAAATATTTTTAAGATCACTGACGACGTAAAAATGTTCAATTTGTCGACATGATTACTGGCTATTGACTCTTGAGAAAAATTGCAAAAGTCATTGATTGCCAATAATTGCCGATTTACGTTTTCATAAGTCTCCGTGTGTGTTTTAGAAACTGTGTAGTACCTAATGTTACAAAATCTAAAGTTTAATTCCACCTAAAAATAGATGTTTCAAATTATAAATGCGGCTGATTACCACAATCAGGATCTCTATTAAATTATCTCCGAAAGTCATCAAATCGACGTAAACATTTTAATTTTAAAATGATTTCCAACCTCTACAAGTAGCTTCAATCTAAAGAGAATTTCCTTCAATATAATTTCCACCAATCATGAACATGATTCAACCTAGAGGTAGCTAGTCGTGTCTATTCTATTTATAAATAGTTGCTATCCCAGTAGTTGCATTGGTCATCAAAATAGAGGCCCTTGTATTTTTACATATTCAATAATGTTATAGGTCGCGCGTGTAACATATACATTGTTTTTGTGTGATTCATTGTTTGCGCGAACAAAGCATCAAAACTGAATTATAGATGTGATGCAAGTATATAATGCAATAGGAACATTGGCGCTTCCATTAAGTTTCCATGACATGGGACCTTAACACTAATTGTTCTTTCTTTGCATATCTAATAGATGGCCAGAGTTTAGAAACCTGTTTAGAAATGAGTTTAGAAATCTGCAACTGGTATACACCTAATCAGCTGGTACTCGGATGTAGGTACATAGTATTTCACATTATTTGTTGGTACTTGTTTAGATATGTAACTTTTTTCTGCTACTTAGTTGTGTCCCTGTTTAGAACTCGGTTTTCTGAACCTAAGGCTCAGGTATCAGTTTTAGGTAACTGTTTTTCGGCTCTTAGTCTTTGTTAGCTTGCCTTGCCTTAGTTAAATTCGTCTTATTCATTAAAGTTTATAATGCTTGTGCATCTCTCACCAAGTGCTGATAAGTCACAAATAACGTATACATCGGTTATAATATGATTTTTTAAAACAGCTGTCAAAAATATTCGCCTTTTTTTTAACCTGCGGCATAAATCGGGAGTAAGCACTTGGTTGGAAATGCCCTTAACACAGATTTTGCATGTATACTTTCCTATCACCTTCTATTCCTATCACTTTTTTATCGCCTCTTCCTGTGTCTAACCCTTTCCTGAGTGTATCAATCCTTCCTCCCATCCATAATGTAAGGATTTTATTTAATTATTTAGCATGGCATACAGACAAACGCGACCGCTTCCACACCGTCTCCCGTGGCGAACCTATCTGAGCTGGACAACCGTGTGACCGTGGACAGTCTTCAAACAGCTGTGGGCTATGAATTTCTGAGGACACCGGCGATGCACTTAGAAGATGGCGGACAGAACCTGATCTCAAAACAACGCGGATTCCAGTTCGTCAACCCCACCGATGACTGGTTCCCAGGTAATTTTGCACTCACATATTATTTGGCAAATATTTGTATCGTGAAATCATCGAAAGCGTGACGCATCAAGAACCTATCGTATCTATTATAACATCTGTGGTATATAGATACCACGATATGATATAGATCGTACGGATAAGTATTTTTATATAAAGTAGGTTTATAAAGATCTTAGGAATTCTTATCAAACCTCAAAAAAACTGGTCCTATTTTTGACTAAATACGGGACCTTTATCATGATTCTTTACCGTGATTTATGATGATTCGTCTGCCAATAACATCCATCTGCAAACACCACAGAAGGAACTGCCTTCTGTAATCATGTGTCATGCAGTCTTGCAATTGTGTCGACATCGGTAAAATTTAAACTTAAATTACTACTAAAACCTACGTCTCGTATCCCGTCATCTATTCCAGCGCCCCATATGACAATAAAAGTTATTTTATATGACTTAAAGGTTTTTAGTCATACAAAATGTTTGCAACCGCATTTCAATCGGCATAGCGTTACGACGCGGCTCTAGCGTTTCGCGGGTAAATAATAAAATGTGTAGTTAAAAAACTAAAACACACGCTTTTATCACGCACTAAAAATTATAAAAAAACTATTCCACTATCCACCTCCTGGCTCCGTCATCCGTTAGATACGACACTTAGAAGCAGGTTAAAATTGACTTCCAATAACTCATTAAGATGAACAGTATGTTCATATTGTAAAAACGGAAATTTTCACGTACTATTGCACTATTGGTGAAGGCACCGACTAAGTTTCGACTCATTCCGAGAGTCTTCATCAGGGTGAGTGGTCGCGACTTCCTCCTTCCGCGTCGCACCGTGCACTGAACAGTAAACAGTAAAAATGAACAGTATGCGTAGATTTTTGCTTGGTGATGGGTCTTTTTACGCTTTGTATAAGCGTGTTAAAATAGGCTAAATCATAATTTTCCGGGTATTCTTGATCGGATTGTAATAATACTGCATCTCTTGGCCAGGTCTCGAGGAGTTGAAGAATGAGTTGGTAGGCTGGGAGTGGAACTACGGGCGCACGCCGGTCTTCACCGTGAGTCGCTCCTTCCCCGTGCCCGCTGAACTGCTCTCCCCGTCCAAGGTCTACACTTCCACACAGGAGCTCGCCATCAACATGACCGTGGAGAAAGGTACACATAGATTACTTTTCTATTGTTCATAACACATTTTACAAAATAATAAAAAAATACATCTAGGTACATCTGGACATTTTCACACAGCATCATCTGACATACTCTGTGGCGCAGTAGGCCAAGGTCCGCCTGAGACGTTGAAGGTTGCGGGTTCGATTCTCGCTGCGGGACAAATGTTTGTATGATCTGCATTCATTTGTCTCGGGTCTGGGTGTTTTCTATGTATTATATATGTATTTACAAAAAAATGCTTATATGTAGTATATCAGTCATGTAGTTCCCATAACACAAGCTCTGCTTACTTTGGGGCCAGATGATGCCATGTGAAAATCTCCAAAACAAATAATATATTATTAAAATTGATCATAGAATAATAGCTGAGATATGTTGAGTCAAACCGAGAGATGTTGGAGCTGTCCCGGAGTCAGAGATGTGTACCTCTTGTACATGGTGCACGCGCACTTCGGCGAACATCCCCGTATAAAAATTAGAGTAACTTAAAAAAAATCTTTTTGCAGGTCTCATTAGTGACGTAACCCTCAACATCCCTAAAGGCCTGGTCGAATCAGGCTTCCACGGCGAAGCTTCCGTCATAACGACCCTCAAAGGGATGAGGTTCACATCCGAGGCCCTGAGCGCGCTCCAAGACGCGATGCTGACCCGTCACTTGAGCGGTGACGTTAGAAAACTTGACGAAAAGGAACAGTTCGTAGCGAAGTGCTTCGACCAAGTTGTTAATACTAATTAAGTTGCTGCTATAAAATGTGTTTGTGTTGTTTGTATAAAGTTGTATAAATAGCTTATCAACTGCTATCTAAAGTCTACTGCTGCCATATTTACGCATTAAGCAGGTTGGAGATTGTCTGCCGGCATTACCGGTAAGAAATCACGCTCTACCAACAATAATCCGTTATGTCTCAGGGTCAGCAATGCGCGAGTGATTCTTCTGGTGTTGCAATCATCGTAACCATCAAGTGTTGGTTACGGTAACCGCTTACCAGCAAGTGGGTCGTATTTGCCACTTTAGGTAAAAAAAGAACACCCAACATTCCCATACATGTTCCTACCCCTATAATGTATCTGAAATTCACCAGGTGACGTTTAACAAGTCAAATGATCATCAAAGTCCGCATTGTGTGGCCATATTGATAGTTAGTTTGTGCAAATAAAAATCATTTGACTTGTCGAACATTCATCACAGACTGACATCAGACACATGATGGCTGATCACACGATTCCCTGACCTGTGTTGTGGTCGCTTTTTTACATCGCAGGCTGTCATACCGCTCAAAGCCGGTAGACAGGCGCCGGCTATCTGTTTTCTTCGTAAATACGGCCTTTGGCTGATAGTGACATGTAAATAACAATCTGTGTATAATACTGTCTCATGTAAATTCTCTGTCTAAATACTCGTTTATGCCTACTAACGACTTCGGCTTTTCTTTGGATGTTTTGTGATAATCGGATTATTTCTTGCATTATGTTTTAGTTAAGTTATTAACATTGTAAGGTTCGCTTTGAAACTAATCGTAGACATCCGACGAATGTTTCAAAACGTCGCTTGTGTTTTTAATTTTCAATATCTTCTTTGTTATTTTTGTTTGAAACTCGCGAACTGCACTAACGTGCTACGCCACAAGAATACATCATATCATTTGTTTTAATTAAATTATGTTATAGCAGATTTTAGTTTACCCATAATATTACTTATCGAACATATTTTGTAGCTTTTATTACTTATAACGTGATAATTTAACCATAGACCCATTTTATTCACATTTTTAATACCCCGGTACGGGACTTTTTTGTATGGAATGGATATATTGTATTTTATTTTAGAGCCTGTACTGTAATAACATACGAATTACGAAGTTATTAAGTACGGCATAAAGAATATATTTACTTAATCTTAGATTGATTCGTCATGAACTGAATGTTAATAATGTTTAACCAATAAAGATTTGTAAAATCCTATTTGTGATTTTTTTGTAAAACCTTTGCCTACAGTTATAAATAAGGGCACAAGTAGGTATAATATTCAGTTTTGTATTGATTAAGATTAAAGCACTCATGGTTGGCATTACGCTTGTTCGCCACCTTAATGGTATAAAAAAAATATTATCTGTACAGTCACACCACGCTAGGATGCCCTGTACCTATCGTGGGTATCAGGATTTTTATTTTTTATTTTATTGTTTTAGGAACGACAAACAGTCATACATTAAATTATAAGTTACAAACTAAAGTGAACAATGTATGACCACAGCGTCAACCACAGATTACTTTATAAAAATAATAAACAGGCTTGAATCTGTTCCAAGTTTACGCATACAGGTTTATAGTAGGTAGGCAGTTACTTCATCCGATACATTAACAGTTCGTAAGTAATTAGGTAGGTACGTATGCATATACCTACTAGACTTCAAGAAATACTACCTGCAACTACGCGAGTCTAATTACAACATAATTTTAAATAACGAGAGTAAGAACATTTTTAACAACAAAATAAATTATAACAAAATCAAAAAAGTTAACAGAATCACGAGTATCATGATACCACAACCCCCAAACCCGGAACAAATATCTGCAGACTATTTTCATACTCATTTACCTATCGTTGCATGCATACGTTTGTTCCATAGCGGGGGACCGAAACTGCACCTCTTGCGTCTGCTGCCTGTGGTCTAGCCGGCCACCCGCCCGCAGCACCACCGAGGTCGTCAGAATAGGTAACTAACTATCATTATGATATCTGTGCTAACTACCTACTTACAACAATAACATTGGTGTAGGTGGTAGGTTCACAAATTTTGAAAGATGCACCTACTAAATAATTAATCTAAGGAATATCGTAGATTTATTGTGGCCTCGTAAAAGACGCCTCAAGGTAAAGGTCTTAATTTACATGAAGCTATCACTAATTGCTGTGAACTGACTAATAAGCTTATCTTATGAAGGCAACGCGCACTGCCTTGCAGATAACTTATCCAGTATCCAGGTATCTAATCTAATCCATCAGTGATCATGAAAACCCTCGACATGCATTTCTATCATCAGCAACTGCAGCGCACACTTGTGACTTGTGCTGATAAAACCCCTTAAGAACTATCCTTGAATACATACTTACAAATAACTAGATTCCGATATGCCGTTTTGGAGATATATGGTAACAGACAAAGAACCTCTTATTTCAAACCTCCTTACAACGCTGGTAAAAGTCTGTCCGTATAATAATAGCTCTGTATTATATTTTCAATGAATAAATGTATTGATACTACTGGAGAATGATTCGAGACCGACTGATATAGCTGATACGTAACCTACTTATCCGTCTCGGGGTAGCCGACGGCGCGGTCCCGAATCTGGGAAATCTGCTAACCAAAGAATATAATACGGATTTAAAACTATATGCTGCTTTCTGTTCATTTAACCTTGTGTTTTGAGGTAGGTCCTCAGTTTTAGATTATTAGTATTATAAATTTTATAATAGCTAAGGAAATAGGTACATACCTGCTTAGGCTTAATATGGACTAATCAAATACATACATGAAGTTTAATATCATCCAAAAGCTATTATTCTAAACGAATTATGTTTGGTATGCCATAATAGGAAGGAAGTACCTACCTACAAATTGAATCTAGTGTGTTTTTGAGATACTTGAGATGATTTAATTTTAAAGTCATGAGCGACTGTTAAGGTATTCTATGAAAGCGTATTCCACTGTGTGCTCCATATCAAACCGCATTGACACGATGATAATCAGATCAGGTCTAAGGTCATAAGATGGCAGTCAAATACTTAACTATAATAATAAAAACGGGGTTACTTTAAAAACCGCGATCAAAAGCTCGGATGATAAATTAGTTAATGTGGGCGCAACACGCAAATCAATGTCGGATTAATGGATATTATGTGCTCGCTATGTCCTCGTGTAACAAAACAGGCTCTTCCTCTCGCTTCAAACAGTGGTGGAAGCCTGCAGCCGGCGCCCCAGCCAGTCCGCGGCTGAGCATTGTGGCGCACGCGCACGCCGCCATTTTGAATGTTTGTTTTCATGACAACCGCGTAAGCAAACTCGCGGAACTTTGCTGAAAAGTTTGTCGTTCGTTATTTTAAACTAGAGGTGTTTGTGATAAAGTTCAGGTTTTTTAGAAATAAAGTAGAAATACCTACTAGACAAAAAGTAAGTTTTATTATTCGCAAAACTAAATATTTTGATTATTAGATTATTATTATTAGTTAAGATTATTAGATTATCTAGATAATTAAAAAATAGCCATTCATTAAATGTGAATGAAAGAATTTTAGTTTTGCTCGGTAAATTTAACATGACAATTTGCAATTTAGAGAAAACTATGATAATAAAAAAAACCTTTACACATTTTTTAAGTTCTGTTATAACTATCGATTTAACTGTTACTGTTATGTCTGTAGCAGGTTAGTTCTATATACCTATGTAGAATATATTGGGCTTCATGTGGGTACCTACCTATGCACCACAACTATTACACCTATACACATGGCTAGAAAGCCACTCTTGTTTATCCTGTATTCTTAAATCTTGTTCGGTGTACCTACCATAAACAAAGTGTTTTTGTTAATTATACAGTATTTATATATACTTACACATATATAAGTACTTATCAGTATTTAGGTTACCTAACTACGTTTTTGATAACCTACTATGACATCAGTAAAAAATACTAAGTAGTTATTAAAAAAAAACACAAAATTATAATTCGCCATTTTTGTCTTTATCTTTCATAGCTTTTCTGTCCTGGGAGTAAGGAATCGAATAGAGGACTGCAAAGTTATGTAAAAGAAAATATCCCAGTTCAATAGTAAGCTCTTGTACCCTTGTACGGAACGAAGTATTATTTGACCTCCTACGTCCTTTTATAGCTACAGAATAATAATTTCAGGACGTTCTTTTGTGTTTCTTTTATACTTATAAGGCAGCGTCTTGAGAACTAAACTTTTTCTTATCAGCAAAGGTCATAATGATCAGACGTGTACCTAGATGGATTAAATTTTCCGTTTAGAAATCCGGCATTCCTAATCGGTAAAATCCGACAGACACGAACAATCAAACCGGTTGCAATATTTTTGCACACGCTGTGAGATTTTCATACAAAAGATTTCAACGCGTTTGCTTCTACCAGGAACTTGTTCATCCTTTTGCGATGTATAGGCATTTGTATCTCGATATATATATAAAACCCAAGTTTTTTAATCTTTAATTTCTATAAAGCAAAAAATATGATATGAAAATAATGTAAAAAACTCAAAACTTTGTTTTACTCAGTACCGACTGCTTGGTTGGATCTCCAAACTATAACAATTCTAGGTATAACAATACCTAGAATTAGTAGGTAATAATATAATTAAATTAAATCTCAAGCAAAAACCCCTCCAAGTTTTAGATACAATTTGGACATGGTAAGGGTAATTCTTATCATACTTTCAGTTTCTTCTCTTTAGAGAATTGTGTATATTTTTTTAAAGGTACCTAATAGATAACTACCTACATATAACCTCGTGAAAGTAGCTATGTGGACAGTAATGAGTTAAATATACAGAACTTAAACTAACGTAAATTACTAATTCAATAAAAAGTTACTTACTTACTTGCAAATAAAATTTACAGAAACAGCAAACATACAATATCTTTTGCACAAGCATCACTTACACATTAATCTTGTATAGTTCATCGTCTTCAGGTTTAGTGAACGTAAAACCAAGTTTTTGTATTGTGATGATGTAGAAATATAGCTTCAAAATACGCTAGAATTATTTATAAATATTTTTTTAAACCTGGGCGATAGTTTGTATTAACAAAGTTACATTTTTAAGTTTTTTTTATAATACCCCGAAAAATTTCAACCGCGGGGGGATCGCACCTGCGACCTCCGTTCCCGCCATGAGGTATAATTTAAAATCCAAATAAGCATAGGTGACTTGTTCAGTTCTTCGATTTTATTAGCACTAACCATAATTGCTAATGCGATATGATCGTGATTGAGGAAGAGGCACGTTACCATCATTAATTCTCGTTATGTAGGAAGAGCACATCTTGCATCTAATATATTGCACAATGCTTCTCGGAGCATATTACCCCGCATTCACTTAGAAAGCAGGTTGCCGCCGTTTGTCAACCGGCACGAAGCCCATTAATATTATACAGCTACCATTTTCGGTAGAGATGGTAGAGCCTAGCCTCAAATACAGCGTTGTCTCATTTTTGCTTTTCAAATGTCAGACAGAGACAGACGATTCGAATGGATGAATAACTGTGGAACAAACCCTCCGGATACGAGATTAAATCAATTGAGCCCCACATTTTTCGAAACTTCTATATTTTAACACAATGTACCGTTTTAAATAAATCATAAAATTTTGTTTTTGTTTCTATATTTTAGGTAGATAGGATTTGATGTCAGAAAACATTACGCATTAACATAATGTTTTCTAACTTCAAATTATTTTAACCACACAAAAGTACTTTAATTGAGAGCCCCACTATCGCAGCTGTAAAACTAGCATGTGAACCGATCATACCATTATAAATGTGAATCGGGGGACAACGAGAAAAAAACTTCCCATTGTCCCTCGATGGGGTCCAAAATCGGGAAACAACGGGAATAACCCGAACCGTCTGGTCTTCAATCAAGACCCTAGAGACAGACCAGACAGGTAATCTGCTTTCTAAGCGTAAGTATTATGTAATACACTGGACTCTCACGGAGCTTACTAAATAAACTCCTTGCTCTTTGTAAGTAGCCTTTAAGTCCAGGCTAGGCATAGAATATTCTCAAGAGCATTGTCGATGTCGTGTCAAGTTACATGCATTTCTCATTATAATTTCAAAATAGAAAGGATGAAACAAGCTTTAATGTTCCGCAAAACAGTCGCAAAGTAGTCATATTATTATTTATAGAATAATATAAAGTGCTTTATTTGACACAACAAAAACACAAAAAAGTCTTTGTAGGTACCTACAAAATAAGTTAAATAAATAGTCTCTTTATAAAATAGGTGACAGTAAGGTTTTTTTAGATTGATGAAGAAAGTCGAAGGTTGGATGATTGTACTTACGAGTATATTTATAATTTGTTTGTAAATTATTCTTGTCACTCGAATCGCGATGTAAAATTTTAAAGGAATCATATTGTTTTTTTTTTACAGAAACCGGATCAAGAGAAAATGGAGAAAGACAAAATTGTTTTCAAGGTAAGCTTTTATCTGATACATCCTACCAATATTATAAACGCGAAAGTTTGTGAGGATGTATGTTTGTTACTCTTTCACGCAAAAATTACTGAACGGATTTTGATGAAACTTTACAGCTTATGCATCAGAATAACACATACTTTTTATCCGGGTACCACGCGGGCGAAGCCGTGGGCAGAATCTAGTTTATTAATATTTCATATTCGGTTGGAACTTAAAAACTAGTAGTTCGTCACAAACTAAGATCTCGTGATGTTCAAATGGTAATTCCAATTTTTATAAAAAAAATAATTATGTAGGTTATGGATAACACAAATAGAATTCGATTTATATAATTATACACAGTTTAAATTTCATAAAGATTAGATTGGCTCTGGGAAAATAACATAATTTGATATGCCTGTCGCATTATGCAGTGCTGATGCGTGCTTACAGATGTGGTCCAACTTTAATCCGACATCTAATCTAGCGTCATAGTCTCGGGCAGTTAACCACCAAAGTACTTGCTCTCATAATTTCAAACTTCATGAATATTAATTTTCACAAAATATTTCCATTTTAAGTAACTATTAAATGTTTGGATGTACCTACAATTATTTTTAATTCGAATTATCTAAACTATAGACTGGAGTTAGATTGACAAGAACTCTCTAACAATATATGAATCGTAATCGAGCTTTCGTGCCAGTTAATTCGCCAATAATCGCCCTTAAACATATGGATATCGTAGATGAAGTTAACTCGAGGCATGTTTTAATATTATTTTGATAATCTCATCTTTGATACGATAAACTCTCTCTGTATAATTTATAGGTATGTTTTGTATTATAGACGACCTCTGAGTCGCAATGGGCAAAAGCCCGCCTGAGGCGCAGAAGGTTGCGGGTTAGTTTCCCGCCGCGAGACAAATGTTTGTATCATCTGCAAATATTTGTCTCGAGTGTAGGTGTTTTTACGCATAATATGTTTGTTTTTACAAAAAAAGAATAAGTAGTATATCAGTCATGTAGTTCTCATAACTACAAGCTCTGCTTAGTGTGTGTGTGTGTGTGTGTGTGCTGGCCGGTTAGAGGCCACTATTATTAACACTAGACGGGACAAGTTTCAAAACAAAATTAACAATTGCTAAGGCAATTAGAGGCACTGAGAGAGATGTGACTGTCTTATTTGCATTTGTCGTTAAATTCTTTGAGGGATTTGTTTCTCATCAAACGCCATCAAGCGAGTCATATGTATAGAAATTGTTGCGTTATACACTGCCAAATAAAAAAGGCTAGTCGAAATTCCACCATTCCAAATTCCAAATTGAGGGTTAATTAATAAATGAAGGAAAATACTTTTTTGTATAATTTAGAAAAAAAGGAACAATCCCTGGTTTTTTTTTTTTTTCTGCCGCTGCACCCTAGGCAAGATGAAGCCGGGATGTCTATCTCCCGGCTTCATCTTCAACTCAACGCGCAAAAATGTATTTCCTATCATAATTGAATACTTATCATAGACGTTATACTTACACCTTTATCATAAAAACTCGCTCTACAAAAGCTCAAGAATTCAACCGATTGAATTCCTCAATCCATAGCCGTGTGTCATTCATAGGTAGTCATAATAGGGCAGGTCGTGAGATCGGCACATTCTTCTCATGCCTACTCATTACAAGGTACCTTATCCTGCAAGGCTTGGCATTCAAATTATAGTCCTGCTACGCTGTAACAAACGCATTCATATAAGAAGCAGGTTGGTCGGCATATGTCTATACTATGGTATAGAGTTATTAGCTGTAGAAGAAAATAATTCACAGCGTCAATAGGTAAATATGTTACATCCAAAAAAAAGTAGTAGCTTAGGTATTGATCTATGCATAGAGTGATGATGATGATGATTATAAAGCTGCAGCTTTTATAAATAGATAGAAAAATCTTTGCACAACTAAGAAGTACTGTACATAGGCGAACTTAATGCTAGAAAATGCTAGACAACATTTTCTTCCAGCTAACTTATGTGTAATAACGGAAAACAGTCTTTAGTCACAATTTTGATACTTAAAATAAAGATAAACTCGCTGTTGCCACTTGTAGACTCCATAAAGTAACTATCTTTTAAAGGGCACAGTGTACGCTTTTATAACAAACTCCCAAGAGATATGCAAAAATTATCAATTAACAAATTTAAAAACAAAAACAAAAACTTTATAAAAAGGCATACTATAAAATATCGAATTATTTAGATGACGAAAACTGTTGGGAGAAAAAGGTCCAATCCTATACATCAGAACAGATAGGCTACTTTTTTCACCACGCGGGCGAAGCCGTGGGCAGAAGCAAATTAGTAATTAATAACTATGCATTTTGAGGTAGTTTTCAAGTTTCAAACCAAATGTACAAACAATAGGTAAGCACATAGGTTTATGTAGGTTCAATAAACCAGTACCAATATGTACCGTAACTGACAATCGAACTGATTCAATTCTCACGTTTTTGGTCGGACAATTATGGCGGCTGGGAAAACTATCTGACCTAGTTATTTTTGTCAAAGCACTTACCTTTGGTGTACTGCAGATAAACTAGATATATACGTAATCTACATAATGTACCTAATGCCTGTGAAGCCTACCACAAAGTCTAGCCCCGTCATCACAAGTCGAAGTGTCTGTATGAATTAATGAAAGTAATTAAAAAAAACATATGTCTTATCGCTTCAATGCAATCTCTTTCAGACAACCCGTGGATAAATAATCTTTTACCTACCTAAGGACTAGAGTATATCAGGGGGATAATAATTTTTAGATCGTACCGTTTAGTGATCGGTACGGTAGCCTCACCAACTGGGTACACCTCTGGGGCTTAAAGATTAAATTTATAACTACCTAATTACCTAATCTTATACATAAAAATATGTGTAGGTACCTACCTAATAATAGGTAGATTCTGACTAAGATAACTTTCTAGACTATATACTTGTCTACTTCCTACTATTGCAAATAGGATGTTTAGATGTGTTGCTAATAACACCTGAATCAATTTGGAACAGGTTTCATTTCATTTCATTTATTCATATCCTTTGACACATTGCGCATACTTGGACCAGATATTATAATACAAGCTTGGACCATCGAATGGTAATACAAGGTATAGTACTTTGTCACTTAGACACATGCAGGATACTTTTTGCCCAGGTACAACGCGTGCCGTGGCCAGAGGCCTCTACCCTGTCACGTGACGTTAGACACGGATCTATCTGTTGCTATCAGCGAAGCGGCCTTATTACTTTTGGATTTATTAATAAAACGACGTTAGAAAATATATTTTCAAAGACGTTAGAAGAATAAGTAAGTAAGTAAACGTTTTGTAAAACAATTTCTTACGTTATCTGACGGAGGTGATCGCATCGCCCCATGTGATCAAAACGGGTTCCGTCCTCAGGTCAAGGTTTCAATAATTAGGCTTTCGATTTCTTTATTGGAGCTTGATAAGTAAGTAACTTTACAGATAAGAGACAATCGCAACTTTAGCGAAAATCTGTAAGCACCTTTTTGATCGAAACTTGTTTGGTGAAGACATAGTACATGATTGGATTAGATCAGATAATAACATCATGTTATCGCAAAAAACACGGAAAATTGACGTTGGCTCACGTTTCCGACAAGAGGTTTTTTACGTCTGAAGTTGAGTAGTGTTATAAATAATGGGGAGACCTCTGACCAGTAAAGTAAGATGAAATGTGTATTCGAAAAACAATATTCTGATAAGGCCAGGCAGCGTGAATGGTGGTTGGATGGAAAAACCTCAGCGCTCATATTTTGACCAAATTAGGGATGTTCTGGAGAAAGGCCAGGGCAAGAGTACTTATCCTACAAACAAACGTGTTTGAAGAATATGATGATGACAGCGAATGTAGCAAAAGAGATGCGCCAGCATCGTAGTAAGTGGAAAGATCTCTGCCTACCCCTCCGTGACTTTATGTATGTATTTACGTGATAATATTTTGTAATAATGAATGTATACAACCTAATTTAGCTCTTTCCAAAGAAAGAGCTAAATTTATAATTATCTTAAATTGACTATTGTGATTTCAATGAATAAATACCTATTGACTTGAATATGCATAATCAAGTAAAGCTATACCTCTAGGTAATCTTTTTGTCTGACTTAAAATCGTGATTATTTTTTTTCTTGTATTACAGGTTTAAATATTATTATATTCGTAAAACAATGTAGCAAGCTTATTGAAGCAAATTTTATTATATTGACGTGTTGATTCAAAATAGCTTCTTCTGCCAAATTCGTTTACCTAGTTGGTAAAAGAAGTTTTTTGGTACCAAAAAACGTTATTTTTGAACGTATGTTTTTATGCCAATAACTAAGCATGTTAGAGCTTCAAAAATACATAGATACATCCTTTTATACAAACGGTATATTATGTAGTAACATGTTAAGTCTATCCTTATGAGGAAACGCAAGGAACATCAAATTGTAAAAATTGGTTACTATTCTGAATACCTAACTTTGGACCGAAAATATTTTGTTTACTAAATTGAGGTTTCATATTCCCCTGGTTCTACATCCTACACTTGGCCATTTTTTTCCATAAATCATATAATCAACGAAGTACTCAAGTACGAAGTACGTTTGTTTTTTTTTAATATTACTCAATATTTTAATAGGTTTCAGAGTGATTTAAACAGGCTATAAAATAATTCTCGATCCTATCTCGTTTATGATGGAAGTAATCAGAATAAAACAAAATGTAGCCGACCTGTCAATTGCTGTTGTTTATGCCATATTAAAGAAGAGTGACCCTAGTGTCATAGTCCAGCGAGGAAATTGAGGATACGCTTGTATGAAAAATACCGGCCCCATTTCCCAATAAAGTGTTTTTCTAAGAACCAAATTTGGTCGGAATGCGGAAGTCTGTTTTGTTACAATAATTCTATCACTAACACTGGCTGTTCTCAATACACGAAAGAAATGGATGATGGTTGGTCCTGCTTTTGTCGCCAGATATCGTGACGAGATCAGCCTTCGTTCTGAAACAGGCGAATAAATTAGAATACAATACCTGACAAGTAATTAATAGGTTCGCATAATGTGTCAGAAGGTATGGGTGCAAATATGCATAGTTTAAAGGTTTCGTGACTGGTGGGTCCTCGATACTAGGCTCTCATGTTTTAACAAGTACATTTTGAGACAATTTAAAAATCCACGTCTTGTGATTTCCTTCATTATATCGAAGCACCAACTAGTAAGAACCATCCCGCCTTTCAGATACAAAAAAAATAATTGAAGTCGGTCCATCCGTTTCCATTGCCATGAATAAAGATCTCTTTAAAGTCGGATTAAAAAGAAAAGTATTTTCAAACAATATAAATACTAAAATATAGAACTTCTACAGTTTAAAAGATATTTCATAAATAGTAAAAAAAAGTAAATAGAAAATTGCCGTGCCTCTTGCGTTATTTGAAACATTGTAGAGGTATACTTGATATTGATGCAACCGGCAATGGTACATACCTTAAATAATTGCTGGACCCTTAAATAATTCAGCTAATTCTTAATCAAAATATTTGTACCTTTATAAACATTATTACCTTCTGTAAATGGTGCGTGAGAACTATCCAATTAGCTCATCAAAATCCAAAAATCGTTTGATAAAACATGTTCGAATGTCAGGCCTTGAAGAAACGATTTATCCGTCGTCCGTGTGATGAGTTGAAGGGGCATGACATGTAAAGGTACTTATATCAGACTCGTATCTGTACGCAATCAAAATGAACGGAAATTGCCGTTATAGCAGTATTGGAGAGCACTAGTGGTGTAGTGGCTAGAGTCCGACTTTCGATCCGAAGGTCATGGTTTGAATCCCGGCATGACCTAATAGATTCGAAAATTCAAAGTCTTTTCACAAGTGCAATACATGAGCCTCTACGAGGCGCACCAAATAATTTCACCACACTGGATTTCAGATTAACAGATTTCATTTATGTTACCACAACATTAGTAAAAAGGCAAGTCAATTCTGTTTACAAATTAAAATTAAAATATTACACGTACAAAATTACGCTATTAATTAAAATTTGTTATTAAAATCCCTATAGTATTCAAGTATTTGTCACGAGCATACACTACCCAATCTCGTTGACATGCAGAAATGAGGATTCTGCTAGAGTCATATCCATGAACTCATTCAGACAGTAATATGCATTGGGTTCAAAGAACGCACGGCGGTTTGAGTGCACGGCGCGACGCGGAAGGAGAAAGTCGCAACCACTCACCCTGATGAAGACTCTCGGAATGAGTCGAAACTTAGTCGGTGCCTTCACCGATAGTGCAGTACGTGAAAATACCCGTTTTTACAATATGGGTTCAAAGAAATTATTTTTTGGTTGAAATCTGATAAGTGCTCTAAATTTAAAATTTTAATTGGCAAGTTATTATACATCACTATCTCAATATAATCTCCTTGTATACCATCTGCAAATAAATGGATTAATACCCAATCTGGAACACAGCTCGCAAGATCATTAACATAAATGAAAAAAGCACTGGTCCTAAAATTGATCCTTGGATCCTGGTTCTTTCACTAACGGTCACTAGCCCCTTTTCAGGTCCAACATACAAAATAAAAAAAAATGGGCACTGATCACTGAGGTTGTTAAAATTTACGAACTAAATCTTACGTGTTTTGTAAATAGTTATGTGTAATTTATATTACCAGCTTATTTGTAATATGAAGATATTTTGGTGGTATCAGCGGCCTACTTGGAGCAGACACTTATCAGACTACTACAGTAATTAAATGTTAATTAGGACTCAACAATTAATTGTAAGTTTAGGTAGGTAGTATGCAAATATTTTTTGATTTATAAATGCAACTGCCTACGTAAAATATACGAGAATGAATGCGCCGGAGTCATGACTCTATCATATTACTAAAATAATGTTTTCCATAGAAACAATTGAACAAACTTACCTGAAGTTCTACCTTAATTATGCGAGGGCTGTGTCTGAGAGATTAATTTTGAATTTATATAGAATCTATTTCAAACAAACAAATAATACAAACACGCTCACGACGAGGAAGCCGTAGGAAGAAGCTAGTAGTAAATATACCGTTTTTAGGAAAATATATAATGTTCATAACCATGATAATTTCAAAAGTTATACAACATATACATAAATACTTATATGTATGAGGGTTTAGCTAAGTTATAATACTTTGTCTAGTACGAGTATGTGTACAAACATGAAGCAAGCTAGTAACTTGTTTTTAAATGCAGACTTTCATCAAATGTCCGAAGCTAGATTGACAGGTCTTGCCTGGTCACTTTTCCCAGTTGGCGGAATTTTAAATTATCTCAATTAAGAACTACTGTCAGTTTCTACTTTCTGGTATAAAAATATCGGTTACAACTTTTACACGCGACTTTCGATAACAAAGACAAACAACATTTGACTGGGAAAAAAAGCTACATCATTAACACTGAAATTAAAAGTCTCAGAAGGTTAGACTGAACAGTTCCCCAAATCCCTTTATTTAACATTCTTGTATCTGAATTAAATGTTGAATCAATCTTCCCATTCAGTACACAGTGCCTGACTTTCGGTAAAATTGGGGGTTTTGTCTATAAAAAGCATAAATATAGTCTATAAAGGTTGACTTCACCGCGCAGTGCACGAATTACCTCTTAGTTCTGATTTTGTTGATCACGACTTTTAATTAGATAAGATTAGATATGTCTGCGCGTAGATAAGGGTTCGTCTCTATGAAACGGATTCGCTACGTGCGTAGTAGCTACGCAGTCGCGCGGCAGCGCGGCCAAAAGTCGCACTATCAAAATCGCGTCTGATATTTATAAAGGCTGATTTAACATCTTTCATCCGCAATTCAGGCTGATTAATCAAATACAGTCACGCGGACGTTATGTTTATTAATAATAAATCGATTTATTTTGTTTTGATGGAATGTTCGATATTCACGATTTATTAATTTACCATCCTTAATTTGTCTGATTGCGTTTCTGATAGAATAAGCTTTTGAATATGAAATCTGCTAATCAAGAAAACTAGCTCATTGATTTATGAGGATTAATTTAAGTTTAGACAAACATCTAAATAAATCTATTACGGTTTTTTTGGTAACATTGTAAGAATTATCGCACAACACCGACTTTGATCATGTTAATAATATTATCACAAGTTTTTACACACTAAATCAATCGTCAATAGAGGCCCGTAGTTACATTATCATAATTAACTTCATACCAGTATCATTTGAAATGCTGGAATCTCAATCAATTTCCGAGGGGAATTTAACCTTGTAATTATAATTTTGAGCATTTTTTCTTAATGTTATCTACATGTTCTGACGAGTAACATGAAGCAAAAAAAATCGATACCATGATATTTCAATTATTCGCAACACAACAAGAGGGCAAACTTCATATCTCAGTTGTGTTTCCAATGAATATAGCTAGTACGAAGTTAGTGTATCGCCCGAGACCCGTATTCCTCTGTAGGTTATCGGTACCGATATTCTCTTGCCCCGACACGGACATATGTCCTATATTGTTTTGTACCTATGTACTGTAATAATAAAATCATCATCATCATCATCATCAACAGGCGGTTGATGATGATAATTATTTGATATGGTCCGTGTGCTCTTCAGCATAAGCCTCATCCAATTCCTTCCATTTTCCTCTGTCTTTTGCAGTCTTCGTCCATAAATTCTCGCTTGTGTTTTTTAATGTGATGACATTAAAAAACACAACGAAAAAAATAGGTAATACAAACGCTGGAAAGACGTTTCCAGCGTTTGTATTGCCTACCTCTGTTTCTTTTTCCAATTCTTGGATATCAGACTGTAACTCGTTTGCTCCATTTATCCGCACCTCTTATTGTGTGTCCTTCCCATCTATATTTAAGAGTTTTTATTTTTTATATTATGTCTGTCAGTTTGGTCACCCTCTCTTTTTTTAGATCTCTTCTTCTGACGCCCAGCATGCTACTCTGCATCGCGTGTTGGCAGACAGAAAGTTTGTAGAGTTACGTGTTCGTAAGGGCCCAGGTATGACAGCCGTATGTTAGCACTACAGAATGCAGGAGTTAATAGCTTCCGTTTTAGCTTAATACTGAAGAATTTGTTTTTCAGTACTTTCTTCAGTGACCAATATCGTTTCCACACGTCTGTTTATTTCCTTCTTATTAAGGTTGTCAGTAGTGAATTCTTGATCTTGGTATATGTATTCCTGTTGATATTCTATTATTTTGTTGTTCACAGTTATATCTACTGTCATAGTGATAGTAGACCGTCTTGATGTACTTTTCTCGAGCATAATCCTGGCTTAGCTCTTGCTATATATACGTTTTTGATGATGTTGGTGTACTTGTTCTACACTCCCGGTTCCTGTAGTGCTTGCGTTATCGTGTCATGCTCGAGTGAATCGAAGGCTTTGTTCTAACCTACAAAGGAGCAGTATAGCGAGCGGTAGGTTCATTGTAGATTATTCTTGTATTTTTTTCAATTATTAATTTCACAACGTGTAGATGATCCATAACAGAAAACACGCTTCTGAATCCTGCTTGCTTTAGTATAACTCTTGTGAATAGCTTGTAGATGTTGGACATGAGACTTATAGGTCTATAGTACGTCTTCCTATTATTAAATGAATTTTCATAGCAGAGCTATTGTTGCTTGCGAATAGGCGCCCTCTCTCTTTGGTCTGGGTACTAAGAACTAAATATACCTAAGTTAGATATATTTTATACTCGTAAATATATATCAGATTTGATTCCGAATCATAATCGCAGTCAATCTTTTGATAAGCATGATTATACGTACTTCCAGCAGGTACCTGTCAATATCGAATCTATATAACCTAGTTTACTTATACTTATGTAATAATATGCAGAAATATAAATACAACTGCCTAGGTAAGCCATCCATTCAAAATATATACTGATAAACAAATAGATCCATTTAAAAACCTTTGCAAAAGATTTATAGATTTAGATTTATATATTGTTATGCAAAAATATTTTGATTGTTTTGATTTCTTTGCAAAAGGATTTTCAAATAAAAACTTTAAAACTCCTAGACAAAACTACTCCAGAATTTATGTACTGCAAAAGTAGAAAACTTTGACTTTGAGGAACTTCAGGGTCACGCATTTTCGTCATATGCTATAATTATAAAAGCATTTATCAACAATCTAACAATCGATTATTGTTGTGTCATTTACGTAACTTCGGCAATAAAAAAACATGTGCTATAATAAAATACCACAAGAACACCGCAATAACTATTTACAAGCACTTTTTGTTTTTGAATGAAAACTAGGACGCTTCAACGCTACATTATGATTACAATATGTTTTTTCTACTGAGTGCCCCTTCACACATGATTAAAGTTAAGGCCCGCACAAGGAAAACGACAGGTGTCTGTTTAAACTGACGTGTTCAATCTGCGTCTGCGGTGGCGTGCGTGGTGGCGAGCCATCGTTCGGATTCATTCATTCGCCGTGCCACCGGTTCTATCTTAGTCACCTTCAGTAGTTTAGAAGCTCCTTTATGGTTTATAGGAGTTTGAATCTGTTGAGATGAGTTTGCGGTTTTAAATAGGTAATAATTTGACATTCTTCCTGAATAAGTTGTTGCATGGTGGCTTTGAAAAGGCTCTTGTGACCCATCGTGAAAGGATTAAATTGCTCGCCCAGAGGTCCCTTTCATGCACATATCAGTATTATAATTTATTTGGATTTTAATCTTGTCCTCCAACGTAACCAGCGCATTGAATTTTAGAAAAAAAACTTATTGCACGACGGGTTTGAACTTATGATTGAATTGAAAGTCTGGTTCACTAGCAAGTAGTGATATGATCAGAAAGCCAGATACTAACCATGCAGGACGCGTCAGTTTACACCGATAAAATAATTACAATAGTTGATCGCCGTCACGCCACAGGACATACAAAGGACTTACTTGTCACGCCACCGCAACCGCGGGCGTAGGTTTAACGAGTCAATTTGAGTGGATCTTTATTTCTAGAAATGTATGTGGCATAAAACGGTGCCGTTTATCAGTGTGGACTGAGATTAAAAGAAGTAAAGATTGATGTACACATGTTTCAAATCACGTAACATACTATTTGCAAATCTTTGTTACACAATACACACTAACTGTTCAGTTTAAAAGTCAGTAGGCTGGTTACCGGCCTTTCGTTATAATAGCTTTTATTAACAGAGCATGTTGTATCCTTCCGATGTGATGGTTTAAGATAATTTTAACTCGAAGTGCTCTTAGATACTACTAAGAATTAACTTCAGTTCTTGTAGGTCAAAACCACGAAGGCGTTATCTCTGTCTGTGGCCAAAGGCAATAAATAAGCCTACTTGTCCCATTATAGTTCTCATTAAACAATAGCATTGTAGCGTGAACGAACTGTTATCACGCACCATGTTATAAATTTCCAGTGCGTCTGAAGATATGGAGTGCCAATAACCCGGGCTTCGTAATTCAATTGTTATCTGATTGCAATTGGTGAAATTATGCGTCTTATCAACCGATTATGCAGACTATAATTTTTGTGTTATTCCCGTTGTCTTAAATAATATTATGCATAAAACATACTATATATGTTTATATACATACAAATACAATACTTATATAAATACTTATATATACGAACAAGGACAGACAGGAATTAATAGTTCTGTCTGTCCCCCCGTTGCTAAAAAGGGGACAGATCGAACTTTTTTGTCCCAACTGTCACCCTAGGGGGACAGAGCTAGGTGACAGATGGGAATCATTCAGCAAAAGCAAAACAGGATCAAGCAAAAACTATGACTTCTGGGATAGGTAGAATATTTTGAAGAGATTTAAATATGGCTAGAGATGACTTCCTTACCGAGATTGGTGGTGCTTTCCACAGGCGTATTGTTTGAGTCGTGGAGGATTTATAATAGAAGCTGGTGCTATGTGCGGGGTTTTCAAGCAGGAGATTTTCTGATGAACGAAGCACACGGAAGGGATGGGAACTGTGGAGAAACTCAAATCGCTCCTTCAAATACGAAGGAGTCAGGGGATTTTGGGGAATGTTGTACAAAAGGGAAAGGATGTGAGTATTCCGGCGAAGACGAATAGGGAGCCAATTGAGTTTAGAGCGAAATTCCAAGATGGAGTCATACTTGAGCTTGAATATTAACAGGATGCACAAATTTTATAGACGCTCAAGTTTATTGAGCTGGTCCTCTGTGATGTCAAGATAGCTGGCGTCAGCATAGTCAAGGGCAGGGAGAAGGCGAGATTATGCAAGCGCAACTTTTGTAAATAAGGTAGGTTCATGGTAGGTCTGTCTCTATGTATGTATGATATACATATGTGTGTCATGAAATTTAAAATGTGTAGAGGTAACACAATTATTCATGTATTTTTTCTTTTTTTAGTTGTCGGGAGATGTATGAGATATGGTGGTCAATAACCTGATCATGTGGGGTGTCATTGAAAGGGCGAAAAAATTAATTTAATTTTCAATTTTAACCTTTTGAATGTCGAGCCAAATGTTGAAAAATGGTTAATAAACTATGTCAGAGATATTAAAAAATACTAGCGAGTTTTTAGACATTAAGGATATTTTTTTATACCATGGCTTATAGATAGGTAAAGTCTAAACATCTTCGGGCTTAGCTACTTACACTGTAACCGAACATCGCGACACCTCAGATCAGTGCGAACTACTAGTAACGATTATCAAAGTTTTCATACATAATCAGCGTTTGTTAGACAAACCTGAATTCAGGCACTTTCGGAATAGTTCCCAAGCCTTGCGGCCACATCAGACAAAGCCAAGCGACAGTATCTCATCATTTATCTAACGTTACTCAAGAGTCAAGACTCTACTTTTAATTTTAATGCATTTTCACAATAGTTTAATGGTAGAGACCTCCAATAAATAATAAGTGCATAGAAGGGAAACTCTATTCCTCTGTGCTTACGTGAATTTTGGCGTACAAAATATCACAATATCAATAAACTAAACTGACAGGCATGCGATTGCGTATACTCATTTCTGAGAGATAGCTGCAAATTAGTCAGATTCGGACGTAAGCTATTTAAAAAAAACATTATAATGTAACCTGTTTAGTGGCAAATATACCTCTATTTGATCAAATGAAGTTAATTGATTAAATGATCGTGAAATCATTTAACTGTTTGTCTTTGTCTATCTGACGTGCAGGAGGCGAATGTTATGTACCTGGAATACTTAGTTTAAGGTATTTTATAACAAATTCTCGCTTCTAAACGATAGTTTTATTAATTTTATTTAATGGCAGAGGCGTGCCACATTGCGATGAGATCTCAGCCGGGGCGGTGTCTAGAATGCCTGTGAACTTTGCCTGACCTCTACTTGATGCTCGCTCTTCGCCTAGATTGTGCTTCGAGCATTAAATTACCTTATTTGCCAGACAGAGATATTAATCATACCATAAGTGGCTAGCAGTTTGCCGGTGCGTTTTACTGAATATTTTACATTTGTTGCGCTTGACATTCTTGTATTGTAAGCTATCAAAAACCTTAACAATGTGGCATTAATCTTAAAATAAATAATAACTTCACAAAGTTCGTAGTTCAGAATTTACGTTCTAGGCCACTGTTTCTCAAAGTGGGCGATAAGCCCCTCTTGTAGGCACTGAAGGTTTCGGGGGGGTGGTAGGAGACTCTAGAAGATATTGGGGACGCGAAGGCGGTTTACAGGGGAAAGCATAGGTTGTTATGTTTAAAAACTTTGGAGAGCGCTATGATTTTTTATTCTTAAAGTGGGAGATGGGAAAAATAAGATTTGAGAACGTGTGTTCTAGGCACTAACTCAATCTGAATTGAGGCAGATTAATTGTTAAAACTCAATAATAATTACTTAACATTCATTACAACATCTAGCTATAAGATCCTTTATAATTACTATCACTTATATCTGTTGCAATTTTTATAAAGGTATAAAATGAGGTCGATTTCACTGTAATAGGTACTAAAAGCACGTGCGTGACCCGTTCCTGACACCCTTTGTACAGCGCGATTCGCCACGCGGATTATTATCTGCCAAGACTGCTGTATGTCACGCTCAGACCTTGAAAACTGACAATTTATGAAACTGTGAACCTTTAAGTAAGTAAGTAAGTTTAAGTCCTATTTAACGAGTCCGAGCTGAAGTAAACCGTTTGGCTGCACCATCAATATTAACAGTTTAGGTGACTTGAATTTGACTATCGATCTAAACACGTTTATTAGTGATTTATCTATAAAAACCTTTGTACCTAGATGAATAAATATTTCGACGCACAAATATCCCACTACCTATCAAACGTTCCAGTTTTAAGTTATCTAAGTTTATTACAACTTGTCATTTCGGAAGCTCGTCTAAACGCAGCTTACTTTAACTTATCAATAAATCTCGTGAGCTTATTTAAGATTTAATGTTTGAAAGCGGATAAGTTATTGATACATTATTATCGGAGAGCGGCCGCTGAGACCATAAAGCAATGGTAATCGCTTTGAGAAATCGTTTTTTCAAGATAACATCCGATATTGTAGAAAGAAATCGTCGTGCCCGTCTGCATGTCTTTTTTTTGTATTTTTTATCAAGTTGTAGATGATTGTTATCAACACCTTCTTGTTTTCTTAACTACTGTCTCTAGCAATAAGAACCTATAATAGTAAGTAATTTTATGGGCGGCAATAGGTATTAAATAACACTAAAGATCAAAGAAGAGACAACTCGTCACTTTAAAGCTCAAATCTAGCTTTTCGCCATTTTAATCATATTAATTTTACGAACAAAACCAAGTAAAATCCTAGGTTTAAAGTTAAATATCATAACGTGAGATGATGAATTGATAAGCCGCACGAGAGCCGGTCTTCAAAGTGTCTATTTTTTAAACGAGTTTGAAAAAGGAGGTTCTCAATTCCAACCAGGTTGTATTTTTTCCAACATTCGAGGTACCTACTTTTAAATTGCATAAACAAAGCCTGACAAAATCCTCCTTGAGGCTGTATTTACTTATTAGCTGTTGCCCCCAAAAAACCCCATACATACTTTCAACTCCAATTTCCCCCTTTAAAATGTAAAAACCCAAAAACCCTGAAACACATCACTATTTATTTATAATGAGTAGCTAAAATTCCAATTTTCAAGTTCCTACCTTCAAAAAACTGATACTTGCATACAAACTTTCACCCCTCCCATTTCCCCCTTTGAAATGTCTAAATCCGAAAACTCTGTAACACTTTACTATTTATAAATGCTAAGTAGCTGTAATAAAAATTTTCATATTCCTAACTTCAAAGAACAAAGACTTTCATATAAAGTTACCCCCCCTTAAGCTCCTCTTAAAGTAGAAATTTCCAATAATCCTTTCTAAGCACATGCTTACGTTATAAAATAAACCTTTGTTCCAAATTTCAGCTTTCTCGACTAGTAGTTTTGGCTGCGCGTTGATAGATCAATCAGTCAGTCAGCCATTCATTCAGTCAGGACAAACGATTTTATAAATATACATGAAAATGTCCTAATTTCGTAGAACAAAAGTTGACACTTATTTTGTGTAGGTAGATAAACCCCCGGATACTTGTGTTATAATATCCGTGCGCCGGATAGTACATATTTTGATATACCCAAACTAGTTCCTTCAGTGTGGTGATACGTTTGTACATCCCACCGGTAAGATGGTAGCTGCCTGCTTCATATGTAAATGTGCTCATGAAGATGACCAGTGCATGATGAATGATGATAAATAAAAGTTACAACATTTTGCAGCGGGCTGTTTCAAATTTAGTAGATAAGTAGGTAGGTATTGTTTCAAATTTTACATGCACAAGCGGCATGCATTCGAAATATTACTACGTATTCGTACGTCTTTCAAGTTTCAGGCCTACACAAAACAATCACGCTCACAACTGTAATCGCCATGGAATCCTCAAATTCATTCTCAATACACAGATTTGTGAGGATATCGAGTAGGGGGTAGTCTAGGATATGTCGGTTTCTTGTTACGATGTTTTCCATCACCGTTTTGAGCACGTGTTAGGAGCACATAAATTGAAAAATGTATTAGTGCACAACCAGGTTCAAACCCACGAACTTCGAATCGGAAGTCTTTAAAAACTATTTTTGCAGAAAATGTTCAGCTTTTTATCACTATTTTAGTACTCAGTGATGATTATTTTACACAATGTAAAGTAATTGGGTACACAATGTAAAAGGCCAATTTTCCTAGGTAAATGGGTTCGTTCTGTCTCGGTATCATATTATGTATCAACAGATACTGCGATAGGTAACTAGTATAGAACGTTACATTTTCCAGGCCGTCAATGTTAAAGTTGTAATTTGAATCAAATCAAATCAAATAATTTATTGTTTGTGAATCTAGATAGGTGTTTGCGTCAATCAATGATAAAATCTACCCTAGAGAAGATATATAAGATCATGAGCTCACAATCCCATTAGAAACCACGTCATCATCATCATAACCCACAAATGACTTTCTTGCTGATAAGGCCACTTGACGCCAGCCGTCACGGACCATTTTTAGTGCTATCAAGAAAACAGCTCACTTATTTGACCTTAAGATAGATTTTCCCGCAAGCGAAACAAAGGATACGATTTGTTGCTACCTACTAGCTGTGCTAATACCTAAGATATGCGCTCGGTGGTGCCATGTTTCGTCATGACTTGTTTGATGAGGGTATCATTTTACACGATGATTTAAATGATAAACGCGTGCGAGTTCTTAGTTTAGTCAATACAGGGTACAAACAAATTAAACTTTGTACATAACGCATGGTGTTCTATTTTCAAAAAAGGTTGTTCATTTGTTTTTTTTAGGTTTTGTTTTACCTTCAATTTCATTACCCTTCATTGCAAAGGCCACAAAAACTCGCGTTATTTTCGATTATAAGATTCGGCTTGGAAACAATGCGCCTCAAACGTCACGCAATATTAATTTGAACAGACTACAGACCTAAAACTACCAATAAACGTTATCGGTTCAACCGCTTTTGTTTTGGGAATTTTGATCTCGCAAACGAACCTCGTAGATGACAGGAAAACAACGTTGATAATGACAAATTGAAAATGGATCCATTTCAAACATCGTCTGAGCTTGCATCGGTTTTTTAAGTAAGTGTCAAAACAATATTGGACCTTTCGTGGCAAAACGGCAAAATAAAGAAGCTAAATTAGATTATATTATTCGGCATACAAAACGGCAATATCGGTAAATACCTAATACTATCCTGGGATTCTTTATTATCCCCTAGCATCTAAAAGGCTGGATGGATTTTGATGAATGTGGTATCTTTAGACACGTAATGATCCTGATATGATTATAGGATACAGAAACTGACAAATCTATAACATGTCATGTCAAAAAAAGGATTCCAAAAAGGATCCATATCAATTGGATTGAAAGTTTTCAATCCAATTGATATGGATATCCAAATGAAGATGCTAATGATATGAGCTCAAATACTTTTATGGGTACTATCTATAAGTGACAGTCACAATATTATTTTATATGAAAAACAAAAAAAAGCAGAGTTGTTTTTGTTGGAGAATTCAATAAACGGACCCATTGCTTGGCATTAATAGTCACAGGAAGTTTGTTGGTTGTAGTTCAGTAAATATTTCTGTATCCTAGTAAAAACAATACAGCCAGCATTTCGGGAACGCTTGCGTTTGGTAGTGATCTGGATTAGTTGAGCTATCTTAGATCGTTTGCAACGGTCATTAGATGACGCTACTGTTTTATCTGTAAATTTGCCATAAACTTTAGTAGTCCCATTATTCTTTCTTTAAATAAATATTAGCAATCTAGCCAAAAGAAAAGTAAAAGCAAATTGATACTTTCTAGGTTAGGATAATAAAGTTATGTTGGTTTGTAATATCGATGGTTCATGTTTTGATAGATCACTTTAGCAAAGTATTTGATTGTTACGCAAAATAACAGTTGAATCATAGGACAACAAACTACATAACAGATTATGATTTCTTGAGTACTATGCAATGAATATTTTTTTATAAGTACAACAAAAATGGATAGCGTTATACATTTATAGCTTTCACATGTGTAGTATTTATACACATGAACACTTTCTAAGGGTATATCAACAGAGAGATACTTAAGCAGGCCGAGGTTTTGCGTAAGCAATTAGTAGCTATAAAAACTTAGGCTTGTATATAATGTACTTTTATATAGGTAACTTATAACATTTTTATTTATAAGTCGCGTCAGTAGGTTGTTTGTTTCTTTATGTTATCATTATTATGTATGAAAGTATATACAATTAAGGTTGAATATTAAATAATAATCAGGAAGGTTTAGTCATTTTCTTTTTATTCAAATGCCATTTTATTTTGATATAATAATTAGTCAAAATAGATAAGAGAGATAAACTCATCATCGTGCATAATCATTCTACATAGCATACAAAAACATAATAAAATAATATAAAACAAAAGAAAAGCACAATGGGGTGTCTTATCTCTGAGATCGACATCCAGACAACCTTAGGATGGAGAGAACTATTTAAAAGAATGACGGTGTTATTTATTTTGATGTTTTTAAAGTAGTAAGTAGACTAACTAGTTAAAATAATCTTATATTTTTTAGAGACACGGCTCTAAGTTGCGTTAAGTATGTTATTATAGGTAAGTATTTTGGACATTGTACATGACACTACAATCTAAGTTATCTGAAGTTCATTGACGCAATTTTATAGAGATACGTGTTACTCAAATCAATTATAATTTTGAAAGTCAGAGTTGTAATATTTTTTTGACTATAATTGTTAAGGTTTCATCGACCAAAATTAAACAAAAGTAATTAAGTTATTTCATGTACCTTTATAATGTCACACACTTTGCATGTAATCTTTTTGTAAGTTGTAAGGCTGGTTTTTGCAATTTCAATCATATTTTCGGAAAAACGCTTTGCCATGTGTCTCTAGCGTAATTTTTGTGTTCATGTGACTTTGGTCACAAGCGACTTAGCTACTTTAAGTGTAGAAAAAAGCAAAACATGGAATTCCCAAAATAAAACCTATGTCCTACATGCATACCACATTTTACCACACATAATAAGATGGAATGTGCGGCAAAATTGCTGTTTTATGGCACATTTACACGGAGAGAGTTTCTCGTCTCGAAGCTTGAAGAGGCAACTGTCGATTATCGCTTAGCCTTTGATTTTTCAAAGTCTAGAGTTTTTGTTTTTGCTTGAATGTTTAAACATGAGTGCGGAAGTCGTCGGAAGATTATCACCATCGATAACCGCATGCATTTGTTTGCCACTAAGCATGAGATAAACTCTCTCCATGTAAATGGGCCGTTACTCCTAGTAGAGTGTTACTCCTCAAAATGACATCTGTTGTGACGGTTTAGAGGTAAGAACATTAACTATAAAACAGGCACCTATTTTCGTGGAATGTATGGAGTAATCAAAGACGCCCTTGCACGAATGCCATGACATTTTGATGAGCCTAGAGGTAAAGGAATAAGTCGAGGCGCGCTCCACTGACTCGATTGTGACTCTCTGACCTTATTGAACATCGTGAAATGTCTGAAAACTGACAAAGATTAGTTTGTTTATTACTTGACGGAGAAGTCGGGGTAGGTCAAGAGCACTTCCTTGTGTGTTGTGTGAAAAGGTCGTTACCTTGCTATTGAAACTGAGAAGAACTGTCAATAGATGATACGATTTAATAATAATGCATTTTTGTCTTACTGAAGTGGGAGCCACTCTGATATTTCTGAAATTTTCATCAAGTTATTTCAACGGCTTCGCCATAAATCGTTATTCTACGTAAACCTTTTTCCTTAGTAAAGTTAGTTCCCTAGCTACTGAACTATAAATAAATCATAAGACATACATGGGGGTGATTCGGGTGAACCACAGAGCTCTCCATGGCCCTGCTCGTTTTGGGCCAGGGTGCCTGATTCATCTTCTATAATTATGTAGCTTAGCCATATTTAGCAGCAAAGATTATCTAGGTACAAAGGTCAGGACAGAGATTTTAAAAGTATGCCGTAAAAATTGTTGAGCAATAGGTCGGTAAACTTTATATCCGTCCATGTACTCCTTAAAGAAGGTTTCATAAGATACAATCGTGGTACATCTCTTCGTTCCAAACAGTTGCAGAAACTCTTAAAAGGCAGTGTAGGTGCATATCAAGTCTTTGGGTGACTCAATAGTCAGATATTAGCATTCAAACTACTGCACCGTATAGTCCACGGAACACATTAAATATTCTAGCGGAGTTTAGTCTAGTCAAAATGCATTTAATTTTAATAAATAAACTTAGCTATTCTAGGTTAATATTCTACATAGTAACAAATCGGCACGGGGTTCGTATAAATCAAATTGTATTTATATCAAAATACATAACAGTCTGATTTTATCATAGCAGAGCACAGCTTTATTAGTAGAGGTCTACAAAATGTATCAGTTATTTCAGTCCGTTGATAGCACTGGACACATATTATAGGCCCATTTTGTGACTGTTTTTTTTATCAATCTGCTCCAGATTGCACGAAAGTTAAAACAAAAAAACAAGTGTGTTGTGCAGCTTATACTTTTTCGTATTATTTTTCGCACACAACGGAAAACTACCCATCTTGATAAAGGTAGTTAAGTAGTTGTTATCTACAATTATATTATCATGCGGCGACCACGAGGCTATCACGACAGGCGTCATAACCAAAGAACTCCAAAGGAATTATGGGAAACTACTGTTTTCCTGGGACTTTGGATGAACCGTTAAACAAATACCCTTGATTCACCCCAGTTCTAAAGTATAACCCGCGCTCTATAGAAATGTATGACATTTGATTCTACTCACACCTAGCAGCACCGTTATAATGCTGCTTTCGTTTATATATAAATAAACAACCAACAGATACATACATACACCTTTGACCCCACACTAGGATTCCCTGTATCGTGGGTATCAAGAACTACGAGTACCATGGTACCACAACCGTAATACAGAGCTGATAAACTTTGATGGCGTTTTAGAAAAACTCGTTAAGAAGTAGTAGACTCTTGAAGAGCTCGTCTGAGGAAGTTGTAAGTTCTACCACCATGCTAAGAGTTAGTTCGAGGAAGTTCTACTACCATGCTTATTTCTGCTGCCAATCTGTAATACTCGCATTGCTATGTTCCGGATTGAAGGGTATGGGTGCCGGTGAAATTATAGACACATGAGACTTTTCACCCCTTATGTCTCAGGGTCGGCAACCAGCGAGTGATACCTCTGGTGTTGCGAGCGTACATATTTTACGGTAACTGCTTGCCAACAGGTGGGCCGTAGGCTTACTCGTAGTTAACACTTTAGTTGTATAAAAATAAGATAGCGTTTCCTGTAGCTATTTCTCTGAGCCAGTACTCATTAGGTTGAATCGGCTCCATACTTAGATGAGTTAGCTTCTAAATTTAACCAAGTAAATTTTCAATTTGCTATGTTTAGTTTGCAAATAAACGAGAATTCTAATTATACCTTCTTATCAAACAAACAAATATACTTCATTAGCAAACCTATAGATGCCTAACAAAAACACAGACAGACTGAACTACTTCTACATGTAATGTGAGCAGTGATTACTGGTTATCAGATAAATATTTTCGCGAATTTCATGATTTGTTGCATGGGGGTCGAAATCCGTCTGATATGAGGTACTTTGTACTTATTATAAAATATAGAACACTAAACAATCGAAAAATAAAAAAAAAAATATTTTTTTTTAGAAAGGATCTTATTTCCTTTAGTTTAGTATGTACCTGTTTATATTATTGTTTGAGTGCAGTGCAGATATCATAGCCATTCATCACCTCCATTATATTGAAATCTATCTTTGAAGTTTGTCTTCTTAGCAATTTATTTATTCTAATTCCTAATTCGGCGTAAACATCTTACTAGAAAACAAAGCACAATAAAGTAACAGTGTTTGTAAACAATTACGAACAGAATTTCTTAACAACGTCTTTGATACATAAAATTAAAATGAACTGATAAAAGAAAACAATTAATAAAAATGAGTTTTTTAATAAGTCACTATAAATTTTGTTGAACCACTTATCAGTTATAAAGTTAAGCAAATTTGAATAATAATAACTGTTTTGGCAATAGGTGTCCCATTTAAAAGTCGGGATCATTATAATATATTTTTTTTACAAATTAAAGTTCCATAGTTTAGAACAGGCTCCGTTGTGAAACTCTTTGATACATCTAAGTAAATCCGAAAACAACTCTTTCTATGTAACAACTCATAATCCCAGATAGAGAAAGAAAGAAATATTTTTTTCCTGCATTCTAAATTGTTACTTACAAAAAAATGAAACTGATGATTGTATTGCGATAGTTTACCATTGTTATATAATGTAATTTGTCCTTAACAAAATATGTCCTAAAGTAGAATCGAAGCGGTTGCCCGTCACCGTAGCACGGTTACGTAACCAACGGACAGTCAGTATCATAAGGTGTTTGTATGATCTGCAAATATTTGTCTCGGGTCTGGGTGTTGTCTATGTATAGGTAATATGAATGTATTTACAAAATAAAAGTATCTAAGTAGTATCTCAATCATGTAGTTCCCATAATACAAGCTCTGCTTAGTTTGAAGCTAGATGATGCTGTGTGAAAAATTACCAGCATTATTTATTATTATTAAGGTGATGTTGAGCAAAGGCCTCGCGATTCTCACGGCCATTCCCCAAACTATATGGTTTTTATAGGAATAAACTACATATAGTTGCAAGTAAGTAAAATGTGTTGATTTCTAAAATTTGTAAATTACCTTTTATTTATTTATTGCTTTCATGCACATAGCATAGTTTGTTAAGGTCTAAGTAATACATTAAATAGGCAGGTGAGCTGCAATGTGAGTTCGATACACAATCATAATCAAATTAAATAACATTCATCTAGATTAAGTTCACAATAGTTGGCCAATAACATGTTAATACATTGTAAGAGGTAGGAATAAAAGCAAATATTATAATCCATGACAAAACAATGGAATGGTAGACAAAAAGTACTTAGATTATTAGGTAAACCATAATATGCCAAGTCAGATAAAACATCGTTACGAGAGACTATGAAAAAAACCTGCGTATCTTTTTCAACACTTACTTATTCAAATAAACAGTAAATCAACTGTAATTATTATTGGATGTTGGTCGGATAGTCTAAGTGCTGTCCGTCGTGCACTAGCGTAGCCTTCAAGATGACCGCCTATAAGCAGCTCTACCAGAGCTTATTGCCATCATAAGACCTTGCTCGTTATTGAAATAATATTTTAAAAACATTACTGTATTCAATGGTATTCAAGATATAAGGAAGTACTTTGTGAGAGACACCTTGTTTTTATATTGAATAAAAAAAATACTGTTCGTTATTTATACCTAAGTACATCATATACGTTAAAAATATAGAACCTAGTTTTAAAAGAGATAATATAATTTATTATAAGTAGTTGGAATTCAATTAACATATTATTTGTTTAGTATTTGTACATAACATGACAAAGAATCTATAAGATTACCGTGTTGAGCAAATAATATTAAACTCATATTGCAAACAGACGCAAAACTTATATACGTTTTACGATTTAAGTATTTAATAGGGGCCTAGAGTTCAAGAGTTGCTAGTTGTAATCTTGACATAGAAAACTCATCTTCATAAAGTTGCAGGTAATGACTACTAAAATATCTATAAAATATGAATACTAAGGTATTATCTAATTCACACGAAGGCCGACCGCATCGCTCACACAGATTAAAACATTATGATTATGTGGATGAAACCCGTTCACACACCTGTGGGTCACTTAGGCGAGGTACTAAGGCCCGAATTCATAGTCAAATAGGGGCTCCCCTAGGGGACTGTTCAGGCGCTAAGTAAAAATGCGAATTCAACCTTTATGCACCCAGTCATAAAGCGAATGATGGATTTAAGGGGACTGTGCAACCCCCGACTATAAATTCAGGCTTAAATGATGCTTTTATGACTTTACTTGATTCAAGCTTTGTATTGTAGTCGTGGCAAATAAAATTGTAATAGCTTTTTCGGAATGAATTTAGACAAGCTTTCAAAATTGTTTTTCTTATTGAAGCTGCAATCTCGTTTCCACAGACAACCTATATTATGCTTGAAAGGGCTAAATTGCATTTTTATTCGTTAAATGTTGCTCTGGTTTACCTAATTTCCTATAAAAAAACTTATCAGGAAGAATAAGGCTTGGCTTAAAGTTGTATAGAGCAAATACAACTTTTGATTATATTGTACAATAGAATACAGGCATTTGATTACAGGAAATATTAAAATTATTTATTCAGTGTCAGATTTATTCACTTCTCAAAAAGACTTTAAAAAAATATCTCAACTTCTTAGCCGACTTCATTTAGGTTCATGATCGCAATTGTATGAGTATGTCATTATTTCGTCGGGTACTTATTTCATATTACCTGCTTATTGCCATGATATTTTGGGATTTTTTTCTTTAATTGCATCTGATCTGGTGACAGCTGAGAGTTTATTTTATTTTATGGGTTGGAGACTGGTGATGAGCCTTCATTACGCCACGGCAAGATGTTAATGAGGTACTTACTAAATATTGTTTCATATTTCATTTATTTATGCTCAAATGTACATCAGCTTTGGTCTTACATTCAAGTAGTTGTAGGGAAGTAATGAACCCTGTCAGGTCGTTGTAAGTTTTGGACAATGTTTAAAAATAAATAATATATATTGAATAGGTATAAAATTCAGGATAAAAAAATTCATATACAAAATAAAAATTTAAATTATAAGATAATCTATCGATCTACGTACATTATTAACCGACTTCAAAAAGGAGGAGGTTCTCAATTCGGTTGTATATTTTTTTTATATTTGTTGCCTCAGTCTCCGTCATTTATAAACCGATTTATATATTATTTTTTTATTTGACAGGATATGCTTTCAATTTGGTCCCGTTTTATCAAAATCCAGTTCTGCTGATGGGATCCATGAGGATCATTGACATTTAATGTCTTATAATTTTAATCTGTTCTGAAACAATTCAATCATTATTTGATATACATCATTAATATCATTAATAGTAATCACTATATAAATAACTAGCTGCGTCCCGCGGTTTCACCCGCGTTAGTTTTGATTCCGTGGGAATGAGATAAAAAGTTACAGTAAAGTATTTTACTGCTACATAAATACCCTTGATGATATAATTATTTATTTGAATAAGAATTAATACTATGATACGAATGTAACCAACTTTTGTTTCTACCGACTATCTTATTAAATTTTAGGACACAAAAGCTGCTATTGTGACTTAACTATAATAGTTAGATATATTTCTTCCAGGACTTTTTTTGTAGGTAATAATGCGTACTTTAATCATGCAGTACATAATTTTTATGTATCATCAATGGTTTTCTCAGCGCACGCCAAATAATGATTTTTATTTTACTACTTTGGGTCACATTATGGCAATTTTCTTAAGGATCGCAATTTAAAAAAAAATATTGCCTATGTCCTATGACTATGTCCTGATAATTAAGCTTTCTATTGGTGACAAAATGGTTAAAATTGGTCCAACAGTTTCGGAGCCTATTCGGTACAATCAAAAAAAATATTTCTTCTTTATATTATTAGTATAGATGAAATCACAATAGAGCCAGCAAAGTCCCTGATAAATAATAATATCAACCAGATAAACAACTTGACGAATTTAATTTAAATCACAAGACATCCTTTACAGATCTAAATTCTTCCGGTAATCGCACACGTATCAGCCCAGAAACAGATCGGCACCACCTCAACTCGAGCCGTTCAGTATTCTTTGTATGAAAGTCATACTGCAACACACACTTATCAGCATCTAAGGCATAACTAAATACTTTTGACACTTTCAATCCCGTCATAATTTTAACATCTGCGTTCTTACCATATTTTGGTTTCAATCAACGAAACGAAACCAAGGCTTTTGACTCAGCTTGGGCTAGTTCTTTGATCAAAGTGGCTTTCAATAAGTTATTGGTATGTTCGATCTTTGGTTCAGGGTTGGAGAATCAGGTTTTATTGTTGAGCTAAATAGGTGTAGTTTGGCGCTGTGTACAAGCATCTGATCTGGTACCTATTGATCTTGTGGTTACGCTTGCGAAATGCATTGTGATGTGTGCATTACTTAATACGTACATATATCTTTATTCTGTGACGAGGGCGCTGTATAACTACTAACAACTTGTACTAATCTGTGACCACGGCGACAAGTCTCCGCCCCGATCGTGTGAGATGGGCCTTGAAGTGTCAGTTTTGAGTTTCGATGACATTATGGTCCAAGTTCAATATATGCGCATTCTTTGCGTGCTCCGGTTAAAGACAATACAGTAGACATAACACAGTACTGTGGTTATTCTATTCATGTGACTACATCAGATAAGGGGTGGTGCAATCATATTGCCCCATATCAAGTTTTGGTGATGTTTTCTCTGGACAGAGACTATAGAATGTATTTTTATAACATAGATATACAGTATAATTCCAACAAAATATTTTGGTACTCACCGATAGCAAAACGAAGTAAACAAGAATAAACAACTAACGAAAATATTATTCTGAATTATCCCCATATACCTACGCAATTAATTTAACTTGAGTTTAGTGATAATATTGTCGTTATGCACCCAGAGGGGTCTTTAATGATAAACAATTGTACCCATTGTTTACTATCTTACACAAATAAGTATGACAGTATGTAAACCTAATCTACCAGACCCAATAATAACTTATTATCGAAAACAACTTCATGTAGGTAACTATTGTAATTTAGTCTTTTTTTATCTGTGTTGCTGAGCCATAAAAAACCGGGATCAAAATCCACCAACAGTATTCAGCACACTTGGTTCACGTGGTGCCTAATTAGTGCATCGATTAAAATTGATTACCTTGTAGTTATAAACATAATGCTCATCATCATAAACTTAATGTGGGTAGGTAAGACCTAAGTATTGATCATGGATATATTGACATACTAGCTTCTGCCCAAGGCTTCGCCCGTGTGGTACCTGGATAATTAATAGCCTATATGTTATTCTGATGTATAAGCTATATTACTGTAAAGTTTCATCAAAATCCGTTTTTGCGTGAAAGAGGAACAAACATCCATTCTCACAAACTTTCGCGCTTATAATATTAGTAAGAGATTAGTAGGATTTTTTGGAGTTTTTACAGGCGTGAGTTAGTGTGAAGGTACAAAGATACACAAACTAAAGTATGTTTGCTGTGGTGGTTTTTTTATAATTAGGAACTCTACGTATAGCCACAGTTCTCTAATAGAAAACGTTATTCCTAGGTGGGTCCATCACTTGTCCCGATGTTTTAAATAACAGCCTGCAAGTGTTGTGTTAAATAATAAATAATACTGGACATTTTTCACACAACATCATCTAGTCTTAAACTAAGCTGAGCTTATGTTATGGAAACTACATGACTGATATACTACTTATATTATTTTTTTGTTAATACATACATAGAAAACACCCAGACTCGAGTCAAATATTTGCAAATCATACAAACATTTGTCCCGCGGTGGGAATCCAACCCGCAACCTTCTGCGTCTCAAGCGGGCCTTCACCCGCTGCGCCACAGTGGTTGTTAAAAAATTAACTAGAGAGGTTCACTTGCTGAACAACACGTGAATTTATAACAGATCAAGTTTCTATGCATATTCAGGTATATTTGGAAAAACTTTTGTAGTCCTGAAGTCTTTCATAGGAATTAAAGACTTCCCTAGCAAAACTTAGTACCCATGGCTATTGAAAGGGATAATTCACCCTTTAGTGATCTTCATCTCATGAGCAATTTGTTGGTCTACCTTATTCAGAAATGTGTACACACAACTTAATTACCAGCACTTAGCACAGAATGCTTGTATGTAGTAAACAAACTAGCAAATTATATTACTCAAGCTTTAAACATCGTGTCAAGGTTTAACATGACTGACTCATCAGTAGGATGCAGTATGTGGGTCGAAGATCCATTGTCAGTGGCATGTTTGACACCTACTAGCTAATTGAGCTTTTGTGAAGATTCTCTAACTCTTAAGGAAGCGGAAATAAACCTCCAATAAACTGCCACCTATCTTCAATGTATACCAGAAACACAAACATTTATTTTCAAGATGAGTGATACAATTGCTGGTAGCTGTATGGCCACCAAACCAGCGATCTCTTCCAGACAAGCCAGGAATATATGTTCATATGCGTTTTTAACATTATTTTAACCAAGCTGGAAGTGAAAAGGTTTATAAACTTTAAACATTAAGGGTCATATCTGCTCATATCAATGGCCAAGTGCAAGTATGCAGTTAATGTCCCATATCACTCTATAACCGCTCTGCGATTTTGATTAAGGTTTTTGAAACGAGAAAACAATGCATATCCTATAGCTAAGGGAAATTCTCTGACAGTACATCGTAAAACCAGAAATAAACAGCCAATCATCACTTTTTCTGATAACATCATTGTATTGGTATGGAAATACCTAGCGGTCATCAACGTGGTTTCTTTATTAACGCAGGGAAATAATGCTTTTTATCAATAAAAGTTAATTGAATTAATGTAACTGGTGACATCCATCTGTTACATAAATACAAACAATGTTCTCGATGACCTTTCCGATAGCACCTTACATGTTGCTTCGTAAAATTGGAAGTTGAATTGACAACGTGCAACGAGTGAGAGGCGATGAGTGGCTAAGGCCTACTTCATTATTAAATGTAGCGTCTCGCGGAGAAAAATAATTAGTAGGTGAGGTATGGATAACATCAAGAAAATTCATCTGTTATACGTCTAAATCGGTATTCTACTCAAATGTCAAAACTGAGTTTGAAATTTGACTAAAAGTAGATTGACTCAGTTAATATCGAGACTTGGTTGTGTGTAGCGTTGTTGATATCGTCGGTATTACTTAGAATAATCTCTATCCAAAGATTTTCTGGAAGATATCGATTTCAAACGATAAGACCATCAATTGTACCTTTCATTTTAATATGTTATTGTTTATTTCATAAAGTGTACAATAAATTATTTTCATTAATTCATGTAGACAAGTTAACAGTTATTTATTTACAGCTCTGCGTAATAAAGTATTTAATTTTTTTTATATACTCGAAACCCTATTAGTTATGTTTGATTTTATGAGGATTTGAATCAGCTATCCACTGGCACGCTTGTAATAAGAGATTCGTATACGCTCTGCTAGTCGCTCGGCTCATGCTAGGTCGAGGGCAAAGTCAGGAGCTGACCTGTTGGCCTCCTGCAGATGTTAATGTAACGCCTGCATTGTTTTAATAATTACCCATTTAAATATCTGCAAAGCTGCAGGAGTTTATTTATTACTCGTGTTAAACTTTGACAGATATTGTTGAGTGACTCCAATCCGACACAGCAGAACAGAAATGTCAGATGGTAATGATGAAAAACTGAATTTCAAAATAGTTCGTCAGAGTGTGTTAAGGCAGGTTGACCAGGGACCAGTTGACGCCATGCCGTGTAAAGGATTGTACTTGCGTACTTACTTACCCAGAATATGAATTGTTAAACAGCAAAGATGATTCAAGCTAAACTCTAGCTTGATCTAACAAAACGAACAGTTGAGCTCATTTGCGAAAGAGATTGGTCTGGGGAAGTATATTTTTCTGCCGCCAAGCAGTAATGCTCGTGTTGCTATGTTTTGCCGGTGATATTACAGGTACGTAAGACTCTCAACTTTGTGTTTAGGGCAGGCAAAGTATCGATGTCTATACGCAACAATAACCACTTAGCATCCATTGGGCCGTAGGTATGCCTGTTTGCCAAGTAACATAAATATAACCCTGCGCAGTCGGATAAAAACAACCGCAGGTATCTCAAATTTAAAAGCATGAAGGTGAAACAATTGATAAAATACAATTGGGAAACAATCAAACATCAAATAAATCAACAATCGAAAATTTATATTTGTCTGCTCTGATTTTCCCAAAAGTGATGTCATGTTTGCAGCACAAAGAGAGCTTCAACAAACTACTGGAACATTAGCTTTTGAGATACGTAATTATTTGTATGGGTTGGTACCCCTACCAGTCATTGGTGCAGATGTATCAAGGTCGTTTTTGTTCGGGGTTTTCCCACAAAATAAATCATATTACGAGAGTTAAGTAATACTTACTCACCAAATTCTCAAGCCTTTAAATTGAAGCTCGTTTTTGAATAGAGAGATACCAATAAGGTGCGCCAACTAACCCCGAGGTTATTATTCGAAAAGTTATTTATTCGGACATGCGTTTAATTGTCGTAGCACATTCCGTGTATGAAATAAATTAAACTGTCGCCTACCTATATGGGTTATGCCTAGTTCCAGTCATGTAAAAAGCAGATTGCTTGCATTTCCATACAAACATTCCTCGGTGGAATGTCAGGTGAACATTTGATTTTATTAAACAAACTTAATTGTATTGTCTTTTAGATGAAATAATTATTTAATACTTACTATGTACATAAGTATAATCTTAGTCTTTATTATTCTGGGTTGGAAGATGAGAGGAAAAAGCCTATTAAAAGAGGAGTTCTTCTTGATACTTTGGCATAGGTATTTTAAATACATCAAGTAGCATTGATCTAAACCGGTAAGCGCCAGTAAACGGTAGCAACCTGTTTTTTACAAGAATGCGGTCAATTGGATCTTTATTAATCCGCTTGTGAGAAATCGTTATCGTAAACTATCATGTTATTATTGGTTTAGAATAGTGTTTCGTAGGTGTGTCGTACATTACCCACGACTTGCAATTTGCATGCAAAATGCATTGTTGTGGGTTTCGCAACATTTTCAGAAACAACGCAACGTGTCGATCAATAAGAGCACGCAATTGCGAACACGATGTGAATGTTTGTTTTTGCTGAGGCAAATCAAAGTTCTCTTTAAACCGCGGCCGATACATATCGGACGTACTAAAACTTTACTCGCATCTCAACCCCATTCCTAACTTCACTGACTGGTATAATAAAATATAAATAATAAACACTCAACATTCACATACCAGACCACAAACGAGGGTTCCCTGAACCAAGTGTTTAAAGTAACTACGAGTACCCTCTGGTACTCGTAGTTACATTCGAACCCACACCTCTTACACAGTCAGCTACAACCCAACGAGTTCATCAAACCACCGTAGATCAGGTGAACTGTTTCACAAAAGGTTGGTTAGTGTAGTTGCTGTTATGAATATTTAGGTTTCTGAACGGATGTAAATGATAACTGTTAGTGTCAGATTTGGATGACGTTACTTATGTCATGTTAGTGTTCTCGACAAGTAACTCTTTCTCTTTCTCTCACCCACCTTGCTATCACTTGTACTTGTTTTATTAATTATTTTATCTAATCTTTCTGAATTGTGTTAATCCATTTGTGACGAACATTGAACATAAGTTATTTATTAAATTATTAACTTAATAACAATTCAATGGACCCTGTGCATTTCATTTCTGAGGAATCGACTTATACATACCTTGCCCATCCACGAGAATAAACCTCTAATTCTAATAGTTGCAAGCACGGTATGATAATTACTCATAGGGTCCCATAAGGTTAATCCCATTAATGGGTAACAGATAATGACATGATTTATAACCCAATGGTACGAAATAATAAATGTTGCCGCGGTTCCGTTATATGACGGTCGACGTTTCACAGGCCATCGTATCTTAAACGGCGATTTAAATAAATTGCGAATAGGAATTCCGCAAGAGTACAATTACAAAGCAAGTAAGTAGTTGAAGATTGTTGGCACTTTGGCTACTGGTCTTGAAATGGTGTGTTTAAAATTCCTTCAATTGTTGCATCGTTGCAACCCCAGGCGTGAAGCTAAATGGTCATAAACGCGCATTGTCATGTTTTATTTTATGTTATGTCACTGTCGCTTATGCAAGTAGGACGGATTTGGGAAACTAGAGCGAAGCAAATAAATGTCTTTAAATAAGTAAAAATCTTTTTTGGGTATTTTAATTGAAAGATTTGAGTAAAAATCTGACGTATGGTTATCAAATCGTATGGGTATCAAAAAATACAGATGAAACGGCTAGCTATCTAAAGACTGTTGCAATCTATAGATAGGTCAACTGATCCAGATCACTACCAGCCGCAAGCGATCCCAAAAAGCGTTGCCACGCTGAATGGCAATGCTAATGCGTTGACCCAGATAAGAGCTAAATAAGCGATGGTAGCCTTTTAACATTCTCCTGAATGCGTTGCAAAGCAATTCCCAAATCCCTACTTTTGGCCGTTCATCTTTTTCAAAAAAGCTCACAACAGCTCGTGGCAAACACGAACATAAGGACACAGGTGTGCTTATATAGGTAACACAATTTACCTTATATAAGCACTCTAAGCTAGTGTATGGAAAAGAACAGCTGGCCAAGAAATAACTTGCTTGATTGTATCTTCAGCGTATTGTGTCTCAGACATCGTGTCAGGTTTTCAACCAGAGACAGGCTGTGAAGGAGTTCATTAGAAAATGTCAAGTAATATTAATGACATCGGCGTGCACTTGAACTTTGAGATCCTGAGATAAGCAGGTATTGTGATAAATGTTGTTTGTGCTTAAACAATGTTGGAAAAAGGTTAAGATTAGATAGATCTTCCTAAGCTAGATATTTAAATTTTAAAGTACGTTAATACACCACGAGCACCTTTCCAGTTTTTTTTAAGTTAATATAACGCTGAAAATTTTGAACAAATTACATTAGATAAAAAGCCAGAGAGTACGTGTGCATCACAAGGATTTTCATTCAATCACAAAGCATAACCTCTGACATCTTAAATTAACAAATCAAATTCCTATTATTTGCAAGGCATTGTTTGTTCACGGTCTAGCTACATGTAAGTACAGCTATTTCATATTTAAGCTTTATTAGTTATATTATTTAACACCACTTTTGTACTTAGATTACGTTGGTATTTGAAGGTTGTTCGTCTCATTGAATGGGCTTTGTAGGCGTTCATATACCAAAGGTTTAATTTGGATAAAAATATTCTTTAACGTGCAACATAAACTTGAAGTATGGTCAGTTATTGTTTTTTCTAGAGCTGTTTAGTTGAAACCTAATTTTCAATATAAATTCGCAGATAATGAGAGCAGTAATTTTATTAAGTTACATAAAAGTTACATGTAAGTTAGAATAGAATATAAAACATACTATATTTATTGTCATAGGTGAACATATAAATTAGCGTGAAAAATATGCCTACCTAAATTACGTGAACAGGCATATGATTTGTCATTTTTGTAAATGATACGTTATTAAAATACTTAGGTTAAATTTTCGTATGCCAGGACTTCATCTCTACTACAAGCTACTATTGTAATAAGTGGCGCCATCTTTTGAATAAATTATAAAGAGTTATTGATGAAAGTGAAAACATAAGAGACCAAAATATTAGACAAATATTTGTTAAGTTGGTGATTGTTTGACTTTAAGTTGATGAAAAATCATAGTTTTAGTTCAGCTCTCGATATATCAATTTGCAATCAACAAATAATTTATTGATAATTGTTTCTTCGAGCCGGATACACTACTCGCTGACCTCTGTACCATCAGACTCTCGTTTACTTGATTCACGATGCAAATTAAACCACTCGTGACCAAGTGCTTAGAAATCGGATCATCAGCTGCTCCTTGACCGTTTTTCTCGCTTTTCTTGCAAGTTCTTTTTTGTTAAATAAACATGGCTCAGCCTTAATTTAGAAAAAAAATATTAGTAAGCTATAGCTTAGCTTTACTGTGGCTATATAAATTTTATAGCTCACGAGGCTTCCATTGTGCAATTGTTTGTGAAATTAGCGATTATCCAAACATTTTTGTATTTTTACATACATCCCTACATATTATTTTTTTGTTATTATTTCTGGACGTAGCTCAGATCACTTAACGATGTTTAAGAAAAGATATGCGTGCCGACATGTCTTAACTGAATTTAAAAAAAATTGTGTGAGTGACCGGTAGTGGTATTTAGACCGACTGCCATTCCATTCGACCGACTGTTAGTTAACTCAACTGTCAGAGAGTAGACTAGTGATTTGGAGTGACCGGTAGTGGTATTTAGAGATTTGACCACTTTCATGCTTCAGAACCAATTACATACACACACAGGTATTTATGAGAAGTTTGTGAAAGAGTATCTGCGTTTGTGGCGAGTAGAAGCCCCAGCGGCGCAAGAGTTGCGGACTTGATTCCCACTGAGGGACTGTTTGTCTGGGTATTCTGGTACCACGGTACATACGTTTAGTAACTGATGTCTACGATCCAGGGAATCCTAGTTTTGGATCAGGACAACATATGTTTCTGTTGAGTGTTCATTATTAGTTTTATTTGCGCAGGTAATTATTTTTTATATACTTAGTTAACGATTAAACCATTTGAGCGTTCACCTATTGACCTGAGGCTAACCGAAGAATTGGTATACAAATGTCAGACAAAGGTTGGTGATTGTGTTCGTGCATGGCTCTGTGGAATCTAATCACGCCTAAAAGCCAATAAAATGGTGATTTACGTTGTAAGCATGAGAGTGAGTAAATTGCACTACGAAATGTCGCGGATACGATTTTGTAACATACTCACAGTTCACGCCGAACAAATCCATCCTGCATACTCAGTTTTATTTGTAAGTTCTCACACTTATAAATAAAACTGACTGTAGTTAAATTAAAACCAATTCGAAATTCGTTATGCAATACTTACTAAGACCAACTTGTGAAATCAAAGATTTGTAAGGACGAGTTTGACTTTTTCCTAAATAATGCTGTTCATTGAAAATTCTTATGTTGTCTGTATATTTTACTCTGTGTTCAAACTTATATTGTCATATTGCAACTCTAGGTTATCGAGGGCGAAACTAGGTATCGTTTATTTTTAAATCATTCAGTCATTATTTCATTCAATAGTTCATAAATTCATTCTTTCTCTTCAAAAATGTAATCATGGCAGATGCCGGTCAATAAATATGCTTTTGATTTCTTATCAATAAATCAGTAAAAGTGCCAACGGTTGTTTTCATCACTTAAGACTTTACATCATCATCATAAAAATTAAGGCAGGCCACCAGTCAATACCAATCCTGGATCTCAAATGAACTATGTAGGAGCTCGCAGCTTTCGAACCCACCTACCGGTGGTAACGACATCAACTTCATCAGATCATCAATATTTTTCCAAAAGCCTTGAAACTGTTTAAGTTTACAGTTCCAGCATAATGTTATATTAACCTCGTGACTCGTCACTCAACAATCGAGATCGAGCGATTATAAATCCATATAAATATATTCAGAAGTGGGATAGAACAATACACGCATGCTTTAAGCAGCTAACAGCAAGTGGAATAAATCTTACAAACGCAGATAATGTCAGTTGCGGGCCATAGTTCTCGGTTATATTCAAATTTACGTACAATGTTACAAATATACATATATAGAGCTGGAGCAAAAAAGCTAGAGCAATGGTTTTGAGTGAGATATGAAACGCTGCTTAGTTTGAGACTAGGTGATGCTGTGCGAAAAATGACCAGCATTATTATTATTACTAGCTACTGCCCACGGCCCGCGTGGTACCCGCATGTAAAAAGTAGCCTATGTATTATTCTGATGTATAAGCTAAATTACTGTAAAGTTTCATCAAAATCCGTTTAGTAGTTTTTGCGTGAAAGAGTAACAAACATCCTAACAAACTTTCGCGTTTATAATATTAGTAGGATAGTAGGATTATGAATGACATGTTAAAAAAAACAAGTTTAATACGTAGGTATATAGAAATATCGATTATCCTACTACTATTATAATCTTGAAAGTTTGTGAGGTGGCTACTTTTTATCCGGGTACTATGCAGGCGAAGCCGTAGGCGGAAGCAAGTATTTTTTTATATTTCTCTGCCAACATATTTTTACACTCGACTTAAGGAGCCCGTATTCGTTTTGTGTTGCCATGAGAGTTTGAATCCGAATCAGAATAAGAATAATCTTTATTGTAAACTGTTTTTACATAAGATGGTAGGGTTTTTCAAATATTACAAACAACAATTATTTTGTTGGCCTGTTATCGTTTATCTCTGAAACGGATTATCGGATTGCTTTACAGGTTTTTGCAAATGATGATTAGTAGGTATTTTAGATATTGCCACAAGTTACTAGAGGCGCTACAAGCAATAATGGATCATTTTGACGACCTCTGTGGCGCAGTGGGCGAAGGTCCGCCTGTGACGCCGAAGGTTGCGGGTTCAATTCCCGCCACGGGACAAATGTTTGTATCTGCAAATATTTGTCTCAGGTCTGGGTGTTTTCTATGTATATTAAGTATGTATTTACAAAAAAAATATGTATATAAGTAGTATATCAGTCATGTAGTTCCCATAATACAAGCTCTGCTTAGTTTGGGGCTAGATGATGCTGTGTGAAAATGTCTAGCATTATTTATTTATTTATTTATTATTTTAATATGAAGGGACATTTCAAAATTTGTACAAAATAACTTGTATTGAAAAAGAGCTGAGTGAACATTATTTATGGCTTTGTTGAAGGGGTTTATAGACAAGACTTGAATGACTTCAATGGTTGATGAATCTATTCACTGAATTTACTATAAAATGATGCTTTATAGCTGTGTATTCAAGTGCGTAAAATAATAATGCTTTGAGCATTGTGAGTAATGATTCTTGAAAATAATGGCCTTACTAGTGACGCAAATGTCAGACGAAATGACAATGACTCAAAGGTAGACGCTATTCTTGATTAGCACTTAAAGTAATACCGGGCAGGTTACGAAACGTAACCTTTTTGTAACGATAGCTCTAATTAAATACATGCTGTAGAAACTGCAATCTGATGAAGTATTAATGAATACTTCCGGACGGTTTGCAAACGTTACATCACATTGTAGAATTTAATGCATGTTTGATTTGAGTTTGACATATTATGCACGATATTTATAAAACCCAGAAAAAAAAACAATTGATAGGTGTAAAATGCATTGCGTGAATTTGCGTGTTCTGAGCGTGTCTGAAAAATTGTTTTGTTGTTGACATGTTAAAATGTTTATGTAACGATTTGATGAGTAGCGTTGCGTGCTGAGTTTGAGCCCGTGACAGATTGGTCTCGTTTAGTAGCAGATGCTTACATAATATTACTTAGATTCTAGTCCGCAGTAATGAATGGGTGACTTTTGACTTTGTCGTCTATATTATTGATACTATTCCATAATCCGAGCGCTTAAAAGTTGCAAAACTTGACATAACCTATTTGCGTTGTTGGTTGTTGTGTCATTTATGATAATTATTTGAAAAATATTTGACATCTAATTTGACAGTTTACTGTTAGGAAACCGCAGAAAGTGCATGCACATAAATATTATGATGATAATATTTTATTATTTATGAATCTTTAATGTAAAACAAAGTCTTCATTAGCTAATTTCCTTAGATTAGAATCAGATCATCTACGAGTATTAACATTATATTCGTTTTTATTTATTTCAACGTTTTCTTCAGTTTTTGTAGTAGGTAGGTACATTTTTGAGACACACAATAGTGGCTATTGAATAGCTTTAAGTTATGAAATGAGATATTTTCTAAATTTACAGGAGAGGGTAATTTTTGTTGTAATAGCCGTGTTGGCCTATTGATCGGTACCCCGATTTCCGATCCCGAAATCGTAGATTTTCACTCAAAAAATGCATGTTTACAATAAAACGGTGATGGAAAACATAGTGAGGAAATCGGCGTCCCCTAGAACCTAGATTTCGAAGGCTTGTTCCATCAGTCAGTGTTCCAATAAGCGGCAATAGGCTCGCAATCTTTTACCTGGAATACTAACGACTTGCAAAACGCGGGCATGTGCCTAATCCTCAAAGATGTATCTGATTATGTGCATCATGTGGACATAATCAGTATATTTGTATGGGTTTTTCTATGTATAATATGTATGTATTTACAAAAAAAATGTATGTAAGTATTAGATCAGTCATGTAGTTCCCATAATACAAGCTCTGCTTAGTTTGGGGCTAGATGATGCTGTGTGAAAATGTCCTGCATTATTTATTATTATTTGTGTTTTAACCGACTTCAAAAAGGAGGAGGTTCTATGTTCTTATGTTTGTTTTTTGTAGAGCCTTCAGGCTATTTATTGCACTGGTAGCGGTTATTTTAATTATCAGACTATGTCAGCAAATCACATAAATACCGTAATTTTGTAATTACGGTTGCACCTTATGTGCTTATTTATCTAAGTTCTTGGACGACCTCGATGGTGCGGCGGGCAAGAAGCTGACCGAGCAGCACGAGGTTCGGGTTCGAGTCCCGTTATATGACAAATGTTAGTATGTTAAATAAATAAATAACATACAACATACACTTACATAGTCCTTACCTCACACTAAGATTTCCTGCAATCAGATTTCCTGTGATCAGGAACTGCTGATACATTGGATACAACTCATAGTTATGAGTACCGTGGTACAACAACCGGGAACAAATATCTGCTGAAAATGCAAACATTTGTCCCGCTGTGGGAATCGAACCCGCCTCCTCTTGCGTTGCAGCTGGTTTCTCGCCCACTACGCCATCGATGTCGTCTGCTATATGTTCTGCAGGTATTTGTTCTGGGTATGGGCATTATGGTACCAATATACTCGTATTTCGTGAACCACGATACAGATAAATCCTAGGGTGGGGTAAGGGCATGTATGTGACTGTTAACTGAGGCACAGAAGGTTGCGGGTTCGATTCCCGCCGCGGAACAAATGTTTGTATGATCTGCAAACATGTATGTTATTCCTTAATGTACACACAGAAAATACAGATAAGACTTACATATAGGACATGTACAAAGGCGAGCTTAACCCTAACAAGTGTTATAACATTTGTCTCGAGTCTGTGTGTTTTCTGTGTATAATATGTATGTATTTACTACAAAAAAATGTTTATAAGTAGTATATCAGTCATGTGGTTCCCATGACACAAGCTCTGCTTACTTTGAGGCTAGATGATGCTGTGTGAAAATGTCCAGCATTATTTATATAATATTTTCAACTGAGTGTTATCTTTTTATTAATGTTATGTCAAGTCGAACAGTCGAACAGCCCACCTGATGGAAAGCGGTTACCGTCACCTAATGACATCTCCAATACCTGTTTATTGTTTACTAGCTACTTCCCACGGCTTCACCCGTGGCACCCGGATAAAAGTAGCCGATAATAGGTAGCTCTTACAGGTGGCCGTATGCTTGTTCGCCACTTAAGTGGTATTAAAAACATAGGTTGCAATCACAATAATTACGGTATTTATGTGATTAGCCGGCGTTTCATGTTAAGTAGTCTGATAATTACGAATATGTGAATAGTGCAATAGATGGCCGGGAGGTAAATTAGTACTAACAAATCATAAAGATATCCTTGACTCATTATTATGTGGCGGTTTTTTCTCGCTATCACAATCGCACCGAATTTGAACAGTGATCAGATTGAATTTTGGAAGACTTCGCCATATTTATAGCTCTATTTTTTTACAACTAAACTGGCAAAAAAATCCTCCTGTTGGCAATCGGTTACGTAAGCTATGGACGTTTGTATTACTCGTATTTTTTAACACCCAACAGACACACACAGTCCGGTACCCACACTCAAATTCCCTGTGTCGTGGGTATCAGGAACGAGCACAGTCAAAGTCAAAGTCAAAGTCAAAATTCATTTATTCAATAAAATCACAAGGACCACTTTGAAACGTCGGTTTTTATCTAGGTGCCTGTTCCTCCGCGACCAAGCCAGGAAAGAAAGGCAAGAAAACAAGGCTGGTTATTCTTTTTAATGATCCTTTTACAAAACAATAGGTTCGAGTTGGAGTGGTACCACAAAACCCAGACCTAGAACCAATATCTGCAGAACTTGCAAACATTTATCCAGCACCTGATAGCATTTAGCAGGAATCGAACCCGCACCAGTAACCTTCGCAGTTAAAGTTCAAACAGGCATCTCAGTTTGAACTTATGAACCGGTACACCTTCCTCACGATCTGATACCGTAATGAATAGCGATTTCAACGATTAATATTAACTGCCTTTAGCTTTAATTAACACTCATTCACACATTTAAAACATTATTGACTACTAATTCGATGTTTTATTTACGTAACAGACTGCTACTAGATATTTAATTTATAGCTAAGGTCTGGACGGGAAATCGGCCGTCAATAAATTGTGGTATCTTTTTCAAACTCATAAATACTTATTCATAACTCAAAGTCTTTCTTATCTTTTTATTTATATTTGACATTAATAATTATCGAATTGGTTCAACAACAAATAATAAAAAAAAAAAAATTATGAAACTTGGTAACAATGGTAATTATAAGTACCTGCAAAGTGTACCACATTATACACATAATGTGGTACACTTTGCAGATTCAATCATGTAATCATTATCATAACCTGCGTTAGTAAGGTTATTTTATTAATTAACGCTTCCATTTGTCACCACACTCATAAGCTTTGCTAAGTATATATAATTAATTAACTAGATGTAATTTTTGAACATAAAGCGAGTTTGCGTTGAAGTCTTTTGTATGAGCCACTTGTGTTATTAAAACTGCCCCAATATATTACTTTGGTCCTTTGTCCTAAAACGTACATAACTAGTGTGTTTTCAAGTAGGTCCAACGCAGGCACATTTCTTCACATCGCGTGGGATATTTCGGCAGTCGCTTAACTTATGACGATGTTGTTACTAGTTATGTTACAGATTTAAGTAACTACGTATAATATAGAGTAGGTAGTTAGTTGCACAACGAGTGACACTTGTTTTATTCATCTACTAATGCTATAAATAGTGGGAACATCGCAACATGCACGTACGTCGATTGAGTAGATACTGCAGTTTGTTTCCATTGTTGATGAATCAGGTTATTTTTTATTTATACTTACACAAACCATTCAAAATAATGAATAATAATTCAAAATAATGAATTGTATGACTTAAACTTCGTTTAAGTCAATTGTATGACTTAAACTTCGTTTAAGTCATACAATTATTTTGAATGACAAAATACTTGTGGTATTTTATTTCAATCCTCTTCTCTTTTGTAATACTTTTAAATTTTAAAGTATTACAAAAGAGAGAGTATTACAAAAGAGTAAAATAGTATGTCTCGTAATCATCACTCTTCCAACCTTCAAATATAGATTATGTTAAGATTTCTGTTTCTAACTGTGTAACGCGAAATGTTTTCATTATATTCTATTTTTGTTTCAGGTAATGTACCGAACAGTTTTTCTCTTCTGGACACAAGCGGTAAGTATATATTGAATTTATTTACTTTGCAGTAAATGCTTTCAAGTAAAAATTTACAGATTTGTTTTTGAGTGACAGCGAAATAAATATTTTTCCCGCTGTCCCCCGATTCATTTGTTATCATATAATTTGAAATATCAAAAATGGTTTGAACACTAATTTTATGTCCGAAATTTCGTTAACAGGATTCAGTTCAGTTCAGTTGCCTAATTTGGAAATACAGGGGCTTACACTATCGTATCGTCTTAGATTGTGTAGTAGTGCATTGGAAACAGTTCTACATAGCTCCCGCTATGGGAATCAGCGCAAAGTATTCTATAAACACGCGCTTTTGAATAGAATTAATGTTCTAATGAGTTTTTGTGCAATATTAGGTATAGATATTCATAAACACTTTTGTTTTATTATGAAGCAGGAATAAGACATGTTACGTGCTGAATTTTAAACCTTCTCTCGGAGCTTTGCCACCTGTCTGTAATTAGAACTCCACTCAAGATTTGAGATAGAAGATTGGGCATTGAAGTGTCTTACGAATTTCGCAGTAGCTCACATTGTTTTGTGCCCACTGGGCAATTCAAATCCAAGTCAAAATTATCTAGTAGGTATCTTCTGGATAATGGGTTGCGTAAAGTTTTTCCACGGTATTTCTCGACAATGTGTGGTGCAACGGAGGTAGACGATAGTCGGTTCAGTCGCCCGCGCCGCTTTGCACTGTCTACTACCCAATCAATTAACTGCCGCGAAGTGTGCAATGATAAGTGATGTGTGAAAAAAAAGTAATATTGTGTGTAATTCAGGATTTTATGGATGCGGTTTGTTTGTAAACATTGTGAACGACAGGTTTTGTTAGTATTTATTACGACACGGTCTCGCTATCAAGGACACTTGTGGTATAAAAACATGAAACTCAAAGTCTGATAACCATCATTAAAACTAGTGCATATTAGCGTATATGAGCCTGATTTGATTTTCTGACTACGCAATGAAATGTGAAAAACAAATAATTTGCAGGATCAAAATATTTCGCAATTTATAATGCGCTGTCAAAAGCGTGGTTAACAATCAACAGCGTGTTTTTCAATGATATAAAAATCTAAAATACATGAACTGACGTAAAAAGGTACTCGTAGCTACTCTAGGGCGGACGAAGCGAAGGCGGGCAGGTGCGGTTTTTTCGTAGCACGTTCCCAAAATGCACGGTCTTGCCTGGTTTACTGTTGTTACTTGTGTTAAATATTTAACACACAAATATTATGTTTAATATTTTTTGAAAATAAATTGTAACAAGACAAAATATTTATAGTCGTTTTCGTGGAATAGCATAGTGACGATTTAAACGGTTGCTTCGTTTGTTGTTGATGTTGTCACTGCTAAAGTATTGAATACTTACCCCCTTATTCATTTATCATGTAGTGATTATGAATAAGGAGGAATTAATACTTTTGATCACTCCATATTTATCGTCTCGATAAAAAAAAAACCGCGTCTTACGTTTGTTACGTGTTAAAAAAAGATAAGGTTGAAGTTATTGAGCCAAAGTAAATATTTTAAAATCTCTCTGGAATAATGATTATGAAGACTTGTAAACAAAAAGTTGAATAACCGTTGCGGTTTCTCTTGAAATTACCGCTAACGGTCAGTCTCTGCTAATGACATGTCACAGTTCAATGCTCCAATAACTCGACGAGTAGCAATCACTACGCAAATCACTGACCACATACCCCTTGCTATCATCATTGAAACTATGCTTAGTAAATTATCAATTTATGCCTCATTTACTCCTAAGTTTGTTTACCTCATTATTTTTAAAACAAAGGACCATCTTTTTAACCTACTTCAAAAACGAAGGAGGTTCTCGTCTGTCTCGTGTGTATGTTATGCGATATCTTCGCCAATTGTGAACCGATTAGAATGGTTATTTTTTTAATGGGCTACTTTAAGGGTGGTCCCATATCAATTTTATGGAAATATAGAGAAAGAAAAGAAAGAAAGAGTATTTTTATTTGAGCCCAAAAACACAAACATGGTAAAAAACTGGAAAAGAATTATATCTCACCTAAAGGTAAAAAAATGGGGCACGAAAATTCGTATTAGACTTTTTCTCAAATTTCCGTTAATTGATGTCGGTTCTTATTTCTGAAAAAAATACTTGAAATATTTTTTGGTTAGACTTTAACAGTTTTTTGGTTAGTTTTGATTTGTGGGCATAAACTACTACAGACTGGATCCCACCAAGGCAAGGCACCAAGGCATCCCACCTCCGAAGCAAGGCGGCGACGTGGAAGGCCCAGGATAGCGGGCGAGCTCGATGCGCACCTGGGATCGTGGCCTGTGACAACGTTAAATTGCGTGGAGTTGAAGGAACGTATAGAGACCTTGGCCCAGCAGTGAGATACAAAATGTTTAAATAATAGTAGACTTGGAAACTTAAGAAGTAGTATCGGTTTATATAAGTTTTATCGGTCTTTATCGTGTTTACCTTTTTTATAATTTTCCCGACGATATACGAGTATACCATATCATGACCATATACTCCAGTCATCCCGTGACCACGGCTGCTGCAATACATTCGTAGCTTCGGGAAATTAAGAAAAAAAGGTAATTGCGATAAAGACCGTAATACTAATAATTATGTTATCTAATCGCGAAAGTTTGAAAAATACTATAAGATATAGGTACCAGAAGACCAGTTTCTGATAACTATTTCACAATCAACTCTCGACATAATATTAAAGTGTCAACCTACTTTTAGTCACTTTTAATCGCAATTCGGTCCCCTTTAATTTGTAAGGATTGACAATTGTTTTTGAGTATAAATTCCAATTTTGAAATTTATCTAATCAAAACTGTTTTTAAAATCCAAAAATTGGACTTGTTTCTTCATTTTTGGTAAACAAAACCAGTTTATAAAAATCTTAACAAATCTAAGAGTAAGAAAATATAGTATCACGGATGAAATCTATGTCATTGAAACCTTCACATTCCTGCTCTAGCTATGCTACATCTTTAAGTACACTTGTGAAATCATATGAAGTTCAACTAAGTTGGAATTTACATGCTATTTCCTAATAAAACACATCTGAAGCCTTACAAAGCACGAATGTCATAAAAGATCAATGAAACAATGAAACCTTTTGATAATGCCGTGATGTAAATTACTGTTCTATTGGGCGCTCATAATGTATGGGTAGAATCTTTATAAAGCTCTGAATCATGGTTGCACAGTATTTACTATCCCGATCCTTATACTGGTCATAAGTTCATGGATTTAAATCGGGGTAATGGAAGGCGTGAAACAATAGGACTGAGCAATAAAAACAGTGCAGAAAAATATCTTGAAGAAAACGATGGCCTACTGGCTAGAAATGTGACATCCGAAAAAACAAGAAGGTAATTCTCTGAATAAAAGCTCTTCGAGTCGAAAGTAGATATTTAATATCCCTTAAGAGCCGGCATTGGGAGCACTATGCTGTACTTAGGCTGACGATGGAAATGACATAGATGAGCGAACAGTTAGTGAGGCGACCGCAGTGCTCGCTGAATTGTGACGATGTTACTGTTTGAATACCGCTATGCATTATGAGCCATTTGACGCCTCTAGCTCATTATTCTACTGTATGATAAAAGAGCAAATTGATGAGACAACCTTGTTTTGTTTATTACGATTCAGTGACCATACTGTGTTCACGGAGAATGACTAGCTTGATACTACAAACTCGGGTCTAGTGAAAGAGATTGTACTTTATTTACCAAATTTGAAAGAGTTCTACTATGATATACCATTTCTATAATAGTAGTACTCATATATATCTGTGGCCATGTTATTTTTGACGTTTCATATTTTTAACACGCTTATATTAGCTTCACTTGTAGCTAACTAGGTAACTAAATAACAAACAACAATGTAATCAAATCTTGGAAGTAAATTTTAACTTACTTCTAATTGACGTATCGCAATGAAAATTTGTATGTATATGAAGTTCAGATGACGATACTATAATTTGGTATCTTAGAGCTGATCTGATAATGGAGCCAGGAGGTGGATAGTGGAATTCTTCAGTGGCTACTAGTAAACTCCTCGAGTTTGGGAACATTATGATACGTTTTGACGAGTCCAGTAGATTGGGATTGGTAACGAGGGTCTGATGAAGGAGCCAGGAGGTGAATATTGTTTTATTTTGTTTTTTTTTTCAATTACACATTTTATTACCAGCAACGCCAGGTGCCCGTATATGCGTTTGGCGTAAGAGGTTGTTTGTTTGTTCGTCTGTTACCATTTATCTCTAAAACGGCTTATTCTTTTGCAATGTGTTTTTTGCAATAGATTTGTATGATATCAGGTGTAGATTTTAGAGAGATTTTACTGCCACCTACTAGTGGCAGTAAAATCTCTCTAAAATCTACAGAGAATCTCTCTAAATATCTAGAGAGCGCTGCAATAGACGGTGGAAAAAATTGTCAGAAGTTTTATAATGATATATTTTGTAAAACGAAGGGCAGAATTTATATAAATTGACGTAGAGAACAATATATAATCGAAGATGTTAAGTGTTTTGAGTATTTCTAAGAATATATTCTAGAAACACTTGGAATATATAAGAATATATTAATGGCATTTATTCCGTGATGGTCAATGTTTAACCTGGCATGCACATAGATGCGCGGACAAAAGTGTGATATTTGTGCAATAAACTTTTGCTTAGTCGTACTCGGGTTTGGCTTGTGAAGACTAAGTGAAGTGGTTTGAGCAATAGATTCTTACATATTTACCTATTTGAAGGAACGGCCTTGAGAAGAATTCTCCCACAAAGATAACGATCGCAAAATCTGCCTCGCAGGCAGGCTCTGATTTTATGAGAGTTTCGATAGATTTTGAGGAGCAATGTTTTAGCAGTAAATACCTAAGAACCAACCAAAACTAAAATTAATTAAGTGAGTAAGTAAGTACCAAATTAGACTAGATTATTGTCATACCTCGTTATTATTAAAACCAATGCTTACCTTTTATTAATCATCGCACTAAATAGATAGATAGAGGTACATTCATTTATTTAAACAGATTAAATATAGACATTAGCAGGATACGGATGTTTAAATAATTGTTGCTAATAATTATTATATTGATTGAAACGAATTGAATAATATTTGGTATCAACCTAGGTGCACGTGGTTAAAATGCAGCAAAACCATGCTCAGAAACTAGCTGATAGGTTCTACATAGAATCTATCAAACAACTTATATTACAAAGTATTGTATCAGAATACCTAACTATCTATGCCAAATAAATTCTGTACAGCAAAATCAAAGTTCCCTAATAAACTATACGTAATTATTTCCATAATGAACGTCTATTAGACCATGCTAGTTTCTTGCAACAGATTAGGTACGTTAGCAACACACGTAGGGGCTTAAGACATTTTATCATCGATCTTTAGGAAGCTATAGATTATTCTAGGTTTTGTTTCTCACAGTTGCAAACTAACTGCACAGTTCCTTAAGTTTTACATAAAACACCTGTACCAAAAACTAAAGGTCGTTTATTAATTAAATCTAAAGTCTGCAATAAGTTTCAAATAAAACAATAGAATAAGAAAAAATTGAGCGCAATTTTAGCGCAATATTTCGGCATTTGGTTGTAGATTTGATCATAAAATGATGACTTGGGAGGAACCGACGAACTTTAGGATGGAGGCACAACACAAAGCACATTGTATTACAATAATAATGGAGGCAGGTTGTGAAATACTTGCCTGCGCATAGATCAAGGCCTAGGTTCGGCACTTGATGTTATAATGCGAACGATTAGATGAATCGTAGGCTCTTTCAACATTACTCAGACGCGGATGGAATTTTGATGATCCTTAATGTATTTTGGGTTTGTTTCAATTCATAAACAGGTACTTGGGTGGTAGAGTCTACGCAAAAAGTACTTAGTAAAATTTTGATACGTAAAATTTAAATAAATGGATATCATCGTTTTTCTGATCGCCCCGACACCTACAATCTTATCTACCACATTCAACTAAATCCGTGTTTACGACGCGGATGGAATTTTGATGATCCTTAATGTATTTTGGGTTTGTTTCAATTCATAAACAGGTACTTGGGTGGTAGAGTCTACGCAAAAAGTACTTAGTAAAATTTTGATACGTAAAATATAAATAAATGGATATCATCGTTTTTCTGATCGCCCCGACACCTACAATCTTATCTACCACATTCAACTAAATCCGTGTTTACGACGCGGATGGAATTTTGATGATCCTTAATGTATTTTGGGATTGTTTCAATTCATAAACAGGTACTTGGGTGGTAGAGTCTACGCAAAAAGTACTTAGTAAAATTTTGAACGTAAAATATAATATCATTTTTTTCTGATCGCCCCGACACCTACAATCGTATCTACCACGTTCAACTAAATCCGTGTTTACGATTGCTACTTTAGAGTATTTACTATTAGATTGATTAATTTATTGTAATTAATATAATTCAAAATAAAATCTTTTTTGTGACCTCATAGAAGTCTCGGCTTAGGTAGATAAGTACTAATTAATAAATGAATGAAAATACGTTAATGTACACCCTAAGAAAAATAAATACAACTTAACAAAACTTGATGTATATGGCCATGGCCGGTATTATTGCTTAGAAGCAATCTCTTCGAGAAAATTTTGGATGAATATTTGTAAAACTACCTACCTACTAAATAAGTGGCGAGTAATCTAAACTCTTTTTTAAGTTCCATGTATTTACATTATGTAGGTAAGTACCGATTCAGTTTGATCTAATCATTTGCAGTTGGCTTTGTGTGTCGCAATATAAAGAGAAACAATAACACTTTGACGGTAATGGAGTTAGAGGATGGTCAGAGGATTGGTTAGTGTGGCAATCAGTTATTAGGTTTACGTACCTGAAGGGGTCAGTAATAGGGTCAAACGGGACTCTATTACTATTGATTACACCGCGCCCCGGTCCGCCGCATGCCTGTCTGTCCGACACAAGGCTGTATCCTATTTTAATGATTATTTTCTTGTTGTATAGAGAATGATCTAGAAGAGGTCCCATAAAAGTTTTATTCTGAGGGATTGCTATTTTTCCCGTAGAACTAAAAAAAAACATGATTTATGGAATCACGACTAACCGAAACATTTTTTGTGGGCTATTTTACTTTGCTTTTTATTCAAAAGAGTGTCATCCTGAGTGAGCAAAATAATGTAAGCATGTGAGGAAATAGGTTATTTTGACATTTAATGTCTTATATTATTTACCCTAATTTTTAGATAAATTGAAATTTTCACAGAAAACAAATTATAAAAAAATAACAAGACTAAAAGCATTTAATAAACGTTGAAAAAATACTACTTGTAAATAAAAGAATTCATGTATACTGTGGTGATACAGAACCTTTAGGTATAGGTGCGCGAGTTTTAGCTACTGGATTTTACCTACACTTGCAAATCGATAGAGGTTCGTAAATTTTGTAAAATAAGTAATGCGCTCTATTTTCGCAAACAATTGAGAGGATTTAGTTCTTTTGACTTATTTAGGAATCAATACCTAAGTTTCAATTTGGAAGGCTAGTTACTTACCTAATAATAAATGGTTCACTACCAAGGGGCTAGTAGGGCTAGGGCTGTAATAGTAATAATATAAAGTTTCAAATCGCGAGACCTATTCTATTTCATTTTTGCTCTATGTCACGTTATATCAGGCTATGATCACCAGGAAACATCTACGAGTGTTCCTAGCTATCCGCACTGCATCTGTTCCAGTAACGGAACATTTTGCACTCGGGGTTCGTTGCACAACATGCGCAATTCACTCTCGTTGTCTCGCCGCGCGCTCCATTGTCGCGCACGCGCTTTGCTGGGAACTTTCCCGCGCGGGCGCCGCAAAAAGCGCGGGAACGGGCCATGACAATAATGGCCGACATAACACCACAAATATTCTGTACACAAATGTACTTTTGGAATGTTCTCGCGTGTACGTAAATTGCCAGTAAATGCCACACAGAACAAATATACTTGATCTGCTAGTTGTTAGGAAAATGTATTTACTTTTGATATAGGTATTGTTGGCTTGCATAAACTGGGACGAATGTATTGCACTTTTACTAACAATAACAATGTTAATCTGTTAGTGATATAAATACCTACTTGACCTAAGTACTTAGTTATCTTATAAATATTTGGATTTGTCTACAAGTTGCAAGCAGCATCTGTAGCACTGGCCGCACTGCTGACCTTCGCAGTGCGGCCGGTGCTACGGTTGACAAGAGTAGGTATCAAATTACTTGTAAGATTCCAAAAACATTTGTAGGTAATTAAACAAAAATGTTAAATAAGGAATTCATCCATTTCTTGCAAAAATTGGCAATTTTCCCCCATATTAGAGAGGGCAATACGAAAAGGTTACCTATCCATATGATTAGTATAATTAAAAACCCAACAGACACATGCAATGATGGTATCAGGATCTACGAGTACCGTAGTATCACAACATCCAGATCCGGAACAAATATTTACGAAACATGAAACATTTGTTCCGCAGCGGGAATCGAACCCGCACCTATTGCACTTGCTATTCGCGCGCCACGCTATTTAAGTCGTAAGTACAGTATATAAATGTCTCATGTGCTTGGAAGTAACTAGGTAGGTAGTTTAAAAACATTAAGTATGTACATACGTTTATTAAATGGGTACTAGTAATTCCGCAATGCAAATTATTCACGAGTTTCTTATTTTCATGCTACTGTAATAGTATACATGACTGTATGTAGTACTAGCTTGTAAACAACGGGAAATTCTTTGCGGATTCAATCCATCCGTTTTGAATAATAACCGCACATTTAACAGCTAAAGAATCCACTGTTTCATCAGTGAACAATTCGTTTGCAATAACAAACAAACAATCCGCATCTGTGATGAGTGCTTTCATTCATGCTCATTGTGAGATCAATCGTAGTTGACAGCTTGCGTTGAACAAAGACAGTTATCAGTTATCTCAGATCATAACGTTACATAATGGTTATAGTGAATTGAAACTTGCACAATGATAGCATTAATAGAGCGCTAATTCGAGATTAACAAAAAATAAAAAAAGGAAAAATGGTGAACGGGAACTACGTGCTATATGGAGACAGACCATCCTCCGAATCTGAAATCGTTGACGACCATGTACAGACACGGACCACTGAACGCAAAAACCGACGCAAAGCGAACAGAACAGCAAATGAACTTCAAAGAACTCTTAACATGGCACAGCTAGATAATGATACCGATTCCGTCAAGTACGAGAAAAAGGTAAAAGAACCCAGACTACTACGCTACGTCTCAACTTCAGACGTAGAAGAAAACTTCGTTAATGAAAAATTCGAAACGTATGATTTGAAACCGACGGAAGAACGCCCGAGAAGATATGCTTTCCAGAAAAAACCAAAGAATCCTGCTGATGGATCAGTGAACTATGCTTATTCACGATCCAGTAGTAGTTGCAGTTCACCTAATGGGAACTTGCCGACGATTTCTGAACATGGAGAGCAGTATGGGACGTTCAGAGTGCGGTCTATGCCAAGTCCAACGGTCGGAGATATCATCAACGGCTATGAGTCCAAGATTGATAAATACTTTACAAAGCCAAAGGAAGGCAAGGGTTTTGCTGGCAAGGTAAGCTATAAAGTAAGTGAACATACATTTTCACTTATAAAATGTCAATAATAAATTAATAATAATAATAATTTCATTTATAAAATATCGTTATATGTTTATTACAGTAAGTATAAACACATAACGTTTATTACTAACCTCGCATTTTTACGGAAATGTGTCTTCGCATTGAAACTTATCAAATATTTTATTTTAGATGTGATTGTAAGAGTCTATTTACAAATTTATACATAATAATACATATTTGTCTGTGCACTGATAAATTGAATCAGATTATTCCATAAATCAGGTTGTATAACTACACAAAAGATCGATGGTATCTTGTTTTTAGATCACGAAGCGAAAATAAAAGTTTTTCTTCGGCCGATCAACATAATTTATAGGCGTGTATAGTACGACATTTTGGTTAACGTTACGACCAATAAAATAATAAATAACTGTGATTCTATAATAATGACGACGTGAATAATTCATATAAAGTAGGTTTGTATATTGTTAGATCATGTCAGTTAATAGGTTTTTATGTCTCTCTTTCGATGTAAAATCTTTGTGGATCACTGGAATCCACTATAAATGTAGATATTATGTCTATCACAGTTTTAGCTTTCACTAATAGTTGAGACAAAACTGCTCCTAGTCCTTATCCCACGTTACTTGGGGTCGGCACAGTATATTTTATTCTTCCATTCTCCTCTATTAGCCGTCAAATCAGTGAAATATAAGTACCACTATTGTACTTAATAATTACCTACCTAATAAACCATTACAGTTTAAAATTACAGGAACTCTAAAACAGGTGCCACATAGGCTACTCCTATCTGTAACTAGACCATGCACGTTGATTAACCAAGAGCGTAGTTAAGTATAAAATTGTTTTCCGTGTGTAGAAATAGGTTGAGGCTTGTATTTCATTTAACATTTGATATAACTATAATGTTTTATAATTAACATAATGTTTCTACTAGCTGATATGTTATCAAACAGCTTAGGGTGGAATAGCTGGTCACCACAATTAGGGCGCGACCACACATAGCCGGTACTACCGCCGGTTTAGGTATTACAACATTTAGATTTACATAATTATGGCGTTGGTAAAACAGCGATGATTACAATGTTTTATTTTTCTTTATGGCTCAACCTTAAATAATTATGGGACGATTTCATTGGTACCACAGGTTATGAACATCAATTACATGTGAACCCATTTTCTGTTTGGATTTAATAAATAATAAATAATGCTGGACATTTTTCACACAACATCATTTATCCCCAAACGTAGCAGAGATTGTGTTATTATTAAATGAAGGGAACGATATGATTTCAATAACCTTGATTTTCCAGAAACAAAAAAATAATTAAACCAAAATAACCTGAGTTTATTTTTAGAAAGTGCATGCTTTGTTAGTAAACGCACCCTTACATAAAGTTTGTATTGCACCTATACCTACATGACGTAAAGCATGTTACGAGTGTCTACAGGTGGTTTGGACATGTATTTATTGGGTATATATACTATGGTATTTTATGCCAAAGGGGTGAGTCAGAAGTATTTTTATTACTGAACATTTTATGGACCTATAAATGAGTTCAAAATTTCACTTTTATTCAAACTGGTTTATAGTCAAAACAACGCAAACAATGCGGAATTAACATCATTTTATGCGATCACCTTTTACAAAAATTACAGCAGGTAAAAAGAATAAATTTTTTTTTTTTGCCAGTTATCTTTTTTATTGTTTGATTTGAATTCGTTGTAAAATACGTGCCACAGGGCCAGTTTCTATATGACTAATCAAACTAACTTATTGTCAAATCTCATCTCAAATAACATGATTGGTTGTCGAAATTTAAATATTTTGGTACCAGATACACGTCTATGAAAAACTGTCTCTTCTAGCCAATTGAGTACGCATTTATCACATATTATTTAAATACTGTATAAACAATTCAAATTAAGGTGTTAATGTAATTATGTATGTAAATTTTACAGAGATGTTATAAGTTTCTTGATCAGTCATTTACCTATTAAAACTCAGCGGGGCCACTCGTTAACTAGATAGTTTTTTTTATCTACTTTTATGTATTTCAAAGAAAGCTTAGGATATATTTTTACCCTACCAAGACTTAATACAACACACAATTGATTTTGATTAAATAGCTTCGATCCTTTTTAATTCATATTCTCACGCTGACGCAGACAATAAAGAATCCGAACAAATATCTATCTACAACACTAGTACACTTGTAAGTTCACAAGGCTTGCTAGTGAAAGGGTCTGTCACCTAGCACACCTTCGAACCCTTTTGCTTAGAGCGAACTATCTAAGATGATACGTTTAAATCTGATGCTTTCTATTAGGTCCTTTCCTTTCCAGTTCACGAAGCATTACAGTGATTTTACTACTAATGTTTTTCGGATTGTGTTGAGTTGCATCAGATTTTATGCAGTATTGTCTTATTTTGTTTATTTTTTCTGCAGGGCTCCCACCCAGACAGCCTGTATCGAGTGCCAACGAGTAGCAGCGTTGGCGGTGATAAGATGGGCCGGGTTCTCCGCGTGCTGCGATGGCCGGTCGCCCTTGTGGCCGTCTGTGTTGCACTGGTGGTTTTCGTCTACTTCCTCATGCCAGGTACATGCCTATCATATAAAAGAAAACATTACAAACAAGGCTTCGAAATACTTATCGCAAACCCGTAAGTCTATTGATCCGTATTGAGACCTTATAATGGACCAAAATCACTTTCAACTCCAACATGTTGAACCGATTTCGTAGCAAGAGAAAAATAAATATTACGAGCCCGCTTGTTATCATTATAATTTGATTTCTGGTTTAGACAAAACGATGAGGATCTGATTTTATCGGTTAGTTTATCGCTCTCAAGTGGATCGAGGCATAAAACGCAGCTTTACGCCACTGTGCGGAAATATTAAAGTGAAAGGGTTAGGAAGATCTTAGGTTCGATAAATAAGTTTAAAACACTTATTTTTTTGTAGCAACAGAGAGATACCAAAACAAAGAACTTATAATATAGTAAACTTTCAAATTGTCACGCGTCGGGAAGAGATTTCTTCAGCGATAAGATCGCCGATAATATGACTATCCAATTGTGTTATGTATAACATTATAAGTGTTTTTTTTTCAAATTGTGGCCTCAATAAAGTGATTATTTATTTTATTATTACTTCCTGTTTGTTGATTCAACAACACACTTCATTCCGACAAGCACATGTGTGGAAATGAAAGAAATCTAAATTCAGAATAAGCTGACCCAAGTGGGGTCGTAGGTTAAGATCACACGTAACAGTGAAATGTAGTAACGTTACAAAATATTAGCTTTATTGCTCTATCGAAACAGTTCATGAATTTTAAAATCAACTCTCATATTTGAGTGCTCATATTTCTTTACTTTAATGAAATAAACAACAACTTACACCCCTTATAAAAGCAATAAGGACAAAATTACGACCGAAAAAGGTATCAATTAAAACCAAATTTGCATATTGAAAGCTTGTAATGTAATTCCTGTAGTAAATATAGGTACTTGTTGCCCGCAAACGGAAGCTGCACTGCCATAAAAAAAACTTTCAAAGCAATTATAGGCCTTTTCATGTGCAACTTGTACTTTGATAAGCGTGAACTTTTCGCCAAACATTTTGATATCTTCATAAATATTCAGTCACTTTCACACGCGAAGGGTTTTAATAACAATATTTTAAATGGGCAAGTAAAATCGGGGACGATATGATTTCATTGCGTGGGGTTCCGTTGTGACCGGATGCGGTCTGGTATCTCCTTTGTCGCTCTCAATTTTCTCTTTATATTCAGGAGTTCGTATATTGGAAAGTTGACCTCCAAAAACGTCTGTTTTAATGCATTTGCGCTTTTAAAGACTGTTCTAAATATTATGCATTAGGTATTTTTTTAGAAATCGATCCCAGATTACATGTGTTACTCGTAAGTTAATCGATGCGCCACATGTTTTAACAATTAATCGTCGCTATCAACAATTTTAAGCAGAGAAACATAAAATAATTGGCCTTCCTTGACCTCACTTTCTTTCGTTTAAGCCTTTTATGGGTGGTAATTTGGATTAAGTTTATACAATAACACCGAAAATCCATGAAACGTTAACATACATTTTAGTCAATGGTGAGATTATTTAGAACCTTTTTGTTTTGCATGAGGTTGATATTATATTTGAATGGTAGCATTTTTAATGGACGCAGGAGAGATACATTTTTGTGAAATTTTGTATCCAGGAGCAATAAACTAACATTTTGTTTTATTTCTAGCAGTCTTGGTGATGAAACTACATCCTACTACTATTATAAAAGCGAAAGTTTGTGAGGATGGATGTTTGTTACTATTTCACGCAAAAACTACTAAACGGATATTGATGAAACTTTACAGTAATATATATAGCTTTTACATCAGAATAACACATAGGCTACTTTTTATACGGGCACCACGCGGGCGAAGCCGTGGGTAGAAGCTAGTTCTATATTAATCGTTTGTTCGTCATTTCAAGCGGTAGTTCTGAGTTGTAGTTGATCATTACAAGGGCTGAGATATCGTGGCGTTGAAAGGGTCTTGTGATGAAAAAACTAGCGTGACGAAGGGGATTGCACGTGTCACGTGTCTTTGAAGTTTTGGTTCTCTAGGGTATGCAAGTCATTGCGTTGTTTACGTACGCTGTTTGAATAAATTATAATCAAAAAATTGCAAGATTGCTTGATATTATATGTGAGTAAGTGCGTATTACAAATCAACCATATATTTGTACCTAGTTGTTACGAATGCTAAACACGAGCGGTTTCAGTCACTGTCAGGTGTGCCACCCCTCAGCTACTTAAGCACTTACATCTAAATTCAGGTAGGCAGCTAAATAAGTACCTACAACATACAAGTGAGTTGTTACTTAAAGGGTTACATAATAACCTAACTTGAGCTGGCTTCGTAAATTGCAAACATAAGATTATTTTGATCTACAAACTAAGAAGAGGAGATAGGATGGGAGGAGGAAAAGTTTTCAGGAAGAGATCGCTTGTAAGCGATAATGGGCGGTCCATTTTACTTTAAGTTTTTTTTGTTGTATTTATTTTTCTTATGGTGTATAATAAAGTATAATCATTAATTCAATAATATTCGTAAATGCATAATGTTACAGTAAACGGTTATGTTCTTATTAATAACCATCCATCGACACCCGACTGTCATCACTAGGGAAGGCATCAGTCTTCCCTCAAATGTAACAGGTTACTAAGACCTGCGTGTATTTTTCGAGATTCTCTGAACATGTATTTACCTACTAGCTATTTTATTACAAAAACTATCGTGAACTTGACTATTCATATTGTAAAAACGGGAATTTTCACGTACTGCACTATCGGTGAAGGCACCGACTAAGTTTCGACTCATTCCGAGACTTAATTAGGGTGATTGAGCGCGATTTGCTCCCTCCGCGTTGCGCCATGCACTGAGTGCACTCTCGGAATGAGTCCTAACTTAGTCGGTGCCTTCACCGATAGTGCAGTACGTGAAAATTCCCGTTTTTACAATACTACTAGTTTTTTTACAAATCTGTGCTATTATTGCCATAGGCGATCACAGTAGCGTAGTCAAATTACTTAGGTAATGTAATGTATAATCATTTTAATTACGAGTACCTACTTGTTGTAGAAAACGTATGAGCTGGAATCATGCATAAAATTGCATCCTGTTCTAAGACACGTATCTGTTCCGCGTAATTTTCTCAACGCTACTTTAAAATATTAGAACATAGGTATCAATTTTATGCGTACATGTGCCAAACATCATACTCAAAGATCTACGCACTGAATATATATCTGAGGATGTCCATCATGGGTAATACAGTCGTGAGCGTGTTTGTTTTGTTTTATAAAAACGTTGTTTAAAATGCAGACGGGCATCATGTCATGGTATTTTTTGTATCTAACGTAAGTCTCCCTATGTCTTAAGGACGGGCGCTGGAAGATGCGACAGTTTTTACTTCAGCATTTTTCAGCGTTCCTTTTGTATATTACGTTCTCTTATAATCAAATAAATAAATAGTATATCTGAGGATGTCCATCATGGGTAATACAGTCGTGAGCGTGTTTGTTTTGTTTTATGAAAACGTTTTTTTAAAATGCGCCTACGAAGCGAAGATACAGTTCACACTAAAAGTTACCTTTTGTTTAGTTACTTGAAATTCACTGTATCTAATCAAAATCTTCTCTTTTTAGACTACATGTGCACATAGTAGGTAGGTACTATTGCCGTTTTGAGCAGTTTCATATAAAAGACTTAAGCGCGCTCTAACCGTAGTAACGTGTCACGTTAGTAATTATCTATATTTATAAAACCATTTGACCTGACTGACTGACTGATCTATCAACGCAGAAACTACGAAGTCTAGAAAGTTTAATTTGAATCATAGGTTTATTTTAACATAAGCATATTATGTTAAGAAAGGATTTTTGGAGATTTATAATTTAAGGGGGGGAAATGGGGTGGTGAACTTTGTATAAAAGTCTTTGTTCTTTGAAGTTAGAAACACAAAATGGAGGTAAAAGTTTGTATAGGAGTATTGGTTTTTTAAAGGGAGGAACTTGAAAATTGGTATCGTAGCTAATCATTATAAATAAATAATGACGTGTTTCAGGGTTTTTGAATTTTCACATTTAAAAGGAGGAATGAGCTTGTCCTTGTCATCATCATTAGTCTTATTAGCAACGATGTGGTCGATGTATAATCTAGAACCAGATAGTTTTTAGAAGCGGCAAGATCGTTAGTTTTATGTTTCGTTTCTGAGATTGTACAAATGTAATAAATGCTATTACTTCTACTGTATAGTTGATCACATCTTGAATCTTACTTATATTTGCTCTTGAAGAAAAGCGTCAGTGTTTTTTACTCTCATTAATGGTATCTACTTTAGGAGTTAAAGTTGATCAGGCACGTGTATTTCACTTTTAAGATGTAGTATTTAAAATAACAGCTCATTGAAAAAACTAAAAAGACAATTAAAAAGATGAGGTACAGTAATATCGTACACTTTCTACCCAATCTAAGTAATAAAACTGGTATTATTGAAGTATATCATGCAGTATATCTGTTTGTATCACCACTATTATATTTCCCCTATTATTATATGCCCTGTTATACAGGAGCTACAAAACCTTTTTAACACCGTCCTTCACAGTGGGAGAACTCCAAAGGCGTGGAGCGGGAGTTTGGTGGTGCTCTTTTTTAAGAAGGGAGATAAAACCCTCCTTAAAAACTATAGATCCATCTCACTCCTGAGCCACGTCTATAAGCTGTTCTCACGAGTGGTCACGAATCGTCTCGCCAGAAGACTCGACGAGTTCCAGCCACCGGAACAGGCTGGGTTCCGCGGAGGATATGGCACCATAGATCACATTCACACAATACAGAATAGATTATACAGAAGTCCGAAGAGTATAATCAGCCCCTGTGTCTGGTCTTTGTGGACTATGAGAAGGCCTTTGACTCCATCGAAACCTGGGCTGTTCTGGAATCCTTACAGCGATGCCAAGTAGACTATCGTTATATCGAGGTGCTGAGATGTCTCTACGAGGCCGCCACTATAAGTGTCCAAGTACAGGGCCAGCAGTCTAAACCCATTCAATTGCGCAGAGGAGTGAGGCAGGGGGATGTCATATCCCTGAAACTGTTCGCGAGCGCGTTGGAAGATATGTTTAAGATGCTGGACTGGAAAGGTAGGGGCATTAACATAAACGGCGATTACATCTCACACCTGCGATTCGCTGATGACATAGTCTTAATGGCGGAGTCGCTAGAGGAGCTGAACCAGATGCTGAATAGCCTAGCTTCAGCCTCCCGATGTATCGGTCTTGGCATGAATTTGGATAAAACCAAAGTCATGATCAATGGCCACATTGTTCCAAGACCGGTGGTTGTACATGGCCACCTTCTCGAAATTGTTTCCGAATATACTTACCTTGGGCAGATTCTGCAGTTGGGTAAAAACAATTTCGAGAAGGAGGCCAAGAGGAGGATCCAGCTATGTGATCGTCATCCATACCGCAATGCTTGAAAACGAAAGTTTTCAATCAGTGCGTCCTACCCGACATGACCTACGGAGCTGAGACGTGGACACTCACGATAGGGCTGGTCCACCAGTTCAAAGTCGCTCAGTGAGCTATGGAAAGAGCTATGCTCGGAGTCTCTCCGAAGGATAAGATTCGTAACGAATACATCCGTCAGAGAACCAAAGTTATCGACATAGCTCAACGAATTAGCAAGCTGAAGTGGCAGTGGGCCGGTCATATCTCGCGAAGAACCGATAACCGCTGGGGTAAACGTATTCTTGAGTGGAGACCGCGACTCGGCAAACGTAGTGTAGGACGCCCTCCGGCCAGGTGGGATGACGATCTGCGAAAGACTGCAGGGAGATGCTGGATGCGGCAAGCTGAAGACAGGGCGCTATGGCGCTCATTAGGGGAGGCCTATGTCCAGCAGTGGACTAATATAGGCTGATGATGATGATGATGATGATGGTGATTATATTCCAAGAAGAGCTTCTGTTGACATACTTATCTTCTTATTTGAGAATTCCAGTGCAATTTCCTGTCAATAAATGAAATATTTTAATAGTTTATCCGTTTGCATATGCTTTTGCTAATTTAATCATTTGCAAACATATAAAATATTGTAGAACGCGATGATATTTTTATGTGATTTTATTGCCAGTCACAAGATTAAACTATTTTATTTCCATTATCACTATCATACCTTTTACATTTTAGAAAGACATACTACGGCATTAAGAAATACTTATTATGTCATATTTTCATTAAAATAAATTAAATGAAAGTAGGTTATCGTCGTAAAGTTATTGATCCTATTGTGTGTAAGCTATAATAATTCTGACGGATATTTTTATGAGTCAACAATATGCTACCAAACATACATGAGTCAGGCTGTAATAATAAATTTACACAATTCAAAAGGGTGTTAAAAACTTAACCTGAAAATATTACCCCTGTAGTAAGTCTGTGCCCTGTTATTAGGGACTGGTATGTAGTAATAAAGTAAACTCGCAATATTTTTTTAAATCCATGTTGGCAGTCATAGCCCTTTCTATTTATGATTCCAGAAAATATGGCCCAAGGACTTATTGCGGCAAATGATACATATTGGGAACCGGTTGCAGCTGGCGCGTCACATGGCAGCCGTGGACAGAAGCACAGTGCAAATAAAAAACCAGATAGCCTCCCACATCTTCACGGTATAGCATTCTATTTATTTTAAACCAACAGTTAAAGATCTTTGAGGACTCAGCATCGTGATTGGAAAGTGCCTTTAAAAAAACGGCTTGGTTTTTTAGTGTTTTGTAGACTAAATCACATGTTTGTGTTGTTTTTCACCTCATCTCTCAAGATTTTACACACCTATTTATACCAACCCTGCACTCGCAAAGATATTTTCACTTTTCACAAATAGTTTATGCACGCTGAAAAACAACTGCTTTTTTATTTTTAACAATACTGTGAACGGAATGATTACAGGTACAAAAACGCCAGAAATCGATTTCTACGATGCTGATAACGAAAAAGTCGACTTCACTTCCATAATCGACACGATAAATGAAACGAATCAAAATAAACTGCTTATAAAGCCTATATTTCCTGAACATATCGCTCCCGAAGTCCAATATGGGAACGAGAAAGCAGATTCAGAAAAACTTAGAACAGCAAAAGCGTTGTTGGAAGCCAACATTCTTCCTCAAGACTCAACTCTCAAGCCGCATATCACCCAGAAACCAGAGAAGCCTCTAGCAGTCTATTTCAAAGAAGGTAATGCTGAAACCACGACCACAACAGAATCAATCACCAGAGCTGAAACCATTAATGAATTCACCGACTATGGGGACAAGCAAATAACTAAAGTTATTGGAGAGGTTTCAAAGAACTATGGATCCATTTACAAGGAGCCTTCCTTCAAAGTGAAGCCACTTAACATCAAGCAGTATTTAGTCACTGAACCAGAGGTTTCTTCAGATGCTCAAGAGTTCAACGGTCGCCGTCCAGTAAATGTGAATGTCAACTTCACGTCAGGTCACTCTAATCTTTTCGGTATTTCTATTGAAGACGCTGAGAAGATGAGGTCTACCACGCAAAACTCTCTGTATAACACGAGAGTATCACCCACGCTTCCCACGTGGCGTTATAGGGATGACGCAACCACTAAAAAGTATCCAGTCAATACTAACTACGAGGGTAAGTCTCTTGAAATTTGAACGGGCGCATGTGGTATTAATCATGAACGTCAAAACGTAAGTTTTCCAGGTGATGTATGTTTCTATTACCTGCATTATTAATTTTGGTAAATAGTATAAATCACATTTCACGAGTCAAACTTGCCCTGGTTGGATTTAGAATCGTGCTACCTCGATTGGATGGGGTCCTGAGTGGTGCAAGCCATAAGAGGCCGAGCAGAGTAAATGGGGAAGTTGACGAGCGAAGCAAGCAGGTGTCTTCCGAGCAAAGGTAGAGAGTGGCAAAGTGACACTAAAGGGCAACCTTAAGAGATACTGGTAGAAGCCCACCCAGAGCCCGACAAGCGCCTTAATTATAATGCACTATTTTGAGGACAGTTTCACGAAACTTTAATATTTAATATCTCTAGAACTACACATCTCCGGCCCAGTGGAGGGAACAGTTGGGAGGCAGATTGCCTGATCTCTACCTTACCTCCCCCTTTGTACCCCTGATAATGTATTTTTTTACTGACAACCTAGAAATTAAAAAAAAATCCCAATTTACTATGAAAGAAATATGAAGCTCGTGAAGAGAGGGGTTGTGGAGGGGGAAAATACTATATCTTAAGGTAGCACGATTCTAAACATTTACCATTATCCTACACTAACTTGCTATGATATTCTATACGTCACTCAAATGCACTAACCTGGGTTTGGACACAGCTTTGAACTTACTTTTTGAATACCTTTGAACCTCTACTTATGAGTAGCTACCAAAGAAAAGTTTAAGATACATAAACAAAAACACGATGGTTTTTATATTGCAATTAAATTAAAAGCGAGATAAAATAACAAAACATCCATATGATTTTCAAAGTTATTTGCTTATTATTTTGACGAGCTGAAGTTTTTTTCAAATACACATAATACATGTATGTAATAAAAATTCAAACATACAAAATTCCAGTACCCCAATGCCGGTCAACTCGTCAACCCGTGTGCCGCGGAGTTCTCCCGTACGACCTAGCTGGATCCCCTGCCACCATCTCTGGCGTGGAAGTGACCTCTCTCCTGCCTCAGATAGAGTACCTTATAGCCACAAACTGCAGTGAAAGGGTCAAGCACTTCGCGTGTGCTTTGATGGAGCCTGAGTGTAGTCCGACGCCGTATCCACCTAAGATGCCTTGCTATAATCTTTGTAAAGGTGAGCGAACATGTTCGTTTTTTTCAGTTAAAAAGCCCTTCGGCGCGCATTGTTCATCTTTTCTTTGCCCTTGATTTTACAGAAGACACTAGCTGGCCGTCTCTGTTGTTCAAATTGAAAGACGGGCAGCGAAGTCTAGCATTTTTATTGTTGTTCCTTGAAATTTCATTAAAATACTTATCTTTAAAGTTATCGAAGCACAACTAAGTAGGTAGAGCTCCGGGTCCCTCAATACCAGGCTAAATCCCAACGAACAACGGACCTATTTTATATTACATTTCCTGTTGTGACTGGACACACTTTACTCTCTCAGCTAAAAATTTTAATTATAAAACCAATTTCCTCATTTTTTTTCTAAAGTTTTGGTATGAAAAGCATGCTTCGAACATACACTCTTTTGTTAAGGTCATAGAGTAAAATTCGGATTGTAATAATTGTGGTTCGGTGTATATAAACGTGGTTCTATGTTTAATTCTAGCAATCGTAGACAGCTGCGACGGGTACATCCCTCGCGACCTGACGCCTGCATTCAACTGCGAGCAATACTCAAGGACCAACTGCGTCAGCGCCCGAACGCCTTGCTACCCTCGCGAGTTCACCTGCATGGATCAAACTTGCGTACCACGAGACTGGATATGCGATGGGACAAGGGACTGTGCTAATGGCGAGGATGAGGCTACCTGCTCTGTGTGTGACAAGAATGAATTTCGGTAATATTTCGTGAATTATCACGCGTTTCTCAACAAATATGCGAGACTGAGACGAGCCATGTTATTGTAGATGCTCTAAGACTTAGTAGCTAAATGTCTATGAAACGTATATTGTGTACTTGCAAAACGCGGGCATGTATCAAATGTTTGGACGTTCCTCTGACTACCTCCTACCTGGTATCCTCAAATATCTACACACTGAGTATGTATCTGAGGATGCCCATCACAAGGAATACGGTCGTAAACGTGTATTAAACTTAGAACAAAGCAGTGCCTGTTGTACCATCAATAGTACTACCTTAAAGTAAAAGTGATCAAATCGGTGCCAGTTATACCATACATGGCACTAATGGGACAAAAAAGTGCCAAATGTACCTTCAATGGTACTGGCTGATAGTACAAGTGGTCTAGAGGGCTCGATTTACACAAACTGAATTTTACCCTTAGGTATTCCATGAATGGTGCGGTGGAAGTGGTTATCATAATAAACAGCAGTAGCATATGTACGGACTGGTTAATACGACGCGCGCGAACTTTGGCAACTTTTTGCCCGCAAGTTGACAGTCTTCAACGCCACCACCTTTTAAAAAATCTGTATATTCAACAAATTTACCCCCCATCACCTATCCGTTAGCAGCGTTCACTTTGCATAACAAGAGATTAATTTTCCAGCTGCAACACAGGAACTTGCATCTTAAAGAGATGGCAATGCGACGGCTATTCAGACTGCCCAGGAGGTGAAGACGAAATCGAAGGCTGCGACCGTCATGTGTCCGGGGAACTGGGGGAGGAAACAGCTGGGTCAGCACCCGCTCCTGCCGTGAGACGTCCTAATAGATTGACTGATGCGTCTCCCAGTGGGGACTTGCATAGAACTGGTGAGCTTATAGATACACCTTGATTCATTGTCGACAGCATAACTAGGCCCTTTAAGGCCACCATACCTTAACCTGGTCAGATAACTGACCTAGTGAGGGACCTAACCAAGAAAGAACCAGTGATGCGACGAAGAGGAAAATCATCAAACGCCTGCATGTAGAAGGCCACTGCTGGACATAGGTCTCTCCCAAAGAGTGCCATGACAAACGGTCTTGAGCCAACTCCATCTACCAACTTCCTACAACCTGTTCGTATTCGTAAATAAATTATCATCCCAAAAATTTCATCCCGAGACGGACAGGAAAGGGGATATCTAGAATCCCCAAACAACTCAATGGAGATTTCTGGAATTATCTCTTAGATGCACGGAGCTAGTTTCAATGACATATCACCATGGTATAAAAGCTGTGACTGCACTCCCTTCTCTGAAACAAACACATACAAAAAAGCGAAAACAGTGTGTTAAGATAAGGATAAGGGAGAAAAATATAATTATAACTATTTCGTTTCAGGAGAGACCGACAGCAGTAAGGAGCTGCTCATCACGAGCGACAGCAGCAACGCCTTCAAACGTAACTTCACACGACGTCCATCACCGTCCCGCCTGAGTCCATACCCTCGAACTACAGCAGTACCTCAGGCGGTAACCCAAAAACCAGAACCGCCTCCCGAAACGATTCCATCCCGTAAATTCGAACCGAGACATAAACCTGAAGCAGTAAAACCCACGATAAAACCAGAAATTATCGAATCTCAAGAAGACGTCAACATAGGAGACTTGGGTTTCTTGGAGGAATTGAAGAAGACCAGCAAAGAGCTTATTCCTAAAACAGAGCAGAAAGCTCAGCCTAAAATGCGGTCCTGGCCGGGCAAGGATCAGCAGGTTCCTAGTGCTACTGCTGCTTCAACTAAGCTTGATAAGTCGATTAATAAGATGGAGAAGGTAATTAATGGAGCCGCTCTGTTGAAGGTTAGTACCGACTGATATGTAGGTGTTGCATGAATAAAGAAAAAAAATGTTGTCAAACACAATTCCAGAGAAAGGATTAGGTAGGTATAGGTAATTCCAGTAAATTTTATTATAGTATTTTCCACTGAGGTCCACAATGGATGTAGATAAAGAGACAAATATTATCTTCTTATCTACCTATTTTAAATTTTAAAATTTTGCATTATTTTCATGGCAACCATCATGTAAACGCAATATCGTCATGAGAAGTTGATTAAGTAGATTCCTCCTACTGAAAAGTACGGATCAAATGAAGAGAATGCATCTTCTAAAAATAACGTTATTTTAAAATGATTTAAAACAATAACAGACATCTAGAAAACTAGTAAATCTATTTTTCAAACGATCATGGTAATTAACTTATTTTTTACTAAAGACGGGATATTTACCGATATATAAAGATACATGATACATGATAACGGGAAGATTTCATGCCGTGATCATGGTACATGCAACTGTGCTGTAACATCGTGAACATTATTGTATATTTTTTCCCGTTTGTGTACACGTACCCACCGCTATTTATCAGCTGTCCCTATCCTCAAAGGTTTGCTGGAAGAAAACTCTTGTTAGGGTTAAGCTCGCCTTTGTACATGTCCTATATGTAAGCTTTTTTGTCTGTATTGTCTGTGTGTACAATAAAGAATAAAGAACATTCAAACTCACAAATCATGGTAAATATCCTGTTTTTAGTAAAAAAAATCTATTGTTTTTGAGATACGTGCAAGCATATTCGACTCTAAAAACATAATAATTTTCCTTAAAGCAGGCAGCAGCGGAAGAAGAAACAACCGATTCTCCTGAAACAAATAGTACATCAATTGAAAAGGAAGATCCTCTAATGCCAGACTTAACCAAGAGAACCAAAAGCTCCGGAAGCAGTATCATCAGCGCGCATGCTTCACCGTGCCCTAGCGGGGAGTTGCGTTGTGTGGACGGGAGATGCATCACGCTATCCCAGCTCTGTGATGGCACCATCGACTGCACGGACCATGCTGATGAGGACAACTGTTACACGTGACCGTTAAACGGCTTTGTGATGTGGTGAGGTGGATTTGGATTTTGTGGAGATACTTTCTGGCGCTATAGCAATCATGCAAGGTTGCACTGAATCGTGTGACGTTCTATTGCTGGTTAGAAAAGTCGATTTTGGTTGGGGTCTATATTGTAATATTTGCAATATTTCATTTGATTATCAAGGAGTGGGGGTTTCCTTGATAATCAAGGTCAAGGACTCCCAAACTATTACGGATCATCGTCATTATCAACATCACCTGTTGAAGTCCACTTCTGGACATCAGCCTCCCCAAAAAGGGTGGCATGACGATCTTGCGCCATCTCCATCCACAGATTACCGGCAACCTTAACGATTAGTATTTCTAACGACTAGTAGGGATTGTTCGAATTTATAACAAAAATCCCCATTCTGAAAATCCTGATAGCAGTGTTAAAGTTCGGAAATTACATAAATCCCCACAATAACAACTGTATTTCTTTGTAGTAAGTACCTACTACGATTAGGGATTTCAAAACAATGCAATTAGGGCTTGATAAGACGTAAGTATAACATTTTGATGGAGTAGGTATTCCATCAGACTAGCGATGTGACAATTACATTATATTATTTTATTATATTCGTAGGTACTTCCCGTCTGTGAATGCCACAAATATTTGAATTGATAAAATAATAGTGGCCCTGAAAGTTATATAATTGCAAAAGAACGATTAGCTTTAAGCTTAGTTAGCAGATAAGGTTACGCATTTTGTAAATACAATTATGTTATGAATAAAACTGTTAATTATTTATAATAGTTTGTTAAGAATTTGTACTACTGAACGGTGTGCGAAGAGGTTATAAAATATTTACCTATATAGTATTTTATTTTCTCATTTCGGGGTTTTTATTGTTACGAGTATGAATGACACTTCTGTATGCCAAATTATATTGATTGAGGTAAAAATCGGGCTTTGACACACATGACGAAAATACTTAGGAGAGTTCCATTTTCGCCATCAAGCTTTGGAAAATTAAAAACGCAAGTATTTAAGGTCCCCTATAGAGTTTAAGGAAGTTCTTAGGTTAATAATAAACTATACTTATTTTGTATTTTTTGTGATTTTATTATATTAAGCTTGTGGGAATTCGTTCTGCGAATCGACTAAAGTCCAAAGTAACGTCATAATAAAAATGTTATTCAAATTGACAATTGTGTTACTTCACCTTTTCTAAAAATAATTACATTAGGCATACAGCTACTTTGTGTTTGCCTTTAGTATATAAAATATGGATCTACTAGTAATCTCTCTAGGTACTACAATAAGAAAGTATTTTCTTAGGTTAGTACTGATCTAATTAATTATAGCATTATGTTTTTAAAATGCCTAGCCTACTTAGCATAAACTTTTACTAACCAATATTTGTTTAATTTTTGTAGTTCTTGCAATAATTCTATGCCATGTTATTATTATAAAGAAAAATGAATAAATTTTGATCTTTTATTTACCTTACGAGACTATAGGACCTGTTACCATTTATCTCCGTAACGGCTTATCGAATTGTAATGAGGTTTTTTTAACAATCGATTTGTGTGTCTTCAATGATGGTTCTTGGTTTAACTTTCTTAGCTTTCTTTATATTCAAAATGTTTGAGAAGCAGGACGGCTAAAATTATCTTTATAAAGAAATTATCAAATAGTATTTTTTTTATTTTATGGATTTAATATTGATCATCGGCATAATTCCTATCGATACCTACCTATATGCCATATCCAGCCTCTAAGATAATGTGATTAAAGTCCAATAGGATGCAGTTTTTGCTGGTTGATCCTAATGGTTTTCTGACCAAATAATAAAAAATATTTTATTTTAATTTTTACTAAAAAACGGGATATTTATTTGCAACTGTACCGAAATATCGGGAAACATTCAAACGCACAAATCATAGTAAATAACCCGTTTTTTAGTTAAAATTATGTTAAAAACCATGATAGTTTCAATAGTTATATTTTATTTTGTTCAGTACTTAACAACCTATGTACACAGTTCCTACGAATTATGCATTGTGATTAAAAAAAAATACGCATAATCTTCCGAATTAATATATAGAAGAATGGCGTTGTTTACTAAAATATAATCTCTACAAAAAATCGTAAAGCTCTAAGCCAAAGTTTTTATTGATAAAGCCATTAAGAGATGTTTATGTTCATTCATAGAATCATGATCTCATCGGTAGGTAAAGTTCCGTTTTGGAAGTTGGTCGAACCTTGCCATTTGTTTTGGTCGTTTCGTATTATCTAAGGTCGCCTGGTGCAAGATGTTTCCTTGAAAGCTAGTTTGCAAGGAAATGCGGACATTATTTGCGGTTTCGGAAAAAAAAAATGCTTTGATATAGCAATAGCAATTAACGTTAAGTGGAACATCTACTTAAAATAATTACATTTAGTTTTATTTTAGTAAGGTTCCCGCGAGGCGGCGGCTTCTTTAGCATAAAGTTTTTCGCTTACAAACTTCACCATCTTGCACCGTCCAGGGGTAGAATTTTAGGAAATCGTTCCTCAGTGCATCCCTTCACACCAAAAGGAGAATAGTTAGATCCTTCAAAATTCCGTCTTCTAGGACTTTTACGGTTTATGCTGTGCGTTTATTGTCAGTCAATCAGTGTGTCACGCAAAGATTTATTATATTTAGACTAGCTTCTGCCCACAGATTCACCTGCGTGTTACCTAGATAAATTGTATGTTAAGTAGGTAGTATTCTAGTTCACGAATTATACTTTTCAAAATTTCATACAAATTATATAGCATTAAGTCTAGCATTAGGTAATAATAAAGTGTCGGTAATTTTTTTTAGTTTCTACGATTTTCTTAGAACTGTTTAGGTGTAGTTAATATTTTACACGTAAGGGGTAACTAATTCATGCAGTTGACTGTCCCTTAGTTTTTTACAACCGAAAGACATGCATAGTCCTGACCCCATACTAGTATTCTCTGTGTTTTGGGTACCAGGAATTACGAGTACCTACCGTGGTACCACAACTCGAGTTTAGTACAAGTTGAGTAGGTATCAACGAAAATCTTTGGAAATACTAGCTTAACAACAAACTAGTGTTTACTCCAGAACTATGTATAATACAAATACCTACCTACCTAGTTTGAATAGGGCGTGCTTGTGTCATCGACCGAGCTAGAAAGCGGTGAGTCACACGACTCAGACGGACGGTGTCTAGCTGGCTTGCAAAGTTGCAACGCGATGAGGAATCTTTCGCAAAAAACCCGTACTAGTAACCCACCTGCCTTCATTAGTCCTTGGTTGGCAGGAATAAAAATAAGACCGCTATCCTTGCAAGGCTGGAACAGGATCCCCTTTTCGTCACTATTTTAAGAACGGTTGTTCGTACGAGCAAGCTTACAATCTATTTTTGAATCGTATAACCTGTAGGTAGGTTCATTCTTATGGAAGCCAGTGAAATTACAATCAGACATTCTAATATTGTGTATATGTCTGTCAGGCAACACATTAGTAATGCCCCTAGTGTCACAGATAAAGATAGAGGCGACCGAAAACACTAACCATCTCGTGAACTTACGACTTGCTTGACTGCCTAATAACATAGGCAAAAGTGCTTCAGTCATGAAATGGATGTGATGGGGATGTTAATTGGTTGCAGTAAGATTGTCCCCCAAACGCAACCCTCGGAGATCTGAAAATAATACCTATCTACCTGTATCTGTTATGTAGTTTGGTGGTCACTAAAGTAGGTGGTATAAATATGTAGCAATATCTCTCGGCACAATATGATTGAGCTACGTTACATCACATCGACGCAGAGCGAAGAGCAAATACCTATAGGTATACGAAGAATAGAGCAGCTACATTCTACCTCATAAAAACCCATAAATGGCGCTCGAATATATAGCGAAGGATCTAGATCGCGCTTACGACATTTTCCGGGAAAAAATGTAACATACCTGTCGACAACAACTTTAGAGTACCCCGTGCAAGTGGATCAGATGAATCAGCCCGGTGGGTTTGTCTTACATATTGCAAAGGGGTAGCCTTTAAAAGGGGTAACATATGTAATTAGATAGATAGATAGATGGATAGACAACTCTTTATTGCATACACCAGGATAAAAAAACACTTTACAGAGGATCTTAAAACTAGGTTGTGGCGATAATTAATTACCTACGCAAAATAATTAGAGTGTAAAAATACTTAATCAAGGGTACCTACCTACTCAGGCAAGTTTTACTAGCTATAATTTATGTTAATAATTGAAATTAATAAATTTAAAATTCCCCGACTGTTGAAAAGGTACATGAATGCCAGAAGTTTTCAATACAATGCAGCGGCCATTACGAATGCTACAGGTTGCAACGAATGAAAGTAAATAAACATCGCATTCGTGAGGTAAACAAACTACCTACCTACCTATAAACTGGTTTGTCCACCCGCTAGGCTTTCTAAAGAGGATGCTTCTTTCTATTAGGTAGGTAGGTGTGTGGTTGAGTTAGTAAGGTAACCTATATACCTGGTCTGGGTATTTTCTATTTACCTACATAGAAAATAAGGTATTTACCTATAATATTTTTATTTGTAAATAAATAGGTACATATTTCCAAAAAAAAAACTTCTTGTTTGCCTTACCTAATAAATAGGTACACACACCTATTTATTTTCAAAGCGCAAGTCGTTCTATTTTCTTTAATACAATTTAAAAGAAAATAAAACGATCAATTATTAAGGTACTTATACATATAAGTTTTATCTTTTTATTCGATCATAAAAATAAACCAAAATAACCGTCATGAAATTCTTAATTTACTATTAAGAATTTTATTAGTTTGAGGCATTTCCTATCCTAATGAGAATTAGGGATGACATAATAGCCAATAATAATTTGCTTGGATCAAATTAGGTAGGTAAACTACCTAGGTAGGTAAATTAATCCTGTGTGCTTTCCCCTCCTCTAAATCATTGAGTGCAAAGGATAATACATAACAAGATTTTTAATCCTAATTTAATTTTATACGACTGTACCTGGTCGTCTGTACCTACTTTGAAACGAATGATTTCATTACTAATTTAATTTTGACCAATCATTATTGTGTATCTTTGTAGAGGTAGTAAATTGATGATTGCTGTGTTAGCATTTAATGTATATGATCCCGTTATAAGTAGGTATTATAACTTATAACGCACTTCACTGCTGACGAACCTGTAATTAGTAGTAGTACCTACCTAGGTAGGTACCTACTAATGAGGGCATAGGTACAAGCTGTAGGGTTAACTAACCATCATTTAAACTGACCACACCAGCAATGGGACAGTCAGGCACTTTAGGTTTTAACCATTCTAGCCGAAAATTCTCAAACAAAACATAAAAAAATGAAAACTACTAAAATCGGGGAATCATGGGGTAGGTATATTTTCTGTTACCCCCGGAACAGAGGCATTTTTTTGTCTTTGAACGGCACTGTTTGTTGCACTATGTACCTATTGTAGGTATTGAGGTAGGTAAAGCAAGGTGGGTAACAAGATACCAAGTTAGTACCTAGGTACCTGTAACTACTTATCTTAAGCACAGCATCACAGGACACAGAGTGCCCCCAGTCCGTACTGTGTGTACGTGTGTGGTAGGTACACAGTATCTTAAAAGCGCGGTATCCTATCCCTCTATCATCAATCATTCATCAGCATCACACACAATGCTAAGCCAAACAAACAACAATAGCTATAAAATACCTACCTACCTAGCATTAATATCACCTCTGTCTATTGTAACACACTACAATATAATAACAAATGCCCATTGAACTGGTCGAGTCGGTACCTAGCTACTTAATCGGTATCGTTGATTCATACAGATATAATAATATTTGCAGACCACATGACTCACCACTCTACAGCATCTTAATACGAAACCAAAGTAGAGTTGGTAACCTACCTCCTACTTAACCACAAGCAGGTACCTATTTAGTAGGTGTAGTTGACAACAAAGCGTAACACGAACCTAGATTTTGTTTATGTACCGTTTCTCGCTGGTAGAGTCAGTCAGCACTAATTTTTATATACTTAGGTAATCATACCTACCTAATTTGATGCAACCCTTTCTGTTGTGCTAAAAACGCTCGTAAAAGGGCTAACATCGTGTCAATTTCTTGCTGCATCTCTTTACTACCTATTTGCGACGGCCAGCTAGGTATACAATTGCATAAAGAAATTGCCACAAAACTAGCCGGTTTAGGAGCGCCCTATTGCACCACGACGCATCCTATGGACTAAATCATACCTATCTACCTAGCCATGCCAAGGCGCTCTGACCAACTGGAGCCCAACACCATCTAGCTGGGTAGTGGGCAAGTACCTAGCCTAGATCAAGGAAAGCACATGACCAGCTAGTTAGGTAACCTAGGTAGTAATGTAAGTAGGTAGGTACTTAAATTTTACTATACCAAGCTCTACCAAACAAAACTTTGCTCAGTACCTACCGACCTACCTACCCTAAAAAATATTGACCGGTCTGTTGGCACTTGCCAGTTACAGTTACCTACCTATACCTAGTAAGGTGGCCTAAGCATAACGCAACATACTGACTGTTGTTAATTTGTATTAATATGCTTTATTTATTTACAAAACAAAACAATTATGGTGCCGTGTGTGACTTGTGAGGGGAATGCGTACTACTGTACATAACATAGTAGGTAGGTAAAGCCGTATTTAGTACTAAAATTTATTCTGTGGTAGAGTGTTGTAGAACTATGTAGGTACCTTGCTACGTTGGTTGTTGGTTGGTGATTCATTTCTCGGAATTGACCTTGCTATGAGTCATTCGCTGGAAGGCAGAGTCGGGGATACCGCGCCTGTCTGACGGGCTGCTCTGTACACGCACGCCGCCGTTCACTGCAGCGCATTTTACTAAATTTCCCGTGCTAATAAAAAAACATTAAATAAAATGTGTTCCTGCAGGAACCACGGAAAAAGTGAATAGTTTCAAGACTTAAAAATCGTAATTCGTGTTTCTGAAGCTGGATATCATGATAACAACCATGACGTCATTCATATTGTTGAAGGTAAGTTTTAGAAATTGTAAGATGATTTATAAAATGTAAGATATAATTAGGAATATACTATTAAGATCTTATTTTGGATGAATCATCCAAAAAATCTTATCAGTCTCCTATTTGACTCTCTGCGTGAGTGTGACGTCAGTGACGTTTCATGTTTAACTCTCTCAATTAAAGAAGTCAAACTTTTGTTTCCGTCATCTCCCTTTGACGCTCGTAAATGGTTATTCAAATAGATGAGATCGAATATTAGCATGGTACCTTCGTAGCATGTTTGGCTTTTCGAATAGATCTAATAGTGAGTTAGAATGAAATGAAATACAAATAAAAATATGGTGTGAAGTTTTGTTCATGTTTAAAAAAAAAAAAAAAACTTTATTATAACTTGTGATAGAGTAAAAAACAGGGAACACATTATTATTCCTCCCATTTACTATGAGTTTTGTGAAAAGTTTGTGATAAATCGGTGTGTTTGATTTGATTGAGTGGCGTGAAGTTTATGGTGGCGTGTGAAATGTTCAAGAAAAGTTTCGGATCGACGACACTTGTCTAACAAGTTTTCAATTAACTTTACAGACCAACTCTTTTTTGTTGAGGATGAACCGGGAAGATAACGTCAACTGGTTTCATGGGAAAATATCTCGGGACACTGCTGAAAAACTTTTGAAGGAAGGTCTGTAAATAATTCTCTGATGTTTGAATCATGCTTTGTTGTTTCAAGTGGTAAAAGCAGGATTTGTTAAATGTTTTTGTTATTTTCAGAGGATGAAGATGGTGTTTTCTTGGTTCGAGAGAGCAACACGTCCCCAGGGGACTATGTTCTGTCGGTTTTACATCAGGTATAATAAAAGATTGTTGTTTGTCCGCTCTTCTTCAATCATTTCCTACATCATTGTAACAAAGATTTACTTTGTTTTGACCATTAGAATAAAAACAAAAATTAGAATAAATAACAAAAATACTACCTTTATCAAATTAATGATAACTATTCCAGGGTGAGGTAGTCCATTACCAGATACGAAGGCATGGTGAAGATGCATTCTTTTCCATCGAGGAGCACACTACAGTGCACGGACTGGATACTCTGATACAGCATTATCGAGGAGACTCCAATGGACTTGTGACCAGACTGTCCATTGTTTGTAAAGGACAGCCCCCACCACATGAGTCCAGGACTCAGGGTACAACAAATCTCTTGCATCGGTGAGTTTGAATTATAGATACTAAATAATAAGTGTAAGTAACTAAAAACCAGCTGAACACTTTAGATTTTGTTGAGATAACGACCATCTTAACCACTCTCATGGCCATAGGTGACATTAAGTTAAATTGAGGCTGTAAGTACCTACCTGTTGTCTATCAGTTAATATTTCTGCAAGTTTTGAAAAGCAAAGTTGTGATGAAAGGAAAAGTTTTAAGCTCTGCAAAAAAACATTTGATTCTCAAGTTATTCTATTACTGTTAAATATAAGTAAGTTTGTACGAGCCAGTGACTAACTCTGGTTAAGGAATTTCAAAGCTGCTGAAGGTTTAATTCCTGGCTTAACAATAACAACAGTTGTAGCCGGGATCAACATTTTAATGTACCTTAAAGTGTAGAAGCGCCAATGCCACACATCCAAATAATTGTTACTTGGTGAAAGTTGCTTAAACAGAATAATAAATTTATTGTCAGTGAAATAAATTATACAATATATAAAACGAATTTAACTGATCTGCAAAAAAAAATCTGCAAACGATGCTGTGAGTGCTAAGGTACTATAATTAAAAGTATCTGACCATTGTCTTGTAATCAATCTATGACATACTACACAATAATGCTTGAAGAATGTAATAACTTCTCATTTCCTAATCAAACTATCAGTTTAATTAAAAGATACGGAATGAAGCAATTGTGATGCTATCTCTGTACTAGCTTTAAAGGAAGTTCTATTAAGATGAGTGCTTCACCAATTGCCCTTAATTTTTCTTTCTGTTTATTGATGGAGCAAATTGAGAAACACATTCCTAGCTGTATGTAACTAGAACTCAAATTTTAAGTTTAAATTTTGTGTTCCTTGTTGAAACTCGAACATAATGGATTTCTGCTCTTTAAAGATAAGTTTTAAACTCACATCTATACCCTCAAAGAAAATCTTGTTTCTTAAGCTTTTTCTTTGTTATGAGTTGTATGCGCTATTTTGTCTTGTTATAACTTATGATGAGACAAACAGGCACATGGCCCACTGAACAGGCACTGGTTACTGTGACACCTGAACACCTGCCCACCTGATGCGTTACCTGCTCTGAATGACTCTTTCTAATTTTTTTTAAAACATGTCATGTTGTGTAAACACCTTGGAAAGCAGCTCATTCCATAGCTAATTAGCACATGTATTTTAAACACCTAAGTTCAAGACATTTTAAAATCTTTTTTTACATAGATACAGCTCCAGTATCCGCTTATATTTTTCCTTTCCCACTCAACTCTATGTAGAACTACGTAATCAAACAAATTGCAACAAATCAGGTTATCGCCCTTAATTTTTTTCTCATGCTGCACTACGCAATTGAACTTTATGTGGCAATACCGCTGACAAGCATTATTGGCGATTTCCTGCTGGGCATTGTTCAATAAAGTTTATTCAATAAATAAGAGGACAAGTGGCATGATAATACCTAAAAGCATAGCACTTATTTTGCTACTTTCTAGAAGATTTGTTTGTGGATTTTCTTTAGCCCTGAAAAGTGTGGTACATGCTTTAGGGCTCTTTACTTGCACTTAATTTTTTTTAAATCTCAATTTTTTATTGAGGTTGTTTGATTCTTTGTGTCCCCATTTATGTCCATTATGTCCGAAGGGGCTTATCCGATTGAACAACGTTTTTCGCAATCGATTTGTATGTAGTAGAAGCAAAGATCGAGCTGTCGGCAAACAGTAAAAAATCAAATATGAGATTTTATGCGGTCTGGAAACATTTGCAACTGACGCGAGTGCCTAGAGTAATTTCGTCGGTACAGGAGTTGCGCTTAGTAACGCTAGTCATTTGATTATTTATACATACAACATTGCACATAGGTACATCTATATAAAAATATAAACATTCTTGCCATGTGCGGACTAGATGACTTTGCAATGGATAATGATATGAATACCAAATGTTTTTCGTGTTTCTGTGACTATTAGTTAAAACATTTCACAGCGCGTGCTTTTCGTTATTGAATTATAAGCTTGTTTCTAGAGCTTGAAATAGACCGTTTCTACAAAACAAGGCAGTGAACAACAACTGCTTCTTTTGTAGAAACGAATCTACTGCTAGCATCTAGCTGCCCTCATCGGGCTAGAGATGTATTCGGCATATTAGGCATAAACGCGTAACTTCTTATTTAATTACTTCAGTACATATATTTACCGTCGTCCAAAAATATAGAAAACTATCCTTAAGTCGCATTTAGTTTACACATCAGAGCGAGTTATTTTAGCCTACAAGACAAACTTATTGAAAACACATTTTTTTTTAATCATTGTTAAATTGTGTTCTAAATAATTTCCATCATCTATTGCAGAGCCTCCTTGTGATGTGTCACGATAAAACTTTCTTAAAACCATCTTGATTGCAAAAATCCATATTATAATTGGTTATCCCGTTTCAGAGTAAAATGGTATAAACACACTAACTAACAAACAGACAACATATTTTTCTCAAACACATAAACCTGGATACCTTGCAGATAAAAAATTACAAATCAAAAATCATTTATTGAAACAGAATAAAATTAAAGTTTGTTTCCCATATCTCTAAATATTCAAATCAATCCAATTTTTCATAGTTATCAAAATTTAAATTGAAAGCTGACCCAAAATAAATTATACCGAGACTAGATTTTATACTCTATACACCTCGAATCCTACTAATATTATAAACGTGAAAGTTTGTGAGGATGGATGTTTGTTACTTTAATGAAACCTTACAGTTTTAAGACGACCTCTGTGGCGCAGTGGGCGAAGGTCCGCCTGAGACGCAGAAGGTTGCGGGTTCGATTCCTGTCACGGGATGAATGTTTGTAACATCTGCAAATATTTGTTCCGGGTCTGGGTGTTTTTCTATGTATAATATGTATGTATTTACAAAAAAAAAAGTATATTAGTAGTATATCAGTCATGTAGTTCCCATAATACAAGCTCTGCTTAGTTTGGGGCTAGATGACGCTGTGTGAAAAATGTCCAGCATTATTTATTTATTATTATTATTTATTTATTAGTTATATAGCTTAATATACATCAGAATAACACATAGGCTACTTTTTATTCGGGTACCACGCGGGCGAAGCCTTGGGCAGAAGCTAGTTTCTTAAGTATTGTAAAGTCTTGCAAAGCCGAGAGAACCACAAATATTAACACAAGTTATTTAATCATTTATTTTGAAACTTATCATTAGTCATTCGCTGAGAATGTCTTGATGGTATTGACAGAATGATGGCAACCATCAGACACATCTGTGTTTACTGATGATTCAATGTTTATGCTAATGATTCATTGTGAACACATTACAATTTTAGGATACAGTTGTGTCCAATATCATTTAATTGCACATTAATTAGTTATGATAAATTATTATTGTGTCCCATAAGAGGGTGGACTTTTATATTGGGATAATAATGCTGTAGATAAGGCTTGCTGCCCACTGAAGCTGAATATAATATTATTATTTACAAGTATGAAATATATATTTCTGTACACCACTGCCTGACTGCTCCTCACTAAGATCCGAACATAAGATGCATCGTGGTGCATAAAATGTCGCGTGCATAGCTTTCAAACAGTGAAGCTTTAGTAGACAGTGGCCCTCCAATATAATGGACACATATATAATGTCATAATTAAAAGTTGTATATGATTATAAATTACCAATCGAGTTAATTGAGATTGCGAAGATATCTTAATTGATGTATTACTGGTTATAATACATTTCCACAGTGTTTAATTGGTAAATCTTGACCTTATCGACCACACAGTCATCAATACAAATTAAGTACTTATACCACTTCGAAAAAAAATCCTATTTGCATTCCATCTATGTTTGTCTCAGCCACTATTTATTTTACCAGAGTCAATGTAGAAAAAGGCATTACATCCATTGTTTATTTCATCTAAGGCCGTTACCTACATCTTGTCTTACATCATTATATCGAATAAAGTTGTATCTAAACTGAAAGCTACTAGTTATTTATCGTCATTTGTTATTTTGATAGATATCTCAAAGAAAGCTTTATTTCTCAGAGCAACAGAAGCGGGCGATTATAACATCGTATCGCAGCTCCTAGCCTGCGGGTACCGAAGCCGCGACGCCAAAAACCAAGATGGCCAAACTGCCGTACATTTGGCCGCGCGTGCCGGAAGAGATAATATACTCGCGAAGCTTATTGAGAGCGGGGCCACGGTCAATGTGCGCGACTCGTTCGGATATACGCCTTTACATGTGAGTCAAAATAACCTAAATCTATGTCGTAATGACAAAGAATTCATGAAAGTTACTGCTGTAAATAGATTAGGATAAATGAAATTGGCGCAGCCAGACGGATTAAAAATAAAGCTTGTGTGTAGCTCGTAGTTCTGGATACCCACGGTACAAAAAATCCTAGTGTGGAGCCTGGAATATGTATGCGTGTCTGTTGGCTGTTTTTTTTATTTACCTACTATTTAATTTGTTTGATTTCAGTATACATGCCAAAACAACTTGCCAAGCACAACGGAATTGCTCATCACTAAAGGAAGCGCTAACTATCAGATGAGGCACGCGCCGACTGGGAAAGTGCCTTTACATGACGCCGCACAGAAAGGACACATTGAATGCATAAAGGTACCCAATTCATTTTATTTGCTCAGGTAATAGGATGAATGGTTCCCTAAAACATCTCGCGCTACAATTACTATATGTGCCTGCCCAGTTGGTGACCACATTTGTCACGTCGACGACCGATGTGGCGCGGTGGGCGAAGGTTCGCCTGCGACACAAGAGTTTGCGGGCTCAATTCCCGCCCTGGGACAAATGTTTGTACGATCTGCAAATATTTGTTCTGGGTTTTCTGGGTATTTTCTATGTATAATAAAAAAATATTTACCTATGAAATGTATTGTATTAAGTATATCAGTCATCTAGTACCCATAACACAAGCTCTGCTTAGCTTGGGGCTAGATGATGCTGTGTGGATTGTCCAGCTTTATTTATTTATTTATTCATGATAAAGCAAATGATAGTAATATCAGACATGAAATAAATTGACGTTACTTGAAATCTATTTAACTCAATTAGCTGATTGGCCAATAGCTTACCTATCGCTTTATACGTGAATCGTTCGTCCTTGGGTCTGTGAAACCTAAAGTTTTCTCCAGCAACGGTTCTCTCTGCAGGGTTTTCCCAGTTAAGGGGCTTAGCTTAACGTTTTCTCACCCTCCTGAACCTGAAAATTTTATCAAAATCCTTGGAGCACATATCTTTAACAAACCTAGTATTTTTCAAACTTTCGCGATTAGATAACATAATTATTATAAGTTTAACGGGTCTTTATCGCGTTAACCTTTTTCCAATTGTGCAGTGCGGTGATACGGTTAGTGTAGTGTGCCGTAATGTGAACATGGACTTTTCTGATTCCGAAGATGAAATGAGGGTCGTTACGGCTACTGCCTTTATTTCTCGACGGTAGCTCCGTATACTCCAGTCATCCCGTGACCACGGCTGTTGCAATACAGTTTTAACAAACCTATCAAACATTGCTGGTTGAAACAAAACTGTGATTATTTGTATTCGTATTCACAGGACACAGATAGTCTGCCCTTCTATCGATAGTAGCTGGTCACCCACATATCCGACTCGCCACTTTAAGTGGACGCAAACGAAAGTTAAATAATGCTGGACATTTTTCACACAGCATCATCTAGCCCCAAACTAAGCAGAGCTTGTATTATGGGAACTACATGACTGATATATTACTTATATACTTTTTTTTTGTAAATACATACATATTATACATACAAAATTACATACCCAGATGGAATTATGGATTCCTCACTTCTTTTTGACCAGTTGGATTCACGTTTTAAGTTTCTTTGTAGGTTCTTTTAAAATTAAGAGCGCCGGCACATCCAAGAACGTTGGAAAAAGACACCCCTGCCGAGCTAGCCAAGCACTACGGACACGAAGAATGTTACCAACTATTAAGTAAGTTTGTTGCAATCTCATACGGATTTCCTATGTAGCTAGAACAGTCAGCGACAGTATTATTTTTATAACTCAAATCTTTCAGGAAGCTGTAGACTTTAGTTCAAAATATTAAACTGCATTTGAAGATCCGCCTTAGCTCTTTACTATTTGCAATCTAAAGTAGCCATTTCCCGGTTAATCTCTAAGAAAAATATTTATACAAACTCAAACTGTAAATCTTTCGTCGCTGACTGTACTACAACACCCAGACTTAAAACTTTTTGACATAATAACTTACTGCCGACTTCTAATAACGGGAAGTTGATAAAAAGTCCAATATGAAATTTCATCCCAAATTTTTTCATCCTTAGGATGGGATTATTTCAAAACATTTAAATGGGACCACCATTGAAGTACCAAAGTTAAAAAAAGATAACCTCCTCATTTTTTGAAGTCTGCTGAAAATGTGCATTTATTAGTGCGTTGAAATTTTATTATGATGTCTGATATTTATTATGATATAACTTATAACAGAAAACTACCAGCCTGATACGCCGAGGACGTCCAAAGCGCTTTGGTACCACGGCACACTGAACAGGGACGAAGCAGTGAAGATATTAGAAGAGTATTGCAATCAGCACAGTATAAAGGACAAGGCATCTGACGGGGTGTTCCTAGTGCGATACAGCGAGCGGCATACCGGTGCCTATGTGCTCACGATGCTGAGCGAAAACACACCTTATAACTTCATCATTAGGAATAAGGTAGGTTGATGCATGTTCTCTTCAACTGACCTTGTCACATTCCTCAATTATGATGATTGGTTAATACTGTGCGTTTTGCATAAAAAATAAAACCGGCGAAGTGCGTGTCGGACCACGCGCAGTGTAGGATTCGGTATTTGCCCGTCACGATATGACTTAGATGGGGCTTTTACACAAATAACAACTTCATCTACGTAATTTTTTGTGGAATTTGTCCGAAATTTTCCTTTTTACTTCTCCAAGTAGGTATATTTTATAAGTTGGTCGAATATTACTCGTTAACTTGTAAAGCCTACTTAGCTGTGATAGTTTTCCTTTTAACTTCGTTATATATACGACCTATCCAACGACACCCTGCACCATGGGCTAGACGAGAATAACGAACATCACCGATTTACGTGTAGGCACGTGTTTGAAAAAAAAGAAGTAAAAAAATAATTACCACTTTGTCCGCGTGATTAATATACCTATGTCAAATTACAGCTTTCTAGTACTAAGAGTCTCTGAGCTAAGCCACGGACAGACAAACTAGAAGGGTTCCTTAAAAAAAAAGCAGGATGCTACTGTTATTAAACATCTACTAATCTAATAAGTTGCATTGTACGTTTCAGAGCAATTGGCTGTTTATAGACGATGGTCCTTACCTCGAGTCTCTGGAACGGTTAATAGAACACTACAGTTCAGTGCCCGATGGACTGCCCACTCGTCTAACTGAAGCCGTGCCGCCTAAACCCAAGCCACCTTTACCAGAAGTGAGTATAATATCCTACGTAATACATGTTGAACTAAGTGTATCTCGCCTGAAGTTTTACTCCCAATACACCCTCTAGCTAAGGGTTAAATTTTAAAATGTAAAATGACAAAACATAATGTACCTGCCCTCAGTATGTGTTAGGACTGCGCGTTGAATGTCAGAAAGTCAAAAGCTCAGGAAGAAAAATTATCTTTGATACATTCACACTACTCTAACCATCCTTTTGAATTTAATTCTTACAATTGCATTCTCTCCGCTCCATCCCAAGGTTGTCTGGAAGAGATCGCTTTTAAGCGCTAAGACCGCTTATTGTACTTTTAGTTATATTCAGTTTTTATTTATTTTGTTGTGTATGATAAAGTATTTTCATTCATTCAGTCAAATGTTTGTATGATTTGCAAATGTTTGTCTCGGGTCTGGGTGTTTCTATGTAAAATATGTATGTATTTACAAAAAAAAAGTATATAAGTAGTATATCAATCATGTAGCCATAATACAAGCTCTGCTTAGTTTGGGGCTTATTATTATTCCTCATTATTTATTTTTAATCTCAGGCTTATACCTGGAGCCTTTATAGGCATTAGTGGAGCCGAAGCTAATACTAAGAGGCCTTTTTGTACAATACAATATTTAAAAACCTGTTTTTCGTGGATGGTGAATGATGAAACTATTGGATATATTGGGTGATAATCTGGACTATTGCAGGAGTAAATGCGTAAGGAATGGTTGCTAGGCTATGTAGGATGAAACGGCACCTGCCAATTCTGACTCAAATTCAAATCAAATCATAGGCAGGTGATGACTTGCCGTCATCATAAGTGCCGCCAACGATAGGCAGCGTAGAGGCTACGTTGGTGTGGACGGCTAAAGGGTGCCGAGAGGTGTGCTGCAGTATCACTAAACGCTACTCCCGGCTTTATGTTTTTAACACTTCCATCCTTGGAGCATAGGTTCCGGTCTTGCGCCTCCACCTCCGACCGGCCGCAAGCCGAGGGTCAGGGGTCTCTGTCGACCTTAGGGAGTAATGGGGCTCCGCGGTGTCGCCACGCACCGAACGCTCGCCACAAGGGCGCCCTGCGGGATTATTATTATTATTAAATCTTTTTGCAGTTCTCAACAATGCCTCGAACCAAAAAGTCGTCACCATCGCGTCCCGCCATGAACCAATCTCTATCTCTAGTCAAGCACGACATACTCAACACGCAGTTATCTCCCAACACCGCTCCAGTACCACAAAACAACATGTTCGATCTACTTACCAGAAACCTGTCTTTCTCATCGGACTTCAATAATGATAGCCTAAATAATAATGATATGGAGGATAATGATACATATAAGGTCCCGGGGAATAATACGGCTGTGGTCTCGTTAGCAGAGAATTATAATGAGATATCAATAAATGCTGAAGGACAACTGTCTACTTTGCAAGGTGAGAATTAAATGCTACTCGTTTTGGCCATAAAAATAAGTTAGAAGCAAAAGGTTTGCGAAATTCCTGCACTGAAATCCAAGTGTTTTTAGGTGAACGTAACCAAGTGTTCTATAGGTCCCTTTGGTTTGAAATAAATGAATACTGAATACTGAATATTTTTAAAGTAGTAGTAGGTATTATTCTGTAGCTTAAATAAATATGTTTAACATTTCTGTTCTAGAATTCATTCCCATGGGCGAGCTGACACTGGGCGCGATTCTAGGCGAAGGCGAGTTCGGATCGGTGCTCCGCGCGACGCACTCCCCGCCCGACCAGCCGCAGCAGCAAGTCGCAGTGAAGACCCTGCACGTACAACACACGGAGACCAACAAGAAGGAGTTCCTCTCGGAAGCCAAGCTCATGATGTCGCTCAGGCATCGCTGTATCGTGCGGCTTATTGGAGTCTCTCTGGTAAGAACCATTGCCGTGTTCCGGTTGTTTTTTTTTCTGGCAACCTCTTTGCCGCTGTGGGCCATGGCCCGCCTGAGATGCAGAAGGTTGCGGGTTCGATTCCCGCCGCGGGACAAATGTTTGTATTTGCATATATTTGTATCGGGTTTGGGTATTTTCTCTATATAATATGTAGGGATTTACAAAAAAGTAGTTTAACAGTCATGTAGTTCCCATAATACAAGCTCTGCTTAGTTTGAGGCTAGATGATGCTGTGTGAAAAATGTCTATTATTATTATTATTATTTTTATAACATCATCACCTAGACCTTCTGCACCCACTGTTGGGTATAGGCCTCCTCTTTATAACGACATTCTTTCCGATCCCTTGCGATTCTCATCCACTGATTCCCGGCCACGCTGATGTCGTTCGACCATCGGGGTCGTTCTGCCTCTCGGTCGCCGAGCCTCTCTTGGCCACCATTCGGTAACTGCCTTCGTCCATCGACCATCGTACCTTCTAGCCAAGTGTTCAGCCCATCTCCTTTTCAGCTTTGCAATGCTCACACCCACGTCCTCAACCTTAGTACGTGGTCGAACCTCGACGTTTTTTTTAATAAATAAATAAACACCCACTTTACATAGTCCTGACCCCAAACTAGGATTCTCCGTGTCGTGGGTATCAGGAACTACGAGTAATGTGGTGCGACATACCTAGACCCGAAACAAATATTTCCGCGGGATAAATGTTTGTCATACAAACATTTATCCCGCGGCGTGAATCAAACCCGCAACCTTCTGCGTCTCAGACAGTCCTTCGCCCACTGCGCCATAGAGGCCGTCATATATATGGTGGTAGTTTTCCCCTGACGAGCTCTCACAAGGAGCTCTAACTACTTCTTATTTCTTTCTGCTTATAACTTGGTTGTCCCTTTCTAACAAAAGCGATAATGTGTTCGGTCCCAGGGTCCGCCACTAGCAATGGTCCAAGAATTAGTGCCCCTGGGCTCATTACTGGAGTACTTGATCCGTCACCCCGAGAAGGCTTCGCCCGGCTACGAGCTGCGGCTGTGGGCGTGTCAGGTAGCCGCCGGCATGCGGTACCTCGAGCGAAGGAGATTCGTGCACAGAGACCTCGCCGCGAGGAACATACTGCTAGCTAACAGGTATTTACAATATTCGAGAATACAAGTCGTGTTTGCCTAGTCGGGCTGTACCCGATCTAGAGATCGTGGATTGGAACTCGGTCGAAACGGGTTATTCGTTATAATGATATTATATATATAATGATGATATTCGTCGTTCGTTATAATAATAATCTTAAGATAGCATAGTTCTCATGTAAGTGACTTTTTGTCTTTTTGAGAATAAATATATTTAAACCGCGTATTCCCGTTGTCCCCGGATCCCTGCGGCCCCGACGGAGGATAATGGGAATTTATTTTTCCCGTTGTGTCCCGATTCATCTTTATGCCATCTAGTATGAAATCAATCATGGCGAACACGAATTTTAAAACCAATGAATTTTTCAATTTATGCAGCCTTAACACGTGCTCAAAACGTTAAAGTAAAATTTGAGGAAATCAACATGAACCAAAGAGAACCCCTAGAATCAAAAATTCGAAGGCATGTGTAATTTTTTAGTTCCAATGGGCTTGCAAAGTCATAAGAGTTGAGAACTCGTTTCCAACTACCGTTGTTCATATTTTGAAAATAACATCTGTGTGAAAATTGGTAGCACATAGATTGATTGATCTTTTGCAAAAGGCTGATTCAAATTGGATTTAAAACACAGTAATTTACATTTATTTGATAGAACGTCAACAAAGAATATGCTGCCACATGCCCATAACACAAAGATTGAAACGAGTGCACTTTTAGGCCTGAATTTATAGTCAGATAGGGGCTCCCCTCTGCGAATTCAACCTATAAGCACCCAGCCATTCGCTGCTGAATGCGAATGCTGAATGATGGATTTTAGAGAACTGTTCAACCCCCGACTATGAATTCAAGCTTTAGTGCTCTGAAGTATCCTACTTATGTCTGATACAATGCCTTTGACATTTACAGAAATCAAGCCAAAATCAGCGATTTCGGGCTATCCCGAGCGTTATCCACTGATAGCTCGTACTACAAAGCAAGTAGAGGCGGCAAATGGCCGATCAAGTGGTATGCGCCGGAGTCATATAACTACGGAACCTTCAGTCATGCGAGCGACGTTTGGAGCTACGGGATCACGCTGTGGGAGATGTTCTCTTTCGGAAAGCAACCGTACGGCGATATGAGAGGGATCGAGGTGAGACGTTATCTATCTCTAAAGACCGACTGCTATATAACCATCATTCTTGCAATAAAGATTGTCCCTCTGTTTCATAATCACTCGCTAACTTTAGCAGCGTGCTAAAAGCTTCCAGCCTCTATCCTTTATTTAGTGTTAGAAAAGGACAGGGCTAGATTTAGCGACTTGCTAAGTTCACGAATGATCATGGTATAGTTAGGTTACAATGGCACGCGCGTATCCAATCGTCAATAACGTTTATCTGACATGGACCAATCTGCGAAGCTATGACATGCATCGTAATCCGCGCCCCGCTGATACCGACAATTACAAACTTTTGCGCAGGGCATGTTCAAAAATTATAGCGGTTTTAGATCATGTTAGCTAGAGTGGATTAATCAATCAATCATGGACCTCAATCATGGAGCAAGCGTCAGGTTAGCACTTTCGTTAGTGGCTAAAAAGGCCTAGATATTCGGAAACTTGATAAAAAATATATGTGAAAATCTAAAATCAGGCTATTTCAATTTTTTCAGGCGATACAAATAGTAGAAAGTGGTCAACGCCTAGAAAGGCCAGAAGACTGCCCCGACGAGATATATCAAGTGATGCTAGACTGCTGGGCTTATAACCCTGACCTCAGGCCGACGTTCAGCCATCTAGTGGACGTGTTCTCACAACATCCGGACTATGTGAATATCAGCCAACTTGCCCTTGAGAATGACGAAATTAATAATTGAAGATGTAAGGCCGCGCTACGAGGCAGCCAGCCGGTTTACTGCGATACATGGTGGCTGCATAGGCGAGTCGCTAGGCGTCTAGCTTTGCCTCTTCGTTTATTTACACGAGTTACTTTTGACAAAGTGAAGCCGCTTGCAGCCCGGCCGCGGCTTAAGAGTATTGGTCTTCCTTGGCACACTGCTTTAGTGACCAGCTTGTGACATGGTGCCAATGGTAAAACTGGTATAACCATTCACAAGCTGACGCGGCGGCGCACCTGCAAGGAACAGGGAGCTTCTAGCCTTATTTTTGCAGGTGCTGGTAAGGTGGCTGCAAAGGGTGGTAATGGCTCTTGCCGTATTAAAGTAGGTGTAACTACTGCTACAGAAACGATTTGTAATCAATAATGCTTAGGGGTTTCCAGTTCTGTCTACTCAGCGGACTGTATGTACAAAAAAGTATTACTCTTTTTTGCAATTTGAAATATTAAAAAAAAAAAACAGATTTATTAGGTTTTTGAAAACAACAAATATATGGTAATGGAATTTGGTTTAATAACAGCATCATTTATGTTTTTAAAATATGGTCTACGATATTTTTAATATATTACTATGTATTATACTTATATTGCTAGGTAATTAAGTTATTATTGGGATGAATTGAAATGTGACTAATGAATATGACATGCCATGATGTGCCTGACAATGTATTTGTTATTATAATAAAGTACTAGATAAGCTAGCAGATAATGAAGCTTTTAAACGCAACATGATACTAGTTGTATGAAGATTTCTAAGGTTTTATAAATGAATTTTGTAATACGACTTGGGTAGCATTTTGTTGCTTAAAAGTTTAGTCTTGCATTTCGCAATCATTGTTCCTTTTTATATCGAGGAAGATTAATAAAAATAATATTACCCGAACTAAACATTCCATTTTTGTAAATAACTATCATTTTTTATATTTTTGCAAATATTTTCAAATATTTTTTGCAAGTACCTAATGTAACATATCAGTTAACGAGTGCCGTAATGATTTTTTAAAATAACATAATATCAAATATTAACAGGCTTCTTGCGTTATCTGTATAACTGCATTATAGTATTTATTTCATTGGGAATGCCATACGTTTCAGATCAAATCAATTGCCATGAGGTTGTGTTTTAATGTACAAAAATATTATAATGTTACCCAAACTATATATTTTATTAATATTTAGAGAATTTATATTAAATTCTATGAGTCTGACTTAGTTTGTAATAACGATAAACTTCTTTACGTAATGACAGATCATTTATTTGTTACTGAATCAAAATGTGATAATGGTATTTATAAAATAAATAACAATCCAATATAAAACTTGTAATTTTAATATCTGTAAATAATAGCAACCGATCACTCTTTTAAATGCATTTATCACACTCCTAGCCAATATTAAACTTAAACTACACACACTTATCTAAATACACACACCTTAGAACCTGTTAGATATTTGATCGGAAATCATGGTAAGGAGGAGGAGGCGTTTCAGACCTATCTGGCATCCGAATAGCATCAATCTGCAACCTCGCTTCAGTCACACCAGGAATGCCGTATGGCGGGCTCCTGTCAGGCAGTGACAGTTGTCTCCGGAACGGCGGAGGGGTTTCCAAGTCAGGGTTTATGTGAGTACTCCAAAGCAGACTCGTTCTCATGTCACTGTCCATTCTAGTTCTCCGCCTCTCTCGGCGAGTTTGTGGCCGCGTGCAACTGAACGGTATAAGGCACACTCTGCGCAACCAAACATACGTGCCGACTATACCCAGCCCCAATCCTATCTCTAAACCGATCACAAACGCCTGCAGAGCTGAGAAATCTTTATCGAACTTCTCTAGCGGCGTCAATGGCCTATTTATATTCTCTAAAATTGTATCGTTTTTCGGAACCGTTATATTCCAAATCTTATCTAGGTCTATTTCTTCTCTTTCAATTGTTACTTGAGATATAATTTTCTCTGACATTTTCGGCCTCATTCTCTTGCATTGTTTCTGGTATGTTATTCCCTGGGATAATATCCAGTTCTCGACGGAAATAAAATCAGGGTTACATTGCCAGTATTCGTTTCGTAGTTCGATTCGTTCGAGTTTGCGCATCGGTCGAAGAACTTCTATGTTGATAGTGACCATGTAGTTTTCGCTGAGATCTAGTTTTCTCATATTTGGCAAACGAGTGAATAGCCTCTCGGGTAAAGCTTTTATTCGACAGTTATTAAGATTCAGCACCTGAAAAGAAAATTCAATTAATATTTTTAAAGTAGCCATCAAACTTATTCTCTTTGTAGATATCTAATGCTTGAGACTTGTGTAGATTCTGTTCGGGATTCGTTCTTATCAATGGGCCTAGCTAATACAATCGACGTTTGTTACTGCTAAATTAGTTGTAGGTACTCGTAAAATAAATATTTGTTAGGTACTTATCTGACCTGCAATTTGGAATGCATAACAATCGGCTCATTCTTTAGCGATTCAAAGACATTCGAGGATAGATCCAGGTTTTGAAGCTGTGGCGTTTCCCAGAAGAGGTCCGACGGAATGTACCTCAGTCTGTTGTTGCTCAGATCCAAATGAGTCAGCTTTTCAAGCCCAGAAAATGCATGTAATCCGATCCAGAATATAAGATTGTAGGATAGGTTGAGGACTTCTATTGACGAATATCCCGATTCCTAAAACAACATTGAAACAATAGCGTGACTTATTTAATGTGCCATCAATGCTTGCAAGTTTATAGAGCAAAAATAATGTATTCACAGGATAAATGGTATCATCAATGTCACAAACCTTAAAACACAAGTTTTCCAGCTCACTGATAGCGTTGTGTGTGAGATGGTACACTTGAACAGCAGTGGGCACACCGACATTAATGTTAATAATGTTCTGATCAACGCATATTGCCCTATTGAGACCATTGTACAAATCACAGTCACATTTTTTCGGGCACAATTCACTCACAACACTATTTAAAAGGCAGAAAAACGCTACGGCGTATTTTAAGGCCATTTTTTGTAATGCCTTAGCGCTATATGGCCGGAAAGCAATTGCATTATGCAGTTATTCTTCTATTGTTGCGGTGACGCGATTTCACGGCAAAGTGGAGCAATGATACACGCCTGATAAAACAACACTATCAGTTCGCTTTAACTATGCTGATAAGATAAATGTGTGTAATAAAATCTTAGAATACCTGTTTCATTGATATTGATAGTAAATAAAAAGTGTGTTATTTTACTTAATATCGTATAATAAATAAATGCATCATATTTCACAATTTACATGATAATATGACAAACTAAAATAATGGCAATATAATTATTATAATGTTCGCAATAAGATTTTAACCCTCGTATTCATAATCACTTTATCGGCTAGATAACTCTAGCCTTGTCTTCTTATTACACTAAACAAAGAATATAAACAGACATATTTTACCGTACGAATAATTATTATGAATAAGGGGGATAATAGTTTACTATACGAATTATATTTTAAAGATATCTTAGGTAATTCATGTAGAAAAAGATAAAAGTAAACATTTTTGACTCCTATAATATTGATAAAAAAAATGTGGCTCATGGAACTATATTGGGGATCTAACCTGATCAACACATTATTATGGCTTCTACATATTCTACTTTTTATTTATTAGTTTAAGCCTTAATGAACCGTTTTAACTTAATTTATAATTATAGTCTACACAATATTTTTTAAAGTTCATCTCACTGCTGGGCAAACGTCCCTTCTTCTATTCCCTCTTATTATTTGATATTTGAGACACATACGCCTCCATATGCATCGATCTCTTATTAATAATAATAATTATAATGCTGGTCATTTTTCACACAGCATCATCTAGCGCCAAACTAAGCAGAGCTTGTATTATGGAAAGACAAGACTGTTATACTACTACTGTAAATACATACAAATCATACGAAAAAACCTAGACCAGTGAGAAAAATATTTGCAAAACATACAAACATTAGTCCCGCGGCAGGAATCGAACCCGCAACCTTCTGCGTCATAGGCGGGCCTTCGCCCACTGCGCCACAGAGGTCGTCATTTAGACCAAAGGTATTATTTTAATACTAACTAAATAAAGTGGAATTTTGCCGCGTTGGGTAACACCGCTTTAACGTGTAGTCGATCCCGAGTATTGCATTCCGAATGTCGTGTGTGGACGCGCTGATGGTTTCAAACGAACCAACCAGTCTGTCTACTGCCAGAGCCTGTAAAAAGAAAGTTCTGTCAATGAGAACATTATTATTTTCACTCAACAGTCACACGCATACTCTAGTATAAGCTTTTACGAGTTTTTGCTACAAATTTCGTTCTACCTTAACCGCGTAAACGCGTAGTTTGTATGAAGAAACATCCTATCCTACTAATATTATAAAGGCTAAAGTTTGTGAGGATGGATGTTTGTTACTCTTTCACGCTAAAACTACTGAACGGATTAGGATAAAAATTTACAATAATATAGCTTATACATCAGAATAACACATAGGCTACTTTTTATCTGGGTACCACGCAGGCGTGGGCAGAAGCTATTTGATTCATAAACTCGCCGCTAGGGGATCTATTTCTTCATACAATCTACGCGTTAACTTGTAAGCAAAAACTCACACTAAGTGCACTTACCCCAAACTAAGTTTCCCTTAATTGTTTCCCTAAATTAGGAACTACGATTAGTACCTAAAGATTCCCTTAATTGTGGGTTTTAATTGTTTCCCTAAATTAGGAACTACCTAAACATGGTTAACATGGTAAAGCAACACCCAGATCCGGTACAAATATCTGCAGAACATGCCAACATTTATTGCGTGTCAGGCGAGTGGCCAGAGGAGACGCAAGATTCCCACCAAGGGATACTTGCATGTTCTGCACATATGTGTTGCTATCCTACAGTACTCGTAGTTTCAGATACCCACGCCACAGGGAATCCTATGTGGGACAGGACTATGTAAGTGACAATTGTTTTTTTGTTGTCTACTATTGTAACTACCAGCTATTAAAAAAGATGAATGATATTGGCAGGATAGAATTTTGTCAAAATTTCATACCTGGACATGCGAAGCCTCAGCTATACGCTCCATCGCTTTGGAATTGGTAAGAGTAGCTTGTGCCATTTCAGTCATAGCTGAAGCCTGTTGGTCCATGGCGGCTATCTAGAAAATTATGTTATTTTATATACTTTCATATAAACATAGAACCTCCTCTTAGTCGGTTATTTTGAAGTGGGTCATAGTCATAAGCCATCGAAATCTCATTCCATTTATAGCGACATCTGTGAAGCATGTAGCTTCATTTATCTCAGCAGTTAACATTCCTCATTGATGAAACAATCTGATGTAATATAGCTCAATCATATGGTGAGAGAGGTCGCTACATAGGTTCTATCGCCAAGATAGATAGATAAGATGGATAAATCATTTATTTGGTACTACTTATTAATTAAGTATATTACTAATATGGTTGAACTGAGGATCTGAGGATGATGGTGGGCATCATCACGGGACACTGTGATCTGAATCACCATCTCCTCAAGATAGGGGCCACAGACAGTGGACTCTGTCGATGTTGTCTCCAGGTTGAAGAGACTGTGGAGCATGTGGTAATACACAGCACCGCCACAAATGAAGTCAGGTCGAAGACGGGACTGCAAGAGCTCATCAACTCATGCTCTCTGTCATCATTAACTGACAAGAGGTCGGGGATACTGGAACACTGCTGTCATCAACCCAGAGTCCTTCTCCGCTACTTCAAGGAGTTGGGCTGCTTGAGGTTAGGTTAGAAGGGGGATAATGTACAATACACCCCAATGCGGGATGTCAGTGCAGACCTTAGTTCCCCCACTTAGAATTAGATTATGGTTGAACTGCTGATGAGGTAAGTAGCCACAAATTGTGATGGGATTCAGCATAAAGCGCCGCAGACCTGCTGAAGGTAAGTAGCGCGCTGATCTTCCGTCCTCTCCCAATATCACCTACACTGTTGGTCTGCCAACACATAGTTTTAAAATATTGTCAAATCTAACTTTTACAAAGTTCTTACCATCTTCTCAAGCATAGTAAACTGTCGCTCTTCAGCCTCAGTGGGCGCTAGTCTGGTGTCCACCTCACTAGCGTCTTCTCCTTTGATGAACAATTCATCTTCCAGTTCGGAGGCACCATCGTCGCCATTACATGGCTCTTGCTTAACTGTTTTCTTCTTTCCTTAAGTTTTACAAATGTTTTTCAACTATCATCATTATTTTTTTTTTTTAATAAATAAATTGGCATCTTGTTGGAACCCACTGCTGGGTACATGAAGCCTCCTCTTCTATGGCAACGCTGTCATCAATCCATTTAGCTGTTGGTCTGCCAAGCCCACTAATGTATCACCTCAGCCAATGCTCAGTCAGGGCCTTACTCCACCTGCCCAGCTTTAAGTTTCGTTATACAGTCTCAAATGTCTACCACCTTTGTTCTACGTCAGATTTCTGTATTAGAAACTCGACCTATCAAAGTTATGGCGAGTATGCTCCATGGTCTTTTGAGTGATTCTCATTCGGAATGCTACTATTAAATTATTCATCATCATCAACAGCCCATAGAAGTCCACTGTTAGACATAGGGCTCCCTAAAGAGAGTCACAACAAACAATCTTGGGCCACCTCACTACACCAACTTCCTGCAACCTTTTGAGATGTCATCTGTCTATAGGATTTGGGGCCTGCCTACACTGTCCTCCAGAATATTCGCTTATGCAAGTGAAATGTAAATTTTCAGGTCTCGCCATGTTCCCATAAACTCTTACATAGCCATGTCAAAGACTGGTCACTGGTTCTTTCTGAACTAAAATCAAAAAAGCCTGTCTAGTTTTTGTATGGGAAGTCGTCAGTAACTTAAGAGTTGTAAAAGTTTAATGCAAACAAGCCATAAGCCACAAAATCCATCTTCAACTTACTTGGTGTGTATGGTTTGGCTTCACACAGGGCAAATATTTTCTGCTCCAGTAATGTGAGAGAAGACTTCAGTCTTCCTTCATCTATTTGTCTCTTCTTAGTCATAGTAAATCTCTTCTTGTCTGACCAAAACTGAAAACAATAGTTAACCAAAATTATCACAGTTAATTCTGAAGAAAGGTTAGGTCAAGAGTACCCTAAACCAGCGAGCATGCATGAAGAAAGTGAAAGAAGCAAAATAGGTATGTCAATATCATAGCAAGTGAAAAACTGTGGTCTCTATCTATCTAGTAAACAGAAGAGTGTATGTATGTGGATAATTAAAATAAATCCCATCCTGCTAAAAAACAACATGCTCATGATTCCCATGATAGACATTCTCAGATACTCACTGCATAGATCTTTGAGTACCTTTTTCATTCATTCTTGAAGCATGAAGAATTATAAATAAAGCTTACTTTTAGCCACCCTTTAGTTGATTTCACAGATCCTTCAAGTGAATTCACAGCATTAGAAAGTTCTACCCAGAACTTCTTGTATTTAGACTGTCCAGGGCCAAGCCTGTGCTTTTTGTTGGCGAATTCTGGATGTTTCTCCATGAAGGATACCACTGCTTTGACTTGGGCTAGTGATGGTCTGGAATACTAAAAATAAAATATATGCTCATGACATTAATTTATACATAGTAGTCATGAGTAGCACACTGTTTGAAAATGAGGCAGTTTCTGAACGTAGTTGAGTGAGGCTTGGGAACACAGTGTGCACTGTGTGTGTTGTGTGGTGGGTTAATGGAGTGGAGTGCTATGTGCGAGGCGCATTGTGCGAGCCAATACAATCTTTCCTCATGGCTCGGATCGCGCCTCGCGCCTAGCATGATTGTGCAACTGTGTTGGTGTGCAGGTGTGCTAGCTCGTAAGTGTGTAGCTACAAAAGTGGTGCCACACGTGCTGAGGACCCACCACTAATATATAGATTGAACTAATAAACAAGCATGTGCATTGTAATGCCACTCAAAACTGTTGTTTTAGGTCTTATAGTTTTAGGATAATAAACAAATAAGTTTTAATTTTGGTACAAAAAACAACAAGCTGTCGGTAGTAAAGTTACATGTTCTGTGATGTTCTGAATCGTACTGTGGCAAGGTCTCAAAGTTTTAAAAAATACGACTGCTAGGTAACCTTCCTCTCGGAAATCAGGTAAAAACAGTAGGTTCATCGCGAAATCCCAGTTCGTGGCGAACTACTAGTAATTATAGTTATTTTCTGAATGGGCTTTTTCCCATTCACGGGAAGATTGAGTACATACATTTTCTCTTCTATGATTATCCAATATGTCTTCATCGTCAGACATTCTGCCGAGCTGCCGCCACCCAACCCACAGCCGTCGAACTCGTCTAAGGGAAGACGGGGAAGGCAAGTCTCGTGATGGTGGTGCGAGGCGGAGGCGGACTGACTGACGATTTCGACGAAAGTGCCTGAACGAAAATTAAAGCAAAAACACGGCAAGTCTGCAAAAAATTCAAGACCGATGCAGCGATGTTGTAAAGTTGTCTAGTCTAGACTCTAGGGCAAGTTTTACAAAGATGGTACGTGTAATATAAGTGATAGTTACACGTTAGATAGTTTTCAACTCAACAAACAATAAATTAATTTTATCATTTATCAATACAAAACTAGGGATGAGATCTAAGATCGATTAATCGATCAATCGATTTCTTGGGTCGATCTTGTCAACAAGATCGATTTTTATATCGATCCTGAGCAATAGATACATCCAGTAACACGATCTTAGACACCCAAATATCTACTTTCGAATCATTTACTTACTGTTTTGTTTTATTCGAACCATAATATAAAAAGAAAAAAACATTTTAAATTATTTAATTAGTAACCGTATACCTATACCTAGTAGCTAAGTATACCTAATTAATCGTAATAAATTTTTTCAATGTTTCATTAGGATCAACTTAACTTCTAAAGTTTTTTTTTCTTTTTCTAATCGGCTTCTTGGCAATCTGTTTATACAACAATAGTCCAATTTGATGGTTGATATTAATCCGCTTTTTGAGTCGTTTTGAGAGATCAGTCCAGTGAGTGTTCTCTCAACTTTTGTCTGTGAATCTTTCTGCTAGGTTTGAGATGCTATGTCTTTTCAGTCTGGAGAATTGAAGGGAGCCTGCTCCTTGAAGCTGAGAGGCGAGTTCATTTTTATGTTTGTCTAATCTAAATTGATAGTTTTTGCTATAGGATTCTATTTCCTGTTGCACAGTGTTGACCTTGATGCCCATGTACATATACTTATTGCTTATGTGTGGAGGAATTTGTAGCATGTTCCATATTGTTTTGCTCTGAAATCTTTCCAGTATTTCGATGTTGCTGTGGCTGGCAGAGCCCCATAGCTGGATACCGTAAGTCCATATCGGTTTGATTATACATTTATAAACTATCATTTTACTAAAGTCAGTTGGGATTTGCAATTAGCCAGTAGATGCTACGAATTTTGAGGTCAAGTTGTTTTCGCTTGGTCCAGATGTGTTTTTGTCAAGTCAGACGGCGGTCCAAGTGCATTCCAAGATATTTGGCATCTTCCGCTTGTGGGATTTGTGCATTGTATAGTAACACCGGAGGGCATGTTTTCCTTCTAAGTGTGTAGGTGACGTGTATAGACTTATCTTTGTTGGCTTTAATCCGCCATTTATTGAACCATTCTTCAATTTGATTAAGGTGTATTTGGAGATTTTCCGAAGCAGTGTCAGGGTCCTCATGGACAGAAAGCAGTGCTGTATCGTCAGCGTATGTGGCGGTAGTGGTGGTGTCATCCGAAGTTGGTAGATCTGCTGAAAATATCAGGTAGAGGATTGGACCGAGGATGCTACCTCGTGGTACGCCTGATTTGATTTCTTGCATTTTGGATAGTTCTTCGTTAAATTTGACTTCAAAACATCTCTTTTCAAGGTAGGACAAACGCTTCCACATTCTATCTTTTTGATCATAATCAAAAAGATGGAATGTGGAAGCGTTTGTTTTATTTTGGACAGAAGACCATCGTGCCAGACCTTGTCAAACGCTTGGCTGATATCTAGGAATACTGCAGAGCAGTATTGTTTGTTTTCGAGTGCTCTATTGATAATATCCACTAGGCGATGAATTTGTTCAATTGTACCATGTCCTTCCCTAAAGCCGAACTGATGTTTAGGTATAGCGTCTTCTAGGTGTTCTCGCATTCTGGAGAGAATAGTTTTCTCGAGTAATTTCCCAGGTATCGGTAGTAAGCTTATGGGTCTGAATGAGGTCACTTCTTGTGGTGGTTTGCCTGGTTTCAAGATCATTACAACTTGTGCTATTTTCCATTGACTTGGGAAGGCCGATAGGCGTAGACATGCATTGAATATGGCGATTAGAAGCATAATTCCTTTTTTCGGTAGGTTTTTCAGCAGTCGTGGAGATCACGGATTCTTGAAGCAGTTCCCTGGGTGTGACATTTTTTAACATTTGCATGTCTGTTCTAAGAGTTCTTTCAATTTCTTTATCATGGTCTTGGTTTGTACTGGGGAGTGGTTGGAATACTCTTCGAAGATGATTGGCAAAAGTATCAGCTTTTTCTAAATCGGAACGCGCCCAGATCCCAGGTCGTATATGTATTGACGTTATTTGGCTTTTTGGACGTTTGAGCTTTGAAGTCGCCTTCCACAAGGAGTAATTTGTGTCAATGGATGGAGTAAGTTTGCTTAGGTATGCCTGTAGATTTTAGTTTTTCATGTTTTTATTTAGTCTTAACTTCTTCGGAGGCTCTGTTGAAGGCAGCTTTATGTCTTGGGTACCGTGTGTTATGCCAAGTCTTGCGTAGTTGACGTCGTTCCTGGATTGTATCCTTTATGAATGCTGGGTATATGTGATCTTTTGGGACAAATATTTTACGTTGTAGGGTCGACTTGATTGCTGCTGTGTGGATTATTCTGTTAAAGCCTTCTATTGCTATTTCTATATCTTCAACAGTTTTTAGAGGGATTTTAAGATCTACTTCTGCTGTGATAATGGTTTTATATTCATCCCAGTTGGTGTTTCGGTTATGAATTTTGAGTGAGGATTACTTTGTAGTTGATGTTAAGAATTACTGGAGTGTGGTCGGAGGATAAGTCTATTACTTGTACAATACTCAGGTTGTTAAGTGAGAAGTTTTTAACCACAAAAAAATCCATAAGGTCCGGTATTCTTGCCTGGTCCGTTGGCCAATACGATGGTTCGCCAGTAGATAAGCATTCGAGGTTAAGGTCCCTATTGCACGGTACAGTTGTCTTCCCTTTGGGTTTATGAGACGAGAGCCCCAGTACAGGTGTTTAGCGTTCCAGTCACCGCCGCTGATAAAGCGATTTCCTAGTGTTGTAAGGTATTCTTTGTAGTTATCTACCGTTATGCTGTTCCGTGGAGGGCAGTAGACTGCGGATACTGTTATGTCAGAGCTATTATCGCTGATTTTAATTTGAGAGGCCTGGATTTTCTCCGTGCAGAATGCTTCGATCGGGTAATGTTTTAAGTTTGATTTTACTATGACTGCTGATCCTCCGTGTGCCTTGCCGGATGGATGGTTAATTGTATACATATTGTATTTCTTAAAGGAAACGTGGGTTTTTGTTGTGAACCTTGTTTCTGAGATGAGTGCAATGTAGATTTTTTCAGTTATTAGGAATGTATCTAGTTCTTGTAAAAGTAAAATTAAATATTGATTTCTCAAATTAAAAGGAGCAAAAAAATAAAATGGAACCTATTTTTTTCTGCAATCGATCTCTTGAGTTCTTATTTTTTTGTGATTCGAAATGACTAAAACAAAAAACATATAGGAATCAGTCATGTAATTCCCATAATACAAGCTCTGCTTAGTTTCGGGCTACATGAAGCTGTGTGAAAAATGTCAATTTTTCAGATCTCTTGAGCTTCGTTTTTGTGTGAATCGATTCTTCAGGCTTCAATTCTAATCGATTCAAAAATCGATCTATTTTAAAAGAATCCGTTACAAAACTATCATAATGGCCGTGGCTATATATTAATCTAATTATAGTGCGGCACAGCTATTTCAGATATAAAAAAATATTAGAAAACATGGTGGTCAACCTAACGCACAGGGCGGCGCGGCGCGCGGCAGGCGACGCAAGGAGCAAGGAGCGTTTTGGGTAAGAGGTTGTTAATTTGTTAGTGTGTTTGTCTCTTACACTATTTCTACAAAACAGCTATACCATGGTTATGTGGTTACCTTCAATGGTTATGTATAACTTCAATGAAGGTAATAATGTCTTATTTTTTTACTCTCGGAAGTCATTAGCAGGTAGGATAGTGCACACATAATTGTTGCGAACTGGAAAGCCATTGGCGTACATTTTAATATTATGTAGTGAAAATAAGACTTCAAAGACTTTTCGTGTAACTAGAATAGGAAATCCTATCGAGTAAAACATAATTTGACATATTACATACAGCAGGCATTAGTAAAATCGAATTTATAAAACCTAGTTGTCAACGTGATCTTTGGTCATTGGCCACAAATTAATACCTACTAAGTGGTCAGCATTCGTCGTTAGCCTTGCCATTCCCATGTTTAAATTGAGGGTCTATGCTGAGTTTATATCAGATAGGTCTCGATACGGTCGACATGATTTCCATACAAGAATTGTCCCACAATTCTTATATGGAAATCGGTCATCGTTTCGGACATATTTGAAACTCAGCAATATTTAGCATAGGCCCTCTAAGATTATAACGCAGGTCGAAATAATTATGACAGCGGAATATCGCACATGCATATCACTGTCACCTTAAGAGGTCTGCGTTGGATGAATTGTCCATACAAACGTACTACCATAGTCATTTGTAATTAGAGCTTATTTCCACCATATTATGTTATTATTTGCATTCGTATAGTATTTATCTACGTACCTTGCTATATATTTTTTCAAAATACTTACCTGAAATGAAATGTAAACGAATCGCATTTTGGGTATTTTTACGTCATACATGACATGTTTTCTTCTTATTTGTTTCGTATTAAAAACAACAATACCTTACGTATCTTTTGGTTAGGTACATAGATTATAGTGTCTAGTTACAGAATAGCAACACAATGTGAAAAATAGAACAAATTTTCATTCATCTTTTTTGGTATTACGGAACACCACCAAATTTATAACAAATTCTGAACGGCGGTGGGCCTGCATGAGTCAAAAAGAGATCTTCTTATTTAAGTTACGAGCGCTGTACGCCGGATCCTTAAGTCCCTGTATTGAACGACGTTGGGAAACCACGGCCTGGAAAACATAAACATAGCTTCGTAATACTGGGTATTTTCTATACGTGTTGACATTATGGCTCAAGGATTTCGCTAAACGAATAAGTAGGGTGTAAAGGGTCCCCCCTAGTCCCAATCGTATCATTCTTAAAGTACGGAAATTTATTATTACCGAGAAATTAATATTTTTAGGATTTATAGCATAAACGCTATTAATATAGGATATTTTGGGTTGAATGTGTATTATTATGTCTCTGTATTAGGGTTAGACTGTCGATAGCGGGACGCTTAATTTTACTGTATTTCTATCTGATCTATATTTTGTTAGCTCAATGTTGCGTTTTTCAGAACCGTTAATTTTATAATATCTCAGTAACTAACTATGCAATCCCTAGCTTTGGAAGTCCAACCCTTTTACTTATGCCCTATTTTTAATCAAAATCGTGCAACGGCTTTCTACATCACTACCTATTCCTTTCTATTTATATATTCAGTTGAGATATAGAAACAGTGGAAAACATAGCCCGAATGCTTTAGCATTACGTTCTCCTAGCACGACAGTTTGTTACGTATTAATAAATAAAAATATTCAGATATTGGGGAAGGATCTGGCAACTACCGTATTTAAATTCTGGTTTCGAGGCAGACATGGATTGGATACTGACTGTACATTTCATGGTCGTACTTTGTCAGGTCGTGTTTTTATGGCCGTACAATACAATAGAGACTAAATAAAAAAACAAAAACCAAATCAAGCTTCGAAACGATACGACATTCAGCTGATTTTGTTTACAAAATCCTGATTTATCTACATTTATTTCAGCCATGTACTCATTCGAAGGTGATTTTAGGCGAAGACCACAGCAGAACCTTGGTGGTGCTAGTTCCCAAAGGACTGAAAGAGATGCCTTGATTCTCCAGTTACAACAACAAAGACAGAAGAGGGAGGTTAGTTACAAAATTTTACTTGAAATTTGTATCTAGGTAAAAAAAGTTATTAAATCTTTAGTTACTATCTTTGATTAGAACAAACGAGGCGACTTTATTTTGTAAGTAACAAGGTATACCTACTGAAAACAAAATAGAAAAGCAATAGTGAAAAAATCATGCTGACTCACTTATTTTCCATCATAAACCTTATAATGTAACTAATGTTATAACCACCCCAATAGTTACTTAATGTTATGAAACGTAGAATGTCACCATACTGCCAAACATGATGATGTTGCATTTTTCATTCATACATGTTTAAACATTATTCAATGTATTTGCAGCATACCTTGCCCAGGTTTAGATAATGATTTGCTAACTAGTATCTGTCAATAGGTAAATTAACACATTGTGAAAACCAGGTAGCCCCCAAATCTAAAATTTGGAGGTATATGACTTACAAAAAAGTGTGTTACATTACACATGTATGAAGGAAATAAATCACAATAATTAATCAATTAAATTTTTATTAATTACTTACAGGAACACAGAAAACGACTAAATAGTTCAATAATAATACAGGCCTTCACCCGAAGTTACTTAACACGTAAACATTGCAAGCAGTATGAAAGAGATGAGTTTGACAGCATATTTCCGAGTGTGAGCTCCAATGATCTAGAATCTCTGTCAAAGCTTGTGGCCAAACTGTTGTTTTTCTTCGATGACAGCAAGGATTTAAATAGACTGGTGAGTTAACTAAGTTCTTGAAACATGCTCAGGTATGATACTTTAATTTATTTGAATTTAAAGCCTAATTTTAGATCCTATTCAGATGTTTAAAAAAAGTTGGTTTATGAATTGTTATTGTCTGGATTTGTGTGCCCACTGGCAATCATTAGAAGTGGCTTCCAATCCCCTGGACCTATTGTGGTTTAGTTAACTCTTGCCCATGTTAAAATACCATTAGTTTTATAAAAAAGGTGATGTGGATAACATTAATACTAGAAATAAAAATAAATTACTCATTCCGAAATTTAGATTAGAAAAGTGCAATGGGTCTTTTATAGGAAACTCTGTATGCTTCTATAATAAGCTTCCGGTAAATGTAATCGAACTGCCTATTCAAAGATTCAAATCTTATGTAAAGAACAATCTAATAAAGAAGGTGTATTACACCTTAAATGCCTATATTGACGATGAAACTGCAAGGCCCAATGTCATCGCTCCACTCCCACGTTAGCTTAATTGTCAATAAGCTTATATGTGTTAACATATTTTTTAAGAATAGGTTAAGCATTATTATTATAAAGCATATCATGTGTTGTCTTTAAAACTTTGGTTTATACTTTTTAGACTTTATTTAATCCTTTTTGACTAGTACTTTTTTCTATAAATGAGTTCACCTTGTTCGATTGGCACCACACTAAAGCTGAATGAAGGATCATCAAAAAAATAACCAAGCAGAACTTGTTGCCTGATTCTTCTAGGCTTAGTCGCGCGCGAGGGTATCGGCGTAAATTCACTTTAAAATTTTAAATTTATGTAGTTTTTACGTTGACGTTTCTATAATATGATCTTTGTGATTTAAATAAATAAATAAATAATAAATAAATAAATAATGCTGGACATTTTCCACACAGCATCATCTAGCCTCAAACTAAGCAAAGCTTGTGTTATTGGAACTACATGACTGATATACTACTTATATACACCTTTTTTTTTTTGTAAATACATACATACTATACATAGAAAACATATATAGAAAATGAATAAAAACCTATTGACTTTGACTTTTCCATCATCCCATCTCCTGAATAGCCTTCCTTTCTTTCTTCATTTAATATGATAAAACCTCAATGATATACCATGACGAGAGGGGCGCCAACAACCGAAGCAATGTAGCAGCTGACACTCCCGAGAAATATTAAATATTGTTATTGACCATATTATTAACCTTTTAAAATAATGTTACGTCAATCAAGTTTGTGATAGGGTCGTTATCATTGCTGATGCCGCAGAAGTTTACTGTCAGCCTAAGCGGTCAGCATGACGCTGTACAATTTCACTGCCCGCTTTTCTGTGAATTACTCATAGTTCGTAATATCCACAATACAGGGAATCTTAGTGTGTGGAGTCAGTACTATGTATGTGATTGAAATGAAATGAAATGAAATGTTTTATTGCTATCTCAAACAGATTGTTGGGTGTAGATATTCTACGTTTTTTTTAATGAATTTATCACTATACGTCATTCTCTTCAGGTGGGCATTTCACAACTGCTGCTAAAACAGCAATACCACTGCTGGAAGAAGCTATTCCAAAATGCAGGATCTTGCATTCAGATTAGGAGGCTGCTGTTTCTTCATCTTCGGTCGTTACGAACCAATGCAGAGGTTGGTATTATCATAAAATTAATCTAATATATACAAAACTACGTTTATCATAGCACTCTTTGGGGATGACCTTTGCCCAATAGTGGACTTCTACAAGCTGTTGATGTTAATAATTATGACTAAGCGACCGACTACCTTGGTGGTGCAGTGGGGGAAAAGTGATAATTGGTAATTCAGACTGATGTGCAAGAGCTCAATTCTCTTATGAAAAATTATAGATAAAGCTGCCTTCAGTTTACAGACTAGTATTACTACACCTGTATAAAAGTTTTACTTTGTTATTTTATTTTGCAGTTATCTATAGCAGTGCCACTCCGAATGTTTGAGGTGTTCACATCAACAAACTCAACTGACTTGTCCTTGGATGGAGAATATATTGTTGCAAATACACTTTTGTATCTTGTAAAACGAGGTAACAAAACCTTTTCATAATAATTAATGGCAAGTTGAAGCGGTGGGCAGGCCGTATAGCTCGCCGAACCGACAACCGCTGGGGAAGAAAGGTTCTTGAATGGCGACCGCGAACCGAACGATACAAGGTAGTAAGCTCCCCCCACTTGATAGACCGATGACATAGTAAAGATTGCGGGAAGTTGGTTGTATGGAGATAGCTCTAGAATCTTTCACAGAATGGTATTTTTGGCGCCGAAATACAAATTAATCTAGTGGTACTAATAGTAGTTGAATCTGTCCATGATTTTTCCTGGCCATGGCGATTTATGATGACTTGCGACGCAAGAGGTGCAGGTTGGATTCCTGCCGCGGGACAAATATTTGCATATTCTGCAGATATTTGTTTCGGGTCCGGATGTTGTGGTAGCACGGTACTCGTAGTTCCTGATACCCGCGACACAGGGAATCCTAGTGTGGGGTCAGGACTATGTTTGAATTGGTTGTATGTTTTAGAATATTAATATACCACGTACTTTACTATTCTCCTGCTGACGTTTCGTTGAACGAGGTCCTTCCTCATGTGCACCGACCGCGACCGTCACACGATCGTCAACGAAACGTCAGCAGAAGAATAGGAAAGTATGTGATTTAGTTCGTAATAATATTCTAAAATGATAAGGAAACACGATAATTTCAATTCTATTATCGGTTATATGTGTTTATAAAAAAATAAGTTTAATTGTTTTTTATTATTTTGTAAAGTTGACTTTCTTAGGTGCAATGATTTTATGTGCCTTCTGAGAAATAAATTGAATTGCATTCCATGCAGGCTACTTCCAAGACCTGTGTATGCTGATAAGTCAGAAGTCGCCTCCGTTGTACGGCTCGTCGCCCAACCCGCCGACGCCTTTATGCGGCGCCCTGTTGGATCTCATCCAGCGACCGCTAGCAATGGTCTCGCGGGTTGGGATACCAGAATATGAGTAAGTTATTTTATAACATTGTATTTTTTATTTATACTTTAAGACAGCTCATTGTACCTTGTTTGTATTATGAATTCCTGTGTTTTTCTACTATTCTTTGAATTCCTGAATGAATAAATAAATGAAATACTTTACTGTACACACAAGAAAAAACAGAAAACGAAAAAAAAAATGCAATGGGCGGTCTTATCGCTTAGCGGCGATCTCTTCCAGACAACCATTGGATGAAGAAGAATATCTGAGATTGTATCAATAGCCGGCGGTGTACGTATTGATTTATTGAACGGGGAGAGTGCAACGGGCGAGATAAGCAACTCGATAAATATGATATTATAATATACTAGTCTCTGCCCACGGCTTTGCCCGCGTGGTACCCGGATATAAAGTAGCCTATGTGTTATTCTGATGTATAAACTTTATTACTGTAAATTTTCATCAAAATCCGTTCAGTAGCTTTTGTGTGAAAGAGTAACAAACCATCTATCCATCCTATAATATTTTATTGCTTTTAGCAATATTACTGCCAATTGTATCTTGTATGTTTATGAATTCATGTGTTTTTGTATATTTATTTGGTGTGCAATAAAGAGTTCACCAATCTTTATTTCCAGTGACACAGTAATGACGGAATTCGCGTCAGCGTTCCTGTGCAACCCTCACCCGGAGCCGATAGAGATGTTCATAATCCCCGCGCTGGCGCAGAGCTCGGGGCAGCGCGTGCCGTTCCTATCGCTCGTGCGGTGTCTGGGAGACAGCAGCAAGTTCCGCTGCCGGAAACTGCTCAACGAGTCGTGGTTGCTGCATTCCGTGCTGGCTCTAGAGCCGCCGGACTTTGGTGAGTGAACTGTATCCGTATAGGGCCTCACTCATCCCGCCTTCGTTTAGAACTATAGATGGACATTTGAATGAAAGCCGGAGACTGCTCAATGAGTCGTAGTTGCTGCATTCCGTGCTGGCTCTAGAGCCGCCGGACTTTGGTGAGTGAAATGTATCTGTATAGGGCCTTACACGGTCCGTCTTTGTTTAGAACTATAGATGTATAGAGTCTCAAATTTGAAAACCCTCGACATGTATTTCCATCCTCGATATCAGCGCCCATTGGATTATTTTAATTTTAATTTAAACTTGTTCAGGAATTACGAAGTTTGTTGCTAAATATCCATGCTTAAACAATAATAAATAAAACAGCTATGTATACAAACATAGTGCTCCACTAGGATTCTATGTGTCATGGGTATCAGAAACTACAAGTACTGTGATATCGCGACACTCAGATCCGAAACAAATACCTGCAAACATTAACAAGTTGAAATCTTCAGTTAGGAGACATATGCGTACCAGCTAGACTAGTTCGAATACACTCCGCGGTGAAAACGCAATGTTACTGAATATTTTTTGTTTATAAACATATTCTGTCCCACTTCTGGGCAAAGGTCTCCCCTTTTCTTCCATGCCACTCAGTCCATTGCCACCTCTGGCCATTTGGATTCGAATGCATCCAGTTCGTCTCGCCATCTTTTTCTTGGTCATTTGCCCAACGATCTGGATGCATTCGAGTCACATGGCCCGCGAATACCCACTGTCTTCATGCCTACATCAGTAATGCCAGTTTTAGCACTTAGGTCGGTCGGGTTTTAGCACTTATTCTATCTGAATAAATAATAAACTCTTTTAAGAGACACAGAAAATGGAATGTTCTATTTCAGCAAACGACATACTCAGCATAGACAACACGCGGCTACCAAACAACCCAGTCATGCTTGAATACCTCAAAGTCATCGCAAAGCTTACCGTCAACGTGTGCAACAAAAAAATAACGTATGAATACGAAGACTCATTATGCAGTCAAGAGACCGCAGCCGATAAGGATGAAGAAAGCGACGACGATGTAGAACCGAATCCGACCACGGTCAGAGAGCAAATGCTACTCACGAAATGTATAGAGCTGCTGAACGAACCGGAGAGGATAATTATGACAACGTGTTCTATGATAACGGAGAATGCTCTGAGCGAAGAGTTTCTGGATTGTGTATCTGAGATCTGCCATAATCTGCTGTTGAGTCATCGGATGGCGTTGCATAAATATAGGTAAGGTCAACTAGTCCTGCAATAGTTCAAAGTAATATTAAATTAAAAAATTTTTTTTTTTATTATATCTCCAAAAATACAACCTCGGTGAAACTCATACCTGCGACCTCCCGTTAGGTACGATGGAGCTATACCAACCAAGCTACCACATTACCAGATGTGGAAAAAAAAAATTGTCTCACACGTCTTATCTTTGATATTGAACACTATTTCTGTTACAGGCTACTATACACGCTAGCGTTCAAGCCGGTCTTCCTCCGCGGCCTCTGGCGTTGGCTGACCAGCATGAGCCACGAGTCCTCGTTCGGCGGGTCCGTGACTCCGCTCCTCTCAGCTCTGTCGAGGGGCATGGGCGCGGACACTTCACTCATACCTGTCAACAAGGTCTTTATAATATGACCGTCTGTGTATAATCCTACTAATATTATAAACGTAAAAGTTTGTGAGGATGTTTGTTACTCTTTCACACAAAAACTACTGAACGGATTTTGATGCAACTTTACAGTAATAAAGCTTATACATCAGAATAACACATAGGCTACTTTTTATTCGGGTACCACGCGGGCGAAGCCGTGGGCAGAAGCTAGTAGAATACATAACGGGAAGTTTGAACTAAGATTAGTGGTAACTAGAACACGTATTTCACGACCTCAACAAATTTCACTTTTTATCCGATACGTAATGTTATTAATCCTACTACTATTATAAACGCGAAAGTTTGTGAGGATGAATGTTTGTTACTCTTTCACGCAAAAACTTCAAAATGGATTTTGATGAAACTTTACATTAGTATTGCTTATATATACATCAGAGTAACAAAAAGGCTACTTTTTATCCGAGTACCGAGCGGGCGAAGCCGTGAGCAGAGGCTAGTTTTTTATAGATGATTCTTCTATGTTTGGTCGCGCGCAAGGAACCGGCGTAAATTCATATTAAAATTTTAAATTCACGTAGATTTTAAGTTGTCGTTTCTATATGATCCTTGTGATTTCAATGAATAAAAACCTATTGACTTTGACTTTGATAGAAACGATAGTAAGTCAGTAAGCATACGTCTTTAGAATATGTAATTTATATCTTCTTTATCTCGCTTGTTATTTTTAATCTTAGAATTTTTGTACCCATTTAAAAATTACATTTTCTTTTCCATATTGTGCCTACTTCTAGAAGGATGTACACCGTCTCTGCTATTCTTCGTAATTTTGATCACTTGCGAGTATTGTGTAACATCCAGTTTAATAGGCCTAATAAAAAAAAAGAGATGTTAAGTTAGGGAATACTTATACCTAATGTGATGTGAGTAATTAATAAATGATTTCATTTCATTTAAAGTTGTTGGCACCGCTGGCCGTGTTCTGCTCGCTGTTCGATCTGCTGATCGGAACGTTGCATGATACCGAGTTCTGTAGAGATGTGGAGGATGAAGAGGAGTTGGGTTGTGAGTATTTTTTTACGAGTGATGCCAGGAGTCGGTTTACAGACAGCGACAACAGTAGCAATATGAGGTATCTTTTTATTCTGCTGTAACAAAGACATTATTATTCCAAAAACTATCGTGAACTTGACTTTTCATATTGTAAAAACGGGAATTTTCACGTTCTGCACTACCGGTGAAGGCACCGACTAAGTTTCGACTCATTCCGAGAGTCCTTTCTCGCGGGGGGAGAAAGTCGCGACCACTCACCCTAATGAAGACTCTCGTAATTTACACGTAATTTACGACATTATTACTTTAGATATTGAATAGGGGTCAAAGTAAATCTTCAAATGTTGGCTGGCTACATTTTTTTAACTCAAATTAACATTTAAATTCAACAGGTCCCATAAAATATTTGAGCTATTAAAATCATCTACTTATGTCGCTGACTGTATTATGTATTTATTATTTTCTATGACCTTACCTTCAAGGTATTTTATCGTCGCAAGTCACCAGGGGCGTTTTATTATTTTTGTACCTATTTGTTTTGTATAGCTTTAAGGGTTATTTGATAGGTTTTAAAATTAATAGTTAGAGTTAATGCTCTGTTAGTTTTCTTAGAAAAAAATATATGCATTTTCTTAGAAAATTAACAAAGTTAATATTTCCGTTTTGAGTGGCGAGCATATCTTCAGCGTCGGTGGCGGGAGGTCGCATCCACGCGTTTGAGTTCTCAGAGCTGGGTGCGCTGTGCCGCACGCTGCGCGGCGTCTGCCTCGGACTCGTGGAGCTCGCGTACCCCGAGACAAGGTAACATTCGATAACTGTTCAAAACATTTCATTCCTTAATGCACATAATAATAAGAAAGTATGAATAGTATATTGTGTCACAAGGGACCAAAATAATGTATTGTGGGCGAGAGCGATTGTTTGAATCCAGAGCGAAGCGAAGGATTCTAGAGTTGAATCCTAAGCGTAGCGAGGTTAAATAATTTTGGTACCATGTGGCACACTCTGCTTTTCATCCCCCTTTATGAGAAAAATAAATAAGAGATGCTTTTAGTAGTGACGAATATTTATATTTACATAACCAAATTACAAATACTTTTACTTTTTGTTAATTTTTCCATGTAATTAAATTTTGAATGAATCGAACCAAGGATTACAATTTATACAAAGTTTAGAACTCAATTGCATACAACCAAAGGGTAGTTTTGAAAAAATAAAAAATACATGTTTCATTATTAACTTTAAAGTTTATTTGTACAGAGTTTTAAGCGAATCAAACAATTATTTTTTTTCATAGAAACTTTACTGCACTATTTAACATGAAAATTAGCCTATGTGTTATTCCAGATCCTAAACTATCTACATCCAAATTTCATCAAAAACGGTTTAGTAGTTACGGAGATACGTGCTAACAAACATTCACTCACATGCACACGCACACACAAACACACGCACACAGAAGCTAGTAAAGAATAAAGGACGGAAGAATGTTGCAGGTCGGCGGCCATCGGGCAGTATAAGGACGCGGTCGGCAACCCCACCATGGAAGACGCGGCCAAAAAACAGACGCCGGCCTGGTCGCACCTCTTTAAGGTATAGTAAAAAGTGATCCTTGTGATTTTAATGAATAAATGCATTTTGACTTTGACTCTGGTGCACGGTACACCGGTTTCGGTTAGTCTGCGTTAATAGGTCAATAGCTTACTAATAACTACTACTTAATAACTACTAAGTAGTAGTTAATAACTACTACTACTTAATAACTACTAAGTAGTAGTTAATAACTACTACTACTTAATAACTACTAAGTAGTTACACACTACTAAGTAGTACAGCGGTTTCGGTTCTGTACCGTGCCCCAGAGTCAAAGTCAAAATGCATTTATTCATTAAAATCACAAGAATCACTTTGAAACGTCGGTTTTATTTACTTCCTGTTCTTCCGCGAGCAAGCCAGGAAAGGAAGGCAAGAAAACAAGGCTGATTATTATTTTTCATCCCATCTATTCGAAAAGAGGCGAAGGGTTGCTCGATAAGTGGGAGCAAAATAGGTCATTCCTGCGCACTTAATAACAGTGACGTAATGACTTTCGAATTTGGAACACTATTTAACTAAAAAGTTTGAACGCAATTCGCTTCGATAAAAGTCCTGGCTGATAATAAAAAAGCACGCCTGTCGACGCGGCATTGGTTAACTGAATTTAAAAAAAAAAACCGCGGAAACTTCTTACTCGTTTTTTTATGACTTTTTATCAAAATATTACAGACAATTTTAATTTGATTCACACAAATTGAATAAAAGATGAGTTCTAGCAGTGAAAGTGGAATATTAACACCAGAAAGTGTAAAATTACATTCAGAAACTGTCATAAACAATTTACTACCAAACAAATCGAGAAAAATATCTAAAAGCCTATGAAAATTTAATTACTTACATGGAAAAATTAACAAAAAGCAAAGTCATTTTCAGAAACTGTATATTTACTATATTTTCAACATTTGTGAACAACAAGACCAAACAACCTTCTACTCTATGGAGGATGGAAATATTATGCGGATGGAAATCCATGGTGTCGCGGAAGGAGGATATATTGAGGACTCAATCGGAAATAAGGCAAAAATTAGCAAGCGCGTAGTTGAAAGTATTAAATTACGGCCTTCCTCAGTTGATCCACCGATTTAAACTTTGTCACCGCGCCCATCCACTTCAAAACAGCGTGAAATATTACCATTATAAAATATTGCTGGACATAATAACGTATCTAATGTTAATAAAACTTTGTAATTTGGTTATGTAAATATAAATATTCATCACTACTAAAAGCATCTCTTATTTATTTTTCTCATAGAGGGGGATGAAAATCAGAGTGTACCAAAATTATTTAACCTCGAGCGACGTACTTTGAATCCCTCGCTACGCTTAGGATTCAATCAATCGCTCTCGCCCTCAATACATCATTTTGGTCCCTTGTGACACAATCTACTATTTAATGATCCTTTTACAAAACAATAGGTATCTCCTCCTATAAGCCTCGCTGCGCCTTAGGCCGCGCATACCTAAGGCGTGGTACAGCTCTTTCGGTCAAGCTTTAGTATCAGCACTGTTTATGACGTCACATGTGAACGTGCCTTTGTAAGAAGGGGAGAAACATCATCATTTATTTATTTGATCAGAACTTGGCAACCCAATTACACCAATTAATGATGATCATATTCACACGTATTTTAACATTTAAAGGAAAAAATAATAGTTTGAATAATTGAAATAAAAAAATCAAATTACTTACATAATTATTATTTTTTGTAAAATAATTGGAATAGTCAAATACATATAATCACTCATACGTCATTCTCGCAGTACCTCAAGCGTACTGTGTGTGACGTACGCGGCTTGCTAGATTACGATACGCTAGCGCCATCTCTTTCAACGCACGACGCACTACTTGTTGTACCGCCATCTAGTATCGTCTGGCACTAACCGCGCCAGTAAAAGGTGGTAGTTTCTCGAATTTTTGAGGCACAAGGCAGCGTGCAGGCCACGCCCACCTTCGAGAATGTTCTGGAAGAAACGCCTTATATAAGCGCGCTGGTTTAAGGCTTTCGCACATTGTAACGACTCAATACCAACTAGACTCTGTAAAGCGTTGAAATCTGAGGTGGAGTGGGCAGCGAGTTTTAACCACGATCACGGTGGGACAGCACGATCAGCAGTGGGAAACCACTGCTGATCGTGCTGTCCCACTTTGTTTGCTTTCGCCACCGTGTCGCTCGCGCCATTCGGCTCGCCTCGCGGCCCGCCCCTCCGCTCAATCTGCCGCACTGTCAGTTAGGGATGTCGGAAGTGAAAAAAAAATCTCGATATGTCGATATTTATTAAAATATATACAATATTGACGTCGATATCTCTAGGAAAAAATATCGATATATCGGTCAAAGTTTCAAAAAAAATGTGGTTTTAAAATAATAATGTATTTAGTTCAGCCTAGCTCAATAATATCAATAGTAATTTTTATACAAAATGTACATTACTTTAATGTACAATAATCTCAATAAAAACGAAGGTAGTTTTATCAGTATTCCTTTTTATTAGGCAAAATTACAAAAATATCAAAAACTAAAAAGCTATCTTCTAACTTTAAGACCTATTTATTATATCAGGCAAACCAGTATTTGTCCAGTAGTGAAAGTAGAAAAACTCTGCTCTTTATATGCTCCGCTGTCAGCCGGCTCCTATTGTTAGGAACCGCCAGATTAACGGCAGAAGCCACTCTCTGAAGATACAGAAGAAGCCGTAGGTGTCAAGTATTTACGGTTTTGGATTCTAGCGACTTTAGTAACATAAATAAATAAAATATATCGTTTTTGATACAATTTTCGATATTGAATATTTTGTGTTGATATATCGGATCAAAATATATCGGATAAAAATATCGACATATCGATACTTTTTCAACAAGCCTACCGTCAGTCTGTTGTTATCTCTCTATGAGGGTGGACGGGCGCGCGCGCGACGACACGGACACGATACCTACTTTTTATATTATACTTGTTGTGTTTCTCTCAGTCGATGATGTTAAATAATAATAAAGAAGTGAATTGGAGTTTAATAGTAATTATTCCGCGGTGCGAAGCCCCGAACGCAATTCCTCCCTATAATTCGAAATTTGTTCTCCAGGTGGTAACTCATCTGATGCGAGCGCTGTACGTCCGCGACGCGCGGCTTCAGTTCTGCGGCGCCGCGTCGTGGCCGGTGGAGGGCGTGGTGAGCGAGGGCGCGGGCGGCGTGCTGGCCGTGACGCGCGCGCACCGCGCCTCGCGCCAGGGACACGCCTACTCGCACCACTCGCTGCCCACTCCACCGCGACACTCGCAAGGTTAGCTTGTGCATGTAATCATCTGATGCGAGCGCTGTACTGTACGTCCGCGACGCGCGGCTTCAGTTCTGCGGCGCCGCGTCGTGGCCGGTGGAGGGCGTGGTGAGCGAGGGCGCGGGCGGCGTGCTGGCTGTGTTTTGTGCATGTAACTATTCTGAGTGTGAAGTGTCAAAATTTAAGACGATGACAATTATCACAACAAGGCCGCTGGACATTGACTAAGAAAAACCTTCGTTGTTTCACTCCTCGTCACGTCTCGCACTGCCAGCTGCCGCTCTATCAGCGTGACTCGGCAGTCAGTCAACAGTGGTGAACATAAAAATTAGCTTACAAAAACCAATAAAATATGACTATATTTGTTTTGTTTCAGAGGATGGACCGCCGCTTACTGTGAAAGAACTTAGAACCGAGATTATTTTGAAGGAAATCCCATTTGTCGTGCCTTTTTCTACTAGAGTTTTGATGTTCCAAAGTTTATTGGCAAAGTATGTAACTAATTCTAATTATTATTGATGGAAAGTTTCAAAACTTGATTTTCTTATTTGATATTTCTTTATTTCAGAGAAAAGATTGACCACTGGTATGAATTGACGAACTTCAATGAAGGCCCCTCAATAAACATCAGTGTTAGAAGAACGCATTTATATGAAGACGCATTTGATAAACTTAGTCCTGATAATGGTAAGTACCTGCACTACATTATAGAACCCGTCATAGTCCACTGCTAGACATAGGCCACCACCAAATTGTGCTATCAAGAACGATCTTGAGCCACCTTTATCTTCCTACTCTAGGTATCTCTGTGGCGCAGTGGGTGAAAACCCGCCTGAGACGCACAAGGTTGCGGGTTCAATTCCCGCCGCGGGACAAATGCAAATATTTGTCTTGGGTCTGGGTATTTTCTAGGTATAATATGAATTTACAACAAAAAAGTGGTTCCTATAACACAAGCTTTACTTAGTTTGGGGCTAGATGATGATGTGTGAAAATGACCATTTTTTAAGGAGGGATTTTCACGAATCAGTCTTTCGACGTTGAAAACAGATGGCGTTGCTTTGAGCAGAGCATTCAAACAGAAAGTAAAGGGTTATGACCTTTTATCTCCGAAACGGATTATCCTATTAAAATGCGCTTTTTTGCGAATTGTCCAAATTTCCATGCAAAAATGGACGATACGGCTCCTATGATGCTATGACCAAATTGACATGTTTTAAATATGATGCTATGACCAAATTGACATGTTTTAAACTCAGCATAAATGCGTGTTATGATGGCATTCTCATTTCAGAACCAGATATGAAGCTAAAATTGCGGGTACAATTGATAAATCAAGTGGGCGCGCAGGAGGCGGGTGTTGATGGTGGTGGATTATTTAGGGAATTTCTATCAGAATTATTGAAGTAAGTGTTGTGTTTCTATCTGCCATGTAAGTATAATATGCATTTGGGTTACGAGGTTCTTTGTGATTAGAAAGCGATAGTATAATTTATCTGTACCGCTGCAATATTGATCAAACCAAGGGGGAGAATTTAAAATTTTGTAAAAAAATATTATTTTATTGTTTTTTTATTTGACGACCTCTGTGGCGCAGTGGGCGAAGGCCCACCTGATATGCAGAAGGTTGCGGGTTCGATCCCCGTTGCGGGAGAAATGTTTGTAAGATCTACAAATATTTGTCTCAGGTCTGGGTGTTTTCCATGTACTACTATTATATGTATGTATTAAAAAAAAGTATATAAGTAGTATATCAGTCATGTAGTTCCCATAATACAAGTTCTCCTTAGTTTGGGGCTAGATGATGCTGTGTGAAAAATGTCCAGCAATATTTATTTTTTATTTATTTTATTTTATTTTTATTGTTACTTAAGAAATGCACGCGATTTTTTTCGCTGTTACATTTTCCATACAAACTTCATCTAGCTGTTGCACCTTCTACGGCTTGAGTTTTTTTAAATCCTTCACAGCAAAAGAAATGCCCTTGGAAATTGTCTCTAAGACTTTTATTATATTTTTTACTTAGTCTTTAATTTGAGACGTGTTAGTCTGGGCCTGGTCGTGTTCGAACCCGGTCGTACACCAATGGATTTTTCCATTAAAAAAAGTATTTATGCATTAACATGCGCTCAAAACGTCATGCCTACTTTTGGTTCTACCAAAATTTGAAAAGCATTTGCCGTTGGTTAGCTTTTCAAAAAAGCAATAATGGGCTTGCAACCTGACATTATGGACAATCGGGCATATGCCAAATATAATATTTGGGCGTGCTATAACTACTGCCTACCCACTAAATCCCCAGTCCTTGATCATCCCGCCATCTGGGCCTTCCACGTGTTGTTTTTACTTACTTTTTTATAATTATATTTTCCGTTTTTCAGATCGGCGTTTGATCCTAACCGCGGTTTGTTCCGACTGACGAAGGATAACATGCTGTACCCAAACCCGGCGGTACATTTACTGTACGACGACTTCCCGATGCATTACTTCTTTGTTGGCAGAATGTTAGGAAAGGTAAGATTACATTTGTTTTCTTCAGCCCAGCTTCAGACGAAGCACGCAAAGAGCATTATGAGAGACCATTTTCAAGTGGTTGATGAGAAAAGGCTAGAATTTGTTGAGTTATACAGTTACTAGGTTCTACCCACGGCTTCGTCCGCGTGATACCCGGATAAAAAGTAGCCTATGTGTTATTTTGTTGTATAAACTATATTACTGTAAAGTTTCATCAAAATCCATTCAGTTTTTGCATAAAAGAGTAACAAACATCCTCACAAACTTTCACGTTTATAAAAGTAGTAGGATTTATAGTTTTACTCAGGCACTATTAATGTTGAGAAATGGTCAGCAATAAAGGCTATTTTTTTTTTCTTCCACAGGCACTATACGAGAATCTCCTCGTAGAACTCCCCCTAGCGGAATTCTTCCTCGGGAAGCTTTGCTCGAGTCGAGAAGCGGGGGTACACGCACTGGCTTCCCTGGACCCGGCATTGTATCGAGGACTGTTACTGCTGAAGGCACATCGGCGGCAGGACGTGCCCGAACTAAACCTGGACTTTACTGTGTTGAGCGATGAATTAGGAGAGCAAAGGGTATGTATTTAGTTCCGTTACTTGTCGACTGAAATATACTAAATTTTTATTTATTTATTTAACAAATTCAGTAGGTTCAGTAGTTAGTTGGTAGTATCCTAAAACCTATGTTAGGTTTGTCTAGGCACTAGGTTCTCGAAGTGTTACTGTATTTCAAACAAAAGTGCACACCAAAAAACATGAGTAATTAGTAGATAGGCATTGAAATTAACATCATAAACTTTACTGTAGGTACGTAATTATTAATAAGCAACCGCACACAAAAATAACGACACGGAGTATTTAATAGTAGTGTAGTAACCAAACCAGTTCGGTGCTTCTTTTTTTTTTGTTTCGTTACACCTTTGTGCGTGCATAAACGATCTAGGTATACGCGATTGTACAGACTGTCAGATTGTCCACCTACAAAATGCATAGTTGGATAAAGTAATTCAATTGTAGGATAATGAAAATGAATAAATGAAAAATAGTTTATTTTTGTAGCCAAAATATCTTATTTGTGCGTTTTGTGTACTCAAACATGTAGCCTTGTTTAAAGTATAAAAATACATGAGTAACCTCGCTCTGCCTTATCCAAATAACATATTGGCTCTTATTTACAGTTATTATGATAATGTAGTTCTTGATTGCGTGAAAAGCAAATTACTAAACAGTCAAAAGGTAGCCTATATAAGGGCCTACGAAAACGTAACAAATTTATTGTTCAACTAGTTGTTGCCCGCGGCTTTGCCCGCGTGGTATGTTAATAAAAGTAGCATATGACCGTCTCCAGGCTTCAAACTATGTCCACCAACTTTTGAATGAATCGAACCAAGGATTACAATTTATACAAAGTTTAGAACCCAATTGCACACCCCAAAGGGTAATTTTAATAAAAAATACGTGTTTCATTATTTACTTTAAAGTTTATTTGTATTTTTTTCATAGAAACTTTACCGCCCTATTAAACCCCCTTAGGGGTTGATTTTCGAAAATTAGATTAGCCTATGTGTTATTCCAGATCCTAAACTATCTACATTCCAAATTACATCAAAATTGGTTTTGTAGTTACGGAGATACGTGGTAACAAACATTCACACACACACACACACACACACACACACACACACCCACACACACCCACACGCACACACACGCACACACACGCACGTGCACGCGCACACACATACACACACACACACACACGCACACGCACGTGCACGCACACACACGCACGTGCACGCACACGCACACGCACACACACACACACACAGACTTTCGCATTTATTATATTAGTAGGATAAAAGCTCCCAACGTAGCTGCGGTGCTAACAGTCGATATTATCACAAAACGTTTTTCCACCGCGAAGTATGGCATACTTCTATCGCGTGGATAACAAAATGGTACCAATTTTAGCTACTTTATATATTTACTTTACATTTTACAACTTAAGAAGTATCTATGTTTTTTTATACAACTAAACTGGCATACAAGCATACGGCCCACCTGTTAATAAGTGGCTACGGTAACCTATGGACACTTGCAACTCTGAAGACGTACGGGTGAGAAGTCTCATGTGCCTGTTTCACCGGCACTCATACCCTTCAAACCGCAACAGAAATGTGACTCGTATTTTGCAATATCATACTTTAGTGTAACATTAATTCTAAGTATTTATGTTCTAGGTGGAGGAATTGAAGCCGGGCGGTACAAACATTCCAGTTACAGCAGAAAATAGGATAGAATACATTCATCTAGTCGCAGATTACAAATTAAATAGGTAATGAAATCATATTATAATACGTCACTGTGTATGTATTGTCTATACATCACCGTCCTTTATCGTTCACGTCCATTCCTGCCCATCCAAAGATTGTCTGGAAGAGATCGCTATAAGCGCTATTTAGCAATAAGACCGCCAGACTCTACCAGAAAACCTTTGGATGGAACGGACTGTACGAAAGATTACAAGGGGTTGTAAGTGGTGTACCACATACGATGAAAACACTATATTATTATTTAAGTAACCAATTTTGCATCGATTACTTCTGCACAATTTTGCCTATTAAAGGAGAATCGCAGTCTGAACGTCCCGTTTAAGTTTTCCCAGTTGAGGTTGATATTTTTGGGACATTATAAAATCTTGGAATTTCACGTAAGCATGGGCTAACACTTTTAGCTTCTGTCCACGGCTTCGATCACGTGGTACCCTTATAGATAGATCATGAATAATATTACGAATTTCGTTCCAAATCGGTTCAGCCGTTATGGATTATTCGCATGTATAATATTAGTAGGATGTACTAAAAAAAAAACACAATGCGTAGCGTTGGCAAACATCCATAGATTCTCATGTATAATATTAGTAGGATATACTAAACATTTTTGAATTGTTCTTAGGCAGATAAGGTCACAATGCGTAGCGTTCAAACGCGGTCTAACATCGGTGGTGAACATTGATTGGCTGCGGATGTTCTCGTGCAGAGAGCTGCAGCTCCTCATATCGGGCGCCGAGGTGCCGATCGACCTGGTCGATCTCAAGGCGCACACGCTATACGCAGGTAACTTTATAGATAAATAAATAATGCTGGTCATTTTTCAGACAGTATCATCTAGCCCCCGACGAAGGGCTTGTACTATGCTTGTATTAAATAAATGCTAGACATTTTTTACATAGCATCATCTAGCCCCCGACTAAGCAGAGTTAGTATTAAGGGAACTACATGAATGATATACTACTTATATTTTTTTGTAAATACATACATATTATACATATAAACACACAGACCTTAGACAAATATTTACAGATGATAGATGTCGTCACGCAGACGCAGACGCGTCAGAGTACGCAGATCTGTAAGGATACGCAGTAGTCCCCTACTGCGTATCCTTACAGATCTCTACTGAGAGACATGTCCAAATATTATATTTGGCACATGTCCGCGCTTTGCATAGTTGCTACCATTCCAAACTCTTTATTGAAAATAAAAACTTTACTTACTTTACTTTTTTTGAATTCACGTAGTTTTTAAGCTTACGTTTCTATATGATCCTTGTGATTTCAATGAATATGGGCATGTCATGAGGAGGGAAGAATGTCATTACGAGAAGAGAGTTAAATATGAATGTGGATTGAAATAAAAGCAGAGGTAGGCCAAGGAAAAGATGGATGAATTGTGTGAAGGATGACATGGTTAAGAAAGGAGTAAGTACTTAGATGACGGCTGATAGAGGAGAGTGGAAGAAGGTAACATGTTGTGCTGACCCCAGGTTATGTGGGATAAGGAGAAGAAGATGATAATGATTGCAATGAATAAAAACCTATTGACTTCGTGTTTGACTTTGATTCTTGTAAACATGTGTGTTTTGTTGCCCGCAGGAGGTTTCACAGCGACGCACGCGACTGTTCTGCTGTTCTGGAACGTGGTGGAAAAGTTCAATGACGTGCAGAGGCGGCAGCTCTTGAAGTTTGTCACGAGTTGTTCCAGACCACCGCTATTAGGATTTAAGGTATCTCTTGGTGTGCCATTATAATATAATTGCCTTAATTTTTTACATTTGGTACTTACAAGTAACTTAACAATTAGGTTCTTACACAAAAAGGTATTAAAATAGTACCATAGGTGAACTCTGTTCCCCGCACTAGATCTTAGCCTGTATCACGGGATACAGGCTAAGACCTAGTGACCTAGACCTAGTGAGCGGGGTCACGGGATTTGCCGACTGACTCAATAATTACTTGCTATAAAAAAGAAAAAAAAAACGTTTAAAGTGATGGAAGAGGAATAACAATATTGTATTATAATATTTTTAAAACTTTTTTAACTGATTGTACAAAACAGCTTCAATATTTTGATGGTGTCCGAAACGTCGGTAAATAATTAATTAAAATTAAAAGTGTCAGTTCGGACAAAGTGTCCGAAACGTCAGCAAGCCAACAATATTACTACAAGATTTAACTAAATTTAAAAACAATTATATTAATTAATCATTATTATATTAAAAATAATATAAACTTTTATTCAGTACGGTCTTAAAAAAAAGTACGATCGTTTTAGCAAACTGTTTGTTTTAGGATTTACAGCCACCGTTCTGTATACAATCAGCCGGGCTAGTGGAGCGGCTGCCCTCTTCTTCCACGTGCATGAATCTACTGAAACTGCCAGAGTTCCCTTCAGAAGAATTATTAGCGGAGAAGCTGCTTTATGCCATTCAGTCAGGCGCTGGCTTCGAGCTCAGCTAAGTGAGTACGACTTGTTTACTCCGAACCTTATTTATTTATTTATTAGGACACCGAACATATGGTTAACCTGTTTTAGGTGTCCTAATGTATAAATAACCCTGTAAACACAAAAAAAAACAGATACAAAGATTGTTAGAAATAATGTTCCAGCATGCGCAGTATATAGGTACAACAAGACCATTAAAACAGGTACTTAAAAAGGTATGTACTTAATAAGATGTGGTCCCTGATACCCACAACCCAGGGCATCTAATGTGGGTTCAAGACTATGTATTTGTCTGTTGGGTGTTGTATTTACATATATTTAATTGTTTTTCCTAAAGTGACAAAAGAAAATGCAGAATTGAAACTATGGTGCTGGATATCTCATTAAAAAATTGAAAATACGTCTGATTACTGTTAACTGTTTTTCGTCGATTTTGCTGATGTGTCGTAGCTAATTTATAACTAAAGTACTCTAAACAATAATGTACAATTTAATAATATGGACGACCTCTGTGGCGCAGTGGGCGAAGGCCCGCCTGAGACGCAGAAGGTTGCGGGTTCAATTCCCGCCACGGGACAAATGTTTGTATCTGCAAATATTTGTCTCGGGTCTGGGTGTTTTCTATGTATAATATGTATGTATTTACAAAAAAATATATATATAAATAGTTTATCAGTCATGTAGTTCCCATAATACAAGCTCTGCTTAGTTTGGGGCTAGATGATGCTGTGTGAAAATGTCCAGCATTATTTATTTATAAATAATAATAAATAATGTTGAATCTCACAGCATCATCTAGCCCCAAACTAAGCAGTACTTGTATTATGGGAACTACATGATTGATATACTACTTAGATACTTTTGTTTTGTAAATACATACATATTATACATAGAAAACATCCACATATTATATAGAACACCCAGACCCGATACAAATATTTGCATTTAATTTATCTTAATTTAGGAGTTCTTTATCCGCGTACCGCGTTCGACGGTGGACCGGCGAATACTGCCGCTAACTAAGACAAAACCACTACTTAATAAAATGGTCGAATAAACTAAATTGGTGTCTTCGTCCGAAATACTTTTATTACTACTACTATTTACTGCTACTGAATTAGCTACAAAACATCAATAATAAAGACAAAACCAGGGGTAATAAATAATCAACAGCAGTATTCTTAATTTTCAAACGTGACAAAAAAGTGTTTTATTGAATAAAGCGCACTGAATCTTTACACAACTCTTTCACCATCGGTCAGTTGGACTTATTCAAGGCCGCCATACCTCAGTCAAGTCTGCCGCCTTAACGCTACTCTAGATTTAAGATGATCTGGCTACAGGTGATATCTCAACTTAAACTGTCCACTCTTACATTTTTAAGAGTTTTGGTTTAGCAATGTCTAAGCCTGTCAAAATTAGCGCCATGGTTTCATTCAGTAATTAGATCACAGATCTGACATAGGTTGATCAAGAACCTGTGACATCACGATATAGCAATAAACAAGTGGCAATTGAAACGCTAGCGGTCATCGTAACCGCTATGTGAATGAAAGATTAGATAACCACTGTCCAAAACCCAAGAATCCTTATGTTGAGTCGAAATTAGTAATGTGACTTTTGGCAATTGCTACAATATATGTTTTATTATTTATCTAATATCTTAATATTATATTAACACTTCTACATAAATGCAATATAGAGTTTGTTTGTTAATAACATTATTTTACTAATAGAAAATAACAACATGCTTGAGTAACATAGGCTACCGGGTAAAACAGCGGGGGTCATCTTGAATATTACAAATGCAAAAGTTTGAATATTTGTTGCCGATAATCTCAACAACGGCTGACCGATTTGGATGAAATTTTGAACAGGTATACTTCGTGACCTAGAATAACAGATAGACTACTCTTTATTCAGGTACCACGCGAAAGAACTCGTGGGCAGAGGCAAGTTCACTATAATTTTTGAATGTTACTATTTGATTGGTGATCGTTGGTCGTCATTGGTTTTTCAATTGCCACTTGTTTAAAGTCTTGTTTCCCGTATATAATGTGATATAAAGTTTTGTACAGAACAGAACCTTTTGAAATTGAGTCTAATGTTAGGTACTTTTCTTCTTGCAGGTACCTACTTCCTAAGATCTTTTCTAAATGTATATTGTACATAGTTTTTTCACCGATGAATATCGTAGTTATAATTATACCATTTGTATCTCATTGTGATAGTAGATATTACGAAAAATTTTGTCTTTCTAATGTCTACATTGGGTTACGTGAAATAATATGTGAATAGTTATTTATTTTTTAAATACTTAAATTGGTCAGCGGTGTCTCAGGAAATAGTTTTAAATTAGGTACAATATGTTACACGAGTTTATTTGCTACCCTAAAAACGTTAAATAAGCCACAATATGCTTCCAAAACCAATGTAGATATGTGTGATTCAGTTGTTTCTAACTTATTATATCTTTCGCATGACACTTTTTCCTGGGAAACCTCCTATAACGAAAGAACGTTACCTAAAAAATGTTTCAAGTCAATAAAATATTATATCTACCAGTTGTTTGTATATATATATATATATATATATATAAAGAACCTAAAGTGAAATGTAACTTTAACGACTAATGTTCCAACTTGTATAAAAGTTAACTTATGGCATGTAAGGCCGGCCATGACAGAATGCCGAATACTTGTATCTTAAATATTGATGTATGTGTTTATATGTATATTTACATGCCATAAATAAATGTTTAAATAAATTTGCGGCATTTTATTCGTATTTATATTTTTTTTCTGGTGAAGTTAACTCTATTGAAGACGTTCATTTGCAATATTTATGCAATATCTAAGTAGGAAAGTTTCTAGGCCAATTTTTGATAATGTACATAGAAATAAAATTTATGTATTTGTTTAGAGAATATACATTACTGTATAAATAAAGTTTTTGTTTTAATCTTCGAACTGAATATTTAATGTATAAACAATTCCAAAAACTATATAATAATCAAGGTGTGTCAAATTGTTTGTTTTGTATACATGTAGGTAGGTCGTACATAACCATATTTATAAATAAACATGTGAACAAATTCATGATACATGCTTTTACTTAAGCGACCCAACACTTTTAAAAATAAAATTCATAGCACGTACAATCATAACAATTTTATCTTTCTTGTAGATTTTGTAACACATTGAATCTCTCGAACCCCCTTCAAAAATATCAAGTGTCACTTATAAATCTGTGCATAGTTATGATCAATATCTCTGTTACGGGTTATAGCGTGAAGATGATCGTGATAGCTGTAGTGACGGGACGCGAACGCTATCACCTAGTGATTATTATATAATCTGTGAGGCGACCACCGGAGTGGTATACACAGGGTGTAATAATATTTAGTCAAAAATACGCTACAAAGAAAAGACAGTTCCAGCGTGAAGATCAAGATAGCTAGACTAGTGATGTGACGTGAAAGCGCGACGCGACGAGGCGCGGACGTGAGATGATATCGGGACTTCGCGACCACCGGAGTTGACGCAGACCTACCTACTATAAAGGGTGAGATTATTCTAAAACACATTGCTCTTATTAATACTTGTAAAAAATGCAATGTAAAAGACTAATGCCTGAATTCATAGTCGGGGGTTGAACAGTCCCCCAAAATCCATAATTCAGCATTCGCCTTATTGCTGGGTGCATAAAGGTTGAATTCGCACTTGAATTTTTACTTAGCGCCTGAACAGTCCCCTATGGGAGCCCCTATTTGACTATGAATTCGGGCCTTAAAGTGTTACGATTATCTAGATAACTAGATCTGATTTGACACAGAACAAGGGCAAGCGACGAACCGCGTATGCGACCACCGGAGTTGAAGAAAACTGGTATTTTTCGATGGAAGCCTGTAGTCACCGATAAGTTAAAGAAGCCGACATTATTTTTTTTCGTCTATATGGGATGAAAAAAGAAAGCTCCTAAAAACGGTAAGCTATGTCAAATCAAAATCAATATACTATCAATGAAATATTGTAATCTCATTGTTTATCAAATTATTTTTAAAATCTATACCTACTTATATTCAATTTAAGAAATATTTTTGATACTGCATTATACATGGAAGTTGTCTTTACACCCTATAATGTATTTCAGAGATCCAAAACTTTGAATATGAATAATTATAGTAATTTTTCTTGTACACAAATGTTTCGTCAGTCTATTCACTGTCTGAAAACACCGATTTCTCGCTTCTTCGATTTCATTGTGTGCATGATAGAAGGTAGGCTACCATTGCCGAAACGTTTATTGATACCCCTCATTTTACACTGCCATAACATTGAGACGCTTCATACGCATTTATTCCCGCATTTCAAAAGAATTCTTTCAGTTTAGGCCCGCTGTCAACTGTAGCATTACACCAGACAAAAATGACTGTACTAAGTGGAGTTCATAAAGTAATTTGAACGATTTTAGACTCATTCTCATTTTACAAGTAACCATCATTTTCCAAGTAACCAGTGGATATTCCAATCTCGACCCGGAATATGCCATAGTCATAGCCACAGATGGCAAGTTTTTAAGCTAGAATTAATGTTTTTATTCACGTATTTGAATTAAATCGTCTACGCTTCAGTGGACAGGGGCCTTATGTGATGTTTTGTGTTACTCGGTTAATCTTGTTTTTATTGGGCAGGTAGACTCAATCATTCGTACTGAATAGGTACCAATTCAATCAAAGATTTATCGCAGCCATCACCTTTGCAACAGATTTATGCCCCGATCTACAGCGCGTCTCATCAAGTACCTACTCACATACAAAACATTAAAGTAGGTGCTTTTAGGAAAGCCATTTAAGGTAGCCCATTAATGTCCGAACCAAGCGTGGTTGCAGAATTTTAAACGGCTACGTAGACAACATTTAAATTAAACCTTGCTTTAAAGTCTAGGAGCTAGGAACAAAGGAATAGGTTGGAAAGGAGGCTTATGTCCACCAGCCGACATCTGCCGTGTGATAACGAATTTACCTAGTAGCGTATTATGAAATTTGAAGATTTCTTATTTTGACATTGAATTTACTATTTGGATGACTAAAATGTTAGAAATAGTACGGTACCACAAATCATACATAAGAACCTCCTAAGCCTAAATAAATGATTTGAAGATTGATAGTGTTTTGTTTTTAATTAAAACGGAACAGACCCAATAACACTAATTAATTAAGAATATAACAGATAAAATAATATGATAAATTAATATAATTCCTACGCAAATATACCACATTCTGCATAGGCACTTAGGAGTTTTACAGCCCTCCTTAAAAAGGAGGGTTTTAGCCATAAGTTCCTACGAAGACCACGTTAAGATCATCATGGTCATGCTTTTATCGCAAACTAGACTATCCACGAATATAAGAATGCCCATCCCAAACCCTCTCTACAATTATGGAATAAAATTATTAGGTACTACTTTGAGCTTGTAGGTAGAAAACGCGGATAGAAAATTGACTGCCACCACTGTATCAACGGAAGCTAGTAAGGCAATAACATAACCATTGGGACCATTTATAATATCAGGGGAAATAGGAATAGGGATTATAGGATTCGTTCATTCTTGTTTTAAACGACCACGATGTTGGTGGCCTAGAGCTACGTATATTTATAAGATCTATTAGGCTCACCCACAAAGTAAGCCGCCGCAGTTTACAAACGCTTAAACAGCGGTTAAACTCCTACAAAATGTTATTGCCGTTAATTTCAGCAAACCACCAAAGAGGTTTCCTTCTAGCTAGTTAGCGCAATAAACTACAATGTTTTATAAATTACTCATCTAATAAGTAACCGTGAACTTGAGTTTGAGCTCATCAATAATGCGAAGTCTTAGCCACAGTATAAATATAAGGAGAGACAGTAGGAAAGCTCTGTATAAATGGGCTGAATTTACTATTATTGCGCTTTACGAATGCAGATCACATCATTCAGATAATCTTATATACAGTGATGCAAGCAGATTTATTTGCGTGTTGGTATCGCTATTGCCGCTTGCGGCCGGATTGCAAGCGGCTGGCCTACAGAAAAATAACGCATGTGTAGACCGGCTATACTGTGCGCTTGGAGCATCGCGACTCTCCAAGCGTGTAGCGAAGTGACAGTTGACAGTCTCATTTTCAGACAGCGAAGTTGTCAGAAAATGAAAGAAAGTTTCAGACGCCAACCTAGGTATGTACCTATAACTAAATATAAATAAATTAACATCCAACAGGCACATTATCCTAACCCCATATAAGGATTCCCTGTATCGTGGGTATTAGGAACTATGAGTACCGTGGAACAAATATCTGCAGAACATACAAACATTTGCACCACTTGCATTTCTATCGGCTTCTCGCCCGCCGCGTCAACGGGTCGTCATACTTGGCGCGTCTGTCGTCACCAAGCTAGACGGCTACAACGCGGCTACCGTAGCCAACTAGACGCCTAGCTGTCAAGCCGTCTGCAGTGTGGCCACCTGTATCATAGCATAGATATTATAATACATATCGTAGCAAGCCGCTGCTTTGTCGCCTAGCAGTAGACGCCTACAGTGGGGCAACTACTCTATGTATACTGCATTTCTGGTAGGTTCTGTGGTTTTGGTGCATTTGGCCTCAACGTGGCGGGCGCAGCTCTCACCGCCATTAGGGTTTTGACAGTCGCAATCAATCAGGCTTGATGAATGAGGTTCGCGGAGTTCGCCCGTGTGCGGTGGCGGATAATGCATGTGTATCCTAGGCTTCTTTAATATTATTAATCCTACCAACGACCATGTCATCACATATGAGAAAATAAACATGTGATTAGTAACGTATCGTACAAAAATATCCCCCTGAGTGACGTGGTAGTGATAAAACTTTTTTTGATCTTATACAAAACTATTGTAAAAAACATTCATTTCATTTCATATTACAATCGGAAATATGGTAATAGACAGACAAACAAACAAACAACCTCTTACCTCAAACACACATTACCAAGTCATTGCGTCGCGCGTAAAATGCTGGACATTTTTTTTTACACAGCATCATCTAGCCCCAAACTAAGCAGAGCTTGTATTATGGAATTTTAATTGTATTGAAATGCAACACATTCGAATGTTATGGTCGTTTGTTTTGTTTATCTAGAGGAATGGAAGAACTTTTAAAAAGCTTGAAGAGTGAAGATGCAATTTTTTTTAAAATATAAAAGATAAGTTGCAGCCCTAACATTGAAATATGAAAGTCTACATCAGTCTTTGTCAAAGCAGTCGCGTACAGCATCGGACTGACAGAGCATGAGTCATCTCGGCCCACCGGGCTAAAGGCACGCAGACCAAAGAGCGCATTTACATATAAAGCAAGCAGATGGCCGCGTACTGTCTATCGGTGCTGGCGCGTCTTCCTTACTTGAACTCACAAATTTGATCTATAGTCGATTTATTTACTGTGCAGGGTGTTAAAAAAAGGGAATGCTGGACATTTTCGCACACCATCATTTAGCCCCTAACTAAGCAGAGATGACTGGTGTACTACACTAGCCCCTGCCCACGGCATGGCCTATGTGTTATTCTAGGTCACGAATATACCAGTTCAAAATTTAATCCAAATTGGTTCTGCCGTTAATTAGCATCTAATATTCAAACTTTCACCTTCATGTCACTACGCCAAAAGATTAGAGAAATCTATTTTTATATAATGACATTCTCTTGTCAATACATGTATAAATGCTTTAGCTGCCCTTTCTCATTTATGAGCTGAGCAATGCGCTGGTAGAAGGTGCTTGCAGTTTTTGCTATAGGCCTCTGCCAGCATCAAAAGAGGGCTCCGGCAAGCTTTCAATGTGAAAGCGGCCATACGATGCAATACCAATGAAAAGGTTTAACGTCTGCCCGTCACGTCGCTCCAATCGTGCCTAATGTGAATTAAATGACCGCTCCATATCTATGGAGCGCTGTAATCACGTATCATTTAGGTATCATTATTTGCAAATCAGCTCCCTGTTAAGTTTGATTCTTGGCATCAATGAAGCGTTTGTCCTCTGCCCTAATTTTACAGAGGGCATAGGAGAAATAATGACGATGGAACTGCAACATTGTAGTACTACAGTCACCTCCGTCTACACTAAACATTGATAGTTCATAAGATCATGCATAGTAGCAGGTTTCTGTTGAAAAACTGTTCAAGTCTGACTTACAGTTTTAGTATAGACGCGCATATATAAGAGCATAGTGATGAAGTGGCCAGAGGCCCCAAAGTTCGCCGGTCCCTGTACCACATCAACGTATGGTAGAGACTACTATGCTCTTATAATAATAATAATAATAATAATCATCATTTATTCTGCGTAACATGGGTTCATAGGATCATAATAACTTTATGGACTGCTCTCAACTAAAAAAACGCATTTATTCCTTATCGCGTAGGTACGTAACCAGTTTTCGTAGGTACAAAACAAGAAAAAGTTGCGCACGATGAAAAATACGCTTTTGGAACCATGTTTCGAAAAAGGGATAGTTTCTCATATTCTTTTCTACGGATTACCTATCCGGGGTTTTCTAAAACCATGTTTTCAGTTTATAGTTCATCTTCTTTCGTGCAAACCAAGTAATTTAATCCATCAACTTCGAATGAAGTAAACTACTACTAAAAAATAAACTAATTCCCTATAATGTTACCTATAATGTTGGGAAGCTTCCTGCTGTGAGGTTTTTAAATCAAGAATTGACTTTCATTTGTCCATAATTTCACCTGATGGAAAGTGATGATATAGCCCTTAAAGAGACCCTGTTTTTTTTCGGAAAGACGATCGTAGTGTTTTCGATTCCTTCGCTGTCCTCATTGTATAGGTGGAACCGAAACGTTGTGTGTGCTAACCCTACCCTAGCCCAGCTCCTTGGAGCAACGAATAGTCTGTCAGTCTGTGACAAAACACTCTACAAAGAGACTAATCCAATGATGACCTTTCATTTTGATTATGCGCCTTAATGAGGGAGGTATCGTTAGAAATGTGATCCTGAAAGTGACAAAAGTTACATTAAGGAACTTTAAGTATAGAAAATTGAATATAACGACTGCCAAATTTAATAATGACCCACGTGTAGTTTTTCCTACCATCACACTGATATCGGGTAATTGCTAATTGGGTAAAACAAGATGGCTTTGTGAGACGATTTCAAAAAAATAGAATTCTATCTTATCCGATGAAACTGCATTCTTGAAGTTTTGTAACTGACCACTTGTTGCAACAACAAAGTTGCTTTTCGCACTCCGTGAGGATTAACTCTGCAAGATGGATGACCATCGTAAACTGTTGACGTGCGCATTAGCATGCCACTCACGCGCACGCGGCTTCGCAAATTCGGCAAGCGGGCACTGGCACAGAAATAATAGTGCTTTGGATCATACAAAAAGTTTCATATGATTTTGCTTGCGATATCATGATCCGAATAAATTGTATTTCCTCTTCCGGCAACCATAACCATGCAAGGGACAATATCTTATAAAACAATTACCTAAGGTACTTTAAGAAATATTAAATTAAGAAATAAAACATAGTACCGCTACAATTGGAGGTAATAAATAAATAAGTTTTCACTTTCATCTCATAAAAAATCTGGTTGTCTTAAGTATTGAATCATCATCATCATTTTTTGTCACGTCTTGTAAGATCTACCAGTTTCTACTTTAGGCTGTTATGCCTGGTACTTGTTAAAACTTCAAACTAAAAATGACGAGGTTAGTTATAAACCAAATAAAGTAGTTTTTGGTAAACATTACTAATGAATTAATTTAATAAGAAGCTTATGACGTTCTTTACATATTGTTAAGTTATAGTGTAAAAAATAGGCAATCGGTTTGGGCATTTGTTTTCACTAAAACAACATTGTAGTTTTGAGATCTAGATGATTAATTGCACTCTGTCATCCTCAAAAAGACTTAAAAAGCTTCCCATAATTGCTTACGCAACTGAACAAATCGAATGCGTTCCCAGAACACAAGCCCATCATTACGTGTCTACAAAACTTCCTCATACGATCCCTATAATTATAGACCTACAGGGTTACACTTTACGAGTTTCTAGGCAAAGTCATAGTTTAATAGAGAGTGGTGAGGTTTTACGGTGGAGCCTATACTGGTGACCTTCCGAGAATTATAAAGGCCATTTATATAGATGCGTACTTTTTTACTCTAGATTTACAGGGTGTTATCATTATCCCAAAGTCGTGACTATACCTATAAACGTGCCAATGACATAACATTTTTAAGTAAGCTCGGAAAACTTAAAATTTTCTATGAGATGTAGTTTTGATTTGACTGTGTGCTTATTTGGTCATTTAATGTTCTACGTATATTTTACTGGCTTTATATTTTTTAATTGTGCATGAAAGAAGCCTTTGCAAGATACACTAGACTCTATCACTACACTGGGAGTGGTCAAAGAAATCAGAGCGTCATTCAGTGTGTTTGTTCTTTCATCATTTATTACTAAGCCCTTTTTCAAGACTACCTTCTTAGGTCACAGATCTCATGGGGTGACAAAGAAAAGACCAGAGGCACGAAAAATCGCACAAATCCTCAAAAAGCTGAATTACTTAAACCTCAGATTTTTAAAATTTAGTTGAGGTTTAAAGTTTGTATTAGGTATTCGGATAAGAAATACAAAGCTATTTGGGATACCCTGTATATTTGTAAGAAGAGACCACCCAAGAGGCACATAGATATTGTCATCTTGTCCAACGGATTTGTTACAACACTTGACGCTATTATTTCAGAGCACGCCACATTTACAATACAATTAAGCTATCGTTTACGCTTTAGGGCTCAAGAGGCTTTTGTAAGACTTTTGTTTTAAAAGCCTTCAGTGTTTCTTCTTTAAACTTCTTACTTCTTTCTTCTGATATCGTCAGAAAAGTGGATAGGTAGCTGACGAATGTTGTAACTCTATTTTAAAATTAACGTTTTAAGTAATGCAAGTTTTGCTGGAATTTTACTGGAACTAAATGCTTGAATCTTTTTTGCATCATTTTTATTGTTACGTTTCAACTGATTTAGGTACTAAGCCGTCGTGGAGAGCATCAACTCTATCGGTAATTACATTGTGTGAATTGCGCTGAGGTAACACAATGTGTAATAGTGCTTTTATATAAACACTCAGTAATCCGGCATGGTTTATTGTCAATTGTTATGTTTGTTGGCATGGATTCAGAAAGTAAGGCCCGGTTACGTCTCGAGGACACCCAGCCATGGACCATCAACCGTGGCAGAACGCGCTCGGATGCACTAGATTTGATCTGACGCGAGATTGCTTCGACCAGCTATCTATTTCAATTTCATTGGAGCGCGCGATATCGTACAAATCTCGGCCTTATTCTGTCTGCCGGTCTCGGCCCACGGCCCACGACGGACCACCCAAGACGGCTCACAACCACTCCTAAACATAGCGACCGTCTATCTGTTTATATTAAACGATACAAACGAAATCGGAGTCGAGTGTCGGCCCCACTGATTCATTATAATTTCGTATTCCTTTTGTGTTTTATATTCGCATTCAATCGTTGACATTTCAAATGATTATAAAAACTTATAAACACGCCATATGCCTCCGCAATCGGGGCCGATAAAATATATCATGTCGTCGTAAATGAGCGCGTAAATCGAGAGACGCTCGTTATTATGAGGTCGTAACGAAGAACTTAATTTACCCGAATAATAAAATGAGGTATGTGCGTTAGGTCATCTTATCCGCTTGACCACTCCTTAAACTAAGCCTTTGGAGGTAAATGCCAGACAATATTTAGCAAAGTTGATTGTTATTAATCTGCGGTTGTTATTTTTGGCGGAGTCAACACGACCGTCATATTTCACGTGAACTGCTCAAAGGGTGTCTGTGGCGGTCGCATACCTGCCTGACCACCAAAACGCTGGAATCCTTGATTGAGAGGATTGTCAAGATAAAATAACTTCATGATGAATAAGGCATTTATAGGCATACAAGATATTTTGTATGCCAATTTGCCTGATCATTGGACAAAATACTTTTGCCTCTATTAAAATACTTATTAGGGTAAAGCTTGCTTTTGTTAACCTTTATGCCCATTTTTATCTGTATTATTTGTGTGTATAACAAATAATAAAGGAACTAAGCTTTACCAACGTCTCATAGAGAAATGGTAAAAGTCACATGCATTTCTAAGATGTTAAGTATGTTCATGTGACATGTAGACAATGTACAACTACCCACAAGCTTTTAGAGTCTACAAGTAAAGACTGCTAATATTTTAGATGCAATTTACTTCTCTTATCCCAAGTTGCGAATTTGTGACACACGATATGTGGTTGTAATGTCACACTCACAAGTAATGCCATTACAAAGTTGTTTTTGTGCCTTTAAAGTTAAGACATGGCATTTCGAGTTAACTAAAGTTTATAAATTAAGTTCTAAGCTTTTCCTTTATAATTACTGCTGCTTTCTTAATGACCTAGGTACTCTATAAACTATTGTAGGTGATGCTAATGTTACATGATCAATATAAAACTAGATTGATAATAAATAAGATGATACATAATTGCATTGCACGTAGCACACGATTGTACCGACAGCTTTACTGACCGTAATATCACTCTGGTTCTGTTGTGTTTGAACTGGTGCCACTAATGCTTTTGGCTTTTTGTTTCATTGCACCTATCACTCTCTCGCGATCGTCGTGGGTGGCATAAGCGTCGCACACCAAAAAAATAATTCCCAAAGAAAATTAGTCCCTCTAACATGGCTTGGACATGTGTTACTTTTTTCGCTTCAAAACATGTCTCACCAAGATTTATGGTCCGGTTCCCTTTCCGATATAAAATTGTGGTCAAGTAAACGTAAAAGTCGGGGCTTAATTAAAGTGCTTGACTATCTCTTCTCAAAACTTGGTGCTTAAATTTTTTATGACATCATCGGTTTGTTTGATTTCAAAATCCTACTTAGAGTATTTATTTGAGGATTTTGTAGTATTTTATACATAGAATGATAAGGATTGTATGCGCAGGTAGAGCGTAGGACAGGTAGCGCAAACAGCTACCAGTAACCAGCTACTGTGCGTCGTCCTGAGTACACAAACCAATAGGGGACTGTAGAGTAACAACACTTCCAGAAATTCGAAGTTATTCAAGCACTCCGATATTTTACTTCTTTTGAAACATAAATAAATCTTTGTTTATATGACCTTCGGTTATTTATGACTCGTACTTACCCCAGTTTTAATGTTTTGTTGGCAGCGTTACTTTGTATATGTATTTTGAATACAATGAATGCACGAGATTGTGTTTAAATGCAAGCATGAATTGTTTTATTTAAACATTCAGAGCAGACTGTAAATTATCGATCATTGATTTTCAAATTATTCTATATATATTAAACCAACTCTACAAAGAAATGATAATAATACCAAAGGCAAAAAACAGCTTGAATGTTGTTTACCAAAGTTTCTAACCACGAAAATTCACCTAACGCAAATAAAATATTGGGTTGGCTCTATGACTTGCAAACCTAATATTTTATTTGTGTGACAAGTATTTTAATAATGTAAATGAACTTTGGTAGACAACAGACTAGATAGCTATACTGGTTTCCTTTTTAATGAATAAAATCCACAAAATTGTTCCATTACACACAAATTTTGGTCGGTACTTACTCTTTTTCTGAAGTTCTACACACAAGCAGTATTCATTAAAAAGTGTTATTACATCGCGGGGTCAACTATGTACCTCTAGAATATCAAGAGTTTTGATTCTGAAATAACCTTTTCCATGGTCATACGAGCACGTAACAATGCAAAACGTCTCTGTGACTCCAGCGATTCGGCTGACAGGAATTATCCGTTGTTTATTCTTCGCCACTCTAGTTGACAAGGGCCCGCTAAACGTCAACGCAAACAAGCTAACATGCGTATGCGTTGGAACGGGAGCATGAAATAATATAGCCTGAGCACCTCTAGAAAAAATAAGGTATTTGACGGGATCTTCTGCTGCAATTTTGAATGTAGCATAAACTTTGTGAGGAGTACTAACTTATAAATAAATGATTTAAAGGTTTAGAAATAGGAATTATTTCAAGTCATTCAAGACAGAAAATTCATTGTCTGGAACATTGTTGACTCTCGGTATTTTTCATTGAAATCAATTGGTCACTGGTAATTGAAGAAGAACCCTCATCTTTGAACATGGTATGGTTCAATTACTTTGATCCTGGGAGGGAATCAGACCCGAACTCCCACGGAAGGGCCCGCACCGAATTATTGTCAACAATCGGAGTGCGATCGCCGCGGAAAGTTAGGCTACAATTTATTCTGTGATAGGAGAGGACAGGAAACACGCTCATAGGCGTGACTATCCGTGACCTGAAGTTTGTTTCCACTATTCAGTCCACTGACCAGTCCGAGCAATATTCTTGTACAATTTGATGAAGAAACTCTATGTAGCGTATTATAAATTCTACCTGTTATGTAATTGTGCTTGTACGGAAAGAAAACTCTACCAACGCTTTGTAAAAGAAACAGCACCTGATACGGGGCCACTTTTGCTGCTGAGCCTTTAAGCATGGAAAGAAAAGTATACATAAATGGACTAAATGATTTACGATGATAAGTTCAAGCAATCTCAGCCCAGAACACTATAAATCGTTTACTTTTATTGTGGTCACTATAAAGCGACACAATTGTTATTATTTTACTGACCTTATGTCCCAATAAAGATAATGACCGAACTAAAGATCAATAAGAATGAAATAAAGTCATGGAAACTACATTCAAGCTGTTTTACGAATTTTAATTTCTCAGTAGAGTTGTTTTTATTTTTATAGTTTCCTATCTATTGCGTTTTTAGTTTCACCTAAGTTCTATAAGGACTGTATGGTAACCGAAATATCAGAGAAAATTCAAAAAAAAATCTAAACTAACCTAGCCAGGTAGTTCTGTTTTAAGATTGTATGTATAATATACCGCAATCATCAACCTCAGCGGTGATCGAACCCGCTTGGTAGCGGAAGCACTCAACGTTTTAGATATTTACTAAAAGTGTGTATCGATGTTTTAAAAACCAAATTAAAATAATAAAACAGTATCTACTTACTTACCTATATCTATACATAAACAAACGTATCTGGTCTAGGAAAAATAATTTCGAATAATATACAAATTAGAAGGTAGGTAGGTACGTCTGTAGGTAAATAAAATGATAGCGGACTCAGCTACGCTGTGTTGAGTGCTTCCCCGTTCGACCCAAGATTTTTCTACCCAATAGGTATTTTGCTCCGTTCGACCCAAAACATTTGATGCAAGTTACCCTTTGTACCCACACCTACTAATTCCTACTTTCTATTGTTTAAATTCAAATAAATGACACAGTGAAGCATTAAAGTAGAAGGGTCAGCAGACAAAAAAATGTAGATACTTATTATAAATATTTTTATTAATAAAATCAGTCTTGACCAGATAATAGTGAGTCAAATATTTGTCTACTAGTCTAACAAAAACACTAATCAACCTTTAAAGAAACAAACATAATCAAACTGTGTAATCGGGATCCCTGCTGGTGTTTATGCTTTGCTCACGCATTTGTATATTTCTATTTCTATTTGATAACACTTGTTTGGTTTACATTTAAATGCACACTAACAAAACATCTGGGTGCAATAATTATTGTAGTAAAATATTGTTACCTCCATATTGTAGGTACAAAATTTCAAGTTACTGTGAGTAATAATTTCATCAAGTTCGATTTTTTATAAATATTAGGGTGTCTGTACTGTTTAGAATATACTGTGACTTAGATTTTTGGATTGGATAGAACGGAGCATATGTTTTGGGTTGAACAGGTAAAAATAATTTTGGGTAGAAACAGTTTTGGGTTGAACGGGGAAGCTGTTTCAGCCTCGCCTACTAATTAAAAAAAACAATAACCATTAAATGACCATAGTTATCGTTCGTTTAGTAATTTCTAGAGAACACCGAAGAAACGGTAATGGTTATTTTTATCTCTATTCTATAGCACTAAGAACATAGATATGTTACTTATTTGGCCTTTGGCTTTTTAACTCGGACTGGATTATTACATATGAACTTACGGTCTACCGCATAACAGTGGATACAAGCAAAACATAGCACTGTTCTGTGGTCAAGAGATTGAAGAGTGAATTATCGATGTCGCGGTCCATGCCGAGTTTGTTCAGCCGCCGAATGTCGCGAAGCAAAAAACTGGAAAGCGACATCCTGCCCTTTGATTAGATTTAAGTTTTTCACTCAGTGGCTCCGAAACAGCGCGTTAATGATTGATTATACTGTTTACTCTCGATTTTGTTGTGTCACTGTTTGGTTTAACGTGGGAGGAATAATATAAAAAGCTTAAGCTTGCGTTTAAAGTTCTTTCCGACCACAGTCTACGTTATATAACGTAGCTTGCTCGATAGATTATCTGTCGAGAAACTTTCAGCACAATGAACACCAAAATAGGTGACCGTTCTTGGTATTTACCTACCACAAAGTGCTTTTGCATTTTGCTTTACCTATTTTTTAACAATTATTAAGAAGAGGTTTCGCGACGTTCGTCTTTATCCGACATCAGGATTCTCAAATTAACATAATATGATTACTAAGTAAGCTCTTTCAGAACAGAAAAGAGTTACATTGAAACATGGTTTCAACGTGTTTACGTTATTCGCGACCGCATTCAATACAAACAATATCAAAATCAGATGTTTATAAATTCTGGTTACAAATAGAAATGCGAAATGATCTAACAATTCACAATGTAACAAAAGATACTTGGCCACCCACATAGCAGGTTTAACCACGGGTAACTTATGGAGAAGTTTTGCAAACAATGCCATAGCTGGTATAGGATGACTCAATTAGTAGAAGAAACTACCATTCCTTCTGTGGTAGATAAAGTCTGATGCACAATAGGCTGTAAATAGTTGCGACAGACCACTGGGGCTGATAGAGCCATTGAAACCTTCAAAGGATGAGATTTATAATCTTGTTCAGCATCATCACAAACATTTATGTTCCTAATGGTTTTGTTTTGATTGTAAAGTCATATGATTTTTTTTTACTTCATTTCGAAGCTTTGAGTAGAGATACATTATTTTTACAACGGAAGGTGCAGTGTTTAGATGCCTACATTCACCGACTTCCTGCGATTGGTGCATCGGTCGCACGAAGTCAGTGAATGTAGGTGACTCTGGCCAGTTCTTTGTATCCAGCTGTAAACTTCTCTCAAACGTTGATGATGACTATAGACAACAGGGCTTAATTTCAATTTGTTAATTTAAGAAACTTTCATACAAAGTCATTCCACTTTCTTTCCAAGTTTGACGTTAGACTGTAAAAATACGAATGCTGTGCCGCGCTATACTTAATTCTATTTCAAAATTAATTTAATACTCTCCTAGCTCTCACGGTTTTTAATAGACACATGAGTGAGCAGGGTGCGTGACGAAAGCCGTATCTAGCAGACGGGGAAGGAGGTGAGGGGTGCACAGACGAAGGGCATACAAATTGATTACCGCCCGGAGACGGCTGACAGGCCACCCACGACGACCTGCCGCGGAATAATGACTAGTTACTATACTTTGATGCAACTCCCGTCTTTGTAAGTTGGCAGTCACTATCAAAAGTGGCTGAACACCTCAGGCGCCCTATACCTTCAAAACTATAACATTTATTTTTCAAAATTGAACCCTAACGTTTGAAACCGAACATTGCAGTGCTTTCTAGTGACGTGTGGCGAACCTTCCTAGAAGTCATACAAATCGGTGCACTTTTCACTCCATATTCTTTTAGGTACCTAATGTTTGATACGCTGCGCTCTATTTTAGATTCAAGCAAACATAACAAACATGCTCATAATCGTATTTTACATAATGGACATCCCCAGATATATACTCAGTGGCCTCGATTCTCTTGTTTTAACAAATAAACTTAATTCGATCTTTCGCTCTCTTTTATTTACAGTTACAAAAGAAAGAGATAGCAATAATTTTAGTGCTGTCATTTTAGTGTTCTAAACTGACACGTACCTAAACTGATTTGACATAAAATTCTTCTTAAAATCTCTTTCTTGCGTACACTATCAGTAAAAGAGAGCGACAGTTTCACGTAGTTCATTTTTTCCTGTTCATTTTAGATTCGAACTAGTAAAAGTTTTGATTTAGAGCGCGGTAGTATTTGTAAAGGCGAGTTGCTCAGCAACTTCTGATGATGACTGTGCCATTGAATGCACGGGTAATTTGCAACCATTCAAATAAAGTATAAATTGGATTATCATGCTTGGTACTGGGCAACTTTCAGCACTTAATAACTGTTGCGTGAATAATAAATCCTGGACATTTTCACAGAGCATCATCTAGCCCCAAAGTAAGCAGAGCTTGTGTTATGGGAACTACCCATACACTACACTACATGACTGACATACTACTTATATTTTTTTATAAAATGTATTTAGGCTCTATAATTTTCATTTTTTGTACTAGTTTTCACTCCTGGATTATGATATTGAAGTACATTAGCCTTAAGAGTGTCATAACGAACCGTCTTGGATTCTATCCTCCGATATCCCACAACCTTTAAGACGTCGTCGGTCCATCGAGTGGGGAGCCTTCCTACTCTGCGTTGTCTGATTCGTAGTAGTAATTTTAGAACCTTTATTCCCCATCGGTTGACAGCTTGCCTATAGTCAATTCAACTTACTAATTCTGAAAGCAATGTGACTTACAATCTGCAGGTAAAAAAAAGTAAAATTATAATTTAACAGGAATATATAAGATACTACACTGGCCAAAGCAGCGATCCCTCACGTCTAAGATATAAGTATTTGCTTACTTAGAGCATTTCTTGATCACAGGACTTTTAACACGAAACATAAATAGCTCTTAATTTCCTACCATACATAAAGCTCTGTTACACAGTTATATTGTTGTTTCACACCGTACTGAATGAACATTTTTATTATTATCATCCTCAATTCCTCATTCAGCGCGAGGATCATAAATATTAGAAATCCACAAAAGCTTAGAGAAGTATTTTACCTAGCTCTAGAGTGAGGAGTATTTTAACTAGCCCTCGAGTGCTAACTAGGGATTCTTCTGCCTGTCTAGTTTCCAATGAAACAGTGGTAATACTAGTAATTATGACGTCTGATAAAAGATGCAGCGCCCTGACAGGGTCACACTACTTTGATGTAAAACCTAAGCTTATGTACATTTGAGCATGAATAAATGAAATATGATGCGACAAAAACCAAATGCAACGGAAATAACACGCTGCGTTAACTATAAGGCATTAATTGGTACGTCCATTGTCAGTGTCAGGGTTCGGAGGAACTAGACAACTTTTGTGGCGTAGTGGGCGAAAACCCACATGAGACGCAGAAAGTTGCGGGTTCGATTCCCGCCGTGGGACAAATGTTTGCATGATCTGAAATCATCAGATCTCATCAGTCTAGGGTCTGGGTGTTTTCTTTGTATAATATGTAAGTATTTAAAAATAAAAAATTATCTAAGTAGTATATTGATTTATATTACACTTGGTGCTACACAACTTCATGGTTCTATTTGGAAAAACTTTTAAAACGTTACAAAATAAATGTTAGTAGGTGTAGGTGGTACCCATTCTATGCATTACTGTACTGAAACATCTTTTTCCTAAAATGCGTAAAAGTTATTTACCTTGAAGATTATGCTAAAAGTATGTACTACTTTTTATGTGCAATAAATAATTTTCTATCTTATAATAATAATATTTTTTTTTTGCTATTTGGCAATCTCTTTACTCTCATTAGCCAGACGCCTAAAGTATGCCGCGCTGTCTTGCCCCACAAACTCTAGAGATGCTAAGCCCACTCGTAAATATGCCTAGTTTATGCACTCATTCGTGATCTAAAAGCCCGACCAAGGAGCCAAAAATAAACTTGAATGCAAGCACCAAAAATATAACATAGCTGCCTATGTCTAGACTTTTCTTTCTTTACGTTAGCGGATGTTCATACCCATGCAGGTTTAGGCTCTATAGTTAGCTTATTATTACCCTGCCTACAAAAACAATCCCTAGATCATAGAACCACCCTAATAGCGTCGGTAGCGCACGTACCTCCTTCCTGCTATTATATTCCTTAATTGCCTCTGGATTGGTAATGTTACTCTACTCGTATTTTATGGTATTGCGGTCAGATTTAATTGTTTTTATGTGCGCCTGTTTTTTGTCCGGTATTCGTTTTGGATAGTAGGTAGGTGGTCTGGCGATAGGTGAGTTTGTTCTGTGGTGTTGCCTAATTAAATAAAGTAGTATTTATTGACACTGTCGTACCTATTAGAGACGGTGATGAAGACACGATAGTATTCGTGAAAATTATCATTGAGATTCAATAACCGTTTTAGACTGAATTGTGAACTGAACGGCGATTGAGTTTGGAGTAAACTGTTATAAAGATTTAATAGTAGAATATTATTTAATTCATCATTATCATCAACATCTGCTTGTACAGTACTTATTAGGTACTATGTATTCCGTGCTTTTAGGACTCCAAAAAAAACAATAAAGGATTCCGAAATGGCGAAAACGGAACCCATTATAGTTCCGTCTTGTCCGTCCTTTTTTCACCCTGATTACTCGCTCAGTTAAAAGTCGCGTATCGAGATAAAATTTGGTATGCAGACGTGTTTTCTTAAAACAAAAACAAAAATTTGAAAATAAAATAAATTAGTATCATTCAAGTCAAATTCATTTATTCATTAGATCAAGGATCACTTTGAAACGTCGATTTTATTTACTGCCTATTCAAAAAAAAACAAGAAAACAAGGCTGGTAATTCTTTTAAATGATCTTTTTTACAAAACAATAGGTAACATTTTTTTAATAGGTCTTTAAGAAATAAAATGTGTTGTTAAAAATAAAGCACGATTTTATTACGTACTAAAAGTTATAAAAAAGAACTCCACTGTCCACCTCCTGGCTGGCTAAGCCATCATCTTAAGATACCAAATTAGAGTATTGTCATCCGTACAAAGTTTCATTTCGATACGAACGGTTAGAAGTAGGTTAAAATTGACTGTGTTAAAAATTTGATTACATTGTTTGTTAGTTAGTTTTTAGTTTAATACTTCAGTACCTTAAGTTTATCTTGAGTAATTATTGGTTGAGCTGTCTATGTCGTAGGTAAGTACGTGTAAGGAAAAGCTTAGTGTTTACATTTTATGATCCTAATGTGGTGCTATCAGTGAAGACCTATTATTGGCTACCTGTATCTATTTAAGTATTGTTAAGGACATTGTTTTATAGTTGTTGGTTTTCCGAATAAAATAAATAAATAAACAAGTGAACTATTTTTGATTTTAAGCCTTTGTCTAGGAAATATATGCTCCTCTCTCCTTCTAACTTTCCTATCCTGAGTCCTAGAAGTAAGAAACAAAACAAGTACTCTTATTATTTGATATGAACTACCAACGAAAATAAAATTAACCCTTTTCCCATGCATACTTAACATAGCAATGGAACTATAGGATGCAACTTTGGCACCCTAACATAGTGTTCCTGGACAGGTCTTGGGCACTGTATTAACTTGTGCAATCATTGCAGCCAGATGTTTTATTATTCGTAGCATCCAAAGCTTTTTGACGAAGCTGCGAGTATGTTCAGATGATATATATTATCAGCTATCACAAATGTCACCAGTGACCATTTTAAAGATGATCGATCTGTGTTGCGCTCTCGTCGATCAATGTCTGAAACTTTTTTATTTTTCAGATAAGTTCGCATAATCTTGGGGATTTTCTGCGTCTGTTGATTTTATTAATTCCCCTAAAGCCGATGAGAAATTACTCATTAAGAATTGACCACTACCAAAGCTGTCAATTATCCAAGGTATCTGAGGTATCAAGTCTAAGATAAATAAAAAAGGTATCTATAAAGTACAAACCCATACATTCTATCCCTTTTTCTTTCTAACTTATATTATTAATGCGAAATATATTTTTGTTTACCGATAATCTTCATAATGGCTTAGCACTCAGACCCTATTCTCGTAATTATTTTACAACAACTTTCGATATAATGGTGGAAATCTGCTTGGTACAAACCGAACTACATTAGGTAAAATTAAGTTAAAAGCTGAAAATAAGTTTAAAGCTTTGACAGCTTAGTTTCGCGCCAGCCGATTAAGAAACTTAATTTCAAAATTAAGTTTCTTAACTGACGTAAAATATAAAATTTCAGCTCTAAAACTAGTTAGGTTACTCAACTTAGTAAAAATTGACAATTAGCTATTCGGTTGTACATTATTTAGCGTAAAATAAGACATATCAACCTAAAATAAGTCGCGTTGTAAATTGGTGCTGGCTAAAGTTTTGCAGCTGTGATTCGATGTTATTTCCTAGCAAAGACAAGAGAAAACCTACAATGATGCCTACTTATGTAATGTGGTTGTAGCATTTCTGGAAACTCACATATACTCGGAAAGATTTAAGAAGATCAAATGCTAGGCACTAACCTAAGTTTTTGCGTGGAGGAAACCGTTGGTCCACGACGGCTGACTGACTCTTTGGATCGAAAGTCGAGGACTCTTGCTACTATACCACTTGTTTCTCATCAGATATAATTAGTAGCTAGTAATAATATATTTCGCAAAATCTTTTCATCCCATTCTTCCCTCAGGCTCCATTTCAAGTAACATGTTCTTTTTTGTTCCGAGTAAGCTACCGTGCATAAATGAAGCCTGTCGAAATAACATATAGGGGTACAGGCACGAAATTTAAACACCGGTAAGTATTAAACTCCAAACCTACATATAGTTTGGTGCGAGATAAGGCCATAGACACACAATCAACAGATTTATCAGATTTAATTTTGTCTTCATATTATATAGAATGGTATATACAGATATTACACTGTAACGACGGGAGGCTGAAAATCGATGAATAACAGCGGCTCAAGCCCATTCATGAACTCTACTTAACACCTTTAATATAATAAGAAATCATCATTTATTTTATTATTATTTTAGTTATGTACCCTCATAACAAAAAAAATAATAAAATAAATGTACAATAGATATTCTCGCTAAAAGTGAAGCTTTCAGGCAAGGATGGAGAAGAATAACCTAAAAGATTTGGATTGGGTTGAGTTAATTCACTAGGTAGTATATTCGAAGTACTTTGATGTACTATGGATACCTAAATATGAAATGATAAAATATGCATTGAATAAAAATAAACATCCTTGTGTTAAGTTTCACAGTCTGAATCAACTGTTTCAAGTTTCTGGTCTGACAACAGCTGGTGTATAATGGCATTTATTTAGGAGAAGGTCGATGTCCAACTGCGGGCATCAGCTGATATTGTGGAGCTCCGCATTTAGAAAGCTGACTGAACTGAGAGCTGTGTCCTGATTGATCGTCTGTATGTCTAAGCCCTAAGCTCCAAGTAGCGGTATTCCTTTGTTCCTTCTACCTGGGAGGCTACTGGGTAATAAAAGTCCGTGCCAAACAATGGCGACATAAAAATTCAGAATTTGCAACAATGACGCACGTAACATGCCTACGTGACTAAGGTGAAGATCCTCGGTGTGTGATCTGCAAATATTAGTGCTCATCTAGAACTGGAGTTTTATGGCTGACATTCGCGATGCCAATGTTGATTCAGTTGAATTTATAGTGCTATAAACAGCTCTTTGATAAATCTGAATTGTGAATCTATAAAGGAACTGAAGTCTAGGCTGGTGTTGAGAGAACTCTGCCTGAGTATACTATTCCTCAATAGAAATACTTGAGCTTACATAAAAAAGGATCTCAAGGAACTAAAGCGTAAAACACAAGGAACTAAAGTATTTTGCCTTGTTGTTCAAATCAAGTTGTTTATTCATTTATTTCAGATATAGATACATAATTAACATGACATAAAATAAAATACAAAATAAATATAAAAAATTAAAATTAAATTAGATGGAGCCCATAATGACCCGCATCCAGCTGTTGTGGATAGAACTTTCTGCTCGCGCAACAATCATCTGTAGGATGCCGTTGCTACTGCCTCGCGCTGGATAACGAATAATGCTGGTCATTTTTTTCACACAGCATCATCTAGCCCCAAAATAAGCAGAGCTTATGTTATGGAAACTACATGACTGATATACTACTTATACACATTTTTAAATGCATACATTTTTATACATAGAAAACACCCAGGCCCTAAACAAATATTTGCAGATCATACAAACATTTGTCTCGCAGCGGGAATCGAACCCGATGCCTACTGCGTCTCAGGCGGGCCTTCGCCATCTGCGCGACAGAGGTCATCTGCGATAAACGAATAAAAACAATAGCCTACAAACTTATTAAGTCAAACGTGACAAAATAACGTGCATTACGCGGGTTATCAATCGCCTGGATGCCGACGCGCCGGATGAAAGGGAACTCGCCTGATTTGAATACCCGATAGCCGACAGGAAATTCGTATATTGGATTCGCTTAGATAACTTACCGGTGATATGAGACTTGGTTACTTGGAGACTTGGCTATTATGAGACTAGATTCGCTTTTCATATAACTATTAGTATGAATGCATTTATTTAATTTTAAATTTTACTTTTACTTATCTAAGTGTTTTTTATACCTTTGTCTTTTCCTCTAGGTACTTGTAGTGATCTTTTTCTCTAGAAGTTTTTACTAGTAGGAATATACTTATACTTTGTGATATACTGCGAGAAACCATGAAATACGAGAACATATTTGGCAAAAACAATTTATTCGACGCCATGTACAAATTTTTTTTTTCCGACACAGTCCAATCCAACGCTACAGATTAGAATGTAATTAAAACTCATGTTTATTCTTCTCATTTCTCTTAACGTACTAGACTTAAAAAAGTTTTTACTTTCACCAGCTCATAATAGTAATCGTAATTTCAAGGAATAGGGTCTAATGAAGCTTATGCTTGAAGAACTTCAGAGTAATAATAAGAAAGCCTGATCATTTAAAACTAAACTTCATTTAATTATCTACTCTTCAATAAAAGTTATGATTATGATTATGAATATTTTCACTATATAAAATATTCATTACCATTACCTACCTTTCAAAACGGCCTATAGCTTGCTCCTTGCTACGTTGAACTTATTAAGTTACAAATCAAAGTGAATATTGAAGTAGTCGTGAGTGTTTTTGCAGCAATTATCTTCCTTTATAGGCGAGTGAGAGACACAACACTTATGGACGGAATACAGTCTCATTTTTGGATTCCGTGCCTTAAAAGGAAAAACGGAACCCTTATAAGATCACTTTATTATCAGCCTGTCTGTCCATCTGTCTGTATGTCAAGACATTTTTTCTCAGGAACGGCTAAAGATATCCAGTTCAAATTACCACACTACTGCCCCCAGCTTCGCCCGCGCGGTACCCGAATAAAAGCGTTAAGGAAAAGTAGCTCTTAGCGTTTTTTGTCGACTTGATTCTAAATATTGGTGAAATAATTTTTGAAATCGTATGAGTAGTTTTGAAGATTACTTCTTACATCCAAACCTACAAACAAATATCGTAAACATATATTTTATTCCAAAAAACTATCGTGAACTTGACTATTCATAGTGTAAAAACGGTCGCATGCACGGCGCGACGCGGAAGGAGAAAGTCGCAACCACTCACCCTGATGTGATCCTATAGTGCCGTACAAAAAACAAGCTTCTAACTCAATGCATTATAAAGTCTATTTTTTGTATGGAAATGGCAAAAATTAATAACTTTCAGGGTACTTCCAGTGACCAGTATACTTATTTGAAATGCTAGGAACCTTTGTGACACAAATAAGTATTTTTTTAACTATTATCCCCTAAAATAAAAACAAAACAAAATATTTATCGATATCAAATGTTTTACAGTAAGGAAACCTCAGGGCGCGAGGTCCCTCGCACTTGTCCGTTTTTATTTACACATACTGGCAACGCAATATGGATATAACTGAGCCTAGTTCGTTCATGTTGGTTGAGTAGAAAGTAAGCATTACAGCCTAAAATGAAATAAAGCCTAAAATAATAACTTGTGGGTTAGGTAATCATGGTAGGAATGTCCTGTAGTAAAGAGGCTCTACCGTACTAATGGTGTGCTGTGGTGTAGCTCAGAAATGAATAATCTGGTTTTACTTCTCATTTACGACTATACTCAGTCTTATGTAAATAATACAGTATTACGATGCCAACCTTCAGCTAGTTGGAATCGGATCAGGCTCTCAAATATAAGCTTGGGAGAAATCTATTCCTTTAAATTGTACGTTTATTGTGAGATTGTAAGCGGATTAGAAAATTAGCGTCATTGAAGCCGGTTGGAGTATCGTAAAGTGGGTAGTTTGCGTCCGCCTACGACGGCCGGGCAAGCACTGGGAGTCGCGGCGCGGGCGGCGCGGCGCGGACGAGGGGACGCGGTCTGCGAGGCGCGTGTCACTCGCCGCGATCCCTGCAATAATCTCCTCGAGCGATTGCTCTATCCGGTGACTGAGTAAAGTATCGCTAGCTGATTATTGTGTTTATTTGCGCTATATGCGCGTGTGCTGGTGGATGTGAGTGTGTGCATGCGTACGAGCGGTAGTGGGCCACCCAGCGCGCGACCACACGCAGAGCCCACCCACGTGGAAGGGGCGCCGAAGTCGCGGCCCGCGGCTGCGGCCTTGCCATCCTCTGTCGCGGGGAACCCGCTACCTCATGACACTGCCCGCTCAAACTGCTATATTTTGATTGATATTTAACATTTTGCCGATAACATCAAAAATGTTGATGTTAAATATCATGATGGTTCAAATGGTTATTTGAATCATCATCATCTTTTGATTTCTGCCTTATGTATTACTAGCTTCTGCCCACAGCTTCTCCCGCGTGGTACCCGGATAAAAAGTAGCCTATGTATAAGCTGATGTTTATACTACTATATTACTGTAGTTTCATCAAAATCCGTTCACTAGTTTTTGGGTATAAGAGTATCAAACATCCATCCTCACAAACTTTCGTGTTTATAATATTATAGTAGGATCAACGTAATACACTGATACAAAGTTATTATACACTGATTTGATAAAATAAGCAAGCTCAGCCAGGCAAAAAGGTCTGCGAGAGCATATTTCATATTACCTACTTAGGTACTTACCTACATCTACCTCTTTATTTATTAAAAAAAACTGTCAACAGAATCGTCAACAATGTTTAACTAATATGGTATCTTTTTCAAGTAGGTACTACCTATTTATTAACATATATTTCATTTATTACATTTTGAGCAAATAAGTAATTAATGCTGTGGCAACGAAACATGCACTTGCAGTTTAATCTTCAAAATAAATGTATCTTAAATGTCACGCTGATAATTTTATGATTAATAATTATAACTTTATTGACATAAAAGCTTCGTAGTGGCAGTAATCAATCATTGCAAAACTTTTGCACAGAAAAAAGAAAAGCAGGCCGCGGTTGCGACCACCTGAAAGATCAACCGCGCGTGCGCTTTGCTGCCGAATTTTGCCACTCACCGTCCATTGAAGATCTCTAACATTAATTGTGTATAAAACAGAATAAACCACAAGATTTGTTTACATTCATTTATCAGATTATGTGTAATTGAGTGGATAATTTTATTGCCTGATCTTTGTGGGAAGATAATTTGCCAAGAATAGTTTATTCATACTTGGCAGGTGATGTTTATTCTCAGATATTATCTGGAGCTTATAGTTATCATCATAAACAGTATTCCATGTTTATCACAAGAACTTTAATCAATATTTTTACTACAATTATTAACCTACTCATTTTGCTCGACTTACGTGCATCTTACCAATAATAGCAAAGCCGACGCAAAAGGCATGAGAGATAATGCGAGTACCTTTAACATTCCTTTTCAATTATTTAATGAGTTACTTCTATCCTTGTTTTATCAGTTTTTATTGAATTGCAGAACTCAATTAGGACTACTATCATGTTTTCTTAATTCGAAGAATAAACAGCTCTCATAAAAGAGATACGAAAAGTATGTGAATAATCAGAAATGTCCAAAAGGAAGATGGTAAAAACGGGCGGAAACGCGTTCCTTGCTAATCGCGGTATTTTTTTGAGGTTTCGGCCTAATGTCTCTATAGACAGAAGATTGATGGCGCCCTGATTGGACACGCCCTTCGCTTCTCGGTAGCGAGCGGCGACATTAAAGGGCAAGCCTATAGCTTGCCCTATAATGTCGCAAAGATGATAATGAAGTCATTTTAGGACAATACTCTTTTGTAGCTGTGCAGGTGACGTGAGGAAATGTAAAATACCGACTTTTTCAAAAGCGTGTAGGTCAACAGCGCTTGTCATGAGTATTATTTAAGCATGAAGATCTGTTTTTGGGTCGTAATTGATTGATTTACATATATTAATGCAGAGGCTTAACTAGCAATTATTAAAGAACTGTAATTTGGAATACACTAACGTGTATAGGGCAATACGAAAGGGTTTGCTAGATTCCACCCTTGAAGAAGATGCAGGAAGATGAAATTCATATTAAATAAACTCAACGTGGAAGAAGCCAACGCGTTCCACTAGTTTGATACTTGTAGATGTGCCCTTTATTTCGAAGACGGCATTTGTACTTAGGTACTAGTGAATTTACGCAATGACACTCTAATCAGGGTCACATTGGCCACGTAGGTCATATATGACTTCTAGATTGCAGTACCAATCTAGAATGCATAGTTTTTATTTTCCGGTTCAATTGCATAAGTAGTATAATAGTCGTTCCCATAACACAAGCTCTGCTTACTTTGGGGCTAGACGATGCTGTGTAAAAATGACCAACATTATTATTCATAGAATTAAAATTATCGTGGTTTGGTATCATTTTAGAATATAATTACGACTATACCACGTACTTTACTATTCTCCTGCTGACGTTTCGTTGACCGTTTAGAGGTCCTTCCTCATGAGCACCGTCCGCGACCACGCTCGGCGGTCGTGAGACGGAAACAGGAGAATAGTAAAGTACGTGGTATAGTCGTAATTATATTCTAAACCATTATTATTTTTATTGTACGGGTTTACTTAGTTAGGATGAGAACTAAAAAAACATGCCGTATCTGTTTTATACGTATGCTTTGTCTATGATATTCCTATTCAGAGCAAAATAATTATTTATCGAGCAACACGGCGATTAGGCGGCGACAGGCAGCCATTATGATTATGATTCTGAGCCAGGTATGGTCAGGCATGAAAAAACTTGTAAGTATTATAACATAATTTTATTAATTAAACACAGCTATGCAAAGTATTCCAAGAAAAAACAATTTTATGTTTTGATGCTGGCATTTTTAATATTTTACTTACGACGCAAGAAGATTGTTTGTTTATCTATGTGTTTGTTTATAGGTATGTTTTTTGTCTGTCTTCCAAAAAGGCTTAACCGATTGTAACACGGTTTAGTTGCACTTCGTTTTCCATTTTGGGAATTGTCGTTTACCTATCTTCTTTGTGATAACATTGCGCCTTTAATCGTCCAGTCATTTGCAGAGAGATACAAAATGAGGTCCATTTCTCGTTTGATTGGTACTAATGCCTGACAAAGCTCTGAGGTGGTCAAAAAGGCAATTTTACAGAAACTAATGCGATGTTTATCGAGAAGGTTCCAAGAAGGTATCTTAGGCGGTCCCCATACAATCAAATTTACTGACAAAGTTATTAAATAATGTTGTCGAGTCTGACCACTTGACCGCTTGCGCGTTATTGTAAGTGATCCGTACTTGATTGATACGAGACTTGAGTCAATTCGTGAAGAAAAAGCATTAGGAATAAAAACTATGACTATTGCGTAATCAATACTAAAATTTTACCACCTGTTGACTACAACAGAGTCAACAGTCTAAACTTAAAGTAAATATTGATAATTTTGCATAAATCACAGCAAAACTTCGTATGATAAAATTCTGATTGAGGGTATAGAAAAGAAAATAGTAAAGTATTACCTAGGACAAAAAGTTCTCCCCATTGACACGACTACATTTTTAGGAAGCTGGAACTCGCATGTTGAACACCTATGTATATAAACTTAATCAACAATCTTATGCACTTTATATGCTTTCTAAAGTTGCAAGCATCTCAACAGTGGTCACTGCATATCACGGTTATGCGGCATCCATTTTAAGGTACGGCGTTCTATTCTGGGCCAATTTAACTGGTAGGGAAAAGGTTTTTAAAGTGCAAAAGAAATGTGTCAGGGCTATTTGTAAGATAAGGCAAATCGAGAGTTGCAAACCGTACTTTGTCCAATTAAATATTTTGACATTACCCTCTATGTACATATATGCGATGGCCTTATTTGTAAAAAGCAACATGTATTTATTTGAAAAATTTAAAAGTAAACGACAGAACACGAAAATATGTTGTCCTCCAAGCAAGACAGCAATGTTTAACAACAGTGTTTTCTGCATGGCGCCTCGTATTTTCAATCATTTGCCTACTAACATTCTGGAAATAAATACATTAAACTTATTCAAATTAAAACTAAAGAAACTTTTATTACAAAAGGCGTACTAAAGGCGCGAATATCTTTTTGTCAAATTTTAGATAGTTTTAAGAATTTAAATTTTATAAATATATATTTTTTTTTTTCTTCTTACATAAAATATTGTGACATGCTAGCCTGTTTGTATTATCAAATGTATGACTTTTTAGACTAAGGCTTATACTTTCTTATTCTTGTATTAAATTTTGCATGCTGTAAAGCAGATCATGGTTGGACTTACTTTAACTGTATTATCTACTGCTTGTACCCATGTTTCGCAAATGAATAAATTGAATTGAATTGAAAGTTTTAATATACAGAAGGCAGACATGACAAAATTATAAGCGCTTCGTAGCACATGTAGTACCGCTACAAGTGCTACGAAGCGTAACATTACAATAAAGACATCAACGGCCTAGAGCTCTTTCGGAAATGACTCTGATAAATTGAGCAATTTACAATAAAATTATCTTTTTACTATAAAAGTTCAATAAAATATACCGTTTTATTATAAAATTACAGAGAATGAAAATTAAATATACCTTTTTAGTGTCGTAATTGTTAGTTTCAAGCTATTTTGTAAGATCATAAAACTTTAACATTTTATGGACTTGATGACTTGTCATTATTTTATTTTACCAATGTTTTTAAGGAATTAATGGTTGTAAAATTATATAAATGAGCTGAGTAAATAATTGTTTTATTTAAATAAATCAAAGGCGAGTTGAAAAAATAATAATTGAACAATTGATTACAATGAAGTAATCATGGTTAATTGACTTTATTTCGAAACAACTTTCACTAACTAGATAAAAGTTTAAACCTAGTTCATGCATTAGTCTGATTTAAAATGAAATTTATTTTGAATTTGTACGCTTTGGAAGACACAGAGTCGGTTGTTCTTATAAGTGGTCACAGGAAAGAGAATAGAGCACGTGCGTTTACTTCAACGAAAAGAGTTATGTATTCAATTTTGGCTCGTTACTCGAAGTGAGTCAACGGAACCAAAATCAAAGTCAATAGGTTTTTATTCATTGAAATCACAAGGATCATATAGAACCTTAAAAATAGAGCGTTATTAAGACTATGCCTGTGCCGTCTGTGTCACAGGGCTGTGTCTTTTTAACCGTAACCAATTGAATTTTTTACAAAATTAATTTTATTATGATTTTTGGGTGAATGGAAAAATGTTACAATACGCCCCAATTTCATCCTTACATGTAACCTGTTAAAATTTTCAGGTAGGTACAATCAGCGTCACGAAATGGTTACTGCCATGAGGTTTAAAGATTAAACTTTTTACTCATATTTTTTAATTTTTTGTCGGAAAAATGTAACCTGAGTCTAAAAAAGAACTAATAATGAAAAAAATCTCGAAAATACTATCACTTCACTACATTTTACTGTGGATTTAGGGAAAAACATCCTCAAGACTGTATTTCCCATGATGGTCATCCTCTGATACATATTCAGTGTGTAGATCTTTGAGGGTATCAAGTAGAAGCACGTCCATACCTTACATTTGGCACATGCTCACGTTTTGCTATAGTTAGCATTCCACTTAACAGGTTGTAAGCCCATCACCTCTTGTTAGAAAAATCCATTAGTGCACGACCATGTTCGAACTCACGACCTCCAGATCGGAAGTCGGGATACGGCCCCCTAAGCCAACTAGGCAAAAAAATGCGTAAACACATAGTTTTAGTACGGAACTCTTAGTGTGCGACTTGCCCTTGGCCAGTTATCAACAACTATAAATACAATAAACAGAAAGAGTAATTATCTCTTAGTTAGAGTTGGGGTTGGTCTATAAATCACTTGTTTATTTAATGAGAGTATTGCATTTTGGATACATAGGTATCATATTAGTTGGTATCAGAATCCAAATGTGTTCTCAATCGCATCTCTACGATTATACCCAACGGGTAGTTCCGCCATCTTGCCCGGCTTTTTGTGCTGGGACCACCCAAGAGCTCGCTATATTATTTTATTGTACAATAAACAAATTTATTGCTCCATATGGCTATTTACGTTTTTATTTATTAAGAGGTTTTGTTACCAACTGACGCTGTAATCTTTGGGTTTTGGAATGGAACAAAAAGATCACGAACAGTAGCAGTGTAGATTGTATTGTGAGAACTATCTATTTGATCTGACTATGTCGATGTATATGTCGTTATTCGAGTTAAAGGTACATTATTATTTTCCACGCAAATAGAAACGACTTGTAAATTATGTAACTTAGGTACTACTGATTTGCCTGCTTATGTACGGCATATGTTTTTAGATTAAACATGACGTTACAAAATGTGTTAATAGGTCAAGGACAAGGTAAGTAGCACAAACAGAGAAATATCTATTCTCAGTTACCTCTGGATTTTGTACTTCTTTGACCGTCTCATTCTCTGGCCTTCACATAAGATAACATAACGCTTCTTAGTAAAACAAGCCTTTTCGTATAAAGTTGCAGCGCAAAAGTAACATCGTAAGTAACCTTCAAGTTATTTTTATAAAGCAATTGCATAATTTATACAGAATTTAACACTTTATATGAAGGTATTTCAATTATTTCATATCATTAAGCGAAGTGACTTTTAAATTAATCCCCATAAATGGAAGCACAGCCGTGGAGAAAAAAGTATCTTACTATGTTTCTTCATGTTTCATTATTCAATTAAGTCAGCAATTAACGAGGCAAGCTTTTAATTACCAGTATACGTAGAAAACATGAAGAATTACCAGGTAACGAAAAAGCTGTAATACACTTTTTTATTATCTTGCATAATGATTATCTTCGAGCAGCAGGTAAAGTTATATTAATTTAAATAATTAACCTGTCGGATAGGGGATCGTGAACTAACATTAGTATAGTTTTTTTATTTCAAACCACAGAAGCTCAGATTAAAGGCAGTAATCTTAATAGTTGTAAGCAATCAAATAGAAATTAAAGGAATTGCCAAATGCAATAAACAAAGAATTATTCACAGAATATAGGAATAGGTCACAGAATACTATCTGTGACCGGGGCAAAGTACATAATTACAACAACAAACAGGTGAGTTTTTTCCAAGGCCTTTAAAGTTCATACCTACTGGAGCTTGTGTTAACTGGCATTATTTTACTACTCTGAGATCCAGATTTGATAATATTTGTACAGTTCGCATTGTGCTCCTAACGTCTCCTATTTTCACAAAAAAACTTCACCTTATGATATTGACAGGGAACAAACCAAAAAATAACATGTGTATTCGAAACATCTACTGAATCCGCGGTTTACAGGCAATACGCGACCGCTTACATAATGCGTTATAAAACAACAATTTGTTTGTCTGTTTATCGTATGTCTAAGTCAGCAATTCATCCAATTAGCTGTCTGCCCGCGGCAGACCACCCACGATCCTCAGCTTTAAACATAAATTACAAATAATTTAGAAAACTTTATTTTGTTTTAAATTGATTGCTGTTAGAATTTTAGGAGTGTGTGCTTCCTAATATAGGTAGAATTGAACTTGAATTTGCTTTTGGCTAAATACGACAAAAATCGAAGAAATAAAAAAATACTTTCATAATCAATATGTCATATTGATTACTTATGTAAGTAGTTTTTTATATTATATAATTTTAAAAGTTAAAATTATATCCCAGCAATAGCAACTGTGATCATTAAAACTCGATTAAGATCATTAAACTAAATATTTAAAAACAATAAAAAATAGGCTAGATAGAAAAAATACTAGTGTACCTCATACACTTGATTAATTTTATTGATAAGTTGACTGAGGTCCTAGTTTACCAACACAATAACGGGTGGTTAGGTCCAAATTAAAGCTATTTGACATGTTTTCATAGGAACCTGTGGTCATAATCAATGGTTAGATTTGACCGTCGGTTTATTTTGTTGGTGAACTCAATCCTTGCTTATTTAAAAAGAGAAACCTAAATCGAAATATTTTATTGGCGAAGCAGTATTTTATTATTTTTGAATTATCGTTAACGATGTAGCAAAGAAAAAAGCGGGTAATAGATTCTTGTCCACTTTCAAGGACGCGTGGCGCTTCATCGTTGTCATCTGTGGGCAGAAGATAACATGAAATTTGTTATCTTCTGCCCACAGATTTACTAGGACGCTAAAGCATCTCCTTTCTATGTGGGTCTCATAGGTGATTAAAATCAGCGGTTCATCTCAATTTAATTCTTCGGAGATAGACGAGACTCTGGATTCCAGATTTTCAAGACAATATTTTATTGCAAAGCGGGTGGTTAAAAATGGTTACATGGTTAAAATAAATAGCCGACATTCTATTTGACGTTTTGAAACGATGTTTGATGACAAACAACTGATAAACGACCATTTATCATACATAACTCAACCTCATTTTGAGAACTTACTTACGTTAGGTAGCCATAAAATTTGTGCAATTTTTTATAGTAAATTTTTACTAAAAAACGATATTACCATGATTTGTGAGTTTGAATGTTTCCTGATAGTTGTTGCCATAGAAGCATTTAAGATATCTCTCAATGATAATACCTTTGAGAGAAATCTTGAATGTGGTGCATTCAAAATTATTACTATCCAATGTATGACGACCTCTGTGGCGCAGTGGGCGAAGGTCCACCTAAGACGCAGAAGGTTGCGTGTTCGATTTCCGCCGCGGGACAAATGTTTGTATGATCTGCAAATATTTGTCTCGGGGCTGGGTATTTTCTATGTATAATATGAATGATTTATAAAAAAGTATATAAGTAGTATATCAGTCATATAGTTCCCATAGTACAGGCTATGCTTAGTTTGGGGCTAGGTGACGTTGTGTGAGAAAATGTCCAGCATTAAAAAAAATGAGTATTTTCGAATTGGAATGCCCTCAAGATTTCTTTCCGATTAGAGATCGATGATTAAAGTATTTTGCTATGTCTACCTACTAAGTAATAGGTACCTTTTACCTTGTTTATAATGAATAAAGAAAAAAGTAAATGAGTACCATTTACTTTTTTCTTTATTACGTTTTTTTTTTCTTTCTATCATCTCCTGTCTCCCAATAAATACTAAGCCTCGATTTTCGATGTATGTAGACTCACTGATAGCATAATTCCCACAAAAAACTTAGTGGTTTTTTATCAACATTATTTTGTAAACATATAATTTTTAAATAAGTAAATGAACTAAATTTATACCTCGTACTATCCATTTCAATTCTTATATTACATAGTCATGCGAGTTGCAGAAATACTTTGCCTCTATCTAAATTCATCTCACACCGCGTCTTTCACTTTACGAGTACAATAAAATCGTGTTACCAGTGACAAGCTTTTGTTTTATCGCACCAAATCATACAGTCCTACCACAGAAGGCGATATTTAAAGATTTTAGCATAAGGCCACTATCCACTTACGGGTCTGAGTGGTGTGGTACCATAGTACTTGTAGGTCCTGACACCCACGATACAGAGGATCCTAGTTTTTGTGTTTATTTATTTATTTATCCACTGTTGTTATATAATAGTTTAGATTTGAACTTAGAATACAGAATAACCTTAGAATGTTGTTATATAATAGTTTAGATTTGAACTTAGAATACAGAATAACCAGAAAGCGCGTCTCGCGTGCCAACAAATGGATTTTGATCCGGACTCCTTGACGTTACTCAGTCCGTTGTATGATAAGTAACACAAGACCTATCACATTAGTCTGACATTATTCTATATATCTCCTATTACAAATTGCACCAAATTTCCAAATTGATTCAAGCGATGCGATGCTTTTCTGTGAAGTTCGGTTTTTAATGTGCTGTTTTCTTGTCACGTTGTATCAATTACACGCTATCTACAATCGAGGATATCGGATGCGTACTAAATCACCTGTTTTATTGCAAGGGAATCTAGAAGCTATCGATGACGAACGAACATTTTACAAAAAAAAACTATATACCTACCTAACCTATTTTTATGACAGCGGTCGACGTAAAACACACCCTAACTACGATCATAAATGTAGAGTTTAGCGTCAGATAACATCTGTTTTCTCTATAATTTTCACGTCACGTAATTTTTTTCTTATAATTAACCTACATATAGTTAAATATACAAAAAATACAGTGAAACAGCTATCTAAAGACCATTGCAAGCGGTCTATAAAAAACAAACCATTTTTGTATTATTTGTACCTCTTAAATTATCATTCCAGCTCAGGATCTTTCACCATTCTATCATGAAAATCGGTTCAGCCGTGACGAAGTATTTGAGTAATAAACATCTAAATATATTTTATTTCACACTAGCTGCGCCCCGCGGTTTCAATAGCGTAAGTTTCGACTTTATACTCGTGATAACCTTGAAACTAAATGTCCGATTCAAATGAATTAAAAAGTATTTTACTGCTACATAAATACCCTTGATGATAAAACTATTTATTTGAATAAAAGTTTTTACTAACGATACGAATGTAACCAACGTTTGTTTCTACCGGCGCGGCGATTTAATTAAATTTTAGAACACAAAAGCTGCTGTTGTGCCTTAACTATGATAGTTAGATATATTCCCTTGATTCCTTTTTTGTAAGTAATAATAAGTACTTTAATCATATAGTACATAATTTTTATGTATCATCAATAGTATTCTCAGCGCACACCAAAAAATGAATTTTATAGGCAAAATTTTGCTACTTTGGGTTACATTATTGAAATTTACTTAAGGTTCTCTATTTTTTTGAAAATAAATTATAGCCTTAGTTACTTCCTGATAATTGAGCTTTCTATTAGTGAAAAAATGGTTTAAATCGGTCCAGTAGTTTCGGAGCCTATTCGTTACAAACAAACAAACAAAAAATGTTTCTTCTTTGTAATATTAGAATAGAATAAAATTAAGAAGATAGACGGAAGGGGTCTCGTTACAAAAGGTGGTTTAGACCTTTCGTAATAAGACCCTAGTATTGTAATATTTACTACTTAGGATGCGGTAATCAGTTTATATAAAATGTCAAGGCCAATGGAGTGCTACCTTTTCTTAACGTTGGGTCCGTGAAAATCTTTAGTCAGTTCTGCATTTCACAGTCAAGTCTCGAAGTTTGTTGAAACAATGACCAGGGTGTAAATTCCGTTCACCTCGTTACACTGTCACCGTAAATTCGTCAATGTCGCGGTCTGCATCAGAACCTCGGTCAGGACGAACAACTTTTAATTTTTAAACAGGGATATTTGCGACCAGAATAAATTCGAATTCGATTAAAATTCTTGATGGTTTGCGGTACGTACAGTCGTTTAGAAAATGATCAAATTAAATCCTTTATTTGTTATATGTACCTACCATTTCTTTATTGTATTGTTACATAAATTAAACTCCTTTCTATTTCATCATTGGTTTCATCGATGACCTGGGTACCTTACTGGCTGCTGTTGCTCTGCTAAGGGACATCTAAGCAATCAGTAAAGAATTTTAACAATTGCTGTTGGCTGGTACAAAGATCACGAAGTTCAGATACCAAACAGGTCCTTTATCGTTTTCGGAGATTAGAAGATGTTAATAGAAATTCAAAATCTCTGAGATGCGAATTTTATTGTTCAATCTCACAATCGCAAAAAGTCTCGATTATAATTGAAATGTTCCTTTGTGGTCTCAATTCCATATCTACCTCACGCGAGCTTCTAAGAAGATGTATAGGGTGACACCCCGCTGCGTTTTCGCTCGAAGTGTCAAAATGTCCAGGTTGAACCACCCCAAAGAATGCATGGACCTTTAGCATCCTCAATAAATACTGCTAGAGAAAATTGAACTCTGCTTCTTCTACTTAAGTATTAATTTGTTTTGAATATGTCAGGAAATTTATTGACTTCTTGTATGGTTGCGGCACCCAATAATGCTAGATTGATCCATCTTTTTCGTTAATGCTAGTAAAATTGATTGTGTAGGGACATTTGCACCTCCTTTGGTTTCTCGGAAGGCTATTTGTGTCATGAAATCTTGTTTTCGTCTGGTGCGTTAAAAGATATACTTATCAATTAAACGATGTGATTCTCAAAAAGTACATATTTATGATTCTGTATTCTTACCATCTTTCTACCCACAAGTTTATCCACCGGGTAAAACGAACTCTATAAAATTTAATAATGATAGACGAAATCCCGAATCTATTTTGACCATATTAGGGTACCTAAATGAAAGTTGTTTTGTTTTTAGCATTCCTAGATCCTAATGATGATGTTGGAGGATGCGGCAATCATTCAGTGTGGCCGCTAAATAAATTCATTAGTTAAATCACCGTCGGCGGCGTTTTATGTCGGTAACTTCAAAGAGCCAGCCGCCGCCCTGCCGGGGGCGCGTTCGACTTTTTACTCAGAAAACTCTGTAAACAAAATGATATGGTGCGTCCGAATGTTTGATCCGCCTTTATTATCTGTATACAGAGGGAATGTTTAACTAGCAAACGCACTCTTTGTGGTAATTGTGGACATGTAATAACTTCCTTGAATATGGATAAACACATAAACACTGCTTTGAAGTGTCTCTTACTGGTCAGTCAGCCATGTGGCTCAGATAATTTATTTGTAATTCTCAACTACTTTGCTGCTTTTTCAGGATCAGGCGGTAAGTCGCATCTACGTTCGCTTTGTGTGTTCGGAATAAATTGTCTAATCTGGTGTCATTGACAGCTCGCTCGTCCTCATATGCACAATTTCTGTTTCTGTATCAAATTATACGGTGCGGATATCGGTAGTGTCGTTTGGTGGCACTCGTAGCAGTTTCATTCAATGCTTTTATTTTGCTGTTCTTCTTTTCACTCTCCAGTTGGTGCGAGAGAGAGATGCGCATATCACGTGTGTGGTCCTCGGGCGAGCGGGCTCGGCCGTCTCCGCAGGTATTCGGGCTTCGTCGCGCTCAAGTACGGCAACATAACCGTTCGAATCGTGATGGCGGCTCCACAAACACCCAATGTACGCACCGAACGGAACGAATACTCGCTCGGATCGGATCAGTGTTGCTCGAGCCGTGCCACTGTGAACACGTTAACGCGTCGCCGTCACTTTTGTTATGAAATTACGGTTTCGTTTCGTGCTTAAAACGACAAAGTGATAGAAAGTGACGAATACGAGTGTGCAAGTGTGTGGTTATGTGGCGGCAAGTGATATGACAGCGTGCGCCGCCAGACGGACTCCGGCCGTCTTCATGAGGATATTGGTGACAAACCTGGCCCCGAGATCATGGTGGCTCCCGATTCCGAGGCTTCTTCGAATCCTCGGATAGTGGCTGCCGCACACGAGAGCCCCCTCGCCGCAGAGGCGCGTCACAGCGCCGATCTTTACATTCGTACGAGCTGGGTGGATGCCGCTCTAGCACTCTCCGAACTAGAAAAGGTGCAGTGTTTACTGGATGTGCGAGAATACAGTGTCATGTTTCGGTTGTCATACTGCACGTGTGATTGTTTTTCTGCGAATGCCAATCGCATCGAGGAACGCGACCGCGCAATATGGTGGCGCCAACTGGCGGTTACCGTGCGTACTATCAAGGCCGCGCGTATTTTGTTAAATCAAGGTTAAAGGTGATTTTTTCATAAACTATGAAAAAATCTTAAAATTCATTTTGAGGCACGGATATACATTAAAGGGATATAGTAACATCAGCACATAAAAACCTAAAAGTTTAATGACTAGGTAGGTAGGTATATGATACGCGAAATCGTACCTATCTTGTACCTAACTACCTACCTAAATAGTTAGATTAAAAGGAAGTAACTATTTTTTACATTATATTAATCAAACGATAAATGACAACAGGATTTGGTAACATTGTTTAGAATGAAAGTAACAATCAAAACAAAAACCTTACAATTCCAGAAACCATCTTGTCCTGAAACTATGCAAAGTATTAATATCAAAGAATATTTGAAAACACATTCAAAGATTGCTTTGTAAAGAAATGTCGTTTTGGTACCTATTAAAGGTTTACAAAAATGGTTGCCCGATTCGGGGAAGGCAGCGTTTTCCTAGAAGGCCGCGCGGGAGACCCGGTGGTCCGCACCCCTACCATTGCCAATTGCAAAACCTGCAACGTCTTATGACTATCTGGATAATAGCAATGAAATTAAAGGTTTCTTACTCAAAACCATTGCAAGCTATTAAAAACAGAGTACTCTTCTCTTGATAATAGAAATCATTGGGAAAAAATAAAACAGCTGTAACCAGCGTTGAGGTTAATGTAACACACCTACATTCGGCTTTAATGTAGGAACTTGGTCGGTCGTATGCAAGATGAAGCAATTAAGGCTCAGTGGGAGCGAGAAGTGGAGGCCAGCGCACGCGCAGAGCATCGCCGGCGCCGATAGAGACATCAACGCGGGCGCACGACAACCGGTAGAGATGGAGAAAAGTATGGAGAGGCCACATAAAATAAATATAAATAAAATAGGATGAACAAGGATAACGTTAACGAAGTAAAAACAAGAATTGTAATTGAAGGAAACTAAAGTTTAAATATATATAGAAGAGGCAAATATAAGAAAATTTCACTATATCCAATAAAGGTACATAATAATTATCCGGTAATTGGATTCCCCATTTTTTCCATCTCATAATTTATATATTTAATTCAGTATTACACAAATGCTTTAGCAAACCATCGTTTTACCTTAACATAGTGTAAAAGGCGTTTTCAAACTAAATAAAAGTTAAAAATAAATAATATTACTGTAAACAGTAAATAAAACCAAATCAATTCTATTCTACGAAGTTTTAAGTCTGACAAGACCGCACAGAGCTCACCTCGTGGAATTGAGACCTCTTGTGGTTTCTGATCTTTCATCCCTTTCTACCTTAGTAAATCCGTGGATTCTTTCCTCTTCTTTTAAGGTTTATTATATGTCCCGTTTCTTCTTGTTTTTCCCACATATTGTTTGTCTTCGTCCAAACATTACGCTCGCAGGGCGGTCAACAGCTGCGCTGGAAATGTATAAATTACTTTACATAGGACACAGTTTTACATAAAAACCTTTTTTAAGTACATATCCCCGTCTTATATAGGTACCTCAGTAAATAGCCAATCAACAAAATGTATCATGCTTTCCTAAATATCCAGTGGCTAACCACAAGGGATTGCCAGCACTTATAATATTAAATTACCTGTTTTACTCAACCTTACCGTGTACCGTTCCAAACACGTGGCTACACAGTGTGTGTAGTACACACATCATTGCATAATCAACTTATTTTCCCCATGGTTGATCATTTCCCCAACCCAGTAGCCCCCATCTGGCCTCAAACACATTAAGTCAAAACGTCTTTATGCACCTTCGATTTCTCTATCTAAAGTTTATGATTAGCTTAGTGCTTTACCGGTAACATTATTAGTGTCATATGGGCGATGGAACCGGTTACAGTGCCCGCCTAACATGGCAACTTTCTCGAGATTATCGAATGTTTCTCGCTTTTGATTAAAATATGCACAAAAAAATCACTTTTCAACCCTTGTCCATCTAATTTTTTTAGAGAGGGACCTATTATATCTGCCGATATCTACATAGAGCAAAAATTAATAGTGGAATTGCTAATTATCAAATCGGAAAATAAAAGATGCAGCAGTTAAAGTACAGACACAAGGCAATAAATAGCCCATTTAAGTAATCTATTGCAATTACGGGCACGTAATGACTTCATCAAGAAAAAATGTTAAGTGACTAGGTACCTACCTATTTGGTCAAGGTGATTTGAAGGCAGACATCTATTTGTTGGAAATTAAAGTTATATAGATGTGTTGCGAAGAATGGACTATGAGTTCCTGGACGAGCTATTTGGTGTTACTCACGTTTTTATTAAAAACGTTCGAACAAGAAATTAATCTCAGTCTCTTGCTGGAAGAGGCTTTATTTCAAAAGGCTGATGATGTTAAGTTATCGACTCAAACGAGGGTCAAAACGGAACCCTGTAAGTAGTCCTAGCAACTATGTCCAACAATCTGTCTGTCAGAAGCTTCTTACCTCTAAACGAAAAGTGATAGGGATTTAGAACTCGCACACCATTAATGTCAAAAAAACAATCGTTCTTTGAACTTCAAAATAAATTGGTTATTTTAACACTTAGTGTGTAAGGCCGAGCTAAACGGCAGTTGTTTAGAAATTAATTACAGTCTCTTAATTATATACCTTATTTGTGCCTAGTGACCACTAGAGGTAAAGGTACACCATAAAATATGAACCTGATCTCCCTTCAGCGTTTAAAATATTTGTTTCCGATACTTTAATGACTTTGTTAGATGGAATGTTGCTTGTAGCGTAAGCGGTATCAAGAAAGTCGAACACCGTAGCGTAAAACAAGTTTATTTACTTGGGTACTTGTTGTTTTAAGTGTAACTAGGCTTTAGTTTAATACTCTTATAAATTTGATTTGGTGTTGAAGTACTTTTTTGGTACATTTGTAATATGTAATGTATCAAACAACCAAAATGAAAAGCCGGATTAAGACTTATCTCCCCCAAAAATACTTTGGAAAATTTCTTGTAATGACAGATAGCTTCGAGTGGCAATTAAATTTAACTTACTAGTGAATCTAACGCATCATTATGACAATAACTTGGATTAAACCGATGCATCCCAAGATCTTTGGATTATACATTCACCTGGCAGGATAACGATAAAAACCATTTGATCTGTTTCCCGGAAGTAGCAAAATGTTCGTCAATCCAGTTTTGTGTAATGCTCTGCTTATGAATTTTAATGGAATAATGAGAACTACCCGCCCACGTCCATTATATGCAGATAATATATAGAACAATGTGCCGCCGCCGATGCAAAGGCATCAACAACGTAAGTAAAATAACAAGAAATTATCGAACATTGAATAACTCGAATACGATTCTAGGCAAAAACTATATTAACACCATTTAGGTTTTCTTGAAAGAAACTTTTCTAAAAATAAGCCTCATAAGGCAGATATGTATTAGGTACATTTATTCCGGTAATAAATGTAAACGCTACCAAAGATAACCTCTCTATCTCTCCTCAAAGGTTTGCTGGAAGAAAACTCTTTTTAGGGTTAAGCTCGCCTTTGTACATGCCTCACCTAATATCTTGTTTAATATTTCTGTTTTATTTCTGTGTACAATAAAGAATTATAAGAATTATAAGATAAAATGCAATTCGAAGATGTATCAAATAATTAATGAGATGACAGTTATAAAGCTTTAAAATTAAAAGGCGAGGCGAAAATATCAAATTAAACGATAGCTTGAATATTATCAAAATAACATCCGCAACATGTTCTAACGTAGCATGAATAATTTGAAACTAAATCTGGATTACCGAACAATGTTTACACGGGTCGTGAGAACATGTCCGTCCACATCTCCAGTAGCCATCTTATCTGCAGGAAACGCATTCGTCGGCGCCACCACCGCATCGCGGATTACGTTAATTTATCCCAGAGCCCCTCCGCGTACCTAGGCACCTCTTGTCGTATCGGTCACAAACATTACGCAACAAGTCCACGCTCACGTATTCGGATAACTAGCGTAAGTTACGTTGGTGCGCTGAATTCGGTGGCTGAATGAAGAGGCTGGGTTTGTGCAAGCAATGCGGCATAGTGGCGTGTTGCGTACGCTCCACGTGGGCCCGCGGGTGGCGCGGGGAAGGCAGCGCGGGCGCATTCCGGGCGTGACGTCACGCCCACCCAGTGCGCCCGACATTCACCTCGTTCGATCGGCCGCACCGTACCAAGCCAGCGACTCAGCTGTATCTGCCACTATTATTGCTATGACATGGCTATGACCTACCTATCTATCTAGGATGCTGATGTTTTGAAGAGAAACAGCCCATTAATGTAATTTTTGTCGTAAAGACCATATATAGCATTATAAAGAAGACCGGCACCTAGTTATACATAAAAAATGTACTTGCCTAGTTTAGATTTTGTTCAGATTGACGTTGATCTATGATGGATGATACATAAAATCATCTTAAATAATGTATTCGAAACTTGTTAGGTAAAGTCAAAGTCAAAAGGTTTTATTCATTGAAATCACACGGGCCTTATTATTATAGAAATATTAGCTTAAAAACTACGTGAATTAAAAATGTTATATTTACCACGATTCCTCGCGCGCGACTTAACAAATCAGGCAACGAACTCTGCTTGGTTTTTTTTATGATCCTTCATTCAGCTATAGTGTGGTGCCAATCGAACTAGGTGAACTAATTTATCCAAAAAAGAGTACTAGTCAAATAATTAAATAAAGTCGAAAAAGTATCAACCTAAGTTCTTAAGACAACACACGATACGCTGTATAATAAATAATAATGCTTAACCTAATGTTAAAAACAATATACAGATATGCAATTTGATAAGTAAGCTATCGAGAGAGCGGAGCGACAACATCAGGCTATGCAGTTTTATCGTCAATATAGGCATTTAAGGTGTAATACGCCTTCTTTATTAGTTTATTCTATAAATAGGATTTAAATCTATGGCAGCTCGGTTATAATTACCGGAAGCTTATTGTAGAAGCGTACAGAATTCTCCACAAAAGACCAATTGGACTTTTCTTATCTAGATTTCGGAATGTGTAATTTATTTTTGTCCCTAGTATTCATATTATGCACATCACTTTTTTTTTATAAAACTAGAGCTATTTTTATGCGTGTAGGTACATTAAGTTTTCATAACTGTGACATTACTTTCATAATATTTATTTCTTTGAATTGTTCCCTTAACGAGTCACAAGGCTTCATATTTATAAATGGCAGTAATAAAGTTGCATTCCCTTTCAAGGTCAAGGTATATATAATATATTTCCATTTATTTTACACTATATCGAGGATATTCTTACTCGTAGGTATTTCAATCTTATTCACTGCGCACTCTGCTCATATAAAAGAAAAAGATTATGCTTTTACTCGAGAACACCATTGAGTCATTGAATTGAAACGAACATGCACTTTGTAAATTGCACAAGTGTAAACTGTAGTCTTTGTCCGCAGTCACTGTGTTCGAACAGTTCTGTTTCGAATAAAGTCACCCATTGCATCGTAAATATCAAGGGCAAGATAGAGGAGTTGACGACCAGGATGCTATTATCGTTGGGTCTGGCGCTGGCGAGCAGCGGTCGCCGGCGATTGAGTTATTATTATGCAATTAGTAAGCCCTTCACGATATTCGGTCTGTGTCGGCTGATCTCGTGCGGCCGGGCGGCGGCTGTCGGCTGGTGGAAAGACGAAGACATGGCGCCACGGGTGCGCTCGCCCGACCAGTCCCGCCGCCTGTCATTAATCACAATCAACTCAGAAATTATTTCGACATTTAAAGACTTCGATGTAACTATATCTTCCGCCAAATGATATCTTAATCTGTACGTTTATTGCTATAACATTGTAGGAGTAGAAAAACGGTCACCGGGATGCAGCATGACTGAAAAATCATAGAGGAACTAACTACTACGTTTAATAAAACTGAACAGCTACCGTACATTATTAAACTTGCTAAAACTGTCTATCAGTGAACCATCTGGTTTCGTACTGGCAAATTCTGAACTGGGCTTTTATTATTTACAGGGAAACATCGAAGGCGGGCGAACGTCGCTCTGGATTCGTGCGTGGCTGCAGGAACAGCTCTTTATATTAGGCTGCTTCCTTCAGGGAGACGCAGGGAAGGTCCTCTTTGTGGCCATTCTCGTGCTGTCTACCTTCTGCGTCGGGCTAAAGTCTGCGCAGATCCACTCGAGAGTCGACCAACTTTGGGTTCAAGGTACGTTACTTTTTACAGTTAGGACACTTACGCTTATCGGTTCTGTTCTATCTCAGAAACGTAAGGCACATCACGATAAGCCGTTGTGGCGTATTGTGCATATCGTGGAATACCAATGCACCAGGACGGATTCGTCTGTCGAACCGCTTCCGTCTCGTCGTGGACGTGCGCAGCATTCTGCTGCGAGTACAATGATGCCGCGTCGTATCGCACCGTGCACACGCCCTTACGACGATAAACTTGCATTTAAATTCGTCGATCAATAGTCCCGGGAGTGAGCCTGCGTCCGGTGTGAAACTCTTTTTCAACCGATTTATTGACCTCATATTTCTAAATGATTTTATTTGCATTCGTTATCAGTTAATTGGTTCGGACACTTTGCCCTGTAATAAATACCAAATTAAATCTTTATGAGAAATAATTACTTGATTGTATAGCACATGAATACGAGTTTGTATTAATTATGAAATAATAATGCCTAAACCAGTTGCTTATGAAGGCTTTCAATATGTAAAACAGTTGAAAATTACAACATTTTTGACACTTATTTTAACTTGTTTGGCAACTTTTGTTTAGTAGGTAACTTTTAATTTGGCTGCATGGGTGGTATTTTATGAATAGGTATACAAACATTACGAGCTCAAATAAGATAACAAAAATGTTCGTAATAATCAGTCGGTAACTGGGCATAGCAACACATTATTGACAGGCATAGAGGTTTTATTATTATGTGGGGTCACCTCATATCTTAGATGTGTTTGCGAACAAAACATGTCCTTCCTCAGGTAAGCTAAAAATAAATTAAATAGCTTTCACGAGATATGTATCGCAGTGGATTGAATATCATATAAATAAATCTGCCAACGCGTAGTTTCCGAGTGCCATTATCAGCTAAGTGGCGGAAGCTTGGAAGGATGTGGAGAGTGCGAGCATGTCCGGGTGTCGAGTCGAGGCGCAACATCCTATGTAGCAATCACTTGATCACTGGGTCTCGCATGGGAAACCTGTCCCGTAACGGAAATTTAAAACAGTATTCAACGGAAATCATTCGCAGAAATAATAATACATTAATATATATTTTTTGTATAAATTTTTAGGAAGAAAAGTATTTATTTAACACGACATAAAACAAAAAAAATGCAACAAAGGATTTTTTATCAGTACCTAATTTAATTGCTTTGTTTATCATATGTTATATTTTTTTTGTTAAACCGCAATCTGGGCTTTCGCGTTACAGGCTCGACCTAATGCGGAGCTCATTGTCAAACTTGTAATTTAAGCACATACTATTTTTGGAAGTAAAGTTTTGTATAAATTTTTAGATTTGTACAAAATATACAAATGAACATGCCATCCAAATACAGTTGCAAACGATCTAACTGCAGATCAGTACCTACCGGAAGCGTTACCGAAATACCGTATAATGATTCAACGGAATGAGTAAAACGTTAGTGTCTTAGATGTTTCATTTCTCGAAAGAATAAAATAGCATCTGTGGAGGATCTTTCTACTTTTACGAAGATATAAGATGCTGGTGTAGCTTTCGTTGGCACTTTCATAGCTATAAATACAGTACCTACGTAGGTAAAACGAATAAGGCTTGTTTTCACTAGCGACGTTAGGAGCGACGTATAATGTGCGTTTAAAAAAATCCTTGTATATGTTTCTATTACCGTTTATCTCGGCTTATCCGATTGGAATGCGTTATTTTGCTACCGATTTTCACTGTCGCTGCATATAGTTAGATGATGGGGGCACAGGGCGCACTGCATAAGACGACGAAAACAACGTCGGAGGTTAATTTTTTTTTCAAAAATATCCTTTTTGGACTTTAAGAACCTACACCTGTGAAAGAGCACACTTGCATACAAAATGATTATTTAAACAACAAAAGGCTTTATTGTTAAGGCAACAATTGATTTTTATGGTTACGTACCTCAAAAGAAAAAACCGAACCCTTATAGGATCACTTTGTTATCCGTTCGTCCGTTCGTCTGTCTGTCTGTCAAGAACCTTTTTCTCAGGAATGTCTACGGTAAGGTAAGCTTCGAAGCAATAAAAAAAAAATACGGCCATTTATGTGACGTATTTTGATACTTGCAAATGAATCAAAATCTTCTTCCCTTTGACCTAGAATCATGAAATTTGGCAAGAAGCAAGGTCTCACAGCGCAAGTAAAGGAAAAAGGTAAAGCAAAAGTCGTTAGTTTGTAGTTTAATCAGATAAAAAATATTCAATTTTTTTTGCACTTACACACTTACGCTTTCAGTTGGAGAATTGACCGTGACGTATATCGATCTATACGCGATCATTTTTCAACTACAAAGTCAATTTTGTCTTTCAATCTGACTTATATTAAATATAAGTCAGATTGAAAGACATCACCAAACATCGCTCTTACGAAGATTTTTCGTAAGAGCAATGTTTGGTGATTCCTTTATAAAATGAATACTTAATGTTGATTATTTTGGTGATATACAATCTTGTACGGAACCCTTGGTGCGCGAGTCAGACTCGCATTTGTCCAGTTTTTTTTAAATTGCTTACAAAAATATTTAATTACAATTATATTTTACCATAATACGTAATGTACAGTAAAAAAACAACATTTTGGACATTACCAAAAGGAAGTCGTCCATTAAATTATTTGATCCGGTGCACCTGCTCAAGTATACGCGACCGCCACGACGAACGTGGATTGGCGATATAATGCTTTTTTGTTGAAAACTTGTCTGCGTTTCATTTAAGATAGGAACCTTAAACTGGAAATAGTAACTTGATATTGATAATGATAAAGAGATTAGAGAAAATATTCAAGGACTGTTTTGTCTTAAACATTTTTTTGTAGTATAATTTAATGTTATATGTTTAACTCTTTATCTGTCTTAAATATGTGTCTAGCACAAGTTACCGATCCTGTTATCGCACGGGATATAAGTATGATATTAGTGTCAATAATAAATAGTGTTTTTAAATTACTTATACCAATGTAATCAACCACATCACATTATTATAAGCTCATCGTCAAATATGTAAGTTTGCAGTTCTGATGCTACGATATCAAGGTAAATATGGTCTACTAATACAATATAGCAACACCATACTGAAACTTGCGACTTATGGTTGTTGTAAGTACAATGAGTTTCACTCAGGTAAGTATGATTGTAAAATTTTTTGAGGAGTGAAATTATTACTCAAATCAATAAAAACTGACCATTTGCTCTCCGCTACTGTCCAAACAATACAAATAGAGTTAAGCAGCCTCACAAAACGTTATCATGGAACAATGGCCGCTCAACTAAACAATGCCAAAGAACTTAGAGTCGCCTAACAACTTAATTAGGTGGCCCGCGGCCGCCCGTAAATATCCCTACGTGAAATTACGACCAATAAAACCAAAAAAAATAATAACATTTCTATTGACTCATAAAAAAACGGGGGATCTGATTGTCCGGCCCGCTTTTGTAAAGACGCCTTGCTGTGCTTGCTCAATTTTTATTCTCTAGACCTTTTCGAGGTAAACTTTTCTTACGTCTCAATTGAGACTCAAAATAATGGTCAGGCTCAGGCAATGTTGGTGCATAGCTGAACATCACTGAGTGTGAATGATTTTGCGGAATCGTATTATTCACGGAACGAGGAACGGTATTCTAATTGTAGTTCTTTCTGCGTTCGATTCGACTGTTCCTGGCTTTGTTTTACTATATGAAAGCCAGCTTATGACCCTTGTTAATTTAATCCTACTAATATTATAAACGCGAAAGTTTATGAGGATGTTTGTTCCTCTTCACGCTAAAACTACTGAACGGATTTTAATGAAAATTTACAGTAATATAGCTTACACATCAGAATAACACATAGGCTTCTTTTATCCGGGTACCACGCGGGTGATACTGGATGTCTTGGGCAATGGAACATCTTACATTTTACCACATGAACATCGTACAGGCACCATACTTGCTAGTTCCTAAAAACTTGCTCCTACTGATTAAAAATAACCTGAAATTGGCTTGAAAGTTAAATAGATAAACTTGAATAAACTAAGTCGCGGTTATGACGCTTGTATCCATGCCGAGCAACGGCTGTAAAGGACGCGTTTTGTTTATTCCGCCATCCATCTGTTGTCTACGCTCTGGCTAATTTGCATAGAGGGCCAAGAGGCTGCGAGGGGCGCGGAGACAGACCACACGGGCTCGGCACGGCGACACGCGGGTGGCCACAACCACATGCGCGAGCGCACGTATTGCCGCGCCCCCTCCTCCGATCCTCCGCGACGTCATTCATTGCGATTGTCCGCACTGATCTCTGCTACCACATCAAGTAGAATGTTGTCATTATCGGCACACACGCATCGAGAATGCAATAAAAGGCCCGAGTATCGTATTTTATTCTTTTTTCTTCTCGTATAACGACAGATTTAACATTCGTCGAACCCATTATTCATTAAACCGGACGGGATCGAGGATAGTTACGCGGAATAATGTAACATTCATTTCCATTTATGTTGCCGTCGATAAGAGTGAATTGTTTAGTAACTACATTATAAAAGACACCGGCGCGGGTGATAAGATACTCGTACTTGAGCCTGAAGTGTGAAAGCTGCGCTCATATGATTGCTCATGTGATAACCTCGGTGACCTTGTGGTGTTTCCGCGCTTACTATCCGCCCTGGGATGTTTGTTACTTCTCGGGCCGCATGCGTCCATCCGTTACTGAACGACCCAATGGTAATAATGTTATATTTGAATAAACAACTAATCTATATTGAGCATTCAAGTGGTCTTTAAGAATACTTAAATTCATCCTCACGCGATACAGCACCACCGAATAAAGCCATCGTAAATCGCCCACGGCTCCAGTAGGTGTTAAAATAGAGGCGCCCTGTGCGGGCCCACCGAGCTCGATTCTATTCCACTTGCTTTATGATAATCCCTAATATCCGGCACGAGTGCTGTCTATGTTTAGCTCAGCCGATTACGAAACATTGACCGCCCTCGTCCCTTCCTATCTATGTAGGTAAATGGATGGATACGACTCCTATGATTCCTTCAATTTTAAAACTTAAATTCGTTAGCATACTGAGTGCTCATAGAAGCTTCTAAATAGCTTGCTACGATACATAGGTTAGTTGCTTCGCTGAACGCCGCTACCGAACATTACGAGCAGCTACGAGGTGTTAGACTCGAAGGTAGTCTCTGACAGTCCGGTCGCTTCCTTAAACATTTTGGCCAATCTATAATCCAAGCATCATTTGTATTTTCGATGCTAATAACCTGAGTGTTTATTTTTGTCTTGTTTGTTTTACATGGTTCTCGAAATAAAGTAAGACCTACAACCGTCACGCTATAAATTAGCGACAGAAATAAAATAGCATTGACATGGACATTAAGCCCGTTACATGTTTCAAAGATGAAGCGATGCTTTCAACTTATATTTCTGTCTAACATTTGACGATGTGATAGAGGATATTGATGTCGTGTTAGGTTTAATTGACGTTGATGTTTCAATAAAGAAGTCTAAAAGCTAGTTAAGTAAGGCTAAAAAAGTATATTTTAAAGGCTCAATTAAGAAGATATTTTACCCAGGGCGATAATATTTGGTAAAACCCACAGATGAACGCGATGCCTAAAAAGGTTTATCGTATCCTTTTTTCTTAACACCTAACTCAGATCGTGAACCTAATTCAGAACAAAAAATGTGACAAACCGGTTCACGTATAAATCAGCAGAGTCAGGTGTTAATTGGAACGAATTCCCTCGTCCTCTGATAACTGACAAGTCATCGCTGCACGATGTGGGTTTTCGACCAAAAATAAACGAACATCATTCACAAAAGGTTTTATACCATTTGTATCGTGCCGATCGTTGCAATTGATTTTTGTGCAGATAATATTGCTGTTCCAGAAATAATTAAATATAAGATTGCCCATGACGAGTCAAGACGCTATGTAAGGTTACCGAAATTGGTCCAAATTTCTAGATGAATAAAATAAAACTTAGCGATTGGTTTAGAGATGAAAAAAATATAAATAATAAAATAAATGAGTTCAAAATCCAGCTAGCATATGGTTTTTATTGGGCCGATTTTAGATTTTTTATTTAACACCACAAGTAGAACATCGTAATATCTCAGCGCTGGACGAAGGACTCGGTAGATACCTACTTAAAAGAGAAGAATCGGTTAGGTTTTGTTTCATGTTCAACAAATTGATGGGGACCACATTAGTAATTAAATCAATAAGTTATGGTGGTTTGTTATGACAACCATACCAGATGCAGAGAGTGCAGAGAGTTTATAAGGGTATAAAAGTCTACTTTGGGAATTTGAACTTTATTTCACTATCTACCATATTTTTTTGTCAACACATGGCGTGGTTTCATCTATTCGATGGGTGGGTCTGTCACGAACTTCATTTAGCTTCTCAAATAAAAACTGTTCGCGATAAATCACTGTTGGGACGCGTTAACTATCGCGGGTCGACGCGACCGACGCTTCGCTCCAAACAAATGTGTCGACACTCACCAATAATCATAGGTGCCGATGGGGAGGGTCACTAAATATAGACTCGTTTTTATAAGCCGACTTCTCTTGTCAACATCGTACCTTGTATGTATTACCCATTTTTGTATGAACACACATTTAAAAACAATCTTAGTTATGAATGAATGAATGAAAATACTTTATTGTACACTCTATGAAAAATAAATACCACTGAACAAAACTGAAAGAACAAGGGGCGTTCTTATCACTTAGATACGTTTTCTTCAAGAAAACTTTTGATGGATAGGATTTTTGAGTGTTGAAGTAATTTAATTTATTATTATGACAAAATGGACAAATAAATGCTAACTTACTAATTTCATGCAGATATGAAATAAGTGGTTATCTTCTTATTTCATTACTGCATTAAGATGTGTATGATATGCAGTTTTGAGTTTTTTCTCCTATAAAAAGGATCGGCAAATGTTAATCAAAGCCGTATCTCATACTTACCTCTCGTCCATACAAACGTCGCATTATCCAAAGATTTATTTAAATGGACAGCAGAAACGTGCTTCTCATGAGCAATTAAGAAAAAATATGTGGATGTTTTCATTAATACTTTATCAAGATCTTTTGCGCGGCTGCGCAAATTGCACACTAATTTGACATTGTTATATATATTGTGGCGTGGAGTTCAATGTCAATGAATGTACAAAAATAACTACACGCTACAGCGTATTTATGATATAGCCATACCTGTGTCAAAAGTTGTAGTACCTCAATATGGTAATTTTTCACCCCCTTACATTATAAAGATTTTAAACAGTTTTTTAAATAGTGTTTTGTTTTCTGTGAATTAGAAATGACGCATATCAAAAAGATACAAAGCAGTATTTAGTGAATGAATTCAATAATATTTATAAGTTAGTATCTACGAACAAAAATGCGTACGTAGTAATTACGTAGTACGTAGTAATTAACTTCCAGAAAACAATAAGATATATAGATGTAATCACAGGGTGGGTTGAATAATTTTCATAACGATGATTATAAAGGCTGAACCGATTTGGACCAGGTACAGTTCGTGACTTATAGAACCTAATACATAGGTTACTTTTTATTACTTTTTAGGATGTTTGGTCGTGTCTCTGAATACTCCCTTGGTATGCTTACATATCTGCGTATTCTGAGGTTGTCCATCATGAGGAATAGAGACGTAAGCGTGTTTTTATTTTTAAAGTTTAAAAAGTTATTGCTTGTCTACAGAGGGAGGGAGATTGGAAGCTGAGCTGCAGTATACGGCGAAGGTGTTAGGCGAAGCCGACTCCTCGACTCACCAGCTTATCATCCAGACTGCTAAAGACCCTGACGTCTCGCTGCTGCACGCGGGCGCGCTGTTAGAACACCTAAAGGTACAAAGTCAAATCAATAACGTCAAATTAAAGGCGAAGATATCGCGTATAAAAAACATAGGTAACGACGAATAGAGGTTGAAAAACAACCTTAGTAATTCTAAGGACAAACACTACTAACTATATTGAAATAAATATTTTTATTCATTTAAATCACAAGGATCATTTAGAAACATCAACTTAAAACTATTAAATCGTCGTCAAAAAAGAAGAAGGTTCTCAATTTTTATGTTTTTTTTGTGTGTAAGTTACGCGATATCGCCAATTTATGGACTGATTTTAATGATTACTTTTTTATTGGGTAGGGCTTCAAGGGTGGTCCCATACAAATTTCATGATAAAATCCCACTTCTCCACTCCACCTTTGATACTCACATTTTTAGAATTTCTACGCAAGTATACTTGCGTACTTCCTATAGGAAGTAATCTAAGCTAAAATTAGCACTAATTCAGGAACGCAAACTCTTGATAACTCTTGATATATTGAACTATTGGCTGCGAGTGCTGGTATATTTGTATTATCTTACGTCCCTAATGTAACTCAAGCAGTCTTGTAATGTTTCCATTTTCAGCTGAATACACAATAATAAAATATGAAATTAGATATTTTAGATGAGTAACATGAAGTATTGTTTGTAAACGTGATCTAACTGTATATTTTTGTATTTATGGCGCAGGTGGTCCACGCAGCTACTCGAGTTGCGGTTCATATGTACGACATAGAGTGGAGACTGAAGGACCTTTGCTACAGCCCGAGTATACCCGACTTCGAAGCTTACCATATAGAGAAGATCTTCGATAATATTATACCTTGTGCAATAATCACGCCCCTTGACTGTTTTTGGGAAGGATCCAAGCTACTTGGACCTGACTATCCTATTTTTGTACCGTAAGTACCTTCATATTTTCAACAACCCTTTTTTACCATGTGCTGGTAAGTGCCTTATATCCCTCTGGTTCAAAATTATCTTACAACTAACTCAAGGGAAAAACGAAACTTGTTGATAGAGTATTTGTACGAGTATTTGTACGCGTAAGTTAACCTATTCGCCACTTATCAGTCCTAGGTGAGAAAAGCTCTGATTAAATGACTAAACTGGCCTGATAAGTTTTAACCGTGTGTCTATATTTCAGAGGCCTTAAATTTAAGTTCCAATGGACCCATCTAAACCCCCAAGAGATCGTCGAAGAAGTAAGAAAGATGAAGATCCAGTTTCCCCTGAGCACGATGGAAGCTTACATGAAGCGAGCTGGCATCACGTCCGCCTACATGAAGAAGCCGTGCCTCGACCCCACCGATGCACACTGCCCAGAGACGGCGCCGAACAAGAGATCAGGCCAAGTGAGTTTCAAACATCGAGTACAAATTACTAGAGCTAATTTCAGTGAGGTTGTTTTTAAGAACCAAATAAAGCAAACCAAAACTGAACTAAAGATTAGAATTTGAATAAGCATAAGACAGCACAGTATATAGCCGCACTTTAAGTATTTATCATGATGCGTTTTCATGGTTAAAGTACTACACATACAATAATTTTATATCATGCACACCGAACAACAAAGTAATTTTCTTTCTAAAGCATAGGTACCCATTGAGTCAGATTAACCCTGCTTACAGTCTCTAGTCTGTATTTATGTAGTGAATACATTAGGTACTTGAACTCTCGTGAGTAGTCTCTGAATCATCTGTATGTCGCGCGTGAGACCTACATTGGGGGACCATTACAACTCCCGATCCTTTTATGAAGACTTCAATTTACGCCAGTTTTACTGGCGCATAAATAATGCTCGTAGAATCACGACAAATAAAATAACTTTATCGAGGTACGGCATAAAGTTTAAATACTTTCCATGATAATAAAATATTTTTGGAAACGGTAATAAGGCAGGATGAAAGCGGTCGCCGGCGGCATATGGCGACTACCTGCCGCAGCCGAGGCGTGCCTGCGAGAAAGCCATGCTCATACTACTTGCATGATGAGATACTATCGCGATCGCCCGGAAACTTTTGTTACCAAACAACTCAATTTTTACGATCGCGATTCATGAGTATGACTATAAAAGTAAAAAAATATAACATCATCTTTTTGTCCTTATCCCACATTACGTGGGGTCGACACAACGTGTTTTTTTCTTCCACTATCTTCTATCAGCCGTAATTTCAGTACTCACTTCTTTCTTACCTATGAACGACATGGGTGCAAAATACTAACTATCCTATTCTTTACCTAGATCTACCTCGACTCATATATTTATCCACATTCATACTGATTTAACACTCTTCTCGTAATATAAGGTAAAAATCTAACGTTTTCAAATAAATCGGAATACTGCATGCGAGAATTGTCCCAATGTTAGTATTATTTTGTATTCTGTCAGAATGTACAAGTTTGGAAGTGGTTTCAATTGGGCCGGGAAGGGATCGTTTTTGTGAAGCGATGGAGTCGTCTCGGCCGCGCCCGATCCCGCGCCACCCACGTTCGGCGAAGGGCCACTCGCTGCGGCCGGACCCCGCATTATACGGGCGCATTGTGCACGCTTCAATGGCCTCCGCTATCGCCGTCACAATGACACTATTATACCAATAATGCTCACCACCCAACACAAGTCGAATTCCACGTAAGCCTCGTAAATTAACTCTGGCTTACTTTGTTACTTTAATGTCGTTGTTCGGTGACGTACTCGTAATTATGACAAAACAGATTCATTCTATTCTATCAGACCAACAAAAAAGTACAGGTGTTCTTACGAAATCTCTTTCAAAAACACCTTCAGCAATGGTAAAATGACACAGCTTGGCAAAGGGACCTTGCATCTTAACACAACATCTTATTTACGGAAAAACTATCCTCAATTTAAACAGGTATTCTTAATTAGCTCGTTAAACACTCGACAAAATGCAGAAAGAACTTAAATCTTTGCGTGAATGCAACAAATCATTTAACACACGTAATTAACACGTCCAGTGCCCTAACTAGGGGAATGTTTTAATTTAACCGTCAAACGAATTCTCCGTGTTGGTATTGCTTATCTTTGGAACAGGTTACCTACCTTGTGCTTATCTCTTTTAAATATCTTAATAACGTTCGGATCCAACTATGCACATAGCACATTGATCACAATTCATTGAATACCAAGCTAAAAAATTACATACATGTACTTACATAATAAATTTATAAAAATTCTAAAACTCCCGACTAGTGTATTTTCCTAGTGGTCCATGAAGGTCGTCTGTCAAGGCGATTGTAAGATTACAATTATCTCAGAAAAATGGTAACCCCTAACATCCTAATGCGACTCTTCGCTTCGCGGGTAACAATCAAACACTTCGATCTGTGTGATCAAGTACCACAATATTATCCAACCATTCATTTCTCTAATCTACACGGTATCCTTCCAGATTCCCGATGTAGCAGCAGAGCTATCCCACGGCTGTTACGGCTTCGCAGCAGCCTATATGCACTGGCCCGAGCAGCTCATAGTCGGCGGCGCTACAAGAAATGTTACCTCAGCGCTGCGCAGTGCGCGCGCATTGCAGAGTGTAGTCCAACTGATGGGAGAGCGAGAGATGTTCGAGTACTGGGCGGACCATTACAAAGTGCACCATGTCGGTTGGACGCAGGAAAAAGCTGCCGCTGTTCTGGACTCCTGGCAACGGAAGTTCGCTGCTGTAAGTGTTCTTCCTCTTTAACGTCATCATGCAGTTCATCAGCCGAGATCTTGCCCGACCACAAATTAGCTTACCAAGCTTCATGCAAAAGGTAGCTAGTTGCTCTGCTGGGACCTTATTTAATAGCTTAGCATCTGAGATGACGATTTTTTGGCGTGACGTTGGATTGTCTAGATGTGCGCGTCTCAGCGAGGTGCATGGGACATTACTGTTGGTATTTTGTTTGTTATTTAGTGATGTTTCCCTTTTCTTTTTTAGTTTCATAAACATTTTATTTGTTTGTGTGTAGTGCATGCATAGCAGAGTATTGCACTTAAAAAGTGGGCGTTTATGTGTTTTTGAAAGAAACTGCAAACAAATTGCAACTCAATGGCCACATAAAAATGTTACAAATATGTGTTAATTTTATTTGTATGCGTTGTCCTATCAGTTTCAGTGTTACCATCATCCCACTTTGTTTACAATTGTTATAAAGATACCAAAACAAACAATATGCGTATAGATATTGTAAAATAAACATTTTTTGTACATTTCAGGAAGTACGTAGAATGATGACTACAGAGTCTGTATCACCATCGTATAGTTTCTATCCGTTTTCGACGTCAACGCTCAACGATATTCTGGGAAAGTTCTCGGAACTATCTCTGAAGAACATTATTTTAGGATACATGTTTATGGTGAGTAGTTCATCCATAAGTTCGCGTTCATTTGTCTCAATTTCCTGACTACTTTCTAGTGAATTGGTTTATTTGAAGAACCTTAGACGAGAACAGAATAACCCGGGCTCAAATAACAGCCGAAACCGAACGACGTCATCTCGTTTTTCCTCGAAAATATGTAAAGTGACAGTTTTATAAAGAAACGAGACATTACAGATTTACGTTTTTTCTTACGGGCCACAAGACGGCTCTTGACTTGACACTTGAGCAACGACTTGCTCTCTGAACGAAGGCACTTTATCGAAACTGATGTTCAGAAACTAGTGAACCTAAGTCCACGCAAACTGCAGAATCCGGTTGCTGATCGCTTTTTCCCTGACTTTAGTTCGGCATTTATTTTCGTAACTTGACTATTTTTATCTCGGTAATGAGTTCAGTTACTGTTTTGATGTTTTGTTTATGTTGTTTTGTTTTATTTTCAGTTAATTTATGTTGCCATAACGTTAAAGCAATGGCACGACCCGGTGCGCTCACAAGCGGGCGTGGGTATTGCGGGGGTCCTCCTCCTTTCCATCACTGTAGCCGCTGGCTTAGGATTCTGTGCTTTATTAGGTGATTATTTTTTGTATTTTTCCTTATTTGTTAATAGTTATAACTAATATTTTTTGTAGCATAACTCTAAGCCCATAGTAGGCATACCTATATGCAAAAATATCGCTGGTAACGCAGTCAGACTGCTATACATAAATTGGTATAATGTTCGATCAAGTCGCTACGTAGCAGCTATGAATTTTTATCCAGAATACGCTTTAAAAAGCCTACGACTAACTAAAAAATATAAAAACGTTCGATACGTATTTCATTACTTCTTACAGCGCTTCTCTTCTTTTAATATTTTTGTGCTTGCAAAAAAACGACTTTACAATTGCTTAAGCCGCTTTGAAGATACATTATGGACAACTAAACAACTACCCTGAACGCATAAACGGGCTCCTTGCGTCACGGGTAATAAGTAAAAAACACATATGATTTGAACTTTGTTGAACTTTCCTATTAATAATATTATTTTTACTCTACAGGCATACCATTCAACGCGTCCAGTACACAGATTGTACCATTCTTAGCGCTCGGTCTGGGAGTCCAGGACATGTTCCTTCTCACTCACACGTACGTGGAGCAAGGGGGAGACGTGCCAAGAGAAGAAAGGACCGGACTTGTTCTGAAGAAGAGCGGTCTCAGCGTGTTGCTGGCTTCCTTGTGCAATGTTATGGCGTTCTTGGCTGCAGCTTTACTGCCGATCCCGGCGCTGAGGGTGTTCTGTCTTCAGGTGAGGCTTTTTTACTTCTTATAGGCTTTTAAGACCTGAAAACAGATCCAATTTTTTCCACATGCGCAGCGTATTACTTAGACCTCATAAGGTTTACTCTTTTAGCATGGCACTCTTTTTTGATTCTGTCCTTCTTTAGTGAGAATGCTAGTTACCAGCATTATTCACCACAGACACAAATTACATTAGTAATGTTTACAATTTCGGATTATAATCCATGGGTAGCAGATCCTTGGCAATCTGGCCCTTATTAAATAAACCATATGAAACTTAACCCTCACGGTGGACTTCGTCGAATCTAGACTCATCATCACGCACATCTGTAAAAACATCCCGTTGGAATAGTCATGAGGCATCTGCCCACTTCCTGCATTTAATTATCATTCCATGTGATTTCACAAAGTAAAGTCATGAATCCACGCTTGTTAGTTTTAAGAACTCGCTTTAAAAATGTTACAAATTATAACATTTATATCCTCAGGCTGCCATTCTTCTACTCTTCAACCTCGGCGCGATGCTGCTTGTATTCCCCGCGATGATATCATTGGACCTCCGCAGAAGATCTGCCTCTAGGTCTGACCTATTCTGCTGTTTAACGCCAGAGAATCCATTGCCAAGGCGAAATAAAGCAGTCGCTGAGCGAACGCGGACCAGGAGTGGGAAGACTGATCAGGTATGTCATATTTTCCAACGCATCCTTTATGTTCGCAAAGTCCGGGTAATATACCAAAATAATCTTGCGAAGTACTTTATAAGCAGAACGTTATATCTAGTAGTAATGCCTTAAATCTATGCCTTATTTACGTGAACAGTAGAAAAAAGGGACCTGAATAGCTTGGCACTTGCTGCCAATCATAAAATAAATTGACAACGGGAAATAAATTGACTGCTTATTGCTCGCCATAGGTGTACACTGGAATAACGGATCTAATGAATGACTGATCTCTTTGCAGAATTGGAAAGACACTTCAAAACAACCGTTGGACCCTGAAGAGACCGACAGTGGAGCGAAAAAATCTTGCTGCCTCAGCATATCACTTACTAAGTGGGCACGTAACCAATACGCTCCTTTCATTATGCGGCCTTCAGTAAAGGTAGGTGTTCCGGTCCTTGTTCCATCTTCTTTTATCAGTCATTCCAATGATGTTTTGAAAACACAAGTCATTTGGAGTTTTCTAACTGATGGTTCAATTGTTTCAGGTAACCTCAATGCTAGCGTTGATCGTAATAATCATAGCAAGTGTGTGGGGTGCAACCAAAGTCAAAGACGGCCTCGACCTCACAGACATTGTCCCCGAAAACACGGACGAACACGAGTTCCTCTACCGCCAAGAAAAGTATTTTGGATTCTACAGTATGTATGCAGTTACCCAAGGTGACTTCGAATATCCCACCAATCAGAAGCTGCTATACGAATACCACGACCAGTTCGTCAGGATACCCAACATTATAAAGAACGACAACGGGGGACTAACGAAGTTCTGGCTCAGCTTATTCCGAGACTGGCTGCTGGACCTCCAAGCGGCGTACGACAAAGAAGTCGAAAGTGGTTGTATCACCCAAGAATACTGGTGCAAAAACGCAAGTGACGAAGGCATCCTTGCATACAAACTCATGGTTCAGACCGGACACGTAGATAACCCTATCGAGAAGTCTTTAGTTACAAAGGACACGAAAAACGGTCATAGATTGGTTGACAAAGATGGAATTATCAATCCGAAAGCATTTTACAACTACCTATCAGCATGGGCTACCAATGATGCGTTAGCGTACGGAGCGTCGCAAGGGAACTTGAAACCTCAACCAAAGCGATGGACGCATTCGCCTGGTGACGTCGACTTGAAAATACCTAAATCCTCACCCTTGATATACACTCAATTGCCTTTTTACCTATCTGGTCTCGGCGACACTGAAAGCATAAAGGTCTTGATAACGGCAGTCCGTGAATTGTGTATCAAGTTCGAAACGAAAGGACTGTCCAATTTCCCCTCCGGTATTCCGTTCTTGTTTTGGGAGCAGTATCTGCATCTGAGGACTTCTTTGATGCTGGCCCTGACCTGCGCACTGGCTGCTGTTTTTGTGGTGAGTGCCTATGTTGTGAGACTTTATTCAATTGTCCCTTTTCCGTTTCTTCGAATTCTATCTAATAAATGGAATTAATGTTATGAGGCCTTGTAACCATGTAGTACCTCGAAATTAGTTCTTGGCAAGTAATCATTCTAAAAAACTATTGAGTGCTTAAATAATCACGCGTGGTCCCCTCAGTCTAAAATTCATGCTCGTTCAAAAAATTTCATAATAAGAGAAGTTTTCTTCTATCGTGAAGTTTTTAAAATATATTATCGGTCCATACAAAGTTGTTTTTTTTGCAGGCCGTTATGGTACTACTTCTGAACGCATGGGCCGCTGTCCTAGTAACCGTAGCATTGGCAACCCTGGTACTGCAACTGCTGGGAACCATGGCGTTGTTGGACATCAAACTGTCGGCTGTTCCTGCTGTCCTACTGGTGCTGGCTATTGGCCGGGGAGTTCACTTCACGGTGCATTTATGCTTGGTAAGTTGATATTTGTATTATTATCTTCGTATAAATACGAGTACATAGTTTATAGTACTTTAGGTCTTCATAGGTTACATTTTTTGTATTTATAAACTTCGAAGTACTTCGAACTATATTCTACTATGCGAAAGTAGGTATGGATTGATGTTGATGTTTGTTATTAATTAACTTCCTAACAGTTGGATCCATTTAGATAAAAAAACTATAGATAGGTGGTGGTAGAAATATATTTGGTGATAGTACATACTAAGGCATAGTCGATCTTAGGGCATTGGCTTTGTCGTCGAATTAGAAGATAACGATGATTTTGACCCTGTCTAACGGAAAGGATACTACCACTTATGCTGGGCTAACCTAGACTGCTTCCACAGGGCTTCGTCACGTCAATAGGCTGTAAACGCAGACGTGCCTCGCTGGCCGTGGAGTCGGTCCTGGCTCCCGTAGTCCACGGAGCGATCGCCGCGGCACTCGCTGCGTCTATGCTGGCCGCTAGTGAATTCGGATTCGTCGCACGGCTGTTCCTGAGATTACTGCTTTCTTTAGTGCTGTTGGGGCTGATTGATGGACTCCTATTCTTCCCGATCATTCTGGCGTTACTGGGACCGGATGCTGAGGTACGTCTTAGACCACTTTATTTATTTATGTCGTTACTTTTTAACTTCATAAATTTCAAACTCATAAATGTTAAAAAACCACGGACCTCTGGGGCATCTCTGTTTGCGTTGTGAAATCATTGATTGGCATTATTGCGCCCGAACTAGCTTTAATATTCAACGAGTGTATTGACTGTGGTGTGTTCCCTGATTTAATGAAACACAGTAAAATAACTCCACTTTTCAAATCGGGTACATGTTCTGACCCTAGTAATTTTAGACCTATATCAGTACTTCCTACATTTAGTAAAATTTTTGAAAAACTAATTTTAAATCAATTGCAAAGACATTTTAAATTAAATAATTTACTGCATAATAAGCAATTCGGATTTAGTAAGGGTCGCTCAACCACTGATGCTGGTATTGAGTTAATATCGCACATATTTGATGCCTGGGAGGAATCTCATGACGCTTTAGGCGTTTTTTGTGATTTGTCAAAGGCATTTGATTGCGTAGACCATGACACATTGATCAGGAAACTACACCATTATGGTATTAGGGGCGTTGCTCTAGACTTTCTCACTTCCTATTTAAGTGACAGAGTACAAAGAGTTGACGTGAATGGAAAACGGTCTCCGGGGTCTCTGGTTACTATCGGTGTACCGCAGGGATCAATTCTTGGTCCATTTTTGTTCTTAGTATACATTAATGATCTACCCCACCTTGTAAGGGACGATCATGAGGTTGTATTGTTTGCAGATGACACGTCACTTTTATTTAAATTAAAGCGACGACAAACCAATTTTGACAATGTAAACAATGCAATCTCTAAGGTTGTTAAATGGTTCAACGTTAACAACCTCCTACTTAATGAAAATAAAACAAAGTGTATAAGATTTATACTACCCAATGTTACACAAGTTAAAGCAAATATCAAAATCAAAGATGAACAGTTGGCTCTTGTGGACACCACCGTATTCTTAGGTATCACCCTAGATAATAAGCTTCAATGGGGTCCTCATATTGATGGGTTATCGAAGAGACTTAGTTCTGCGGCATATGCAGTCAAAAAGATCCGTCTTTATACAGACGTTGACACAGCTAGACTAGTTTACTTCAGCTACTTCCACAGCATTATGTCGTACGGTATACTGCTGTGGGGGAGTGCTGCTGATATCAATACCATTTTTGTGCTGCAGAAGAGGGCTGTTCGAGCAATTTATAATATGGGCCCCAGAGAATCACTTCGCGAAAAGTTTAAAGAAATAAATATAATGACATTCCATTGTCAATACATTTATGAAAATCTGATGTATGTTCACAAAAATATTAATTTGTTTAAGAAAAAAAGCGATAATCACAATGTTAATACTAGAAATAAAGATAAACTCGCTGTTGCCACTTGTAGACTCCATAAAGTTGGTAAATCGTTTAAAGGGCACGGTGTACGCTTTTATAACAAACTCCCAAGAGATATACAAAAATTATCAATTAACAAATTTAAAAACGTAATTAAACAAAAGCTTTATAAAAAGGCATACTATAAAATATCTGATTATTTAGATGACAAAAACTCTTGGGATTGAAAATGCTCCAACTCGAACCTATTGTTTTGTAAAAGGATCATTAAAAAGAATAACCAGCCTTGTTTTCTTGCCTTTCTTTCCTGGCTTGGTCGCGGAGGAACAGGCACCTAGATAAAAACCGACGTTTCAAAGTGGTCCTTGTGATTTTATTGAATAAATTAATTTTGACTTTGACTTTGACTGTTAACCAACTGTAAAATATCCATATCAATTTTTTTTTCGGTAAGAACTGAGCAAAAATTTTGCTTTTGTGAGACCTAGCTACATCTTTGTAGGTCTAGAAAGACCGCATTAGGGTTAGCCTGTAGTGAAAAAAAACCTGTCCGAAAAATGTACCGCACCTAGTCTGGACCGAAAAATGATGAGTTGCCTCTAATAAACTTCTTAATTCTTCAGGTGAGACCGCTCGAACACCCGGAGCGCCTCTCAACTCCATCACCGAAGAGCTCTCCGATCCACGCCCGCAAGTCCAGCTCCAGCGCGGGCGACAAGAGCCGCGCCAGTAAGTCCGCGCCGCGACCGAGTGCGCCCTCCCTCACCACCATCACCGAGGAGCCCCCGAGCTGGCACAGCTCCGGCCAGTCGGCGCAGTCCTCCTTGCAGAGCATCGTGGTACAGCCGGAGGTGGTTGTGGAGACTACCACCTACAACGGCAGCGACTCCGATGGACGCTCTACGCCGACGAAGACGCAGCATAATGGTGCCATCACTACTAAGGTGAGGCACATACACCTCTGCTTGGAGGCGGACAAATCGCCCCTTTCATCTTTTGGGAACGTATCCTCACCATAGGTTTTAAACTGCTCGCTATTTTAGTGCCTCTATTGTATTTCGTATCTCCCACACATTTTGCGTATAGGATTTTTCTACTTCGTGGCATGCATATACTGAGTTCAATATTTTATTTCAGGTGACCGCCACAGCGAACATAAAGGTAGAAGTGGTAACGCCAGGCGACAGGAAATCCCGTCGATCCTACCACTACTACAACGACCGACGCCGGGACCGCGACGATGACAGGGACAGGGATCGAGACAGAGATCGGGAATACCGGGACCGGGATCGAGACCGGGACCGGGACCGAGACCGATCTAGGGAAAGGGATCGCAGAGACCGGTACAGAGACGAAAGGGACCACCGCGCTTCGCCAAGAGAGAACGGACGAGACTCCGGCCATGAAAGTGACTCTTCTCGGCATTAAAGTGAGTGAGTGACTCTTTCTGGCAGTGAATGACTCTTTCCAGTATGAAAGTGACTCGTATGTGAACGCTCAGTGTAGTTATAAGTGTGTTGATCGATCGAAGAATCTAGGACATCTTTACCTATAAAGTTTCATGTAAGCAGTGAACGCATAATAATGCGTGTTTTAAGGTTCCCCATATCAATTGTAATCTGTATACCTTAAGGCAGTATTACAGCTTTGTAATTAATAAGTATAATTGTAGTGGAGGCTACGTTGTGGTGCATTGAATGAAAGTTCTAATTTAATTGTGTACACTACATAGCTGTTGCGATAGAAGTTTTTGTAGAAGACAGTAGTTGGTATAATTTTATATTGTCAAATCTTGTGAATCTTCGTTGTATGAAAGACAAATAACATAAGCAAATCATGTTTCGTGTGTTCCTATTACAAAGACATTTCCACTTGTCTCCAATCTCTGTGTAACATAATTGTACCTACTTCTCTTAAAGACTGTGGTCAAATATTATTAATTTATAATATTTATTTTGCCTAAGATTATAACTCTGTCATCGGGCAATCTATGAGAAATCTCAAACAAATTGTACAAATTATTAAGGTAGCTAGATTAGGCGGCTATTTATATGAGATTACTTAGATATGTTATTATATTTAATTGTTGCTATTGTTGTGATCTTTAAAGAGTGAAACGTAATTTGAAGACTGCATTTAACGATCAATACGTGTGTTCAAAAATAACGATCAAAAATCGACAACGTGAAAAAATATCTTCTTAACGACCAAGCAGCACACACTGTTAAAATATAAACCATGTTAACATAGTGTTGTTTTATATTCTAACAAGTGTGTAAGCAGATAAACGTTATTAGTTTTATTGTGTTTAAAGTCAACCACCTGTCCCTAAATTATTTGTTTATGTACTGACCTGACCTCAAAATATTAAAACTGTGAACGTTTGTGCAAAGTACTTACTAGATTATATTAATTTATACGTACCTATAACATAACAATATTCTGTAAATATAGTCCTAGGATTATGCTAAAGTAAGCTTGCGAAGTGCCTGCAACTTATACATAATTTTGTATCATTATTTTATACAATTTTAGCTGACATTTTGTCGAAAAACTATAGGTTAAGCATGTAGTTAGATACTAGTTATGTTTGTACTGAAATAACAATAACGACGCACAATTGTTTTAACTATCAAAATGACAGTATAGACAAAAGATATCATTTGTAAAAATATTTCAAGAATCAACTACATTCGAGAGCATCTAAATCGACTCATTCGTCAAGTGCGCGCATGAAAATTAGTTTTTTTTTTAAATGGCTAAGCCGTTGGAAACAAGTATTTATTTTTAAAAGCCTAATCTTTAAGTTCGTCATAAAAACTTTATCATGAAAATCAATCCAGTACTTTTTAGTCTGAATGGAAGTATTCGAAAATACGCTATGTACGGTAATAGATCTTCAATAAAAATAAACCATGTAACTGGTTTATTCCACTGTCGCTAAGCAAAAGTTGACCGAAACCCCTTTTTCTTATATTATTATGTTTTCTTCCTACATCATTTTTCTTACAGATTAAATAATACTGAAAGGATTTAGACGATGATGCTGTGTGGAAATGCCCAGAATTATTTATTTATTTATGATAATGACTGAGAAAATTATAAACATTGATTTATAAGAAGGCTTCAACACAAAATTATACGCACTAGAAGTTCGAGTCGATTAAGTTGTTCTTGAATGTACTCTTACACCTCATTGCATTATTTTTGCAAAACTCTTCCCTATTTTCTTCAACTAAGTATATAATATTTGTGGGTTTTAACTGTAGGTACCTATTTCTGTAGTAGGTATATAAGTACCTTTGTTTGACTTTACTTACTGTACAATGAAAGATTCTGTCGGTTGTATTTAACAAATAAAATGCATTACTTTATAATCTGTGCATTTCATTTTGGACCAAAGTAGGCTTGCGTGCCATTTTTAATGAATTATGAAATAGATTGGCGTACAGACGTTTACACCTACACACCAAAAACAACAACCCTCCTTTCAGGTCTCTAGGAGGGCGTTGATTGTCAGATTTGACAATCAACACTAGAGATTCTAACGCCTGTTGAACTGCTAGGCGAATGTTTGCATGGCCTGCAAATATCAAATCACACACGTTTACCTACGAAAATGCCGTTTTATATGGGAAAATGAAATCCGATTCAGCTTCTCTATTTTGCCGATTTACCACAAATGTTCCAATATTGTTCTGACACCAATATCAAAAGCCAATGCAAGCTCATTTGTGATGGATACGCTTTCAATTAGTCATGGCGTCCATGGGTGCAAGGGGATGCACTTGCAGCCCCTTAAAATAAAACACAACAACAAAATAATCATCAAACGAACAGAAGTTAGGTAGGTACCTACCCTTTCATCATACAACTATTATTTTACCAATTAAAATGTACCTATGTCACTTGCTGCTATAATTTAATGTTATACTAAACTACGTCATAAACTAGACATTGATACCTACCTACTCCTACCAGGGGCCTAACCATGAAGTCTTATAGCGATTCAGTTAAGGCAAAAACGTCGCTTTCCGCTTTGCGATTGAGGACGCTATGACGTTGTTAAAGCTTTGTCATTCGCAAAGCGGGATTTGACATCTTTGCCTGAATTGAATCGCAATAAGACTTGATGGTTAAGGCACTGATAGTAATAACGCGAGTTTTCTTAGATTCCATAATTCAAATGTAATGAAATTAGAGGCAAAAAAATCAACAAATGAATTACGGTTTTTGAAAATATAATAGGATGCCATAAAAACAAAATTTAATTTAATTTCAAATTCTGTCTCGCGTTATGTGACAAAAAACGTTGTGGTTTATCTATCTTTGTACCCTGTGGCTTATACTACAATAAACACCCTGTTGTTTATTGTAATATAAGATAGAAAGATGACACTTTATTGAACGTTCACCACATATTTTGTTCCTTAAAAATTCTAACGGAACAAATTACAAACCAATCGCGGTAGTACAATGGGCGTCCTTATCATTAATAGCGATCTCTTCCAAACAACCTTGATTCCTTAATCAAGCAATTACCTATAGGATAATTTTTTACGTCATTGTCAATGACAATAAAATATGTTTCGACGAAACTCCAAAATTCGTTTTCTAGAAACATCTGATTGATATGCCTAAAGATGAAAATTCTGCACTTTCGTTTGTTGTGAAACGTTGATAAGACAAATTAACAATTTTCCGTACGTTTACGGAAAATTGTTTGAAAATTGTACGTTTACGCATTTTACAGCAAATAAATCAAAATATTGTAAAATGATTGCTTGAGTGGGAACATTTCGTTTTGCAAAAACCTATTAGTCTTAATAAAAACAAACAAACATGATCACGACTGTATTCTCCCATTACATTTGGCACATGCCCGAGTTTTCGCAAGCAGTAAGCATTCCACATTTTGCACACACACAGGTTGCAAGCCCATCGCCACTTATTGGAACACTAACTGACAGCGCATGCCTTCGAATTTTTCTGTGGCATACCGGTTTCCTAACGATGATTTCCTTCACCGTTTGAGCGCTGGTTAATACGCTCATACATTTTTCTAATGTTAAAACCCATTGGTACACGACCGGTTTCCAACCCACGATCTTCGGATCGAAAGTCGGGGTACTGCCCATTAGGCCGACACAGCTACTAATATCTAGAATAGAATAGAATAGAAAATACTTTATTGCACACCAAATAACACATCAGATTAGCTAAGTACTACAAACTTTGACAATAGCCATGGTTAGCACACTGTTTGAAAACGAGGATCGTGCGAGGGGCTCAGTTTTACAACTGAGGCAGCAGTGGTACCATAGTTGAGACGAGGCAGTTGCTGAACGTAGTTGAATGAGGCAGTCTTGGGAACACGGTGTGCACTGTGCGTGTTGTGTTGTGTGGTAATGGAGTGCTATGTGCGAGGCGCATTGTGCGAGCCAAAACGATCTTTCCTCGCGGCTCGGCTCGCGCCTTTCGCCTTGCACTAGCACGGTTGTGCTGTGTGTTGGTGTGCAGGTGTGCTAGCTCGTCCAAACGAAATGAGTGAGGCCTCGTTTCGAGAAAGTGTATAGCTACAAAAGTGCTGCCACACGTGCTGTGGACCCACCACTATTTGACAATGTTGTACAATGGGCGGTCTTATCGCTTAATAGCGATCTCTACCAGACAACCTTTATTTATTTAAAAGTTAATAATGTAGGTATTAGGTAGCCCTAAGTAATAATAAATACCTAAAAGGTAACATTACTTTACTATAACATCACTTCCAAGATTGGACAACCTTGACGATTTGGATGGCGTAGTGGACGAGACGCAAATGTTTGCATGTTTTGCAGATGTTCCCGGGTCTGAGTGTTGTGATACCACGGTACTCGTAGTTACTGATACCCACGCTACAGGGGGTAATGCAGGGTCACTACTTTATATGTATCGTTCATATTTAACCAGTTATTTAACCAGTTTAAACTTTATTGTATTTTGTAATCTAATATTCTCAATGTACCAATTCGATAGAATAGATAGAGGGATAGAAAATTCTTTATTGCACAAAATAGTAGTACATAGGCGAACTTAATGCTAAGAAGCATTCTCTTCCAGATAACCTTTGTGTATTGTGGAAAAAGATGTGTTGATAGTGCACAGAATGGTTAAAACAAAAATGATAATATATGTAGTGATTATGTAACGAAAATGTTTACATACACCTAAATAATTGATAATTATATATAAATATAATATATAGGACATTAATTCCGAGAGTCGTCATGAGGGTGAGTGATTTCTACCCCCGCGTCGTGTCGTGCACTTGAATTACAAATTGTTGTGACAATATGAATAATTAAATTCACGATAGTTTTTGGAATAAAATGTATGTGTCGGTTGGGTATTTATTTAAGATTAGAAGACCGTGTAAAATGCGCATGTAGGTATTATATTTTTATAAGAGCTATTTTGCCTTACAATTTCTGTACCAAACACCCATACCCGTGTTACCCATACCCCATACAAATATTTGCAGATCCTACAAACATTTGACCCGCGGCGGGAATCGAACTCGCAACATTCTGCGTCTCAGAAGGGCCTTCGCCCACTGCGTCACAAAGGTCGTCAGAACTAAACAAAGGATAGATGCAGAAAACTTTTAGCACGCTGCTAAAGTTAGTGAGTGATTATAGATAAGAGGGTTATAAGCTCCTTGCTTAGACACAACATTTTGTCTCTATTTTAAGACCATGGGACTTTGTTTTAAAATAAGTCGACCAGGCACGGTGGTGCTTGCAATACGCGATGGTATCTTTAAATTTAATGGAGTTATCATGCCGAATATTGATTCCTAGATATTTATAGTAGCAATAATACAATACGAATTAAAGCAGCTGCATTTTACATGATATCGAATCGAATATATGGAATATTTTTTCTCATCTATTTCGTATTAGAATATATTGACGAGCTTCAGCTACATTTAGTTTTTGCTAACACCCCCTCTATGCGTTTGCAATAAGTTGTAGGTGCGTTTGTTTGTCTGTTAAATTACGATACGGATAATCGGATTGTAATGCGGTTTTTTTATATCTGTCTTCAAGGATGGATCTTGGATAGGTTTTATCAACACAAGTCACTAGGAGGCACTATACACGTCAGGCGTTTTGAAATTTTGTTTAAATTAACTTGTTGACAAAATAGTCATTTAGGCTATGTCCTAGTGTTGAAGGTTTTTGGCCTATAAAAGTAAATTTTGCGTTTGTTTAACCGCTTTACAATTTTCCATAATTTAAATAATCAACTACGAAAATTGCCTCTTGTTTCGTTCAAGGAAAATCCTCAAAAGTTAGAAGTAATGAAAACAATCCGTCGATTGTACGGTGATCCGCTTAGCCCAAATTATAATAGCGAGAGGGCGAAATTTTGGCGGTAGCAACGCCTGCGACATTCCTTAGAAAGCGGGAGCGCGGGAATCAATAAAGGATTTCCTGGCGCCGTGCCCACGCATGTGCGTGGCGGCCGGTGTCGCCGGCCTAACCTCGCACCTTCACCCAAACCCAACTAAGACCACTAAATCCTTTTCAGAAATCCTCTGCACGACCACCGTCAACCCTTAGAACGGTGCATCCTATGAACTTCAGCAAATCGAGACAACCGCGGCGAGCGCTAGTCATCAGAAGCTCTATCGAGCCGTTCGCACCGGTCGCTGGCCATCAACCCTATGCATGAGCAAATAAATCAGAGTAATAAGTAGTAGGACTAGTAGACCGGTGCGTTATTGGGCGTATGATTCGCGCAGCGTCACTGCGGCTGCGGGGTTGCGGGGCGGGTGCGCGGCGGCGGCGCAGCAGTCGCTCCGTGCCCGCCGCGCTCCCGCCCGCCTCGACCGGCACTCGATGACTCACGCTCGACCGGCCCTCTGTAGCCTCCTACTGCTAGGGCTCAACTAACAGTGTAGTGATTCCATGCTGAAGCGCGTAGTGCTGTGTGCTCGACAGCTTGTCATGTGGATGATATGCGGATGAGAGCTACCATGACGCAGACCGCACTCCTCGTTGCCGTGCTGGCCGCGGTCGCTGCTGCCAATCAGCTCGAGGATATACCCCACAATGAGTAAGAGCATTATACATTACTCTTAGCGAAGCAGTAAATTCTCCTCAGAGTTAAAACCAGTAACTAGGTAGGTATTTTGCTTTTGATGATGCAGTTTGAGCGTAATCTTTTTGGCATGCCCGAATTTCATTGGATGAACATTATTTAGCACTCTGAAATCAAATAAAGCTCCGTAACGCTAGTTGTTATTATTAGATATTAACTGCACAAGCTTGGCAATATTTAATTATGATCCTCTAAGGCAACCAAGAAAGCCTTCTGTATTTAATAGGAATAAATATCCAAATACCCGTAGAGAGGCCTACGGCGTAGAAAGTTTACTACTATATCCAAAATATTTGATCTCATATAATTTCTAAACATGAAAGTATAACTTACCGTGATCAGTACTTTGGAAAATTTAAAAAAAAAACATGGATCTTAAAATGTCCTTAGTCTGGTGGATCTAGATCCAACTCTATCTAGATAGAGCTTGTCTCATTTCACATAAACTGGGGATGAGATTTTTGAGTGATCAATGACAGAGATTGGATAAATAGTGTTTTATTTTGCGTATTTGATATTCTTCTTTGGTTTTAAAATAAGTCGGGCTGTCTAAATGCATACAGAATACTAAATAGCTAATAAATAAAATAAATAATGCTGGACATTTTTTACACAGCATCATCTAGCCCCAAAGTAAGCAGAGCTTGTGTTATAGGAACTACATGAATGATATACTACTTATATCCATTTTTTTTGTAAATACATACATATTATACATAGAAAACACCCAGACCCGAGACAAATGAATGCAGATCATACAAACATTTGTCTCGCAGTGGGAATCGAACCCGCAACATTCTGCGTCTCAGGCGGACCTTCACCCACTGCGCCACAGAGGTTGTCAAAATATAATTATACTAATAAATAAATTAATAAACATGCAACAGACACAAAGTTACGTAGTCCTGATCTTACAGTAGGATTCCATGTGGCGACGACCGATGTGGCGCGGTGAGCGAAGGTCCACCTGCGACACAGGAAGTTGCGGGTTCGATTCCCGCCCTGGGACAAATGTTTGTACGATCTGCAAATATTTGTTCCGGGTGTTCTGGGTATTTTCTATGTATAATAAAAAAAAATCTATCTATGTAATGTATTGTATTAAGTATATCAGTCATCTAGTACCCATAACACAAGCTCTGCTTAGCTTGGGGCTAGATAATGCTTTAAAAAAAAAAAAAATGTGTCGTGCGTATCAAGAACTATGAGTACCGTGGTTCCACTACACCCAGACCTGTAACAAATATCTGAACTACACGTAAAAATATGTTATAAAGGCTTACTAATTATTTACTGTACAAGCAGGAAGTAGACAGTGTGTTTTAGAATTGCATTAGATTCTTGTACTATCCAGAGGCTTTCGACCTTAGAACTCCGACATTAAAGTTGGCCTCAAGCTCATTTTGTTACAATCTCTAGGTACATTACATAGACAATCACAATCACAAGTCCTGTGTCTCATAATGAGGAGGATCATTAATTTACACTTGCCACGAGATACTAATAAACCAGTAGGTACTCTTGGCGATAAGGCCGCCCATTGTATAACCACAACCTAGTTTGTAAGATTATATCCTAAAAAATGACTTTTTTATTCTGTTGTACCTTTGCAATAAAGAGTTATTTATCTATACTTGATATTATTCGACTGAAGTTTACTTTTTGCAATTTTCGTACATTAATCTCCTTACGTACACCTGTTGCCGAAATATTCGCGCCATTTTTATTCCCTTAACGCCATGAAATGATGGAGGCGCGCTTATTGACTCGGCATCTTCGTAAAGAACTTGACAAAAATTGAGGTAAAGAACGACTTGAGAGCAGCTTTGAGCTTATGTGACTCACCACACTACATCCAGAAGGCTCGTATTGCAGAATAAAATTGAAACTCGATCTAGACTCAAATAGGACTTGGGTACCGGTTATAAATTTTTATACACATTTTCCTATGAAAATTGTCAAAAAATGTTTACCAACCTACGTAGTTAACTACTTATAAATATTTATACTTAATATTTTTATGAGTGAGGAAAAGGCCATATAAAAAGGTTGGCATTGTACGAGTTTGGTAGAAAATAACATGTTCAAGCTAAATTTGATAGTAGTACATTGATCGAGAATTTTAGCTTGAGTCGAAAACAATTACAATCTCGTCTCGCGGGGCAATATGTTTGGGGGAAATTGATCTCTAAAACAAGGTACATGTATTGCAATAGGTTAAATGTTCGATTAACAATTTTGATGTTTCGAAATTAAACTTTTTTCTAAGAACCTTCATGGTTTACCTCAAGAAGTTCCTGCGATACCATAGCGTCCTACTCAGATAAGGAAAAAACACATAGAGGTGGAAAAGTTTTTTCTGACAGAATGATGTTAAAAGTGATAGATGTCATTTGTTCATGTCGTAAATGTCACGGGTGAGAAGAAATGCCACAAATGTCAAAAGAGACAGAAAAAGTCATAAAAGTGGCAAATATCTCGCTGTTTGATAATAGCTTCCTTATGTATAAAATTCTATAAAATATGAGTGAGTGAATCAAGTTTACCGTAAGTTTATGAACCCAGTTGAATCAGATGAGTTGCACCCAGATTTAGGTGAATTCAGTTTATGATAAGTGTAGGTAGATTAAAATTTACGAATAGTATACCTATACAATCAAGTAAACTACAGGCAAAAGGTGCGTTGCCACAAAAAGTTGTTTGGAGTAGAAAAATATATTTTAAAAATTGTTTATATAAGAATGTTAATGCGCTGCATCAACGCAATAATATTATTGACAATAATAAAAAATCATGAAAAAATGACTGAAAAAATATTACCCTCCTTTTTGGCAGTCGGGTAAAAACAAACTAAGTTGGCTCTAAACATCAATCGATTGGATTTATTTTATGTTCACCTTAAATAAGAACAACATTCCCATACCTAAGTATTAGGGCCCTATGTTGGTATGTTGTCTTTCATTAGCTATCTATGTGGCATTTTCATCTAAAATTCCATCCAAGAAGACTTACAAAATGCCTGCGTCCCTTCGGGAGCTGGAATTTGGAATAGCGCGGTGCAGCTTTACTTCGGTAAGCGGCTTATTGACGGCCAATTACAGAAGCAAGCAGGGCCCATACTATAATACCTCCATAGGTAGAAAGTATTTGGGATAAAACTACTTCTGATTGGGGGAAACAATTTCATAAACTGTGATTGTACAATAATAAAATCATGCAATTTGGTCCTTTGCTGCGTAGGGAGTAATCCCGGGGAAAAATCTTTAAAAACCTTTTTAGTTTCAGAATCTGTTCTAGTTATTATTTTTTGATGATTTCTCAAAAAGTATTTTATTCCGTTATTTGCGTAACCAACGTATAAACAACCAACAGTCCTGACCCAACACTAGGATTCCCTGTGTCGTGGTTAACAGAAACGTTAACACAACACTTAGGCCCTAAATTACTTAAAATGTTCTGTTAGTTATGATGAATGAATACCCAATTCTCGTATTTAATAAATCAGCCAAGGTCTTAATCACATTAAACATCAAAATCAGTATTCTACTCAAAAAATATTGACAATGCTTCCTTAGAAAAACTTCAATATTGAGATATCAATAATATCCAAATTCAATACTGAGATATAATATCCAAAGTGGATCGAAGTAGACTGACATAATACTATATTGAGACTTGGTTGTTGCTAGTAATTAGCATCCTATTTTTGAGCATGCTACCTGTGGTATGAAGGGGTGTGCTCTGAAGCATTTCTGACTGCGTTTGCTTGTTAGCATGCTAGTACTGAACGGTACTAGCTTTTTTGAGTTTATTTGACAGTAATATGTATATCCTTTTTGGAAAAAATAAAATCCCATATAAAATATCATCCTCCCATTTTTTCATCCTTAGATGTGGGATTTTTCACATTTTTTAATATTTTTACCTGTATAATATGTACCCCTACCTATTATAAAAAAAAACACATTGAAATCGGTTCACAGTTGGCAAAGATATAGCGTAACATACACAAAAACCACCTACAGACGAATTGGGAACTGAACCGACGAATTGATACGATATGTTTATATTGCTTATTTGGTAATAAATAGCATGCCACTTATCCATGCATCTTATGCCTTATGTACCTGTCGCCCATACTTAATACCGACTCTCAAACTGCTAAACGAAAAAGTTCTGACAGTCAGACGATGGATCAGCACGTGATAAATGAACGTTCAATTCGTTTGATTACCTAATGGAGAGCCAGTTTGATTTACAAAAGCCAATTCCCCGAAATGGAATCGCAACTCATAGAATTTTATGGAAGAGGCTCTCGTAACTCAAATTTTAAATCATCATTGACATTGATAGCAGTTCTTGCTGTTTAACCCAGCTTTAACCGTCTCAGTTAAGAAGAGGTTTTACTGTAATTTGGCCGGAATAAGTAATTTGAAATTTAACGGCTCGGGTTAGCGTAGCTGCTTTAAAAGTTATGATATACCTAATTAGTAGTGATGGAACTAGTTAAGCAATAAATCACAAAAGCGTTTATAGCGGGTGTATCCAAAAAAAATGATTTAATTAAAAAGCACCAATTTCACTCTACTTTTACCTTTATAGCTACGGAATTAAACTTTTTACTTCTGTACCTTAAACTTTGTGCCAGAAACAATGGAGCTAACTACGACAAATGAAGGTAACCCAATAAAATATGTGCCCATCTCCTTTGGCACCGCAAACTTTCGACTTGCTTACAATTGTCATGCATGAAGTTCAATGACCCATGCTCATCTTTAACGTAATTAATTCGAGGCTCGATAGCAACATGTGGCAAAATTCTGCGTCTGTTGTGTATAAACTGCAAACTGAAGTTCTTCACGAGTGCACTGTGTATGAGCCTATTACAAATCGAGATACAAAATGTATTTACTTACCAACTAAGAGTAAGAAGTATTTCCAACTATAATAACCCTCAAATTGAAAAATCTTATAAGTAGCCAAACACAAATATAAAAACGTTATATTTATGGTATAAATAGTCCTATCCTAATACCTAATACTAGTGCTAAAACTATCAACTCCGTAACGGTTGGACCGATTTGGATGAACTTAGAAACAGGCATAGTGCGTGATCTAGAATAACAAATAGGCTACTTTTTATCCCGGTACAAAGCGGAAGAAACCGTGGAATAATTTGCGAAAGTTTGAATGTTTCTAGCCGAACCGATTCGGAATAAAAAAATGACTTAAAATTACACGTAGACAATTTTTTATACCGGTACTACGCTGGCGTAGTTGTGAGACAGAGGCTAGTTGTTTTTAAAAAATGAAAAATTGAACCTAAGATTTTTCAGAGTGTCTGTTACTAACGTAAATATTTGCGGGGCGGCACGCGGCGGCGGCAGTGCGGGGCGAGGGAGGCACATGTCAAAGGCGCCGGCTACGGTATTGATCTAGCGAGGGGAGTGTCACAGCGGGCGCCGGGGGTTGAGCGTACTACAGACTCGGAGGCTGCCGCGCTGTTGCCAGCCACGCCACATTTGGCTAGATCTGGCAAAAAGCTACACAGCAGTGGCTAGAAGAGATTTACAGTTTTGCAAACTCATTTATGTCAATACTGATTTTAATCTGGCTTAGATCTTGCCAAACGCTACTCTGGAGGGGTATTATTTTTGTTATTGGAAACAGTAAAAAAATATGTGTCCAAGTAATTTACAACGTATCTTTTCTAGTTTTACAAGCAATTTAACGTCGACCTAGATTTATAGAATAAAGTATTGCCAAGAATGTGTTCATTAACACTTTTCGTACTGTCTCTATTTAAGGGTATACTTTGTCAATGTAGCATTTGTACAATTCCACTAGATTATACGAGGTATTATTTACACTGCACTTACTCAAAAAGATTATTTCTTTTGGTAGTGAATAGTGAATAGTGAATCCACATACCGCGGTTTTATTTTATATTCTGTATACTAGTTGCTTTGCAGTAACATTGTTTTTCGATAGTGTAACTTTGGTTTAGTGACCCTGGCTAAACTTGAGTTTAAGCAACCCTTCGTAATGACTCTATGTCCTCTACTTTTTCACTATACCCATGTTGTCGAGGATTGCCTTGGTATTCACATGACGATGAAGTCTATGCTCGTAAGCTTTTCTATAATTTTGTCTCTACAAACTCTTTGTTAAAAGTTGTAAAATGAATACGTGTTAAGTCTGTACTAAGTAACAGATTTCTATTAAAAACGTCAGTAAGATAAGCCTTAGTCTTAGCCAAAGGCTAAGGGCATTAAATTATACCTACACTGTCGGTGGCTGAACATGATCTCTGTAATTCATAACGTGAGTGTAATGTTTGGACATGCCTCTGATTAGCCGCTAACCTCTCATTGATTCACGAATCTGCTTAATGAATATAAATCGGATAATTAATAAATGAAAATATTTTATTTTACACCAAAAAATATATACAAAAAGTACATAAAACTAAACATAACTAATGGTTATGTGCAATGGTTGGTCTTATGAGGATGTTCATTGTGAGGAGTAATAGTCGTAAGTTATTTTTTCCGCATGGTTCAACTTTACGATAAATCTGACCTCAAAAGATTGACATGGCAACATTCAATATTGGTTAGGTACCTATACCGGATTAAGCTACATTACGTAAGAGCGAGTCTGACACCCTGTCTACCTTACCTAGCATGATCCAAGCGGTCTTTGATTAAAGCCTTGAATTCACTACTTGGGGACAAATAAGGCAACATGTCACGGGACATCTACGTGAATGTCCCGGGAACAATGTCTTTGACCAATTCGCTGGTACACACCAGTAAGTACCGCGGCAATGTTACCTGATTAGGTTGTGAGGGTCAAAACTTTGATTAACTAAGGGACAAATAGAGCGACATGTCATTGGACTTGACGCGGTATATATTATCGGGATAATAAACGAGCGGCATGTTGCGCGCGCGTCTACACTGGACAACATTTGATGTCGGCGCGGGGCTGACGCGCAGGCATGTCCCGCGTCACGAAATATGCTGCGCCAACATTCGTGCTACGCTGTGGGACAGTGCGCAGCGTTACCACGCCAGGTAGACTGTGTAGCTCGTCTAGTTGTGTACAATATTGTCCCCTAGCTAATTCAAGGCTTCAAGGTGTTATTAATCGGAACACTATCGTCTTCAACTGGTCCATCCCGTAGAAAAGTTCGCAATCCAATGCACTCGTATTATCCGACATCCGACATTGCTCATAGAATTAAAATTTATATTCCATTTACATGAATAAATTAATTACAAATGATGAACGGAATTACAAAAAGATTCACTTTTCACTAAACAACAAAAATCATTCATTAACAAATGCTACTATGATATTAACGATTATTTAGAGGAAGCTAACCTACTTTCTTAAAAATAATAAAAATAGATAAAAGGTGACGTTAGTACCTATCTTGACTAATATTACCTATAACAAAAGAAAAAAGACTAAACCAATTACAAACCTTAGATACGTTGATACCTTGCATACCTACTTAACTTTATTTTATTATACCTACTAGTTTTGTTTACACAAACCCTCGGCCTGCCTACCTTATCTGTTACTATACCCTTAGACAGGGTTCATACTCTTAGACTGAAATACCACCTATAAATACCATGTATGTACCTAACATGTGAAAGCAAAAAATGTATTGAGTAAATGCCAACTCTAACAGGCAGGACATTTAGCTCGCCGAATCCACAACCAATGGGGTAGAAATGTTCTCTAATGATGAACACGAACCGGTCGACGCAGTGAAAATGATGATGTTTTCATCAATAACAGTGCTGATTTTAGAACTGGCTACTAAATTGGTTAGAACATTACAAAAAAGCTTCACAGTAAATTTAAAGTATATTTTAAATTAGCCACAAAGTAGGTACTAGTAATTTTGAAAACCCTCTGACTTTTTATAAAGTAACACCCGATAGATGGCATTGAATTTGTCTTCAGTTCAAGTTCATTCAGAAAAAATAGTAACATTACAATAAAATATTTCTAATGCGTTACGCTTTCATACATACTTAATTATAACATAGTAAATAATAAATATTAAAAATTATACCAAGCTTAATACTAACTAATCAACGAACACAAAATCAAAAGTACGGTACATACGTCTAAACAGAACAGCTTATGAACAAGTAAAATAAAATTACCTACCCACATAGTGTTAGACAGACGTTAAAAATTTCACTAGATGCTATCTAATGGGCATTAAGGTAGGATATTTATCCTACTTTAACTCCCACATCAAAATATGTGGGTATTATATTAATATTTACCCACAAAAATATTAACATACATTTGTTAACTTATGAAATCGGCCTTTGGTAAACGTATTGAGTTTTCTTTTGACCTAAAGTTATGTGAACCAACAGTTCGAATGTTTTCTGATTAAATAATAAAATACCTACCTGTTTTCGAACAGCTATCATTGCTTTCACCTAATTCAAAGCTGAAATATGATAGATTTTATGCTTTAGGCTGATTTATAATATTAAGTGGGATGATTAAAACATACATAACATATACAAAATAGTTTTGATTGTAATTTTCCACCTTTGATATATTACCTATAGTCATATTTTTTATACAACTAGCAAACAAGCTTACGGCCCACCTATTGGTAAGCATTTCACATTTCGTCGTAAGTAAATTAGTACCAACACTTTGCTGAATTAAATAAACCTTTTCAGGTAAATCGCGCATTCATTCCTTCCCCGAAACCTTTGCCAAGCTAAAATCCGATTACAGTAATAAGATTTTTGAGCGGATCGCAATTTTGGAATTAGTGATGTGCCCGACACGACGCAATAAGATACGGTGACGATTCCGAGCCCCATACGTTCGTATGTATGGGGCTCGGAATCGTCACCGTACTTTTTTTTTGTATGATGACAACAAATTTGGCTATGTCGTGAGTGCCGCTATACAGGGTAATTGGTAATCGCCGTAATTTCGTCAAGATGTGATGATAGTCGAGTTAATTTACTGCCAATTTACTCACGGTGCAAAATTATCTTTGATATTATTACAATACATAATTGGCTGTCGAAGCTTATTTATTAAATGCTAGCCGTATCTTTTTTTATTATTATTTTTACTTACTCAATTTTGGAAAGCATATTATTTATGAACACTGCTTTGATTAAAAAATCTCATTATTTTGAAGAAGCGCTTCAAAACAAAAACATTTTAATTAATTGTTTAAAGTTGATTCAATAAAAGTGTTTTTTTACTTTAAAAATAGTATGTTACTAAATATGGTTACCATTTCAAAACATTCTTATTTATCTAACTATCCAATGAGTCACGCGTCACTGGTATAGTGACGCGTGTAACATATGTAGGTACACAAATCATTTAAAAAATAGTCTAGTGAAAGGGGTACTTGAACTCCATTATTATATATTTTCGGAAATACGGCGGATTACCAATACCAACCTTGTATAGTAACGACTTTTCCACGGTGCCGGTGTAGCCACTGTATTAAACCACATGAACTTGTTGATGAGGTACGTCACACGACACGTCTTATCATTCGAACTGAAAACCCAAATACGGGATCGTAGCTGGAATCATCACTCATAATAACGAACGGATATAAACAGATGATAGATTCAAAAAATCCTACTTATCTTATCTTACTAATATTATAAACGCGAAAGTTTGTGAGGATGGATGTTTGTTACTTTTTCACGCAAAAGCTACTGAACGGATTTTGATGAAAGTTTACAGTAATATAGCTTTTACATCAGAATAACACATAGACTACTTTTTATCCTGATACCACGCGGGCGGAGCCGTGGGCAGAAGCTAGTACATTATAAAAAGAAAGAACCTCACAAGACTAAAATACAGTAAACTTGTATAGTCATACTTGTATAGTATGACTATACAAGTCATAACAGATTTATAAAGCCATTTTCTTTTGAGCATTCCGTTTCGTCGGTACTTCCGCTCTCAAGGAGGGACGCTTGCCGGCACCTGCCGCCGCGCCGGTCCAAACGTACATTTTGAACAATTTTAAATTCCGAACTGGTGCCAGTGACGGCCGAACTTGCGCGAACAATGCCGCGAAACATTTTCTGATTGCTAATGAGGACATTGACAACTTCTACAAATTAGATAAATCTAGCTAAAAACCAATCCATAATTGTATGGCATAATATGATCGTACTTTTTGTTATATTACCCTTATTCTATCTAAAAACTGCTGATTGTATACAGCTCTAACTAGAAAAGTGCCTTTTTTCAAACAAAACCTGATTCAAAACGACACTAACCAACTAGCAATAAACAGAGTGTCAAAGTATGTAAATTGTCGCGACACTAGTTGCATATCTCTAGCTTCGTTGTCGCTGTCTAATTAAGGCACAATACTATAAATTCACTAAATTGCTTGTCGTAGCCTACGAAAAATTTACCTACGCGCATATTAACCACGTTTGTTCCACATAAGCAGAACGTGCCATAGGATGTTCATCATCCTTAACTACTCGCCGTAGTAGGGTAGAAACCGTAGAAATAAACTCACTATGACTGAAATAGAATTAGTGTTGTAAAAATATAGCCAATTAGTTCACGTTGAGAATTTGTATACAAAAAATCTGCTAGTAAATCGAAAGGTTCATGCGAGATGTTGTAACTAATACATTTAACAGCACGTTTTAATAAAAAAAAAACCGTCCATATAGTAATGTACTTAGACTACCTATATGTTAAAGAACATTACAAAAAACTAATACCTACATATTAAAAGCTAATTTTATATTCTACTAGCTGGGCCCCGCGGTTTCACCCGCGTAAGTTTCGATTTTATGGTCGTGATAAAATCGAAAAAAGTATTTTATTGCTACATAAATACACTTGATGATAAAACTATTTATTTAAATAAGAATTAATTCTACGATACGAATTTAACCAACTTTTGTTTCTACCGTCGATCTAATTAAATTTTAGAACACAAAAGCTGCTATTGTGACTTAACTATGATAGTTAGATATATTCCTTCGAGGACTTTTTTGTAGGCCTTAATCATATAATACTTTTTTTTTATCATCAATAGTTTTCTCAGCGCACGTGTTATTCTGATGTATAAGCTATATTAGTGTAAAGTTTCATCAAACCTCTGTGGCGCAGTGGGCGAAGGCCCGCCTGAGACGCAGAAGGTTGCGGGTTCAATTCCTGCCACGGGACAAATGTTTGTATCTTCAAATATTTGTCTCGGGTCTGGGTGTTGTCTATGTATAATATGTATGTATTTACAAAAAAAAAGTATATAAGTAGTATATCAGTCATGTAGTTCCCATAATACAAGCTCTGCTTAGTTTGGGGCTAGATGATGCTGTGTGAAAAATGTCCAGCATTATTCATTATTCATTATTCAAAGTTTCATCAAAATCCGTTCAGTAGTTTTTACGTGAAAGAGTAACAAACATCCATCCTCACAAACATTAACGTTTATAATATTAGTAGGATTGACAAATCGATTAAAAAACGAGTTCAAAGAAATTTCCATTTAAAAATCGGTCGGAATGCGGAAAGAGGTGCGAATGAATGGAAACACATTTTTAGTCGCGACCCGTGCAGGCAGGTACCCATGCCATCCGCTATTAATTAAATTCGGATCATGCAGACAATAACGGTTTTTAATATTTTTAGAGTTCCGTAGATTTGACAAATAGTGATAAGCAAACACATAAGTAGATACCCAAAGTATGAGAAAGCTCGCAGTTTACAGATTTGAGCTACCTACGAACAAATCAATAGGTAGTCATTCGAGTTTTTTTAACATCTTGAATTAAGTTTAAGTTAAGTCAGTTCCCGTCTCATGATAATCGAGTCAATGAAATCGACGACCTTTAAACAGTCTACGAAACGTCAGCAGGAGAATAGTAAAGTATGCGGTATAGTCGTAATAATATCCTAAAATAAATAAGCAAGTTATGTATGTATATTTCACGTTGTGACACATATAAATCGTATCTATAACCTCTGAGAACATCTGTAACACAAAATAAGGGGTGGCTGACGAACTGGAAAAAAATGCTTAACCTGATTCCCCCAAATCACATTTGCTTCTCGGTAAAAGAATTATGAGAAATATACATAATTAGGGATGCTACGAAAATGCTACAGACATTATACGATTCGTGTAACGAGTCTTTTATTTTTGATCTTTGGTTTTGATTTAGGATGCTATTGAACAAAATTATTATTTTCTTTTTTCGAACCACTTAAGTACGAATAATGTTATTTTTCTTTGTTTCAGAGTGAAAAACTGGGCGTTAAAATTCGGAGTGGATTTGTGGGAGTTTGGCAGACATTTTACGAAAATGAATCAAATACAAAATGTGAGTAGAAACCACTTGTTTTTAAACTAGCTATACTAGCGGCTTCACAAGCGTAGAGTTGTGTTTAAACTTCACACTTTCACCACCATTTTCCCCTCTTAAAATGTTAAAATCCAAAAACTCCGAAACACGTTACTATTTATTTATGCACAGTAGCTTTAATTCAAATTTTCATGTTTCCACTTCAAAGACAAAGACTTTCATACAAAGTTCACCTCCCCCATTTCCCCCTTTAATGTGGGGGCTATGCATTGATAGATCAGTCATTCAGTCAGTCAGGACAAACGATTATATAAGTATAGAAAGTGTTCGGATATCATATCCTTCCCATCCTACTAGGTATAATAAAATAAATGCGAAAGTCTGTGTGTATAATGTTCATTACCACATATCTCAGTAACTCCTAAAACTGTTTAGATGAAATTTGGAATGTAGATAGTTTAGGTTCTGGAATAACAAAAAGGCTAATCTAATTTTCGAAAATCAACCGAATTTAAAGGGGTTAAATAGGGTGATAAAGTTTCTGTGAAAAAGGTTATTCCTTGGTTATATTCGCTCAAAACTCGGTACAATTGAGTATGCATGTATTTTTTTATTCTTGGTCCGATTCACAAAAAACTCGGTTTAAATAAACTATAAAGTAAATAATGAATTAAGTATTTTTTATTTTTACAAAACTACTCCTAAGGGGTGTGATTTTGATGAAAATTTACAGAATATAGCTTATAATATCAGAATAACATATAATCTACAATTTATAATAATATTGTGTGATTTGTCCATAGATATCAATTAAGCCAGTAAATTTATATCGGAAATATCTATACCTATATGTTTCCGGGCTAAACTGCCGAGCCGTTTGTCATAAATTTTGATATGGACATAATTTGAAGCCTGGAGACGGTCATACGCTACTTATATCAACCTAACACGCGGGCGAAGTCGCGGGTAGAATCTAGGAGAGCTATAATTGGTAGACATTTGGTCTGCATAGGTAAATTATGTACTGAAAAATATTTTTCCCACAAATTAAGCTCCTGATGATTTAGATAAATAAGTCTACATTGCAAAATTAATGAACTTTTTGAAATGAACTTGAGATTAAAAAATGTTCTTTTCTAAAACTGTTCTAAAAAAAAATATTTTTCCAACAAAGCCAAACGTTGCAAAGCTTTCTCTTTTCGGTTTTTTTCATGCGTGCGTAAAAAGGAACGTGGGAGAAATTTTACTCTAGCGGGAAAGCGCAACTAACTAGCCTCATCGGACGGACGCGTTTGTACAAAAACGCTAAGTTCACACACCCGCCTCCCCTTTCTCCCACTCCCCGCCGCATCACTCCTACGTCCCGCGACCCAGATACGTGTTCGACCAACCCGCCTGAGATTATAGAATTCAAGCCACGAAATTAAAAAGTAAAAACAACAATAGGACGATAAATGTAGTTTCGTAGCGCAATGCTACGATTCGTAGCACGTTGCTACGATTCGTAGCACGTTGCTACAGCTTTTGCATTGTCACAAAAATGCAAAAACGGTAGCGATATGCCATTACAAAATTATGGGTTCTCTGTCCAGCAATCTTCTCTATGTTTGTTTATTTGACAAAATAAAAAAAAGATAATGTAATTAGACTCGATATCAATCGCATAAAATCTTTAATCTCTTCACACTTTTTGTTTTTTTACTAAAATGCCTATACGTATACTTTACCACGCTTGTTCTTAGAATCAAAATTCAGGTCATATAGTCCCGTCCAAGTGATATAATATTTCGTAGAGAAACTTTTCCATCAGAACTTATTCAATATTACACGGCGTCTCATCGACTATCGGCTAGGCTATCGAGAGATAAATCTTTCATAATATTAACTTTGTTGTTTCTTCAGACTGCTGATGAGTTCGTAGTTCATTAGTAATACTCACTTTTATCACTCAATAGTAATATAGTCATAAGATATACTTATTCTTCGTCATGTATGTTAATAGTGTAGAGTTAATGTATCTATCTAGTCGTAAGCATGCTTTTTTATCGAAACCATGGCTGTTTTTTTTTTCTTCTATAAGTCGGTAAATTATATACCAAGTCTGTGAGTACTAGCATTATCCACGTAGGTGATGTCTCGCATTACCTTATCTTTACCACAGTCCGAAGTAAACAACTGGCTATCTCTATACATTATGTAACAATAACCCATCCCGTTTTCGTGGCGGCCGTTTTTGGTGTCAAGCTTAATTATTTTAATGACTCCTTTATGTAACACAAAATATACGTTTTTTTACCACATATAAGGGTACCTACACTATATGTAATTAAACAAAAATGTTTAAATTTGACACACTAGGTGAGAATTCTTATATGCATACTTATGACCATTTTAAGTTCTTTAGCTACTAGTAATATTTTCTTTTCTTTAGTTCTTGAATTGGAACACATTTCACAAAGTCAAAGCAGTGTTAAATTAAAAAAAACTGTAATCTTTATTACAGGCCCTTAGTCTAAAACAAGTTAACAGCAAGGTTTACAAATTTGTGAAACAAAGTTTTTTTAAGGACTTCCTTTCCATAGTTGTTTAACAGTTAATTTAATTTATCGGATAAAAATAGCTTTATAACCGATATTGTCCAAACCAAACCTACTCTCAGATATTGTCCAAATTTTTATTTCAATATATCTTCTTGAAGTGCCTTTATTGGATCGGACAGGGTTTTTGTAACATAATATATGTTGCATGTTCTGTGGATATTTGTAACGGGTCTGGGTGTTTTGGTACCACGGCACTCATAGTTCCTGATACCCACTATACAGGGAATCCTAGTGTGGGATCAGAACTATGTATATGTCTGATGGATGTTTTAATTTAATTTTAATAAAAAAAAAAAAAAAAAAAAAATGGTTCAATTCCGAACGTACCAGAGGACTGCATTAGATATTGACTTACTTACAAAAACCCTTAAAGTAGAACAAACCGATGAATTTAATCTCCTAGGTACAACTTTAGATACTAACTTGTCATGGAAACCGCATATTCAAAAAATTAAAACCAAGCTATCACGATTTGTCTACGCACTTAGTATTTTAAAATCAAATACTAATTATGAGACCGCACTCTCAGCATACTACGCATATGCCTACTCTTGGCTCAATTATGCCACTATTATGTGGGGCGAAAGCACTGACTATATAAAATTATTTATATTACAGAAAAAATGCATACGAATCTTAGTAAACATCAAACGCCGGGTAAGCTGCAAACCATATTTTATTAAAAAAGAAATTTTAACCTTACCGTCTATCTACATTCTACAGGCTTGCTTATTTGTAAGGAATAATAAAAATATGTTTAGGTCAAATTCAGAAACACACGAAAATTACAATAGACGAAACAGAAACAAACTTAACCTACCCGCGACTACCTTGCAAACAGTACAGAACAGTCCTGCCTACAGACTTGTAAAAATATATAACAAACTGCCCGAACTAATAAAAAGTGAAGAAAAGGACTCATTATTCCAAAAACAGATTAAAACGATCCTGACGAAAAAAGCCTACTACACTGTTGGCGAATACCTATCTGACAAACTTGTATAATCTGATTATAAACAACCTACCTACATATTCTTGACCATTTCATTCTCCGACATTTCTTACTTACAAAATATGACGTACCTACTGTAGAATATACCAAAACCCAACCTTTGACATTGATTATTGAGCTACCTACCTGCTTCGTGATATTCCTATTCTTATATTAACAATTATTATTATTCTTGGCATATTTTTTCGCATAATTTTTGACATTTTGTATAATTATTGACATTTAATTTTATTTTGTTTACCTACTTATTCACCTGTTTCATTATTTAAATTGTATGTGTGTAATTTTTAAAATAATAGCTACCTGCAACGCCCTGACAGGGCCGATGTACCTACCAACCTACTAGGAGCTACACTAGACCTAAGCTTAACCATTGTATGTAGGACATTAAGCATGAATAAATGAAATATGAAAAAAATATGAAATTTATTAATTAATTTTATGCACAGACACCAGACGGTTTTTTTGACCAGAGTGACAAACCAAGCCAGGACTTGTTGGCGTTGAAAATAGGTATTTCACTCAAACACGCGTTTTTTACCGCGGGAAAAGCTAGTCATTGCATAGAGTAAATTATCTGAAGCAGCCATAGTATTTTAGGCTGCGTTTGAACTCCAGACTGTTTCACCTTGGCTCGGCCCGCCCTCAGATATATATTGTTTCTAATCTCATTTAAACTGATGACCTTCGGGGCTTTCTCAGCATTGCAGAATTAGGTCTATTTCTATCAAAAAGTTACAATAAAAGCTAAATCCTACTAATATTATAAACGCGAAAGTTTGTGAGGATGGATGTTTGTTACTCTTTCACGCAAAATCTACGGAATGGATGTTGATGAAACTTTACAGTCATATAGCTTATACATCAGAATAACACATAGGCTACTTTTTATCCGCATACCACGCGGGCGAAGCCGTTGACAGAAGCTAGTTGTTTTAATAAAACTCAATCTCGCTTTCGGTCTGGTAATCAATGCGCATCTACACCGTAAATCATAGATTCAGAAAATCTGACTTTTTTAATACAAACTTCTCATCTAGGTTAACCCTCTAATCAGAAAATACTTCCTTAGTGCATCCAAAAGAAATATACCCTTGAAATTGCAAGACTTACGATCGCTGTGTGTTGATTGTTTGTTACACCGGGTTCCAATAACAGAAAATGTCGAAGGTTTGACAGTGTTTCACAGAGAAACAAGACGTCATTCGTATACGGCTGCAATCACGGAACGATTTAATTATTATTTTCTATCAAAAAAGTGTTTATTGTATTAAAAAAAAATACAGTGCAGAAAAGGCATCAGTAGGCTGACGGTAGTTTTAGAAACGGTAAACGGTGAAACGGTTCAAGTCGGTAGCTAGGTTATGTGATAAAATCCTGGTACTATTATAAATGCGAAAGTTTGTGAGGGTGGATGTTTGTTACTCTTTCACGCAAAAACTACTGAACGGATTTTAATTAAACTTTACAGTAATATACTCGTAGCTTATACATCAGAATAACACATAGGCAACTTTTTATCCGGGCACCACGTGGGCGAAGCCGTGGGCAGAAGCTAGTTAATTATATACATGAATAAATACCCAACATACTCATACAAATACACTAGAATTCCCTGTACCGTGGGTAATATGCATTAATACTTGTAGTACCGTGGTGCTACAATGCCCAGGCCCGGAACAAATGTCTGCAGACCATGCATACATTTGTCTCGCAGCGAGTATCGAACCCGCATCTTTTAGTTGCAGCCGGCTACTCGCCCACCGCGCCATCGAAGTCAGCATCCTAAACTAGGTTAGTCAGTATCCTGCGTGATAGGTTTTAACGCCCACCTATATAGAAAAAGAAGATAGATTAAAGATTGCTATAGGCCTTTGAATGTGCCAAAGGCTATCTGAATATTGACGCTAAGTACCTAACTCACTTCTTCGTAGATACCAGTCTTCTCTCATTGTTTTATCCACCCCTTTCTACGTTAAACCTCACTGTTCTCACCTTGTTCTACTTCGATGGCCAGCCTTCAGCGTGAAATTAGGTTAAACTTGCTATGGCCGCCAGAGCGCGCTGGTTACGTTTCCGCCGTGGAAACACTCTCTCCAAAGATTACATGAAGACAATGGAGTAGTTACTGTCTGTTGCATTCTGCGCTAAAACAAACATGAACTAACAGCGCTGATGCTTATACATCACGTGACTGACACCGCGAACAGACAACAAATTATTCTACAATAATTTAACCAAAATATTGTTATTAAAACAAAATTCGGAAAGTTAATATGTATAAAAAACTCAATATAAAAAAATATTGGTATCATACAAAAACAAATTATGGCTTAAATGCAGTGCGTAGATTGTCAGTCATTTATTGCGTTCAAACTTAAAAAAATTCTTTAAAAAAAATACAGTTTCATAACAAAGTTATGAAATTCCTCACTTATATTATTATATCGATTTAGGATGTATACAAAAATGCGTGCGTGTAATATACTTGTTTCAAAGTGATATTAACCTGTAGTATCTTCAACTTATGAGTGAAAGGTGGGGACCGGAACCACACTGCATGCACTGCAAAGGCGTTTCTCACTGTCTGAAAATCTAATTTAGATAGACATCCAATACATTGAAGAAATTATACGATCAACTTTATATAATGGTGGCTCTGTAATTTCTGTAAAATTTGGTAATAGCTCGTGATTGATTGCGATAAAAAGTTTCCTGTATATTCCATATCGTTATTGAAAACCCTATCAATATATTTACTATGTACCCAGCCGATTCAATTACCGTACACACAATGAAATTTAGTTGAATATTTGATTCGATTTCGGTTGCATAAAGCCGGCGGCCAGCAGCGGGGACACATTGCCTAACAAGGAACCTAAATCCAATTAAGGCAGTTAATTTAATCCGCTTTGTATGTCAACACCACTCTCAAAGGCTTCTAATTAATCCTGTTTTTGAGTAAATATCAAGTTTATATAAATACTTACAAATTGAAAAACCTTTTATTGATCCATTTACGAGTGTGATTCAAGCTCAGTTGCCATAGCAAAGTTTCAGTCAGCCATAGAAATGGCAACATTGTATAAATTAACCGAACAGATTATGACAGATCTTTAATCTACAATTTTTTGCTCAGGATATTATAATATTATTTGGCAGAATTGGAATTGAAAAACGTATAAAAACACAAGCTGAATAATTAATGAAAACAAAAGTAAACAAGCGTTGTGACATTTGTCATGTTGGAATTAATAGCGTTCGCTTAATCTATAATACAGGTCGATCCGTTGATCCGCGGCCAAATCTAATATCCGACCGTTGTCACACCCCACGTGACCTTTACGCCGTATAGGGTCTACGAGCTCTCGACACTATTGGAGTAATCAAGCAACACATCTATAGTAAAATTAATATTATATATACAAACAAGTGTCAAATATTGAAGTGAATAAGATAACGAGGAATAATATATCCTCGTCCTCAAAAATACTGACTCTAAAACGATCTATCAAAAAACACAAAAACACAAAGTAAACTTTATCTAAAACGTGTGGTTTTTGATGGCATTTGTAATAATACTGCAGTTTGGGTCGATCTGTTTATAGAATTTTTAAGTTTTCAGCCAAATCCCAATATCCAACTGTTTCACCCTCGACCCCCTTCGAGCACTCGACTCTATTGGCGCAATCAAGATTATATTTACCTGATAAAGTCGAAGGTCAATACACTTTCAGGTTAATAATTTTCAGTAGAATTCTCTTTGAAACGAAACCTTACAATATACTCAATTCATGCGGACCTCGAGTGCCGTCCGACACAATGTTATATGCAAGTAAGAGCCGTCCCATCCACACTCTGAGACGACGCTATTGCCCTTTTTCATCCGCACTCGATTAAAGTTACCCTTCAAATGAAGTTTATTGAGTGAGGCAGCTGGTTTCTCGTAAAAAAGTATGGCGTCCCTTCTGTTAAACCCATTATTTTGGGTTTTGCCTGCTCTATAGTAATTGGGAGGCAGGAGAAGCGATCTTTATTATTGCAGTAGCTCCACTTTTTATATTCTTGCTTATGCAAAGCTCATAACACGACCAGGACGAGATTTAAGTTTTAGTTTAGACGAACACTCTTTAAATGAAATAAACTGTATACCAGTTTAGGTTACCTACCCTTTGATCCAGAAATAGGATATTGGGACAGTTTAAACACGTTAAAAAAAATAGGTATCCTACTTATAAGTAGAACTGACCAAAATTTCCCCACACACCTTTCTGATCCATCTATATAGACATGTCAAAAAGGTGTCAGCTCAGCACAGGCTAGGTAGGCACTGGTAGGCGCTGTTAGGCGCACGTATTCTGCTGATTATAAGCAGTGACGTCAGAGACTCCAGAAATGAAAATTAAAAAATATATATAAACACAGCAAAAGTTTGCGCATTGTGATAGAAAGTATAGACACATCCAAAATTCAATAACAAGGCGGCATGGAGCGAGTGGCTCCACCGAATAACAATAATTTGGCAGCCAGCATCCGCCGAATTCCGGATGTGTTCGTTCCATTTTTAAATTTGACAGGTCTCGGCCGCTTCCCCGCCCTCTGGCGGTGAGCACGGTGGGTACCAATAACTCAACACGTAATGTAGCGCGAATGCGACACGATTGTTGTCATTTTCCCAAATTATGCGAACGCTACATGCCTGCCGATGTTTATCGGTGCTCGTGGAGGCATTAAATTACGCGTGTCTGCGCTCCGCAGATATTACTTGCGCTAGTCCTATTTGGTGAGAGCTATTGTTATGCTCATCAACCTATTTAGTCAATTGTAAATCCGAAAGTAACAGGATTCTTATTTAGGACCCCGACTGCCTATGCGTTTGTACCGGCAATCTAAAGTGTAAATTTTGTTTCTTACAGAAATACCACGAGTACAATGTGGAAGTGGTCCGTAAAGATGGACTACTATTGGTGAGAGAGTTGGCTGCAGAAGTCAAAAATCACATGGACTTCAAAATCAATGCTGTTATGGTAAGTTAAATTTATAATGATGTCATTAACGAATTGGACAATGCAGAAAAGAAAAGCTCTTGGATAGATGGCATCGTAAAAAAAAAAAACGCTGGGGACTCTAGACCATTTGTCTCGGCGCTCTATGGGGACGCCGCTGTTCGGCAATGTACTTCTTCAGACTTATGATAATGTCATCATTCTGGTAAAGGATACACCAAATACTCATAGACTTAAAGCACCGCCTGAAGACGTACCTTTTTCATATATAGATGCAGTTTCGATTTCCACAGGCTTGGTGATATTTGGTATGTTTAAAAAAAAGTATTCGGCAAAAAGCTTAAAAATATTGGTTCACTCTTAATGCTACGTTCTCCAATAATGTGTTCACAAAAACAACAAACTATGCGTTTAGTTCAAAAAATAGTGCGTAACTGAATTGACTTTTAGCAACAATCAACGCAATATTCTCCATTTGACTTGAAGTGCTCCTAATTTACACAAACTAATTGAATTTAATTAGTGGCTTTAGGAAATCCTCCGAATTGCATAGAACAGGGTAACGTAAGGGAGACCGTGTTGAACTGTGTTACCCCTATTTTCAAACGTTTCCTGAAAAGATGGACTGATCGTACTGAAATTTTCTACTTGAGTACCTTACCCAGTTAGTAATCTATTTTTGTAAGCTATGCACCAAGCTGTAATTTTTTCTTTTTTAATGCTGTTCTAATTCTAATCGTAAGTGATCTGGATCTGGATCGAGTGACTAAGATCTGGCACTGACGTTCCGTATAAGGGTCGTGCATAATGTATTGAGCATTAAGTCCATTATACACTTTTAAGGTGTTAAGTACTATACTACTCCTACTAATATTATAAAGGCGAAAGTTTGTGAAAAAGTTTGTGGATGGATGTTTGTTACTCTTTCACGCAAAAACTACTGAACGGATTTTGATAAAACTTTACAGTAATATAGTTTATACATCAGAATAACATATAGGCTACTTTTTATCCGGGAACCAGGCGGGAGAGGCCGTAGGCAGAAGCTAGTAAAGAAATAAAATTAAATAAAAACATGTAATTTTATTCAGCACGACATAGTAAAACAAAATATTTACGTAGGAATATGCTACTGGGACGGTTCAAAAACAATTATTATAGTTATTAGAGTAGCCTACTTATAAGTAAAACTGAACATAAAATGTCCCACGCACCTTGCTCATTTATCGTACCTTGACAGTTCAATGTCGCGCCAAAAAATTGCCAGCTCAGCATAATGCCGGTATGGCAGGCTAGATAGATAAAGTGTTAATTTATATATTCATTATAAGTACCTAGGTATACTGGGTCTTAAACGAATGTACTAACATTGAAGGATGCACCGTCGGATTAAGCTCAGTATCTGTAATTTGAAAACGTCTATCTATCTCCCTCCCGGTAGATTTATCTGACAAATTCTGAATCGTTTGCGTTGCTAGGGGAGAAATCTGTCTAATCCATTTGTACCACCCAGTAGAGTTACTGGTAGGTACAGTCCAACCTTTCTGACTGTGTTTACAAACGTTTAAAATAAAATTAGCACCGATTAATTGTAATAGTATAGCAAGAAGCGTTCTTATATTTGAGGGTTTTGGCATCTACAGTTCGTTAACTTACCAGAACCTTTATAGTGATTTAAAGTTTATATCGATAAAAACCACTTTGGTGATAATGGAACTATGATGTGCTACGATGCTCTACGTAGTTACGTACGTGAACCCCGTTACATACTGTTGAAGGCACGGTTTTAATGACGTGTATTAAAACTAGATGGCGCTAGTAAAAGTGACCAAATCGTAGAACGCGCTATCGAAGTGTTTTGCCGTCTTGCCTATATTACTTGCGTTATTTTGAATAAATAGCTACTAAGTTCAAGGGTGCATTCGTTTAATTTCGATACCCCTCCCAGTACGGAAGTTCAGTAGCCCAGCTCTAAACATTTGGTCCTTTCGTAAGCCAGATAGGCATTTTTGGTGAAGAGTGCCACTGTACTCGCTGTGGATCGCAGCGGATAAAGTACGGTGAGGAGTGCGGTTGGTGAAACTATACCACCGTGTCTCTTAGAACAAAGTGAGTGACAGTGCATCGTGGGCGGGAAATTCAAATTCCCGCTCAAGTGAACCAGACCAGACACGCTGGCGGCAAGTTGCCTCGCGCGTCCCTGAAGAGGACTTTAGTTCAGCGCCGGTGGGTGGATAGTACTACCCCCCGCCCCCGCAGTACAAACCAGAAGATCAGCGCTTACGGGTTGGGACAGTACTACCCTTCCTCCGCGCCTAACAGACGAGGAGTTCAATACAGTCGAGGGAAGGCCCCGGCCCCCTCTCTCCTCGCGAGTACATTGCTGGCTGACGGGTGGACCCTAGCCAGCTTCGCCATTCAAGGTGTGCTGACGGCACGACATCCCGGGTGAACCACAACTTCAGAGGTGATTGTGTTATGTAAAACTGTGAGTACTTTTTGCTATTGTTTTGTGTCAAGACGAGACATTTTTTAGTTCATTTCAAGTGATTTTCTTTGTTTTGTGTTGCTTTAGAAAATTAAGTTGCTCGTCTGGGACTTATACATTTTTACTTATTGTATCTACATTTTTTAGGTATTATTGTTCGGTACCTACCTACACTTTTGAGTATAATCGTTTGCTACAATTCAGTTTTCTCTAGTACCTTGTAATAATTGTTAAAAAATGGATGCTTTAATTAATGTCCAAAAAGATCTAAGTAGATCGATAGAAAGAGCATTGATAAACTTTAAAAAATGTTCAAAGGATAGATTGACCGTTGATTACATCGAAACAAAGCTTGAGATATTGGAAAAAGATTGGTTGTTGTTTAGACAAAATAATTCAAAATTGTATGCAAGTTTCAAACAAAACGACGTGGATGAATCAATATATGTAAAAGATGAGGTTTATGGGTTAACAGAAGAGAATTATACTATGGGTAGGGCGCACATGAAATCTATATTAAAGAAGGTCAGTCCGACTAGTACAAGTCAAACTAGTACTTCTAAAACTAGTTCAAATAACTCATCATCACTAGCAAAATTGCCAAAAATATCAATTCCCGTATTCACGGGCAAGTATGAAGAATGGACCACCTTTCGTGATCTATTTGTTTCCCTAGTCGATAAAAATACTTCGCTTGATAATGTGCAAAAGCTACACTATTTAAAGGCGCATCTTGCTGGTGAGGCTGAGCAGCTGATTCGGCATATACCGATCGCCGACTCAAATTACGATCGTTGTTGGGAACTGTTAGATAATCGTTACAACAATAAAAAGTTTCTGTCAAATTCCATATTGAACAAATTGTTTAATCAACGAGCTATCAATGTTGAGTCTGCTTCGGCTTTGAAGGAATTGTTGGACACTAGTACCGATTGTTTGAGCGCTTTAAGATGTCTTGGTATAGATGTGAGCACATGGGACATTATTATAATTCACATAGTCAGTTCAAAGTTAGATCCGGAAACGCGTAAGCAATGGGAGTTAACGGTGTCAAGTCCAGACAAAGATCAGAATGAGCTGCCGACCTTTGCTCAATTCCAAGCCTTTATGGAAAGTAGGTTCCGCGCGTTAGAGTTCGTAGAACCGCCAAAAAGGGGTTCAGTACAGCGTGGAAGTGGTTCAAACTATCAGTCAGCACCAAGATCTTTAGTCGCAACGTCCGCCGCTAGTGCACCGATGCCATGCGAATACTGTGCTGCAGAAAATCACAAACTCACTTTCTGCAAAAAGTTCGCAGATCAAGACACTAATGAACGAAGAGAGTTTGTAGCAAAAAATCTGATGTGTTTCAATTGTCTGGGTGGAAATCACAGTGTGTACCAATGCAGAAAGCCCACTACATGTCGCATTTGCAAAAGACGACACCATACTCTGTTGCATATCTCGTATGACCAAAATACTAAGCAAATAGATTCTTCGAGTCCTGTTGTTGAAGAAACCAGTGCATCAACTAGTACGCCTCCAGTAGTATCGTGCCTATCTACAGGTCAAGTAGCCGTAAACAATCAGGTTTTGTTAGCTACTGCATTAATAAACGCTGAGGGAAGATCAGGTGATTATCAGATGGTACGGGCGTTATTAGATCAAGGATCCCAAGCGTGTTTTATCACAGAAGCTGCAGCTCAGCTCTTGAGGTTGAAGAGAATCCCTGTATTTGGAAGAATATCAGGATTAGGTAACGAGAAAAAGAACATAAAAGCAACTCACATAGTGCAAACGACAATTCATTCACGAACCAATCCACAATTTCAAATGAAGATCCGAGCATATGTATTGAAGAATATCACATCATACCTTCCGGAGCGAAGAGTGGAAACACTGAATTGGATAGAGCTAGAGAACTTAAGTTTGGCAGATCCTCAGTACAACACGCCTCAGAAGATAGATATGCTGCTGGGTGCTGATGTTTATAGCTGTATTCTGAACGAAGGAGTAAAGAAAAGTCCAGCTGGAACCATGGTAGCGCAGAGCACCACCTTAGGATGGATCTTGTCAGGAGTTGTCCAACCGCAATCTGAAAAAGGTACAAGAGATAATATAACATTTTCGTTACATGTTCAATGCAACGAAAATGAACTGTTGAAAAAGTTCTGGGAGATTGAAGAGCAGATTCCAGGTACATCTATGCTAACTAACGAAGAGCATAAGTGTGAAGCATTTTTCGCGCAGACCACGAAGAGAACTGAAGAAGGACGATACATAGTGAAGCTACCGTTTCGAGATGAAGAACCACTATGCAAAAATGGGAACTCTAGGCAAATTGCTGTGAACAGATTTAAATCGTTAGAAAAAAGATTATTAAAGGACAATACATTAAAAGAACAGTATAAGGAAGTTATTCATGAGTACTTACGTTTAGATCATATGAAGCCAGTAGAAGATAATGATGAAAAAAGAGAAGAAGCTGTTTACTTACCGCAACACGCTGTCGTGAGGAATGATAAGTCAACCACGAAGGTGCGAGTTGTTTTCAATGCTTCTAGTCCAAATTAGAAAGGTATTTCTCTCAATGATACACTCATGGTGGGACCAACCTTGCAAGCAGATCTTCGTCATATCATTCTTCGCTGGAGGGTTCACAGCATAGCCATTGTGGCGGACATTGTGAAAATGTACCGTCAAGTAAGAGTAGCAGACGAAGACACTGTTTTCCAGAGAATCGTCTGGCGCGATAGTCCTGAAACAGAAATAAAAGATTATGAATTAAAAACGGTAACATTTGGAACGTCACCTGCCCCATACTTAGCGGTAAGAGCTATGCAGCAATTGGCAAGAGATGAGGGAGAGGAGTTCACGCTGGCTGCAGATAACGTTCTCAATCGGTTCTATATGGATGATTTGATGTCCGGGTGCTCCACCGTTGAGGAAGGCGTAGAACTGTACAAACAGATGGTAAAATTATTAGTCAAGGGAGGATTTCAATTACAAAAGTGGAACAGTAATAATCAAGAACTATTAGAACAGATTAATAAATATGAGAACAAAGAAAAGGACAGGAATAAAGAGAAAAGGATAGTACATAATGAGAGAGAAGTAGAGTTCAAATTAGATACAACTATAAAAATACTAGGACTTACCTGGAATCACGGCGAAGATCACTTCCGATATTCGGTGCAGCTTCCGACGACAATCTCCAGACCTGTAACCAAAAGGATGATTATATCAGATATAGCCAGGTTGTTTGATCCATTGGGGTGGATAGCCCCAACAGTGATAATAGCTAAGTTATCATACAAAAATTATGGCTTACAGGTATAGGCTGGGATGAAGTAGTACCTCAGGAATTATTAAATGAATGGAATACTTACCGAAGGGAACTACCACAACTTACGGCAGTACGGATCCCTCGATGGCTGGGTATGCAATCTAGCGACGCTGATGTGGAGCTTCATGGATTTTGTGACGCCTCCAAGTTGGCATACGCAGCAGTCATCTATGTACGGGTGCTCAGACCATCAGGAACAATTCACACTTCGTTATTGATAGCAAAGACCCGAGTAGCTCCCATTAAACAGGTGAGTATACCAAGGCTAGAGTTGTGTGGAGCGTTGCTGCTGGCCAAGCTATTGCAGGAAGTGGTCGGAGTACTGAACGTTAGTAAGGACAAAGTACGAGCTTGGACAGATTCCACCATAGTGCTGGCATGGCTCAACAGCCACCCTAGCAGGTGGAAGACTTTCGTTGCTAATCGGGTCTCAGAGGTTTTGAGTACGTTGGACGCTTCTCAGTGGAGCCATGTTGTATCGGAGCATAATCCAGCAGATTGTGCTTCAAGAGGTGTACCACCTGCCTTATTAGCTGAAACTGAAATATGGCTTTCTGGGCCTCAGTTTCTACGGAATCAAGAGATTAAGTACAATAGACCAGACAACTTGAATGTACATTTAGAAGAAAATATTAAAGCTCATGTAGTAGCAGTTCCAACCAGTTCAATTTTTGAAAGATTTTCTTCTTTGTCAAGGATGTTAAGAGTTATCTCATACTGCAGGCGATTTTTGAATAAAAATAAAGGTTGCATACAGAAGGCAGAAAAGGACGTTGCTTGGGAATGCTGTATCAAGAGAGTGCAAGCGGAAGAATTTGCCGAAGAACTGAAAGACTTAAAGGCCAAGGGTTGTTTACAATCCAAGAGCAGCCAGTTAAAGTCACTGAGCCCATATATTGACGATAAAGGTATTATCAGAGCAGGTGGAAGACTACATAATTCAAATTTGCCAGATCAGACCAAACATCCGGATATAATACCACATACCTCCCATTTAACAAAGCTGATTGTGGATGATGCTCACCAGACCACGTTGCACGGTGGAGCTCAGTTGATGATCAACTATTTAAGAACTGCCTACTGGATAATTGGCGTAAAAAGTCTTGTCAAACAACATATCCGTAAGTGTGTAACCTGTGTACGGCAATCCACCGCAATCAAGACTCAGTTCATGGGATCACTCCCTGCCGTTCGATGCACGCCAGCTAGAGCATTCAAGCACAGTGGGGTAGACTATGCTGGCCCAATACAAATAAGAACAACCAAGGGACGCGGTAATCGAGCATACAAAGGCTATATTTGTTTATTTATTTGTATGGCCACTAGAGCCATACATTTAGAATTAGTAAGTGACATGAGTACACAGGCTTTTATAGCTGCGTTTCGAAGGTTTGTGTCTAGACGTGGTCACTGTTCAAATTTATGGAGCGACAACGGTACAAACTTTGTGGGTGCATCAAAGGAGCTTCAAGAACTTAGTGAGATTCAAAAGGCTGCTGCAGAATATTGTGAGGTTAACGGAACGCAGTGGCATTTCATTCCCCCTCGCGCTCCAAATTTCGGAGGCTTATGGGAAGCTGGTGTGAAGTCCACAAAATTCCACCTTAAGCGCGTTATTGGCGATTCGACTCTCACATTCGAAGAAATGAGCACTTTACTCAGCCAAGTTGAAGCTTGTTTGAATTCTCGCCCCATTACGGTCATTGATAGTACTGATCCAACAGAACCACTTCCATTGACTCCAGGACACTTTTTGATAGGTGAACCTCTTATCGCTGTATCAGATCAAAATTTTGAAGGTTCGAACATAAGTTCATTATCGAGGTGGCAAAACATTCAGAGAACTTTGCAGAGTTTTTGGCGCCGTTGGTCTCAAGATTACTTAACTAATCTTTTGCATCGCTACTAATGGACGTCACGGGTACCGGAGCCAAGTATAGGTGACGTAGTACTTATAAAGGAGGACGATCTGCCGCCAGGTCGCTGGTTGCTCGGTCGCGTAGTTCAAAAGCATCCAGGTAACGACAACATCACCCGTGTGGTCACATTGCGCACCAGTAAATCTTTAATTAAGAGACCTACGTCTAAACTATGTGTTTTGCCTGTCGATGCATCAAATTAGATTTTTATATATTATTGTCACAGAAGGTTCATATTTAGATTTAAGTTCAGTTCAAAGGTTTAATTTAGTACAGATAGTTCAGTTTTAGTTCAACTTTAGTTTAATTCTAATGTACCTATAATTATAAGTTCAAGTTATGTTAAGTTCTGCCCACCTAGGACTTTAGCTGAAGTCCAATCTTAAGAAAGTTTTATTTTAGTACTAAGGACATTTCATTAAATGTCCTTCGCGGGCGGAATGTTGAAGGCACGGTTTTAATGACGTGTATTAAAACTAGATGGCGCTAGTAAAAGTGACCAAATCGTAGAACGCGCTATCGAAGTGTTTTGCCGTCTTGCCTATATTACTTGCGTTATTTTGAATAAATAGCTACTAAGTTCAAGGGTGCATTCGTTTAATTTCGATACCCCTCCCAGTACGGAAGTTCAGTAGCCCAGCTCTAAACACATACAAAGCCATTAAACTCCTTATTTAAACTATGTAGTTGATTTAAGATACATTACATGGGTATTCGTATAACTTAATTTGGGGAAACTTGGTACATTTCTGAATAAACCGTTTCTTTGCCTATCACAGACCCCAATAGAATTGTGTTAAATATGAGCGAAGCGAGTTGTGAATTGCGAAGTGGCAAGATATTGCGGTGACAAGCGCGAGTTGCATTAACATATTCAGCAATGGCCGACAGAGAAGTTAGGCTACATTTCGACAACTGTGGCTTTGGGTAGCGTAGCATGAAGCGGGCGAGTAAGAGCGTTTAGTATACTGACGCTTTGTTTGACATTATTATAGGATCCAATCAATAGATGTGGTGAACTAACATGAGAACTGAACTGATGCTGAGGTTACACGATGATGACACAAATGACGACAAGTATCGTAGCGTCTACACGATAAGCTATTTTTATTTTAAAAGAGACACTGAGCGACAAAAGCTTCTTTTGCAACTTAATGACGCGTTAAGCTTGAACTTCGACGGTGTTATGTGGTATGGAAATAGCGTTCTCTTTCTCTTTTATTCCTCAAATACAGGGAGACAAACGCTATGCACTGAGCGGCGCGTATGAGTAAACTCTACTAAAAATAAAAGCGTGCACGCTGTTAATGCACGCTTCATACAATGCAACACGCTTGAACGCCCCGACCACGCCAGATTCATGGCCTTACTTACCCCCCACTCACCACCCACAAACCTCGCGACCACTCGTCTTCGCGATTTGCCATGCCACACCCGCCGATATTGGAATTCTTTTGAATCTCAACTACTGTTGCCCGGGCAAGTTTAAGTCAGATGCAAAGTCGACAATTTCCATGGAATAAATCTTTGAAACCAATAGGAATGAACTATGGAGATATATCAGTCAGTAGGTACATAGACTGCAGATAAGTAAAAAGTTTAGGGTGTCTGTGTAAAAAAATATACGATTGACGAGTTTTGCGCAACGGGCGAGTAGGCAGCTGCGGGTTCGTTTCCCGCTGAGGGACAAATGTTTGTATGTTCTACAGATATTTGTTCCGGGTGTAAGTTTTATGGTACTCACGCTAAAAAAATCCTAGTGAAGAGTCAGAACTATGTATGTTTCTATACATATTCTTAATTTAAATAGAACAAGCCGTCTTTGTAAACCATCTTGATACTGAGAGTTAGTTGTGTGGCCCTAATTACTGTTCGGTGAACGAACTCGTGTTACGTGTTTGTGCAATTCGAGCAAATCACTCGACTCTGAGTGATGCGCTGAACTCGTTAAAATATGAATAATTCGCCAGAAATCATATTCTGATGATGCTAAAAATATGCAAATTATATCAAATAGTAGGTACATATTAATCTGTGCAGGGTTTGTTTCAACGTTTCAAAACAGTGCGTCTCTGCTTCCCCCTTTTCATTATTGATTGTGATCTAATTTACTGATAGACGAGTTTTAAATGATGATAATTTCATAAACAAACCCTGAAGGAACTACGTACCTAGGTATTTACTTGAGTAGTTACTCAGCTCCGTGTGACACGCCAGTAAATACCCGCCCGCAGACATCTGAAGACGAAGTTTGTTAAGCGCTTACTTACGTTTTGGTAAAACATGTAATAATTCACGCAGTGCGAAGTTCTACAAAGTTTCGCTGGAGCGATGTTCGTGTGAAAGCTAAGTTTACCACTGAGCACACGGAGAACGAGGCGGGTCCGAACTGGTCAGGATTTAATCTAAGCTATTATAAAAATAGGAACATTCGTACAAATCCTGCCCAAAGGGTACCAACGAAACCCTAATTAAGCCGATGCACTTGTCCGTCCGTTTGACTGTATGTCTGTCGCAGGGCTGTATCTTACTAACCTTAATATGTTTCCAGTTGAAGATTGCGTAGAACAAGTGTTACTATTGACTATATCATGGTATATAAAAATACACATCTATTATGTAACTTACAAAATAATTCGAGCCTTTTGTGTGCAAGTCCAACTCGAACTTGGCCTGGCTTATTTACTAGCTCCTTGCACTAGTCGAAAGGATTTTTGAGCGCCAGCAGAGGATTTTATGACAAGAGTTTTTAAAACGCGCTAGCAGAAGGCTGTTCAAAACTTTTTCCATCTTTTGCTTCTATATTTATCTTACGTCTTTATTTGCGAGCAATTAATGAGAATGACCGCGTCGCCTGCATCGTCTTTTTGCTGCGCCCGCGCGACTGATTACCAACTACGCGAATAACGCATTTCGCATTTACCAACTACTGATCGAGCATTACCGCTGCTCAACGATATGCTTGCTCAATACCCAGATGTAGATATTTTCCATGATAAGGTGGTTTAATTGAACGGCACTGTACTTGTTTACTTTAGTTCTACATCCGTTGATGTACTTAGTTGGACTTAGTCTGCAAGTTACACTGTACAATTACATATATATATAATCACGCCTATTTCCCTGTACAATTAATCATCTTCTTGTCCTTATCCTTATACAATTAAATGATTAAATCAATGTAAAATACGACTCTTTCATACACCGCGACGAGTGCGTGTTTTATGTGGATCATGCGTTTCAGCCCCTGCGTTAATTATTCAATCTTCACCAACCAAATGTCATTTGTGGTTTTTGTGAGCGCTCTCCTTTCTGTAAAAAGTTTGTTTCTAGCCCCACCCCTCTAATGAAGGCCTACGGGATTCAATTAACCAGAGGAATTGGAATGTTTTGTGATTTGTACCTGCTACAGGATTCCATCAACGCGCGATATTCAATACCTTGTAGTATAGATATAATTTACGTAAGTAATTTAATTTTATAAAGACTTTACTTCTTTTAACTTTAGTTGTGTCGATAAAAAAAAATATGGGAGATTGTAACTTTATTCTTTATAAGGATTCTTCTTATATCATAAACGTAGCTACAAAATGAAAAAGACCGCTCTGCACTCGAATCGAAGCAACGGAGAATTCTACCCGGGGACGGAATTAAGTTTTGAGCAATTTCGGGACATAAGTAAATAAATAACTTCTTATAATGACGAGCTGTTTAACCATAGTTTTTGCAGGTAGATCATAAATGTTCAAGTTAGAGTTGATAGTTTCCCCGGTTTTAGAACATTGGGAAAGACTCATTTAAACTCGACTAGCGAGAAAGTCTGCGAAAAAAATAAGTTATTTACATATTTTTGTGAATTCGCTATCAATGTGGTTAGGTTTTAACCCACGGTTTCACCCGTATGGTATCTGTAGCCTAAGTGTTATTTTAGGACACAAAATATATAATAATAATAAACCTGTTTATTTTCTTGACTTAATTACAGTTCATTTTCTTACTCGTATGATATAAAAACAAATCGAATGGCCAGATTTTGTTAAGGTCCCTTTCAGGTATAGGCCTCGAACTATACCTGTTTCGAATTTAATCTACTATATTAAATATGGTTTCGCAAAAAATTACCTACATCATTCATTTTTCCATCATTTCACCATTCCATCATTTTTGCAAAAAAAAGAAATGAATTACCCACTCTTTGAAATCTTCAGCACTAGCTGCAGTGAATGCTGCCTCTGTATGCATTCTTACTTCGCACTCTCTATCTGAACCATTATTGTAACTCGGCTCTTCTGAGTTTGTGCGATTACTGCAATGCAAATTTATCTCGTTAAGTTCTGTTTTATGTATTCAGAATTATTGTTTAAGGTTTTCGTCGCTAAGTAATGTGAAAACATTTAATTTGTATTCCTCTCAAATTGATAATAAACGAAAAAAGTTGTTTTTATAAATGTTTGGAAAAAGTAATAGCTACTTAAATAAAATATTTTCTATAAGTTCATCGAAACCCCCATTTAGGCGACATAAAATGATACATGGATGCATCAAAGCCTTAAGCTCATTTTGATTCTCAAAAGTAATTTACCTAAACTAAGAAGGTATATCCCGCTATCAAAGCAGGAGACGCCTTTAAGTTCCAAGCATAGTTTACATTCCTGAGCGTACTTTAAGTCGAGCAAAATTTTAGATTAAATTACTCAGGAAGCGGCATCGATTGAGTAATAAATCATAATAATATAATAGGTATAATGTAAACAGTACCGGGATGAAACCCACCCTAACCCCCGCCCGCCCTGGCCATCATGCCTACTCAACCACCCGAAAAAACACAATGAAATCAGGACAAACTCAAAACGTATAAAAACACGAAGAAACATTTCTAAAGTAATATTGGACGCTAGAATGGGTAAGCTGACCCGTATAAGGACAATAAACAATAAGGATTAACAACAAACGAATGTGTACAATATAATTATTTGTACGTTATGGTATATATGTAACACTAGCTTCTGCCCACGGCTTCGCCCACGTGGTACCCGAATAAAAAGTAGCCTATGTGTTATTCTGATGTATAAGCTATATGACTGTAAAGTTTCATCAAAATCCATTCAGTAGTTTTTGCGTGAAAAAGTAACAAACATCAATCCTCAAAAGAGATAAATAATAATTAATAAATAATGCTGGACGTTTATCACACAGCATCATCTAGCCCCAAACTTGTATTTTGGGAACTATATGACTGATATACTACTTATATACTTTTTTTAGAAAAAGAGATAGTGAGAGTGTCCAAAAAAAATAGAACATAAATAACCTCTGGTAGCTAGAGTAGAGTACTACAAAGGTGGGGTGTATATAGGGTTTTAAAGATAGGTGATTTGATTCGCCATCCCACCCATCTAAAAAGTTGTATAAAACTTAAAATGAACCACAATTTTCCCGACATCATAGCCTATATTCACCATGCAAAGGAAGCCAATGTTCCAAATAATAGCATTTAATGTAACACGTCATAATTCAGCTGGGGCGCAATGAACCTGCTATAATGGCCTAGTTTTAAATGCACACTAGTGGGCTACGAGTATTTTAAACCCGTTACAAACTCTATAGGGATTTCCATGATTGCTATGCTAATATGGTAGAAAGATGCATTGCATAATTTACGATTCAAAATCGGATTTCAGCAAACTAACCTATAGCAATCCATTTTCACATTTGTGACATTTTATTGCTAGCAAATGGTATGTTTCAGCATCAAAAGCCGATATACCTATTTTTCATATCGGCCAATAGATAATCACACACATCTCTGACAGGTTTGAGGAATTTGAGGCAGCAGAAATAGCTTGATTGGTCAGCCATTCAACTACTCAATCTTATTTGAATCATACCTGCATTATCTTAGTAACTGGTTCTATTTAGCTGGTATTTCTTAATACCTTCTTAAACCTTTAATACCAACAGTTGTTCAAAAATAAAACATAATTTACATATTTTACGTTTGCATACCGGCGGCGCAATGACTTTTTCAGCCAAAAATTGTGATGCAATATTAATACTCATAAGATGAAGTCTAGGCATAAGACGTGTGCAAGGCTTGCCGTAGAGGCATAATCGTGTTACCACTATTAATAACATACGTTTTATTTGTAAATAAATTTATTATTAATACTCATTTTATTATTTTGACAAAATTATAAAATCCTCTATGGCGCAGTGGGCGAAGGCCTGCCTGAGACGCAGAAGGTTGCGGGTTCGATTTCCACCGCGGGACAAATGTTTGTATGATTTGCAAATATTTGTCTCGGGTATGTCTAAAAAAGTTTATAAGTAGTATATCAATCATGTAGTTCCCATAATACAAGCTCTGCTTAGTTTAGGGCTAAAATATGCTGTCTTGCATTATTATTAAAATGTCCAGCATTATTAATTTGCTGGCCATATATTATGCCCAAAGCATTTAGTAGAGCTGACACGCACGCATTTATGTTGTAAATAAGTTTCGACAGAAATGAGGGTGAATTGATGCACAACGAACTATGGACGACACCCCAGACACAATTTGATGATTGCAATATAACCAAACACTTTACGACTAACATTTATAAGTAAAATGAAATGTATTTTTTATCAACAAAATTCTCATTGGTAAAACCCACTTTCGGTTTTTCATAACTCGCGAAGAATGTTTCCTACTTACTCATGAAATTCACTGTTCTCGTGTTCACATGCAAATACCCGCACACGTCGTCGACGCAAACAATTCGTCAAGTATACCACCGAGTTGACGCATGTCAATTGCAAGTTCCCGATGAGAGCAAGGAACTATTGCACCGGCACATATTTGAAATAGCAAACCGAACTTAGCATCGAGGATGTCGAGGATTGAAACTGAAATTTCAGACAGTTTGAAAACTATGACGCTGCATGTTCAATCGGATTGCATGAAGTAAGCTCGCCGAAGGTGAAGTTTCGTAGACGTTCGTAGCGCTTCGTAGCTGCGTCTACATCAACTATTTTAAAGTAAATATCTCTGAAAAGTTGAAGGAATAAATAATTTTGGACAGGTACTACATATTTTCACTAAAATATTCATCTTCTGAACCGTTATTTCTACATTCTTTGGAGTTGGTCTTGTTACGCCATTCTGGACGTAATTGTGCCATTTCTGATTAAGGCTTTTTTTGTGGATGGTTCCTATCCAAGTAGTCAGTGAGATTCCAGGACCTCTTTTCAGTTCCTTTATATCCCTAACGGTTTTATTCATAAAGTTATAATTTGAATCAATGAGTTCTTAGACGTCAATGAGTTCATAATTTCTTAAAGCATTTTACTAACAATATCTGAAACTTGTTAGGTAACATGTAACGCCTCACCGTTATGCTGTATTATACGTAAAGGCACAACATGTATTGTGTATGCTGTAATTCCTAGGCTAGGCTAAGTGTAAGGCGCACCGCCAAATTCCGGCGGGATGCCGCAGGGTGAGGGGGGACCCCCTCGGCCCAGGAACTAGACCGCTGCACTTGCCGACCTTAATACAGCCATCAGCAAATTGCGAAACACCAGCTGTTAGTGACAAGAAACCCCTGACATAATACACGCCATCGAACCGTAATCAACATCGGAAATGGCTCCGACAGTCATCTCCTATACGAAGGAGCAATAGGAACTCACCAATTCGCGCCATTGAACAATTTTAAAACGATAAAATGCGATTATTATGATATTGTAACGATTTAAAAGTGAAGTTTTATCGTCGGTTCAACGCTTCTGCTTTTAAAACGGTTGTGACGGAATCAAGTAATATCTGTCAGTGTTGAAGGTTATTAAATATCATCTCGAGCAAGGCTGAGTGCAGCATGACCCATATCCAGCCGCTGCACCACCCGACTTATACGAGTGGACTTTATTGATTCGCAGTCTTAAGAAGATACTGCGTCCCGCTCGCACCCGGCTAAGATGAAGCCATGATAGAGAGGGCCTTCCGTAGGCTACTTACTCAATATTCCGAAGGCGCTGGCCTGCCTGCAGTAATAGGACGCTTAGGTAACACGCACTGTACTAACTAAACGAGAATTTTATGTACGTCCTTTTTATAGAGGTTCCTTGCTCGCTTTTATAAACTTTATTTGTTGGTTTTTTTGGTTAAAAGAGCACTTTTGTAGATTCCAAGAACTTCTTTGAAACACTTTTATTTAAGATGACTGTAGAAAAGTTGCAAATTTTACTGTTGTTATCATACTTTGAAACGTTTTATGACAATGGTTAGCGTAATTTCAAAGTGCGTGAACAGGCGAGGGCAGTGTATAGTTTAAGGGGTCTCTTGCGGTGACGCGGCGTGTCGCGCGTCACATGCTGCATTGTCGCACAGCGCGTTGTACGATTTTCCGTTTGTAGAGTAGAGGCGCGAGCAGCGGCCCGCGGTATCACACGCGCAAACAAACATATGGCAATGTAAGGTATTGTTTTTGAAGACGCGGAGCGCAACGCGGCACGTGGTGCGGTGCGTGAGGAGCAGCGGTGCACGTCGAAGCGCCCACAGCGGATCTTTTTTAGAATTATAAAAAAAAAAATGTCGTATTCCATTGCACATGTCTGCGTTGTGCCATATCCAACAGCAGGCACCGTCACGGGTATCGCTACGTTTCACACGCCGCCAGGCGCGGAAACTGGCCGGCCGCAACGTTACGTGTGCCGTCATGATAAGCGCCGAATGCGTCGCGGCGATGCCGTCCGCGGGCTCCACCGCAAACAACGCTGCATTTCAAGTAAACGGGCGTAAAATTGCTTCTCCGTAAACGCTCTCATAAAACGCCATATGAATTTACTAAAGGCCGCGCCGCACAAGGCGACACGCGACGCTGCCCCTCTTTGAATGAGCCCTTAAGGTTATTGCAGACATATCAGCTCTGCACTGGGATCGACATCACCTGAGCTCGAGTGTGCTGATTAGTGTGTGTATGAGCATACACACTTAATAACATCGTAATGGCATCGCATTGTATCGGCACAAGCTAGTGAACGGCTAGCGGTGAGTGGTCAAATCGCTGACGCTGCGCTTATCCCTAATATTGGTCATGTTCGAAATAAAGTGGGCTGGAAAATAATGTAATTATTAAGTACTCAGTATCACGATAAACTATTATTGAAAGAGATTACTAATAATAAATAAATAGTAAAAAACTTTTTAAAAAATCATAGCCATCGGAACTGAACCAACATGTGAAAATTTAACTCCGATATAAGAGAAAGGTTCTAATTCAGCTTGCAAGATTTGACCTAAACAAACAAACTAACATACAAACATTTCAAGTTAAATAAAAGCTTGTAAAAAAAGGAAACACATCAAGAGATACACCATGTATCATAGTAAAATCAGTAAATAATAATCCTATCAAAATACACTTTGTTTTTTTGAGTTGCCGGTAATGCCGGTTACTAAATGTACGTAGATTCTTCGTAGCTTTCTACGTCTATAGTAGCTTTCTGTCGTAGCATTTTTACGATTGCAGTAGGTAATCAATTAATTTTATTGGTCACATTACAAAAACTTATCTCAAATATTGTATTTGCTCCGTAGGAGGCTTGACAGTAGGGCTCACAGAACATGGAAGATTTTTGATATTCTGTGGTGGGACTAAAGAGCACCGGGTCAGTAAACTCTTGCTCGTAAAAGGCTCGATTACATCACAGCACCAATTTCAACACAGATAAATGGTTTGCTTTAGAAACTATCGACTTTAGCATATTGTTGGTTATATTTAGTGTGGTTTTTATCCGATGTGGTTTTTGGTGAGGTTTGGGTTATTTTTCATTGTATAATTTGCTGTTACTGGTATTTAAATATGAATAAAATACAATTTTGGAACAGGAAGGAGTGTTGTAAAAAGAGATTAATGTTTAAAAATTAAAGCTTCAATTAAAAGTAGGTACGTGTCGTTCAAATGCTTCAAAGTTGATGTCCAAAACTGATCACCATCACGCTCTTTACATTTAACTATAATAAAACTATGTTAAAATTAAGCTGCAAACCAGTATCATTGAAATCTCGTAGGTATATTTCTATGTGCAGTGAAGCGTAAAATTACAATTGTTCGCATCACAAAGCCAGGACGCGTCAGGTCTCATGTCCGCTGGCACTGTTCCACTAATACCATTCCTATTACAGTGGGGGAAACTAGTCTTTTGTTGCTTTTTCTTTTATAAAATATAATCGAAATCTGGTTTTTCTACGATGGCACCTCATAAGTATAGTATTTTGTGTATAACTTTTTAATGAAGCAAACTCAAAGATTTTTTTATAGTTATTCCAAATTCATGTATTTTCAAATTGACGAGGCGTAGTATATAGAACTTGACTAAGTACTTATAATATTTTGTTGATGTGTTACTTCTACGCCAGTAAATTATTATATTCTATGCTATTTTATAGGTACCTATGAACCTACTATTGGAATAGATCGAGAAAAAACTAAGATAAAATCATTAGATATGTACTGCGTAAGGTATGGTATCAAGAAACTGTAATAAGTGTACTTAATCGAATAACAATTGCTGTTATCAGTAAACTGCTCAAGACGTGTCTCAATACGTCTATAATATGATTCTTGCCTCGAATCACATGTTTAGCTACTTCGAAGCCTTATACTTTAAATCCAAAAGGGTTCAGGACACCTCAGTTACTTTTCAAGACTTTTTAAATAATACCCTACACGAGGGGTATTATTTAACGAATAAAAAAAATTGTTTTATTATTTTGAGAGAGAAATAGGAATTATATACGGACAGACAGGCAAACATGACAAAACTGTAAGGGTTCCGTATTCACCATTTGGCTACTGAATCCTAAAACAGAAAGGAGCAAGAACTACATTGCGTCCGAAAGCGGGTTGAACTTAGCTCCACAATAAGGTTGAAAAATCGGGGGATTGCGAGCCGCGAGGGTCGCCAAGAAAAAACGACGCTTACATTTCGCACTTAATGAAACTGTAGCTAAAACAAAATAAAGAAACGACGTATTTACGGACCAGCACTAACCATTGTTCAGAGAATTCCCGCCTTTTCATACCGGGGCCTAATGGTCGAGGATAAAATATTTTAGGAGTAACGAGATTGCTAATAGCGCAACATTTGTCAATGGCGGGGTGGTATCATAGACACATTTTCTTGAGAGACAGGTCGTAAGACTAAGTATTTCTGAGGATCGTAAAGTAGGTAACTAACAAAACACATGTGCTGATGTGCTGACGTTACACAAACCAGTTAAAATTCCAGACATCCCTCCTCCCACCTCGAATTCACGCAGACTGTTGTTTTTCGGCTTAAATTAACCAAAACAACAATAAATTACTCTCTGCGACCGCAGCTAAACGATAACCAAATTACGTAAAATAATTACCTACTCAGTTAACATCTCGTATCTCCAGAGCCGTATCACCACAAATTCTGCTCCACAATGCTAATTGGGGACGGTCCTCATCCAGGGATTAATTTTAATAATATTTGTAAGGCAGGTACAGACCATTCTATTTACACTAGCTACTAAATGAGACTACTATCAGAATCGAGGTAAAAAAAATGCATAAGTTGAGTAATGTCTACCGTAAATATTCTTAGAAATTTTTAAAAGCGAACGGTTACATTTATCTTTTAACTTGCTAATTAGGGTCCAACATCGATCACATACTTATGGCTTGGCACATGCCACTTTAATTTACCTCAGTATAGATACTTCAATTCTAGACAGCTTGTTGAAATGTTATTTACATTGCTTCCGTGTATAACCAACTTTAGTAGTCACAATCCTTGCAAAGCGCTGCAAACGCGGTGTCGGGCGGGCGCATTGCAAGTTTTAATTACTTCGCTCCTCACTTCGCAAGCTTGTTCCAACGATGGGGCTATTTCGTCTCACAACTAAAAACTCTCATCTATAAACTGTGTTCTCTCCTTTTTAAACTTGAACACAAAATAATAGTGCTGGGAAAGTTAAGGAAATAAAGGAGTTTTTCTCGCGCAGAAGCTACGGGTTTTCATTATTCAGGAATGCTTTGTTGCAAGCCTGAATTATTATAAAGAAAAGTAGTCTAGGAGGTGATAGAAAATGAATCTCAAAGGCATTATTTAAAATATTTGATCACATTTTGTATATTTACATTAATTAACAGAACGTTATTTTTTTTCAAAACCACAATTAGCATAATCATAGTTGCTAGGAGCTTTCATTGTCCAAGTGCAATATTTTTTTTGTAGAGTGAGGAACGCCTTTTTTACTATTAATGTAAGAATGTTCATTTAATCAGCGATAAGTTTGCTACAAGCTTTTTGGTAAAAGCCTAAAAACGCTCAAGCTTTTATACAAAAAAGCTCATAAAATAACGAATTTATAAGAAATGTGAACGAGTTTCTTCGATGTCTGATATTTTCAAATAATTTCAAAATCTTAAGAACGGCGTTCCACGTTCGGCGTATTGTCGTAAAATAAAGGGGTTACCAAATGTCAGCCTGTGAGTTGACCTGAGCAACCTTAAATTTTTACGTAAACGGAGCCGAGCAGACAGGGTAATAGCCGCTTCGAATGCAAAGTATTGTAGATGTTATTATACATAACTTGAGTCTACATTATTGGGGCTCGAATGATGATCCCATTGCTTAAACTGATATCTCAGTAATTTATAAAAATGTTTAGCTAGAAAAGGTAATTTTGTAAGGGTAGGCAGATAAACCAGGCTTTACTTCGAAATAAAAATGAATTATGAATCTGTTATAGATATAATTTGGCTTTACTTGTAATTTGTTTAGCGCAAAACATTCAAAGTACCTCTGTTTTGTGATTTGTAGGTATCATAAAACATGCCCGAAGTTCAATAGCCTCATGACTTTCGGGAGACAAAAAAAAATAAAAACGCTCACTACGATGGGCATACTCAGTACGTAGATCTTTGAAGAACCCAAGTAGGGGGTAGTCAGAGGCACGTCCAAACATTATATTTAGCACATGCAAGTAGTTTTCATTCCTAACTAACCCCTACAACATAAATATAAATGTGCACCAAAGTGTATTAAACAGCCGCAAAGAAAAACGTACCTACGAACGTTTTTGAATCACGAATAACAAGTTTTTTATCAAGTTTTACGAGTATGTTTTTTCTGCATGCTTACCTACCACCTACTTCTCTTATCATATCTCTTTAGCCGGAAGAAAACTGTTGTTAGATATCAAAGCAAAAAACAAAAACACAGGGATTTATAAACATAAAAGGTACAATAAGCTACTCTTATCGCTTAAAGCCAACTTTTCCAGACAACCTTGTTGAAGGTAAAGCTCGCTAAATCGTGAAATGAAGAACATTTCACGATTTAGCAAACCAAAGAGTTTTTAATAAGTTCAGACACTAATGCTTTCGAAAACAAAGGCCATCGAAGAGTCCGATTCCACTAGAGCTAATTGCCGATTGTCTGCATTCAGGTTCTCCTTCGTTCTTTGTGCTCAAGTCAAGGCTCTCAATCGACGTGAAATTCAGTAGGTACCAGTTATTCAGTTTCAGAGGGTAAAACAGATTTTGTGCTTTTCGATACAAAACATATTCATGTGTGTGAACTGAGAACGGAAGGCATGTCATGACTGTGATTATGACGTGTGACTGCTTTGAAAATAACAATAAAAACACATTACTTGAATAAACGCACGCCTAGCCTACGATGACTAGTCGATTTGAACCCCTGTATATCGGGGGTGTTGATACAGTTTGTGACCATTGTTTATTTTGTGTAATGGTTCACAATTCTACATGGTTTTTATTATGAGTTAATATATTATATTATACTCATAATACCGCCTGAGACGCAGAAGGTTGCGGGTTCGATTCCCGCCGTGGGACAAATGTTTGTATCTGCAAATATTTGTCTCGGGTCTGGGTGTTTTCTATGTATAATATGTACGTATTTACAAAAAAAAATGTATATACGTAGTATATCAATCATGTAGTTCCCATAACACAAGCTCTGCATACTTTAGGGCTAAATGATGCTGTGTGAATATGTCCAGCATTATTTATTATTTATTTATTTATATTTTAAACTTTGGACTTTGGCAAAAAATCAGAGTAATAAAGTAGTTGTACGCAGTCCCATTTTAAAATATTAATATTGCGATAAATTCAGATTTGATACCCACGTTATCAAATGGTATTCATAACTTTTAGGCGAATTTCTTTTGAATTACAAATTGTGAGTCTTTGTCAGGCGTCTTTGTTAAAAAATACGAAAGTCCTGTGCAAATTCACTAAGAGTTTTAAAAAGCGAATCGATACTAATCTATGTTCATAGACTCCTGTTTTGAATTAGTATATATTAAAATAAATAAAAAAACATCCAACAGACACGTAGCCCTGACCCCACAAACTGGCAGGGACGGCCAGACGCAGGGACTAGCAGTCCCTGCGTCGTAGGTATTAGGAACCTGATACCAAAACACCAGGGCCCGGAGCAAATATCTGCAGAACACACAAACATCCCGCAGTGGGAATTGAACCCGTATCTCTTGCTGCCTACTCAACATCTTTCACCAAATCTACAAAATCTTTGTTTTCATAGCGCATCATGGACAGCGCAGAAGCTGCTGCCCTCTCAGCTGGCAGCGGAGGCAGTGACGGCTCCCCAGGAAGCTACTACGACGCGCGATGGCTGAACGTCCACGCTGACGATGGAACCTTGGCTGCGAAGGCGCGGAGACTGCAGCTCACACCGAGCAGGCATTTCGATCATATCGGCGTGAATACTAGCTTCAGTGCCGTACTAATGCCGCCTTATATCAACACTGAAGGTATGCCTCATAATATTATGATGACTCAATTTTAAATCAAACATTACACCCAACGATAAAATCATTACAAAATGATTGAAGAAAATCGGGCCCGGTATGTGTGTAGATGAGAAAATCTACATACATACCGGCACCGGCTCCACACGAACAAAGTACCTTTTACTCAAAACACATAAATCCTACTACTATTATAGACGTAAAAGTTTGTGAGGATGGATGTTTGTTACTCTTTCACGCAAAAAATACTGAACGGATTTTGACGAAACCTTACAATAATATAGCTATACGGCGAAGCCGTGGACAGAAGCTAGTAAATAATAATAAATAAACACCCAACAGACACATACATAGTCCTGACCCCACACTAGGATTCCCTGTATCGTGGGTATCAGGAACTATGAGTACCATGGTACCACAACATCCAGACCTGGAACAATTCCTGATGAGTCCTGATTGATTCCTGCTGATATCAGCAGAACGTGTAAACATTTGTCCCGCAGCGGGAATCAAACCCGTACCTCGTCGCAGCTGGTTACTCGCCCGCCGCACCACCGCCGTCAATTTTACTAACTTCACATGACACATATCAACAGAACGGCAAAGGACCTGCTTCACTGTTCTTTGCACATACCTAAAACTTATTTAAGATTGAAACAAAGCTTTTGATTTTGCTCTATCGTCATACGCAATATCAAAGTTTAATTTACTCCTAGCCCATATACTCGTATTACCAACAAGTAGACATGTATAAAATACAACTGAAGAGGAGATTGTTCAACGAACCTCGAACCCCTAAATAATGAAACGTGGATTGTTGACACGTGGGTTGGGGGTGAGCAGGGTGGCGAATGATTAATGGACAGATTGTCATATTTCTGCCTATTAGATAGTGACGCTAACATTAACGCTTATTTCAATATGTATATTTTTTTCCTTTGATTTGATCTACAATTATATTTACGGTCGTATCTGATAAATTGGGGATTCTATGGGTAAGAATGGGAAGGAAAAGCACATTCGGTCAATACCATCAAAACTATTTTATTTGGTTTAGAGTCCGATTACATTTTAATACAGTCTAGTAGGTCGCACTTTAAGATTAGACTTACTAAAAGGGACTTGTTTGGATCATGCCCCTTAATCGGTTGAAAAACGTCATATGCCTAAATAAGTAACAGAATCTTTTCCTTCCTGTTGTTGCGATTATGGTTTTTCATCATGTACTAGTATAGTTTTATAATATCTAGGTAGTAATAAGTTTACTCACTTGAACTCATTAAATAAATAAAAAAAATGTTAATTTAAGCTTGCAATTAATTCATAATTACCTACCCAGCTTAATACAGAATTTTTAATTAGCACCACATTTAATGCTCGTTTGTGAATTCTTTACAACTTTAATTACATTTCACACCTAGTCGTAAAACTAATTGGATAGGCCCTACCTTATTAGGATGGTTTATGGTTCGGAGAAGAAGGTATGGTTTATGACACGTAGTCTCTACAAACATCCAATTTTCATGGTTCAAGTTTATTGTATATGCCAGTTTGTTTATAAATAATGAATTTAAAATTAGAAACTTTATCCAAGACCAAGGGCCTCTTTATATCAAGTGTGGTGACGTTCAATCTGTGTGTTCATTGTCAATAATGCCTGCAAATAAGTAGGTAAATTTGGCACGTTCTGTCTCTACTAGCAAGAATTAGGTGCACTACGCGCGGTACGGACAGGCGGATGAGGCACAAGAGGTGCGGGCAATACCTATCTGCAAAACATGCGAACTTTGTTCAGCAGCGGGAATCGCCGCTCGTCTTGCGTCTCAGCCTACCCGCGGCGCCTCCGAGTTTTGATATGTGGTACCATGGTAGTAGTTTCAGAGATCTCGGTAGTAGTTTCAGAAACCGGGAATCCTAGTCTGAGACACTGTGGGATCAAGACTATGTAAAATATGACTATATTGGGGTGTTTATTTATTATTATTTATCTAGGGCATAGCCGATAGTACAAGAATTCGTTTTGTTTTCAAAAGAATATTCAAAACTTTCTACTTGATACACGTATCGTACTAGATAAAGTATAGCAATTCCTTCTGATATAAAATTATTGGTTAATTTCATAATACGTAGGTTTCATTTCATGGCATCAGAAGCGAGGCCTCGCCTGTATCGAGGTCTGACCCTCCCCTCTTCGTACCGTTATCTAAATTGCTTTATTTCACATCACCTATTCTAAATAACCGCTCTAGGGGAAACAACACGTAGCGTAATAGGATTTCAGAGAGTGCAAAGATATTACAGGGCGCCTAGTCGAAGCGACGCGTGATCAGAGAGCTGGCTCTTACCTGGATCAACGCATTAGCATTGCCATTCAGCGTGTCAATGCGGCCAGCATTAGGAACGCTTTCCTCTGGTAGTGATCTGGAGCATTTGAGCTATTTTTAGATCGTTTTCAACGGTCTTTAGATACTACATAAAATTAGGTATATACATATGTAACAGAAATACTCGTATGTATATACCTAATTTTATGTAGTTGTATGAATAAATGTATTACAGGAACGTACAATATACAGAGCAGTAATACAATGGAAAAGCTTTTTTTTATAAAATCGGATCCCACTCGATAAAAACCCAGTCTACTCTGACTAATACTGCAGAGTAAAATAAATTAGTTTTACGGTGAAGGGCGTGTGCTTGTAAAGCGTATCAATATACTTTACGATATAATAATCTTTTAAATACCTATTAACAACTGCCATATAATTAAGTATTAACAGTTCGATAAAATGAAACATATTGTTTTCTAAAGCTTAACTTTTAAACGCATTTTAAAAGATTGCCTACCTTTATTTGAAAAGTGATTCACAATTCACCCCGAAAAGAATTAGCTCACTTTACAACGTATCACGTTAAAGAAGATCCCAAACAAGATTTAACCTACGTGCTTAATCCGAGGGGCGTGAAGGGCGCACGTTTATTTATCAAGCCTATAGGCCACATTCATGTAAAAAGCAGGTTTTGCTGTCTGCCTACCGGTTTCTACCGGCAAGGTAAGGCGGACTACTTTGACCTTGGGCGCGTATTTATATCGGTGAGCGCCTGTTTCCGATGCGAATGCAGCCTAGGGAGCACACAGCCGAATCATTAATTTTTCCAGTTGACGGCTCAGGAGAAAGCAATCACGACCGCCGAATGAACCAAGTTCGCCAATTACTCGTCTTTTAATGGGTTGTTAAAGAAATTTCCCTAATTGGTCAGCCCTGTGCCAACAGTGTTGCGGGTGTGGATGTAATAACAATTTGCTGCATTCATGCATAATAAAGAGCTGTGGATGAGTATACCCGATTAACATTTTGCTAGCTGTTTTGGAATTTTGCATGCGCCCGTTGTCATGGCTGAATGTACTGCAATGTAGACTCATTGGCCTTGGAAACTACGAGCAAAAGCAAGAACCTATTGCAGATATATGTTCTGGGTCTGGGCTTTATGGTAATCGAAGCTTCTGATACTCATGACATAGGGAATTCTAGTCGTGGGTTAGAATATGTGACGGTGTTAAACAAAACTTCTCTAGGTAAAAGTATTACCACTTTGCAACAAAGTTTAAGTACTGTAAAAGTTGTTAAAACTATCTGAAAATGGTGTACTGTAAAATATACTTTCGATGCTACACGATGATGGCAAAGATAGACTCCAAACACGCGCACTATCACACAAATGACGAAGTCAACGACCAATTTTCTTTTCAAATTTCAATTTGCTGCATTCATGCATAATTTTTATGTTTTGCAACAATGAATTTTGGTTAGCATTCAAAATTCATAAATGTCAAGTTGATTTTCTTTTAGTAAGATGTCAAATTAATCAAATTAAATGTACAACATATAAAATTATAGTTACAATAGTTATCTATACAAAAACACAGTTAATGTCATTACAATTTGTCAATAATATTATAATTTGAACATGAAAATGACATGATAGTAAGCCTTCTGAATAAGTAACTTCTTGAGTTTTAAAATTATGATTTTTTGCTGTTTCTAAGATAAATTTAGGTAAATGATTGTATGCGTGGTGCCATACAGAATACACTGTTGTTGAACAGTGCAGTATTGCTTTTTTAACAGCAAATTATAAAGGCTTGGAATTTAAAAAAAATAATCTTTAATATTTCTGTGTTCTATCTTACAAATAAAGCCATTTCGTATACATAATCGTACATTGAGGATAATGTTAGAATACCCAAGTCAACAAATATTTATACTTCAGCTGTCAGTTTGTCACACATATTTCTTTTGTGCTTTAAAAATAGCTTCCTTTCCAGTCGAACTACCCTAGAATATACCTAATACCGTACCTTAGAACTGATGCAGCATAACCATGATAGGAAGGGATAACTGTCGATGTGTTTGCAATATTAGGGAGTACATGCTCTATGTACTCTCAGAGCGTATGATTGTTGGTTTAATTTGAGACGCAAACCTTCAACATAAGAACAAGTCAAAATTTGAGTCAAAATTAACCTAAAAATTTGCCTAAAAATTTCGTGGAGTCAACGTGTATAACTTTATGTCCTAAATATTTAATGTCAGTATGATTAATTCTAACAGCTCTATTTATGAAAATCATAACATTTGTTTTGCTTAAATTAATCTTTAGATTAATTGAGGTCAAACATTTTATTAGGTCACTAGAGGATTGTTGATGTCAGTTTATAGCAAAGATTTATTTTTTCCTGTAAAAACGATCGTGCTATCGTCTGCAAACAATATAATTTGATGTTTAGCGATTGTCTTTGAGTGTTACCGTAAAATGTCTTTACCAGAAAAAAATACTTTTAACCCTCAGATGGTGAAGTTCAGAACCAGATCGCATGGTCTGAGCATCTGGACCCACTCTTTGTGAACAACTACGAGATCGACGCCACTCTGTCATGGCAGTACTACGCCTCTTCCAGCGGATTCATGAGGAGATATCCGGGTAAGGCATGTGATGGAATCTATAACAGAGTTATCTTTTCCGTAAATTCAAAATAAGGCCGCAGGGCCTATTTCATAAAAAAACCCTAAAAACTTAATAACTTGCTTTAAATGTTACATTTATTTCTTCTCCAGCAATGTCTTGGCCACCCGAAGATGGCTACTCTCACCACGCGCGCGATTTCTACGATTTCCGATCCTCAAACTGGTTCGTTGAAGCTGCCACTTCGCCCAAAGACCTTGTGATTCTCATTGACGACTCCGATGACCTTGGATCTTCGCACTGGAGGCTGGCCAAGGCTACCGTGTCAGCGTTGCTGGATACACTAGGACCGAATGACTTTATCAACGTCTATCGGTACAGTGATACAGTGTCAGAGATTCATTCCTGCTACACGAAGGTTTTGGTGCAGGTGAGTCAAATTGAAACGAATACCGTGGATGGAGGCGGCTCAAGGCCATTCGTTCATTTTTAGAGGAAGATAATATAAACAGATAGGTATATTTTTAGTACTTGAGACTTCCTGCGTCCAATGAAATTGAAATAAGAGTCCCAGCATACAAAACATTCAATCAGTTTTAGCTATTAAAGAAAAAAAATGTTCTGTAATCTCAAACAAACTGAGAGGAAGTGTTAATGCGTTTTTCCTTCAGTGTTCTGACAGCGCGTAGTGTTGCAATGGTTGCCCAAGACAAAGGATCACTGGAGGCTGAAATCGAAACGCTCAACCGCTCGCTACGTGCGAGGTTTTTCACACAACAATACCTTTCGGTTATGGTTTTAGAACAGTTTTCAAAAATTTAACATAAGACAACGATTTTATTTTACCACGATTTTATAATCTTAACATTTTGAAATACATATTTAGCATTCTTAACATTTTGAATTGCATTACTTCAATAATAAATACTTCGAACTATCCCAGCTCTAAAATCTCCAGCTCTAACTAACAAATATTACAGCATCAATACCTAGAACGTATGCAATCGTGTTAGGGACTATATTTTAGTGATACATGTCGACTATACTTTTCAAAGAAGCGCTATTATAAGTTACAAATTGTTATAATGAATTGATAAGTTGCTACAGAAAATGCTTTATGGACAATAACTGTTGCAAGGAACTTACTTGTACCTTGCAGATAAGTTGAAGTACGCGCACAGCTTTGTTTAGGTGCTGACGATCAGATAATGGTGTAAATTTAACACTAGTTTATCAGATGAGCGATACAATACAAATAAATTGGAGCAGTCATATTTTATCGCTCTCTCTGGTAAAGACTCTTGGATTAATTCAATACGAGTCAGTGCCTTCTGCGATACTAAACCGATACCTGCGTTACGTAAATACGTTTTTCCAAAAGTATATCTGTGGCATTGCCTATCAGTAAACATAGAAAGAATAATAATAAGTAATTAATAAACAAACATACAAGTACTATCCAATCTATGGATAGATCAACTCTGGGCAGGAGCACCTGGATACCAGCTTGGACCTTTTGACTCGGTTCAAAAACTTGCAATGAGAATTATAGACGACCGATATTGAACACTTAGGTTTGTTGAGAGACTTTGTCTTTCTATGCATCTTCTACAGCTTATAATAATTAGTATAATCATAATAATAACCTTTTATCACCGCACCACTCGCCATCGACAGGGGGTTTATACTTGCAACCTAGAGCCTGGGTGGTCGCGCACTGTGCGGTTTCAGAGAAAATTCCTCCCGAGAACACTCACTATATGGAATGAAGTATTCCAAAAATGGCGTTTTTAAAATTTAAAAAGGTTCTGCAATGCACGTGTTATACGTCATACGCTAGCGTTTAGCGTCCAAACGCTACGGCAACCGCTTACCAACAGGTGGTCCGTAGATTTTTCCCAATCTTAGTGGTGACAACAAAACACAGATATTGATTGAACTGTATAGCAAAGGATAGTAGTCACTAAAAGATGAGGTAATCATTAACAGACAGAAAGAAAGTCATTAGACAATAATAAAGTGAATTGATTCGCGTGGGTTGCGTAATGAAATCCACATTACGTGTTCCGAAAATTAAATCAAATCACCCTTTTACTCGTACATTCTGTTGGCAACTTCCCACATGAAAGAGGGATTCAATTATCAACCCACGTAACTTTGGTTTTGGACACCGCATGCTCGTTGGTTGCGCAATACTTGTTAAGGTAGGGTTGGGACTGACTTTTTGTAGGTTTAGACTAAGTTTAGACTAAAATAGCTATTTTATTAGGTGTGCCGCCCACCGGCGCCGGTTGGTATGAATGACGCCGAGCGAGCTTATTAAAATAGCCATTTAGAAATCCGTCGAGACAGGCATAGTAGGTTGTATTGAAAAATTAAAGAGAGTGGCCATAATGAAAACGAAAGCCAAATCATTGCAAAACTACTGTCAACTACATAAAACACAAAAGCAGGCATAGTTTATATTTAGTTCCAAATCAGATGAGGTTCCGTACCAATGTAACTATTCCTTTGATGTAGCTACAAGCAAACCAATTTCAAATTAAATTAATTATAGTTTATTCCAAATAGAAAATAACATAACAGTAAAAACTAAAGTAGTTATTTCTATCACCTTATACACTGAACTTGGTAATACCTAATACCTACTTCACTGAATGAATTTGACATTGGCCAAGAAACTAACTTCTACTACTTTTTAACTATGTAGTTCAAGTTCTATTTCAGGCATTACCAGCTTATAATTATGTAGGTATCATAAAAAATATACCTTTCGAATCCGTAGGTAGATGCTAGTTACAATATAAACGAAACATAGGGTTCTTTCCGTGTCTCGTTAATGCTGAAAATTAAAAAAATGATTGTCGCAACTACATAAAACAGAGCTACGATAAATTATTGTTAAAATACCTTTAACATTAATCTTTTGAAACATATCTCCAAGTTGCCTAATGATCTGTATAAAAATGAAAATTGCCGCAAATGTAGGTATTGCGTGACCGTTGCAGCATTACGGAGCGATATACATCTGCTGTATTTACGCACGTTAATGGAATCAATCACTGATGAAGATAATCAAAAACTTCCCCCTTAATGCTGCGGGATGCTTCCATATTCTTCCTGGGACCACAATTCCATCGGTCCTATCATGTGACCGTCTTATACTGTGTCTTTAGTTGCCACTTCAGAACTTTATTCGCCAACTATTTAGTTGAAAAAAACATACCACTATAATCCTCATTATAGCCATTATCAGATATATAGATCCAAGTGGGGGATAGTCACAGGCAAATCCTGATATTGTATTTGGCACACGCCCACAAAGAGCGTAGAGCACGCCACGCACGTAGGATCGTCGCTTATTGGAACACTAACTAATGGCACAATGCCTTCGAATTTCTGGTACTAGCTAGCTAGAGCATCCTGGTTTCCTCAAGATTTAGTTGAGCACCTTTTATAGAATAATATAGAAGGGAGGTACACACACTCTGAATTCATTAAGCACCGTAAAGTACTATGTAAATAAAGTATACATCAACTGTAAAGTGTACAGGTTTTCTTGAGAATTTATGAAAGCACTCACAGTGAAGTGTGTTTTATAAAGTTGGTGCGACCACATCAATAAATTGTCACTCTCCTCTCACACGTCGTAATGGAGTACCACTAAGTAGAAAGTTTATAATAGGAATTGTTTGACACTTTGGAAGGTTTGTGGATTATTATTTGCTTTTCTGGTGACAAAGATAATGAGGTAGAAAGGCAGGCTTACGAAAAAAACTAAATTAAGAAATTTAGCTAAGTAGGTACTTAAATCGTCATCATCTGCTTAAAAGCTGTGATAAGCTGTAATGCGAAAGTTAGTCCTCTACTCCAGACTATAAACTGTTAATAAGTTATCAAAGATTGATCTTTAAAAGTCACTCCAGCACAATCAGATGAGCTTGAGAGCATATGCAAGTGTCAAGTTAAGTCACCCCACCTGTCACAACTCACAAACTATGCCGCGCCTTTGTGGCGTTGATACTATCTCGCAACTTCGACGAGACTTGAATTGAATAAAGTGAGCATTCTTGATAGCATTTTTGAAATACAATGTTTTTAGAGTCTGGAAAGTAGATGTCAAAGTTAAGTTTGACAATGATATAGAAACGTAGGTATTTGGAAATAAGAATACAATACATAATAACAGCACTGCTTCTTATAAATAGTATCTAACTAATGAGAATCCAACAAAGCTGTTCATTGTGTACAAAAACTAGTAAAATAATTTGGACTCTAGATAACTTAGGATACCTTACGAAGGGTAGGTATAGTATATCTTTCGCGCATTTGTATTGTGTGTCTCTAGATAAACGGATGAGCGCATAATACATAAGTGTAAAAAAAAACAAGAAATACTAACCGTAGTATTGACGAGTTGAGACCGATGAGACTAGTTTCAAAACGTGTCAGTTAACTGGCGGTCTCGAATCACTCATGCTGCGTATCCTCACAATTGAATTTCCCGATCGCATTACAAATTCAGTAAACAGCTTCACATTCGCAACCTACGAGTATGTACCAAACTATGTAGGCATTATATATATGATGGCAGAAAGAGATCCGACTAGTACAAAAGCGTTCACAAGTCAATACACTGAAGTGTATTCGAGAGCTCGAAAGAGGCATCTGCACTCTCAAACTTCGCTAATAAACGATCCAGAAATTACCTCAATAGCAAACATTCCGGGATTACGGTACGGTACGGTTTGTTTCTAACACAACTCAGTTAAATTCGCTCGACCATATTGCTTAAAGAAACATGCTTGACGGCAGGTTCCGTCTAAAGGTTTGAATTTATATGCTCATTGTGTCACTCACATAGAGTACTTTTCTTCGGACATCGAGCTAAAATTAAACCCTTAGCTTAAGATTTTCGTTCCAAAATAATTATTCGTTAGATACCTTGGGTAAGGGTTACCTTAAGAATGAACCAGCTCTACTGTCTGCACCACACCGCGCTCAGCCAAATGAAACTTTGTATATTTAAGAGTTGTTACAAACGTGGCGTTCATGTGTGTAGAGTTGTGTTTGTTTTCATTAACTGGAAACAGTATCTACGAGTTAATATGACTTATTTACTTTCTGCTTTGATCCGAAGTTAGATTGATTCTGTGCTGATACACAGTTTGTCGACAGCAGATACACGTTCCAGAAGTGCCTAGCAAAACGCTAATAAGTAAAAACTGACGTAAAGTTGTAACGTTTCGTAATTACTTCTTTGAATTGAGGTTTTCATTTTCTATACCTATAGTCAGGTATCTAAAGTATTAATCGAATTATAATCACTGGTCTACCGTACCTGCAGACGACGCACGAATGAGTCGACCCACCGTGTCCACACTTATATTTAATAGCTGTATATACTAAAGCTAGAATATAGTAAGCCATAAAAAAGGACCTTCAAAGCTTGTTTCTGCAAATTCTTAGTAATAGAGCTTACAGCTAGCTAAGTTACAATATTTCTACAACGATCAACGTTCAAATTGACGTGTAGGCCAAAATTTAAAGTGGGATATGAAATGTTTGCTGTTTCGAAGTTGAAAAAGATTTCAGACACAAAATGCGGCATAATATAAATAATTTGGACGTTTTTTGGCAGAACGTCCAAACGATGCAATACGGCTAAATCTCAAATGTAACTTTATACTATCTATCTTATCTATTTTCACTTAGTTTTTACTATCCAGACTATATTGAACAGAGATCTCGCTTTTCAAAGCAAAGCTAAAAAAAAATCTTAATCTTAAGTTATTTTCAGCAGACTTTTGGATACTGTTTGCAATAGTTATCTGAAATAGAATATAATCTGATAAGTGAACTAGCCGTTTTCTAGATTTTAGAAAACTAGTAACACACGTGACATATTATCGTTCCGCTAGGTACCTATGTTATGTGGTGAAGAGCTTACCTTGCTCTGCAAGGGAATCAAAATAGTCTTTACTGTAAACTGTTTTAATATAAGATGGTAGGTTTTCTAAAATACTTATTATTTGCTTATTTCGAGCATACAGGTAAAGATTCTTAGTGCTAAACTAAAAGTTGATCCCAAGGTTAGTTAAACATACATCATAATGTACCCTACCCTACGTTAATCGTCCTTTGTATAAAATTATTTTGTAATTAACAAGTTTTTTTTTGGTTTCACATAGTTTATTTACAAATATTTTTTTCTGTTGATCTCCTTTGATGACTAAATGTAAATGGTTATAGAAAATAGGAACTTCTTTAGGAGGCATTTATCGTTTGCATTAGATATTCGCGGAAATTCTTCGCGAGTAATTACTGGAAGCGAAGGTTACGCCGCTCAAGATAAGAGGTGCGAGTACCTTTTAATTTAATTATATATTTACGAACATTTACATGCGGCTCCGGCTGATTAAAATCTAATTACTTACACTTGTGTATAATTTACACGATATGTACCTCATGTTAATAAAAACTGCATTCCTATCCGTTGAAAGGGGTCATTCATAGGTAGCATTACAAAGCGGTGTTCGCTCTAACATTGTGTAAAGTATTCTTCTTTTTTTCTCAGGCCGTTCCGGAAGCTATTCGCGAGCTGAAGACCTCATTATGGAACGCGGAGCTCTCTGGGGGCGTGGCAAACTTAACCGGCGCCCTCACCACTGGTTTTGAAATATTACACAGGGTAATTATACTTTGAGAATACTGCGTACTTACAGCTCTGAGTACTTCTTTCATTGCTTTTCACTTTGAGCTTCTTGTGAAGAATTTGTTGAATTTTAAAGAGTGAATCAAACCAAATTAATATTTGTTGACGGGTCCACGTATAATGAGTGAACAGCTATTATCGAACATCTGCGAATATCTCGTAGCACCACCGTAAGTGACCATAATTGCTCGATGACGTGTAGTGTACCTCGTTTGGTCAGTGGCGGGAGACCGATATAAATATCTCGTAGCACCACCGTAAGTGAACATAATTGCTCGATGACGTGTAGTGTACCTCGTTTGGTCAGTAGCGGGAGACCAATATAAATATCTCGTAGCACCACCGTAACTGACCATAATTGCTCGATGACGTGTAGTGTACCTCGTTTGGTCAGTGGCGGGAGACCAATATAAATATCTCGTAGCACCACCGTAACTGACCATAATTGCTCGATGACGTGTAGTGTACCTCGTTTGGTCAGTGGCTAGAGACCAATGATGTGATTGTACTTGATTTCCTTGTCGAGTCTTTTTTCATGAACAGAAATTAAGTGTAGTTTGGATGTAAGTTTTCGGTTGGCCGCAATTGTTTCTAGGCATGGCCACAGCTCGAACTCCCATAACGATCGTATGCAATGCCACTGGCTTCAAAAATATGCTACGATATCTGAAGTAAGCATTGAGTCGTAATCTGGTTTGCCTTATCCATTGAACAATCCAAAATGTGGTACTATTTAGTAGTAATTACTTAGCCGAAAACGATTTTTGCCATTATCTAACACAATGTTTTTCGATACACACACGCAGTTATTTTAAACGCTCGACCCCAAACTTTAAATAATTTGAAATCAAAAAATATTATATTTTATACTGTGTCCATAAAAATTAAAGGCAAAAAATTAAAACATTTGAAAATGAACCTCCATTTTTAGTACAACCGCACCGGCCAGGGCTGTCAATGTAACCAGGCGATCGCCGTCATTGGTGCTGGAGGGGGCTCCAGAGGCGTCAATAGTGTGTTCAGGACATGGAACTGGCCTCACATGCCAGTGCGCATATTCACGTATCGAGTCGGCGGTGATGCGACGGCCGGGCATACTATGAAGGACATGGCGTGCACGAATAAAGGTAGAATTCCTCCCGTGTTTGTATCATTTTTACCCGCGACGACAGGACCCCGCGTCAACGTATGTGTGCCATTTATCCCCGAAACGGTTTATTCGGTCGAAATGCAATCTGCAATCGTTTTGTATGACATCAAGCGTGGCTTGGCGATAAGCCACAAGTCATTAGTTGTAGTTTTTTGGAAGCGGATTCACGGAGACTGAGATATGGCATGCACCAACATTTTTCATTACTAGATACCTACTGGTTCGTTTTTAAAATCATCATAATATCCAATTAGTGCAAAAATAAGTAATTGACCAAATGACCAACAATAAACGAAGGCTTCAATGAAGGACGCATTGATAACTTTACCGGCATCCGCCGCCGATCCTTCATCTGGCAGTCTAGCAGTTTGCTTTCAGAGTTATGCATTCCACGTTCACGCGTTCCTTAACTACGAGTATATACAAATGGTATAATTTACTATCTATTACGCGTTAGCATCTCTGAAATACAATGGCTCGCTTCAGAGGACGGAAATTTCAAGCGATTCTCTCACTAAAGAGGTTCGTTTTGACTAGTGAATGTATATTTCCAGGATTCTACGTGTCAATAAATGAGCATGCGGAAATCCGTTCGAAAGTGCTCCACTTCGTAGAAGTATTGGCACGGCCACTAGTGATGTACCAGACAGTGCACCCAGTACATTGGAGCCCTGCTTACGTCGGAGGAAGGGTAAGTTCCACTGTATTTCCCAAGTTGGATTGGATCAGATTCATACTAAGGACTTAACATAATAAACATTATTAAACAGAACACTCCGTTACCTCTTTCTGATAAGTGTAATTTCAAATATAACAGAAGAATATAAAACACTGTTTGACTGAACAACTATTTAAAATCTTTAAAAGGCCCTAAGTGCGATGATCTGTAAGTCAAACAACATGCCTTCGTTTTGCATTTTAGTTATCATTCTACGTGATAGGCTGCAAGCTCATCGTCGCTTATGAGAACACTAAAGAATGACACATGCCTTCTACTTTTTGATTAAGAATAGGTACCCTTATTAAAAATATCGTTTCCTCAGTTTCATCACGATGAAACTGAGGTTCTTGACTTTTCCTTCACCGTTTTGAACAACATGAGCACATAAATTATTCAAGTGGAAAAATATATTTGTTCACAAACGAGTTCAAACCCACATCCATCTGATAGAGGCAGTACTCCATGAAAAAACTTCATAGATACATTCCGTCTTTCCACTGAAAGAGGACCATCAATATTTTCCACAGTGGCAGGCATTCCTTTCAGCGCCAAATTCTTCATATACTTATTGAAAACACATGAGTGTAAATCAGAGGTACTTATTATGTTGCACATTTATATCTTAATATTATAAATCGACTGTCGTCGATTTATAGGTTAAGTACATAGAATGTAAATCCTTAATTGGCTGTAAGAAAAGTTTTTATCGGTTATAGTTATCATTCCTTGAGAGCTGTGTGGTTTTGTTAAATAAATCAAATCAAATCAACCCTTAACTACTTTTTTCTCTTGCCTTTGTAACTATACTTTTTCATTGCTCTTCAATGCATTCATTAATTTACTGTTGTTGTTAACGTGACTAGTGTTCCCTGTGATCCTAAAGAATATAAACTCGTTTAAATACTGGCTAGGATTGAGAGTAAAATTTACCAGTCTATAAATGTGAAAAATCGGGACTATCGGAATAATAGTCACCGTACCCTATTTCTTGGGACCTTTCTATATTTTTTATGGAGAACAATAATTTTTATTTTTACAGAGCAGTAACCTCAATGACGACGGGATGGGCCAGCTGATGAGCTCCGTAACTGTGCCTATCTTCGATAGAAGAAATCATACTGTGAGTCAGTTTTTTAGTGTTCTGAAGCCAAATAGCGAAATGGGAACCCTTACAGTTTCGTCATGTTCATCTGTCTGTATGTCTGTTTGTTCCTCCGTCCATATCTCACACCCTGATTTCTGTATCAGTTCAGTATGTGTTCAGTATGAAAATAAAATTTAGCATACAACGTGTTTTCAGGAATCAAAAACTAAAATCAGACCAAATAAAATATAATAGTAACTTTTTCAACGGGGGGTGATATTTTATTACAGCTCGTGTATTATTGCATGGATCCAAAAGAAACCACTTTAAGGTTTTCTAAATCATTGTTTTTAAGAACTCATTCAGTAAATATTATTCCCCTCTCTAATTAATTCACCTAAAGAGTAGCGACTGATTTTCAAAAAGGTAATATAAAAAACATCATTGATTATATATCTATGAAATATAACTTTACGTACTTTAACGAGCTTTTCGTTATTTACAGCAAAGAGAGGCGAACTTATTGGGTGTAGTTGGCACTGATGTCCCTATCGAACAGATAAAGAAGCTCGTGCCACCGTACAAGGTATTTTGGTTAATAATAATCAAGGTATATAACAGAGCATTCCACCTATGTATCTAATGAATCGAATTTGCTTTTCAGTTGGGAGTAAACGGTTATTCTTTCATGGTGGACAACAACGGGCATGTTTTGTACCATCCGGATTTGAGGCCTCTGGTATGGATCTAAGCTAAAGTATTTATTATTATTTTTAAAACGATGTGTAACTCCTTTCTGATAGAATTACAAAATGCGTATAATCAGCTTTTGTACTATGATTTAGAACTGTTGGTGGGTTTGTACTAAACTTTTAAGTTCAGTAAGTCAGCGCTTTCGAATGTTACAATTAATTTGTACCCGTATTTAGAAGATTTATTTCATTGCTTATTTTCGTTGTTGCAGCATACAAATGAGGAAGTAAGTAGATGCAGCTGAGTTTGTACTTAGATTTATATCCCTGTACCTATTTATTAGACCTAGTAATCTATACGACTGGTGCTATAAAATCTTGATTCTTTCAGTACACGGAAACTTTACGTCCACTGTACTCAAGTGTGGACCTCACAGATGTGGAACTGCTCATGGACGCTGAAGAGAACTCCAGAGTCAACCTCACTTCACTCTTGCTTGATGTAAGAACCATCTACTCAATATTAGAAATATTTAATGTCATAAAGGATCCAGCATGAAGATCCAGCTTGAAGGACCAAAACATGATGGTGTTTTCATTTCTCAATTTATATCGACCCACGGTCACACGAGGCTTGAGTCCCAGCTGTGTGTACATGACAATGGTCGTTATAAAGCCTTTGTCGTGTCACTAGTTATTTCATGGTCCTTGCCTGGATTCTGTAGTGACCCTTAAATGCCCTTTTGTTGAAAGATTCAATGCAAGGGGGCATTGAGTCTTTAAGGTGCTCTTTTCGTATGAAAAGAACGTTCATTCAAATTTCATTGTACATGTTTTAAAAGATGTCTAACGAACTTCCATCTTAGCATTCTATAATGATGAATGGATGAATCAAAGTAGGTACCTCATAAGACGCCTTTTTGCTGGATTGATGATTGACAATGACGGTTTTTTTAGCTACGACACGATATGATTGAGCAACGCGAAGGCGAAACCGAAATTGGAGTAAAAGTACAATATGACAGCATGCGCCGTGTAGCCACCAGACGGCAGAGGTATTTCTACAGCCCAGTGGACGGCACGCCCTTCTCGCTAGCGGTTGTTTTGCCAGATGGGTATGGCATGTATGATTTGCTGTCTGAGCAGGAGCTCAAGCATAGCCCTGTAAGCGGTAAGTACTCATGGAAACTCTTCTTGAAATTGATGATGTAGAAGATCAACGAAAATCGACCTCGAGGGAGAGGATTTCGATGCTACAGAAATCGATAAAGAAATATCTAACAGTAGGTAACTTAAAAACATGGGGCACATTTAAAAAAAACAATAAAAAAGTTTATTAAGGGGATGACATTGGTTTGAATCATTTTATAATTGGTTTGGTTAACGTTTCTAGATCTGTGGTTAGAATTAAATGGGAGCTAATCTGATTCCTTCTCGCTTGCTCAGTTTCGGATTACTTCAAAGGAGAAAACTGGAAGATTCATCCTGACTGGTAAGTGTTCCAAGGCCTCAACAGCTACAATAATATTGTTTCGCTTTTGCTATTCACTCTAAAAGCAGCTATTTTCGCAGTGCCTATGATGCCTCAACTTATTTTTCAGGGTGTACTGCGAATACGCTTCTACGTCAGAACAGACCTTCAACTCGCCAGAGGAACAGCTGCTCCACTTCCTCAACCGGGCAGGAAAACCCGGCTGGAAGTGGATGTCATTGAGACCGCGTGCGCTGACTTTGCACAACGCGCACAAGAAGCAAGAAAAGGACTCTTATTATTGTAAGTTTTGAAAGAATAGATCACTGAAAATCTAATTTCAAGGATACAAGCGGTGTGCAAGTTGTTTCTCCTAAGAAAGCTAATTTGACGTTTGCCCGTAAGCTGGTAATCAAGTTAACGAAGTAGTTAGGGTATGTAGAGGTATTATAGTGCCTGTAGATGAGTTCATAACGCGACTGACATGACGTCCAATGTTTAAAATGACTTGCTTACTATGTGTTTTAGAAAGTGCTTTAATGGAATTATGAATATTTTTATTTGTTTCCAGGTGATAAAACTTTAGTACAATCGCTTATCCGGGATGCAATGGTAATCAAAGAATTGGACGCACACATGCAGCATGCAAGCCATCATAACCAGTAAGTAACATTAATATTGAAGCATGTCTAAAATGCACCTTACACTGAAGTCTAAAACTATATTCCCAAACGAACTAAGTTGAGTTTTGATATATGAGAAACATTCATGGATAAAATAATAAGAACACCCCACTTTGTAACACTTGCATGTAAAAACTATTCCACCAATTTAAATTTCTAAATTAAACTTGAATTCATAATCAAAGACAGTCCTGAGTAATTGGTTTACAATACTCCTCTATGGGAAACGTTCATGAATCAAATGAATAAAAGCGGACCAAGATTCGATCCTTGCGTTACACCGCTTTTAAACACTAGCATGTCACAACTTATAATAAAACTTTCTATTGCACTTTATTTATGTTAACTTTATGTTCACTAATGGTATTATGTGTTTGTCACACGAATAGCCCGATAGCAACTTTAATGGCATTACTCACAAGGTAACGTAACAACAATCTTTCTAATGATTGTAGATATGTTAGAAGTAACATAATGCTAAGTGAAATTTCAACACCGGAGTGTCCTATAACGAACATTATTCAATTTGTAGCTAATTGTTGTGGACACATGCAGTATTGATTCGTATCACTGATTATATCTCAAGTAGCATAGCAAATGAACGAATAGAAAACACGATGGGACAGTAAATTATCCATTTTCATTCAATTGTTAGACTAGAAGCGCTAGCAAACAGCCTGGAAATAACCAGATGGTAAATGATGATCGAAGACGAATTACCGCTTCATTTACGAGACGGAGAGATGGCCAAAGAAATTACGATATTTTTGTAGTTAGCTTGATTTGATATAGGTTTTATTCATAATTCTAAAAGCTGCTTTGGATCAGGTAATGGTTTCTGGTTTCGTGCGTGTTCATTTGATGTTTCAGCTGGCCAAGGATTTTTAGCTAACGGACTTTTTTTGTCCTTTGTGTACAATATGTGTTTTGCCTTCATTTGCATTGTAATACCGTTTTGTAATACCGTTTTTATATTATCTTGTGTTGGAAGAACCTTCCTCATTTAAAAATTAAATATTTTTTTCAATTCTTCAAATAACTTGTTTGGTATTTACCAAACCATAGCTACTATCGGTACCTATCCCTGTAAAATATATAGTCTTTGAACGCTAAAAAAGGTGAAGGATTCGTTTTCAAATTGCCGGTAGGTAGTTACCTACCTATCTCTCAAGAACGACCCTGACCTTTGTCTGTTACCTAATATCAAGAGGTCAACCATGGTTATGAATGATGTCAGTCAGCACTATCGGTTTAAAGATTCTTTATTTTCTAAAAGAACATAATACATAGTTCACTTAAATAAGTAAACAAAAATTTAAGTACTTATAAGTATCTACTTAAAATTATATTTTAGCACGAGTGTGCTTACTTGCTAACATAGTGTACCTACTTACCTATCTACTATATCAAAAGGAAACTTAATCTAAAACAACTTAACAACAACTTAATTTTTACCTATCCAGAAATTAACCAGCTAGACAAAGTAAAGTAATACTGCCAAGTAAAATTATGTTACACACAGGCCTACCCTCATGTTGGTCGCATGCTCCATTGTTTTGCCAAGCGTTTTTTGCGCATGTTGACGAGGTGTGCGTAGGTAGTCTAGGAGCAAGGCAGCTTTAATATTATCATTATTTGACTTTGACTTTGACTATTTGTTTTTGATTTTGTTTTTTTTATACTACTATTACTACTGTTACTGTAATTATAATAACAAAAGTTTTCGATGAATTACCAAAACTGAATTACTATAGATAATAATTAACCGGCTACAACGTACAACATCCCCAATAACACTAAAGTTACTACTCCCGTTGGTGATTTCATATTCGAATCGTATCTCAAACCTATCCATATTTTTGCAGACAAGGACGCTTTCACAAGTTTCAAGTGACGCTGTCCTTCATTGCGACCCGGAGCGGCCTTCTCAAGTGGACAGAAAATATGAACACATCGAGAGGATCTGAATCATCTGAAACGTGAGTAACAGAACGCACACACAGCATCGTAATCGACCTTAAACCAATTTTATGGAGCTCTTAAACTATATTTTTCATTTTACGATATTTACCAAAATTCAATGTTAGTGCAATTTAATAAGTTCATATTTTTTTCATCAATGGTTTGTATAAAATGCATGATTTCTTTCCTATTTCCAATACTTTATCTCATTTTTTTCCAGGCATTTCAGCGAGAAATACTCCAGAGCATTCGATTCAGAATGGTACAAACGAGCTGTAGAACACCACGCTATCGAACCAGAGAGCTTCGTATTTTCTGTACCCTTTCGTGACGGTTCCGAAGCTGAGGACTTGAGTGGACGACCTCCCTTGGTGCTGGCAACTCATGCAGTCTTTGTAGAGTCCAGAGCCCATAGGGCACCGGCTGCTGTTGTTGGATTGCACTTCCAATTGGATTCATTGGCGAGACACTTTTTGAATGTCACATCTACTGTAAGTTCCCAGTATTATTATTATTTTATAAACCACTAAGCGATATTTTGAGATATTTTAGAATGATGTTTCTCAATTATTGAGGCAGCTTACATTGCGTCTCTGTCTGTCTACTGTCTCAAAAATATCTAGGCATCAAAGTTGTTGAAGATTTTTTTTAATTATAGTGAATTTTCCTTTCTTCACAGTGTACAGCAGGAAGTGTCTGCAAGAAGACTTGTGCTGGTGATGAACTAGACTGCTACATTCTCGACGACAATGGTTTTATCATCATCTCCGAAGACGTGTCTCAAACCGGACGGTTTTTTGGACAAGTGGATGGTACTATCATGGATTCCTTGGTACAAGATAAGATTTACAAGAAGGTGACGGTAAATGATCATCAAGGCAGGTGTCCTGATGCGAGGAATCCTTTCAGTGGTGAAGCCTGTAAACTGTCGGTAAGCTCAACTTTCTTAGCAACAATTAGTGGCTTGTCATTTTATTGGTTTATCTTCAGATTAACTTCGGTAATGACATTCTGGGTCTTCTAAAAGACTATCAGCTCACTTGTGATCTTTGTTTACAGCCTTGGAAGCCATTCTCCTGGTTTGGCAGCTATGTCATAAGTATGATATCAATGTGGTTCCCACTATGGCAGCCTGCAAGGGCACACCCAAACAGGGCATATGGTGATGAAGACTCTGGTAACTATTCATTCCTAGGCGCTTCACGACCCTTATAACTGTTTCGCCCTGTCTTGAAAGGATATAGAGAAAACAGTGCACTTACTGAGCGTTGAACTGCATCACGATAATAATCCTTAAGTATCTTACAAGGTGCATATTATCACGTCAAATACTTCTAAAAAAAATCAGAATGATAACTTTCATTGTTCGATCCTTCATAATCAGCGTAAACAGTTTCGATGCTTTTCCTTGAAAGTAAGTTTTTACAGCAGATTACGAAGACTATGAAAACGAGGACGGCGACCATGAAGACGGCGTTGACCGAGACCACGGAACTTACGAGATCATAATAGACGGAATGGGAGAGACATCCCGTGATGGCGGACCACGTATGCCACCCCCTATCCATCCTGGACCAGGTATTTATCTAGAGTGCGTCCATGGATAAGTGTCCCCAAGAATTCACATATAAATTACGTCACGTTTTGTCAATAAAATGCACGTGATCAATTTAACACAGGTTTAAAAAAAATAGATAGCTTTTTGCATGTTCAAATCAGTACTGAGAGTTGTTTTGAATCTGTTGGTTTTGAGCACTAGTAGGGAATGAGAGGTTTAAATTTAGTCATATACGTCACGTGAACCGTCTCCACAGTTGTTTATACACACTATTATGTCGACATCGACTAAAATTTGGCCTTTCTAACTGGAAATTTTGGCAGGGACCAACATTACTGAATATATTCACGAACACCACATCACAAACATCCTTGTGTATATTTACCACATACTTCACGTCTATTGCTGAAGTTTCGTTGACCATTTTGAGACAAGAAAACAAGTTGTTTTGTCGACCTAATTTAATATAAATTCAAAGATTTGCATGTCTTGACATAGTTTTGACCCACGAAACGCAATGTTATTCAACACGTTGGTAATCTTTATTATATTCTAGGACCAATCCGTGAACCACCGAGGGAAGCTGCAAGATCAGCAGCAGTAAGACCCTGCGATACGAGTGCGGAACTATACCAACTGCAATCAACGAGACTAAATCAAGCACAGCCGTTGAAGGGCAAACTGACCAACTGCCACAATTCAGGGTGTGAGAGGTAAGAAACGATTCGACTGAAAATCCAAATGCTGTCTTTTGGCACAAGCAAATAGGGAATAATTTTGTGCGTCTTTCCCGCTATTGAAGGTGATGAATGGAGCTTGCGAGGCAATTAATCATTTTCTGACATTGGTTGTTTCACCATGACAAAACTATAATAAGTTCTGTCAAATTTTTGTACCGGCTGTAATACGTTTCCAGACCATTCAGTGTGCAGAAGATTCCACACAGCAACTTAATCCTCTTAGTGGTAGACACGCTCTGCCCGTGCGGTGCCAAGCGGCTGGACGTGCGAGCGCGCGAGTCCCCGCCGCGCGCTACCTGCCGCCGCGCCGGCAGCGCGCACCGCCGCCGCCCGCACGCATGCGTCTCCTACCATCCCGAGGTAACACCCACAGCACACAACACACGACTATAATCCTCATGTACATGAGATAATATTCTCTAAAAGAGATGCAGAGTCTGCCACTGAATCGCCACGAAACTCGTCACGCGCCATTCTCCGCGGTTCTGGGTTAGTTTCTTTCACTTACGACCCACAACCCAGACTCATCGACATATCCTACCGCTGAACGTCCACGTTTTATTGGCCACCTTTCCAGTCAGTTTGCACAACGTAAAGTAAAAGTTGCGGGTAAAAAAACACGCCACTCCTATTTCACTCGCATAAGTGACATGCTTATTTTGCCAACATCCGTCCTGTTTACACGGAATTTGACTGCAAAAACGACAACCAATCTTTCATTTTCAGGAAATAGAGATACAATCCTGCGGCCGCGGCGGGAGCACCCAGCCACTGTTCGCGTTACTAGTGATGACATCACTACGGCACCTGCTCACCACGTGACTGCAGAACTAGTCATATTACTACACAATCTACATCAACGGAACGCGACCGACGGGCTTTCGTCATATCTAATACCGTACACGTTCAATGTTTCAAATAAAACTGTTGAAGTATTTACGAGATTTTGTGACCATGGGTTTTGGAGTTGATCACTTTTGGTAAATGCAAAACAATGAAGCTGCAATAACGAGGATGACACTCTCAATCACGGTTTTTTAATCTCGTAACTGTTTACAACATCGTCAAAGTGATTTTGTTGTGCAAAATGAAGAAAGCTTTGCGCAAAGGTCCGTTCAAGAGAGTTCATAGTATGTTTGGGAACAGATTGTATGTTATATGCGACGGGTCAAGGAGTGTTAAGTGTAAGGTTTGTTTTTACGGATCCATTATTTCGACTGCAACCAGCTGATCGGAATCAGGCGCACGTAAACACTACACTGGACTAAAACTTTCTCGTGTTTCGAGCGTCTGATTCGTGCTACTGGATCGAAATACTGCATCAGTGAAAATTTGTCTTGTTAGAGAATCATTGCCGCAGCAGAAGGTCTTTCCCTTCGGCAATGTCTCTACGGCACGCTATTTGTACGAATATATCGCAACGTTAGAGTTTTGAACAATTTACCGACTGAAGTTTTGGTCCGACCAAATGAACTTTGTATCTTGTTTTGAGACGGGGTTATCTATTCGGATTAGGATATGATAATTAATATTCTCTGGTCTGTTAAGTTCTTATTTTCGTAATATGCAGACGCATACAGTATGACCTAAATAGGTAGGAAAATATCTTGTTATTTAAATCGAGAATTATCACAAACTTGGAGTTCTAATAAAATTATAGCTAATGTTAATAGATATTGAAAGATAATAATTAATGTAAATTTATTAAATATTAGTTTTAAACTGTTTTAGAAAAATTTACCTATATGTTGAAAAGAACCTAACTTTATTTGTTTATGTATCTATCGTTCAGATTAATCGAAATTTTGTTAAATAGTTGCATAGTTTAATGTAAATAATGAATATGTTGTTTGTAGGATTTTTTTTGCAGAGTTACGAGAATGTGCGCCTGTGTAATATTATAATGTCGTTTAGTTGCTGCATCACTCAATTATACTTAATTTAAAGCATATCAAAAGACAATAAATACGATAAAAAATAACAAAGGCATCCGCGATTATACACGAAGTAAAAATTGCAGAATCGATAGTGTACTGTGTGGTCTCAAAGTAAAGAAAGTTAAAATAAAAAGAAATAATCTTTGACAGCGATTTATAACGACACATATCCGCCGTTTTGAGCATTTTCTATGAACAAAGTGGCCGCCTGACTGTGCTACCAGTAAAATAAATCTAATTGCGATCGAATTTTTCATGAGTATTTGTGATGCGGTGTAAAGGCGACTTCCCATTTGTCTAGTCGTTAGTGTGATTTTCGCCTAATCTTCGAAAACGTCTAGGAACTGTAAACGGTTTCACATCTTTACTGTAAATATTTTAATAACTTTAATGGCCTATAATTACGATTTTAAGAAAGTGTTTTGCTAATGTTTATAAGTCGTTTAAATTCGACTTCTATCTGTAAAATGATTTTTCATCTATCTGTTACATTAACTTCATAAGGATTTAAAATCTTACACTATAATAGCATCTTTGGTGGAAAAACTCAATAATGGTTTAAAAATTGTAAAATAAACCGTAACGTAACCAAACGTTATGTTCGGTCATTGATTTATCAAAACCGTTTTATCCACTAAAGGCCTTTGTTAACTAAATAAGAACCTAACATACTATCATACGTAAAATTTCCAGAATTTAAGCGTACCTATTTATCCCGTTTATACCTAAATGTTACATAGGTAGTAAAATCATTACCCTAAAAAGTTTTATGATCTTTATAATAGATTAAGAGTATTGATCGCTATTTGCTATTGTCCTTATAAAATAGTACAAATTATTATGGTTCACCAGTCGCAAATAAAACAGGCAGCATTCATAAATACCAAAGTTGTAGACAGAGTGCCAAATCACGCTTTCAATTTATAATCTGGGTGGGGCTGATTGTTCTTGAGACGCACATTTAAATAGAGATGTAAGGACAATAGCTTAGTGATCTTTATTGTGGGTTGGTTACAGTTTTCTACGTTTTTTTTTTGCATTCCATTTACATCCTTTACCGTGCTTATATGTATTATTTTCACAGTGATACGCTGTAAATACTTCAAAGTGATTTGAAAATCGTGATCTAGTGTATCCAAATTTAATTGTAATTATAATAGGTAATGCGGATTCTTCGCCAAAACGCACAAATCATCTAAAATGAATGAACTTAGTGTTAATGTGTATTTTATAAATCACTCATACTACCAAGCTCTATTTCAGCGAATGCAAAAAAAGAAAAAGCCTCATTGATGGGGCTACGATACCGCATTTGTCGACAAATGTACACATAAGCGGTATCGAAAGGCAAAAGCTCTAAAAAAGTTTACTCTCGTTGCTCGTTATAGCTTTGATTGCCACTTCTTGTAGATCACTGTAATCAGCACACCCAAACATAGCCATATCATATCGTAATGCAATACATATTCACAAACTAATGTTATAGTCAGTGGACGCTTTTGATAAATTGTACATTTTGTATAAATAGTTCAGTAAGGAGTCGATTTAATGACGTAGAGATTGTTTTATCTGGTGAGTGGCGAACGACTGGCGTATTGAGAGTGCTTTAGTAAGCGTCGTGTCTTCCATAGCAGTCGGACGCGGGGGGTGGTTACTGTTAAGGTGGGGTTGCGATTGTGCGCAGCGGCATTCACTTGTAAAGTCGCGCGACAGAATTGAACACTGCATTGACTGTTCTAAGCAAATAATAATACATTTGGTAAAGGTAACGCCTACTCTTAGCGGAATAAAATTAAAGTTGGGGCACAGAATCGATAATCAATGGCAGGATGAAGGTATGTTTTCATTATAATATGTTTAACTACATTTCTATCACATAAGCCTACTCTGTCGAGCTGTTTTTGCAAAAAATAAAAACTTTGACCCTATCGTTCTGAGGAAAATTACTAGATTGAAAGAAATAGCTCCCATCGTTTTAAATTACAACAGTATTTTGTGGCGCTGACCGCAACATAGTAGGTTATGTTGTCGCGGTGTCGGATTTAGCACGCGACTGCCGTTAGTCGCAACGATCGAAAATCTGCCTTTACATCTAAGTATTAAATGATAATAATAGCGTATATTTTATCATAGCATAGGAAGCTCGCATCTTCGTGCGTCGTGTGTATATTTTGAACAGCACGCGCAGGATTTAGTTGTAACTATAGACACAAAAATACCTCGTTATGTTACACGATAGCTAGACAGAATTAAAGTTTATTTCGCGTTTAGTTCATGAACATATCAATTCAGGCACCAAATGATACTAGCGTAAGGGGTTTTTGAATTTTTTCGATTGTGATTTTTCATAATTGTATATTGAATTTTAACGGGGTTTCTGTCAACGGAGAACTATCTACAAAATACCTTACCATAGTTTTTTTTAACAGATTTGGCTAATTGGTTTGACCACTAAATGACTGCGGCAAAAATAGTTATTTTAGACAGTATTGTGAGTTAACACCAATAATAACTTCAGTCAACGTTGGCAAAAGTCCTTTTAAAATATTGTCTAGTACTCGTATGCAATAAGTTTACTGAAGAAGCGAGTGATCTAAACTTTGCCATTCAATTTATCTGTGTACAATTTTTATATAATAAATAAAAAGTAATTTACGTTAATCTTGGAATAGATATCCGACCCTTGTTAAAGCATTTAGAAGTATATTCAAAATTTGTAACGGTAAATTTGAAAATTTGGCAAATCTCGATGTCACTGTTCGAAATTGTTTTTTTCGTTGCTCAAACAAAGAAAGAAAGACACGGTGTCGTGATGCACCAAAGTGAGATCATCTTGAGAGGTGTATGTGTTGCGTTGTCTATATACATATACCTAGACACTACGTAGCACATAGGTCTACATATGTACATTCTAAGTACCTTGTATGGGACGTGAAACGTGCATGAGAGTATATACCAGTAGGTATATAGCGCAGTAGCGCCGTACTTTCTTTAGGATACTTAGTCATTTTCACTCTCATTTCATAATCCACAGGATTCAAACTCACTTTTCTGTGATATGGAACCTTGTCTTTCTGTTTTGTTTGAGCGAATTAGTTAAATAGTTGTATCATTGGGCACGGCCGACTGTGAACATGGTCTATAGCGTAATTCTAGTAAAATTTCTGTTGATTTTGTTACTTGCCAGTTCATGCTATAGATATACCGTAATTAAAACAATAAAGTTCTCTTATAATATTGTGATCAGTTGTTTTATTTGTATTTTTTAATAATAATGCTGGACATTTCACACAACATCCAGCCCCAAACTAAGCCCCAAAGAGCTTGTATTATGGGAAATACATGACCGATATACTACTGAATATACTTTTTTTATAAATACATACATAGAAAATACCCAGACCCAGAGAAAAATATTTACAATCATACAAACATTTATCCCGCGGCGGGAATCGAACCCGTAACCTTCTACACCACAGAGGTCGCCATATTAATTGATTTATACCCGGATAAAAAGTTGCCTATGTATTATTCTGATGTATAAGCTATATTACTGTAAAGTTTCATCAAAATCCGTTCAGTAGTTTTTGCATGAAATAGTAACAAACATCCTCACAAACTTTCACGTTTATAATATTATAGTAGGAATGATTGTGTTGAAGGACACCTTTTCTGGAGAGCTTAACCCAGTTTAATTCCAACAAACATTTGAGGAAAAAACTTTTGACGGTGATTTGACTTTTGAAGGTCTGTATGTTTTAATGAAAAGCCTGAATAAGTTATGAAAGTATATTTTATTTTTCCATTTTAGCTAACGGATTTTTATCAGTAGGTTATTATTGCATAGTGACTATACTATAATGTATATTGAGTCTCGTTATGTCATAAGAATAGAGCATGCGTGTACATACCTGCCATAGGCATTTGTAGAATATTGCTTTAATTGCGTCATTGTACTGTATGTCTATAGATTTAATAAAATTCAAGATTCACATATAAAGACTGGCGGCGAACACTATGTCTCTCTTCAACTGTTTGATAGCTTCACTAAACTTATTCTCTAGGTCCGTGTTCCCAATGTTCTTGGCTGCTTGGCAGAGTTGCCGGAGGACCTCCTCCAACCGTCGCATACATCTGATGATAGAACCTGAAAATGGAAATTGTAATTTAGAACAATAATAACATGGAAAATAATGCTGGTAATGTTTCACACAGCATCATCTAGTCCCCAAACGAAGCAGAGCTTGTATTATGGGAACTAAATGACGGTTAAACTAGAATTGAATAAAAAAAATTGGATTTCGTTATTTTATTTATTTCTTTCCGTTACAAATTCCAGTAACCGTTATCACCGGGTTTCCGGTTCGTGATCACAGTTCGTAGACCTGTTTATTCCACAGCCGATATCCGGTTGTCGATATCTGCCCGTGGCCACTTCAACTTGCTGATTCTGATCAACATTTACCTTCAAAAACGTCAGACATCTTGCAGATTTGCAAGAAGGAGGCTCCTTTCGCCCACGCCAGTACCACATCCATCAGCGTGCATTTGAATTTGCCTACGTAGTCATCTTCATCTAGGTCCATCTTTGCGTCTATAGCTACTTTAGCTATCCGCCGAGCATATTCCTATAACAAAGATGTTAACTTTAATTTTCGACAGAGAAGAGTGGTTTGGGATCCGAATAAAAAAACATAGAATGGATTTCCTTGATAGTATAAATCAGCGTGGTCATATTATTTTCTACCATTTTTTATTGTTAATTTATCCTGCTAAAAATATGACTGTCATAATAAGACACCGAAATATGCATCATTATCTCCATCCAAAGATGAAAGAAGTGTGCACGCAGCTGAGATGGATGTGTGGAGTTACGAGAATGGACAAAATAAGGAATGAGTATATCAGGGGAAGTTTGAAAGCAGCACCCGTGACGTAAAAGTTGAGGAGTAATAGGTTAGGATGGTATGGGCATGTCATGAGGAGGGAAGAATGTCACATTACGAGAAGAGTGTTAAATATGAATGTGGAGGGAAATAAAAGCAGAGGTAGGCCAAAGAAAAGATGGATGGATTGTGTGAAGAATTACATGATTATGAAAAGGAGTGAGTACTGAGATGACGGCTGATAAAGGAGAGTGGAAGAAGAAAACATGTTGTGCCGACCCCACGTAATGTGGGATAAGGACAAGATGATAATTTTTTCTTCACAAGAATCTTCTTTACCTACCTATACCCAAATAAGGCAGTTTCAATTTGTGCGAGGATCTGTGGACAACCAAATATAGAAAAGAAACAAGCAACTGTGTTGCTTGAAATAAATGAATTATTATTATTAATAGCGACGCCTGCACGTTATGTTCGTCGCAAACGAAACAGCTGAAAGCGCCGCACTTTGTATCAACTCTATCGACAGCGACAGACATATTAGGGTTCAGTATTTACCTGCAGTTGCCTCAGCACGCCTCTGAGCTCGTCGCCGCTGACTGAAGCCTGCGCGTTGTGTTCGTCGCAAACGAAACAGCTGACAAGCGCCGCACTCTGCTCAGGAGTCAGCGTGTTGAACACTCCATTGAATATCAGCTCGGTTAGCAAGAGTTCGTCCGCACTGTTGAAATAGAAACAGTAAATAATAGACCGCGTGACCACCGCTGCCAGGTCTAGGCATCGAGTCTATCACTCGTTCATAAGAACTCTGGCAAATATCAACCAAGTTCTTACGAACTTTTGACTTTCTTTAATCCTACTTAAAGTTTGTGAGGATGGATGTTTGTTACTCTTTCACGCAAAAACTACTGAACGGATTTTGATGAAAATTTACAGTAATATAGCTTATACATCAGAATAACACATAGCCTACTTTTTATCTGGGTACCACGCGGACGAAGCCGTGGGCAGAATCTAGTAATATTATAAACGTGAAAATTTGTGAGAATGGATGTTTGTTACTCTTTCACTTAAAAACTACTGAAAGGATTTTGATGAAACTTTACAGTAGTTTAGCTTAGACATCAGAATAACACACAGGCTACTTTTTATCCGGGTTCAACGTGGGCGTAGCCGTGGGCAGAGGCTAGTTCTCAATAAATGAGTTCACCTTTTTTTGACACCATAATATAGCTGAATGAAGGATCATAAAAACAAGCAGTTTGTAGGCTTAGTCGCGTGAAATTTTAAGTACACGTTGTTTTGAAACTGACGGATTTATTAGCAAGATTTCAAGGATTTATATGATCCTTGTGATTTCAATGAATAAAAACCTTGTAGCGACATCTTACGCCATATGATTGAGCTAAGTTACATCGCAACAAAAAAGAGCTACCACAGTCAATACACAGATGACATTGCATTAAAGTGTCTAGATCGCGCAAGCCAAAGGCCCCCTCTAAAATCACGTAGGTACGCCTACCAAGCCAGAGCTGGAGATTGAAGGGGTGACCAAAGAAATTTGCTCCCCGCCCCCGTCACGGAGTACTTCCGTGGTCCCTGCCCCCAATAAACAACTGTCGGTCCTAGGACCCCAAGTGGATCAGATGGATCAGCCCGGTTGAAGATCTTCCCCATTGCAAATGGAGGACAATACCAACCGTGTTCTCCGTAACCTTTTGACTTTGACTATGGTTCTTGATACTACGGCATGTTGAGTTCCTCCCGATTTCCGTCACCTTCACCGATTTGACGACCTCTGTGTCGCAGTGGGCGAAGGCCCGCCTGAGACGCAGAAGGTTGCGGATTCGATTCCCGCCGCGAGAGAAATGTTTGTATGATCTGCAAATATTTGTTTCGGGTCTGGGTATTTTCTATGTATAATGTGTATGTATTTACAAAAAAAATATTTAAGTAGTATATCCCATAACACAAGCTCTGCTTAGTTTGGGACTAGATGATGCTGTGTGAAAACGTCCAGCATTATTTATTTATTCACCGTTCCTTTGCAACACCCCCGACCTCTGGATCGGCAGGCGGGTGCCGCACACTAGGCCAACACGGCACTTGATGATGATGAGTATTACACTGAGATGACCTCACCTGCTCAACTCACAAGCGATCCTCCCCTTCATCTCGATGACGTCAGAGGAGTTGCAGTACCCCATCCGTCTCAACACTCGCTTGCGTTTCTTCAGCTCGTCCATCTGCAGTATACTCTTGGCTTTTTTCAGCTCGGCTTTGGCAGCGTTCAATTCATCCAGCAGTTCTTGTTTCTTTTCGTAAGCGGCCGTGAGCGCGCCTCGGCTCTTGTCATTGTGGAGTGCGTGCGAGTATAATCTACAAATAAATTGTTGGGTTTTTTTTTTAATTTATCTGAAGTGGCTAACAAACATACGGCCTAACTGTTGGTAAGCGGTCACTCGTGCGTTGCCGACCCTGAGACATAACGAAAAGTGTCATGTGCCTGTAATTTGACCGGCACCCATAACCTACAAAGCGAAACACAGTAATAGTGCATGACTACTACTGTGAACACAGTAATAGTGCATTACTGCACTATTACTGTGTTCAGAAATAGGAAATATGCAGAAATAGGTGGTAGTACTTCCCTGGGCGCTCGTCTCAAGGAATGTGTTTTATCCTTCCAACCCCGTCATATGTCAAGATGTCCGTGAGGTCAACACTGGTCTCATCTGGATACAGCGCAGCAGTATCGCAACATGTAGTAGAACACGCTGAGCCAATTCCCCACCGCAGACTACTTTATTTAATTTTTTTATTTAGTTCTTATTATTTTATTTTTATTTTAGTTCTTAAGTCAACCATAGTTTAATCTAATTTATAACTGTGGTGGTTTGAATAAATTGTTATTTATCTATTTAAAAATGGTATCGTTTGGTTAAGTAAAAATATATCGGTGATTTGTTTTTTTAAATGTTTAACCATACATGATGGAAATCACAAGATTTTTATAAAGGGGCCTGTACGCGGTGGTACCAAACGGGAGGTCACGAGTTCAAGTCCAATCGAGGTAAATTTTTTGTGGTATCCCAAACATTTTGTAACTACTATCCAAAATGCGAATATCTACCGAATAAATTGTTTGGACTTGATTTTGACTACCCCTACCCCTCTTTATCATGGATATTACAGTCGTGAGCGTTTTGTAAAATGAAGTGAATTGACATTTGAATACCCTCTAGTGGCGCGAGGTGCGATGGTAGCAATTACGATCGACTGCGCAGTGATCTTTAGATCGTTTAAAATAATCTTCGCATAACCCAATTGAATTCTATGTTTACCTTTCTTCGAGCATTTTAATCCTATCAACGCATTCTTTAAACACGGGGTCATGTATTTTCATATCCTTGAGTGGGTTGAGCTGGGGCGGTCCATCGGGGAACCGCTTCTTGACTTCGCCTATAGTTTTGAGCACGGACTTGCGACTGTCAGCCGGCCGCAGGTCTTTCGGGTAGTACACACGGAGGGAGCTGATCTGGTAGATCAAGGTGTGGAGTACTGGCACTACTTCGATGTCCCCTGACTGTTGGTGGAAAAAACATATATATAAAAAAAAACATTATAATAAACACCAAACAGAAGGTTAGAAGGGGGTTAATGCACATTACACCCTAATGCGGGACGTCAGTCCAGACCTTAGTTCCCCCACTTAGAATTAGAATTAGACTCAACAGAAAAATACATAGTCCTGACTGTTGGCAACCCAACAAAGACTACCTTAAAAGAATATCTATGGATTGTTTAATTTTATCAATGGTATGGGTTGGTAGTCTGCCCTGTCACTGACAACACCTCGTTACGCTATAGACTACCTTAAAATAATATCTAAGGATTGTTTAATTTTATCAATTGTATGGTTTGGTAGTAGTCTGCCCTGTCACTGACAACACCTCGTTACGCTATGTAGCTACTTTTTAATCGTGCAAGCTAAACTGGAATAAAACAGTGCTACTTTGAACTCCTTTTCAATCGGCATACAATCTCCACGAGAACAGGCGCAATCACTGACCCCACACTAGAATGACCTGTGTCATGGATATCAGGAACTACGAGTACCACAACACCCAGCTCCGGAACCAGTGTCTATAGAACATGCAAACATCTGTCTCGCAGCGGGAATCGAACCCGCTTTTGCGTCGCAACATGCTACTCGTCATGACTCAGAAGTCGTCAAGATGTCGTTTAAGATGCAATCGGTTGATTTTATGTAATTTTTTTAATATAAAAACAAGTATTTTTGTATGATTTTAAATTCACTTTTTCAGTTGAAGATTCTTATTGATTCTTGTAATTTCAATACTTCTTGACTTTGACAATGAAGTAATTGTTTATCAACTTACCACGAAAGCAATATAAAACTCTACACCAAATAAAACAAGGGTTGCTTACCTCTCCTGGTGGGCACGGTATATTCTTTTCCTTATCATCCTCCCCAGTTTTCTTAACATGGAGTAGTATATCGACTACGATAGCCGTTTCTGCCGTTAGCGGGTTCATCTCTTGACCTCTCGCCCCTTTTTTTTGCTTATGTCTGAAGTTCACGATGATACCCCAGTCGTATTCGTACTTCTCTGTTTTAACCTACAAAAAGAGAAGCGAACTGGATTTCTTAGTAAAACAAACACGCTCACGATGGATGATGGCATTCCCCATCATCCATGGCATTCCCCATCATCCATGATATTCCCCATCACCCATGGTATTCCCCATCACTCATGGTATTCCCCATCACCCAAGGTATTCCCCAAAATCTATGGAATTCCTCATCATCAATGGCATTTCCCATCATCCATGGTATTCCCCATCATCCATGGCATTATCTCATCACCCATGGGTGATGAGGAATACCATGGATGGTGATACCATGGTATGCCCCATGATGAACACCCTCACATACACAGTGCAAAGATATTGGAGAAAACCAATTGAGCACATGCCTAAGTTTTGAAAGAAGTCAGAATTTCACGTGGGTTGCAAGCTAATCGCCGTTTATTGGAACACTAACTGAAGGCACATGCCTTCGAATGTTTGGCTCTAGGGTATGCCGGTTTCCTCACGATGGTTTCCTTCACCGTTTTAAGCACGTGTAAAAAATCAAGTGCACTTTATTCATTAAAAACAAAGAGTTACAGCATTTTTTTTTGTATCCACGTCCCTGCGGATGTTTTTGTAGAAGAGCATGATTCGATAGGAATAGTTGTTCACCTTAACAAGCCGTCCCGGCTGCAAGAACGGCTTCAAGTACTCCGGCTGCGTGATGAAGGATCTGAACTGGTTGCCGAGCAGCTCCAGCTGAGACCTGATGCTGCAGTACGAGGCTATCGAGTGCTGGTCCTCTATAGTGAGGGTATCGTACTCCTTCTGTTTCAATTTCACTTCTGTCGGGAGGAAGAGACAGGTATTATATCGCGTTTACATATGCGTCATTCGCATACGAATGATGACTAGTAATGTATAATGATGTACTATTCTGTAGCGGAAGTATATATTAATCATTACCCACCACAGATTAGTACTAAGTAGTCCGCATTCGACAAGTAATCTAACGAGAGAGCGGATCGACGAAATTGGGCCATGCAGTTTTATCATATCATATTAGGCATATAAGGTGTTATACGCCTTCTTTATTAGATTATTCTTTATACATATAGAATATAAATCTAAATCTGAACTGAAGAAAACTGAGATGTCAAACTACATCTGCTAAGTACTTACTTTCAATAAGGTCAGGTATAGCCGCTTGGTTTTGAAACTGGAAGAAACTCCTTTCCAACATGTATTCTGGATTGATCTCTTCCACTCGCAATAAATTCAGCACCTAAAGAAATAATGTAACCAACTTCATTCATGGGTGTGTGTGTGAAGTGTAGTGCGAGTGTAAACTGTGGCTGTGAAGGTGTCCGATGAGTGTATTTTACTGAGTTCCACTGAGAACACCAGTCTCATTAGTCTGAGCAGCAGATGGAACCAAAATGGTGTGTGTGTGTGTGTTTTTGTGTGGGGAGCGTGTGTATGTTTTATTAGGTGTTTGTGTGATTGTGTTATGTTGTGTTGGCGAGGTTACATTTAGAAGGGTATTCTAATTAGAAGGACTTGTTCTGCAGATCCATTTTGAAATTGAATAAAAATACACAGATGGCGGGTTCGAGATTATCCTACTAAAGTCAATGATGATTAAGACTAAAAATGTTGCTAGTAGCTGACGGGGACAAACGCCCATTTTAAAATTTAACCATTTTCAGATATCCTTTACTTGCCCCCTAGAAACATAACAAGAAAAAGTATAATTTTATCAAAAATGTAAAACTGTAGCGAGCAGAAGTTGCGAGCGAGAGGCCGCATCATCTGATCGTGCTATCCCACTCGGTTTGCCTTCGCCACCGTGTCGCCCGCGCCGCTCGGCTCGCCTCGCGGTCCTCCCCCCCTCTCACTCCACACCGTCAGTCTGGTGGTTAGCCCTCTATGAGAGCGGACGGCCGCGCGCGCGACGACACGAACGTAATTCGTCTATATAAAACTAGTTTTTTTACCGTAGTTTGTTGAAACAATAATGTAATAGAATACGTACCATATTATAAGTGAGATGGAAAGCAGAGTTGATGGGGTCAGCTTTCCCCTGCACCATGCTTTTGACGGAAGCAGGCGTTACCTTCTCGTCCAACATAAGAATAACGATGCCTTTGTCGTCGAGGCCTCTGCGGCCGGCGCGACCTGACATCTGAATGTACTCTCCTGATGAGATCTGCAAATTTTATATAAGATCCATTCAGAGTCCACAATATTTAAAAACCCCGCCGAGAATTTCCCTCATCGCATGTAGCGACTTGGCCCCCTAGTGAATTGTGGCATTAAACCCCTATCTATGAACCATCCTATTTGTATTATCCTATTTATATTTGTCTCGGGTCTGGGTGTTTTCTATTTATAGTATGTATGTATTTATAAAAAAAAAGTATATAAGTAGTTTAACAGTCATTTAGTTCCTATCTGCTTAGTTTGGGGCTAGATGCTGTGTGAATAATGTCCAGCATTATTTATTTATTCTTGAAGTTACATACATTATGGAATACAAACAACCGCATAACAATCCCATAATACAATACCATTTATGGTAACAAACAAAGAACCTCTTATAGCAAATGCATAATCTGCTGAGCACATCCTTGATGTGTACTTTAAAATTGTTCATTAGGAATTTCCCAAACTTGGGAATTAAAGACAAAATTTAAACTTACAAATCTGACTTCCTTCCCGTCGAACTTCTGGCAACTTGTGAACACCACAGTCCTGGCAGGCATGTTCAAGCCCATAGCGAAAGTCTCTGTTGCAAAAAGTGCCTGCAAAAAAATATACAATTTGAATCCTCCAATCAAAAACCGCCAAGTTTACCATAAAGAATCAAAATGTCAAAAAATACAAAAGTAAAGTAAAAGTTTATTTTGAGCACAATCTTATACAGCTAGCATCTGTATAAGATTGTGCAAGCAAGTTTACAATGCGAACGCCATTCAACCGACTATATAAAAGAACGTTCTCAATTCGGCTGTATTTTCTGTAAGTATGGACGTTTGCAAATCAATCATGCAGTATTTTATCTAATTCTCACACGTCACAATTTAGTTTAGAAGATGGACATTTGAAGCGAAATCATACAATTTGGAATGGAAGGAACCTAGTACCTAGTAGTTTAGGAATAATTATATCCAAACGCATCCAGATATCAAGCTAAGTAACAGCAAGTAAAGCTGTAGACATAAGCAAAGACTTATATATCACCTTAATGAGTCCCAAGCCGAATAGAATTTCAATGGTCTCCTTTAATATAGGCAGCAGACCGCCATGATGAATGCCTATACCTCTTCGTAGTAACGGTATCACATTCTCCACCTGAGGCAGTTTCCTGTCTTCTTCAGAGAGCACGTCCATCGCGTTATTGAATACCTCATCCACAAGCTTCTTTTCCTCAACTGTGGATAAATATTTAATGTGAACAAAGATGAAAGACTTGTCTTCATTGAGTATTATTAAACTAAATTATTATTTTTTTATTTCAGACACACTCACACACTACACTTTTTTACACTCTAATATACACGATATTAAACACAAAGAAAAATATAATATTGACCATTTTAAAGAGAAGAATATTACATAATATATTATATTAAAGCTACAGAATTATTCAACCAAAATTACAGTCTAGGTAGGAGGTACATAAGGCCACTGGATTTACGAGTACACAACATGCTCTCTCGTTCAGCGCCCAGTGGTAAGTGGGGAGGGGGGGGGTCACACAGATGTAACAAGGACGACATGATCCACCTTACTCACTTGTATTAAAGTCCAACTTCGCCATTTGCATAGCGTACGCCTCGCAATCCTTCTTACTAAAGCTGAATATAATTACAGGCGCAAAATTCCTCTCCATAATCATCTTGACGATGTTGAATATGTTCGTTGTGTTCTGGTTTCGGCCTGTGAGACCGCCGCGGCGGCCGCGGGCGTCCCCTTTAGCGGCGTCTCCGGCCTTGCTCAACACTGCCATTGCTGTGTTGAAGTTATCTTCCTTGAATATACCCTGCAAGAATGTGAAGCTATTAACGACTGAAAGAGTGGATGTAAGATACTGTATAGTATTCTCTCATTAGAGCTCCTTGTGAAAGAGCTCGTCCAGGGAAATACTTCCACCATACTGAGGGGGCTTATTTCTGTTATTTTTTTACAACAGGGTTCTGGTTGCCCTCCTTCCCCCTCACCCCGCGAGTGAATTCTCTTAGGGAGAAAATTAGATTAAGAACATAATAAGGGGAATTTCTGTACTTTTTTAATCTTACGAGTCCAGATTTCCTCCTTAAGGGGGATTTCTCAGGGGGGATTTGTGGAATAACCCTTATTTCTGCAAACAAACAGTAATAGTCGCATTGCTGATTTGCTGTGTTCCGGTTTGAAGGATATAACTGCCGGTGAATTTACAGCTAGGCCAGGTTAATACATTAGCGATAGCGTTCGCCAAAAACTCTTCAAAATTTCAAGGTTACATTCATGTGTAAAAGAGAAATCAGTGCCGAGGCGAACTTCTGTTCACACAATAGCGGAGTATACCGTCTCCCGCGGAATTGTGACAGCATGCACGCCGCGTTTTATACCTGTAGATACTAATCTAAGATACGCACGTATGCAAAACAAATCTCTACAAAAATAAATCATTCAAAAATTAATCATTCTGGTTGTTTCTATGTATAAAATGTATGTATATACAAAAAAAAAAAAAAATTTAATTGTATATTAGTCATGTTATACGATAACACATGCTCTGCTAACTTTGGGGCTAAATGATACTATGTGTAAAAATTATCAGCATTATTATTGTATCGCATTTGCAGCACGTTCTACTCGCGTCGAACGGTATACCTGCGCGTATATAATACGCTTGGACCCACCTTCTCATCAACAACGAGATGTATCCCGTCGCCACCCGCCGGGAAGATGTAGTGCTGCAGCGGCGTGGGTCTGAACTCTGTGTAGACGACGTGACACGGCTGCGAGTGTAGCCGACACACCCACTCCGCGAACTGACGGGCATTCGGTATGGTGGCGGACAGGAACACGTAGTGAACATTATCCGGAAGGAGAATCAATGTTTCTATGAAACAAGTTAATTTTAACGAAAATTTCAAAACTTCCATCACTCCTGAGAGTGTCCTCTGGGGTCTAAACACTCTCAGGGGTCTAGACAAATACCACTTTCTGTTGGCGTTAACGCCAGCCATAGAGTACACGGGGTTAACTGCTCAATGACGCCAGCGGAAAGATTGAATTGTATTGGGAATGACATTAGCTGTGGAAATGTCACGTGACATCTGCCAAGTTTTACCTTGACACATTTGCATGAAAGGAAAAGTATCAGAATTTGTTATAAATTTGTAAGTAGTGTGCAAAACGTAGGCATGTACCAACTATAATGTTTTAATGTGCCTCTAACTACCCCTACTTGGTATCCTCAAGGATCACCGTACGGAGTAAAGATCTGGAGGATGTACATCATGAGGTTTAGAGTATGTTTGTTTTGTTTAAAATTTCAGGGCAACATCTTGCTAGGTATAGAATGTTCATATACCTCGTGTGTTCATAAGTTTTGAGACGAACTTATTTAATTAATTTAAAAAGAAAGTAATTCATGCAACCTTTTTTAAACTTTTAAAATTTTAAATTTCGAATGTTTTGAATCAGAAAAAATATACATTTGAATATTTGTTTCATTCTCCGTGAAAATGGCGCCAACAAAAGATTTGCGTGCGACTGTAATTTCACTGTTTCAAGCAGGAAAAAAACCAATGCAAGTTTTTAGTGAAATCCAAAGTTTGGGATGTAGTCGGAACTTTGTGTATTATACCATAAAGAGGTACAAGGAGACCGGCTCTTTAGAAGACCGTGGAAGATGTGGCCGCCCGCGGTCTGTAAGGACGCCCGCCAACATCAAAGTAATCAGAGAGCGAATTCGTCGCAACCCTTGCCGGACTCAAAAGAAATTAGCTCTGCAGACCAACATTTCGCGAATATCGGTGAACAGGATACTTAAATATGATCTTAAACTAAAGGCCTACAGTCGAAGGAAAGTGCATTATTTAAACGAGCGTCTTCGTAAATTGCGACTGGAACGATGTCGGAACCTATTGAAGAGACACGATCCAAAAAATATCCTGTTTACCGATGAAAAGATCTTCACGGTGGAAGAAAAGTTTAACCGGCAGAACAATAAGGTTTACGCCAGAAGTTCAAAGGACGTCCAGACATCTGTACGCAATGTCCAGCGCACTCATCATCCAGCAAGTGTGATGGTTTGGTGGGGTGTTTCCTACGAGGGGGTCACTTCGCTTCATTTTTGCCAGCAAGGCGTCAAGGTGAAGGCACAAAATTACCAAACCGACATATTATTGGAAGCGGTGGTTAAACCATTAAATGATACGCTATTCGCTGGAAAATACTGGGTTTTCCAACAGGACTCTGCTCCCTCCCATAAAGCTAAGACTACCCAACGTTGGCTGGAGGCCAATTTGCCAGGCTTCATTCGGAGCGAAGATTGGCCCTCGTCAAGCCCTGACTTGAATCCTTTGGATTATTCTTTATGGACGGAATTGGAGCTGAGGGCATGCAGAAAGTCTCACCCAAACCTGGATTCTCTCAAGCGAGCCCTTATTAAAGAATCGAAACGGATTCCCATTGAAAAGATTCGTGCCGCCATAGATGAATGGCGCACGCGTTTGAAGGCCTGCATTGAATGCAAAGGCGGCCATTTTGAATGATTTATTATTAAATACAGATCTAGATGTCAGTAGTTTTAATTTTAATATCCAATAAATGAATACTCAACTTAGCTCCAAAAATATTTTAGTTTTACTGTGTCTCAAGACTTATGAACACACGAGGTAAAATAAAAAATATATACGGTCGACTTGAGAAACTCCTACGTTTTTTGTTAGTTGGACCAATGTCTTGATACACTGCATAAGTAAAGGAAAGAACAATTAGGCCCAAATTCATAGTCAAATAGGGGCTCCCCAAAGGGACTGTTCAGGCGCTAAGTAAAAATTCAGGTGCGAATTTAACCTTTATGCAACCATAAGGCGAATGCTGAATGGATGGAATGGGGGACTGTTCAACCCCCGACTATGAATTCAGGCTTTAATGGGTCTGGATCCCAATCGCCATGTATCTTTCAACCCATCCACTTATAGTTCACCAACTCACTGCGGATTACGGGAACAAAAATATTGTTAGTTTCTTACCTTCCCAAACCACACCCCTTTCTTTGTCCCTCATGTAGTGAATCTCATCAAATACGACCCATCCCACTTCTCGCATTATTTCCGAACCTCTGTACAGCATGTTTCTTAGAATCTAAAATCAAAATACTTATTCAATTCTGTATTGTTTTTGGGGGAAAATGTCTTTATGAAAATTAGTCTACGGTAAAAGTTAAGCGCTTCGGAAATCTTCGTCTATCTTCGGAAATGGAAAACTATGAACATTTAAAACATTTACAAATTATACTCAAAATGCAGCTACTATCACCATCGGTGAGGTTCAAATAAAATTTTGAAGTGCATCGTTTTAGACGCTCCCAGTTTCCCATTTCCAAAGATAGACAAAGATTTCTGAAACGCATCACTTTTGTCATAGTACTGTACCTCAGTTGTCATGATAAGGCAGGACGCTGAAGGATTGATGGTGACGTCACCCGTGATAAGACCAACATCATGGAACTCCTCAGAAAACTCCCGATACTTTTGATTGGATAGCGCCTTGATAGGCGTTGTATAGATTACTCTCTGTTTGTTCTTGAGGGATAGCGCTATGGCATACCTGAAAGTATCAGATCAAATATTAAACAAAAAAACATCATTTCATCAGTTATTATCGTAGCAGTGGCAGTATGTAAAATTGCATGCTTTTTTATGTAATTACGAGACAAACAGGCGTACGGCAAAGCTGATGGAAAGCGGTTACCGTCGCCTATTAACATCTGCCCCCTGTTGCAGATAACAAATATCACTTTCTGGTAGCGTTAACGTCTGCGGAAAGATTGAATTGTATGGAAATGACATTAACTGTGGTAATATCACGTGAAAACTGCCAAGTTTTGACATATTTGCGTTAGCGTGAAAGGAAAAGTAAGCGTGAGGTATTTGTAGAACCCCTGGGGGCTAGACAAATACCACTTTCTGTTGACGTTAACGTCTGCGGAAAGATAAAATTGTATGGAAATGACATGACGTGACCCCCTACTCTGAAGAATTCTACATTTTAACGCCTAGAACAAAATGTAACAGATATCACAAAAACGCATTGCAAATAAAAAACAGGCTGAAACTTAACTCCGAAAAGGAGCACCAGAAAATACGGGATCAAAGACCGGACTGCAAGCATACAAAAACTTTGCTACCGGTAAAAAATCGCAAAATAACGAACACTTTACTAAAAATGAAACGCGACGATCTGAGGATGATGGTGGGCATCATCACGGAACACTGTGATCTGAATCACCATCTCCTTAAGACAGGGGCCACAGACAGTGGACTCTGTCGAGGTTGTCTCCAGGTTGAAGAGACTGTGGAGCATGTGGTAATACACTGCACCACCACAAATGAAGTCAGGTCGAAGGCGGGACTGCAAGAGCTCATCAACTCATGCTCTCCATCATCATTAACTGACAGGTCAGGGATGCTGGAACACTGCTGTCATCAACCCAGAGTCCTTCTCCGCTACTTCAAGGAGTTAGGCTGATTGGGGTCCGGTTAGAAGGGGGATAATGCACAATACACCCCAATGCGGTGATGACATCAGTGCAGACCACCACTTAGAATTAGAATGCATTGCATTCCAATTCACAGGCTTCCCCAAAAGGCAGCGTTATCGCATTGCGTTTTGTGTCCAACATACCACATTGTGTGTAAAAAGTGAAAACTACTTACTCAGCCACTACAGTTTTACCAGCAGATGTATGTGCTGATACCAAAACAGACTGCAAATTATCTATGCACTGTATAGCTTCCTTCTGGAAGGGATCTAGTATGAAACTGTACTGCTTAGCAGGCTCAGATGTTATGGGCAGTAATGAGTGAAACTCCTGGTTAGGAGGTATTGCAACCTCATGTGTGCACCCCTCGTGTGTCTCAAGTGTATGAATTACAATACGGGAGTTCAGGAGATCCAAGCTGAAAGTAAAAGAAACATTAGAACTGCATCAGTAGCATGAGCACTAAAGACAACAATTTTGTCTATTGAAGAGAAGACAAGAATTAATCTCTCTCTCTCTTTTATCCAAAGTTGGAAGAATCTTGTTTTTTTTATCCAATAAAGCATGATGTGTTCGTTTTTTTCGTTTTATCATATAGCTATACTAAAATTTTCCTAAAAAAGGAAAGCATCCTTTGCTGTCAGAAAAAAGGGGAATGCCCGTGCGATGTTTTTTAAACTCCGCCAAGCAATTAAAATTTTACCTCGCTCAAAAGAGCTTTCATTCATTGAATTTTGTTAATTCTGTGCTGTGTTGCCTAGTTTTAATTAAAATGCCTCGCCAAAAAGATGGGATATGGAAACATTTTACAGAAAAAAGCACTACTGTTGAACTATATGCAATAAGAGTCAAAAATAAATTCAAGGTTTGGTTGCGAGAATGAAAATTGATTATGAAAAGTACATAAATAATATTTAAGTTTATTTCTATCAAAGTAAAAAAAGACATTTGATTAAATTATTGATTTTATTGGAAAATTATTTGAAAATGATTTTATCATGCCAAGCTTGATCTTGTCTGATGGAAAGAAAAACAGAAGTAATTTCTGACTTGTAGACAAACTGGTTGGTTTGGTGCTTGCTCATGCTAAGCCTGCTGATTTCATTCAAAGAAGTGTTTATATAAGTTAATTTTTGCATTAAAAACCATCATCCTGCATTTATTTATTACCTATTTGTTAGTATCTATGTATAACTACTTGCACACTTTCCAAATTAATAAAGCATTATTGGGGGTGTATAAAGCATACACCCCCAGCCATTATTACAATCTCATTAAATCCTCTCCATCCAAAGGTGGTCTGGAAGAGATTGCTTCTAAGCGATGAGACCGCCCATTATACTTTAAGTTTTGTTAAGTTATATCTATTTTTTTACAATAAAGTATTTTCATTCATTCATTTTAATTCATCTATTGCAGCCCCCCTTGTGACTTGTGGTGATAAAACTTATCTGAAAACCATAATTGAAGTTTCGAAGTCCATATTTGATACAAATGATTTTGCTGATTGAAATAAGCAATCAGATAAGCTGTTTTGGAAATAAATGGTAACATCTAATTCTAATTCTAATTCTAAGTGGGGGAACCAAGGTCTGCACTGACGTCCCGCATTGGGGTGTATTGTGCATTATCCCCCTTCTAACCTGACCCCAACCAGCCCAACTCCTTGAAGTAACGGAGAAGGACTCTGGGTTGATGACAGCAGTGTTCCAGTGTCCCTGATCTCTTGTCAGTTAGTGATGACGGATCGCATGAGTTCATAAGCTCTTGCAGTCCCGTTTTCGACCTGACTTCATTTGTGGCGGTGCAGTGTATTACCACATGCTCCACAGTCTCTTCAACCTGGAGGCAACCTCGACAGAGTCCACTATCCGTGGCCCCTGTCTTAAGGAGATGGTGATTCAGATCACAGTGTCCCGTGATGATGCCCACCATCATCCTCAGGTCGTCGCGTTTCATTTTTAGTAAGGTGTTCGTTATTTTACGATTTTTTGTCGGTAGCAACGTTTTTGTATGTTTGCAGTCCGGTCGTTGATCCCATATTTTCTGGTGCTCCTTTTCGGAGTTAAGTTTCAGCCTGTTTTTTATTTCTGCCGTTGTAGGGCTAGATAGGCTGATATCGTCTGGGGTTGGAGTAAGTTTGGCTCCTTCCTTCGCCAAGGAGTCGGCTTTATCGTTATCTGGACAGTTGCCGTGTCCTCTTGTCCATCTTATTGTTACCGTGTGTTTTTCAGCTAATTTTTGGAGCGCATTGTGGCACTCTACTACGGATTTCGATCTGGTGTCAGGTCTGCCGAGTGCGTTGATGAGTGATGCGCTGTCTGTTGTAAAGATTAGCTGTGTAGGTGGGTTTTCACTTGATATGGTTTCAGTGGATGGTAATATTTCTGTGGCTGCCAGGAGGAGTCCTATGGTTTCCGCCTGGAATGCCGTGGTTGTTTTGTTTAGGGCTTGTGCTCTTGATAGTCCAGTCTCGGGGCAGTAGAAGCCACAGCCTGCCCCTGTATTGTTTTTGGCACCATCTGTGTAGATGTGAAGGGCAGAGGGTGTTAGAGGGTCCTTACCCTTCGTTACCTCTTGTGTAGCAATTTGGTATCTCTTGTTAGTTAGATATGTTGTAGCTATTCTATCTGTACCTCTGGTGGCTTCTGGGATAATGGTTATAGCCTTGTCCAGTATTTTGCAATGATTTGTTGTATTGACATTGCCTTTCCATTGATTTGTGGATTTTATTCTCAGAGCTGCTGCCATAGCTTCCTGTTGTATGTGTACATGAAGTGGTATCAGCCCTAATATTATGTCTAGTGCTGCTGATGGAGTAGATTTTGCACATCCACTGATGAGCGAACATGCCATTCTTTGAATCTGCTGCAGTTTGTTTACTGCCGTAATTAAGTTGGTTCGTGGCCACCATACCACGGCGCCATATGTTAGCACTGGTCGGACCATGACAGTGTACATCCATAGGCAGAGTTTGGGTTTTAAGCCCCAGTCCTTGCCGACCGCGCGGGTGCACTGCCATAGTACGTTTGTTGCTTTAGTAGTGGCGTGGTCGAGCTGTTTACTCCAGTTGAGTTTGCTGTCCAGCCATATGCCTAGGTACTTGACCTCTTTGCTGAAAGCTAGTTCCTTACCACAAAGAGAAGGCAGTACTAGTTTCGGCAATTTTAGCTTGCGAGTGAATAGCACGAGTTCTGTTTTGTTGGGGTTGACAGATAGACTGTGCTTGAGGCACCAGGCTTCCACGATTCGGAGTGCTTTCTGCATCTTCTCACATAGCGTGGATTCAAAGAGCCCCGATATCATGATTGCTAGGTCGTCAGCGTATGCGATGGTCAGTATACCGTCTTTGTTAAGTGTGTCCAGAAGTTCATTAGCTACAAGCACCCATAGGAGGGGGGATAGTACTCCTCCCTGTGGGCAGCCTTTGGTAACCCTACATCGCGTGACTTCTGAACTATCTGTGAGGGCTGATCTGTTTGCGAGCATTTGTGTTATCCAAGTATTAAGGTTTTCATTGACGCCTTGGTTCCTTAGGCCTTTTTCAATGCTAGAAAAGGTCGTTTTATCAAAAGCTCCTTCTATGTCTATGAATGTGACCAGACAGGATTGTTTGCTCTCTAGTGCACTTTCAATCTTATGAACAACATGATGTAGAGCTGTCTCAGTTGATTTGCCTGATTGATAGGCGTGCTGATTTTTGTTAACCGGATTTGCGACTAGTGGCCCGCTACGAATGTGCCTGTCACATAGTCTTTCTAAGGTTTTTAGTAGGAAGGAGCTCAGACTGATAGGTCTGAACGACTTTGGTTGCGTGTAGTCAGATTTGCCAGGTTTTGGAAGAAATACTACTTTTACTTCCCTCCATGAGTGAGGGATATATTTCCAGGCAATGCAGCTCCTGTAGATGGCTGTTAGAGTTGCCTCTATTTTGGAGAGATTCCATTGCAGAAGGGCTGGAAAGATTCCGTCGGTGCCGGCAGCTTTGTAGGGCTGAAAGGTTCTTACTGCCCATACCAGAGCTTCCTCCGTTACTATAGATTCGGCCAGTTCCCAGTCTGCTTTTTGGGGAGTATGATCATCGTGCGTCTTCCAGTTTGTATTTTCACTCATTGTGCAATCAGGAAAATGCGTTTTCAGCAAGAGCTCAAATTGTTCTTGTTCAGATGCCGTATAAGATCCATCCGGTTTTTTGAGAGAACCCAGTTTGATCTTTGTGTCTTTTGAAAGTATTTTGCTCAGGCGAGCCGTTTCACTCTGTGATGCAATAGAGCTGCTGTATCTCTTCCAAGAGTTGTTACGGCTGCGTCCTATTTCATGTTTGAGGTTCTGTCTCGCTACTTTGTAGTCTCTCCAGTCTTCATCATTGTTGGTGTTCATCGCTCTGTTAAAGTGGTGTCGCACCTTCTTTCTGAGTTTGGTGAGGTCATTGTTCCACCATTTGTCTTTACGATGTGCGATCTTATTGCTTTCTGTTTTGAGTGGACAGGACCTTTCAAAGCTGGTCATTACGTTACTGACCAATGATGTGAGTTCCTTTTCTATTTCCAAAGGCGTAAGTTTTGCTGTGGGTTCAGTCCTCGGCAGCGCATCTAAAGCCTTGTTTAAAAGTTCCGCAAAGATATTTGTGTCCGTTTTCTTTGGGTTACGATATGTGCGGGGTTTGATCTCACCTGTCTCCAGGTTGAATCTGATTCGCCTGTGATCTGCACATGATGCCTCATTGGTGGCAACGTGCCAGTTGTTGATGTGTTCTGCAATAGTTTCGGTGGCTATTGTAATGTCTACTATGGTCCGGGCCCAGGATGTTACAAACGTTGGTTCCGAGCCTCTGTTTAGAATGCTGAGGTTGTATCTCAGGATAAAGTCCAATAGATCTTTTCCTCTGTCGTTAGTATTTGGACACCCCCACACAGTGCTGTGAGCGTTGGCGTCGCAACCTACGATACAGTCGGTTTTGTGTGTATTACAGTAGAGGATTAGCTCCTCAAGTTCCTGAGGTGGTGTATCGATTCCACCGTCCATGTATACGGAGGCTATGAGGATAGTATTAAGCTTACCTTCTAGTCCGGTTTCAATTTTCACCACAGTGAGGTCATCCGTACACAGATGAGTTACCAGTGATGCTTTGAGCGCGTTCGGTACGTAAATAAGCGTTCTTGTTTTATTTTGAACTGGTGGAGTAAAGACATTACCTCTGAGGGCATTGAAACCTACCCTTCCTCGGACGATGTACGGCTCCTGGACCAGTGCTATAGTGTTGGGTTCTTCTTCGAGGGTTCTTCGCAGGGCGGCAAACCCAGTGATACTGTGCTGGATGTTGGCTTGGATGATGTTTATTTTACTACTCATATCTGACCTGTCTGTTTTTCCAGTCCCAGAATGGGTTGGAGTGTTTGTATTTTGGATGTTGATTCGAGAACCCTTAGAGAGCATTATGACATGAGGGGTGGGGGGGGAAGGATTGTTTGGGGGGGTGTGGGATAGTCGTTACCGACTGCCCTACTGTTGTGAGTGGGAGCTCCCTGGGGAGGCGATAGACCGTTCTACCTCCATGAGGGGCGCTGGCGAGAAAAGATTAAGGCATGAAATGCCCCCAGCAATTTCCCCACCAGCGTCACCCAGTAGCAGTTCTATCTCGTCCTGAGAGAGCTCCCCTCCGCCTATACCGAGGTCGTTCTCCGTAGCACCTGACGAAGACTCCGCTCCAGGTTCGCCGCTGCTTGCGCAGGGTGTCTCCGGGGCGGGCGCCACGACAGGTACTTTAACGTCTCCTACTCTCGGTTTCCTAATCAGAACAAAGACTGTCGCCATTTTGTACGTCAGTCTGTACTTCGTTTTTTTGAGTGCCTCGATCTCCTCCAACGGGATTCCAAAAACCATGACATTATTTGTCGTTTGTTCGTCTTTTTGGATCCGGTGGGCGAAGATCGGCCATGTTTCTATATGGAGGTGGTCGTTGTAGAACGATAAGAAGTCTCTAATCGACTCCCCATCGCCCTCATAGTCTGGAACGACCACAACTCCTTTGTGATACCGGGGCAGCTCGTGTTCCTGTACTACCCTGTAACCACCGGAACCCGACCAGAGGCCTGGAAGATCTTTGACGACGGAAGCCAGCCAGGATAGGGAAAATTCATCCTTGGCTTCTACCCTCAAGCCTCCGTGGGCCAGCCTGGGCATCGACGTGAAGCCCGGCTTGGCGCACCCTCGATTTCGGCGATTCTCAAGGTAGTACTCTACCGTATGCTGCTCCAGCCTATTCCTGAGCATCGTGGCGCGGAGGTCATCCATGTGTATGCCGGATCTGTCAGTAATCACCACCCTTAGATGGGACTTCGCAACCGCGGCATACGACATGTTTGTCTCCGCGCCATTGACCTCTTGCTCCTTGTGCTCTGCTCTCATTGTGGCGCACACAGCTACGGAGCCGCCTTCCAGGCGCACCTTCTTTTCCACTGCCGCGGTTGAAGGCGACACTAGGTCCGAGCTCCTTTGCCGTTTGGCACTACGAGAGCAATCACTGTCTGCCGATACACAAGATGTCGGGTTGGTATCCGGGTTGCTGTCCAGCTCTTTGCCCTTTCGGCCTTTTCCTGTGCCCTTTCCTTTTGCAGGTCGTGGCAAATGGTAACATACACACAACTTCTTTGGTCAAACGCATGGCTCTTTAGCTTATAGGTAAAAAATTTATATTTGTCAAGAGAAAGAAAAAAAATATAAATTTTGTAAAGTTTTGTGACCAATCACTGATCAATAAACAATTATATTATTCCCAAAAATACTTAAATTACATGGTGACTTCATGATACACTCACCTGAGCAAATCATGCTACTGCCAGGTTTGGCTATAGATTTAAGGTTTTGTTTTGATTTGAGTTTGATTTCGTTTGAGGCATAACATGTGAACTTACTTGATATCACCCGTTAAATCCTCCTCTTCAGGTTCTGTTTTCAGTTTCTTTGAATCGGATGTGTCCGCGTACTCAACTTGATCATGGGCTCGTTTGTTCCTGACCTCTGTTGATTCCTGTACTGCATTATTTCTGAAAACCCGTTCTTGATGATGTTAATCCAATCAACAACACATGTAAACAACGTCAGAGGTTATGAACCACTTACGGATCTTGTGATTCTGGTTTCACATCGGGAATGTGTAGAGCTTGGTCATCCTGATTTTCGTCAAAACAATCAAATAAGCTGTTTACATCAGCCATAATCGTTATCAAATAATAGAAATCATAAATTTAGCAAACAACTTTGTTTCTCGTGTTTTACAATAGCCATAGAATAAAAATCTTTAATCTGTGTCACAGACTATATATGAGATGATTCACTCACAGAGTATATTTTGGCTTCACTTCTTGAATATGGAACTCTGTGAGAACTATTGCAGAAGCACATATTTTTTTTTATTTGCTCTTACCTCAGCCTACTAACGCAACGCATGACTCCAATTAATTTATTAAATCAGTAAATCTACGACGAATTATTGACGCTACGGTTCACTTAAGAGTAACTGACTGAAGCATGAAAAGAGTAGATTGAGAGTGAGGGAGATGACTGATGCAGGATTAGATAAATCAAAAGAAGGCAATGATTGGCACCAAATTTTTTATAAATACATTTTAAAACATTAACTTTACGGTTCTTTCAAAAGTGACTGAAGCATGAAAATATGTAGATTGAGAGTGATGGAGAAGACTGATGCAGGATCAGATAAATCAAGAAAAGACAGAATGATTGAAACAGTTTGCGCATGCGTATTGTGTACGGCAACGTTCGGTTTAATTTGGAACTGTTTTTACTGCTTTTATAACAAGGTGCAAAATCAATTGTAACCGTTATGAAATTCGTTGATTTTACGTATTTTTAAAGAATGTGTTTAGGAATGGGACTTTTGCACTAACAACAGCAGTCACACACACATCTGAACGCAGTTACTCCTCTGCACTCGCAGCCGCCCAAGCACCGAAGTCCCTGGCGGACTCTACCCCGTAAACTAGTTTTATCTACCTAAGCACGCATATTGTTTTTGCGTACCTAGTTGTAAGTTTAGGTTGACAGTCCTAAGTCTTCTGAGTATAAAGTAAAACCAGGATTATCGTCTAATTAGATGGGTTGAAAAACTAACAAGTAAACAATAATATTAAGAATATAATTATTGACTAGCCTACTCATTATTTTTCAAAGACACCATATAAGTACCTACCTAATACCCTAGTATATTTTTTGTATTTTACATTGCACCTTATGTTCATATCCCATACACATAATTAGTAGATTTAGTAGTAGAGCATGATTGATTGATAATATATAGAAGAAAATAATGATGTAGAATCAAATGTTGTCTTTCGGATGAGTTACTGAGTACTTAATGAGTACTTTGCACATCTATAATAGGATGCAGTTGGATGAGTGAATGCAAAAAAAACAGTGAATGAATGTGGATGAGTTATATAAAAAAATTCTCGTGAAATATAATACAATTTTGTGCTGCAACAATGAGATAGATTTCTTGATTACGACTTGTCTAGCTATTAGAATTGAACTGTTTGAAAGAATTAGACTGAGGTTCATTTTCTAGCTTTAACTAAACGTAGTGGTTTTTCCTCTATGGATTCAACTTCGGAAGGCTCTCAAGTATTTAGTTGTTCCTAAAAAAGTATTTAAGGTGATCCATCCAGGTCCATCCAGGTCTGACGGTATCATCCAAGGTGATACCGTCAGTAGCGGTGACGTTGGCCAGTTATCCAACTACGGTGGTCAAGTCAATCTATTTTTGTTTTTCTTATAAACATGGGAAATTTGACATTAGTATAAATTATTTTCAGATTGTTGACGACTGATAAATAAGATAAAACCTTTGCAATAATGGTTTATTCCACAAAATAGATATTGACAGTTACTATAACAATTAGTAGCATATCAAACTAAGACATCATAATTGAATAGGACAAGAATCTTCGCAATAATGTTTTTGTGCCTAACTAACGGTATAATATTTAATGCTCGCTCTCATAATAAACTCAGCGCTGGAAAGGAATATTATTATTCTCTAAAATATAGAGAATACAATTCACTAAAGTTACTCGGGTTATTCAGACGTGAGTAGACCACTTTATTTATTTTACCGGATTCTTTATGGCAACATTTTTATGAGTAATGGTCGGTCACGTGACTAGCAAAGCTTGGTTTTCGTGCGGTAGGATTGGCTGTCGTCGCGCATTTTCTAGTTTCATTTTTCTTTGACTTCGAGTGTGAGCTCGCGTCAAATCATTTATTTTTACTATAAAATCAGGAATCGTGACATAAAAAGTATTGGACCATGTCGTCGAAATCAAAAAAGACTGTAACAACTTCGTCAAACATAAGTGTTGTGTCATCCGTGCAAAGCCCGCAGCAATCTAGCACCCCTGTTGGTAGCCGCCCTTCCAGCTCCGCCGGCCGGCCCAACAGCCCTTTGAGTCCCACAAGACACACTCGCCTTCAAGAGAAAGATGCCCTACAAAACCTCAACGACCGCTTGGCGGCCTATATTGACAAAGTCCGACAGTTGGAAAGCGAGAACTCAGGCCTGCGCCGCGAAATCCAAACCACTCAGGAGGTGGTCACACGCGAGGTTTCCAACATCAAGGGAATATACGAGCATGAGTTACAAGATGCCAGGAAACTCTTAGATGATACATCCCGCGAGAAAGCGAAGTTGGAAATTGATTTGAAGAGGTTGTACGAGGAGAATGATGATTTGAAGAAGCGGTAAGTTATCTTATCTGTACTAATAAATAATCTGTAATAACAGTACTTGTGCGCTAGTGGTCATGTTTACACCGCATTGATGTATATCAAGTTTTATGTAGGTGTTTCTTCCGGCTAACCTTAGTGTTTACGTCATCGGCGGGTGCGGTGTGACGACGACCTCGCGTTTACGACACAGTGACATCATAGCCCGATATAGGCGAGGTTATCACATTCCTATCACAAATCCTCAATTTTAATTCAACCCTGATATTGCAGATATGGGTCCAATCATTTCATTATTACATTCTAATGGTAATACACAACTATATTTTTGTAAACAAAAGGACTGCCTCATAATAATAAATAAATCTGCTAGTGTATGGGGATGATCACAATAGGCCTATGACAGCTGCAGTGATACCAAAGCCACTAAAAGCAAATAGTGTATAGGGATGGCAAAACTTCACACATTTTCATTAACAGATGCCACTTCTTGTTTTAATTGTTGTCAAAGAACTATCAGATAGACAGCCCTACAAACACCAAATAGTTTTAGTCAATACAATATTGTGAGGATCTTGCCAATCCAGGATGCAACCTGGAATGTAAATGTTTAACATCTATATGCTTTTTCATCTAAAAGTTGCCTAGAAGAGATTATTCATAATGAGAAGGCCACTCTTTGTATCACCAAACTCAGTGTATAAGATGTTTTGCTAAAACATTTTTTAATATCTTTAGGTTTTTTATCCCATCTATTCGAAAAACTATGTTTTGTGCCTCATTATGTGCAAGCAAAATAGGTCTTTTCTCTAATAAACTTAAAGTGGGCAGTAATGTTTGCATTCCCTGGCAATGTGTGAATTTGGAACATTCATTTTCATGTTGTGCATTAAGCAATCAAAGAGACTGAACATCAAATATTGTAATATTATATTGCGGTTAGAGAGTCACAGCAGAGAGTGGCGCACTATGCGCCGCTTCCTGAATTTAAAAAATGAATAAGTTGGTAACTTACTCTGTTCACAGAAAAATAAGGCAATTTATTTCAAAATATGTGTTCATTTAGTACTAAAAGTATAAATATAATATATATAGTTATAACATTAACCTGAATGTGTTAAAATAGATGCAAAAAATGTGAACAATCTAATTACTACTAATAACCTGCTAATCACGGGAAAATATGTTCACTTGTGACTTCTTACTTAATTTTCTCATAGAGGGATATGTAAAATAGAGTGTACTACTCGGCCGTAAAATATTTTTCCTCGGACTACATACTTAGAATCCTTCGCTCCGCTCTGGATTTAAAATAGCGCTCTCACTGTAAAAATATTATTTGCTCCCTTGTTGTACAATCTACTATTTATGTCAAGGTGAAATTATCTCACACTCAATTCTCTTTCTATATTTCACTTGTGTGTCTTTGATAATTGTGTATTGTTTTATTTATAGATGATGATTTTTACATATGATTCATGCTTACAAAATGCCAGTATTCAAAACATATTCATTCAAATTGACCATCAAAATAAGGAAAACCACTATTTTAAATCAAATTTAGACTGAATCTGATAAGATTCAGTAGTATAGTACTATTAGACAGTACGACAGACATAGACAGTATTTTTTTTTTTTATAAATTGGCATTATTGCAGCCGAAGCTACAACAGTGGTTTCCAAAGCTAAATTGCAAAACAGTAACAGTAGTGGATAAAAAATACACAACTATAGTCCCTATGATGGGCATCCTCAAATGTGCTGGTAACATGTGGTGGGAAGTTAGAGGCTTGTCTAAACATTATGCTGGCACAAGCCCACATTTGCATTCATTGACAGGTTGCAAGCTTATTGCTGCACATTGAAATGTCAACAATGTCACATGCATGGTTCTAGGGCATGTTGGTTTCCTCATGTTCACGTTTTGAGCATGTTTTGATGCACATATCTTTTTGATATCACTTTGTTTGAGAATACCTACCTTGTTTGCTTTGGTATTTTATCATTTGATACAAACATAGTCAGTTACCTTGATGCAGTCATCATATTACCATTTTCGTATGTTGTTTGTTCGAGGTCACCCTTGTGTCAGGCACAGAAAGGTCGTGGTCGACTTAGTGCCTGTTATATAGAGTAAACACGCAATATAGCGATTATGGTCTCAAAATATTTATTTGCTTAATTAAATTCGTACTGACTACCTAAGCTAAGCACAAAATCTTATATTTTTATACAACTAAAGTCAAACATGCTTGTGGCCCACCTGTTGGTAAGCGGTTATCGTAACCTATGGACGCTTGCTACACCAGAGGTATCAGTCGCGCATTGCGTCGTTACAGAAATGTACCTAGTGTTGATTTTTACAATACCTTTCATCCAAAAATGCCTTTTAAAAATTTACCACTGTTTTTCATGCATTAAACCAGCTTGATCTTTATATGTCATGGTTGCGCGTAAAAATCCCTCGTATTTCAGGGTATTCTTTTGATTCCTTCGAATTCTACTATTTCTGTTTAAAAAACTGATATGATAAATGATAATACATACATACGGATTTCCACTTGCTACGATCCTGACATACCTCTTTTGCTTCATTCATTCGCACATTCTTCATGCTTGCTAGCTGGTTTAGGGTACCCATGACCTTACGTGGTATTATAGCTAACTAATACTTAAATCGTGTAGTTAAAAAAAAACACGCTTTTATCACGCGTTTTAAAAACCATTATCGACCTGGCTCCATAATCAGACCCTTGTTACCAAGCCTAATCTATTAAACTCGTCAAAACGAATCATATGAGCACAAACTCGAAGGGTTTACTAGTAGCCACTGATGAGTTTCACTTTATCTTCTGGCTCCATCATCAGATCAGCTCCAAGATACCAAATTATAGTATTGTTATCCGAACTAAATACATACAAAGTTTCATTTCGATACGACAATTAGAAGTAGGTTAAATTGACATACAAGATTTGATTACATTGTTTGTTATTTAGTTTATTTGTTAATAAGCGTGTTAAAAAATATGTTGATGTAGCAAAATTATTGAGAACAGCAAAACACCAAATATTAAAAATAATATCGCAAATTACATAGGGGTAATTTGCGATATTATTTTTAAGGCAACTTTTGATCGCTTAGGCTAGTATCATAGGGTTAGAGTAGCTATGTTAGCTTGATAGCTAATATAGATAACACGATTGTTGGTTGTGAAAGGATAAAATCTATTAAACTTTTTATTTATAAAAAGCTTAATTATGAGAAAATTGAATTTTTAATTTATTCAATGTTTCACCTTGCTCTACCGTCGTCGTATGACCTCCGAACGGAAAAATTTACAACCGGGTCAAGGCAGCAATATCTTTCCGCAGGCTTTCCTTCCTTGTATTTCAATGTTCTCTTTCGCTTAAAATAAAAGAATAAAAAATAAAATAAATAATGCTGGTAATTTTCACACAGCATCATCTAGTTCCAAACTAAGCAGAGCTTGTATTATGGGAACTACATGACTGATATACTACTTATATACATTTTTTTTTGCTTATGTTACAAGTTTACATGCATCTAACTTTTTAACATCGACCTTAATAAATGTGTAACGCGACATACCTACATGACGCCTATCTCCTTATTGTTATGCTTTTCGTAACAAAATCCAGTTGGGCAAGCTGCGATCGCCGAATGCAGCGGCTGTTGACCCTGAGCACTCTTTACTTACTATTAGGTATTCCGTGCCTTCTGTGACGTCATACACCCTACGCCTCACCGCCTACAACATTAGCATAAGTTAATGTTGTAGTTGGCCAATAGTGGCCACCTATTCAGCTAAATCGATTTTAATTAATGCGGTTTGACAGATATTTTTACAATCGGCTGAAGGCATCATCGCTTAAATTAGCTTAAAAATATATCGTATAGTCATGACAACCTAAAAGATCCATAAAAATGAATGGGAATCTCCAATTTGTAATATAAAGCACTAGTTACTATATACGACTGCAACTTTACTAAAAATACTTAAACATAAAGGTGTACTTGCAAACACTATGCGATTGTTATTGTTTTCGTGTTGCGTATCATTGTTTCACGCTACATGATAGACTCACCCTAAATTCAAATTAACATCTACTAACTCTACTGTACCGTGTAAAGGCAAAACACTATCTTTAGTTACACTGTATATTAAGTTACAGTGCTTTGCCTTAACAGGGCTGTACTGCATTGTTAAAACTTAACAATGATGGTATCCCTGTATTTAAGAATGATTTTCAAAATACTTAAAGTAAAAGAATTCAAGATCTGAATTATATTTAGTGGTGACGACTTCCGCTAAATACATATAAGGACGCGTCATCAGCTTCAATAAAAGCTCCTTACGTCATAAATACTTGCTTCATACTTAATTTCAGTTTCTACAGCGAAATTATGTAATCGGAATTTTTAACTAGTGTATAATAATAATATATCAAAACTGCTAGCATACAGCTTAGTGAATATTTTTTAACTGAAAATTCTGAAAATAACATGTCCTATCATACTCTCCCGCGCTGTCATCTAAACATGTGGTCAATTTAACCGTATTCCGCAAATATAACTTTGCTTTCAAACAAAACAAACGCTTTTGTAATTCATAATGAAATTTGAAATGTGACTGCAAATGAACGTGTGTGAAATTATCCAGTAAATATTTACTTGTTTTAGGTACCCGCAATCTTATCTTTTGATACATATTCTACTATAAGTGGTAACTAGGTAACTACAATAAGTTGTGAATGAATGTTACTAGTAGTTTACATCGTTTCAAGCCGGATTCTCTTCGACTTTCTATATTGAGCTGGCCTCAGCGTATTTCCAGCAATGCGCTCTTTGTATCAGATTCATCTGTCTGGTGAGCTTCTGCCAAAATGTATCAGAGTTCAATTGATTTTCACAACTTTTACAACATAAAACTGTATTATTTCAACCGTCATCACTAATCTTAGAGCTATAAAATAATTTGTTATTCAAGGGTTGTGTGATATCGTACTTAATATTTGAGATTTTGACCTCAGAGCTCATTCAGAAGCTATAAGAGATACCCTTTCGACAAAATGCCGTCATCATCGCGTCATACCTAAATAAAAAACTTAATTTTAACCACAGATATTATAATACTATACTAGTATGTTAACACAATACGCCGCCTTTTAACATTCGGTGACACGAATCAAGACATTAATCGATAAGTACTGCGTGCGTTTTTATCGCAAGCTTATTTCCGTCGTGACCTACTTCATAGCTGAAAAGATCACCCTTTCACTAATTTTATTGCCGTTTAGTCTATCTATATACTAAATCGGCCAAGGCCCCCATGCGGACTTCCAGTCTCCCACAACGTCACGCAATCACGAAATAAAGAACTTAAGCCCTCTGTCGACAGAAGCTTACTGTAGACGCATTAAAAGTTTGTGTTGAATTCTAAATTTTAAACTACCTTTGTCGTTGTATAACAATACTAAACATATTTTGTAGAGAAAATAAATCAATATTCTATTCTATCAAAGTTACTCGTATCACGTATCCACGTATCCCGGCATCTTAAAAGCAGTATTACAAGAAAAATATTTTTTTGCGTCAAAGCTTTCTGTAATTGTTATTTTTATTATTTTTTAATTATATTATTATATGATAGTTATTAATTATATAAATTTTACACGTTTTACATAACGCTTTAAAAATATTTTAGTAAACTAGAAACATTGAGGTTTATAAGTATGATTATATAGTTTGTATGTGTAAAATGTATGTTTTATTATCCTTTTCATGAAAAACATTGTATTCTAAAATTCTTAATTTTACACAAAACTAGTTTGATTGAAACTAGCGTGTTGTACATCGCGTACTATAATGTTCTAAATAAAGAATGAGAAGTAGGTATTGCCGGGCAGTGAATCACTCCGAGCGTGATTTTATAAAAACTGCTCTTAACGACCGCTACACTTGTCGCCTCCACGCGTTATCTACGTTCGGCAGACGCTCTGTTAAACCGAAGTGATATTACAACTGCCTGCAGCCTTAGCAGGAGCACCAAAACAAACATTTAGTCCATGGAAGAGTAGACCAAAATTGCTTAGTGTTTCTTGTTCCCACAGACAAAATAAAGAGAGAAATAGTTTTGTCTTCTCTTCTGTTGACAAAAACCGTTGTCTTTGGTGCTCATGCTGCTGGTTCTGGAGTGTATATCTTTGAATAAAACCACAATTCAATTAGTATATACGATATTTCAAAATTCAAGCTATGAACATAACCATGACATCCAAAACCAGTGTTTGTACGCGAGCCGCTTGCGCAACCACACGGAATGTTTTTGTAAACACGGCTAGGCTTTATATAGTATATAACTAGTTATATACTATATAGGCGATACATTGCGTGACCGAATCGATATCTATTTCTTTCTATATAATACGCGTCGATTTAGCGACGTTTTTGTGGACGGGTTAGAGGATCGGCGACAATATCGTTTGTATAGCTGTTTCTCTTTTTACACACGCGGCAGCCGGATAGCGTGTTTACAAAAACATTCCGTGTGGTTGCGCAAGCGGCTCGCGTACAAACACTGGTTTTGGATGTCATGGTTATGTTCATAGCATGAATCTTGAAATATCGGTTGATTTGTTAGAAATTAATAAATTCCGCGCTCACGTCACATTTACGGCAATGTGCTATCATGCGGCCTCTATTCTATTGTACGAGTATATTACGTCTGGCTGACTTTTTTAGGAAAACATTTTTTAAAACCATCCCTTTTTAAAAATACTATTTGTGTTATCAATATAAACAAAACAAACACGCTCACAACTGTATTCCTCATGATGAATATCCTCATTGCGTAGATCCTTGAGGGTGTCAAGAAAGTAGGGGGTAGTAAGAGGCACGTATTCAATAGATAGATAACTATTGCATAGTACGCATACACCAAGATTAAAAAAAAACACTTTACAAAGGATCTTAAAACTAGGTTGTGGTGATACAATAGGCGGCCTTATTGCTTAGAGCGATATCATCCAGTTTTTTGTATGGACTTGATTAATAATGCTGGACATTTCCAGCATGACTGATACACTACTTATATATATATTTTTTTAAATACATACAATATTTGCATATCATACCTACATTTGTCCCGCGGCGGGAATCGAACCCGCAACCTTCTGCGTCTCAGGCAGGCCTTCGCCCACTGCGCTGCAGAAGTCGTATTGTTACAAATATTACATGTAGTACCCCTCACTTTGCAAGTACCTAGTTTTCCACGTGGTAGGTTATCTATGCACAGTTAAAATTTAATGAAGATCTGACCTTACGAACTTCGCAACATCTCAGTTCGTGGCGAACTACTAATAGTTTAAGTCAGATTATCTTGATGATCGAATAACGTTTACTTGCAGCCTGGATAAGAAGACAAAGGACTGCACACAGGCTGAGAACTTAGCTCGCCATTACGAGTCCCGCTTCAATGAGGAATGCAACAAGTACAACACCGCTGTGGCCGCCATGAAGAAGGCCCAGGATGAAGCTAGAGTAAGTTAAGCTAGATCAATCTTGAAACTCTAAACTACACTACACACTATGCGACAAGTGCGAGTTTGACTCGCGCATCGAGGCTTCCGTACGACCTTGTATGTTCAACAAAGTAATTAATATTACTCGATTTCATAAACTATGAAAGCACCAAATATTGTTCTTACGAAACACTGACGCACTTTGTGGTTGGAAAAATTGTCTCCCATACGCAAAAAATATTTTGTTATGTGATAAAACTAGATAATTAACAATTTTCTGACTTTTTCATTTACGTGTGCTGTGAGATCTTGCTCCTTCCCAAATTTAATTATTCTAGGTCAATGGAAACTATAAATGTTTTGATTTATTTGCGAGTATCATCGCATAAATGGCCATATTTTTTATTTCATTGACTTTATCGTAATCTTTAATCGTATTTGAATCTTTCTATCTAAATATCCGGTAACACCCAACACCCAATTGTTGACTAAAAGCATCTTCTATATGACTGCACTCCTCGCGATCTTTAATACCATGCAAAACCGAGAAGATTGGCGTTTGCGGAAGCGAAGACTCTTTGGGTTGAGCTGAGAAGTAATGATCGTTCAATATTCTAGTTGGCTCTTTGTATGATCTTTCAATACATATTTTGATCTACCAGCTTACATTGAGCGCAATAGATAATTCAATTCAATTTGTTCATCTTTTGACAAATTGCATGTTCTTAGATAAGTCATTTTAACAGAATAGAGATATAGCATCATAATAATCAATTTATAAAATACATAATTATACATAATGTCAAAGAATTAAATAAAACTAAAGTCAACTATAAAAAATATGATATAAAAATAAATGAATGTATAAGCATGCTTTTTTCAGCTGTGTAACGTATAAATACTCCTCTATCTTAAAGGTTTGCTGGAAGAAAAATCTTTTTAGGGTTAAGCTCGCCTTTGTACATGCCTCACCTAATATTTTGTCTTATGTTTCTGTGTTATTTCTGTGTACAATAAAGAATTATAAGAAATAGTGTTTGCGAGGACTGATGTTCGAACCTGCGCTATTTTAATTTATTTACCTACCTACATCATAATGTTGTTGAGATCCCATCTTTGATCATCCTGCTATTTGGCCACGCTTTGTTAACAACCACGTGGTCAATACATTCTGTGTCCTGTCGAGTCTTCCAACCGTGACTTGATTTGGAAGTTATATCATTCGGCAAACACATGAGTAAATATCACGAACTTTGAGCAATGTTTGCTAGCATAAAATTATGGGCACGCAATTTTTCGTAGACCTATTGTAACTTTATTATTTTTATTTTGAATGTTTTGTACTAGAAATAGGGAAGTAGAGAACAGTTTCTTTTTTCTGTTAATAATGCGTATTGAAAATAGTTTGTGAAGTAAACAATGAACGCGCTTTGCTTAGATCTATTTTTTTTATGTAGGACTTAGATTATTGTCTCGCAATCTCCCAAGTGGCTCTGTACGAAAAGTATTTACATACAACATACGTTTTTTGTTTAAACTTCATTAAACCTTCGTAAAATCCTATTAACACTGAGTGAGTGATACGACACCTGCCATCGTACACATAAATTAAATATAAACGACAGTCACAAACCTACCTGACTCCACAGTACTTCAGTATAAATAATAATAAGTATATAATGCTGGTCATTTTTCATACAGCATCATCTGGCCATAAACTAAGCAGAGCTTGTGTTATGAGAACTACATGACTGATATACTATTTGTGATTCCCTGTACCGTGGGTATGAAGAACTACACAGCCCTGTTAAGGCAAAACACTGTAACTTAATATACAGTGTAACTAAAGATACATTGTTTTGCCTTTACACGGTACTACAAGTACATGATACCATAACACCCAGACCCGGAACAAATATCTACAGAACATACAAATATTTGTCACGCAGCGGGAATCAATCCCGCGTCTCAGCCAGCTTCTCGCCCGCCGCGCCGCCGAGGTCGTCATATCAAAATACCTAAAAACTATATTCAGTACTACTACTTCAGGAGTTTTATATACAATTTTTAACATTTTATTATGTCAAATAAATATATTTTATTATTTTATTTATTATATTTTTTTCATACAGGAATTGGCCAAGGAGCTTGAGAAACTGCGCAAAGTGTCCGCGGATACGCGCAAGACGCTCGAGGAAGAGATGCTTTGTCGCATCGACATGGAGAACACTGTGCAGAGTTTGCGCGAGGAGCTCGCCTTCAAGGACCAGGTGTTCCAGCAGGAGCTTCAGGAGACACGCACGCGGCGCCAGGTGGAGATCTCGGAGATCGGTGAGTATCTCATGTCATTTCAGGCAAACTGGCATCGCTGACTGCTCTAGAGACAAAGAAGATGTCGCCCCGACCCTGCTTGTAATTTAAGCAACACTCATATCCTTCAAACCGGAATACTGCAATGCTAATATTACTGCTTCACGATAGAAATTGATGCAGTGGTAGTGCTGCCGAAGACCAATTCTCTTATAAAGGAGTGTACATCCGTTTATACCACAAATATGGTAATACTAGCTTCTGCCCACGGCTTCGCCCGCGTGGTAACCGGAAAAAAAATAGCCTATGTGTTATTCTGATGTATAAGCTATATTACTGTAAAGTTTCATCAAAATCCGTTCAGTAGTTTTTGCGTGAAAGAGTGACAAACATCCACCCTCACAAACTTTTTATAATATTAGTATGATGGACTTCAGAAAACTACGCAAGGTATTAAGACGGTCTCTTCCCAAAAAAGTCGAAGAGTTTTTGTATCTGAGCAGTGGTCGAATTGCAAGTCGATTGCTAGGCTCCTTTAACGTTCGGAATTTAAGACTTGTTTCACTCGCCTATTTCTGCTGCTTGTTACCATGTTTTCCTTTTCACGAAAACATCTGAGCAAAGCTGCGTACAAGCTTGTGTTAATCATCAGATGCTCAAGCACGAAAGATTTGCGTAAATTTACATTAGATTAATGTAACCTCATAAAAATATATGCGACGTCGATAACAATTTAATAGTTAGTACTAGGGCTTATGAACTAGAGATTAGGGCAGAATCATTGTGGATGGCACAAACTGACGCAGGCCTATAACCCAGCAGTAGGTGAAATCGGGCTCTACACGAGGATGATGAACTTATGAACAAATTATTATACCAAATCAAAAGCTTGAACTGTAAATAAAATGCTCAATACAACTCAATACGCTCAATAGAATCAAAACTTTATTGTTTTTACAGGTCTACCAAACCGAATTAACATCAAAAACCTGCTTTAAATTACAATGAACTTTTTCGCAATTAAGCTTGAAGATAATGGCTTCCCTTCTGAATATAAATTACTCTTTATTAATAACATCAAACCAATTGTTATTTTTAATATCTCTAAAATCACCATCATTAAGTTGATGAGTTGTTAGAATATTTTAAACCACCATTTATGACGGCCTTATAGAATTACAGGTACATACCTTTAGTCTAAGTTACTAAGTCAGAAATACTTAGCTAATGCATTATTTTTGTCAACCCTGCTTAAAGTTAGCAGTAGATATAGTGCGGCCTTAAAAATAAAGGTATTTTGCTAAAAGGATTCATAGTATTCATAAATAAAAGTGTTGTCGCTTAGGGCTTTGAATACTTTGTGCGCTTTGAAGTGCCGTCTATCGTCATTCGTTAAAACTAACTTCGTACTCTTGAGCAGGAATGTTTCCGAATGAGACACCTGTAGATAGCATCCATTAGCAGAATAGAAAGTATCCAATAAATTCGGACTCAGTGACACTCGAATTCATAGCGGAAATGATCAGCTCAGTGCCGATTGATCATGTCATTGAGAACTCGTTAAAATGCAAGCTTAAAATTAAATCAAATAAAAAAACATAACAAAATTAGGTACTTATATATCCTGGAATAATATGTTGCAGAAGACAATATAAATACAACCTTACCTAAGTAGAACTAAACACAAAATGTCCCACGCACGGATCCATCTTGATTCTAGGCAGTTCAATGTCGCGCCAAATAGGTTTCAACTCAGCATATTCTGGATAGGTAGGCTACCTAATTAGCGCTGGTATTTGGCTGACCCTAAGCCGTGCCTTCACAATCACTAAATATGTGTATTTGTGTGCAGATGGACGCCTGGCGCAGCAGTACGAGGCGAAGCTTCAACAGAGCCTACAAGAACTGCGCGAGCAGCAAGAAGCCAACATCAAGGCCAACCGCGACGAGATCGAAGCTCTCTATGAAAACAAGGTAACATAAAGATCTCTTTATCCTCTCTCTCTCTCTCTCACATGCTATTAATCCTGCTATTCATCATCATATTTTGTTGGTGGGGTTTTCTTATACTTCGCTATGTTCTCGACATCTTGATCGGAAACATGTGCAACAAATCTGTCCATGTGGTTTTAGGCCTCCCACTTGATCTTCTACTGGGGATAGACATTTCTAATGCCTGGTTGTTTTACATTTATAATTTGATTAACAGATGAAGAATCTTCAATCGGCTGCCAACCGTAACAACTCTGCCGCGACAGTCGCCGTTGAAGAGCTCCGCACCATGCGTACGCGCATCGACTCACTCAACTCTACGCTCAATGACTTGGAGAACAAGAACGCGGCCCTTAGCGTGAGTTTAGATTTTTTTGTTCTCGTTGAATCCGCTATCAGTTGGTTGAAACTGATAGCGATAAGCGGATGGGTTGAAAGTTATTATATTATAATATCAGTGGTTGAAAGATACATAGTGCCTGGGATCCAGAATCATTAGTTGTTCTTCATTTAACTTATGCAGTATATCCAAGACATTGGTCCTCTTCAACCGCTTTGTTTCGCTTGGATTTTCGACTAGTGCTCTTGCTAGCGGATTGGCGTGGCATTTAAGGAGTATAGAATATAACAATATTTTTGCCGTATACATCATATGAAATGACTATAACAGCAGATACATAAAGTAAGTACTTATAATACGTTTTTCTTTCTAATTCAGTTCTAGGAATGTGAACCACTGTTAAGTATAATATTTACTCAAAACAGGTTCCAGTTTATTCCAGTAAATATCCCATTTTTAGTAAAAAATTATGTCCATAACTATGATTGTTTTAAGAGTTATATCACTGTTAGGTAAGCTAAGACCTGAAAATGTACTTAAGTTCTACAAAAGTTTCAAACCTTTTTAAATAATTAAATATGTGAATTAAGCCGAATTTTAAATCTTAAAATGATTAGTAACAATTTTAAGTTTTATTAAACCTAACATTTCAATCCAGAAAAAAAACTGGTTAATTTTGACACTAAAAGGGGCACAATTACAATGATTAGGGTATCTAAATTGATAATTTCCTGCTTAGCCCGTATTTGATTGTCTTGCTCGAGTTTAAATTATTAACTGACTTTCTTTCTTCAATACTTATCCGTCAATTTTAATTTATTTTACGGGTTTTTTCTTATATACGTAAGCAAGCCATCATCCGTATTGGTTTTTCCAGATTCAGTCCAAAGGTGAACTGTAAGATAACCACTACCACTAATTTAAAAATTCAATTTTAATAAATATATTTATTTCAGACAATTTACCATAATTTTTGTTAGTATGAAGTAGACTTAGAAACTTGAAGATTTTTTAAACCCATTCTATCATCCAAAGGTCGCTTTTAGTGATAAGACCGGTCAACCTTGTATGTTTACGAATTTCTGTGTTTTTGTATTTTTATTTAAGAGTTTATCTATCTAAAGCTATAATATTAGTGGATACACATTGAAAAAAATAGACACACACCAGACGTTTATTTAACGCACAATAAAAAATGATGATCAACCACTAAGGTATACAACAATAATGTAATGTCGATTCGTTTAACTTGACTCATCAATAATACTCTCTTTCTCTACAGAACCGCTGCCGTGAACTGGAGCGTCAGCTGGAGTCTGAGCGCGCTCGCCACGCCGAAGACTTGGCGTCTCTTGAGCAGGAGCTGGCGCGTCTTCGCGAAGAGATGGCCTCACAGCTGCGCGAGTACGCGACGCTCATGGACATCAAGATCTCGCTCGACCACGAGATCGCCACCTACCGCGCACTGCTCGAGGGAGAGGAAGACAGGTGATTAATCTTTTGATGATCTTTTGGCCTACCTTTACTCTTCTATCCATTCGCATTAAAATTTTTAACCTTTTACTCCTCAACTTTCCGTCGCTATTTTCAGTCTTCCATTGATATACTCTTTCCTTATCTTGTCAAAATTCACATTATATTCTTGCCCTTATCCCACATTACGTGAGTTCGGCGCATAATGTTATCTTCTTCCAGTCTCTTCTATCAGCCAACATTTCAGTACTCACTCCTTTCTTACTTATGTATGTGGGATACTCAGAAAGTTTTGAGAAACTAAAAAACTAACTTCTATGGATAAAATATTTTAATTAAATCTTTCAAAGAACTCTCCACCAGCCTCTATACAAAGTTTCATGCGTCTGAACCAATTTTCGAAACATTTTTTCCAGTCCGCCGCAGACACCTCTTCCACGCTGCTAGCGCGTCTTCCGGTGATGAAAACTGTATCCCTTTCAGCTGATTTTTTATTTTAGGGAATAAAAAGAAGTCACACGGTGCCAGATCAGGACTGTAAGGAGGGTGACCCAAGACCGGTGTGGTGTCCAGGAAGTCCCCTCGTTTTGAGCGCTGAGTGCGCGGGCGCGTTGTCATGGTGAAGCAGTACCCCGCGGAGCCCGGTGTTCGGTCGCTTGTTGCTCATTGCAGACAAAACTTCTGGCAGGCATTTTGTGGTATACCATTCGGCGTTGATGCTGCTTTGGTCTCGTAATGGAATTGAAACCAGATACCCCGTCAAAGTGAAGAAACTAGCGATCAAAATTTTCCCCGCGCTTCTCGATCGCTTCACTTTCGTAGGCGTTGGTTCGTTTTGAAACAGCCAAACTGTCGACTGACGCTTTGTTTCTGGGTCGTATTGATAAATCCAGGATTCGTCACCTGTCACAATGTCATAAACGCGCCGAGACGAGCCTGCTTCAAATTTTTGAATCATATCACGGCACCACTCCACACGGGCCTGCTTCTGAGCGTGAGGTTGTGCGGCACCCAGCGCGAAACTATCCTCCTCACGCGAAGGTGCTCGTGAAGAATCTTGTGAACGCTTCCCGAACCAATCTGCAGTGTCTGTTGAATCTCTTCGTATGTAATTCGCCTGTTTTCTAGAATTATTTTTTTTACTGCCAGCACACTTTCTTCCGTGACAGCCGTCGTAGGACGACCACTCCTTTGTTCATCCCCCAAATAACCAAATTTTTCAAAATAATTACATGAGGCCAGTGCCTTATACATAAAAACTTTTTTTCGCAAAACTTTCTGAGTGGCCTGGTATGTAATCTTTCACACAATCCCATCTATCTTTTCTTTGGCCTACTTCTATGCTTATATCCATTCATATTTAGCACTCTTCTCGTTATATGACATTATTCCCTTCTCATGACGTGAAATTCACATATCACCTTAATATCGTTTGCAGGCTGAACCTGACCACCCAGTCCCCGGGTCGCGAGTCGCGTGCCTCCGCGTCTAACGTAAGCGTGAGCGGCAGCGGCTCCATCCACTCGCGCATCACGCCCTCGCGCCGCGCCACGCCGCTGCGAGCCGCACGCAAGCGCACCCTGCTCGATGAGAGCGAGGAGCGTAGCCTCCAGGACTTCAGCGTCACTGCCAGCGCGAAGGGAGACCTCGAGATCGCTGAGGCCTGCCCCGACGGCGCATTCGTCAAGATCAGGAACAAGGGCAAGAAGGTGCGTTTTTTCACATTTAACAAAGTATGGCTTGTTAAAAGAAGGGATTTGTTTTTCTTGCATCGACTACATACAATTTGCCGATACCGATTTTCACCTGGAGCAGGGTACTAATTCTGGTTTCTCCGACTAAAGACCGAGGTAGTGGCGATCAGCATTTGTATGGAGAGGTCCACTGACGTGAACTTTAACAACTGTTGCAAGCAAATTGATCGCCATAATTTATACCACCTGCGCAAATTGCTACCACACACACGCCAATTTGCGCACACTTTCATATAATTTGACTCTGTTATAATTTTGTATATCTCCTAGGATCTCAGCCTTGGCGGATTCCAGCTGGTCCGCAAGGCCGGCGATCAGGAGACCCTGTTCAAGTTCCACCGCTCGGTGAAGCTCGAGCCGGGCGCGGTGACCACCGTGTGGTCGGCGGACGTGGGCGCCGAGCACGAGCCGCCGCTCAATATCGTCATGAAGGGACAGAAGTGGTTCGTCGCGGACACATTCACCACTCAGCTGCTTAACACTGACCAGGAGGTGAGTTACTTTATATAATATACTGGGGTCACCAATTTAAAAGACAATATCATCACATCATGTTGCATGATGCCTCTTTGTTGTAAACACGCCTATCTGTCTCACAGATTATCTACCTACATATTTTATTATATTCTTGTCATGTTGTTTTAAGAAAAAAATGTTACTCACATAATATGGACCTAAGTCTGAAACAAATACATTTTATTATTTTATTTTTATTTAAACCAAATAAACATGACGAAATTTGTTAAAAAACAAAGTCGCGTTCGTTCTGATATTATACGATTCTAAACATTCAAAATTGCTTACAGGAGGTAGCGATTTCTGAGAGGCAGCGACGACAGATCAGCACGAGCGCTCAGAGACATCGCGAGCTTACCCACAAGTACCCGCGTCGTGAACAGGTAAAGCCCTTTACTATAAGCAGCATAAAGTCTTCATTAGACGCTTTTCTTCATCGGTTGTAAGCGTTTAGTTAGGGCTCCGAGGAATTCTCTACCGTCAACTGATCTAGCGTCAATTCGCAGAGAAAATGATCCCTGGGTCATCTGGTGAAAGCTTTATGTCTGCATCTAAAGATGTTTGATAAGATCTTTAAGATGAAGTCTTCAAGGGATGTTCACTTTTGAAACTACAAGGTTCGTCCAATACATGGAAAGGAGATGAGGTTAAACTTTGTAATTCCATGCCATAAATTTATTGTTAAAGGTATGACAGTCTTTAAGTTTGTTGTATTGTTTAAATCCTGCAAGGTGATTGTGACGCGGTCCTTGTCATGCAATGCTTTGGCGACAGCTGGCTGATTTGATGGAAACAACATAAAACTCTTTTACGGATAATAATAGACTGACAGTGTTACGGCTCAGCTTGCTTAAAATGTTTTATAGTTAAAATTTTTTTTTTATTATTTGTAGCCACTAAATGCGAAGTTTTTACTTTTTTTCTAGATGGGAGAGATCCGCGAAGGCGAAGAGAACTGCCGTATAATGTAATGGGCGCTGATAGAGTGCCTCACGCGCGGAGTACCCGACCACACTCGCCAGCTTGTTGTAGCTGGCTGAACATTTTGCTAAACTTATATTGTAGTACGGTACGCCATTCTGTTGAATCCTGAAACTGCAGCGTCATACAAATCAAACGTTGCCGTAACTTGGCATTTCTTCAAAGGGCGTTGGTTCTTCTCGTATCTGTATTGAAGGATGCAAAGCTTATGTTCTCTTATACCAACAATACCTTCGGGGTTACTGGAACACTGCTGTCGTCAACATTAACTCCTCCTCTAAAAATAAAAAATAGCTAAATCCAGCCATTCTCATGACTAGTGATGTGCAACGTACAGAATTTCATTTTAATTTTTATAGATAAACAACATTAGACAGTTAAAAGACAAAATCAATCCAATGTTTATATAGACTGTTCTAGAAGCTGTTGAAATTTATGGACTATATAAACCCTTCATTAAAGACAACACCCACCTTTGATAAAACAACAAAAAATTAACTAGTTATTGAGGTTCTTCCTGACACCTGCAGTTTTACGACGCAACATAATGATTCAATCAAATAAGATATTTAATTGTTTTCTTTTTCTTTGACAAAGTGCTTGAAGAGATTTGTCTCAAGTGCCGAGAATACTGTTTCAAGTAGTTCAGATTAACAACACTTTCTTTAATAAAATGTATTGAACTGGAAAAAAGTAAGTACCATAATATAGTGTAGGCATAATGTTCAGTCTTATTTAAGCAGAATTTAATATTAAAGTTCAAATTAGTGGAACGTCTAGTAAGGTACCTATGTATTTCACTTTGAGAGTAAATGTCTTTCTTTATGATTTATTATTATAATAGAGTCAATTTGTTTAGATAAAAGGTAAATGAAGACTTTATGTCGATCAAATGTTTTTCCATACTTAAAACACACAGCACTCCTGTAATTTTTTCCTGTAATGGAATGTAGTGAACAGAGTTAAAAATAGTCATGTTCATGTTAATGGGTAAGTATTACTTTTATCATGGTTCGCAACACTCTTGATTACATAATTTTAAGTTCTTTATTACATTTTTATCTAAAAAATCATTACTTAATCAACAACTGAGCAGTAGATAAAATCTACATGATAATATAAGACTCTGGACAAAAAAAAATATATTAGAATAGTTATTAGTTGAATATGAAGCTGTTTGAAATATTATAATTAGGTATCTTTTTAGTAAATCTTATGAAACATATTTTTTTTTATCAAGTCGGTGCAAGTCTCAAATTAAAGGCTCTCATGTTGAAAAAGATAATAAGCATTTACTATTTTTGTGCAGTTCATCAGAAGTTATTTGATTAACAATAAGTATGTATTAGTATTTAAAAACTTAATAAATAATGTTTAAATGTGTCTATTTTATGTAGGTATGTAAGATAATACGTAATCCACATTGTTTTTTTACAAAAATTACAGAGAGGGTTAGAATCTGATATAATTTTTACCATACTTACATACTTTTGGTTTGTTATTATTATGATAACTATTTGCGGACACCGTCAGTTTCAAATAACTGTAATAATAAACATGCATTATTTTTAAATAATTTTTTTATTTAGATTAATAAATTGTGACTTTTGTTTATTACAAATCTGTATAATTCATCCTTCCATATTCTTGTAGCATGAACACCTAAGGCTGGTTTTATAGTCACGCCGCTGGGCAGCGCGCGTTAACAGCAGCAGTTAACAGCGCGCGCTTGAACAGCGGTGCACTGTAAAACGAGATTAGTCGTGTACAATATGAATGTTAATGCGGTTAGAGTACTGGCTGTTCACTTTTTATGGAAAAGAAGGCAAAAGCGACTTCGAAGAAGAATAGTTGATCCCTATAATGCTGCAAGGTTACTGAGAGGCGAACACGTAACACCTTTCTCCGATTTACGAGAAAATAGTTTAAAAAATATAGGCGTCCTTATTCTTGTATAAATCATCGGCTGGGTCCCATAAACATCTTCTAAATCGCACTTCCTCAATTACTCGTCCCGTATCGATGTTATTCATTTTGTAAACAAGTATCTGACGACGCGTCTCAACGGCGTCACACTAAAACGCATACTGGCCGTAGAAGCGCAAGAGCAGCGCGCGCTTCGGCAGCGCCGGCGAACAGTGCGCGGTTACTGAACGGCGCTGCACAAGCGCGCGACTTTGAAACGCAACTACTACCCCCATACATCTCCGAACGCGCGCGCTCCAACGGCGCTGCCGAAACGCGTAACAATAAAACCAGCCTAAACGGCATCTAACGCCACTGCCATATGGAGGGTACCTAGGTACCTACTTTAAATATTGAACAGACTACTTTTTAAAGTACTAGCTTTTGCCCACGGCTTCGCCCGCGTGCTACCCTGGTACCGGGTACTTTTTATCCGGATAAAAATAGCCTAAAATACCTAAAAATAGGTATGTGTTATTCTAATTTATACCTACTATATATAACGATTCTGTAGTACACTGACTAAACTAAATTTAAACTATCGCTCTCTTTTACTGATAGTGTACGCAAGAAAGAGATTGAAATTGTAGATTGAATCTCTTTCTAATTGTAGCGATAGTTTAAATTTAGTTTAGTCAGTGTACTACAGAATTGAGGCCAATACCTACTGTAAAGTTTAATTAAAATTGTTCAGTGGTTTTTGCGTGAAAGAGTAAAACGACTACCGAGCTCCACTCGTTCGTACACTATATTATACGTTTGAAGAATTATCGTGCTTCCGTAGTTACAAGTTTCATTGAGAAAAGTATCCTGTCTTTTTTCAATCATTACCTAATGGAACTTGCAATCACGGGCTCAAAAAATACCTGTGTTCGTTTGGTAATTTTTCGTAAGCTGCTTATACTAGTGTCATAAACCTATAAAGACATATATCCCGAGGCAGCAATATATCTAAATCACCAGTCTAACAACTGTATCTTTAGATCCCATAGATCGCGAACCATAGACTTAATAGAGATACTAATGATCGCCAAAGAGAAGGACCGCACGCGACTAGCGAGTGAGTGAATACCTACGAAGGACGGCGATTTTTAACAGAGGAACACGAGTGGAATAGATCTCCATTTTTATGTAGGTATGAAGGGGTCTAACTATCAAAGAAAATGTATCGACTTGTGACCTTGCTTAGCTTAGCCATATAGGTTAGTCCTTAAGTCGTTAGCCCAAAATGATAGTTTAAATAAATAAGGAAGAAGAGTATTAAGCCCCTCCGCGTCCCTTCCCGCGCTTTGTGAATATTGTTTAATTTTTGAGTTTTGGCACTTGTTTGAGTAATTGATTTAAAGGTCACGCTTGGGTGAAGTAGGTCGAATGCGATTTTAAGTTTCATTTAATTTAAGTTTAGTTAAATTGTTTTTGGTTGTGTACCTGTAAATTGTTGTTGTGTAGATACTACATACTTACTTAATAATTTTGATAAACTTCTATCCTTATACCTACATAAGAACAAATCGAATAAAGACGCTGCAAAAAATGCTACCTAAGTAGTAATAGATAGATGGATAGATAACTCTTTATTGTACACAACTACTGGGTATACTTAGGTACCTACCTGCCTAAAAATAAAAATATGTAGGCAGGTAGGTACTTAAATATTACCTGAGTAAAAGTAGGTAATAGTAATATAGTTACCTACCTACTTTATCGCACGATAGATTGACAAAAGGGCACGCGGCGGGGTTAGGCATTGGTATCTATCATCAACTCATTCGAACTAGTGAGTGAACATGATTTAGTACGTAACATAATGAATCAGAGTTATTGTGAGCTACAAATGCATTGCGCGATACAAGATCTATAATGATCTAAAGATAGATTAGAGATATATGTATCGCAAAACCAAAATATACAGATCTCTTCAAAGATATATTTTGCGCATGTCTACAACCAAGCCGTTGGAAACACAATACAAAAGAAAAATTATACTGTGATCTAGACTTTTGTGTACCAACCTTTCGATCAGCTACAGTCCTACCAACATAGACACGACAAAAACAAAACGTCAAAATGTGACGCAAATAATAATGAAAGATGGAGGTCGTTTGTACATAGCTGTAGTACATGTGGATGACGCAAAAAAGTTTGTTCAGTTTGTTTTGCATCTACTAAACATGTGTAAAAATAGAGTTTGTGGAGTCAGAGCAAAGAAGTGGATAATGAAAACCGGTAAGTACTTTACATCCCTAATTCCATACACACAACTTAGAGAATACTACTTGCGGCCCGCCATGCCCACGACTTTGCCCGTGGGAATATCGGGAACCTTCTTAACCTAGGACCTGGGAGGAACATGCATGTCAACTTTCAGCTTTGTAGGTCTTGTATTTTTTTCTAAATCAGTGAGTTAATTTATCATCTTTTGACTCATACGTCCATGGCTGCTCTAGTCGCCAAAACTCGGATACGCTTGACAGTCCATGGCGACTAGAGCAGCCAGTAAAAATAGCGCGTTGTATACCACGTTTTACGTCTCTATGGCAAATTGTAGGCATTCTCGGATCTTTCTAATGTTCATAGACTATTTTCATGTTGAAATTCTCTATACCGGTATTAGAACAAAACCTGGCTTCGGTGAACAATGTCTTAGGAAATAATGCAATTGAATTTCACTCTGCAATTATTCTTCATTTTTTTTATGAGTGAGGTTTTATGGAAGTTGGATTAAATGGGAAAAAGTATATATTTTATCTAATATTATGTATCAAAATGATCGTAAAACTACAGGCTTTAGGATTTGAAAATATCAACAAAATATGTATGTTTCCTCATAAATAAAACTAGTTACTAAATTTATGGGTAAAATCAGAATTTTAATAGAATTAACCCACATTAACCCACTATACAAAAAAAGTTTAGTATTTTGTGATTTACTGTTTCATAATAAAATTCCTTAATAAATTAGCTTTACGTTCATAAAATTTGTTTTGATTTAGCTACAATAGATATCTAGATAGAAGCGATTCTTTAATCGCGGGCCATCCGTAATTTTCTACGATAACATGGCTCGCGACCTTGGACTTACGCGGGGTCATGTTCGCGGCCGCTTGGACGTTTGAAAGGATAAATAAATAATAATGCTGGTCATTTTTCACGCTGCGTCATTAAGCTCCAAACTAAGCAGAGCATGTATTATGGGAACTACATGACTGATATACTACTTATATACTTCTTTTTGTAAATACATACATATTGTACATAGAAAACACTCAGACCCGAGACAAATATTTACAGATCACACAAACATTTGTCACACGGCGGGAATCAAACCCGCAACCTGCTGCGACTCAGGTGAGCCTTCGCCCACTGCGCCTAAGAGGTTGTCGTATATCTATGTATATTTGTTGTATGAATAATTTTACATAGAATTTAAATGTATTTACTACTTATAAACAAATAAGTATATATATACTACGCTTGGCATAATATGGCTTCTACGAACACAATAATTTTCGGTTTTCTCCCAGTCTTAAATTCATGGATTTAACCAAATGTAGGTAGAGGCCCGACCTTTGACTTAATATTAATGAAGGACATGTAATGGAAACATAAAACAAACACACTCACGACTGTATTCCCTATGATTGAAATCCTCAGATACATACTCTGTGCATACCTTTGAGGATGCCAGAGACAGAGGCACACTTAACATTACATTTTGCAGATGCCCACGTTTTGCAAGTACCTAGTTAGTTTCACGTGACAGGTTGCAAGCCCATCGCCACTTATTAGATAATGTTAATGACAAATAATTTGTGTCTGAATTTTATGTAGCCTGCCAACGGTAATATTGTTTTTTTTTCAATTTAAGGTGTAATGAGTGGGTTCGTGCAATTGGAAAACAAGACCTTGTTCATGTGCCTATTGAAAAGCTTCATGAGATTCGATCTGTATGCCGATGCCAGCGGATCAACAAAAACTTTGCTGAATCTGAAGAACGACTAAAATATATATCCAAGCAAGGAGAACAAGGTTGTTATTAAACTTTGTTCTGCTTTCTTTCTTGGATCTTCACGACCGTAAAAGAGTCCGTATAGAAAGGTCCGGTTGATTGCTCAGTGGTCAGGAGTCGTTGAGAGGAACGAGCAGGACGGTCTTAAGACGAGGGAAGAATGGAGAAAATCGTTCTTTGAGGTAGTTAGATGAGTAAGGATTATGGAGGGTATTGTAAAGAAAGCAGAGTATGTGGGTAAAATAAATCTTGGCAGTTACGTATTTTTTCATGTTTTATTTATTCCCTCTATATAATGTACTTTATATGTAGCAGACGGGGCGGGGCTACAAAAATAATTTTCGTTTTATCGTTGTCGATAAAATGCGGGACAGCCCTCGAATATCGACTTTTGGCAGCGCTATCCATGATTGACAGTTTTAATATTAGGCTGTTTGGTTGGTACCTCTGTATTTTTTCTTTAATGTTGTTACTAAAAGATCTAGATCCTTTACGAACTCTTATGTTCTAAGTTCCCTCTCTTCTTAGCGTAGCGTGACTTCTCTTTGTCAACCAAGCGAGAGACCGTACGTATCGTACGTCTATTGAAAACACAACCCTGGAAAGCACAGCAGGTATTCCGTGTACGGGTTTGAATTTCCTGGATGTGCTTTCCTATGCATGGTCGTACGAGCTAGACATAATGGAATTGCAGGAATTGACACAAGTAGTGAACCTGTTCTATTGAAGACGCTAATTGGTTGTCCTTTAATGTTTAAATCCCTAAGCCCTCATTGATCGATGCGAATGAGTTGCATGCAGTTTTAACATTTTCAACCAACAGTTGTCATTGATTTAAGGGTTGCTATTCGAACTTTACCCAACAAACTTTGGTTTTTTGGGTAAAGCTTTTGAACCAGCCGTTCATTTCTCAATGAAAACCAAGAATACGAACTAATTTACTGTCAATCTGTATCTATCTACATTTTAAATATCGCATAAAATACTGTGGCAATACAGCACTAGCAGTCGCATCATGATAACAGAGCATCGATGATTTTAACAGTAGCCTCTCGTTTTTCTGGGCTGTATTTTTCAGGGTCGTACAATGTCGGGCCGTGTAATCCATGACCGTGTAATACTGACTCAATTCAATCAACTATCAAGCAAAATAAATAAACAAACAAATCAGCTGTGTTGGTTGATAGCGTATTATTCTCATATAAAATTATTTGAAGTCATAATATTATTTCATGTTCGTGGCTTACTATTGAACGTTTATTGAAATTACAACAGAAGACACGTATCGTACGTACAACGAATTGTAAGAATAAGGTATGTCCACAGAGTACTTTGTGGTATGTCTTTACAACCCCTAAAACGAGCGGTTATGATATTTCATAATATAATTAATTCTACTAAATAAATTACAAAATCACTGCATTAAAAAGCAATTTTTCATCTATGTACCCACTTATAGATAGATAGATAGATATATAAAAGACTATTTGCGACTTCAGACACACATACAAATTACAACAATTATACAACCAGTAAAAACGAACAATAATAAAGTGCAGTTAACTATTATCAATAATATAATTAAAATCTAGGTAAAATGTCTGTGTGCTGTAGGTAAGTAGGTACCTATTATTTTAGGTTATTGCAAACTGCAGTTTATCATTAAAAAGGCTTGTATTGTCTACAGAGTACATAATACCACTAAGTATGTATCACAGAGTACTTTTTTAATAACATAGGTAAATCAGTGATGTTTGGATAGGTTGATTTTTTCAGTACAAAAATTTGCATAAAATTGCTACAAATAGCAAAAGACACTGAATATAACCAATTTATTAGTCATATATTTATTGTGCTAAGGTTAAAGGAAAAAATATGAAATATGGTCTAGTTTAAGTAGTAATTATTGTTACTTATTAACTTTGTATGTACTTAACATGAAGAAAAAAATCATGTACTTATCAATGTTTGAACTAACTCTTGCACTTCCCTGTCTTTCGCCTTAAGCTAATTAAATGTTTTATTTCTATTGCATATCAATCCAAGACATTATTGGAAAGCAGCAATAAATACTCAGGTTTTAAGTGATTTGTTTCCACCATATCTCCAATGAGCACTATGCATTTTGCCCAATCTTCCTTGAGTTTTTTTATCCCTCTCATTAAATACTTATTTTTAAGGACTTCAAAGTAAGCATTTGTTTCAGTCATAATTTCCTCATTCAAACTAAATCTGTTCCCACTGAGCCTTTTCTATAGGTTTGGAAACAAGAAATAGTCGCTTGGAGCTATGTCTGGAGAACATGACGGGTGTTGTAGCAGTTTGTTTCTTAAATCAATTAATTTCTGGGAAGTGCGTCTAATTCAGCTTGCAAGATTTGACCTAAACCAACAAACTAACATACAAATATTGCAAGTTTAATAAGCTTGTAAAAAAGCAAGTTTTTTTTTGAAACAAAACACATAATATATAAAGTGTTTGGATAAAATCTTATACAAATAAGACAAGTGGGACATATTATTAACAAAGCCTATTTTAACACTTACAATTTTTGGTACAAGAATGATAAATAACACCATGTGCTTACTTATTTCTATTGCAAAGGCATGATAAGTTATTTTTATCAAAAATGTATCAAACAAGGTTTGTCTTTTATGTGATTTAACAGTAATAGACCAAACTATTACGTAAACTTCTAGCAGTTGGAGACCTAGTATATAATTATATCAAAAGAAAGTAAAAAAAAACTGAGTACTTACAGGTGATAAAAGAGTAGTAGATCTTCTGTGACAGGGCTACTACCTTGCCTATTTCTGCAGTAATTTTCTCATTGCTATGTTCCGGTTTGCCTTAGCCGGCCGGTCAGAGGTGGAGGCGCAAGAGGCGGAACCTATGCTCCAAGGGTGGAAGTGTTAAAGGCATAAAGCCGGGAGTAGCGTTTAGTGAAACTGCAGCACACCTCTCGACACCCTTTAGCCGTCCACACCAACGTTGCCTCTACGTTGGCGTTACTTATGGGGCCCGTTTAGTGGACGGCAAGTCTAGGATTTGATTTGAATTTGAGTCAGAATTGGCAGGTGCCGTTTCATCCTACATAGCCCAGCAACTATTCCTTAAGCATTTACTCCTGCAATAGTGCAGATTATCACCCAATATATCCAATAGTTTCATCATTCACCATCCACGTAAAACCGTTTTTATATATTGTATTGAACAAAAAGGCCTCTTAGTGTTAGCTTCGGCTCCACTAGTGCCTATAAAGGCTCCAGGTATAAGCCTGAGATTAAAAATAAATATAGAGGAATAATAATAATATAAATATATATCTGGGGACTTTGTTTACTAGGGAATGGGAAGCATGAGAAAGATATTGAAAGGAGAGTGAATGCTGGAAATCAAGTGAATGGGGCACTTCACTCTTTCATGAGCAGCCGGCAATTGTCTGAGACGGCTAGCCGTGCATAAAGGAGTGCTAGTGCCGACATTAATGTATGGAAGTGAAAGTTGGGTATGGCAGAAGAAACACCAAAGTCGAGTGAATGCAGTGGAGATGAGAGCTTTGAGAAGTATGTTTGGTGTAACTTTGAGTGATAGAGTGAGGAGCAGCGTGCTAAGAGAGCAGTGTGGAGTGAACGAAGATGTAGTAACGAGAGTTGAGAAAGGTACGAGGGTCATTCAATAAATACTTAGCCTACATTTTTGTAGGCTAAGTATTTATACTCGAAAATTACACGAAAGTACACGAAAATTTTGGAAAAGTAGCAATTTATTTTTCAACATAGTCTCCTTTTAGTTCGATACACTTAGCCCAGCGATGCTCCAACTTTTTTAACCCGTCCGAAAAATAGTTTTTGTCAAACTCTGCAAAATAGGCCTCCGTGGCGGCGATGACCTCCTCATTTGATCCATATCTATTCCCGGCGAGTGATTTTTTCAGATTAGGAAAAAGAAAGAAGTCACAAGGGGCCAAATCTGGAGAATACGGTGGATGGGGCAGCAATTCGTAGCGTAATTCGACCAATTTGGCCATGGCAACGGCAGACGTGTGAACCGGTGCGTTGTCGTGGTGAAACAGCACTTTTTTCTTCGCCAGATGGGGTCGTTTTTTCTTTAATTCGGCGTCGAATCGGCCCAATAAATCGGCATAGTAAAGCCCTGTAATTGTTTTACCCTTCTCGAGGTAATCGATGTAGATCACACCTTGTGAATCCCAGAAAACGGTGGCCATAACTTTTCCGGCCGATTTTACAGTTTTCGCCTTCTTTGGAGCACGTTCCCCGGTCTGGATCCATTGTTTTGATTGCTCCTTGGTCTCTGGTGTGTACCAGTGGATCCAGGTTTCATCGACGGTCACAAAACGACGCAAAAACTCAGCTGGATTCCGCTTAAACAGCGCCAAACACGTCTCCGATGTGGTCTCACGGTTGCGCTTGTTTTCCGGTGTGAGCAAACGCGGCACCCATCGCGCCGACAGCTTTCTCATGCCGAGTTCCTCGTGAAGAATATGATGCACTGTTCCTTCTGAAATGCCTACAGTCTCAGCTAGCTCCCGAACCTTCAATCGTCGATCTGCCAATACGAGATCATGGATTTTTTATATGTTTTCCTCCGTAGCAGCTGTTTTCGATGCACCTGGACGTGGTTCATCAAAAACCGACGTACGGCCACGTGCAAACTCGTTGAACCAATTCTTGACGGTGGCCATCGATGGAGAAGAGTCACCGTACACAGCATCCAAGCGCTCTTTGATTTCGATGCGCGTTTTCCCTTCCAAAAATAGGAATCGAATCACCGAACGATATTGCTCTTTTTCCATTTTTGTAAAACCGATCGACACGTTCGCTTCCATAAGTTGTCAAATTAAAACAAATAAAGGGATTGGAATGAAAATTTGAAAAAAGAATGTGCTACACTGTGGTAAAACTCTTTTGAAACTGCAGCGCCCTCTGGCGATGAGGCTAGGTACTTATTGAATGCACCTCGTATGTTGAGATGGTTTGGGCATATAGAAAGGATGGACCAAAAGTAGATTAACAAAACAAGTATACAAGGCGAGCGTGAATGGGATAGTTGGTAGAGGAAGGCCTGGGCGAACGTACTCTGACCAAATTGGAGACATTTTAGAAAAAGGTCAGAAGTACACTAAACCGCCGGGCCTGTATTAAGAATGTGATGAGGATGAATGAAGCGAAAGAGGTATGCCAGGATCGTAGCAAGTGGAAATCCTTGGTCTCTGCCTACCCGTCCGGGAAACAGGCGTGACTATATGTATGTATGTATGCATATATCAGAAAGATACCAACTTTGGACTTATTATGTTATTTATGTTAAGACCACAGAGATACGCACAGTTTAATTATTAATAAAATTTTAACTTTATGACAAAACTTTATTGAGAACATTATGCACTGATACAAAAATAAATGTGTCCTACAATTGGCGATCTTATCGCACACTGCTATTTGTTCCAGACAACAATTTCCTCTACTTATATAGGAAATGGTATAAAGTATTTTTATTATATCGGCATTTTAATGAGCGTGTTGGTATTGAGCAAAGATCTTGAACTGCGTCTTCGCTAGTATTAAATAGAACACTGCTGATCTTTTGGCAGTCACAGCAATTTCCAATACTTTGGCCCTCTAACCAGTAAGGCCTCTCTCAAAAATCTTGGCCAGCCAAGTTTTTTTTTCTGTAACCAATCCTACAGAGGGAGACCCGCACTCGATAGCTCACGAACTTGTAAGGTTATTTGTAATTGGTTAAGATGTAGGTAGATGTGTATCTACATCAAATTCACTGTAAAATCAAAATAAATTCAGTGAGCAAAGTGTGATTAAAGACTTAATTTACCCCTCATACACTTAAATTACTTCCTCATTCATTAATTGTCACTGGTTCTTTCTTGTCTTGGTCACCCTCTTTAATTAAGTGGCTTAACCAGGTTGATGTCTGGTATTTGCATAGACGACTTCTGTGGTGCAATGGGCGAAGGCCCGCCTGAGACACGATAGGTTGCGGGTTCGATTCCCGCTGCGGGACAAATGAATGAATGAATTAAAATACTTTATTTTACACCACAAAATTAACAAAAACTTAATATAACTAAAAGTACAATGGGCGTTCTTATCGCTTAAAAGCGATCTCTTCCAGGCAACCTTGAGATGGAGCGGAATGTATGCAATTGTAAGAATGCAAACAAATGTATGATCTACAAATATTTGTCTCGGGTCTGGGTGTTTCCTATGTAATATATATATATATAAATATTTTTTTACAATAAGAATATATATGTATAAGTAGTATATCAGTCATGTAGTTCCTTAACACAAGCTCTACTTTGGGGCTAGATGATGCTTTGTGAAAATGCCCAGCATTATTTATTTATTAACATCAGCCTGTAGCCTGCAGCCTGTTGTCTACTGTCTACTTCTCCAAAGAGAAGCCATGACAAACAAAATCGTGGGCTACCTTGAGATTGTAAGCTTGGATTGCTGCCACTAGGCACACCACCAATGTTATGGGCATCAGCCTGTTGATGTCTACTTCTATATCCATTGCCATCCCCGAAAGAGTGCCATGACAATCGGTTTTGAGCCACCTCCATCCACTGACTTCCTTCCTGCAATCTTTAAGATGTCAACCATCTAATCTTGTTATTTTTATAGTCCTGTAATTCTGGACTGATTCTCAATTAGGTGTTTTCCATGTTAGAGTATGTGTTCAGCGTGCCTCTTGGCAAAGGACTCCTCCTTCTATTGAGATCTGTCTCGGGCAACTCTCCTCCAGTTAGGGCCTGCTGTGAGATTGATCTCATACTCCCGTCTCCAGTAATACTGTTCACCTCGGCTCCTTTTTCATTTCGCGGATACCAATCTCCGCGATCGGACGACCGATGTGGCGCGGTGGGCGAAGGTCCGCCTGCGACACAGGAGGTTGCGGGTTCGATTCCCGCCCTGGGACAAATGTTTGTACGATCTGCAAATATTTGTTCCGGGTGTTCTGGGTATTTTCTATGTATAATAAAAAAATATCTATCTATGTAATGTATTGTATTAAGTATATCAGTCATCTAGTACCCATAACACAAGCTCTGCTTAGCTTGGGGCTAGATGATGCTGTGTGGATTGTCCAGCATTATTATTATTATTATTATTATTATAATCTGTGTCAATTTTGCTCCATTTGTCCTGAGTAATGCGTATCATGTGGCCTGTTCATCTCCATTTCTGTTGGTCCACTTTTATTGCAATCTTACTACAGAATAAATAATAGTGCTACTGTGTATCGTCCGATTTATGGTCGACATTCGAGAACCTTTATTCCGAATTTTCAGTCCTGCTTACACATAATTACATAATGTCGGTGACTGAGTTCTGATTTTACCGCGTAGTGAAACTACGAGCATGACTCTCCACAGCCCGCTACCCCTTCAAACGAAATATTACGTGGGAAATGCGTTTAAAACGCCGTGTAGGAAGGCCCCCACCCAAAACCCCACCCGATGGTCCGATGACATCTTAAAGGTTGTGGGAAGTAGGTAGAAAGTGGCTCTTTTTATATCTTCTGAGGCTATTCCTTGATGACACATAAACATGATGTTTCTATCAAATGCGGCATTGGAAATATAACATGCGGATCCACAATAGATATACCTTGACCCAGGTGGGCGGTACGGCGCAATAGGTCAGGAGGGTGCGACGCGCGGGGGTATGTTTGGGCGCGCGTAGTAGCGTAGTGGACTAGTGACGTCAGTGGCGAGTATCGACCGTCGCGTCTCGCGGCCGTCACAACACCCCCCCGCCGCGCCTAGCTCCTGCCACGCCGCGCCGCCGCGCCGCTACCGCCGCCTCGTGTTCCGCGCATCTACGCAGCGCGCCGCTTCCCCCGGAAGTTTGCATACTCTTAGAAAACATTCATGCCTTCGATATACCTATTCGTTTATACTTACGCTCTACCCTTACCCTTTGAAGAGCTCTAGTATAAAGAAGTTTTTATCCGACCAAGTAAACAGAAACTTAGGTAGCTAAACTAGCCATTGGGCTAGATAAGACTAGATATTGGGCCAGTGCCCAATATCTTTGACCAAGATTTAATCAGCCAGCCATACCAGCCTCTAGGTAGGTACATTCACGAGCACCATCCTAAGCAAACGTTGACTCTCAAATCTATGCAAAATCCATAATTTTTCAAAGATAAGTGCTAAAATGCTATTTTCCACTTTTTGGAAAATCAATTAAACGCATTTATTAAAAAAAAAATCAGCCTTAAGAAAACTAGATCTTGTGACTGCATTATATCACGCCAGTTTTCCAAAGGGGTAGGCAAATACCATTTTCACTCATAATTGTAAATCGGTAGATCAGATAGTGTGTATTCAGTAGAGCAGTGAGTTCAAGATCTTTGGTTCAGTATAACTCTATTGCTTCATTATCTACACTTCCCGCAGTTTGGCTGCAGCCTTGTGATGTGACAGACAAACGAAAAGTTCCCACTCAGCCTCTTTCACTCCTTTCTCGCACGGAACACAAAATTGCCATTGGCTAGATTTCTATTTATTCCGCTAGAATACATATGTCAATACAATAAAACCCATATTCTTTGTAACCAGAACTTGCACATCATAATATTATAGATACCTACTTACACCCCCGCGTATACCATACGGAGTCAAATGTAATAATTACGCAGCTCACTCGCGGAAATGACATGACGCATTATTGTTATTGCGTGACGAAAGTGAGTGTTTTCGGAGTGATATCGTTCGTTTGCACTCGAAGGCTAGTGAATAACATTTTACGTTAATTTCTTCATCTGAGCTTAGCGGTGTTATTCGTTTAGATATTGGGGACTTGACTTGTGTGACTAATAATGTTATATAATATGGTGATATAAATAAATCAAAATCAATTTCTAAACTAAATGACTTATGGGTCTCATTACGAAACGTGGCTTAAATCGGTGGTTTATCTTTTAGACTTTTGATTCCAGATTTTCAAGACAAATTGTTGTGCAAAGGAAACAAAGTTTAAAATTGAATGCTGTAATATAATAGCCGACAGTCTTTTTGACATTTTAAAAAGACTACAAATAACTGCTAAAAGATAAACCAGGCGGTAACCTGGTTTATTTCAATCATAACTCAACCTCTTTTGAGGACCTACTTTCTTTTGGTAGCCAATCAAAATTATGTGTTTCTTTTATATTTTGGTTTAGAAGTATTTTTTAAATCAAATGGTCATCCCGCGGTTTTATTTTATTTTTAAATTGTTACCGTAGTGGCTTTGCAATAATACTTTTTTTTCGATAAGGTATATTTAAACCATGGTTTAGTGGATCTGACAGAACTTGAGTTCAACTCGAGTTTAGACCACGTTTCGTAATGAGACCTATGTTTTATCGATATTATTTCTACAATAGATCTAAATTCAAAAGAGGTACACACCGAATACCTGCTCATTGCTATAGATACATCTTTATAGGAGAAGAATGCCCCCATTTCATATTTTGTAAAATTCCATAAAAGATTTCATGTTTGCAGGGCGTGTTTACACAGTACACACGGGCCCTTTGCGTTACCCTCCACTCTATCACTGTCAAAGCTATGTCACATTGTCTAACAATGCAAACAGTTCCTAACAACTGCCAAGACGTCACAAATAGCATTCCCTTGGAGTTTTTCCGGTTTCCGTCCTTGGCCCAATTGGAAACCCTTTAAAAGCTAAACAAATGCAGAAATATTACCTGTTTCAGTCAGCCTGTTTAAATGGTTAGTAAGTAGTCTACCACAGATGCCTTTATATGCACACTATGGCGCTTCGATATTCAACTTTCAATACACCATGACTTTAGCTAGGGCTTGCATTGTTGAAGGCCTTAACGTCAATTGGCGCGTCAAACTTAATCTTCTTAACTTTTTCAAATAAATTGTGCTAGATGCGTGTACTTTTTCGTCTCGACATGCGTCGGTATGGCGCTAAACGCATTTCTCACAAGGAGAGGCAGGTTGAAAGTGAAAGCAACCAGTTTGGATGTACATAGCTACATATAATTATTTAACTTAACTTTAATTTAGTCTATGGATTCCTTATTTATTAAAAAATTTTTTTAGGATTGTGCAAAATCTAATGCCATCTTCTAATTCTACCTTTATATCAAGATGGCCAAAAATTGTAAAGGGACATTTCCGTCCCTGAAGCAATTCAAAAAGATTCCCATTTACGTCATAGAAGAACATAATGAAGCGCTGCAATTCATATATTCAGCAATTGGAGGAAAGAAACTTCCAGTTGAAGGGACGACTTTAGTGCACTTGGATGCTCATCCTGACATGCTAATAGATCGAAAACTAAAAGGAGATGATGCCCGTTCAGGAAAAAGACTTTTACCTTTGCTGCAAATAGAGAACTGGATAGTGCCTGCTGCAGCTGCCGGACATATAGATACCGTAGTATGGCTTAGACCACCTTGGGCAAAGCAAATAAGTGATGGCACCCGAGAAATAAACGTAGGAGATGATCCTTCCGGCTTCCTTCGTGTAGATTGTAAAGAACCTTATTATCTCTCAGATGCGCTATACTCGTCAAAACTAATAAACAAACGGAAATTCACGCTTACTGTTGCAGAACTTTCGCAATCTCTCGAAAACTTTGAGCAAAGTTGGGCGCAAAACTTAGCGTCCGATCTGAATGTTTCGCAACCGTACGTCCTAGATATTGATTTGGACTTCTTTAGCACTGGCAATCCTTTCCTGTCTATGTATAAGAATATAGACTTGTACGATCGCTTGGAGCCGATATTTAACTTTGAACTTCCCTATTCCGATAATGCGGAAACTGTGGAGAAAGTTATCGAATCCCGGGAACGACAACTAGACGAGATCGAAAAATTGTTCAAACATCTGGAGGATAATAACACTCTTGAATCGTATCATGGAGAGAAGACAATATTGTATAAAATGGTACGTTATTTGAGCACGTTTTGCATAACTTACCTACTTTATACTTTTGATTGACGTTTCCATAGGTTTCAGATGTTGCCGCAGCGGTGGCTTTTGAAGCTAAAAAACTCGGTGAACGTCCAGATTGGTGGACAGTCTTCGCTGCAGGATGTACTCGGGATCAAGGGGGGCTCCCTTACCACATAAGTTCGGATGCTGAAATTCTAAGCATGGTTAAGCAAGACTTGATGACGTTTCTGCAGAGTATCCCTCCTCCAGTTTTGATAACCGTAGCGCGATCGACTGATGATGGTTACTGTCCAGGGGAGCAGGTAAATATAATTAACTTTTTTTTAATAATGTTTCACTTGCAAAAAAGTGCAGAAGCAATTTGTTTTATTTCTATTCTAGGTGGAGTATATACAGACTCTTGTTCTAGAAACTCTTAGAAAAGTGTACAATACTGATGATCCATTACTGCATTACCTTACCGCCAATACAGGAGATTAGAATAGTAAAATGAATAAGTACAAAACAAACTTTTTGTTTAAACAAAACTCACAATGTATGTAATAAAACGCGATTAAGATTTTTTAATTCTTGTTTTTTGGGTAGGTATAAATGGAGGGAGGCCTACGAGTACCTACATATATCCAACTGTGGGCGTCTTCTTGTTGATGATATAGAGATAATTATGAAAAAAATGGCTCACGACTTTTATCCACATTATGGACATTATCTACGAATATAAGTTCACAAATCTGTGAGGATACCATGTAAGGGAAGTCAGAGGTACCTAAGTCATTATATCTGGCACGTGGTCAGCATAAGCAATCGTTCGCAGTCGCAGTAGTTCTGAATAGATGCGTCACAAAAGTTTTCCTATACAGTTCTACTACTCTAGAATCCACAACAGCTGCCTGCCAGCATTAAACGTTTTACTCCACTGTTTATTTAGTGTAAACGTTATGCAATGAAAGACATAAGATTGTATTAGCTTCAATATAGCTGTTCGGCGACGCTTAGTCGATGCGAGGGACCATTCAGCTCTACTCCAGTGCCAAATGCTATGCCGTAACTCACATGTAATGTGCTTCTACGCTACAATTTATCCGTAATGTTGCCTGTGAAAATAAAAATATTTTCAACGACTGCGCCCGCTAAAATAGTGCAGTGTGCAATGTACACAATTGGAAATATTCACGTGTAGGTAGATATCGACATATTTATCATCCGCTGTTATCCCTCAAAATAAAACGGCAGTTTTTTTTCAGCATGTCATGCCATCAATTTTTTGTAGAAGTAAGGTAGGTCATGCCCACTATCAGTGTAGTTAAATGTCGCTGCCTCGCTCTCACGTAGAGATGAAAATAACTGACGACAATTAGATAGGTACCATTATAATCATTACATTATAATTGATCGATTGAGCGAATGAATTTGATTCTATTGGGCAATCTGACTTTTATATATAATGTATCTATGTATGTTTGTTTGTCAGACGATAATTTTATTGAAACTTGGTAGGTAGGTAATATAAATAGATTTTAGAAAATTCTAATATGAGCTTAATCGATTTTTTATTTGAGGTTATGGAGTAATACATCGCGAGATCTAGTATACTATCTATTTATGTATTTACAACAAAAAAGTATATAAGTAGTATATCAGTCATATAGTTCCCATAATACAAGCTGTGCTTAGTTTGGGGCTAGATGATGCTATGTGAAAAATGTTCAGCATTTTTTTTATTATTTTATCTCAGTTCGTGGCGAACCTTTAACTAATATGCCTTCAAAATTACTATGAATTTCCTAACATATTTGACAAATATGTTTTTTAAAACATATTTGAAAGAGTCTATGGTATTATGGTATCGAGAAACAACTTATTTCTTACTGGCGCGCTGAAGTACTAATACTAAACTATTTAAGTCACTGAACATTGCGTGGTGACGCATTGGTTACTAATTTGCAGTTTTGTCGGATTATTTTACAGGTACCTGCGTTATTGAAACCATCGCTTCTTTTTTGATGCTTTACCTTTTTTTTTAAATAATAAGTATCCAAGCCTTTATACCGTCGCCTATGAACTTCCTAACAACACCATGGTATTGCTGATGAGTTGCCTGCCCTAAATACAAAAATGAGATGAGAACACGTCAGAAGTTACAGGTGTCTGTTATTTCACTGATAGGTACCTATAGCCATACCCTTCAAACTGAAACACATGAATGCTTTGCGGCAGATGGACTCTTTGAGAAAGAAGCTCTACTTGCAGGCTTAGCATGAGCACTAAGAAGGTTTTGTCGTGTTGGCAGTAGAGAAAACAAAAAATATTTATTTCATGCTTCTTTTATATCCTCCCGTCAAACAAAAGAAAGAGATTGAAGTAGGACATCGTCAAAATTGTTTTCTTGGATTCGGCTTTTTTCTTTCGCCATATTCACCGATGTTAACATAAACATACTTCATTCCTTCTTCGTTTAGTCAACTTAATTTGCCAGCGGTTTTTGTCACTACCAAGTTGTTATTTTCCTAGGTACCTACAACATTTCACATCAGAAACATGCATGTCTGTCATACAAAACAAAATCATTTCGTAAACTACAGCTAATTGGATCAATGATTTTCACAGTGCTGGTAAATTGGGCTGCTAAGAGGTGGCAGGTGACACCTAAAGCAGGTCAATTAGCAATAACAGCTACTTATAAGAAGTATGACGCCTCTGCGTCGCGAATTATTGCCCTTGTGATGTTGTGACGGCGATGAGTAACACGTTTTGATTCTTGTGGATAAATAGGAGCATCAGGTCATGTTTCTCTTTCCATAATCGTAGATACTGTCGTAGCCGTAACAGTAAATATATGGTAGTAACTGCCATGTAATTCGATTGGTTGCTTTTTACTATATCCAACATGAGTAATCTAGTAAGTACCTACTTATTTATTGCCGCTCACCACGCGATAATAAAAATAGAACATAACTATAAAATATTGTATAACTTAGGTAAGTAAGCACTTGTACTTCAACAACGTGAACATTGGTAGAATATTAGTGGAAAGCTTATTTCACAGAATTACCAACTCACACGTGTTTGGTGTAGATCATGTATTCCTTAGATGTAAGATGTAGGTAACCTAAGATGGTTTAAATAATGTAGGTTCTTCTTTAGATGTAAGATGCAACCTAAATTTACAGCTTGTGCCTGCCTAAAAAGGGACGTGCCTATCTAAAATCCATATGCCTGCCTAAAAATAGGCTTCAATCATACAAAAATAGGTAAGTAAAAAAATAATACCACGAAGATATCATCTGAATTGAACAGATTCCATGTAACGATACTAGGCACAATAAAAACATGGTCAGTGTTTATCACGCTTATTATCAGCGATGATTGAACAAACAATTCGGTCCTTCGATTGGGGTCGATTGGGGTTAACTGCGCGTCGAACTGTCCACATCATACCACAGAGAGGTATCTACCTACATATAATTATATTTACAATAGGTATAAAAGGGCAGTAGCTTGCTTGATGTTTTGAAATTTAGTCAAGATGAAGTTCGAATAAGTTGCTACTTACAGACATACCTAACATGTTCCTGACCCAAACTAGGATTCCCTGTATCGTGGGTATCAGGAACTATGAGCTTGTTGTACAAACTAACTAAGTAACTTACTTAGTTTGTACAACAAGCATCGAATAAAGTAACAACCTCGGTTCGCGGCGGGCAAATAACCAATCTAGCGTCACCTAGAAGTGCGGGTTCGATTCCCGATACAGGAAATCCTAGTTTGGGGTCATGAACATATTATTTCTTTAAGTAGCAACTTATTCGAACTTCATCTTGACTGAATTTCAAAACAAATAGCAAGCTAGTTTATACCTAGACCTATCTATGTAAAGTGCACCTAACTAGGTATACCTAGGTAGGTATTCGCGGGTAGGCACTTGGTACTTAGGCCTGAATACGTTTTTTGCCCTGACGCAACCGTCAGCTAGCCTACCTCGGAAACATGGTTGCACGATGCTATGGGAAAAATACTTGCTTTCATTGATAAATGCTGCTTGCGTAAATGTTGTTTTTCAATGGCGCAGTTGGTTTGATAAGCCGTGGCACTTGGCCGCAGATAAAACCGTCCAGGAGATATCCCCAAAAAGAGCACTTATTTTCAGAGCACCCGACATCGCACCTAACCTAGCATTAAGTTTGCCTATGTATATACTTGTTTTACCTTGTGCAATAAAGTATTTTCTATATATCTAACCTATTTCCAAACTGAGCACCTGCTTTGGTGCTCAGTTTCTTATATTAAAAACCATTCCCAAAAATAGCACCTAAAAAAACGGAAACCCCACTAGAAGCCACTTCTCTGTAGCTGCTCTGTTTCGGAACTTCAGAAATAGGTTAGGTGCGATAGGTTTGGTGCTCTTTTTGGGAATATCCCGTCCAACAAGACATTGGTATATTCTAGGGCTAGTCCTTGTCTACACTAGACACTAGTAGCAAGAGTAGCAAATGCTACGGACCCTAAGATGGATATGTTGTAGTTTATGAATAGTGGTTTTAGGTATCTAAATTTGCGCACATTAGACGCAAGACTTTCGTCTCGCTGCGAGACGAAAGGTGTTTGCATATTCTGCAGATATAATGGAATAATGTTCGGATCTGGGTGTTGTGGTACCAGTCATGGGTACCAGTGGAATTACTCATAGTTTCTGATACGTCACGTTGTCGGGAGTCGGGACTATTAGGTATAATAGGTAAGTGAGAGTATTGGGTGAGTACTATTTATTTATTACTAATTTTATGTTAAAAAATAATTTAAGTTCTAAAGGTTTTAGTTGTTACTAATATAGGGATGCTGATTATGGAAATGAGGTTCATTTAAAAAGGTAACACATTGTATTTTTTTTCTACTATTCGTTAATTCAAACTATTCCATTTTCCAGTTTAAATGTTTGGATATTGATAAGCTTGGCAAACCTAGTACCATGACTCTATACCACAGCTATTTTGCTGTATCAGGAGGCAGCCCCTTACATCTTAATAACAGAGCCGGTACAAATACGTCATAAATTTGTCGAAATGGCGACGATTTCTATAATTTTTGTATGGCCAGACCATACTGTCCTATAGTTTGAAAAGCAGCATATTAGACGTAGGTACCGAAACTCGACCGATACGATAATAAAGCCAAACAGATTTCCGTTGAACTTCGACCGTCCAGTAATTTGCTGATAACAAATTTGTCAACAAAAAATCACTATAAGTATCTACCTACATATGCTGCTAGGTTTCAGCGATGGAATATATCACTAGTAGGAAGAACGAGCTGTGTTCGATCGGGAACTGGGACTGTAGCCTTAAAACAGAGAGAGGTTTTGCTTATTCTATGCGAAACATCCCAAGAATTTCGACTAGGTTGGGATTTGAACTCGTGGCTGAGTACAATCCCTTAAAAATAAATAAGGTCTTCGAGCATTCTTTATAGTTTTTCAACGTCCCCAGCTAGAAGAATTCAATTGTCGGCAAAGCGGAGGTGTGATAAGCTGCGGCCATCGATGTGAGTACCATTCTCATCCCAGTCTAGGGTCTTCATAATGTCCTCGAGCACACTGGTGAATAACTTAGGTGAGATCGTGTCTTGCCCGACGCCTCTTTGGATTGGCACGAAGTCAGAAAGCCATGCATACGCACTTTTTGATGGATTTTGTCTCACACGCCGGTGAAGCCGGTCTGAGGGGGGACGCAGTTTCGGGTTTTGGCCCCTGGCTGCGGTGTTCCAATCGACTCTCGTGAATACGAGAGGGTCCTCGGGTTGCTCCTGGAGCCTTGCGGATCTGTCCGCGTGCGAACCCACAATGGCTTCGATCGCCTACTCAAACTTCGCAAGTTACGCGCACAGACCCTACAGCACGATATTGGGAGCGTTTTTTGCGAAAACGGCTGTCGGCCTACTACTTTTTAGTTTAGGGGATTGCCTTAACTTAATTGAATATCCGGTAGACAAGACAGTACCCCTTGCTGTGAACCTTCGAGCCCGGTCTTCCACCAGCGGTGAGCCCCGGGTTAGGCATCACGGTGACTGGAGAAACGTCCTGTCTGTCCTGAGTTGCGCGTTAGGATTTCTCCCCAAACCAGCCAACTACAGCACACGACAAAAGATGTTGGGACACCGCCCCCCTTCCGAAAAGAGCCCTCATTACAAGCGCGAATCCCGAAAAGAACCGAGACAACCACCACAACAGGCACTCCCTCATCCTCCCTCACTTTACCTTTGACGACCTCTGTGGCGCAGTGGGCGAAGGCCCGCCTGAGACGCAGAAGGTTGCGGGTTCGATTCCCGCCGCGGGACAAATGTTTGTATGACCTACAAATATTTGTCTCGGGTCTGCGTGTTTTCTATGTCTAACATGTAAGTATTTACAAAAAAAGTATATAATTAATAATATATCAGTCATGTAGTTCCCATAATACAAGCTCTGCTTAGTTTGGGGCTAGATGATGCTGTGTGGAAATCGTCCAGCATTATTTACTATTTAGTTATACTTCAAGCCCTGTCAACAGTTGAAACGGTTGTTTTTGGATATGTAAAAAAAATCACAGCAGTAGTAGGTACTTATAATAACGAAGTTAAAAGGAAAAATATCACAACTAAACTAAGTAGGCTTTACAAGTTAGTCGACCTACTATTTATAAAATGTTCTTGAAGAATTAAAAACCGACCAAGTGCGTGTCGGACCACGCGCAGTGTAGGGTTCCGTAGTTGCCCATAAACTTATATTTACTAGGTACCTGTTTTACACAACTTAAAACTTCATCTAAGTAATTTTCAATGGAATTTGTACGAAATTTTATTTTTTACTTCGCCAAGTACATTTTATAAGTTTCTCGACTATTACTCGTTAACTCGCAAAAGCCTTACTTACCTACCTGTGATAGTTTTCCTTTTAACTTCGTTACATCATTATGTACTTGACAATGCTCCTTTACAGCAGCAATTTAATATATTCTTAAGTAAAGTCGGATAAAAAAAAATATTTTTGCATTCTATAGTCCGTTTCTTGAGAGAGGTATTTAAGATCACGCTACAACCGCTTGAGAGTTGAGCAAAAGAAGTATTTACGAGGGTGGGCGATGCGACGCGGTTGGTCGGGGGCCAAGGGCGGCCGTGGCACATTAAGTGCTGCTATAAACTTCAACTGAATGAAATTATCTTTGAAATTTGTGCGGCTCCTTTCTTATGTGCTAAGCCTCACTTCTACTCACGAAATCATTTTTAACCGACGAAAAAACGGAGGATGTTCTCAAGTCGACCCGTATAGGTAAGGTATAGGTATATTTTTTTAACGCGGATATTCATGGGAAAGATCACCCACCGTTGGGATGGCCTGCAGCAAAATGCGCAATATGTGCATTGCTCTGAAACCAGGCTTTTTGACCAACGTCAACGATTCGTGTTTAAAAACTGTTCATCACTATGTAGCTTATCAGCATTTTGACAAGTAGGTTTAGGTTGGCAACCTAATTGAAGTTAGAAGTGAAGGCGTAATCCTAAACTTATGAATCTACACGTGTCACGGTGCCACGCCTACTTTTCCGTGCCTTTACATTCTGCAGCGTTAGCAATTAGCAGAGTAGTAATAAACAATGGTGGGCCAGCCACAATATTCAAGTATAAGCCAGCCCCAGCCCTTGCTGGCCCCTTGGCCATGTGAGTCAAAAACTACAAAACAAAGACGAATTCGTAGGATCTTGGAAGCTTGGTAGTACCACGTAGTACTGAACGGGACCTTATATTTGGCGTGCGTCCAACTTTCATGCAATTTTGTGCAAGAGAGATTGGGGTTGTCGAATAAAAGGCTCTCTAATAAGACGACCTCTGTGGCGCAGTGGCCGAAGGCCCGCCTGAGACGCAGAAGGTTACGGGTTCGATTTCCGCCGCGGGACAAATGTTTATATCTGCAAATATTTGTCTCGGGTCTGGGATTGTTCCATGCATAATATGTATGTATTTATAAAAAAACTATATAAGTAGTATAGCAGTCATGTAGTTCCCCATAATACAAGCTCTGCTTAGTTTGGGGCTAGATAATTCTGTGTGCAAATGTCCAGCATTATTTATTATTATTATTATATCGTTGCCCATTATTTCCTGAATTAGATCGAATGCCACCCAACCTACCTCCGGCTAGTTCAGATTGATCTATAGCTTACCTACCTAAAGCATGCTCTTTATTTCTTACTGGCCTATTACTATCGCTTTGTTTTGCACTTGCTCTGCACTTCAGGAGGTCATCATGATCATAAGTATATACCTACATAAGTAGATAGGTATATAATATGAAAGTAGGTTTACCTACCTAAGGTAGCTTTTACACCCATATCTTACAACATTAGGATAGGTGATCGTTAAAATGAATCAAAATTGTTTTTAACCGACTGTACTTCTCTTCTTCGTCATGTGACCGATTCTTTCTAGTTTAGCCTTAAATTAGGTAAATTAAAGTTTATTTAAAAGTTAAGTCGGTGATCTGACCAGGGTGACTAGACAATACCACTTCTCTGTTGGCGGTAACGCCTGTGAAAAGATTGAATTGTTTGGAAATGACATTAGTTGTGGAATTTCACGTGACTACTGCCAATTTTATCTAGGACCCCAGGGCATAAAGCTGCTTGAAAATATCATGGATCCAACATGCACGTTAAAGATCAAGAGGGATCCACAGGAATTACTCCACTTAGCTAAGCGGGCACCGCAGAGCGCAGACCCAATGGCTTGTAGTGTTAAAAGTAGGTAATTCCATGGCAGAACATTATTATTATTTTAATGGTGTTGGGCTTTTTTTGTAAGGTAGACCGTAGGTGCGTTTTGTTGGTGCGGTAAAGAATACCTGTATGACGAGTACACTTAGATACACTGCACTGCTCAAGATAAGAAATGTGTAGGTAGGCTATCTTACCTAACTTAGGTAAATAAATAGGAACCAAGGAGTTACTGCAATGCGGGATATTTCATACACCTGGTATGAAATATCGGTGGGAATTAATGTAGGTATCTAGGAAAAACTCTAATCTTAGTTTTAGACCGATGATCTTACCTAGATTGGTAGGTAGGTACCTATTTGGACAGTTTATGTTTTGTTTTGTAGGGAAGCTTTTGTGTTTGGTTTTATCGATGTATAGGTACACGAATTACAGATTGTGTTTTAACAAAAGCTTTGAATGTTCAAGATGATGGGGACCTGGATCCTTACGGCTTGCACCCTCACCGCTGGACCAGCCAAAAAAATAGCACGCTAGAGAACGGACGAGCCGCATTCCACGGTTGGGTCGGTCGACGGCATGGCGGCCCCCTCCCCCACCCGCGCGCCCTGGCCTGTCCGCGCGCGAGCGCGACGCGACGCCTAGCGCCGGGGGCGCGCGGCGCAGGCCAGGCAGTCTTTCGCGCGCGTCCTATGCGATAAACCGTTTCGTCTGCGTGAGTTGTCCGCTCCAGTCGCGTGTTGTGTTTTGTTTACAATAGTGTTGTTGTTCGTGCTCTGTGACCAGTGAAATCAGATACCAAGGTATAGCAGTGCCACAGGATTAATTGTATATACTATTGAATTGTGGATCGTCAGGAGCAGACAGCCACGGCAGGCGCCGAGCTCTGGTACAGTATTTGTTTTCAATCTGATTACGGCTAGGCTAATCCGGTTCGGTGTTTGTGTTCAGTAGATTATTAATAAACAGGTGTAGTGAATGGGTACACGTGACTGGCGTGTGGTAGACACGGTCGGAGCTCGCAGACCACGTGGTGCAAAGCTCAACTCGGTGTAAACAAGGCGCGCGCGCCCTTCCCTCCCCCTTCGGATACTGCGTCGCGGACAAATCGTGGCTGGCTCCGTCTATTTAATAGTCTACGGTACGTTATTGTAGGATTTGTAGGCTAGGCAGGCATAATGCTTCAAGTAAGTAAGTAGCTATAAACGACACAACGTAGGTAATTAAATTAGGTACCTGTCTATGTCTACGAGCGCGAAACAATATGGCGCCATCACTTTTATTTTGCATTGCAAGAAGGTGGCATGTGTGTCATTGTTTGGATCAAGAATTGTATAGTTCGTTATAAGTAAACCTATTTTTTTTACAATATAGTCCGGTAAAAGACGTACACTGCGCTGCAGCAATGACCGGCACCGCACGTCACGTTTTGCTGCATTCAACCAATCGTCTACATACATTTCTGTGTACCGCCGCCGCCGCCGCACCACCTTGATACCTACCTACATTATTTGTTTTTTATCTAAAGTTTTATTTTGTTCGTAGCATACTCTTTTAATAAATCATTTTGTGTCCAAAATATCCATGTTGCCTGGTTTTATATAATATTTTATTGTTTTGAATCAGCAAAGGGAAAAATCATTAATAAGTAGTGATTTACAAATCGCAATAAAGTAAAACATTCAAAGGTTGTTATCGATAAGCCAGCTCGCGCGAGAAACAGCTACATTGTATGAATTTACCCACCTTGAGAAGCCTTATCAAAAACAATAATTTTGTTCAAAAAACAACATTCTACGCTGTGCGCTTGGCCTTGAATTAACCAGTTGATGTGATACTGAGTCGGTGTTTTTTTCTGTTTTTACGATCTTTTTCGTAGCTTATTAATTTGAAAGTGTTGCTGTATGTAGATGGTAATAAGGAGTAGATAATCCAAGATAATGATCTTTCCCTTTATTCATATTAAATTGCATGGATGCATCATACCGGGTGATAATGATTCATTTGGGATAATAGAATCTTGGAATTTTCCCAGGTAATTATTATTGAATTAGCCATGCGACACCTCTTCTATTTAGATATAACAAGACATTCCGACTAGGCTGTGACCTAACTTCGTGACTGAATCATTACAACACCTGCATTCTAAGCGGGAAGGATAATATTTTTTTGGATTTACTAAATCTTGTGAATTCCCATGAGAGTTGGTTAACACTTAAAAAGCCAAATCATTACCTAAATGAGTTGGTTTTTCAACTTTTATGCTAGTCTAACATTATTAGTAGGCACTAGGCACACTAGGAACCTTGTGACGTAGTGTTGGTGCGGAATAAGGTCATTGACCCCCGGTAACACGCGGCGTAAACAACGATGCAGCGCGGGAACAGTCCCCTACCTACGAAGGCGCCGCCCGTTCACCCAGGACCTTGGCGGTGCACGCACCCTACTGGGTGAATGTACGTACCTACTTCATTAGGTAGGTTGATTTGATTCTAGGTATACTATTTTACATGCTTTAATTAAACCTAGAACCGTTCGTACCCATCTGGCATGTAAAAGAAATCTTTTTTTTAAAAGAAGTCTTACAATATTAGGAATGCGTTTTACCTATGTTACTTCTTAGACATTTTATCAGTTTTTATTTAGAACCTTGAATACAGTCTAACAGCAAACTTTGTTTTGGTGGTCGCTACAAATAAATATTTCGCACTATGCCCATTGAAAAAATAACATTTTATCTAGGAAGGTACATACTGTTTTATATCAGTCTACTTATTTAACTGCAATGTAAAAAAAAAAAAATATTTTTACAGAAAATTGGTTTCTACTCTTAAGCGACAACGGGGCTTAGAATGTATAGAGCACGAAAAAAAAATTCGGAAAAAGATTCGCTACAAACTGTTCGTAGGTTTTTTAAAATAGATGTTTTGAAAGAGTGAGTGCGAAAAATTTCTTAACTTTTTGTTATGTGCCCATTTAGTATCCCAGCTTTAAAAAAATAATCACTGACATCAGAACCTTACCATTATAGACCGGAAGTTCATAGTAGTTCTGTAAAGGATAGGCGCGAGCCTGTCTCATATGTCGTACTTTTCAAGGTAGGATTCAACATGATAAAATGCCAAAGTTTGTATTTTACCAGTATATAATAATATAATATAATAAGAAATATATTATATAATAATAATAATGCTGGGCATTTTTCACACAGCATCATCTAGCCCCAAACTAAGCAGAGCTTGTATTATGGGAACTACATGATATGACTGATAATTTATATAATTTTTTGTAAATATAAACATATTATACATAGAAAACACCCAGACCTGAGACAAACATTTGCTAATCATACAAACGTTTTTGCCCCGCAACCTTCTGCGTCTCAGGCGGGTCTTCGCCCACTGCGGCACAGAGGTCGTCAAACCTCAAACCGAGGAGGTGATGTCCATAGCATAAACAAATATTAAACTACGTTACTGTATATTTATAGCATGCAAAAATAGTATAATTACGGAGCAACAAACATCCAAACCTTCATAACTCCTATAGTCACATAGGTACTGTCCTGACCCAACACTAGTTTTACCTGTACACGTGAGTATCGGTAACTACGAGAACCATGGTACCACAACAGCCATACCCAGTGGAAATATCTGCAGAATATGCAAAAAGTGTCACAGCACAATATTTTAAAATATTAGCAGTAGTAAATATTTTGAAATATAAGTTTGATTGTGTACTTTATTGACAGGTATTCACAATATCTAGGTCTAATATCTGTTCGGTATTCACAGTATGTACAGTCAGCCGTCAGTCGGGCGCCTACTCCACTGGCGTCACGATGACGTAGCTATTGTACACAAACTACGTTTTGTATTGTGTGTGAGAAGGTATCATTATCACCTCACTCCATTTTTGCACAAGTCACTGCACGACACGACAAAATGCGGTGACGTGACGATTCCGAGCGCTATACATTTCTATGAACCGATTTCTAACGCGACACACCCAACGCGGCACGGCAAAATACTTTTCGAAGTTTTTGCGGTGACGATAAAGCCGCTGTAGTTAACTAGTATAGTATGTATGTATTTACAAAAAAAAAGTGTATATAAGTAGTATATTAGTCCATGTAGTTCCCATAACACAAGCTTTGCTTACTTTGGGGCTAGATGATGCTGTGTGGAAAATGTTCAGCATTATTATTATTATTATTTTTTAGTATGAAGCGGTTGATAACGCACAATACTATATAAGTGTTGAATCGGCGAATGCTGCATTGTCGTTGCTGTGGAATCGTCGCTTGTGGAAAAACATACTGTAACATACAGACTGGTGCCGAATTAGCACAACAAAAAGACGTAGCCATATAAGTTTCTAACGCATTTTCATTGAATTAAGCTTATCAGCATACGCAAGACCGTGGCGATAACGATACTGCGCTGACAAATTTTTAATACACGGGAAAACAAAAAAATTCGAAAATTTAAAACTGCAGGAATCTTTAATAAAGTCTATTGAGTAAGTCTTCTAAATTTCATCAATCTAACTAACATCCAAGGTTTTTCCCGCAAGCGTTATATTGTGAGAATAATGTACATATTGAATTGTAATTAACTCTTGACAATATTGGCGCGTTTTGAAAAAAACAGGCATCGGCAAGAAAAAGCATTCTACCAAATTTCAAAATAAAAATGCAGCATTTTTAGAGTTCTGCACCTATATTCAGATTTGTCAATTTTTGAGTAATGATTTTCTATTGCACTCGCCGCCTCACCGCCCCCTCTCCGGCCGTCTCCTGCTTTACCGACGGACAGTGCATTCATTGTGCATTGCCATTATTTACGATACTCTACTGTACTGTACTCTACCGTAATGATAGATTGAATATCAAACTCCGTATATAATAAATAATTCCAACGATCTAATTTTTTTGTATAACTTAACGATTACTATGATATCTAACCTGAATCGAGCCATAATACCAGCATTGTTTCAACGTAGGTAGGTGTAGTCGATTTTACAGGTAGAAATTCAATGTACTACCACCATTACAAATTAACAAGTCATTTTCACTTCTTGATTTTATGGCTTTTGTAACTATTTGTCACAATTTGGCCAATGTCCGTTTTATGTAAGTGCCATAAACTTTTGGAGATGTGTGGTTAATTAACAAGTCAGTAGGTATTAATCTGTCGGACTTTTTGTGTCAACTGTCAACCTTGCGGATCGACATGGTGTCAATATGTTATTTCAATCAAAACCAAAGAGGTTTGGATTGAAAGGAGTTGCACAAACAATTATAATTAAAAGCAAAACCAAATCCACCCCCACACAGTTTTTTATGCGATACTTCTTCAACCTACAAATGACCTTTGTGCGATACTATGTATCGACTATATACAAAGTAGAATTTGTAGGCGCAGTGGGCGAAAGCCCGTCTGAGAGGTAGAAGGTTGCTGGTTCGATTCCCGCCGTGGGACAAATGTTTGTATGATCTGCAAATATTTGTCTCTGTTCTGGGTGTTTTCTATGTGTAATATGATATAATATTGCCACATGTATGTATTTACAAATAAAAAAATGTATAAGTAGTATATCAGTCATATACTTCCCATAATACAAGCTGTGCTTAGTTTGGGGCTAGATGATGCTGTGTGAAAAATTATCAGCATTATTATGAATTATATAAATAATTACTAAAGAGTTTGTACTTGGATGACTTACTAGAGACACGCATAGAGGAACTAACCACTACGTGAGACTCGGATAAAAAAAACACAAAAATTTAATCTGTGGTCAAAATTGAAAATATTTTGTTGTGTATAATTGTGGTTTATTTCTTGTTGTTTTCAAACTCGCTCAGTATTAAATTGGATTTCTATCCCCAAAATCGTGAGGTAAAATAACCTTATGTTATATTACTATATTAAGTACTTTATTTTATCCTACTTCCGACTTATCTATACATACAAATATTATAAAGTGGAAATATTTTTTGTTTGTTTATTTGTATCGAATAGGCTCCGAAACTACTGGGCCGATATTAATCATTTTTTCACCAATAGAATGAAAAATTATCAGGAAGTAACATAGGCTATAATTAATTTTCAAAAATATTAGAGATCCTTAAGAAAATTTCATGTTACCCCAAAGTAGCAAAATTTTGCCTATAAAATTCATTATTTGGCGTGCAGTGCGAAAACTATGTTATTTTTTATCCCGATATTCCCACGGAATCGAAACTTACGCGGGCGAAACCGCGGGGCGCAGCTTTTTTTATTATAATTGCCAATGTTTGGATTTTTGTTGCTACATTCTCCGAAACGGCTGAACCAATTCGGATGAAACTAGGAACAGGTATAATTCGTGATCTAGAATAAAACATATGTTATGGGTATCTGAGTATTAAAAAAAAGGGAGATGGTTTTTAACTCGATGGTTAAGTATTTTTTGTCATGTTCTTATCTTACCGATTAGGTACTCTATTTTAGTATATTGTACGAGTATTTTTAAAAGTAATCGGTTGTTTTTTTTTTCTATATTTTTTTATGAGCGCAGACGTAAGCGGTCTTGCGTATGCTATTATAAACATTAATTCAATGAATTGCCTTTTAAAATGTTGCTACTTCCTGATATGTGCTTTGTGGATCAAAGTCCCTTATGCTTGATGACACATGATATTGAAGTACTATTTTCGAGTTAAAAAATTATACCTTTTAAATAATAAGGTACCTTAGATTAGCAAGACTTACCTGTGGTTTTTCAGATTAGATTTTGAGATTTTGGCAGGCGTTTTTGAATACTTAGCATGAGAGTATTAACACAACGGTTTTGTTGAAAGAAGAAAATGTAAAATATTAGCAGTTTTTCCATTCCGTCAGACTAAATAAAAGAGATTTTGTATGTCTTTATCATACCACTGCCTGGTACTGCTAGGATTATTCAGTAACATGTCAGTCACGTAAGTATATCTATTGTTATTTTCCTGGGTGAGCCGTGTGAAGCGCGATGGATCCCACGCTAATTGCCACCAGTCCTTATCCACTCACTGGCCTTTGCAAGACGTCATTCAATTGATCAATGGAAATATTCATCAATGAAACCGCTATTGTTGTGCCCATACAAAGTTGTCATGATTTGCGGAGATTTATTGTACGCCAATGTCCTTAATTTGTTATTCCCTGTCTGTAATAATTCGCAAATCTATGTCAAGTCGGTATGCGACTCATTATCTGAATGGTGTTACACACAAACTACCGCTGAAACAAATCGGAGAAAAAAAAAGATGTTGAATATGTTTAATTAACCTGCTAGCAATGTAGGTAAGGACTGACTGCCATTTACAAATAAGTACACCCGACACTTTTATTAAGTAGGTACTTACTTTTGAAATACAACTATTCGTTTGAATTACAAACAAATTAATTGGCTCCTGAAAATTAATATCAGACGATTACCTCGGGGTTTTTGTCGTTTTCTGACAGTTTGAGGCGGAACCGCCGGCGTAGGCTCAAAAAGTCAGCAGAAAACTTTAAAACTCTACCATGAATCTGTACCACTATACCCAAGACAAACGGTTTTATCGCCGTAAGAGAAAATAAAAAAGTCTCTCTCTCTCTCATAGGAGAACCAGAAGTTTTTTTTTTCTTTCTATAGACTAATCGGCAGTTTTGGCACTCATGACAAGCCTTGTGCTATTTCTAAAGATTACCTCAACGTGCCTCTACATATGTACCTAACATCATTGTTTCTTCTCAAGCACTTCATACATGCAATAAGTCACGCCTGTTTCCCAGAGGGGTAGACAAAAATGCTTTATTGCACAAGATAAAACAAACTTAATTCATCCTCATCACATTCTTCATACAAGCTTGTTGGTTTTAGCGTACTCTTGACTTGGTATTTCTTTCTATGAACCGAAAATAACTAAAGCTTCATAACGCTATGATCCTTAAACTTAGATGATTAATTTGTTGCAGCTCGGGTCATGTGGTCAGGTGGAGCGGGGCACGGCGCGGCGTGATGCGGCGCGCGTGCGACCCGCGCCTGCTGGCGGTGCTGGCGTGCACGCTGCTGTTCGCAGCGGGCGCGCACGCCGCTCCCGACGCCAAGGCAGCACGAGGAAGTAAGTTACCTTCAGGTCAAATTCACGTTACTATTTTCCTGCGCCGGTGGCATGAGCACCAAAGACAAAAGTTATCGACAGATGGAAAGCAAAAATCATTTCTGTCTTTTTTTACAACTTAAGTGGCAGACAAGTATACGGCCCTCCTATTGGTAAGCGGTTACCGTAACCTATGTACGCTTGGGACACCAGAGGTATCTATTGCGTGTTGCCGATCCTGAGATATAATGGGTGAAAAGTCTCATGTGCCTGTAATTTAACCGGCACACATACCCTTCAAACCGGAACAGCAATGTGAGCGTCACTGCTCTTTCTGTTTTATTATTATAAATTCTGATTTATTCTTCAGATTAATATATAAATTTATATATAAAAAATACATAATCCGGAATAACAGCTTTTTAAATTATCGTGGTATGGTATCAGTTTTAGATAATATATATTAGGTACTGGTTAGAAGGAGAACAGTTAATGTCTCAATATGTCCGGCGGAAAGAAAAACAAATTATTTTTACTACATTAAGCGTAGGTATCCATTATACTTTTCTCCGGCACCACTAGCATGAGCGTCCAAAATAACGGTTTAATCGACGGAAAGAAAAAAACTGTATCTCTCTCTCTATCTCTCTTTTGTCTGACGGGAAGAAAAACAGAAATGATTTTTTAGTAAGCATATCAAGTACATTATACTCCTGCACCACTGGCATGAGCGACCAAGACAGTGGTTTTGTTAACGGAAGAGCAGGAAAAACATTTCTGGCACACTCTTTTATATGACAGTAAAAAATATAGAAGTATTTTTTATCTTCTGTTTTGTAAAATTTTAGTCGTAGTGTTTGAGCTAAGCGTGTTGCACGTTTCGTTGACCGCGCCCGTCACTATCCCGCCAGCAGCCGCCCGCGCGGAAATGGCCGAGCGATGGAGCCAAATCCGTTCCCGTCTCACGGCCGTCGAGCGTGGTCCCGGACAGTGGTCATGAGGAAGGACCTCCAAAGGTCAACGAAACGTGACATAATGCTGCCATCAAACCAAAGTCCTTGACCGACATTTCCTGGAGTCGAACTGGTTGGGATTGATTTGAAGATATCTTGATTCATTGCTCTGATACCATGAAGTAAATTATCTTTGTAACGACACCTCCGGGTTTCGACGGGCGAATAGCCGACTGAGACACAAGTGATGCTACTTTGACATTGCATGGTCTGAAAATTTGTATGCCGCGTCTAGCTGGTGTATGTGATTTTGGGTGTATTTTTATATGCTTATCTGATAATCCATGTGTCCAGCATTAAAGATGGTGCCCAGTAATTTTTTATGCAAATCCATTTGTCACAGGACACCTACGAGTAAACAACTCATATCGCCGACCTACCGGATGTTAGCTAAGACTTCCGCGGCCATTGATCCGTTCGTTGCCTCGTATCAAGGGGCACCCATTTTGGTTCCAATATTTTTGCTTTATTTGTTGTCAGCGTGCTATTGAAATCGTGTACTTTATCGCGTTCGGCGTTCCGTCAGATAAGGAAATGTTTGTTTGTAATAAAAATCTCATTCGTTCTGAGGTCGCCACTCAGTTGTCACTAAGATGTGTCTGAGGCCCTGCTTAGGAGGCGCCTGATATCTTTTCAAACCGGCCCGAATCCTTTCGACCGTGTAAGTATGCGCGATTATATTGACCTTTGCAATTTTAAATCAATGCTTTTAAACTAAACTGAGCAAATAAAACATCACACCTAAATGTTTAGAACAACCTTAATGTTTGTAATCAGTTTTGTAGACTTCCTTTAGAAATACCTAGTTAGGTATTTAACGAATCCAATACCTAATTAATTATTCGAATTAGGTAATTAATTAACGTTTAATTACGTTTTAATTTTTAATTGGTTTGCACGGATACTGCTTGACGTCTGATTTCCTTAGCTCTATTGGTACTTGAAATATTTAACGAACACTACTTAGTTCATAATAACGGTAAATGTATGCTCACAAAAATCCTTGAGCCTATTATTTGTCTAGCATTCACAGTCAGGTACGCGATATATAGGAACAATAACAACGATGACTTGTAAATCTGGTACTTACCACTTTTTCTGTGGCCGTTTCGGTTATTGACTTGTATGTTTACTGGATTTATTAAGCAATACAACTGAATAAGTATTTGTCCAGCAATCTAATTATATAGTTCAGAAAAAAATTTGCAGAAAAAAATGATTTGGCACATATTGCTCGATTCACGCGGTATTGTTGTTATGCGTTGCATGCTGGCTGCAAAGAGAATTGTCCATGCAAAAAAGAAGTTTCGTATTTCCTATTTCTCCACCAAAATTCCGGTGATTTTTAATATTTTTAACAAACTCCACGGTAAAATCAATGGGATTATGGTACAATATGGATTTGTTTTCAGGCGCATGGTAGAGTCAATTTGTCAACTTTGGATACAGTATTTTTTTAAGTACAGAGTCAATATAAGTTTGGCAAATAGAACATATTATTTATGGCAATTTTATTCATTATAAACTGTTTATTTTGTATCATTCTACCTTTTTGACTTCAATATTAAACTTAATTCCAAGTAAAAACATACTAGTGACAGAACATTGTATGCAACTCCTAAAACAACAACGGGGCGCGCTGTTGTCTGCTGCGCTTGGATGTTTATAGCACTAAATGTCAGAATAGATATTACGTACAAACTATCCATACGTTTATTAAAAGTAATCGGATTTTTCTTACTTTTTTGTAAGCGCAAACGTTTGGGGCACGGTCTTGCGCATGTTGTTATAAACTTCAATTAAATAAAGTTTCCTTTGAAATGTGTGTTACTACTATATGATATTAGTGATATTAGATTAGTATCTAGCCTAAGGATTCATCTTAAGATATATTGTTAGATACTCTATTGCATTCACCATCAAGATTTGCTTAGCATTATATCAATAAGCATTATAGTATTATATGCGGACTGCATACTAGCTGGTTCTGAGTGAAAACCGCGCCCACGGCGAATAGTGTCGTCAGTAGTCAGTTATAAAAATACAATTATAACAAAAAATAGGGGGGAAAAGTTGTACTTAAAGTGATGACGGTATATTATGTATATAAGGAGTGAAACAATCAATATCAGTAATATAGAAATTATTTTTAAAATTGCTGCAATATTACGGAAGAGATTGAAAATTTTAAAGTAACATGATAGCTAGCCACCTTCACGTGTACTAATAAAAAAACAGACAAGTGCGAGTCTGACTCGCGCACCGAGGGTTCCGTACAAGCTTGTATGTTCAGAAAAATAACTAACATTACTCAATTTCATAAACTATTAAATCACCAAACATTGCTCTAGCCAAGTCGTATTGAAAGACAAACTTAATTTTGTAGTTGATTTTTTTCATACATCGATGTACGTCACAGTCAATTTTCCAACATACAAGTGTAAGTTTGTAAAAATACTACATATAACCTTGCTTTTTATGATTCTCGGTCAACAGGGAGTAACCCTATATAAATCAAAACTTATTTGGGTGTCAAAATATGTCGCATAAATAGCCGTATTTTATTATTGCGTTGACTTAGAAGCTTGATTTTTTTAGAGCTCTAAGAGACAGTCCCTTAGAGCTCTAAAAAAACAAAAAGACCTACGTATTTGGTTAAGTTTAATTTGATACCTCCGCGCGTTCCTGAGAAAAAGGGTTCTGTGTTTCTATTTAAGGTACGGAACCCTCAAAATACTAGGTACATACTTACCTATCTTTTCAATATTTTATTTAACATGCTCCAGCTGTCGGGTTCAGTGGCCGGCCCACCCCTCGCTGTTTGTAGTATTGACATAAATTGACTTATCGAAGGGTGAAACGGTTGTCTTTCTCTTAAAATAACTTGATTTACAAAGTTAAAATAATTTCGTACATGTCCAATATCGTCGGCTAGCTAACAACACCGCTCAAGTCGAAATTTGCGGTTTTGACATTTTTATGCCATTGGATAAATCTTTTCACTGCGCTTCTGTTTTCCAATACAAACATTGCATTTCAAGCAATCACAGTTTTAATTTCAGCGCTAGCGATTTCAATTCTGTGGACTTGTGCGGAGTTGATAAAACAGTTTTTTGGTTCTCCTGAATAGTTAGGAAAATCGATTTACGCGGTGTTGTTAGCTAGCTGACGATATGTAAGTTTTTTTAATCTGTATTCTCTATAATGAGTACAACAATACAGAATAAATAATGATTTTTTAATTGTTGATTTTCATAACACATTATTTTTGTATAATATTATAAAAATATTTTAAAGTGGCTACTGATTGCTCGCTTATACTATCGATGCATAAACGAGTTTCAAAATGAGTATCAAATGGATCCGTTTGATACTCATTTTGAAACAGAAAGATTTTTTGTAATTTCTTTCGTATAGAAAACGATTGTTTTGGTGCTCATGCTAAGCCTGCTGCTATTATTAATCCTTTATTACCTCGATATAACTGTTATGCCCGTCTGCACTAAACTTGAGAGCTTTGGTGCCTAATCACAGAATGCATAACCATGCCCAAGTCTATACTTAAGCTGCATCAGTTGTTTCTTCACAAGCACTGTGAAGCGAAAATGTATAAAAAGACTCAGAAGAAGAAAAGCGGCTTATTTATTATGCTCCAAAACGTTTTGTTTTGAAGCTGTTGTTGACAAACACCAAGTACCTATCTACTTCTATGTAATGATATTGCGTAGTTCTAGATAATAGATATGTGCTTACGGTTGCATACCCAATTTTGAAATTTGATAAGCGCGTACAAACCTTATCATATCAATGATAAAAATATCGATGGTGCCAAGATATTATATTCTAACGTTGTTATTTATTTATGAAACTAATTGAGATGAATATTTTGTTATTCGTAGTCAACACAGAAATTTTCACGTACCGTACATCGGTAAAGGCTTATTGTTTCGACTCATTCCGAGAGTTTTTTTCTATGGCTTACAGGACGAGCATGTGTTTATGTTTTGTTTATTATCAAAAATACTATTTACAATGTTCGCCTCAATTTAATTCCATATACAAACTATGTTCGCATCTTATGTTAATAGTTAACATGAAAGAAATTCAAAATGTGAACCTAAATGTCTCCGATCACAATTTCAGAGGAATACATATCAGGCAAAACAAACAAAAAAATAACCATTCCGATTCTTTACACAAAGCACACAACATAAAACAGGTCAAGTGTGAGTCCCCCTCTTGAGTTTGACTTGTTGAATGTTTTATTATTTTCCATGAGAGATAGTAAAGCCCATAAAACACGAATTCTATTAAAATTTCAACTGGATACAATATCACGGTTAAGAAAATACAACCTTGTCATAAAAAAAGAATACAACCACTCAGTAAGTTACAGTTTTGACATTCTGATGGTACTCGATTTTTTTCAAAGTGTCTTGTATGTGACTTAACACGCATTCTGGAAACACTTCAACGACGCTCTCCGCGTCGCAGGTACCGTCGCAGTACGGTACGTGAAAATTCCCGTCTCCCCGTTAAAATATAAATAATCAAATTCACGATAGTTTTTGGAATAAAAAGGTTTCTTATGTAACGACCATTACGTATTTTTTTTTACCTCGATGGAAGCTAGTTTTTCATCGCTAATTTGTCTTCCGACCTTGGATCTGGTGAAGTGTAGTCAATATCCATTTCACTTTCGGAACTCATTACCAAAGGATTCATTTAACATTGCAGGCGCATTTTTTCCAAATTAAAAGTGATGCTGTGTACGTAAACACGATACTTCAAATGTTCTTTTTTCGAAAGTTATGACAATATTTCGGGGCATGTCTTAGAAAAAGTAATTACATGGAAGATGCGCGCGGCACTGTCTAATTTGCGTTCATTCTTATTCAATAAACTCGGCTGACTTTAGAAATAACCAAAACTTATCTCAATCTTTCATTCATTGTATTCAATTCAAGTTCAGTATGTTTGAATGCTGAATTTAAATCTGGTTTATATTCAGACTGAACTAGGAGCGATAATAATGAAATATTCAAAGCACTAGCCAGACAAGAGCGATGATTACGAGTGGAAGCCATTTTAAAATGAATATACCACCAATTACTTGCGTTTATTCATTTTTCGGACGTTTCTAGACTGTTTTAGAAGCTCTACATCGCTAGACCCGTCTGCGACCGCGTCCGATTAACTTGTATTTGTGACTAGAATAACTTTTAGTTATTGTGCAATAAGCACTCAAAACTATGATCGCAGCATCCGAAGACTAAAATATGTATGAAAGCAAGTAAATTTTAGCAAAAATTTAATAACTCTTGACTTGTTTTGTATAATCTTTTGCAGCGCCCTCTAGTGAGCTGTGGCAATAAAAACTATCTAAGAACCATTCTTGAAGTTATACAAATTGATTGCACTGCATTTCAATCGGTTAACATACTTTTGCCGATAACTGTCCCTAATTTAGTTTGCTGCAACGTTTGTGGACGTCTAATTATTGCATGCTTGCAAAACGCGGACATGTGCCAAATCTAATGTTTAGACGTGCCTCTAGCTATCCCTTACGTGGTAACCTCAAAGATGGGGAATACAGTCGTGAGCGTATTTTTTTGTTTTTGTTTTTGAATTTCCATAGTTTCCCGCAACAATTGATTGATTGTATTTGTTATTATTGTTGTTAATTTTAACTAGGAAGATGGAAGTCTCATCAATGTGGAACCCTGTTAAAAAAATAATTAAATCCAACATGAAACAACATAACGTTTTACGTTAGTCTTCAATGCCGGCTGTATTTCGTCTTAACAGATCACCTAAAATATTCTACGCTAGGTTCCCGTTTGGGTGGATGGCCGAGAATGGCATTTCGAAGCAACTGAGCTTCCGTGCTTAGGAGGGCACTTTAAGATGTTAGTTCCAGTCAAAAAGTCGCGTCGGATGCCTTCGATCGGCCTAAAAACCCCAACAGTCATACAAAGTTTCTAAGTTATCGCTCGACTTAATCTTGTTTACTAACCGACTTTTGCAACTCGACCTGCAATTCGGTACGCGGCCACACAACCTAGGTTACCGGAGTATTTGTTGCTACACTGCCCCATTATTTAGCTTGACAGGATCCAGTTGCATACTATCTGACCGGCTTCAACGATAAGCGCGAGGAAGTGTGCGAAGTAGGTACGCCATCAACAAGGCATCTGATAGTGCGTGACCTACCACACCGCATACCTACGTAGATGGATCTTACCACGCGGTCTATGTGTGCGTGTTGAACATGAATACATTAACATTGAGACATCGAGTTTCATCCTGTCTACATTTAGCTTAGATTTAAACTAGGCAGCGCATTTTCAGGTTTAGCTTAGGCATTGATTGTAGCGATATATTTTTTCATATATAGATCTCCCACTAAGACATGACTATTCACTTGATTTTTAAGTGCAGATAAGTGACATTTTCTTCATCATTTGGTATGAACTGGGGTCAATATTGGTGTCGGATTTTTAGGTATTTTTGCCGCCAAGTAGATGATAATAGTTCTTATTGTTGTGTTCCGGTTTTAAGTGTATGGATGCCTGTGAAATTCCAGGCACATGCGACATGTCATCAGTTATGTCTCAAGGTGGACAACGCGCGAATTATACCTCTGGTATTGCAAGCGTCCATAGGCTACCAACAGGTGAGCCGGATTCTTAATTTAAAAAAAAGGCACCTGAATAGTTGTGACATGGATGGTGACTTATATGCTATAGCCGAAATCGGCATCTCAACGTAGGTACACTCGAAGCACAGATGAGCTTAGTTCAATATTACCCATGGATTCAATAGTGTCTGGCTGAACGCAGCTCTTAAATTGATCTTATTTCGGTGTGTAGGTCACCTCGAAAATTGTTTTCCTCAAAACAATCACGTAAAAAATATAATTGGTTGTTCTTTCTGGCGATTTAGACCGTAGATAAGAACTCTATAAATATAATTATGTATCATAAAAACTTCTACCTGCTTGAAATTCTTGACACAAACAGTTTTATGCTTTCCTGTGTATTTATGACCTATAAAGCAGTATATTTTTGCTTAATTAGCTATGTTTTGACATTTCCTTGAATCTAGACATCGTGTCGAGGTGACCTTTTTGCTGTTTTCGTCTTGCCTTTCTTGGTCGAGCATGGATGGAATATAGGACGGCGCCAAATAGCCGGGCGGGGGCGCACCCAACACCACCGGCATCGACTGTCTAGTCACTCACGCGTGATATGTTGTGTACCTACTAAGCCTTTTTAAGTGCACTAACTTCTTCCTCTGCCGTGCACAAATAGCATATTATGTATAGTTATCGAGTTTACGTGATTTTATGGAAAAGTTGCTTGCGATGATAAATATTGAGAATACTCTAAAAATATCAACAAATAAATCACCTGTAACCAACTTCGATAGAAGTTATTTTAGTTTGTATAATTAAATGTTTGTCAGCATTTTCTAATTAGTCTGCTGGATCTTAAACCGGGTCTAGGATAACTGAATCGTATTTTCGCTTAACCGTGTGGCTTTGGGTTGTTGCAAGCAAATTGGTTCTTTGCTTTTACAATTTTTGCAATAATAAATATCTAGCAATAACAGACACTAAATACAAAGTCCATTCTGCAAAGATTCTGTCAGTTCTACCGTGGGTATGGTTTTAAAAGTGATGTTTTAACCCATAAAATGTAACGTATTGTATGTTAATGTGACATTGAATAACAGGTGGACAATAAAGATAAACCAAACTTTAAATCTAGCAAGATTCCAGAATTAAAACTTTTAGCTGTATATCCAAGTCAAGTACAACCAAAGTTACCTTTTTAGCCAGTTTGCATCTATTTTAAGACGCTTATATATTAGCTTCATTTGTAACTAACAATGTAATATAATCTTGGAAGTCAATTTTAACCTACTTCTAACTGTAGTATCGAAATGAAACTTTGTATGTATATGTAGTACGGATGACAATACTATAATTTGGTATCTTGGAGCTGATCTAATTATGGAGCCAGAAGGTGGATAGTGGAACTCTTCAGTGGCTACTAGTAAACTCTTCGAGTTTGGGCTCATATGATTCGTTTTGACGAGTCCAATAGATTAGGCTTAATAACGAGGGTGTGATGATGGAGCCAGGAGGTGGATAGTGGGATTCTTTTTTTTAATTTTTAGTGCGTGATAAAAGCGTGTTTTTTTAAACTACACACTTTTTTACTTAAACGTTCTTCAAGCATGGAGCCGAAAATAAAATAGGCTTTATTAATGATCGTTTAGGTTCAATCGTGGCAAAGGTCTTCTTATGCAACACTACTTTGTAGTTTTGTTCTCAGCGCGTCAAAAACACCAATCAAACTCGAAAATAATTGTGCCGTAGAGCTTACAGATGCTATAGATGCCCATTTGCTACTTCTGCTGATATGATACCTATGATATGATATCTATGTAGTATGGAGACCATTTTTTTTTCACAAAGTTAGGTTTTGTGAAGAATTTTACCAAATGTGTCATTTTTTAAAGTGATGCTTTGGCATTCTTTTGCATTTTGAAAATAAAAAGTACATTTTGGCGGGCTTTCCAAAACGTGAAATCATGTAGGATTCACATGAATATCGTTTTTATTACAATGTCGCCTTAAATGCAATTTCAAGGTTTCGCCGGACGCGTCTGACTCTATCGTGCGTGCAAAAGATTAGTAATATTAAAATAGCTTTGTTTGTGCTCTGATAAATGATAGCGCCGCCTCCGCGACCGCTACGTAAATTCCCCGCTATTATGCAAACTGTGGTTAATAATAGTAACTAGTATTGAATCTGCTACTGACAGTCGAGATTATTTATTAATGACCAGCCTGTTCTGCTATTCACTAGTTATGTTTACTATAATTTAGATGAGAAAATATGTGTGTCAACGCGCTTTAACTGTGTTATAAATTAGCTAGGGATGGATCCATATCACATTCACCTATAACACTAGCGTAGGAAATGCTCTCACTTAGTGTTTTTTGCTTAAACTTTTTAGCTTAAATTACAAGACCGCAATGAAAAGACCTCAAACTCCTTAATAGTCATTTGGGATCGGATGTAAGCGTTACACAATTTATACTTGGTGTTTTAAGCCTGTATGTGCCAAAAAAACATTCCGATACAGAATTAAACTTTGATATCTGTCCGTTCTATTTCTGTTCGCAGATCTGTTTACTTTTCTAATTACTAGCAGTGGAAATAGACACTCGGCGGCTCGCGGTTAAATTTATCTTGTCCTATATTCTAAACAATCGTGGAATATAGGCCATGGGGTTCCTTTATCTCTGCGACAGGTCTTCGTGAGACCCTTTTGCACGGAGATATTCTGTATACAGTTTTCGTGAAAAGATACGAAAATACTATTTTGTAGGGTTACGAAGCCAAATGGCGAGACGGAACCCATATAGTTTCATCATGTCTGTCTGTCTGTCTTTCATGTTCTGATTTCTCGTTCAGTTTAAAGCGTATCATATAAAATTTGGTATAGAGATGTGTTTTTATAACACAACAAAAAAATATAAATTAATAGATCTCAAAAATACAGCATTTTAGAATTTTTAAGACCCGTCCATGAAATAAGGCATAAAAGAGTTCTAGAAGTATGAAACAGGAGTATTCTCGAACTCCCGAGTATTATTATTCAAGATAGTTTTTAATATTAAAAAAATCTCCCAAAATAGCACCTGCAGAGAAGTGGCTTCTAGTGGTGGGGTTTTGGTTGTTTTTTTAAACAACAGCTCTCATTAAATAAAACCAATTTATCAAACATATGTTTTATTTTTATCATAACAATAAATTTGAACTTTATGCGTAGATAAATATTCTATAATAAACTATTAGGACAACTTTTTATAGGGCATCATTAAAATAAACATTTGTTATGTTTTACTCTGACACGGATTTTAAAAACATACACTAAGTTTAGAGCGTAGCGTTTGATAATAACGATAACTTTATGAGTTAAGAGGCAACTTCGGGATCCTAACATAGCGTGTCTTGGGACACGTCATGGGCATTTTATTTACTAGGTCTTACTAGATTCCTAGGTCTTGCATCTTTAGAGCAAATAATTTTATTTAAAAAAAAATATAACGTAGAAATTAAGAAAAATAATTGATGTCAAAGACAAACAACTCCTTCTAATTTAAATAAAACACCCACCTTAATTTGAGTCATATCTGCTCATTTAATTGCTAACATATGACAAAGTTTCACTTTCATGATATTAGGAATTTTCTGAGCCTAATCTGAGTGTTGTCTATTTATTGATGGTGACGTGTGCTCTATGACGCAGATCGTGGGCAGTTCCAAAGTCGTACATTTAAGCTCCTAGCTATACAGTAGAGCCGTGTTTGTGCAAGCCTCTGCGGGACTGCTATATTTCATCACATTTCAGTTGGTTTCAGAATACAGTTTGGCGAATCTACCTTAATTCTGTAAATTTTTAAATCAATGTGCTGAACTCCCTAATTATATTCACAATTCAGCAGTTCGCTAGCGGCATAAGGAACCACCTTTTCGGGCTATTAAAATCTCAGCTCTAGCTAAAGCAGATGTTTGTTGCAATAATTTGTTTCTCTACGAGATGAGTCAATCTATTTTTATGAGCTAGGTAGGAGCTTAGTGTTAGTCAGTGATCGTATCAGGTCACAGGCCTTGAGGCCCCAACGGGCAGCAGCGGTACAGAGGCCTCTTAGACCATCCACCTCTGCGGCCAACAACCTCCAGTTACCTCCGCTGACTGCGAGGTCCTCACGAGGTGGCGCGGTCGTCGACCTGACGCCGTCATCTTCGCGAGTTCCAATTAATACGACTAGATAGTAGGTACAGTCAGCACGCAGCACGTCCAAAACTATCCTTACACTGCAAACGCCATAGTATTTGACTCGCAACAACTTGTCACAACGTTTCATTTAGGATTTCAACCGTATGATTATCCTGGTTTTAGCTCTCAACAGTACATAAACTTAACTTATTTTGGACATTTGGAATTTGAAGATGCTGGTTTCGCGCTGTAAGTGACCAAAACACTTATGACAATAGTTGTTCTTAGAATCCAAGTGTTGTGTTGCTCAGCTGTTTATGATTGTTACTGCACCAGGTAATTTCATGCCCCAGAAATTGGCCTCTTTCGCCCGCATACAAACGCATTATTAGCAATGCGATTGCTAAAATTTCCCCATGGTACCTGCGAACTGGGAGCGCATGCGCACAATTCGCTCCACTTTGTTTTTGCGTTCAATGTCAAAGTTTCGACTCAGCGGCTGGCCTGTGCCACTCGGCTTTTGATGTAAATTGGCTTTATCGCTCTCAATATTAAAGTTCGGAATTCAAATCGGTAGCGAGCACTGGCTAAAAAAATAGTGTCCACCGGCAGGGTCGCGGCGCTGTTCGTCCTACTTGTACAAAGCAACCTATTTGTACCAAGCTCGATGAAAGAGATCTAAATTCAAATGAGGCAAACAAAGAAAAAGTTTTGTCGTACTAATTATTGCCGGCAACATTACTTTTTGTTCCAAATTCAAAATTAATGTTGTGTACGTAAATACGATACTTCGCGTGATGACAATATATCCGCGCATTTTTTTAAAAAATAACATTATGTCCGAGTTCAAAATTCAGGCATATCTAATGTGACAGAGAAAAAACGGCTTGCCGACTTTTCGGACACAATATTTTCGGACACTTTGTCCGAACTGACACTTTCAATTTTAATTAATTATTTACCGACGTTTCGGACACCAATGATAAATGTTGTTTTGTACAGTCAGATGATAAACTGCCTAGACGAATCCAATGATACCTTAAACATATAAATCAGTCTAGCCGTTTGGATGATATGAGGTAATAAAGAATATTACAAACACACACATACATAAACACGCATCTTGGCAGTTAGAGAGCTAATGCATAAACTAGATCTCAAAGAATAGAAAAGTCACCCTCTCTATCTCTTCTATTTGTATAGGGCTCTCTCGCTCGTTTTGCTGTTTAGTAAATCTAATAAATCGGTATGTATATAGTAGTTATATAGTATTTAGTCTGTGCTAGAACTAATTATTATCTGTGATTTTTATTGTTCCTACATTCTAAGAGAAAAACATTTTTTTTTAAATAGATAATAATAAATCAATCAATGTGATTGTTGTCGAGTTATTTTTTTACTTTTCATGATTATAGTAGATTTAAAAGCAATATTTAATTAGATGTTGATTTTATACAACATTACACGGTTTGAATTATTTATGGTTTTTTTTCAACATGTAATATTCTAACTGTGGTGAATTACTGTGATACACATTCACAGGACATTTATGATGCCGAAGAATGGCACAATGACTTATCCTAAAATACTCAGTTTTCGTAACGCTCTTTCTCTTAGTATGTAATATATTTTAAAACTTTTTTAACTAATTGTACAAAAAAGCTTTAATATTTTGATGGTGTCCGAAACGTCGGTAAATAATTAATTAAAATGAAAAGTGTCAGTTCGGACAAAGTGTCCGAAAATATTGTGTCCGAAACGTCAGCAAGCCGAAAAACGGCTATGCTCCGTCGAAAAGGAGTCTACATAGTGTCATGTTGGGACTTTGGGAGCGGGATATTATTGGCAGGCATTTATTCTGTGGTATCGGCTAATTTTATCGCGCCTCGCATACTTTACGTAACTTGTTTGACGAGGCCAAAGGCGGTTTGTTTTCGTTTCTGCCTTACCAAAACACAAGAACGTTACACAAGACGATAAATTCTAGAAATATATCGCTTATAAAACAATGTGTCACATAAGGTTTATTTATTAGCTGGACCAATCAATGGCATGTCTTAACCATCTTGTTAGTATCTATTCCAATTTGAAATATCCCGTTTAAAATTGTACGTGCACCCAGAACACGGGTCCTCTTTTGTTCATTATTTATGCAAATTATACGTAATGTCATATCAGCAGTAAATAACGACTGTGTTTACGCAAATGATGACGCCATTTTATTTATGAACATGATGATAATAAAATCTTTATCGAAAATGAAATTCACTATAGGTACCTGATTCCGTGACTTTTGAGGAAATTATTTTTTTATTAGCATTAACACAAATCATTTGTGATCTACAATTATGTATTTACAAGCTTCTGTCCACGGCTTCGTCCGCGTTGTACCCGAATAAATAGTAGCCTATGTTTTATTCTGATGTATAAGCAATCAAAATCTGTTCAGTAGTTTTTGCGTGAAAGAGTAACAAACATCTTTCCTCACAAACTTTCGCGTTTATAATAGTAGTAGGATCCAATAACCATCTTTGATAATTAAAAAAACGAGTATGTACCTAAAATTATACAAGTAAATGAGTTTATTTGCACCCAGGTTATACTTCAAATAATGTAAACAAAACAAGAAGTAACATTTCAACGCAAAATAATTTAATGTCCGAAAATACCCTGGCAAAAGTTCTAGTCCTGGGTATTATTGGACTCATCGTTCCTAAATAGTTGGGCGGCCGTAAATATAGTTACATGAGATAATTGCATGACGGGATATCGACGCTGACACGCGCGAGGTGAACGAGCCGGCTCGTCAGCGTCACGGCCCGCACGCAGCAGAATGCTTTCGTCGCTATTTCCGCAACAAGTGTTGTTTTACTGAGAGAGGCCCCTTGCGGGCGAGCGCCGCCGCTTCGCCGTCACGCCAGCCAGCGAGCGACCACAGTGCCCGTTTCCGAACGGAACACACACCAATGCCGCTAAAGGAAATATATACAGCGGCTTAGCACACGTGGAATCTTGTTTAAAAAAAACATACTCCTATACAAACTTTTACCCCACATTATCCCCCTTATAATGTGAAAATCTAAAAAACCTGAAACATGTCATTATTTATTTAGTAGCTACAGTTACAATTTATAAAAAGTTTCTTCCCCAATTTCCCCAGACGTTGAAATTTCCAAAAATCCTTTCTTAGCACATGCTTACGTTATAAAATAAACCCATGTTCCAAATTTCAGGTTTCTAGACTTAGTAGTTTGCTGTTGATAGATCAGTCAGTCAGGACAAACAATTTTATAAGTTTAGATATCCCATGCTTTCGCTCGTGTGGTAGGTACTCACACGGTTTGAAACTAGCTATGCTTGGCATCGTCGACCCTATTCCACATACAAATCGTTTTAGCCATTTGGATTATCCGTAATAAACTTCCAAACATCCATTAAGTAGGATTATAAATTTTGATCACAAGCATAAACCACCAAAACATCTGTTTTGAACAGAACTTGAATAAATAAATAATGCTGGACATTTTCACACAGCATCATCTAGCACCAAACTAAGCAGAGCTTGTATTATGGGAACTACGAGTACATGACTGATATACTACTTATATACATCTTATATACATTTTTTTTATAAATACATACATAATATACATAGAAAACACCCAGATCTGAGACAAATATTTGCAGATACAAACATTTGTCCCGTGGCGGGAATTGAACCCGCAACCTTCTGCGTCCCAGGCGGACCTTCGCCCACTGCGGCACAGAGGTCGTCTAGAGGGTTTCTAACTATTCTTATAATTTTCGCTAAAATTCGGTGTATTTATCATGACAATACCCCGGTGCAAGTATGATGGTCACAAGTTCCGCGCTAAATGCCTATCTGACACAAACCAAGTGTGCATAGTACAAGCTACTAGTAAACTAGATAGGTGTTGGTTACTTCACACAAATTAATCTTGGTGATATCCTTTAGTTTTGAGAGGATTTCTCAAATTTATAGCTTAACAAAATTTACCTCATATCTCGGGGTAAATTTATTCCTAAAACGATTTGATAGATAACACTGTTCTTGTAATAAAGTTACCCGTCGAGTTATGATTACGATAACAGTATTTTGCATTTTATTAGCTTACCGGCAAACAGTTGAGCTTTATTTGTAACTAAAGTCGGCACAATCAAACTAACATTTTCTCGTTTAACAGTGGAATAACTTTAGCCTTTCAATTTATTGATAATTCAATCGATAACAACAAGCCAATTTACTGTACGTTCTTACTGTATTAACGGGTCAGAATGTGTATTTCATGGGTTGCTCGTTTCAATAATGGTGGCAGCGATATCGTTTCAGTTGCGTGGGCAGTGGGCACACGTCACAATGTGCAAACATATCACACGCACCATCCTCATCGCCATCATCACCATCATCACTCTGCTATTTCTTATCATCACCAAAATACTTCTACTTGCCAAAATACTTCAATTTATCAACTACTACTTGTAAACGTTATTAATGCGTGTAACCTATTTATAGAGATCGATAATGGTTAGATCAGTTCATCCTAATATCCTACGTGTGGATCTTTTGGTGGCTACAAAAGGCTAAAGTTTAGTCGAGAAAACGTATTCATGAGAATATTGTGCCCTCATTGGTTAAAAATCTTACTTTGTAAGGACTATCCGTACCTATCATACATAAAAAAATCCGGATGAGTGTTTCATTCGAAATGAAACGAGCGAGAAATATTTTTTGCGTCTGAGCTCGTATAGGGCACGAGTTATCGGATAGGTTAGGTTTGATAGCTCTTCGCTTAGCTGGCCTTATTAGCTGAACCGATATGATTTCGTTCGTTACAGAATTGCACGTGAGCTACTTTTGATCCGGATACCACGCGGGCAAAGCAATGAGCAGAAGTTATTGTGAATATAACAAGCGATCCAGCGTTGAATAATTCAATGAATGGAAGATCTGTTTTTGTTTCGTTCTCATTTTTATAAAACAGCGAATCCCAATCAGAACGGTTTAACATTCTCGGCCTCCCACGTTTATGAAAACATAGAAATTCCAAATGAGCTCACGGATCATTGGCTCGTTCTAGTCCAGAGCTTTGTGGCTAGTCTGGTATTCATCACCATCATGATCGACCTTAACCCACCCTGGGTTAATTACTTGGTCGTCAGTCGTGACGAATCTTCGTTCATCTAAGACGAAGATTTAAAGCGATTTTTGTGGTTTCAGTGAATCTAGTGGGCCTTCAATTTGCAATAAATAACTCAGTCATTTTAACGATAGCCGCTACTAAAAGGTTTCATGATGGAGTATTTACTCGGAACCGGTCGACGAGGACGATTTGCGAGCGGAGGCCGCACTACACCGTAAATGAATGTCAGAACAGTGATCCATCTTGATCTGCTACATAAATATTGCTATTTGATTATACTGCGACTGAACGAGTATCTACTGCCTCCAGAAATTAAGCTTGTTTGACAAAATCGTTGCAAACCGCAAAACTCATTGACCGGTTAAAAAATACGCACTTTTGGCTATTTTACTAAATAATAACTTTTTTGTTCGTGGGATCTTAGGCAGACCTAAAAGCTCTCGCACGTCTAGACTCTGACATCAGTTGAATGTTGCGATACTGTATTGTTTTGTATGATGGGAACTGCGTGGCCGCGGGGCGGTGAGAGGCTGGCAATCTGCAGCCAGGCTGCATTCCGATCGCATTCCGCAGCGGAACCAGCGAACGACCTAGTCGTACCCGCAAATATGCACCAATGGAATGCCATATCTATGTCAATAAACAACGTAATTAAACCGACCGGTATCGATAAAAATAATTCCGATATTAGTAACATTCCCATTATCAAATACATTAATTTTGAAGATGAGTAACTTTAGCTTTAAAAACAAGATAATTATGCTGCTGTATACACTGTAGAAACTTTTGTGTTACGATATAGTTCCCATAAACTGTGTACACTAGGAAATGCAATTTCAACTCTAAAATTGTATCGTTCATTAATGAAAAATAACTTAAGATAACAGTTACCTATCCATCTAAACGTCTGTGTTAATTCCATGTCTGTGCATAAAACACGTATTGATTACTTATTTATCTTATAAATATTCTCAACACAGGGAACCCTACACTCCACATACAAAAAGAAGAACTGTTTGTCAAATATCCTAGTGCTGCATCCGTTATAATAGGGCATCACAGCTTTCACAATCTTCAACTAATTCAACTAATTAATAATTAATTCGTTATTAATACTTAGTATCCATCCACTGAACGATAATAATAATGCCTTGCAAACGGGGGAATGGACGTCCGACATTTTGCGAACGTATCGCCAATAAAACTCTAGGAATGTCGTAAGAGTGGTGTTGGACTGCCTTGCCTATACTGTCAATTATGTAAAACTAGACGACCGAAGGGTTTCTCGTATACGCCTCCAGTTGGTAAACCAGACCTATATCTGTTAAGGGCCTGAAGTTTCCCGGAAGTTATTAAAATAGGTAAGTATACAAAAAAGTCCACAACATTGAACTGTATCCATGTTTTTATCCCGTAAGTTCTTTAAACTGAAATGTATCCGTGGAGGACCAGACGCGTGGCTCGCTAGGCATGACTCGAACTGATTCAAACTGTGGTGAAACGTGTAACCCTCAATATGCTTAGTGGTTCCGGGTCGACGACCGTCTCACGCGACCTTGATGACTACCTAGCCCTTTTGCGCATTTCGTGTTTGCTCATAAACTCTGTATCGGACGTACAGTCGGATACAGAACGTGTTTTTAATAGACAGTGTTTTGTAGACTTTTCAAGGATCTAGAATATAAATTCGAATCTACTGTATACGAGTAGGAGTCGTAGAAATATTTTGCGATTTTTTGTAATTGATTTTGTTCGAAATGGATGGTTTTTAGATAGGTTTTATAGCTACAAGGCATAAGAGGGGTGCTGCAATAGACAATGAAAAGCACGTTGGGGGATTTAAATTTACAAATTTCTTAATTTGTAATCAATCTTATTGGTCTTTGTCAATTGTAAAGCCGACCTCTATAATTTTATATTTATTTACCTAGGGTAATGTACTTTTAATATCCTGATCTAAATAGTAACAACCATTATTATCATCCATCCAGTTGACAGAAAAATACAAACGGCCGCTTCCGTTGCGAACTGTACTTGTTTACAGTCTACAGATGTAAGCTAGAAGAATTTGATAGAAACGTGGCCGTCGCTCAAGCGGCCGTTAATGAGTCACCGTCAACGGCCGCGACGTAAACAACCGGAGTTGTGCTACGCCCTCCGAGACCGGCGCGGCTCGGCGAACGTAAATAAAACGTGCCTCAAATTAGGTGTGCCGTATCGCCTTCGACGCAAACAAACATTTTGAGTCTCTTGTGTACAATTGTAACTACCTAACCCAATGATTTTAAACCTTAGAAGCTCCGCTATGCCGCCGTCCGAGGCTATACACGCAAATGAACGCCGCGAATTGGTATGATATGGCATCACCAGTTTGCCAAATTGCTCCCGATTGGGTTGTGTTGTGTTTGATGGTCCAGTAAAATGAAAATAATTTAGCGTAAATACGTTTTTGTCCACAACAAGGTTTTCCAAGAATAGCCATTTAAAAGCGTCCCAGTGGTCGAAACTAAATGTGACAATGTTTGGAGTTGACTCAAAAATGACTTTCAATCTAACTATATCCATCTATACTAATCTATACTTCTATTCTAATATTTAAAGAGGAAAGATTTCTTTTTTGTTTGTACTTAATAGGTTCCGAAACTAGTGGACTTATTTTAACCATTTTTTCACCAAAAGAAAGCTTAATTATCCGGAAGTAACATAGGCTATAATTTAAAAAATAGAGATTCTTAAGAAAATTGCAATAATGTAATCCAAAGTAGTAAAATTTTGCCTATAAAATTCATTATTTGGCGTGCGCTGAGAAAACTATTGATGATACATAAAAATGAAGTATTACATGATTAAAGTACTCATTTATTACCTACAAAAAGTCTTATCTAACTATGATAGTTAAGTCACAATAACAGCTTTTGTGTTCTAAAATATAATTAGATCGCCGGTAGAAACAAAAGTCGGTTACATTGGTATCGTAGTATTAAATCTTATTCAAATAAATCGTTTTATTATCAAGGGTATTTATGAAGCAGTAAAATACTGTCACTTTTTATCCCGATATTCCCACGGAATAAAAACTTACGCGGGTGAAATCGCGGGGCGGAGCTAGTATTAAATAAATGCCTTTTCCATTTCGCATTTTCCACAATCTAAACGATGCAAAGAAAACTGAATTACAATTGGCTAGCCGATACATGCGATACGATGCGCAAGAGATGCACATCTCTGGTGCGCAGGGTCTCCGGGACAGCTCCAACACCATTTTGAGGGTATTCTCAGATAGGTTTGACTCAAATTATCTCAGCCATTGTTCGATGATACATTTTAATAATCTTTTTTATTCTAGTTGCAATGATATTTTAACCTTTTGCCATAGTAATTTTGACATTCCATTCCAATTCAATTAGTTTGTTCCTTAAATCATTTTTTGACATTTTCAATTCTAATTACGTATTTATTTGTTCACTTGTTGTTTTGTAGCCAAATAGTTCAAGTTAGGGATGTTACATGTTGTCATGAATAAGAAATTTATAACTAACATATTATTATGATCCAATGTTGATTTTAATAAATAAATATGATGATGATGATGATACAGAGAACAAAATATAAAAGACAAACAAACATACCGGTTCCTTTAGTAAAACAAATTACAGAAAGTTTTTGTCAACGAGGCTATTTTAGGGAAAACAATCATGTCGAGTACCTCAAATAAAATTTAACTTTAAATAGGCAATGGCCTCGATTCTGTAGTACACTGACTAAACTAAATTTAAACTATCGCTATCTTTTACTGATAGTGTACGCAAGAAAGAGATAGCTACAATTTTAGTGCTGTGTGCTGCTGTCAAATTAGTTTACGTGCCACTTTTCTTCGTGTTTATAGTCAGCATGTTTTGATATCACGACTAAATTTGTATGAAAAACTTAAATCTGACTAATTTGACAGCACTAAAATTGTAGCTATCTCTTTCTTGCTTGCACTATCAGTAAAAGATAGCGATAGTTTAAATTTAGTTTAGTCAGTGTACTACAGAATCGAGGCCATTATGCAACGCGCTTGTTACATGCGGGTGATTATTTTTAGCCTCGTAATTAACATGAAAAAAAATATTTATCGATCGCATGCTCGTATTTGCCTGTTTTATGGACATTAAGAGTCATAAGTAAAAATTCCTTAAAACTGTGTGCTATTTAAATTGATTGTCTGCACAGAAACGATTTGTAACGGTCGGTAATGCCATTTTACGTCTGATCATACATACAAAGATAGATCCCGTGTTCGTCAGACAGAATTCTTGGAGGCAAACGTTTTAACGTCGCCTATTAACAACTGCAACAACGTGGCTGCTGCGTTGCCTGTCCTAAAGACAAATTTAAGACTCATGTGCCTGTAAATTCGCTATATCATTAAAATCCGGAACACAGGAATGCGAACATTACGATATTACTTTCACAAACTATATTAGGTAGGACCTTATGAGTATTTATTTGCTTTTTTCTGAGATTTTCTTGGATTTTATATTTTTACTGGCTACTTCTATGGTTAAATTTAATAATCCATTATTATTAAATTTAAGAGCTTTGTTCTTGTCGGTGCAATGATGCATTTTCCTCCATCTTCCTCTTTCCAATGCGATCTCTTACTTCTTTATACGATTTTTTTTCTTAATTGTTTTAGTTATTCTTGATGTAAATATTGTGAAACGCCTCTTTGGATATAGCTATTCAAGTCTTGATAGCATGTGTTCATCTGAAGTCTGCTGTTATGATGCTTCCCAAGTATTTGAAACTGTTTCCGCTTTGAATTGTATTAATATCTATCGTGATCGGTTGTGATGGAGTTATTTATGTGTTTAGAAGAGATTATTTTGGTTTTATTAGTATTAATCTTTAGTATGAATTCTTTAAAAATGACATCCATAGTTGTAATTAAATGTTGTAGGCGTTGTGTTTCGGCGCTGCTGCTATGTCGTCAGCGAATCTAATAAACTTGACAGTGTCCCTGTTAAATTTGACCCCGTATTTTAAACTTCAGATATTTTCTTAGCTTATATAGCTGCTTCCATGAAGATGTTGAATATTGGTGGTGAAAGTGAACATCCCTGTCTGATTTTAGCTTTGACTCTTTCTTTTCCCACTTCTATTATAGTTTCTCGGTGCTTATACTCATATATCTCTTTAATCTATTATTCTAATATTTTTTAGTGCTGTCATCATCTTTTTCCAATCTACTTTGTCAAATGCTTTTTTTTTTTGACACGTATATCAATGTGGATGTTGGACCTGGAAAAATGAAACATCTACCATGTAATTGAAATACTGTAGCTGAGAATTTCAAAGCCCCTGGTCTAAAACCCTTCCTGTGCGTTGTAAAAAAGTTTTACAAGAGCAATAATAAATTCATTGTAAATACTATTTTATTTTTAAACTCGTAATTTTTTTTCGTGTTTGACAAGCTTTGCTGTCCACGTAATTCTCCAGTTGAAGAATAACGTTTTTATTACTAGTGTATAAAGTTTATTTTAAAATCTGGCCTTTCGTTATTCGTTCCCGCTGTATATTTAACTAGCTACTGCGCCCACGGCTTCGCCTGCGTGGTACCCTGATAAAAAGTTACCGATGAGGTAGCTCTTACAGTTATGGCAGCAATCGTAAGAAACGCATTAGCTCGACGGTTTTTGTCATCTTACGTTGCAAAATTTAAAAAAAGCTTTGTTTTAACGGGATAATGTACAGCCTATGTCCACCATGCTGGTCCATTCTAATAATGGTGAAAGAATTTTCGAAATCGAATAAGTAGATGCTAGTGTGATACCGGGCTCGGCTTCGAATGGTCGACCTAGTGGGTGGCGGGGTTTGTCGCAGCGCAGCATTATCAAAAGTGAGGGGTTGGATTAGGCTTCCATTAGGGAGGCATATGCGCGGCTTGCGTAAATAAATAGTGCCAATGCGGAATTGGTGGGTCGAATTTGAAGGCAAGTCACGCGCTTAGGTCGGCTCGCGCGACCGTTCCACTTTTATTACATTCCTCGAATAAAACGCCCTCAACAAAAAGTCTGTCCTACACCGGTTCCTAAATAATGTACGTAGTATTATTATATATTAAGGTCGTACAAGTACGTATAAAATGACATTACGTATAAAATGTAAAAGGCTTCCGGACTATTGTTTGTTCACGTTTTAATGATTTAGCTCTTGTTCTCATTGAGCAGTTATATCGTTGTTTATATTAGATTGGACAATCAAATCAACAAAAAACAAAGTAAACAATGCTCACAACCTTTATGGACATCTCAAATGTAAACGCAGATTCGTGAGGGCATCAAGCAGAGGTAGTCAGAAACCAAACATTTGGCACATGACCACGTTATGTAATAATTATGCCATATCGGACGCTTAAGGCGCAAATCACACAGAACGTCTGGCTCTGACCAGACGCGGACATCTTGCCGTTCCATTTAACTTTCATAAAAAAATACTTCAATTTCAATAGCCTTTATTAACACTTAGATACCTATACTAGTTTTATAATCTATAGTACAAATAAGATATAAGTTTAGACATCGGTATTCTAGTTGTTTTGCTTTCCAGCATAGGCCTCCCCCAGACTTTTCCAAAGTTCGCGGTCGTGAGCTTACCTTCTCCATAGTGCGCCTGCTGTCTCTTTGAAGTCGTCTTCCCATCTATGGAATGGTCTTTTCCCTTCTCTAGGGTACCACTCTGTAACATCTTTGGTCCATTTATCTTTTGTTGTCCTTATAAGATGACCAGCCCATTTCCACTTTAACTTCTTGATGTGTAGGTTATGTCTGCTATTTTAGTTTTTCTTTTAAATTACGCCATACCAAGTATTTGAAAAAATACTTGGAAAGGCGTAATTTAAAATATGACGATTGGCGAGGTTCGGGCTTTGATACGCCATTTTGGCGCACGTGGCCGTACCCCGCCGGGTCGCAGCTTCTGACGGACATCTGCTAGGGATACAAAAATGCGAGAAGGCTTATTATCGCACCTGTGCCACGACAGTTCAGCGCAATATCCAAGCCATGTCTGCTCCACGTCCATGCCTTATCAGGACCAGACGTCATTTCAGTGTTGCGCCTTGGGATGCCTTAAAAATTCTAAACCAGGGTTGGGCACTAGCTCATAATCCTACTAATATTATAAACGCGAAAGTTTGTGAGGATGGATGTTTGTTACTCTTTCATGCAAAAACAACTGAACGGATTTTGATGAAACTTTACAGTAATATAGCTTATATATAATACATCGGAATAACACATAGGTTACTTTTTATCCGGATACCGCGCGGGCGAAGCCGTGGGCAGAGGCTAGTAAATAATAAACTTGACAATAAACACAGCTCAATAAACTTGAGCGGCTTCAAAATTTTTGTATAAGGTTTATCTTCGGATTGCGAAAACTTCACCAACTCTCTGAATTTCATATAAAACTTAAGTGGCTATTCGTCTTTGCCGGAATATTCACATCCTTAACCTTTTTTTACAACATTCTTTAAAATCCCTTGACTCCTTCCTATTTCAAGAAGCAATTTAAATTTCTTTATAGTTCCCACCCTTCCTGTGACCTTCGATTAGCGAAAAACCGGTCATTTGCGGTAGAAACGGTGCGCCTGTGAAGTACATTGTCAATGTCAATCAGGCAAGTTTCATTAGCTATATTCAAAGCTCGTGTTTATAACTATTATTTATCAGAAATATGTAATAAGTTTATAAATAATCATTTATAATCCCGCTCTGTATAAATTAAAATGGGTAGGCCTCCTTTTGGTCTTCTGTATGGTAGGTATATATGGAAATATTTATTTATTTATTTATTTATTTATGTATGTGTAGTTTATTATAATGTCATAATCTTTATTTAGTAGCATATTTCACCCGTTGCACTCTCCTCAATTAATAAATTAATGCGTACACCGCCGACCATTCATATAATCTTATAGATTCCTCTTCACCTAAAGGTTGTCTGGTAGAAATCGGTTCTAAGCGATAAGACCGTCCATTGTACTTTTAGTTATGTAAAGTTCTTGTCATTTTCTTATGGTATACGATGCAAACATTTGTCTCGCGGCAGAATACTCTTCCGCCGCGTCACCGAGGTAGTCATTATAAGAAAGTAAGGTGTAATAATAGCCACGAATGGATATAAATACAGATTATTTTGTAAAAACTTTAGCAAAAGCAGATATTATGTGAACGGAAAACGGAACGGAAATTTTTGGTATTACGGAACGCCACCAAATTTATAACAAATTCTGAAAGGCTAATATTGCTATCGCGCTAGCACGGGCGGGCCTGTATCAGCCAAAAAGAAATAGCGATATTCGGGCCGATTTTTGGACGCGCCTCGAATTGAATATAGGAGCAGCAATCGCCACATCCTTAAAATTTTTGTTCTGCTATAAAGTATTTTCTATCTATCTATCTCATTGTTACAAAATTAGGGCGTGCGTGAATCTAGACGAGCAATCTCCGTAGTTAACAAAACAAGTGTAGCTCTGAGTGGTTGTGGTATCATTTATCTACTATTTGTCTATCTACATCTTCTATACAAATTATAAAGCAGAAAAGTTTGTTTTTTGTTTGAACGCGCTTATATTTGTAACTACCAGTTAGATTTGAAAACATCTTTTTGCATTTGATAGCCCAATTCATGAGAAAGGTTATAGGGCATTTAACATCACACTACGACCCTTAGGAGCCGAGAAATAGAAAGCGTGGGCGAGCGATGCGACGTGGTGGGCTGGGGGCCGAGGGCGCCCGTGACACAGCTACTATGACTATACACACCCACCAAGCGCGGCAGCCAGCGATCCGTCGCGTCGCGTCGCGTCGTCGGCACGTCCACGGCTGCAGTGTGTGAACGATATCATGCAAAGTGTACCTACCGAAAAATATTGTTAACGCCTAGGTTATTTATAAAAGTTGTAGAACATACAACTTTAATAAATAAAGATACCTCCATCGTGGCAACTGTTTAAATTAATGTGACCAACTAAAGGATTGCAGATGAGAATTCTCAAGGCCTACGCAATCTGCACAATCAAGAATAAAAAACAATGATCATGAACACCAGCTGTACATTCCATATATGACGTAAATAGCTAATCTACAATTTTGCTTGAATTTATCGCCAACGATTACGCATACTTAATGAGGAAGAAACGAGCTACGTAACAAATCAAAAGAACATGGGAATTTTAATAAGATAGTGGGACATTTTAATAATTTATTATTCGCGGCGATTAATTCAACGTTGATAAGAATGAACATAGCGCAGGTGGCACTATTCTTCATTGAGTACTCACAAGAAATGAAACAAGTACATAGGATGGAAGAGACGAAAAAACGCACAAAATCTGGAATTCGGTGAGCGCAGCTTGCAAATGCATAGTCAAAGGAACCAAGGGTAATCTAGTCATGTTTATGTTTACATATTGTCATGTTTTTTTTTCATAGGACATACTTGCCTACTAAGAATTCGCAGAATTTAGTGCAGATTGTAATCCTATCCTATTCTATTCGGAAAATGTGAAGAGCGTCGCGATCACTACCTCATGAAGACTCTCGGAATGAGTCCAAACATAGTCGGTGCCTTCACCGATAGCACGGTCGTGAAAATTTCCATTTAACAATATGAACGTTAAACAAGTTGGTGACCGAATCGTCCAGTTTTACATACAAAATTTGTCGATAAGGCTTCGATACGATTCAAACGGGAGAATCGATCCCAGCAATGTTATGGTAATTTGATAGTAAAGAAAGGTCACGCCACCGTACATTCGGGTCAGGATCGTAAAACATGACTGGCACGATACACTAACGCTCAATTGATCACAGTACCTAAGGTAGGAAACCCAATAATGCTTTATATACTTTTATCGGATAACGTTGCCTATAGTTAGAAACATACTTGTAACAGGAAAGGACCACGTAGGTACTATACTACACTCGAAAGCAACTAAATCGACGCACCCTATCAAATGTAAATTAAGTCTTTGTTTTGAAATGCCCACAAAAATAAAGTTTTATTTTAAAACATAATCTTTTAACTTTATAATGATGCCATTATCATGAACTAGCTTCTACCCAAAGCTTCGCCCGCGTGGTACCCGGATAAAAAGTAGCCTGTGTTATTCTAATGTATAAGCTATATTACTGTAAAGTTTCATCAAAATCCGTTTAGTAGTTTTTGCGTGAAAGAGTAACAAACATCCATCCTCACAAACTTTCACGTTCATAATATTAATTAGTAGGATATATAAATAACATGGTTCGAACATTTGGATGGAATCTGGCAAACCGTCACCGTCATTTTGGTTATTTTCAAATAACCTAGTTTGACGGCCAGTGGTTACCTTGCAGAACGTATTTTCGCATACCTATTTCCATTAAGATTTAAATATACTGGATTGATTTTCATGGGGAAGATGTAAATGAGATAATCTTAAAGATTAGGCTTTATATACATACGTTCAAAATATTTGTTAACATCACTTTAACCATTTAAAAAAACGGGGGTATGGTGAGGTAGGGCAGCCTTTTTGCTTAAAATAATAGCATAAATTAAACAAATCCACTCGCTTTAATACTTGCTCATCAATCACCACACAAATGCAACTACTGCAATACTATCTCTAACGTCATACAGACGTTGCATGCGCGTTGAAATCTTTTACACGGTACCTAGACTAGATAAATCATAGTCATTTATTACCGCCTCGAATAAGGCCCAAGTGAAATATGAGTATCGTAATAATGGTGTTGATTCTCGGAATATTCCATTTTCCCTGAGATCTGTGTCTACATTATTGTCTCATGGTTTGTTAACATATCGTTAGCCTGACTAGCGGGCTCTCCGCCAGTTTGTACACCCTTACTGTTCTCTTTGTATTAAGTTTCTTTCTTCGATATACTCGTATGGTGTCTTGGAAAGTAAATATTATGTTTATAGAAAAATCCAGTCATCATAATAAAAGCCTCTTTATTTCCTTAAAATACAATTCAGACTTAATTCAAATAAAAAATGAGATATAACTTAATGAAATTGGTTATTTGATTCATGCATTAAAAAAAGTATCAGTGAATTTACATTATCAATATACTCTGATTATAATTTATAATCAGAGGATAGGTTTGACGTTTTCACTGCTTAATATTAATTCAAGGTTTTCGCTATTGTCCTTTAGAATAGTTGTTGACCCTCGGTAAAAACCATTATCACGTTTACCTAGGCATACCTACGTCAGTCAGTACCCAAATTAGTCGTCACCTAATTTCGTAATGAAGTATATCATGTTGTTTGTTTAGTCAGATAGTCGAGCACGATTCCATCAGTGATGTCCGTGGGGCCCCTAGGTGATGACGGCGTCCTCACACATGCCGTAAACAATGTGACACTTTTATATTCAAGCAATTATAAAATGGACCGACTAAACAACACACTTTCTTGGGACAAAGTTTGTGAGCTGGGTCTTTGTAGTAACTCCTCAATATAGCAGACAATTACCAGGAATTGCTTTACTGAAACTTATTTTCCACAACTTTCATAATTCTGCCCAATATTAGTTTACGGCTATCTCGTCTTATGTGAAAAAATGCCTGTTTAAGCCGTAGGTAGGGTCTGGAACCGAATATACGCTTTTGAAAATAAAATGATTTTAGCAAGATCTTTTAGTTTGTGTCAGAAAAAATGTGTTTATCATGTATTCATCACTAGTTGTTGACCGCGGCTTCGCCCGGGTGGTATGTTAATAAAAGTAGCATATGACCGTAGGCTTCAAACTATGTCCACCAACTTTTGAATAAATCGAACCAAGGTTTTTTTTTTAAATACGTGTTTCATTATTTACTTTAAAGTTTATTTGTACAGAGTTTTGAGCGAATCAAACAATTTTTTTTCATAGAAACTTTACCGCCCTATTTAACCCCCTTAGGGGTCGATTTTCGAAAATTTGATCCTAAACTATCTACATTCCAAATTTCATCAAAATCGGTTTAGTAGTTACGGAGATACGTGGTAACAAACATTCACACACAGACTTTCGCATTTATTATATTAGTAGGAAGTAGGATAATACCAAGAATATACATGCAAAACAGGATTTTCTGAAATGAATCGATCAAAAAACCCCAATATAAATATAATACCACTATACTAATCAGTGGTATACCACTCGTATACCACTTGGATTATCGCACTCGCTCATGATTATTTAATGAAAACCCCTGTTGTCAATAAAAAAATGTTTACAAGATATTTTTTTGTCTTGCGTGTGCTGTTTTAAAATTTTACTTAGGCTCCGAACGGAACTTGCGAGCGAAATCAGTAGTAAAATACTCGCTAAGTTGTTATGCATAAACGCCGTTAAATAAGAATGTTTTCGTAGCCGCGGACGGATGTTAAAAAACATTGGCATTTGCGGTTGTCGTAATGAATAGTGTGAATGAACAGCAACAATAACATGGTGATGCGCTCCGCGGACCATGTGAGGCGATCATTGATATATTCATTCAGAGACCGGAAACATAAATCAACGTAGCGCAGACCGGCGCGCGGCGGGTGGAGGACGCGGACGGCGACGTACATCTTCAACCTGCAATTACCCAACGCCTTGTGGTCATAACCTGCACTTTGCTCGATCATAATGCATACAACTTTCTAATGCAGTCCCATGATTGCCATAACACCTTGCCTTTGAAGAGCTGCCTCCGGTTCTGTCTACCACGGAATTAAAGATTTCGTACTACGTAGCCGGACCGTAAATGAAAGAGCACTCGAATTGCATTTGAGAAATTTGCTAGAGAATTGTGTCAGGTTAGCGGATGTCCGCCAACCAATAAGCAAGTACGCCTGCACTCGTCTGTTGTGCCGTAGACCGCGCACGTGTACCTATCGGGCTAAACCTATTAGAGTGAGGCCAATTACTGGCAGACAAGCGAAGCGGTACTATTTGCAGTGAAAGTGCAGTGAGTCATGCGCACAAAGATGTCGGAAATAGAGCGCTTGCGCCGCGCGCCGGCCGCTTTTACCGCCCGCCGTTGCATTGCTGTCTGAACCTGGACATCTTTGTCGGCGGCAGCCGCGTACGCAATGTTGCATGCCGATTCTCAGGAACTCAGCTCACGCAATCCTATCATTAAATGTTCTCTTGGCCTACTTAATGGATACTACTTAAAATAGCATTTAATTTATCATTTGTTATGACAAATTTAATGTCCAAGGAACTTCCTCATTAACAATCTACAGAATGACAACTTTCAATAGTGAATGGTAGTTGGTATTTACGTCAGGTAATGTTTAACTGTAGTTTTCCTGTAACCTTATATGAATGCACTGTTACCCAGATACCTACACTACGTAGAACCGCCGCCATAAACATTTCTGTAAATAAGGAAAACGCCAGCAATCAATTATTGTGATTAGAGAAATCACAACGAAAATGCAAAAGGAAATTATTGTCAAGCTTTTATCAACTAAAATAAAGTGTGTAAGTTCTAAGCAATAATATTCACGTGCTTCCGCGGGGTAGGTTTACTTTATGTAAACGTTTTTCCGAATCAGAGTGTGCCAATATATTTTTGCAGGGACTCTTGTTCAAGAATTTTCAAATCTAAGATTCTCATGCCTACGAATTCACATGACATTGGCCCCGCAATGTTTTCGTAACTGCTAATAAAAATAAATAAAATAAAATTTGTTTATTTCAGACAATTTACAGTCCATAGGAGTCGAGCTAATCGTAGCTCTCTTTAATTTTATTGCATTATATTATTGATTTTAAATTACTATTTTTCGGTATATAAGACGGATCCAACAGCGGTACGTAACCATCGAAATCATTGAAAAGTGGTGACTGACGTTATCATTGCCACATTCATTCATGACATTCACGCATTTACGTTTGCGTACACAAGTACTAAACAGCACATGGAACCTTTCGTTATTGTTAAAGATGCTATGTCGTGATATGCATCATTATTATACACCTCACGTCTACTGCATTCATATGCACATGTTATTACATGTACTTACCTATGTGATTTATACTCGTATAGGCTTGTATTATGTATGATTCAACTTGTTTATCCGTTGCACATCGCCGAGCGTACTGAATGACTATAATTTTACAAAATTATCGTACGGCGTAAAACCGACCTGAAACTCGCCATTAATAACAAGCCACGCCGCGCGTCGCACCCTGTACCATGAAACTCCAAAGGGCTACAATTTTAGCCCTGTTGTTCTCGTAATTAACGGGCCACGCTGAAATGTTATTTTTGAGTACCTCCACGATGAGTCGTGGTACGAGGGCCACGGGTGCGGGGGAGGCGGGAGTGGAGGCTGTAGTAGAGCGTAGTAAGCGCGGTGAAGGCGGCAACGGAGAGGGGAGGGTTCTTTGCGTTCAATAATGTTTGTCAGTACAAGCGTAGTGAAGGCGACCGCACTCGACGTCGTCGTCGGCTTCAGACAGGTTTTGTTTTTTCTGTTGTCTTTTTAGTTCTTTACAGACGCTTTGCTCATTCGCTAGACAATCAATGCGTCAGGAACTGACGTAATTATTGGCGGTACCAACAGATTTATCTATACGTTTAGAAAAAAAAAGAAGGCAATGTCAATGTTTGCGATAATATCGATATTTTATCGATAGATAAACAGCACCATTCCGCAAAGTTGTACAATAACATTCCTGACTATAAATATCCGCTGGACTGATTGGGCGAGGCGCGGGAGGGACGCGGCCGGCTATGCGACGGAGTTCATTTGCATCGCAATGCACCGGCTGACGTGTTGGCTACGTACAATGTGATGCGAACTGGTCCCCTCCCCCACTTGTCCCCTTTCTATGCTCCACATGTTGTGGCGCTACCTTGGCGTTTGGCGCCACAAACCGCAATACAATAGATCGTATCTGCAGGACTAACCACATGATCCTCGTTCTCATGAGAATGATTAGTTATTATTGCTGCATTGAATGAACAAAACACAAGGCAGCGCTTTACTTAATATGATACAAAATATATACAATGAGTACCTATACTGTTTTTCTGGATATTAAAATATGAATAACGCGTCCGTAAGATTCTATTATTTTCCTTTGAAGGAATATCAGTTCGCCACTTCAGTTTGCTCATCAAATCGAAGTAAGTAGGTAGGTAGAGTATGGTGTTAGTGCCTGACGCGCCTTACTAATAACGTGGAAGTAGCGTGGCGTTGTTTGTTTACTATGGATCGAGGCCGCCATTTCGATTTCCCTCCCGCGCATTTCATGCACATGCGCACTGGAACCAGGATCGACCTTTGCTTCTTGAGATGCGTTACTTACGGCAAAGATCCGGCTCAGTACCTACTCGTAATAACTACGCAATTAAATGACCTTGCACATTGTTTATTGATCTTGTTCTATAAACGATTGATATATTTTCTTACGATGCATGTTATGTTATATGAAGCTGATACCTTGGTGGTAATTTGAGCCGTGTTATGAGAACAAGGCGTAAGGGCTTTCTCTTGTCTTGAATTCTACTCCAACGTTTGAACCTCAACTCAGCTTCTGTCACATTTTTTATAATATAACATGTTGATAATAATTTGAATAAAATTGCTGTTTGTATGGTTATGTTTTATCATTTTGTTTGCTTTTAGAACGTTCTGCACTCACTCAAAGTTATCAACCGAAAGAGTTAAACGCAAACTTTACAATCTTAGCAGAGGTCACAGCGGCAATTTATTTTTTGACACAGTATTCAGTGAGGGTCAATGTAAGTCATTCTCAAGGAGCTAGGAGTTTGCATAACACTTTGAACAAGTTAGAAAGGCCACGGTCGATTTTTCTGTATTTTGTTATACCTATCTAATGGGTGTTTTTATAATTTGCCGGTTGACGGCACAATTTCGTCTATCTGTCCCATTGTGGCCAAATAGAATTAAATAATGCATTTTCATTCATCACCATTCACTCATTCTTCTATGTTTAAATGCTGCCTGCACAATAACGATTTTGTCGAATGTTTAGGCCTAAAAGTTTCCCTTTTTCAAGTTATAACATTGCCAAGCGAGTCTTTCCCTGTTGCCATTTGTTCGTGTAATTCGGGGATAATTTAGGTTAGACGCATTCTATTTTTGTAGTACATACTTGTATCTAGTTTGCTGATGATAAATCAAACGCAACTTCTTCCGCTGGTGCTCACCAATTTGAACCATCCATAAATCACGTCACACGAATTATTATTTAATCTTCTCTATTTTTTTTAAAATAACCTCATTATTTGAAAGGAAATTAAACTTAAAGGATTGCATCGATAATGCTCCCGTGATGGTTGTCGGGAAGATGTACATGTAGAACGTGTGCAACTTTTTTTTCTTCATTTATAAAGGGTTTGTTCACAATTTGAACATGCCACCCTCGGGAGGGTTTCTTACAAAACTTAATCTCTACGCTTAATACCTAATTTAACCATTTTGAATAACATTTTAGCAACAATCAGGTTTTGCTAAAATATAGTTACATACATTGAGGCACAAATTATACTTCACACGGTGTACACGTGTAGCAACTTCGAACGTCTTTGTTATCATCTTGAACTCTCTATCATCATAAGCGCTGCGGTATACCACTTGTGGCCCAGCAGGGCAGCAGGGCGCTTTAACCTTGCACGAGGAAAACAAACGTACACACAAATTAATCTTAATTGACTCACATGACTCATGCTATAAAATTGTTGTTTACTATCATAATATTCAATGCGATACCAATACGAGCGTACTAAACTGCGTTTATACGCAGTTGCGCTTGCGCATTAGATATGCTCGCTAGTCTTATGATTGTGACACTGTATGTGATACATTGCGTAATGCAACTAGATAGCAATGGATACTACAATTATTAGCATCATGTGGCATATATTAATAGACATTATTGTTGGCAAATAAAATACTAATTTAATGGTGACGTAAGGAATTCTGTCAAAACAAACGTTCTTGAGATGCTGCTATAAAATGTGTTTGTTTACAGTTTAGCATGCTTTTGGCTCTTTTATTTCTCTTCCTAATACATGTCATTGTTATTATTATATTTATTATCTGTGTCCATTGCTGAAAAAGCCGAAATCTTCCGCTACACTGCATAAAAAACATTGGAACAGGGCCCAGCCAGTGTAATGGAGTAATCGGTGAATCAGTATCAGTCAGTTTCTTCGTAACGTCGCGTCGTCGAACCGATTTGGATGAAATTTGAAATCGTTATAGATCGTGCTCTAGAATATCACATAGGCTACTGTTTAACCGGGTTTCGTGTAGGTGAAGCCGTGGGCAGAGGCTAGTAAGACAAATAAAACACTATGTGGTTGATATATATGTATACTTACCGTATATTTAAAACTTTCCAGCATTGTGGGAACGTAGTGTTAAGGTAATCTGAATAAGTTGACCTTACCCATAGATAGTTTGCAACAGTATTTAGAAGGCTCATCTGTTTCATTTGTATATCACCTGAGCATTTGTATTATTATATAAGTTTAACTTACCGTCATACAATAATAACAGAAAATTTGCTAATTACAAACAGTCACATAAGGTCGCCTACCTACTTAATTACAGAGTTCGTGGGAGGCCGATCGAATGCTCGCAAAAACAATAACAAATTAATCTAATCGAATATGATCTAATTCAGTCTACGTGAGGTAACGGTATACGTGCTTTGTGTAAGTATTAAGTTTTATTTAGGGGTTTATTGAGGTTCCGAACCCAAATTAAAAAAGGACCCTTACAGTTTTGTCATATCCGTCTGTGTCACACCTGATTTCTGCGTAGGTGTATAATGACAAATGTGTATTCTTTACCCAATAACAAAGATCAAGAAATAAAATAAAAAATATAAATACTTACTCGCAACCATTAAACAAAAGTAGTTATAATTTTAGTCTTTAGTTAATGTAATTGGTCCTCGGCCGTGATAATTAAAGTAAATTAATAAAAGCTCTCTTGCGCAAAAGTTGACAAGCTCTCTAAAAAATCACCTTCTCCCCCAGGATATATAAGATATAGATGTACCTTCTACAGTTTGTTTTATTTTATTTTGGCTTCCCTCGAGTGTTTATTTATTTGCATAAAATGGATGTGTTAATAACAAGATCTGTTTGCATGCCTTTCCTTCAAATCGGTTCAGTCCTTACAATTATCGATACTGTGTATATGTACTTAGCACAAAGGGATTCGATTAGAAGGCGCATTGTGTTATTCAATCGCCTTTGCTAGACAATTCAAATTATAAATAGTATGGGTCTCGCAGCCCATCATAATTATCTAAAAACCCTGGACTAATGTTAATCCTAAAATACAACTTCTTGGCAAATAAATGTTCTATTCTACTTAAACTACATCCAGTCGGCAAATTCAACGCAATACTTACTATGTCTTATTTACTAAACTTACTATGGGATCAAGCCCGCGTATTATTTTAAGTTTAAGGCTACTTTCGTACCAGACAATATATTTTAAAAGGATATATATTTATTACAAAGGATAACCTGGTTACGTACTTGATGCTGAATTGTGTTCAGGAAGGTCAAACACCTTCCATCCCTTCCATGAAATCAACTCACTTCCCCTAAATTCGTGCGGTTCGAACCAAATGCTGACACGAGGTCATTAATCGGTTATTATACCGATTAATGACCTCGTGACATTAATCGGTCGATTAATGAAGCGTTCGTATACCTATGAACGCTTGCGATACCAGAGATATCACTCACGCATTGACAACCCCGGGACACGCAGTCAAAAACCTTATGTGCCTGTAATTTTACCGGCGACGGTTTTTTGCGGACATTGCTAGAGAATTGTGTCAGGTTAGCGGATGTCCGCCAACCAATAAGCAAGTACGCCTGCACTCGTCTGTTGTGCCGTAGACCGCGCACGTGTACCTATCGGGCTAAACCTATTAGAGTGAGGCCAATTACTGGCAGACAAGCGAAGCGGTACTATTTGCAGTGAAAGTGCAGTGAGTCATGCGCACAAAGATGTCGGAAATAGAGCGCTTGCGCCGCGCGCCGGCCGCTTTTACCGCCCGCCGTTGCATTGCTGTCTGAACCTGGACATCTTTGTCGGCGGCAGCCGCGTACGCAATGTTGCATGCCGATTCTCAGGAACTCAGCTCACGCAATCCTATCATTAAATGTTCTCTTGGCCTACTTAATGGATACTACTTAAAATAGCATTTAATTTATCATTTGTTATGACAAATTTAATGTCCAAGGAACTTCCTCATTAACAATCTACAGAATGACAACTTTCAATAGTGAATGGTAGTTGGTATTTACGTCAGGTAATGTTTAACTGTAGTTTTCCTGTAACCTTATATGAATGCACTGTTACCCAGATACCTACACTACGTAGAACCGCCGCCATAAACATTTCTGTAAATAAGGAAAACGCCAGCAATCAATTATTGTGATTAGAGAAATCACAACGAAAATGCAAAAGGAAATTATTGTCAAGCTTTTATCAACTAAAATAAAGTGTGTAAGTTCTAAGCAATAATATTCACGTGCTTCCGCGGGGTAGGTTTACTTTATGTAAACGTTTTTCCGAATCAGAGTGTGCCAATATATTTTTGCAGGGACTCTTGTTCAAGAATTTTCAAATCTAAGATTCTCATGCCTACGAATTCACATGACATTGGCCCCGCAATGTTTTCGTAACTGCTAATAAAAATAAATAAAATAAAATTTGTTTATTTCAGACAATTTACAGTCCATAGGAGTCGAGCTAATCGTAGCTCTCTTTAATTTTATTGCATTATATTATTGATTTTAAATTACTATTTTTCGGTATATAAGACGGATCCAACAGCGGTACGTAACCATCGAAATCATTGAAAAGTGGTGACTGACGTTATCATTGCCACATTCATTCATGACATTCACGCATTTACGTTTGCGTACACAAGTACTAAACAGCACATGGAACCTTTCGTTATTGTTAAAGATGCTATGTCGTGATATGCATCATTATTATACACCTCACGTCTACTGCATTCATATGCACATGTTATTACATGTACTTACCTATGTGATTTATACTCGTATAGGCTTGTATTATGTATGATTCAACTTGTTTATCCGTTGCACATCGCCGAGCGTACTGAATGACTATAATTTTACAAAATTATCGTACGGCGTAAAACCGACCTGAAACTCGCCATTAATAACAAGCCACGCCGCGCGTCGCACCCTGTACCATGAAACTCCAAAGGGCTACAATTTTAGCCCTGTTGTTCTCGTAATTAACGGGCCACGCTGAAATGTTATTTTTGAGTACCTCCACGATGAGTCGTGGTACGAGGGCCACGGGTGCGGGGGAGGCGGGAGTGGAGGCTGTAGTAGAGCGTAGTAAGCGCGGTGAAGGCGGCAACGGAGAGGGGAGGGTTCTTTGCGTTCAATAATGTTTGTCAGTACAAGCGTAGTGAAGGCGACCGCACTCGACGTCGTCGTCGGCTTCAGACAGGTTTTGTTTTTTCTGTTGTCTTTTTAGTTCTTTACAGACGCTTTGCTCATTCGCTAGACAATCAATGCGTCAGGAACTGACGTAATTATTGGCGGTACCAACAGATTTATCTATACGTTTAGAAAAAAAAAGAAGGCAATGTCAATGTTTGCGATAATATCGATATTTTATCGATAGATAAACAGCACCATTCCGCAAAGTTGTACAATAACATTCCTGACTATAAATATCCGCTGGACTGATTGGGCGAGGCGCGGGAGGCGGCTATGCGACGGAGTTCATTTGCATCGCAATGCACCGGCTGACGTGTTGGCTACGTACAATGTGATGCGAACTGGTCCCCTCCCCCACTTGTCCCCTTTCTATGCTCCACATGTTGTGGCGCTACCTTGGCGTTTGGCGCCACAAACCGCAATACAATAGATCGTATCTGCAGGACTAACCACATGATCCTCGTTCTCATGAGAATGATTAGTTATTATTGCTGCATTGAATGAACAAAACACAAGGCAGCGCTTTACTTAATATGATACAAAATATATACAATGAGTACCTATACTGTTTTTCTGGATATTAAAATATGAATAACGCGTCCGTAAGATTCTATTATTTTCCTTTGAAGGAATATCAGTTCGCCACTTCAGTTTGCTCATCAAATCGAAGTAAGTAGGTAGGTAGAGTATGGTGTTAGTGCCTGACGCGCCTTACTAATAACGTGGAAGTAGCGTGGCGTTGTTTGTTTACTATGGATCGAGGCCGCCATTTCGATTTCCCTCCCGCGCATTTCATGCACATGCGCACTGGAACCAGGATCGACCTTTGCTTCTTGAGATGCGTTACTTACGGCAAAGATCCGGCTCAGTACCTACTCGTAATAACTACGCAATTAAATGACCTTGCACATTGTTTATTGATCTTGTTCTATAAACGATTGATATATTTTCTTACGATGCATGTTATGTTATATGAAGCTGATACCTTGGTGGTAATTTGAGCCGTGTTATGAGAACAAGGCGTAAGGGCTTTCTCTTGTCTTGAATTCTACTCCAACGTTTGAACCTCAACTCAGCTTCTGTCACATTTTTTATAATATAACATGTTGATAATAATTTGAATAAAATTGCTGTTTGTATGGTTATGTTTTATCATTTTGTTTGCTTTTAGAACGTTCTGCACTCACTCAAAGTTATCAACCGAAAGAGTTAAACGCAAACTTTACAATCTTAGCAGAGGTCACAGCGGCAATTTATTTTTTGACACAGTATTCAGTGAGGGTCAATGTAAGTCATTCTCAAGGAGCTAGGAGTTTGCATAACACTTTGAACAAGTTAGAAAGGCCACGGTCGATTTTTCTGTATTTTGTTATACCTATCTAATGGGTGTTTTTATAATTTGCCGGTTGACGGCACAATTTCGTCTATCTGTCCCATTGTGGCCAAATAGAATTAAATAATGCATTTTCATTCATCACCATTCACTCATTCTTCTATGTTTAAATGCTGCCTGCACAATAACGATTTTGTCGAATGTTTAGGCCTAAAAGTTTCCCTTTTTCAAGTTATAACATTGCCAAGCGAGTCTTTCCCTGTTGCCATTTGTTCGTGTAATTCGGGGATAATTTAGGTTAGACGCATTCTATTTTTGTAGTACATACTTGTATCTAGTTTGCTGATGATAAATCAAACGCAACTTCTTCCGCTGGTGCTCACCAATTTGAACCATCCATAAATCACGTCACACGAATTATTATTTAATCTTCTCTATTTTTTTTAAAATAACCTCATTATTTGAAAGGAAATTAAACTTAAAGGATTGCATCGATAATGCTCCCGTGATGGTTGTCGGGAAGATGTACATGTAGAACGTGTGCAACTTTTTTTTCTTCATTTATAAAGGGTTTGTTCACAATTTGAACATGCCACCCTCGGGAGGGTTTCTTACAAAACTTAATCTCTACGCTTAATACCTAATTTAACCATTTTGAATAACATTTTAGCAACAATCAGGTTTTGCTAAAATATAGTTACATACATTGAGGCACAAATTATACTTCACACGGTGTACACGTGTAGCAACTTCGAACGTCTTTGTTATCATCTTGAACTCTCTATCATCATAAGCGCTGCGGTATACCACTTGTGGCCCAGCAGGGCAGCAGGGCGCTTTAACCTTGCACGAGGAAAACAAACGTACACACAAATTAATCTTAATTGACTCACATGACTCATGCTATAAAATTGTTGTTTACTATCATAATATTCAATGCGATACCAATACGAGCGTACTAAACTGCGTTTATACGCAGTTGCGCTTGCGCATTAGATATGCTCGCTAGTCTTATGATTGTGACACTGTATGTGATACATTGCGTAATGCAACTAGATAGCAATGGATACTACAATTATTAGCATCATGTGGCATATATTAATAGACATTATTGTTGGCAAATAAAATACTAATTTAATGGTGACGTAAGGAATTCTGTCAAAACAAACGTTCTTGAGATGCTGCTATAAAATGTGTTTGTTTACAGTTTAGCATGCTTTTGGCTCTTTTATTTCTCTTCCTAATACATGTCATTGTTATTATTATATTTATTATCTGTGTCCATTGCTGAAAAAGCCGAAATCTTCCGCTACACTGCATAAAAAACATTGGAACAGGGCCCAGCCAGTGTAATGGAGTAATCGGTGAATCAGTATCAGTCAGTTTCTTCGTAACGTCGCGTCGTCGAACCGATTTGGATGAAATTTGAAATCGTTATAGATCGTGCTCTAGAATATCACATAGGCTACTGTTTAACCGGGTTTCGTGTAGGTGAAGCCGTGGGCAGAGGCTAGTAAGACAAATAAAACACTATGTGGTTGATATATATGTATACTTACCGTATATTTAAAACTTTCCAGCATTGTGGGAACGTAGTGTTAAGGTAATCTGAATAAGTTGACCTTACCCATAGATAGTTTGCAACAGTATTTAGAAGGCTCATCTGTTTCATTTGTATATCACCTGAGCATTTGTATTATTATATAAGTTTAACTTACCGTCATACAATAATAACAGAAAATTTGCTAATTACAAACAGTCACATAAGGTCGCCTACCTACTTAATTACAGAGTTCGTGGGAGGCCGATCGAATGCTCGCAAAAACAATAACAAATTAATCTAATCGAATATGATCTAATTCAGTCTACGTGAGGTAACGGTATACGTGCTTTGTGTAAGTATTAAGTTTTATTTAGGGGTTTATTGAGGTTCCGAACCCAAATTAAAAAAGGACCCTTACAGTTTTGTCATATCCGTCTGTGTCACACCTGATTTCTGCGTAGGTGTATAATGACAAATGTGTATTCTTTACCCAATAACAAAGATCAAGAAATAAAATAAAAAATATAAATACTTACTCGCAACCATTAAACAAAAGTAGTTATAATTTTAGTCTTTAGTTAATGTAATTGGTCCTCGGCCGTGATAATTAAAGTAAATTAATAAAAGCTCTCTTGCGCAAAAGTTGACAAGCTCTCTAAAAAATCACCTTCTCCCCCAGGATATATAAGATATAGATGTACCTTCTACAGTTTGTTTTATTTTATTTTGGCTTCCCTCGAGTGTTTATTTATTTGCATAAAATGGATGTGTTAATAACAAGATCTGTTTGCATGCCTTTCCTTCAAATCGGTTCAGTCCTTACAATTATCGATACTGTGTATATGTACTTAGCACAAAGGGATTCGATTAGAAGGCGCATTGTGTTATTCAATCGCCTTTGCTAGACAATTCAAATTATAAATAGTATGGGTCTCGCAGCCCATCATAATTATCTAAAAACCCTGGACTAATGTTAATCCTAAAATACAACTTCTTGGCAAATAAATGTTCTATTCTACTTAAACTACATCCAGTCGGCAAATTCAACGCAATACTTACTATGTCTTATTTACTAAACTTACTATGGGATCAAGCCCGCGTATTATTTTAAGTTTAAGGCTACTTTCGTACCAGACAATATATTTTAAAAGGATATATATTTATTACAAAGGATAACCTGGTTACGTACTTGATGCTGAATTGTGTTCAGGAAGGTCAAACACCTTCCATCCCTTCCATGAAATCAACTCACTTCCCCTAAATTCGTGCGGTTCGAACCAAATGCTGACACGAGGTCATTAATCGGTTATTATACCGATTAATGACCTCGTGACATTAATCGGTCGATTAATGAAGCGTTCGTATACCTATGAACGCTTGCGATACCAGAGATATCACTCACGCATTGACAACCCCGGGACACGCAGTCAAAAACCTTATGTGCCTGTAATTTTACCGGCGACGGTTTTTTGCGGACATTGTAATCGGTTGCAAAAAATCGCATTACAATACGATACGACGTTTTGGAGATAATGGTAACAGATTAAAACACATAGTAACTAGTTGTTATAAAACTGTTTTTAGGTACCTGCAAAACTAATCTCTCAATCCGTAGCATAAAAATACCAATTATTCGCGTAAACGAGAACACGAACAATGTCTCCAAACGCAGAAAGTAATACAGAATTACACAGTACTCAGTTCAGAACATGTTGTTAGCTCGTTGTTACAAACCGTTGTTACCATTAGTAGGCAATATGGTTTAGGTTGAAATCTGGTGGCGGCTGTTTGCTCGCAAGTTTGAGCTGGCTCTGTATTTGCCACCATGCGAATTGTTTCCAAGATAGTGTTGACAGATAACTGAACACGTATGTACTGCGCAAATTATTTTCAATGCCAACAACAAATCCTAGTCCATTCCTATTTCCAATACTATTTTAAACGCGAAAGTTTGTGAGGATGGATGTTTGTTACTCTCTCACGCAAAAACTACTGAACGTATTTTGATGAAACTTTACAGTAATTTAGCTTATACATCAGAATAACGCAAAAGCTACTTTTTATCTGGGTACCACGCGGGCGAAGCCGTGGGCAGAAGCTAGATATTTTATAGTTTTGTCCATGAAATTTCACAAAACACAAACGTGAAATCGGCTCATAATGGAATCTAAAAGTGTGGTTATAGATATTTCATTCTCAAAGAATAGAGTTCACTTACAGATGAAAGTAGTTGACATTCATGTACGTGCGCAAATTTTCAGTGATAAAAACAGTACCTGAATAAAATGAATCCTGCTACTGTTTTAAACGCGAAAGTTTGTGAGGATGGATGTATGTTACTCTTTCACGCAAAAACTACTGAACGGATTTTAATGAAACTTTACAGTAATATAGCTTATACATCAGAATAACACATAGGCAACTTTTTATCCGGGTACCACGCGGGCGAAGCCGTGGGCAGAAGCTAGTACATACATAATTGTAGTAGGCTTTCAGTTTTATGCGTAGCAGTAGAGCTCCTCGTGAAAAGTTCGTCCTGGAAAGTACTACCACCATACCTATTTCTGCCATCAAACAATGTTTGTATTGTTGTGTTTCTGTTTGAAGGGTAAGGGTGCCGGTAGGACATAATTCACAATTATGCCTAAGGGTTGGCAAAGCGCAAGTGGTACCTCTGGTGTTGCAAACGTCCATAGGTTTTCAGTGGTATAAAACAAAGTTATTTATTACTTGTATCTAATTCCTTATTTCTTGCCAATGTTCCTAATTCAATTATTTCTTTGTTACAGTATGTCCGTCAATGGATATTAGGAATTCGCCAGAGCAGATCCATAGATTACGAGGATGTCGCGTGATCGAGGGTCAGCTCAGCATCGTCCTGATGGAGCGAGCTACGCCCAAGATCTACGAGAACATGAGCTTCCCGGAGCTCAGGGAGGTTACCGGATACGTCCTTATCTACAGGTAAGAACATGCTATTTATATTATTATAGATTACCTGTATATCTATATACCACGACAATAGAGGATGTATCCAACACTAAAAAGTAAAAAAAAAACAAGCAAACAGTTGTTAAATAATAAAAATGTGAAATATAGCAACTTGATGCACCAAAATATTGAAGGAATTCGTTGTAAAGAATTAGAACTGGAACTGTACATGAACTGAAATGCGATTAACATTATTTGCATTACAGAACATTGGCTGCGAAGGCATGAGGTCATGTTCAGTTTCAGTAATAACCAAGGTGGTAGTTCTTTCTGCAGAATATATGCTATACGTTATGGCTTATTATTGAACTTATTACTTACTATTGAATAACTTGCTCCTTTTCGGCTTTTCTTCTTTGGGTTAGGTACCTGGCGACAAAAACCACCATGTCAAGATTGTAGAGCTTTTCGAAAAAATATTCCCTGTTTAACCCTGACTGACTCCGTATTTCAATCATTATTTTAGTAGGTTAGCAGTTGACGCAACTTCTATAATATTGTCTGTCTAGTTTGAAACTCCAACCAGACAGACAATATAATTGATGTTTTATCATATTATGTAGCAGCCAGGTAAACAGGAAACTTACGCGGATCATTAATTTGACTGCCATGTTGTTGTTGCAAAACGCTACATATTCAAGGATGTTCAATGGTTACATATAAACTAGGACATTCTATCAACCACCAACAGTAAAACACCACTTAGATCCCATAAATAAGTTTCTAAAATATTTCCAAAGAGCTTATGCACACTACATTTTTAAGTAGAAAGGCGCGACGAAAAAAATAAAAATATAACATTTTGATAAAAAATCTAAATGTTTAAAAGGAAACTAAACGGAATACTACCCACGGGTAAAACGTGGATTCCCCTCTGACTATCCCCTACTTGGTGTCCTTATCGATCTGAGTAACTGAGTACTAAGTTTGTTTTCTTATATTTTACACGCGATGTCAGACAGGAGCCCTTAAACGTTTGACGTTAGAGTTTGTCTATCTGTTATTATTTTATATACGGCTTATCAAAGTCAAAGTCAAAAAGTTTTTATTCATTTAAATCACAAGGATCATATAGAAACGTCAGCTTAAAAACTACGTGAATTTAAAATATCCGATTGGAATGTAGTTTTTAGCAATAGATTTGTATAAAGTTCTTAAATACGAGTAGGTTTTATCAACACAAGTCTAGGCGGCGTTCTAGCATACGATGGAAAACAGAACGAGGGTTTTAACATTTTGCTAAAATTTTGGGTTATTCCTAACGTTTATCCATGCGCTTCAACCCCGCCACGGTGTTCACAGTAAAGAAATAATATTGTGAAGGGCATTATATTTAGTTTGCATCGAATGAACTTAATTAAAATGTTTCGTCCATTAAAATGCTAACATACGCCATCTAAATAGCAAACTAGTGGGAAATACGATTTGAGTCTTTCCCATTGTCTGATTGGCACACTTCCAGGCCTTCCACGTTCGTTTTCCTGTTTATACTATCAATACAACCTTGTACGTACTACAAAACTATTTATTATGACTTCAGTAATTGAAACGTATCATAAACTATTGTACGAGCGCGTTATCGTATTACATTTAATACCTACAACTGGCGGTTTTGATACAATAGAAGCGTCATCGTTCAGCTCGTAATATTCGATGTTCTTTTAGGTCACAATGTGCTCTCGCTCGGCTTGCAGGGGAATGGTTGCTTATAGTCGGACTAATCGAGAGAACAAACACTTTCACACCCGTTTTCCCCATTTATTTATTTAATTTAATTAGAACGGGACAGATGTACCTAAGATGTACATCCTCAGATGCTCAGTGCGTGCATCTTTGAAGATACCGAGTAGGGAGGACGTGCCTCTGCTAAATGTATTATTTGGACAGTACATTTACAGTTTTTATAATTTTAATAATTCATAATTACTGCGTTCTTCATAACTAAGAGAGAGTAGAGTCTATATAAATAAAAATCGATGTTTTCTTTCGAGTGGAATAATTAATGACGGCCCAGTGGTCACGGCAATTATTAGCAAAATACATCTGAACATGCAGATTTTGATATTAATGAGTAGGATTCTTTGCCTTTACTGCGTTTTTTAAATAGCAGCGTCAGAGTACGTTACCAGGAATGTTTTTGTTTCAGGACGAAAGGTGTTCGGAACTTGGGTGATTTATTCCCGAACCTAACGGTCGTGAGGGGGATGCAGTTGTTTAAGGACTTCGCAGTTGTCATATTCGATAATGAACATCTTGAGGTAAGATTTTATTCACTAGCTTCTGGCCAGGGTTCGCGTGGTAACTGGACAAAATATATGTATTCCATGGTGATCTATGTAACAAGAACTCTGTCCGACACGAAGGGGTATCGATACGATCATGTAAGTATTGTACATTTACGGATGTGAAACAAATTTATTTTCCAGGAAATTTTATAAATCGGTAAAAACCTGTTGTCAAAGTGGTACGGAGTGTTGTTAGTTGATAAACTTTTATTTTGTTAGGTACGAACTAATCCAATATAGTTGCAAGGTTCGTTAGTGAAATAAGGGTACGCCAGGACAGAGGTTTTGTTACATATAGTATATATATGTATATATTCCTAATTTCTTCCAAATCGGTTCAGCCTATACGAAGTTTATTGGGTACCAAACTTTGGTATTGTAACTAGCCTCTGCCCACGGCCTCGACCGCTTGGTAACCGGGTAAAAAGTAGGTTACTTACAAATTGGTCCACCCGTTACGAAGATTAATAACAAACATATAAACTTCTAAACATCCAAACTTTGATATTTATTATGATATAAGTAGGATTGTATAGCCGTATACGAAGGATATGCGTCAATTTTTATTTTTACAAACTTTTTTTCACTTTTTACACAGCAGGTTTGTACAAATTAGCTTTCTGTGACTAAGACAATTGACCTTGCTTTTCCCTGTACAAATGTCGAATCCATTACGAAATACTCTTGTAAACTTATTCGGGGGTCAATTATTGAGTGACCTACGTGAAGTGTCCCAATTTGGGCAAGTGATATACCCAAACTATGCACCCACACCGCATAATGAATATTAGTGCAACGTGTGGGACGTTTCCTATTTACCAAGTGGCTTCATTAGTTAAAAGCCATTAATTCGCCTATTTGTTTCGAACTTTAGCTTTATGCCCTATAATTGTATGAAATGGGTCGAAACGGGAAGTTCCTGCTTCCTGCAATGTATCTACCACTCTTTATTTTTTGTACGAGCGTATGTCAAAGTACGTTTAGCGGTTAGAAGCTAAGCATCCTTCTTTTATGCCAAATTTATACGTAAAACTCATGTAATCATGTTCTGAATATTAACAGGATAAAGGATGTTTAACGATCTTTATCGTTTCTTTGACTTCTGTGAAGTAGAATATAGAAACGTTAAACGTGTGGTTAAAATTAAATTACTCGTATGGTATTTATATATCATGAACGGATTTTTGAAACCGGGTCGTTACGAAATCGTATTTAAATGCTCTTGTATTGCAGGCGCTGGGGCTCCGATCGCTGATAGCCGTGGAACGGGGAGGAGTGCGCATCGAGCGCAACGACCGGCTCTGTTACGTGAACACCATCGACTGGGGACGTATCAACTCGGACGACGCAGAGAATATCATCAGAGTAAGTGCCACTGTCCTTGGTCTTTCTTCGACGAACAGGCAGACCTTGGTTTTACTCATTGAAGACGCATGCTGCATTGTAGGTGTCTTTATGTTTTTTAAACTGCGCTTTCATATTTGCTGAAAATTAGCTTTTTCGCGCTAAAAGGGCGCTCTGTCGCACATTGTCACGCTTTGTTAGAATTAAGAAAATAATGTTGCATGAATCAAAAAGAGAAAAGGACCTTGAGATTCTCAGAAGTTACTCAACCGAATCTATTATACTTTCACCAACGTTCACCTCTCTGAGCAAACTGTGGAGATGCTGAGGAATTCGTTACAAAAGTAGTTATAATCGGCAACTTTGAGGGTGCTTGTTATGATATTGTCTTACAGCTAAGCTATTAAGTATAACTTATCGCAGCCCTATTTATCAATGTCACGCGCCTCTGCCCCGTCATGTGGTTTAATAATGAATGAATGACAGCGTCGTTTGCGGTCCGGTCAATATTGTTGTCCGTTGCCAAACTTGTTTCGGCCAGTGGACCGTGGGATTTATTCGTTATTAGTTCCGCATTGGTACCAGTTATCGGTTTACTGCGAATATTGTAATACATTTTGTGTACCCAGATTTGCGTAGGGTATCGTTGGAAATCCATGTTTTTATTCTATTTCGAATTGGCGAATGGTTATGTTGCAACGCCTACACATTTAAACAAAGACTGTGTGAAAATAAACACTTGTTGTTTTGTTATTTAGACGAACTAACATAATATTATAAGAATGATGAACTGATATTATTGAGATCTGCAGCTAAAACCAGTGTTGTCAGAGAAAAATAAGTTGCCGTATGTTTATAAATCAAATAAAAAAACTTTAACTACAAAACACTGTACAACTTCAAAGAGTTTTTGAACCTATTTACTCTTATTTTTCTATCCTGTTTCGGATAAACCTGCTTTTCAACGGTTTTTGTGTGTGTATGTTATGCGATATCTTTTCCATCGTTAACCGATTTTAATCATTATTTTTTTAATGGTTAAAACAACTAAAATAAAATGGACTAGTCCAGAGACAACAAATAAAAAAAGAAACACAAACTAGTGAAGAAAACCACAAATAATTTAGATAAATGCTTTAGCATTAAGTCCTCTTAGCACTACATTGTTTGTGTGGAAGTATTAAATAAATAAATACTGTAAATACTTATCAACAACCGATTAGTATTTGGTAGAGTTGCCTCTGTTCTCAATAACTGCTTTACAACAACGTGGCATTGACTCTATTAATTTTTCACATGTTTTCACCGAAATTAATATCCAAGATTCAACAAATGCGTGGAACAGTTCATTGCAATTGGTGATGACCTGATCCGACAGAGTTCTTGACATTATGCCATAAATTTTCTATCGGATTTAAGTCCGGACTGTTAACAGGCCACTCTAACACTGTTACCGATTGCTCGCTCAGAAACGCTTTAACACTGTTAGCAGTGTGTTTTGGATCATTGTCGTGCTGAAATATCCAAGTCACTGCTAAATTATCCTCGGAATATGGGATCATTGTCTTCTCTGATATACATTTGTACTGGTACTGATCCATTAGTCCTTCAATCTTTCTCACGGGACCCACTCCGTATCTCGAAAAACATCCCCACACTTTAATATTTCTAACGCCGAGCTTAACTGTCTTTTTAGTAACTTGTTATTCAAAGCCTCGTTCATTGGTCGTCTTACGTATCGTTTTCCGTCAGAATTCACCAAATTTATTTAAGTTTAATCTGAAAAACCAAACTTTCTTCCATTGATAAACAGTCCAACTGCCATATTTTCTAGCGAAGGCTAGACGGTTTTCTCTATGTTGTCTGGTAAAAAGTGGCACTTTCCTAGCAAGCCTTCCAAACAATTTTCTTTCAACCAACCGCCTACCGACTAGTCTTGCGAACACGTTACGAAGGTCGTCTTGTGAATATTTATTAAAATTAGAACCTTTAAAGGGATCCTTCTTAGCCAAACGAATCATTAGTCTGTCTTCTTAAACGGTGATCTTCCTTGGCCTAACTATTCTTGGCACCTTGTCGGATGTTCCATGTTGTTTGTAATAAAATTATTAAGTGTTTTAATTATATGACCACCACTGTATATAATAAGTTACTTGTTTTGTAAGGTTTTTGTATAAGTCCTTAACTTTTCGGGTAAAGGTATCCTCCATCCATCGCCTTGCACATCGTCTGCGGCAAGTCTTGTCCAAGTGGAACTAGTGACATCCTCGATGTCGTCTTGCCAGCGGCTACGCGGACGCCCGCGCGCGCAGCCCCCCATAGCGCGGGTTCCAGTGCAGCACGCGTTCTGCACTGGAACCCGCGTGAGTTGATTATATTTGTCTTTCTCTTATATATTTGTTTCTGATGCTGTCTGTCAATTGCTGATATTTTTTGATAAAGCCCAATTTGGACAGCCGTATAGTAGAGAAGGTATCACTGTCGTGTCCATGGCTTTCTTTAGAAATACATATGAATCATATATTTGGAGTTAAAGCTGAATTGTTTAGTTATTGATAGGGCAGTAAATAGACTGGCGTATACTGTATTATCCAAAAACGATGCGCAAATTGCCATGTATTACGATTGCGATTGTCATTTCAATAACAACACTGGCGCCAACTTCAAATTACGTAATTTTTTTGTCTGTAAAATGTTGTAGGTAACACTAACAGAACAATGGCTCATGACGTGTGAATTGCCAAGTAACGGAACGAAATTCGGACTATTTTCTTACACGGTTTTTTGGCTAATGGTAACGGGATATAACATCAATCGTATTGCGGCTATTGCCTCTGCCTGTTGCAATATTAATAACAACCTACTCAGGGAGTTTTTAATTGGCCGATACCGACGATATGTCATCACCGATAAGATTCGCTGATGTCGGGGCTCTGAAATTTACGGTGTCCTGTGACGCTTTTTACTGACCGCACGATACCGATATATCGTTGCTGACTGATTATAATAAATGATTTAATTATTATAATTTCGTTGCTTTGAGTTGCTAAAAAATATACTTTATTCAAAAAAGTATTTTTTATAATCTTCTACAAACGCACTACCGCCCTACTCTTCATTACACAAGGGTTAGCTGGAAGAAAATGCTAATTAGCATTATCTTCGCCTGTGTACTTGTATTATGTTGTGCAAAAAAACATTTTCTATCTATCGGTGACGAAATGTAGGTAAGATCCGCTGCCCATAAAATCAAGGATTTTACCAGACGCTAATGATTATAAATAACTTTTAATTGTTTCAGTCTAACTACGACACTCGGTTTTGCGGTCTGTGTCCGAACGCGCAGAGCCGCGTTGAAGATAATCGCCAGTCATCCTTACAATGTCCCACCGACCCTAACAACGGCCGATTGCTTTGCTGGGATGAAAATCACTGTCAGAAAAGTAAGTAGGTACAATAGTAATACTCTTTTCAGGGTTTCGCCTTTGTTCATGTAATTTCATTCTGCCTTTTTGTTATTTGTGTGTACAATAAAGAATAATAGTATTTTGGTACTAAAATATTTCATGATAAGTTGGTCCGTTGTGTTGGAGTTTTAGATGCAGCGAAGGTGTACTACTGAATCCTTTTACCATCTCTGTATCTTGGTGATTTTATTTTTTATCAGCGCGTAATGCGTTTGCCGTGAGATTGTATGCTTGTATATTTATTTAGGCAACTACTTTTCCGAATGAAATGCGATCAAGGATAGTGGCTGCAATAGACGACGGAAAACACGTACGTGGTTTTAAAACTAACTTGTTAAATAAAGTGTTAATCCAAGATTTTAAAAATATTAGGAAATTATCAACTCAGGCGGGTTCCGAAGCCACGATTCAAATGTTTCGCCTCGAAGCGCCTTCGGAATAAAAACGCAGAAACGCACCAAAATACTTTTTCACTTGAAATAATGATTTGCCCAATAACTTGTAAACAAAACCGCTAAGAAAAACATCGAGAGGAAACAGACATGCCTTAGAACAAAAAAAAATCAAGGCATTTTGTGTTCCTAAGCAGCTACCATATAATTATAACATTTCACCTGGAACGCTTCCTTGAAAATGTAGGCATGTTCTCAAACACAATGTTTGGTCGGTATCCTAACTACACAGATCGTAAGGATATCTAGCGCCTACGGACTGAGTATAAGATTTGAGTATGCCAATCATGAGTATTACAGTCGTGAGCATGTTTTTTTAATGTATTTGGCAGCTTGTCCGAGCGCTTGCGGTTCCCGGGGCTGCCTCTACAACGGGACGTGTTGTCACACGTCGTGCCTCGGCGGCTACAACGGCTGCGACGACATCACGGCGCGCGATTGCCGCGTCTGTCGCAACTTCTCCTTCGGTTACAACGAGGAGCGCGTCTGCATCGACCGTTGCCCCAACGGCACTTATGAGGTAAGCACTAGAGGTGGCAAGGTGGCGGTCTCACGTCCTTAATTCGGTCGGTCCGTAATAGTACTGATTACCACGAGCTCGCACCAAATTTACCAAAGAGTTTTATATCTGACATATATACAATCCATTTTGTTAGCATACTTAAGACTATTTGTTAGACTACTTTGCGTGTAGGTAGATATAGATAGATAGAGACATTTTGCGACGGGAGATGATTAAGCAATAAAATCATTTTAATTTCACTGATTGACCAACCTCCGCACAAAATGTCTCCAAATAGAAGAGGTACATCTCTCCGCACCTGTTTTCAGGATACTGTTGTGACTGCCCCGAAATTTATTCAGAGATGCTGTTTTTTTACGGATGATGGCATGAAAGCCATTCGTCCATGTCTGTGCGAATATGTTTGAGGCACTACAAAAACGCGGCAGCCTCAACAACATCCTCAAATCATCATGATATTGGACGTGTAGGACATCTAGCGATTTTTTGGTATAGCTGATCCATAGGTTGCCCGTGTAGGAGCTCTCACAGAACCCCTTGAAAAGCGGGAACCTTCAACAGCCGGTAAAATTCCACTGTTAGAGGTAGGCCTTCCTTGAATACTTCCCGGAAGAACGATCTTAAAATTGGACAATCTTAAAAAAAACGAAAACATTCACGAAAATGGTTCACACGTAGTTTCCGAGCACAGTCTTTTTTTACCGAAAATCATTGAAGTACAACAACGTACAGAGATGATACGTGCAGTGCAACTCTTTGTGAATGCGGCCAAAGTTAAAACTATTTGTATTTTTCATATTTAGCTAGTCTCAGAATTTCTCAGTACTACCTAATCCAATAATTCCGTATTCATGTCGGCGTATACTGTAAATCAGCCGCAATGAAAGCAAACAGAGTTAACCCGTTATTCCATTTGCGCTCGTTTTATAGCAATCATTTTAAATAATCCACATTAATTGAGACGCTTCATAAACATGCCAATTTAGAGAACTTAAAACGTGATTTCATCATTGTTGCATACTGTAACTGCAAATTTAATGTTTCAAATGATTATAATAATAATTTAGATGCGTACTTCCGTTACCTCTGCGAAAGTATCTCGAAATGTAGTGTAATAAAAAAGTTATTATATGTACTTAGTTGGTATAATTAGTAAACTACAGTTTGTAAAGTACGAGTAAATGCGCCCATTAAAATGTTTAGCGCAATGCAGCTACTTCACTCGAGAGCCCTATAAGTTTGGCGCCAAATTGTTGATTATTTACACAAAGAAAGCTATAAGTCAGGTACTTAACCACTACGAATGCCAAACCTATATCAAAGAGGTAAGATGAAAAGTTTTTTTCCTGTATACGGTTTTTAACCAAGGAGGTTGCAAAGCCAATCTTTGACCTCCACGAGTGACCAAGATTTTTTAGCACCTTGTTCCGGCTTTTTTACAGCTGTCCTGCAATGTGATGTGTTGACATTTTGCATTTCTTTTTGAAATCATTTTATCTTGCTTCAAAGTCACACAGATAGTGCTGTACCAAAAGGTGACTTCGTATTATTTCGTTAACAATATCATAAAATAAATGTAATAAGAATTAAATAAGAATAATAAATAAATATCACAAATGCATTTTTTAAGCTTACAGTAAGAATGGCAGTCCATCTGCACGTTGTGTGCCATGCCGCAGATAAAAATAAAACTTCTCATTCACTCGGCACCAGTAGTACGGACACCCAAGACAACGGTTTTGTCAAGACAAAAATATTTCTGTCTCTCTCTTTTGTCTGTCGCTAGGGAGGAACAGAAGTCCATTTTTGTCCATTCTGCCGTCGACGAAACCGTTGTCTTAGTACTCATGTAAAGCCTACTGGCACCGTCACTCCTACCTACTGGCATCGGCACCATGTAAAGCGTACTGGCTCTGGTTGAGCCAAATGCCAAACTACTTAAATTAATAAAAAAGAATAGCAAGATATACCCAAAATACTATTACAATCAAAGTTTTTTACAGCTATTCCGTCGTTGCGTCACGGAACAAGAATGCCGATCGATGCCGCTGCCGCCGCAGCCGGTAGGATCCACCGACGCTGGCTTTCATCGTTTCGCGCCAAGTATACGAGCCTTCAAGATACACAATAACAAGGAATGCTTGTACATGTGCCCCAGTGGTTTTATGGAGGTAATTTTATTAATCCATAATTTGGCTACATAACATATTACCCTCAACCCGATGAACGGATGTACTCGTTGGTGATTTTAGCTGGCGCAACCGGTTGGAAATGAGTTCCTACGAGTTTTCTTGAATAATGTTTGTAAAATCCATATGCGATGGCTTTAGTTATGTACAATAAACAAACGTTCGTCGTGGCTGTGGGGGTAAACAAACGAGCAAGCTTTTTGGGGTACGGAAGTGTTCTTCTTCAAGTTAATGATAATGAAGCAACTATTATTCTTATGCAGGTGGGTGACGTTTACAACGCAACTTGCGTGCCGTGCCCAAAGCGGGGTGGGTGCGTACGAGAGTGCGCGGGCGGCAAGATCGACTCGGTTGCTGCTGCTGAACAGTTTCGAGGCTGCACCCACATCAAGGGCAAGCTTGAGATCACGCTTAGGGCAGGCGGCGGTAAGAATGTTCACTATGATCCTGACCCAGAGTGAAAAATTTCGGTTATTGACTCTACGTCAATGTTTCACACTGCGTTGCTCGCGTTTTAACGCTGTCGGCTTAACGAGAAACAATGACGTATAAATGATCGAAATTCTTCCAGTGCCACTTCTGGACTAAAATCCTACTACTATTATAAATGCGAAAGTTTGTGAGGATGGATGTTTGTTGCTCTTTCACGCAAAAACTACTGAATAGATTTGATGAAACTATACAGTAATATAGCTTATAAATCATAATAACACATAGGCAACTTTTTATCCGGGTACCACGCGGGCGAAGCCGTGGGCAGAAGCTAGTCTTTATATAAATGGAAACGTAACATTATAGTTTCATCTAGTTAGCGCTGGGGAAGTAACCCAGCCACAGATAAAAAAGAAAACTTGTTCGGGACCAAATTGGCATCATCGTCATAAATAAATAAACAAACAGCCAACAGTCAGGCATGCGTCCTAACCCCCATCCTAAGATTCCCTATATCGTGGGTATCAGGAACTACAATTACCACAACACTCACCACTCACCCTGATGAAGACTCTCGGAATGAGTCGAAACTTAGTGCCTTCACCGATAGTGCAGTACGTGAAAATTCCCGTTTTTATAATATGAATTACCACAGCACCCAGATCCGCAAGAAATATCTGCAGAATATGCAAACATTTGTCCCGCAGTGGAATCGTCGTCGAATCATCAACAGCCTGTAGAAGCCTAGAACAAACACTGTTGGGCATAGGCCACTCCTTGAGACTTCCCGTAACCTTAATTATATAATCGGTTTGGAGCAGAATTTCGTTTTTCAACCAACTTCAAAAAGGGAGGTGGTTTCTAATTCGACTGTATGTTTTGTGAATCGATTTAATCATCTTTTTTTTTTTATGAGTAGAGTGGGCTAATTTCAAGTGTGGACCCATATCCATTTTATGAAAAAAACCACCCACTGAAATTTCATATTGGACTTTTTATTAACTTCCCGTTATTTAAAGTCGGGTTTTTTCTAAAAAAACATGTATTATTCTGAAGTGTAATATTAAAATGGTTGAAATGTTACCAGGTAACACACTGGCCACGCTGGAATCGTCTCTGGGCGAGATCCGCGAAATCAACGGTTGGCTGCAAGTGACGCGCTCCTACCCGCTCGTGTCGTTGATGTTTCTCAAGAACCTCCGGAAAATCACCGGCGTGCCCTCCGCGGAATATAAGTGAGTCTGTAACATTTCATACATATCCATTATCCACAATCTGTGACCCCAAATAGCCAAATGCATAAATGCTGCTCAAGATTTAAGTAGAATTGGAAAAACATTTCTTTATGAAATGTATGAATGAAAATACTACAAGTAAATACAACTTAACAAAACTATAAAACATAAATAACAATGGGCGATACTTATAGGCTTCGCTTGGAAGCCTATACAGCTGTAATTTTCTATTGTCCTTATGAATATTATTACTATTTCAGAGGAAAAGTGTTGCATATTCTCAACAATCCAAACTTAGAGCTACTCTGGGAATGGACGACTCACGGCCCAATAGAAATCTCCGGTGGTACCATCTACATACACTTGAACCCAAAACTATGCTACAATCAATTGACGCCTCTGAAGAACATGACAAGCAATCCTAGATCCAACTTCACGGAGATCGAGGTGTCTGAAGATAGTAACGGAAACCAGGCATCCTGTAAGTTGTGAATGTGTCTTTCTAAAGGTTAGTTTCGTTTGTGAGTTCGATTCGTCACAAATACATTTTTTTTTGTGGGAATTTTAGAAATGTTAAATGAGGGTTTTTAGGTCGCTAAAAAGTGTTTTACTGATTATAAATAAAACACTCAAACAAATCTAGAGGAAATCTATCTAGTAGGAAATCTAATTAAGAGTCAGGACAATGTATGCAGTGTCGACTCGACACTAGATTTCCTGTATCGTGGGTATCATGTATGGGTGGTTGTGTGGGAATCACACAACTAAACTATCGCTCCCAGTGTCGTCTTTGCTTTACGTTTTAATAATAACAAGCTGTTGCCAGCGGCTATGCACGCGAGGGGTCGGGTTTAAAAAAAACCGATACTCTTATTCAAACTTTCACCCTCCATTTGCCCCCTTAAAATGTCGAATCAAAAACCTGGAACACATTATTATTTATTTATGCTCAGTAGCTGTACTTCAAATTTTCATGTTTCTAACTTTTTTTAAAACTTTTATAAAACTAAAACTAACTAAAACTTTTATACACCCCCCACTTTAAGTGAAAAATTTCCAAAAATCCTTTCTTAGCACCATGCTTACGATATAAAATAAACCTATGTTCCAAATTTCAGCTTTCTAGACTTGGTAGATTTGGCTGTGCGTTGATAGATCAGTCAGTTCAGTCAGTCAGGACAAACGATTTTAGAAGTATAGATAGATAATAAACATTTATTTCAGAACTGAACAAATTAAGGTGAAAATACGTATTGTAGCAGGTTTCTTATTCCGATGCGATTGGGGAATAACAATTTCATTAACTTGGTTTCTGTTTTGATTTTGATAAGGCATTTCTCGTTTTGGATTTGACAACTTGAATAGTCTATAAAATCTACTTCCGAGGTACATTTTTGCGCCGCGTTTTTGCAAGGAACTTGTTCTCTTTTCAGTTTGTACACTCGAAATTAGGAACCAAATGCATCGGGGTTTAAGGAACTTTCTTCATATTTTATTTTATTTTGAGTACAAAATAATCAAGTTCATATTTTTTTCTATTTAAGAGGCAAAACAATTAAGCTTCTGATAAAAATAGCTAAAAGATACAGTTATTAATTTGTGCAAAGGCCATTTGCGGCCCGTAGAGCCACATGATCGGTTTGCCGACCACTGATCTAGCCTAAAGTAAGCAGAGCTTGTGTTATGGAAACTACAAGTCTGATATACTCCTTACATTTTTTGTACAAAAATACAACTACTTATAAAAAAAAACCCGAGACAAATATATATTATCCTACTACTACACGCAAAAACTAATGAACTTATTTTGATGAAACTACGGTAATATAGCTTATAAATCAGAATAACACATAGGAGGCTACTTTTTATCCGGGTACCACGCGGACGAAGCCGTGGGCAGAGGCTAGTAATACTATAACTTACCACTATTTGTTATGCTCGCTTTCTTCGTATCTAGGTTATATCGTCTGGCCAGACGCACTTAGGCAAACATGTCACCCACTTACTCGTTTCCGCAGGCCTCCCGGGGAACATGAAGTTATCAGTGTCGGAGCTGCGCCGCACCGCTGTCGTGCTCAGCTGGAACATGTACTGTCCGGACGATCTGCGCAAACTGCTCGGCTACTCGGTGTATTACATCGCGACCGAGCACAATGTCACGCTCTACGAGCAGAGGGACGCCTGCTCTGATTAGTACGTATCTTGCATCTACACCAAGCGTCTATGGACTACGGCCCGCGGGCCAACACCGGCCCGCGAACACCACCAATCTTGCCCATGAAAGCGGCCTGACATGCCTGATATCCAATCTACCGTTAATTTATTTTGATAAAACAAACAAAGTAATTGTAAAAAAATAATAATCAGATGTTTTATTTACTGACTGATATGTCCATGATGATTTGCGAACGTAGCGAGGTCCGCACCACGCCACAAATAATGCTGGACATTTTTCACACACATGTAGCCCCAAACTAAGCAGAGCTTGTATTATGAGAACTCCATTATTGATATACTACTTAGATACTTTTTTTTGTAAATACATACATATTATACATAGATTAATATAATTGTACAATGTATGTTGCAGCTGGAACGTCCTCGACATAACGATAGATGAAGCCCGCTCGAACAAGAGCCAGGAGTCGGAGAAGGATAAAGAGCAGCTGGATAAAGAGAAATCGGAGAAAAATAAACTGGATCCCTTCGCAAAGTGCAACGGCATGCAGCCCTTGTTCCGGCCGCTGACGTCTCTAATGCCGTATACGAGATACGCGGCGTATGTCAAGACTTACACCACCCTGCAAGACAAGAAGGGTGCCCAGAGCTCGATCATTTACTTCAGAACCATGCCTGGACGTGAGTACTTATCGTACCTATCGAAAGTGTACAGTAAATTTTCAACAAACTTAAAAAAATGAGGAGGTTCTCAATTCGTCTGTATGTTTTTTTGTGGATGTTACGCGATATCTTCGTCAATTGTGAACCGATTTTAATGATTATTTCTTTAATGAGTAGTGTATACTTCTATGCGACCACCCATTTAAATTTTATTTAAAAATTTCACCCCAAGGGTGAGAAATAGAGGATGAAATTTCATATTGGACTTTTTATCAACTTCCCGGTATTTGAATTCGGTTTTATTTTTTTCCTGGAAAACAAATTTTAATAACATCAAAAGCTTAAGTGTTGTAGTGGTAGGGATTGTGAGTGTTCCAATGGATTTTCCACTCGAAAATGTATGCAACGATATTGTGATCTTAAAGATTCGAAGACAGATGACATGTGCATGAAAGGAGCCTCTTCAACACGCACTGAATTCTTTCATCACTAGGTCCTTTTCAGGGTCACGATACTCTCTCGCCATAAAAACCTGTGACACGACAAACAAAAGACAGTTTCATTCAGACCTTCGTCATTTTTACGAAATATAAATATTTTTATTTGCGAAAATGGGTGCAATATTAGATGTTATAAAATAATGTTGTATCCTCCATAATCAACTTTTAAAGCATGCAACATTTTTGTAGACATTCCTTCTGAATTCTGATAGAGAGGCTTTAAATTAATCACAGGCGCACCACAGCGGGACTAAGAAGAAAGACACAACTCAGAATCATACAAAGTTATTCCCCCCAGAACCAAGTCCGCCGCAAAGCTTGGCCGTGGAGCTGCTCGACTCGCATTCAGTCTACATCAGCTGGGCACCTCCGATGATGCCCAATGGAACCATCATCCGCTACCTAGTGGAGGTTCAAGCGAACAGCTACAACCAGGACCAGATACTAGCCGGCCGGCACGGCACCACAGATAGCTGTAGCAATCGTGAGTTACCTTCGAACTTATTCTGATGGAAGCTACACTTGTGAAAGAGCTCGTCCAAGGAAATAACTACCAACGTACAATTTCCGCCGCCAAGCTGTAATGTTCGCATCGCTTTGTTTCGGTTTGAAGGTGACGGTGAAATTACAGGCACATGAGACTTTTCACTCGTTATGTCTCAGGGTACTCAACGTGCGGGTGATATCTCTGGTGATTTTACACATGACGTTAGGAACCTGTATACGCGTTTGACATAAGAATGATCTATGTTTGTTTGTCCGTTACCATTAATCTCTAGAACGGTTTATCAGATTAAAATACGGATGTTTGCAATCGATTAGTATGACTTCAAGGTTGGTGATCGCGAAAATTCGCTTTTTACCTCAAATATTTTAAAGACCTATTATATACTCTGAAACATTTGTGAGAGAAAAATAAATGTTTTATTATTATAAATATATAATAATATTGCTGGACATTTTCACACAGCATCATCTTGCCCCAAAGTAAGCAGAGCTTGTGGTATGGGCACTACAAGACAGATATAATACTTATTTATTTTTTTAATAATTAAAATGTAACTTAGCAATGAAGTTGTTCTCACAGCGACAGCACTCGGCAATCTAATAGCGTCGCGCGTTGAAGAGGCTTACCAGACGGAAGAGGAGAAGACAACCGGAGACGTCAAGAATGGATCGTGCGCGTGCAGAGAGGACTCCAAACCCGGGACCAGGTTCAACCTGAGGGCAGAGGAGGAAAGAGTAGATAGCATACACTTTGAGAATGAACTGCAGAACTGGGTGAGAATATATCTACACTAATTAGTCACTTGTCACTAAGGCCCTAATTCATAGTCAAATAGGGGCTCCCCTAGGGGACTGTTCAGGCGCTAAGTTAAAAATTCAAGTGCGAATTTAACCTTTATGCACCCACCCATAAGGCAAATGCCGAATTATGGATTTTGGGGGACTGTTCAACCCCCGACTATGAATTCATGCTTTAGTCACTTCAGTTGACTAAAAAAATACATAGGCTGTATATTATCTCGTTAAAATTAAAGGGTTTTTCGTGGAGACCAATTAAAACGGTCGAGCGAATGTGTTTCTTACGAACGCTGCCTTAAAGTAAAAGATACTTTTCATTGGCTACTTTTTTATTCGGGTACTACGCGGAATTCGTGGGCAGCAGCTAGTGTATGGAAACGTAGGAAGGCGGCGGCAGCGACCGACTGTAACCGCAGACTGCAAGCACTCGTTTATCGACAGCCTGTAGAAGGCCACTGCTGGAACTAAAAAGCACTGTTAACCTTCTAAGGTTTGTATCAGTGTCTGTAAACACGGGTATTCAATTAACATAAAGATAGGTAGGTAAATGTATAGCTGTACCTATTCGCTTATCTTGTTCATGAGACAATCGTCGCCTAAAACCATTCATTACATTCTCAGGTTTACAGAAAATCGGACAAACCAAAGCCGAAGATCCAGAATAGTTCACGCATCAAACGGTCAATCGACAAGAGCCTGAACAGGATGCTTGTGAAGCTGACCAAGAGCATCGTACCGCGGCCCGGCATGAACTACACCAACAGCACAGACTCTGAGGGTAAGTGAGCTTACACTGGCCTGGGACCTAACCATGAGCTCTTACATCGATTCAGTTCAGGCAAATGTGTCACTTTCCGCTTTGCGATTGAAGACGCGTTAACGCCATATGTCATTCGCAAAGTGGGATTTGACATCATTGAACTGGATCGCAACAAGACTGGATGGTTAGGCCCCAGGGACCTAACCATTGATGATTATATGACGACGCCATAGCGTCTTTAACTGCAAAGCCGGTTGTCATATTTGCCTGAATTAAATCGCAAAAAGGCTTGATGGTTTGGCCCCTGTTCACGGAGAATGACTAAAGGCTACAGCACACAAAGCTACTATAGTTTCAATTCTGCTAGTAACATTTTGAATTTCAAATTCTTAATTAACCATTATTTTCAGGTTACGTGAAGTCCCTGTACTACGAATTAGGCGGAAGCGCTCGCTCGCTCAGCATCAAGAACTTGCGGCATTTCACTTGGTACACGGTCAACGTGTGGGCGTGCCGTGTTAAAGACGAAGGCGAGACGCAAGCGGCGTGGGAGGAGAGGTGGTGCTCTGATAGATCCTACTACACTTTCCTCACACTGGAGTTAGGTAATGCGGGGTTTAAAAAAAACTATTTACGCTAATGGTAAAATGGCCAAGTTTTGATACACCAGCATAGTCGGATCAATAGGCAAAGGAAACAAGTATAGAATCAATTTTTAAAATTAAAACCCGACTGCAATTTCGGCTTTTCTTTGTATGTTTTTTTTATTTATGCGCTACAAAATTAGCATACTTTTATGCCTAAAATTAAAAGTCGTTTCCCAGCAAATATTTTCCCGTAATGTTACTCGTTAAGATGAACAGTACCTATGCGAAAATTTGTTTGCATGGTGGGTCTTTTTACACCCTGTATATATAACATTATACATATAATATGCATACAATTTCGAAATTGTCTCATCAAGATCTTTTAAAAAGGATCTTATTAAAAATTATATCTACGATTGCCATTCGAGAAGCTTTATTCCCAACAGCAGTTGTCGTACAAGCTTGTATACCCATTGTAACTGCGAGTTTTTGACGACCTCTGTTGGGCAGTGAGCGAAGGCCCGCCTGAGACACAGAAGGTTGCGGTTTCGATTCCCGCCGCGGGACCAATGTCTGTATTGTATGTTCTGTAAATACTTGTCTCGGGTCTGGGTGTTTTTTATTATGTAAAATATGTTTGTATTTACAAAAAAGTATATAAGTAGTATGTCAGTCATGTAGGTCCATAACACAAGCTCTGCTTACTCTGGGGCTAGCTGATGCTGTGTGCAAAATGGCCAGCATTATTATTATTATGATTATCATCAAAAGTTCTAAGATCTCCTAAAAGTTAACAATATCCTTATTTTATATACCTATAACAAATTTGTTATTCTAATGTATTGTATTTGTTACTGAATAAATACTTATTGCAGCGAACGCGGACGTGGTTGAGAACGTGCAAGCGGTGATAGTGCCGTCCAACAAGACGATGCCGGAGGTTAACGTAACCTGGGAGCCGCCGGTCAACCCGAACGGATTCGTCGTCGCTTACAACGTGCACTATTCACGGGTCGATGACGGTCCACAGGTGCCTTATTATAAACTTATTTGATGACTAGTAGAAAATCCGTGCACTATTCACGGGCCGGGTCCACAGGTACCTTATTATAAATTTATTTTTTGACTAATAGAAAATCCGAGCACTATTCACGGGTCGATGAGGATAAACAGTTGCTTTATTACAAACTTATTTGTTGACTAGTAGAAAATCCGTGCACTATTCACGGGTCGCTAAGGGTTCACGGGTGCCGTATTACAACCTTATTTGTTAACTAATAGAAAACCCGTGCAATATTCACGGGTCGCTAAGGGATGTTAACTAGTAGAAAACCCTTGTACTATTCATGGATCGCTAAGGGTTCACAGGTGCCGTATTACAACCTTATTTGTTAACTAGTAGAAAACCCGTGCAATATTCACGGGTCGCTAAGGGTTCACGGGTGCCTTATTAAAACCTTATTTGTTAACTAGTAGAAAACCCGTGCACTATTCACGGGTCGATTAGTAGCCATAGGTGCCGTATTACAAACTTATTTGTTGGCTAGTAGAAAACCGAGCCCGGGTTCTGAGTGTTCTCGGCCGAGCTAGCCGCTACACGACTGCTTGGAAATCTTCAAATAATTACAAAACACACGCGCACGACTGTATTCCCTATGATGGTCATCCTCACATACATACTCAAATCGTAAATCTTTGAGGAGACCAAGTAGGAGGTAATCAGTGCTACGCTCAAACATTACATTTGACACATGCCCGCGTTTTGCAAATTGTTATCATTCCTCGTGACAGATTGCTAGTCTAACAAATTATTATTTGAAAAGTAATTGCTCCTCATTATAGGGAGTTTTACGCCATTGTAGCTTCCCCTAGCTATAAGACCTACTGAGATCAAATTTTTCGTTCCTGCAATTTTTTTCAAAATTATTCAAGTCATTTTCGTCATTTTTTGCATCAACAAAAATAAACTTTTTAACCGACTTCAAAAAAGGAGAAATTAATTGTGTACCGATTTTAATAATATGTACATTTATTATTTTTTATGTTTAATTTAAATATCTAGTTTTAAATATAATTATAAGTTTTAGACAAGTCGCTATTGCGTTTACTTTAATATTATTTTTCCGACGTTTCGACTGTGTTGCAACAGCCGTGGTCACGGGTTGACTGGACTATAAAGAGCTATCGTCGAGAAATAACGACAGTAGGCACAACTTATATGTATACTGATCGCGAAAGTTTGAAAAATTCGAATTGTAGATATATATATTTTTTTATTTATTTGAAGGTTTTATCCAAGTATCTTTTTCATCTCGTAGGGGCAAGATGTTGGTCTCCAAAGCTGCATAACAGCGGACGACTACGATACAAACGGCCACGGATACACGCTCCGCAACCTATCCCCCGGCAACTACAGCGTTAAGATCACGCCTATCACAGTGCGAGGGCAGGGCAACGTGTCCGCTGATGTCTATATCAGCATACCGGTAAGTCGTGTTTTGTTTGTATCTTAAGGTGTACAATAAAGTATTTTCATTCATTCGTGAACACATGTCCAAACGTACTCGTAACGTAAGTTAACTTTTGCAAAAATTTCAAAACTTCGGCGTGTTTTCGTCGTCTATTGCAGCGCCCCCTTAGTGACTTGTGGCGATAAACCTATCTTAGGACCATACTTGAAGTCATACAAATAGGTTGCAAAAAACAGCATTTCAATCGGATAAGCCGTTTCGGAGATATAAGGTAACAGATAAATATTATAAACGCATACAAAACGCATGTATATAAAGTACATTATTGCAGAGGACCGAAATAGGCAAATGCCATTCCCGCCGAGGCATTAAAAGTGCTTCTCTCAAAAAAAATAAGGAAATAAAAAATATTTATTTTGTAAGAAATTAATTTAACTGCATGTGCCAAAAGTATAGGCATCTGTGGTAAAGGCGTCTGCATGTAGCCACTTGAAAGCAACCTATTTGTACCAAACTCGATAAAAGAGATCCAAATTCAAATGCGAGTCAAATAAAGAAAAAGTTTTGTCATAGTCATAATTAAACTTACAACCCAGCACACCGAGCAATGGATTTCTATACAAAATTGCCGGCGCGTTTTTTGTTCCATATTCAAAACGTTTGAGAATAGTAAGTTTATCTTGGTTCTATTGATGTTATAGGAGCGAACAGCAGAATACGGCTATACGGCGACTAAATGGGTTTGGGGCGTCTCCGGCGGATTTTTGCTCATTATTCTGATCCTAGGCGGTATCTGTTGGTAAGTTTATTCAATTTTGAAGCTTTTTCTTACTGAGCAACAAGAAAAAGCTTTTCTTTATGATAACATTCAATTTGAATGAGACCAAATTTCTAATCTTCGCCTTTTGATTGGAGATTCGTATACCAGTCAGTTGGAATGTGACCCAAAATTTCAATCCTATGCCTTGAATTTGCGATTCGCTCCCCGTTTCGGTCCAGTGCGGATGGCGCTGACTGACGACCGGAAGTACTCCTGGTCCCCTCCGCAGTGTATGAAGGTACATACACTGCGACGTCCATTTCGTGAACGCCATTCAAGAACCATTCACCAGCGGTTCTTGTATTGTGCAACTTGATAATTGTAAAGATTTTTAGCTCAGGGGCATAATCATCAAGTATTTATAGATTCATATATGGCAATTGATTGTCGATTATATGACAACGCCATAGCGTCCTTAACTGCAAAGCAGGATTTGACTTGTTTGCCTGAATTGAACCGCAGTAATACTTGATGGTTAGGCCTCTGATCACTCTAGTTAAGTAGGTACATGTGAATGGGCAGGTAGGTTAAATTACCTGCCTACCTGTTCACATGTATCGCATCAACTTTGTTTAATGTTTACTAAGTTTAATAGAAGGTTTCTATTGATTTACCAGAGCGACATAATCGCATTGTAGATTCAGCTTTCTGATAAAGAATTTAAAAAAAAACTAGGTAATTCTGAGAGCTATGTCGGTGAGTAGTTCTAATGGAACATTTGATCAGGTACGCGAAGCGAGGGCTCATGTCGAACGCCGAGGCGCACAAACTGTTCGCGACCGTGAACCCCGAGTACGCGTCGACGTTGTACGTGCCGGATGAGTGGGAGGTGCCGCGAGCCAACATCGAGTTCATTCGGGAGCTCGGACAAGGATCCTTCGGCATGGTGAGTGGAAGATAAGAAAACCCTTGTTTTAGATTTTAGTACCTACCTAATTTTAATTGTTGGCCTAGTATACTTTATATTTTCATTGCAATTTTTATAAGTAGTATATCACTCATGTCGTTCCGATAATACAGGTTCTGCTTACTTTGGGGCTAAATGATGCTGTGTGGAAACGTCCAGCATTGGTTTTTTTAAATTATTATTATTGCCAATAACGTTTATTCTATTTTTTAACTCTAACAGTCACCTGACCCCACACTAGGATTTCCTGGGTCAAGAACTGTGGTACCTTGCTAGTCGTAGTTCCTGATACCCACGACACGTAATCCTAAACCTAGCACGGAGTCCGTACTATGTATAACACTGTAGGGTGTTCATTGTGTATCCTACTACTATTATAAACGCGAAAGTTTGTGAGGATGGATGTTTGTTAATCTTTCACGAAAAAACTACTAAACGGATTTTGATGAAACTTTACAGAATATAGCTTAATAACTTATAATTAGAATAACACATAGGCTACTTTTTTACTATTTAAACTACTTTTTACTTTTCCGGGTACTACGCGGGCGCAGCTGTGTGCAGAAGCTAGTTATAATAATCTCTCGACATCCCTTCCAGGTGTATGAAGGTTTAGCGAAGAACCTGGAGAAAGGCAAACCGGAAACTCGATGCGCTGTGAAAACTGTCAATGAGCACGCCACTGACAGGGAGCGTGTCGAGTTCCTGAAAGAGGCGTCCGTCATGAAGGCATTCGACACGTTCCACGTGGTCAGGCTGATGGGCGTGGTGTCGCTCGGGCAGCCCACGCTAGTGGTCATGGAGCTGATGGAGCTGGGGGACCTGAAGACGTATCTGCGCTCGCATCGGCCGGATTCCGAGAGCTCGCTACCGAAGAAGGACAGCAGTAACACTCCGCCCACGCTGCAGAATATACTGCAGGTCAGTTCCAGTATTAGGAGTGGGAGGGCACTTGAACCCTTGGTATACCAACCAGCTAGGGTGGATGGATCATCGTTGCCCCACAGGGGAATATCTGCATAATTAAAGGCTCGGAATCGACTGGCGTTTGAGGCAGGAGGTTTTATGCGCAGGATTAGGTTACCACAAGCTGCCATTGAATGGACGCCCTCTGCAGTTTTAAACTACGAGGTTTAAGAAAAAAATAAAAAAGTGTTTGATATCCAGGCCTTCTAACTATAGCCCTCTAACGAATGTGGTTCCAAATCAACTAACACCTATGCATATAAAATTGACTGTATATATTTTTTTGGCAGATGGCTATAGAAATAGCCGATGGTATGGCCTACCTATCGGCCAAGAAGTTCGTGCACCGCGACCTAGCGGCGCGGAACTGTATGGTCGCCGGCGACCTCACGGTCAAAGTGGGGGACTTCGGCATGACCAGAGATATTTATGAGACTGATTACTATAGGAAAGGCACCAAGGGCCTATTGCCCGTCAGATGGATGAGCCCCGAGAGCTTGAAAGATGGGGTAAGCAATCTTCATTTGAATCTAACATTTTCACATTGTAGAAGTATGAACCTAGCATTCTTACCGAATGCTACTCGTTAGTTTCGGTCCAATCAAGTAGATTCGACCGATTTGCAATGATATATTTAAGAGATTAAGAGGTTGGGCAGTTATGTTAAGTGTTATTTTAAGATAAACAGGCATATGGTTAACTAGGTGGTAAGCGGTGACCGTCACCTATTGCCATTTACAACGCCTGGTGCATTGCTGATGCGTTCTAAATACAAAGTTGGCAAGTCTCAATTAATTGGCCTGTAATTTCAACGGCACCCATACTCTTCAAACCAGAACACCTTGTTTTGCGGCAGAAAATTAAATATTATGGTAAAAGTGAGCCGATATGATTTTGGAGCCTGCCAGTTGCTAAAATGAAACCGACAATGTTTGAGCATTTTTTTATAAATTTGCTGTCTATATTAATAATTTTATAAATCTAGAATGAGTTGTTCAACAACAAAAACATGCTTGTTGAAATTATAGTATTGGTGTGGTTTCAGGTTTTCTCCAGTAATAGCGATGCGTGGAGTTACGGCGTCGTTTTATGGGAAATGGCGACGCTCGCTATGCAGCCATATCAGGTAGGATACTGGATAACGTTTACTTTATGCCATCACACAGGTTGGTCTGAACGGACTATGCTGTTTATGCTGCTGTCACATTGCGGCCACTCGGCCACTCAATTCATTCAATTAAATAAAATAACTTATTCGTTCATTACAACAAAACTTCAAACATTTTAATAAGAATTAGAATTATTTATTGAAAAAATTTTGTCCCATTTCTGACCGTCTCCCTCGCGCGAGAGAAAAGTCCCTAAGTCGGCGGTAAGCCTTGCAGATGGGCCGCCGCTACATGACCGAAACGGTTATACTAACCCTTTCGGAGCTCCGCTCGTGCGGCTATGCGCCGCTGCGTCCGGTCCGGAAAGGGTGGGGGGAGGGGGTGCAGCGTGTTGATCGTTCCGTTGTCTTGCAGGGTCTGTCGAACGAGCAGGTGGTGCGGTACGTGGTGGAGGGCGGCGTGATGGAGCGGCCGGAGCACTGTCCGGACCGGCTGTACGAGCTGATGCGCGCGTGCTGGGCGCACCGGCCGGCCGCGCGGCCCTCCTTCCTGCACCTCGTGGCCGAGCTGACGCCCACCGCCGCCGCGTACTTCCGACACCGCAGCTTCTTCCACACGGCGCAGGGCCAGGAGATGTACGCGCTGCAGCGCTCCGCTCTCGGTGAGTCGCACTCGCACGCCGCCAGTACCACGACCACCCAACCCAAAAGTTTTGGCCACGGTGGAGAAGACAAAAAATATTTCTGTCTCTTTTAGATAGATAGAACTCTTTATTTCATACATCAGAATTAAAAATAAAAACTCTACATAGGATCTTATAAACGAGGTATTACTAGGTATGTAACTTTTGTCTTAAGGAAAGATAAATAGAGCCCATTTTTCTCTTCCTTCCGGAGATAAAACAGTTGTGTTTATGCTCGTGCTAAGCCTTCATGAAGACTGTAGCTAATGCGGCAATATACGTCACAGTCTCCTCGTAAATAATGGTATAGAGACGTAGATTGAGGTAGATTGGATACATTTTATTCTACGGTCAACGATGCTCGCATTAGGACGCTATTCTATCGACTCTATAAAGTATTAAAATCTGAGCATGGACATGACATTATTAAAATATTATACTTAGCTCAAAATGTCGTGATACGATATAAAGCGAAGATTTCAATGTTACAACACTCTGGGTCGAGTTGATGATTACTGATTAGTCGATATAATAGTGTAGATCGAGCCACCTGAGAGCAACACTCTTCAAAATAAAAACTAATCTTCGATTGGATCCTCTGTCGCGCTAATCAAAAGTCAGGCAAATCCACAAGTTTCCGCGGTCAAAAATGCCGCGCTGTAGCTGCTTGTAGTCGATACCCAGCATTGGACCAACCAACTTACAAAATAGGACATGATCATAACATAAATGTTGAGTTTGTACTTGAGCCTCTGAAAGGCATACTGAATACTATCACCATCGGATACCACATCAACAGATTCTTGAAAGATCAACAGACGCAGAATGTCCTAGAAAGATACAGTGACACGACTTGGATATTAATAATGTCTTATACCACGTGTCTCACATTACAAATAATGTAGATGTACATTTTGATGGCATGACATCAGATACCTATAATCGTATGCATGTTAGAATCACATAACAGTTGTGTAACCTTTTTACAGCACATTATTTAAAACCATTTATTAATTAACCCATTATAAAATTAATCAGCATCCATGATGTACCTATAAAACTAACAAATCTCAAATTGGTCACGAAAATAAAATCATGAAACTTGTTAACATAAAAAAAAGTTGGTGCATCAGTAAATGATAACATAGTGTCATCTTACTAACATAAAGACCCTTTTTGTTCCACGGCGATGCCTTCGATAGAAGCTTGCGCCGAGACGGCTGCGTGCTAACCGTAAGTAAACGGTACTACTTGCATGTCGCATTCCTTATGACCTTGTTTACTGCACGCCAGTCGCCGAGCCAGGTTAATCGGCTGAAGGAATTTCATTGGTCGACTACGTAGCGTAGCATACTGCTCCTATCAGATCAACGTTTAACACGGTCTACTCTTATATTTGGGTGCTTGTTGGTGCTCCTTCGCGTGGCCACAACAGGGACTATTGGTCAGCGGATCCATTAAAGCCCGCTTGAAGGCCAATGAAATGTCTACTGTCCATGACCCTGACTCGGGTATTGTGCTGATGTGAAAACAGCATTACGCACCTCTGTTATCATTTCCTGAGTGAACCATAATGTAGCTTTCAAGCACTCTGTAGTTTCCTATCTCCCTCATCTTGCTATCAACTGGAGCCAAGAAATCAAATGAAGAAAAACAATATGTTCACAAAACTTTTTCCTGTAACTGTGCGGATTTTAAATGGTACTACTTTGTCATTCGAGAACTGTCGTGTTTATGAACGTGACTTGACTATTTCTGTCTCTCTCTACCTTTGCACAATCAAGTTATGTTCTGTAACACGGTCGTAAGTGTGCTTCAAAGTTAGGCTCATAGAGCAACGTAGTTTCTTTTACCTAGTTTTTTGGTTAGTTTCATGGTGATTGGTTTGTCTTGATTTCCTTAAAAACTCGCTAAATTGGCAAATATTGGCGTTGTACACCAACTAAACCAAATTTGATCTATCGCTATCTTTTATTTACAAAAGAAAAAGATTTTCAAAAGACTTAAAAAAAGGAGGTTCTCAATTCGCTACGCACTTATAGAGCTTATGTAAATTATAACGTCTCCCTTATGTATTGAAAGGTGGACAGAAATGCAATCTAGAAATAAGGTCTTTGGTGTTGTGCATCCAAATAGAAGGTATTTTCCCTCTCTTTATTGATATAACATCGATGGCGTTAACGTGTGGTTAATATTTAATTCATCGTGTGTTTTACAGAAGAGGAACAAGAGGTACCGGTGGTGGGGGCGGTGGCAACGGGCTCCGGGTCAAACCTGTTCGGCGTGTCAGGCCGGCTAGCGTCGTGGGTGCGCGAGCTGTCTTCCCTTCGCTCGCGGACATCCGACGACGCGGCCGCCGAGCCCTTACAGCCCATGCAACCTGCGCCTACTCTGGTATCCTCGAAAGGACCCAACGGAGTACTGCGGGACACTGCTCCACCGTAGCCCACTGCTGAGTCTTGCAGCTGCTCGTGGGTGGCCCGCGCGCGGTGACACCCAGTGTTCAGACATTAACCGCGCCAGTTACCCTCCCCCGAGCAACGGCAGTGACGAGTGCACGAGACAGTGGCATTATCTACCTCAAGTCGGTCGCGACCGCGGCCGACTATTCGAATCCTAGTTGTAAGCGTAGCTAGTGAATTGTTCGACGCGTTGTTTTATTTATTTTGTATACGTACGTTTTTATAGCGCTCGATCGCGAGTAATGTAAGTTTGTAAAAACGTCGATGTATATATTTTTACCGATAGTTATATTTGGCGACTGATATTATTGTTGATGTTACGTGAGCTGCGACCGGACGGTGGCGACGAGTGACCTTGAGGTGACTTTTGAAACGAAAGATGTAAATATTGAAAGTTCCACCGCATGCATAAGAAAATGTACGTTCCTATTACCGTGTTTATAAACCTCGTTACCTATAGCTGCACAAGTTTAAAAATCCCCTCTCGGACGCTCCGCGGTCGTCGGGCCGCGTCTGTTTTGAGTTGTACGCTGCTGATTTCGACTCATGTTTAAATTTATCTGTAATGGAAAGCGCTTTGATCTTCTCTGCATTTACTACGTTAATTAATTGCACAAAAGGTGCACACATGCAGAGTCCATCTAGTTGATTGATTCATTGAAGTTATCAGCAAAAAGCAGCAATACGTTTGATTGCATGTGACGATCATATCAGAAAACATGAAAAGCTGAATCGAAGTTTAGAGTCGACCCGTCCGAGTCGGCGTGGATCCTATATAGCTTACCTCATATTGTAGTTGTATTCATGTCATCATTGACATAGCCTATTAACGTTAAGTTTACCGTCTAAGATGTAAAGCGTGTATTGTATGGTTTTATATTGTGGCCGAGAACGTGTACAAATTAATTTTACTTTTATTTTGACGTATAAATCGGCAACGGTTTCTTCGTGAAAGTACTAGGAAAATACAATGAAACTAAATAATTTGTTCTCGTTAAATGTTGTTAAAATTAGTTTTTGTTGGAAATCAATACGAATTTGTCACTTGCCTTTTGACGCAAAATATGTTACTATTAAAAATACTCAATTATTCATACCGTACACAAAGATGGCTGATATTTTAATAGCATCAATCACCACACCTTACCTATTTATTTCGAACAGGGTTCCGTAAATAGGCACTTACGAGAAGGATTGAGGAACCTTGTTTAAAAATTTTAAGAGTGATTTCCTGACAAGTCTTAAGAACTAAATTAAAAATATATATTTTAGAAGCTCCAAGTTAGCGTCGATTAATATGCGTGTGTACTTCTGAATGTGAGTATCATTGTATCCATTATAGAGTTAATATGATAATATTACTTACTGTGCTGAAACTGATGTGTTCCGTAATGACTAAAATGCAATAGACATACCTGCCATTTATTGTTATATATTACTGTGACTATTATTTATTAATTAAAGAAGTATTATACCGTAACTTATTTAGAGCCAAAAGTAGTGCAAGAATTAACAATATGTTATGGAGTCTTGAGGTATTCTGACACCAGAAATACTTGAGGTATATCAAATAATGCTTGTTGCGTTTCCGTGCGCCATTTTCTAAAGATACACTAAAGACCGATTAAGAATCCTCGAAATTTACATTACTTATAAAAAGGGCGGTTGAATTAGTACTGTCAAAGTGAATTGAGCGTTAGAGGCTGCGCAGAATCGACACCACAATACAGGGTGTAACAAGACTACTACCGAAAACTTAATATGGGAGGCTCAAATCGTGACAGTAGTTTGATTAGGACCTGAATATTTTTAGCCCGATTTTTGCAGTAATTTTGATTGTATTTGAGTTATTCGAGGTCAAAATTACTTTTTTCATAACTCTTATCATTTCAAGGATCGGATATCTGTAATACGATATTCCGAGAACCAAGACTCGAACAAAAACAGATATATATATATATATATATATACAGTCATAGATTGAACATCCCTTCGTTATAAAGCTATTTTGTTTTACATAGGGCCTGTGTTGGGGTAGCTGTATGCCTTCAGCTTTCGTGAGTAGTCCTTTTACAACCATTTTTTGTGATCTAACACAACACTAATGCAATAATTGAAAATGTTATATTATAAAATAGAAATAGTAGTACATTAGTACTTACACTATAGGGAAATACAGCTGGATTAATTTGCACCTTGTGCATTATTTAAGGTATTTTTATAATCAATATTCGTATGTACTTGGCAGTGTATTAAATTATTTATTGATGTTTGTATCGCGTGAGATGGTTAGTTCAAATGCATGTTTTGTGTGGCCTAACTACTAAAATATTCAAATCTTCAAGGTCAAGCTAATGGTCGTTTCTGTACCGCCTACGTCAAAAAAACTATGGTCAACTTGACCTAAGTAACTTTATTTGTGCTCCTACATATTAAAAGATTGTAACAAACATTATAAAGGTAATCGTTGACCGACTCGGCGATATGGTTAGGTTAATATACCTACCTAATATCCTCATTCGATACAAAATCAAACATTGTTCACTATACTTAGCGTAATTGATCTAGAATCTAATATGGTCGCGAAGGAAACTAGTATTCTAATGTTCACGTGTTAAACCGATTACAATTAAATATAATTATTATAAATTAAATTAAATAGATATCAATACTTTTAAAATATACGCTAGCTACATTGTATTGGTAAAACGATTGATACTTTTTAATTATTATAAAATGGGTTAGATAAAAACAAAACCAAAAGTGAAATTTCTCCAATAATTCCCTCGACAAGTCTACATATTATATAACAATATGATATGTACTGGTATTGGTACAGTATAATATAGTTATTTGTTGTTTTATAGAAGAAATTATTAAAGAGATTTGACTTTCTGTTTTGTCCCTATTCACCCCATTTTACGTTACTGTAAAATTATAACCAACCAAAGTTAGACTCCAATAGACAACAATCTTAGGCGCCGGACCTCGGCTGAGACGTGGCCCGGCGGGCTAGGCTAAGGGCGCGTTCACACACTAGGTTGTCTGCCGGCCACTGTAACAACTTACCGGCACTATTCACGCTACTAACGTTTTCATTGTAATAAACGAGCTACTCTCATGACTATCGAGTTGGTGTCTCGTGGCTTGACCTACTGTAGCTGGTCCGGGCCTTATCAGTTTGTGTGTTTCCGCGTAAAACTTTCTGGCAGCTACTTAAAACGATAATAACTGTAGATCATGTGAACGTAATGATCGTATCGATCAGGTCGGTGGCTAGATATTTCACAAGTGACCGCGCCCTAATGCAACGTTATTATAAGGGTATAAACGAGTGCCTTTAGACATCCAGCCTTCATAGGAATGCGGGATTGTTGATTGTTTAAAGTGGACATGATTAAATTGTGAACACAGATGGTATACGATTGATTCGATCCCATTTGTGTGTAATGTAAATTATTGTAACTAATGAGTAAATACTGATTCATATCCGTGAATATTTCGTTCTTCCGTAAACAAACCTATGCCGCAGGAGCTCAATTCAGTAAGGTTGGTTGTGGGAATGTGTAAGGGCTTGTTGATAGTAGTTTTGTAATCGGTCCGTTCTCGCTCTCCGCCATTTTTCATATTGTTTGTTCGTCGTGTCACTGGCTCTTTCTTTCATTAGTTAAGAATGCCTGGAAAAGGGGCAGGTAACTGATAGTGCAAGGATTAGGTGCGCATACAATGCTTAGTTAAATCTAGCTGATCTCATGCAATATGACGGGTGATGGAGTGTGAGACTGTGACCCCTATTGTCGCGGGGGGCATAAGGCACATTGCATCAGCGAGCGAATCTTTTCATAAGCGGAGTCCAAATATTTGTTTAATTTTAGCATTTGCACAGTGCCTTTTGCTCAATTAATGATTGTAGATAGGTACTTCTACCGTTAAGTGTACTGTTTAAAATAGCCATAGTTCTACGTGTTAGCTTGCGGTTAGCATTGAGAGGAAAAAGAGCCACAAGTTAGACTGAAACTGCCCCCTAATTAGGAATGAAACGATGGCACTCATTTTGACAGGCTTAACAATGTCCACAAGGGACTTCGATCAAACATTGACCTTAAATTTAAGAAGTTTGGAAATTTCTAAAAGTCAGATTTGCGTTCCTATTGTCTTGTTCAATTAGGGGACTGGTCTAATAGTGACCGCGGGCGGAGCATGCCTCGCGACCGTTGGCTCGCTCGTTCTGGGACTGTGTGGGGCAACACAGTCCCAGAACGAGCGATGGCTGTCTCACTCCACCACCACCCACTGTTCAGTCTAACAACGCTTTTTTACTAGTGTTTTTTTAACAGCGCATATTTTCAATACCTACTGTTCTGTCTACGCAATGATTATATTATTCGTGATTCGCGATTTTGATGATTTTTCAAAGGTGTGTTGCGTGGCTGAGGCTGTCTCGCACAACGTTGCCTCTCTCGGCGTTACCTGCGGACTATACGGTTTACTTTTTATTCTCTTATTTGTACTTTGTGTTGTACTTATCTTGGAATACGGTTTTGACGCAGTTTCTGTCATTATGATTGAGTTGCAAAGTTCAAATGATGTTCAGATATTATGGTAAACAGCGAGCTGATCTGATGATGAAAACGAAAGGTAGACGAAGGAACTCCTCGATGGATAATGACAGGCTAGATGTGTTTGGACTCATTATGATCAGCTTGCGGTTACGATTAAGTTCATAAAAGCTTTCGAAAAGTATATTTTTCAACAAAAAGCTTATTATCAGTATTTATTTCTCATGTGATTATCAATAAACAAGGCAGTTAAAATACCTCATTTAGTAATTTTAATTATGTATATTTGTTGACTGATTTTATAATTTCCAAATGGTTTCCTAGTGTGATTAGGTGATTAGCGAAGCGCGTGTGCTGTGCGTGTGACTTGTGTTGTGTAGTGTCGGGGTAGCGTTGTGCTATTGTGCTCAATTTAGATACAATTTCACCAAACGATTGAGATAGTGTACAATTATATAATTAATTTAATGAGAACCGAGTACCTATTAATAATAATTTTAATATTTATATTAATAAAAAAGTTATAAAAATTAGCAAATATAGTTTTGAATGTCAAATGTATCCTGTGAACCCTCAGTTGAACGTATATTATATCACGTTATGATGCCTACATAAAATTTCTCGAAATAAAATTGATTTTTGAAATTGTAAGGTTTTATTTTAGGCAAAGTAAATTATTTTTTAGGTTTCTTCTTTGTATCTTTTTCTTGGCTTTCCTTTAGCTTCTTCAGGTCTAATTTGAGTGGTTTCCTGGGTATCCTTCCCGGGACCCTACAATCGCAAGGTTCATTGTTAGCGTATCGTATCAGCAAGCAAACGGTTCTCAGAGCACCTTCTTCGCCATTGTGCTTCAGCTTCTTTAAATTCTTTATGTAATATTCTGGCATTTCATGCTCTGTAGCTCCGAGGATAATAATTTCTTTGTATGTCCAGGAGGGCCATCTCTCTACCGGTATCTCGTCGTTGTCTCCTCTTGGTAGTGGAATTATCTTTTGCATGTAAGCGCGACAAGTGAATGATCCCATGTAGGGTGTCAGGACTTTGATGTATTTCATGTAGTATTTCTTTACTTCTACGCCTTTCTGTCTGTAAGCATCATTAATGAGTCGTAAATCATTTCAAAATATAGAGACAGTGTGAAAGTTCATAAAGATCTTGAATTTAAAAAGTAAGTATGATCTTACTCATTCAGATTTTTGCTGTCATCTTCGTGGAGGCGCCAAATGACTCCCCACACGTGGGCATTGGCAGTTGGCACCAGAGTGGCGGTAGGGCCGCCCCAGAAGGACGAATATTTGATAAAGTCTAGTCTGTAGTTCTATAAAGTAAAATATACCGTGAAAGGAACGATGGTGATCTGGTTTGCTTTTTGTTACTACGTAAAGTACCCTGTCTATATAGATCAGAACGCTTTCTTTTCTTAGGCACTACCGCTTGGCACTACTTGTAGAGTGAAGGTAAATTTTACTTTCCCGTGACACTACTATTCTTACGCATATTATAAAATCTCCCGTGGATTACATCATTACCAATGACACTACTAATACTAAGTATTTCAAAGCAAAATAAACAAAATATTTATTTGTTCCAAAAATTAAGTTAATGCTGGCTTGAAAAATCCTTCCTAGGCAAATAGGTTAGGCCGTCAAATAGGCCGTCTTGGATAGGTTAGGTTATTAGGTTTTTTTTTATAATTACTCAGAAAAATAAGATTGCTATCCGAACGTTACCCAAAAAACAAGGGGTTTAAATAAATAAAATCAACCGGTTAGTTTTAGTAGTGTCATGGAAAAATAAAATTTCCCTACGTCCACGGACTTTCAAAAGTATGTTTACTTACATCTAATCGAGCTATAGAAACGAACTCGGCTGTCGGTGCGTGCATGTGAATTCTAAACGTTAATAAATTACCACCGTAGGAAAAGTATAGAAAAGTATTTGGTTTGTATATTTCTGATTTCATCATTTTCGTAACAATGAGTATAGAAGTAGCAAATTGTGTTCCAGATTTTAGACTATATTTTATAGGAACTAACCATGTTTACTTAGACTGTTGCTGTCATTTTAGGTTGTAGTTTTTGACTAGACACAAAGAAGTTTTCAAAGCTATTCTGCTTCTTTGAAAACTTCTTCGTTAAAAACCAAAACGCACTTCGTAAATAATCACAGCATATATTATTCTATCATACATTTTTTTTAGTATCTCTTTTTAAATTCTCAATCATCTCCGCAGACGCCACTTGTCCGTTATTAGGTATTTTCTTCAGTTCTTCGATATACGAAGGGGGCAGTTCGCATTCCTTCGCTCCATTGATTATACAATCCAGATAGGTAATACAAGGTCGCCTTTCTATGGGTAATTGTTCGCCGTCTTCACGTGGATGAGGGTTAATGGTTTGCTGGTATGTTCGGCATCGCACCTTGAAACCTTCTGGCGTGATCACGTCAACGGTCTTCGCGAAGTACCAGTTGGTATCGACACCTTCTTGTCTGGAAATCGAAGAAAAACATTTAAAATAAGTAGGTACCTAAACTTCACAAAACCTTGTCCGATCCAAAGATGACGCATAGGCATTTCTTGACTTCTAATGACAAGTTTTTATAGAGAAACAATCACTTAGATAACCAGGCCTGCAGGTCCATTCTAATAATGATAATAATGCTAAACATTTTCACACAGCATCATATAACTCGCCCCAAAGTAAGCAGAGCTTGTGTTTTGGAACTATGCCTGATATTATTATCTACGTATATTATCTATTTGAAAATCAGGGTTGGCATGTTTAAAACAGTTTAAAAAAAAACAATGTTTTTTTATGATGTGTTTAAAACTATTTTGATTGTGCTAAATGATATTTAATAAAAATTTCGGGCTTATAACTTCAATTAATTAAAAGCGTTTCATCTGAAATTCATTCCTCAAAGTAATTACCTACAATTTCTTAAATAAAAATGTATTTGGACAAATCTAATTTAAATATTTATTATGATTCATTAGGTATTTATTTTCAATCAAACTTAAATTACTTAAACAATTTGAATTACAAAATAGTTATTATATGAAAATAGATACATAACACCCAGATCCGATATATAGAAAACACCCGCATTCGAGACAAATATTTAAACATCATACAAACATTTGTCCCGCGGCAGGAATCGCAACCTTCTCTGCGTCTTAGGCGGGCCTCCGCCCACTGCGCCACAGAGGTCGTCATATGGTATGGTGGTATCATTATTGGATAGGAAGTTACTTATCCAAAGCCGGCATATCCTTATTATGGAGTCTCCATATCGCTCCCCAGATGTGCGAGGATTCAGTCGGGACGATGGTCGCTGATGAGCCGCGCCAGTTCTCAGAATATTTTATGAAATCTAATTGGTGATTCTGAAATGCATTACAATAAATTATACGTAAAAATAAGTAAAGTTACCATATGCCACTGGCTGACTCTTTCTTGTTATCGTCACGGATCTGCGAACTAAGCACATAGGCAGCACAAGGATACCATCATGGAGCATAAAGCCATCTTCAGAGGTATCACTCTAGAGATCCCCCAGAAAATAAAAAAATAATATAGGTATTAACCTAGATAAAAACGTAGTTTTATGATTAATTACTACAACCAATTACTACCATTAGTTGGGTGTTGTACTCGTACTAGGTATTAGGAACTACGAGTATCAAGTACCACATAGGTACATACTCGGGCACGGAACTAATATACCGCAGCGAGAACCAACACCTCTTAGCCTCTTACATCTCAGTCGGCCAACTCGGCCATCGCACGTTGCATGTCTCGGCAACCTGATCAGATCGTCAAAAATACCTACTCAGGAACCTGCGTAACTACTTATCTAACATTATGCTATATTCCTATCAGTCTATCGATACCTATGCTCTTGGATTAGGTAGGTAGGTATTATGAGTTATGTTATGAGGTTATAAGTACCTACCTAAGTTGAGCAAACAATGAACACATTTAACATAAATTACAAGGTTTATCTGACCTGACAGAAAAATACCTCAAACATTTTGCTTTTCAATATAATACCTATTCATTAATATCAACGTAAATATTTAAGAGGTTAACTGTAAGTAACTTAAATATTTACGTTGATATTAATGAAAAAGGGATTTGTACCTATAATAAGCTTAGTTATATGATTTTACAGAGATACCTACTATTGTTAGAACACAATAGGTAAAGTATTTACTCCAATTATGTAGGTATTATTAAAGTAGATAGGTTACCTAGGTACATCAAATTATCACAACTTACTTCAAGTCTGCCGATTCCCAAAAACTCAGCTGTTGGGTTGTTTATGTGGATTCTTTTCTTCAATAAATTACTACCATAGGCGAAGTAAAGGAATGTATCATCGGTTTCTTCAAACATTTTCAATTATACTACATACAGTATTAAAATTGTAAAACAAAAAGTATACTAAAATTCACAAATATCATTTTGCGTTATCAAAAATTATACCGTATATCTTACTGCTCTGTCAGACTGAGTTTACCGACATGACACCCACCTCTTTGGTGACAGTTTTGAGGCATGAAATGTGCAAGTGAACAGGAAAATCGAGGCTAGTTATTCAACCTCCAACAAGTTCGCCAACATTTGTGGCTGTACCTACATACTATTGTAGTTTAGCTATAAAACTTATTTTTGATTCTTATTAGAAGTTATAATTTTTACACATGATATAATAAGACTTACCGAAAGCTCAAACGGGAAATGCAGCCCGTGATTTTGAAACGATACTAGAACGCACAGGAAATAAAACGAAACAATTTTACCATTTTAATATTTTGGTGTAATAAATGGCTAAGAAACCTCTTAACAAATGTCTCCGAGGAGCTGTCGGACTAACACATGTCTATAATTAGGTATTTATAATATTTTTTAAAACTTTAGCCCGGCCATATTTTTTTATACAGTATTGTACAGTAGCGTAGACCTTCAACAGCCGCCGTTCGACTGCTTTGAAGTGCTCTTCTGTGGCTAACGTCTCTCCTTGTGTCGCAGATATCAGCTTAATCGTGTCTGTCAAACTTCCGCCGGGAATCATCTCCAACTGATGCCAAGTCGACAGAGACAATCTTAAACAAAACATAAAAAATCGTCAAAAATTACAAATTCGATAGATAGCGTTTGTAGCACCTACCGAACATGGATTACATTGTTGGGGTATCGGCATGAAACAATTGTTTTTTATTAAAAAAAAATTGCTTATAAAATAAAAAATGTTCAGAAATAGCTTGTCTACGCTAGAATAGTGCATCGACGGTGCTTGTTGTTTTAATAACAACATTAAGGGGCCTGTGCTGGGTAAGTAGCCAAAGGGGGCCATCAGTGGTCTCGATTTTTCAAATACATGACATCCTCGGTCGTTTAAGCGGCGTATGCTATTTTCGTTCTGCATGGTATTTTATTTGGACCCACATCACTTGTTTCATTTGTCAGAGTCGCTTACTTTTTTCTTTTACCTATACCTATGGCTTCATTCTGCTGTAGTTAACGACACGGTTGGCGATATATATTTTATGTGGATTTTGACTCCTTGGCATTGCAATTTTCGTTCTGCATGCTAGTATTTAAAACCACTATTTCTTTACGTACGGGTTCTTTTATACTTTTTATTCGAGACTAAAGTTAGTAATTGAACATTTTGGGCAGTGAATGGGCTGCTGAAATGGTACCTACATTTTAAGCATGACGTGTACAGCGTTGCCAGAAGGTTACTTTTGTAACCTTTTAGGTAATTTTTTAATTACGTCAGGTTACTTTTAGGTTACACAACTCAAAACGTTACTTTTAGGTGTTTTTTTGGAATTCGTAGGATTCACAGGTAGGTATTTAATTTCTTACTTGAATCTCTATTTAAACAGAACGTAGTATCGCTCTTTGTTGCATTTTTTTTGCTATGTTGGCAGAAATTGAGAAGAAAAAATGGGTTAGAAAAATTAAAATCGCGAATAGCAACTTAAGATGGAAAAAACTACTAAATTATATTTTTTTCTTTAAGTGAATACTACCAAAATTTGTCTATCAACTTTTAATACCTTATTATAGGGGGAAAATTAGAAAAGTTACTTTTCACACCAAAAGATTACTTTTTTATCTATTTTAGGTAACTTTTGTCATAAACCGGCTGGCAACACTGGTGTAGTAGTAACACTTTTTTTTTTTACAAAAGGAAAAATAAAGGACATGGCGTAAGGACTTGAACCCAAGCCAAAACAATTTAAAAAAACACTTTTTGATTAGGACAAAAAGGCGGGATTTTAAAATGCAGGTACAGAAGAAGTGAGTGATCGCACAGAAATTGGCCGAAATTAATTCTCAACCAAAATCAAGGTACCGAGTATGGTCACGGACCACGGTACTACTGTACTGTGTATTTATTTTGAAATATTTATTGCGTTCTACATATGCACAATATCGATAACATTGGAGATGATTATAGAAACACATTGACTTACATGCAGCATTGATAGAGTGGAGCTAAAATGTCCATTTCATCCACTGTTGGATTCCCCAAGCCTTTTCCATTGTCAATCAGGACTATTTTGTCCTTGTAGACCTCGTATCTATGGCGATCTCCGTTTTGTATGAGAAAGTCGAATATTGCAATGTCTACCAAATTTAGGATCCTTTTGGTGCTCATTGTTTTGGAAAGATGACTGAAACATTCATTAATAATTATATAAATAATAATGCTGCAGGACATTTTTCACACAGTGACAGCATATTCTAGGTCCAAACTAGGCAGAGCTTGTGTTATGGGAACTAGGTACATGACTGATATACTAATTATATTTTTTTTTGTTTGTAATTACAAACATAGTACCTGTACATAGAAAAAGATTTATTAACATAGCAAAAAGCCTATATTATCTTTCACCACCCTGGTACTTTCCCCCGTTTTATGTGCCTCATGCATTGCTCTCAAAATATTTCAACAAGGTATTGACTTAAATCCTATAATATATTTTAAACCAAATTTAATCAGTTTGGTTCATGTCTTATGTCTCATGAATCAGTCTCAAAAGGTGTTCAAATAAGTACAAAAGAAATTAAGTAAGTACTTAAAGTTGCACTTACTTACAAAAATCAATGTCTGTCTCCCATTCCATCTTCTTACTGTTATAAGATCTCCTCCAAGGTGACTTGTGTATTTGGAACTGCTTGTCCAAGTAGAGTATTGCAGCCCCTTCAATCTCACCATTGTTGTCAGGGCATACCGTTTCGTTCCGCTTGCAGTAGAAACATTTGCCATAAATACAGTGAGATCCACTTTCTGAAGGAAAAATAGAATCTTTTCACACATAGCTTAAGTATGTGAGCTTACAGAAAATCTTACAGTAGCATATTCTAGTGTCAAAGTTCAAAAGCTGCTCAGTCTCTCAAAGACATGTTAGTGACTGTCAAAGCCGAGACAGATAATTTGACATACTTTTATATAATCCATGGAAGCACTCAATTGTAAATGCTGCTAATATTCACCCATTTTTAAGCAGCTATAACACCTTCGGCCAGTCGAACTCAGTTGAGTTAACTTTGAATGTATTTTTCAAGAAACATGAAATAATGAACAAGTTTTAATTTAATATTCACTAAATTGAGTGTGTGTTTTTCCTCCAAAGAAGAGAAACACAGGACCGCAAGTTGTTGGAGGTGGCTATGTCTCATAACAAGCCGATGTCAAAAGTGAATCACCACAACCTTGTTCATGTGTAGGGGGTTCCCATACAAAGTTTAAGAACCTGCTGCACCTGTCAGGAAATATGCAGACCCTGGTAGCAACAACTCACAAAAACTTTTCAAAAAAGTCCAAATACAACTGTTTTACTGTTACCCATTGAATGTTTTTTTTTAATTTCAAGTTTCACAGACCAGTTTTTTCAGGCTCTACATTGTCATTGACCATGTCTCCATCACCAATTAAATGCACATGTTAGCTATAAGTAGATATTACTGTCTTACCATTTTTGAGCATAGTCTTTTTCAATCCCACAGTAGCATATGGAACCACATCTTTCCTCACATGAATCTTCCTTATGGTAGATGGTGCTATCCATTTAAAGTTTAGGACCATCGCAAGGTAGTATGCGAACACCTCCGAGTTGTGTCGGTCGAAGCCAGCATATATACTCCCTCTCACCACATGGGTCAGATTGTATCTCTTTGGCTTGAAGTAAAGTTTCTGATTTCCCTATGTATACAAAGTAGGTATTTATTATAAAAAAATGCATTGTTTGATAAAAAAAACATAAATTATTATACATAAATTATAATAAAATTAAATATATGGATATCGGGAAATTAGAATGTTTGGTGAGTTTTTGCAGTGATTCACTATTCTAAATTTCATGGAAATGACTATCTAAAATTTTAGACAATTATATCATGTATTATTTTCTTGTACTTAAAAAAGTGTTTACCTGTAAGAGAAATAACAATTTTAACTGTGTGCCCTTGGGTGCATTATCAACTAATGCTATTGGTGAGTTTTTGATTGCATGCAGTATTTGCCCAGGTGCTCCAAATGTGTTTGGGTAGAGAGATTCCTCATTTGACCACTGAAAATTTTTAAATTCTTGAATACATTAGTTTAAAAGACTTTCTGTTTTTTAGTAAAGATAAAATCATTGTGGTAAAAATCTGCACTGCTGGATATAGGTCTCCCTCAAAGAATGCCATGACAAACAATCTTCATCCACCATCTTTCTGTAACCATTATATCAATTATGTTAAAGGTATACAAATAATATCTAATATTATACTCTGGTGTGAAAGCTCTCCCTGAGGACAAACTCTATTTTAGTTACTAACCCCTCACCTTAAGTTTATTTTAGATATTTTTTTCTCTAATAAAAACCTTTATTATTATTAGGTACTGAGAAATTTGTTTAACTCACCTTAGCATCATGCCACAATTTTTTTATATCTGAATCCACTGGAGATTCAAATGATTGAAGGAGACTCCGTTGCACAGGCAAATACTTATGGTTTTTTGTTTTAAAATTAAAAGGCAATTGATTGAGATGGTCATATATCTCTGTAAGTATATCTGGCGCCAGATCTAATTTACTAGGAATCGGAAAACTATGAGGTTTACTGAGAGTGGTAAAGGTATAAAAAAAATATATGTTTACAGCTACAAGGAGGAGTAAAATAACAGAAAATCCGAATGCATAGTTCAGAGTCATAATTATCAAATGTTATTCGAAGTAATTTTCTTTGGTTCAAGTCTTCAATTACAAATTAAGGTCAGATCTAGGTTACTGCTATCGTTAATCGAGGTTGTAAAACACCGCATTGACTCACATTATTCTTAACTCTAATTTTTAATAGTAATAGTTTGATTCCTTTTGCCACATTTTAATTTCGCACAAAAGGTATGTATTTTTAGTTTATTTTGAAAACCTTGAAGTTTGTTTTCCCAAATGTTCAGTTCTTTCCACATACTAATAAGTTTTGGATTATTCTTCTCAATTTATAAGAATGAATTGTTTGATTTGAATAACATAATTACACGAGCTAAGACGCTGTTTTGGTGAAATGAGAATTCATAATTTCATAAAATAAACAAAGCAAGCAGGTGAGACAGGATTGGTTGGATGAAATGGGTGCCGGCCGTGATTACACAACCATGGAAAACACAACCATGGAATTGGTGTATATTTTGGTCGCAAATTCCAAGGTTGTGTTTTCCATGGTGTGTATCCAGGCCGTACAAAATAATGCACACCTGGGAAAAAACAACCATGGAAAGGCTGCCAAATGGCTTCCAATTCCCAGGTCGTGTTTTCCTTGGTTGTGTTTTCCATGGTTGGACCTTCCCGACACGTGTTGGGAATGTACAACCCTGGAATAGACATGAGTTATATATATCGAAACGTAACTGATATGGGTTAGATATCTATACCATATCGATATTTAAATCCACATAACCGATATCATGAAAACTTATCAAAACCTATTATTCATTATAATTTGTACTTGTTTGTAGATTCGATATATAATGGTACAGTAAAATATGCTATTATAACTACTTGTTTCACATTTACATTATAATAATATACCTACCTATACAGTATAGCCAACAATATATTATTATTATTATTTATATAATGCACTACATTATTCTAAAATCACTTGTTAATTAATCATCTGCATCTGGTATGTTTGCGGATGCACGCGTAAATGACTTCTACGCGATCATCCGCAACAGAACAGCATCCCTGATGCGGTGGAGATGCGGTGGATGCGGGGCAGCACCAACAGCTACCTGAAACTAATAGTGGACAGGCTGGATGTAGACACAGTCTTCACGAGGCACTGGACGTAAACACGGCACAGTGTGCGCCTTGATCAGGTGCTTCGTGAGGACTGCTTACTTTTAAGCTTTATTAGTACCCATTTAAGTATTTATTATTTTTGTCAAATGTTAAATTATGGCTGCAATTGAATGCTGAAATAAAAAGTTTTGAATTTGAAATGGATTGATGAGAGAAGTGTGCATACAAATGAGATGCGAATGTTTAAATGGATGGAGTTACTAGAATGGACAAAATAAGGAATGAGTATATCAGGGGAAGTTTGAAAGTAGCACCCGTGACAGAAAAGTTGAGGAGTAATAGGTTAGGATGGTATGGGCATGTCATGAGGAGGAAAAAATGTCACATTACGTGAAGAGTGTTAAATATGAATGTGGATGGAAATAAAAGCAGAGGTAGGTCAAAGAAAAGATGGATGGATTGTGTGAAGGATGACATGGTTATGAATGGAGTGAGTACCTACTGAGAAGACGGCTGATAGAGCAGAGTGGAAGAAGAAAACATGTTGTGCCGACCCCACGTAATGTTCCAGATACATAAGGATACAAAGATGATGATGATGATGTATAACACTGATTATTTATTTTAATATTAATAAGAAAGAGATATATGTACTTTAGTTAATATAAGAAACAGTTTTCTAAATTAAGATAATAATGTGTACAAAAGTATTTCATATAATATATTTTTTACCAAATATCATCATTGTTAGCAACAATCGTCATTATTATTTTTCTGTATAGGTAATCATTGTTAGCCACACGCGTCATTGTCTTCTCCGTTTGTTGCTGAGAATGACGTTGCCAATAATGACGAATTCCAGAAAACATATCGTAAATTTCTAACCGAATGGAAACTAAAAGAATAATTTATGTAATCAAATAGCTGCATGTATTAATTAGCTACGTCGAACTTTTAATGTGTTTCGTTTTACGTTTAAGATGAAAACAAATTCGGGCAATGACGCATATATTGTGACACGTTTTTGATTAAACCTATAATCGACTTCCAGTTAAATAATTAAAACGGTTTTTCGGCATTAGATTAAGGAGTTTGTAATCTGTAAATATCAGTTATTACAATAAATATACTAAACAAGTGAATATTTTATAACGAGAAACTCCGATGCGCAGGTCGTTTTCACATGCCGAAAATAGCCATTTTTAGAGGTTTTTTGTTAATATTTTTTTTCCATATTATTTAAATGGATTTTTACTGTTGATACCTTTTTTGTAATATATCTAGACATTCAAATCTAAGCTTTTGTTTACAAAATAATGAATCGTTTAAGAATAATCTTGAAGAACATACATTTTGGGTCTCCTGTAGAATAGGCAATTAGTGATGGTGATTGGAGGCGATGAAGATGAAGCGGATGTGGGTGTGCTGTGTGCATTAGGGATACTGATCCGATTTTTGGCTTTCCAATTGGTATTACGCAGTGAATCGATCAGACACCCAGTAATCAAGATTCTTTTATTTCTGTTTCGTTAAAAATGCAACCTTAAAATTATTTACAATTAGTTGAACGCACCCAAACATATGTCAGGAGTAATATCCTGACCTATTAATGTAACGGTGCAAATAAGTTTTTCAAAAAGATATTTCTCAATAGTATTTTTCAAACTTTCGCGATTAGATAACATAATTATTATAAGTTTAACGGGTCTTTATCACGTTTACCTTTTTTCACACCACCATCCTCGTCATTTACAATCTGTTGTTGCTTCATTGACGAACAGAGCTTACGATCTGTGTGACCCTGAACATCTCGAGAGTGAATTAGTACATGTTCAGGAGGTTCTGAAAGCGAACGGGTATGTAGGTAAACATCAGCAGTCGAAACGCACGTGCAGAGGAAAACAACCTGATGTTAGTAGACAGCCCACGTTCGTGCCTTATTTGAAGGGGGTGACGGATAAGATTGGTAACATCTTGAAGAGGTTTTCAATCAAGTCAGTTTTCATTCCGCACTCAAAAGTGGCCAAGCAGCTTCGAACACCAAAGGACGTGGTACCTCTGCAAATGCCAGGTGTTTATAAAATAGACTGTAGCTGTGGCCGTGCTTACATCGGGCAAACAAAGCGGACAATTGCTGAAAGGGTCAAAGAACATATTGCAGCTGTCAAAAATCGCCAGATAAACAAGTCGGCCATAGCGGAGCACCTTGTGGACTCAGGACCAAACCATTGGATCGAGCTTCATGACCCTAAGGTGCTATCCAGTGAACGCCAATATTGTAAGAGAATGGTTCGTGAAGCGATTGAAATAAAGAAGTACCCAAATTTTAATCGTGAAGACGGCTATAGACTCTCTGCGTCCTGGAATCCCGTGATAAACAGGTGTTCGCGTCGCGATCCAATTGTGCAGTGCGGTGATACGGTTAGTGTAGTGTGCCGTAATGTGAACATGGACTTTTCTGATTCTGAAGATGAAATGAGGGTAGTTGCGGCTACTGCCTTTATTTCTCGACGGTAGCTCCGTATACTCCAGTCATCCCGTGACCACGGCTGTTGCAATACAGTTGAAACGTCGGGAAAATAATAAAAAAGGTAAACGTGATAAAGACCCGTTAAACTTATAATAATTATATTTCTCAATATTTTTATTTTGATATTTTTCCATTTTTTAGACCTCGTTTTTTTATGATATTATTCTTCGACCCAAGTAGTACGCCTCTGAAACGCATTATCAATATCGGTAAGGAAGGCCTCGTCTAGCCATATTTAAAGCTCGCGTTAAAATTTTCTATCAATTCCAGAAGTAATAGTTTTCGCTTCCTGTTATTGCGGAGTTGCTGTTCGTATGTATAAGTATCTATATAGGTCAGTATTGTATTAGTATGTATATAAACATATATATATAGAATGGGTAGGTAGGTATATATTATTATTTATTATATTCTGCTGCAATATGTTTTATGGATGATAAGGTAGTTTAAGGTAGTTTACACAAATTTTTTTAAAAAAATTATAAAGTACACCTCCGGCCACTTCAAATCCTCTCTTCATCCAAAGGATATCTGGAAGAAATCACTTTTAAGCGATAAGACCGCCCATTGTACCTTTATCATAATGTGTTACTGTTTATTTTGTATCTTAAGGTGTACAATCAAGTATTTTCATTCATTTTTCAAACTTCGATTCAAATCGATTTAAAAATCGAACTTTCATTATAGAAGAATCGGCATCCCTTGTGTGTACGGGCTATGGATCAGACTGACATTGACAACTTAATCCATTATGACAGATATGCTGTCATAATGGAGAACGCTGGAATTCATAGTCGGGGGCTGAAACATCATTCAAAATCCATCATTCAGCATTCGCCTAGCTAGAGGCTGAATCACGCTATGTTAACGCAGGTACTTCTTGTAGGAACGCTTAGTCCAAGGAGGGTCTCAACAAAGAGGTCGATTTCGTAACTTCAAAATTGCCAATCAAACATGTACCCTATAGCAAAGCATAAACTCTGTTAAAGAGATGAATTTCCCTCAAACTAACGCCCCGCGAGACGCGATTGCAATCGTTTTTAACTCAAGCCATAATTCTCCATGTATGTAGGTACTACTGACAAATTTAGCTTTAACTTGTCGAGGATGTAATTTTCTGTCAGACTCGTACATGCCAGTCTTTTTATAAAGTAAAGGCTTTATAAAAAGACTGGCATGTACGAGTGTGCTCCTAACTCATAAAAATATAATAAATAAATATTTATTAGTGTTTAAGTAGGTAGGTACAAGCCTATGCTAGCATTTAGTATACCTACTTTTAAAGTAGTTTTAGCAAAATCTTTTCAGTAGTTTTTGCGTGAAAGAGTAACAAAAATACATCCTCACAAACTTTTACGTTAATAATAGGTATTAATAGGATAATAATATCTGTGCTATGAAGTGACATTAAAAATCTCTTGGGCTAAGTACCTACCATACTTTATTTTCTGTCATGTATTTGTGTCCAACAGTACCTACCTAGGATAAGCAATATAAATGATGATGATAATCCTACAATTTCTTTCAAAGTAGGTAATAAATCTATGTTCTTCGTTGGTAGGTAGGCATAGGAACATATCTACCAACAAAGTCGATCAAATCAACATAGTAACAAGTTGTATCGCATAATATTGTACAAACGAATTTGTTTATTTAACAAACGTTTGCAGACTGTGGATGCAGGGGATGTTTGCGCCGATACTAACGTGATTACGCCCAATCAGCAGCGTCGCCGCCCTAATTGAGCGCCCCTGATTTGAGGGCGGGCTTTTTTAACAGCTTATGCAAACATCGTCCTACGGCAGGGAGCGTTTCTTGTGGACAATGCATACTGCAGCGTAGCATGCAGAGTGAATTTCGAGTTAGTATTTATGGAAATTCGGTGAATCTATAGATGGTAATAGCTTAGGAACAATGCTGCATCGACCGTGCGATGTAGCATTGTTGGCGCAACGAGAGAAAGATGTGGTTTTCTCATGTCCATCCCGTTCCCGAGTAAAGCTCGGTCTTAGACTAGTTACTTTACCTACCTACCTAAGAAGTCCTTTCTAGTTAAAATGTGTGTGCCAAATAAATACATTCTCTGTCAACCTGCTCGCTATACCTAATGATCGTGAAAGAACTTGAGTGGTGATGGTATTCTGTTCTACCGCATTGTAGGAAGGAAATGTAAATCTTTTCATGTAAATAGTGTAGGTACTTACATAAAAATGTATCTTGTACATCATTCAATGCAATATTCGAATGAACCAGCAATGAAAATCCTGATCCTGGTCTGTCATCCATTAATCACCAATCAAAGCAAATGTAGAAACAATCTCCCTGTTTTGCTATTTACGCAACTAACGTTGTATCACAACTTATCGTAATTACCTATTAGTGATGTGATGATAATTTACAATTAAAAAATAAGTGCTAATATTGTGTAAGTATAGGTAGGTATATGTCGCAGGGAAATTATGAAAATGGGTATTTGATCACATTTCTAAGGTAGATGATTCAATTCACGAAAGATTTTAAATTAACAACAGACTTAGTGGGGTGATTTCCCGCGGGTTGCACCCTCAGTAGACCGCCAGTCGCTCGAAGGACCATTAGGAGACGGCTCAAGCGGCGGTTCGGGTCACGTTCGTACGTAGCGAACTAATATTTGGGCAGGTATTCCAATGACACAAGTAGTTGTGCATACTGACCAATCAGTATTTTAACATCTGTTATTTTAACATCTTCCGAATTATCATCTAACGAATTGATCATCTTTATTTTTAATCATCTCCCTGCGACATATATAACTCGACAGACTGGATCCTTTCGAAGGAAACAATCCGTAGGAAGGTTGGTATGTACCTATTTCGAATGTTTTGAAAGTCATAACGAGTGGGTATTAAATTAATTGCGTCTAACTTGAAAACGTAGGTAAAAAAAACTAATGATTTAGTTTATATTATAATTTAATAGGTAGGTAGTTAAGTTATTACACAACTATGAACAAACCATTTTAGAGACTATAAACACATTAATATTATTTTATATATATTTACATTATTTTTAGATCGAAATATGTTTTTTGAAATAGATTTATCGAAACTAAGAAGCACAGACATTGTATTGAGATCAATTTTGTCCATCGTCACACTTATCACAGCTTAATTATTTACATTCCCTCGAAAGTTCCATTCTTTGGTCATTTTTTACCATTCTACGAAGCAATTTTAGTTAGTTTTCAGTTCACCTGCTTCACTCAAAAATTTTCTAAAAAAACCTTAAAACACATTATTTTTTGTATGCTAAGGTGCATTTTAAATTAGCTGATAAAATGGTTTCCAAGCGGTCCATATCCCTAGCCTACCTACGTATCGGATAAAAGTGAATTGTTCAGTTCTGCTTTGGAGGATTTCTAGTTCGTAGTTACAATCAGCATAAAAAGCGATACCAATATCAACATTTTGAAAAAAAATCCGTCTTTGATTTGAAAATGAACCTCATTTTCATAATTAGCATCCCCAAATTAGACAAAACTGAACCCTATTAACGATTTAAAAAAAAAATACGTGTTCGCCATCATTGATTTTTTGATTGATTTGCGAAAGTGTGAATCGGGGGACAATGGGAATAAACCCAATCGTCGCCAGCCCAAGTTGATTACGTCTTTCATATCGAATATTCTTTCAGTGTCTGTTCTTTTTAAGGTACATGATTTTGCCTTTCCTTGGTATAAAGATAATGTAACATAATAAAATGTGACATTATTCCCCGGTTACGTGTAGGCTGGTCATTCGTTTACTTGAATCGTACAGTTTGATTGCTTCTTCCAATGTTATTTCACTGTTCAAGTGTTCTTCTTAAGGTATCCCTTAAATTTCCTTGGTATGATGTGACATTATAAAATTTGGCATCATACCCTGGTTATGACATCATGCCTGGTTATGTATAACTTGCAGGCGTAGTTTACTTGGATCATTATAGTTTAATTTCATATTTCATGTTCTTTTTCTGTCCCAGGAATTCTTTGTAAGGTACAAGACCTCACCTACTTTGATATAAAGATGATGTGATGTTATAAAACTTTCACTTTCCGGTTGTGTCTGCAGGCTTAGAGGCTGTCGTTCCTTAACTTGAATCACAGCTTAACTTGTTAAAGTTTGATCGCTTCTTTCAAGTTTCACTGTCTTAGTCATTTTCCTTTTCTTTGGTGTACAGATGATGTGACGTTATGAACCGTGATATTCCTCGGTTATGCGTCAGCAGGCGTAGAGGCTGGTGGTGGATGAGGCGGGGGCGAAGTCCGGGCAGCACTGGCTGCGAGCGCTGCCGCGTGCCGCCGCGCCTTCAGCCGCAGGTCCGCTATGGAGGACGAGCGACATCGAGCCGCTAGGGCTGCGAGCCCCGCGTACGGAGGACAGAGGGCTGCTGCTGCTGCTGCCGCTGCGCTAGCATACTGTTTAAGAGAAGCTGCTGTCAAAAACTACGCAAAAAGACTCGACTACTATATACAAGAGAGGTTTTACACAGTCTCGTTTTATTATCATATAATGCAGCGTCTCCTGTTGATGTGTAGCTACGAAACCTTTCCAAGAACCTTGATTAAAGTCATATAAGACTATTGCAAGAATCTATTTCAAAATAAGTCTGCTGTTTCAGAGAAAATTTTTCATAGATTTTTCTAACGTTTCGTAGCTAATTTAGTTTAGCTTTTTTCATTGGCACCGCCCATGATCGCAGTCGACAGCGTACCGGGGAGTACAGGAGCAATTAGCCATATTTTAAATTTTCGTATACAAACATGTAACAGATCGATAAGTTAAGGTTTCCTTATAAAATATTAACAAGAAATAAAAAACCAGCTTAGGTCGACTAACTATTTTCATATTTTCAGTGCAAATCTGACGGAGTGCATTCAGACCATTTTATCATTACTAGACCCAGAGTGTGTTGACTAGATCGCGGACCAGTAGGCCTACCACAATCATTTACTAAACCATCATGGTTCAGGAGCGTTTTGTTTTAAGCTTGTAGCAACATTACTTTGATTCGTACCATGTACTTTTTAAACATTATTGTTTTATTCCTGCGTAGTGAGTTGAAAGAACGAATGATAATCTATTATTGGCATAAGAAAGAGCGAGTCAACGCCATGATTTCGTATAGCGTTATCACTTTCGCACAATTGCTAGGGAACACGTTCCGAATTACGCGTTTACAAATCAACTTCTAACATTTAGTTGCCTTAAAATCAATTTTATTTGTCTAAAGTTTTGCCGTATTTAGCCTAGGAAATCTAAAATTTTCTTTATATATTGAGAATATACATCTTTCTGACATATATTGAAAAAATAATGTAAAACAAACCTCATTTGCACTTTCAAAATTTCCAAAAACGGAATGTTTTTTTTACGTCAGACACTCGGACGGAAAGTATCACTTTTGACGTTGCGCGCAAGTTTAGGTAATATTGTTTCGTAAATGTCTTTATATCGATATTAATATAATTATAATAAAATGCCCAACAGAAAGTAATTAAATACAAGTTTAATACGTATTTTTGTGATATACGTATATAAACAAAATACCTTTTTTTTACTAAAACTAAGTATTAGACGCTGCCTATAAGGAATTACAAGTGGTTCATGGATTACTATTTCCGCAGCGTGAAAATAAGTTGGGCTTATGGCTTACGAACTCCGCTTCATATAAGTTCAAGGGATCACATTCGTCAAGCAATGGTCTTGCTTCCTAGAAGAGTGTTTTTCAGCGGTATCCAAAAACAATTCGTATTCGTTTGCCATCTACAAGAACATCACATTTTTTTGTATTACTAGTGCTTTTTACCAATTCACCATATTCAATATTAAATATTGTGAAAATAAACTCGTTTTTCTTTCATTTTAGGAAAATTTAATGCTTAGTTGTGCTATAATTTGAAAAACAATATTGTTTCCGCCGCGAAAAAGTAACTTTTACATCACTGCTAGATTTGACGTAAGAACAATATTACTTGCTGTCAAAACTCACAACATGGTACGCTTTGAGTGAACAAATCATGGTGACGTCACCAAAACTGCTTCGCCTCTATAATATTAAAGTAAGCTTACTTATTGAAGGCTATGGTACGAAATTGAAGTGTAATATTGTTTTAATATTGCTCTAAGAGATCATGGTTGGCCCGCAGATGCAAGTTGCCTCCTAAGACGCTTGGGATTTTCACAGACCGAATGCAAGAAAGAAGCCTACAACCCTTATTACGACATGACTATAGACATATCTCGCAACTTCTTTCCAAATATGTTACTGTCTATGTATGAATAAGCCGTCGTGATGTTTACCAATTAATTGAAGGATACGTTCCCTTATCCAGGCACCATCCATGTCTCCAAACACATCCGCACGCAAGACAAAGTCTCGCGTCACTGTCTATCTTAGCCTTTGAGGTCTCGATAAAAACCGACAGCCGACGCACTTGGGGTAAGACCAAATTCTTGAAGGCTCTTGATGTCTTGAGACGTAAAACATATGTATGAGATCGAGTCTCACTGTATACATTTGAGGTGACACAGATGTCACTTCATAATGCTTACTACGCTTAACGAACCTGATGAGCAGCGGCCGAGAGTAGCGCGGAGTCGAAAGGTGCAAACGCAGCCTGGGGTGGAGGCATCGGCTGAGGCGGCGGCGGCCGGGGCATCGCGGACAGACGCGGGACCGACACATACGGAGCCACCCGGCAAGGCTCCAGCGGAGTACCACCTCCGCCGACGAGAAGACCTGACGGTAAAATCAGGACCTCAATCATTTCTAAATTAAATGGCAATATATGGCTATCTAAAAACTATCCTTGAAGACATACAGATCGTTTGCAAATACCACATTACGATTCGATAAGCCGTTTCGGGGATAAATGGTAACAGACAAACAAACAAATAACGTATTTACGGGCTCCTGTCGTCGCGGGCTAGTATAGCATTATATCTAGTTAAAAAATAGAACTAATTAAATTATTGTAATTTATTTATTATCTGAAAGCGGTACCTATCAGAAGTTCTTATTACATTCACATTCCCCAATATCTATGATACATTATATATCTATAGTTTTTAGTCACTATTTTTATTTCCTTTTTTGTACTCTTTTTTAAACACCTGACTACATATCGCTAGAATTCCCAGTGTCGTGGGTAACTTGATAGATAGATAGATAACTCTTTATTGAACACCACATAATATGTTGCTTACAAATTCAAACAGAGCAAATTAAAAGCTAATCGCGGGAGTACAATAGGCGGTCTTATCGCTTATAGCGATCTCTTCCAGACAACCTTTGGATGCGACAACTTGGTGTGCTTAAGGTCTATATCTATATTCAAATCATTTATTTCTGAAAAACACTATAAACTGTTCACAATAGTTTCAATAAATCCCGCACTAGAGCTAGCTTGAGCTATATACACGAGTAATTTTCTATAATTTTCTAAAAACTTAAAATATTATGGTATTAATGTTGTAGGTATTTGTTATTTATTTATTCAACCATTTCGTTATGGTTACATAACAGGCCAGTCAAAGTGAACATAAAATTCTTACTCTAGATTTTGTCCACTACGCATGCAAATCAGAAAATGAACAACTCATGTAGCTATTCATTAATATGGTAACCAGGGTGGAAATCCAAAGAATTTCCTTAATTTCGTTTTAAATTCGCTAATTACATTTTTTGTACATATGGAGCTTCTGACAGATACCCAGTTTATACGTCTTAACAAGTCTGTCTGTGTCAAGTTTTTAGAACGTGTTACTTTTGGTTTGAAACTCAGTTCGTCACCATTTGACAGACAGAAACTGCTACTTTTAGTAACGAACGGTACTTAATTATTAGTCATGGCGCCGTAGATGAAGCGGTATCACCCTAGAGGAACCCGTTAACCATATAATGTAGACGAAGCTCCGTAGAGTCTGTAGCATCTTATAACAGTCGCAGAAATTTTTATTTAAATATTTTTTATTTATTTATTTTTAAATTACAACCACATTGTTTTGACAGTACCTAGAGACACCAAAACGACAATGAAATCACAAAGCACATATATACTGTGTAGCGGCATCTGCGAATTTCGCCAAACTAGTGTGAAATATATCTATATCATCGGATACACATAGGCTGTTGATGATACGAAAGGCTCGCGTGAATGGCGCTTCACTCAGTAGGTTAGTCCTCGCTCTCGGGATCACCAGCAGCTTAGGCCGACTACTCTTCGTGAGCAAAGGTTCATATTAGTCGTGATGTCATAGAAGCTGTAGCACCGTAGAGCCGTAGCACCGTAAGGGTACAAGGCATCAAATAAAATTATTTGTAGAAATGGCTTCTTTGCGTAATCAAACATTATCTAAAACGTAGAGCCGTCGAAGTCGTCGTAGCGCCGTAGATCTAGTCGTAGCAACGTAGATGTAATCGCAGCACTGTATATTGTAGCCGTAACAACATATATCACCATCGTCAAAGAAATCTTAGAAACTACTTTCGTAGAAAATTTACGGCCTTTGTGGTGCGGTCACCGAGTAGCAGACAAGAAGAGCGGTTTAAATTTTCGTTACGGGATTTATTGTATCGTTGTATTCTCTAATACAACGATACAATAAACCTTCTTCAGGAATATGTATGTAGGTATGTGATTGTGTCTTAGATTTAACTTGTTTAAGACTTGTTTTTTTCCTTAATTTATTAATTAAATGTAATAAATTTACGAAACTAGGTAGATAAGTAAACGAAACCCCTTCAGATTCACAGCTTATCGATCCGGATTGGCAGAGACAAACGATCTTCCGCACCCGCACAAATCCTTGCAGATCCATACCAAACACTTAATTAAATTGATATTTAAGTAAAGCATAATTTGCTCGTAAATTAAGTGAGATTTGTTGTTTATAGCCCGCCCAGGGCGAAGTGGCCAATTAATAAATTAACGAGGATCTTCCCGATCCAGCCGCTTGAGGTGTTCTGCCTCTTTAAATATTCATTAATTTAATTGCTTTTTGTTAAGATACTCCTGATTAATACTGTACGACTTGTTTTGCTGGTAAATCAGTTGTTGGCCACGTGACACAAAATTATTTTCCCTCCTAGATTATTTTCCCATTTTTCATACCGTTCCTTATTTATTTATAACTAATAAGTAAAATACAGTCATCATCATATAAAATGATGTAATTCAGAAAATCTAAAAGCGTTCCGTTTGTTGCTTTGCGTTTTGCAAAGAATTTATAATCAGACTAATGATTCCGATTTGGAAAGCCGTTTGATATTTCCTCATTCTTCCACAATCTTAGAACAAAAAAGTGATATTACTGAAACATATTCATATTCATAGCTCTTTACATAGGGCTAGGGCGGGCGCTACGGTCGCTGTAAATCAAAGGCTCTCGGGTCGCCGTCAGCATTATCAAAATGGATGCTCCCAGCGCGTATGAGTTATTTCCATATTTGACACCGAATTACTTTCGAGAAGTGCCGACATAAATACGATCGTCCGACGCCCGCTCCCTGCGGCCGCTGTGCATTTATTTGATTAACTCTGAGTTGTTTAATTTAATCGAATTAGAAGGTAAGCCGTGCCACCCCACCTCCTCTCGCTTATTTTAAAGCGTTCAGAACATCTTTACAGCGGTTTCTGCGCAATAAAATATCACCACCCTCGCACTCGGCGAATAACTTTACAATTTTATGAACAGGGGAACAATTAAGCGTCTGTGTTATTCTTTTTTTCTTAAATTTCACGGGTGCTGTGATTGTTTTCGTTCGGGCTGCGCTCGGAGAGATTCATGACTTCGTTGAATATGAATTCTTAATTTTATGAAGATTCAACTCCTATTCTTTATGATTTAATGGGAGGTGAAGTAAAAATACTGCTTGTTTTCGCGCTAAAACAATTTGTTCAGGATTTAAGGGCATCGTCCTTGAAGTAAGGAAACGGTATGTGAACTCCAAAGAGCGCTACTGACTATGAAGAATAGTACCTACATATTTTAGACATAATTCAATATTTGTCTTGGGTCTTGGTGTTTTCTATATATAACATGCATGTATTTACAAAAAAAAAATGCATATAAGAAGTATATCAGTCATGTAGTTCCCATAACACAAGCTCTGCTTACTTTTGGGGCTAGATGATGCTGTGTGAAAATGTCTAGCATTATTTATTATTATTAATTCATGAAGATCAACAAAGCAAAATCACTAGCTATTCACAAAAACAGTAATGTAGCTTAAACTGCACAATCATCACAATATACACACTCAATCATCTCTTCAACATTAAAGCCACAAACGATTGCGTAATCAATAACTGCTTGCAAGCTCACAGTTAAAGGGGCATATCGTAACAAATAACCGTTTCATTTCACTTTACATGATTATTCTCGTGTTATTCCAGGGGTGCGGGGTACGGGGGGTAAGTTAATAAGACATTTAGCAGGGGACGGCGGGATTGCGTCCGAATGGCTCCCGTGGGGAATCATTTTATTCGATTCCGGCGAGCGGCTTTTTTCCGCTTTACGCTCCGTTTAGCGGTTCCTACTAGCAATCACGATAGTGCGATCTCAAACAGACTAGATTATAGTTACTACGGCATCTTAGCCTCGAGATGGTACGGAACATACAGCAGTTTCTATAGATATTTTTCAAGAGATTGTTCTAACCGGAACGATCATCTCTTATTTGTAGAAGTGATGTTATGAGCGGAGACAGCGAGTTACCGCAAAATGAGTGTGATTTGAAGTAATTAGATTATGGTAGGGCTTTTCTTGGTGTTATTGGGTAAATGGGACACGGCTTATCTTGATATTGAATTCGATAGGACAGAATTATTTAAAATTTTTGTTAGCTATTTCAAGATTTATCCTGATCGTATTATCCGACTCTACTATCTAAGTAATCTACTCTGCCTAAAGAGTTTCGAACTTTCCATGTGAAAAAATCTATCCTTTGATTCATAATCTCTCCATAACTTTATCGTCTTGATAAAAGTATGTTCACCTTTATCTTTACTCAAACATCTTACATACAAACTTACGAACTATAAAGTTTGTAAGTTTGTATGTAAGTTTGTTTGTATGTTTGATTTCAAAAATAATTTCAGGAATATTTAGAATGGACTTTCAGGGTGGAAAAAGGCTATATATTATCCCGTTAAAAGAAGAGAGCTTTTCGTGGAGACCAATTTTGCAACGTAAGTCGACAAGCGAATGCGTTTCTTACGAACGCTACTTTTTATCTGGGTATTCACCCAGGCGAAGCCGTGGGCAGAGGCTAGTCAAGCCGATAAAGCTATGGAGTGATTATATATGAATATGGGTTGGTCTAGAAAGTATTTTGTAGAGTTTGTAGAGTAGAGCTACCTTCGTAATTTTCTCCATCAATTCATGTTATTCGGTACATTTTCGTTCTTTGGTTGTAGCTTTTCAACTGGCGTAAATATGTTTTGCATAGGTATTATTTATGCTCACTTTTGTTTACTTTACTCATATTTCCCGAGTCCACTAAGAGAGTCTAAAGGCGCTGACCCGCGCCAAGTAATCTTGACCACGAGGGCTAGTCGGCCGTCGATCGCTAAGTGCGTTGTGCAATTCCCTGGATTTATCGCCTTGCGTCTCCCACTCGGTTTTTTACCATTTTTACCGAGTTTCCTGAGATACTGAGAGTCCGTACCGAGTGATTCTCGCCCGCCATTTTAATTATTCATCCGCGTGAGTTATGGTCGAATTAAAAAACTGTTAGAGTCGGACGGCGCCGGCGGGCTCGGTAATCGAGTTAGAGGAGTCATGGAATACGCAATGTTACTGTGCCATAGGATGAAGGGAATAGCCTGTTTAATCATAAACAGGAGTCCTAGATTATCTCCTATGCTAACGTACTTACAACGTTCTTGAAAACTAGGGTGTACTCTGATGTTCTGTGTTTAAATAGCAATTGTTTGTCACGATTAATACACAAAAACTATCTGACATCCTTGGTACTACAACCAAATAACTAAGTAATAGTTATCAATTCGACTGTTGATCAGTTATTTTTTATCCTGTTTTATTTATTATATGTGCAGATCAATTTTGCTATAAATGTCCAGCATTATTATTCACATTTGATTCTGAACAATAAAATTTATATTTGGTGGTTTTAGGGTATCTTTGGCAGGTAAAGTGCCGTGTTTCTTTGACTACTCTGTATTCGAAATCTCTGTAACTTATTCAAAACCAAAGCAGTACTTCACAAATAGCCGTAAGGTACAGTCATGACCATTAATATGTACCGAGACGTTGACAAACTTCCAAAACTTTGTATGATTTTCCAAAAAATAGTACTTTCATTCAAAGTAGAATAACGCAATATCGTCACCTATTTTTGAAAAATCAAGGATGGTATGAATATACTTTTTGTCAACGTTTACATATTGGTGCTCGTGACTGTACCTAAGAAGACCTATGCAAGATACATTTATTGCAATTATGCAGTGTGCCAACTTAGCGAAAACTGGTTTGGCAGAATCATTTGCAATCTGTAGTTTTCGACTACATTAAGCAAGGAAATGGTTTTGAATACAGTTGTTTAAGATGGGTTGGAACCCAAGTTGAAATGCATTATATGGTGCAGACTACCTATACAGCAAACTGGTCTGAATAAGTTTGTTAGAAAAATAGTTTTCCTCTCGATTTCTTGCAAAATAACATTCCACTTTAAATAACTGAACAGGAACTGAAACTGTGTAAAATCACTTCAAACTAAAGCATTAATTCTTGAAAAATATTCAATTCCTAAGGTTGTCTGGAAGATATAAACATTAGTGATAATATCACCAATTGTTCATTTCATTTATAAATTAAATAAGGCTTGCAAATGTGTGAACTAAACTTTGACAGCTCCCAAGTTGGTATCTCCAAAGAAAAACTGTCACTAAGACTTAACTACAGATATTATATAATACAAGTACTTAACTAAATCTTTGCTTAAGCTTTTTTGACTTTAGTGCAGACGGCTATATATCTATTAAAAAAATTATGAGTATAGGGAAAACTTGTATGGTAAATACCTTTATGCATCTGGCTCTCGTGTTTACGGCATTTTGCTCTTCTATTCTGGAACCAAACCTGTAAAAAATAATAATTAAGTAGCTTCCAACATTTGTAAGCAATTCTAGCTTCGTTGCGATACGGTTTTGCTTACTACATTTCCGTATAATAAGTTTACGCCATTTTAATATCACAGCGTGGATAATCCTATACAGGATAATAATACTGTTCCGGATAACTGAAACAGAGCTTAAGAACCGTGATTCTCGATTAATGCGTGTTCAAATAAATACTTCCTAATAGATTTAAATTTACATTTTTAAAACTCCGACCTTTGAATGAAAGTTACGATACTATACTGTTTATTTAAAGTGGAATATAAGTTTATGTATTTTTTATTTTGACAATTTAACATGACAATTTAAGTATGACATAGCTGAAACTGATCTAATTATTAGGTCAGTTTGTTAATATAAATCTCAGTTAATACGTTATGGCTCGAGTCAACTTCTCGTTTTTAAGGGTTTGGTTGTACCTATTTGGGTTTATTTGAGATCAACGTAACTTTTTTCACAACTCAAAGGATTTTCTGGACTTCCAGGCTGTAAATATCTACCTACGATATTTTGAGACTAGGTCTCATAAAAATCCAGTTATAGATTAAACATCCTTTGGAAGCGATTTTTTTCCACATACAGATACATCTTATTAGTTTTCAGGAATAGTCTTATTACATTGCTTGTATGATTACAATTTTAACCCATAGTACCGCCAGCACATGCATCCCAATTATTCATTTTTAGTCGGATTCTATATTTAAAGAATTATAAACATTTTGTAGAGCATGTCTACGCTGCTGCGCATCGTAGAGCCATAGATGATTGCGATATTGTTTATTGACGTAACATTTTAATAACTCTAAAACACTGGCACTGGCACGTACTTTTAGCCGTACCTACACATACTTATTTGTCTTTTTAAAGGAGGGTTAATTGAGGACTCCTATTGTTTTTTTTAATCTACAGATTATAAAACAATAGGAAAAACGTCAACACTTTTATCCCACACACGCAGCCGTGCCACGCGTAAATGCATAATACTTTCAGACCGTGGCACGGCTGCGTGTGTGAAGTGTAGACTCATCTTTTATACCTTACAAACCACAATTCGAAGCCTCTTCTACATAGAGGAGAACATTCTATGTTACAAACCTTGCCGGGTTAAAGAGGTAATTACCGTTAGAAACTGCAAAGAAAATGGACTGCGGGTCCCTAGACACTTTCAAAATTAATATTATTAATATTAGGTTAAGTTTTTTATTATTGAAAGTTGAATATCATTTAGTTTGATAGTTAAACAGCGCTGTTAATTGAAAGACTAATTAAGCTAGTTGGCTGCAACATACCTATATATATATCTCCTTGTTTTCAATCTATAGTGACGAAAGCTACGGTGCATTGTAGGTGTATTGTAGGTAGATACATAGGTACAAACAGCAAACACGGGTAACGGTAACCGTATTAGGGAGGTGCACGTACCGAACTGATTGCATAATACAACTGACAGTGGTTGAATGATGCAGGCAAATTAATTAAATTTGCCAATTTGACAAACAGACATTCAAATTGAAACGAAAAGTAGGCAGCATGAAGATTATAAGTAGATAAAATATTTTTATTCTCCGTGTAAATCATTTGTCGGATAAAAATATGTTAGAAGTATCAAATAGTTTAATTGCACTGAGACTTTACCTTAGTTTACCGTTTTTTAGTCCTGTTCCCCAATTAAGTACACTGGCAAAATGGCTATGAAAATTAGGTAAATTAAACTCATTTATATCTATATGAACTTAATAAAAGATTTATTAAATTATTATTATTATTAAGCAAGGCTTTGCAATGTTTAAAATTCAATTTTTAATGTGCACTAACGTGTTACTTATTTAACATTTAGAAGTTTCGGAAGTACCTATGTAAAATTTCTAAAGCGTCAAAATGATTCGTTCCCCATTTTCATTTTGTTAGTGCGGGTTGGATCTACTATAGTCGTGTTTCGAGAGTAATTTTCAGGATTAGCTAGTCATATATTCAAGTAGTACCTACCACTAGTAAAAAGAAAAAGACAGATTGCATTCCAAATTCATCAAATTAAATGTATGCACACATCTTCATCAAACCTTCATGCTATTCATGAAGATGTAGGTCTTCTATTCGATTACACCATATGTTCTTACAGTATTCTCACGCCAGACCAATCCTAACTAGGTATACAGGGTGTAAGAAGACTACTACCATAAACTTAAACAAGAGTTTCAGACCGTGATTTAAGGTCAATTTGTAGCGAAATTTACTGTTTAATACTGTCATAAGGATGTCCCAGCCAGCTTCGTTATAACAGTCGATAATAACGCAATGCGTTTTTGTGATACGTTTTTAATGTTATATGTACCTTTTATATTAGAACGCATGCGATGTTACACACTACTGCGATAATAACTACGTCACGTCACAATAGAAGTAGGATGTATTAGCAAAACCGCATTGCGATATTATCAACCGTTATCATGCAACAGTGTAAGGAGCATATACCTATTTTAAAATTATGATTCGCGACAGCTATTATACTTTGCTTATATTTGGGTTTGAAGTCAACATTACCTATGTACTTTGTAACTCTTAGAATTCCCAGGACCCTAGATTTTCTGCAAGTAAAATATTTGGAGGATTAGGACTCGTAAAAAAGCCATAATAGACTGAACATCATTCGGTATAAAGCGATGTTCTTACCAAATTGTTACAAGATAGGGTTTGGGATATGAAGTGCAATTTAGACCAAATAAAAATAAATTACAAAAACACTTTACTGTGACTGTATCAGACAATAGTACTTTTCTGATTACCAATGTACCATCGCCTTCAAATTTCGGATGTGTCTTATTACACCCGGTATAGTATTCATTAGCGCTGATTACATAGACAATACGACTAAATAGTAAGCAAACACCCCCAGAGCGTTGGTAAAACAATTCAAATGTTCTGTGGGTAAAACAATTGTTCAAATTAATTTTATTATGTTGGTTCGTAACTGTGTATTTAATTAGATCGTTTTACTAAAACAAAATTAAGTGAATAAACTTTTTAACAACTGTTCTTAATTTTGTTCTCATGTCGCTGTTCTCCGAACGAGACAAAATAATAGTCGGACAAATTTTCAGGTGTTTATTATAATTGTTTTTATAAGTCTGAAACAATGAGATGAAATAAACTAAATATCTAAATATTATAAATTTGTTGCGTGACTTACTGACTGACCGAATGTGCTTGAGGTTTGAAATTTAGAGGATTATGCTTGTTTTGGTGTAGGGATGCAGTGAAAAAGATTTTCCTGAATTCTACCCCTAGAGGAAGTAGTAAAAAATAAACGATGCGCGGTTGAAGTTGCGGTGTATTCTACTAGTTATTCAGCTATTTAACGTATGCCTGTTTTAGTAAACTAAATATAATACTTATTTATAAGAAATATTTTTTAGACAATTCTATTCTACCACTACAATTATACAAAAGACTATTTTCTGAACCAACGCTATTAAAATATTAATCTTAGGTAGGTATCTGTTAATTGCTCGACTCTTAATAAGGCAAAGTCAGCGGGCTATGAAAAGAGCTACGAGTATAGTTAGATTTTCATTATGTGATAAAGTCCGTGGTAGAAAACGCACCGACATAGCTTTTAGAATCAGTAAGTTGAAGTGGCAACGGGCAGGTCATATAGCTCGGAGAACTGACAACCACTGAGCAAGAAAGGTTCTCTAATGGCGACCAAGAATCGGACGACGCAGTGTAGAAAGGCCCACCACCCAATGATACATCATCCGATGACATCGTAAAGTTTGCGGGAAGTCGGTGGATGGAGGTAGGCCTATGACTTCTACAAACTGATAATGATAATGCGAAAGCAAAAAGTTTCACAAATCCTCATAAATCCGCCCTAATAAAATAAAGATAACTGCTCACTTGACACTAGTTAAGACACACGTTTTCCAGCGAGATACCCATGCATTTTATATCCCCTGGACACAGCACTTAACGCCGATAGAGCCGTAATCGCGATGTATTGCCTATAAACCCGCACTTGTTGGCCTCTTGCAGCTAATTACGTGCATTAGTAATGAGAGGGGACGGCGTGGAAGTATAAAGAACCTACGGCTAATCGCTGCTTGGTTTAGAATTTGTAAAAACAAATGGGACTTGATTTACTCCAGCTAGAAAAAGTCTCATTCTATACTATAATATTATAAAGAGGTTATTTTTATAACCCGTTCTTTACAAAAAATAGCTCTTCAAGGACAAGTAGCAGATTGAAACTCTGAAATCATTTATCTAATTAAATTACAATTCGTTAATACATTTACTTGTTGTTGTTTTGTAGCCAAATAGTTCAAGGAATGTAACTAACTTAGAATAAGAAATTTATAACTAACATTTATTATGATGATTCAATGTTGATTTTAATAAATAAATATGAATGAATTATTCAAGTAAGTAATACGGAATGCATAAAATTATGTATTTTCCGAGCAAAATCGGCGATAAACGACCGGACGAGTCGCGACGCGATGTAAGAGACTAAATCCCGAATTACAAGGGTAACGAGGGTAGCAGTGTTATGCTATCATTCGGTTAAATTAATATTGCACGTTATTATACCAAGTGTGTGATGATATTGTTATTGGTGTTGACGATCGATGAATTGATCGCGTGGACCCAAACAAAATAAACACGCAAACAACGGTATTCCTCATGATGAACATCCTCAGATACATACTCAGTGCGTATCTTGATCTTTGGCAGTACCCTCAGTGACGAATAACTCATTTTTCGGCCAGCTCCACTTTTGTACAACTTATTTTTTAAACCGATTTAAAAAAAAGGAGGAGGTTCTCAATTATGATGTTTACTATATAACATCATAATTGAGAACCTTCTCCTAACCTATGTTTGTGCCTTGATTGTTAACCGATTTTGATGACTTTTTTGCTGTTGATTAGAGAATGATCCCGAAGAGGTTCCTAAAAGTTTTATTCCTGAGGGATTGCTACTTTTCCCGTAAAACTCAAAAACATAATTATCTTATGGATTTACGACTAGCCGAAACATAACCAAAAAAACAAAAAACAAAACAAAATGATATATATTTATCAAAATACCTACTAAAAACTGTTTACACAATACAATGAATCCCGCACTAGGGCTAGCCTGTATCGCGGGAATCCGATCAAAGCTTACCAAGAAGTGTTTAATGGAGAAAACAAGCGAGTTTTTAGAATATCAAGACTTGATAAAAAAAAACCAGGCAAAAAGAAAAAACAATACTCAAGTGCATAAGTTACAAATGTGCCTTGCACAACTGAAGGTTAAGGTTCTTTGCCCAAACAAGAACAGTTACGTAGTGGTGTGTGTGAGTGTGTGTGTGTGTGTGTGTGTGTGTGTGTGTGTGTGTGTGTGTGTGTGTGTGTGTGTGTGTGTGTGTGTGTGTGTGTATGTGTGTGTGTGTGTATGTGTGTGTGGGTGGGGGGGTAGGGTGCGTGAATGTGAGTGCTGAGTTTAATACTGTATATTAATTACAAAAAAGGGATTACTTTAACAGGGATAGTATTTTAATATTTGTAACTTTACCCACATCTTATGATAAAGGGACCAAAAGCGACTCTGTTTCCTCGTAGTCAAGCGTAAGTAGCCAAATTTTGATTTTTTTCTTAAATCCATATAATGTACAAAAACCAAGTTCACATTGAGTAAAAGCACGTTTGTATATAAATGGAAATGCAAAAGATCCAAAACGGGTAGCGAAATTGGTTTTTACTAATGGAACTTTGATTCTTAGACGACTGTTTGATGCGGAGTTCAAAGCTGTATGCGGTTGCGACTGGTGATAGGGTGAAACAACCTTTTGTATGTAGAGCTGCCTTACTGATAGTGTTTGCGTTTCCTGTTGGAGTTTTTTGGTTGGGTACCTGAAGGGCTTGCGGAACATTACCTTTAAAACAGACCTTTGAGCTCTTTCTAACTTTATAAAATAGGTTTTTGCAGCTCCTCCCCAAATGGATATACAGTAGCACAAAATTGATTGACATAGATCCATGTATACCATCAGCACAATTTCTTTGTCGGACCCGTCCCGAAGTAGCTTCATGACATGAATTAGCTTACGGATTCGGCCCGAGAGAGAGTTGATGTGCTGTCGGAATGACAGTCTCTATACAAAGTCAAGGACTATACCCAGGTAATTAATATATTCTGACGACTTACAACATCACATAAGCATTTTTTATATTGTGGTATACATTCCATGCCACACCTGTGAATCTTCAATTTGAATGACTTGGGGGGGGGGGGGGGGGCGTGACCTTTGTTTTAAGGAAACAGAGGTACTTTGTTTTATCCGCGATAAGTGTCAATAAGTTAAGATCTAGCCACGTTGCGACAGAAGAGAGGCCCATCTCTGCTATATTGAACACATTATCCCAGGTCTCACCCTTAAATATTAGGGCAGTGTCGTCAGCGTAGCACACTATTCGCGTGTCTTTGCTTTTTGAGAACAGATTGGCAATGTCATTCAAATAAATAATGAACAAGGTTGGACCAAGAATGCTGCCCTGCGGTACGCCAAAACAAGCGCTTCGCACGTTACTTGAGAGTCCGGCTATTGATACACACTGTCCTCTCTCAGATAGGTAGCTCTTGAACTAGTCCCAGGCTTTCCCTCGAATTCCGAGTTTTTCTAGTTTTTGCAATAAAATTACCGGTGAGACGGTGTCGAAAGCCTTGGCCAGGTCCAGAAACACTCCCATGCATTTCTCACCGCTGTCGAGTGACGAAACTACATCCTCCACCAGCTGCGATACGGCGTCTTCAGTTGACTTTCGCCGCCGAAATCCGTATTGAAAAGGAGTTAATATGTCTTTGTCTTCAAAAAAGTTGACCAGCCTTTTATTAACAACTTTTTCAAGGACCTTAGAAAATACCGGGAGCAATGAAATCGGACGATAGTTTGATGGTTCTTTCTTTGGGCCACTTTTATAAATCGGAATTATTGATGCGATTTTCCAACAGAGTGGAAAAATACCATGAGATAGACTTAGGTTGATAACGTGAACCAGTAGCTCTACTAGCAGGTGACCTAGTTTCTTGAGGAGAGAGTTATTAATTCCATCTAACCCAGGAGCGCTTATTGTTTTCAGATTTTTAATTATGTCCATTAATTCGGCTGGTACAGTTGGGGCCATGAAAAATGAATTAGGAGAATTTGATGAACTAGTGCCGCAAGATCTTTCTGAGTTTTATCGAGCTTATCAAGAATAGAGCCAGCTAGAACCTGTCCAACGTTAACAAAGTAATCATTACAAACATCTAAAGATCGACAAGGATCAGTTTTCAGTCTAGTCAGTTCCAAGTTATTATTTGTACAATTATTATTTTTAATTTATATAAACGACGTACCTAAAAACCTACAAACACCAAGCGTTCTCTTTGCGGACGACATTTCTTTGTTAATGCCATGTAATAACACTGATAACATAGCCGGCACAATAACTAACGTTCTCACTGATGTTGCTAACTGGATGTCGAATCACAGCTTACAAATAAACTACTCGAAAACAAAGGTAATGGAATTTAGACCTCACTAAAAACCTACACTGAATTTACAAACAACTTTCAACAATATCTCTTTAGAATGCGTTAACACTTTCTCATTACTTGGAATTAATATTGACACACATCTTAACTTCAAAAGTCACATAGAAAAAATTAAATCCCGATTGTCGAGCTTTACGTATGCTTTGCGAGAACTAAAGAAATCAACTGAACTTTCTTGCGCGTTATCAGTTTACTACGCAAAATGTTATAGTTATTTATCTTACGCCATTGTCTTATGGGGCAATAGCACGGATGCACAAAACCTGTTTATCCTACAGAAAAAGTGTGTCCGTATCCTAGCAAATATTAAGAAAAGAGTTAGCTGCAAGCCTTGTTTTAAAAACCTTAAGATTTTAACTTTGCCGTCTATCTACATTTTAGAGATGTGCAAATTTGTTAGGAATAATCCCAATTTGTATACAAAACTAGATGAACTTCCTCGAAGATACGCTTTAAGACCAGGTAGGAATAAAATCATACGACCGCGATCACAACTAAAGATGCATAACGACGGCCCATACATTATGTCAATTAAAATTTATAATAAACTTCCGACACAACTAAAACACATACAAAAACACTATTTATAAAAAAACTTAAATCTTTTCTAATTGACAGATGCTATTATAATATTGACGATTATCTAGAACAAGCTTAGCAGTAAATTAATTTAACATTGTAAATAATAAAATGAAATTGAAAACTGACATTAAATCTGAATTGACATGAAATAATATGACCATTACTAACAAAATAATGCACCATCTCCTAAAGTACCTACTTTGACTACCTACAATGAAAATAAAACCTCGGTCTGCCGCCATACCCTAACACAAAGTTCATTTGAGAGACTTAAAACTAGTTTGTTTACGCAAAACCTCGGCCTGCCTACCTATCTGTTGCTATACTCTTAGACAGGGTTCATGTGAGATACCTACCTATAAACACCATCTACGAGTATGTACCTACCATGTGAAAGCAATAAATGTATTAAGTAATATTGAGTAATGTAAGTTAGTGTCCCTATTCTTAGTGAGCTCACAAATGTTTTTCACGGTTTTCCACATTTTGTTTGGTTGATCTCTACTTTCTGCTAGCTGTTTTTTGTTATGTTCCACTCTGAGATTTTTCAGAAGATCGGAAAATATGTTTCGATGCTTTTTGTAAGTTTATTGGACCTCGTTATCGTTAGGGTGCTTTCTGGCCTCTGAGTGGAGATGGTCTCTATACTTCATGCACTTAACAAGACCTGGTGTTATCCATTTTTTTAAGATCCTTTTCCTGCTGCTGACTGGCACTTGGAGTGTTTCTTGATCAGAGACTCGATTTCTTTCGAGAGCTCATATGCGGCGACATTTGTTTCTGAAGATTGAAGAATGACTTGCCAGTTTGTGTTTTTCAATTCGGAGAAGATCGCGTCAAAGTCAGTTTTTGTAACAAATCTTTGATTATGGTGTTTGGTAAAGCCATTTTTGACTCCACCCATTACGATATCATGATCTGTAATTGCTGATTTGCACACAATTCCTGTCGTTTCTGACTTGATGTCCACCATAATGTGGTCTAGGCATGAAAGGCCTTTAGTCGGATTGTTGATAGCATTTTTTAGACCCATTTGAGCCATGAGAGTGCGGCAAGGGACAGTTAGGGTTTCGTCAAGGTCGTTTGCCAACTCTAAAAAGGCAATTTATGAACAAATGTTCCAGAGTTTAAATTTTAAGGAGGTTTTAATGTGTTTTGATTATTTGCCGCATTCTTTTTAATAGATACGCGAAGTAAAATCGGCTGAGAGTTAGGATCTATACATGAATGAGTTGATGGAGTGAATGGTGTGAGTAGTGTGTGTTTAATAGATGCGTAGATAGTTTTAATCTTGTCTTAACATTCTTTTGTTTTTTATTCGAGCACGTGAAGAAGTCGATTTTTAAATGTTTTATGTTACTTAACCCCTGACGTTTTATTTTCTATCATTGATTGTAGTACACCCTAGTAACTTGTGGCGATAAAATCTATCTAATGTTCGGACGTGCCTCTGACTACCCCCAAAGTCAATAGGTTTTTATTAATTGAAATCACAAGGATCATAATATAGAAAAGTCAACATAAAAAACTACGTGAATTTAAATTTTGAATGAATTTTCGAGTGAGTTTACGCCGATTCCTCGCGCGCGACCAAGCCTAGAAGAATCAGGCATATCTTTACTAATATTATAAAGAGGAAAGATTTTTTGGTTTGTTTGTACCGAATAGGCTCCGAAACTACTGGACCGATTTTAACCATTTTTTCTCTAATATAAAGCTAAATTATCAGGAAGTAACATAGGCTATAATTTATTTTTAAAAAATTAGAGATCCTTCAAGAAATTGCAATAATTGTAACCCAAAGTAGCAAAATGTTGCATATAAAATTCTTTATAGGCGTGCGCTGAGAAAACTATTGATGATACATAAAAATTTTGTACTACATGATTAAAGTACTCATTAGTACTCATTACTCATTAGAAAAAAGTCCTGGAGGGAATATATCTAACTATCATAGTTAAGTCACAATAGCAGCTTTTGTGTTCGCTTATACGATCGCTGGAAGGGCCGGAAGAAACAAAAGTTGGTTACATTCTTATCGTAGTATTAATTCGTATTGAAATAAATAGTTCTATCATCAAGGGTATTTATGTAGCAGTAAAATACTTTTTTATTCATTCGAATCGGACATTTAATTCCGAAGCTATCACGAGTATAAAATCGAAACTTACGCGGATGAAACCGCGGGGCGCAGCTAGTATCCTATATATATAAAACGGTTCCGTTACTGATGGGCGGATCAACGCACAGCCTAAACCATAAGCCTTAGAAGCATGAAACTTGGACGGTATATTCCTCTTATGGTGTAGGCGTGAAATAAGAAAGGATTTGGAAAATTCTACCCCTAGGGGGGTGAAAAGGGCTGAAAACCTTTGTATGAAAAATCGTATTCCTTGAACTTACAGTCTTGAAACTACACATAAATATTCTTCAATCCGAATGATAAAATCTTATATAATTGTTTCCCCAAAATACCCCTCAAAGGGGGTAGTCAAAGTCCAAGAAGTGAATCAACGCACAGCCTAAAGCATAAATTCTAGAAGCATGAAACTTGGAGGGTATATTCCTCTTATGGTGTAGGGGTGCACTAAGAAAGGAATTTTGAAAATTCTATTCCAAAGGGGGTGAAAAGGGCTGAAAACTTTTGTATGAAAAATCGTATTTTGATGTAGCTATCAATTACAAATATTAAAAATATAATCTAGGAGTTGAAGGTAGGTAAATATAGTTTTCTAGGCAAGCTTGCTACATCGTGCACATCACCACTTTCCATCAGGTGAGATATTGGTCAAAAGAGCTTGCATAGAAATCTACACTAAAGAGGTAAAGTTTAGAAGTTTGGATGTAGGCGGTAATCTCCGAAACTACTCATCCGATTTCAAAAATCTTTCACCAATATTTAGAAGAGACCTCATGGTTAACTTAGGCAGTATATTATCCCGTTAAAATAAAAGGGTTTTACGTGGAGACCAATTTCGAAACGTAATTAGCTAATCATACAAAAATGCTGTTTATTTGTTACCTGTACTCTAGCTTCGCTGAGTCCAAGTCGCTGGCTGAGCTCTTCTCTCATGAAGGCGTCAGGGTAGTGGGTCTCGTCGAACAGTCTCTCCAGTTCCCCGAGCTGTTCCAGTGTGAAGTTCGTGCGAGATCGCCTCTGCTTTCCTCCCCCGTTGCCGGATCCACCGTTCGGTGACTTATCTATTGCATCTGGTAAAGAAGTTAGATTCAAGATGAACGTGTGATTTTGAAATTATTATGTGCTAGTCGCAAAACGCTAATCGCGAGAACTAAAGGCACCCTTAAAAAGGCCCCAAGAGATAATAAAATCGCATAATTTCCAACGATGCATCCGCGTATCTCCACCGTTAGTTAACTTTATATCTGTGTCAAGGGGGAAGGTCGCGGGTTTGATCCCCACCTTGCTTCATAACATTTGGGGCATTATTAAATCTTAAGATTGTGTACGCTATGCTGTTTACTTATTTACAAAATCTATCTAAGTACCAAACACTAGGCTCTACTATTCCCGAAGCTACGAAATTTGTTGCTATTGTGTTTTTTTTGTGTTGATCAACATAAAACGATTTACAGAAATAAATATCCAGCTACAGCGAGATTATACGCAAACGACTTAATCACCTCACAAGTCTACAAATTAATTCATCACCATCAATAACAGTTTTAAACGACCATCAATTAAATTAAAGATCTCTCACTGAGCGAGACAAAACGAAATGAATAAGCCGTTAATGGATATCCGGGAAAGACTTCTCAATCAAATAAATCACCGACACTTCTCGAGTTAAGGCGAGGGGAGAGGGGGTATAATTAATCACCTCTCAACTCTCAGACGCAGGTTGGTCTTATGCCCTGGAGACGAAAGGGGAGAAGGAGTGGCCTGGCGCCGCCCACGGAGGATAATCCCACCATTTACATAATTGCCGTATAAAAAGAGAGATTTCAATTTGGGAAATTGCTCTGAATTAATTCTGGATGTGCCGCTCGGTCGTCGATGAGGTGTCGGTGTCGACGCTTAAACGAGGCTTTACTCAATAAGATCATATTTTGTATTAATCATATCTAGGAGCATGCACAACTAAAGGTCGCGGCGAGTTTGTTTTTAAAGGTCGCACCTAATGCTTTTTTTAAATTCAGAATATATTTTGGTTTCCTTGCCTGTATTGGAAATCAGACTTTATTAACTGGCGAAGTGGCCGCTTGAACTAAAAATTTAATGTGTGTGTCAGTTCCAAATCCGTTATCCGAATTGGGAAAACGAGCGTATTTAGATATTCCTTCATTAATTTATAAAATCGAAAAGAGGATAAGAGAGAGTTTAGCAATCGCAATGTTTATCAAATGTAACTTGCTTTAACACTATCCATAAAAGGTCACTTTTATTACCGATATCTAGTACTTATTGTATTTTTTGTACTTGAAATAAAAACTAATTTGCTTGTTACATTACAAGATCTTAATAAAAATAAAAAAAAACAAAAGAAAATTAAATTGTTTTGTATTTTATCAATTCAATCGATTCCTCACAATGACCACATGATTATCTATTTTTTTTGTTTTAACCGCTGCAGTTGGGGCATAACTAAACAAAACCAGCTCGCTTAGGTACGTCTGTTTCCAGCGGCCGCGGAAGTGAGGGCCAAATACCCCCCCTAAAATCAAGTTAGGGCTGAAGGTTCAAGGGATGACCAAAGAAAATTTCCCCTCCCCTCATGGAGTACTTCCGCGGTCCCTGTCTGTTTCCCCATGACGGACATCCTCAGATGCATACCACTGAGTATGCATCTGAGATAGATTATTGAGAAAACCAAGTAGAGAGTAGACAAAGGCATGTCCAGACAGAACATTTGGCACATGCCCGCGTTTCACAAGTAGTTAGCATTCCACGTGAATGGTTGCAAGCCCATCGCCTTTACTCTACCTAATCATTAGTTTACACTTTAATTACTAATAATTTTTAATATTTTTTTCAGTTTATTGAGCTAGCATTTTATTTAGGCTAGGAATATGTTGTAAAAGAGTGTAGAATAAATAAAGCTCTTTTTATTTTTTTCTTAAGGCCTCTTTAGCCCCATAGTTTAAAAACTGCCCTACCGATTAAGCTTATATTCGAACTTTAAAATTAATTTAGTCTGACCTACCCACCAAGTTTAATCAAGATTGAATAAACGGTTCGACAGTTATTGTTGGACAAATAAACATAAATACATACAAACGCAGGATTGTTCAAGTAGACTATGATATCTTCGCTCGACGAATAAAGCGTTCTACAATCTTCACCGTGTAAAGTGTTTTATAAATGCAGTAATGTCCTTTTAATCGCAATAAGTTTTTGTTGAATTTGTTCATTTCGTAAAATGTCTGAGTATGTAGGCGACCGAAAAAACAAAGTTCACTTATCTTTCATAAGAATGAATCCAATAATTTGAAGAAGCTTCGGGCGTAGCGCAGCGTAGCGACACTGTGTGCTACGCCGTAGGCCATTCTCATTAAACTTTAAAGGAAACGTCTAGGTACTTCATGCATTTAAGGTTTAAACCTACTGCACTATGAATAAAGATTATGTTTATGAAATTTTAAGTGTTGGAAACATCTTGATACAGACTATCTACCTACTTTATGATGCAGTTGTTAGTTATGAAACATTGAAGTTCCTAGTGCCTTTAAAGGGCAGTCCAATGACTGGCTGGAAGAAATACATTTTGTTTATTCTAGTAAATGATAACTAAAACTTTTTTAAATAATTCGATACAAGTTATCTTTGAAACTTAGAACATTGCCGCCGGCCGTCGGCTTCAGGCGATCTCTCCGACGAGACTAAAAGTAGGAATCCTATCTTTTCTTTCAACTACACAGCAATGATCACATTTCTTTTAATTGTACAAAGAACCGTTTTAAATAGTGTTACCTTTGTTACTTATTCACTTGTCTCTGATTCTTGCAATTTAAATTTAAATAAATTGTATGTAACCCCTTGCGACTTCGTACGCGTTCCATTCTTAGTGCATCCAAAAGGAAAATACTCTCAAAATTCCAGTTATCTAAGAGTTACGGTTTAAACTGTATAATGTAAATGGATTGTCAGTCAGTCAGAAGTCGCGCAACAATTTAACATATCCTTCACCAGATATAAACGATCGAAACTATTATACATTATGTTTCATAGAGCTTCTTCAGTGCAATTTAAAAGAAATATACAAGTAGGTACTTTTAGTAGACCCATATATGCTATGTTGTGTGCTAAGTTTAAATCACATGTAACACTATGAAACTTAAAACTGGAACATTATAAATAAATAAATAAAGCTGGACATTTTTCACACTGTATCATCTAGCCCTAAACTAAGCAGAACTTGTATTATGGGAACTAAATGACTGATATACTACCTATATACTTTTTTTTTCGAAATACTTACAAATTATGCGAAAACGATGTCAAGTCAGTTATAGCAGTGAATCAAAAATCGACGTAAATCCTACTAATATTATAAACGCGAAAATTTGTGAGTATGGCGAAGCCGCGGGCAGAAGCTAGTATATAAATAAAACTACTCACCATGCCTATGGTCATCATCATCATCCGTCTCCCTCTTACACTGCTGCGCCGGCACGGGCGAGAGCAGCCAATTCCTCGGCCGTTTCGCCGGTGGCTGCTTCTCATCCAGCTCAGTGATATCCACTTCCACGTCATCAGTCTCATCCGGATCCGGCTCGGATGGAGGCGCGGGGATCTCCCCGCCTTCGAGGGACTTGCTCACGAAGTCTGCGAGACGCTCCATCAGCATAACTGCCGGGACACGCGACTCGCGCGCGCCCGTACTTGCTACACTGCAGCGACGGCTAGCTACTCTGTGTACGCCCAACCTTTTTCCAACCTAAACTTTTTCAAACCCCGACTTTATCCCTTTCCAACACAACCTGATTTTCATCGTCTCTAGTGTGAAGGGTGGGGTCTATTTCCCCGCCCAGTGACGAAGACCGCGCACGCGCTCGCCTATTGTTTCCTACGTTTGTAGCGGCGTACACTCTAGCACTCGACCGATAATACACGCCTACATTATCGTTATATTGAAAATGAATTTTTAAAACTGTGTTGTCAGTGAGGACAGGGTAACGTGAAGAATAAGTTGGTCTAGTTTCTGCGACGTTTATAGGCTAAATTGGATAAAAGGTGGGTAAGTGAAGTTAATACGAAAATGAAATAACTTTGTAAAGTATAATGTTTTTATTCTAAAATAACTAATCATCCAACAAGCATTACCTACAAGTAATAAACTAAGTAGGTACTAAAACTACGTATAAAATTAAATAATGATAAAACCTACTCTAAAAGGTATTTAGTTAATTTAGTTTTTGTGTAACTACGGGCACACTTACGGCACGCATGCTTCTTTATCAAAAGTACAGTTCCCATTTACTCGGTAAGTATTAATACAGCAGCCTAAAAAATGCAATACCTGATCAAACCCCACAAACAGCTCGTGTTCATTTTCCGTCGGTATTTTTATTCACTAATTGGTAGCATGGTTGAACAACGAGTTTTTCGCTGTGATGCAGAAACCAAAGTAGAAAAAGAAATAATACCCGATAAAATATTACAGTCTAAATTATAGCAGCAGTGATTCCAAAGCCTAGACGGAACTTATCGTTGGGGTGGTTGAGAAGCGCGGATATGGCGCACGCCAACTGGGCACGCTTGCCTCCCAGAGCACGTTGAAGCGTCGCGCCCACTAGTCCGTCCGAGTCGGCCGAGCCCCGCACGGTCCACTCTTCATGACGCCACTCGTAGGCCAAGGTTGCGACGGCGCGACGGATAGCAAACCCCACCTATCGACAACAAAGCAATCAGGGTCTAACAACAGAGAAACGACTCTCGAAAAAATCGAAACTTCCGAGAAATGGAAATACCTAACAAGTCCATTATTTCAAAATTTGAAACTATGCGTATTACCTTCATCAATGGCAGCGCCCCCTAACACATTTTTTCACCTTCTATTTACTTCATTTTGTATTCACTAAGCATTTTGATCTATCTACTCGTTTTTTCGTAAGTTGGCGCTTGGAGGGCTTACTTGTAGGAAATGGCTTTGGAAATGCATCTCATAAATGATAAACTGGTTATCAATGATGTGTTAAGCTTCCTAAGATAGAATTGCAATAGCCCTTAATATTTTAGTCTAGAAAAAAAGAACGCGATTCAAGCACAATATCATCAGATGCATTATTTGGCCCGAGCATTGTACCTACAATCGTATTTTCGTTTGCTCGTTTATCTTTTCTCATAAGTAATTATAATGTGAGCTATCAACAGAACTATTCGCACATGAACAATACCTCTAGCATCGCAGCTGTGGTCAAATAAGGCGTAATAGCTCTTGCGTAGCATAGGTCCAGTCCTCGGTTACCCAGCGTCGCGCTGACTGAATGGTTCTCATTCGCCCATCGTCCGGCACCCGATGCCGAGCTAAGCTCAGCGATTTGAGCTCTAGCAACCACCTCAGCTCCCAGCGATATTTGTTCCGTTACAGCCTGCAAGAAAAATCAAAAATTGTTCCTTTCTGACCGTACGCGGAGGAACGTCCTTTTTCAAATTTAACGTATGAGTCATGTGTGAAGCGTCGTAGAACGCAAACCGTAAAGAGCCTTGTCACTCTTACAAGGCTCTTTACGGTCACTCTTTATAATAAGTAAGTACCTACACCAATTATAATGCTCCACTCAATGCCTACCTAATACCTACTTATTGATCATGTTTTTGTTGTGCACTTTTGTTTCGGATAAAGTATTCAACCCCAATTCTAGCAAACCCCAAATAGGTACCCTCTTATTCATAATCACTCACTAACAGGGTTATTGTTAGCGACCTGCTAAGTTAGCGAGCGATTACGAATATGAGGGTTAGGTTTTAGTTATACTACTAAGTATTGTACCTATTCAGTTTGTTAAATGAATACAATTGCGCGTGTATTTATACTAGTCGAACGGACATCGCACGCCAATCCGTCTTGCCATTCAAAAATGCATGCCGAGTCAAGATAAATTGAAAGTTGAAGATGAAAGCGCCAGGCTTGGACATACCTACTAAATCCCCATCCCCATAATGAGACGGATTCCGAAACATAAATGAGAATCTTAGACCGTACGACCGATAGGTACTAGATCAATTACACACCGAAATTAATAAAAAAATGTTCCAACTGATTAATCGTCTTTTTCTATTTCCTGATTACAAGTGAAGATTTTCGGTCATAATAATTCTTTCAGAATTCCTTGTATTTCGCAGGACCTTAGGATTTCTGCAAATTATATAAGATATTTCGTCTGGCAGAAATAAACAGCCATATAATACACATCATTGGGACAGCGGTTTTGTTTCCATTAAAGGGCATTAAATGTAGGGTACCTGTGCATTCAGTTTTCGGGAGTAATCTTAATACACCCTATACAGGTATGGTCGGAAAGGTTTAGCGTGCAGAAAGAGATATTTAATAAACCAAGTTAAGCTACTTCTAAACTTAGGCTAGACCGTATAGAAAAGATACGGTACTATATTCAGTAATATAGAATATTTTGTCACCTGAAGAAAATGGAGAGCAATAAATTCCTTGTTCACAGCTATCACAGACGCCGTAAAGCTATTAAAGTAGGCATCCAAAATGCTCTCGAAGCTGTAAAACTCTGCATCGGCTATTTGCGCAACCACTGTGGCTCTGGTTCCTAGGGTCGGACCAACACGGAACTCACAGCTCATCTGCCCTCCGGGAGCCGCCTCCATCACGAAGTAAGGCAACGCTGACGGCTTCGACTTATCCACGTAAGATAGAAGAAGCTTGTACCCTCCAGGAGAAACCGAGCTAAACGATAAGGAATGCCCTAAAACCCAGTTGTTCTTAGAGCTCTGCTTGACTGATACGCAAGCGCCTTCGAAACACTGGGGCAGTCTAAAGCGGGCCGCGTTGTGGATATGACGGAGAAGGCCGGGGTTGGCGGCTCCTGCTGGAAGTTCTTCAGAGTCTTTTGCAGGACCACACACACGTCCGGTTCGAGAACCGGTGACACCGGCACCCGTTTTTCCCCGGTCACCTGCCGTGCACTTTGCACCATCGGGTGGGCTGCAAGCGCACTTCGGGCGAGGTGGAGCGTCTCCTCCACCAGCCTTGTCCGGCGCAGGAGGACATGGCGGAATAGGAGGCGCCGGCGGAGGGCAATCTTTCCTCGGCGAGCTAGCTCTTGTATCAGGATTAGAATTACTTTTGGCGTAAATTGCATTAAAGAACTTTAGTTTCAGTAAGTCTGATAATGATATTGTAGAACACTTCGTTTGCCTGTTGTACGTATCCATCAATATTTGCTAAGAAATTATAAAAATTCAATAAATAAATATTTTTAGATCTGTGGGTGTATGTTGACAATAAAATAAACTGATCAAAAAATTTCTCTAAAAAGTCTAATACTACGTTTTTGAAAATGGAATTTAATGGAAGAGGTAGCATTGATGAAAAATCAATCCAAGTGGATAGATGTATGGCCATGAACATTCTTCATTCTTTATTGTACACACAAATAAACACTTACATATATGCAGAATTGAATGACATGTACAAAGGCGAGCTTAACCCTAAAAATAAATTTGTTCTAGCAAATCTTGAGCCAATAAAAGCCAACTATAAAAGAACAAACTAATCGAATCCCTAAAATAGCTGCGATTAAATATACCTACCGCACCAAGGACTAAGGGACTGAAAATCTACGGAAAACGTATCCGGAAATACCGTAGTTTTGACAAGCTAGCTGTGGCCATGAACATTACAGTTTTAGCATTTTGTCAGGTTATTCCATTTTCCATCTCTTTTTTTTTAGTCCTGATTATACAAAGATCTAACCAAATCAATTCATGTTGCATGTTCGCTAAAATACTGACTCAGTACCATCAAAATATGGAACATAAATGTCATTTGTTTTGCCAAGTTGTCACTTGTCATTGCAGTCTTAGCGTAGCGTTACATTACATTCTCTTTGTTGTCAGTCAAGTTAGCTGTCTGAACGAGCGGAGCGATTAGTTCTCGTTCTTTTCGTTTTCTTTTCCTATTGTTTTATTGATTCGTGTCCTTTCTTTTTTGTTTCCGCTGATTTAATTATAATAATTTGCCCTATAAGTTAATTACCGCGTTTAAACTCTTCGGTGAAAAATAACCGTGTTTACAAAACAGCCTCACTGCATTGGGCGAAGTTTCTTTGTGTACATACTTACCTAGGTGGGGAAAACCCACAGTTTCTATTTGCAAAGTAATTCATTACTAAGCTACAAGAGTTAAAGATGACCGGTATTCACAGTAAAATATTTGAGATGTTCAAGAACTTGAAATCTGATGCTATGCCAAAGCCGCCTCGGCCCGGTCGGACCACAGAGCCGAGCCAAGACCCTGTTGATGAAAATGATGAAAATATTGACTCTACTAATGAACCGGAAGAGATTATTGTAGAGTCCGATGATGACGATACAGCGAAGAATGAGAAGCCAAAGTTTAAGAAGTTCTTCAAACCCAACAAGAAAGATTCCATAGAACCTGGAAAGAATGACAAAACTGGCAGTAGCAATGTCAACACTCAAGGTAAACAATAAACTTATTCTGTGACTGCCTGAACCTAGAATAAAACTTCTCTGACTAATTATTTTGTCTTTCAATATTGATAACTGATTGATCTAGTTACTAGTTCAATGACTTTACACTGTATAAGTCACTGCAAAAATCTTCCAGACAATACAATAGAATTCTTATTATAAAATCCAAAATGTTTGATGCACAACTAACCAATGTTTGCATTAGAAAGAATCATTACTTGATAAAATGTTTCATCTCCTACAGCTACAGGCAATGTGATAAACATTGTCAACTCTAAGAATGTGCGGTGGGGCAATGACTACTATATGGGGCCTACTAACATGAAGCCGCCTACTAACACCAACCATAGCGATGATAATAAACAAGAAGAACCTATTGAAAAGAGCAACATCATAAAACTGTTGTTGGAAGCTAAAATAAAGGTGAGATTCATAGCCGTAACATGACATCAAGAGCAGCTGGATGCAGACAAAATGGTTATTGAACAATAAACAAAATGCTAGTTTTAAGAGATTTTATGCTTCGACTTTTATGCAAGAATATGCACAGTGTCAGATAAACATGGCACAACTGTAAAAACCCAATAAAATTGCTCTAAAAAGTAACATATCTCTGTAATTTCTCAAACACTATCAACCTGAGCGGGATTCTAAACCGCAACCATTTCTAGATAAACATATTCTAGATAGACCTTAACAAACTAATAACCAGTAAAACTGTTTTCAACAGATTTGAGGATTTATTATGACATACAATTAATGCAAGCAAGATTCAATTTATTTTCTATTGTTTTTTTTTATCAGAAGATGTTTTTGCCTTAGACAATTTAACTTCGATGTCTTTGTGTATGTGTGAATGAAATATTTTATTTATAGATGATCTTTCAATTACAGCCAGAGCATATGTTCATAGATTATGTGTCCAAGAACCTCGGAAAGAACTGGCACAGTTTCTTTAGAACTCTTGGATTCTCAAAAGGGGCTATTGAGACCAAGGAAATTGACACTGCCAGCTATGGTGTATCAGAGGTAAGTCTTCTGGAAGTCAAGCCTGACTAAAATTGGAATGGGGAAGGAAACTATGACACTCCAAGTGTGAAATGGAGCAACATGCTGCCATGGAATATCTATGTGAATGTTCCGGCCACAAACTGGTTGTATACAAACTAAACATAAACAGGTGGGATTTAGAAAGCCATTGCACTAATTCAGACAAAAAAGCACAGGGAAGGGTGGAGAGGGTGGACTCCCCCTATACTTTTTTTTATCTAAATTCTTGCAACGGTTTCAATCCCAATCACAATAACAAACATGCTTACAACTGTAATCTACATGATCAACATCTTCAGATCTCTTTACTCAGTACATAGATCCATGAGGATACCAAGTAGGGGTCAGAATGTCTCATATTTGGCACATGCCCACATTTTGCTTAAGTAGCGACAACTGGCAAGACTGTTACTGCATGATGGCACATGGCTTTGTATGATTTATATTTAGACCAGCCCCTGCTCACGGCTTCGCCCGCGTGGTTCACAGATTAATAGTAAGCCATGCGTCATCCTAGTGTAGTTTGTATGGTACTTTTCCTGTTTCAAATTTTAACCAAATCAGTTCAGCCGTTTCATAGATCTTTAGCAACAAACATCCAAATTTTCGCATTTATTTTTGTACAATTATTTTGATTCCAGGCTCGCTACAAACTGCTGATAGACTGGATGAACGATGATGATGACGGCAGCAGGACCCTGGGCTGCCTGGCCAACCTGCTATGGGAGGAGGGAGAGAGGGAACTGGTCAAGGAATTAGCACTTTTGTACAGAAAGTCGAGTGGCAAAAAGTAGTGATTAGTAGGTACAGTGTGGGAAGATGGGACTTCCAGGGAAAGGGTTTTATTTTTTACTCAGAAAGATTTGTTCATATAAAACAGGTTTAAATAAAACGGCACAGACGGCCACACTATAAAAATCTATGAAAATTTAGTACTGTGTTGTCTTAGTGGGCTGTATAAAATAATGCCGAAAATACTATTGCGATTTTTATAATATCCTAAAAATACCAACGTCGAGACTCGAACCTGACATCTCCCGCTTGGTACGTGGGGGCTATACCAACTAAGCCACGAAATCTGGTAGAGATTTCGTGGCCTTATTGAGATTACCCTTATGAAAAGGTTAACAAACAAGAAAATTACTCAAAGTACTATTATATCAAAATGCTCAAACCAAAAGCATTTAAAAATAGATTTACAAATACTTTGGCTTCCAATTGCTATTGTTTTGTTGTAAAAAAAATATTGAAAGAATCTGTGATTGACAAATATATTTTATTGTAAGTTATGTAACTTGAATTTTAAAAGTACCATGTTTATTGACAAATATTTTTTTAGGAAACTTTTGTGCTATAATTTGTAAGTCTAGTCAAGAGATTGTTGTCACTATGAAATAAAAATATGGTGAAAAACGCATTTTGTACATCACATTCCAATAAGAAGTTAATAAAAACAAAATAAATATATTATTATCAAATAAACTTTGACCTTTTGATTACCTAAACAATATTGTTTACATTATGGCTATAAAACCTAACATTTTAAATCATTTAAACTAAACCTTCATACATAATCATTAAAGTTTGCTTTTGTTAGTTATGTGAAGTAAACATGGTGTTGTTGACTATTAAAAAAACATGTAATACTAAATTATCTTTGCATAGGGTAGGAATATTTATGCGCGGGTTATCAGTTTACTTTGAACGCAAGTGTACTATCAATCACTAGTTGAGTTTAGTCGGTGTTCGTGAGTGTACAGCTGTACAGCCATGCCTATCCCGAAGCGAGATGGATTGAAGATCGTTGATGTTGACGTGAAAGATGTCAGGTTCCCGACTTCCCTCGGTGGTCATGGATCGGATGCTTTGGTAAGTAAAATAAAAAAAAATACTTTCTTTATCACCGAACTGTTTTAGAAGTAGGTACCTATCACGACACTACTTCTTGGAATTCTTTGGGAAAGCCAATGCATGTCAAGCAATCATAATGTATACCTACAAATACACAAAGACTGGTAAGTTGGGCCGCGAAACTCATTATCTGCTTAGTGACAAGATAGATACATGGTTTGCAACTATACATTTAGCCCCACTGCAGGCGGCTTGGCAGCTAGGAGTCTTTGTGGCTTACGTCAAACGGTGGTTTCACTGCGTCTAGCTACTTAGGCCGCTTGCTATGGCTATAGTTTTAAACACCCATAACTAGAATTCAGCGTTAGGTTGGTATATAATAAACAAAGCGCCCTCGAGATATTCAGATCGTCAGATAGAAATGGAAAGCTATAGATGGAGATGAAAATAAACAATATTCAACGGCCGATCTAGCCTAGATCGAGTTCGTAATTATACTGAATCCAAAACAAAACGAAGGTGGTAGGTAGTGGAGCTGAGCTTGGTATGATTCGATGATGGTAGGTGGAGGAGTGGCGGCCGAGGGGATACACTACGGACCTTGGCAGACCAACAGCTATAATATCATCACTCGTAGTTCCTGAACTCTACGATACAGAAAACCTAGTGTGGAGTCAGAACTATGTACGCGACTTCTGTTGGCTGTTGAAATTATGATGGTGACTGAAGTACCTCGTGTGTTCATAAGTCTTGAGACACAGTAAAACTAAAATATTTTTGGAGCTAAGTTGAGTATTCATTTATTGGATATTAAAATTAAAACTACTGACATCTAGATCTGTATTTAAAAATAAATCATTCAAAATGGCCGCCTTTGCATTCAATGCAGGCCTTCAAACGCGTGCGCCATTCATCTATGGCGGCACGAATCTTTTCAATGGGAATCCGTTTCGATTCTTTAATAAGGGCTCGCTTGAGAGAATCCAGGTTTGGGTGAGACTTTCTGCATGCCCTCAGCTCCAATTCCGTCCATAAAGAATAATCCAAAGGATTCAAGTCAGGGCTTGACGAGGGCCAATCTTCGCTCCGAATGAAGCCTGGCAAATTGGCCTCCAGCCAACGTTGGGTAGTCTTAGCTTTATGGGAGGGAGCAGAGTCCTGTTGGAAAACCCAGTATTTTCCAGCGAATAGCGTATCATTTAATGGTTTAACCACCGCTTCCAATAATATGTCGGTTTGGTAATTTTGTGCCTTCACCTTGACGCCTTGCTGGCAAAAATGAAGCGAAGTGACCCCCTCGTAGGAAACACCCCACCAAACCATCACACTTGCTGGATGATGAGTGCGCTGGACATTGCGTACAGATGGCTGGACGTCCTTTGAACTTCTGGCGTAAACCTTATTGTTCTGCCGGTTAAACTTTTCTTCCACCGTGAAGATCTTTTCATCGGTAAACAGGATATTTTTTGGATCGTGTCTCTTCAATAGGTTCCGACATCGTTCCAGTCGCAATTTACGAAGACGCTCGTTTAAATAATGCACTTTCCTTCGACTGTAGGCCTTTAGTTTAAGATCATATTTAAGTATCCTGTTCACCGATATTCGCGAAATGTTGGTCTGCAGAGCTAATTTCTTTTGAGTCCGGCAAGGGTTGCGACGAATTCGCTCTCTGATTACTTTGATGTTGGCGGGCGTCCTTACAGACCGCGGGCGGCCACATCTTCCACGGTCTTCTAAAGAGCCGGTCTCCTTGTACCTCTTTATGGTATAATACACAAAGTTCCGACTACATCCCAAACTTTGGATTTCACTAAAAACTTGCATTGGTTTTTTTCCTGCTTGAAACAGTGAAATTACAGTCGCACGCAAATCTTTTGTTGGCGCCATTTTCACGGAGAATGAAACAAATATTCAAATGTATATTTTTTCTGATTCAAAACATTCGAAATTTAAAATTTTAAAAGTTTAAAAAAGGTTGCATGAATTACTTTCTTTTTAAATTAATTAAATAAGTTCGTCTCAAAACTTATGAACACACGAGGTATAATTAAACATAGTCTTGGGAACAAGTGCTTTAGATCATCTTCATCAGCCTGTAGAAGTCCATTGCTGGACAAAGGCCGTCACAACACTCTTTAGGGTAGGTACTAAAGAGTGCCGTGATGGATAATCTTGGGCCACTTCCATCCACCGATTTCTTGCAACCCTTAAAATTCCATCAGTCCATCATAACCTTATAATACGTCGTCCGGTTAGTTATACATCGGATTTGATAGATTTTGTATACGATCAATTTAATTTATCCTATGTTTATTACATTTTATTTAATACATGTATTAAAAAAAATATAAGTAGTATATCAGTCATGTAGTTCCTACAACACATGCAAGCAGAGCAACTTTGGGGCTATAACTAGATGATGCTGTGTGAAAATGTCCAGCATTATTTATTTCTTTATTTTTGTTTTTGACAGCACACCGATCCCAACTACTCCTGCGCTTACGTTACCATCAGGACTGAAAGCGGGCAGAAAGGTTTCGGTCTGACGTTCACCTGCGGCCGCGGAACTGAGATAATAGTCCTCTGTATCAGATCCATGAAGCGATTTGTGCTGGGAAAAAATGCCGCCGATATTTACGGAGATTTCGCTGGGTTTTGGCGAGAGATTACCAATGATTCGCAGATGAGATGGGTAGGATTAGAATCTTACTACTTACCTTTTTGGATTTTTTGTGATTCCTACATAATTGCTTTCCGCAAGAAAGTTACTTGCAATGCAAGAGGAAATTTCCTCTTGCATTGCAAGTAACTTTCTCGCAGAAAGCAATCGAACTGTTTGCACTGCAAGTCACAGAAGTGTGTGAAAGTTAATTTGCTACAAGATCTTTATGAACCGTTTCGTTCAAGGGAAATTTCCCACATATCGAAAGTACGGTAAAACAGGATGCTCACGACTTAAGTAGGTACTATGATGGACCTTAGACCTATATTCAGTACAAGTCCAAATTTTTTATACAGTGCAAATAACGTGCCAGAGCTGAAACTTCTGCAAGTTTAATTTTTATTGCTAGTGGACACTTCACTTTCTTAAGTGCTCACAGAGCTCTAGTTCTGATTTCGAAAGCTTAGATACGATTGAAACTGTGTGTTTTCAGATAGGACCAGAGAAAGGAGTGGCTCATTTGGCTGTGGCCGCCATATTGAACGCCCTGTGGGACCTATGGGCGCGTCTGGAGAAGAAACCGCTATGGAGGCTACTGACCGACATGGAACCAGAGGTAGGAACAATACGTTAGTAACGTGTGGCTATAAAACCTATAGCCTTCACATAAGAAAATTATAATTGGTTTATCTTTTAGGGTGCTATCATGACAGACAGACAAAAGCCTCACACTCATAACTCCCTCTTTTAGTAAACCCCTTATTAATTTTGACAAAAAATACGACACTTTACGCAGGTAATCTCGTTTCCTTATCTTCCAAAGGATTGCAAGGTCCAAACTAGAAATCTCAAACTATGTGACATGTGCATTAAATCCTTTCATTGTACTTGTTCCCTCACCGTCATCACTAATCACTGGTGGAATGCAGAGTGACCAAGAAAAAACCGGAGCGAATTATTCGTAAGTTCGTGACACGACGAACTAACGAATAAAGCCTACACCAATTATTTTAACAAGCAACTTATAGGTAGGTATACCGTGTCTCGAAAACATACATACTCACTAAAACATTATAGATAAACCAGTAACTATCTAAGACGAAAGATGTGCGGGTTTGATCCCGCTGCGGAACTAATGTTTGTAAGTTTTGCCCATATTTGTTGTGGGCTGTGGGCACTCGCAGTTCCCGATTCCCACAAAACAGGGGATCCTAGTGTGGGAGAACTATGTATGTGAATGTTGGGAGTTTTTGGAGCGATAAAAGAAGTTCGCGCCTTGAGCACACCAAACATACTTGAGCACGCAAACCCTCAAGGTATTTCATTATGGTACAAGTCTTGTCGGAATCTGCCTATTAAAATGGCAATGGGAACAACACCATCGCACTATTTTTTTCCAGGCTTAGTAATATCCTAAAGCTTTAAACTTTAAAATGGCAAAGCTTAGGTCAAGTTTTGGACATTGTCAAGTCTGTCTAAATGAGTCGTTCACATTGCCATTTTATAAGTGTAATCAGGGGGCTGGCAGGGGGCAGGGGGGTAGGTGAACCCATAGATTAAAATCTTCCTAACAACAAAGATACCATGCACCAAATATACACAAATATTGACCTCTACACAATGATAACAAAATAAGTTAAACGTTTATCTAATTAAAATACTTATTAACTTTCTGTTATCAGGAGCTGGTGTCGACCATAGATTTCCGTTACATAACCGACGTTATCACAAAAGAAGAAGCCATACTATTACTGAAGAATAAGAAAGCTGGGAAAGAACAGAGGATTAAATTTTTGATGGATAATGGCTACCCCTGTTATACCACTCAAGTCGGTTTGTATCTATTTTAGTATGTAACAATATATGCATAATGATTCGTCGTACCTAATTTAGTATCTATATATCGTAAACGACGAGCGAAGCTATATTTCGTACGTTCGGCGGTAGCCTCGAATCAACATCAGCATATCGTTAAAAACCAGTAGGTAGTTTGCCGTTTTTCTAAGCACTATTTAAAGGTTGTCTGGAAGAGATTGCTTCTAAGCGATAAGACCGCCCATTGTGTTTTCTTTATAAGATTATGTTATTTTTTTAAGGTGTACAATAAAGAATTTTCGTTCATTCACTATTTCAGATAAGTAATTAGAAATTTTTTCAACGGCAATCAAGTTCAATCGGGAAAGCCAAGCAGTTGAACTATTAATAAAAAGTAGTAGGAAACTGGAGTGGATGGAAACAGTTTAAATTTTAAAAACGGTGGTAATTTTACATATGTTTAATAATAATACGTTTCTATGTTTCCAAGGATGGTTGGGCTACAGCGATGAACTGGTCAAAGAGTTGTGCGACAAATACCTGAAGCTAGGGTTCACGCATTTCAAAGTAAAGGTCGGACGCAATTTCGCAGACGACTACAGACGGTGCAGCGCTGTTAGGAAGAACATCGGGAATGATAAGATTTTGGTAAGAATACAAGATTAGCTTCATCCACGGCTTCGCCTACGTGGTAATGGAATAAAAAGTAGCCTATGTGTTCTAAGTCACAAACTATACCTATTCTAAATTTCATCCAAATCGTTTGAGCAGTTACGAAGAATAATAACAACATACAGTGCAACATAGATTTTGTAAGTACCTTTTAAAATAACAACAGTAATTTCTAAAAGGGTTATTTTAAGGGCCCAATCAATTTTTTTTAAGTTAAGATTTCTAGGTTATAAGTTACCTACTTGTTGTTTATTGTAAAGCGAATTGTTACCTTTCAAATTAGAAAATAGTTTTTTCTCTCTTTCAAAATCTAAACAACTTTCGCATTTGTAATAGTAGGTTTATTTTGTAGATGGTTGACGCGAACCAAGCCTGGAGCGTAAACGAAGCCATAGAATGGATGAAGAAACTGGCGCCGTTGAAGCCCATGTGGATCGAGGAACCAACGTCTCCTGACGACGTGTTAGGACATGCAACTATCTCCAAGGCTTTGGCGTAAGTTTACCTATTATAACCTAGTGGAACGAGTTTTTTCTCTAATAAATTCATGTTCTGCATAATTTTAATTTAGAGGTGGATTATCGGAAAATCCTTTAATGCACCCTATACACTCCAAAATAAATAAATAAACACTGAACATTCCCATACATAGACTGACCCCACACTAAGATTCCCTGTATCATGGGTATTAGAAACTACGAGTACCATGCTGTCACAATACCCAGACCAGGAACAAATATCTGCAGACCATGTAAACATTTATCCCGCAGCGGGAATCGAAATCCGCGGCCTTCACCCATTGCGCCACAGAGGTCGAGATATAGAAGTATAGATTATCTCTCTACTTTCCAGTCCGCTCGGCATCGGCGTGGCTACCGGCGAAATGTGCGCGAACCGGGTTATGTTCAAGCAGTTCCTGCAAAGCGGTGGCATGCAGTACTGTCAGATAGACTCCGCGCGTATCGGTGGCGTCAATGAAATACTCTCCGTGTATCTTATGGCCGAGAAACTTAAAGGTAATGCTGCAATGTGAAGAACTCGAGATTCAATGATCGGTAGTTTACGGTAGTCATCCCAGTATCGAGTACAGTCATTTGTACAGATGTTCCGTTTGTTATATTTGTTGTATTGCATGCACTTGCACATAGTTTTAGTTTGCGTAAGCTCAAGAGCAATCCGTCTCGATCGGGACGCGGTTCGGGTCACTAGTGCTTATTATGTTCACATCAGTTGTTGACAGCGAGTACCGTTAGCATGGCAACTAAATGCAAAGTAAAACGCAAACCACGGCTTAGCGGACTTCGAGAAATGGAACAACTATACATGGGATGAAGAGGACACAAAATAACGTATAAGTAATGAACGTATGATCAGGGCGCAGCTTGGCAGGATTTTTTAGAGCACATCTTGTCTGTAGGTGGTACCTAATGTAGGTCCCAATACGCCTGAGAAGTCCAATGTAATTTAGCGTTTGGTTCTGTCCTCTTTCAACCCATGTAAATCTCTTACTGGTATCCCCAAAGGCATTGAATGCATGATATAAGGTATATTATGATTACATGGGTGAAACAAACGTGGGTTAAAAATGTTAATAATTATTTTGTTGCTTAGGCACTGCCGGCTAGTAAAGATACCTACATTTAAAAAATGTATGACTTGTCCTAGTCCATGCTAACATTTGTCCCACAGCGGAAATCAAACCTGCACCACAGGTACGCTACAAAATCTTTGTAGACTGGTCTTATGCATGGCTGCACTAAACTTAGTTAAAGACTTATGTATGTCTTAGTGACAGATTTACTGTATGAGAAATTTTCGTTAGACACACTCGATTTTCGTTTGTCAGGCCTGACAAACTGACACGAACTTTGACAACCTTTTCCTTTTAATCGTCATCGTCACCGCGTCAGTTTGATCGGGTCTTAAGTCTTTGATTAAGCTTAGTGTAGACTGGAATTAGTTTCGTAAATATCTGTTTCAGTGAAAGTGTGTCCGCACGCGGGCGGCGTGGGTCTATGCGAGATGGTCCAACACCTGCAGTACTGGGACTTTGTCAGCGTATCCGCGACGATGGAGGGCAGGCTGGTCGAGTACGTCGACCAACAACACGAGCATTTCGTGGACCCCTGCATTGTGGAGAACGCCAGATACCTAGCCCCTAAAGTAAGCTTATGAAATTACTCCATCGCCATATATTTATTTATTTATATAAGCATTTTATTCAGATAATCCATACTTAACTAGCCGATGCCCGCGGTTTTACTGGCGTAGGATAGATATTTGATAGGTGCATCAAAAATAATTGCATGCCTTGCACCCTTAAGTGCTTTTTTGAATACCTTGATAGGTATTCAGTTCTTTTGTATTTTAAGTATCCAAACTAAGTTAACAGCAAATAACACCAAGCGCTAAACATTTCTTAAACAAACTTAACTTCATCTGATGAGGGCTTCCGGTTAGGTTCATGGTCGCTATTCGAAAACTCTTATTCATCAGAGGTAGTCGGTTCAACTTGATTTTACGGAGAACTATGAAAAGCTAAAGCCCACAAACGGGTGAATCGATTCGTAAAGCTAGTAAAGTTAGCTAGCTAGCAAAATCGGGATGTTCTTAAATAGGATTTATCACCACACATGACTAGGGGTCACATGATGTTAAATGGAATACTCACCGATTGCAATGCAGTCTTTCGTTTTGAAGTAATCGTTTTGTATAACTTCAAGAACGAAGAAAGAATCTATCGCCTCACGATACAGGGGAGCGCTGCAGTACAAGATGGAATTAACGAGTCAATGGTTTTTCTTGTGTTCTAGGAGCCCGGCTACGGTACTGAATTCCTGCCAGGTACCGTCGAAAAGTTCGCGTACCCAAACGGCACTGAATGGAAGCGAATGATCAAAGAGGGATTATTCCTTCAGCCAGATGAGGCTGAACTAGTCAACGCGTAGTTAACATCAGAAATGCATTATTTGATTAACCTATTACTTTGGTACATGTTAGGTACCCGCCTATATATAATAAATAATGCTGGACATTTTTTCACACAGCATCATTTAGCCCCAAAGTAAGCATAGCTTGTGTTATGGGAACTACATGACTGATATACTACTTACATACATTTTTTTTGTAAATACATACATATTATGCATGGAAACACCCAAAACCAAATTTGCAAATCATACACTTTTGTCCCGCGGCGGGAATCGAACCCGCAACCCTCTAGGTCTCAGGCGAGCCTTCGCTCACTGCGCCACAGAAGTCATCATATTTGTGATTAATTTGACGAGCAAAATAACATTCGTTGTAGACCTGTCTATTAGGTACACCTCCATAATTAAATTAACTAGATAGGAACATTTGTTTTACAGGCATTTACTTCTTTATTTTTTATAAATTTAAAAACTCTCAATGGAAACTGATACCAACCGCATTGAAATAAATGACTACCTACTTAATGCTCTTATTTATGCAAATAATTGAAATCTTAAAAGCCTGCTGTACCCATGTTCTGTAGTTTAATTCGATAACTAAACAAACGACTGTAGATTCGATAGGTATAATTGCCGCCTCGAGAGTTGAGCACGGAATGGCGGAGTGAGGGCTAGCTCGCGCATGTATCTATTTACGAGCTAAAATTCAAATGCCTCGCCCTGAGATTTTATTACGTACTTCGTACTAATTTAGAGAAAAAAACGTAAGTTTGGAAAAAACAAAAACATATACTTTATCATTAGACGATCAAGACACATTTTAGCTTTCTCATTGAGTCAGTAAATTTCAAGCTAGATATAATAATACAAATATATATTGTATCGCTGTCTTAAAAAGTGCGCGTCTCGTCTCGGTGTGAGCTGACCCTTATTAGAACTTAGGTAAAGTTGCCAACATCGGTGGCGCGGCGGGCAAATAGCCGGCTGCGATGCAAGAGGTACGGTTTCGATTCCCGCTGCGGACAAATGCTTGCAATAACTGCAGACAGTTATTTGTTCCGGGTCTCAGGTGGTGTGGTGCCATCGTACTTGCTGTTCCTGATACCCACAATACAGGGTATGAAATGGACACACCCCTCGCCTGAAATGGACACACCCCACAGATGGCGTCTATCTGTGTATCAAACGACAGCGGAAACAAAAAAAAATAATTGTGTAAATGCATTAGTATATTCAATCATCTCAATTAAAAATATTCTTAACTACGATAGTTTATACCAACATATTATAAACTATCGTGGTTAAAAATCTCTGCATCGAAAATACGGTATTTGACACCCTGATTTAAATTCAGCCCAGTTCCAACAAAAGTAGTGACGCAACAACAGCCTAGAGCATTGTTTTTACTAAAATCGGAATATTTACCATGATTTGTGAGTTTGAATGTTTCTCGATATTTCGGCACAGTTGCATGTATGTACCATGATCGATAACAGGTGGAACTGAAGTCTTTGCGTGTGGATTTTAGTAGGAGACAAAAATTATGTTCATAACCATGATAGTTTTCAAAAGTTTTAGCTTAGAGCCTATACTAATGGCGTGTTTTATACGCGATACGCAACGCATTTGTTCGTTCCATTTACACAACATAATATAATGCATAAATAAATAAATAACAGTTACTACGCTAGTTATTGTAGGCACTTTTTCATTGTGACGGCACACTTGATATTTTTTGTATTTATTATAAAGACATTTTCAATGTACTTTTTAAAATAATCTCACATAATTCTATCAAGTGAAATAGATAGAACAGTAACACATAGTCAAATACCGTGTCCTATGATTTCTTCTGGAAAGCAAAAGCACTCAACTTGGACTGTTTCGGAGCGCTTGTAACCAGCACATCAATGCCATTTGCGTCATCTAGTTTTCTTTTCTGGCTACTTTCAGGCGTTTGAGTTCCGTTTTTGGTTTGAACAGTCTTAAACATTCTCACTCCGGCACGTGTTAGTTCTGATGGCGTCAAGTCTGGATTCTGCTCTTCTAGTATTGCCTTGTTGCGGGTGAACCAGTCCATGAACGATTCGTTTTCGAGCGGTTTCAGTGACTGTAAAGTATTAGAGGGAATTAGATAAATAAACACGCAACAGACGCATACGTCCTGACCCCACACTGGGATTACCTGTATCGTGGGTATCAGGAACTACGAGTACCGTGGTATTACAACACCAAACGTTTGTCCCGCAGCGGGAATCGAACCCGCACCTCTTGCGTCGCGGCTACTCGCCCGCCGCGACATCGAGGTCGTCAATCATATTTGGCTTTTAATTACGGCTAATTACCACTTTTTTTCGATTTCGATGACGTTTCGTAGCTAATTTAGTAGATCTTCATCATGATTGGCGGTTTTCATGAACACCGCCAATATGTATGGCCCTGACCAAAGATTTGAATAACGCTACCTGACAAGCCCATCGCCATCTAGGTATCGTCAGGAAACTGACCCGGCAAGCCGTAGGTAAATAAATCGGGCAAAGTGCAATAATAATTCATACAAACTCGGTTAATTTTAAAATCAACTACAAATCAAGGGCACTAGTCTCACATAAGTACATTTAATGAACTTTGAATTATTAATACAAGGTTCATTCAAAATTAACTTCGCTTGTACACTTTATTAGTTCGACTGGTCGAAGTGTGGCAGTGGCATTAAAAAGCGTGTGTGTACAAGCTAAAGCCCACAACGTAACCCCAAAGGTGAAGTTACATCAATACTTACGTCCTTATTGTTTGAAATATCTGTGGAATGCACTTCCACTAATGTTCTGTCAGTTAAACTGAGCGGACTTGGTGCGTTCTTCGTTGATTCCTGCTGCTTCTTGAATGGATTTCTTGCTCCGCCCGGCGAAGACTTTATAGGCTGAAAATATATTTCTTGAGTAGGTAGACTACCTCTAATGCACTACCCAGTTTAGCACGTCTGAAAGTAGCAATATTTTTATTTTTATTTTCGACGATTCGAATGCATGGGCCATCGGTAAGTGACGACCTCTGTGGCGCAGTGGGCGAAGGCCCGCCTGAGACGTAGAAGGTTGCGGGTTCGATCCCCGCCGCGGGACAAATGTTTGTATCTGCGAATATTTGTCTCGGGTCTGGGTGTTTTTTATGTATAAGATGTATGTATTTACAAAAATAAATGTATTTAAGTAGTATATCAGTCATGTAGCTAACACGTGGAATGCTAGCTACTATGCAAAACGCGGGCATGTGCCAAATATAATGTTTGGCCATATGACTATTACCCCTATGACCCCTATTTATCCTCACAGATCTCAACAGCACAGACACAAAATGTTGTGTACGCATTTTATTATGATAGCTGGTTTTAAGTATTACCATGACATGATTGCTGCACTCAGAGTTAAACGCTTGTTTTTTTATTATTAATTCATTTAACTTTACTCAAATCTTAAAGATGTTCAGTAAATTTTCCGTTATTAGATCCAGTCTTAAAAACACGTGGTTTTGGAATAATGTCATTTTGCTCCACGCGTGCTTCATTCGACTGTTGTTTTCATAAAAAACTGTGCCCAACCACTTTTATGTCGCTGTCATATCGCCGACCGATGCCGACGCTTCGCCGACATCCGCGTGACGACATATTAGACTCACTACTGTAGTTGGAATAATATAACAGCTTACCACTGGTTTGATAGGAGTAACACTCTCCACCTTCTTCTCTTTGACCTTCTGCGGTATAATCAGACTAGCGTTCAAGTCGTCCGTGCTTGTAACATCATAGGTTTCCTGCGTATCTAGTTCTTGGAAATGTGAGTTCTGTGCTATGTTCAATCTATCATCTTTCTCCCATGTCTCAGCTAGAAAGATAAACTCATTTTAATAGGAAACTAAATTTGTATAAATAGCTAGAAATTAATTTACATTAGGTATGCCAGCCACGTCGAAGGCCAAGGGTGGTCCAGACAAATACCTCACGCTTACTTTTGCTTTCACGCTAACGCTAATATGTCATGGTAAAACTTGGCAGCTATTATGTGATATTTCTACAGCTAATGTCATTTCCATACATATCAATCTTTCCACAGGCGTTAACGCCAACAGAAAATGGTATTTGACCAGACACCTAGGCCTTGCATGCCAGACGCGAATGCGTCAAGGTTTTTCCTTGACTATTCTATTCGCGTTAGCGTGAAAAAAAAACTAAGCGTGAATTATTTGTCTAGATGCTCTTGTGGAGATGGCGGGATGAATAGGATTTCTATATAAAGTGCTGGGCCCATCTAACATGAAACAGAGAGGATTGGAAGGAGGGGAGAGAGGCCTTTGCCCTGCAGCGGGACAATGTAGGCTAAATAATAATAATAAATATGCCATCGCATAGATCTTTTCCTAGTTTGGATACCTATGTTATCCCAACCAGGAATATTATTACTAAAATACCAAACATTTTGAACAATGTAATGTATTTGTGACGTCAGTTACTAAATAAATGTTATCTTATTTTTATCTTAGTACCTCCAGGTAGGAAAAGGTACATCTATTGAAATAGATATTAGAATGGAATAAACTAAAATAAAAACTAGTTCCTACCTAAGTTTGCAAGTTTGTCTGCTAAATGCATGCGGCCTAGACGGGAGGCGTATTTAGCAGCGAGCGGCAGGAGCCGGTCGTCTTTTAGTATTTCCATTAGTTCCAAAGCACGCTGCTCTATTTCACTGCGGCATGCCAGCTGAAACATAACAGGAAATTTAGAGGGTAAGTACCTTTTGGCGTGTGTTAGTGCACCACTAAGAAAAGTTTTTTAGAACCCAGATTTTTTTGCCAGTCTACAAATATTGGATGCGCATGATAAGGTTACGGGTTGGATTCCCGCAGCGGTAAATTTTTTGTATGATCTGCAAATATAACTTTTTCTCCGTATTTTGTACTGTAATCGCAATCGTTTGCGTAAAGAGCACTTACTTAATATAGAGTTAAAAAATGAATTTAGTTTTCTTTGCTGTATAACTGTACACGTCTGTCGAAATTTGCCGTCAGTTAAGCACTAAAGGCTTGTCCACTACCGACGATCAGGACGTACGGTCATCGCTTGAGCACTGAATCCAACCTTACCGCAAACAATTTGAGTGCTGTTTCCCTTGCAGTCTTGACGTCCACGTCTGCGGTGGTGTGCGCCCATCGTACCAACTGCTCCTCGTACTGACTTTTCTCAGAATCCAACTCGCATAACGGTATCTACAGGATAAATGAATGAATGAAAATACTTTATTGTACACCACAAGATAATAAAATAAACAAAAACTTAATAAAACTAAAAGTAGTGGTCTTGTCGCTTAAAATCGATATCTTCCAGACAACCTTGAGATGGAGCAGAATGTATGCAATTTTAAGAATGGTTGGCGGTGAACGTAATAATAAATACAAGAGGAGAGTGCAACGCGATGTACAAACTATTAGATAAATATAATTACATACCATATCTACCATATACAGTAATAAACTACACAATATACATTTATAATAAACATGTTTTTTTTTCAAATTTAAAAACCTGCGACACGTTTTCAATTTCGTATCGCAGCCCCTCCTAGCGACGTAAGGCGTTAAAACCTATCTAAGAATCTTTCTGAAGTCATACAAAACGATTACAAAAACTACATGACAAACCCAGCTAGGCAGTGTTTGGCAAACAGCTTGCCAGAGTGTGTCGTACCGGCTTGCCAGTGTATGGCATGCCGGCTTGCCAGTGTCTGGCAATTCTAGTATGCCAGCTTGCCAGTGACTGGCAATCCTGGTATGCGAGCTTGCCAGTGTCTGGCAATCCTGGTATGCCGGCTTGCCAGTGTCTGGTATGCCACTTGCACGCGTGTGTATCACAGCCTTTATCGTCATTTACATGAGCAACGTACTTACTTGTACATCTAGTTCCATCACAATAGGCTTTGGCACAGTCGCAGGGAACGAAGCGCCTCTGCATAAAATAGAGCGTATTTTTTGCGTCGGTTCGGATACCTATAACACATGAAACAATAAGACACGTTTTTTGATGACTACATACATAAAGTCACACCTGTTTCTCGGAGGGGTAGGCAGAGGCCAAGGATTTCTACTTGCAACGATCCTGGCATACTTCTTTCGCTTCATTCATCCTCATTACATTCTTCATACAAACTCATTGGTTTAGGGTATTCTTGACTTTGCCAGCATTATCGCTGCCATTGTAGAATTAAAAAATAAAATCAAGTTATATAATTATTACCTATGTAATCCTGGAGTATACGCTTTGTTATTTGCAAACAATACATTCACAGCATAATTATCTTTGACATTGTTGATTATGTAAATAACAAAACTCTTGTAAACGAAAGTGTTTAACAACAGAGGTATATGTAGATGATAACATGAACATAACAATACGATCCGAGTTAATCTTCACAAACAAATTATATTTGCATCAGCTTAGTTCATATTGCTATTTGTAAACCAACCAATCAACAGAACAGTTGTTTGTAAACAAATAAGGTGACCTACAGTTATTGAAAAATAATGCTGAATGAAGGATCATCAAAACGAACTTAATATCCGAGTTATCTTCAGCTTCCTCATTAGGCTAAGCCTTTTTTTTTTGGTGACGAGGCAGGAGGAAATCTGCTGGCAACAACTATTAGCAGTTGGCGAGTGATTATGAATAAGAGGGTAACTAGGTTTTTTTCAATTTTCGCAAATATATATCATAATTATAAGTTTAACGGGTCTTTATCGCGTTTACCTGTTTTATTTTTTTCCCGACTGTATTACAACATCCGTCGGGAAAATAATAAAAAAGTTAAACACGATAAAGACCCGTTAAACATATAGGTAAGAGGGTGACTAGTTATAAATATTAGATAACTGAAATAGTTAACACTAACCGATACAATGTACCAAGAGTCCGAAGCGCCTCTAGAATGGTTGGTGGTATCGCAGATCGGCATCCAAACACCGCTAGCGACGTCATACAATCTCAGAACCCCTGTGTTGTCGTACGCGCACGGCGAGCCTACGTCCGTGCTCCCGAGCCACGCCAACCTCGACCCCGGGGTAAGCGGTACGGGAACCGTTTTGCTTCGTACTTGACGTCCTGTAATGTTAAAACTTGAAATTATAGTGGTTTTGTATCATTTTAGGATATTATAACGAATATACCACGTACTTTATTATTCTCCTGCTGAGTTCTCGTCTCACGACCGGACTCGCGTGGTCATGGACAGTGCTCAGAGGAAGGACCTCTAAACGGTCAACGAAATGTCAGCAGGAGAATAGTAAAGTATGTGTTTATGGCAAATTATGGCCAATTTTATTGATTATGGCAAAAAAAACAAAACAATGCATGCATGAGAGGTATTCCACATTGGGCACCCGCTTAAACGGCACCTGAGGTATTTCATATACGGTATTTCACCTACCGATATTTCTCGCAGGTGCTATAAGTGGAATAATTTATTATTTTAATTTATTATTTAAAATTTAATCAATGTTCATTGAATCTTCTCTCTCAATAGGTTGCCTGGAAGAGATATTTTTCATCTGAGCGATACCACATTAAGTTTTCTTTGTATGTTACACCATATTATAACAGTGTAGTTACGCATAAATAATTAACGTAGGCCTCATACGCTCAAGGTTGCAGAATGCATAGCGGATTATGAAAAGAGTTATGCTTGGAGTCTCCAAGAAGAAAATACGTCAATAGAAGAACACATCGTCAGCGTAGCCGGGAATCGGTGAATAAGAATCGCAAGGGACCGGAAAGACCGGGTTATACGCTTTTATACGGCTTTCCAGCTTCCTACTTTAGTAACACTTAAGAGTAGGTGGAGACGGGCTAGATGATGATGACAAATATGTTTGGATCATTTTAATCACAGATTCAAAACTCTTGTTACGGTTAAGCTCACCATTTTAAATGCCCTACTATATGTAAGTTTTGTCTGTATTATTTACTAGCTTCTGCCCACGGCTTCGCCCGCGTGGTACCCGGATAAAAAACTATGTGTTATTCTGATATATAAGCTATATTACTGAAAAGTTTCATCAAAATCCTTAGTTTACTAGTTTTTGCGTGAAAGAGTAACAAACATCAATCCTCACACACTTTCGCGTTTATAATAGTAGTAGGATAGGATGTGAGTGTACAAACAAGAATCTACACTATTATTATTAAGAGGTAAAGTTTGTATAAGTTTATAAGTTTGATTGAATGTAATAAATAAATAAATAATGCTGGACACTTTTACACAATATCATCTAGCCCCAAAGTAAGCAGAGCTTGTGTTATGGGAACTATATGACTGATATACTAATTAAATACTTTTTTTTTAACTACTTACATATTATATGTAGAAAACACCCAGACCAGAATGTAGGAGGATTAGGAGGTAATCTTCGAAACCACTTATCGGATTTCAAAAACACCAATATTTAGAATGGACCTATGGTGGGCATATTATCCCACGTTTCGTTGAGACCAATTTTGCAACGTAAATAGACGAAAAAACGGTCAAGGTAATGTGTTCCTTACGAACGCTGCCTGAACGGTAAAAGCTACTTATCATCGGTTACTTTTCATCCGGGTACTACGCGCGCGAACCCGTGGACAGTAGCTAGTAAAGAATAAAGAGACATACCATTTAGAGCAATAATATCCATAGCGAGATGTTGGTCGGATGTTCCCGGGTCCGTACTGTGGTACACGGCTAGAACTGTGGTGTTGAAGCTGGCTAAAGTAACTACAGGGCCAGGCAGTGATATTACCTGAAATATAATAAAAAAAATACACATAAAAAGATACACGAACACGAAACAAACGGAGGGAGAGCGTCGTCACTCACCCTGAATGAGTCGAAATTATGTCGGTGCCTTCAACGATACGTTACGTGAAAATACCCGTTTTACGTTATGAAAAACAAGAGGATATTGAGTAGGAGGCAGTCAGAGGCAATTTAATTTAACTATTGAACGTTGTGCCTGTTTCAAGCCTTATGTTAATTTTTTTTTAGATATTTACCGAAAACATCTGATTCTTGCCACCATTCTTCGGCTATTTTCTTCAATGTAAATCGCCAATTTCGAAAAGTCGTAGGACAAAAGTTGTGACTACCTATGTGTAGAATCACAGCATACATATTCTGGGACACTCTGTATTTGTTTGTAGGTACGAAATCTGGAGAACTAATCGAGCGTTTTTGTGAACAGAATAAGGATTTTGGGGACGAAAAAACAATCTAAAACAGACCCCAAACTTGAGGAAAATCGCCATAGCCGGAAAAACTCTATAACGGGAAACATTTTGGGTACTACGCCAAACCGTCGGCATGTTGTTAGGGCAGATGTTTCAGAGAAATGTCAATTCCAGTACACGAGCCAAGCACCATGTTATATTTGCTATTACTAAACATTGTAAAATAAAGCCCATTGGTACGCTATCGATTAAATTTTATCCTTTTTTAACATAAGAACTAACATGTTAAGCCTACTTGGCAATATCTACCCACTGATAGTTATTGACATAATACGGGATCAGCTATCCTCGAGCTACGGAACCCCATTCGGAAACATTCCTGCGCCTAGTCCGAAAATTGTTTGAACGAATGACGAAAGCTGGAAACTGCTTTTTTTCATCTGCATTTTCGGAACACATTCAAAAATGGTCTCCTTATATAAATACATACATACATATAAGCACGCCTGTTTCCCGGAGGGGTAGGCAGAGACCAAGGATTTCCACTTGCTAAGATCTTGGCATAGGTACATCTTTCGCTTCATTCATCCTCAACAAATTCTTCATACAAGTTCTCAGTGTTCAATACTATATACAATGTTCTCTTTTTATGTAGATACTAGCTTCTGCCCACGACTTCACCCGCGTGGTACCCAGATAAAAAGTAGCCCATGTGTTATTCTGATGTATAAGCTATATTAATGTAAAGTTTCATCAAAATCCGTTCAGTAGTTTTTGCGTGAAAGAGTAACAAAAATACATCCTCACAAACTGTCGCGTTTATAGTAGTAGGATAGGATTATCCTTTTTGTATTAACTTTATCTTTACCCTATAGGGGTGGAATTTCTGGCAATACTTCCTCTGTACAAATAAGGTCCAAATTTCCGATCTCTAGGCAGTGCGTTAATCGTAAGGATTGTAGGTCAGTGAGTTACACAACAATTTTATATATTTAGGTTATGCTGTAGGTGAATAGTTAATACATTCACATAAACTACTTTTTAATATCATGATAGTGTCGCACCGTTACACGCAGTAGCATACATGCATAATTAAACAAGTTTGCATACGAGCAAAACATACTTGTAGGTAACTATTGCGTCACCTCCATGCAATTCAACCGAAGCGTTGATAAGCGTCTTCGCACAATGATAAGGATCAACAAACAGATTATTGTGACCCGTGGTTATTCAGTGAAATATCGCAGAGTCATTCCGTAATTTATATTGTAAGCAAGCCTGTTCTATATACAACCATGACTGGTAAATCTGTAATCTTCTTCGATGACTGGTAATAACAGGGTAATCAAGCTTTGTTAACAAAAATTATGTACATATTTAGTTATATAGTAGAATAGTATCAACTCATAATATTAAAATTTTCGGTTTTTAACTCCCAACTATAAAATGCGAAAAATTTGATATATGCGTAACGCCTGAATATATTTGGATGAATTTTAGCTACTATTTATACTGGGTATTTTACTATTTATACCACGGTAGAAGCGAATCAAGGGAGATGATCGGGATATGTACTTTTCGCTCGGGCATAGGGAATTTTCGTTCAGATAGGAACTTCAAATAGATTCTGTGGAAAGCAGTTGATTGTTATCTCGTTCTAAAACCTCTTGTTTTCCTCAAATTCGTGAAACAATGTGCCTGCCCGTTATTTTAGTGATAATTATGTAATTCCTTCAACGTTCTTTGTTACATTTTCCCAATAATGTCAACCTCGGCGGGGAATGAACCCACGACTTCTCGCTTAGTACGCGAGTGTTGGAAACACTCAGCCGGAATTTCTCTGACTCTATGTGATTGCGGATTTGACTTTTAGGATAGAAAATCTCGAGATTACCCTATGGGTACCAAGTATGGGTCAAAACTTAAAAAACTAAATAATAATTAACATTTGCAAAATCCTGTGACGATCCCCTACTTGGTATACTCAAAGATCTACGTACTGAGTAATTATCTGAGTATGTACATCATAAGGAACACAGTCGTGAGCGTGTTTTTTCTCAAAAAAAAACAATATTGCACAAAATTACATAATAACACGATAACTAGTTTCAGAGATGAAAGAGAACAAGTGTTTCTTAGCTCATAAAAACATAAACCGGGCATGTTAAAATATCGAGTTCAAAATCCATTATTAATGCTGGCAAGAAGTACAAGTCATCCCACCAGACATTTTCCTTAAGTTATTTTGCACAGTACTTTCCTCTTGGCTTAAACTATTGCAGCCTAGTTTTATAACCTTTTTTCAATTCAATTCAATTTATTTATTCATCTTTTGACAAATTACATGTTCTTAGATAAGTCATTTTAACAAAATACAGATATAGCTTCAAAACATGTAATTCAATTTTGAATAATGCAATTCGTGACATTATAACTGATCGCTTCCGACCTTCGGAGAGCACTGTAACCTATCAGTCCTTGAAATTAGCCGCTTAGCCAAAACACATATGCTACTTTTTATCCGAGTACCACGCGGGTGAAGCCGTGGGCAGAAGCTAGTTACCTATAATAAGAAGCTTGTAATTTTTAAGATCATTGTAACACCCAAATCATTGTAGACCAAATAAATAAAATGAATGAGTAACCTGTCTCTGAGTGCCCATAGCAGTGAACAGCCGCAGCAGACGCGCGTTGGTCGCGCAAGCCACGATGCCGGTCGCTGCGGTAACACATAAGATCTCTTCCGTATCCGGCATTGATGCGCTCCATTCTTTGCTGCTACCCACCAGTGATATGCAGACTAGTTTACTGCGAAACAATTAAATCTTGTTACAATATGATATCTTGTTACAATAGTTAAGTACCCACATTCATTGTTTTTTTTTCTTATTTAACAAATACTCTTTCTCAGAGTGAATGAGTTGCCTTATTCAAACGGCACCACACTAAAGCTGTTTTTCAAATGAAAAGTTCATTACTTTATTCCATATTGTTACGTGGTTGATACTTCTTAGATTTTATTTTCTTGGCTAATGCTCTTTCTCAGTCAATGAGTTCACCTTATACGATTGACACCACACTGAAGCTGAATGAAGGATCTTAAAAAAAGAAGAAACAGAGTTTGATGCCTGATTCCTGTAGGCTGGGTCTCGAGGAATCCGCGTAAATTCACTTACAAGTGTATAAGTTGTCGTTTTTAAATGATCAGCCACTTGACTGCCCCTATTCTGACGTTTACATCATAAAAAGACGGACTAGGACAAAGATTGGGACGAAGTCGTCTGTAGCGGCTTAACCGATTTTGGAATGTGTTTTTTTTGGAATTGATTTGTAAGTCTTCAAGGATGATTATATTGCCATAAGAAACTAGAAAGCGCTGCAAACGATGATCGAAATCAAAATTTTGTAAAAAGATTTACTTGTACCAATTCAAGCCTAAAGACAAAATGTGGATTTACTGCGGAAAACATAAATGATATCTGATACTATACATATTTCGAAGAGCAGAACTTTATTCTTTTTCATAGGGGGAATACAGACAAAAATCTTCCAAATAGGACGTGTACAAAGGCGAGCTTAACCCTAACAACAGTCTCTCAAATCAGGACTCATTCTAAAACAAAGATTGAACCTCTTTTTGAATAAAGCGATTTTGTTTTTACCTAAAGGTACCTAAAGGTAAAAACAAAATGGCTAAAGCCAATGCCAGCTAAACCAGTGCCATCAGATTTTAGGCGTAGTCAAGTCAATAGGTTTTTAATCATTGAAAATACAAGGGTCATTCAAAAACGGCATTTATTAGCCCAATATGTTCTACTACTGAGCAAATATATTATTACTCAATCATATTTTACTCAATACCGTATTATTTAACTTTTCTCAGTACCATAACAACGGCTTGCGGCCATTGTGTAATTATTATGTAATTTTACATAGCTGCTACAGTGTGAAATCAGAAATTGGACACAGATAAGTAATTTGCTTGGGTAGCTTGAAGTTAATAATCTTCTTTTGACTTTGAAACATGTCATTTTGTACTTTTGAATCTGTAGAATAATAATGATTTTTACTGTCTGTATTAAGTAATTTGCTTGGATAGCTTGAAGTTAATAATCTTATTTTGACTTGGAAACCTATTTTGTACTTTTGAATTGCGTTCTGTAGAATAATGATGATTTTTCCTGTCAATTAATCCTGTATATTAAAGCCGGATCGAGTTCGTCGAGTTCGTAATAGATGACAAGCAAACAACTTGATTTGGATGAATGAAGCGAAATAATTATGCCACGGTCGTAGCAAGTGGAAATCCTTGGTCTCTGCCTACCCCTCCGGGAGACAAGCGTGACTATATGTATGTAAAACTTCGTATGGGATACACATTTACGGACTCCTTACGTCGAGGGTTCAAAGGCTATGATAGAAAGTTAACTTTTTTAATTTTAAATTATGATAACTACCCCAAATTTCCAACTATTTTTTTCACCCCATGTGACTTCAAGGAGTTTTCAAAAACCCCGCGACGGTAATCACGTTAGTGCCGATTCGTCCCGCTTGGCCAGGAAATCTCACTCGCTTCACTCGCTTCCTTAACAAAGGTAAAATCGTCGTAGTTTTACTTACCTAGGCGTCTCACAGGCCAACGCCAATACAGTTGTAGATAAACTAGCCATAGTATGATTCAAGTAGTTGTTCAAATGTATGCCGTGGTGGACGTTTGTATCATGGAATTCCACATCGATAGTTGATTCGCCATTCTCGGCCGTGTGGCATCGCACTATTCCCACGTCGTTCCAACACATATATCTGGAAACAATAAAGTTGATTATTCTAGGAAAGGTGGACTGCAGTTTACATTGTCTTGATTGATGATTTACAAACTTTTCAAGAATAGACTAAACAGCAAATTGTTGAAACGGGAAAGGCATTTATCATCATCATCATCACCATCGTGGTGCCTAGCCCAAATATTTGCACGCCAATTTAGTCGAGTACATTGATACCTAGCCTAAGAACCTGTATTCAAGCAAATAAAGTTATAATTCATTCATTCATCAACAGCCTATAGCGTACCTATTTAAAAGTGGCACTAGTTTTTGGCGACTTCTTCGGTTATACAATCAATAAACTTTTGTATAAGCTAGAAGTTTTGCTACAAGCAACTGAGTTAGAAAATTTACATCCTGCATATTAGCATAGGCTGTTCATGATGATATTAATATCTTATTAATATCATCATGAACAGCCTGTAGAAGTCCACTGTTGGAAATAAGCGTCCTCTAAAGAGTGACGTGACGAACAATCTTGGAATACCTCTATCTACCGACTTTCCGCAACCTTTAAAATGCCATCAGTCCGTCGAGCAAGGCTAAACTTATATAGGTACCAAAACGCGAAATATGAGTTTTTGTAGCAAAATATGAAGTAGAGCACACCACATACAGCGGTGGAGGGAAACACGGGAACGATATAAATCTGATATTTGGTAAAATCCAACTTTCAAATATATATCCAGGGATCTACGGCCCGAAATCGAACTGAGAAACTAGCACAATAAAAAAATGAGAAAGAGGGTAGATCGATCTGTCTGCACATAACTTCCACGCAGAATCCAGTTCCTCCCGTGATCACGGTGCATGCAACTGTGCCAAAGTATCGGGAAACATACGAACTAACAAAGCATAATTATATCTCGTTTTCAGTGAAAATTATGATCGCGATAGTATAACCAAGCCTGACCAGTGGAATGGAAAGGCTTGAAAAATATAATAGATTAGATTAGTTGATTTGGCACAAACAATGAAAAGATAATGGTTATAGGTACATAGACCGACAACTAAAAATAGAGTTAGGTACTTAAATCTAAAACAATAACAAAGTATTTTGATGAAGTAGAGCTACCTGTGTTCAAGATGTCCCGGAGTAGCGGACGGCTGGAACGGTCCCTGAGGCGGCACCGTGGAAGGGCCATGCGCCACCGTCTGCCTCGACACCGGCCGAGACTCATCCTGTCCGGTTACTAACCCAAGCGTTTCGTTCTTGATTTTTTCCAATGATATCGCATTATCGCCATCGCTCTCGTAGTTTTCAATGAGGTCGTCTACTAGGTCGTCGTTGTCTATACAAATTAACATACAATAGAATACTTAGGTTAGTAGGTTAAACAGTATTGCAGTTCTTAAGCTGTGTTCCGTTTTAAATGGTATATACAAGTGCCGGTGAAATTACAGTCACATGCGACTTTTCACCATTATGCCTCAGGGCCGGCAACGCGCGATTATTAGTACCTCTGGTGATAGTATGCATAGGTAACCCACGGCCCACCTGTGGTAAGCGGTTACCGTAACCTTCCATAGGTTACGGTAACCGCTTACCAACAGGTGGGCCGTTAGTTTATTTGCCTCAGTAAAAGATAAAGATCAAAGATAAAAATCATTTCATTTTTAATTTGAAACGAAACCAAATTCTTTGTAATTCTTTGTTATAAACTAGAAGCCTTAACTAATATACAAAGTTGCTCTGGTCTTAACATTTTTATAATTTACTACAGGTTATTATTATAATAGGTATGTAGTTACAAAACCGCACCCCCAGTGCTAGAAAAAAAACAGACCAACATTTTAACTATTAAAATCTGTATATGTATAATGAAAATGGTCTCACCAACAGCCCTCTCCACCATTTCCACATCTTCATTGTCTGCACTGTCTTTGCCATAGCAGTTCACCAGTGCCCCCAGTTGGCCGGCCACATCACAGTACACCAACACTCCATTCCCTGCAAAAATAAATACATCACACATGGGTGATGATTTTAGACCCATGATTATAGACATTAGAAAACATTTATTTTCTCTCACAAAGGTTTTGGCGTAAGACATTTGAGGTGAAAACTACTTAAAACCTGTTTTGTGAGATTCTGGTGCCTGAGATAGGTTTTTTAACTTGTCACCAGTGCTCCCTTTAAAACACCCATTTTGCATCCCGTAGATCAAGGCAAAACATGTCTGGTGCTTTCCAATTATAATAACCTACATCTTTGTGACCCATGTTTGCAAATAAATGATTTGATTTGATCCCACTCTATCATCATCTTGGAAGACACCAGTAGGTATGGGGTAGTCAGAGGCACGTCAAACATTATATTTGGCACATGCCCGCGTTTTGCAAGTAGTTAGCATTCCACGTGACAGTTTGCAAGCCCGCTTATTGGAACACAAACTGATGGCACATGCCTTTTTTTTTCTTGGGCATTCCTACCGGTTTCTTCACGTTGTTTTCCTTCACCGTTTTGAGCACGTATTAAAGTTCACATTCTATTTTTGAGTGAAAACAATCCATTGGTGCACGACCGGTTTCGAACCTATAACTTTCAACCATCAGGCCTGCCCGGCTCATCACTTAATATTTGATTTAATAAAAACAAGGTCAATCATTTACTTGTTTTTAAAAATTATCTGGTGTTTGATTATTAAGTGATGTCACTTTATCTATAAACATAACAAGTTATTTATTATGATTGCTATTGCAAAAAACAATTTAGCCCGCGACGTAAAGAGCCCTTATATGTGTTTGCCATAAGAGGTTACTTGTTTTGTACGTTTGTCTATTACTATGAGTACTTGCCATTTATCTCCGAAACGGCTTATCTAATTACTAGCCGATGCCCGCAGTTTTACTCGCGTAGGATAAGTAATTAATGGGTGCATTAAAAATAATTGCATGCTTTGCACTAATACCCTTATACATTTTCAGTTCTTTTGTATTTTAATATACAAACTAAGTTTACAGCAAATAGCACCAAGCGTTAAACATTTCTTAAACAAACTTAACACACCATCCTACGCCCTTTGAGGGGTGTATTTGTCTTTTATCATTTGAATAAAACAATATTTATGCCGAGTTTCAAGTAAATTGGACCACTCGTTAAAAAGTTCCCATACAAACTTGGACACCCTCTACAATCCCTTAGAGGGGTAGTTTAGGGAGATAATTATATTAATATTTTATAATTTGGATTGAAGAATATTTATGTGGTTTGTAAGTTCAATGAATACCATTTTTTCATACAAAGGTATTCAGCCCTTTTCACCCCCTTAGGGGTAGAATTTCCCAAATTCCTTTCTTATTGCACCCCTACACCATAAGAGGAATATACCCTCCAAGTTTTATGTTTCAAGGACTTCCGGTTTAGGCTGTGCGTTAATCCGCCAGTAAGTAACGGAACAGTTTTATATATATTGAAAATGCGGTTTTTCGCAATCGCTATGCTCATGACATAAAGGGATATCCCTTAAATAAGTTTTAAAGCCACTAGTCACGATATTTTTCAAAAATTTACTTATAACTATTAAGTTATAATAGTTTCAATTATTATTTTGTTCCCATTAATAATCACTGAAACTTGAGTAAGCGAATCCTTATTTTTGAAGTCCACAGCTGGACATAGACCACCCCTAAGTGCTATGACAAACGATAGACCTCCATCCACCGAATTCCCGATGTCATCAGTGTATCGGATATACACTGCACCGTCTTATTCGTGGTCGCTATCCGAAAACCTTTCTTCCTCAGCGATTGTTCTAGGTGCTAGACACAAGGGCGGATCCAGGAAGGGTAACATAGCATGGGCCCAACCTTAATGCGTATCCAACAAGAAATTGCTTCAATGATGAATGCTGAAGAAGTACTGAATATTTTCAGCAGGAAACAAAATAAAATGTTTGTGTGATCTGCAAATATTTGTCTCGGTAATATTTATAAATATTTATTTAGTGACATAATTTTCTATGTATATATTTACAAAAAAAATAATAATATTTAGTCACATAATACAAGCTCTGCTTAGTTTGGGACTAAATGATGCAGTGTGAAGGATGTCCAACATTATTTATTATTTATTTATAAAAGAAAATTATCATTAAACAACTAATAACTAATATTTTTCATCAAACTTTTATTACAAGTATTTTTTGTATGTCATTGATTAAAAATGAATCCCAAATTGAAATTCCAGGGGGCCCGTGTGCCCCTCCAACAAATAAATCCTGGATCCGCCCTTGGCTGGACTTACAATTCAAATGTAAAAGACTACAAACCTTTTGGATTCCAAGCCATAGCAGTAACATTGTGGCTTGTAGGATGCTCTATGATTCCCAGGCAGGCACCTGATTCTATATCCCAGACTGCTATCTGACCAGCTACTGTGCTCCCTGCTAGGTACTTCCCGCATGGAGAGAACAGGCATTGGGATATAGCACATTTTATCTAAAAAAAAACCTGCTAATTAATTAACCAATAACAGAACCAGTTTAATAATTGGAATAGACAAAGTTCATAGATTTCAATGCATCATTGTTTGGTATAATTTTTTACTCTCGACGGTCTCCGACGGTAGCAAGTCGGGAACATGGAGCAGTCGTAATATTTATGCATAAATTAAATAGCTCATAATCTAGACAAAAAAAATATTGCCTGATTATGCTGTGAGCATAGCAAAGAACAGAGAGTAGATGACAGTATTTAACAACAAAAAAAAACCCAATAACTAAAAATAGGTATGTATGTCCACAATTTAAACTTACTAATCAAAAACTGATAAGATCAAAACTAAAAGCTTATAAAAATCAAAGTACCAGAAAAGGTGGGTGCCTAATATACCTTTTATCTTATTACAACTGGTTACTAATAATTATAATCATCATTGACAGCTTGAATAACCCTCTGCTGGGTATAAGCCTCCCTCAAATGCCACTCCAGTTGGTTCTGTTGTATATGGGAATGCCTGGTTAGTGTCCAGGCATTCCCATGATGACAACAATGATGTCATAGTTTAGAGTCCTCCACACAGCTGTATTAGATGGGTATTTCTATTCCTGAGCTATCTATAGATAGTTTGCAATATGTAAAAGAGATTATTGCTAAAATGCATCTTAATAATGCCGATGCAGGTTATAAGCCCAGATGTGTGTAGATTACCTGATTACTTTAGTGTACCTTTGATTCATAAATAAGGTGAGATTACATACCAGATTATGTGTGAATGTCATTCTTTGGCCCCAGCTTACACAATCCAGTAAAATGATTTCTCTGTTGTTAGGATAAGCTAGATACTTTCCATCTGATGGCTCGAAATCCATTCGACCTGGTGACAAAAGCCATAGTATTTTGTTCAATTATAATATACAACAATTTAAGAAATAATACAAATATCAATAAACTGTCTTTCTCACATGCATTTTGCTCATGGAATGGAACTCTTTCGAAAAGAACAAGAGTAAAATAGCTCACAAAAATGTTTTGGCTAGTTGTGATTCCATAAGATGACGTTTTTTGAGTTTTAGGGGAAAAGTAGCAATCCCTCAGGAATAAAATTTTAATGGGATCATTCTCTATACAACAAAATAATTATCAAAATTGGTTAACAATAGATAAAGATATCAAGACACCATAATTAAAAAAAAAAAGTAAAAAAAACCACCAAATTGAGTTTCTTCTCCTTTTTTGAAGTTGTTATGAAGAGCTTTCAATTGATTATGCTCCTATTTTCTATTAAATTATTCCTTTTTAATTTATACTAATAACTAATAGGTAAAAAATAAAACTTACACAAAACTTTGGCAGCATAGAATGTGTTGATCTTTGGCACACAAGAAATCTCTTTAACCATTATCTGAGTGTCAATATCCCATATCCTAAGCATGCCATCTCCACAAGCCGTGCTGGCAAACTTCATTTGAGGACATATTGCAATACTTAGCACTGGTCCTTTGTGTTCCTTCATCACAAATAAAGGGGCTCCACCTTCTAAACTGCATATCTTGGCTTCCATGTTCTCTGATGAACAGCCCAGAGCCTGAATAAAATAGATTTTCAGTCATGTAACAGTTCTGGCTAAAATCTAGGCCTTTGAGCAGCCTTTAAACTCCACAATCAGGGTTAGTCATACAAGTTATTTATTGATAATAATAATTATAGGTCAAAGGCAATTGGTGGGTTAAGGCAACAGGTATATATTCATTGAAATCAACAGATCATTTAGCAAGTGAATTTAAAACAACCCAGTCGAGAAGAATCTGACAAGAAACATAATAATTTCATATTTTTTTGATAATATTTTATTTAAGTACTTAGCTTTATTGTGACACATTAAAAAGGTTTTCCATTTACTTTGGTACTTGAGAAGTTAAACATACCTCAATTTTACTAGTAGACTTGATTTGTGTAACAGGAGCAGTGAATCTTGTGACAATGCCATCTTTATCAAAGGCTGGGTATGTGTACGCTTGGACTACATGGTTGTCAGTAGCTACATACAAACGTTTCTCTTTAAAACAAACCGCAAGGGCGCTTTCACCGACGCAGTGAGAGTTGGGGTCATCATCTTCAATGTCCACCCACATTCTTACATCCCCATCATGCCCGCAGGTTATGATGTGACTGGAACGGAAAAGCACATCTACACATAGTTTTGGCAATCATGTATCGTTAAAATAAGCAAGCTAGGGGCTTAAACATGGGGTAATATTCTAATATCTATTATTTCCCATTAAAAAAAATAGTTACCTTCCGTCTTCAGTAAAACAAACATCAGTATGTCCTTCGGCGTGAGCATATCTCAGTGGTTTGCTGTCTATTTTCATTATTTCAAATACGTAACTAGCTATTGTAATTAGAGTAGCAAGTAGAGTTATGAAAATACAAAAATAATCTTTTTCGCTCCGAATTCCGACCCTCACATGACAAATCCAAAATACATTAATTTTGGCGGGAAATTCTAGTAAATAGAGAGATTGAGATGTCAGTGAAACTGTCAGGTCAGTTGTCACCTCATTCGTTCTTGATACAATTCATTACGGTCACAAAAATATGGCTTATAAAAAAACGTCTGTGTTTATAAATAAACGTTATAAAAAACGTTACGTAAACGTTGTTTTTAAAAGATATCTATCATTTTTTACTGAAGGCTTTACATGGTGAGACCTACTCATACCATCGATTTTCATCTAGATCAACTTGATTTTCAAACAAATAAATTTATTTGTATTTGTACATATATTTGTAACCTAATATAAAACGTTACCTAATAGGCCCTTATCTACTAGGTACCTACTAGGATTCTAGTATCTACACCTACCTATACACATTTTCTTGTAGTGAAGCTATATCGTAAAATCGTTTCGATAAATGCAAAACGGTCTTGTTCATAACGCTATTTTTGCAGCTCAAAAAATCATGGTCTACAGCCCAACACTAACCAAAAATCCCATTTATTTAATGATTGATCCCTCGTGCACGTCACTCACTTCACTCAGTAGCTCTCACTCTAGTTGTCGCTCGCTCTCACTCAGCGCAGGCACTCAGCTCAGTTTAGTAGTCAAACCTTTCAGTAGCTGGAGGCAGTGTGTTAATTTATTTTACTTCTTTTAATTTTACGAAATTTTTGCTTAAAGGTAAAAAAAGACTTTAATAATACAAATAATTTTTATAAGATAATATAAACTATTAGTGTTTGTTATACGAAACTAAACTCGTTTTGAATGTTTCATCATCCTGGTAGTAACCTTGACTTTAGTAATTAGTGCGCGTTTTTGGGATATTACGGGATGTGTACCTTAGGATAGCAAAAAAATATTTTTAGCTAGACACTTCTGAACTAACGTCGTAATACAGCGCTAGTACCTACTTACCTGCTACGTTTTCATGTAAAACATTGTGCACATTTTGTTGGTTATAACCTGTTGCTAAATAATATTTTCTAAGATTTTTTTTTTAATAATAGGAAGTAGGTAAATAACTAGAAACGGTGTAATAATATTAATTATAACGTTTTTTTTATGTGAAAAATATTGTTTTGTCTGCATAGATGGAGAACGGATTCTTGGAACAAAAACCTGGTTTTGCAACCATGGCTATTCATGTGGGCCAAGATCCGGAAAAGTGGAAATCGGCAGCAGTTGTTCCACCCATAGTTACATCGACTACTTTTAAACAGCCTGCTCCAGCTGAACATACGGTATGTTAACAATTATTTTGTCATACGAATATCTCTAACTACACTCTCTTCAACTTGCTGTTTTACATTTAAATGCTAGAAAGAATCAGTAAAATAACATGACGTGTAATTGACGTTGCTATTATTCTGTTTTAAATAATTATGTCACGTATTTTGATCGTTAGGTACTAATTAAAATGGTATAGCATTTATTTTCTAAGAACTTCAAAATATAATATTTTTCTACTAAATTTAAGTATAGGTATTTACCTATGTTGACTAGGTCCAGTACCCGAGCGACAAAAGTAGATTAATAATTTGAGTTATTAGGTAACTTTGTATATCCTTTATTTCTTCGTGCTTAACAAGGATATACCTGCTATATTGAATAGGTAGTTAAGGACCAAGGTGGATATTCAAATGTAACTTAGCGGGATGGAGGTAGGAACCTATGCTGTTTTAAATTATTTGTCCATTTTAGGGTTTTGAGTATGGTAGATCCGGAAATCCAACAAGAAACACATTAGAAGAATGCCTAGCTGCTTTAGATAATGGAAAATATGGTTTAACTTTTGCTTCTGGTCTTGGAGCAACTACCACACTAGTCGCAATGCTTAGCAGCGGAGACCACATCGTGTCTTCTGACGATCTGTACGGAGGGACAAACAGACTACTGAGGTATGTAAACCTTAATCATCACCAATTGGTTAACTCTCAGGGGTTTAAAGGCAGATTTTATCTGGTAGAGGTAAAGATAGAAAAAAGATAATTAATTTTTTTGGGGCTAAATGCACCTTAATATAAATGTAGAGCATGACCAAATAATCAAATAATGATGAAAAAAATCATACTCATTTAAGTTCAAACTTTGCCAGTTTGTGACGCTTAATATAACTTATTGTTTATAATTTTTTTGAATAAGTATATCTACGTGCATAGCAAAGTGATCTAATTTATCATTTCAATTTTCAGACAAGTGGTAGCAAGAATGGGTATTCAAACCACGTTCACAGATTTTACTGATGCAGAAAAAGTAAAAAGTGCAATTCAAGATAATACTAAGGTGCGTGTTATTTCTCCACTATATTTTTGCATTGAACAGTTTATACGATGGTGAATGAAATAGTTGTAAGTACGAAGAAAACTGTTGTTTTGAAAGAAGGCAACTTGTAGATATAACACGAACTCTCTGTTGGTGGTGCTAACGATTGTGTGTAGGTATGTGAAATCAGTGATGATGTAAAAAAACACGAATATTACAATAGGTATGTACGGGTAAGCGTCGCCAACTAGTTAACCCTCTATGGTTTAAATATTGAACTTTAAATAAGTAGGATAGTAATTTTAAGACTTTTTCATCATTAGTTGTATATTTGGTCTTATGCTATATTTTTGCATCACATAAATAAACAAAATTTACTTCTACAAGTGAAAACATAAATCTTTAAGCCCCAGAGAGGTAACCAGTTGATGACGCTTACCGTACGTAGAAACGAAATACCTACTGAATGCAATATGGAAGGCCTATGACGATAAAACATGGTCAAAACGGTGACAGTATCGACAAATTTTTGGATGGAGATCTTACAATCACCGTTCCGACATGCTTTAAACTCAGCGTAGACCCTTAGTTCTGAATAAGAAACTCTCGTTCTTGAAACCAAAACATTGTATATCTGGAGAACGTAATTGTTTGGTAAGCAGTCATTGTTATTACAGAAAAACCAAAGCATTAACCATAGATAAGACTAGCTGATAACGTTTCTGCAGCATTTACTAATATTTCACTAGTAACGTATTTTTATAAGATATATTTTTTGTTACAGATGATTTGGATTGAAACTCCAACTAATCCCCTGCTTAAGGTTGTTGATATTGCTGCTATAACCAAAATCGCTAAATCACGTAGCGATATTATTGTAGTAGTGGACAATACATTCTTGACACCGTACCTTCAAAGACCTTTGGACTTCGGTGCTGACATTGTAATGTATTCCCTCACAAAATATATGAACGGTCATTCCGACGTTATAATGGGTGCAGCCGTAGTCAATGATGAAGAAATTGAAAAGCGACTTAGATTTTTACAAAATGGTAAGTCAATTTTTAAACATTACTGAGCCCTTATTTTTTATCAATAACTTGCTTAAAACTATGCAATTACCTATTTTTAGAACACACTGTTCACCCAATCAAACAAAAATGTACCGCACGAATTAAAATCATCAGATAATTTGCTAACATTATGTTTTTTCCAAATCTTAATAATCAACAAGGTCTAATTATTTGTAATAATTATTAAACTCATTATTATAAGAAAAACAACAACATATGGCATGATTGTTTCCTGAATTTATTTTCTTGTATTTTACCTATCTCATCAACCTCCTAATCTCTATCATATATCTCTGTAGGTTGATGTAGGAAAAATCTGTAAGGCTGCAGGTGACTATAACCACCTAAGAAATAATGTATATTTCAAATTTATAAGTTGCATAAACTTACCTTTTAATTTTAAAAATGACAAGCAAAAATAGATCGGAAATGGAATATGCCTATGACGTATAAACGCAAGTCATTATATTCTGACTCATGGTTTGGTTTACCCATTGAGTAAATTGATAGATTCACATCACCATGACAATAAGTACATGCAAGCTATGTGATGATTTTTCCATGATAATATTATGTTCAGTTATTAGGCAGCCATTCTATTATATTTCTGTTTTTTTTTATATAATACTCTTATAATTAAGACAACAACAGAAACCTTTATCTTTTCCTAGATGTACTTAGGAATATGCTTTGTAATTCGTTGCTCGAATCTAATGTTTTTAATTTTATTGTAAAGTTATGATAGCCAATTAAATAAAAGTACCAAGCAGGTAAGATAACTACCCAATTTAATTAAACTCACGCATAAGCATTGTACGTAAATTGATAATTTTAAGACTGTTCCACGTTTTTTTTGTTATAGACATAAAGGTGCCTTTAATAAAAGTTTTATGACCTGCTGAAGATAAGATTAACGTAGGATACTATTTAATTTTATTATGATAACAGATCAATAAGAAAACTATTGATAGGCATACAATGACAGAGAGATAAATATTCACAAACAACAATTGGCAATAACATTGTGATAATGATAAATGAGTGCAACGCTATCATTGCAGTTGTAGGTAAATGTACTTTGGCAATGTCTTACCAAATGCAAGCATACCTACTTGTTATAAATATTTTCATTGCATCATCAGTCATGACAACCTTTGTGGCGAAGTGGGCGAACACCTGCCTGAGACGCAGAAGGTTGTGGGTTCGATTCCCGCTGCGGGACAATGTTTGTATGATTAGCAAATGTTTGTCTCGGGTCTGGGTGTTTTCTATGTATAATAGGTATGGATTTACAAAAAAAAAAAGTATATAAGTAGTATATCAGTCATGTAGTTCCCATAATACAAGCTTTGCTTAGTTTGGGGCTAAATTATGCTGTGTGAAATATGTCCAGCATTATTTATTTATTATTTATCAGCCTGCATACTGCCACTGCTGGATATAGGCATAAAGGTCTCCCTCACTGTATGATATAATTCTCTTGCAGCTATGGGAGTAGTTCCATCACCTATAGATTGCTATTTCGTCAATAGGAGTTTGAAGACGCTAGCGTTGCGTATGGAACAGCATAAGAAGTCATCTATTATTATTGCAAAATGGTTACAGAAGCATCCTAAAATCACCGAAGTTCTTCATCCAGGTAACATTCTTCTATAGTACACAGATATTATATACCTATAACAATGCAACTAAAAAAATAGGTCAGGTAAAAAAAACTTTGATTTTAGGTCTTCCATCACATCCACAATACAAGATTGCCAGAAAACAAATGACTGGACATTCTGGCGTATTCAGTTTTAAGCACGCCGGAGATTTAGCTGAATCTAGAAAATTATTAAGTTCATTGAAGATTTTCACCCTGGCTGAGAGCTTGGGAGGATACGAGAGCTTAGCTGAACTGCCGTACGTTATGTTTACTAAGAATGTATTACATTATAAAATAATTTATGATACCTATTTAGAAGTTTTTGTATTTCACAATATTTCATGTCAATTTAATCTTGTTTTTTTCTCCAGGTCACTTATGACACATGCATCCGTTCCAGCTGAGCAACGAGCTGAACTTGGCATTACAGATTCCCTTATAAGAATTTCTGTAGGACTCGAAGATACTGAAGATCTTGTTCAAGATCTAGATCAAGCATTGAGCCTTGCATTTAAAGGCGTTTAAATAATTATTATTTGCATCACACATTTAAAAAACAATTATTTTTAAATTTTATAATAATTTTATTGATTTATTATAACTATGAGACACTGGGTTTTTGAGCAAAAAGTATTTTTGAATCATTTTAAAGTAATTATGGTAACCTCTATACCACGTTATATTAATATTCTCCTACTGACGTTTCATTGACCCTTTGGCGTGCAGAAAAACCACATCAGGAGCATGGTCCGCGATGCAACTGAACGCTCCTTTATTAGAATCTCTTTAAAACTGCAACTAAGAGAGAAAATCCATTACCACTACAATTCACTACAATGATGCTGTGTGAAAAATGTGCAGTATTATATTTAAAAAAATAGATATATATTATCAATGTTTATTTGACGTCAATATTATTGAAATTATACCTTTGCTTAACTAAGTAGGTATGTAAATAACACAATAGATTTTAATAGACCAAAAAGGGTAAGTTATTTATGCATGTACATTTTTTACAGTTCCTCAACAACGCAGTATTTTAGTAACCGATTGTAATGATGTATTCTAACAAGAGACTATAAATTTGAATGACAATATAGTGAACTGTGTGCTATTGTTATTTCTTGATCTAATGAAACGTTTCTTTAAGTCCCTATGTGATATCTAAATAAAATAAAATCTACAATATTATATTTTTTATTTAAATTATGTAGATTTTAAAAAACATATTTTTTAATTTTAGTATTACAATGGCACATGTATGGCACGATTGAGAAGAGTGATTACAACAGAGAAGCTTGTTCCCAGAAGTGACACAATTTATTTGTGCTGACAAAAATGTTTTAATTATTATCTAATCAATTAAGGTATAACAAGAACCCTGTCCAACCTGAAGAGTATAAATTAGGTTCCATTGCAATCATTGTCCTTTTAAGCAAATTAAATAAAAAAAAATCGCAGAGAATTTAATAAATTAGGAAAAAATAACCGTAGCGCAGGTGTAATAAAACAACTAAAACTTACTTATAATGGCATAACCAACTCCGGCGTTTAATGATGTTGTGTAATAGTGTAGTTTGTTGATAAAATTAGCAACGTTCGGGTTAATTTACATGTTAATCCTAAAAAAACAAAACGTTGATATTGTTTGATTTTTGATTCAGTAGTATTTCGAGGATTCTTATCAAGCTTATATTATTATTTTATTGGATCGGACACGGTTGTTGCTATATACAATATGAAGGTATTTCACATCCTAAAATGAATAAAAAGTATAATTATATCTCGATGTCCGTGATAATTTTACTACAATGATTATGCAAATAATTTGTATTATTTTTCGGACGACTTAGAGTAATGTTTCGAAAATTATATATTTGTCAATTATTAAACTAATTTTTCATTGCGTTTTATTCAACTTTTAAAACCTCCCCCAAACAGCTGGGTTATAACGATCCATATTCATATTATTGCGAAACACAGTTAATGAGATAATAGGTATATGTTATAAGAACATATACCTATTATCTCATGTTATAAGTCTACTGTGTTTTACCATAGTATGGTGTACAGTAAAATAAAATAAAATTAGCACATTACAAATAAATTTATACAAGTAAGTACTAGTCCTATACACAACAGAAACAGGAGTGACCTTATATATAATTAAGTATGTGAAATTTCAAGAAACGCAGCTAGCATTCAGAAAACAGTCGTGCATTCAATCATGATCCAATCCTAATTTAGTTTGTCAGCTAGATATTCTTTTACGGTATAATGAGACTTGCCAACAAGAAATAAAATAATTTACGTTTGAAACAGAACAGACCTTCAGTGATCAGTACATCGGGTGGTAACTTAACTTATTAGGTATAAGTTCTGCCATCCCATAAAAACTCTGAGAGTAGGTAGTGCCGTCATAGGAGATAGTGCACAAATTTCATTTCTGTTTCTTTGTGATTTCGGAACATCAAATAATGTGTTATTTGTCCTAACATACACGACTACTTAAAATTTTAAGGTTAAAATTTTTAGCTTTTGAAAAATGGTTTGCACCTATTGGGAATTCTAATAAGCTTTATTGACTTGCTACTGTCAAGTATTATAGAATAATATTATGAGCATATCGTGTCTAGGTCTCAGTAAAACAAGTAGGTACCTAGCACAAGGTGTGAGGGGAAAATAAATAGGTACCTACCTACCACTAAAGCACACTGCATCAAGCTACAGTGGATACTAGTTCAATTGAGTATTCTGTCTCTCGAAAGAACAGTCTTGAAAGAGAAGTACCAGGTATAACAAATAACATAAGATATATCGAAGTTGGTTTTACCTACCTACTTACTCAGGTATCTTTTAGAACTGGTATGAAAAAACGAAATAGGTAGGTAATTAACTACCTAGCCTTGACATTTACAATACGTTTATAGGCCTTGCCTATATAAATAGGGCAGTCAATCAAGCACGCACGGATACCTGAATCTCTCATCGCACCCTCTTGGTTCAGTATAAAGAAACAAAAGACGAATACATGACAACCAATGTTGAACCGTTTGTTTTACGTCACGTTATACCGTTAAATAACGTGGTAACGGTTATCAATCGCTTCTAGAAAGTAGCTATTTTAGGAAAAGTGATACATTTTGGTATCATTCATCTTAGGATGCTCCTGCTCCCAGACATGAGCAAAGAAGGTCTATTCGAATGTTTGCTTGATTTTGCTGAAAATTAAACGGATCGGCAGCATTATGACTGTCAACATAATGCTGAAAAAGGAGTTTTCTGTTGTCAAATCTGTTGGGCATTTAATCTATGAACAAATAACTTGCCCATGCATTGGCACGCATTTCAATACGCTAGTTTTTTTGTTTCAAGTTGTAAGCTTATTATTGAATAAGCTTACAACTTGAAACAAAAAACTGAACGTAGGTATTGAAATGCTTTTTATTATGTCATAATAGAGGTAATGAGCCCTTTACAATATGCAAGATACCTCACGCAATCTGAAAACAAATGCGATAAATCGCATAGTGCAAGGACGATTAGAGTACTCTACTGACCGTCGGTGCGTACGTCAGTCGCGCTTGTCATTTATATGAAAATACATAAATCGTACAGTGCTGGACCGACCGTACGCATGCGTATATTGCTACGCACTGCGTACGAGGAGTCCCTGTATTGTACGTCCATGGAATGCACAACCATGGAAAGTACACCCCTGGAAAGTACAGCCAGTATTACAAACCATTGGTTTCAAATACTTGGTTTGTAATACTGGGCGTACATTCCTGGGCGTACATTCCCTACACGTGTTGACCTTGTACGGCCAGTTTTGTACAACCCTGGAATGTACAGCCATGGAATACGAACCAATTTCATGCTCTGTTTTCATGTGCGAGTGCTATCAAGGGGCAAGTGCTGTGTTGCCATAGTATTTTACGCTATTAGTAAATTAATGTAGATGTAGTAAGTAGATTAGTTATTTATGTCGGGTTTTTGCAGATGAACTAACCGGTTGGTTTTATTTATTTGAACCCAAGTTTGTTGGATAAAGTTCGGATAGCAATCCTCCTTTTCTGAGTGGTAATAAAAAAAAAACTAATAACCTAACCAATCCAAGACGGATTTGCTTAGGAAGGATTTCTCAGGCCAACATTAACTTATTGTTTACATTATTTATCAATGGCAACTCTTGGTTGAACATATTAGAACTTGCTCAGTGCAAACGAGACTCGTTCTCGTCATGCGACTTATTCCCATCGACCAATGAGAGCTCACGGATATGACGAACTCTCGACCAATGAGCGTCGAGAATATTGGTTTGTAATCCGGGGTGTACATTCCAGGGGTGTGCATTACCGTCATGTGTTTAGTTTGTACGGAGCGTATTGTATTGTACGACCATGGAAAGCACACCCAGATAATTCAAACCAAATGGTTTGTAATACTGGCTGTACTTTCCAGGGGTGTGCATTCCATAGTTGTGCTTTGCATGGACGTACAATACGGTCTCCCCGTACGAGGACCGTCGGTCGAGCGCGTGCGCATGCGTGCCGTCGGTCGGCCGACGCGCTATGAAACAAATTAATGCGTTCAGTGCTGCACCGATCGGTGGACCGACCGTACGGATGTTTGTATCATCGTCGTTAAAAAGTGATTTCATCCTGAACATGAACAAATATATCGAAATAAGTTTTGATGTTTTAAGCTGTCTTGTAATTTCGCTGATAATTCATCAAAACTTTTGATCGACATTCTGAAGTAATTAAAAAAGAAATTGATCATCTTCGCGCAATAATGAATATATAGAAGTGAATTCCCCTTGAAATGCTCTTTTGGCGACGAAAAGGTGTACTACGTGATATCTACGTCTTATTTTCCTAAAACGTCTACCAAGATAATAAGTACCAATTAAACTATTCGTAAACGCGTCCATTTCGACGACTGTACCAGTCCGATCTTGTTGGTCAGGAGAGCACTGAATGACACAAAATGATGGTCGGTTATGCGTATCATCAGGACGGAACGTATGCACTGACGGTCGGTGGAGCGCTGTAACCGGCCTAACGGCGGCGGAACAAAACGCACACGCAAAACGCGTGCGTCCGGCTACGTCTACGTCCATTAGAAGTAGATTAGGATACCACAATCTGTGGGTGGAGTGGAACAAGCGAGGTTCGTTTCGTTAGTAAATTGGTTCGTTTTACAATCGTATCGTAGTCGTACATACCTAACGTAACGTACATGACACCTGGGGGTCTACTCTAAAAACCGATAAACGATATATCGCTTCAATTATCGTGCTAAACCTACTCTACGTTACATCGTTTCGACTATCATTTGAACGAAGGAACGACCGACATTACTTTTGACAATCGATGTCGTAACCCTACTCCGGCATCACTAAAAACGATACGATAATTTGAATTTGACAACGAAACAAATGTCAATCGACGAACTTATCACCGATGCCCTTGATGCTATCGTGCGCATTATCGTTTCGGGTTATATTGTTGTGTTTTCTGATAAAATCATCTCCATTTCGTTTACCGGACTCTGAATCTTTTATACCTTCGAGCCCTGCTGCCTACTGGACTCTCTGCATTCTTTTCATTCGACCTCGGCCTGCTGCACTAAGGACTGTTGATTTGCCTCTTGTTTTGGAATAATGGCGAGTTTTATGCTTGCCATGGAAGCCATCCACGAGGAAAAGGCTTTACAAAAACGACATTTTAAAGTGACGAGGGACCAGTTGGAACAAAATTCCCGACTATAATTTCATCGGGAATTATAAACATAGTAAAAGTTTGTTTGAAGGTAAACTTGTATTTTTTTTTTCTTTATGATTTTTTTTAATAATTAAAAAAAATTGTTAAAATAGTGCTTTAAACTTTAATGCTGTGTGTACTAGTATCTTTTTAATAAACTAATTTGAATATTCACCCCGACGAATTTTTGCTTCAACTTCAACTTCTTAATTATGGCTTCTGTGGCTAGTTGTCACAAGAATTTTACTTGTAAAGTTTTCAAATCACAGGCGGGTTTGTTGATTTGACATTTGACGTTGTCACTTCATTTACTTTCATAGATAATTGTTATCATTTTGCCTAAAAAGGGACATAAACAGTCAAGCAAAATGATTTAGGCTAAATGTCTATTATCCAAGCCTTTAGATTTTCCTATCATTCGTTCCGAAGATTCGATACATATTGTCTATGCTTTCGACAGACGACAAAGATTGCGAACATTTTTGAGAGTAGGGTACGGCCGAATAATTCGGAGCACTGTCGTATCGTAACGATAATGTCGATATCGTTTTACGGAGTAGACCCCCTGACAATACAACCGACTCGGAAAAAATCGGGTTTGGCCCTTCACGTGGTGACCTACATAATACAGTGAGTATCTTGATCGCACCTTACCTACCTATTCTATTTACTACTTAAGTGTGAACGAAGAACTGCCTGCAGACTTTTTACTTAGGCACAGTCTACCAACAATTTGATGTTAAACGGGTATAAAATAAAGTTACATAGGTACATAAGTAGGTGCTAGGTTACCTACCTACATCTGAGTGGAGAGGAGCGCAAGAGAACGAGGATCTTATGATTGGCGGGAACCAATTCTTAAGAAACCTATCAACAATAATAAAATAAAATTGCTGTTAAAAATAGTTTACAGGCTCATGAGTCCATGATAAATTTCATTTTAAGGTTGTGGTCACAGTTCAATCAAACCAAATCTTACGAACAGTTTTAGATTTTTGTAATTGTTTGGTCATCAATTAGGTACCGAGAGTTACCGGTTACTGGTCCTAGTAAGCCCTTGGTTACCACCGGCACCAGTAAGATGAGGCCACAGACTTATAGGGGTACCTAATTCGTATAATAGGACGGTCGGTCGTATCGTCATAAGATAGGCACCTACACCAAAATAGCAAGTAAATACCTAGGTAACCTTTTAATAGGAGCAAAAATGTTTAATCTGGGCTTAAAATATCTTAAGAGTGGGTAGATGCCTAGTATCCCTATATAGTCTGTGGTACTACTTATCAGTCGCAAAATAATAATATGAGCACAAATCATCATCAGTCGTAACAAAAACGTCTATCAGTCTAGTTACCTGCTGGACACTTTTTGAAAACTTTTCCCATTGCTCAGATAAAAACGAACCACAATGATATCAATTAATCCTACACCTAGGGACGCTACAGTTCTACACCCACCTATCTCACTGTAGAGGAAGAGTGAACCAAATTTTTTTTCCACTCATTCCAACCAATAGGGATTTCATATCCCTACTGGTTGGAATGAGTATTTGCTTTGGTTCCACGGTTTCCAACTTTCCAGTTAATTAGTCGTTACTCGAAAACCCTACCTTCAAAATATTCACTCAAGGAGGACACTTAGTACCTAACTACCTTTCCTACCTAGGTAACTACTTAGTGACACTCCTCAAGGCTACTTAACTAGACGCACGATACCACAGCGATAAATAAAGATCTGGGAGGACCTACTTTCGATAACCTCGCATATCTCTTCAATTTGTTTATATAACCACATTATCTATTAGGTAGGTAGGTACCTACGTGACTTTAAGTAGGACTTATCATTTCGCGTTTTATAATATCTGTGATTTCGCAATCATTTTGTTGTCCAGTAAAGTCAGAGTGAGTAGAGTGTGACATCACGTTGCAAGAGCCATATCATTTCACATCGTACGGTTATATTAATAAAGTATGGTCGCCTACTTACCTACCTGACTAGGTAAAGTGACTTAATCAACTTGATAGGATTTCATAAACGACACTATTACAGATGCCTCTGCGCTGGGGAATCGTAACCGCGGCGAAGATCTGCAATGACTTCGTGAATGCCGTCAACTCCTACCCTGAGAAAGGGGATATGGTCATCGCAGCGGTGGCAGCGAGGGACAAGACCAAAGCGGCTGCATTTGCGAAGCTCCACAACATCCCACAAGTATTCGACTCCTATCAGACCCTGGGGGTCTACTCTACAAACCGATAAACGATATATCGCTTCAATTATCGTGCTAAACCTACTCTACGTTACATCGTTTCGACTATCATTTGAACGAAGAAACGACCGACATTACTTTTGACAATCGATGTCGTAACCCTACTCCGGCATCACTAAAAACGATACGATAATTTGAATTTGACAACGAAACAAATGTCAACCGACGAACTTATCAACGATGCCCTTGATGCTATCGTGCGCATTATCGTTTCAGGTTATATTGTTGTGTTTTCTGATAAAATCATCTCCATTTCGTTTACCGGACTCCGAATCTTTCATACCTTCGAGCACTGCTGCCTACTGGACTCTCTGCATTATTTTCATTCGGCCTCGGCCTGCTGCACTACGGACTCTTGATTTGCGTCTTGTTTTGGAATAATGGCGAGATTTATGCTTGCCATGGAAGCCATCCACAAGGAAAAAACTTTACAAAAACAACATTTTAAAGTGACGAGGGACCAGTTGGATTTGAACAAAATTCCCGACTATAATTTCATCGGGAATTATAAACAGTAAAAGTTTGTTTGAAGGTAAACTTGTATTTTTTTTTTAACTTCATGTTTTTTTTAATAATTAAAAATAAAATTGTTGTTAAAATAGTGCTTTAAACTTTAATGCTGTGTGTACTAGTATATTTTTAATAAACGAATTTGAATATTCACCCCGACGAATTTTTGCTTCAAATTCAACTTCTTAATTATGGCTTCTGTGGCTAGTTGTCACAAGAATTTTACTTGTAAAGTTTTCAAATCACAGGCGGGTTTGTTGATTTGACATTTGACGTTGTCACTTCATTTACTTTCATAGATAATTGTTATCATTTTGCCTAAAAAGTGACATAAACAGTCAAGCAAAAAGATTTAGGCTTAATGTCAATTATCCAAGCCTTTAGATTTTCCTATCATTCGTTCCGAAGATTCGATACATATTGTCTATGCTTTCGACAGACGACAAAGATTGCGAACATTTTTGAGAGTAAGGTACGGCCGAATAATTCGGAGCACTGTCGTATCGTAACGATAATGTCGATATCGTTTTACGGAGTAGACCCCCTGGCTACTAGCGACGCAATCGGTAAGTTATCTAGATATCTAACTCCTAGTATTCTCAATAACGAAATCTTCCTAGCAGTCGTAGCAGACACGCTACAAAGTTCATGAGTTAATTCGTTTATCGTCTGGTTATTTCCTGGCTATTCGCTTTATATCAGCTTGAGTTATGGGTGTACTTACCAGCCTTTGATTGAGTGTGAAACCATTAAGGCACAGCAGTGTGTTACTACAAGATGATTGGATAATATTGTGTAATGCCTTCTAATTTCTACAGATGTAAGAAAGCCAAGATTAAGCCAAGTAACCAAAATGTTATAATATGAGTTGAGTAGCGATCAGAGATGCTCCGAAAACGAATCTTCTGTTACAGACGTTGCCTACATAGGTTCTTTGAACCCTGACCACTACGGCCTGACGAGGATGTTCCTCGAGAATGGCAAACACGTCCTATGCGAGAAACCGCTTACTATGAACTTCAAACAAGCCCAGAGTCTGATAAACCTCGCTAGGAAGAAGAAACTTTTCCTTATGGAGGCTGTCTGGTCGAGATTCTCGCCAGCTTACAAATCCTTGGAAAAAGAGATCCAGGCTGGGAAACTAGGAGACGTGCAGTTCGTTGAAGTGAACTTCGGCGTTCCTATCGAAGGAATAGACAGGATCAAGTAAGAATGAAATGTAACGGCGTCGTCGTCGTCGGTTGGGTGGGCTTTGATTTGGCGAGATGGGTTCTTCGTTTTTAAAGAAATAAGTAGGTAAGCGGGAAACGCTCTGATAAAATAATGAAAAAATCGATCAATTGTTTTTAAAATGTAAAGTGGTGATAGATTGGGCTTGTGGTGCGTTGCGCGTCGTACCCTTGCCCGAGACGCAGCTGAGTTCGACCAAGTACGTATGTCGATGATATTGTTACGTACACAATTGGTATTGAGGAATCGATATGGCACCTTTCGGAATTCCTATCAAAGCTATCCTATCAAGACTTCCCGCAACGACGTCATCGGTACGATGATAGCGATGTGATGACGCCTGATAGGCTAAAGCTTGATCTGTGGCTAAAGTAAAATAAAATTGATAAACGCACATATAGGCACCTAGGTACTTAATATTACATGGCAAAAAATAATTATTTATTCACAAGATACGATGATAAAGCATATATTATACCTTCAGGCTAAAAATACGTTTGGTTGGTATTAAAAAGTAGGTACCTACCATAATGGTAAAGTAACATTGAAATAAGTACAATCATTTTCCTAGATGTAGGTACTTACCTACTTTATTAAAGGAAACACTGATACCTATTTATTCTACGAAATGTAAAAACCTGTAGGAAATTAGGTAGGTACAAGACTACCTACTTTTCACTCATGCCGTTAGATCATAGGTAGATCCGAACTATAAACGCTCGGATATTACAGATGTCGTATTTTTTTATATTTTTTTTTTAGTCAAACAACTATTCTAAAACGTAAGAATAGGTGTGAACCTTTGACGTATAACTCTTTTTTTATTTAGTCAAAAATGTAATATCTGAGCGTGGTCTAAGTTTACTTCTCTTTGTGTGTGGCTACTAGTATAGTATTGTAACATCTGTAGTGTGGGTATAGGAATAAGGATTGGATGGGCGGATGTCGTGCTCAATGAACCGATGGACCTAGGCCACCTACGTAGTCGACAAAGGAAGTCAATACAAGTACCTAGTCCTCTATCATCATAATTTAGTGTTCGTCAACCTGGCAACCCCTACTACGAGTATTTACATCTAGTATTATTGAGCTCGTCATAATAGATGAACCACTGTAACTACAAAATCAAACACGCCCACGACTGTAAACCCCACTATAGAGATCCTCAGATCTATACTCAGTACGCAGATCTGTGCTGATAACAAGTAGGGGTAGTCAGAGACACGTCCAAACATTATAAACAAATAAAGTCCCCAATTTACATAGTTGTCCATTGCCGTTTATTGAAACAATAATGATGGAAAAACCAAATTTTTGGCATGCCGGTTGCCTCAAGATATTTTCCTTCACCGTTTTGAGCACGTGTTAAGCACTGCGACTACGGCTCTTATTTATGACTACTTAGCTTATAAGTTTGCCCAAACGTCAGCAAATAGCGGTGAACCCCATTAATCATTAAGATACTCTTTTAAAACACCCCAGAATTAGTGCCTTAAGATATAAAATCTTACAAAAATAAAACAAACACGCTCACAATTTAATCCCTTTGATGGGCATCCGTAGATTTCAAATAGGGGGTAGCCAACACATTATATTTTGGCACGCCCAAATTTTGCGTAGAAGTTAGCTATCTAGGAATAAATAATACCTAAGTATTCTAATAGTCGGGAATATGGCGCACTTCCTCTCCTGCCCTCTGTGTCCCATCACCTGCACCCGGGAACAGCTCATCTTAGCAACCGATGAAGCTATACAGGCCCTTAGACAACCACTTTCGGCGTTAACTAACGCCTGCGGAAAGATTGGATTTTGTTGAAATGCTATTAGTTGTTGAGATGTCACATGACTGCTGTCAAGGTTTTTCTTGACGAATATGCGTTATTTTGAAAGAAAAACTAAGCGTGCGGTATTTGTCATAATTATAAATTACGAGTCATTGACCTCAAATTAATGAATTGACTATGTACCTCCTACCACTTGTTTATTGTTTTCAGTCAAAAATCCCTTGGTGGTGGCGCTTTACTCGACCTCGGAGTCTATCCCCTCCAATTCGCGCAGTACATTTTCAAAGATGAGCCGAAGAGAGTGACTTCCGTTGGCGAATTGAGCTCGGAAGGAGTGGATCTCGCAGACACAGTGGTGTTGGAGTATGAGGGCGGCCGGCGAGCGGTCATAAACATACACGCGAAACTAACACTATGGAACAAAGCTACCGTAGTTGGTACTAAAGGACGCGCCACGGTGAGTTTCGTTGCTGTTGAAATTTAATGGGTTTGGTAACTTATCTATTATACACTAGCTGCGCCCCGCGGTTTCACCCGCGTAAGTTACGATTCCGTCGGAATATCGTTCTAATTAAATTTTAGAACATAAAAGCTGCTATTGTGTAACTATGTTAGTAAGATATATTCCCTCGCGGAGTTTTTTGTAGGTAATAATGAGTACTTTAATCATGTAGTACATCATTTTTATGTATCATCAAGTTTTCTCAGCGCACGCCAAATAAAAAAAATTATAGGCAAAATTTTGCTACTTTGGGTTACATTATCTTAAGGATCTCTATTTTTTTGATAATAAATTATAGCCTATGTTACTTCTTGATAATTTAGCTTTCATTTAGTGAAAAAATGGTTAAAATCTGTCCAGTAGTTTCGGAGCCTATTCGATACAAACAAACAAAAAAATCTTCCTCTTTATAATATTATTAGTAGGTAATTAGTATAGACACTAGCCAAGACGGTCAAGTGGGAGACCGCCAAGGATAAAGGCAGATGGAAGGAATTGGGGGAGACCTTTGCCCAGCAGTGGGACACAATAGGTTATTAAAAAAAAAAGTATAGACTAGCCTCTGCCCACGGCTTCGCACTTGTGGTACCTGAATAAAAAGTAGCCAATGTGTTATTATAGGCCACGAAATATACTTTTAATATATATGGATGAATATATTTGGTTCCTGGTTTGGGTGGTACCATGGTAGTCCCTGATACCCAAAATACAGGGAATCCTAGTGTGGGGATCAGGATTGTGTTTAGATTATTTATCTATATTCGCCTAATGATGATGATGATGAAGGTGAAATTATGTAATGATTTTATATCTTCATAAGTTGGAGGATCCGTTCCACTTCCCAACCGACTTGATCCACGTCGACGGAGCGAAGGAGACTTTTCCACTGCACTCGTCACCACTCCATTACAACTTCAGCAATAGCGCCGGATTGGTCTACGAGGCTTTGGAAGTGTCTAGATGCATTAAAGCAGGTGAGAATGAAAATAAAATCCCTGAAATTTCGTTCCCAGCATTGCCTTGACCGCAAGTCAGCCATAGATAGAGCTGTGTGATTGTAGTAACTGCGGTTAAAATATTTATGTACCTACACTAATAATTATAATGTTAATTTCAATGCCTACCTACTTATTACTCATGTTTTCTTCGTGCGCTTTTGTTTCGGATACAATAACTCTTAGAGAACCTAGTGTCTAGACAAACCTAACATGGGTTTTAAGATACTACTAACTTACTATTGTACCTACTCAGTAAAATAAATAAATAAATAATGCTGGACATTTTCACACATCATCATCCAGCCCCAAACTAAGCAGAGCTTGTATTATGGGAACTACATGACTGATACATACTACATACTTATAGCTATGCTTATTTTTTTTGTAAATACATACATATTATACATAGAAAACACCCGGATCCCGATACAAATATTTGCAGATCATGACCCACGACGGGAACCGAACCCACAACTTTTTGAGTCTCAGGCGGGCCTTCGCCCACTGCGCCGCAGAGGTCGTCAAAATTGTTAGTTTGTAAGTTTGTTAAATAAATAAATCTAAAGAAAATACCATAAGGAAAATAAATACAAATTAACAAACATATCGCAATGAAAAGGAAGCCTCACCGTCTTACCCGCGACGACAGTAGTCCGTATATGCTTTTGCCGAGGTTGTTTGTTACCATTTATCTTCGAAACGGCTTATCGGATCGTAATTTACCGATTTGTGTCTTTAAGGATGGTTCTTAAAAGGTTTTACTGCCACAAGTCACTAGGGGGCCCTGCTTGCTTGTTAGTGTTATTATTTACAGCAAAATTTACTTTCAGGCCTGATCGAATCACCGCGTATGTCACACAACGAGAGTCTGATCTTAGCCAAGCTTGAAGACACTATCCGTCAGCAAATTGGATTGCACTTTGATGTTGATGATAAGGAATACCCTTAACTCTTGTCATGCTTATCAACAGATCTGGTCGAGACAAATTCTCTATTGTGTCCGGTATTCGTGCAGGATAAGTTGGCTCTATTGTGCAGTTAAAAAAAAAAGTTAATCAATTCAATATTCCTTATTAGATGCTTGCTTGATACACCATTGGCCTTGTATAAAATCGTTTAATGGAATAATAAACATTAATTTGAAAATCTAAAGTTCTTATCATAATTTCTATGTTAATTCAGTCGGCTAGATCATATTGCCTGAAATATCTTCCAACAAGACAAATAAAAAGATTAAGTGGAGTGGCTAATCTTACTGCATCATCCTGTTCTGAATCAATGTGAGATCTGAAAAGTAAAGAAAAGTGTTCAGGCTTTTCGAGAATCAATAGGCAAAGCAGTTTATATAACAGAAGTGTCTATGTTGTGATCGCTCTTGGGCAACAGTTGCCTTAAAAGACTGCATGTTCGTTCGTGGTTTCAACCAATTCTTGCTTTCTGATTATTTCTTTGTGGCTGTGTGGTTGTGACGTTGTCGATCACTCACTCTCAGTAGGTACTTAAGGATCCGGCGTACAGCGCTCATAAATTAAATTCGAAGCGCGTTCCAAAATAGGCCCGCCCGTGCTTGCGTGATAGCAATATTAGCCGTTCAGAATTTGTTATAAATTTGGTGGTGTTCCGTAATACCAAAAAAGATGAATGAAAACTTATTGTATTTTTCACATTGAGTTGTTATTCTGTAACTAGACAATATAATCTATGTACCTAACCAAACGATACGTAAGGTATTGTTGTTTTTAATACGAAACAAATAAGAAGAAAACATGTCATGTATGACGTAAAAATATCCAAAATGCGATTCGTTTACATTTCATTTATATTTGCATTCGAATAGTATTCATTTATAAATACTATTTGAATGCAAATAATAATATAATATGGTGGAAATAAGCTCTAATTACAAATGACTATGGTATTACGTTTGTATGGGCAATTCATCCAACGCATTTATCTGTGGACCTTTCCCTTGCAAGAAATGGGAACATCAGACCAGCTATCTTCTTGAAAGTTGAATCTGTTTTAACCTGGGTTGCATGATCATATACAAGCTAATAATATTAGTGTTTTTGAACGGAAATAGTTGATTGTGTCACAAGGGACCAAAGTAGTTTATTTCCATGTGGCCGGGAATATTAAATCCAGTGTAGAACAAATTATTCTAATAATAGAATAATGAGCATAACAAGGGATGCAAGGTATCCATAATATAGGCAATAACTTTGTGTCCTGAGTAAAACTCAGCTTTTCAATTCAAACGATGAGAAAAAACAGCTCCTTTTACCAGGTCAACTTTTCCTTGTGGTGATGTAAAAAATATTATAAGCTTGTACTTTATTATGCATCAGGCACTGGTTTCATTGCAGTCTTAGTTTCCTCACCTGATTTCAGCACATTGCCTAGCTATATCCCTCAGCAACCCATGAGTATCTGACAGTATAGGCAGTTTTATACAGGCCATGAATGTGTATAGCCAACACCCTGAAAATAAAGTAATAATTTTTTTTTTTTTTGCTGGACATCATCATCATCATCAGACACAGCATCATCTAGCCCCAAAGTAAGCCGAGCTTGTGTTATGGGAACTACATGATTGATATACTACTTATATACATTTTTTTTTGTAAATACATACATATTATACATAGAACATAAATTCATAACTGTGTGCTCAAAAACTGGTTTCTCTGATCAATGAATGAAAACACTTAATTGTACATAACAAGATAACAAAATAAACAAAAACTTAATATAACTTTTTCTTATTAACTTAATAAATAGATTTTCTCTTTATCTTTACCATAACTAAAAATAAAATTATGACAATACTATTCATGAAGCTGGCGAAGCTGAAAAGGGAGTGGGTGGGTCACGTAATCCGTATTGGACCCGAAAGGTAGACAAAAGTCTCAGGATAAATATCAATCCACAATCAGGGGAGATTATGGTCGAAAAAAGGTATTCACAATAAAACAAGGGCTTTTCTCCCCCATGTAAACTGTGGAACAAGCTTCCTTCTGAAGTGTTTCTTCTGAATGATATATGTTATATACGACTTGTTTAAAAATAAATGAAGCTTACTTCTGAGCAGGCACATCAGCAATGCCCTTGGTATTGTTGATGTCAATAAATAATGTTAACCGCTTTCCATTAGGTGTATCCCTGGTTGCCTAAGCATATAAAGCCATCAAGTAAATGCCACTAAACTAACCCAGTCTGCCAGAAAAAACTTATATTGATAATACTCAGGTCAGGAGTACCCTAAACCAGCATGCATGAAAAATGTAATGAGAGTGAATGAAGCAACAGAAAGTATGTCAGGATCGTAGCAAATGGAAATCCATATTTTCTGCCTATCCCTCCGGGAAACTTGCGTGAGTTTATGTATGTAGGTTCCCTACCTGTAACATGTTCTATGGTGTCACCATGCTTAACTCCAGTCAAGAACTTAAGCAGCGCCTGTAATCCATCATCCACCTCTTTTGGTTTGAGCCCAATCACTCGAGATAGAGAAGGCTCATATGTTTTAAAGAATTTCTTCCAACCTCGATAGCAATGATCATATTCAAATGGTAACGGTTTGGCATCAGGATGGGAACGCATTCGGGAAACATACATCCGGCTTTCTGAGAAGTCTGCTACTTGTATATTTTGCCATTCAATTGTTGGTTTCAACTTGTCAGGTGCTGTTGCTACAGGAATCTGTAAATTCCACAAATAAAATTATGAAGCAGATACGTAAAAAAGTATATAAGTAGTATATCATTCATGTAGTTCCCATAATACAAGTTCTGCTTAGTTTGGGGCTAGATGATGGTGTGTGAAAATGTCCAGCATTATTATTATTAGGTACATCAGGGGGGCTAGACAAATACCACTTTCTGTTGACGGTAACACCTGCGGAAAGATAAAATTGTATGGAAATGACATTTGCTGTGGAAATGTCATGTGACATTGACGTCAACAGAAAGTGGTATTTGTCTAGCACCCCAAGGCATCAGTGGAAAAACCATGAAGTATATGAATGCTGTGTTGCCACCAGAGACAACACAGCTTCATAAATAAATAAATATATCACATAATATTAATAATAGATCCAACAGTCACATATATGTATAGTCTTGATCCCACACTAGGATTCCACATCATGGGTATCAGGAAAGATGAGTAATGTGGTACAACAGATCAAATATTATGCAAGATATGCATACATTTGTTCCCCAGCAGGAATTGAACCTGAAACTCAGCTGGCTACTTGCATGCCTTGCCACCAAGGTCATCAATATAAGTTGGGTCTTGGGGTGCAGCTTGGGCTGGCTAACTCATTAGCCAGAAACTCCATCACATAATAAATCAATCAAGAGTTTAAATGTGGAAAAGGGAGTCCACACATATACATACATACTGGCTGCAGCTTAGCTGTTTTTGTACAATTGGAGTGTTTCACTCCAATCCAGAAACCCAGCTAGGCCTCCAGTAAATGAATGTATTTTTCACTCCATTTAGGTGTCCCAATGCATCATGATTTTAGGCCAACAGTAGGTACAGTCAGCAAAAAAAGTGATGTAGCAGTTTCAATTTATAAAACTCAAATATCTCTGGAACCAATAAACTTTAGTTAAATATATGGGGCTATATTTTAATAACTACCTTGCCCCTAACTATTTACAATCAAAAGTAACCATTTCATGGTTAAACCAATAAAAAGAGCATCACACACTCTAATTGTTAATCTACTTTTGTTACTGACTGTACCAACCAATTCTAATATTATAACATAGGTTTAGAGAATCTTTACCTCTTCCATATTGGGGATTCGATTTTTAACATTCTTCTCATTATTATATTCCTTGTATTCAACTAATGCTGGGATATTCCTACGCTCTAATATAACTTTTAACAGATATTCCTCTCCTGTTGAAGGCTGCTCTTTCAATTGTACATCAGGGCTCACTTGGAAGCAGGGTCCTGAAGGTCCACAGTCATCATCACCATCCTTTACACTTTGAAACAGTTTCATACGTGACATAAGTGTTTTTTAATGGATTCTCCTTAGTTTTTGATGCCCTTGGCCTTTGTTGTGGGGTTCTGCGGTGAGTATTCTAATAGTTTGTTCAGAGTACTTTTTTAATTTTGTTGGGTTTGTTCCTATACTGACTGTAGCAGATGATTTTTAATACCAACAAATATGCATACTCGTAAGTCTGCGCGTGCAGTGCAACCAATCAACCATATAAAAATTATCAAAACAACAAATAAACATAAACACAAAGCAAGCGAATTCAAACTTCAAAAGTTCAAATAGAAGGAATTTTCTTCGGACGAGGCTATTTCAATTACATAAAATAGAGGCTAAAATCAATACATTTATTTCAATAGACGATGCCCGTTCCGTTGGATAAACGAACTAGTTGAATCAACCGACTTCAACTTCAACTTCTTGATTATGGCTTCTGTGGCTAGTTGTCACAATTCTGCCAGTGTCCGTTTGATCCATGATACATTCATAAACAATACAGAGGTGTGAAAATAAGAATATGGTCGGTTTAATGATAGAAAATCGACCAGAATTTTGTGCCAGTTTGAAATTTCTAAAACAAAAAGACAACACAAACATATAAAACGACACAAAGTTAGTAGCTAGATTTGATTAGTAAGAACAATAGTTTTTACAATTTTATTTTATTCATATCAATAAATTTACATAATATATAATTGATTAGAGGAGAAAAGGTGAGGGATAAAAGGCATTTGAGGGAGAAAGGACGGGGGATTTCAGGAGGGATGATATCGTATAAAGAGTGACGAATTTTCGGACAGTTAAAAAATATATGATCCACGTTACCTTCATCCAGACCACATTCGCACATTGAATTATCCCTTATCCTAAGTTTGGACAAAAATACTGGGGTGCAAGAATGACCCAATCGAAGACGACAGATTGTTGAGGTAGTAACCTTCTTAGCCTTTCGAAATTTGAAAAACCAAGGAACATCGGGTATATCTATTTGAATGTCGCCATAATGTTTCCCTTTAGTTTTCGTAGAAATACTCCAAAGTTTGGACCAAGATTTTTTAAGATGGAATTTAGGAAGGAGGCATAGGTCATGGGAGAAATTCTTAAAATGCTCAAGTGTACCTACATTTGAAGCAGCTTTGGCATATGAGTCGGCTATATCGTTACCAGGGATACCTGAGTGACCAGGGATCCAGGCAATAATGATATTAATTCCCAGGTTGTGGCATTGAAAGAGAGTTTCTCTGATTTTGAGTATAGACGGGAATCGGGAAATAGAACGAAACGGATTAGAAATAATGGCTTGAAGACAACTTTTAGAATCAGAGAAAATAATAGTGTTATTGAGATTATGGGATTTCACAAAGAGGATAGCTTCTAAGATGGCGATAGATTCCCCAGTAAAAACTGAAGCAGAAGAAGGACATTTAAAACTGAGACATATATTAGTAAATGGGATCCAAACTGCAGAACCAACAGTACTATCTACAGATAATTTAGATGCGTCAGTAAAAATTACTTGCCATCCATTGAAATTGGTAGCAATTTGCTCGCTAAAGATTTTGCATGCATTTGTTGATCCCTTATCTATACCGAAGTGTAATAAAATGTTAGGCTGAAAGGTAAGAGATTCAAAGGGGTTAAGGTATAGAGGATAAGTTGGATACTGGTAAACAGGGTTTGGGAGTTGCGAGAATTTGATGTAACTACGAAGAATACAAGGAAGCTTATCAGAAGTATGCGAATCAAACAAGTCAAGTAAGAGGTTTATTTTAGGGATAAGAGGATGATTTGAATTTTGGACAATTTTAAAGATAAACCTATCTGAAAGAAACTGTCTACGTAAATTTAGGGGAGGATCACAACACTCGACTTGCATAGCGTTAATAGGAGATGATCTCATTGCTCCGAGAATTATACGCAGGCATTTTGACTGGATTTTGTTAATTTTTTCCAGGCCAGACTTATTAAAAAGATTGAGAAGAAATGAACCATAATCTAAATGACTTCTAATAATTGCGTTATAAAGAAGTTTTTGGGTATATGGGTGAGATCCCCACCAGACACCCGAAAGAGAGCGAAGGATATTTACATTCTTTTCACACTTTTGTGAGGTAGAGTCAAAGTGAGGAATGCCTGTCATTTTAGAGTCCAAAGTAATTCCAAGAAATTTAGTGCTATTCGATTGAGGGATGAGATCTTGATTAAAAAATAACTCTATAGAAGGGATAGCTCTTTTCTTTGTAAAAATTACGACAGAACTTTTAGAAGCCGATAATGATAAGCCGTGGTTTGTTAACCAGTCGTCGAGATATGCTAAAGCAGAATTGAGTCTATCTGATGCCTCCTCAATTGCCTGCACTTTCACATAAAGAGTCAGGTCATCGGCATATTGAAGAACTTCGCAGAAGGAGTTTACAACACTTTCAAGATCGTGAGTGTAGATACTATACAGGAGTGGACTTAGTACGGAACCTTGAGGTAATCCTTTCCATACAGTCTTAGGAGGGAGGAAGCCGTTACTTGTTTTAATTACTACCAATCTTTCCATCAAAAGGTTACATATGCAACGAACAAGTCTCTCTGGGATACTCAGCTGAATAAGCTTATTCCTGAGCACAGGAAGCAATACATTGTCATATGCTGACGCAATATCAAGAAAGACACCTACAAGGGACTTTTTTTCTTTGAAGGCAGTATAGATGTCAGTGGTTAAAATGCTTAGACTGTCAATAGTGCTCATACCCTTTCTGAAGCCAAATTGAGATTTAGCCAGGATAGATTTATTTTCCACAAACCATTCAAGGCGATGTTTAATCAAATGCTCCATAATCTTTGCTAAAACCGACGACAGCGCTATCGGTCTTCGGCTGTTATGATCAGAAGGATCTTTACTAGGTTTTAGTATGGGGATGATAATTTGGGTTTTCCACTGTTCAGGGACTATTCCATGCTCAAAGAATGAGTTCACTAAATCTAAATAAACTCTTTTAACTTTTTCAGAAGATTTAGTGATGAATGAGTAAGGAATTCCATCTATACCAGGAGAAGAATCCGTAAGTCCATCAAGAGCAAGAGTCAGTTCACTAAATGAAAAGGGTTGATCAAACCAGTCATGGAAAGGAAGATAAGAAGAGGGACAAGGAAGGGAATCTGCAGTAGGAACTGAAGGAGGAGCAAGTTTATCAGAAAATGCTTCAAGCCATGAAGAAGGGTCGTTGGCGGAGATGTTTTGAATATTTTGGGATCCCCTGAAACGTTTAATCTGCTTCCAGACAAGGGAGGGAGGTGTTTTCGGAGATAAGCTTTCACAAAAACCGATCCAACCAAGTCTTTTCTTCTTGGAGACTAGTCTTCTAAACTTTGCTGCCGATTCTTGATATCTTATAAAATTGATTTCGGACATAGCAGAATAATAGTTCCGTTCAGCTTCTTTTCGATTCAAGACAGCTGCTGTACACTCAGAATCCCACCAAGGAGTGGAAATTTTAAAATGTTTGGTGGGTTTTTTGAGAGGAATGTGAGAATCAGCGCAGGAAATAATATGATTTATGAAGATAGCATATGCTTGAAGCGGAGAGGACTTTATAGAAGGGATAGGAGTGGAGTCTAGTTTGAGATCGAGCGAAGAAGAATAAGATGACCAATCTGCACCAGATAATCTATATTTCAGAGAAGGGCAAGAGTTGCAAAAAGGAGATACTCTATTTTGAATGGAGATGAGAATAGGGAAATGGTCACTTCCATATGAAAGTGGAAGAGTTTGCCATGAAAGGGTAGAAGAAAGAGAAGGAGAGCAGAGGGAAAGATCTACAGCGCTTTTTGGGTTTTGGGAGGGGCGAACTCTGCGAGTGGGCGAACCATCATTAAGAAGACAGAGATTGGATTCATCGAAAATTTCTATAAGGGACAGACCAAATAGATCAGAAAGATGATGACCCCATGAGATGTGATGGGCATTAAAATCACCCAAAAGCACTACAGGAGAGGGAATGGATGTAAATAGAAGAAGTAAATCAGGTATTAAGGAAGAGCTGGGATGAGGGATATAAATAGAAATGAACGAGATATCTAAGAATCTGATACCAACAGCGTTGATACCAGGGGGAAGGGAAGGGAGGGGAATTTGGGAAAAGGGCAGTGTGCGCCTTATTAATAAGGCGCATCCGGCATACCCGTCAGCCCTGTCGTCCCGGAGGCAGGAGTAGCCCGAGATCCGATAACGGGATCCAGGCTTCAACCATGTCTCCGAGACGGCAATGACTGACGGGCGGAAGTTAGATATTAAGTGGGTAAGTTCATGATGTTTTGCGCGAACGCTCTGACAGTTCCACTGCAGAACGACCACTGGATCCATTATGATGGCCAGACAAAGAGACTAATTGTGTTAGTTTAGAGGCAACGTTGGACGGTAGGGGATGTGGGTTCATTAGTATAATATTTATTATCAAAGTTATTAAGGTCTCTAACATATTATCATTTTGAGGAGATGCACCTAAGTGTTGGTTGTTGCCAAGAGCACAACCATTAGGCATAACTGACGATGGATCAGATACTATGTCACGGTGGGCAGCCTTATCGTAAGACTTTCCAAGTGGGGCTCTGGGGCGGGGAGTGGCATATACTGTCTTAACATAGGAACGAGTGGACTGGGACTGGGACGAACCTGCAGAAAACTGTTTCTGCGAGGCTTGGGAGAACATTTCTTGAGCTACTTCTGAGTATGAACGTGATACCTGGGGGAATTGGGAACAAGCTTCTTCATAGGAGATGCTACTTTGGGCCATGACTGCCTTAATGGACCTTTGCCTTTCTTGCTCCGGGCAGCATTTGCTAGTAGCAAAGTGCCGTCCTGAGCAATGCAAGCAGGAAGAATTAGCCTCTGAGACTTCACAGCTATCTCCAGAATGATCCTGGGAACAGCGGAAGCACCTAGGCTTTGATCTACATTGTGCCTTAGTGTGGCCATACCTGCAACAGGTATGGCACTGAATAGTGGGGTATTGGTACAGTTCCACGGGGAGGGAAGTATAATATAAGAAAACTTTAGAGGGAAGTGTTTGTCCTTGGAAGGTCACAACAACCGTCTGAGTAGGAACCCATGTAATCTTACTTTCTTCAACATTTTTCCTATTGAGCCGACGAGCCTTAATTACTATGCCGCAACCTGTTGGTAGAACAAGATCCTTTGCAAATTCATCCATTGATAGGTCCGTGGGAACCTGTCGAATCAGACCCATTCTGGTAACGTTATAGGTGGGGATGGAAGCAACGTACTTGCACATTGTCAGGATTGGAGATACAATAAATCTGTTTGCATCATCTGCATTCAAAAACTCTACTGATATTTTGTTTCGGCCTACTTTTTTAACGCCATCGGCGCAAATGTTGGCGAATTTATGATTGGCGAGGAATTGTCCAAACTTGATAGGTCTTATTGTTGTGCCAGCTGAAGTTTCTGCTTCTGAACGGGAAACGTGGACCACATACGGTCCCTTGTCAAGAGTTGTGTAGGCTTGTATAGCCCCAACAACTATGGATGGATGAGTGTAAACAGTCTGGATTGATGGAACAGTTAAGTCGGGAGATGTAGCGGATTTTTTGGCTGAAGATTGATCTTCAGACTCTAAACGACGTTTAGATCCAACTTGAGTTGTATTTACGCATTCTGCTGTTATCGTAGTAGGGTCAGGGGGATCCGGAGGTGCCGGAGGTACCGGCGGATCGCACTCCATGCTTGAGGTATAACCTCAAACACAGATAAACGTATATGGACAGGGATTTACGATAATATTAATCTTACCAACACCACACGAAACAACACAACGTTAAGATAAATCAAAGTGGTAGTTTAAATTTTGTAAAGAGGCCAAACTGAGAGAAAACTATCACAAAAACACTCTGATCAGTTTACTCGGTAACACTTCCGAACGCAGAATCTGAATCAACCGTTCACTGAAGTGAACCGTTTCACCGTGACAGTGAACCGTTCCGTTGACGGTTCACTGTCACTCTATCAATTAGTTAAATTCATAGATGGCTAAACTGTGGACTTGAATTATTGACATAGTGTTTTTTTTTTTTTTTTTTTTTTTTTTTTCCTTTAAGTTAAAATGAAATACTTGAAATAGCCCACAGCAACTAAGATGCTGAATTAGCCTCGGCCGTAGTACATTTGCGCCACCCACCATTGTTCCTAGCTGTTTTCCTACAGATTATATAGATTTTGTCATAACCACTCATCACTCACAGACTACTGATGCTGTAGAAGCATTTTTTTTTTTAATCTGTGTGCTATCCTAGTATATCTTATTTAACTAGTCTGTGCGCTAACCTAATCAACCACTACACTAGTCATATCAGTCACAGATTCAATATTTTTGCTCATGTATTGTAGGAAGACCGTATTATACGTCCATGCTCAGATATTATACTATAAGTTCGAACTAATCTTTTTTACTTATATATAAGACCTCGTGGTCCATGGATAGCACATTATTACAAATTCACACCCAGATAAGTCAAACGATTTAGTTTGAATTATCTGGGTGTGCTTTCCATGGTCGTACAATATGCTTCGTACAAACTAAACACATGACGGTATTGTACACCCCTAGAATTTACACCACGGATTACGAACAAATATTCTCGACGCTCATCGGTTGAGAGTTCGTCATATCCTTGAGCTCTCATTGGTCGATGCGAAGTAGTCGCATGACGTGGACGAGCCTCGTTTGCACTGAGCAAGTTCTAATACGTTCAACCAAAAGTTGCCATTGATAAGTAATGCAAACAACAATCAGAAAAGGAGGATTGCTATCCGAACTTTACCCAACAAACTTGGATTCAATATAAATAAAACCGACCGGTGAACTAATCTACTAACCTACTTACATTAATTAACTAATACCGTAGAATACTATGGCAGCACAGTACTTGCCCCTTGATAGCACTCGAATACAGAGCATGAAATTTGTTCGTATTCCTCGGCTGTGCTTTCCAGGGTGTAAAAAATTGGACGTACAAGGTCAACACGTGTAGGGAATGGACTCCCAGGAATGTACGCCCAGTATTACAAACCAAGTATGAAACCAATGGTTTGTAATACTGGCTGTACTTTCCAGGGGTGTACTTTCCATGGTTGTGCATTCCATGGACGTACAATACAGGGACTCGTATTGTTTATCATCAGTTTGTGGAAAAAATACTAAACAATAATCCTTTTCTCGCAATTTGTGGATACTACGACCATCGTAGTGTGGTATTCATTTCTGCCTGTAGGGTTAAATCGAGTGATTCGCTCGTAATTATTGAAGAAATTGTCCAGGTCATCTCTGGTACCGGCGCCGGCGGCGCGAACGGCTTGGCGCGCGGCACTCTTCACGGAATCCTACTTTGTGCATTTGGTGATGTCTACTTCGAGTAATATTTCACAGTCTACATACTCTCCTTCAGAACCGGAAACACCACAGGTTTGTTCGCTGGACTTAAAAAACGTCAGATCACGACATATTATTATTATGGTCATCAGTCAGTGACATCCTCAGAATTCAGATACATTCTGGATGTGTAGATCTCTGAGGATACCAAGTAGGGGGTAGTCAGAGGCACGTCCAAACATTACATGCGGCACATGTCCGCATTTTGCATAGTATTTGAAAACCAGCGCTGCTCCCCTACATTGTTTGGGAGTAGCATTATGCTGAGACTGGGCCTGTTTGGCCGCACACTCGCAGTGAAAGACTGATAGAATTTGTCCATAGGATCTAGGTCTTTGCTTAATATATGTCGACATCTATGTATGTCACTTTCTTCTAATTATTTTATGTTTTTATCTATTTTATTTATGTTGTAGATTAGTACCTAGATTATTATTATTTTTTATTTGTTGTTATTATGTCTTTTATGAAACACTTGAGAGAGATATTAGACAGACAGGAGGAATAAAGAAGGTGTACAAAGAATTAACTAATAAAAAAGAATGGATTGTAAAGATGGAAAACAGCAGTGGGACCGAGAAGATTGGTAGACAGGAAATACTTAAGATCGCCATAGATTACTACACTGAACTATGCAAAAACAACACAAACGAAAGTGAAATAGACTTGCCAGAGAACGAAACTGTACTACATCATGCAGGAAGAAACGGAAAAGCTATTGATACCAGAAAAATTATAAGGCTCTAGGACCAGACAGCATAAGCAATGAAATACTAAAGCAAACGAAAGCAAGAATGATATATACTCACAGAAATTTTCAACAACATGATTAACTGCGAATCACTGCAATATTGGAAACTACCGGCCCATTAGTTTAATGTCTAATATTTATAAGGCCTTTGCAAGGATTATTTTGAAAAGAATAGAAAGTAAATTAGATGAGCAACAGCCAATAGAACAGGCAGGATTCTGCAAGGACTTCTTGGTACTAGACCACATCCATACTGTAAGGCAAATTATAGAAAAATACACTGAATACCAGCTTACATATTACATAGCCTTTATTGATTATAGTAAAGCGTTTGATTCTCTGATACACTCAAAAATTTGGGAAGCCTTAAAAGAACAGGGTATAGAACACAAATATATAAGACAATATATTTGTGTTCTATACCCTATGCTATATAATAAAAATATTTATAGACACAGTTCGGCATGTATCCAACTAGAAAAGAAGGGAAATATGTTCCAAATACAAAAAGGTGTTAGACAGGGAGACCCCCTCTCACCAATACTCTTTCTGGCTGTACTAGAAATGATCTTCAGGAATCTTGAATGGAGAGACATAGGCATAACCATTAATGGCCGCGCGCTTACGCACTTACGGTTCGCGGATGATATTGTATTATTTGCAAAAACACCGGATGATCTAAGCAAGATGATTATGATCTAGCATCAGAAAGTGCAAAGGCCGGATTGAGATCAAACCCAGAGAAAACAAAAATAATGACCAATGGCAACAAGGACTGTAACAATGGAACAGATTCAAATCTCGAAAGAATAATTGTGAACGGCTGGAAAAAATACTGGGGCTAAAAGAAATAATGAAGGATAAGAACCTACACATTTCAACAAAAAGCAAACTATTTAACACATGCATCCTGCCTGTATTGGCATATGGGAACATGGGCTTTAACAAGAAACACATCAAACAAACTTTCCATATGCCAACATGCCATGGAAAGGAGTATGATAGGGATCAGAAGAATGGACAAAGTAAGAAATAGCAGCATCAGAAACAAGACTAGGGTCCACGATATAACTCTGAAAATAAGAAGACAAAAGTGAAATGGACAGGCCACATGATCAGAGGAAGGGACAAATGGAATGAAATAGTCACACAATGGTGCCCAAGGGATGGAAAAAGAAAGAGAGGTAGACCACAGAGAAGGTGGGATGACTACATTAGACAAGTCGCGGGAACTACATGGGGTAGAGTGGCCATAGAAAGGCCAGAATGGAGAAGATTGGAGGAGGCTTTTGCCACCTGGCAGACGGACACACAAAAATGCAACAAAAGGAACATAATTATATGAATAACAAATAAATATTGTCCTGTCCGACTAAAGGCTTATTATTATTATTATTATTATTATTATTATTATTATTATTATTATTATGTGTTTTATATTGTGTGAGTCAAATAAATAATTTCTATTCTATTTAGTTTTCCACGAGACAGGTTTTAAGCTTATCGCTTCAAACTCACAAACTTTAATAATATATATCCAATCATTTTCACAAGCATTGGGCATGTGGAAAGAATTGTGAGGGATGCTGTGACATTATCATGGGATACTGCAACATCATTATGGTACACTTTGACATCATCATGAAATCTGAATCACCATCTCTTGAGACAGGGGCCATAGGCAGTGGACTTTGTCGAGGTTGTCTACAGAATGAAAAGACTGTATAGTATGTGGTATTTTATTCATTGCAGGGTACTACTCAAATAAAAATACAAAACTTCGACCAGTCTCTGAATCATGCAGAGCTTGGGCTCAGTATTGAACAGTCCCTAAAGAATGCTCATAAAGAAATGCATCAAAAACGAATCCAAGCACTCAGAAAAGAGCTTGACTATTTGAAGTCTACTGAGTGGGAATTTGAGCATGATAAAGGTTTCATGCAATAATCAAAATGTTGTCAGAAATATCATTTATTTACAACATAATTGGCTTTTTCTACCACTTATTCACTAATGACCATGAAAAAGAGGATGACCTTGATACTGAGAAATGGGTTGCAGAGCAGATTATGGAGTTCGAATTTGCTGAACTTCAAAAACAAACTCTTGAGAACATTAGACCAGCTACTCCTGAAATTCCTAAGAACACCACTTGCTTCCATCGCACAGGTAAATAATATTTTTTTTAAGTACAATCTCAGATATTTTCTTGGCCATCCTGTGATTTAATGTATGTTTGCACTTAAAAAGCCACATCGGTGTGTGAGAGAAGCAGTTCTATAATATTTGCTATTGCTTCTACACAAAAGAGTTGTACAAATCGTTGTTGATATACTGAACCTAAAGTACAAACTCTGTGGTGCAGTAGGGAAGGCCTGCTTGAGACACAGGGTAGGTTGGTTAGCGGGAGAAATGTTTGTATGATCTACAAATATTTGTCTAGGGTATGTATAATATGTACGAATTTACAATAAAAAAAGTACATAAGTCATATAGTACCCTTATTACATGCTCTGCTCACTTTGGGCACAGATATTATAATACCTTTGGAACTAGATGATGTTGTGTGAAGCATTAAATAAAAAAAAAAAGGAGCAAAACTTCTTTTAAAAAAATGTTATAGCAGCAAACTGAGCATTGATAGCTTCATCAGATAATGTATAAGAAATACTTTTATTCCAGGTGTAATTACATTCCTTGAGTACCCAAGTGTCATGATTGATGGACAGCTTTTCTTTGACATTTCATCTTGCACACTTTCCTTGAACCTCAAAGACAAGGTCACATACTTAGGATACAAGAATGAAGTAGATAATATCATTGTCACAAGAATATTAGTAAACCATGGAATGGTTTGGGAGTCTTGGGAAGATGAGAAAGTTGAAGAAGCTAGTTACAGGATCATTGATCATGTGATAGTTGCAGAAGTGGATTATAGGAAGGAACGCCTAGTTTATTTAAAGGATAATGATCTGAAGTTTAGCCTTGATGATGTGGAGGGTACTATGGTGCCAATTGCTGGTGACTGGTTGGAGCTGAAATGTTCCATTCAGTTGGATGAAGATAAGCCATACAATATTACAGGATCCCAGGTAGTTATTTCAGCATCTTCTAGTTGCTTATGTGGCACCTGATTTTTTATGCATTAAAGCAGTTCAGCTTTTTTAGGAAGTAATTAAGTAAGTTTAATGGTGGCTTACTCCATTATTATAATACAGGATGTTCTAGAACATGTTTATATCCTGAAATGGCTAATAAGGTCTGTAAATGTGAATACATCCAAAAAAATATGTTTAGAAATAATTGAAATTGTTTGTATTAATTTCCTTAATCAGCTGCCCTTTTGAATTTTTGCCTGCCCCAATTCTGATGTAACAAACTTGATATTTGATCTATTTTCTGGAAACGGAAATGTTTACTACCATGTTCTTAAGTGAGAAGTTGATTTTATAAAATATGAAAAACCTCCCGGCGACGTGGATTTCTACGGGGCGCTGCAATCATAATTTCGATAAGCCGTTTCGGAGAAAAATGGTAGCAAGTTGTTACTTACCTATTATTGTGTAATAATGACACAATAATAGGTAATCCCTTTTCAGGATAGTACTACCTTCAAATGTTCTGGGGCAGCCTGTATTACATAGCATAGAAAGGATAGGATTAAGTATATGTTGCATCAACAGGTACTAGAAGTAATCTCGTACAAACCATTAAGACGTAAAATTAAGAGTGCAGTTGTAACAGAATGGAACGGAATTGAGGGAACTTGTGATCGGCAGATATATTTTGACAAACAATGTCTACCTAATGGCACTGATATTCCAGTTGGACAAAAGGTAAGTTTTTAGGTACCTACGCCCTACTTAATAGTATAAACGCGACAGTTTGTGAGGATGGATGTTTGTTACTCTTTCACGCAAAAACTACTGATCTGAGTTTGATGAAACGTTACAGTAATATAGCTTATACATCAGATTAACGTATCATAGGCTACTTTTTATCCGGGTACCACGCGTGCGAAGCCGTGGGCAGAAGCTAGTATAAAGTTACGCCTGTTTTTTGTAGGAGTAGGCAGAGATAGATAGACTGCTAGAGGTCTTTCCCAAACTGTGCCATGATGAACGATCTTCGGCCATCTTCATCCACCGACTTCCCGCACCCTTTGAGATGCCATGGGTCCATCGAATGGAGGCGTTTCTTGACTACATCGTCATCCGGTTCGTGGCCCTAAGTAAACCTGTATAATAGCTAAATGCATTTAATTTTAGGTTCTAGTAGAAGCCATAGAAAGCAATCAAGGGTCATGCGCTTGGAGAGTTATCAAATTAGTGCCAACAGGAGAACGAGTAGCTAACAAAATGATTGACACCAATAATACACCCAACCATTCAACATTACTTATAGAGAAAGAAAAGGGTTTAGAAGTGACATACCCTGTGAAGTTTGATAAAGTTGATTTCAAACAAACCTCTGAATTAACTTTACGAATCACCAACAGGAGCAAACAAACTCAATTCTTGAACAATTGGCTGATTGCCAGTAAGAAGAGGGATTCTCAAATAAACGTCCACCCAGCTATATCGCGGCCCTACAAATTATACCCAGGCCAAACATTCTCTTTCAATGTAACTTGTCAACCAAAGTTTTTGGGTTCAGCCAAAGAAACCATGGTAATATTCTTCAAAGGTTTCAAAATTGAAAGAGTAATAGAAATCAGTGTTGTTAATGAAGACTGGTCGGATAATAGCAAAAACCATGGCGACTATTATCCCACACGAACACACGAAGACAGGGTAGCTCAAATGAATAGAATGAGAATAGCTAACCAGGAGGGAATTGTACCAGGACCTAGATTTAGAAAAACTCCCAATTTCGTAGCGGTGAAACTTGGAATGTTCCCTATCCCAGATAGAGTCTGGTCTGCCGTCATAGGAGATTCTTCACAAGTAGTGCTAACATCAGACTTTAGTAGGGTCATCTATCAAATTGAAGATAAACTACCATGCCTAACGCAAGATCTTAACATAAACAACTACACGGACAGATGGCACAATCTGTTGTTCATGGAAGAAATACAAGAAAACATAAACATCCGTGCATATGACCAACCTAGAGTATTTCTTATCCAATACCAAGAATACCTCGGTCTCGAAATTAACGGCTTATGTGAGAGGAGACCATCTCTCGTTATTGGAGATAAAGCTATTGTGAAAGATTTATGGGACAATCAACGATCAAGATACGAAGGATTCATACACGCAATAAGAGGTAATATAGTATTGATAAAATTCCATAGACATTTCCAGGAGTCCTATTCAGGATCAGATGTTTCGATAGAGTTTCACTTTTCTCGAACGAAATATCGAAAAGCGCATCAAGCGATAAACTTGGCCATATCAAACTTAGGGCAAGATATATTATTTCCAACCCGACTTCTGGGAAAACAAAATCAATTGCCTCCCGAAAGAATTAACTCAATTCAATGGTTTAACAAAAAGCTGAACGACTGCCAGAAAACTGCTGTATCAAACATTTTATTGGGCCAGTGTCGTCCGAAACCATACATCATTTATGGACCTCCAGGCACAGGGAAAACGATAACAGTTATTGAGACAATGCTCCAGATATTGACACTCCTGCCGGATAGCAGAATATTAGTAGCTACACCGTCCAATAGTGCCGCCAACATGATCACAGAACGCCTCATACAATATAAGGAATATATTTCTAATTCCTTCACTCGAGTAGTCGCCATGCATTTGATTGACAGCGATAAGATCCCACATCTAATAAAACCCTACTGTGCCACACTAGACATCGCAAGAGAAGGCTCAGAAAAGTCGAAGTACTCAGTCGAGAATGGTATTAATATGAACTGCAACTCGTCATTTATTGGACGGCAACGTGTAACAATAGGCACTTGCAATACTATAGGTACACTAACCCAAATGGGTTTCCCGAAGGGTCATTTTACACACGTTATCGTAGACGAAGCTGGGCAGGCGACGGAGCCAGACATAATGATAGCACTAACTTTCACTGACAAAGAAAACGGTCAGATTATTCTGGCCGGTGATCCAATGCAGCTAGGCCCAGTTGTGGTTTCGCGTTACGCACAAGAATTTGGCTTGGGAGAGTCTTATTTGTGCAGACTTCTTGACACATTTCCGTATCAAAAAGATTTTGCTGCTTTCGAAAACGGTTTTAACGATAAGTTGGTCACAAAATTAAACGATAACTATAGATCGCTACAGGAAGTAATAACTCTGCCTAGTCAAATGTTCTACGACGGTTCTCTCGTGCCGAAGATTGATCGGGATCAACTGTGGATACAGAACATCGCAAAAGTTATGAATAGAATATTTGATTCGGAAAATTCTGACTCTGGTGGCATTTACGTGAACGGAATAAGGGGTGAGAACGCCAGGGCTGAGGACAGTCCTTCTTGGTACAATCGTCACGAGGCCTCCATGGTGGCGATGACGACTTGCGAACTTTATAAAGGCAGTATCACGGCAGATGATATCGGCATCATAACTCCATACGTAGCACAGGTAAGAACATTTAACTTTGCCATTAGATGTTTCAATCTTGCCTACATGGTAAGCACCATCACAGACCTACGATAACTGTGGTGAGAACATTAAAAATATAATTAAAATCAGCCTGTCGAGATCACTTTTGGAAATAACAAACCCTCAAGAGCTTCGTGAAGAATTAGTCTTAAGCTACGATCAATTACTTATTCAATTAATTATTCGTATAACGAATATCGTGTAGGGACTTTGTCGCTTCGGTAGCGCCATCGCCTAGCCACTCAAATGTTCATCTGTTCTAAACAAAAGCGGAACGTGTGAGGCACTAAAACAAACTTAATCATATTATAGGTATTGTGTACTATGTACTATATGTGTATGTGTAGGAACGCCCTGCGAGTTCGTCTGCGTTTTCCATACAAACTATCTTCCAGCTGCATAAAATCCTTTAGTGATAAGGAACATGACTCAGGCTGTTGTACGTGATTGTCAGTCTGTGAGTCACGCAACGATTTAATATATTTATATTAATTTTGTTATTTGCAGATACGGTACTTGCGGATAGTATTCGAATCATTAGGCTTACCCGAACCGAAGATTGGTACAGTTGAAGAATTCCAGGGCCAAGAGCGGCCACTGATCATAATATCAACTGTCAGGTCATCTAGCTCATTGCTGGAAGACGATCAGAAAAATCTATTGGGTTTCGTGAAAAATCCTAAGAGACTGAACGTCGCCGTCACAAGGGCACGGGTGGCTGTTCTACTGGTCTGCGACCCACACCTTCTGTGCACCGATCCACTGTGGGCCAAAGTTGTAAACCAGGCCGTCCATGATGACAAATACATGGGGTGTGATTTACCGATTATGATTGATGACAATCTTAATAAAGAAGACATTTAGAATATTACTTAGTTTATTTTATAAATACATTTCCGTTCGCAACTGTAGAGGGAGGGTCTGTCAATTCGGACAATTACTGATGCTTGCACTATCAGTAAAAGAGAGCGACAGTTTAAATTTAGTTTAGTCTGCCTCGATTCTGTAGTTTCTGTACCTAAAAAATGACTAAAATGTGTATGTACTTAATTAAAAAATGCATTCACATATCTACTACTAGGATGGTAACGCATAGCATATTGTATTGTGATGTTAAATTACACAACTTTGATGTTGTGATTTTTTACATTGCAATTCAAATTCTTAAAACACAAATACGACATTACGCGACGGGTGAGTAGCCGGCTGCCACGCATGACGTGCGTTCGATTCCCGCTGCGAGACAAATGTTTGAATGTTCTATAGATAATTTGTTCTGGTCTGGATGTTGTGGCCCCACGGTACTCTTAGTTCCTGATACACACGAGTTGAACTTTCGTGTTGTCATGGCCCACGGCACACAGACTGCTAGTGTGGAGTCAGGGCTATATATATGTCTGTTGGTTGTTGATATAATAATATGTTTGTAGTATCCCTTACAGTGGATATCCCGCAGTGCCCTATGGGACAAGATCACAGACTAGTGTGATCTTCTTGTCCCTGCGAAGATACGAGACCTAGATCTTTGTCTCTTCAAGGTAAGAGTGAATAAGTATCTTCTAGACCATGCTCCATCGTCGGTCATATTATCACCTAAGGTATATCGGTATATTATTGATAAAAAAAAAGATCTTGGCCCGGTTGTGCCACCCACGGGAGGCTGCAACGAAGACCTTGCCTTATGGGGGGTCGAAAGTCATGCGAGTGGAAGGGAAGTCGCTCTTTGGGGATGTTTGGTGTGAGCATTTAGAACTAGCATTTTAACAACTAACTGTAAATAACTGATCTTTTAATAATTTCAAACACTTTTATTTTATTTTCTGAATGTATACATTATAGATATAAAATATATACATAATTATGTATACGCTCTCTAGAATATCACTACGGCGCGGCGGCCGTCCGTATTTATTATGATGGGCGAAATTTGCCAAAGAATATAATAGGATACTTCACTTCACTTCTTGATTATATGGCAACTAATATTTTTCTGCTACAACACTGTTTGATTGATTGCTTGCTTGAGTGAGAGGGCTGACGGACCACAGATTAAAATTATTTTGACGGTCTTATTGTTTGATTTGATTACCTGATTTTGATTTGATCTAGATAAATGAATTATTTATTCGCATTTTGAGACTGTTTTTAGTTTCATTTTTCTCAGACAAACTAGAATGCCTTTTCAGAAATAGCATTCATATTTTCATCGATATAACGACAAAAAATTCTTCAGAATGGAAGCAAATGGTGTAATTTTGTGCGACAATCTAATAAAGTGGCTGCGGACGTTAGATCTAAAAGCTAAACACGGAAATCCCTCAGGTAACATTCTCATCACATTTAGTTCATAGTTCGACCTAGTATTAGTAGAATTTTTAGGCTTCTAGACTAAATTACAGATTGTCAAGTTCGTCGCCCACTTTGGTTTCGTCACTTGTTCTTGGTCTGTAGAGATTTAACTGACTCTTGCTCAATCTACAGTAGGTAAAATAGTGACTCGTAATGTCTGGTTAAAATGAGAAAGTATCAGATAAACAATAGTTTTCAAATAGAAAGTTATCCTAGGACAGTTAAAACATTTGTACACCATAATAAGGTATTCACACACCTTAATATTTGGTTTTGAATCATGTTACATATATATACAACTAGAACATTTTATTCTGCTGATTGGCTGAGCTATACCTGCCTAATAATGATTCCTAATGTATTACAGAACTTTCCGATGGAGTTGCGATAGCAGAGGCGCTCACACAAATAGCGCCAGAATACTTTAGTCCAACATGGAACTCCAAAATAAAGACAGATGTGGGTCATAATTGGAGACTGAAAGTTAGCAATTTGAAGAAAATATTGGAGGGTGTTGTTGGTAGGCACAAGAAAAGTTTAAAAACCACTTACTTGTATTTCTGTCATCAATCACAGAGCCCCTTTGGCTTGTGGTAATAAAATCTATCTATAAGACATACAAATCAACTGCAAAAAAGTGCATTATGTATTTAAGCCATAACAGTGATATATTATAACAGACAAACAAAAAACAACCTTTAACGGCAAATGGTTATATAGGCTCGTTATGTAACTTTTGTTTTAAATGTAGATAAATTCACTAGAATTCTTTTCCATGACAGTTGGATAACTAATTTTCTATATCTTCATCAGAAGTGCAATGCAGAATGTAAAATGCTACATCACTCAATCTAGAGCTTTGTTTTAGAGTATGTGGGTTTTTGATGATTTCCTTCACTGATTTGAGCATGTCCAAATCTGCACAGCATGAGCTGATTCGAACCTACCCTTCCATTGAAAGTTAGGGCCATTAGTCGAACATAACTTGCTTGTTTTACTTTTACTGTCTTTATTAGCAATGATTCTTGAAATGGATGTTTCTTGGTTTAGATTACCATCAAGACATATTAAATTTGAGTCTGCAAGAGTTTTCAAGGCCGGATGTTGTTAATATAGCTGAAACAGCGGACCCTATGGACTTGGGGCGTTTACTACAACTTGTTTTAAGTAAGTACCAAACCTTTTTAATAATCCTACTACTATTATAAACGCGAAAGTTTGCAAAAACTACTGAGCTACTTTTTATCCATGTACCACGCGGGCGAAACCGCGGGCAGAAGCTAGTTACCTATTAATATCAACCCAGGCACATTAAGCTCAAACTTCGACCAGGCTGGTAACAATCTCGTGTAACAATCTCTTTTTTATAACACTTGCCTAGGTTGATATTTTTGAGATATGATATAATCTTGTGATTTCCCTTTAGTGTGGGTTAAAAATTAAAAACCAATGAGCAATATCAAATAGTTAAATTTTATTTTGAATTATTTATTGACGAAATAATTCAAAATAAAATTTAAATATTTATTTTTGTAAATAAAAAAGTACTTATCCAACATCAACAATCTGTAGAAGACCACTACAGTGGCAGTGGCAGAAGGCATCCAACAAGGGTGCTATGTGGAGCGATCTTGGGCCCCCTCCATCCATGAACTTCCTACAAACATAGATGTCATTGGTCCTTCATAAAAAGTTACATGGGTTATGCCTTATGCCCCTCTGCTGCAAGCTTAGGTCATGGCCTCGATTCTGTAGTACACTGACTAAACTAAATTAAAGCTATCACTCTCTTTTTACTGATAATGTACGCAAGAGATAGCTACAATTTTAGTGCTGTGTGCTGCTGTTAAATCAGTTAACGCGCCGCTTTTCTTCGTGTTTATAGTCAGCATGTTTTGATATCACGACTAAATTTGTATGGAAAACTGAAATCTGACTAATTTGACAGCACTAAAATTGTAGCTATCTCTTTCTTGCTTGCACTATCAGTAAAAGAGAGTGACAGTTTAAATTTAGTTTAGTCAGTGTACTACAGAATCGAAGCCAATGACTTAGGTTTAAATATATTTTTTTATAGAAATCTGTCTCTGTGACATGCCTTCGACGAGACTTTGCTGTTACATAGAAATGCAACATAGTTTTCTTGGCCTAGGCTTAGTCATGCGGTGTATGCTTCGTCCAGAGCAGTGGATTTGTTTACAAATTGTTGTTTTACTGAGAAGTTCCTAGGGGTTTGAGCTTAGTGGAGACAGGCGTAAGTGTTTGATACATATATTTGCGTAGCAATCTAATAGTCACGCAAATTATTATGAAGAAAATGTACCTAAGAATTATGTTCCTAACTACTAAACATTGACTTTTTTGAAAAATGTTTTCCTTTCATTATCAGGTTGTGCAGTCAATTGCAACAAGAAGGAAGAGTACATAACTCTGATTATGGAAATGGAACTGTCATGCCAGAGGTCTATAATGCAAGCAATACAGGTATGGATTAGTATGCAAGATGCAATCATTGCACTTAATATCCTCCTGAGTATTTGGATTGGGAAGGAAGTAGGGATAATTTTCCATCTGTTCTGCATTTTGATTAGGTATACTTACTATTTAAGGCTGACATGACTGATTTCGATTTGATAAATGTGATATATTATCTATTTACTGCTTTCATGCACATATTCACATGTCCTTAAATTATAATATAGGAATAGGGAGCTGAACCCCGTTAGGGCGCTGTAATTCGAGTTCGATGTGATGCCAATCATTGTAATAGAGCTAATAATACAAAATTATATACTCAATTAAAATTTAGCCCAATAGTCAAATAACTAGTTAAGATTTTATAACTGTTTCTGCTTTTGTGTCATTTCAAAATGCAACCGAAGAAAACAAAACACTTTAGCTAATCAAATGTTTAAAAATCTTTAAAGGCCTTTAATTTGTTACCTGTACGAATTTTTACTTACTTACTATTTTGTTAAGTTTGATCGATTCTGTGGACAAAATGCACCTAAAGCATATTTGATATTTACCTTGTTTAGATAAGGTATGATTCTATAAGTAGGTAAGGTGGCTGTGAAGTAATAAAATGAATCACAACCAAAACATTACAATTACGTAACAGAATAAAGCCGTAACCAATTAGTCTCATATTTTAATGTGCAGTGTAGGTAATTTAGTCCATCCAACCGCATTTTAATCTAAAAAATCACGTAACACAATCACAACACACTGGGGGCTATTAATGGAGAATACATCTCTATAATATGCTGATGATGTTTGAATGTATGTTGCTTTATAATATTCGTATCGGCTCAACCGATTTGGATGAAATTTAGCATGGGTATAGTTTGTGACCTAGAATAAATGCTCCGACATGACACCACCTAAGATTCATGCAGCAAACTGAAAATTATTTACGATGCCCCCTAAGTAATCATACCATTATGCACATAACATCGTGCTGTGGCAAGGCGAATGACGAATGTGACAACCAGCACTAAGATGTGGCGTAAAACGTGCTAACGGTACGCTCATCACTCGCATCGTCATTCACTCCTCGTCTCGCGAGACTGACTGAAGACTTCGCGATTGTATCAACGGTAGTTCGCGTCGGCACTTGTACACGAACGTTGTATACGAACGAACTCGCATGTGTAAACCTGGTACAACATTATCAACGGTGTATTAGGGTATGCCTAGGGAACGCACGCGACTTTCACCATGAGTGTTTTTTACTACTCCATTTCTTCAGATCTTCACCATCTTCAGAACTGAGTTTCGAAACATCCGTTTTTTTTATTGCCCACTGGCAACAACACCCGGACAAGCTCTTTCACAAGGAACTCCACTGAGTTCCTTGTGAAAGAGCTTGTCCGGCGAAGTACTATCAACATACCTATCTTTCCGTCAAGCAGTAATGCGAGCATTATATGAGTGCCGGTAAAATTACAGACTTTTCACCATTTCGTTTCAAGGTGGCGGGCGTAATGCAATGCCACGTAGACGCGTCCTAGGTGGACGTGGGTTACGAGGTTATACAATTGATAAAGAGATTTAAAATCATTTACAATTGTGTGTTTTAAATGATGGGCCATTTGCGTGTTCCATCATTTGCGCTCAGTTAACATTCACTTAAAAAAACCTATGTTATACCATAAGAGGTAAATATCGTCCACAGCTATCTCAAAGCCTCTGGCTGACTGACTGCTATTCTATGTAACAAAGCGAAGGCTGCCACACCCCGGACTCTTGGCTTTGGTTGTGCGTTATTGTCAGTCACGCAACAGTTTACACCTGTGCATGTATATGTATGCAGAAGATTTAAACCATTGCAGAATTAAGCATATTACTCAACATCACTTTCGATGTTGCATGCTCGCAAAGAAATTGACTGTATTAAGTTGCGGTTTATATTTACGTCCTTGTATCGCGATGTGAGATGTGGCAGTTTGTGTTCAGATGCCGTTGTGGTGACGGTTTATTTATGTATTGCTTTGTGTATTCTATGCGGTCGATTTAAACATTATGACGTGTAGGTACTTACAGTTATTTGTAGCATAATGTAAGTCTAAAAGGTGCAGTGAATTTATAGAAGTGATAAGTTACGTATGTTTGCATAAAAATTGCCAAATATTTTTGTAAAATATACCAACGATTTTGATCGAGCGAGTGAAATGCTACAGCCAAGTGCAACCGGTCCTAGAAATTTAATCGGTCTTATTTAACGGCTTCAGAGTTACTCTGTGTTAACTCTATTCCTTAAAATATTCTTACAAAAATAACCATAGCTCTTTGTCGTAAAACACTCTTTATCTTGACGGGTTTCAAGATCGCCCTCATTAACAGTGTCATCCTAAAATCACCTGTATTCATTTGTTTGTTGTCACGGCTATTCCTTCGACACCTTGCGACCAGTATATGATACATGTATGTTATGTACTACGTACAGAATCACCACTTGATCTTGGAATTTTACTAGTATAAAACACTTTTCTTTCTAGGAGTTGGAAACGCTCACTCTTGGGCCTCGAGGCGGTGTTCCAGTAGAACCGGTGCTGCCGGCATCTGATGAGGATATGAAGGAAGCCCTTGCGCAGAGGTGTCACGAACTCGACGCGCAGGTTCGTTGATTGTGAAAAGACAACCTAGCTCAGACTGGTTATTTCTCTCCCAGCTGTGGATGAGTATTTTTTAACTGTGCGCTTTTTATAGTAAGTCAAAGTACGAGTATGTTTATGGAAAATGTCTGCCCTACGTATCTAGATAAAAGATCTGGAGCAGTCTTGTCTCAGAAAACCCATAATAACATCAAAATGGTAAGATACATTTTCGCGCGGTAGACATAAAATTGTTTGTTCTTTGATTTTACCCACCAACTATTGTAATCAATTAAATTCAATTGTTATCAATGCGAAGCTCTTAGAATGATTTAAAGCAGTCTGTGCCTTTACCGATAGAATGGTACATGAAATTTCCCGTTTTGACACATGACTACATTTTATACATTACGAAAAATAGATCGCCTGTCAAGTAATAACGCACGACCTAACCCTGTTTTTTATTTCCACAATGCTAATTCTCTTTCTTATACGTTGGTAAAAATTCCCTTATAGTCATTAAACTTAAGATAAAACAGCCGTGAGCGTGTTTTTTTTACATTAATTACCTGATTACCTGATACTAATCAGGCATCAGGTAAGTTACATAGTATTTTAATTCTCAAATAACACCCGTGTTAAGTAAAACAGACACATTAATTGGTTCACTTTAAATATTCACTCGACCGGTAATTTATAATGAGAACGGCGTAGATACGAACCAATTAACTTCATCATAACAGTCACAATAGCTATGAGAATCATCATGATCATCATCTTCTGCTAACCGTTAGTACCATTAAAAGCCTGTGGGCTGCTACATTAACGGCGTGTCTGTAAACAACCGCAGCCCGCCTAGCGTGAGCACCCAAGACAAAATTTTGTCTACGAAAAAGACAAAAACTATTTATGTCGCCTATTCTGTCAAAAGACAAAAGTTACATGGGTTATGCCTTATGCCCCTCTGCTGCAAGCTTAGGTCATGGCCTCGATTCTGTAGTACACTGACTAAACTAAATTAAAGCTATCACTCTCTTTTTACTGATAGTGTACGCAAGAGATAGCTACAATTTTAGTGCTGTGTGCTGCTGTTAAATCAGTTAACGCGCCGCTTTTCTTCGTGTTTATAGTCAGCATGTTTTGATATCACGAATAAATTTGTATGGAAAACTGAAATCTGACTAATTTGACAGCACTAAAATTGTAGCTATCTCTTTCTGCGAGGGACAAACTATTTTTTCTCTTCTCGGCGGTAGACAAAACCGTTGTCTTGGGTCTTCATGCTAAGCAGGCTGGTGCCGTAACCTTCGGCCGATAAACTCCAAAGATGGTCACCCTCATACTAACACTAGCTTTATAACGATTTAATGTAAACTGAGCGATTCCGTGATTCATATTAAACAAAAAAAGTAAAAGCAAATATATATTTATTTGATACAATAAAATGTTACAGATTGTATACGTATCCATAGGTTCCCGAACTAGTATGAACTGTATTTCAGGAGCCAGTTGTCTTGATGAATCTCGAGAATGCAGCACACTTATCAAGAATAATGAAAAAACCAAGCCCTAACCAAGTTAGTTGATCTGGGTTTGGTCGCGAGGAATATAGCGTAGATTCACTCTTATAATATATATTTGAAATTTGAAGTGATCCTATGAATTCAATGAATAAATACCGTCTCCCTGATATAACAGTTGCTAACACCCATGTACGTACATGCTTTCGGGCAAAGGCACTGAGATCATTACTCATACGAACTTGCTTACAATCGGACGTACATTAAAGTAGATTGCACCGCTGACAGCGACCGACCACAGCGAACGACCACAGCAACCGACCAGAACGGTTGACAGCAGCGACCGATCAAAGAAACAGACCTGAGAAAGTTGTAATAAATTGCTGTCGCTTTGCCATTGATTAACTATCAATAACTATTTAGGTGGTATTCGGTCTGGTCTGTAGCTGTCAGTGTCAAACCTTTATTAATTTTTCAGGTGAAAGTGCTAAAAGAAGAAAAGATGACTCTACTAAGCGAAGTGGCCCGTCTGACGGCTGCTAGGGATGCGAACGTCGATAATCCAGAGACCGAATTAGACGATGCGGGCGCATCCCTAGGGCCCGCCCACGCTGGCACCCTGCGATACAGCAATATGAGGGCGCAGTTGGATACGTTGAAAGATGAGCTGGACAAAGTGGAACTGCAACGAGATGACCAGAGAGCAAGGGCTGATGTTCTAGAAAGAGAATTGGCGATGGTCAAGCTCAAGAATGAAGAATTACAGGTATGTAATTTTAACTAGGGGGGTTTAACGGCTCTAAATTATGTTAATAGACGCAAGGATCGATAACCTTATCACAGCTGAGATTTCAGATCTGTCCCCCGCGCACACTGAGACCCTCGAGGCTCAAGTTAAACAAAAGTAACCTGTGTTATTTTAGGTTACAAGCTATACTTATTTCAAATTTAATCTAAATCGATACAGCCGTTACGCAAATTATGAGCAACAAACATAATATGTACAACTTTTATCCAAATATACACATCCATACTGAATTATGAATGCTGAATTTATTTAGGCAAGTGAATTTTAAGCGTTAATAAATAAGAATTTCTTCTGTATTTTTCAGTCGGCAGCTTCGGAAAACGTGACATTAAAGGATGAAGTGGACGCGCTGAGGGAGACTGCGGCTAAGGCGGCCACTCTCGAGTCGACGGTCGCGTCCTACAAGAAGAGGATGGAGGAACATGTCGATTTGAGGAGACAGGTATGAATCTAGTCCAGAGATGACAATATAATTATAATTTTTATACATGTCTTTATCACGTTTACCTTTTTTATTACCAAACTTCTGTCTTCAAAAAAGGAAGAGGTTCTCAAGTCGTTCTTTTTATTTATTTTTGTGTGTATGTTACGCGATATCTTCGCCAATTGTGAACCGATTTTAATGATTAATTTTTTAATGGGCAGGCTATACTTCAATGGTGATTTCACCCTTTGTGTGAAAAATGGAGGATGATCTTTCCGTTAATTTAAGTCGGTTTTTATATTTTTTTGAGGAATATTTTACTTGAATACCCGAGTTTCGATGTGTTGCAACAGCCGTGGTCACGGGTTGACCACCAACCACAATGTTGTGTTCTTGCAACATATCGAAACGTCGGCAAAATACAACAAAAGCTAAACGCGATAAAAACCCCGCTATAAAACTTATAATCATGTTTACTGATCGCGATAGATTGAAAAATACTAAAGTGATGACATCTCAAAAAAAAAAAAAATCCACGCTAAATACTGTTTCCCCATGATGGACATCCTAAGTGCTTAGTTCTTACCAAGAAGGGGATAGTCAGAGGCATGTCCAAACAGTACATTTGGCAGTTTCCCGCGTTAGCAAGTAGTTAGCATTCTACGTGACAGGTTGCAAGCCCATCGCCGCGATGACATCTCATTCAACATTTTTAAAACAATATCAATCATCATAAGCATCTGGTCAAATCACTGACCTAACGCAGGGTGAAAAAGAAAGAACCGATGGTAAGAAGCATGTGGAAGTCCGCTGGTCATTAGCCTCTCTAAAGAATGCCATGTCGAACGTTCCTCAGCCACCTCCATCCACCGACTTCCCGCGATCCATAATCCTCCATCAGGGGTGGATTTGATCACACAGTCTTTGACTGACTTTGACTATCAATATACAGCCAAGCGACACTACTGGTTCTTATACATTTTCATTGAATTTGTATGAAAATACATAGAAAATGTTAATTATTAACAAATTTAAAAACGTAATTAAACGAAAACTAAAAAGGCATACTATAAAGATCTGATTATTTAGATGACAAAAACTCTTGGGATTGAAAATGCTCAAACTCGATAAAAAATTAGGTACCTATTGTTTTGTAAAAGGATCTTTTAAAAGAATAACCAGCCTTGTTTTCTTGCCTTTCTTTCCTGGCTTGGTCGCGGAAGAACAGGCACGACGTTTCAAAGTGATCCTTGTGATTTTAATAAATAAATCAATTTTGACTTTGACTTTGTATAGGTGTCGCCTGTCGCTGCTTTTCGCAAAATAAGACTCAAGTCTTGCCGTTAGTTCTTCGGAGCGTATGTTCCTTTTGATGTATAAGGGTGGAGCGGGAAGAAAACCTCATCGCTGACAAACTTAATAACATATTAACTATTTGTTACAGGTGAAATTACTAGAACATGCGAATACGGAGCACGTCCAGCGAGCGATAGAGTTTGAGCAGGCGGCCGCGCGCGCCAACGCGGTCCGCGTACAGCTCGATATATACAAGAAACAGGTGAGATAGATGCGACACGCATAGAACAGAGGAGGCTGGTGAAAGCGAAAAGAGACCTATTCCTAAGTTATCCCTAATTAATTGACAGTATAATTAATCACTCATCACATACATGCATGCACACACCCCCTCACACACAACACACACCACTTTAAACGTCAGTAATTATAAAAATCCTAGGCACATATATATTTTATGCACTTGATTAATGTTTTTTTTTACCTAGGTTTATTTTTTATGAAGTACCTATTTTGTTATATCTGCTATAAGTCTCGCTTGTTTTCTTTTTTCCGTCAAATACTAAGTCAATTTTGATCGGATTCCCTGGATATAGGCAGTTTTTATTTGTATTTGGTTCATTATTAGAATTTACAAATATTTTCATGTTAATTGTATTGATTTGTTTTAGTTTTATAGTTCTTACAAATGAAACAACAACTAACTTATTCATTACATAGGTAGATATTTCATCAATTCACCAAAAATCCTAATTTTCAAAAAAACCTGAAAAAAATCCTGGCATCTGGTAACCCCTACCTATACCCAGAAGTGGGTTATTCCGGGCTGATATGATGGTCAGGACATTGTGACTTGTGGGTGTTTATTGTTATTAATGATACTTTATTGTACGCTTTAAACAAATAACTTAATAAACAAAATCATAATGATACTTTATTGTACGCCTAAAACAAATAACTTAATAATCAAAATCATAATTCTTATGACTGATCAAATACTAGAATTCTGTGTCATATATGTAAACGTCTTTTTTCTACAGGTGACAGATTTGAACGAGAAACTTGACGCGGAAATAACGCGTGCTGACAAACTAGAGATAGATAATAAGAAGCTGGGCAGCCGAGCCACACTGCTGCAGAGAGAGAGAGACACACTGCTGCAGGAGAGAGACACGCTGAGGGAGACAGTGGATGAGCTGAGGTGCTCAACAATCACTACGGGTACTATAGTTTTTTATTTTAAGTATAATGGACCGTTTGAATCGCAAGGATGAAATGGAGATGCGACGGACACTTGGCTAGAAGGGACGATGGGCGATGGACGAAGGCAAAATGGAGATGCGATGGACACTTGGCTAGAAGGGACGATGGGCGATGGACGAAGGCAGTTACTGAATGGATGCCAAGAGATTCTCACCACCCACCCGATGGTCGAGCGACTTTGTAGCGTAGCCGGGAATCTGTGGACGAGAATCGCAAGGGACCGGAAGGAATGGCGTTATAAAGAATAAAATATAAAGTGATTTATTTGACAATAACAAAGCACAGAAAGGACGAATACACAATAAATCAAAAAAATAGACATTATAAATAGGTACCTAAGATTTATAACAAAAACACAGAGATAAATAGAAGATTTGTGTGCTAATTAGTCCCACCTTTGCCGTGATAAATAAAAACGAGTAAATAAATAATTTATATAAATAATAAAGAGGAGGCTTATACACAACAGTGAGTGCAGAAGGGCTAGATCATGATGATAATCGACCGTTGCATTTTTTGCTTTTGTGGACCGTAGTCCACAAAAGTCCGGCTTTTGTGGACTACGGAAGGCTATATCGTAAGAAAGCCTTCCGTTCAGTGGAGACTAATGTATAGACTTATAGCTCACGCTTAGTTTTCCTTTTATGCTAACGCTATTTTATGTTTGCTATGCTAGCAAATTCGATAAGAAAAAGACAGTCCTTGTCAGTAGTCACGTGACATCTCAAAAAATAATGTAATTTCCATACAATTCAACCTTTCCGCAGGCTTTGACGCCAACATAAAGTGGTTGTTGCTCTCTAAGGGGATTGGACGGTGCTACGGTCTACAGTGATGCTAGATCGACTATCGGTACATTGAAGTGATTAAATGTTTGTACAGCACGGCCACTCTACGGTCTGTTCGTCTACGGAGCCATAGTATGAACCCTATCCAATTGCAAAAAGGCGCGATACAGGGAGATGTTATTTCACCGAAACTGTTCGACTCTGCACCGGAGTAACATCTAAACTGTCGCATTTATAAATTTAGTAGAAAGTGAATGTGAAAGTTTGTTTGTTTGTTGCTAATAATCTCCATAACGGCTGAACCGATTTGGATGAATTTTTAACAGGTGTGACCTAAAATACTTTTTATCTGAGTACCACGCGGGCGAAGCCCTGGGCAGATGCTAGTTTACAAACTAAAATAAAAATAACATTTGTAACACGTGTATACATAGGCTACTTTTTTCTAGGCACCACGCGGGCGAAGCCGTGGTCAGAGGCTAGTTTAAGTACTCGTAGGATTACAAACTGAAGTACCTATTTGGATAAAAAATAAAGAGTGATTCTACCAGTCTGATCAACGTTTTGCAGGCGCTGTCAGCGAAGACAACGTGTCCCGGGAACTGATACCGAACGACATGAAGGAGCGACTGATCCGGCTCGAGCACGAGAACAAACTGCTCCGGGAGACGCAAGGCGCGCAGGCCGACCACGCCTCCGTACAGGTAAACATCATACTGCCATCAAGCAGTTTATTTTCCGGATTGAAGCGTGCCGGTGAAATTAAAGGCGCATGAGATTTGAATGAATGAATGAATATATTTATTGCATAAAACATGGTATACAAGGTGATAATTTACGAGTAATATGTGCTCATGTTTCACTATTTTATAGCATGCAATTAGTAAGTAATTATGCCTAAAGCTTAAGGTTATAATAAATTCATTAATGTCGTAAAAATTCGATCATTTAGCCAATTAAACAATTTCTTCTTAAATAAATAATCATTGAGTAATTTAAATTCATTTGGAATCTTATTATAAATCTTACACACATAGTCAGGCAGTTTTTTTGATGTTTAGCTGATTTTGAGGTTGCGTTTACAATAAGCCTATTCAGGTACATTGCCTAGGATTTTTGTCACATGTCTTTTGAAACAAATATGCATGATTCCTTACAAAATTCGAAGTCTCATATGTAGAGCGATGGTAGGGGCAACAAACCAAGATCCTTAAGGATCCGGCGTATAGCGCTACTTAAAATCGACGCGCGTCCAAAAATATATCTCTTTTTGACTGATGCAAGCCCGCCTGTGCAGCGTGATAGCAATATTAGCCGTTCAGAATTTGTTATAAATTTGGTGGTGTTCCGTAATACCAAAAAAGATGAATGAAAACTTATTGTATTTTTCACATTGAGTTGTTATTTTGTAACTAGACAATATAATCTATGTACCTAACCAAACGATACGTAAGGTATTGTTGTTTTTAATACGAAACAAATAAGAAGAAAGCATGTCATGTATGACGTAAAAATATCCTAAAAGCGATTCGTTTACATTTCAATTTAGGTAAGTATTTTGACAAAATATATAGCACGGTACGTAGATAAATACTGTTCGAATGCAAATAATAACAATATGGTGGAAATAAGCTCTAATTACAAATTACTATGGTATTACGCTTGTATGGGCAATTCATCCAACGCAGGCTTCTTAAAAAACGGTTTGCAAGACTAATCAGCCGGGATTTTTCACCTGTTATGGCCTCAGGGTCGGCAACGCGCGGGTGATACCTCTGGTGTTGCAAGCGTCCATAGGTTTCGGTAAACGCTCACCAAGAGATGGGCCGTTCACTTGTTAGCCACTTTAGATGTAAAAAACCGCTGGTATGAGCTCTTGAGCACTATGATTTGCTTGCGCCACCTCCATATCAACATGTTAGAGCATGAATTGTATGAAGAACACGATTGGTGGTGTGTCCTCAATTTGTAAAGGCGAAGATCTTCCACCGGGTTCGATCTGATCCGCTTGCCCGGGGTCCTAGGACCGACAGCAGTGTGGAGGAGGTATTATAATAATGTTCATGTTCCTTTGCGTTCATGTACGTGGTAGTTCTTTGTATATCAGTCTTAAGTAGCTCTTCTCACAATCATGTGAAGATGTCGCTACAGATTGTATGTTTTTCAACGAGTGGCAAATCAGATATTGGCGTCCATTCTCCTGGTGATTTGTTGTTCACCAACAAAACTTAATTTTATCTATTACTAACAGTAACAAAAGAAAGAGAATTTTTAGAGCTGTCAAATTAGTCAGAATTAAGTTTTCTATATAAGCTTAGTCGTGAATTCAAAACATGCTAACTATAAACATGAAGAAGAGCGACAAGTAAACAAATTTGACGCAAGAAAGAGATGGCAACAGTAAAACTTTTGCCATCATTTACTTGTGTGCACTATCAGTAAAATACAGTGACTTTAAGTTTAGTTGGTGTACCAGATAATCGGCGCTCGTGTAACAAGCGCTTTATAATTTGACCGTATTTAATAGTCTAAATAATTTTTTAAGAATTTTATGTGAAAGTATTGCCAGGAACTGGAGGAGTACGCCGCGAGGTGCGAGAAACTGCGCACGATGAACAGGGAAGCGAACCAGCGGATAATGCAGCTGGAGTCCACGCAGGACGCACCGCACCAACGACTGGCCTCCGCCGTCGAGGACAACCAGAGGAAATGTAAGTCAAACATATAAACTGTGCACGATGAATAGGGAAGCGAACCAGCGGATAATGCAGCTGGAGTCCACGCAGGACGTAACGCACCAACGACTGGCCTCCGCCGTCGAGGACATCCTGAAGTAATGTAAGCTAAACATATAAACTACGCATGATGAGGGAAGCGAACCAGCGGAAAAACTCGAGCTCGATCTCATGTCAATATGAGCAAAGATTATATTTCGACGATTGAACTCGTATTACCTACTGCACCAAAGCAAAAAGTAAAATAAGCTAAAGAATTGTCTCTGCGTGTCCACTGTTCCTTATTACGTCCATAAATTAATTTCTCCATCTTTTGTTCCAGCACTCCAAATGGAAGAGTTGCAAAGTGCGCTCGCGGAGGAAAGACGGCGAATCACGAAGCTTCAGGAAGCGCTCGCGGCGCGGGACGCCGAGATACTCGCCACTGAAGACCGCTTCAAGAAAACCGTCGAGAAGGCCAAGCAAGTCGTGAAATCGCTCGACCCAAGAGCTACCACTGGTATGTTCGAAGTACTCAATCTTTTCACCACACTGGGTGGTATCTGATCTTCCTTGCACGCTTTCAGTCGGGCTAAAATTTTAATATAAATAGAAACGGATCTTTATTGCGTCAAACTTGTTTTGTTTTAAGACCTGTTAAATCTTATAATTGTTTACTGATCGGGAGGGCAAAATATTTCTCTTATGAACTTCCTCAGGAAGCTAAAGCTACAACTGGTATTAGTTAGTTAGTTACTTAGTTTCTCTGATCTTTTGTGCAATAAATAATTTTCTATCTATTCTATCTATCTTAATCTTCATCAGAAGCTTCCGGGTGTTCCAAAAACTCTAATTTATTTATTTCATTCATCAATATAATGTACACCAAAACTAATTTAAATTACGTTGCAAAACAAAAACCGAGCGCCATTATAATTTTATTATTGGTGAATACAGCATGCTAATATTATTGAGAGAGTAACATAAAACTAAAAAATAAAAATATACAATATTAAACTTACATAACTAAAGATATTATAGTTATTTGTCATTAAAAATACAATAAAATAATTTAAATATATTTAAATTTTAAATTAAATAATTTAAAATTTAAATTATTCTGTCCCTAGCTGCTAGTTAGTAACTAGTTTTTGCATAAATCTTAAAAACTACTTGAGAATTTGTCGATACTGTTGATGAAACTGATACAGATAGGATTATCGTTTGAGGGAGGAGGCTTATGCCTAGCAGTGGGTTACTGCGATCTGCCAATGATGAATGAAGATATTATGTAAATTAAATGCCTGAGACGCAGAAGTTTGTGGGTTCAATTTCCGCCGCGGGACAAATGTTTGTATCTGCAAATATTTGTCTCGGGATCTGGGTATTTTCTAATATGTATGTATTTACAAAATGGATATAAGTAGTATATCAGTCATGGGAAAATGTCCCGCATTATTTATATATCTTATTTGTTTATAAATATTGTTAAGGCTCGGAGGAACGAATGGAAGTCGATTTTTGACTTAAACATTTTTGTTTGCAGGTCAACAGTCACTCTCGGATATCACGTTAGGATATTCACGGGCTGTGGCTAGTACCAGCGCGGCTACCACGACAACGAATAATAACAAAGAGTGAGTACCATTTTACAAGTTTTAGCATATTTAACTACATAGTTCATTAGTCTATGTCGCCTCACTGTAGAGGGTCCTATCTGTCTTCTATGTCTGTCTCTTTCTGTCTTGTTCGTGAATGGTCTAGCCGGTAAATCTGGTAGTGGCATTTATACAATGATCGCTTCCATGCTTCGCCGGGCACGTTAGGATGACGGTCTCGGCTATAATAGTCTTTGAGACATATCAAGGGCCTTCGGACTGTTTAAACTCTGAAATCAAAGAACTAGCATTAAATAAAACAACTAAATTATCAAAGAATAAAAAAAAAGTTAAGCTCATTCAAAACTTCATCCAGTAAAGTGTTTTGACCAGGTATGTTGTCTCGGGTGCTCATGCTACTGGTGCTGATACTGTCACACAGGAGAAGTTAAAAAACGTAGTAATAACGTAATCGACAATCTCTGTGGATAAGCGGGTGAAGGCCCGCCTGAGACGCAATATATTTAAAACCTTATGGATGGCGACTGATGAAATTATTGGAAATATTAGGTGATAAACTGAGCTATTGCAGGATTATCTCGCTAAAATATTGTTTTTACTACAAAGTCAATCCAAATTCATTACATCAAAACATTGTAAAAAACATATATCAGATCGTTCACTGACATGACTATCGGAACGATAATCGTCGAATCCACATCCCACATGGTAGTAATCTCTCATTATTATTATTAACAGGTGGAGCGGTGGGAGCGGTGGGAGCGCGGACGGCGGGCGCAGTGCCGCCGAGCTGCGGCTGGTCGCCTCCGCGTGGTACACGCTCGGCGCGCGCTACCACCGCGACTCGGCCGACTCGCGCCTGCGGCTGCTCTCCGCCGGACACTCCTTCCTCGCGCGACAACGCCTGCACGCGCCCCGCCCGCGACCCACCGCCGCCAACACCACTCCGACGCCGCAGAACACCAGCACGCCTGAACTATATCTGCATTGATGTGCAGTGCGTCAAACAGAAAATTATTGCGTCAGAGACGGAAACAGCTGACCACCGGCTAGTCAGCAGCAATGTCTTTAAACAGCGCGATTACTCCTGTCGCAGAACGCCAGCTAGTTTACTAGTGCGTCAACTGGAGAGCTTCGGCTACTCGACAGCAAGGTCCTCTCCGGACCCACACAAATACTACTCCTAGGCCACAGAACTCCAGCACACTTGGAATCTCTTTTTGCAGTAAGACAAAACGTAGAGCGCCTTGGTAGTAGAATACTATAGACTAATATACTAGAGCTCCGGTTAGTGACCAGATTCAGGTCGTCAACCGACCACCGCAAATTAACACTCCACCCCTGAAGTCTGTCTACATTGATACAAGGTTTACTAGTGCGTCAACTATACAGAGAAACAACTGAGCATCGGCTTGTCGCCAATGTCAGGTCATCAACCGACCACCACGAAAACTACTCCTACGCAACAGAACGCCAGAACTCTATCTACGTTGATGCAAGGTCTAGATTAGTGCGTGGTAAATTTGCGCGGTCTTCGTGCATCAAGACCAAGAGCAAAAACTGTGTTCAAGTAAGTTATTTTCTTACTAATTGTATATTCTTGTAGTTAGTTCAAAAGGAGTCAGTTGCCTTTCAACAAGAGAGCTTTTCAATACTGTTTCGTACACGAATATACTGTAAGATTGAAACGTGTATGGTAGTAAAAAATCCATAGACTTCCCAGAATATTGGCCATTAAGGTTGTTTCAAAGTGTGTGTTGTACTGTTGCTGACAAAATCTTTCTATTGTAATGCTCATGTTAATTTACCCCGCTAAATCAAATCACATCCAGTAATTCAAACGGAATATAATGGCGCTACTGGGTTATCTGCTCTAAGGTCCGTATTCTAGAACATTTCAGATCTAGATATTTTGATGATGATAGTCATGTCAATTACTGAAATTGAGACCGATGTCTCATTTCTATGGTAAAGACATTCTCCGCCCTATGACAAGGTGGTTTCTCCACTACGCCTTATTACTAGGTAAGGTTGCATTTAAAGTACTGGCATGTAGGCAGTGGCTTATAGCTTCTTTAATACAGATGAATCTTAACTTTATGTGGAATTAGGATTTATATGGAATTTCTGCCGTAAGCTAAAACTGTGCTCTTCAAATATTTTGGTAGACATGTTATTTAGCATATTCTACTAATATTATAAAAGTCAAAGTTTTGATGTTCGAATGTTTGTTGCTAATAATCTCCGGCTAGATATCGGCTGGGCCGATTTGGATGAATTTGGGAACTGTTATAGTTTGTGGCCTGGAATGACACTTGAGCTACTTTTTATCCAGGTGCCACGAGGGCGAAACCGTGGGCTGAGGCTAGTAAAAAATATAGTTGTAACCAACTGGTGGAACGCGCTGTGACTTCGTTTGCATTGAGTTTTTTTCCCATACAAACAACATCTTCCACCCTGTGGGGGTAGAACTTTGAAGTTCCTTAGCGCACCCGAAAAAGAAAATCTTACGCACTTATAATATTAATGGGGTTACATTTCTGTAGTCAAGTCTGACCATTATCGAAATACAATCAATTGTCGATTCTTATAATCCCACTCTCATACTAATAAAATAAGTTACTATTTATTAATAGCCAGCCAATTGATATAACTACCGATGGCATTTTTATTATTCGATGTTGCACACTTTATTTAATATAAGTTTATAATTTTATAATCGAAAATGTATAGCTCAATGTTTATTTTGCTCCTAAGATAATGTGATGAAAAGTAATTTATAAAGGTCCATAAGGATTGAGGAACAAATAGGAGGACCGTTATTTATTACTCGTAGCACGTAAAATTTACGGGACACTAAACTCGTATTTATCATTTGATTATTATGTCAAAATAAGGGTAAGATTTTGTGCACTTTATATGGACAAAGATCATTCATTAATTATATGACAAGTGTTTAGTAAGATAATAGATAATCGTACTACGCTGTTTTCAAATGTTTAAAAAATAATTTTATACTGTTTTCTGCGCTTTTCTTTCCAAAATAATGTTTAGACTAATGTATGTACCAAATATTTATTGTATAGAATCAGTTATACATTTCCACCGAATTTTACTAATACCACATTACCTAACGAACAAATTATTTTGTATCTATTGATATTTAAAACTACAGTATTTTTTTTTAAATTTCATATTTTATAAAACGTTATTGCTTTCCAAAATCTTGATTTTGCTTTCATACCTGTGAAGTTGGTAAATGGAAAAGACCGAACCACGGTATGCTTACAAAATATGCGCCGTTACTTAATGCGTTGTTTCTGCATATATGATATGTTCCAAGATATTCCTCTTTTCTGCAAGATATTTTGACTCTATTTTTGAGTGTGTTCATCATTACCAGTAGAACTTTTATGACATGTAATAGGTTCTTAATGGTTTTTTACTTTTTATTCTGCGGCAGTGCAGATCGAGTCTAGAAAGCCAATTTGTATGAGATCCATAAAAAAGAAACTCATCTGAGTGCGGGTTCCTATCACAGTCGAAAAACGTCTCGTTTTTCTTGAAATAATGTCAAAACTTTGACGCAAAGTTTAACAGAAAAACGAGACGTCACACGTAAACGGTAACATAGATGGTGCAGTAGCGATTGGTTAGGTCTAGACTGTCAAAAAGATGGCTTCACTTCGTAAAGGCCCGGAGGAGGCAGGAGAGACGAAAAGGCCCGTTTGCAATAAACTTTGACAGCTCCTAAGTTGATGCTTGATGACAAGTTTCCAAAGAAAAGCTGTCAAAGACATGTTTAAGCCTTTTTACTTGCAAAGTTGCCATCTAGCAAGGTTCAGGGAACTAGCCCTGTCTGCCACAGATTAAAAAAGATAACCTCGGGTTGAGATAATTTTCAGGCACTCTTTGTTAATGGTTCCTCTGGGATTAATCGCCTTGGTGACAGTATTTTATCAGTTTATAGAAAACTATGAACTTACCGAGTTGCCAAAGTATAGTGCAGGCGGCCGTCACTGTAACAGTTATGCATTTAGTCAGACGTCACACCGCGTTGAAAAACCCATTAACTCCGTTAAATTTGTGTTTACCCGCTCTAGTTCATGCTATAAGCGTACAAATTAATTTATGAATGTAGTAGTTGATTTCAAGTAGAAATCATAGTGCTAGTGCCCCTTACCGGCTCCGGTATCTATATCCGGTTAAAATGATCGACAAACTTTTATTCGCTTTTTTTAACCAGTTTGCAAAAATAATTAATATTTATTATTGTCGTGGCGATGGACTTGCAACCAGTTACGTGTAATGCTAACGACTAGCAAAACGCGGGCATGCATCAAAAACAATGTTTGGACATGCCTCTGACTAACCTTTACTTGGTATCCTCAAAGATCTCCGCACTGATTATGTATTCTGACGTCCATCAGGGAGAATAGAGTCGTGAGCGTATTTTTGTTTAATTATTTATGTACGAATTGTGAATTTTGCGCCTGTTGGTAATTAGGCGCTACGAAATCTTTGTTTTACCTCATTGCTTTCTACTTTTTAATAGGCACTTTTACATTTAAAATGTGCTACCTTCATATTATTATTTTCCTTTAATTGACAGGGTGTCATTTTATCGCGTAGTCGGGACATTTTATCGCGAACGGAAAATAGTAAGCGGCCGGTAGACATACGCTAATTACCGTCTTTTAACGTAAATGAGGTCTGTTTTTATTCTTCTGGTGCTAATGCCAGTCCAGTGCAGTTTACTTAATAAACACATGACCCTCTTTTGGTTTGCACAGCAAATAAGTAAGAGAATTTTTGAAAAAAAAAAAACTATTTCATCAGGCCCTTGTGTATTCCTAATCACCCTAGTGGTATATTCAACCTATATTGAATATTTTTTGTATGATTAGAAATAATCTTGTTAAATATTTGTTTACTCATTCAGTATTTATGTTACTTTTACGTGTTATTATTACGAGTTTTATAGTATTTAGTTAGATCATGTTTATGTATGTGTTGGAAATTTTTAACTTATTCAAAGTTTTGTTAAATAAAAACAAATGTCAAGAACTTATTGGGTGTCTTCTCCTTGGCTAAATTAACATTTGTTTAGGTGCTTTGTCTTCGGAAACATTATCAACTTTGTACGCAATGGCACCCAATGATATTTGAAGATTTTCAGCATATGCTTGTATAATGTCGTTTATATCCAAATAATTATGTAAATAATCACAGTGTAATACAATTACAATGAGTAAACTCCTGACATGTGATTACCTTTCCCTAGATTTAAGTTGAGATGACAAACTAATAGATGATAACAATTTATTTAGCGGAAGATGCAAGTAGTGCAAAATATTTGTGTTAAATATTTAGAAAAATGTGATTATTGTTAATAATAATTAACGTTTTGAGATAATATATACATTTTCATACAATATGTCTATTAAATTTAAAACTATGGGACTCAAACAAAAAACAAAATAGAGATTTCATAATTTATATTAGTTACTGAGATCACAAGCCACTTAAAGAATTTATATCACATCAAATCAAACTACACAACCTAAATGACTTAGGACACTCAATTTAGAACACAAAATGAAAAATGGACTGGATTTGAATAACATAAAAGTTTGTAAACTTTTTACAAAATAAAATACAATATTTTTCAAAATTAGCATTCATTAACATTTCGGTGTCCGATTTTACCGTTTAAATTCGCAATTACGGAACTAGTTACCTATTTAAAGCTTTGTCTGTTTCTATTATTTACTTTTTATTAACTTAGACATTACAATAACTTTTAATATTTCGCAACTACAACAATATCGGATGATTTCAAACTGAATGCAAGAACTTGGGGGTTTAAGGATCGACTGTTGAAACCAAACAACGCCCTAAGTAAGATACATAACTAAAACTTATGTAAGTATGTATATATTTAAATGGTAGGTATCTTTAATAAACTAAAACGATTTATTGAATGACTTCAGTCGCTAAGAAACTAATAGATCTGAATACATTCAACGCAGCAGACAAATGTACATTAATACATATACAGTAATAACTTTAATATATAGTATACAGCATAATAATAATAGTAGAATAACTTTGTTTTTATCGCTTGAGTTGGTCATGACAATGAATTCCGTGGCGTGCTCGCGGATAAAGTTCTAGTTGGCGCTGTGTGAGTTCAAGAGCCGGTTATTTCGGTGAGAGCACTTAGCCTATTGTAATACTACAGACAGCAGTATAGGAGCAAAAACGTCAATGTATATAATGGCTCCCATAATGGACATTGTCGCTTTTGCTTGTTCCTTACGTTAAACTAATCAAAGTCCTCGTCGGAGTCCGTCTTGAGCACGCTATCGGAACCTGAGCCCGGCTCGCTGTCTATTGCGATCTCACTGGAACAAATACACGGCACTGAGACTACTTCGCATATTGGACGAGTTACACAGTGGACGCAGACGTGAGCGGAGCGTGCAGCGGAACGTGGATGCCATGGTTCATGGAAGTATACGACAGACGCCTGTAAGCCGTTCGTCTGACGCCTCTAGACTTGTTGCGCCGGGTGAGCTATGGTGACTTTCTCTACGTGATAATATCAGAAACTATAGGCAGTCCGTCAGCTTTAATCTAAAAAAAGGTCCGTATTCCTAAATAAAACTTAATCTAGACTCAAGCGCCTATATATATTATATTTATCACATTTTCACAAAAAAATCGATGATGAAAGAAGCACCCTACCCAATAGACCGATGACATCGTGAAGGTTTTGGAAAGTCGGTACCTACCGGAGAAGGCTCAATACTGAATCCATAAAAACATGAAGCACAAAGTCCAAAGCTTCCACTTACGCTAACGCGCACGCTTCGCTCACGAAACTTTCGATAGCTCCAGTTGCTCGAGCTTTTAGTGGGAATGTAATATGCGTATGTGCACTTCTATATCGATCGTTAATATAAGCAAGCGCGAGAGCCGTACTTGTTCATTCACTTCTCTCAAAGTTACAAGTACCAGTGTTGATGTTATAAAATAGCATGAAATGCATTTGGTTAGCTTTACATAAACATGACGTGCTCGGAATAAACTTGCCTGTTCATTTCTGTGTCGTTCAGTTTAATTTCAACGATATTTCTGTTAAAGAAATTAACACATTATAAGTTTGAGATAAGACTACCGGTACTTTTTAAAATTGAGTGCACTAAACTAACCCATTGAGATCTTTGGTGAGTTGTATGTCGACGCTCGTGGTGCTATCATTCAGACCGTTCAGGGCTTCGCAGAAATCGCTCCCCACGTTTTGAAGGTGTTGTGTATTCAAATGGAAACCCTGTGAAAAAACCCAGTATCTTATACCTAGACTAGGGACATTATAAGAAGAGCGAGATATCTCCACTTTGATATTATTTAGCATTGACATTCACGCTAAGATTTAATCGCGGGATGTACGAATAGGTATCATCATTAATTAAATTATACAACACGCACATCGATGTTTATCCAGAAGGACCGATCGATGTGCTGATCACGAGGGCCATTCTACAGCTGGATACAATTATTTCAATATATCTCGTGGTACTCTTAATATGATAAGTAACGATATTGTAATCTACCAGCCGGCTGAGACGCTAAAAGTGTGGCTTCTATTCTAGCAATACAAATATTTGAATGATCTGCCAATATTTGTCCGGGTCCGGAATACTTATTGTACCTACACCATAAGAAAAATAGATATAACTTAACAAAACTAAAAAAATAATACTTAAAGTACAATGGGCGGTCTTATAGCTTCTCTAGGAGAAGCGATCTCTTGACTATCATGATCTTAAAAGCATAATTTGGAATCCATCACAGTTCATCATCGAGCAGATAGTTTCTACATTCTTTATTATCCGGCTAATTTAATGCTCGACGCTTGATAACTTTTACCTATAGATTAAGATAGAGTTCACAAGCTGTATTTTTTTGCATCCCGATGCCCAATAGTCCCATATTGACCTGAGATTTGTTGCGGCTCGGAAGCTTATCGATTTATCTGCCGACTGCAACTGGTATAGCATGGACACCGCTAGATGTATTAGCCCACATGTCCTGCTAAGTATCGTTATCAGTAATCTCGAGCCGTCATTTCTAATTGGAATTTAAGTGAAACGGGATGTACGCGTTCGTTATTATTAAATGACGCGGAATAGTCTGCGGTAAAAGGTTCGCGTGGGCGCTTTTAATGCAAATGTAGTAAATAAAAATGATAAACACATTACATTAAAGAATACACGACTTACTATATCTAGTGAAATGTACCTACTATATGTTAGTCGTTAAATTGAATTGCCACAGATCTTGGAATGCCTTCCAATGATGTTTGTTAAATCTCGGCCCAATTTTTTATTGGATTGGATACGTTACAACGTATGAAGTAATGGGCATTTTAAAAGCCTACGTTGTTCATTGTTCAATTCATAGACGTCATAAATAACATTGTGGAATCAACTCGAAACGTAAAACAATATTCCTTTATCCCTGAGAACATTGGTGTTTGCTCGTCAAGTTGTAGACTAAGCCAAGACAATTAATGAACTTTTGAGCTTAAAATTTGTGTTCGCTATCTTTGATTTCAAACTATAAGTGGGAATCGGGGGACAGCCGCAAAATCAAATACCCAATGAGAAAAAACTGAACCTGATAATAAATGCAGAGCTCACCTTGAACGGTCCTCTGTCAAAACCGCAGAACGATGCCTCCATGGTATAAGACCTAGTGACTCCAAGGTGTCTCCACACTGTCACACGAGCAGTACTCTCTCTCTCTCGCTCCACGCGAAATGAGCAAGAACCCAGAGCAAACGCTGGCGATATCCGATGCATAAGAGCGGGCAGCATCTGAATAAAAAAAAATAAGATATTCTTTGTCGGTACTCAGTGAGCTCACCCATGTCTTTAGTTGAATTAAAACGCCGAACAAAAGGATCACAAACTTAAGAAGGAACAAAACAAATGATTGATTGTTTCAAAGGGCGGGCGTGAGAAGTTTCGCCAATGAGTCATAGTTGAGGATTCCTATACCAGAATGCACGCGATGATGGCACGATGCAAAATCGAAACCACAAATAGATATTCTTAACTATTTCGGATCTTACCTAACACCTTAATTTTACCTACATTAATGTGCATAAAACTTAAAAGTTTTTTATTATAATTACCTTCATACCTAAGTGCATGTAAAATTGTTTGTCAATATAATACAACACTTACAAGGTATTTGACAGGCTCGTCCTGGACGAGGCGGTCATTGCTGCACCAGCTTTCTGCGCCGGCGCATCCATAGAAGAATACGTTTTTCTTGCGCGAATGTCCGTGGTAGTCGCAGTATACTAGCGGAGGTTTCTTCCATACGCGAACTAAGTACTCTATGAGACCCTGCCGGAAAGTTTTCTTTAACGTTACTACCTAACATTCAGGTTATTTTATTTCTTTCGGATCGGTATAAAATAGGCTAGTGGCCTGAAACTTATTGACTCAGTGATTTGTAATAAACATTATGAATATCTTCGAATCGCATGCATTATTAAATAAGATTATATAGCATGAGAGTTAATGTATGCTTGTGAGATAAGTGGTTACGTAATGGATGTAAAGTCGCAGCACAGTATACGCGCAAGAGTAACTGATACACATCAGTTGGCCCCCTGAATTTCGAACATTAATGTGGAAATATCATGTAACGTTACTTCACCTTGGTATGGTAAATAGAAGGATGCAAAACGGGACTGGGCTTACACCACCGTCGATTTAAATCTTCATTAGTCAGACCGCATCGATGGCTGCAACAAGAAATGACAATTTATCAGGTAGAAATAACCAGGAAATCTCGTGAGCGACAAGTTAGCGCCGATAAAGATGGCTGGACTTGTCCATTGAATTGAAACGACACGCGCGACACCGGAGCCTCGACTCGTCATATCATCATTCGCCGAGATATGTGCAGAATGCCTGCAAATACTTCACAGTTACGTTCTATCTACATATTTGCAACTCAATACGAGCCTTCGATCGTGCTGTGTTTTACAGCCTCTTTACTTTGAATTCCACCTTCGTGAGTACCCGTGTAAGGGCGTTGGTCCACGGAGATCGATAACGGACGACAAACGACTCGACGCGCCGTCCACTCGTTTTCATTTTCTATAAACTTATCCGTCCGTTATGTCGAATCGTTCCCTTTATAAGAGTCTTCTAGGCATCTAGCTTAGCATATATTCATTGGCTTATTACAATGAACCACGTTTCTTCAGGTAGATACTAAATAGGTACCTACAATATTTTCTAGTTAAAAATTAAAATACCGCAACCTCGAACAGTCGGTAACTGATCTCGCGTGGACAGACGGTTTATAAAGCGGTCTATGTATTTAACTGACAGCTTATCAACTCAACTTTCAACAACCGACAACATATCGTCATTTAAATGAATATAATAATGTCGGTTATCAATATCGGTCGCCGTGGACAAACAGCCTAAGCACAAGTACAGGACTGTGTTTCATGTCTGAGTGGTTTTGCTGCGATACCTATAGGATGTTAGAAAATAACACGTTCGTTACTTTCTAGTGCCTGATAATTCTCGACATGAAGATAGAGCCCATGTAAGAGATCCTAACATGATTTTTCCAATGTTGCTCTACTAATGTACTCAAGGTATACTACTCAGTATTTAGAAGTAACCTAACCTAGGTTTGACAATCAAAACATGCAGTTATACCTAGGTCTTCGCATAAATTATTCTGCATAGTCTGATATCACACAATTCTTAAAAATTAAGTAACTATTTATAAATAATCTCTGAGAATGGCAGGAAATATTTTTATAAAAACAATATGGGAGATTTTATGACAGTAAAAAGATTTAGCTAACCACAGAAGGCCTGAGACGCAGAAGGTTGCGGGTTCGATTCCCGCCGTGGGACAAATGTTTGAATCTGCAAATATTTGTCTCGGGTCTGGGTGTTTTCTATGTATAATATGTATGTATTTACAAAAAATGTATATAAGTAAGTACATTTATAAACTTTCTACTGTCTCATTTAACAATAAGGTTATAAAAATATAATTAATTACATTGTAAGTGTACCTATGTAAGCCTTTTTTTGGAAATAAATATTCTTTATTATTATTATTATAAAATAAAACCCTACAAATTAAAAGGGTTATAGGAAAAATGGGGTACCTACTGCATTTTTAAATAAGAGAGTCGTCCATTTCCTGTTATTTAGGTAATTTTGTAGATGTTTAAAAGGAATATATATTGTTCTTGTGGTATTTAAAAAAAAAACAATCATGTAGTTCCCATAACACAAGCTCTGCTTACTTTGGGGCTAGATGATGCTGTGTGAATATGTCCAGTATTATTTATAGAATACCAAATAGCTACTGAATGTTTAATCATGACATAATAACGATTAGAAAATGACCGCTTTATACATAGCATATAAGCGCCATCTCTTTTTAATTATACTTAAATCTTGAGAAACGTTTTATTATTTAGTAAAACCCATTACAAATATTTGTTCCGGGTCAAGACCCAACATCCAGGTGTTGTGGTACCACGATATGCGTAGTTTCTGATACCCACGATACAGGGAATCCTAGTATGGGATCAGGGCTGCTAGTGTTGTACATGACATTAGCGTTATAGGGATTTGAGATTTTAGGGGACCTTCCATCAAAGTATCTTATATCCCGAGTAAAACTCGGTCGTTTGTACAAATAAATTTTAAAATATAGGAGCAAGTAGGCATTCGTGGTTTGTAAAAGTTGATGCATATGAGTTTCTGAACGTGAGAGTACACGAGACCACGCCTCTACGGGACCGCTCCCGATGTTGTCTCGCTTCCAATGAATTTCGCGACTTTATATTAGGTACGGTAGTTGACCAGCCTAATTCTCGTAAAACAAATAGTAATAAGCTTCTGGGACAGGGTAGTGGCATACCTTATTTTTTTAAGTCGGCTAGATATCCTACGTTTGTTTAGTGAATTTATTGATGAATTTCTTACCCAAGTACAGGATTGTTATCATAACTTTATCAGCAGGTACCTAGTTTGATGGTCACATCACAATCATGCCTCAACTTTACTATGACTCATTTCAACAAAATTTACGAGTTACAAATTTACGGTGACAGAACAACGTATCCTATGGATAGGATAGGTAGGTGATTTCCAAATTCAATTGGGTATCTTTATTGCTATTGCTACTGCGATTATGGAAAGAACAACGTCTCCAATTGTGTCATTATTTACAGCTAGGTAAACTTTAGTGCGTCTGCAATCTACGACAATTGACTACACAACTCTCCCGTTATTAAAGGGCAATTCTTATGTACGTGCTTCTGACATAATCGCATTCAGTAAGGTAACCGGCGGAGCAAAGAAAGCACTCATCACGAGTAACTGTACCTGCCTTACCGTTTGTTTACAAAATATTTGTCAAAAAACTCACAACTCTTGCTGTTAGGTGCACAAAAAATCCAGTTCCAAAAGTTCCCGCAGGCAAATTTAAAATTCACACTTCAAAGATCAAGATAAGGGGAAACATCGACAAATTATTTCCGAGATAAGGGCGTGCGTTTCGTGTGCCGCCGACTTTAATGATGGGGTCAATTTTATCGGAATTTGATAATTCGTATGATTTAAGGTCTTGTATCGTAAGTCTATTTGCGGTTCTGCGGATCGAGCGAGTGTAGTGTACAATTTTTTCCTGGAGCGCTCGGGCTTTCGTCCAATTAGTGGACCTGTAGAGTCGCATCATTAGCGTCGGCGGCGAACGGCGCAGGCCGGGGTCCACGACTCCGGTGCGCTTGGGCGCGGCCCTGCCACGGCCTTCGCGAACCGACCGGTTGCGCATCTTTAATTCTAATCAGGGGAAAATAAATAAGATCTAGCTGAGCATGCGCGAATGAAAGCGAATAAGCGAGAAGTTGCACTCCGCCCGCCGTATTTATGGTGGATTGTTGAATTGCTGTATCAGAGCATGGCAGAGGGATGCCCCCTCAGTATATACTGTAGAGTTTTGCCAGGAATGATGCACATGAAGAGCCTTAGCGAAGGAATTAATGCTGAAAGTCAGTCAGCTAGGTCAGGAATTCGTGATGACGTAACATTGAAACCAGTTGATTGTCCGCTTATTTTGCTCACATAAACTTTAAGAATTTGTATATTTAAACAAAAAATGTTAAACTTCTTATTCAGTTCCTCTTACTTCGAAATTGAATCAGAGAACGCTTGATGTAGACAAAGATACAATCCTAACAGATTGTGATTGCATCTTCAAAAGAGACATCAACATTTTTCATTAATGAATAAGAGCCCTCTGATAGGCGTAGTCCTGGAGGAGGGCCGCGGCTGGTTCAAGGGTCTGCCAGTAGGTACATCTATTTATAGCCCTCGCCGTGCGATGCTATCTGAGCTCACCGTAGGTCCTTCTGCCTCGCTGGTTCCACCCGCCTCCCTGCACCCTTCGCATAACGTTCAACCGGCAAAATAGACCAAATGAACCTGCCCATTTTGTATTTATTCCACATATATATATATATCATATGCCCATTGTTTCCACTTCAGCTGGAGCCAGAGGGCAATGCTGATCTTTTTTTATAATTAATATTATACAATTTCATCAAATTGCGCCAAAGAATAAGGTTACTATACCTACTAACCTTACTATTTGGTGCAATTTTTTTAACCCATTTATGTACGAGTATATCTAATGGGTAGTTGAAGTACCTAATAAATATTTGATGATAGTCATCAGTAATGGAGATGGTGAGATGGTTGGCTTACGGCACACGTCACGCTCATCCATATTTAGAGTGCGGAGGCTGATTTCTACGCGATTAGAAAACTACCCAGGCCATGGTTCTAGACGAGCTACGACTCCGACTAAATGTTAGATCCCGAGCGCCTCGTAGCCTCGTAAGTATATAGCTTAGATCCGTGGCGGGTTTCGCCAGCCGGCAACCACCCCGTCCCCCGGCCGTGCCACAGCCGATAACTCTGTATTCCGGGCCCGCACCGGACACGATGCGAGTTATTTACGATAGTCGCGAGACAATCGTCCGGTCGCCGCGCTTATCCGGTGCACCGTGACAATAACATGACGTGTCTATCTTTATTAAATAGTGTCCTCTGGAAATTAACACACGTGCATAAGGCTAGCTTGTATTTATAGCATTGTTGAATCATTCGCGAGGAATGACGGCGAACATTAGTTTGAGAATGTAGGAGTTGTCTCCCCGCACTCTCCGGTCTCTGCCGCACTAATTTATCGTCTCGCTTCGCTATCGTCGTCTACATAGACAGGAACGGCGAAGATTTACTTACCCATATATCTGTGTAGTCTCTGCCTACGAATGGAATTAACCTTTGAATGGTATCGATGATGCCCCTGCTCCTCATTGTCCCCGAGCGCGGTTCGCTACTGGACGAGATGAAGTAACGGTGTACGCTTTGCTAATTGATTTTATTTGCCGGGTGCTTACGGAAGCGGAGCAATTCGCTGCAAGACGGTTCATTGACACGGCTCTCTGGCGACACTCCTCACAATCGGAATGCAGCCACCATTAGCCTCAAGAGCACTTTCTTGCAAGGGTATTTATTATTTTCACAGTTCTTTTAGCTTGGATTGTGTGCACTCCCAACTGTCGCGGTGTGGACTACATTGACATCTTTGATCAAGGCGGCCTATTATAAGCTATTACTTCGAAGCAAAGGTTAATTTAGGTTATTTTAAGATTTTTTTAGGTTAAGCTCTTACGTATATACTTATTTTTCAGAAATTTTGTTTTGATAAAAAAAATATAAAGTACCTAGGTACCTTAATACTTAAATATTATAATTATACTTCACTCTCACTCTAATCTACGATCTAGAACTATAATCTTCCTGCCTACCAGTTTGAGTCTATTTACTGCGGGGCGATCACACTAACTCATGGCTATCGAGATGGCAATCAATTTTGACACTAGTTCCTAATTTTAATGGCCCATCCATCAAAAAAACGGAACGTCCAATATGAAACCAATTTTGTTCATTCGCATTGTCCATCTATGGCTCATCCAGCTTACAAATTAGCGTGATACGATTCATCCCATCCGATGATACCAGCCATGGGAAATTAGTGTGTGATCGCCCCGGTGGTTTGGTGTTGGCATACCATTTGATAATCCAAAGCGAAAAGGAAATGATCAAAATTTTTTTTCAGTCTTGTAATGACCGCGCTCAGATATATAGCATTTCAAAGTTGAAAAATGCATGTATTGCCAACTTAGTAGCTTAAGCAAGGTACTTGCGAGTGTAATAACCTGTTGAAAGCAGTTAGGACAGCAAACTTTGCTGTCGAAAAGACTGTATTCGGCTGTAACTTGCGTTAGGTATATAGGTAGGTACGCAAGTTATTTACTGTCACTGCAGTATTTAGAGGACAGATTAAAAAGTTCTTAGAACGCATTTTATGAGTGATAAATCCGAGTTTGATGAAAGTCTAGTCATAATTTATTGACCATAAAGGTATCCTGTTGATGGTTGGCAACAATAGGTACAGCAAATGATAGACTCTTGCCCAGGTACTTACATATACTGCTAGGTATGTATTTTACCTCCTTGCCTTTTTACACGTGGCGTAAGGACGGATATATTATATGCGTTTGCTATAAGAGTTTGGTTGTTTGTTTGTTTTTTTTGTCTGTTACCATTTATCTCCAAAATGAGGTTTTTTGCAATAGATTTGAATGTCTTTGTGAATGGGTCTTAGATAGGGCGTTATCAGGGGCGCTGGTATAAATTATGGAAATACTGTTCTGGGTTTTGCAAGGTTTGTAATGAACAATGCCATCATGTATCAACTTCCTAAACTAAGTTTACCGTATTTAAGTAATTCTCGGTTGGGATAATATTAAATAGCCAATATTGAAAAAAAAAAAAAAAAAAAAACTGGATGCGTGTTGAAATAATCAGGCTGTGATTGGCTGCCACCTGTTAGTTGTTATTGTACCCCGTTGTAAATATTGTCTTTAACTAATAATAGGGTCCGTGGAAAATATAAAAGTCTTTCATACTACCGAATAAATTTAAGACGAGTTGGTCTATTACAATACAAATTCACGAATATCGTGTTCGTTCGTGCTGCGGCGTTGACATCGATAAACATGCGATAAAGCAACACACGAGCCGCGTGGTTGCCACCTTTCTCTGGTCTTGCCTCGCCTTCCGGACTACAACACAATAACTTTTTGATAGATTCAAGAATTGTGATACGATGCACGATTATCGTGACCATAAAAAGCAAAGTCCCGAGTAAGCCTTTATAGACAGATTTATAAAAAAAGTTTAAACTGAAAATAGAATGAGGTGGCTTGGGCTGTAGGTCGAGAGGATGAGCGGGTAATAGAGGGTCGGCGAGTGGCGCAGAGGGCACCGCGCGGAGTGCATTATTTACATAATAGCGAGGACCGGGCGGCCTTGGCGCATCGCTCGCTTCTTCGCAGCCACATATTTACAGACTTAAATTATTATAATATTAGCAGCAACGGCTGAATTGCAAAGCGACCCAACGCCGGTAATGATTCATCGAGTTTTGAGATCGCGGTTCAAGTTCAGTGGTGTCGGCGATGAGTCGTCGGGGAGTGTCGTTGACTCCGATCTATTAGGTACAATGATGCAACGCAAGAGGCAGAGCGTGAACTATTCGCACGAGAGGAGGCTGGCTCGGCGACGCGGGCTGCGTTGTCTGTCGCTTGTGCAGAAGCGAGCGCAGTGCGTACATTGCCCGCGGGTAGAGCCGCGCTGCATTTAGCGCCGCCCGTGAATTGCACTCTCTGCCATCATAACTCATTAGCTCGCTCTGTTCACCTCGCATTATTTATGACCGCTTAGGTTTTGTGAACACTTTCCTTGCAGGCTTTCAAAGTTGCATTGTCGCTTTAAAGCTTAGCCGAGTGCTAAATAATGAGGACGTTTCAATGGAATATCCGAGGTCAAGGTTTTCTATCGTACAATGTTTTCTTTCAACGGCGTTTTAAAGGATTTCTTGTTTATCCTTGCGATTTATTGTTTGATAAGTTACTTATTTACGAGCTGACTCAAAGGGGGGTTAAGCGATTAAAATAAGCCGGACTGGAATTTAACAATCTGCCATGAAATAATACTAGTAATTTAATATTCGTGTTTCCACTAGACATTTTAAAACCTAGCTCAGAATATATATTTAAAAGTAATGAGTTAGCAGGGTTAGGGCGGGGTCGGTTGAGTCGGGAACTCGCTCCTTTTCCCGGAAGGTCCGCAGTTGTATTTTAATTGGAGCGCTTATATTCATATCCCTGGTATAACATAATAACTCAAGATGCGATCTCTACATGCACATCATCATAAGAGAGCGTGTTCGCGCATCACTTGCGGAAACTGGCGTTTTATACTTGAGCTCTATCGATTCATAACTAATATTAATCACGTGGTGTAAAAGTTTACGACATAAATTTATTGCTAGTGCGTGTGAAATAGCAATGGAGCGGGCTCTTAATGGCAGCATACGAGGAAGATACCTATGGGCTGAGCATGTCCATCGCGAAGCGTTGTGTGAAAGCAATTCTACAGGGAATCCGGAAGCGTCGCGGAGCAAACAATAATTGTGTAATTGTGCACCGCAATAATACTCGTGTGCACACCAACGCTTTCTTGTCAGCTCGCTTAACAGTATTTTGCCCGTTCGTTAATATTAATATCCGTTTTTTTTAAATACTGAAACCAGAAATCCTATCAAAAACAATAAATTTACATCTCACTTCCATACAAAAGCACTCAAAAAGATCAATAGCAATCCGGTCCAGACACCTCATTTCCTGCGATCGAAGCCAATAAAAATACTCTGAATGCAGCATGCAAACAAGAGGAGCCTCGTGTCAATATTAACACAGTCAACACAGATAACAAAGAACTCTCACAACTGTTGCTAAACATGGCCTTTAAACAAAACACCCAGAATCCTACTAATATACTAAATGCGAAAGTCTGTATGTGTGAATGTTTGTTACCAAGTATCTCCGTAACTACTTAATCGGTTAGGTTAGGAATAACACATAGGCTAATCTAATAATGAAACACGTATTTTTTACTTTTTTCAAAACTACCCCTAGGGAGTGTGCAATAGAGTTCTGAACTTTGTATGGAAAATCTTAACCCTTGGTTCGATTTACTCAAAATTCGGTTTAAATAAGCAATTAAGTATATTATGAATTGTATTTTTTTTACAAAACTACTCCTCCCTAGGGGTACACCCTCTGGTGTGCAATAAAGTTCTGAAATATGTGTGGAAAAAAATATTCCCTGGTTCAATTTACTCAAAAGTTGGTGATAATAAACTTTAATGTAAATAATAAAACAAAACTACCTATTACTAAAGTCGTAAAGTTAGTATTGTTTTTTATTCCCTGGTTCGATTATCACCAAAACATGATAAAAATTAACCTTAAAGCAAACGACAGAGTTTTAGTACCTATTCTCTGTTCGATCAAGACAATAAATACTACAACCGCCCTATCAAAATTTTCGCGATCAGTATGAAAGATCACTCGTGCAGTCAGTATTTTATATCGGAAATATCTATACCTATATGATTCACGGCTAAGCCGCTGAGCCGTTTGTGATGTAATTTGATATGGACATAGTTTGAAGCCTGGAGATGGTCATACGCCACTTTTATCAACATACCACGCGGTCGAAGCTGCGGGCAGAAGCTAGTCTATACTAAAACATAGAATAGGATAAGAGTTACATTTTCAGATGGGACTCTACATTCGTGAGAAAGCGTTGATCGGCGCTGAGGCGATGAGCCATTGAGATTAGATTTATGATAGATATTTCTAAATCACGTTCACAACCTTGAACCTGTGAGAAGGATATAGCACCTCGGTAATCAAATACCTAACTCTTACGATATGTTTCGTTAATGTAATTATATAAGAAATGCAGAAAATAAGGGAACTTGGTAGCTTTGCTAATACAATATTGTTTTTACATCCTACGATATCAGTGTTAGACACATATTTATTCCTAATCAAAACTGTGCACGCACCTTATTGAGGTCTGCAAGACGTGTGTAGATGTGATTTTATTAAATAAGCATAGAACATATTTTTTACTCATGCATTAATTGTTTTCTCGTATCAAAGCGCGGAAATATAATTTCCCATAGTTATTTCTTAGATATTCTTCCTTCGGAAACTTTCACATCGAATTCACATTTTCATCATATACTTTAACATTGAACCTGCGCTCATTCGAGCATGGATGAACACTATCGCTGACTAATGATTTAACCCTCACATTGCTTTTTATTAAAATCTAATAATAGGCTGGTTCCGATCAGCAGTAAGTATGCTTTCTGAGAAGATTCAGTCGACTGATTAAAGTAAACGATCGTTTACATACCTAATACATCTTAAGTTATTATATGTTAGATATGTGATAACTACAAAAGTAAGTTACCTTCTTAAGCGCTATTAAATTACACAACGTAACAATAAAAAGTAAATAGTTATAAATAATAAATACACACCCAACAGACACCTACGTAGTCCTGACCTCACACAAGGATTCCCTGTGTCGTGGGTATCAGGAACTAAGAGCACCGTGGTACTACAACACCCAGAACCGGAACAAATATTTTTAGTTATGTATATATAGTCTTCTACTCATTAGGATGTAAAAAAACGCGTGTATGTGACGTTATTATAGAATTGAAATAAGCGTGGTTTGGTTCCTGTCTTACGACCGTCGAGTGTGGTCGCGGATGGTGCTCATGAGGACCTCTAAACGGTCAACGAAACGTCAGCAGGAGAATGGTAAAGTACGAGGTATAGTCGTAATATTCCAGATTGTGACGTTATTTTTATTATATTGCATGTTAACAAAACAATAGGGGAATTGATTGTGTGATTGTGCACGTTTCGTATAGAACTTTATTATCGGTACAGATTACGAGTGTTGAAAGTAGTGATTTCGCTTAACATATTAACGATGAGGGGTTGTCGCGGTCTGGGCATCGTCGGGAAAATTATAGAGGAACGCCAGGGCACGGCCTAGACCGCGCCCTGACGCCTCGCCGGCGAGCTACTCGAGCTAGGTACTTGATTCACACTACCAATTACCTGTAACGGGAAGCGCCTGAACCTCTAGAGTCATGTCCGCTGCACTGAACGTCCACGGTAATTATTATTGCTTAAACACATAACCGCTGACGCATATACGCCGCTGAGGCAAATCAATAACACTGCCTTCCACCTATCCTTATCTCGAGATCAAATATATTGGCATCTGTTGGTGTGCTGCACGCATGAGCTATTTTATTGTAGGTACTTCGGACTTTAAAGTTTGAGTTTGTTTATTTACTTCTTCAGGAGGTCTAGTAGTAGGTATAGCAGGTGAACATGATTTATGGTTTAAATAAAGTAAAATTGTATTATAGGTATCCACGCAAGTTCATACAATCTAAAAATGAGATTATACTAATAAACGGTTCATTAGAAAAATATTCACTCTACACTATCTAAATCTATACTGAAATGTCCATTATATTATATTATATAGTTCATGCCCTGTTCATGAAAATATGCATGAAGGTAGCGGCCAAAAACAAAATAATCAAATATATGTTTCAGCATTTCATGAAATTTTTAAATTGAAGGTATTATGTGACTTTCAATACGAAAAAAACTAATACAGCCCTGTTTGGGCTCTTTTCAATAGCTTTTCTTAGTGTTTTGAAGAGTAGTATTTTAATGAAGTGGAAAGGTGGAAAGGTGGAAAATTATTATGTTTTCAATGTATTACAGTGAAACAGTAGCGTTTGTATTAATTCGAGTAGTAAGCAGGACACAATGTTCACAATGTTCAGACATGTGCAGCGGGGCCTTGAAATTAGTATGGAAAACCCTTCACACGAGCAAAGTCATGGTCTTTTCTCTAGTAGCTTAATAATTTAAAATATATTTTTTTGTGACACGGGCACATTTCGCTGTTGAAGTAGTGTGATCTTTATGATGAGTTTATATAGCTTGCTGTCTGTATATAAATGAGACACGGCGATGCAGATAGCGTCTGGTCTCGCGACACTCACGTCTCGTATCGGGCCAGAAAACTCAAATTCCATATTAAACCGGTACAACATGCTGATTCGTAATGAGTTATGCAGAGAGACGCCGCCGCCACCGAAGCTGCAATGCGTAACGATATCAATCAAGTTCCTCTTAAAATGAGTTTTATCGAAAATCTGATAACGCTTTGATATTTTGAGATCGCCAATCAATCAAATAATTTGATCGATAACGGAATTTAGCTCTGCCTTAATCGCTTGAACAGGATAAAATCTTAACGGTTATTTGCTAATAAAATCGAATATTGTTTAAATCAAACATCGATTTGAAAGATACAGACAAGTGCGAGTAGAACTCGCTCTGATACTTTTGCGCTTCTATTTTACCCTTTTAGGATATAAGTTTATTGTAGACGTTTACATTTTAAAGGTAGCAAGCAAAATAAAAACAATTAACCAGTTAATTATTTATACAGTGTTTCGTTTTCTTATGTTGAATTTGAAAAGTCACATTACAGAAAAAGTCACAGCCGTGTTTAGTTATTCAACTGTATAATAATGATTATTAGTCCTCACTAATAATCATTATTAAAACCATAATTTCAAGTCTTAAGGCCCTTTTAAGATTTAAGACTTGAAGTTCAAAAGGTATATTTAACTCATTTCAGAACGGAACCCTAAAAATGCTACGAAAAACAAGCAACACCCACTAGAGCAGTGTAGCGATTCGTTCTGTAAATTTTACGGTGTGTCAATCATGGTGAATAGCATTAAATGCTAGAAAAATAATAAAAAAGGCTAAATGAGCTTTTGGTTCGTTCAACCTTAGATTGCCATCTCACCGGTTTTATTTTACAAACAATTTACTATTATTGTTGGCAGCTCATCAAACAAAATTAGGGATTAAGGATGTCCATGCTAAATAGTTATTTAGCATGAAAATAAATAAATGTTTACATGTTCTACAAATATTTGTTTTGGGTCTGGGTTTTGTGGTACCACGGTAATCGTAGTTTCTGATACCCAACTGTTTATGACACAGTGAATCCTAAGGCGTTTATTTATTTATTTTCAATTAAGTACGTTAAGTACGTATCCAATTGAAAATAACGTTTACAAACAAAATTACGTTTAAAAACATAATATTACCTCTAGTTCACAATCTCTAGGCTGTTTATTATTATTCTGAGGCTCTATCTCAGTTTGCCTATTAAAATCCGTCCTCGCTCACGATTCGGATAGCACATGCAATATCACGAAGGTTTCATTTTACCCAAAAGTCTATGGATGATTATATCAATTTTGTAAAAGGAATTCCTTTGAATAAGGAGGAACATTACGGGACTATAGTCACGAAACACGAGCCGAGGCAGAAGAGTGGGAAACGACTCCGTCTTCTGATCCGAAGGTTATAAAATTAGATTCTGCTATGGTCTTGTTCATAGATTTGCGTTCGCTTTTATAAAATCTTCAAAATCTAGAATCGCAAAAATCTTAAAGAAAACGCACACTATAGCAAAAAGTTTAAGGTGCATACTGCAAAACACACAAAGACGCCTATGCGCGTGGCCTATTACATCACTTTCATATGTTTTTATGAATGTACTAGCTGTTTCCTGCGGCTACGTACGCGTGGAGTCGTGTTAAAAAAATCTATTCAGCTATTTAGCATCATTATTTATTTATGACGAGTGTAGCTACTCGTCCAATTTCAATTTTCCAATTTTCAAGTTCCTACCTTTAATAAAACCGATACTCCCATACAAAACTTTCACCACCCATTTCCCTCTCTTAAAATGTCAAATCCAAAAACCCCGAAACACATCACTATTTATTTATGCTCAGTAGCTGTAATTCAAATGTTCATGTTTCTAACTTCAAAGAACAAAGCCTTTCATACAAAGTACAACCCCCATTTAAGTGGAAATTTCGAAAAATCCTTTCGAAAACCTACATGCTTTGTTATAAAATAAACCTATGTTCCAAATTTCCGCTTTCTAGACTTTTGGCTGTGCGTTGAAAGATCATGCGTTGATAGATCAGTCAATCAGTCAGTATAAACAAACGATTTTATAAGTATAGATTAAGCGGCCCCCGATCATATACAAAACATTATGAAAGTGACGACAATAAAACCCACGCCGCGCCTGTTTACCACCGATTTGTGTATTTTGCAATACGCTTGCGATGCGCTACGGAAAGGTTCGTGGTCTTTGCTCGGTACAACTATGTTTCCCTTTGCTAGTCATAAATAAAGCCCGAGTCCGAGGTCCCAGCAGAAGCAGTAAAAATATTATAGGCTGATGATGATGTCTATGAATAGTGGAAGACCAATTCAATTTAGTTAGTGGTGGTAGGTACCTACCTATTTACTACTCGTAGAACGCGACCACTGTATTGAATTCAACACAAGTGTACTCACAAGGCGGAGTTAAATCCATACAAAACGGTTTATTTTATTTTGTTTAGGCTATAGGCGGTGTTTTATTAACGCAAACCTTCCATTGAATTCATTACCAATCAATTTCACAAAATCGCATATTGCATGTATCTACCTAACTAAATACAAAGGTGTAGGAAGGTAGAAGATATTTATATCTAAGAGTTCATAAAATTAGTTTTAAAGTTAAATCAAAAAAAGTATCTATCTACCGGCCCAGTCTCATGTTATGCGCCATAAGATGCACCTATGACGCATGGTATACGCACGTATACCATATAATTAATTATTTGAAAGAAATACCGACAGACAATTGTATTAGTTTGCCGTAGCTATGTTGAATTTTTCACGATTATTGTTATTATTATCACTGCAATGTAAAGGCGTTCTGGTTACAAAAGGTATTTATTTATTTCCTTTTTTTTAAGGTTAATTTTTGTCAACTTAAAATGCACAAGATAACTGTTTTCATATAACCTGTAAGATGTAAAAAGATGTAAAGAAAAGATAAGTAAAGCACCATATAACTTGTAACTTGAAAAGGACAGCGAGCTTAATTAAGCGAAGCTTGTTTGACGATAACTTAAGAAACAACAAATAAATAGTAAACACCGATATAAAAGATAATCTGAGCTACATTGTTAAGCCTGAACCTTTTACTTTATAAATCTCCACAGCTTCGGGTTGTGTGTTAATTTAATACGAGACTATTCCAGAACACGCAACGCAGGCCAGATTTTTTGTTTTATTTTATGTAGGTGAATTTATTACATTCCACTGAAGTTGCAAATTTAGTTTTTGGTTACCTACTGTAAATCAGAAAATAAATTGTTTAACCTATATGAATCAATTGATCAATTATATCCGTTGGTGGCAGAGCAATATAAAAGAGTTGGTCTGAGTTACAATATCACTTTCAAACCTTCGTTTACACCTCCAAGCCTAAATATACCTAATTTAAACGTTCCATCGTATATATTTGTGAGTCATTAGGTTTGTTAACTTTTACAATAATGGCACGAGCTGTGTATTTTAATAGCATGTTCTATGTAAATTCTGAAACGCATCTCGCTCGCGTAATGGCCATGCAATATTCCAAATGTTATTCAGGTCTCGGTGGCCAGCACACTGCACACGTAATTATTTTATTTTGCTGTCCATTGCCATTGCGGTTGACTATTACCTACGCGGTTATTTTTAAAAGCGGCATTATAGCGACAGCGAAGAGCGTTTTTATCGTAATGGCGGTAAGCGGAGAAGCGACCACCGAGGGTGCACGCATTACACGCAGTTTACGAAGCATTAGAATAATTACTGTAGTTTCCCATGGGTGATGGAGACAATAGTGGACGGCTGCCAACTCCACGGTTTCGTAATAAAACATTTAAATTTAAGAGTAGCAACGTAGCAACGTCCGCGTTGTTTACAATAGGTATCTATGGTACTCTATGGTAATTTATTTACCTACACCCTCTTTCCATGTGTTTTGTGTTCAAACCCAATTCTTACTCTTATATAACAATTTAATCTCGATCTAATTGACTTTCAACGTTATTAATCTCCGACGCTAAAAAAGAGGAGTCTATCGGTCTCGGATTCTAGACTGCCCCTGTCGCCTGGTTGAGACATTTTACCTAGTCTACATCAAAAAATAATTGATTGTTGCACAGTTAAGTACACACGAAACCCTTTAGGTAATTATGTTTTACACCGATATCGCTAAGGCAATAAGAGAACCTTGGAGACAGTTGAAGTTTAATTTATAAGTTTTGTTATGATCTTTATTGCTTTTTCATAATTTCCCAGACGTTTCGGTTGTATTGCAATAGACGTGGTCTCAGATTATCTTAAAACATTATTTTATAATCTAGTGAACGATAATATTAAAATTGAGAATGGTTCGCTTATTTAGCGATTCAAATCAAGAAATACCTAAATTTCAATCATGGTCTAGGCTATAGACTTTCTTCGTCTTGGAATCCTAGTTTCAACACATCATTAACAGGTGTTCTCGTCGCGATCCGTTTTTGCAGCGGTGATACGGTAAGTGTAACTGTGTAATGCGAACATTTGAAGATGCAATGAGGGTAGTTGTGGCTACTGCCTTTGTTTATCGACGATAGCTCCATATACTCCAGTCAACCCGTGACCACGGCTGTTGCAACACATGAAAACAGCCGAAAAGTTTGGAATATAATAAAAAGGTAAACGCGATTAAGACCCGTATAAAACTTATAATTTAATCCTTATTTATTTAAAACCTGCAGATCGCGAAAGTTTGAAATATACAGTTGAAGTTGTTTTTTCTATGGAATGTCTCGAGACCATGCTGTATTACAAATATAAAGGAATTGCTTTGAGTGAGTAAAAAAAGTCGGACGGAGTAGGTTATTGAATGTTATGTTATGGGTGAAATGCTGCGCGCACGTTCGATTGGCGCATTCATAGTTTTGTTTAGGCGGCATGGGGCGGCGCGGCATGGTACATGCTCTGCATGCGGTCATTGGTTATTATCGCTATTATCCAAAACATTGAAATCATGCACTCGTTCAATTAAAAGCTCCCCGAAGCAGACTTACATCTTCAGATAAAAAAGAAAATGTATGTATCGTACGCATCTCAATACTTTTTATCCTTTTGCAGCTATTAAAATAATACTTTGACTTGAAAAAAAACCCTGAATTTTATTTTATCGACCGCATCGCCCTCGGACGTAACTCATCGGATGTAAAACAATGCTGATAGGTATCGGATGAATGCGATTAAAAAGAAATGTAAAACTGTTACTGCAGGCTCTAGAGTAATTCAACTGTTGCATGGTTCATTTTAAGTGCTGTGTCTTGTATTGCGAATACCGGAGATACCACACCTTAAAAAATATTTATGTAAGCGTTCTTCGGGCGATGCGAAGGATCTTTATTGTTGCAAATATGTGCGAAACGCTATTAGGTAAGTATATTATTATGCGTATGTATGGCGTGATTGTGTTGAGCTGGGCACATTGCCAACTAAACTTGGATGTGGTAGATGGGCGTGCTGGGTGTCTTAAATTATATCAGTTTCGCTTAGTTCTAAATTGTAACTCAGCGGTAAGCTGTCTGTTTATGTAATGAATATCTTATCTTACTAATATAATAAATGCGAAAGTCTATGTGTGTGAATGTTTGTTATCACGTATCTCCGTAACTACTAAACCTGTTTAGATAAATTTGGAATGTAGATAGTTTAGGTTCTGGAATTTCTGGTCAAATTTTCGAATATCAACCCCTAAAGGGGTTAGATAGGGTGGTAAAGTTTCTATGGAAAATGTTATTCCTTGGTTAGATTGTTAAATAAAGTGTAGTTACTAATACGTAATAAATTTATGGAAAATTATTTTTTTTTGTACTATCGTAAGGATTTTGATAAAACAAAAAAATATTAAACACTTACGTATATGATCGATACTAACTATATACATAGATCTGTGAGGTCACCAAGTATGGGGTAGGCAGAGACACGCCCAAACATTATATTTGGAACATGCAAACGTTTTTCATATTAAATAAATAATGCTGGACATATTTTACACAGCATCATATCACCCCAAACTAAGAAGAGCTTGTATTATGGGAACAACATGACTGATATACTACTTATATAATATATAAGTATATTATATATATTTATATAAATACATACATGTTTTACGTAGACAAACATTTGTAGATCATACAAATATTTGTCCCGCGGCGGAAATCGAACCCGCATCGTTCTGCGTCTGGGGCGATATACCTTGTTCTTAGGATTCCGCGTGACAGGTTGCAGTCTATCGTTGCTTATTGGAACACTAAACAATGGGCGAGGTGGGGAGTTATCCCCACCTGTATTTGTTTTTTTTATTTTATGGTTGGAAGGCCGGAGGACGCAAAGTGTGCAAAGCAAATAGCGTCTCTCCAATTAACGTGACTTTGAAAGCAACATGTTTAAGCTGGCCAGTGTGGAGTGGCGGCAGCTTTCAAGTGCCTCATCACAGCTAAAAATGAACGCTTTTATTTTTAGCAAGGGTCTAATATTAAATACGTTTCACGTAATTTTTCAGGGAATGTTTTGTCAGGGCCTTGATTAGTTTTATTTTATTCATTCATTAGTTAATAGCGGGAGTTTGCAGGTTTATTGGCGCATGAGAAGACGCTCCCTATATTATAGTAGATTCTTTTTCGAGACCGAAGCCTAGAGCCAATTCTCTGCAGTGAAGGCAAGACATACCAACTGTTAGACCAAGAGAAGACATGTTGTAAAGAAATATCATTTATTATTCCACATTCATTCCAGAAACAATAAAATATATTTGCAAAAATATCTGATTGAGACATTACACATAGCATTACGTACAAAAATAATTGAATAAGATTCGATTAGATGAATACTTTAAAACCCATTAATGTAATATAATATTAGCCATCTTCGAATTCGAACACACCAAACATAAATATAACACAGCAGAAGCAAAGTCGCTGTATCCGAAATCAGTATCGACAACCATCATCATCACGGTAATGTGTAAATGAGAGTACTACTTGTGCTCTGGTTCGTGTCATATCACGTCATAAACCCTTACGGATAAGCGCGTTGATGTATTTTGTATGAAGTATCAACTATTTCGTTGTTTTGACTTGTGACAAATAAATGTCGGAAATTATTTTAAGTAGGAACCGAATGAAGCTTTTTAATCACGCAATTTTTATGATGTTGTTTGATTTTAAGGCAGTTTTGAATTACAACAAAAAAAATTACACAATAAATAGAAATACTCATAAAAAAAACACGCTTACGATTGTAGCCCCCATGATGGATATCCTCAGAAGGGATAGCACGAGGGAAGGCTAAAATACATTTGTCACATGCCCACGTGTTGCACAGTAAGTAGTATTCCATGTGGACGTCCATTGCCATCTTTAAAGGCGAATTTAAGGTTATTCAGACAGGATCGGTAGGCCATTCAATTTTTGCATAATGTCAAACAGTGGCCGGACTGGGAAAACTGAAACTGTCCCCTTCGAGCGAATCAGGCATAACTTTATGTTAGGTTACCTGAGTAAGTAGTAGTTATTTAACTTAAATAACTACATTACTAACATTAACCCTCAAAAATGACCATACAGCTAATATGAACTTTTTTATGCTTTATTGCCCATAAATCTTATGGTCCAATTAAAGTATTTTAATTGTAACATAGTAATTAATTGTGGCAATTACTTATACACATTTAAATGAAATGGACTACACACGTACGATCCCTTAAAACTCACCTCGATACCGTACAACAATAAAAAACTACAACAACTTCGACAACCCTTCGGACAAGCGAAGAATTCACGTTCGACCGCAACAAGAACAAATTGAGAGCGAACTATTGTGCGGTACGATTTGCCGAGATAACTCCCGTGTCGAGAGCGCGGGCGCCGATCGTCCGCCCGCCCGCCGGACGTCCGCGACTGACAACACAGCATTACTCAAACTGAACTATTATCCTGCGTGTAACACATTGCTGGCTATACCAGCGTTAGTTACATTGCTTTATTTAGATCGAGCAATGTGTGTTGCCCTGTAGTGTCGGCTCACAATAGCGGTCCCTGCTAGTGGTGCGCGCGGGACACGTCTGTTATAAGGAGGGGTCCCGGGCTGCGCGCGCTCAGTGCCAGAGTGTCCCTAGTGCGCACTCCTGTGTCCGTGATCTGATCTATCCCGAACTACGCGCCACCATGCAGCTCGTTTTAGCCACCTGCCTCCTGCTGTTCGTAGCCACTCTCGGTCCAGTCGCAGGTATGTCACTATTTGTATTCTTACAGCATAAGGTGGCCACAAATATCAATTATATTTAAATAGAGAAACCAAGTCGCAAATAAAATTATTACCAAAAGACAGATAAACCAAATAAGGTTATACGAATATGGATCCATAATAAAATAAAAGTTCCAGTTAAAAAATGAAAAATAAAGTTCAAAGAGCTTTATTATAAGACAATATATGTTTTTATGGACGCGGGCTAAAGAGCTTAAATCTGTTTGTTTTATTGAAAGCTCTTTATTTTCATGGGTTGTATTTTCACTTTAAGGTGCTATTTATTCCCATTGAAATCCGTCTTTAATTAAGTACAAACAGGAAACTGAACAAAAATAGTTTTGAATGGTAAGAAAGCAAGAGACATGGGTACACAGCAAATATGCCATTCTACCGCAAACTGAAAATAACTCTTATTTTCTTGCAATAAAGGTTGTTTTAGCTATTAGTAGTGGCACACGTAGCATGGTGGCTGTTGTGACCTAAGGGTCTACGACCTTTATTGTTCAGCTTTCATTAAATTACAATGCCTGCTTTACCGCACCATCATTCTTTACTAAATATGTACTTTTCTATTTTTTTACATTCTTTAGTAACGCAAAGTTATTTTATGCATTTTGAATTAAAAAACCTTAACTGGAATATTTTGAAAAAAAAGCTTCTAGGAAAAACGATACAGAAATGCAAATATGCCCAACCATTGGCAAGAAACATGTTAAATTTGGAATGTGGGTCAAGTTTTCAGTACACGAATACATACATTGTATACCGACAATTCGCGAGCACGTTTTACTATGAGTTTGAGATTATCATCGTAATCATTCTAAGAATAGTAGAACTTCTGTGAAAAGGCTCGTCCGAGGAAGTGCTACCACCATGCCTATTTCTGCCACCAAGTAGTAATGTTCTCATGAGGCACATGAGATCTTATATATTGATATCTCAGGGAGGCAACACGTAAGTGCTAGATCTGGTATTGCAAGCGTCCATTAAAATAAAGATAAAGATAAAAATTAATTTATTTGCTTTTGTCCATAGGCCACGGTAACCGCTTACCACAAGATGGGCCGTAAGTTTGTTTGCCTCTTTAGTAGTATCAAAAGAAGCAGGCCACAACAGTTGTTTTCTGCTAGGCTTCTCTTGGGAGAGTCACTGAGCTCAGTGTTCGGCTTTTCTCATCCATTTTTTGCCCGCCACTTTTCCTATGTCATGGCATTAAAATATGTTAATTAAAAAAAAAGTTTTGAAATTGGTTCTACTGCAGGTTGATCAAGACTACCGTAAACACTGTCAATAGAGCTTTGTCCACCTGAGTTCCGTTTTCCACCTTCCGTCTTTATCATCAAACAGTTGTTATCTTAATATTCCACTGTCACCAAAACTTCCAGATATGCCCAAAGATAAATCTCTTTCTCAATATATTACATTATTGTTTGATGCCTCGAATAATTAGACCTACGTTCTTGTTAGATTGCATCATACCTACATGATGCAAAAAATACACGCAGAGCCTACCACCTCATTAAACCTCAAAAATAAGCGAATAAGGTATGTTAAACACAAAGTTACAAACTACAAGCAATAAATTCATATATTTAAGTGTAAAGTTAAGTGCATTTTAATCTACAAAGGTTACGACATCGGATGGCGTGTTATAAGGCTACTGTATAATGGAAGTGTAATTTATATGGCAAAAAGTTTTACATCTCCACTCATTGGTACTGCTTTAAATTTAATTTATTCCTATACCTATAAGAAAGATCTCATCAAAACAATGTTCAGTACTTTAGTATTGTAAACGTAACTCAAAGTCGGTTTAATACTCTGCGGTTTCGCGTGTGTTGATTCAAGTGGTCGAGAAACATGCGGACGCAGAACAATGCATTCTATTCCCTTATGGGAGCTGATAAAAACAGAATATTAAAGTCACATTTTCTACTTACAATACCCGCCACTAAGAAATATTAATTGTACCTAATCCTACCTATTCTAGTCTTACGAAGTTTTTAAAGTGTTTAAAATAAATAAATTTAAAATTAAGGATTTTTTTTTAATGAAAGGTATTTATATGCGCATTATGAAGAAAAATGCTTCGAGAATCAAGCCATCACATGTTCATGATTCAGTGTCGATGACCCTGCGAAGAGTGATCTATGAATTATCCTCCCGACGCAAACATCTAGAAACAACAGTACCTACAGCAATTCACCAGAGTCCATTTAATAACCAAACCGTGCTCTACTCCACAGGCAGTTTTCGTAGTCTGTGAGAAGTAAAAGAGTTTAAGGATTCACCGTAATCCACGATTCAGAGAGTAATTCCGCTAATGAGCCGTGTCCGCGGTTATCGGGCAGGTTATCGACGGTCGGCAAAAACCCTACAACGGAAGTCAGCGGTGAAAAAATAGAGCGGGGGTGAGGCAGGGGCACGACAGGTGCGGGTGGTTCATTGGCCTAGCGCAGGATATCTAGCCAGTCGCCACTTCCATGGAATAATATTATGGATTGTCCGTGAGTCCGATGTTCAAGTACGAGTACCAATGCTGATGGGTACCGTAAATGACGCGAGATTCTTGTAAGAATCTTGAAGGAAGACTCGGGTGAAATGTTGCTTTTTACATTGCTACTTACATTGAGTGAGCGTCGCTGTAATAGTTTTATCAACTTGTACTGGTTGAGCAGGTGTTTCTTACTGTTTATAGCAAGTTTCCTTGTTTTGAATTATGCGGTAATTAGAATTTACGTGTAAACGCAATAAAATAAAGTTAATACGATGCAAAGAGCACAAAATATTCTAATAGCAATAAAGATTCAATTAATTTTGAATATACCAAGCTAAAGCAAAGGTTTATAAACATCAGTAACATAGGTGCATGTTTAAAGGTAATTTACTTCTATGAACAATCTGTGTTTTGGTAGCACTTGACTCGGACTTTTCCATAACATAACCGAATATTTTCCATTACTGGTATAAAATATTAGGGAGGTAAGTAATACAAGGATGTAAGGTCTAACTAAAAACCGTTTCTTAGTTTCAATAGTTTAGAAACGATAGTTTTTACCAACTGATTCAAATTGGATAAAAATGCTATTGAAATAAATTAAGATTTGCCGTTCGATTAAGAATCCCCAGGAAATCAACATGCTCTCCACCCCGGGCGGGGACCATGATATCTGACGACTTCGTTTTTTTTATCGAGCGTCAATAATTTTATGGACTGGAATTTTAATATCATAGTTTATAGCGTCATGACTATTATAGAATCGTTTTGTAAGAAAACATTATACAAGTTAATCTTCTACGTGGCGGTGCCGAAAGCAACTTAGAGTTATTTATTGTTATCCTCATATTGTGCGTTTTTAATCTTAAAAGTAATGTTGTTAAAGCACCAGGTGGCGCGATTATATCAAATTACGATCGGATGGGATCGCTAGGACAGGGATAAACAACATTTTTTTTTGCACGCTTACTTACATAGACATACGAGAAATACTTTACCAAAAACATGGAACGGTTCGGGCTTATATTGACGGTGAAAAATCTTTAATAAAACAAAATATACTTTGATCAGTTGTATACACGCCTAATTAATATTGTCTAGTAGGTACAGACAATTATCATTATTACGGTATTTAATAATGATAATAATGTCATCGTGCCGAGCCTGAGGTCTGTTTATGTTTACAACAGTAATAACGTGGAATTACGGGCTCGTCAGCGAGACGGCATACATTTCAGTGGTAATACTGGTATTTGCGAATGGTTCGGGCGAGTGAGAGACGGGTCGGCTTCGGGTTCGATTGCTAAAAATAGCTGCATTCCACAGGATATCAGAGAGGAGAGGGGTCGCGGTGTCCTTGACTTGTCTTTGCCGTATTTTCTGGTCCCGCGGGGCGAGCGCATACTCGACATTATCTCGAACCCTTTTTTGCGTTCCGATTGTTATCCGACCGCGAACATCCCGATCGAAGTTCCCACGCTCGTCAGACATCAAAAATTCTCGATAGACAATAAAATTGCACTTTTTACTCTACTTTAATTTAGTTTTGACGATTTAGAGGCAATACTTTAGTCATCAGCGGCATATTAAGTCGGAAATTGAGATTGGTTAAGTTTTGATGTGAGCCGATTTGTGACTATTATGGTTCAACAACTTTAAAAATGTACGAGTAGTTTGAAACAATATTGTAGGTTTTTGTTGGCTTTGGACTTGCGGTTTGACCGTGAAAAAAGTTTGTGTAATGTAAGGCTGATCGGTAAGGGTACACTCAGTTGCGACTGGTTTGCGTTATGTAATATAATGCTGCATGTCGCGCACGCATACTGCACTCCAGCGCAAACGCCACCGGCATAGATGATAATTTACTATCTTTGCAACAGTTTGTAGATCCTACTCATATTATAAACACGAAAGTTTGTACGGATGGATGTTTGTTGCTCTTTCACGCAATAACTACTGAATGGATTTTAATGAAACTTTACAGTAATATAGCTTATACATCATCACATAGGCTCTTTACATCCGGGACCCCGCGGGCGAAGCCGTGGGCAAGGCTAGCCATTTATATGACAAAATTGGTTCGAAATCTCAACTGGTTTTCAAAACAATTTTATTCGCTTTGTACAAGACTCGAATATATTTTTATGATCCAAAGGACATAACGATATGTAGGTAGGTACTATAAAAAACGTAGGTATTTCATTTCATCCTTTTTAGGTGTAGTTTTTGTGACTGTATGATTTTACGAGCTACCCTAATATTGTAAACTGTTTGTAATATGATATGTTCGTTAACCGCATGGTTACCCTCTTACCTGAGTTTATAGATAGACAACAAATCATACAAGACTTAGAACTGGTTGTCAGCGCTACTTAAACTTTGGTTTGAGATTATTTTAAAATACGGGTCATAATAAATCTTTCATCTAATGGAAAATGTCTATCTTAGGACCAGTTCCATAAACAAGCGGATAAATAGCTTCTTACGCATATAAATATATTGCATTCCCATTTACTTAATAATGGAACGAACATCTCTGCAGGTATTAATTAAGGCAGATATTGACCCTGGGTAATTGCAGCCTGTATAAGTACTTACTGCAATTATGCTGTCATTCAAGGGTGCAAAAATTATCAGTGCTCCACCAAGCTCCTTACAAAGAGCTTGATGGGGCGTGAGTTGTCAGTTTTTGTTAAGCTTCGAAGAATACATTATTTAACGATAATTATAGGTAAGTTACAATGTACATATGTTAAAGCTTCTATAGAGCACGCGATTCTCGTTTCATGGGACGCACGATACCCCAATAGGTATTTAAAAATGGTGAACACATTGGCAATTAACACTTGCTCAAAACGGTGAATCAAAAAATTATAATGAATAAACAGACATGCCCTAGTACCAAAAAATCTAAGACATGTGCCACTGCTTAGTATTCAACCCGGATAAAACTGGTACCCGGATAAAAAGTAGCTTATGTGTTATTCTGATATATAAGCTATTAAACTGCATAGTTTCATTAAAATCCGTTCAGTAGTTTTTGCGTGAAAGAGTAACAAACATCCATCCTCACAAACTTTCGCGTTCATAATAGTAGGAGGATGGATAATGCTGGACATTTTCACACAGCATCATCATCTAGCCCCAAACTAAGCAGAGCTTGTGTTATGGGATCTACATCACTGATATATCACAAATGCCATATACATGTGTCATCCTTCATTGATTTATACATAACAATGTGAGGTACTCGTACATTATAACGAATTCATTCATAAACGGGTGAAGATTACCAGAAAACTTTATTTTAGTACCAACCGTGTAATAGGCCAGCCAGTTGAACGAAAGGAAGTTGTTTTTATTGGAGTACGTGAGTCCTTGGTGAGATGTCTCATAAACGAATTGTAATGAGAGGCAAAGTCTGTCGGAACCGTCACTAAGGTAATACGTTAAGAAGCGTGTTCAGTATGCATAATGCTTGCGTTACATCTGCCCACTTCCGACTGACGACGGGTTGATAGCTGATTGACTAATGATATCCGAAGTAGATAGGTACCTACATTACGCACCTTGAATAATTTATGTATAAAGAGATAACATTACGTCACATTACATAGTCACAGTTTGCCAAAAAGCAACGTGATATGTTTAGCTTACATGTAGTTTAAACTCTAAACGATTATTCGAGTATGCATTAATACCAACCACAAATTAAGACGACAAAACGGTATACCTAAACCAAAACGAATTTGTACAATTATAGGTACATATTGCAGCTGTTCAACCTTATCAGTATCTTCCGGTAGTTGCGTTTAAGGTATCGCAATATTTTCGCAATGAATGAGTCAGTTGAAATTGTTTCAGTCGTCTTTGTATTCGCCACGGAACGTGCTTGACATTCGCGAGCTTTTGGTCTTTGGTCCGTTACAAACGCATCCGGTGGATCAGCCCGCCGGATATCCAACACAACGCACACACCCTTAGACGTTAGGGTTGCCATAAAAACACTTAAAAACTTAGTCTCTGTTTAGATATATGGACAGAAAATAATATATTGCACTAGATAAAACAAGTACATAGGAGAACTTAATGCTAATTAGCATTATTCCAGCTAACCCTTGTGTTTATTTATTATGAGCAAGCACATTGAAGTTTTCACCATTTATAAGTCAGCTTCGCTTTAAAAACCTCTACCCGCATTGACCAATATTAGTATAAGCGATACTATGACGTATCTCTGACTAACCTCTATTTGATATCCTCACAGGTCTTCGTACTGAGTTTGGTTCTGAGTGTCTCCATCATGGGAATTACTGTCATGGGCATTTTGTTTGTTTGTTTTATAAACGACTAGTTGTTGCCCGCGGCTTCGCCCGCGTGGTATATTAATAAAAGTAGCATATGACCGTCTCCAGGCTTCAAACTATGTCCACCAACTTTTGAATGAATCGAACCAAGGATTACAATTTATACAAAGTTTAGAACTCAATTGCACACCCCCAAAGGGTAATTTCGAAAAAATAAAAAATACGTTTCATTATTTATTTTAAAGTTTATGTGTACCGTTTAAGTTTATGTTTTGAGTGAATAAAACCAAGAAATGTTTTTTTCCATAGAAACTTTACCTCCCTGTTTAACCCCCTTAGGGGTTGATTTTCGAAAATAAGACCTAAACTATCTAACATTCCAATTTTATAGACGTTTTATGCTAGAGTAAACTGCTTACTAGTACCAATCTATTCAGTAGAGGTGCTGAGGCAAATCAAACATTGTTAGTCTTTTGGCGTGGATAGGTCAAACATGGTGTTAACTGCCACGCGAGTAGGCAATGCGATAATGGTCCCTTCATTATCGCATACCTTTCCAGTATCAAAACCATTTTAAGTTGTACAGTAACTAACCTTTTAAGCTCTTTGGAGCAAATAACCCTGGTTAAGCCTGCCAGCAGACACTATCGCCACGTTGCCCTTGTTGCGAGCTGGCAGGTTCCGAGGCGACCGTGTGGGACGTGCTTAGGCCACGATGCACCTCTTGCCTCATTAGTATGTGACGGGCGCACTGGCGACGTGACTTGCCTCACTCGAACCGTATACTGCACGCTTGTCTTACTTCCAACCGTCACTTTCCTAACTATCCCCCTTCGATGCACATAAGGCTGTTACTTAATTCAACGATTAATTTTGGTTCAGTTTTAAAACAATACTGTATGGGAAAATAAAAGACAGCGACGAACGTGCAACGAAGGGAATATTGACCATAATTATATTATGACCTGAATCGTTACATAAATCGAGCAAACAATGGGCACTATAATATTTTTAGAATAAAGACCTCATTAGGTAAACTCTTTTTTATCATGTTATAAAAGGTGTCTAAATGGCAACGTCGTATTAGTGATAAATTGCATTGGCCATTAAACTGACTGCAGAATGCAACATAGAAGAGGCTTCGTATAAGAAAAGCGAGTAACGCGCGACATCATTTATGCATGAGGCCACATTATGCATGAATTCCAATCGCAAGCTCTTCAGCGTCTAATAGGCCAGAGAGAAGCGCGCAACCTATGAATGCGAATTGAATATACTAAATATAACAAACACAAAAAAAAATACCTACAAACTATCTCAATACCCATTTTAAAATAATACCGACCAAATACATTATGTAATATATGTAAATATTATGTAATCCGTCGCACGTTTTTGATTATTCGTAACCATATCTATTTTATGTTGTTTTATCGATGGAAAATAAATCAACTCAAGATATTATTAACTTTGCTAAAACATTATGAATAGCAAATCAAATATTTATAAATCAATTTAAAACAATACTTACGTGAGTCAATGCTCTGTGAAACGCTAGTGAATTGAGTTGCTCCACTATATTTTCTTTGTGGTTATAAGAGACAGGATGTACCAACTTTTATAATTAATTAAATGTTACCGACTTAAATGTTAACCGCTTTCGTGACTGTAACTATAACTGGTTCGAGTAGACCATGCTAATTCTTATTTCCTCTGGGAATCGTTTTGGATGCGCACGTTCACAATAAGACAACAATTTGCTCGTCACGGCTTCGCGAGCTTTAAATACACGTAGAACTTGAATGTCGTCGTTAAACATTGTAAAAGGAGTGGAATCTTCTTTTTGCTAGATGGTCGTGGTCTCGCGTTTATATGGATATAGTTGTGGAGAAGATTTGTAAAGGCTTGCGAGGCTCGCGTTTAGTGCACTTCTTAACGCGGATGACCCTACACTTCCAATCTATTGTCCGGACTTAGCATGGCTCAAGTTGCAGATTTACGTGGTGCACGGTAAAAATCTCAACGAACGATTACATATAAAGTTTACGTGCTATGGCACTAATTATCTACAACATAGGTAAATTGCTAATCTCATTTTGACTAGTAACTTCTTGTCTTCGCGCGTATTCTATTCTTGTGCTTCGTGTAATTATGTGTGGCGCCACACCATAAATGATTGTATTAATATTCATGAAATTATCCATTAATGTCCCTCTCGTATAACACAGCAATAATCTTCGAATGTATTCAATAAGCACTTAAAATTTGTATTGTACAATTTGTACGCGTGCGTTGCATTTATTAATGGAACTTTAAAATGCAAGCATCGTAACTTTGTGTTCGAATAAGAGTTCATTTGAAAGTATTCTGACTTTCTATACGTGGCCAATTTGCGATCACAGCAACAATTCGTATGTAAAAGCTTACAACATATTAAATGTAATTAAGAAGATGCATTTTACTGCTAGTCTGACAATAAGCTCTTTGATTGACTTATATGTATTCCACATCCCGGCAATGCAGCTCCATAGGAACTAAAATGGACGTGCAAAATTACGAATACACTTCAAAACCCCGTCTAGGAAATTGAATTGTCTCGTAATTTTAGATAGATATAGCTACAAATGATTTGATATTTCCGCTTATATTAGTGTTTCCTATCCTAGATCTGTTTGAATATGTAAAATATGATGTCGTTTGCGGTGATGACATAATTCATGAGTTTACGACGCGAGTGTCCGCGGAGGCGTCGCCGATCTCGTAACAAGTCAGATTAAACGAGATGAATGATTGAGGGGCACGTCATATCTCGGGGTCATATTCATTCTCTCTCCATTGTCGCTTGTCAATCTTACAACGCCTCCCATTATCAATCGGCTTTCCATTGTGAAATATGAATAAGGAAAATCAGTACTGAGCATGATTTTAACGCAATATTTTCTTTGTTACAGCTCAGAGGATAACGACCATACAACTAGATGGCGTACAATATTTCATCTCACGAATGAACCCCTACAGCCCGGAGCTTAACTATTTCCTAGCCTACCAGTACTGCAGGTAAAACACGGACAGACTAAGTTATTTTGTCATGTTAAGATACAATACGGTGTGGTTCCATGAGATAGCGATCCCAGAATTGCATCGTGACTCGAAATACCCTTATCTGCAGCGCGATCCTGTACGACTCCTGGCATAACTACATTCAGATCGGCATTAACAATACTTATGTGGACTCGATTCGACGTCTCGCGACCGGGAAGTGTTAGGACATTTGCATTACCGTTAGGATTTCTGGAAAACGGCGCGGCGAGAACAATATGCTACCTTGGACGTTGATTTGGCCTGGGTGAACTACTTCCGCGACCGCAACTCATTCCCTTTAACCCACCCATGCTGACATTAAGTTATTGCTATTATTATTATTATGAGCGCACGTTGTTGTTTCAAATTTTTTAAATCAGCATTCGCTATTCTCAGCATCAGGAATTATTTTTTAATGACTTGCTTAAAGCTATATTCGTAAAAATTATAAGAAAGAGCCATGTTAAAATAAAAATTATGAGGAACAGTTAAATTAATGGATGTGCAGTTAGACTTTATTTTTTTAAAGTGCGTAATAATATTCTGTCATGATGATAATGGTCGCATTTCCGTGGAGTCTCTGTCGCTGCTTCGTATTCTGCGATCTAGATCCCACTACGTGCACGCTCATTGCTGTGAAAGGTCACTAGCCTCGTTGCTCGGTCATCAAGTCCTTACCTTACCATTGCCGCATCTTTGTCATGTCACGATCCAATTTACAGTTTCAATTGTTAGAAAGACAGAGATCTTCCATTATAACTTTGCAAGGCGTTCTAAGAATTCGATTAAGGTCGTATAAAAATTGTCGTAAAATACGATGCCGATTCGTCATCCAATACGACAGGTGTGACGAGAATCGAGATGATGTGACGGACAAGATATGTCATCCTCCCGCTTCATGGTTGCAATAACAACATTGCACCCGTGGATAATGTACAAAGTGTTGGTACAACCAGCTTGTTGAGCGGTTACGGTTTACTCTGACCGCGCGACAAAAACTTACTAACGGTATTCCAGTGAGAATGTCCAAGATCATTAGTGATTTTTCCACTGGATCGTCAACGTTTATCGACCGATAAAACTTTTCATCGTAATATAATTAGATTCGATACTGACGTCAGCAGCGGGACTTACGAGTATATGTTAAGTTTTTGAGTAAAAAAACATAAAACTTGTCTTGAGAATGTGAAGCTTTTTTAAGAATTTATAAATTGGTACGTAATTCATATATTATTAAAGCCATATTTTGAGACAGTGCTGTATGGTTTCCGGCCATCTGTAAATAATTCGGGGCCTTATTATCGAAGAGCTCAGTCGTTTTGCACAAAAACTTTAATTAACACAAGAGGTGTATAATTTATGATGTTTTAACTCACAGTAGAAATTTCAATCAGGTGTGCGAGACATGTCTCAAATATTAACGAAGTGCATTTAGTTGAGTCTGAATGAAAAAGGGGTACTGATTAAATTTAACAAATTGCTTTTCATTATGTTCACTGCAATGGACATATTGGTCGCTGGGCGTGGGTACTCAAAATACATTCTTCACAAACAATATAATCTAAACTTAACGTCCCACGTTTAATTAGCTGCACAGTCATGAAATATTTTGCAGACATTGGTAAATAATAACATGGGTAGTAAAGAAATTTTACAGTGTAGAAAACTGTTTACAATCGGTTCTGTTTCCGGATGAAGCGAATGGTTTTATACGATGTCAACGAGGTTTTTAATCCCTTGGAGTTTTCTGAACTTAGAAGTTGGAATGCAGTCAGACCATGGCTAGCAAGGCCACAGGCAGTCTTTAGCGAATAAATTGCCTCCCGATAATCCCGACAAACTGGCTCTACGGTGTATACATAGCTCGCCAAGCTAATAGACATATGCCATTAGCCAACTTGCTATTTAGATAAATCGCGCACTTGTGAGCACATGCTTGTTAACATTTCAAAATAACATCATCTGTCTTCGAGGCCAATAATTCAGTTCTGTAATAAACAATTCTCGTTTTTCAGATCATTAGGTCTGCAGCTTGCTTCGTTTGAGACGAAGGAGAAGGCGGATTCTATAACGACATACTTGACAAATGCGGGTAAGGATCGATCCTTTATTTTTATGGAGATGAATGAGTTGGAGATCTGTCAGTAGTGCTTCAACATGTTTGCTTTACATTTGCTGTACGACAACTCGCAATAAATTCTGTTTTCATTTTTAAACATGAGAGTTTGAGTTTGTTTTTTCTAGAAAAGATCAAAGCTACTATATATACTTAATGATGTTTCTTTTAATTTCAGGCTACAATAAATACGATTTTTGGACATCGGGCAACAACCTCGGAACCGACATGTATTTGTGGATGAGCACGGGTCTACCATTCAACGCGACGTTTAACTACATGCGGAGATTACCTATGGACGCGCCTAGCCAGCACGCCGATGACAGCATGGACCCCCTGGACGTACCGCAGGGCAGTACTGCACCGCAACGTACTGCTCGCCATGGGTACGTATCTATCCTTACATTTTTCCAGTTGGTAGCTGAGGTACCACATTTTGTGAATTAGCAAAATATGCGTAGTGTTTTTCGTCTCCACTGAAGTACGAACACATAGAGCATTCTAAAGGGCTAAGTATATTAAAACTTACATAGGTATATATAGATCTCGTAGAGCATTTTGTAATATCAAATAATTTTCAGTTTGCTAAGATTCTTATACACTTTGCTTTCACAAAGCTTTGTGTGGTGAGCTTTTTGCGATAATGTGACGTTATCTGGTGGATGAGATTTAGTAGAGACACAGACTGCTGCAGAAGAGTCGACATTATGTTAGTTGCAAATAAAAATAAATTGGTCACAACACGATGACATAGATGATGAGTATTACCACAACGAACACCCCAATTTTGATGTGATTTTACTTCTTTAATCAATTTTAGATATATATAACTCGGTATTTTTGAATCAGTTTATCATTATGCAACAGGTAGCAATTGATGCATCAAGATTTACTGGTGTTGGCATGGATCCGTTGTATAAGCCGTAGGGCAAACCACGCCCTACGCCGTGCGCCATTATTGCCATCTTGTTCTTTAACTGTTACTCATGTACGTCCACTCATAACCCTTTTTACTGTTGCCTTCTAAGAGACGATAGGAAACACTGATCTTGATTTGGTTATATTTAGTTCGTAGAAACAAACGTAAGTATTAAAAAAATCCCAGCTGTAAGAAATGGTTCTTAAAGTGTGAAGCTTTAAGTACATAGATCTTGTATAGGTTAAATATGTAAAATTCCACATCCTTGTATATTTAATCATTAGGTTTATAGAAAATTACTTGTTACACCTTGTTCCCACGATCCGCATCGTTGGCTAAGATAACTCGTTTTGAAATAGCTCCCTATCAGGAATAATGAATGCTCATTTCCTTGCACCGGTTCTGTGATATGTCCTCATCAGCCTATTACGTTATTACAGCTGGGAGGGTTCGATGGGACTTAGATGGAAATAAGTTGTAAAAGCGAAGATGGCATGCAAACGGTTAGGCTTAATATTTTCGTATCAAATGACCTGAACGTTGGTAAGTAACATGAGATTACTTACCAACATTTTCGCCCTTTGGCCCTTTTTGACCTTGTGGCCCTTTTCGTTGCGTTCTGATTACGTAAATGAAATGGACTTAAGTGATATATAGCTATGGTCCTTGTCTATTAATCTATTTCTGGAGATCAGAGAACAAATCATTATCATTATCCACAGCCCATACTACTGGATGTAGGCCTTTTTTTTGTGCGAGCCATTTATTTCGGTCCAGTGCTTCATGCATCCAAAATTACCCGCGAACTTGGTGCTGTCATCGAATCACCACCGTATGATCGGTTGATCTAACACACAACAAATAGCAAATAGTTGATACAAATAGTCAAATCAATATCTTTACTCTCAGTTCGGTTAATTCTGTTTCGATACATGTTCACGACGTTTTGCATAAAAACCAGTCGGTATTCCAGAACGGAGCACGTAATGACCAACGGCTGCGTGTCGCTGAAGGCGCCCACTTTCCACTGGGAGCCGCAGCATTGCGGCGAGATCAAGGACTTCATCTGCGAGCAGACACGCTGCTACTACTACAACTACGGCTCCATCCCCGTTTCCTCCGCGCAGGGGTAATGCAGGTGAGATGCCAGCCGTCTCCGGAGGCCCGCTCCCCAAGCCGCGCACTTATTTATAAGAAGCTTTTTGTAATATGTCATTGGACGACATTTTTGGGTATGTGTTGGTATTTGTGATAATCCAAGTTTTAACCTTGGTTCGTTCAGCGTGCGGGCCCGCGGGATAAGGCCTCTGCGCAAGCCCAACCACCAAACAAGAGCCCTACACCCAGAATACACAGTTTGGCTTATAGATTCTCAAAGATCCTCTTGTTGAAGCGTCAAATGTTTAAAAATTTACAAAATTATTTGGTGGGTGGGTGAAGGGGGCTTTGCTTGGTATCTCTAGTTTAAGTTTTTCATTGTTAATTAGCTTTTAACTTGTTTCTAACAATTTACTGGTCCAACTTTTTTATTAACTAACCCTTGTAAGTTTGAACGTTATCTTCGTACATAGTCGAAATGGGTTTAAGGAACAATAAAGAGCAATTAAGATGTAAACCTTATCATTGTTTATCATAATCACAAAATAATTGTCTGTCTCAATTTGTAACACATTTGTTTCCAATATCAGTAGACTATTGCTCTTTGATGTTCCGTGTCTGGTGTTTGGCTCTCTAACACGAGGGTCGTGTGTGTGTGTTGGACAGGAAGCCGCTTTCGCTGACGACCACGACGACCGCCCACCCGTTGACGTCATCGTCGCCACTGCCGCCTCGCTCCGAGCACCTGCCCACGCACTTCACCCTCAACGACCTGATAAAGCTGCGCCCTTCCTCCCTCGACGGTCTCCAGTCACCTCACCTAAAGAGCAGTGGCGTGCACAAGGCGCCGCCGCAGATTGACTCACAGTACTCGCGAGCGGCTGACGCACACCCCCACGAGCTGGAGGCTGAGGTGGAGCAGAAGGAGGAGGCGACGCAGGGTCCGTACGAGGAGGAAGGCATGGCGGGCGACGACCCGGCTGCGTACCTGAGCCACGAGCCGCGCGACCTGCCTGACGACGCGCCCTCCACCGCCGAGCCGGATGCCACAGAGCATTCCGTCCACGCCAGCGGCATGTTGGCGCCGCCCAAGTACTAACCGCGTCCGGCTCGCGGTCGATACCGCATACACACGGAACATTACATATTGACTCTACCAAAAGTATTATTTTCATTACTTTTAGACGTTACTAAGGGGTATGTTTACGTAAGTGCTAGGGATGAGATCGAGCGCATAGGCTCATCGATGTCCTGCGTGTAAATGAGTCTTTTTTAATGGGAGCTTCGAAGGTTTATATGGGGCAATAGTTTAATATTATAGCCTCGAAGGTGCTGGCGACTCGCTTTTACGACTTGCCTCCGTCTTCGCAGATGTTGAATATCACAAAATGTAGATGTATTCCACGTATAATAAGGACCTTATACAACGATAAGATAATTTAGTACGCGTCTATCAGATCTCCAGTGTTTTTGATTATACCGTAAATTGTGTATTATTGTAATTTAAGAAAATTGAGCGGACACTATGTCGGGGCATATTAATCTGAATAAACTGAAAAGTTAGTTTAAGATAGTGTTTATATACATACGTGACGTACCTAGATAAGTTATGATAAGAAGGAACTCGTGAATTTAAAGAATAGTGATGTTGAGGAGTAAATAAAGTTTTAACTTTGTACGTAATGTTTAATTTCCAAATTCCTTTTCGATAATTTCAATCTGTAGAGCTAAAGTGGAAGGTCTTTAATTGATATATGAGCATTTTTTTTCCAATAATCCACGTGTTTTGTAAACATATCATTAGCGTGTTAAAAAGGTTAACGGAAATTTATCGCCTAGTAGAAGACTCACGATACGGGCTAAAATTTGATGCATATTTTCTAGTTTTATAAGAATCAAAATAGTCTCGATGTAAAATATTGTAAATTTCAACCTCCTATACACGTATAAATTGATATTATTTTAAAGCTTATCGAAAGTAGACTGGCATAATATTATATCGAGACTTGGTTGTATAATTACGAGAGGGCTTCGATGCCCTCGCCCTGAGGGATAAGCTCAATTTATTTATGCGGTTCTATGAAGATGACGGTAGTAGATACGGGCTAAAATTTGATGCATATTTTCTAGTTTTAAAATAATCAAAATAGAGTCTCGATGTAAACGTCAAACCAGAAAAAATAACCTTAACAAATATTGTAACTTTTAACTTTTTGTAACGTATCCATTGATATTATTTTAAAACTTATCGAAAGTAGACTGGCATAATATTATATCGAGACTTGGTTGTATAACTACGAGAGGGCTTCGATGCCCTCGCCTTGAGGGATAAGCTCAATTTATTTATGTGGTCCTATGAAGATGACAGTAGTGTGTAATTGTGTTGTTCACTCACCACCCGTTGATGACTCCCTCCACATTGAGCATGGGAATGATCTTGAAGACGTATTTGCCGCGCAGGGCGGCAGCGGCTGCGGAATCGCCGAGCACGCAGCGCAGGGTCCCGTCCATCACCCAGCTGGCATTACTCTCGCCGGGGTGCACGCGGGCCGTCAGAAACACTATCTCACGATCCTGAAACGTGGATACTCGTGAACGTGAAATCTTCTTAACTGCGACGGCAGAAGCCTGTATATGCATTTCCCGTTAGAGGTTGTACCAATGTTTATTTGTAGAATGTAACCGTTTACGAGTATCTCTGAAATAGCTTATCCGATTGAAATTCAGTTTTTTTGCAACTATTTACGATTTGAAACCAAGAGAGACAATAAAATTGAATGTGAAACGGCGCAATTGTTTTGTATGACGCCAAAAAACGTTCTTGATAGGTTTAACGCTTCACGTCACTAGAGGGCACTGCAAAACATGATGAAAAATAGGTCAGTTGGTTTTTTAAATTATGTTAAAATTTACTTATTGCTCCTGTCGCATGCAATTAGTCACAAATTCTGTTTCTCTAATAAGTGTGCGATCTGTATTTAGATTATGCATCCCTCTGATCAATTAGGTCTTAATCGCAAGCGTTTGAGATGATAAATTGCTTAATATGTAAAGAGTGCATACGTAATATTTACAGTGCTTTCACGCTTTGCAAGGCACGGTACGCTGAAAGCGATGTAATATCATAAAAACCTATTTTCATGCCTCGCTCTTGACTCTACATTATTTTGCTGTCACAAAAGAAGTGACTTACCACAATAGGGTTTGATGGTGTGTCTTCTGCGGAAACAGTCAGCATTGGTACTTCGTTGTTGTTCAAAGAGTAGCAGAGAGGCTCGGCCCGTAAGTACGAGCCGGGTGGCATCTGTAAACTCCACTGCCAGATTCGAGTCTGAAAGAAAAAAAACTTTTATGAGTTTTTTCTTTTTAAAAGAAAACATTGCTTGCCCTACAACCAAAAAAAATTAAGTAAGTCATTGGTTAGAGTTCCAACAGGCGTCGATGGGTTCTGATAGGATCTGATGATGTCTTTCGTGGGTATTAAAGTCATAAAGGTGTTTGTTTTTTCTTTCTGTTTCCATATAGATAGTTAATAAGGTGACCTCGTTCCCACCGCAGTAAAACAATACAATCTGCATTGTTGATGCGGATTGTTGGCTAGTCAAAAGTCAAAAGTCAAAAGTCAAAGTCAAAATTCATTTATTCAATAAAATCACAAGGACCACTTTGAAACGTCGGTTTTTATCTAGGTGCCTGTTCCTCCGCGACCAAGCCAGGAAAGAAAGGCAAGAAAACAAGGCTGGTTATTCTTTTTAATGATCCTTTTACAAAACAATAGGTTCGAGTTGGAGCATTTTCAATCCCAAGAGTTTTTGTCATCTAAATAATCAGATATTTTATAGTATGCCTTTTTATAAAGCTTTTGTTTAATTACGTTTTTAAATTTGTTAATTGATAATTTTTGTATATCTCTTGGGAGTTTGTTATAAAAGCGTACACCGTGCCCTTTAAACGATTTACTAACTTTATGGAGTCTACAAGTGGCAACAGCGAGTTTATCTTTATTTCTAGTATTAACATTGTGATTATCGCTTTTTTTCTTAAACAAATTAATATTTTTGTGAACATACATCAGATTTTCATAAATGTATTGACAAGGGAATGTCATTATATTTATTTCTTTAAACTTTTCGCGAAGTGATTCTCTGGGGCCCATATTATAAATTGCTCGAACAGCCCTCTTCTGCAGCACAAAAATGGTATTGATATCAGCAGCACTCCCCCACAGCAGTATACCGTACGACATAATGCTGTGGAAGTAGCTGAAGTAAACTAGTCTAGCTGTGTCAACGTCTGTATAAAGACGGATCTTTTTGACTGCATATGCCGCAGAACTAAGTCTCTTCGATAACCCATCAATATGAGGACCCCATTGAAGCTTATTATCTAGGGTGATACCTAAGAATACGGTGGTGTCCACAAGAGCCAACTGTTCATCTTTGATTTTGATATTTGCTTTAACTTGTGTAACATTGGGTAGTATAAATCTAATACACTTTGTTTTATTTTCATTAAGTAGGAGATTGTTAACGTTGAACCATTTTACAACCTTAGAGATTGCATTGTTTACATTGTCAAAATTGGTTTGTCGTCGCTTTAATTTAAATAAAAGTGACGTGTCATCTGCAAACAATACAACCTCATGATCGTCCCTTACAAGGTGGGGTAGATCATTAATGTATACTAAGAACAAAAATGGTCCAAGAATTGATCCCTGCGGTACACCGATAGTAACCAGAGACCCCGGAGACCGTTTTCCATTCACGTCAACTCTTTGTACTCTGTCACTTAAATAGGAAGTGAGAAAGTCTAGAGCACCGCCCCTAATACCATAATGGTGTAGTTTCCTGATCAATGTGACATGGTCTACGCAATCAAATGCCTTTGACAAATCACAAAAAACGCCTAAAGCGTCATGAGATTCCTCCCAGGCATCAAATATATGCGATATTAACTCAATACCAGCATCAGTGGTTGAGCGACCCTTACTAAATCCGAATTGCTTATTATGCAGTAAATTATTTAATTTAAAATGTCTTTGCAATTGATTTAAAATTAGTTTTTCAAAAATTTTACTAAATGTAGGAAGTACTGATATAGGTCTAAAATTACTAGGGTCAGAACATGTACCCGATTTGAAAAGTGGAGTTATTTTACTGTGTTTCATTAAATCAGGGAACACACCACAGTCAATACACTCGTTGAATATTAAAGCTAGTTCGGGCGCAATAATGCCAATCAATGATTTCACAACGCAAACAGATATGCCCCAGAGGTCCGTGGTTTTTTTAACATTTATGAGTTTGAAAGCTTTTATGATGTCATCACTATTTACATGATCAAATTTGAATTGTATTTTACATTCTGTTAAGTTTTCTTTTAACAATGACTCTGCTTCTATGGGAGAGGAGTTTAAGGATTTTGTGGTAGAGACTGGAATGTCGGTAAAAAAGTTTTCGAACGCATTAGCTACATCACTATCCTGATTGACGGTGGCATTGTCAATTTTCAAATTAAACTTATTGTTCTTAGTTGTGACTCTTCCAGTCTCACTGTTGATTACTTTCCAAGTGGCTTTTACTTTATCTTGGCTATTTTTAATTTTTGAACTCAAATGACGAGCTTTTGCTTCACGACAAACATTTTTAAAAATTTTAGAATACTTTTTGACTTGTTCTTTAAACTCCTCATTAAAATTATATTGTTTTTCAGCATAAAGATCATACAATTTCTTCCTGCTTTTATGTATTCCCGCTGTTGCCCAGTCACTGAACTTTTTACCGTCAGAGACCATGATCGATTTCGATGTAAAAATTGAATTGAACACATCACTAAATTTCTTAAAAAATGTGTTGTATAAATTATTTGGATTAAAATTACCATATAAACATGGAAATACAGAAGTTAAATTCAATTTTAGTTTGTCCAATCGATCTTTGGTCATAGGTATACAAGTAATATTTCTTTTTTCAAGTTTTTTTGTTTGAACCTCTATTTTAATTATTTGTCCAAGATGATCCGACTTAATATTACTAATTAAACTCTTATTTAAAATTTTAATGTTGGCAAAGATATTGTCTATACATGTGGCCGAAGTATCGGTTATTCGAGTAGGCTCCATAAATTGAGGTTTTAAATCAAATGATTGAAATAAACTAATTATTCTAGTATTTAAGGAGTTAATTTCTAGTAAATTAACATTAAAATCTCCGCACGTAATAATATATTTATTTGATTTAGATAATTTAAACAACATTTCTTCCATAACTTTTTCAAAAATGTCAAATGAGGCAGATGGTGGGCTGTAAACGCTTATAACTATGAATTGCTCCAACTCTATGCAAGCAACTTCAATGTGTCTTTCTACAGAGAGGTGGACTATATCTAAACGTTCTCTAAATTTTATCTGTTTATTAAGTAGGATTAATGAGCCACCACGTATAGCATGTAATCTGCAGAAAGAACTACCAACTTGGTGATTACTGAAACTGAACATGACCTCATGGCTTCGCAGCCAATGTTCTGTAATGCAAATAATGTCAATGTCATTTGAGTTCATGTACAGTTCTAGTTCTAATTCTTTACAACGAATTCCTTCAATATTTTGGTGCATCAAGTTGGTATATTTCACATTTTTATTATTTAACAACTGTTTGTTTTGTTTATTTTTAAAAAAAATATTATTTGACTTTTTGGTGCTAGAGATTTCCTCTATTGTCGTGTCTGGTAATTTAAATGACATGGAATAATTTCCAATGTCTGGTTTTCAATTTTAGGACAATGCTCAAAAAAAGCATTTTGGTTAGCCAAGTTTTTGGCTGTTATACTAAAATAATAAGATAGCGAAACAGCTATCTGTCGTTTGTAAAAGTTAGAAAGGTAGTATCTACCTTTGGTCAAATAATATGTTTTACTAACAACACTGTTAGAATCAATTAAATGAATTAATTTATTATTGCATGATATTTTATGCAGAGTCATATTTAACTTATATCTAAGATCATTTTCTGCTTGTGGCAAGCTGTTGCTATAAGGGAATGTGAACATTACAATTTTATTAATTTGTAGTGAACACAGAGTATCAAAGTATTTTATAAGTTCTGATTTGTTCACATTACCCCTATTTCCAAGCCAAATAATCAGATTTGATTTAATGTCAAATTCATACTTTGAAATTATTGGCATAATTTCATGAAGGCTAGAATTAGGTACACAATGATTTATGACTGAATGTCCCAATTTCATAGTCAATATCTGGCCCATGTTTTTTCCAATTTCATCGCTGAACATAATAGTTTTATAAGCAATTCTATTCAAAGTTTCAGAAGTTTTGGCACTGACATACAGCTGGGAAGCGGATGAGGCAGGATACACTGGTTCTGGAATGTCAGAGCGCTGGCAATCACATGTGTGATTGGCCACTAATGAATCATAACGCTCCTTGTTGCTATATGATAATTTGAGTAATTCATCCATCGCCAGTGAGTACTCCCTTATTGCTTCCTGAGACTTCTCATAGCGACTAGTAATGGAGCCCAAGGACTCCTCAACGCTGGCAAGTTCTGACTGTAGTTGCTGTATGTCAGATTCATACTTTATTTTATTATTTTCTAATTTAATTGTGTACATTTGCAACTCATCGAGTATTTCTAATTTTTGTCTCTTATTTTTAATCTTACTTACTAAACATTTTTGATTTTTCAACTTTTTTTTTAGTTTTGTTAATATATTTATTGATTTTAACATATTTTTTAAGTTTGTTTTTACTTGTGTTACTCCTGTTGCATGCTGAAATACCCACTGAGTCATCATTTGTCAAGTCAATTGTTACAGTAGGAATATGACAGCTTGCATCAAGAATTTGGCCGGGTACCCTATCAGCTGTTACTAGTTCGTTGAATAAACTCTGGGTTTTCAGTGTGGCGGAGCATTGAGAGGCTTCTTCCAGGAGTGTGATTTGTTTGTGAGCATCACATAACTCCTTCTCCAAGACAGATGTTCGCTTTAGGGCCTGGTCGTACTCTACACCACACTGGTCGAACCCTAAAATTATATTTTCTAACTTGTCCCGTTCTTCATTAACTAAGGTGTACTGTGAATGCAGTACGGACAGCTCATTTTTTAACTTTTTATTGTTATCTAACGCGTCCAAAACAAGTTTTTCATTGTCTTCTCTCTCCAACGACAACTGAGAACACAGTTCTTTGGCAGCCTTCAATTCCAGCAAAACCTGGTGAAGTTTGGACTCCTCCTGGCGTGAGAGGGCCTTACGGGTGTTCATTTTTAATAAATTAACTTGGTTCTTCAAAACGAAGAATCAATCAACGCGAAAATACCAAAGAAATGTAAACACAAGTTGAGGTTATAAAATTTGAAATTTTGTGTACTTACGTGCTTTGTGTATACTTATTTGATGGGAAATTGTATTCCAACGTTTGTAATCTACACAAAACGAGCAACAAAGTGGTCATGCACCACGTGGTTTAAGTATCATTTGCATAGTTACTCCTGGCAGGGTTATACCTTCATAACTATGTATGAACTTAGGTGCAAATAGAGGTACATTTGATTACTTAACTACCTACCTAGTACTGTCTTACAATGTAGTAAATACGTTAGGCAATATACCTAATTGAGTTTGGGGATTTAATAGGATTTAGTCGACGATCAACGAAACTAAGGATAAGACGAACCTTCTTTTTTGAAGTCTGTTTAAAATAAGACGACACTACTCGTATATCGAGAGTCTCTAATTCTAATTCTAATTCTAAGTGGGGGAACCAAGGTCTGCACTGACGTCCCGCATTGGGGTGTATTGTGCATTATCCCCCTTCTAACCTGACCCCAACCAGCCCAACTCCTTGAAGTAACGGAGAAGGACTCTGGGTTGATGACAGCAGTGTTCCAGTGTCCCTGATCTCTTGTCAGTTAGTGATGACGGATCGCATGAGTTCATAAGCTCTTGCAGTCCCGTTTTCGACCTGACTTCATTTGTGGCGGTGCAGTGTATTACCACATGCTCCACAGTCTCTTCAACCTGGAGGCAACCTCGACAGAGTCCACTATCCGTGGCCCCTGTCTTAAGGAGATGGTGATTCAGATCACAGTGTCCCGTGATGATGCCCACCATCATCCTCAGGTCGTCGCGTTTCATTTTTAGTAAGGTGTTCGTTATTTTACGATTTTTTGCCGGTAGCAACGTTTTTGTATGTTTGCAGTCCGGTCGTTGATCCCATATTTTCTGGTGCTCCTTTTCGGAGTTAAGTTTCAGCCTGTTTTTTATTTCTGCCGTTGTAGGGCTAGATAGGCTGATATCGTCTGGGGTTGGAGTAAGTTTGGCTCCTTCCTTCGCCAAGGAGTCGGCTTTATCGTTATCTGGACAGTTGCCGTGTCCTCTTGTCCATCTTATTGTTACCGTGTGTTTTTCAGCTAATTTTTGGAGCGCATTGTGGCACTCTACTACGGATTTCGATCTGGTGTCAGGTCTGTCGAGTGCGTTGATGAGTGATGCGCTGTCTGTTGTAAAGATTAGCTGTGTAGGTGGGTTTTCACTTGATATGGTTTCAGTGGATGGTAATATTTCTGTGGCTGCCAGGAGGAGTCCTATGGTTTCCGCCTGGAATGCCGTGGTTGTTTTGTTTAGGGCTTGTGCTCTTGATAGTCCAGTCTCGGGGCAGTAGAAGCCACAGCCTGCCCCTGTATTGTTTTTGGCACCATCTGTGTAGATGTGAAGGGCAGAGGGTGTTAGAGGGTCCTTACCCTTCGTTACCTCTTGTGTAGCAATTTGGTATCTCTTGTTAGTTAGATATGTTGTAGCTATTCTATCTGTACCTCTGGTGGCTTCTGGGATAATGGTTATAGCCTTGTCCAGTATTTTGCAATGATTTGTTGTATTGACATTGCCTTTCCATTGATTTGTGGATTTTATTCTCAGAGCTGCTGCCATAGCTTCCTGTTGTATGTGTACATGAAGTGGTATCAGCCCTAATATTATGTCTAGTGCTGCTGATGGAGTAGATTTTGCACATCCACTGATGAGCGAACATGCCATTCTTTGAATCTGCTGCAGTTTGTTTACTGCCGTAATTAAGTTGGTTCGTGGCCACCATACCACGGCGCCATATGTTAGCACTGGTCGGACCATGACAGTGTACATCCATAGGCAGAGTTTGGGTTTTAAGCCCCAGTCCTTGCCGACCGCGCGGGTGCACTGCCATAGTACGTTTGTTGCTTTAGTAGTGGCGTGGTCGAGCTGTTTACTCCAGTTGAGTTTGCTGTCCAGCCATATGCCTAGGTACTTGACCTCTTTGCTGAAAGGCAAGGCAGTACTAGTTTCGGCAATTTTAGCTTGCGAGTGAATAGCACGAGTTCTGTTTTGTTGGGGTTGACAGATAGACTGTGCTTGAGGCACCAGGCTTCCACGATTCGGAGTGCTTTCTGCATCTTCTCACATAGCGTGGATTCAAAGAGCCCCGATATCATGATTGCTAGGTCGTCAGCGTATGCGATGGTCAGTATACCGTCTTTGTTAAGTGTGTCCAGAAGTTCATTACCTACAAGCACCCATAGGAGGGGGGATAGTACTCCTCCCTGTGGGCAGCCTTTGGTAACCCTACATCGCGTGACTTCTGAACTATCTGTGAGGGCTGATCTGTTTGCGAGCATTTGTGTTATCCAAGTATTAAGGTTTTCATTGACGCCTTGGTTCCTTAGGCCTTTTTCAATGCTAGAAAAGGTCGTTTTATCGAAAGCTCCTTCTATGTCTATGAATGTGACCAGACAGGATTGTTTGCTCTCTAGTGCACTTTCAATCTTATGAACAACATGATGTAGAGCTGTCTCAGTTGATTTGCCTGATTGATAGGCGTGCTGATTTTTGTTAACCGGATTTGCGACTAGTGGCCCGCTTCGAATGTGCCTGTCACACAGTCTTTCTAAGGTTTTTAGTAGGAAGGAGCTCAGACTGATAGGTCTGAACGACTTTGGTTGCGTGTAGTTAGATTTGCCAGGTTTTGGAAGAAATACTACTTTTACTTCCCTCCATGAGTGAGGGATATATTTCCAGGCAATGCAGCTCCTGTAGATGGCTGTTAGAGTTGCCTCTATTTTGGAGAGATTCCATTGCAGAAGGGCTGGAAAGATTCCGTCGGTGCCGGCAGCTTTGTAGGGCTGAAAGGTTCTTACTGCCCATACCAGAGCTTCCTCCGTTACCATAGATTCGGCCAGTTCCCAGTCTGCTTTTTGGGGAGTATGATCATCGTGCGTCTTCCAGTTTGTATTTTCACTCATTGTGCAATCAGGAAAATGCGTTTTCAGCAAGAGCTCAAATTGTTCTTGTTCAGATGCCGTATAAGATCCATCCGGTTTTTTGAGAGAACCCAGTTTGATCTTTGTGTCTTTTGAAAGTATTTTGCTCAGGCGAGCCGTTTCACTCTGTGATGCAATAGAGCTGCTGTATCTCTTCCAAGAGTTGTTACGGCTGCGTCCTATTTCATGTTTGAGGTTCTGTCTCGCTACTTTGTAGTCTCTCCAGTCTTCATCATTGTTGGTGTTCATCGCTCTGTTAAAGTGGTGTCGCACCTTCTTTCTGAGTTTGGTGAGGTCATTGTTCCACCATTTGTCTTTACGATGTGCGATCTTATTGCTTTCTGTTTTGAGTGGACAGGACCTTTCAAAGCTGGTCATTACGTTACTGACCAATGATGTGAGTTCCTTTTCTATTTCCAAAGGCGTAAGTTTTGCTGTGGGTTCAGTCCTCGGCAGCGCATCCAAAGCCTTGTTTAAAAGTTCCGCAAAGATATTTGTGTCCGTTTTCTTTGGGTTACGATATGTGCGGGGTTTGATCTCACCTGTCTCCAGGTTGAATCTGATTCGCCTGTGATCTGCACATGATGCCTCATTGGTGGCAACGTGCCAGTTGTTGATGTGTTCTGCAATAGTTTCGGTGGCTATTGTAATGTCTACTATGGTCCGGGCCCAGGATGTTACAAACGTTGGTTCCGAGCCTCTGTTTAGAATGCTGAGGTTGTATCTCAGGATAAAGTCCAATAGATCTTTTCCTCTGTCGTTAGTATTTGGACACCCCCACACAGTGCTGTGAGCGTTGGCGTCGCAACCTACGATACAGTCGGTTTTGTGTGTATTACAGTAGAGGATTAGCTCCTCAAGTTTCTGAGGTGGTGTATCGATTCCACCGTCCATGTATACGGAGGCTATGAGGATAGTATTAAGCTTACCTTCTAGTCCGGTTTCAATTTTCACCACAGTGAGGTCATCCGTACACAGATGAGTTACCAGTGATGCTTTGAGCGCGTTCGGTACGTAAATAAGCGTTCTTGTTTTATTTTGAACTGGTGGAGTAAGGACATTACCTCTGAGGGCATTGAAACCTACCCTTCCTCGGACGATGTACGGCTCCTGGACCAGAGCTATAGTGTTGGGTTGTTCTTCGAGGGCTCTTCGCAGGGCGGCAAACCCAGTGATACTGTGCTGGATGTTGGCTTGGATGATGTTTCTCGAGAGTCTCTCTAAAGGATAGGATTCGTAACGAAAACATCCGTCAGAGAACCAAAGTTATCAACATAGCTCAACGAATTAGCAAGCTGAAGTGGCAGTGGGCCGGTCATATCTCGCGAAGAACCGATAACCGCTGGGATAAACGCGTTCTTGAGTGGAGACCGCGACTCGGCAAACGTAGTGTAGGATGCCCTCCGGCCAGGTGGGATGACGATCTGCGAAAGACTGCAGGCAGATGCTGGATACAGCAAGCTGAAGAAAGGGCGCTATGGCGCTCATTAGGGGAGGCCTATGTCCAGCAGTGGACTAATATAGGCTGATGATGATGATGACTCGTATATTGCGGAATGGAGATAAATATCGTTAAGCCTTACCATCATCATAGAATACGTGAAAGGGAAGTGGTACGCGAGATAGCAGACGTCATTGCTGTGCGGAAACTCAATATTGAAGGTGACTGTGAGGTAGCATTTGCTGTGATTCTTCTGATTGGCGTAGTGGTAGCTGTTCCGGTAGTAGCATATATCGGAGCCGGCTCTGATCCAACCTGGAATAACAATTTTATAACATTCATCTCAGAAGATAACCAAGAGTCACATAAAATAGTCCTGCACTTATGATTATTTAGGCAAGACATGTGTCGAGTGGACCTCTACCAGCTGGTATTGATGGTGAGAATCTTGAGGGAAAAATTATGAATGCGCAGGTGTTTGGGTGTTAATTGCCGATCTTCGTAACGATTGAAACAATTTGGATAAAATTTGGTGTGGTAATAGTGTATGACTTTTAATCCTACAATTATTATAAACGCGAAAGTTTGTGATGGATGTTTGTTACTCTTTAACGCAAAAACTACTAAACGGGTTTTGATGAAATTTTACAGTAATATAGCTTATACATCAGAATAATACATAGGCTACTTTTTATCCGGGTATCACGCGGTCGAAGCCGTGGGCAGAAGTTAGTAACAACTATAGGCTACTTTTTATTCAGGTAACATGCGAGACCATGGGCAGAAGCTAGTTATAAATAACAAATTAAAAAGATTATTTCTCAAACACGCTGTAAAGGCAAAACCAATGAATTTAACTAAGTGTATGAATATCGGAATTTAATGAAGCTTCCTGAAACAATATCAGGCACAAAAGCTTTAGAGAACTATCTACAGCTTACAAATAGTAATTTACCTGGCTTCCCCAAAGCGGCTTCTTTCACAGAATACATGACTGGCTTCATGCCGAAATTGAATTGGCTATCAGATTTCTCGCAGTTGACAATGTTGAAGATGTATGGTCGACCGTGTTGCATATTGCGCACTTCGAAGTAGAACCATTGATGGCGTTTTGTGGAGTTCACGTCTGGCATTAGGATCAGTTCGTATTCTCGAGGTCCTACCTGAAATCGTAAAAAATATATGATAAAAAGTATTGTTTTAATATTAACTCAAAATGTTAACTGTTCCACTTGTCCTAAAAAAAAAAACCTAATAGAAAATAGAGTCTATTTAGCCTTTATAACACTTTTTTCAGGAAGATGTTAAACTATTTTGATCAGGAAATCCAAATTAGATCCCCTTCCCAAACCCCTGTTGATGTGTCTAAGTTAGTGCAAAATAAAAATTCACCTGTAAAACTTTCCTCAAATTGCCAGATTCAAATCGTGACTCAAACGTCAGCCTTGACGAGAAGCTGTTAACTTTTGCAATTTCTTGCTCATCGTTGTTGGTCAAGAAAAGACTCTCTGCGCTGAAACTGGAAAACCATTTTTAATCAAATCAAATCAAATCAAATCAAATTAATTTATTGCATGAAATACATGTTTAAAAAGTTGATAAAAAGCAATGGAATAACACAGTGTATTCTGCCCTATTGGGCGTGCAATGTTTTAAAATTTACAATAAAACTAATACAATTCTAAATACATAAAAAATCACATAAAAATAAAAATTCCATAAATAATAATAATAATACAATCATTGAGAAAAAAAATGTCTATGTTATTATACCTACCTACAATTTATCAGTCAAAAATTCATTAAAGGAGTAATAGCATTTATTTGTCAATAGTTCAGTCACTTTCCTCCGAAACAACGTACAAGGTAATTCTCGTATGGACTCTGGCAGTTTATTAAATGTGAAAGGTGCTTAGCAGAATATACTTTTACGCATTAAGGTTGTTTTGGAGTTGCGAGTAACAACTCTATGTTTGTCACGTCTATTGCGAACCACGGCATCAGAGAGTTGTTCAAACAAATCTGGGTTATTTTTAACAAACATAACCGTTTCAAATATATATAGCGCAGGAATCGTCAAAATATTATGCTGAGAGAAAAATGGTTTACAAGAGTCCGTTACTTTCAGACTAAACATGGCCCTTATGCATCGCTTTTGATATTTGAAAATTTTCTCAATATCAGTAGAATTTCCCCAAAAAAGTATACCATAACGAATATTAGATGCAATTAGTCCATGGTACGCTGTTAACAGGGTTTCCACATTAACTATTTTAGATATTTTAAATAGGACGTAAGCTAAGCTATTAATTTTCTTACACAAATTTTCCAAATGAGATTTCCAGTTAAGTTTTTTGTCAATAGTAAGTCCTAAAAATTTTGTCATGTCAACTTCATTTATATTGTAATTACCATATTTAATGTCAAGTGAATGTAGAGCAGCTGTATCGCGTTGTCGAAAGTTTATCATTTTAGTCTTAGATAGATTTATTTTTAAGTTATTATTATCCAACCAAGCAATAATTGAAGTCAAGGCAGAATTAATATATCATAATAGTTTCCGGCTATTGTAATGACACTAAAATTTTGACTAACTTAAAATTTTTGGTTCTAGGGTATGCCTAGCATTGTGTCTTTACGGTGTTTTCGTTTAAAAATAGAAAACTTAGAAAGTTTTGTTACGACATTAGGCGTATTTAAGATAGATGAGCTATCTACGTTTTTATATAATCTAGCTCAAAAAACGCAAATTGAGCAAGTTTAACCAACTTTTTTGGTAAGCCAGGTCGTGTTTTATAGCTTTTTGTGTGACCAAAAAAGTGGTGTGCTTCAGTTAATTTCGTACCTTTTCTGTGAAGGTTGCTCTGTTGAAGTGGCAGCATTACAGCACAGTGTATCCAAATCATATACAACCTCATTCATGTACGCTTCTGGGTTAATAGCTCTGTCTACGCAGGATAGAAGTTTCATCCTATAAAGAATAAAAAATACGATTATTTCCTAATATTGTTTTTTGATTTTCGTCTGTTATTTGTATAGTGTTATTAATGGTAAAGTTTGGTCGAGTCCAGCCATTGCCTGATAAAAACACCAGAGAAAGGTAAATAAGCGTAAACATAAATAAAGGTATACTACCTGCATGCAGTTCTTTCCATTTTGTTCAGAGGCTCTGGCTGGTTGAAGCCATGCCCCCCCATCATATCAGGGTAGGCCACTTTTACAAACGGAATGACACTTCTGACCCGTGATGAAATGGTGCTATAAACGGCAGCAAAGGAACTGTATTTTGATATGTCTTTGTGGATTTTCAGTGAGGAACACGAGGTTGTTGCTAAAAAAATTCAAAAAGAAAGAAATTAAAATACAACTCTATTAGAAATATTTGAAAAGATGATAAATTTGAGGGATACCTTTTTCTTAGCTCCAGTGTTGAGAAAAAGGTATAGTTTGTCTTGAGGTCAGTGTAATAAACTAAGTTTCGTACTTACAAGTGCTTTCATGAATTTTATGATACCCAAGGTTGAGTGATGCCGATTGAGAAGTGCCCATCACACTGTCATAATCAGTGTTTCCCAAAACAGCTGTCAGTGAGAGGTTCAACGGGGATGATAGAGCTCGAATTCCACCACCAGCCTGTGACACTAGGAAGTCTTCTAAAATAGAGCCTCGGGAATTGGAACGGCTCTTTACTAATTTCACTTGCTTATTGTATGAACCAAACTCTTTAAAGTAAATAAAATATCTGGAATAACAAAAACATATTAACTCTACCCGCATCATACGAGCGCCAAGTTTTGATTGAGGTTAAAAAACGTCTTTACTTTTTCAAGTCTTCGATTTCTCTCTCATTAGGATTAATCCAGAGCGCACTTTGCAAACTATCACCACTTTTTCCATGTATCTTATCAGCTTCTTCATTGTTTTCGTTTTTGCTGTCATGCTCGTCAAAATCTACGTCTGGGAATTCATCGATGCCCTCAATGTCTGTTTCTGGACCATCATCATCTAAATCAGAGTTCACTGTTTTGGAATCTGAATTGGCTGCTTCCTCTTCATCCTCGTGGCAGGGCCAAGATGCATTTGTGCCTGAAAGAACCAACAAGAAAATATTAAACCATTATATTTACTTTGATTAAAAAAAATATTATGACGTTCTAGTTTTCAGTTATAGTATGACATTTGATAGAACCGTTGCTATTTCATAAGAATAGACGATATTTTTATTTACGGCCCCAAGTTACCTTTCAATATAGGATTCAGGTTGAACATGGCCGGGCTGGAGGCAGACACAGGTAGTGCCTGGTGTTTGAGGCACAGTGTGATGACAGAGCAGACTCTTGCGAGAAGACCATCGAATTCTGGTTCATCAGGGCATTGTGAGCAGAATCTGTGCAGCGTTTGCACGTGCTTCTTTGTGCATAGAGCTCTGCGTCCAGCTTCTGAAATTATATGAAGAAGTACGATAAGAGCATCAAATAGATGCTTTTGTTTGTTTATGTGCAAGAATTTATTCACTACCCTAAAAAGTTTGCCGAAATAAAAGTTAAAAGGTAGTCAGAAGCACGTCCGAAAATTGTATTTGGCACATGCCCACTTTTTGCAAGTAGTTACGATTCCACGTAACAGTTTGCAAACCAATCCCCGCTTTTTTAAAACTACAATCTCTGGCACATGCATGTTCATTTTGCATGTCTTACAGAATAACCATTCGGATGAAGAGGTATACTAAAATTGTCGTAGGTGCATTTGTTTGTTTCCATGTTCAAGTAAAAAAAATATACATGTAAATCATGAAAGAAAACCTATGAGTTATTTTAAACCGACTTTAAAATAAATAAATAAAGGGATGAAATTTCATGGACTTTTAATCTATTTCCCTATTAGAAGTCGATTTTTTTTCTCCTGTTGAACTCAATTCACTGATTGATATTTGAGTACTCAGGTTGATATTGCCGTAACGTCCGGCACCCAATTAACGTATTTTTCCTTTGCGTTTTCTTCCCGTGCTATTTTTTTTGTAGCTGAAGTGAGATTTAGTAGCAATCTACACATTAAACGTGTATCAAAAATATACATATGTATACATAGGACAATGAAAAACAAAATGAGACAGGTAATGCTAGAGATGCCTCTATGTTTTTGAGGGGATTTGAAAAGTGATCATGAATTATACGTACTGATATTGCACAGATGCTGCAATGTTTGCAGTATGTGGGCGCATATCTTGAGCCGCATGCGTCCCTCGTAGCGATCCCAGCGGTCAAACACTCTGAGCAGCACGCTACAGAGCCCAGTCTTCACGATCTGCATGCAGCACACCTCTGTGTGAGTTACGCACGTGTGAACTTGAATTATTGTCACTTATAGGTCTGGTGCTAAGCGCAGAGACATATAAGGTAAGATGTAGAGCGCGATTGCAGACATATTTCTTATATCAAGTGAAAGCAAAAAACTAGGAATTCTCGTTCGTTTTTATCCAAAGTGCCTGCAGTGACGTAGCAATAGTGTTTATTAGACTTTTTTATTTAGATGCACTCTACAGCTTGTTTGTTACTTTGTAAGTAGTGAAATAGCATACAATTTTCATTAACATCATTGCATGAGCCTGGATGACAGCACAGTTTTAGATACAACAAAGCATTTTCATATTTCATACACATTTGTTATTAAAGAATGCTAGTGCATTTATTGAATATTATACTAATTATTAGATAGTTTTAATAATAAGTATAATATTTAAAAAATCGATTGTATTTTATTAGTATCTGTATCTTTTTATGCAGTGAAAGAAAATATAACAACACAATGATAGGCCGTAAGCTAACCTTCTAGTGGATTATCGTGTGTGGGAGAATGATAAATTAGAGCATTCGATATTGATCATCCATACAAAAGATCGAGGTTTCTACAGATACTTACAATAAATGAAATAAACTATTAATCAGATAGACAGGTTTGGGTGTTCACTTAACTGTTTTTGCTGAAGTAGTCTATGGCATCGAGACAGAGTCGCAGCCTTGCCGTGGGTATGAAGCCAAGGCTCACCAGCACTCGTTCATAGGTAGCAATCACGCCGTCGCGAATTAAAATGGATGTTGTGACAACTGTTATAAAACATAATTAATCATTATAATTGCACAGGCAATTGAGCATGAATAAATCGTTTAATCTGCATACCGTTTTTTGCCAATTGCTTCATGATGACTAGGAGTGGAAATATCAGCTTGTTGTCCGTGAAGTGTCCTTTCAATATGAGGTGCATTGTCCTTACGCAGCCGAGCATTCTTACTTTCATTGCGAATTTAGGATCTGAAATCAAAATAATGTAAAAGTCTATATTAGTCAGTCGGTTTGTGATTTTAATACCAAGTCGAGAAGCATAGAACGCAACATAAGTGCCATTTTATCACCCAGGTTGTGATTTATGATAATACCGCTGCTGTACCGCGACGACCTCTGTGGAGCAGTGGGCGTAGGCCCGTCTGAGACGCAGAAGTTTGCGGGTTCTATACCCGCCGCGGGACAAATGTTTGTATGATCTGCAAATGTTTGTCTCGGGTCTGGGTGTTTTCTATGTATAATATGTATGTATTAAAAAAAATGTATATAAGTTGTATATCAGTCATGTAGTTCCCATAATACAAGCTCTGCTTAGCTTGGATATTATAATATTTGGGTCAAGATGATGCTGTGTGAAAAATGACTCTTATAAAAATTAAAAATCAATATATATTGGTCGCGAAACGAGCTAATCCGTAAATAGACGTTACTATCCATTCAGTTTCAGACCGGAATCGGAAGACACTGATTTATAAACAAATAACTACTGCGACATACGCAAGTACATAAAAGTATATTTAGCATTTATAACCTCGCGAGCCGAGCGGGGCTAGAATCCAGACGAGGTCTTGCAGTATCAATTCTGTTCCTGCATGGCGATCTCTCTTTTCATGGATCGTGTTGATGACTTTTCTGATTATAGTCTGTGTGCCTTTGATGGAGATAAAGTCTTGGGCGGCTTGGTGGCGGGCCAGGTTGTTGGCTGGAAGAAGCGAGAAGGATGGGTGGCAATACCTCTAGGTGCGAGCGAGGCGACAATCCACACGAGGTCGTGCAGCATCAGCTCGGTCCCGACGTTGCCGTCCCGTTTGCTGTGAGTAGCGAGCAACGTGCGGATCACCACCTGCGTGCCGTTTATCGAAATGAAGAGTTGGGAGCACTGCTGCCTCGCGATGTTGTTCGCTGAAAGTTGCCGGTCACTTTATTCGTACTGATTTTGAAGGATTTAAACACACGGTGTTTAGAAAGCGATATTAATATCACACGAGTGGTAACAAAACTTTGATCAATTACTTAGATCGAACCAGCAGTGCATTAAATTAACAGTTAAAAATAAGCAATTTTACATATTGCAAGGCCGTCTTTAAGTGGTCCAATGTCAAGCTGTGTGTTTAGTGAGCACGTCTTAAATGTCAGTAGGCAGACCGCACTTACCTACTGTAGAAAGGGTATCGGTACATTTTAAATGCCAATGTTGTCCCAATAGTTGACATGCAATCATCTATTTGGTTTAATATGTAAATCAGAGTGCTTAGATAGTAGGATGACGCATTGACAACACGCAAACAGCCAATTTGTAAAACGAAAGCTTATTTCCCGTTTAAATGTCCTTAAGTGCAGCGAAGCGTGTTTTATTTAAGAAATTTTATAAAAACTTGTGTTTTGGGTTAGGACTAGTCTGATATTTTGAAAGCTGTTTGTTATTTTCAAAACTATCTTTGCAAAGCGCACACTTCACCCACCCTTTTTGTTAAGAGGCGCTTTGTGTTCTTTTCCTGGTTGAGGTAATTTGTTTTCCTTGCCTGCCTTTTTGATTTCTTTCTTCTTGACCGTTGGTTCAATTGGAACTGATTTGCCAAAATAAATAATTACCATAAAATATATTTTGGGCTACTTTTTCATTAATAGTGAATATCAATTGACTTAAATAAAGCGTACCTGAACATTTCTTTCCTTTTCCTTGTTTCAGACATAAGGCTTCTCTTAGTATGGAGGTTATGTAGGTGGATGTGGCCGAGTCCCTTGAATTCTATTAACCAATAAATGTTCATTAGAAGTTCGTAAAGCTTGTAGAGTACATTCGTGAAGATTGCGGCAAGTCAATGGTTCGTCGTGGGAATCTTTTGTGAAAGCGAAAATTATGATTATGATGATGCAGTTCTAAACAGTTTTTCATCTACGGAGGTACCCAAGATACTTCAGAACTGCCTTATTTTAGCCTAAACCTTGTGTACCTATTGTAAAGAACCGATTAAATGAGTATGTGTATCGCGGTCGCCACCTACTTCCAATATTGCTAGCAGCATTTGTACGGCCCCCGACTGTTTGTTCCATAGCTTATCCAATGTGCCCTGGCGAACGTGTTTATCTGGAAAACAAAGATTTATTATGAGAACTTCCAATCTGGCTATTAAACAAATGAAATTGCATGGATATCCCAGTATAAATCGATAAAAATGCTTACTTAAGGAAAATCATTTAAATACATATCATTTCATGGTGTAATTATTGAGATCTTTATTATTATATTTTATAAAGCATTCTGAATAATGAATAAAGTAGTTTTGTGATTGACTGACAACCAACGCTATGCATTAAGTCCTCGTCACCTGGATTGAAGACTTTCCGAAACTTTACCCCTAGATGGGGCAGTGGGAAGATATAACTGATAGTTCCAGAGATAAGCGCTTCAAACAAAAAAAACTCGGCAGCTTTATTATTAGTATAGATAACTTAATGTCGATAAAGTTGCAGGCGTTTCAGTTGACCTAGAAGTGGTTTGAGTTGTCATTACCATTACTTAAGTATGAGCAAGATCATACATCATGTATACACGGTTTGAAGTCCTGCTTCCGCGTGATCTTTTGTTCGGAATCAGGGCTTGCAACTGGAATTATGGAGGCCATCTAGTGATATTTTACCCTTAGCTAGAAGTTATTGCTATATTCTGTGGTTAACTTATTAACTTCACCTGCAGCAACATTCTCGCTTAATAACACGTTTGGCAGTCAGCTGAACAAGTACCTAGTATACGTCAACGTGAGCTTTACAGCAATATAGTAGTTATAGTTTCACAAACTGTAGAACCTATGAAAACTGACCGCCACACGAGTATGAACCACTTTTTTATATAGATACATATCTATATATGTTTATACTTTATTATTATTTTCAGTTTTAAAACATATAGGTCTTAGATGTCGGCATCTGTTTTCATAAGTCGGGGATTTTAGAGTCAAGTCAAACATAACTGTTACTCTGTTTTGATAAGAAAAACAGAGTAACTCTTCGGTAAATCTTGTAAGCAATTTTATTTTCCAGTCATACAGATGTATATTTAGATTTTAGAGTAATTATTGCTGATTGGATGGGTAACTTTATGTTTATGACGGCTTTACTATTTAAACGACCTACTCACAAAATATAAAAGTGTTTATAAATATAATTGCTTGTATTTTTTAATAAACATTCATCATGGTTTCAAGATATACTTACATACAGAAAAAAACCTTTAGCATTTTTTTCAAGATCTTAGGTTTCAACAATTTAAGCAACATCATCATATTTTACATTGAATATTAGCTATAATGTAATATCACATTGAAGGTCTGAACATTTAGATACTATAAAGTTCAGATACTATTCAGATACTTTTAAAAAATTGAAAGAAAAACCTCTTAGATGAATATGAGGTTCAATACTCGTATATTAAAGATTTTTACGCGCAGTCGTTACCGTCGTCATAATGTTACCGCCGTTTTATGTCAAGTAAATTTATTTCATATTTAATATACCACAAGGTTTACGAATGATTGTCTGATTTACATATTATGACATTCCAAGCCCAGCCTCTAGTTGAGATTTTTAATGCTCTGATAAATACCTAACTTAAAAAAGGAACCCATCGGTGTGTGTTTCCGATCTTCCGACAAGTTTTGGGTATTTCGAGGCTCACAGTCCCACAATGTAAACGAAACATTTTGCGACAAAGTTGCATTAAATGGGCTGTGTTGTGACAATGACAGGCCGCCGCCTCGTTTGTGACGGGCTGGCATCGAGCCAGCAGGCCACGCGCGGACGTCAGACGTTGTTGGCCCGGCGGTCGCTCCCGAGTTCTTCTAAATACTAAAAAACGCTGACGCCATGGCAACTAATATTTGTAGTTAGGTAATGTCCATAGATCTATATCTTCGTTGAAAGGCGGCAAAAAGGCCACATGCTTGGTGTAAGATAATAAAGAGTAGTTATGTACTTGTCTACCTAGCTACGAAATTCCATGCACGTCACTTTACAGAAGTAAAAACAACATTCACATACAGTTGTTTACAAATAAAACTGCTATAAATAGGAAAACATTTATAAAAAAAAACAAGATTAAACAGATCATAATGACCGTGATGAATCGCTCGAACAACCGGTCACTAGAATGGTTTTTGCAACTCACAGGTCATACATAACACAAGCTTCGCGTGCCAGCAGTAAAATAAAATTATAATAGTTCCGGTCTGTAGCTGCCAAATAAATATTGAGTTTGATATACAGATTGGCATAGCAAATAAACATAAGAAGACAATTAGCCAGTCAATAAAACATTTGTATCCATCATTTGCAGGGTAATTTAACTGAGTATCAAGAATACTTGGAAAGATTAGGGCGTATGATTACTGGTCGTGGTGGCATAGCATCCGGATGCGACAGATTTCAATAAGCTATGAGAGATGCTTTGAATATTATACATTGCATTGTATGAAGAACAGTATGCCAATAGACAATGATACCCTGCGAGGTTTGGCTGCTATTCAAATGTCAGTCTTCAAAATGTCTCGACACATGAACCGTGTAAATTTTAAATTTACTAAGTTAAAACATTGATAACAACATGTTTTTGATTTATGAGAGTCAAATAGGGAGTTATTTTATTATAATGCGTAATTTTTTATACGACCTTGAGTTAGAATAAAATTTTATGGGAATCCGAATTCTTCCGCAAACAATGTTCGTGTCAAATCTTGCTGAGGTACATATTTAAGTTAGCATTCGGTTCATTCTTCAGTTTAGCTTCAGAAATTTTTGCGGCAGATAAATGGTGTCTTGCTAACCTAGTTGAGCAGTTCGCATGCGACGAACTAATGACTTGATTTACGGCTCAGAAATAGAGCGTTGTGAAACGCCGCTTTAATTATTTCTACGCAAATAGTACGCACTGTTCCTGACCACCGAGCAAGGAATATTTAGTCTATATCAAAATCATTTAATCTAGGTATTGTACTCTTTTATTGGTACAAACTACATTCAATATCTTTAAGATGTTACTGTTGATTCCATTCATTTTATCAACCACACTCTTCGATACTACGTAGACATTAAAACCTTGTTGTATTTTATAATAAAAGAGAAAGCACTGCATCGAAAGAGTCATAAAATATATGGTTACTACTAAATGTAAGGTACTTAAAGCTGTTAATTATATTGTTGTTCATAGCTGTTTAAATGCAGAGAGAAAGAAATAGAATACAAAAAAATTGTTCGAAGGGATACAGGGAAATCAATTTGATCGCAACACATTCTTTCATTTCCAGATAAAATTATTGAATGATCATACTTAGTAAATGATTAAATTCCCCGGCAAGCTTACAGTTTACACCAAGGGGAAAACCAATTCGTAGGGCTGTGTGAACAAACTACATTATAACCCTCTGGTACTATCAGTACCAGTTGCGATAATCAAAGATAGAATAGCGTATAAATTAATGGTAACACTTAGTGGGCCGGCACGGGCAAGGGCCGCTTATTTGGCCGAAGGCCCATTGCACCAAGGCGGTATTATTACGACCTGCTTGCACGCGATACAGCTGCGGTAACACATCAGCCCCCAATTTCAAGTAACCCTTAGTACAAAGCACTACCTAGCCACTCATAAGTAGATAAGTAGAAGACTCATCACTTAAATGACTTAAGATGACCTCGATGGCGCGGCGGGAAAGTAGCCAGCTGCGACGCAAGAGGTGCGCGTTTGATTCCCGCTACGGGAATAATGTTTGTATTTACTCATAGTGCCTGATATGGGTATCAGGGATACAGGGAATCATTGTGCGGGGTCAGAACTATGTATGTATGTCTATTGGCTGTTTATTTATATTGTTTACATTTATTTTAATTCTAACAAGCTGCTTGCAGCAACATTTCAGAGGTTTTATAACCGCAATTATGATCAAGGATCTTGAAATCCAGTAGTTCTGTAGACCACCTTAAATAATAATAATTAAACTATGACAGAAACGGTGTAAAAATAATATCACAAGATTTATTCAACTTTAAAATGCAAAATAACATTTCTGTTAATTAAGTTAATATACGTACTATAGCTTCTAATAAAATGTAAAATGGACGAAATATAAATTAGAAAGATTAATCAAATCGTCTTCAAACGTAAATGAAGGCGTTAGCGGTAAATTACTGGTGAAAGTTATAAAAGATATATTTAAAGATTACTACACATTACTCTGTTAACTGATGACGTTGTATTTTATGAAAAAAACATGTGGATCTAGTTTAATTTATCAGACCCATCAGAAACTGTCTCAACATGTTAATATTATAATTTAAAAACAAAAAAAAGAATCCTTTTTAAACTTAGAATATTAAATATTTTTTACGACTATACCACGTACAGATGTTCTGCTGACGCTGACCGAAAATACCAAATCACGATAATTTTAACTCTATATGATCCCAAATCTAGCCTCAATCCGTCTTAATTCGAACTAGAAATAATATCAACTAAAATGAAAGTTGATAGACAACATAATATTAGTTTTTGTTTAAATCATAAATCTAGCAATTTATAACTTAATGCGCTCATAACGGTACCTATAGAACAGTTACTCTTTAAAAATATACATTATAGAATACTGACTAGATAAACATAAAAAAGTTAATATTGAAAATATGCCGTAGACATTGCCGCTTCACGCATAAAACTTTCATAAAGCAATTCTAAAATAAAGACCTTAACTGAATGTTTTCAGGCTTTCCTTCGTGCTGAAAAGCTATTAAACCACGAATGACACGCAAATTCCTCAAGTTTTGGCTGAAGTTTTATTTAGTTTATATAAGTTTCAGTAATTGAACGGCATTAAAAAGTTTTAATTGGTTTGGAAAAACTTGAATGGTAGAAAAGTGTTATATTAGAGTTGCATAATGGAAAAACTCTGTTGGAAACATACAATAATCTACAAAACATTCGTGGCGTAGCTAAAAGTTTAATAAATCTTTACTGACTATCACAAAAAACTTACATCAGCACTTTCTTCACTAATATGTGTACTAGTGAGAGATTTCTTCAAAGCTGATGTTGGGCCAATTGCCAAAAGTAACTTTTTACCGCTCACGGATTCTATCTATGAACTAACAATATCCAACAATATCTAATATTGAACAAGAATCCATTAACAATCACTCCTCTGCAAGGCAAATGGCATAGCTTTAGCTATGTCTAGTTAGAAGAATCTAGAAGGTAGAAAAAGTTCAAAAAAGTTCTAGAAAAAAACCCTTTGTTTTTAATTATTTCCTAGAGGTGAATGATATGACTAATATGTTCATTATAAACGAGTGATCTACAAATTTTGAACGTAACATAATTGAATCAAAGTTTTATGGTCAAGTTATACATAAGTGTTAGTAGCCCGGGCATATACCTTATTGTTTTGGAAAATAATTATATATCAATAAAACATGCTCACGAGTGTCATCCTCATGATGAACATCTTTTAATCACTCAGTTCGTTAATCCGTAAGGTTACCAGGTTTATCCAAACATTATTTGGCACACGTTTTATTGTTTTTTTTCGCAATGTAGATCAAACCGAGAAATTAATTTATTGTAAAAGTATATTCTTTAAAGGATCACTATTGTGGGTGGATTTTCAAAGTAACATTTCCAGCTAATTTGTTAACAAACTTATACATAAACCTTGAATTGTGATCGTGGAATCAATAAATTATGATTATAATCAGAGTAGGCGGTAAGTTGTTCCTAGGGCAGCTCGACATTTTCCAATTCGCGATGGGTATATATAAACCTGAATTTACAGTAACAAAGTATGTACATTATATATCAAATACGTTATGAATTACCATATTTGACAATTATAGGTGATAAATACAGGCGAGTTACTGTTGAAAGCATTGAAATGTGCTTTAAATTATTTGTGAAGCTGATGCGTGAAAAAAAAAAAATATTGTTTTGTCTAGTACTATTATATATTATAGATAGAAGACATTCATAGTGTCTATGTAGAGAGGACAATGCCCTCTACCTGTTCAAACATGAAGACTATTGGATTGCGCGGTTGCTAGACATACTACCTACTCTACCGGGCGATTTATTGGTCGTTTAACGTTTTGGTCAGTCAGTTACAATACACAGCAAAATAAGTTTCATCGATTAGGTTCTACACGACGTGTTATTTGATCGAATTTTATGATCGGCGGGAGCATTGAATAGCTGATTTAATTGCTCGTTAAATATGTAAATTTACTTTGTTTCTACCTATTTCTATGAAAAGCTACAGTGAAAACTACGCATAGACAAAGGAAAATTATATATATTATATACGTTGGCCCACCAAATTGACTTTGTCACCAAATATTGTAGTTGTACATATTCCTTAAGCTATATCTACCTAACAGTTTATCGTAGGAAGTGGCAAGCAATGACTTAGATGAGAGGTGAGGATTCGTTCTGAGTATTGTGGTACCATGGGACTCGTAGTTGCTGATACCCAAGAACCCCTGTGGTTCCAAGTGTGGGGCTAGAATGTGTTGTATAGACTATTTAATTCTTAAAATGTTATTTGGAGGCCAACATGTATACGACCCACAACCCATTATCCAATTGACATTTGCAAAACTCTAGGGGCATCGCTGACGCGTTGCCTGCTCGAAAGAAAAGATCACTACAAAAAAAAAAACACCGGCACTTATAACCTTCAAACTGAAGCACATTATTATTTATTATATTGAGTGTGTGGTTTCTCATTGCAAGGCAAATGCCTCCATTTCCTCCTTCCACTAGGGTCTATAAATAAAAAATAAACAAACACCCGATTCGTCACATACATAGTCGTGTGTATCGTAACTACGAGTACCATGGCATCACAACATCCAGACCCTATAGTTAAATCTGGCTTTTTAGGACCAAAAAAAGTTTAACTCATCCCGCTGTCTCTCCCTGAGCCTACCACTTGGTCGTTCTCCATTTGTGGTCCATACAATTGATAAATACAGTTACACAGGTAGTAAACTAGGTAAGTTGATATGTTGCTCACCGTGTGACGTGAGACGCGCGTTGATGCGTGCTGTGATGGCGCGGGCCACCTCCGTGGAATCCGGTGCGCGTTGCTGATGCAGTCTGAGCCGCTCGAACAAACAGTCTGCTGCAGCTTCGTCCGCCATTCGAAAAGCTATAAAAGACAACATCACTATTGATTCATCATCATCATCATCAGCATGTAGAAGTTGAGAAAGCCTTGAGATAACCGTTCTTCCCCAGCGGTTGTTGGTTCTGCAAGCTTACAAATCAATTTTACTGAAAACTGAAATACTCAACTGCAGTTTTATTGATATTCAAGACCTTACTTTTGTCTGTCTGGATTAGAAATATCTAGCGGCCACCATATTTTTTAACTTTTACTTTTATTTTTCAGTCGCTCTCGAGATCAAATCCAATTATATCTCATAAGTTATGTAACGATAACAAAGTAGGAAAAAGTGTAAATAAAAGGTGCATGAAGTTGCCAGGTTTTTTTACAATTTAAGTTTTTTTTAAGAAACTTAGGATTGGGATTGACGCTTACCGGTACACTAAAATAAAACTAAATCACTATAAATTAATTAATAAATAAAGTAAAGTCAATTAAGAAACCAGACACTAAGATTCTAACGATACCTTTCAAGGGCCACAACGTCGAAATTTTATTTAAAAAAACACCCATCCTGTTGTCTTGAGTAGTAGATAGATAGATAGATAGATAACTCTTTATTGTACACCACTTAATATTATGTTGCTTACAAATTCAAACGGAGCAAATTACAAGCTAATCACGAGAGTACAATGGGCGGTCTTATCACTTAGAGCGATCTTTTACAGACAACCTTTGGATGGACAGCAACTCCATCCAAAGTAGTAGTATACGGCACTATAATAAAACTAACTCACTGGTTTAATGCAAAAGTAAAATCAATTAAGAAACAAGGCACTTAAATTCTGATGATATCTGTCATAGGTCACAACGAAGAAATATAATTAAAAAAACAACCAACCTGTTGTGGTCCTGAGTGAGTAGTATACAATTTTATACTAGGTGATTTTTTAATCCTGGTTGAAATAAAATAAAAATATATTTATCGATCAATCTATTTGACATGGCCCATTTAATTGCCCGTTTAGAACTGAGACAAACTACCAATATACTAATGCGATCATTACATTTTATTGTATAATTAAAATAGTTTCATTCGAATGTTTTGGCATCTGCAGCGACTAGGATTCATTTTAGAAAATGTGATTGCAAATTTCATCTACAACAATTAGGTGTAGGTAAGTATGTTCCCCACTCGTGCATATGTGCAATGTGCATAGAGTTTTTGTTTATAAAACTTGGCTTTGATAGTGCAGTAAGGCAATAGATGCACGACAGTTTCGATATACAAACTTTTGAAAACACCACTTCGTTTTGTACCAACAGCGGTATCGAATTTCTTAGGAACATGTGTGTATGTATTTTTGCTCATAACTGTACTTCCTTATTTCATAGATGGAATGCATTCTACAAGTATTAAGCTTGATCTAAAAACATTGAGATTAGACACCATTGTCACAGACGTAAGCCAACCAAAACATGATGTTGTTATGAACGCCACCGGTGATTCGTGAATTCGCATATGAAAGCAGACTAGTTATAAAAAGCGAAGAGTGAGAGAAGTGTATGTAGTGATAATATATTAACAAACGTACGTGTAAGCGTGGAGGGTGGACTTCTTGTCAAAAGTGTCTAATTGTAAACAAACAGGTGTGGTGTGTGCGAGCGATAGGCGAGCTCAGCGCCCCGCACTGGTTGGCGGCCGACTGACGACGTAATCGGAAAATCGGAGCGCGGGGACGCGCTCTCTAGGAAAAATATTTTTTTCACTATGCGCATGTACTTTTTTCCATGTATTCGTACGGAAACAAGCATGAAACGAAGTATCTATAATCATGTCAATTCAACAAGTCAAATAAACCAAGGTTTGGATGAATGAGATTGTCGTTACATCGTTAAAATATTCTACAGCTGACTTCGATCTAACACAAAGGCACTCCGTATGAGTTATTTTCACGCTGTAAGCAGATGTTTCTTGTAATTAAGAAAATATTTTTGTCTGTGTAGTAAAATTTCAATAAAGACAGTATTAATATTAAAGAAGCTACAAAAAGTTCAATATTTGCTTTACCTTTACTTACAGATACTTAGATATTCACGTTTATAGGTAGAATGAACAACCGCAGATTAAAAACAGAAGTTAAAAAAGTGAGAAAAAGGCCGATAACATTTATTTTTTGAAATCATGCGGACTTACTGAAATTGTATACAAATAGATTATTGACTGACATTATACATACCTCAGGACTTCTGGCATGTATACTATTTACTTGGTAAGTACATATAATGGGGCTAGATGATGCTGTGTGAAAATGTCCAGCATTATTTATTTTTATTTATTATTATGCGTGGTAACTTTAGATACCTACTATAGATAAAAAAATCTATGAGGTGAGATATTTTACTATATCGATGTACTATACATATATATTATCCGACTGTATCGATGGTCTAATTATTTATCTTCATTTTTACAAAAGAAGCATCTACGGTTAGGACTAAATGCTTTTATTTCAATAGGATATAAAATAGCTTTGATTTGAAAAAAATATATGAAAACTTACTTTTTCTCTTTGGTTTTTTATTTATTTCTTGAGTCTGTGCTGATGAATCAGTTGCTGAAACATTTAAGTCTTAAAGTTATTGTGAGGTAAAATTAAAATTAAAAATATGAAATCAAATTATTTACCTAACATCACTTATAATTTTTCCCTACCTGACATTTCTCATGCATTACAAAAAATGTAAAATTCGCTAGGTCACAAGTATTTTTTTATTGTAATAAGAATACAATCCATTTCGATCGAAATATGTAATATTTTAGGTTTATCGCACAATTATTAATTTTTTACAGTTTATTTATAACCTCACATGTCATTTGTCTCAATGCAGCTAAACCATTTTTTTATAGCTGCCAGTGCTACTAAGGAGTTTGAAATTGCAGCGTTTTTAAACAAAATTCGACCGACTTGACGAATGGTACATACTAGACGGGTGATTGATAGGATGGACACTGACCACCACCCTATCAATCAAATACCAGGATGAAAATCGACAAAACTTAACGTAAAAGGAACAAAAGCTGCCAGGGTGTAGCTTGACAGGCTGTGCCTATGCAGCAAAAGTGTTTTTAACTATCTTATAAGACTTCTTTCAACTCGTTTATAATGCTTCACCCTTGTGCTCATTCAAAGAGCTGGTAGTCGAATTGGAAGTAAATTGGCATTATTTTCGAATGACTTCGAATACCAGTAATTTCACGTAAGGAGAAAAAATTGCCCAGGCGCAGCCGACTAGATTAGGTAAAGATAAAGAAAATGTGTTAAAAACCTGCTAAGCAGCGCCCTGGCAGCATACGTTGTTTTTATGTAATTTAAAGTTCTCATGTATGACCCGTCCTCGTCTTCGATTCGGTCATCTGTATGACCTGCACATCGCCCTTCAACATTGGAGTTCTTAGAGCTTTAGTTTTCTTTGTAGTAAAACTACAGGCAAATATCCCGAGCCATCTGTTTGTATATGAAGAATTTGTCAGTCTTCAACACGCGATACAAAATATTGACGTTAAAGAATTTACACATTGATTAAGTATCAACATTGTTTATTTTATTAATAAAACATCAATCACTAAGTTTCATTAACTAAGCGAATAAATAATTAAATAAAATCTCATTGTGTCAGTTCATTTCGTTGAATCTAGTCTTCCTATTGTATTATGTTGGATAAACGTGTAGTCTGTTTTATTATAATTTACAAGTTTTACTTTATTACATCTATACCAAGCATAGAGTATAGTGGAAAGGAAGTACAGGTACCTAGCTCTTATCAAGTGTTGAAGTCCCGAAAATCGTAGTTATGGTCACCATGAACCGGAAAACAAAGTTCGTCCTCGAACCTGTTCGAACTATTTGCACACCATTAAAATGGTAGAATATATATGGACCTATATAAATTGTCACATCATGGATTGTCCGACTTATATTCTTTATATTTTGATTTCCTCCACTCGATGGACGATGAAATTTTTATCGGTTTCAAAAACTCGGTGCTTCAAGCCGTTTGACCGTGGTATTCTGTAGGGTATGCCTAAGACTAACTGTGGGCTTCCTCAGACAAATGATAGCGAGTCGAAAGTGTATAGTCTCCGGTTAAAACAGGAGCAAGATTAATAACCAGACTTGGGATAATAATCTTACTAATATTATAAACGCGAAAGTTTGTGGGGATGGATGTTTGTTACTCTGTCACGCAAAAACTACTGAACGGATTTTGATGAAACTTTACAGTAATATAGCTAGCTTATACATCAGAAAAACACATAAGCCACTTTTATACGGGTACCACGCGGGCAAAGCCGTGGGCAGAAGCTATTTTTAAATAAATAAAAGAAATAAATTAACAGTCAACAGACGCATACATAGTCCTGACCCTTCACTAGGATTCCCTGTGTTGTGGGTATCAGGAACATATGAGTGGAACAAATATTTGCAGAACATGCAAACACTTGTCCCGCTACGGGAATCAAACCCGCACCGTTAGCATCGCAGATCACTATTTCCTCGCCACGGAATGAGGTCGTCAACTTCTGTGCCAGATGATTTACAATATTTAATTTGATATGCCACTTTACAGGAACTGCAAAAAACTCCGCCGGGTCTCGATTTGGTCGATATGATATCGAATAGCTCTTTATTTAGGGAAAGCAGTACACACGGAAATAATGCGAACTCATTTATAAGAGTTAAACGTCAAGGCGGTGGAGCGGGTAATAAACCTTTACTTTAAAACTTTCTTTTTATTTGGGGGGTAGGTACCTACCTACGTGAGTATTTTTCACCCTCATTATTCATGTAAGGAAATAATCTACTTATATTTCGTCGTTGCAAATTCAAAATCTCTTATGTGTAGTTTTTGGTGTAAATCAGTTTTTCGACTATTTGGTTAGCTAGTTAAATGGCCCACCGTATGAAAAGACTCTTACGTGAATATCTTATAGTTTGAGTAAGATTTGCTTCAAAGTTAATTTATCTCAAGTGTCACCTTACATTTTGTTGTTCATCAAAATCTCTCATGTGCGTTTGTATACACATAAGAGGTCTTAGCTATACTATTATTTCTAATAATTTGTAACACTAAAGCTCTTATGTGGGGAACATCCCTGACATTTTACGTTGACGAATTTATATGCTCCGAAGGCGTACCATTCCCTGATTACGCCTGAAGATCTAAGGTTTAAGACTGATAATTTGGTATTATTGTCACCCTCACTTCTGACGCAACCACGAATAGTAATCGTAGAAACAGACGGTAACAATGATGATGAAATGCCCTTAGAGATATCTACACCAGCCATCTTACATGACTCTAAACAGTTGGAACAATTGTCACTCTCGCCTCAATTTCCACCACCTGCAGCGGCTAATTTACCGGACAGTAGCTATGACAATAACGAAAGAACGCCTCTGCCATTATCTACCCAAGTTATGATCCAAATGAGGTCAGCGACAGGGTAGTATATGAATACCTAGATGAGCCAACTAAATCACCACCATACTGAGCATTGACACCAGATCTAGTTGTGGTGTGATGATTCAGCTATAAGGTAGCGATGATAGTTAAGAAAATCCAAACTGGGCTCCACTATCAAATAGAAGAAGGATGTCCATATCGGAAAATGAAGAGGATGTGCTATTTTTATCATTGAGACCAAATAAATAACTCAAGATTTTCAGAAGACATTTCATTTCTCATAGATGATGAAATTGAACATTGTGTTGTACAACTGAAGAAATCTCGCTGTTCTCATGCAACGTTAGTTTCGAAAACTAAGAACTCATTTATGTGCAGTTCAATTTTTGAAGAAGAACGAAGAGTGATTCATTTCTTCTTCTGGAATCTTACTCTTTTTCAGCCCGACCTGGGCTGAAAAGTTATTCATGAAGGCTGCTGTTCTCAGAGGAATAATATGTCGTCGGCGGGATTCGATTTTATTGGCAAAGAAAAGTGGTCACGATATATTTTTTAACAGGTGCGATGAAGGATCAACTAAGGTGAGAGTATGTAGATTATTCTTTCTAAATACACTTTATATAGATGATTAGGATAGTTTAGGCGCTGTACCAAAGAATCAGACATGATTGTTGATGTTGTCCGTGGTGACTTATCTACTCGTGACCCAGAAAACCCAATGAGCACATCAAACTCTGTTCCAATCGCTCCTGATGCAGATAATCGGTAATCGGAAGAGAGGTCCATAATTTAACAGCGTGTACGGTGAATGAACCACCATAACAGCTGGAAGAGTGAGAAGGGGTCCTGAGAAGAAGAAACGAAGCTGACCTGCATGACTTTCCACGAGGAACAAGATAATCGAAGCGCTCACGGAGGTAAGAAGTGAAAAGGGGATCGTGAAGACCATTAAAGATAAATGTCAGAACGTGAAGATCACGGCGACGACGAATAGAGAGCCATTTTAATTGGGATCTGAAGCTGGAAAAGTGATCAAACTTGCGCAGACCGAAGATAAATCGGATGCACATGTTTTGAAGACACTCAAGCTTGTTCAGAAGTTCCTCCATGGTGTCAAGAGAACAGACATCAGCATTGTCGAGAAGAGATAGTAAAAGTGTTTGTACAAGGGTGACTTTAGTTTTAAAGGGTAAAAACTTCTGGAGACGCTTGAGTGATTGAAAGGTAAAGTGTACCCTTCTTCTGACCTCTTTAATGTGACTTGACCAGAATAACTGTGTGTCAGATCGACAAACAGCTATTCTGGTCAAGACGCGATCGGGGTTCCATAAAACAAAATAAGTAGATGGGGTCGAATGTGTGATATTGTTAAGCATGTAAGTGCTACCGATTATCATCGCCTGTGATTTGGAAGGATTAACCAGGAGACCATGAGCTTTCGCCCGAGTATTGATATTATTTAAGTCAGAGTTGATTTGGCTAATTCCTTCAGATTTATCAACTATAAATTTATCAACTATAGTTGATGATAAATTTGCAAGTCGTCATATTTGCATAAAGATGGTAGTGAGAGGAGATTACTTGAGTGATGGCGTTGATAAAAACCGAGAAAGTACATCAGTGAAGTTACATCAGTCAGAGTGAGACTTGTATTTGCAGCCACTTAAAATCACAGAAAGTAAATTTAAACATCTTCGAGAGCTTAAAGCCATCCATCCATTGATGAACTATCATCCATTTTACGTTGCGATTTCATTTAATCCTGGAACTTAATCCTGCAATGTTTTTATGTAGGTAGCTGATTAGGTACATGTACCTGCTTAAAATTGTAATTGTTTTTTTTCTTTGCTTAAAGGTACCCTTATACCAAATTTAACCCTAAAAGTAAAAGTATCTAACAATTTTGTTTGATTATACTTAGGTACATCTTCCTTCAAAAACTCACATGTGGCAAAAAAACTTGCAGTCAAAATGCCTTATGTGTAAAACTTAACCAAAAAGAGCTTTTTATTAGAAAATTAATTATTATAGCTAAAAGATTTATTTACCATAAAATGTCAACTAATTTGCTTTTATTAATTAATAAAATAATTACATATGTTTTCATTAAAAAATAAACAGTAGGTAGTTTTTATCGTTTATCTCGGAAAGTTACTTTTTACACATAGGAGCTATTAAATTTGCAACGACGATTTGGTGTTTTTAATCATATATGCCGTGTGCTAAATGCCAGCTCTGTAATTATAACACTGTTTTTTTTTAAATGGCTGCGATATACAGACAGGAAGGTGGCACGACTATACTATGATTATTAGATACCTACCCAATACTTGTTTCTACACAAAAATAAATTGCTTGTGTACCAGTTCGTTAAATTAATTGGTTTACATATTATTAGGAATCCTTGTTAGTGCAATAATTCGGATTACTATTGGGTAAGGTTCCTAACTCAGTAGAGGTAGTAAATATAATGATCAAATATTTGGCATGTTGTTTGTTAGCAGCAGTACATTTTATTTTTTTAACCTAAAGGCGCAATTATTGTTACTTTACAGAAGGCGCAGTTATCATACTAATACCACATTTAGATATTTAGCATAAGGTCTATTAGTAAAAGTAACTGTAGACAGGCATGTAAAATATTTTAAAGGAATCATTAATGATTTTATGATTCAAAACTTAGTACGCAGATCTGTGAGGATACCAATTAGGAAGTAGTCAGAGACATGCCCAAACATTACTGTCCAAATATTCAAACTTTACTGTGGAGAAGGATAGGAAGATAATGATTTTAAATATCATTTTAATATCAACATTCACTTTTGTTTTAGGTAAGTTCTCCGAAGCAGCGAAAATGACGGAAGTGAAGCAGTTTCGCTTGTTTTTGCAAATGTTCAAGAATCTATGGGCGTCTTCATACGTCGGCGGCGGTCATCCCTTGCACCCGGACGTCCCCAAGCCAGTCATTTTACTGTTCAAGCAGAGGATTATGGATTTCTTCTTCCCACCAGTTGGAATTGATGCGCAGAAACAATAAAGCGCACCATCTTACTTATTCTAAGCAAAGCAACTTGCCGTTCGTTTATCTGTCTGTTTGCCTGTTCTGAACTAAAACTGACTCTGTTTTATAAATACATAAAATATCTATCGAACTTTCAGGGGATTTAGAGATGAGAAAACAATTAAGCTATGTTTAATGTTAATGGGTTTCTATTGATTACTTACTTAGTACTTTCCACCGACTTCAAAAAGGACATTCATATTGGATTTTTTATCAACTTTCCGTTATTTGAAGTCGGTTTTTATTTTTTCCTGAAAATAAATTATTTTAATATTTCAAATATTTATTACCTACAGCTAACAGTGTTCCTAGCTCTACCTAGTCATCTTAATTTTAATTTAGATATGTACAGGTAGTTCGTTTTTGGAGTTTGCATAAGGGTTGTCGAAGTTTTAGAGATTGTAGGGTTTTACCAGGGCCTAGGACAGATAATTATAAGTAAGATCCTAACTTTATTCTACTAATATTGAAATAAAGATGTATAATTGGATTCTACGTTTTGAAACAATAAACTTTGTTACAGTTGTACATAGGTGTATTAATGTTTATATTTAGTCAAGAAATTGTAAATTTATTTAGCAAAGTTTCGTTAGGATCTTAGTCTCAAAAACTCAACCCTGAAGGATCATAATTAATTTTTACTTGGTACATTGCTTTTTGTATCAACTGGAAGAGGCAAAAATGCGGATGCAACCTTTATCTAAAGTAAATACTACCGAAATTCCGTTTTTGCTAAGTTGTTGTTGTTATTTATTGTTTTGGAAAAACTACTGCACACAGAATATAATACAAAGAGAATTCTAGTTTGTGACGTAACGGCGCTCACGGCAATGCATACAAAACTTGAGACAGATCCAGTTACCTACATACTTTCCTTCTGTGGCCGTAGGCGGGGTGCTATTTAGTATATAAAAGAGTAGTCAGAGGATCAACACGCGTATTATAGAGATCTCTCTAGCCCACCATGAAGGTACTGTGCTCTTAACCTTGGACTTACACAACAAAGCTTTGAGTGATAAGTGATATTATTCAGTGCTTATTTGAATAGCAGATATTTAGAGTTGGAAGTTTGCGTGTTGACAAGTTTTATTTTGTAGTTCACTAGAATGCCCATTTGGGCTTGTGCGTTATTGGATCGAAACCAGTTTGTTCGGTTATCGAATTATATCCGTCGTCTCTATAGCGAAAATTTTATCGACGAAATGTGTCAAAGCCTACAGTTATCCTCACATGCATGGACCAAATCACTACTAGCTTTTTTAAGAAGTTTAGCTCCACTTCTTTGTGCAGTCCACAAAGACTTTAATGGAGCGAAAATTCGCTCAACCTTTTTTCAACATTAAATACTCCAAAAAAATTCCGAAGATTCTGTAGATAACACCAGTAAAAGAAAACATTTAGTGTGATCTTGTGTGTGGTAAAATAGCCTGAGAGATCAATGATTCACTTTGCATTCAAGACTTCTTTCGAGTCCCTTATCTTGTGCTTTAATAAGTAGTGTGCCTTCTATAGTGTGTATATCTGGTACAGGTGTTAGTAGTATCAACGCTATTTGCGGTGTTATCGGGCGCATCAGCCGGGTCTGCCGTGGCTTGGCCCGGAGCAAGAGTGGTCATCGCCCAGCCCACTGTGCTTGCCACCCATACTACAGCACTGAAGACGTTAATACCGCCACAGACAAAGGTCTCCGGTTTCTCCACCACGCAATACATTAACTCGGTAAGTCTGGGAGTGCCTACGTGCCGAGTGATCAAAAGCAGAAATGCGTGTCGGGTAATAGGGTCACGCAATGATAAAGGCCTAAGCTGCGAATCATGAATTAGGTTGTTTTTACGATAGGTCTGTCTGCTATCAAATTTTGTTTCATCATTGAATAGTACCTAAGCCACATACCAAACAGGAATTTTCTGAATTTCAGATTCCATCAGCAGTACCAATCGCGCTGCAAACTCAAGTGCACTATCAAGTGCCAGAATTAAGCCAGTTTGCACCAATACAACACAACCCCTTTTACCCCATAGCTGGAGGCTCTTACTTCCCTAGCAACGTCTTATACCCACCTTTTGCCATCACACCAGGAGCACCCGTGTACCCTGCACCGATAGCCCCAGCTCCAGTACAGCCAGTTCAGGATGTACCGAGCTTCCCACAGGGAACACCTGGATTCCCGTCTCAAGATGTGCCGAGTTTCCCTCCGCAAGGAACTCCTGGCCCCCCTTCTCAAGACACACCAAACTTCCCCTCACAAACCGCTGGGGATGCTGACACTACTGTTGTAGACTCAGCCGACTTTCCTCAACAACAAGCTCAAGATCAGCCCCAAAACCAACCTCAAGAACAAAGTCCATTCACTGAAGCATCTCAGCAAGACCAGCCGTCAGTTCCCCAATTCCCACCGGCGGGCAACTTCCCCTTCCCAACGTTACCTCAAGCGCCTCAAGACCAAGCGCCTTCTTTCCCGTCGTTGCCTCAGTTCCCCCAAGGCTCCACACCGCAGTTTCCTCAAGGAGAGACTCCAGCTTTTCCATCTTTCCCTCAGTTTCCCCAGGGTGATGGACAACCTTCCTTTCCCTCATTTCCACAGTTCCCTCAAGGTTCTTTGCCGCAATTCCCCCAGTTTCCCTCAAACCCTAGCATCCCTCAGTCACCGACACCAACCCCGCCTTCTTCATTCCCCGGAGACGCCGGGGGCGACAAGGGACTGAATGATGAAGACACGATTTCTGTAGAATCCGCCTAATTTTTTAAGATTTCATATAAATTATGAAAGAAACGCTGCATTGTCTATACCTATCACTACAAGCTAAGCTGCAGTGTAATTAAAAACATATTCAAAATTATTTCAATTGTTAACAACTAGACATTGGACTCGTACTAGCCATAGCAAATCATATCATAGTCTTAGTTCTGATACATTTGCTTATAAGAAGTTTTAAGTAGGTATAAGTTGGAAAAAAAATGTTTTTTCTTTTAATGGTAAATTTTATTTATTAGAAATATTTCACCAATAGCCTGTGTTGCGCTCCTCTATCCAACTCCTAAGATCTGCTTGCGTGGCATTTTTGCCCAAAAGACCCAGCGAGTAGAAGAAAATACTGGGAAACCATTCCGTGCTGAAGTGGACAGTGATATTGTAGCCACCGACTCCCTCAATTGTAGGCTTCACCATTCTGTTGGGGAGAAGAAGACGAGCACAGACTATCTTACACTCAACGCCAGCTGAGATCTGAAACAAAATATTTTTATCTTCAGGGCCTCGGTACGGCGTATTTTAGAAGCGATGAAAAAACACGTATCAAGTTCATACTAAAGGCCTTAATGTCGACCCAAGGCTCAAATCTTACCTGTCGAGACTTATATATTTGGTTCTCTGGCCCGATAGATGAAATGGCACCGAAATATTCTTCAATATTTCAGTTAGGTCAGTAATGATCTATAGAATCATTCTATAGATCATTACATCTATAGATCTATGATCTATACTATAGAAAAACAATTGGTTCAAGAACAGCAAGAACGTTTACGTGGCGCCGTGATTATAAATATTTGCATAGTTTTGTGGTACGATGGTACGTAGTTTCGGGTCATCACAGGGAATCCTAGGGTCAGGTCTAAGAATGTGACCGTGAGGTGTTTATTTGTGTATCAAAATGCCAACTCGGAATTTTGGATTTTTCTAGGACATAATCGTATCCAATCCTACTAAAATCCTACTAATATTATAAACGTGAAAGTTTGTGAGGATGTTTGTTAATCTTTCACGCTAAAACTACTGAACGGATTTTGAAGAAACTTTATAGTAATATAGCTTATACATCAGAATAACACATAAGCCGTGGGCAGAAGCTAGTAGGTATTATAAATGCAAATATTTTTGTTGCTAATAATCTACGAAACGGCTAAACTGATTTAGATAAAATTTGGAACATGTATAGTTCATGACCTAGAATAACCACATAGATATCTTTTATCCGAGTATGTACCACGCGGGTCAAGCTGTGGGCAAAGGATAGTACTATATAGAAGACAGAACAGTAGCCTCGGCGTAAACTTGGAGTAGAGTTTAATCTTCGTCTGCCATTTATAAATCAAAACAAACCCATACCCAAAATACATAGTCCTAACCCCACACTAGGATTCCCTGTGTCATGGATATCAAGAACTACGAGTACCGTGGTACCACAGCACCCAGCCCCGGAACAAATATCTGCAGAACATACCAACATTTGTCCCGCAGCGGGAATCGAATCCGCACCTCTTGCGTCGCAGCCGGCTACTCGAACGCCGTTCCATCGACGTCTCCAAAACAGAGAGATATTTTTTTTCCGAGGCTACCTTGAGTATATGCTTCGCCGTCGCTAGTAATATATCAGTTCAAAAGGTACCTTCATTAGTATAGTCAGTCTGGCAGGTGGGTCAGCATTGACCTCAAATTTCTCTGAGTAGAAGAAAGCAGCTGTTTGCCGTTTTTTCTTATTTCTGTAGCAAAAATTGCCGTTTACGTAGGTGCGAGCTCGCCACCCCTCTTTCTGTTTTTTTCTTAATCTGAGAAAGTCTCCATGGAGCCCCATGTCTGAGAAATATAAAAAAAACTTACTAATATATAAATGCGAAAGTATGCGGATGTTTGAATGTTTGTTGCTTAATATCTTCGTTACGGCTGAAACAATTTGAATAACATTTGGAACAGGTGTAGTTCGTGACCTAGGATAGCACGTAGGTATTTTTCGCAGCGGGCCAATTCCCGCACCTTTTGCGTCTCAGATTCGGGTTCACCGTCGGTACCTACATCTTAAGAATATCGACCAGACTAGTAACACACCCACGGCCCGGCGTAGCTGTTAGTGCGTACTTGAATCAAAGGGGAAGCCGTGGTTTCGATTATTACGGAACTTGTGAACGCATACAACATATTTTTATGTATTTTTATATAGACTATATGTAAAATCGAGTTTCGTATCGAATAAGGTGACACTTTTAAAACAAATAGTCACTGAGAAATATAATGTAAATTGTAATCAGCATCTACAGTTTCGAAACAATGTTACAAGAAAAGATCACAAAATCTTCTGCGACATGACTTGTAAGCTACATTTTGGATATAAGCGAGTTTCTTTTAAACTATTTTTAGAATGGCTTCCTACAAGGGCATGCCTGTCTCAAAACATTAGGTAGTATTTCACTAAAATATTTGGGAACCCGCTGTGCTGCTTCACTGAACATTCATTAACCGGGTGGCGACCATCGTCATGTCTACCCATAGAATACCAGGAGTCATAAATGGAGTGAAAGAGGACACGATCGCTTATAAAAAATACTACCAATCAAGCTATTCCCTGCCCACTATCACCTCATCTATGATTTATTATGGTTTTCTGGGTAGTTTTGATGACGGCCACCTCCCATTAGGCATTACTTACTTTACTTCATTTACCTATTGATACCACTTTAAACAAGTGGGTATATACAAAAAATACAAATGCAACCTTTAAATATCTAAAGACCGTTGCAAACGATATTTACATAGGTCAATTGATTCAGATCACTACCTGGGAGCTGTTGTAACTTACTGGTTCCACTTTCAGTCCGTCTAAAGTTTTGTGGGTACGGCTGAGGCAGCATATTAGCGGTGATGACGTTCATTATCCACGTCGTGTAAGGATACACGTCTATATAGAGTGGGGGCTCTTTGATGAGACGTCGACGCATAGCCCTTTTAGCGCAGAGGGCGCCACCTGCGGCTACACCTTTAAAAAAGTATGGTTTTGGAAATTGGAGTCTATCCTATTTGTGGGACAAAAAATAAGAAGCATGTTCAAATAGCAAGACTCTAAATAGTATCTGACTGAACTTAGGTCTTACCTTGACATACTTTTACAAATATCGATTAGCGTTAAAATTGCAAACTGAGCAAAGGAATCAAAATAAACCATACTATTCTCCGACGCCTGGACGATGGAGCTTAGCACAGTGTAAAAGCTTGGAAACGAAGAATTCTGTAATAAAGCGCGCTCAGCTTCTTCTTTTAAAAATTCAACAATATTATAGGTTCTAATTTAAGAACATGACGGTCTCGTCGCCAAATAACCGACTTGATGTGAAAAAAGTTTGACTGAACTTGCCTATCAGTTCGAAGGCGCCTTCTGAGTTCTGGCTGACGATGGGCGCGCCAGGCCTGACTCCGCATCCTGAGCTACAGAGCACGTGACTCACACCTTCGCTGGTCAACCTCTACAACCATAATATTAGTAAGTACTTTTCACTGCATAATTTAGCCCCAAAATAAGCTGAGCTTGAGATATGTGAACTACATGACTGATACTTATATACATTTTTTTTGTAAATACATAGAAAACACCCGGACCTGAGACATATTTTGCAGATTAAACAAACATTTGTCCCGCGGCGGGAATCGGACCCGCAACCTTCGCGTCTCAGGCCTTCAGTGAGGCCGCCACAGAGGTCGTCACTAACTTAGTCAGTGAAGAGTAATCCCCACTGCAGGACATAATGTTTTCATGTTCTGCAGATATTTGTTAACGGTTTGGCTATTGCCATAGGTACTTGTAATTCCTGATAGCCAGACACAAATAATCTTAGTGTGGGGTCAGGACTAGGTAAAATATGTTCGCTTAGCATTTTCCAAGTGGTGCCAAGTAGGCACCTACCTAGTCATATCTAGGTAATTACCGCTTTGAAGCGATGTCTCTTGCATTCTTTGTGTGTGTACAGTCTTTGAGTTTTCTTTCCCATTCTTTCTGAATTGAAGTCTAAGGGTACGTCTGAAAAAGGAAGGTACGTAGGTAAGTACTTTTTAACATTGATATAAAACACTGCTATTACCGTGCCTCTTGTGGTGACAAAAAACTTCGTAGGACACAGAGGAGAAGATAATAAAACTTACTGCTAAGGTAGTCAACCATGAAAACAAACTTATTTTTCCTTTTTTTCATTCGTTCTGCTATTGAAGGCATGCAAATAGGCATCATGTAATCTGAAAAATAAAACACTAGATTTCACCATGTGTCAGGACAAAAGGACATTAAATATATTTTGTGCTGTCTGGTTGCAAATTGTTTAAAAATCCTCATATTTTTTTTTATGAGCATTTTTCCATTTCATATTGTAAAAACGGGAATTTTTACGTACTGCACTATCGGTGAAGGCACCGACTAAGTTTCGACTCATTCTGAGAGTCTTCATCAGGGTGAGTGGTTGATTTTTCCATTCGTTTTATTTTCTAACTAGACGGTACCTACTTGAAATCAACCGCTCACTGTTAGCACATAACATTGACTGATTTGGAACACTAAAATAACCAGTCGCCATTCGTAACGGTGCGACGGTAATGACTAGCGATCCTTTGATTATTACAGGTACCGAAAAATGGCTCAAATATAGTAATATTACATTAAAACTACTACACACTCACGTGATTTCATCGGCCGGAGGAGTTTTACTATTGCCAAGCTGTTTCCTACACCGAATCTAGAAGCAAAGATAAGTGATGTAGCATGGCACTGAGTTAGTGATGCTTGGCGATTCGAGTCTCAGTAGATATTTAAGTTGAAGCACGGAATCTCAGATTGTAGGATTGTTTAACACGACTGTGGAGATTTTTGAAAAAGGTCTCAGTTCGAAATGCCGAACAAAAGTAGGTATAGTTATGATAAGTACCTAGTAATATTCTGTACTCATAATAATGTAACGTAATATAAGGGGTTGTAAGGACTTTCGGGGGTTTTATGGGTAAGCAGAGTCTTATAGGTATAAAATTAGAGGGAGTCTTTGATTTAGGGGTTCTAATGTTTTAGGTGTCTTGAAATAATTATGGGATTTAAACGATATAAAAAAAATACCTAGAATACTCAGGATGCGGAGTAATACTTAGCAGTGGTGTTTCTAGATACGCGTGAGGACACCTTTCTCCCAACTTAAGCTGGGCCCGTGTCATACCGCAGTCTTCCTCTTCTCTCTCGTATTCGCCGAACATGACGTTACCACTAATAAAAAATAATACTATAAGTAGCACTATAAAAATAAATAAATGACTATTTCTTGCGCAGTTTTGTTTTTACATAAATGTGTGGCATCACTCTGGGATGTTTATTGACACGGTGAGGAACCAAAAGTGAAAACGAAACTCCTATAGATTTATATGAAACCTTATGAAATAAACAAATTAAACAATAGCATATTCAAATTAATGGTAGGTACACTGGGCAGTCTTATCGCTTAAAAGCGATCTTTTTCAGACAACCTTTGGATGGAGAGGATTTTATCATGTGTTTTAGTAGACTAGAAATATGAGTGCATGAGGGTACTTAGGTACCTTATTGTTTTGGTGTCAGTGGTCCATTCGCTTCTCACACACACTTACTATTACCTCTCATTATTACCAAAGGCCGGGCAAGTCAGACGGTGTAATCACGTTTAAGATCAGTTTTTTATTATTTTTAACCCTCATTGTATACTCACAAAATGACACATTGTATACTTACGAAAAACGCCTCATACGCAAGGAACGACCTAAGCCCTCCTATACATACACTTACAATTATCGAGACCAACTCTATTGCCATACGTGTGATCGGGTTTTTAAAAATAAGTTCTAGCGAAAAAATAAGTGGCTAGCGAAACATAAAAGGGCTCTCGATAGGAAGTAAGTTAAATTAATTGGAATTTAGTCGCCTTCATCGAAATCGATGAGGACTATATATATACTCACAGCTTGTAATTCTTAGGTAACTGCAGCAAATCTATTGCAGTTCCAATAGCGAATTGTTTTTGAATAAGGATTACCCTGGGCGCTTTGTTCTGATGCAGGAGTCCAGTGATAACTGGAAGCAAAGATAATAAGGTTACTTGCTTGAAATATTTGTAAAATTATTGTACTTACTTAATCAAGTTGGTTGAACTAATCTAAAGTAGGAAACTTGCTAACATTGTAAAATTACGAGAAATCTGTGGTCTTTATCAAGCTGATGATGATTCCTACCCTCTAAAAATATACTTTTCTGATGTTTGATTATTTTAATTTTCTTCTACTATCAAAATTAATTTTTAATTATTTATATTTTTCACCTTATTTTATCTTCTTCCAATAATCTATCTTATTGTGTAGTTTTAAGTGATTTGTGTATGTGTAATATGTTATACTTTAAGTAACATTCCGCATACAATATATTTTTTGTTAATATTGGAATAAATAAATACAATACAATACAATACTGGATTTAATTTAGTTTAAAAATTATGTTAGTCCGTAATTTTTTCTTTATTCAGGTACCTACTTAGTCATTAACACGCACGTTGCTCGTTATTTACCCGCACGGTTCTTCTGGGGTATGAAGTGCAACCTCGCCGTAACACAGTGTTAAACTCGCACCGGAGGTAAGTTACCTTACAATGCCACAAGCGCCTGCACAAATGTGTAATGGTCTACTAAGTACGATCGCCTTATACAGCATCATCTTCATATAAGCACGCTTAAAAATTGTTAATTAGTCCCTAAGTATTTTGAGTGAATAAATGTATCTTTATCAGAAGAATAATATTGAACAGAGTGCAATAAAAGGTACTATTCTCTCTTTTAATTGAGTAGGTACTTAGTTAGAAATCGACTTCGAAGATAGGACCTCAACTAGTTTCATGTCTGATAAAAACATATGAGAGTGCAAATTTGATGCTAAGGCTGGAAGTTACTTCTCATAGTGTATTAAAACGAGCATAAATGGGATAAAAGAAGAAAAACAACGTCAATATACCTACTTTATGTTGTCATTTAAAAATTGGTTAGTAACGAAAAAGTGATTCAAAAAGTAGCGCTTTAGCAGTATTGTTATATACTATAGTAGATTGTTCAACCAGGGCCTATCGTTATTAGATCCATAATAAATTAAAAAAGCAGTATATATTTAAAAAAAAAAACTGGAACATCAAAAAGCCAAGTCTTTTCTAGTATCATATTAACTTTGTAGTCTGTTAATGATAAAAACGACTTTAAAAAAAAACCCTAGTAGTTTATATCCTAGAGGTTAAACGAGGTCCGCGTACGCTATGCTAAAATGACACACTTTTAGAGCATGAAGTGAAAAAGTTATTTTATGTCTTCTTTTACCCCATGTACGATTTAAATTGATGTCGAGTATCAATTTTAATCGTATAGGCTTGACCACAGTTGCCACCTTTATTCATCATCGGTATGTTGTATGGTACCAGAATGATGCCTGGTTTATAAAGTACTTAATAAAAAAAAAAACAAACCGTGCGTGTATTGCACAAAACCAAGCCAGCCAAAAGTGTTTTTCTTCAGGACTCCATCTGGGGGCTTCAGGCTGAAGTCGTCGTGGCAAGTCGAGAAGTCGCGAAGGGCAACCACAGGTCTATGCTCTGACACTTCAAAAACAAAACATTAGATGCCCAAACTAACATTCTTAGGCATAAATCAGTACCTATGTAAACATTGTAAACACACTACGAATCATAATTTCAATAAGTAAATTTTTAAAAACCCTGACGTGGAGTTCCATCATCGTTTGCAAAGCCCCTTTCTGACTTGCGGTGATAAAACCTATTTAAAAACCATCATTGAAGACATAAAAATCGATAGCAAAAACCACATAACGATCCCCGTAATTAGCCGTTTCGGAGATAAACAAACAGCTTAGGACAAACGCATATAAATTTTTTTAGTCGCGGGTAAAAAGAAACCAAGATGAGTTTGTTGCCTGATTTTTTTTGTGCCTACTCAGTTGTTGGTGATAGGTTTGGTCGTGAGGTATCTGTGGAAATTCACACTTGGATTCATCATCATCATCATTTTCAGTCCGTGTCAATCCACTGCCATTTATTATTGCTCTCAATAGTCCAATTCTTGAGAAAGGTTATAGGATATTTAACATCAAACGACCCTTAGGAGCTGAACAAAAAAGTACTGGCGCGGGCGGGCGATGCGACGGGTTGAAGGCAGCCGTGGCACATCTAGTTAATAAATGCCTACTGACTTAGATTTTTTGTTTTTTAACACTACAGACATAAACATAATCTGGACTCCAACTAGAATTCTCTGTATCGTAGGCATCAGGAACTACGAGTAACGTGGTACCACAACATCCGGACCCGGTACAAATTACTACAGAACATGAAAACGTTTATCCCGCGGCGGGAACCTGCACCTCTTGCGTCACAGCCGGCTTCTCGCCTGCCGTACCACAGAGGCCGTACTTTAAAGGAAACCCAGCAAAACTAACGAGTCTTAAAATACATAGGAGGAGATAACAATTTACCTTAAATTCACCTAAGTAGCATGCAGTTTTGCCACAATCAAAAAAGAGCATGTAGATTAAAGATTTTCCCCTACTTTATGCATTAAAGTATATATAAGTACCTAGTCGGTAGGCAAAATAAATACTTACTGATTACAAACAATGTTAAAAAACTGAGAGTGTTCATTGCACGTGAGTCAATCTGAAACTACCACAATCATGTTTTACTTCTTTAATCCCAATATTTGTTTGTAGCGGATGTTTGCTATTTATAAAACGGCGGATGTTGAAATCATAAGAATAAATGAAGATACAAATATAAGTACCTATTTGTAGACCAGGAGGCCACAGTCTTCAGCCCTACCTATCGGGTACCTGAACGAGTGATACATGGGGTGAATGAAGACACAAGTTTACTTAAAAAAACCCTAGGAAGGCATGTATACATAGTTTCTTTTCGTAATGTCGTGTCCTCTTTCAACTCATGCACCTATTATTTCGTCCTGGTAAGAGTTCACTGGCTAGCTGGTCTATATTATCACTGGAATATTCAAACCAAAATATCTTTGAACTGTTCACCAGAATCTTCCCTCTTGTCGTTCATAATACCAAGCGCCCATATCATGTTCAGAGGTATTCCTTCCGGAAAGTCCCAGTGAGTAGTAAAACGTGTAAGGGAACCAGTCGGAGCTGAATTTGATACTGATATTGTAGCCTCCGACGCCCTCGATCTCCGGAGTGACGAGTCGGTTGGGGAGGAGGAGACGAGCGCAGGTTATCGTACATTCTATGCCGGCTGAGATCTAAAACAACAACATTTTATAATATAAATGCGAAAGTTAGTGAGGGTGGATGTTTGTTACCCTTTCACGCAAAAACTACTGAACGGATTTTGATGAAACTTTACAGCTTCAGAAAAACTCATAGGCTAGTCACCCAAGTGATTAAATTTTTTCTAGCTTTTTTTTTACACATTTAGTGAAGTTCAGCCTCCAGAGCTAATCGTCACCTTTCGGCAGGAACAAAATGAATTACTTAGTTATTTTTTAACTCTATGTTTTTATCTTTTTTTTTTAATTTATATTTTTTGTTAATAACCCAATTTTTTGATTGTTAAATATTAAATTATTATGACCAGAGGATTCTTTTAATAATTTAATGGAAACATTTAATTGTGACTTTGAACCAAATTATGTTAGAAATTAAAAAATCACAATTACAAGTACATGGAAATTCAAAGTGATGATGGAATATTGTCTATTTTTTATTATCACTCCGATAAGGGATTAGTATGCCATTTATTTTTTATCGTCTAAATCGGTGTTGGATATCTCGCGTACTCTGATCACAAGCGACGCGAATTTTTGCGCATGCAGCGTACTTCCGCATACATGACTAAGGCGCTACAGTTCCGCTGAAAACCCAACAACATCCAAAACCCATTATCAGTTGATATTTTGTTATTTTTTCAGGGCCTGGTGTGCTGTGGTACAATAATACTTGTAGTTGCTGGTTTCCACGACTTAGTATGGTTTTACAACTATCAGATTTTTTTTAGGATTCCGTACAGGTATACGGTTACGGTTGGTACGACCCACCAGATGGTAAAAGCGGTTATACCATTTGGTGGAACATCTTGAGTTTCAGGTTTTTTTCAGATTTTTCAGAATAGCTCTTACCTTTAAGTATATAGTCAGTTTGGCTGGCGGGTCAGCATTTACTTCAAATCTCTCGGAGTAGAAGAAAGCATTTTCCTTGGCCTTCGACCCTCGATCAAAGCACGCCTGCCCGGATACGTATGCGCGTGCACGCCATTCGTGCCTCTGGCCACCCCTGCCTCTATGTTTTTTCCTGAGGTAGTTTTTGTGGATACCCATGCCTGGAAAAATGGTAAAGATTTTTGATAAAAAAAATCGCTTTGTTTACTGATTTGTCTTTGACGACCTCTATGACGCAATGGGCGAAGGCCCGTCTGAGAGACAGAAGGTTGGGGGTTTGATTCCCGACACAAGACTAATGTTTGTATCATCTGCAAATATTCGTGGCGGCTCTGGGTGTTTCTATGTATAATATGAATGCAATTTTTAAAAAAGTATATAGGTAGTATAATAGTCATATAGTTCCTATAACACAAGCTCTGCTGAGTTGATGATGGGGCTAGATGATGGTGTGTGTCCAGCATTTTTATTATTGGCTATACTAAATATATCATTGTCACTGTGCGAAAAAACTGACAATATTCTCGTTCGAGATTTAGTTAGACAAGTAATCACCGAGCATAGCTTTCTTCATAGCCCGTTGCAAACATATTGAACCTTAATTATTTGACTTACTAGTTCCACTTTCGGTCCGTCTAAAATTTTGCGGGTATGGCAGAGGCAGTATATTAGCTGTGATGACGTTGATGATCCACGTCGTGTAAGGGAACACATCTATGTAGAGTGGGGGCTCCTTGATGAGACGCCGACGCATAGCCCTTTTAGCACAGGGGGCGCCACCTGCAGCTACACCTTAAAAATGAAAGGTTACAAAATATATAAAACACATTTGATATAATTTTAGATTGAGAATAGAGTTTGAATTATAATTAGAGAATACACCAGGTATACACGACATGTTAATTTTTTTGATGATTTAAGCCCACCAAATTATAGTTCAGTCATTAAAAAAACTGCAACTCGTGAGTTCCATCACTTATTGCAGTGTCCCCTGTGATGTGTCTGATATCTTAGAAAATTCCTTGAAAATGATTGCAAAAAAAACTGCATCTGACGAACACTCAAACAATACATAGGTAAATAGGTCTGCATTTTGTCCCAGATAACCATTAACAATTGATGTTAACATTCGATTTTCAATACGATATTTTAACCTTTTCTCGTCTAAATAAAGTTTATTGTTCTCGCCATAATTTTGCAACTTAAAGTCTAGACCGGGCATTATGAAGTTAACTATATCATGAACTTGCCAATCAGTTCGAAGCCACCGTCTGAGTTCTGGCTGGCGATGGGCGCGCCAGGCCTGACTCCACATCCTGAGCTGCAAAGCACGTGGGTCACACCTTCGCTGCCCAAACTCTACAACCATAATACGAATAGGTATTATCTAGCAATTTGGTATATTATTTAACGCACAAAATCAGTGTCTGACGTTAACATAAAAGTTACTTTACTTAGTCTGTGCGCAAAAAGGGGCTATGCCCCTAGAGTTAGGACTACGCGCAGGCAAACATCTTATAACAACTTACTGACAGATTTCTATATAAGAATGACAGTAAAACATGCATCAGATTTTGCCTAAGCTTTAAATAGACAGGCATTAGTTTCGCTTTTATGTAATAAATGAAAGAATTAACCACAGCGGCGAACATGCTGCTCACGGATGCCACTAAGATTGAACTTCAATAAATAATGATAACACGTTCATCCTTATTTATAATTACTCCGTAACTTTATCAGTTTGATAAATGTTGTCCATCTCTATCTTTTGTTTAGTGTTGGAAAAGGACAGTGTTCGAATTATCGAGCCGTTAATTATAATAAGTGATTATTAATAAGAGGGATTGTTATTTACTAAGTTTTTTTCATAGAAATGTGAACGTGAATAACATAACAGACACGTGACGATCAAGATAAACTATAGTGTCGTACTTAGGAAGGTACTTACTGCTTTTAAGCGGTGTCTCCTGCATTCTTTATGAGTGAACAACTTGAGAGTTTTCTTTCCCATTCTTTCTGCATTGAAATCCCGGGGCACGTCTGAAAAAGGAATTAGTTAGTTATTTTTGGAGGAAAATAATACAGTTTTTTCTCAATGCAAAGGATTTGAGATGTAAACGAAAAACATAAACCCACATAAGTAAAAAAATATCGATGTTATCTGACAAAATTGAAAGGTTTTTATCTAAGTTCAGTGGGCGTGCTGCCCGGCTGGGACCCTAGAGGTGCGAGTTTGATTCTCGCTGTGGAACAGATGTTTGCATGCCCTGCAGACATTTTTTCTGAGTCTGGGTGTTGTGGTGCCATTAAATACTACTGAGATTCAGGAGAATGTTATGTACGACTGATACTTACTGCTTATATAGTCTACCATGAACACATACTTTTGTTTTTTTCTTTTTTTTCGTTCTTTTAACGATGGAATGCAAATAGGCATCATATAATCTGAAAAACAAATCACACAATAGGAAGGCAGTTGGGTATAAATACGTCGGCTTTACAATTTAACCTTAACTTTATAAAACCTTATAAAAATAAAACAAACTTACTTGATTTCATTGGCCGGAGGAGTTTAACTAACGCCAAGCTGTTGCCTACACCGAATCTAGACGAAACAAGCAGTACAAGGTATTTTATTTAAAAGGTTGCTGTGCGTCAACACCTAGGGCATGCAGTGACGCACAGTTTTAGCTTAGAGTATCTCTACCTACCGCTATCTACATAATACCAACCTGGAATACTCCGGATGCGGAATGATGTCCAGGAGTGGCGTCTCCAGGTATGCGTGAGGACACCTGCCCCCCATCTTTAGCTGTGACCGTGTCATCCCGCATTCTTCTTCTTCCCTCTCGTATTCTCCAAAAATTACATTACCTCTGAAAACGTAGAGGGTTTTATGTAATCAATCATTTTTGTCGACACTTTAATTTAATAACTTTACTTTTGAGAATGCCTACTTCTATGTAATTGGCTTACCTTCGTAAAAAAACGTTTAGTAAAAGGAATTTGTTTTATTTACATTGACATACTCACAAATTTTATTATCAGCCAAACTTTAGTACAGGATTTTTTAAAATAATGTATGTATTAAATTCTGCTCAAGAATTTGTTAATGCATTTAGAGTTGTAGAGGTTAGTTTTTCACAGTAAGCAGGTTTTATTATATAGCTCTAGGTATGAAAATTACCCACAACGTGTACTTACAGCTTGTAATTTTTAGGTAAGTGAAGCAAATCTAGTGCAGTTCCGATGACAAATTGTTTGTGAATGAGTACAACTCTCGGTGCTTTACTGTGATGAGGCAATCCAGTGGTTACTAGAAAAATACATTTAGAAAGTTACACATAAAGTGCTTTTATATGATTCCAAAGTCCAACCGACAAGACCTTGTTCATAGTTTCTCCATGCTGAGCCGTTTAAAAAAAAAACACATTTTTTTATGCTACAAGTATAATACACAGTTGCATGATGATTCTAGTAAAAATATTTTTATAACCATGAATGATTCAAAAGTTTTATCGTAAAAAGAACGTAAAAACTGTCTAAGTACTGCTTGGCAGGATTTTTTACGCTTTTTCCTACTCTATATCAATAGAAATCAAAATAAACATTAGTTAAATAGACGTGACCAAAGAGCTCGCAAGAAAAAATTGACAATACGTAGTCTTGGGAAAGTCTAACATTGAGTACATTATACAAAATTACGTGCTTAGTCAACGATATAGTGGGGTTTTTCACAAACCATGAGTGTACTGCACAAAAGCAAGCCAACTGAAACTGTTTTTCTTCAGCATTCCATCTGGGGGCTTCAGGCTGAAGTCGTCGTGGCATGTCGTGAAGTCGCGAAGGGCACCCACAGGTCTACGGGATGACACTTCAAAAACAAAATAATGTTAAACCTAAACAGACGTTTTGAAAAAGAATCCATCTAGTAAAGCTAGGGCCTCTCAGATTGCTTATTTTTTGTTGTAATCGATTTGATGCTCATACAATCTGTAGTTACTTATGATTATATTTATTGTGAGTTCATCAGCTAATATTTAAGTCATCGAGTATATAAATCCCACTACAAAACAACCAATAACCATATTATCTTATACCACTACGAATATCAGTGTACATGCTATAAATAATTATCGGTTGAGCTATCTAAAGATCGTGTGCAACGTTCTTTGGGTGATTTACTATTTCATCTGATTTTTTTGTATACACTTACATATGTAGTTGTCAATTATTATTGGTGATTTGTACAGGGACTTAAAAGAGGAATTTGTACACATCCAAATGGTGACCGGGCGGAAAGTTGCTTAACCTAGCTGATATCTTAAGAAAAACTAGGCTATGGCCATGAGTGCCATTTTTCGACTTACGGCTTCAAAAAAGTCCAAAAAGAAAACTACTTTAAAAATATCATCAACATCATCATTATCAGCCTAATTAGTCCATTGCTAGCCATAGGCCTCCCCTAATGAGCGCCATAGTGCCCTGTCTTCAGCTTGCCGCATCTAGCATCTGCCTGCAGATGCATATATGTATGTAAAAATATACTCACTGATAATCATAAACACTATTAGAAAAGTAAAGATGTTCATTGCTCGTTAGTATTTAAGAAACTACTACAATTTTACTACTGTACTAAGAATGTTTGCTTGGTTATTTATGAGCAGCGGAATTTTGCATTCATATTGTCATTATCCTAAAAGGTATATTGTCATTCCTTCAAGATAGATTTGATAACAGTGATCTCAAAACAATGCAGTTAATTTGTGCGCAAATTCTTTCTTGTAAACAAAGTTCACTCAGATTCAGATTAGATTTATGGTGACAGACTAGCACAATGAAATTTTCAGGATAGAATATATAGTACATAAACTGAGTTTTTTTTAAACAAGCTAATTCTAATTATATAGAAAGAGGAGGTTTTATGTTTGACTGTATATCTTTTTATTTATCAATTTTTCCAAACATGGATCTGATGATGGAATCTCAAGGAAATCGAGGAAAAGCCTCAAAAGTTATAAGCTTGTTTAGTGTGTTTATTAACTTTTCATAACTTTCAGGTGTTTGTGACTGGGAGTCATTATCTCATGCGAATGAGTTGATGATGTAAGCCATTACGAAAAAAGCTCAGTTTTTGGCTAAACATTATTTTATTTTCAAAAGTTGAATTTGAAATTCCACATATCAGAAATAGAGAAAACAGTTCAGTTAATTAACTGCTTTAAATCTTTGTAAGAAAGGTCCTTATGCAGGCTTAACATCGGGTGTCAAAGGCCTCGGAAAAGGCAACGTTGGTCTCAGTATTATTAACGCCCGGTTCCCTTACACTATCCGCACAGTATATCTAATGCGGCGATTTCATATCCTTAAAACGTGACACCATACTGGTCGTGGCTATCATTTATTTGTAGAACAATCCCAGTACTGTGGTATGATGAATATTTCCAGTGCATCTACAGGTTGGTGGAGTAGCCATTTCAAGACTAAAGTAAGCTGAAAAGCTTAAGGGTTTGTTTCAGAGCAAGTTCCCAGGATTGGGATATACAAACTGTTAAAAACGAATTTAATATTCTCAGAGTCCAGCAAAGCATATCCGACTGCGTTGAGATTGGGTACAGCAGTGTGTAATAACATTGGTTTATAGAACTTACCCCTAGCAATTAATAATTGAGTTTAACAAACATTGACTGCAGCATTTTACGGTTTCTTTCCAGAATATTTCACTTTTCTCCCCTAATTTTATTGGTTCATAAAATATATAGTAAAATTATATTTCAAAAGAATACCAGCTATGTCTATGCTGAAGTATAGACTTCCGGTACTAGTATATCTTATTTGACTACTATTATAAACGCGAAAGTTTGTGAGGATGGATGTTTGTTACTCTTTCACGCAAAACCTACTGAACGGATTTTGATGAAACTTTACATCAGAAAAACACATAGGCTTCTTTTTCCGGGTATCATGCGGGCGAAGCCGTGGTCAGAAGCTAGTTTAAATATATATGCTTCAGGTACTTTGAATAAAGGCCCATTTACAAGAGATTTTGATATTGAAAGTCGCGAGTTTCTTTTGCTTGAATGTAAACGCATGAGTACGAGAATGATCGATCACCATCGATAATCGCATGCATATTCTCGCCACAAAGCTTGTGAAAACTGTAAATGAGTCTTCGAATCATAATCTGTAAATATAGCTTCAGCTCAACTCGTAGTTTGCTACAAAACAGACAGGGACACTTAGCCCACATTGCAGCCGATCCTATATTTTACAAATACTTTCTTTTCAGGCAACTCTTTAAACAATCGTAGGAGAATTATTATTTTCTACATGATTAAAGCTCTATGAAAGTACCAAGGTAGCTTTGGGTACACAACACAATTTAAAATAATAACACGCATGGATATCATACAAATAATATTATTAAAATTCCTATTATTTATTTTATTTTTAACACGTTTATAATTATATTAGCTTGACATGTGACTAACTAACAAAAAATATAATCAAATCTATTTTAACCTACTTCTAATTTTCCTATCGAAATGAAACTTTGTATGTATATGTAGTTCGGATGACAATACTGCAATTTGGTATCTTGGAGCTGATCTGATGATGGAGCCAGGAGGTAGATTGTGGAACTCTACAGTGGCTACTAGTAACTTCCTCGAGTTTGGGCTTATATGATTCGTTTTAAAAAGTGTGTTTTTTAGTTACTCATCATAATAATTAAGTAGGCACCTATCCTAATAATGTTTCACTTCAAGCTAAGCTCCAACGAATTGTTCATGTTTTCGTTTTCCTCTTTAGTGTTAGATACAGAACCTACCTAACGATAAACCTGCCCTTACTATTGTACTCAGTTGGGTATTAAATAATTGTATCTATTTTAGAAATACAGCTTCTTAAATAATATATTTACAGAAAATGTTATTCTATTTAATAGGTGGCATCACCTCTTAATGAAAACAAAACAATAAAAAAAATATATATATAATAAGCCGGTATGTAATAAGTAAGGACAAAGGAAATTATATAAATCTAGGATTATAAAACTCGAAATGTATATCCACCGCCATGTTCAACTTGTTCTTGAGATAGAACTCGTGAATGGCCAGACGGTGCACAGTGCTCATCATCAGTATGTAGAGTTGTCCCTGGCAGTAGTACAGCGGGATACGACTCTTCCAGAACTGGAACTTCTTAGGAGTGTACATTTTCATCACTACGCATTGCAGCGCGTATTTCTGCGTGTTCATATCAGCTATTATCTATAAACAAACACCAAATGAGGATCAGTGGCCATATTCTGTAACTCAACTTATAATCGACATCGTCTTCAAATTTGGCATCATTCACTTCGAATAGATTCCTATTGAAAACTGGTGTCTAACATGATCAAGAAGATATAACACAATTAGGCCGCCGCTTTCGCTTTCGGCTTAGTTTTGAATGATAAATTGTCCAGTTTTTATTTTTTGATAGGATCTGGTCTCAGATGTCGATAGTTTCCGTTGGCACCTCTAATTCAGGAACCCTTCTAGATAAATTATACTTACATATAAATATTCAGCCAAACTGTCCTGTTTATCAACGAAGCTTATATTGACTGTAGTTTGCAAGTATTTTCTATTTGTTGCCTGAGGAGTGCAGTATCCGAATTTGTATATACTGTGCAAGCTCGCTACAAAACAAAAGTTTTTTTACATAATTTTTTAATTCCCTTGTATGTGTACTTCATTTCGTTTATCAGCGCTTCCGCTATAGTGACGTGTGGCGTTAAAACCCATATAAGAACCTCCTATAAAGTCATACAAAACAGTTGCGCTGTTTTGGAACGAATTGGTTTATAACAAACAAAGGAATAAGTCAACATATAAAAATGCTTGCTTCTTGCGTCGAGCAATTGGTACGATGTTGTTTTCGTGATAAATGTTTTATTGTTGCTTGCGATATGATATTGACGCACTGTCCAGTTCTGATGACCATCACAAATTGTTATGGTGACAGCGAATCGATCTAATGATAGAGACGATAAGTAATTTTCAACTCATTTTAATCATTGTGAGGTTATATTTTTCAAACTTTCACGATCAGTGTACGTAATTGTTTTATATGGGTCTTTATTCAATTGGTCGAGAAAATAATAAGTAAGGTAAACAATAAAGATCCATACAAAACTTAATTATTGTGTGGTTGCAACTGAATGACATACATTATTTTGATATATTTTTCTACAAAAAACTAATTACTTCTTGGCAAAAGATTGTCTGCTATGTCCTTTAAGTCATCTTCTTCTAATCCCGCGTCGGCACTCCGCAGTGCGTACATGGCTTTGTTGGCTGGAACGGCTCGCCAGCCATCACCAAATCCTTCAAACAAAGTATATTCAAAACCCACCTGTATTTATTAACTACTGCATAACTGTACGCTTCATCTGAGACAGTTATTTGCAACGTGTAAATTGAAAACGCAAAACCTCATACACCAAAGATATATTATTTAACTATAAACATATTTTTTAATAATTAGCATTCATCTTGACTTTTAGAGTTTCGGTTACATTTGTTTTTGATTAATCGATTGCTTAAAGTCCCGATTTTGAATAAACTGTTCTCAATATTTACGTTATTTTATTTGCAAGTGGCATAAACTGTTTACAGTGTGTATCAGAATATTGTACGCTATGCTTAAAATAATGTTTTTATAATACCAAATATTTATACGCGTTCTTGTTTGCAACTTGTAGGATAGGTCTTTGTAAATTAGGTTTTGCATTGATAAGTAACATTTAATTAGTTAAGGCACTAAATCTGCTGTTACAAGTACCTAATTAAATTGATTTAAAACATATGTTAAAATGTTATTGTTTAAATGTTAAGGCACACACCCAAGCAAACAACAGTGTTTAAACAATTAATTTTGAATTCGACTTATTTTCAGATAAATTTGTACACTTTTACATTTGTCCATGATTTAACACTTAACATTTTCACTGTACTATACTGTTTCTGGAATACCTAGTGTTAGACAACAATATCTCTGTCAAATGATGTGGTAACGGCTTTTTTAGATGGCAACTTGCCAAAACAGAAACTTATCAAGAGCTATTTTTTCATAGAAAATAGTTATTTTTGCCACTCAGATAAAAAGTAACCTTTGTGTTATTCTATACCAAGTCACAAACTATACCAGTTCGAAATATCATCCAAATCGGTGTAGCCGTTACGGAGATTATTAGCAAAACATCCAAAAAATCACATTTATAATATTAATAAGACGGAAAGGATAAGGACACGATTAATTGATAGTAAATACTATTTCTACTTAAAATTCACACTAAGAACTAATAAGAAAAGTATTATATTGTGATGGTTGATGTGATGACCAATTTCTGATAAATTAAAATATAACCACCCAAAATGCAAAGCCAGATGAAACTGCAAAATAATTTGGTAGCCATGACTATCTGATTGGAACGGAATCACGCGCGGTCTGCTAACTGGCCAGTCATCTACATTGGCCAGGCCATGTTACTTTGTTTTATTGATACATTACAATTTTTGGTATTTGTACACATCCTGCCTTCTTTCAATAATCAATGAAAACCAACACTTTTCACTACCTCCCAGATGTGTGTGATAAAGTTGCCTCATTGATGTGTCAGTGCGTTATTTTATAATTTGTTTCAGCTTTTTAGGAAAAACAGTCTTTTTTTGTATGAGTTCAGTAAATCATACAAAAATGGGATGAGACTACACTTTGTGTAAAACGATATTTTGTGTAAAACAGTAACAACATTATGGAAAATGAATCTTTTTATTTTATTATGTACTAATTTATTATTGACTAAACCTTTTATAGATTAAAAAAATACATAAAAAAATATTAATAAGTTAAAAGTTTTGGTATTTAACTAACATGATATAATAATGCTTATGACTAAGTACTAAATTATAGATCAGTGCATACTTACATAATAAGTTAGTAGGTTTATAATAGAATTATTAATGAATATAAGTAGCTAGACTGTTTTTACGAACTTATACTTGTAATGCTATTTCTTGAGGAATTAGCACTATAAGGCGATTTCACTAACGCAATCCACATATTTCTAGAAGCTGGATCACAAACTATAAAATATATGAATAACACAAATCCTTGCAAAGTTGCCGTAAGACAAAAAAGATATGACCACATTGGGTTGCCAGTAAATGAAAAGATCCCAAAAATCCACGTTAGCCCCAGCAAGAAAAATAAAAATATGGATAACCTTAGTTGAGCACCAACCAAATCCATATCTGTTGGTTTCATTTTCTCATTTGAACCACGAGATATTGCATATAAGACCATTACAAATAGAGTTACATTTACTAAAAGGATGATGCAAATTGGCAGCATTATACCTAATATAAAAAAGAAGCCTTGTGGATAACACAAGGGTTTACTTGTTGAAGTACTTGGGACGTAGCTTTCTAAGTCAATTGATAAAATTACAATTACTGGAACCAGTGGTATGCCCCATCCAATCAGTGCAAACTTGAACATAAATCTAGATGGCCTGCTGACACCTAAAACCCGAACATACCTAACAAATTGAAGAACAGCAGTTATCAACATCCACATAAAACTTGAAAGTATAGAATAGTGTAACAGAGCTCCTAAAACAATACACGCCGTTTTATTATTTTCAGTAACTTCATAGCCATCATCTATTTTTCGAAATATTTTATCATCCATGTTAGAAATGATTATGAATATAAGAGGCAGCGCAGTCGCGGTAGAAAGTTGTAATAATACTTTAGTACCCGCTTTTCTTCTCCAATTAGAAAATACCATTGCTGTTATCCATATCCCTACTACTCCTAATAGTGAGAGAAAGCAACCTACTAAAGTAATCACATTTAAAGCCTTTGTGTGTTTCTGGATTTGGAGGGGTTCTGTCTTTATTTCTGTATTAGCTCGAATGTTTATGAGCTGACTAAAATGGGTCAGGTGGTAACATTCACAAATCATAAAGTTCTCTTTTAAATAAACTGGTTCTACTGGATAACATCCTTTGGTTTTCCATAAACCAAGCGATTGCTTAGAGTTCTCAGATTGGAAATCCCAGAAACTACACATTGTTTTGGATTTAGTTTGATTTAGTTGCCTAAATACGATTGGTAAAGGATATTCCAAATTGGGCATGAAGCCTGGTATAGAAACTCCCACTATTCGACTATTTACCACATGGTCTTGTGTTGTAAGCTCTTGAAAAGCGACATCATTTTGATATACACTAACAATAATATGGTGCAGATTTTGTATCGACGCTTCTTCAGTTCTGTTATGGTTTACTTTAAGAGACTTTAATAGTCTAGCAGGTAACCAACTAGCAACTTCCAGATTTTCAATAGCGAGAACGTCATCTAAAGTTGTGTTAGCATATAATGGCTTTATAACCATATCCGTGAACTTATCTGACGATGATATCCTTTGGATAGCTACACCCGTTACATTACATAACTTTGGATAGGAAATTTGAACAATAAATTGAGGCTTTATAGCTACTTGATAGGCTTTTTCAATCGAGTGTGATTTGGGTCCATACGTTTCTATATCATTTGTTGTTTCATTTACGTTTTGACTAGCTATCATTTCAATTATATCATTAACCGAATTTAATATAACGTTTGTCGAATTAAGACTTTGAGCGAGTCGCATATATTCACAGTCCAGATTCATAACTCTATCCATTACCCAAGCTATATTCTGAATATCTCCTATATCAATATAAGATCCATTTTTTTGAGCCATTTTCAAAACCTGTCTCAACGACATTGAAAGGTAATATATATCCACAGGAATTATTAAATTTACGTCACTTAGAACGAAACCCAAACCATCAGTGAGAAAATGTGCCGTATAGTTTTTAGGTGTTTGACCTTTGACAATATTGTAAAGGAAGGTGGTGGTTTCTGACGGCACATAGTTACCTTCACATTCACCTTCTATGGGACCCCACATGCCACCTAGATGATATGATCCATGACACTGTCTTTTTACGGGCAACCCATTTGACTGCAAGCAGAATTGCTTAGGAGCTGAAATATGGCCTATTGGTGTCATTTCCCAATCAAGGGTAAGATGAGTAAGAAAGTCATTTGAAGTGGTTGGCAAACAGTATACTGAACTTGTTAAGTTGACAAACGAGCAATTGATGGTAGGTAAGTTTTGTATAGCTGTTTCCTTTAAAACATTGTATCTTTCTTGTATATTTTGTGTTTCATCTTCATAAATGTTTGCTACTGTGGCGTGCACGTGGAGCAGAACTGCAATGTATTCATTAGTGAGTCCGAAAATGTCCATTAACAAAGTTTTTTGAACATCCAACGCTTCCGTAATGATGGGTAATAGATCTTCTATATTTGGTACATTTAATACTTCTTTAGTGATATTGTAATAATTTAAAGTCAAAGAAAAAACGTGAACTTCTTTGCCTTTTGGGTTCACAATAATTTTATCAGTACTTATCAAAGAAAAGTTAAATGTGTGTCCTTCACACCAGTATTGAGCAGACCGATCAGTTACAAGATCAATGGTGTAAACAATTTTTTCATAATGTTTATTATCGTCACTTCTTTGCTGTATAAACATGTAAGGTAAGTCACTGATATCTACTACTTTTACAAAGCCTTTGGCATCAGAAAAGCATTGAATACCTTTATCGTCATAATCGTATTTCCACAATCCGGACGGAAAATATATTGACAGGTAGATTTTGTTTTCTTCCGAATTAAATTCAAACATTAATTCGGTTTTGCCGTAAATAACTTCAACTTCGCAGGCCATACAAGGCAGCGTTGATGATGAATTGATAAGCCCAAAAGTCCCGATACTATTGATAATACCTTCTAAATATGAAGTTGTAGATTTATCCATGCTATCATCTCTATTATCGTCTTTGATAGTTTTAAACCAACACCACGCATTATCAGGAAGACCGGTCAGTTCTGCAAGTTTCGTGAAAATAAATCGATTTAAAGAATTAGTATCACGCATAGGTTTTTTACATTTGTTGTCAATAAAGCCATTAAATGTCAGCCCAGTTTCAAATTCTGCTTTTTCAATACCAAAGCAAGTACCATTATTTGGTTTATAACGAAAGGCATGATAACCCTCTGGGCATGTGGCGCGGTAACGATTATTGTTAATATAAAAGCATAAGCTAGGATATATTTCGGAACATGCGTCTGTTATTAGTGATCGCTGCTTAACGTCTAGAGCTAAACAGTTTTTCCAAAATAAGTTTTGATATTTTAAATTGTCGTTAGTTTTCACATGCCGTCCCCAATGAAAACCCGGAATAAACCACACAACTGGATTAAAAACTTTTTGTCTTTGGGCCGGGAGCCAGAAGTATCTCGATGTATTAGCGGCAACGAGCGAGTCGATCAATAAATTAATCTCATTTTCATCCAGGTCTGTGATGATGGAAGCACCGCCGCTGGTAAAACAAGGAAAATCCCAGGAGGATGCGGAACCAATTTTGAAACAGTAGTCAGTATTATTTTCGGATATTTTATGAAATTCCGGTGGGCATGAGGCTGGGTCTAAGTATTTTACAACTTTTACACATGGTTCAACGTCCTCTGCAGCCGGACTCCATTCGCCATTAGTACAGTTTCTCCTCACTAGGTCATCTTCTTTGTAGCAAAGCGGGTCGGACTCCACATTGAATGCAGTTGGAGTTTTGCTCCATTTCACACTTATTCCATTATGAGAGTACTCTTCAGGACAATCCTGTATGTAAAGGTAACAGGTTTAGAAATTATGATATCAAACTCGTTTAGTCAGATAAATAGATCATAGCGCGTGGTACTCTTTGGAGAAGACCTAGTTAAGCAGTGGACTGGTGATGATTAACAAAATTGTAGTTTACCTGCAAACTTTGTCGTAACACGGCAAGTAGAACAATAATTTTCCGGAGCATTTTGATTGTGAAGGTCTTTTTTAAGTCTTACATACTGCGTGCATCTATACTTTTAAATCTATAACAAATATTGCCTAACAAAATTTTACCTTTCAGAGCTAACCAACGCTTCACATAAACTGTGATTTTGAGTAGACATGGCACGGCCACTATGTAATTATGATGGCCGGTGGTATCTGTTTACTTATGTCTATATACATGGTGTTGGATATTTTTGAAATAAGTACGGAACTAAGTGTTTTTGTCAAGTTGTTCATTAATTATTATGCACTAGAGAATACTGACAAAAAAACTTACAAAGGACATGTACAAAGGCGAACTTAATCCTAACAAGATTTTTCTTCCAGCAAAATTTTGAATCTGAGCCTTTGAGGATAGGGAAATCTCCGGGTTCCTGGTAAAATTGGCCCTGTAACGTCAAAACGTTATCCAACATTGTTTTGTCTATTTATTTAGCTATATCAACTTTATAAATACATACTTTTCACAGAGTCACTGTGTTATGTAAAAACAATGAATCAGTTTAGTTTACTAAATAGCACCGTAACATAAATATTTTCTGTTAACGTACCTAGGTGTTATAAAATAACGGTTTGACGTTCGTTTTAGGTCACTCCAACATCTCTTTTCAATTGAAATTTAGAAATGGGAAAATCTTTATTTTTTTATATTTTAGGCATATTTTGTTTAGGTAAATTGCATCAACACCTTTTACTCACAAATATAATTAAATACAAAATATTTGTCATTTGTATGTCAAATATTTTGTGAACTACATGCTCTATATACATATATATTTATCAATAAATAAATAAATAATGCCAGTAATTTTTCACAAAGCATCATCTAGTCCCAAACTCAGCAGAGCTTGTATTATGGGAACGACTTGACTAATATACTAGTTATATACTTTTTTGTCAATACAACATAATATATTATACATTACTATATTTTTCTGTAAATAACTAGATTTTGCTACTGCCATCGCGAGGTAAATTGTAGTCCGTGATGTGATCAATGTTGTGATCCGTATCCATTAGAAAATATCGTCCAAATCTGTTCAGCCGTCAAGAAAATTTATTTGTATTCCATCTTCATGTGGTTATCTGAAAGAGAAAGGTTTTTAGTATTAAGTTCGCCTGTGTACTTTTTTATTTGCAATAAACTAGGTATCTTACTATTCTACTAATATTATAAATGTATACGGCTGAATCTATTTGAATAGACGATAAAACGCTTCATACATTAATAAAAAATATATCTTAATTGATTTTTAATTTTTTTCAGTTAGTTCGGCGAGTTCATGGAATACCTTCGAAAAATTAATTCATTTCGTTGAAACCCCCGATACCGAAGCCTTATATCCAGATCCAGGTACTAGTTTGTAAAGTTTACCTAAAAACCATTTTGTTCGTTTGATTTATTTTGATTTAGTTGTTTGTTTGTTCGTAGTGTGTGAAATTAAATAATTGCCTACCATTTTTTTAATTTGAACTGGCAACTTTATGGAACAGTATAAACATTTTCAAAGAAGGCAACATCATTATATTATATATATAATGATGTTTTATTATTTATATTACAAAATCGAGAAGTTTAACAAACCGTAGGTATACCTTAGCCTCTAACATTAGTTCGTACTATCGGTAGTTTTCGCATTTTTTTGCTAAAACATTAAGTTTATTACTACAGGTAGAAAACAGACTTTTTTTTCTAGAATAATATTATGTTAATAGTTTATTTGATTTTTATAGTTTGTACTTAATTATTTTATTGGATTTTTTTTAGAACAAACTGTTTCAAGACCCTTTTAAGTATCTAAGGTTTTGCGTCATCTAATAGAAAACTTGTACACTTTACCATAGTAAGTACCTGCGTTTTTTTCTAGATCAACTTTTCAGCGAGTATATATATGGCAATTGCTCATCAAAAAAAAATTACAAAAAGTTATATCAGCACAGAAGAATACAATACTACAAGCTCAAAGGAAAAGTTATTTTAAGAGTAAGTAAAAAAATGCGTAGGCAATTTCAAGTAGTGCTAGGCTTTTAACATTTCATGGCACGTTTGTTGACTCAGTTAATTTCATCCTCATTAATCAGTTCTTTGTCACGTTCTTGATCACACAGGTGTTAACTAGGTTAAGGTGGCCCTGAAATTGGTCTTGACTATTTGTGAAAGAATCAGTGTGAAGGGACTAACTGCACCTCGTAGAGACTCTATTCACGCACATACCAGTTTCCTTACGATGTTTTCCATCAACGTTTAATAGTCGGTGATGATGTTCCTGGTCATGGTCGCAAATGTGTCGAAGAATCTGTACAAATTCACCTTTTCTAAAATACCAATTATGTCATCTCCCCATATTTTTAACGCTAAACTGCCTTTAACTTTCGACGGTAATGTAATCTTTGATTTAATTGTATTGTTTATCCACAGGGTTGGTTATGGATTAAGCATTTACCGTCGTGCATTATTTTGAGAGGGTCTTCGTTTGAAGAAGATAACTACAGGTCGACTGCCTTCAACTTCCAAATCTGTGTAGTTCGGCTGACATTCATACACACTCAAAGACCTTGGAGGTACTTCTACTACGAATGGTACATCCCTAATGATATTTCTAGAAGAATGAACTGGGATATTTATTTTTATGGACCTGATGCCAAAGATTGGGGATGGACATAATAAATAAATGTTGAGAATCTGTGTCCGTGGGTAACCGGGGAGGGGGGGGGGGAGGGGGGGGGGGAGGGGTGGGGGGGGGTTTTGATAGAGTCGGAAGCACAGTCTCAGCCCGATCGCCACGGAATGAAGACGTCTCGGAACTCTCTTTACGTTTCTTTTATACCGTCGTGTAATAGTTAAGTGCTTGTAGTGAATGTTAGTGACGTAATCGCTCAGTTAACCGTATCTAATGTAAAATAAGTTCTTATTTGATTAAACTGTGATCAAATAAATGTCTTCTCATTACACGAACACCCGCATTAGCCCACATTATGTCTGAGGAAAGCTCGAAATATCATCCTGAATCTACAATTAAATAAATAATAATCTAACATAGTACATAGTCCTGAGCCCATACTAGAATTCTGTGTCGAGGGTATCAGAAACCTCGAGTTCCATGGTACCTCAAAACCCAGATGGAACAAATATCTGCAGAACATTCAAACATTTGTCCCGCAGCGATTATCGAATCTCAGCCGGCAGTAGCCTGTAGTAGGTACAGATGGGTCATTACCGTTAGGGACTCCGAAAAAAAAGAACTGCCGGTTCCTGGAGATACTTTTAAAATCAGATGCGATGCGAGTACGTCCACTGTGTCACCGAGGAACATAATTATAATTATTGTATTATTATAATGATAAAAAAATACATAAAAGCAATCGATATCAATTTTAGTCGGTAAATTACTAAAGGTAAGACCGCGACCACATTCAGAGTATTTCGTATTTTTAACAATGTTTAGGAGCACAAAGCCACGTTTTTTTATAAATGGGAAAAATAGTTCTTATAAGATTACTCTGCCTCCGTCATTCAGCACGGCAGTCGGTTTCTCAAAACAACGTGAATAGGAATTTGGTGTAGGTAAAATTAGTTTCTAGCAAAGTTTGTATTGTGTTGCCGGAATATTCAAAACTGACAAGAGGGTGTTCTTTATTATGTTGCCCAAGCCTTCCATTCCATTCTCGCTGTATTTCCACAGTTGAGAACATCTTAAAGAGCATACATACATAAGAGTAGGTATGATCTTTAAGATGTTCTCAACTGTTCAAAAAATTAAATTTCGAGAGAAAAAGGCAAAACTTGATAAGTAATTGTAAAAGCCATTATGGGCATAAATTTAAGCAATCTGTCCGAACTTCGCAAAAAAAAATGAGTTTTTTATTCTAAAAAGACCGAAAAGGATTCGTCAAGAATTGGTGAACCCAGAACACAAAGTGAACATTTATCTACTATGGTAATGTTAGAGAGGCTAAGGTATTAAATTTATCAATAGCGGAATTTCTATTGCAACGAGTGTCAGAAACAAAAAGTTCGCAAAATTTTAGTTCTAAGCCAATTTGCTTCAATTTATCAATGATGAGTTTTAGATCACCAAAAACCGTGTCCACGTCGCCACCTAAGGTTCCATTGACCAAATACCAAACATTGAGTTTGGATTGGAAACGTTGGATAATCGGATGGATAGCAAGGCTGAAAATAACCAACAGCTGAAGAAATAATATTTTGTCGATTATTTAATTAAGGGGGTAAACCATAACATGGAAGCAGTAGAGTGCAATATGACTGCCCAGTTAGTATTTCTTTAAACTGTGTGTGGATGTAATGAATAACTTAAACTTTAAAAATGCAACAGGATGTTACTTCGATTATTGGTTGTTACTGTGATATTAGATTACAAAAATATGTTTTATCACCTACGTCTTTTGTTTTCTTTTGTAAATGTAACACAATAATTATTAAGTACCTTTTGAGTGCTGCGACAGATTGGTTGCATTGTTTAAAAATGTGTTTCATTTTGATATCGTTCATCATGGCCGTTCTTATAAGTAAGTGCTAAAATTAATCTATAAATTACTGCAAAGTCTGCAGTGCAGATACCTTATCCTACTACTATTATAAACGCGAGAGTTTGTGAGGATGTGTGTTCTCTTTCACGCAAAAACCACTGAACGGATTTTGATAAAACTTTACTGTAATTATAGCTTATACATCAGAATAACACATATGAACTACACATCGTATCTACTACCTGAAATAGTTAACACTTTTCTACGTTATAGTTATCGACCTGTTTCTGAGATTTATTCAAGCTAGAATCTTTTCACCACATTGGTTCTTTTAACATCGATCACTTACCCTATTTTGGAACACCATTCTATAATCGGTTAGCATCATAAGCAAGAAATAACCAGTAATACAAAGAGAGACACAATATACTCCGTATGAAAAATAATGTTATACTTGTTTATATATATATATATATATATATATGTATTTATTTACAGGTCCAGTGTTTAGCTACAAACTACACAACGCATTAAGTAGTATAATATTCACAACGAATGAACGTCCTACAGGTAAGTAATGGAAATATATACTGGCGGAATAATAAATAGTACCACTTGAAATCTCCTTCTTTAGTAAAAAAAATCTGGACTCACTAGCTGAGTGCCAATCAATATACAGTGAAGTTCAAAATACCTGTTTGGAGGGAACGTTCCTTTTAATGTGTGGGTAAGAAAGAATTAACAAATTCTTTCCCTAAAAGGTGCCCGTCTTTGAGTTGCCTACTTACAAAAATAATATTTATACCTAAAATCTAACCTAAGAGGCATAATATGTACCTATAGTTCATGCAATTATTCACGAGCGCGTGTGTTCTTGGTTGTGTGTGTTGAAGTCGTTGGTAAATTAGATATTTGTTTGTAGATATTTGTTACGGGTCTCGGTATTGTAGTACCATGGCACTTGTAGTTCCTGATAGTCACGAAACAGGGAACTATGTATGTCTATAAAAAGAGTAATAATTCATAATATCTGGATGTACCTATAAAAAAAATAGTGTTAATATATGCTTGTTTGAGAATGGATGGCTGGCATAAAATGAATCTATTGAAAATTGTTTGTTTCTGAAGTATCCTAGATATAATGCTAGAAAACGCAATTGATATGAAACTTTATAAAAATAACGCGCAATATACACATAATTTATTAATTTTCAGGTGACATTCACAGCGAATATTATTTTGGAGTATGTGCTTCTAAACAGAAAGTTTTATTAATAAAGCATGTATTTGAATACGAAGACATAAGAGACAAAATTGTTGTACGGGTGAGTCAAAAACAAAGTCTCATATAATTTATATAGAATTCGTTTCAATGAATGAATAGTATTTACATCAGCATTAAATCATCATAGATAATTTATAAGACAATGAATGTCAAAAACCCGATTTCAATTAACGGGAAATTAATAAAAAGTTGAATATACAATTTCATCACCCATTTTTTCAATCTTACAAATGGGATTTTTCATAAAATGTATATGGAACCACCCTTAAATCGGTTTACAATTGGCGAAAATATAGCGTATACACACACAAAAAAAATATACAGACGAATTGAGAAACTCCTTTTTTGAAGCCGGTTGGTATGGTACCTAATAATTCAATCGTCATATTCGCTATACGCTTGCTATCTCAAGTTTACGATTCAATCCTTCAAGTACCTGATGGTCTGCTAATATTTTCCTCGAGTATGAGTATTTTCGATGCATACTATTTATTTACAAAAATTATATAAGTAGTATTAGTCATGTAGTTCTTATAACACAAGATCTGCTTACTTTGGGGCTAGGTGATGTGTGAAAATGTACACCATTATTACTTTATTTTATTATTATCTAGCTGACATTTCGTTGGCCGTTTCGAGGTCCTTCTTCATGAGAATCGTCCACACGCGACTACGCTCACCTAATATATCCTAAAATTATACCAAACCACTATAAATTTAATTCGATCACCCAAATGATAATGATACATTTTCAGGTAGCGTTTCCCGAAGACATGGTAAAACCTCCTAATTGTATTTATATCAGGGCCAAGTCTGCCTACAGCGAGATTGTAAGATACCACGCCTTCAAAATCAATATTTGCATATGTCGTATTTTATACAACTACGGCGGTAGAGAATTTGAGAATTACTATTACGAATGGTATATACCCGTAGAAATGATGAAGGAAATGGTTTGGGAACTTTATTTTTATAATAATTAATATGACAAAATCCCGGAAATTTTCACGTACCGCACTATCGGTGAAGACACCGACTAAGTTTCGACACATTCCGAGAGTCTTAATCAGGGTGAGTGATCGCGACGCGCTTTCTCCGCGTCGTATCGAGCAGTTATAACTACAATTATTATTTATGATACCGATATTGGATGCCAAATGGAATCCTTTCAGCAAAATTTCAGTCTGTCTTAGCCGCACCTAAAGGTTTCAGTTAGGAGGTGGGGATATTTTTTACTTTTGTAAGAGTTATTGAGAGAACAAAGGCCCGCCTGAAACGTAGAAGGTGGCGGGTTCGATTCCCACCACGGGACAAATGTTTGTATGATCTGCAAATATTTGTCTCGAGTCTATGTTGTATGTATGTATTTACAAAAAAAAATTATATAAGTAGTATCTCAGTCATGTAGTTTCAATAATACAAGCTTTGCTTAGTTTGAGGCTAGATGATGCTGTGTGAAAACGTCCAGAATTATTTATTTATTTATTAGATGTTCTTTGGTCATCTAATATTTACTTGAATGAAACAATAATGTCTGCGTGTGTTTTTTACGTTGTTTTGATTGATATTATCTCCGGTTCCCAATTTGCAATGCTTTATAATACTTCTCTGTGATGGCTAATCAGAGATTCTTTTCACAAAACAATGTGAATAATGCCTGGAATTTACAAACATGTTGATTCAGAAGAAATGTTTGTCTTCTTATTTGCATTGTTTCTAGTTAATAAAAAATATAAAACGAATGCTTCAATTTACTTTGATATCTGTATTTCCCAACGAAGTGCGCAGGAGCAACACTGTTATGAATCCAAGTAAATATTTTTCTATTCTACTTAGTTTTGGTAAGTACTACATTGAAAAATATGTAAATGTTATTTATCAACTAAAATAAAATAGTAACTTTGCATTAAACATCTTGTCTTTGTTGCAGTTAGCCATGTGTCGTGCTGGCAATTTTTTACTTCGCTGAAAGATTATACATTAGGCAACAGTTATCCTGATCCTAGTAAAGTATTCTACGCTAACTAATAATTAATAAACCAGCTTTGACTAACTTATAAATAATCTGGATAAAAATATATCTAGGCGTAACTATCTTTTTATCCAAATGGATTCAGCCGTTACGAAGATTATCGGTAGCAAGCACCCATACTTTTATACAATACTAAAATTTCAATTTTGGTAATATAAACATTTTTATGTTTATATAACCAACATTGTAAACGTAGGATTTATAATGTAATATGATATAAGCAATAACATAGTCCAAAATAATGAGGTTTGAGTTTTCACGTAGGATAATAAATAAAAATATAATTTTAATTTTCAGCTCTTGTTCACAGTGAGTATCGTTTTGGTAATTGTAGGAGGGAATTAGATTTAAAACTTTATGCGCACGTTCATTTGGACCACATGGAAGTTCTCGGGAAGTTAATAATAAGAGTAAGTTTGTTCGTATTTTTTAAATAAGTTCTCATTTTAAGAGAATTCACTCTTTTATCATAGTTAAAATAATTCTTACAGTACCTAAATACCTCACTAATAAGAATATTTTACCTCAATTTAAGTAGATACGCGCATACAATGAACCAAAAATGTTTACTTTATAAATATCGGAACTCAAGTGTACGCAGTGTGAAAGTTCCCTCTAATGCAAAGTCTGCAGACTGTCAGAAAAATACAGTGAGTGAAATGAACTCCTATACTCTCAGAGAAAATAGGTAGATAACAGAAGTTTGGCTATACTGGCGAGCGAAGCGGTCAAGAGCAGTGGAGTAGTTAGTACATGGATAATGGCTATGCTGACATGTTTTTTTTCAGGCCTGGCTAGACATCTATAGAATTCCTACTTGTATACTTCTTCGAGCCACATCTTGGGAAGAAGATAGCTTTCGCAGTACGGCATACAACTTTCAAATATGCGTGCCGCGTATCACCTACTGCCACACCCACAAACGATTCAAGTATTACTATTACGAGTGGTATGTTCCAAAAGATTTGATCGGTGGTATGAATTGGGACATATACTTCTATGGATCAAAAGACTATAAGTGGTAGAGTTTTGATAAGTAAGTTCAGAAATAATGTGTATCATAATTAACATTAGTAACATCCAACTTGCGAACAAAAAGGAGAGAGACAGAGATGTCTACCCACCCTAATCTGAACCAACACTGTGGCTAAATATCGTTTATTAACTCTAAGTAATCGATGAACTTTTTTTGTACACAATCTTAGGAAGAGTTTTGACTATTACTCTCTATATATCTTGTAATGGAAAATATAATGTTTGGTCTTATGAGTGACCCGTATCCAAGAACAACATCATTGAGGCCTTTGCATACATGTAACAAAAAAAAACATTCTGTATAAGCGACAACCCAAATATATTAGCACCAATGTCATTATCCCTCGCATGTTAACATTGATATCATATCGGCACTGGTAGGTAAATGCATTGATTTTACGCCATACATAAACATACTTATCTAACATTTGAAACATTTTATCTCAGTTGCTAAAGACTGGTTGATTTTAGCTTTTAGCAGAGTATGATGTCATTTTTGCACAGAAATGATACGCAAAAGTTGAATGATTAGGAGCCTACATGAAAAATATAATTCCTAGCCGCGGTCGTATAGCCAAAACAATTAACCAAGCCTGTTTGTTGCCTGATTCTTAACTTAGAATAAAACGGCGTATAGTCACTTAGTTTTGAAGATGACGACGATTCAAACTTAATCTTGATCAATGAATTTATTGACTTATAAACTAAGGTAAATACCTTAGGTATAAGTTTTGTTATAGTTGTGTCGTTTCAAAGCGGCGTAGAAAAATTTCATGGCATTCCACAAAACTGAAACTATTCTATAATTTCCATTAACCTGATTGTGATGGATTGTGATGGGTTAGCTCTAGTCGAAAACATGTGGTAGGAGAACATTAGCTAAGCAAAGAAATAAAATAAAAATATGCGATTTTCAAAATAAACAGTATACTTTCGAAATTATTAATTATTCAGATTTATCAGACTTGAGGCCTCCTTCCGGTAGAGGCGGCGGCGGTACGTTTGGTATAGCAGGGTCTTTGGATGAGTAGTTGAGGACGTTGAGGTTACTGGGTTCAGGCGGCGGGGTCTGTGCCGTCGGGTCTGAGGTGGGAACCGGACCGGAGGCGGGGGCTTGTGCAGGGGCTATAGGAACGCTCGGGCTTCCATAGCTCGGGCCTCCTAGTCCAATCACGTTTGGCAGGGGACGATAGAATGGGAACCCGTAAGGCCCCAAAGAGAACGGATCATAAGGGTCGTATAATCGCACTCCAGGGTAGGAGTAAGTGAAGGGTCCTAGTTGTGCGAAGCCATTGTATGCTGGATTGATGCGTCCAAGTGGGAGAACTTGGGCTGGTAGGCCGAACTCGTTTAAGGGGATGGGTGATTCTGTGTTTGGTGAGGGAGGAGGAGGGAGGGTTGCGCTGCCGATGTCGGGTGTTGGACTCGATGGCTCGGCCGGAGCTGGGTTCTTGGCAGGAGACGCCGCAGATGGTGCCTCAGGTGTAGCTGCTGGTAACGCTGGAGGCTGTGGTGGTGGCGGCGATGCAGGATTTTCAGAGCCTTTAGGCGGCACTGCTTGAGTAACGATGCCCTAGAACATTTTATTACAAGTTTTTATATAACATACTTTTTAAGTCACCAATAATAGCCGTCATGCAAATAAGGCGTAAGATAGAGTTGACGAATTCAATACTTAGGACATCTTAAGGGTAGTTGTTATGGTTCTACTAAAGATTTTTCCATGAGGTAGGTAAACAGTAGCAAGAAATATTAAGAGGATATCCGTCGAAAATTAATATTCATGCACATAGTATAACCGTTTTTCTTAATTTAGCAAACTTTAACTGATTTTTGAAACTATATCTCAAGTGATGTGATTGGTTCATTGAATTTCATCGACCACACAACTAACTAAGGTTTACCCACACTTAAAGGAAGATATGCAATTTTTATAATATCCTACAATATCGGCTTCGATGGGACTCGAACCCGCGACCTTCCGCTCCCTGTAGGGACCAATCTCGCGACCAGCTAAGCCACGAGATCGTTACCAGCCTGGTCGAAATTCTTTGGATGTTTCGGCTCGAAGCGCCAAGTTTGAATATTTGGGATATTATAAAAATCTTATAACTGAAGGTTAGTTAGAAACCCGTCGCTAGGAACAAAATATTCTTACGTTGCCAAACGGGTATTCCCCTCCATAAATCACTGAAGGGTGGACCGAAAAGCCGAACGGATCGTGTAGCACAGGCTGGTAGACTGGGTACGACTTGCTTGGTTCTAGGTTCTGGTTCGAAGTGATAAGGGCGTTGTAGACTTTTGGGATGCGACCCGGCGCTGGTTCAGCGCTCACTGCTAGCAATAACGCGCTGAGCAACTGAAAAATGAAAGATTTTATTTTTTAGAGTTGGGAAATCCCAATAAAATATACCCCTTACTCATTAAAAAAGAATTATTGAGATCGGTTCACAATTAGCGAAGATATAGCGTAACATACACACAAAAAAACAGATGCATTGAGAACCTTCTCCTTTTTGAAGTCGGTTTAAAATGGGAACGAAACGTACACGAATGGTGACCACGAATCCCATCCGGTAAATCCATGGATATCGTAAAAGGTGTGTGATGATGGTGTCCAAAGACTGCTTGTATTGAAAATCTTTAAAGGAGGCTTACGGACCTCTACAGACTGTTGATTGAACAGCCAGCGCAGACGTTCGTGGTGTCAGGTTTTATATTGACTAAAAAGCATAAAATAAAGTTTTCTGCTCGATGATAATCCGACCACTTTGCCTTCTTTTTTGGAACGAATGTAGCGTATGCAATCTCAGAAATGTTTCGATTTTTATAAAATTAACATGTATAGGTGATATTGATAGGATTTTGAGTGACATAAAAACGACCAAGCTATGTATTTATGTTGGAAAAGAACACGAAGCAATAGGATTTTTTGGGCTATGCTAACAGCAACAATTGTTTTAGCTGCTTTTATAATATTTGGACATGCCTTTGACAATCCTTACTCCTCCTCAAAAAGATCCTCAAAAATCTACTCACTGAGTATGGACATCTGAGAATGTCCATCATGGGGAATAAAGTCGTGAGCGTGTTTGTTTTTTGTTATGTATATTTTTATATTGTTTTTTATATATTTTCTTACATTCTGTATCTAAGTTTCCAAGAAATATTTATCATATAAGTAGGTAGTTATGTATTCTTTGAATTAACTGAGGAGGTATTAAAATAATAATATGATCGGAATGCAATAATCTATAATTATCCTTACCTTAACTAAACCAGTTTTTTGAATTTCATTATACCGTTGGCTGTAAACTAGCAATTAGGTTTTGCCTTGAATGCTGTATTTGTGATTCATATAGACCTACCCATCTATAGCTAAAACTATATTTACCTATTAACCTTAGTACACGTTATAACTTTTGTGCTACATATTGGGTAAAGTACCTAACACATTCAGGCACGTTCAGTTCGGCAGTTCATACCTACACCTGTCAGTTATTAAAAAGTACTTGCCATACATAGATCAAATAATCACATTTAAATGACCTAACTTAATCGTTTTTTTGTTCCCCTACCCTTTTCTACCTTTGCTTTTATTCCTTATTCGTAGATTTCGTAGATGACCTAAGCTTAGCTGGCGAGTGTCTGGTTGAAATGCAAGTCGTATGGGTTTAATTTTTGCTCCAACTATTTTCATGTTCTGCAAATATTTATTCCCGGTCTGAGATACCAGGATAGTTTCTATTCCTGATACCTACGACACAGGGAATCCTATTTTGGGACCAGCGGGGCGATCACACTCATTTCCCATAGCTGGTATCATCGGATGGGATGAATCGTATCACTAATTTGTTAGCTGGATGAGCCATAGATGGACAATGCGAATGAACAAAATTGGTTTCATATTGGACGATCCGTTTTTTGCATGGATGGGCCATTAAAATAAGGAACTAGTGTCAAAATTTATTGCCATCTCGATAGCCATGAGCTAGTGTGATCGCCCCGCAGGGCTGTATAATGTGACTGTTTTTTTTATTATGAGTCATCTTCGAAATGATTTTTTCAGGAAAATAAATAAACTTTGTTAAGTAAAGAATCTATTGTATATATCGGTGTATCTCTAGCAACAAAAACGGAAATTAATCAATCACGGTATCCAAAATACTACAGCCTATTAGGCTGGTACCCTTGCTTTGCTATCGTATTTAAATAACGATTAAATTACTTAATCGACTGCAAAGAAATCAGCCTTATGCCACTGTGTTAGAGATCTGTTTTAATTGCTGCCGAATCAAATTCGCCAGACAGGTAGAGTAGACCGGTACCTGCGTTCCATTTCTTAGACCTTGTAACTGGGTGCGGTCGGCATTGATTGGCTTCCGGTAAAGCCGGACACCGTCTCTGTCTCATTATCTGTGAGATAATGACGTGTCCATGTCACGGCCCTGAAGAGTCACGACCCTTTATGTGCCCTTCAGTGAACTTTGGCGAAATCGTAAAAACAGTAATGGTAGGTTTCGATATAAAAGTAAAGTGAACTAATTGTTGTCATCTGTCATACCAATCCACATACTCGTAAGAACAAAGTGGTCACCACTTTTTACTTAGTAAATCATACTTATCTTGAATAGGTACATACGTACCCAACATCTCAACACAATTTTACCAAAATTAAATAAAACTGCTCTAAGATTTTCAGTAAAAGTTGGTATTTTAGCTGCTGAGGTTTCTCAGCTATGACCTCCAAGCATTGAATTGTGCTCTACATGAGACAAAGGACCAAAAGTCTTAGAAACAACGTGATGCACACATTAGATCTGCTTCAGACACATAATTTGAACTTATATATAGAGACAGACAAAGATGAGACAAATTGGGAAATACCTTTGCCAAGCAGTAAGTTTCGATAGGTAAATATGTATAATAGGAAAACGTAACTATCGTTCTATTATATCCATTAATCTACGCAGAACTGTGAAGATACCAAGCAGGGGGTGTTCAGAGCCAAAGACTAACAGAATATTTTCATGGTACTTAGCCTTTCACGTCACAGGTTGCAACACAAGCCCATCGCGCCAATTTTTGTCACACTATTCAGGAAGGTAACACTTCGAAAAGTTTTCAAATAGACATGGTAAGTTCTTTCTACGTAGGTAGGATCTTTATTATCTAACAGAGATACCTTGCTTCCAGTTAATTTCGCAAATGCTAATTCATAAAGTATAGAGCTGTCTTTGTGTATTGGCAACGGTAATTTGTATTGCAGAAAGAAACAGATGACATTTGCAACGAGGTCTGTGCATCATTGTGCAGTGCATTCTCAGTTAAGGCTGCCGAGGTCTTTGACCCAGGACAGGAGACACTAGGTGCCTACTTATATAGATTTTGTATTGTAATACACAGATGCCCTTTTAGTTACTTTAGGGCTTGTAGAGCGAGCAGAGCTTTATAACCTTTGTACGAGAGCGATTGGAATATGTGAACGATGATTTTTTTAGGCTTTTAAAGTTTTAAAATGGTTCATTTTTAACAGCCAACCGACACGTACTTAGTCCTGATCTCACAATAGGATCATCTGTATCGTGGGTATCAGGACTACAAGTAACATGGTACCACAACATCCAGACCTAGAACAAATGTCTGCAGAACATGCAAACATTTGTCCCACAGCGGGAATTGAACCCCACCGCCTATTCGCCCGCCGCTCCAACGAGTTTGTTGAAGAGGTTTTCACCAGAGTTGGTGTAATGCAAAAAGTAGGTATTGCAAAGTAGGTAATCGGAATATATATGTATACTATGCATCTCAAAAGTGAGTGATTATATCTAAAATAGTTATATCTAAAAAATAAAAGGGAATATAAATTGAATTTTTTTTAACACCCGTACATCAGCCCTTGGGCCTTTGTGGACCTAATCCAAGTCAGTTAATGACTAAAAAAAAAGGTTTATTGAATTTTTACTAAAAACTGTACCTTATTTTTTCAATGAAAATAGACGAATTATGTAAATTCGTTTAGAAAAGTTGTTGCTTATTTATGACATATAAACATGATAAGTATTCTGTTACACCCTCTACATATTTTTTTTTTATTCAAGTCTAAAGTTACAAGTTGTTTATAGTTATGGCCAGATTTCAACTTCGTCACAAAGTGCCAGAAAATGTCGTAGAAAATGTCTAGCATTATTATTATTATACTTATTACTTAGAACTCGATAGCACAGATATTATATTGTTGATAGGAAATAGGTATTGATACCCACTTTGTAGATTTTATTCGCAGTGGGCCCTTGGGAAAACTTGGGAAACCTACAAGAAGTGTGCAAAGGTTTTTACAATACACATTTAATTCTATTTAGTAGTGTCCGTCCAGTTAGACACGGAAATAATGCTGTTATTCAAATTGCAATCTAATAATTAGGTACACCTAAGGGTACTTAGATATTATAAAAGGTAATCTTGTAAGTACGTATCTTTATGTAGGGAAATTGTAGAAACATGGCATGTCTAAAATTACACTATTAGATGTGTTTAGAAGATTGTACTTTTTATAGGTACTCATTAGAACATTATAGTTTTAGAAAGATACTTTCATGATGATATAGATTACTTTCTCATTGAAAAGAATGTCAAACGTAAAACTTTTTAAATGTTTTTTTATACTACACAATCTGTGGGGATGTTGGATTGCCTAAAAACCACGTAAATTTTCAAATTAGCACAAACCAACATCTTTCGTCATGATTACTTTGCGTCATAGACATGCCGGTTAGATTTTTTATTCTGATGAAATTTATAGGTAGGTATGTTGGTAGCTATCTTATTGCCTACTTCACGCAATTTCTCGCTTGGACACTAGTAGTAATACCTACATACTTGTATAAAACATGTCTATAGTTGATAAGATGCAACAGAATTCTTGCTTACCCCATCGAATAGGACCATTTCAATCTCAATCAAATTAATTATATAAATAATAATAAAATTGACCAATCTATGATAAATTATATACACATTTTTTAAGATAGGACATTGACATAGTTGTAACTGATTTAATGACAATTTAGCCACTTATTAATCGCTAAATTTATGACCACCGCAATAGTTTTAGCGCGCTCATACAGCCATTAATTACGCAGATATGCCTATTTTTTTTACTAAACGGCTGTGTTTTAAATCGTGATAAATACTACCGTATATATACAACACACAAAAGTATCGAAAGTTATCTCTTACCTAAATATTAAAGTGTAGGAACTTTACTTAGGAAAAAAGCAGACAAAAACACTGAAAATAGATATATGATATGTACTTATGATACCATAAAATGGTATAATTTAAATGAAGATGAAATGGTTTTATGTAAATGAAACTCGAAATGCAGGCGAATGAAATACAAAGAATCCTAGTAATATTGTAAAAGCGTAAGAAAGTATGGATGTTTGTAACGGCAGGACCGATTTGGATAAAGTTTGGAATACGTACAGTTCGTGACCTAGATTAACACATAGACTACATAAAATAAAATACTATTCAGTAGGCTGGTGCATTTTATTCTAGAAAAACACACTAAGTCATAATAACAGCGTCAATCCTTTGGCTTTACCGTGAGCTTGATCAATAAACAATAGCGCGTATTGTCATAAAAAAAATATGAAGAATTGTATCTAGAGTTGCATTATAAACAGGCTGTAAATTTTCAGTTTCTAACTACCGTTTAGTTAGCGAAATGAGTAAAGGTTTTGTTGGTTAGATTTTGTGGCGAGGCATTAGCCATACAAAGTCGCAAGGTAATGTAAATAAAATGTAATGGTCGACTCACGCGCAGGGAGAGAAGGTTGGCGGCCATGTTGGCGCTCCGGCGAATGGTCGTGGAGTGTCGTGGAGTGCTCGCCTGGTGGTAGCGCTTGCGCACCTTGCTTATACACAAAGATCTTGGCGACTAGAAGTGATCGGGGGACCCATGATATACAAACTGAATACATTCGGCATTGACTTTTTATTGCTGAAATAAATAGTTCGTTTAACTTAGTTTGAGGCTAGATGATGAAAAATATTTATTTAAATTAAATAAGGCTCTGGCACACTACTCGGGTGCACTGCACAATGCAGACGGAGGGCACGTATTACAAGTGAGTACATTAGTATTTCATTAGAAGTAACACTATAAATACTGATGCCTGTTATTTCGAACAAATCTGTAATTGAACTGATATACAAGTAAAAAAATTCAAATATATTTTTTTTTATTCATTAAGATTAGTTTCGTACCTGAGTACCTACATATTCATCTACGGTGCAGTGGGCGAAGTTCCGCCTGGGATGCAGAAGGTTGCGGGTTCTATTCCCGCCGCAGGACAAATATTTGTCTCGGGTCTGAGTGTTTGCTATGTATAATGTGTATGTATTTACAACATATAAAACTAGTATATCAGTCATATAGTTCCCATAATACAAGCTCTGCTTAGTTTGGGGCTAGATGATGCTATGTGAAAACGGCCAGCCAGCATTATTTATTATAAGTACATAATTTACCTAGGAACTGAAAGTAAAAAAACATAAAAACTAATGTTTTGTTTAATTGTGACATAATATTTTATTCTTCCTCCTCATGCGCGTGTGAAGCCTCTTACCATGGCTTCAAACGCGTGGTACCCGAATAATAAGTAGCCTATGTGCTACATTACTGTAAAGTTTCATCAAAATCTGTTCAGTAGTTGTTGCGTGAAAGAGTAACAAACATCCATCCTCACAAATTTTCGCGATTTTAATAGTAGTAGGATTTCTAGGTCACGAACTATATTTGTTCCAAATTTTATCCAAGTTGATTCAGCCGTTACGGAGTTATTTTGCTACAAACATCCAACAATTTTTTCACAATAATAATATTAGTAGGATAGGATAGGATAACATGAGACATCATGTTCATACTTTTCCAGTTAATTTGTGGAATAACAACCTTTTCTTGAGCACATCTAGAGAGCCGTACGTCCACGTTGGCGTCCTTGCTAGCGAATGCAAGTGCCGTGCTTTGTCCTACAAAACTGATAAGCTCCGAAGTCTTATTTAGGCAGTGCTTGGTTTGAACTTATCGTTTAATCTGCGATTGTCAAACAAAAAGTTGTTAGTAAGATACTTACCCTATATTTTTTATACTAAAGGTTTTTATTTATACTACTTATAAGAAAGATACTTCCAACTAACTCTACAGTACTACGACAAAAGTTACGCGCTTCGGAAATCTTCGTCTATTTTCCGGAAATGGGAAACAAGGAGCGTTAAAAACTCTATGCACTTATTTAATTTATTCGAACCACAGCCATGCTATGCTATTACCATAGATGTGGCTCAAGTACAATTTGCCATAGAGTTTTCAACGTTCCCAGTTTCCCATTTCGGAGATACACGAAGATTTCCGGAGCGCATAACTTCTGTCATGGTACCGTACCGGACGAATCTATTTACATACTTAAGGTAGATAAGGATAGACATAAGAGCAGAGGGAGATCGTAGAAAAGTTAGATAATAATAATAATAATAATAATTTATTTATTTGACCATAACTTGCTTAAGGTAACATTCCATGTACTACATGCTAAGTAGGTAGGTACTAGTTATTAACTTATTAGTAAGTATGTCTTGATACCTTGGCTCATACAGATGGTAAGTATCTATGTTAACTGCGATCACAGTCATGACACTATAGTAGCGAGTACATGGCCGAGCTCTAACTCCTAACTAGGTTTCCCTGTGTTTAGGATATCAGGACCCCCCCTGCACCTGGTAAAATATTGCATTCATGTGGTAGGTGACAATAAAATAAAATCAATTTTACGTTTGGCTAAGGAACGCCACTTTGCGCGTAGACATGTATAGATAGGTATAGATAGATAAATAAGCTACATCCAAGTGAGCCTAATTAGGTAGGTATAAGTTCATCTACTCACTAAGAAGGCACACCAAATTTATGCTAATAGTCTTAAATATGAAAGTAGGTAGTTGAAAGGAGTAGGTAGGTAGTAAGAACCTAAATAGATAAGTAGAAGAACCTGAAAATAGATAGGGCAGATCAGTAGATTACAAGATGGATTGTATGTAAGAAAGTGAGTATTGAGTTGATAGCTGATATAGAGAGGAACAAAATCATAATATTCGTTGTGACCACAGATTAAAGTGGGATAAGGTCAAGGTAGATGGTGATGATGATTGTAAGTAGGTACCTTTGTACACGTGGTCTCTACTATTTATCAGTTTTTCCTATCCTTTGAGGCTTACTGGAAAAAAAACTCTTGTTATGGTTTCTTTTGAAGGTACATGACATAGACTCGAAGGTATGTAAGCTTTTTGTTTGTATTCTCTGTTGTACAATAAAAAGAATATACCTAGAGGTTGCAGGTACTATCTCCTGTAATTGAACTGATATCTTTGTACCTTTGCAAAAACCCAAAAAGAGCCTTCAGTTTACAAACATAAAAATAAATCGATGGAAACTTTATGTTAAGAGCAATCTAGCGAAAAAGTAAAGAAGTAGAAGCGGATTGACACGACACTGTGTCTATCTTTATGAGGTTCAAAGTAGGCTTTTGCTACGCTTAGCTCTCTAGATGATACAACAGTATTTCGATAGATGGCGTAGTTGCAGCGATTTTCCATATTTGTGTGGTAAATTATTTTCAAACGTATTTAATTAAATTATGATAATAATTCCATTATCATTAAACAAACATGTTTGTTTATAGACTTTATTTTTCGATATAGGCTCTGCAGATCCGGTAAGCTCTACCAACTTTACTCGAAATATTTCTTCATTAGGCGTACGTTTCGTGTTGCCACACTAAGCCTTTTTTCACATTGTGTTTCTATTTTGGTGTTATTCTTTGTTTTATAGATAAGATCAACTTAACCTGTAAGATAAGCCAATGATGGCCAAGCCGTAGGACGCAAGCAGCATGGGCAGATAAGTAGGTAGGTACCTACCTACTGAGAATCTCGTAGAAGAATGACGAAGCTCGTGCACGGGCAATCGCTGAGGAAGTTATTAGTCAGCTCATGGTGGTCTTATTTCTGGCGGCTGGAGTCACGGCCGTCAAATCAATAAACATTTACTAAATTAGCTCGTTTATTGTAATCTGTATAATCGTTTAAAAGGCCATAATATAAACAATGTATATGCGCATTAATACGTGCTCAAAACGGTGTAGGAAAACATCGCGAGGAAACCGATCCGCCCTAGAGGGCAACATGCCCATGGTTCAAACAATAAAAAAACAAAGGCGACGATGGGCTTCCAATCTGTCACGTGAAATATTAACTACTTACTTGCAAACACGCAGGTACGTGCTAAATATAGTGTGTTGACGTGCCTTTGACTACCCCCTACTTGGTTTCCTTATAGATCTACTAACTATGATGTCCATGGGAAATAAAGTTGTGTTTTTATTATGAAAAGGTGCATGAAAGAATCGTCTACAAGGTGCATTGAGTCATATCTAAGTACACGCAGTGGATAATAACTTCACATTTACATTATAGTAAAAAAGTAAATAACTACAACTACAAGCAACAATTAAATATTACCTATGTACCTATGGCAAGATTATACTTGTTATGTTTATGCAGCGAGTTCCTCACGGACCAACCGCTATGCACAACTTGGCACAACTAAATAATCCTTCCTGGGCAGATCCGACTCGGATACCTACGTTAGGATTTTTTTATGACCACCCAGAAAGGTTGTCGTCATATGGAACATTTATATGTAAGGAACAGTTACCTATAGCACAACTAAGTAGTTGTGCCAAGTTATGTCTAACAGAACTACCAACTAGTTGTTCCAAGCTGGGGCATAACGTGCATACCGGTTGGTCCGTGAGGAACCTGAATTATTCTATATAAGTATACGCGTAACATTATGGCATTATCTTTTGGGTATAATACGGTTTGGCAAATGGTCGCTATACAATTAGTGTGATGCAACGGCTGCGAAACAGTTACTTAGTTTGCACTGTTCGAATGAAGCAATGTTCTTGTACAGAAAAAGAACGCTCCAGTTACGGATAAAAGCGAAATACTTGCAAAAAAAACTACGAGTATAGATACGCTAAGTAGTTCTCACAGTAATCGAAATTCGTGAATGGGTGCCATCTATAAGGTAAATGAATGAGTAGTAATTCGATGAGGAACATTAAAAAACCACACAAAATTAACCATAGAAAATATATTTGTTTCTTAATTTTCATACTATATTTACAAAAAAAAACACTTATAAACTTTATATACAAATCATCACTCTAAAACTCCGATTTTAGAGTTGGCCACTATCATGAGGACGAACTTACCAAATTAGGTGTTTAATAAATTCAATTATGATAGTAAATTAAACTATTACGTCCAAATGAAATACGAATATATCCTCATTATTTAATAAACAATCAAAAAAAAATACCAATCGAGTATTACATAATATGAAATTCTGACTGGAACTGTGATTTGTGAATACTAGTGAATTAACTTAAAAATAATTCCGATTGAAACGCATAATGTCAAATATACTCAAACGGTATATGGCAGGCCCTTCTTATGACTAGAAGGGGCAGTTGTGGCAGGCAGACCATAAAGAATATTGCAAAAGGGCTGAAAATAAGGCAAACTCCGAGCCATGCCATCAGTAGCCACGCAGGCAGTAACGCCACTTGATCGAACATTATCACTTCACTACGAACTACGTTTGAGCATCATTTCACTGTTAACCGCAAAGGTTATTCTCATACATCACTTTACACTACAATCCGTGAACGTGTTTAATATATACAGTAGAGGCAGAGTCCGTAGTTTTGCAGACGACAACGCTTGGCCGAATTCTCGGTCAGCGTGCTTTATGAACGCCACCTGGAATAACACAGAAGCATTTTAAATTTTCCTTTTAATATATCAGAAAAAGCATTAGAATATAATGATCGACTGCATATTTTATACATAATATATTATATGTTAAACAGTACAATTTGGATCAACTGAGTGTGGGTGAGACCTTACGTATGAAGGCATTTTTGTGTTTTTGAAATATTAATTTAATTTTAATGATAATAGAAATTTTACAACTTTTAATATTCTACTATTATATAACTGCACCAGAGTGCTTCACGAATTGGGTAATACTTTTTTGTTTTACTGAAAGCTAACTTATTCAGTAGTCAGGTAAAGTCAGATAAAAGTAAGTAAAAGGAAGTAACCAATGTTATAACCTAGTCTCACCAGTTAAGCCTTCTGAAGTTTGCGAGTAAAGAAAAGGTCAAACTACTAAAAATCACACCCAAGTTTGTCAGATCGAAAAGTTTCTGAAAAGATTTCTTCTTCTACTTGAGCTTCAAAATATTGATCAGTTTTGTATCTACCGGAGAATCTTAACTGGCTTAGTAAAAGCATCTTAAAGTTATGAAACAACTGATTATTAAACACTTTTAAACGGATGAATTGCGTTTGTTTTTTTATTGTTATTTCCAACGTTGAGAAGGCCTTGCAGCTTAAAACCTCTAATAATCGAAAAACCTAAAACTTGGTTATAAAATCTTATTTTAATTTTATTACTTCCGGCATGTGCCATAAGATATTTTGGCAAGAAGTTAATAATATATATCACTCATCCATCACGTTTAGGTCCATGGCCTAATGCCAGACAAAGCATTAGGAGATTACTGTCACTTTTTGTAGAGTTACTATTTAATTCTCTGTAAAGGCTGTGTTTTATCATGAAAGAACGTTATTAGACATGATTTTCAAAGAAAAACTTAATATAATATGCGACTAAAACTAATTGTTTTGAGACGAGCAGTGTCATAATGGTTTTCTATCGGTATGGTGGTTTTATATAGTCTTAAATCATGACACAGATTACCGTGATCGAGATAAAATTAAATTGCCTACAAATACAAAGCAGTAATTATATAAAACGCCATAATTAGGTAGGTACTGCCAAGATGCATCATAGCATAAGACATGGATTGCAAGAACAAATTAACATATACCCGTACTTCTTGCGGTAAGTACCTGACATGATAGTCCGTAGTAAAAATGCCTGTGAGTATCCAGCCTTTTGGAAAAAAATAATTCCACGAAATAAATAATAGTAGGTACCTACTCACTTTAGAATTTGGTCTACGATACTACAAGTCTATGTCTTAGAGAGTGACTTCGTAGATTCTGAATTGACTATTCATTAAAGACTATTGATAAACGTGTCAAGAACTTAATTTTTATGTGCATTTTCACCTTGAGTTTACCAGCGTGTAAAAGTACAACAAGATATGTTTACGCTGTAAAAGAGATTCAGTTTATAGAAGGATACAAACTGATGTTGTTAACTCGTTGGACCACCTCATATAAAACATTTTAATGTTTACAAACCAACTACTACCAAATAACGCAACATGTATCGTAAACACACATCAAGACAAACTGTAGTTAAATAAACTTTGTTAAGATACATAAACGTGGTTTTAGCTTCAAAGAATCAAGGCCAATGATGATTACTTTATCTCAACAGATCGGGTTACGCAGCCGAAGAAGTAAGTAATCACAAAACCGGTTCTGATGACATTGAGGTCTAATGTTGATGACGGCACTATGTTTCGCATTTGTTATCTTTGTAATATCCATCTTTAGCTATTTGTATTCTTATCAGCACCAAGGTTGAGGAAAAATGGGTTGAAATAGCATTTGTCTACAGCCAAAGTCGTACTGAACTAACCAAAGTCTGCCAAGGTGCAGTTTAATCCAGTAGCTAATGGGTTATTTCACTATCCTGGAGTCTCTATAAACACGTGGTCCATTATAAACACTGTCACTTTCGATCACTAGAGAATAGCTCGGGCTGGTTTTCGTGTGGTCCGAGTGCTGACTGCGCCCCAGTGCGGTGTTCGTGGCGTCGCTCGCGCTTGCAACCTAAGGTTTCGACATCGCCAAGAGGGGAAGTTGACTCATGGCTGGTTCGTCTCCCTCACACACGCCAGCAAACCGGCGAGTGATAGAGACCGCTTTAGCTGCAGCTGCAGATACCTTCTAGACGCGAGCTGTCGACCTTCTAGATCCAGTTGCTAATAAACTTTTGCAATAGTTCATAAATTCCTTGTGCCACTTAGGATATTATTATGGAGTTTATGTCAGGCACACAATAATAAGGTCATCAATATTCACAGGTGTTTGTAGGCGCGGTTCCAAAATGATAATGCTCACATTTCTCAGAGTTCAAGGGCAATAGCAAAATAGGCTCGTTACTTTTAAGAGGCTCGATTTCAAGGAACCTCAGCACAATGACAAATTAACTCATTTCAGTGTGTTTCCTGAAATGATTCTCACCTCAGGGAAATGTTATATAACACTCCCAGGTTTCTTTTAATGTTCATTGAGGATATGCAACTGCGGTAACTGTCTCAATTAATTCTGCAAAGCTACTGTGACTTTATTTTATTTTTTGCTGATGAGTTACATTATTTGTTGATAAATTTATGGCTTTACCATAATTTAATTATAATCTTTATGGGGCTTCATCTACGAAAGATGATTTAAGTAATCGTCGTAATTAACCATAATTTAGTCTGTCCATGTAATGTCAGTTAGTGTTTTTTAATTTAAATTATTATGACAATGTTGATCATTAAAATTATAAATAACTAATAATTGAATACAAAATTTTTCAAGGCAGACAACATACAGTGGAATTTCTGATTTTGTATAGTTAAAAGCTGGCATAATCCACCTACTCGAACATTTGAGTGAATAAGGATAAGTAGGTACCTAAATGTAATTAAATTTTATATTTTCTATGTGAGGAAGCTAAATTGATAGATACAGAAGTGATATGTGCACATGCAGTTTACGTTATTATTATAGAACATTCACTATCATTATAGGTTATCTAAATAGTTTAATTGCTGCAGTCTTTATACTAAGTATCTTTAGGCTATCAATCTGTGATAATAATTAATACAACCCAACAAGTTCTTACTAAACCATATAATTCATAAAATATTTGAATGTCCAACCCTACACATTCGAGAAGCAATTATTATCAAGCCTAGTATTACGTGATGTGATAACTGAAGTAGCTTACTGTGAATATGTACACCTAATTTAAATAATGTTTAACACATAACAACAAACTGACGTATACAAATTGATAAAAAATTAATTAAATAAAGAGGGCAGATATTTAGGCATACCTTAAAATCTAAGGACGCGGGCATTGGGCAACATATTCACGTTGCCAACGCTTCTTTGAAGACGTTCTATTGATTTTCTTCTTACAATAGAGATACAATGCAAGACGCGAAAGACAGTGCGTCGGGATCACTTACCCCGACGACTCTCGGAATAAGTCGAAACAAGTCAGTGCTTCCATCGATAGTACGTTACGTGAAAATTACCATACTTAAAAAATCACCATAGTTATGGAGTAAATTACTTATCACGTACTTACATATTTATTTATATGCAATTCATAAAAAATATGACTGAACAAATAACGGCCATCACGAACAACAAAATTAATATTTTTTTTTAAACTGAAGAGACTAGTATCAAATGACCATTATTCTGTCTATAAGAAAAAATACACCGTTTACAAAGAAATTATCTTTCTAGAAAAATACTTCTTTGTCTTGTGATTTATTTTGCTGTATGAATAAGCCGCTCAAAACATCTGGAATTAATGTGTTTCTATATATAAATTCGAATTATCTATTTAATATAAATAATACATTACATTTATAGACTCCTTTACGAAACAGATTTTTGTTTTAGTATCCATAACTTTAATGAACTCGGTAACGAGATTTAAATGACTTAAGACCTTAAGACATCATACTCATGTTTATTTTTTGTTTGTATGAGTATTTTCTATATATATTTATAGGTACATATTGCACACCGTAAGTATGAAAACCATGCAGCAGTACTACTATACCAAAAAGTTTAAATCCCTTTGGAAGCATGATTTAAAACAGTTTTCACAATACCATTCTACAATGAAATTGTCCGTGTAACAATTGAAATGCCAGGTTTTAGAACAACTTTATTTGTAACTAGCTTCTGCCCAGAGCTTCGCCCGCGTGGTACCCTGATAAAAAGTAGCCTATATGTTATTCTGGCGTATAAGCTAAGTATATTAGTGTAATATTTCAACAAAATCCGTTCAGTAGTTTTTGCGTGAAAGAGTAACAAACATCCATCCTCACAAACTTTCGCGTTTATAATAGTAGTAGGATATAATTATAGTAGGTTTTTGTTTTAAAAATGGAATGAATGTTGTATTGACCATCGTACGATAGGTACCTATTTGATTTAGAGCCATCCACAAATAAAGAATCAAAGCTGTGTCCAAACGCATTGTTATCTTTAGAAAATTCTATTGGCCAATTTACAAAATCGTTGCATCTGGAAAGTGTTAAATGAACTTTGGTACAAACTGTTTTGTTAGAATTTTTGCATAATTTTATTTATTCCTGATATTTTAAAATCTTTGCAGCTTTTGTTGTTGCAGGTTTCGGCAACAATAAAAATTAGGTTGAAAATTTAATTTAAGAGAATATGTTAAAACGACTATTAGGTATATACCCCGCAATTTATGTAGGAAGGTACTTAATCATTAAACTTACATAATCCACAAGTACTCCTCGTTCTTGCTCGTTTGCCTCTGCAGAGTTCTGAATTGAGGACCTGTCATAGAAAACTTTATTATTTACGAAAAACGTAACATGGTTATTATTCGGTAGGGTTATGTTAGTTGCTTCACTGTTCTGTGGTTATTACAATATTTATACATACAATAGGTAGGTATATAGATTCTGAATTATATTAGAAACCTTAGAAGGTAGATATGTAATCTACATCTAGACTAGACATTAGACACACACATACCTCAAAAGCGACCCACTTATCATATTATTTACTTTTAAGTGTTATCAACAGATTCATATCTAATGTCTTGAAACAGAAAATACAAGGGTCTGTTTAACAACATCACAGATGCTCGTACATAGTTTGCTTTTTACACTAAGAATGTTGAAATTTCACATGAATGCTGAAACATGCAAATCAGCGTGACAAAATGTAGGTAGGTAGGAACCTCATTGAAGTCTTCGGTACCTATATGTAACGAATTAATTTTACATTATAAGAACTCGAACTTATGAGAATATTTACTCAAGTCATCAAGAAGTTATAGGTATTTCCTATTTTCTCTATAGTCCTGTGCTCTTCTGTAGTTATGAAAACAATCGTTTGTCTACGGTTGGTATTACAAAGTTGTGTCAAAGATAAAGTAAAAAGTAACTAAGTATAATGCAGATAATGAAATAACCTAAATCCAAATAAACCAAAATCAAAGTAATGCTTGAATAATATCTGCGTTACAATTCAATTACAAAATGGTAGTCAGAGTAAATTATAAATCTTACCTGACTGGCAGTTCTGTGAATTAGAGTTGACACTGCTGACGCTGCTTTCGCTCTCAGTGCGGTTTCTCGGGCTGAATATCAAATTCCACGGATTATAGTTGGTAGTTTGCGTAGTATTATTACGGTTATTTGACGAATTCTTGTTAGAAGAATCCATATTTATAAATTGAAACGTTTAACGAAGGACGCACGCGCAGGCCGGGCGATAATATAATAATGTTATATGACACATAACAACACAACAAGCGTGGACTCAGTGGGAGAAGCAAGTCAGCGTTGTTTTGATCCGAATGCGAACGAACTTTAGCGGAAATGCCCGAAGTTATATTTACGGCATCCTATGGTGATAGACAGTGGACTTTGCACAGTAAACACAAAGAAGTAAATTGCTGTTTTACTTGATTGGCCTCGCTTGGTGAATGGTGTCAATATTTCATTTTGTTTATTTATAACACGCACTATGTAGATACAAGTATAAACTTATGAGAAAGAATCAATTAATACAAAAAAGTTTTGTTAGATACCTCTTTCGACTTTCGATTGATTTCCAGTCATGACCATGCCACCATGACCAACATACTAATAATGCAATTATGTCACTCAAAATTAAACAAGAATTATTTCGTTGCTCACGTAAATCTCAGATAACTTATTAACCTATTTATATTTCCTGAATAAAGTAAACGCTGTAGGTATTAATATATTGGTGTCAAAAAATCACAAGCATGAAGGTGCCTTACCTGGTGTCGTCAAATACGCGGCAGGCGTACTCCACGTCGAACTTCATGATGGTATCGGCTGGAGAGACCACCCGAAAGATAGTCGCTGAAGACTTCGAATGGGATGATGGGTTCACTCCAGCGCCGCTGACATACTTCGCTGCCTTGGCGTTGTCGAGAATCTTCCACAGAATTAACCCGTTACACAAAATCCTACAGAAAGACGTCGATATATTAATGGATCTGTATCCGGCTGACATACCTTTAAAATACAGCGTTCCTCTTATAAGGGTACGTGTTATCGATAGGAAGTAAATGTTCCTAAGGGTTTCGACGACCTCTGTGGCAGAGTGGGCGAAGGCTTGCCTGAGACGCAGAAGGTAGCGGGTTCGATTCACGCCTCGGAACAAATGTTTGTATGATCTATAAATATTTGTCTCGGGTCTGGATGTTTTCTATGTATAATATGTATGTATTTACAAACAATGTGTATTAGTAGTATATCAGTCATATAGTTGCCATAATACAAGCTTTGCTTACTTTGGGGCTTTGGGGCTAGATGATGCTGTGTGGAAAATGTCCTGCATTATATTATTATTTCACTTCCTGCCGATATAAATCTACAACTGTATTGTATTAAGTTACAAAATTTACTTCATATTTAGGACGAACAATATTGGATGAGATCGTACGCTACAAAGTTTCCGTCAAGGCAGGAAATCGGAGTGAAGTTTTGGAAGGGAAAATATTTGTCTGCATGTCTTCAAGATTACCTAGAAAATGTTAATCCTGATGTTTTTATTGAAGAAGATGCTGTAGAGCTTGCTTCTCTGGTAAGACATAAAAATAATAATTTATAACTAGGGGATAATAGTTTTTGGTACCAAACAAACTTGCATGATTTTAGGTCAGTCCTTACATCTATGAACTCGGACTGAATCAGCTTCAAATAGTTCGTCAACCACTTCCACCTATACCTAACGACACAATCGTAGAAGATACGTGCCCCTTCAGTGTCACAAAGTTGTTTGACCACATTCCTTTAGAACCAGTGCTGATGAAACTCTACAACCTGCAAGAAATATCTCTAGTCTTTGGAATCAATGGCGTCCAGGATCAGTATCTAACGAGATATTTTGAATTCTCAATGGGAGACTGTGAATCTCTATGCCGAGGCTTGGAAGACTTGAGACATCTACGTTTATTTCGAGTAAATCGAAGCAATTTAGACTGCTCCAAAGTGAAGCTGATTCTCCAACATTTGGTCAAGAAGGAGAGCATTGAAGAGCTAGATTTTAACCATTGTAAGATTGGTGATTATGGCATGAAAGCTTTGGGTGGATTTATCTTCATTCATAACAATGTAAAGAGAGTTAGAATTGCCAACAATAGATTCAAAGAAATAGGAGTCCAAGGTATTGCCTACGCTTTGCAGATGAAGCCTGCTGCACCTATAGAGTTACTGGGTAAGTTATAATTAGAAGATAACCCTGAAGCCCACTGAAATCAAATATGGTCGTATATACTTTTTAATAGGTAGAGCTCCAACAGGCCTACACAATTTTTCAAAAGCAATAATTTAAATTTAAATATAAATTTATAGCTTTGATGTTTATAGTGAGTTTGTTTTCGGTCAAACATAGTTTTGGACAGATTTCAGCTTAAATCCGATGTCAATTGAGTGCGCAACGATGTTCGCCGCTGCATTTGTGCGTTGCAAGGAAAAACCGCAAACGCTAATCGTCAACTCGTGCGGCTTTTATGGCGCGTCGGCTGAAAAGGTGACCCCTTTTATCAGTATTGGTAAATGGTTAACCTTTATTTTTAACAATACTGATAAAAGCAAATATAATTGTATAGTAATGTGCATTAATAGAATCAAGTCTGTAATCGCCCGATTGTTTATATCGTTTTGTAGCTCTGTAATCGCCAGATAACGAACCTTCGGTTGTTTAGTAGAATTCTTATCGTCGTGAATAACCTAGTTCATTTTAAGTGTTTTGTTTTCGGTAAGATAGTACCAATAAGAAGATCGTAAATAGGTACTTTACAAAATTGCTAAGAATGTAAAGAGTAAGGGCATATAAAAGATGTTCTAACACTCGAAATTCGTGGTACCATTTTCTTGAGGATTGTTACCACACATTTTTTACGATTACACAGTTCTTCGCTTCTCTAAGAATAGGTTAGACATTAAAAAACTTGTCTACATCTGCTTGAAGATATTACCGTATCGTGACGACCCTAATTTATACTTAACTACAAATATTTTGCTAAGCCTCTTTTGATTACTTAGATGGCTGGTCTCCTGAGCCTCAACCGAGGACTAACCAGACTCGATATGGCTGCCAATGACTTGTCTGGTGAGGCAGAGAAAACACTCATCCGTGCTCTTGAACAAAACAGAAATGTGCTAAGAGTTGATTTACGTAGAACCCGTAAGTTTTGTCAACTTTTTGATTTCCAAGATTAATGCTAGGCATATATATGGACGCGTCATTGTAAAAGTAAGTTTGTATGTATAAAGTAAGTTCGATGAACTTTTGATACTGTTACATACTTTTATTTATTTATATTATCAACTTATATCACAAGTATCTTGAGTCTATATACATCACAAACAAAACTTTAATTTATTTATTTCATAATTGCTGTCTGATTCGCTGTATTTAATCTAATCGAATATTTATTTTATTTCTAGATATCTCTGAAGAAACTCAAGCTAAGGTCGATGAGCTTCTGCTAAGAAACAAGAACCTGCTTGGCCAGGAACGAGAGCCGAGTGATGAGATACCTCCGCTCTTCTTGAACGAGCCAGAGTACTTGATCTGGGAGTACAACCCTAACAACCCTGATTATAAACCCGGCCGGTACCCAACGCGAGTACCAGAAGTTTAAGGAGAGAACGATAAAAATATCATAAAGGGAGAAATATATTGAGCTTTACATTGGTGTAGGTCACCTCATACTAGTACTTATTCCCGGTATCGTGCATCAGAAATTACGAGTAGGTACCATGAGTCAATGACCCTGGGCAATATTTGCAAATCATAGCTACAAAAATTTGTCTCGCTCCACAAATCGAACCTACACCTCTCGTGTCTCGGTCGGCTACTCGCCAATCGTGCCACCAAGGTTATCAAAGATACTTAAATAATTTTGTCAAACATTCGAATTATGTAAGTAAGATTTTGATCGTTGGTACGTAGTGTTTAACAGTGAAATCTTTAATGGGTGCTTTACTCCTTGCAATTATATTATTATGCGTCATAATAATTATGTTACTATCATTATAAAATAGTATTTTTTTTGTATTATCTAGGTACCTTTGATTGTAGACTATTTATTTATAATATTTTTTTAAGGTCATCAAGTTATATTCGACCTGCGCATTAAGTTATTTAACTCGCATGAGTACTTTCAACTTATTTTATTAGATGACCAGAGCGTTTTATTTTTCATTGTTTACGTCGGTAGTTTTCCTTTCAGTAATAGTTAATTATATACGTAGAGTAGAAGGTTAAATGCCTTGACCCATACAAAGTCCAAGCTACTAGTTAACCAGGCGTTTTGATAAGTTTATATTTGTTTCTAGATTATTAGTTTTTACTTATTCTTAATTTATTTTATTGTTCTGTGCTAGCTTCTTATTTTAAATACAAAAATACAAAACTGATACCTGTTGTTTTGAAATTACTTCATTGTTTTAAATTCAGTACTTAGAATACATTGATTACATTGATTCTTTTAGTATATTTTGATGTAGCATGTTAACCTAGTATTTGGGAGGAATCTGTAATTGACTTTCGATCATAAGCATTTACCTACTAAGGTTAATCTGCTTGTCAATCAAACGTTGCTACTAATTACTGAGACAATAATTATATCATACTTATTTTAACAGCTAAGAGACTATTGTTCATGTCAAAACCTCGATACGAAGTGGTTAGCAGACACGATCGTCTTGACACGAGTGTCCCTTTGTATGGGCGAGACGTACCGACAAGACCAGCTAGGTAGAGCTAGAGGGCAAAAATACCAACGTAATAATATCGTAATACCAACGTACTTGTATTTTTATAATATTTTGCTATGTATATATAATTTTTTGAGACTTTGTCAAAGAGACTTTGTTGTAGGCAGTATGTCATTTAAAAATAAAAGAAGAAACGTTTTTGTAAAATTAGCTGCCAAAAGAACAATATACCTAATCCAGATGCAATAAAATGTACCTACTTATAAAACCTCACCTGTCATTTTGGCGTGTCACAGCAGACTAATAAAGATGTTTAACAGTTTTTTAGCTAAATAGCGTCTTGTTTTCTTATATCTGTTGAATTTAAAATGACACTATCTAATAGAACGAGACAAAGCAGTGTTTTGTTAATCAACTGTTTAATAAAATTTAAGTAACGGTTATTAGTTTAGAAAGTATGGCAGTTGCCGCAACTACCCTCATGACCTACCTTTGAATCAAATTCCAACGTCGTTTCCACTGTTCTGGACACTTATTTATTTCACTATGAAACAACAAATCATCGATTCCAATTTAGAAATGCACAAATCCTTCTATTTGAAGGAAATATACTCATTAGCTGTAAAAAAAGAAAACCTGCCCATGGCAAAGGCCAAGAGAAAATTCTCGAATAAATTATTTCTTGTGCAATGGAAATTCTTCCAAGCGAAATTCACAGCTGCTGTTTTCTGAGGATGATTGATTCACAAAAATTGACAAAAGATCGTAGCTTGTCGATCACGTTCCAACGTTCACATTGTTTGGAAGTATTCCAATAAAGAAAAAAATATATAAATTAGGCATGACCTGTAATGTATGTGGTTATGGTTGGGCCTACATGTGGATGCGGCATGAGAACTTGTTTCACTTTGCAGGCTGTTTTAAACTTTCACAAACCTTAAATATAATATTTATAGGGTAGGTAATGCACTAAATGATTTATTGGCAGGAAAAAACAGGTAACGACGGTTATCATTTCGACATAAACAGATTGCAGTAGGCTTATTAGATTTTATGTGATGTTGCAAAGGGTAGATCATCAAATACGTAGTTAGGTACAGCATTCTATGCGTTGCAAACTAATAACAATGCCAAACAAATCTCTCAATGGGAAAGTACAAAAGCGCCTATCTCTTTTCATAAAGATCTGTATGTATTTGATAGAAAATAATAATAATGATGTGTATTATGACCATTCGGTACAAAAGGAGTTAATCTATAACAAAAGGACAGCTAGAAAAGTAACGGTTCCATAACAAGAAGAAAGTAGATAGAACTAAATGTGAAAGTAGATATTAAATAGGAAGAAACCTAATCAAAATAGGTAAAGCTTTATCTATTCTGAAAAACAGTATAACATTACGACCTCTGTGGCGCAGTGGGCGAAGGCCCGCCTGAGACACTGGAGGTTGCGGGTTCGATTCCCGCCGCGAGACAAATGTTTGCAATCAAACATTTGTCTTAGGTCTGGGTGTTTTCTATGTATAATATGTATGTATTTACAAAAAAAAGTATATAAGTAGTATATCAGTCATATAGTGCCCATAACACAAGTTTTGCTTACTTTGGGGCTAGATGATTCTGTGTGAAAAAAAAATTGAAAAATTGAAATTGAAATTGAATTGAAATTATAATTACGAGTATAATATGTGCAGGTACGTTGGTAGGTAACCTAAGTATCTGCAGAAAAAAAAGTGGAATTCCGCTATTTTGAGTATCCAAAGTCATGCTTTACCCGAATATAAATCTCTTATGACGATATTTTTTTTTCTTAACTTGACAAAACGTTTGTAAGCTTGAAACCTATGGAACAGCGGCATGGAGTGCTACATTTCTGGTACCAATCAGAATGATATTGGCATGTGATCATATGCTCTCGAGGTTCTGTGGTATTATACTAGTATTAGGTACCTGTGGAAAAATTACGATAGCGCGAAAGGATGGAAAAAGGAAAAAAAAATATTGGTATGAAAAATGTATGTTGTATGCATTCGATCTGAATTCTAGAAAGCGTTGTAGCATGATACTATCCTACTAATATTATTAACGCAAATGTTTGCGAGGATGGATGTTTCTTACTCTTTCACGCAAAAACTACTGAACGGATTTTAATGAAACTTTACAGTAATATAGCTTATACATCAGAGTAACACATAGGCTACTTTTTATCCGGATACCATGCGGGCGAAGCCGTGGGCAGAAGCTAGTACCAATATATACTACGATTGAAATAAGATGCTTCGGCAAATTTATTTATTTATTTATTAACACTTTATTGCACATTTTAAAAAGTGAACAATAGGCGGACTTAATGCTAAAGCATTTTCTACCAGCCAACCCAATTTGTAGTGATTGGCGGTAAGCGTGCTACAAATTTTTAACTACAATATTATATTATACTTATATCTAATTACATAATATACTTACTTTATACATATAATTATATATTTATAGGCACTTATACATAAAAATAATAGTCAGAAAGGTAGGGTAAATAAACTATGAATACAACTCATCCAGGAAGTGTTTGCGAGTTAATCTTTTGAAGCATTCTTTAGAGTCTACCATCGGAAATAGGAACGCCCAATAGTGATATTTATCTAGAGCTGTTACAACCTTTATGTACATTTTTATAGTCTTATCGTGATATTATACTTTCAAGTACCTGTAAATTTTTTGTGAAAAACACCCCAGAGTCGATAAATTTTCGGTCGGCAAGCAAACCCATTCTACCAATTTTAAAAATAAAACTGCAACTCTTTATGCCTTTTCAGATTATACTAATACAAAAAAAGAAAACAAACACGCTTACGACTTTATTTCCCATGATGGACATCTTCAGATACATATACTTAGTGCATAAATCTTTGAAGATACCAATTTGGGAGTAGTCAGAGGCACCTCCAAACATTACCTGTAGCACATACCCGCGTTTTGTAAGAAGTGTAGATGTAACTAGGCGGAAGTCAGAGGCCCCTCCAAACATTATCTGTAGCACATGCCCGCGTTTTGTAAGAAGTTTCCACGTAACAAGGGGGAAGTCAGAGGCACCTCCAAACAATTACCTGTAGCACATACCCGCATTTTGTAAGAAGTTTCCACGTAACAAGAGGGAAGTCAGAGGCACCTCCAAACAATTGCCTGTAGCACATACCCGCATTTTGTAAGAAGTTTCCACGTAACAAGAGGGAAGTCAGAGGCACCTCCAAACAATTGCCTGTAGCATATACCCGCATTTTGTAAGAAGTTTCCACGTAACAAGAGGGAAGTCAGAGGCACCTCCAAACAATTGCCTGTAGCACATACCCGCATTTTGTAAGAAGTTTCCACGTAACAAGAGGGAAGTCAGAGGCACCTCCAAATAATTGCCTGTAGCACATACCCGCATTTTGTAAGAAGTTTCCACGTAACAAGAGGGAAGTCAGAGGCACCTCCAAACAATTGCCTGTAGCACATACCCGCATTTTGTAAGAAATTTCCACGTAACAAGAGGGAATTCAGAGGCACCTCCAAACAATTGCCTGTAGCACATACCCGCATTTTGTAAGAAGTTTCCACGTAACAAGAGGGAAGTCAGAGGCACCTCCAAACAATTGCCTGTAGCACATACCCGCATTTTGTAAGAAGTTTCCACGTAACAAGAGGGAAGTCAGAGGCACCTCCAAACAATTGCCTGTAGCACATACCCGCATTTTGTAAGAAGTTTTCACGTAACAAGAGGGAAGTCAGAGGCACCTCCAAACAATTGCCTGTAGCACATGCCCGCATTTTGTAAGAAGTTTCCACGTAACAAGAGGGAAGTCAGAGGCACCTCCAAACAATTGCCTGTAGCACATACCCGCATTTTGTAAGAAGTTTCCACGTAACAAGAGGGAAGTCAGAGGCATCTCCAAACATTACCTTTGCCACATGCCCGTATTATGCAAGAAGTTAGCATTCCTCGTAACAGATTGCTAGTCCGTCGCCAGTTATTGGAACACTTACCTATCTACTGCAAGCACGATGCCTTAGAATTTTTGGCGAAGCATTATTTAGTTTAAATTTTAGTGCCCATGTTCTTTATTACTTTGTGTTTGGACAAAATTGCACAATTAATCTCCAAAATCTCTCCAATATATCCAAAATCGAACAAACATAAATGGGGATGAATCGATAGTTTTTGGAACATTTTCGTTGAATCACTTTGCTTTGCCATGACAAACAAATAATAAAAAAAAAGAATTAGTACCTACCTATGCTAATGACTAAAGTCTGAATACATAGTCGGGGGTTGGAAAGTCGCCCAAAATCCATCATTCAGCATTCGCCTTATGGCTGGGTGCATAAAGGTTGAATTTACGCTTGAATTTTCACATAGCGCCTGAAGAGTCCCCTAGGGGAGCCCCTATTTGACTATGAATTCGGGCCTTAGATACTACCAACCCTACTCAAATTTCTAAAATATAATAAGCTACAAAACCAAATAAAGACTAACTTAACTTAGATAGAATTTGTTAAATAAATCACTATCACAAAATAATATTAATTGGAGGGAAAATTACTTCACCAAACTTATATTTACGAAACGTCAGACTCTTACCCTTGTCTCACAAACCCTTTTCTCAGAAGTAGGTACTTACTGAAAGACACTCTCCGACCAAAAGTTTTCAATTGAAATGTGTTTTTTCCAATAGAATATGCCAACGCTGAATGTTGTTATGAAAGACGTAGCCTTGTACTGCCAAAGCTGACTTTTTATTCTCGTGATCTATGTAGGTAACCTACCCATACCTACTTATTTATTGGCCCCAGTTTGACATAACCTCTTAAGTAGGTACACTAAAATGATGAGATGAATGAGATTATAATTAAAAAAAATAATTAGGTTAAAAAGAGACGTAGAATGTGAACTACTTGCAAAACGCGGGCTTGTGCCAAATGTAACGTTTGGACGTGCCTCTGACCCCTACTTGTTTTCCGTAAGTATCTATGCACTGAGTGTGTATCTGAAGATCCATGAAAAGGAATACAGCCGTGAGCGTGTTTGTTTTTTTTATTCCAACCTACGTAATGGCTAATAATTGTTGCCGTCCATTCATTGTGTACTTATTTTTAATTGATAAGAAGCGAATCGTACTGTGTGAGCCCAGGAGTTAAATTTCCGGCAGCAGCTGTAACGGAACAGGAAAATACAGGAGACAATAAAGCAGCCGCGAGATAGGGAAATGCGCTGAATGTACGTAATTGACAATCCATCGAATTCTTGAATCACATTTAGGTACATGAGGTTGCCAAGCGCAATAACTCTCTACATATAGGCCAGTGATCTTTCACTTCATTCTGAGAACTCCACTGATTCACACCTTCGATTCAAAATATTTTTTTAGATTGAGAAGGAAATATTGAAAATTATTATGATGACTACAAAGCAAGATTTACATAATAAGAAAGCAATGTTTGCTTTCATACATTTGCGTATCGCAATGTTTCATTTCTAAAAATATTCTGATATTGAAGAAGATTTTTTAGTTTTTTTAGAGAATCGTAGATTCAGAACTTGCAATACAATATTGAGCTTTTATAATATTCCAAAAATTCAACCTCGGGTCAAGAATGTGGGACCTCCTGCTTGCTACGCGGGGTATACCAACCAAGGAGATACCAGCCTGATCAAAATTATTAGAATGTTTGGCTAAGGTTAAAATTTTGGAATAAGTAGTATAATCTATAAAATCTTGCAATTCTCCTTAAGTGTGGGGTTAACACTTTAAAAATTAACCTTAGAATGTTTTTGTTCATCAATTTAAAATCAACTTGGTGAAAGATTAAAATTTTCAAACCAAATGTACAACAAACTAGACCGTGACTGTTCTACATGTTTTAATTGCCAAACTGAAAATAGTGTTTTTTTGATGTATGCCCCATTGTGCAATATAACTTTATCAAAATACAAATGGGTAGTCTGCAATAAAATGTTTCATTAAAGTTGACATTTATGAAACGATGCAGTACAATACCGCTTTCGTTGATTGAATTGATAACGGCTATAACACAAAACGGGCTAATATCTCACCGGCCGGCACTGACAGGCATTATCTCTGCACACCTTCGCCTCGTACAAATGTTTGGGAATTAATCATGTCGCGGGTAAAGATGCGAAAACGGCAGCCATTTTGGGTTAGTAGATAAGTATTAATAACATCAATAAAGTACTAATATAATTATTTCCGTGGTTAAAATAATTTGGAACGAAGTGTAATCCACGAATGGACGTGAGGATGTAACAAGGGTAGGTAGGTTTAAGCCTTAGTACGAATCACGGCATCCAAAATGATCTTAAGTCACGTGACACTAGTAGAAGTTTTGTTTACTTAATTTTTTTTATACCTACGAATATGCAAACTCAACCATCTGCTATACCTACACTATAACTTCTCTCTACACCTCTAGATTTTCAGAAACATTTTCATACTGATGCAGCAAAATGATAGTAAGAACCTTCAAAAGAGGCATCTAGGTTCGTTGATTGTCACCATTGATCAGTCAGTCACACAACAGTTTTAAAAGTAAAAGTACTATATGAGACCTATAGGTATCGATTGCTAGGATTTAGCATCAATAGAAGTGCTATATTTTGTGGTTGGACTATGTTTGCTCATAGTAACAGCAATCTGGTTGCATCGATATTTCATTTGCGAGTCCCATTGTTGTTGCTACGCGTTATCATGTTTGGTCCACGTGTTGTATTTATATTGAATAAAAAAAATACCTGAAAAGTTTTACGTCGCGTTTTGTTTTGTGAAACTTTTTATCTGTCCAATTCAGCGTTTATTAATAAAAGCAGCAATTGAATAAAATGCAATAGTAACATAATGTTATGTCATTGTCATTGAAAATGTCAATACATTTTCTAGCCTTTTGTTAAAAACGCATGATATTCACATTCTGAGATAACAGTTCTACTAAGAGTTTTTAATGTTCCACGTGCCCCATAAGCAGACTCAACCTGAACTGCCTGGGTACAAAGAGCAACGTTATACACGTCTTACACGAGCGTCTACTACTGTAGTATAGAAAGAGCAACATAGTCTGTGGGGATAGAATAATCTTTGTTGCCTTTTCTAGGTTCCATGTTCTCCCTGTATAAAACCCGGGCTTTGTAATCAGACTATCTCTTCTTTTACTTCTGATTTTCTTATAAACGCTCGATACTATGAGCTACGATAACACTGCTACGCTAATGTTAGTAGCGCGTGGCGTATCAAACATTTCAAATGTATAACTAGGTACAAACGCTACTCCAAGGTGATCAAAGGAGACTTATAAATAATTCTGTGAAATAATAGTACATTAGGTACTGTAGAGGTCGCAAAATAGGCAATTGCAAGCCAAGTATCAGTTAGCCGCAGGCGAGGACACGAGACAAGCAATTGCCATTCCCGCCGAGGAATAAATAGTGCTTTTCTCAAAAAAATGTTTGGGAATGAAATAGGTTTCAAGTAAGATATTTTTTCATATTTTTCTTTTGACTTCACTGGAAGCAGGTTTCTTATCGGTAATTTGACTTCCGACCATAGATCTGGTGAAGTGCAGTCAATATCCATTTCACTTTCTGAACCATCGAAACTTATTTTTAGTTATGTATCAAAATAAAAGAATCTTATAAAAAAAATACTTTACTGCCAATTTTTTTATTTTATCATACTTCATATGCAGAAAGGTAAACGCGTCTGCATACAACCACTTAAACGCAACCTATTTGTACCAATTAAGCTCGATGACTGAGATCCAAATTCAAATGAGGCAAACAAATAAAAAGTTTTGTCGTAGTTATTATTGCTGGCCTGCTGGGAGCATTGGATTTCCATAAAACATTGGCGGCGCATTTTTTGTTCCAAATTCAAAACGCTGTACGTACGTAAATATACGACGCTTCACGTGTTCTTTTTTCGAAAATAATGCCAATATTTCCGCGCATGTTGAGAAAAAATGCATTTAGACGACTGTTACAAAATACGCTATCTCTTGTGCAATAAATACAAATGCCTAGAATCATAGTGTGCACATGAGTTCGTTTTAATCCATGTCCATCCATAACAGAAAACATATCGTTTATATAAATGAAATAGGCTACCGTGTTTCCTAAGGTTATCTAGCATATTTTTATCGCTTCTTTATTTATAATCGTATCAAGTAATAAAATTATCATAATCTAGTTAAGTAAGTACCTACCTAAATCAGGAATTAGTCCCAAATTCTAATCTTGAGTATAGGTAAGTAAATATTTTTCTCGAATTGGAAACCAACGCCTCAAATCTTTTTTATAAGGACTTTCAGTTGAGATACGAAATACTGTAAATATTTCGAAACTCAACTGAATATCTAATACTTTGCCAAAAAACGGAGTGTCTAGCAATTTTGCAAAAGAAAAACTGCTCTGTGTATAAGAAATTGTACACCACAATTTTTAGTGTCTCGCGAAATTTGTTTTAGCATAGGTACCTTACTAAAAAATGTCACATCTCATCTCGTGCAGCACGAGATTTCATACGTTCTATTTTTGGGAGATTCACGAATAACTTGTCTGAAATTTGAAAAAGTACTCGCAAGGAAAAGTTCTTGTATATTGGAGGTTCTCAGATAAACATTTTGAAAATGTCCAACGATCTTATGCTTGTTATAAATTTATTTATTGATTATAATAGTTAGTCATGTAATTAGATATTGTAAATCGCGACCTGAAAATGCTTATATGGCTAACTAATTAGGTTTTATGCAGGTGAAAAGCCGCTTTCACGAGATTTTTAAATTATTATTTAAGAAAATAAATAAATCGACCTAAAAAAAAAATCGATCTATTTAAATAATTATATGCAAGGTACCTACTGCTAGGGCATCAGAGTAGGTAAATATAAATCAACCGAAAATACAGGGAACCAAACGGAAGAGGTGCATTATAAGTTTCAAAAGGAATGTCAGGGATATGTTGACTGTGCTAACACAAAGCTTGCGGGCTTGCGATTGTTCTGCTTATAAGTGATGTGATGCGTAAGATCACTTTATCGATGCAAAATACCTAATCAAAAGCGGAACAAACGTTTTCACTGTATACTAGGTAGATACTATGATTCTAATATAAGCCAATCTTTAACGTAGATTACTTGAGTAAGCAAACTGTCGCAAGTTGAGCCCCTAATTAAAGTGAATGGAGCATGTAAATGTTACAAATTGGAAAGGGATATTTCTAACGGGAAAAATCAATGATCCCTCCCTTTAACAATTGTTTAAGACCACAATTGTTAAAGGGAGGGATCATTGATTTTTCCCGTTAGAAATATCCCGGTTTAAAAACTTTAAATAGATAATTTCAATCCTACGTTATATAATAAATAGTAGCTAACCGATAAAATTAATTATTACTTTCATTAGTTTTTACTTTTTTATGTTTTTAACCCAGGAGCAGAAACGAATGGAATATAATTGCTTTCTAATTACTAGTAATTAGAAAGCAATTATATTCCATTCGTTTTGGAGTATATCAGTCATTAATAAATGCTTATTTAATGACTGATATACTCCAAACATAGAAAACCTTTTATTTAGATAAAAAATAAAAAGTTTTAACCTTTTAGAAATATAGACTACCCATTCATAATTTGTCCATAACTTTAAAATATCTTAAGTATGATCGCCTCCATCTTGTGTTTAATGTCAGAGAAAGATAGGACTGGAGTTATTAAGCTGATAAAGTTATGGAGTGATTATTAATAAGAGGGTTGGATGAAACATCGCCAAACGACCACCGCCCATCACTACGTGTGCGTCTACAAATGTGCAACATTGGGCGGCCTCGTGGGCTTTCCCTATTGTTTTGCACTACCTCATATCTATTCCATGTTACGGCTAAAGTAATGATTTAAAAACTATTAATAAAAAGCGGTTATCTATTCATCTATATAAATAAAAATGATATGCTGTTCGTTGCTAAGCGCATCACTTGAGGACGGCTGAACAGATTTGGCTATTTTTTTTAAATGTTCGTAGTATTCCGAATTTGCTTTTAATGGAAAGAAAAACTGCAAAAAAAAACTTCTATACAAACTGATCTTGGTTGTTAAGCGTAGTGTTTATTTCTTATAATGTTGTCAAATTAACGTTTCGTATTGTCACATTATTAATAAAAACAACAGATAAAATAAAATCATGGTAAAAGTGATAAATTAATCACATCAACCGGTATGTATGAATAATATAATCATCCTAGCAATTAATGTGATGCACCGCGATTTGAGTAGGCTAGGTTCGAAATATGTGACAGAACCGATACTTACGCGGCACCTCGACCTCGAGCGCTTGCTCTTATTTATATACTAGCCTCTGCCCACGCATTCGCCCGCGTGATACCCAGATAAAAAGTAGCATATGTGTTATTCTGATGTATAAGCTATATTACTGTAAAATAAACAAGAAGATTAAAACCATCAGTATTTTATCACCTTCAACCAAAACGATAGCGAAATTCATAATAAGCGTTTAAACTGTTTATTATCTCTGCATGCTGACCTCAGTAGAGACGAGTAGCGAGCAGCAAGAGGTGCGGGTTCGATTCCCGATGCGTTACAAATGTTTGCATGTTCTGCGGATATGTGATCCAAGTCTGGGTGTACCATGGTACTCGTATATCCACGACACAGGGAATCCTAGTGTTGTGTCAGGACTATGCATGTGTCTGTTGGATATTTTTATTTGTTCATCATATTAATCCGGTATATATATAAATATTTACTACATTTATAACTCTGACAGTAACATACGAGTATATACAACCACAAGCCAGGCCACGATTCACCAAGCAGCTGAAACTAACACACGCCTTGCGCCCCTTTCACACCTAGGAACTATACAGTGGGCTCTACCTGAACCCACATTCTCCAGGAAGCCATTACGCTACCGGCATCCATGATTGCTGAATGCATTTCATAGACGAAAACAAAGAAGAATTAAGAGAATGAGTTTAGATAAGAGAAAACGAACACTTGTTGTGAGCGCTTTCATCATAACACCTCGAGTACCTACTTACTACGTATAGTATTGTGTTACTACTTACTCATTATTGTTTCTCAGTGTTTTTCTTTTATTCTACTTGTGTGTGCTGTAGAAGTAGGTGCCAATAAACTATTTATCTACTTGTTTTATTAAAGTCCCTTCATTACACTAGGTACCATAAGGGCAATGGGGCACGAAACCTCTAATTTCAACAGCAATGTCCAAAACTTCTGAAACTTGAACGGGAATGTTTTTATGTCGAAAATTTGTTCCTTCTACTGGTTTCGGAAGTAATGGACATAGAAAGAAAGAAAGAAAGAAAATATTTTAATTCACCTTAAAAACTACTACACAAAACTTATGGTACCTACTAAATATTTCTATATACATTTTCTTAATTGTGTGCGTAGCAGAGTCTGAGGCAAATATGGCCTCCACTCAGCGTTGTGCTGGATAAACACTGGTGTGTCTACCCAGCGCTGGTTTTCAGTGGAGTCCAATGGCAAGCCAACGCCACGACCGCTAGAACGCTAGACCGCACGAATGCCCGGGTATTTATAACGTAAAAGATAAAATGAAAAATAAATAAATACAAAAAAAAAAGAAAAAAAGCGTATTATAATATTTGTGACATAGCTAAGCCTGCCAAAATGAATGCCATGATACGAGTGACATGAAATAGCTTCAAGTTCCTGTGGCAATCCTGTAATTTGTAGGTTCTTAAACTGAAAAACTTATAAAGCTTGAACGTGGCATGAGAAAGTGTTAATTTTCTGCTTTTATTCGTTTTATAGAAATACTAGTTTCTGTCCGCGGCTTCGCTCGCGTGGTATATTAATAAAAGTAGCGTATGGCCGTCTCCAGGCTTCAAACTATGTCCACCAACTTTTGAGTGAATCTAACCAAGGATTACAATTTTCCATACAAAGTTTAGAACTCAACTGCACACCCCTAAAGGGTAGATTGAAAAAATAAAAAATAGGTTTTTCATTATTTATTTTAAAGTTTGTTGGAGTTTTGAGCGAATCAAACCAAGTAATAAAATTTACCATAGAAACTTTACCATCCTGTTTTTTAGGGGTTGATTTTCGAAAATAAGTTTAGCCTATGTGTTATTCCAGAATCTTAACTATTCCAAATTTCATCAAAACCGGTTTAGTAGTTACGGAGATACGTGGTAACAAACATTCACACACACAGACTTTCTCATTTATTATATTAGTAGGATAGTAAGATAGGATAAGGCTCATTTAAAGCAAATTATATGTAAAACATTTCAATAGTATTGCTAGATAAATATCCACAGCCGCTTTCATCTTCTAAACTTATAAAATAGTTTGTCCTGACTGACTGACTGACTGATCTGTCAACGCACAGCCAAAACTACTGAATCTGAAATTTAGAACATAGGTTTATTTTATAACCTAAACATGTACTAAGAAATGATTTTTAGAAATTTCCACTTTAAGGGGGAAAATGGGGGGTGTACTTTGTATGAAAGTTTTTGTTCTTTGAAGTTAGAAACATGAAAATTTTAATAACAGTTACTGAGCATAAATAAATAATGGCATGTTTCAGGGTTCTTGGATTATAAGGGTTTTTTAAGGGGGTAAAAGTTTGTATGGGAGTATCGGTTTTTGTAATTCAGAAACTTTAAAATTGGAATTGTAGCTAATCATCATAAATAAATAATTACGTGTTTCAGGGTTTTGGATTTTCACATTTTAAGGGATGGGGGGAATGGGGGATGAAAGTTTGTATTCTGCTCTATGACTTGTTCCATACTATCTCGTTACGTCATACGAGGCAACAAAAAGTCACCTTTTCAGAAACTACCTCACCTTTGTCTCTGTTCAGCGTAGCTACAAGAATATTAAAATATGCCTACCTAATTGATTGAATCTCCGTAGAAGAGCTTTTTGCAAATTGATGGCGGAGGGTGAATTAATTTAATATCTGACATTATCGGTATCTACGCGTTGTTTACTTCATACACCGTTACCTACCGACTTACCGCAATTCAATGTCAGTTTTTAATCTGGTTGCAACTGGAAATGGTCACTAAGTGCTTACTTATAAGCAACAAACTTGAGCCTGGATATACTGAATAGGAAGATTATAATTCTTTCATAGCTGCGAAGATAATGTTTTATTATTTTTTTACGTGTAAATAGTTAACTCCTTGGTAAGTAGGTATTTTCCTAGTAGGTATTCTATAATACAATAACTTTACTATTACTAAAGACTACTTTCCTTAGATAGTTGTAAGTAAATATCAAAAATAAGTTAGCATTCCCCGTTGCCTCATAAATTGCCTAAATGCCCAATCAGTTCGCATTGAGGCCTATACCATAAAGATTATTGGGGCATCAATTTTGTCCTATTCACATAACGTCTGTTTCCGAACCAATAGTTCAGAATTAGATTGGGTTGAGTTCTTCTAGATAGATCATATATATTTGTAGAGACAAATATAGGTATCAAATAATTACGTCAAGTTCTGAAAAGGTCTTCAAAAATGATGTCGAGTGACTTTTGATTTTAAAAATTGATTTCATATTGGGGCTTACCTCTTTATAGTTATGATCATAGTTACCTATGACTCATAGGAGCTAAGTTTTCTAACTTTACTACCGTATTTAAGCATTGATTGCATTACAGAATAGAACTATCAAGTTAGCAAGGGAGAGAGCAAGACATATTTTTTCTATTTAATTATTTTGTTGGTTTTTAAAACAGTTCACATACTCCAATAAATTAAACTATAGGACCGTATATGGAAAACAAAATGTTTTCAACGAGTAAGAAATAAAACTTTCTATATTTCCACACTGGAATCTAAGATCGGATAGAAAACTTATCGACGCTGCGCTCATACTTACGAATCTTACTTTTTGTAGTAGAAGTTTTACCTTTAAGTAGGAAAGTTTGAGGAAGTTTACAAAACCTAGCTTTATTTTATCATGGAGTTACCTTAGTTTCTTATTTGCTCTACTTATTACAACATACATAAACATCATCGCCTTTTGTTACACTTGAGTAAAGGTAGCGATTGTTTTAGACTGAAATATTGGTCCAACGGCATATTTTCACAGTTTGAATAGCATTATGATTGGTTGTGTGTACCAATAGAATATTTTTAGCCTAGGATTAAAAATATATTTATGCATTACCAAGTAGCATAAAGCATCCTTTTAAAGTTAGAAGTAAGTACAATTATTAGGTTATACATTTTCGACATCCACGGATTCAGATGGTAATGATTCTCGCAGTAGGAGTATATAATATACTATAAATATTATAAGTCCGCACCCCAAAAAACGGGTCTAAGCGCTGGTTGTTGCAACCAGTATTATGCTGAGTTAGGACCTTTTTTGCACCTTTCATTGCCTATTTATTGTGACTATTTTTAATGTGTTATTTTTGTTGCAAAACAAACTAATTTCTATTCTATTCTATAATTTATTTGAAGTTTTTCTGACAAAAACAGCAAAATTTGTACAAGTACTCACTTACTCGTACTTATTTATCCTACTAATATTATAAACGTGAAAGTTTGTGAGGATGGATGTTTGTTCCTCTTTCACGCAAAAACTACTGAACGGATTTTGATGAAACTTTACAGTAATATAGCTTATACATCAGAATAACACATAGGCTACTTTTTATCCGGGTAACACGCGGGCGAAGCCGTGGGCAGAAGCTAGTTATTAATAACAATGCATAATTTTATCACTTTCTGGTCAGTAATTATTTAAGGTCTGAAATTAATATCCGCAGATAAGTTGCTTAGACCGTTCCGGTATTCAGATGGTAATGATTCTCGCAGTAGGAGTATATAATATACTATAAATATTATAAGTCCGCACCCCAAAAAACGGGTCTAAGCGCTGGTTGTTGCAGCCAGTATTATGCTGAGTTAGGACCTTTTTTGCACCTTTCATTGCCTATTTATTGTGACTATTTTTAATGTGTTATTTTTGTTGCAAAACAAACTAATTTCTATTCTATTCTATAATTTATTTGAAGTTTTTCTGACAAAAACAGCAAAATTTGTACAAGTACTCACTTACTCGTACTTATTTATCCTACTAATATTATAAACGTGAAAGTTTGTGAGGATGGATGTTTGTTCCTCTTTCACGCAAAAACTACTGAACGGATTTTGATGAAACTTTACAGTAATATAGCTTATACATCAGAATAACACATAGGCTACTTTTTATCCGGGTAACACGCGGGCGAAGCCGTGGGCAGAAGCTAGTTATTAATAACAATGCATAATTTTATCACTTTCTGGTCAGTAATTATTTAAGGTCTGAAATTAATATCCGCAGATAAGTTGCTTAGACCGTTCCGGTATTGAAGATACACCTTAATTTATCGCTACTTTCGCTAACTAATTGTCGCTTTACCGCTGTGGAGGAGCTTCGTTTAGTCTGGCTGGTTAGACGGTGATTCCACTAGAAGAGTAACTAAATGGAGAATCGAAAGAAAAAGTGCCTAGAAAAATGGCTAATTATATCCTTTACTAAATAAATAAACACCCAACAAACACAATATGTCCTGACCCCACACTAGCTTCCCATGTGTGATAGATTGAGAACCTAAGTCTTTAATATTCTTTAAGTGTATAATTCAGATTATTTGGAAACCAATTGACTGCTTGCACGATATATTTACGATATTATCGATTTTAGACTGTGTGTCACCGTGTTTGAGAATACGTACATTATTTATTTATTTTAAAATTCCTGCGTTGAAGATTCTTCACACGCGAATTTCAGTTTTTTTTTAGTGCATTCTTCTACAACAAAAGAAACTGACATTTCTTCTTGCAAGTAGGGTGTGTGTGTTGATATAGGTATAGACATCACACACACCCACCCTACACACAACTTCGCAAGATTTCTCTGCATCTCGTTGGAGAAATGGTAGGTAGAGTTTATCACTGGGACAATGTAAATCATCCAGCGCTATTAGGCACAGTTTCTGTTTCGCTACCCTTTGAACAGTTCAAGGTGAACACAAGTTGCGCCCTTACGAGTTTCAAGTGATTCAAATTGGGTCGACAGCTATCATGAATAAACTGCTTTTATAATACTGTACGGTTGAATATTTGTCATTATCGCGGTTCGATGTAATTTGTGTGATTATGATTTAATGCGAACTATACCGAGATATGAGTGCAAAATGAAGGAAAATAGGTGAGAAGGTACGATAAGAGCAATATCATAAGTTCTGCCAGGGTGCCACAGATTTGTTTTATAGTAGATAAGTACTAAGATGAGCAAAAACTAAAAGAGAAGGTTGCCAGTATTCCTTCAACGACCAACGTATACCTATTTTGTTTGTCTGATCCCGGTATGATAAAAAAGTTATGAACAATTTCAGGTAGGTACTACGCAGAATGTACCTACTATAACGTTAGCCAGCCAGCCATCAGCTCTGCCGAGAATACTTACCTACCTGGCACTGTAGGAAAAAGTATATAATCTCCACATCTAGCGAGTTAACGCCCACTCATACTTATTTATTCACCGTAGGAACTTCACAGTACACTTGGTTTTATCAAATTAGTTAAAATAAAGCTTCATAATAAATCTGGTCAGTTATTCAGAGCCATTAAAACAGACAAGCACAGTGATTTATTTCAGAATGGGTTTGGATCAAATAAATTTATTTAAATTAATAAAAATATCATACTGAGACGACCAGATAATATCATACATAACCACTGCTGGATAGAGGTCTCCTCTTTATAACGTCACTCTCTCCGATCCTGCGTTACCCTCAGTTATTTTCATCCGGTCAGGGCAATGGTAGGTAGAACGAATAATGGAAATAATGTCATTATTTTCTAAAGCAGAACACGCGAAGTATCGTTTTTACGTACACAACAACAGTTTTGGATTTGGAACAAAAAATACGCATGCAAGTTTGTATGAAAATCCATTGCCAAGTGTTTTTTTTTTTGGAATAAAAAAACATTTAATAATGACTACGACAAAACTTTTTCTTTGGCTTATTTGAATCTTTTTCATCGATCTTGGTACAAATTGTTTGCGCTCAAGTGGCTGAAACCAAACGCCTTTACCATTCGACCATGGTAGTAAAAAAAAATTGGCGGTAAACCAAAAATTTGGCTCGATTCTGTTATTTGAAAATAAATAAATAAATAAAATGAGTTCGAAGGTTCCGAAAGTTAAATGAATATTGACTGCACTCCACCAGATCTACTCGGATAGGGTCGGAAGCCAAATTAGCGATGGAAAACCTGCTTCTACCGAAGTTAAAAGAAAAATACGTATAAGTATCTTACATAAGAAACCTTTTCTATTATCTTGCATTTTTTGGGAAAAGCACTATATGCATCGCCGGAAATGGCAATTGCCTATTCCACAGCCTCTGCAATAATGTGCTATTATTGACATGATAATTTGATACTAACGTTAGAAAATTTTTACTAACAAAATGATCCAATGATGATTGAATAAAAAAGAAAAAATAATAATAGCGAAATATTTTAAGGCAGCAAAGTTTGACCTTAATTATTTAATCCTACCGTTTTTTTGTCACAATGAAATCACCACTTCAGTAATATTGTTTTAATTTTTACACATAACGTTGTGAGGGCAAATATTAACCATAACAACTTTCTTTGACTAATAAGTACATAATATACATGCCTCAACTAAATTTTCATTATAATTGGCAACAATCTTGAGCATAAATACGCTACTATAAACATAACTAGATATAATAGTATAATATTAACTAGATCGAGAATGCGAGTTAGATATGTTTTTCATAAACAAATATAGATAGAAAATGCTTTATTCCACAAGATAAAATAAGTACATAGGCGAACTTAATGCTCATTAGCATTTTCTTCCAGCTATCCTTTGTGTAAGAAATAAAGTGGGTGGAGAAATATAGTGGCAGCCAGCCATAAATTGTCCCACGTGTAAAGTTTTTTTATTTCAAACACACCAATGGTGGTATTAGAAAGAGGTCTTGATGGGACACATTCAATTATATCAACGAAAGTTATTTCTTCTTACATACACCATGGGTTAACAAGACGATTTCAAAAAGGACTAACTATAAATTTTTACGGGGGTTTAACGTCCAGTTCTAACGTGTCTCCTAATAACCAAAGATTAGGAGAACTCAGATTTAATGTGTAAATTTTGTATTGATTCGCAGTTTTCAACAATAACATAGCACATACTTAGGTTTAACTTAATTGACTTACATTTGGCACAAACGACTAATAATCCTAGTTTACTAAAGGTATGGTATACGTAACGTTTATTTACATTATTATGTCCGTCAAGCTTTCTACCTATAATCAAGTAGAAAGCAGAAAATTATGAGAAAGATTTGGCGTATATCACAAAACTTGAACAATAATATAACTTATTACAATTTTATTATATCCCAAAAAATGCCTAGGCATAGATTGAACGCCCGACGTATGCGCCTTTAGTATGAGAGCACACTATCGCTGTGCCACTAGGGCTAATGCTAGACTGGTAAAAGTGTATGTATGATTTGGCTCGAATTTCTGTAGCTCCACATTTAGGAGAATCAAATAATCAGACATAATGCAGTAATCAAAACTTGTTCAAATGCTAAAGTTAAATTTTGATCCCTGCCTAGTATTTTTTGGGACATGATTAAATTTTGATAGTTCACAAAAGTGTTTTTTTTTTATTCTTAATAACCTTTGTCATACAAATAAGGAACAGCACAATTACGAACCTCTTCCTTGTTTTGAAGTCAGTTAAAAAAGGGTCTACGGTAAAGCACAATCGTAGAGCTTCGTAGCCTATTAAAAAAACAATTTCTGTAAAAGTCTCGAAGATTGAAAAAAATAATTAAATAATCTATCTTCATCAACATCATCTCTAACTTGTAATTTGAAAGAATAAATAAATAAACTTTTGCAGTGTAAGAACTGCGAAGTTTTTAATTCGACAGAGATAATAAATTGGCCGATGGGCTTAATCGAAAAGCGACCTGGCGATAATCTCCAATCTTTGGCACATATTTTTGGTAATTAAACTAAAAAACATGAGCTGTCCGTATACAAATGCTAGTAAGAGATTGTATTCGGCATTTTGATAACTGAGCGTAAAGGGGTAAATAAAATACCAACAAAAATCAGGAGATAGAATACCAGATTCATATACTTCATGTATAATAATTTCAAGATAAATATCTGAAATTATTATTCAGACGGATACACACAATATGCGTCAGGGTTACGATTCGACTTTAGATCTCACTCAAATCCCTTTTTATGTAGGTCTGCGCGGAAAACAGATCTCTTTTATCCTCCAAAATCCTCAAAACAACTAAACATTTCGTTGGCGCAACGTAAGTAATCACGAACTTAAGCCTGATCTGCCTCAGTTATTCCTAGGTAGGCGGTTTGAGGGGCGTGTTGCCCACGTGTAAATTGTTGAACTGCGGCAAGAGAATGGCAGTCGTGGATATGATGGTGATTATTACAAACACGGCAAGGAGCGCCCGGTCAGCTACAACAGCCACCTGGAACAAATAAACGCCGTTATTTTATAAAACACACTCGTTACTTTCAATTTGGAACCTATACTAGTAAAAAAAGCAAACAAAATCATTACATATTTCATACGACATATTTAGGTATAGTATTAGACGAACACTTAATTTGGAAAGCGCACGTTGATAAGGTCTGCTCTAAAGTTAATAGATTTATTTATGCTCTATATAAACTAAGAAAAACGTCGTCGCAAAGTACAGTAATGAAAGCGTATTACGGTTATGTGGTTTCCACATTAGCTTATGGACTTATTCTTTGGGGCATTTCAACAGATGCATATCTGTTGAAATGCCCCATCGCAACCAGGCAAGAGAGCCTTCATCGCACAAAAAAAATGCGTCAAAGCTATATGCGGAATACCACTGTGGAAATCATGGTAACCCCTTGTTTAAAAAGCTTCAGTTGCTCACTTTGCCCAGCATGTATATTATGGAGTCTGCTCTATTTGTAAAAAACATATTTTTTTTTTGTGAAAGCTAATGAAATGTTTTTTAGAAACACTAGATAACGGAACAGAATTTTGTTACCAAAATACCTAGGACGTCAATGTATTAGAATAGTAGCTAATGTGTGGAAAGATTTATAATAGTATACCCGATGAAATTAAAAACCTACCACTCAATCAATTCACCAATAAACTTAAACGTTGGTTACGTGAAAAATGTTTTTATGATGTAAAATAATTAATTAGGTAAAATCTAAATGTTTTTAAAATTATTATGACATGTTATTAAATTATGTTATTAAATTGATCTAATGTAAATTAAAATTATAATGAAATTAAATTGATGTTAGGTTTAACTAAGATAAACATTTGCATGCCAATGTATTTGGTGGAATATGTGAAACTATAACTACTTACTATAAGATCTTTGTAATCATATTTCTCGCAAATAAACCATATCATTTAATTTCATTTCATTTCATTAATTAGTAAATTTTTTAAAAATATAGAGAGTAAGCCTCACTTTCTCTTTAATCTACCTGCTTGTAGTAGGTAAGTTTTTATCAAACAATATACCTTGTTAAAGGTAAGCTCAGTCATATAAGAATTTCTTTCAGAAAATCATGTGGTTCAGTAGTGTTCAATAGCTTTCAGTAGTTTTATTTTAAAGTATTCGAGCGAATAACCTCGTCTGATAGCAAGTCGTTACGTTTGCCCATCTCAACTGCAATATCGCTCAGAAAATCGCGTGGGTCGAGGCCTGATATTGCATTGTGTGTGTCACCTTCACGTGTGATTTTCAGCACATGGTCAAAAATCCCAGTCGTTTTGTTTAGGATTCATATGACATTCTTCAAATGTGCTACATTTGAATCTTATTTATTTTAACGATCACCAACATACTCGTAATGTACACTAAAACTAATTTAAAATTACGTTTCAAAAAAAAAACCGAGCGCAATTATAAGTAATCGAATTAAGCATAAAAATAAATAAATAAATATATTGCTGGACATTTTTCACACAGTATCTATCATCTAGCCCCAAACCAAGCAGAACTTGTATTCTGGGAACTACATGACTGATATACTACTTATATACTTTTTTTTGTAAATACATACATATTATACATAGAAAACACCCAGACCCGAGACAAATATTTGTAAAAATGTAATCTTTATTATAATTAATCTTCTACAATTACGCCTTTCCCATTTCTTCTATAAATGCATCAAATCAAGGACTTAATTGTTTAAGCAGTCAACATAATGTAGACTAGCATGTTGCGGAGCAAATACCTCTAAATTACCCCCTAAAGACTCAACAGGGTAAACTATGTTTTTGAGGTTTTTGACGCAGAACATTATTATTTCCTATAAGCCTCAGCCAAATAGTTTAGGTATACTCGTAGGTATATCGAGTAGTTAGTTTATAGGTGTCTTATACACATGTTGTGTATATACTAAATAACATAAGTGACAAAGCTAACTTTTCGAATACGTTGATTTTAATGTTTTTATAAAAAGTAATTACACATCAGATTTGGCTCAGATTATCCTTCGCGAATTTAACATAACATAAAACCATCTAAATCATATCAACCATCACAGAGTAACCTATGCTTGGTACTGATGCTATTATTTTTGTATGTATACCACATACAAATATAATAGCTTAAGTACCTACCAAAATTAGGTGACAAATTGAGAACTTACTTGTTTTTTGAAAGAATTTCTTAATATCCAGCTTGGAGACGATTGCGGAGACTGAGGTCTATTTAACGCAGCAGGTAATACGAAAATTATTTTTCCATACATGATATGTCTATTTTCCGGGGATACATTAGATACTCTCATCCAGGAATCGTATACAACAGAGATTTGCAATATTCCCAACGAATGAATCATGTCGGAATATACGTCAGCCGTCATATTTTTCTTTTCATATTAAAAATATTGCTTCAAATAACTATGGCATATTGCCACGGGGATATCGTAATGTTTGCAACTTATTTTTCTTCCAACCACGTTAGAATATGTCCTTTAAATATCATCCACTGGAAATTACTTTAAAAATGTGACTTTCGTCCGTTTAACCCTGGCTGGCAAGATTATTGCAAAACAATTAAGATAAGATAAAGACAAAATAATTTATTGACATAAATAAATTGCCTACATCAAACATTTATCACAAATTTATAATAAAAATAATATCAAATAAATTATGCATTTAGTACCTAATGGCCCCACACTAGGCTCTTGGATCGTATCGAGGGTCCCAAAAAGATATTATTCAATAATAGTAAAATATCTAAGGTATGCATTGTTATGAGAAGTGGGTAGGTACCACTTCATGTTTTTTTTCCGGGAAAAATAAAAACCGTCAAATAACGGGAAGTTGATCAAAGGTCCGATATAAAATTTCATCCCCCGTTCATAATAATTGGCGAAGATATCGCGTAACAAACACAAAAAAAACAGACGCATTATAACTTCCGTCTTTTTGAAGTCGATTGAAAATAGATGTGATATGATTATAACATCCTATATTTTCTATAATGTTTCAAAATCCATTATTCATCTTGAAACTCTCGTTTTCTGTCTTTGTGAAAATCTCGTTTTCTTTCTACTAACCCACAATCCAATTATCGATGTACGGATTATTATCGTTAGAACCTTCCTTTTTCATGAAATCGACAAGCTCGCTAGCAGAAAACATTGATTGGAAGAATATAACTTACTTAGACAGGTACCGGTTTATTTCATAAAGAAGTATCTCCTAGTCAATCGCTAATGTTTTCTCCTGAGCACATCACAAAAATGACATCAAGCAAGAAGGTAAAATATTCTTATGAGTTTATGATAAGCAGAATCTATCCGAAGTCATGAAAAATGTGTAAACTTTAACCTGATAGGTTAATGGCGAACTGTTTTTCAAAGAAATTCGCAATCAAGCTGTCGCTGCCAAGCGTAAGGCATGAGACATTTTTTAATCAACAGGTAAACGATCTTGAGAAAAAATGCTTTTATGAAAATGCTGCGGTCCGTTATGAAAATAAAATATTGAGACGATAAATTGTTTTCTTTATTATTGAATTGAAATCGGTTCGTTTGAAAGGTGAGACCCTTTAGATAGTAGCTAAATTTTTTTCTAGAGGTGTTTCAAATTCTAATGACGACCTCCATGGCTGGGTGACTGTGCTGAGATGTAAGATACGAGTTCGATTCCTGTAGCGGGAAAAAAAAATGCATGACCTACATGTATTTATCCTGGAACAAGTTGTTCCTGATACCAACGATATAGGGAAGCTTAGTGTGGGGTTTTATAAATAGTCCAGGGGTGCTAGACCACTTTCTGTTGACGTTAACGCCTGCGGAAAGATAAAATTGTATGGAAATGTCACGTGACATTTCCGCAACAAATGTCATTTCCATACAATTTTATCTTTTACCACTTTATGAAAGTGGTATTTTTCTAGCCCCCCTGCTATTTATGTAGGATTAATTAAACAAGCATTGTACTTATTCTTACTTTATTTTTTTTTAACGGAGCGTGTGTAAGGAATGAATGGAAGGAAAGGGATTGATGGAAGAGCGAGTGAAGATTTTTTTGGTTTTTGTTTCCTCTATTTGTTTTCCTCATAGATCTTTGTACTGAGTATGGATCTGAGGATGTCCATCATGGGACTTATAGCCGTGAGGGTATTTGTTTTGAATAAGATTTGTGTCTAATATAACTGGCCACATAAATACCGACTCGAAGCAGATCTCAGCCGTCAGCTTGCCAAATGAAAATAACAGGTAAACACAATTATGTACCGCTTTCAGAGTAAGTTAACTTTCGTCGGAAATTATTGGAGCAGAATACACACATAATAGCGATATTAGATTTCAGGCGGTTGGTCTTGAAAGCAGCTCGTATTCAGGACATTTATTTCGAACGTAAACGAACTCTATTGAACCGAGATGAAGTGACACTATTACAGTTCTGTTTTACGTCTTCTGATCACCCTGCATGAGATCAGTGATCTGAATAGGTTAAGGTATAGTAAAAATAGGCAAGTGAACTATGGTAGGAAATCTTCGGTGAAAGGATTCATTTTGTTTTAATTTTTTTATGTTATACTATTTTCGAGCGACCAAAAAGAGGTTCCTATCCTTCGACTTTACACATAATCAGCGTTAATTCAAAGTAAGTGAATTACCGTAAGAGTTTTAATAAATAATAAAACAAAATTTAGTTTAACTCCAAGTGACTTGTATTAAGAAGGGTAGCCATTTTTGTTATAAACTAGTATTTCAATCTGTGATATCACATCGTAAAGTGCGACATGACGGATGCAGACGGTGCTTGCCGGAAATTGAGCAAATCTGGTAATGCGTTGAATGCGGGCTGCGTTCACTGACTGGTAAATTGCTACATCAACCTATTTGAATTTTGCTACCACGTTTAGTAGACTAACTAATAAACTAACTTTATAGTCAACATCGCCCAAAAACAACCTGTCACTTATTCCTCTGATAACATTTTTCAGAGACTTTGTTTACATTTGTTTTAATGGCATGCATTTAATATAACACTAACAATTTTGAAGGGATTTTTATTTCAAATTTTAACACAAACATTTTTGATCCTAATTTTCCCAATTCATTTAAAACTTTTGATGCTACATTTTATTCAGGCTTATATAATACTACATTTTTTCAGGTTTTCCTTTCTACAATTTATAACATTCTTATCTTACTATAATCTTATACTATTTTACTCCTTATATTGACATGTGCGTTATGTGGGTGATGTGGCTTCATACTATCCTATATTTATTTATTTTATATCATAACATTTAATCTATTTGTAACTTATATTCTTTCTATTGCTTTGCTGTCTTTTATATATATATCTCAATATATATATTCAACAAAATTTATGTATCTACTGTTTTTATTTCTTATTTCTTTTATGTTTTACATTTTGTGTTAATATCAATGGGCTTATCATTGCGGCTTTCAGCTTAACAGAGGTAAACGTTTGCCCATGGGTTCATTATGTTCAACTCGTTTATTTGATCAGCTGCGTCTTTGCCTCGCTGATGATCCGTATTTTGTCGTCATAGGTAGTTCCTGGGTATTGGTTTTGCTGGTGTGCATCGATGGTGTTCTGGATCAACGCTACGCTTCGTGTTGTTCGCCTCCTGGTGATGACGTTTGACTTCGGTTGTTTGTCAGTAGGTTCCTTGTTTATTTTTGTTTTCTTTCTTAATGTTTTTTCTTGACTTTCTAATTTTAATTTTGTGTTCGTTAATTTTTGTTTCTGTTCTATCCTAATTTTGTCTTGAATTTTTTCTACTCCTATCGAAGATGTTGCTACTTTCAATTGGGACGGTTTCTCATGAAACTGACTCCAATTATTTTCCATGTTTTTGTTTGTTCTTTTTCTGTTTGTGTCTTTCACCAGGTTGCGGGATTTGGCAGGTGTTCTGTCTGGGGCCACTTTAGCAATATGCTATTGTGGCCCTAGCCAGCGCTTCCCATTTTTTCCTGATCGAACAGTCCTGACTGAAGGCGTTGTGGTCAGTCCTGTCGATCTTGGCGTGCGTGCAGTTGCAGCACGATGGGGTTTCTCCAGCAAGCCAGTCAGCGCACTCTGTTCTCATATGAGGCCCCCCACAGTGACTGCACTTTGCAATTTTTTCAGCACAAAAGCGCTTTCCATGCCCATAGCCGAGGCAGAGTGAGCACTGTACTAGTGGGGATTGGTCCGCCACCTTCACTCTTTGGAGGTCGATTTGTGCTGTTCCTGCATCGACCAGCCTCCGCCAGATCTTAGGGGACACCCTCATTATAATGTGGTTTGTGTGTGGATTTTTCGTACGCTTTTTGTACATTATTTCTATCTTTTGTTCTTTTTCATGCAGGTCTTTTAGAATGTGTCTATTTTGGTTCTTTAGGGCGCTTATGATGTCTTCGTCCGTATTATACTGGAATACGTCTCTCAGTATTACCAGCGGGTCTTTGTTTTTGATGTCCTGGACGTTTAGGTGGTCTTCTGCTCTTTTGAGCCTCTCCTTAATGAGTTGTCGTTCTTCTTCGGTTCTGCACCCTACTATCACCTTTTGGTCTTTTGCTTTTCTTATTTTCTCAAGCGCTATTCCCCCTTCTTTCGCATTTACTACTTTCCTTATCCTATTTAACACGTCCTCTCCTGTTTCCGTTTCATCTTTTGACGTAACTACTACCGAGTGTAGCGCGGTCTGTTCAGGGGCCTGCCTCCTCGTGAACGCCGCAGCTACACTCGCGTAGGTTTGTCTCTCTTGTGTTTCCTGTTGCTTTTCTATCGTCTCCTTTAGTTTTTCCATCCTGTCGTTGTTGTCTTGTATAAGTCGGGCATGTTCTTCCATTTTCTTTATAAGTTCGCTTTCCTCTTTTCTTTGTTTTACTTCGGGCTCTTTCTCTATCTGTTCTTCTTGTGGTTTCTTCTTTTCCTGTCCTTTAGCGCTTTCTGCCTCTTTAACCAGTTGGTACAGTCTCTCGATTGCTTGTATTACCTCGTTTTTTATTTCCGTCTTCGTGTTTCTGGAGTTTCCGAGGTTTAGTTTGGCCTTTGCCACGCATGCTCTTGCCTCGGTCAATCTGTCAACATATTTCGACTTTTCCCCAATTGGGCTTTTCATTGCTTCTACTGATGTTCTTCGTGATACCACTTTACTCTCTTGCACCAGCGTCGGCTTTGTTTTCGCCTTTAGAGGTTCTGCAGTCCCGGTTTTCAGTGAAGAGGTCATGGTCTTGGGTTGTGGTTCGGCTTTACCAGCCTCCCACTCCCCTATGCTTCGCCTCACCTTTGAGCTTTGGGTAGGTTTTATGTTCTCTACACGAGAGGGTCCCGCTTTGGCTGGAGACTCTGGGGATTCGGCGTCGCTAAGAACATGAGCATTTGATGGCTTTACTGGTGTACGAAAGCCAAACATTTTGCTTGGGTTGTTGGGGAATGCGTCCAATAAGGTCGTAAATAAGATAAAATATTAGCTAAATAAACTCTAAAATTAACAGTAAAGTTAAGATTTGGTCATAAACTTATAGACTCAATATGGAGTCAGTCTCCAATTAAGGCAAAAGGGCCAATAAAAAAAGTTAACTCTAAGGAGTAGGTCTTCTAAGTAAGTATATTTATCGACGAAGACTCTAATACAGTTACCACTCGGTAAAAGTTAAGATAGGACACTTTACAATTTTTCCCTATCCAAGTTGACCAAATTTCTATATACCAAATCCTCCAAAGGGCGGGTGGGAGGGCGATTTTTTGCGATTTCTTGTCTCTAATTTGATTTTTTCTGTTGCAGGTACACGCGGGGACGTCGGGCGATGCTGTTCCAGCTGCTGGAGGTGCTGGGAACCACCAATTTCCAAGGAAAAGTTGCAAAATGCGTAATTTTCTTGCGAAAATTAACGAAAATTACGCAAATTCCTGGAAATTTGGTGTTTCTCCTGTAAACTGGACCCTGGGACCACCGACACACACCGCAACCACACGCGGGCACACGGAACAATCGTATTTGAGACAAGATCAGTCCAAATTACTTGTAAAAACTTAATAAAAACGTATTTAATTTTGAAAAAATTACAACATAAAAATCTAATAAAACTCTGTAAACTTTGAGAAGCGCAGGCCGTTCAGTCAATTATCCAGACAGGGGATGTATTTGCACTGCGAATGTTGTATAAAAACAAGATATTATAGAAAAATATTTTTCTCAGAGTTCATCTTCTAGTTGTGTTAGTTGTAGTGTATGTGATATTCATCTGTTTCTATTTTAAGTGGTAGTGAGTGATTACCAACCTGTTTCCACTCCAAGTTGGCTCTCTCGAGTCGCTCGTTGGCGGCGACACGTTGCTCGTGCCTGGCAGCCGCCTCGCGCAGCGTGCAGCCGCAGCAATTACACCGCGAGCAGGCGCAGGCGCAAGCTTCGTTGGACACCGCAGTGGCCGGTTGAACCACTCCGGTCGGCGGTATCGCACCACTTGTCGGTATCACTCCACCTGCCAATAAAGGATGAAACATTTTTACAGCTGTACTATGGGCATGATTATTTCATGTAACGTAGTTAATTTAGGAAGTTAATTAATTCTTTATTAAGAAAGTAATGCAAAGGTGAACTTAATCAATTGGAAGCAAAGCATCAGGATAACATAACAACAGCATTCGGAAAAAAATCTAAAGGTTCTGTAAAAGGGTTCGTCCGGAGAAGTGCTACCACCATGCCTATTTCTGCCGCAAAGCAGTAACGTTCTCATTGCTGTGTTCCGGTTTGAAGGGTATGGTTGCCGATGAAATAACATGCACATGAGATCTTTCATCTTGATATCTCAAGGAGGAAACACGTGAGTAGGTACCTCTGGTAATGCAAGCGTCCAAGTTTGTAAACCTCTTTCGTAGTATAAAAATATATACAAGTAGTGCACATAGTAAGAACTAACGATAATTTAGTGGAAAGAAAATAACGTGGAGTACAGGAAGAAAACTTGCCCGCCGTACACCCAGGTGGACAACAGGACACCAACAAAAAAGCTTAGTTTAAAATGTAGGATACTTTATTCGTCACACCTAGCAAGCTATTTATACATCTCTAGTACATCTGGTGGGCCAGCATCTTAAAAATGCTCCGTAGATAAGGCGAAAAATAAAAAAATAAAAAGTAAAAGACTCCACGGCGACCGTATTTTACTTTTTCTACTTTTATGCACGCTTCAGCCTTCATACGAGTTTATTTAGCTCACATGAGTACGACTTTTTATCGAGGTTATTCTGAAACTTTTATCTAAACGTGCTGATTTCAAAACTTATAAATTTCACAAACCAGCTTGAAGTTTTTGAAAATGTTAAAAAATCAACCAGTAATCAGTTGAAGCGTGAAGTTTCTGCGAAATAGGAACCTTTATGTAAACTGTTTTATGCTTGTGATAGATATCTAAAAGCACCTCTCGTTTACACGTGAAAACGAGCTCATATACGAGAGGGTAAGGTGGCAAGGTTCTTGGTATGAAACAAATCTTGGTATACGAGATACTTCTTCCAGCTTAATCTGATCTAGACGATTTTTTTCTAAAATGATACCTAATCTAAGGGCCTTACTTATAAAGATTTTCAAATAGTTGTTCAGCTAAACAGAGTTAAGTTTTCGACGCTTAACTTTGCAATGACACGAAATACACAAAACAGTGTAACTTTATTAGTACAATATAAAGTAGTGTATTTGACACAACAACAAAGCACACAAAGGACAGGTACAAAACAAATAAAAGTGACTTTATATCACTTTATATCTATACTAGCTGCGCCACGCGGTTTCACCCGCGTGAGTTTCGATTCTTGGGAATATCGGGATAAAAATAACAGTAAAGTATTTTACTGCTACCCCTGATGATAAAACTATTTTAGTCAAAAAACTATCGTGAACTTGACTATTCATATACTATTTATTTGAATAAAAATTAATACTACGATACGAATGAACCAAAACCAACTTTTGTTTCTACCGACGACCTAATTAAATTTTAGAACACAAAAGCTGCTATTGTGACTTAACTATGTTAGTAGATATATTGCCTCGAGGACTATTTTGTAGGTAATAATGAGTACTTTAGTCATGTAGTACATAATTTTTATGTATCATCAATAGTTTTCTCAGCGCTCGCCAAATAATGAATTTTATAGCCAAAATTTTGCTACTTTGTGTTACATTATTGAAATTATCTGAAGGATCTCTAATTTTTGAAAATAAATTATAGCCTATGTTACTTGCTGAAAATATAGCTTTCTATTGATGAAAAAATGGTTAAAATTGGTCCAGTAGTTTCGGAGTCTATTCGGTACAAACAAACAAACATAAAATCTTTCCTCTCATCTCATGATATATAGATAATAATATATCTATATATCATTATGATATATAGATATATTATTATCTATATATCATAATGATGTATGTTTGTATAGAAAAAAAACTCGAAGGATACAAAATCACGAAACTTCTACTCGTAACATTATGGCTCGGCTTTACATTCTTATCGTTTTCTTTTAGATAGCATGTGAAGTGTAATAGGTATATCTTCTCTATTCTATGTCAATCTTGTATCAGGATTGAGATTATAAGATAGCATCGAACACGCCTGGTAAATCGACTCTCTTTATCAGAAATCAAATCTAAACTGTCAAGTTGAAGTCACGTACTCTTCACGGAAATCCCTAATTTCTATTCATGATTTGGCATAATCCTGAAGTAGGATTAATCTAACTCGAAGGGTCTTAGGTTTGTTTAGAGACTCTCTCCGGAGCCTCTATGAGGACTATAATCAGGTTACAGCTAAAAATAAGAGACGGCTCCTTCTTTGGTGGGTAAAAAGATAAAGGCAGAAGTTGTCTAACTTTTCCATTCATAAGCCTGAAGAAGTCTACATAGCTGTAGGTAAGCCTCCCCGAAAGAATGATAAGGAAATAATTTGGCTCATCTTTAACAATTACCCTAACCAATAAATCTCTACATGTGTCTCTAATCTCTACATGGAACTTTAAAGTTTTAATTAAAGTCTCTAACCAATAAATCTCTTCATGGAACTTTTCATTCAAAAGTTAACTAGGATCTCTAGTAGGAATTCAAAATTCAAACTGCAAAGGGTTGACACAGCTTTAACAGTTGAGTTATATGTTTCAGTTTCGTCATCATAAGTTCCTCCATATTTTTGTAGTATAGAAATTTTACTGTTTCATGTTTTATAAGTAACACTCTATAAACCTCTTCAGGGTTACAATTTTAGTCTAGTAGAATGAAGTATGCATACTTACCATAAAAATGATAAAAAGGATTCTTAGCAGAGAAGTGTGAAACAGAGATAAAATACACTTTTTCTTTTCTATCTGTATCTTAATTGTTATTTGTCTGTAATTCTCTAATCAGGACAACTAGCCCGAAACATTATTAGAATAGGTGGTATTTGGCCAATAACACAAATTGTTTTTGCTCTTATTCTATTTTAGATAATTGTTAGAATATCAGAAAAAATTGTGGGAAGAAACTATGTTTTTGTTTACACATAATGTCGTTATCCGAAACATAATGAGGATTGAGAGCGTCTCTTTTAATCCGTAAAAAAGCATGAATGTGCGCGGTAAAGGTCACATTGCCTAAATCTATTTTCCTAGCATTTTGTGCCTTTTTCACATCCTAAAAGAAAACAACAATTTACGAGCAACAAAACTTCGGACGCGCTAAAGCCTTACTGGAAATTCACGAGATTCTTCATAGGCAAATATTTGCACACGGCCTCCGATATTAAATTATATCACACATCATTTTTGATGGGATTTTGTGTGAACAAAGCTCAATGTTGTGATTCGAAAACGATGTTAGCGTTGTTGGTTGAATGCTTGCTGCGTCATGCTGCGGTTGTATTTACTCCACAAATTGATGATGTGCAAATTGCTCCATCGAAAAGGTACACACTAAAACATGAAAAATTATGCCGTTCATATTTTTCAAACTGGCAAATGGAGAATGATGCAATAATTATGTAGAAAATGAAGCACGGCATTTTTGAGAAAATGTCGAAACTGCCCCTTTTAACAAACATATTGTAAACCTCAAGGTGTCTACTAATGAAGATTGTGCCCTTTAGAGATAAAAAGTAAAAAGCAAGCCGTATCATGAAGGCAACAATAATAGCGCTTTGTCCGTAGTGATAATTGTGAAACCCATTACTTGTTTCTCCTCCATTCTTTAGTTTTATAAATTTGAGGCTAAAACGAAGAGTCTTCTTAGTGCGGCAACCAACAGCAGCCATAGTTTTAAACTGCTATTGTTTTATTTTCATTTTTACAAAAAAAAAAATATTTTTGTTTGATTCTTATAAGACTTATCTACTGTTTGGTGACCAAGGGGATACACTAGCCTTGGCAGATCAACAGCTAGGTAGATGGATTAAAGCATTGCCGTATAAAGGAAGCGCAGGATGCTAACGGCCCAGGACTGACCGACCAGCTGTTTCATTCAATGGCGTGAATACTTTGACTCTGTATTAAATGAGGAATAATAATACTGACGAATGATAATGAAGACTTACCGAGGTGGTTGTGATTGTGATGAGTAAAACGAGGAGAGGCTGGTGCGAGCGGAGCTCCATCACATCGCACTTCCGTCTTCAGCCGTGACCCCGTCCTCGGATTCACTTGAACGCCTGCCGCCGCCGAGTTGTTTTCACCCTGAAAATTTATAAAGTCAGAGCCCACACCATTTAATCAGAAGGATCATTTTAAATAAATACTCTATCTAATAGGCAGATCCATGAAATACCAAGGAAGGAAAATAAAATGTATTAAGTAATACATAATAAAGAATTGAACCCTGTACATTTTAAGCCTAGCCAGATACAGTTATATCCCAAAAGTTACTCGGAAAGGGAACAAACCCACGACTCTCCTCTAGATACAGGGGGATAATTTTCACAGGAACACTTATCTTACGAGTGGCTTAGTTTATTCAATCCCTGGTCGGTAATTTTTGCGTTAGTTATCTTGAAAATTAGATTCATTACGTTTATAAGATGGTTTAAGCGCTAGCAACCACTAGTTAGTACCGTCCACCTAAAAAAAAGGAGCGGCAAGCAAAAGTAGTATCTCCAACAGCTAACTTGTTAGGTTTTAGACCAGCTCTCGAACTAACTTTTGATGGTTGCGAATTGCCAATCAAACTCGGAAAGTTATCACGAATTTTTTTGCATCGCGTCAGAGTTTTTGATCTAATTTCCATATTTTCTATCTTTGAATATTTTTATTACTGGCAATTTCCATATCAACCTTCCTTTGGCTGAACTTTGGGAGTCATGCCATAAGAATTGGTAGATGCGTATGTTTTTTTACCTAGATAAAGACTTTCAATTCACAAAGTCTGGGGCTGCCTTGACTTGTTTACGTACAAGTACCTACTAATATTATTAATGTGAAATATGAAATAGGTGCAGTTCGTGACCCAACACAGGTTACTTTATATTCGAGTATGTACCACGCAGGCAAAGCCGCGGGCAAAAGGCAGTTATTTTACCGAGTTCTGTGCTAAAATTGGCGCTACAGTTAATTGCAGTATTATGCTGAGGACAGTTAATATTATGATAACTGTAATGAGTCTAAAATTAAATGTGTGTACAGTTTTTGATCCAAATAAAATACGAGTATATCTATTAATTTATATGATATAAGGTTATATTTGTTTACATGTCATTTATACTTTCTTAATAAACTTGAACCTACGTTAACGGAGAGAGTAGGCACTATTCACAAATCATTTCCAAGTAAGTACATCTATGTCATTTCACTTGGATATTTACTCGGTGTTCAGCGTTAAATTCAACGCAAAAATTGTTGCCTCTAGCATTTCGCGAGGGAATACGACCAATATTTTCTCTTTCGTCTTACCTACAAAATAATATCACGTGAAAAGCTTATTCAAATTCAACCGATGTTTTAGTGTAACTACCGTTTTCAACGTCTAAATTAACCCTATTAAAATCAACATGCGCAAGTATGGATTTTTGTAAACGATTTTTTTCGTAACGGATGATTTGATTTCTTCCGTGATATATATACGCTTTTTATCCAGCCAGATACCACGTGAAGCCGTACAGAAGCTTATATTTATAAATATAAATAATTATAAAGCGGTCTAAAATTTTTATCATTTTTGACGACCTCTGTGGCGCAGTGGGCGAAGGCCCGCCTGAGACGCAGAAGGTTGCGGGTTCGATTCCCGCTGCGAGACAAATGTTTGTATGATTTGCAAATATTTGTCTCGGGTCTGGGTATTTCTATGTAAAATATGTATGTATTTACAAAAAAAAGTATATAAGTAGTATATCAGTCATGTAGTTCCCATAATACAAGCTCTGCTTAGTTTGGGGCTAGATGATGTTGTGTGCAAAATGTCCACCATTATTATTATTATTATTAATAGTTGAATTCATGATCATCAGCCGTAAAATGTCATATACTACTACTGGCAATGCATATTATAAAGCCTAGCCGAATGGCTAGCCTAAAACAGGATCAGAAAATAGGCTTAAGTAATATGATGGCCTCGTCCACGACCCTTCTACGTCCCTGTCACATTCCGGATGTAGACAGACAGTCCTTAAACGTGAGGAAGCGCTAGGTCATTACGTGAGATCGGCTCCGGAAGCGGCTTGAAGATGACTTGCTATGGGGAAAATCCGGAGCATGATCAAATTTATTCCCTAGTAAAAGGTTCAAGAGTTTCTAAAGGCGGCTCTACAGGCGGAGCAAATCTTCGCCGTAATTTGCGCGTGACTTAAGCAAAAAAACATGGCTCTCCACATTCGCGAACTTAGCAGCGAGATTCACGCTAATCGATTTACGCGGGATAAAAAACGATATTAAATTGGGCAAGATACATATTCTATTGCGGCCTATGTTGGCTCCCTCTTGAACGCACATGATAGAGTTTACCTACAGAAATGTCTCACTAAGTCTTTGTTATTATTAGATTAGTGCGAGCGTTTATTTTTGCGCACTCTGCAATATAAAAGATGATATGTAAAATAATACTTACACTGAGGTCATCAAAACACATTTTTACGTAGGTATTTTGATACAAAACAAAGGAATGCTAATACAACGTGGTACGGTTCTGTAAAAGTTGGATATGTCAAATGTACTTACTTTTGACAACCCTCTTGTAGAATATCCTTACGGATCTGCATACTGAGCAGAGATTTGAGGATACCCATCATGGGGATACTATGTCTACATTCATAACTCAGTCACGTCATAGAACGCGTTTCGAAAGAATCTTCGGACCTACCTTACTGCTATGGCGTATTTATGCTATGCAATTTCAAATTTTCAAACCTATAGTTTTTGAACAGTCGACGTGAATAATCTTATGAACTAGATAAACAATGAGTAAATTCTCTAATGGTCTTATAAGTGGTTGAGCTATTCTATCTGGAAAGAAAATAGTGGAACGCGTTGGCATTTTCAAACTTTAATGAAATCTGACCCAAAGGTCGTGACATTCTTTAACGTACGTGTCTTGAAGAACCCTATGACCTCCTAGCTGATTTCGTATATTTCACTCGTCCAAACGTTTGACAGAATTAGTTGTAAAGCATTAAGCATTCTAGAAAAAATAACATGCACTGGAATAACTACTACGATCCAAAACAAGCAATGGATCGGGAAAGAAGTCGGCAAATGAGAGTGAAATAAAATGAATATAGCTGAAGTATGCTGGGTCCACAACCTATTAGAGAACTAATGTATAAAAAAGCGTTGACACTGGTTCTAATGTTTGTTTACGAACCTTTACCGGTTCAGTGTCGAAGTTGATGAAGAGCATCTTGGCGAGCCGCTGCAGGACCAGCTCACGCAGTACGGCAGGCACCGGCTGCCCTCTCACTCCTCTATGAGCAACAACACATTTTACTACCTATAGCGATAAAATTTAATTTAAGGTGACTGATTAACATAGGCCAAAGATCAAGGGTAATGATCTAAGGCTATAGTCGGAGGCAATGGTCAAAGGAAGTTGGTGCAAGGGCAAATTACAATAGTTAGAGAGCAATGGAAAAACGCAAAGGTCAAGGGTATGGTCAAGACCAAAGGTCAAAGTTAGAATGGTTCACTTTAAAACTCAAGTAATAACTCGTGAGCATGTAACACTAAAACAATTTGGGTCTCATTACGAAAGGTGGTTTAAATCGGTGGTTTATCTTTTAGACCTTTGATTCCTGATTTTCAAGACAAATTGTTGTGCAAAGGAAACAAGGCTTAAAATTGAATGCTATAGTATAATAGCCGACAGTCTATGTGACATTTCAAAAAGAGGTTTGACTATAAATAACTGCTAAAAGATAAACCAGGCGGTCACCTAGTTTATTTCTATCATAACTCAACCTCTTTTTGAGGACCTACTTTTTTTGGTAGCCAATCAAAATTATGTATTTCTTTTTTATTTTGGTTTAGAAGTGTTTTTTAAATTAAACGGTCATTCCGCGGTTTTATTTTATTTTTAAATTGTCGACCGTAGTGGCTTTGCAATAATACTTTTTTTTCGATAAGGTATATTTAAACCATGGTTTAGTGGATCTGACAGAACTTGAGTTCAACTCGAGTTTAGACCACGTTTCGTAATGAGACCGTTTAAGTTTGACTTGACCTCTGTCAAAGCCAGCTGTCAAGAGTAAAAGCAAGGTCAAGTCGATAAATGATGAATTTGGATGCATATGCAATCATAAGCAGCATTCAACTTTAATTGCTAATTAATTCGTTATTATTTAAGTTCAATTTAATTTTCAAAGTTGGTTCAATAATATAGCTTAATAATTTTCCTGATGGAAATATAAATTAAATGAGGCAATTTAATTAGCTAGCGAAATAACTTTTAAGAGGGAGCGAAATAGCAAACCCACTGTAAAATATCCCGCAAATTAGTTCTAATCTTATTGTCATAACGACTCAAGATATTTTAGTAAGAACTAGTTTATCGTGAAACGTTTCTCTGAATAAGATAGTATAAAACTCTGAGAGTATTATAAAACCTAGATTTTTATTTAAACGTAAAAATCTGAGTTTCATTTTGCTCAATAATTGGCCAATCTGAATTAGCATTACAAAGCAAACGATATAATTATTTGATCTGGTGCAGTTTATTTTATCAAATATAGCGGAAAACATATCAGACCCAGAAAATTATTATACTAGATTCTGTGATATAACAACGACACTCGAAAAGGCGTTTGTTTTTTTAAATCCAGTATTTTTGATCCAATAGCATTGTTTCAGCAGCAGCGGTACTAGGCATATAACGAGACATAGAAGTTACAATGCAGTCCAGAGTCGTGTTTAAACGCATCACGATATATATGCTGTGATATAAATCGGCAAATAAAGTAGTATGCTGGGTCAAAACACAATTTCAAATTTATAATAACCTACATAACACATTAAGTTGTTTCAAAATTATCCACAAGTTATTAAATAAATGTAATAACTCGTGGATAATTTTGAAACAACTTTATGTATTAGTAATGCAGTGAAGGGACGCTACTTTTAGGTTAGAGCAAAATTTTCGTAGGGCCTACATCATATCCCCTGCGCTACTGCCTGGTTTACATGAATACAGACAGTCAATTAGCAGCGCGCGTAACTTGATTTTAACGTGATTTTATCAGTCAGTTATGTGTCGATAAGTAAGCGAATAGTTCTGGCTGATTTGACTCAAGTTCAGACTGAAATCATGCATGTCTTCGTGTAAACCAGGCATGTGAATATTACAACCAATTTCGGTAATAACTATTCCGTTTTTGGTACAGAGTATTGAAAATAGAAAGAAATGCCTCACAATCTTTGCGAAACCGAAGAAGAAACTTGCCTGTAAGATATGTTGAGCGTGACGACTGATAGTGACGCGGAAAAAGACACTAAACACGTGCTTACTCCGTAGTATAAACCTGAAACAATATTGAGTTTGTATTGGTCGGTTCACAATATTTCAGTAACATTCCAGTCCAGCAATCATATCCAGTGCTAGATCGCAACTGGAAAAATCTGAATCGTGCACTGAATCCAATGAGAAATGCAGTTCAATAACTAAATTGTTGGTCTACTTTTCAATCCTGCGAGTAGCATTTCAAGTGCTTTTATCTTAAAATTCAAATTTATTTTGTATTCAACTGCCTTTAATTTACTGGAATAATGTAAACACCGACATCCGATCTAGTCAGCGCTGGATTGAACTTAATGGATCCAGCGACTGGAATAACGTATGCCAGCTAGGGTGTCAAGTGAAGACGTAGGGGTCAAATTGGGGTTGATGCCTTTCGGAATGGGCCAGTAAAAAGCCGGACTTGTGCCAATTTTTTATGACAAGAATATACTCAAAGTGAACTATAACGACCTAATAGTTCTATGTTCTTAACACGCAAGCGATATGTGATAATCAACACCAGCCAGCCATGCACTGCTGTACATATAGGCCTCCCTTGAAGTTAGTCTCTAACGAGCCACAATTGGGGATAAGATCAAGAATAAATAAATAAATAAATTAGTTTTACGAATAAAAAAGTACTACCTACCTACTTTGTTATGAGTAAGTACTTTCACAACTTACTATGATTACAAATGATTTATCAATCTCTGCAGGATGTCTATTGAGGCGATTTACGCGCGACATCAATAGAACGAATCAAACTCGAATCGCCTGAGAGCATTTGGATCGAATATACGGCTCATTTATTTTTATTTAAACACGAATATTGTAATCAAATCTTCGAAGTCAATTTTAACCTACTTCTAATTGTCGTATCGAAATCAAACTTTGTATGAAAGTATATGTAGTTCGGATGACAATACTATAATTTGGTATCTTGGAGCTGATCTGATGATGGAGCCAAGAGGTGGATAATGGAACTCTTTAGTGGCTACTAGTTAACCCCTCGAGTTTGTGCTCAAATGATCTATAGATAGACCTCAGAGTCGTCGTGATTATTTTTTGTCTGACTCAATTATTTCTACATTTCCATTTCCTGACAAAATAAAACGCAGGCGAATGAAATTTCTAAATGAAAAATAACAATGAGAGGTCGTTAGGTTGAACAAATACGTTAGCAAATGGAATTTAATTTATTACTTCATTGACCAGTAACAACAATATTGATGTTTTCGGATTTTTTTTTCCATTCATTGCATTTTTAAACAAATATTTGAAGGTAGGTTCTTAGATCTTGTGGGTTCATATTGTTTTGAGGAAGGTAAGGTTACAAAAAGTTACGTAGGTATTTCAATGGTACGCGCATAAAAAGCTAGTAGAATACTATATGCTATTGGTAGATACCTACGCCAACAACACAGCTGAGCAATCGTCGAAGCTAATCTGAAGAATTCATATTTACAAGCTACTTACTTATCAAAGGAGTTTTCTCTGTAGGTGGCAGCGTGTCTCTTATGGTCATCAAAAATACGGTCATGGAGAGGAGAGCACTGATCCCGAGGGTCACCTTCTCACCAGATTCAGAAGGTACGTAGAATACCAGGAGTGCTGTTCAAACAAAATACATGTTATAGTGCACCTCGATAATTGTTTGAGTTTACTGATCAAAATTTTGACGGAAACGATTCGATAGTCCTCGAATTGAGAATCTTCTTTTCATGAAGCAGCTTAAAGATAATTCTAATATCATACACATAAATTCGCGAGCAAAATCGAATAAAGATAATATACAAAATGCCTTCGTCATGAAGGTTGTTAGAGCTACAAGCTTATTCACGGTTCGCTTGATACTGTCCCAGGAAGATTTAAAACCATTTCGACTTTCTTAAGTAAAGTCTTTAGAACCGGGGACGTATGAAACGTAGCAAAATATAAAGACCTGATTATATTGGACACAATCAAGGTAAGCTATGCTTGCATTGATCGTGACTAAGCTGCTGACCCGCCTCGGTACATATGTTCGGGGCAAATATTGTTTGTTCGTTTGTTAGTGTTAATATGTTAAAATTTTCTGCGAAACGTCAATGCGGCTGTATATCTTAGGGGAAGTTTTGTTTTGTCAGGTAGGTTTAACTATAATAAATAATGAATATATGACTCAGAAGGTTTTAAATTTTGTAAAAGTAAGTGGCTTTCTAAAATGCAGTACAAGCAGTACAAATAACGGAAAGTACCTATGTTTAAATCGACTTCTTCAACAGCAGCAAAATATTATAAAACAGCTATTTCATAACTACGGTTTATTAATAGTAAATCTGAGCTGAGACCGGAATTATGTAGCATTGCACCCGCTGTTGAGAAGTTATTTCATCCTTTATGTGCTTGCTTTTGGTATTTTAATGGCACGTCAAATGCCACCTATACACAGCACGTATCGCTATTAATTTGTATAGGCATTACTGCACTGCATAACGTTAACTCAGTGGCAAAGTAATCGCAAACTTGACAACAGTTTTAGTAAACGTTGATGATGACGTCATCCAGACTAATTTAATCCACGACGATTAATATTCTGCTTTAAATAGAAATGCAATATTTCGCCGTTTAATGGCAATAGAAGGCGCGATTTGAATCAAAAACGTGAGTAAATGATGAGCCTTTAAATATATTCTACCTTCATAAAACCACAACCTTACGTGAACTCTGTATCTAATCGTAAAGCTAGGTCCGTCTTGATTGAACGACTGTTTTTTCTGGAGAGCACGGACTAGAAAAACAGATAGGACTCCGCGACACTAAATTAAAAATGGAAAATTCTAGAAAAAATGGTTGGTGACAATGGTGACTGAATCCGAACGCCACCCGAAGCGTGGGATGGTCCCCCACCCAATGGACCAATAACATGATTGCGGGAAGGCGGTGGATGGAAATCAATCTGGCCAAGCTGCCAATATCATTCGACATGGCACTCTTATATCCAGCAGTGGATTTATAAAGTCTGTAGATGATGATAATAATACATACCTATCCCATTGATGAGCAGACAAGGCAGGATAAGGTTGAAGACATAGAACATAGGCCGGCGTCTTAGTTTGATGACGTATGTGATGTCAGGGTAGGGTTCCACGCAGCAGGAGTAGTACTGGTCTTGTCTGATCGCCTCAAAGCTGACCAGGTCGAATTCTCCGTTCGTTTGGTAATTAGTTGTGTCACCTTCGTCAAACTGCTTTTTTAAGTCCAACTACGGAGAAAAGTTAAATGCATAAATAAGATGGAATTGTTTAACTGCTGACCGTCCAACAGTAGCAAAATAAAATAACACTACCTACTTTGAAAGAATACACGAGCCATATGAATGTTCTATTATGTTAATAATAATACTTAGTCTAAGATTTAGAAAGTCTTTGTCTAAAAATCCATTACTATCCTATCCGATCGTACTATACTATACAATCGCATCTCATAATATATTATAAATGTCTGAGTTTGTATGTTCAGATTATTGTTGACCGATCTGGATGTTAAGAACTCTGTTATAGTTCCTGACCTGCCTGATAAAGTAGCATAATTATGTGATATAAAATAGCACATATTAGGTGCAGGGCAAAGACTCGTACCATACAAAGCCATCTAAATATATACTTAGATATTTTTTTATAATACTAGCCTCTGCCCACGGCTTCGCCCGCGTGGACCCGGATAAAAAGTAGCCTATGTGTTATTCTGATGTATAAGCTATATTACTGTAAAGTTTCATTAAAATCCGTTCAGCAGTTTTTTCGTGAAAGAGTAACAAACATCCATCCTCACAAACTTTCGCGTTTATAATAGTAGTAGGATTAAAGAGACAGAAAAACAGCAGCCTACTTTCAGTAAGCAGCTCAATATCATGAATGTATTCAGCCTAGACTCGAGACGGTTTTGAGATTCAAGATTCCGTAGCATTGTGGAGTGGCAGTAGGGAAACCAATTTTAGAGAGAGAACCTCAATTTAAAAGTCAAATATTACCTCTTGGACCAAGTTCTAAATTCTTTGGTTGTTCTACCTTTGGTTGTTTACCTACATTATATAACATGCAATTATTTTCAGAGAACTGGTTAAATAGAAACAAAACACACTGACCTATAAATTGCCATCTCATTCGCTAAGGATATATTACAGAATATTACTGCTTAAAATGTCTTTGAAGCGAATTTAATAGATTTCAAAGAAAAATATGGTGACTGTGAAGCGAGCTTCAAATCCGCTTAGACCAACGGCGTCTCGTATCCAGATCACTGGGTTAAAATCTCAGCATGTTGTCGATACAAAATATTGAAACCTTCCCATGTTAATCCGATTAAAGTAAAAATGGTTAAGACTGTAGAGCCTATGCAATCTTTAATTAGTAACGATCGGATAAGAGATAACCTGCTTCTTGTTAACTTGTTTTTATCGTGATCTTAATGTCAGACAACTTTTTCCAATCCCTTGTTGTTGAGCCACCACTGTGGAGTACAAAACGCAATTTTACTTCAGACAACCTACCGGTTTTATAGTTCGCAACATTTTCGAAATTGTTTTTGGGTTGATTGATTCATTATGTTACCACGCAGATTTTAGATCCGGACGAAATACACAACAAGAAAATATACCGTAAAATAGGGTGAATAGAGACACAACGGAGCGTTAAATTCTTCCAATAACTCCCACTACAAAACCACCAATAATTACTATAAAACTAGTAGGTACATATTATTTTACGCGAGATTTCTGTTCGCAAACTATTAGTTAAGAAAATAAGAAACCTCGATTTGCTCGGTCAATAATAACAGTCATATACATACATATATAGTCCCGACCCCACACTATGATTCCATATGTTGCGAGTATCAGGAACTATGAGTATTGGTACCAGAATATCTAGACCCAGACCAAATTTCAGCAAAACATGCAAACATTTGACTCACAGCGGGAATCGAACCCGCACCACTTGCGTCTCAGCTGGCTACTCGCCCGCCACGCCTTCGAGGTCATCATTCGAGTTCACCATCGATTAAATTAAAATGTAGTAAATGTGATAGTGGACGACATACTCTTATATAGTCTTAATAGAGCCGTCTTCATAAAAAAAATTCAGACCTTGGCCTTTCATTAAAAATTAAAATGAATATTTATACATGCCTTTTGAAGCAAAAAATGCGAATTAGCTAGTCTGTAGGGTAGACTCCAACTGCCTTTTGTGATTCATAAAAAATACCCAAAATTGTCTGCAAAAGGACATTTCAATAATCTAGCTGCCACAATTTTTATTCTAAATCATTTTTCATGAGACCGACTTCCAGGTGAGAATAATTGAAACAAATATTCAGATATGGAAATTAACAACTTAGCTTTACCGAAATGTAACGATTATACAAATGAAACTAAGCAATTCCGCTAATGTGGCTGTTACTGCCTTGAAAAACATAATAATGTCCTTGACAATGCTCAATTCATGCCATTAGACACAACGAATATCGCTGCATTTAAACGTTATGTATTAGAGACGTTGAACACGAAATTTGCACACGTAAAATGTTACAACATAACATTCGTTTCACAATCATCATCCACTGCTGGGTATACGGCTCTTTTCGCTTTTGCCTCCTCTGTTCTAGGCGTCTTGCATCCAGGTATACTCTGCGACTTTGACGTTGTCGCCGACCCACCGCGCTGTCGGGCGACCCGAACTTCTTCGGCTTCTCCTAGACCACCAGTTAAGGATCTACTACAACGATTATCAGCACGTCTAGCCAAGTATCCTGCCCAATTCCATCGCCCTGCCACCAACGTCATGGAATTTTGTCTGACATCGGATTTCTGTATTGCAAACTCGGTCGAGAAGTGTGATGCCAGTCACTTTCGACATTCGTTTATGAAAACGAAAATATAAAAAAAATCTACATCAACACACGTAACTTCAAAGGGAAAATTTACATTTTACCACATCATGAAAATGTGTAATTTATGAGTAGGGTTGTGGTTAATTACCACGCTACAGAAAATATGACTTATTATCCGTAACTATGAGTACGTGAAAAATGTGAAGTAATATGCGAGCAAAAACAGGCCAAATTATATATTATACACAAAAGGACTTCGCTGCTAGCTCCCAAATTAGGTACAATGACATTCCTTCTTATTTTTCGGCGATAAACGCCTTTTTTATCAAGAATTCTTTTTTTTATATTTAGAGTAAAATAAATCTTTGTGTAAAAAGAGAGCGGGATCGTCGGGTGCTGGGTCAAATTACTTTGAGTTATTATGGCGTACATAATTTTTAGGGTGAACAACATTATTTTTTTAAGACGTTGACATTTGGGGCATGTCACATTTTTTTATAAACGAGTATATCCTATCCTATGCTATCCTACTAATCCTGCTAATACTTGGCAAAGCAAAGATACCTAGTGTAAAATTGACGTTTTTTATGGGAAAATATTAAGCTTTTGTTTTTCCGATTTACAACAAATGCCCCAATATTATTTTGACACTAACACCAAAAGCTTAAGCAAGCTCAGGTATAGTTTGAGATGGATCCGCTTTCAAATTCGACATTATCAGCGTTGTTCTCCGGGCGTCTACGAGTTTCGTTTGCGACAGCAACATTTTCGGAACAAAATCGGTTGAATCAATGACGCACTGTTCGTTCGTTGGTAGTGGTAGATCCATACACCTTGTGAACTCTGAAGCCGTGGGCAGAAAAAAGTAGTATATAAAAAGATAATGTCGACGCATTTTTTTTTATTCAGTTGTTTTTGATGTAAGTCTGTGTATTTTTAGATTATTTCTGGACATGATTTTACTTCCTTTCAACAGTTTAGATACTCGAACCTTTGCTTGCCAATTGCCAGTTCGATACAATATGAAGCACCCTTTATCCATTGGCGATCTCTGTGGCGCAATTGGCGAAGGCCCACCTGAGACACAGAAGGTTGCGGGTTCTATTCTCGCCGCGAGACAAATGTTTGTATGATCTGCAAATATTTGTCTCGGTTCTAAATTAGTAGTATATCAGACATGTAGTTCCCATAACACAAGCTCTGCTCACTTTGGGGATGCTGTGGGAAAATGTCCAGCATTAAAAAAACATCAATAAAAATGTATTTCCTAACATAAATTTTGTTCTGTAACTACAAAGGTCAGCAATTCTAAAAACAAATGGTATCACAGATTCAAAGTTGCCAAGAGCGTAATTTTTTCAAGAGTCGTGCTCTCCTTGTTAAAAACAAGTGTCGCAGAAATCGACCGTTGTTTCCTATGGACCTGAATTCATTTCTTGTATTTTTACAATTCCAGCTCCATTTTTAAGTAATGAAAGAATTTTAGCTTTTGTCGCTAGATAAGTATTCTGGGTTTATTATTTGCAGAAAGGTTTTGTTGACTCATTTTTCAGGACAACAGCGACGAATTTGTATGCGTATTGTCTTAAAAATTATAAGTAAGAGTTTTTTGTGCCTCTGCGAATAATGTATTGTTTTTGGAAGTTGGCCCAATGAGCTCTGTGTGGAATTTTTAAAATAATAAAGAATATAAATGAATCATCATCTAAACAATCAAAGGCATGGCAAGCGAATGTCCGGCTGCAACATACAGAGATTGCTCGATACAAAAAACACATGTCTAAGGATGTCAATGGATTTGCTTTTAAGGGCGCAAGAGGTATGGGTTCGATCCTCACTGGAAGACAAATATCTGTATGTTCTGCAGATATTCGTTCCGAGCCTGGGTGATGTAGTACCACGCTACTCGTTGTTCTGTATACCACTATACAGATAATCCTAGTGTGGGGTCAGGACTACGTATGTGGGTGACTATTGGCTTTGTTCTCATTTTATAAGTTTACCTGAAAGCCATCATAGGTCCAGGAAGCCCACTTCATGGTGCAGAGCTGTATGTCAAAGGGGAACTGTTCTACGTTGATGTCGCACACGGACACGTATATCCCGTGGCTGAGCCACGTCACCTCCCCTGTGTGACGTACTATCACGTTCGTGTTTATCACTGCTGAGCGGTAGTTTGGGTCCGCGCTGCAAAACAAAAAGCAATCAATTCGTATGAATGCATTTATCATCAGGCTTTGCTTGCCTTTAATGATGTGTAAATGTTGATGGCATTTAAAACAGAGCGTTTATGTGATTCAGATGACAGTTTAAGCTGGTGCTCCCGGTGTTGGCGTCCAACACATAGAACTTATGATGTTACCTTTTTAAATGGATCCCTATTAATATTAATATCCCTTTTATTTATTGTTCTTTGTTATGCACAAGAAAGTGTTTATCTATCTACATATATATCCCTAGCAAGTCTGTGCTAAAAAGTTTAGTTCATCTATGCTACCTTTTGACAAGTCAAGTTAGGTCCTTCCTGAATTAAGTACATTTAGAATGAACAAGTCAATATTTTCATATAAAACAATACTTGTTTTATTCAAAATTAATGTTTGGACCTTGTGGAGTAGTATTTATTTAGAAGATATTTGGACTTTTGCAATGCAACATTGGTGTACATACTAACACTACCGGAAATGGTACTATTAATAAGAAATTTAAAAGTCAACGGAAATAGTCCCGCCTATTACGGCTGAAATATAAAAAAAAAACCTACGTTTGCGTTAACATGTTTTACATATAATCCTCTCCATCCTAAGGTTGTCTTAAAGAGATATCGCTTTTAAGCGATAAAACCGCCCATGCTACCCTTAATTTTAATATGTAATTATTTATTTTCTTTGTTTCATAAGGTGTACAATAAAGTATTTTCATTCATTCATTATTCATGTTGCTTCATGTTGAGTATATTTTTACTGTTATTTTAGAAATATCTGAGAAACCTCATATAATACGTTTATTTTTCAGAACAAAACCACATTAATATTAAACAAAAGTGAATTAGCTTCGTAAAATCCCCGGGGATATGCCTCGCTGCCACAATTTAACCAACATGTTTTATTAGATACACTTTACGCATTTTCACTAGCTCACTAGCATAACAGCCGCGACTATGTTTCCGTGGATGATTTTACAAGTTTAACTTGCATTTCTACATCATTATAATAAAAAAACAACTGTTATGAAGAAGAAAGAACTGTCAGCAGGCAAATTATAGTAATTTTTATATACATTTACGTGGTATAGTCGGAACATATCGTATATAACTACCCTACTTGCATGTTTCTCGAGCTTAACATTGCTTGGAGGTCAGACAGCCAGTAATATAATGACTCTGGGTCCGTGGGGAATCGGGGCCCTTCGTGCATTCTTAAGGGGACTATTCAAAACGACGCGTGACCAGAGAGCCGGCTTCTATCTAATGCAGCCAGCATTTTAGGAACGTTTCCGTCTGGTAGTGATCAATTGACTTATCTATAGATCGTTTACAACGATCTTTATATCTAGCTGTTTCATCAGTATTTTGTGGATATACCTACTTGTACATAATAACATGTACCGACAACATTTATTGTAGGAAAAATGTACAATTCAATCAAATATGGCTACAAAAACTCAGAGGCATAAAAATACCATATAACTCCATTTAGCTTCAGTGGCGTTTATTAACAGCGAAATATATAACACGATCTAGTAGAAAAACAAAGGTTTCAGTCCTTTTAGAGACTACTACCAATCAAGCTTTTTGTATTGTTGTTTTAAAACTGCAGATACTGACGTTTTATTAGACTTGGTACGGTTTCGTAATACCTCCTATTTAAGTATATCTGTGGCGAAATCACGGCATGAATGTTTAGAAACAGGAGATACCTATTTAATTAACTAATTAATGACATGCATGTGGATATGTTGTTAATTTACATTCCCGAATAAATCTATTGTCATCCCAAAATGCTCCATAATAAAATGTTTAAATCTAAAATCCTGCTTATGAATAAACTAAAAACCAAATAAACGACAACGTACCAACTTTTGTCGGCAGTGTCATTCTATATCGCATTATTTCGCATCGAATAATGCGCATTAATCTCATTATTCGATGCGATAAGTCCAAGGAAGTCACATTTGTGATATTTCAACGTACATTGAAATTAATTTGTGTCCGTGACAAAGTCACAAGTGTAGACGGTACTTCTCATGCGGACAAAGGACTAACGCGGCGAGTACTGTGACTACTCCGTACCGCGACAACATAAAGTATGTTGAAATATCACAAATGTGGACCCGTTTACCACATTATCGAACTTTCTTAATGTAACTCAAAAAAAATACCTGGAATGATTTTCACATTTTCTGTAGAACGAAACAGCCTTAATTTGAAAAATGTTTGATTTAGCCGAAGTTAAAACAAGGATAATGTTACGGATTCACCGTGTGATATCATGTCCAGTGTTTAATGTTTTTGGCATTGTAACTCTGTTCATGGAAAGGATCGCTTTTGCCCTCTGGGTAGCTGTAGGGTTGTGATTTCCGTTTTTGCTACACAATGTGGGTAAGTACCAACTGTTGATATCAGAAGTAACTTCAAAACTTCAGTGACAGGATACAGCTTCACACTTCTTTGTCGTGCCATTTCACTGTTTTTTTCTTAGTCACCCTGCCGTAACCTAGTAATCTAAATATTAAAAATTAGCATTGCGCACATATATTTTTCATCTGGAAAAATGCATCAGTGTATACGGGATTCGAACCCGCGACCTTGGAGGCCGGAGAATTGCTACACCACTAGTGCCCTTGAATCAAACTCATCAAAAATACCTGAGTAAAGTGTTAAGGAACTTTATACGCATTAATGACGCACCCCATACGAGCACTAACCCACTAAACCATAAACCAGCAGTTAGCTGTAACCACAAACCCAAGTCTGTAGCTTGTTGCTGTAATGCTGCTATCACTGGAGTTATAATCATAGTATAACTCCAGTCATTATAAAATCATTCAATTGAGAGGTAAGAGTGATTTTTTTCCATAGAGGAACTAATAACTACGTTTTCCTGTCCATATGTGTCACAGGGCTTTATCTTTTAAAAAAAATATGGAATACGTTTAATAAATAAAAGTATAAATTAAAAAACTTTAAATAATAAGTTATTATTTATTTAGAGTGTCATCATTTTATTTTTTGTATCCTTCTTAGCAACTCCTTTCATTTAATATTTATATCATAAGAAATAATTGGTCCGCCATCTTTAAGAGTCCGCCATATTGGATTTAGAATGATGTCACTTAGCTAACCATGTCATGTCAAACCAAACGTATTTGCGAAATTACAGTTTAATCGGTTGGGGGTTTAAAATTCAGCAAGATTTGACCCACACATATACATACTAATTACCAAGGCAAGTTAAATAAAAGCTTGAAATAATAATAATCAAACATATAAACGATTACTGTTATGGAACTTTGAAAATTCTTTATTCTACTACGGCCAGGAAACTAACTTGTTATATAGAATAATGTCCGGTCTCCAGACCCTCTCGTAAGGTATTCTTATGACTGCGATGCCATCAAAGTCACTTGCGTTCCAACGCAAGTGGTAGTCCATCCAGATCTGAGTGATCCAGCAGTTTGTAGTCAGCAACTGGTCCTTCTCCTCCTAATAAAGACAAAAATATATTACAAATATATTTTAATTAAATAATATATATTTTTAGTTACAAATATATTTTTTTAGTGTGGGGAACAGAGCATACCCTATGGTACTGTTTTATTAGAATTATGCTATATATTACTTTTCTACGTAGCGATAACAAAATATGTACCTACGATATCTGTTTGAGATAGCAATAAACATTTCGTTTCATTTCATTTGTGAATTCTAATTTTTCCCGATATTAGTGCGCAATTGTATGTACCATGATCACGGGATCCCTTCTCCCTTGAAAATTATGTTTATAACCATGATAATTTTAAAAGTAATATTAAAAATATTACTTGAAGATACGATGCTGGGCTGATAATGCTGGGCAAATAAGAATCATGGGCCTGATGTTTTTAGAAGTTGTGAACATTGCAAAGCCTAGTGCTTGTTCCCATTGCCATTTTCATATGGAAATGGGGGGCAGATAAGAATCGGCCTTCTCTATTCTCGCCAGACTTTGTTTTGAGCTACTAATTATTCAACGAACTGAGTTAATTTAAAAACTTGGGTTATTATTGAAGTTTAGGGTTGAATTTCACTTTAATGTAGAATGTTAGAATTTTTACTTAGCGCCTGAACAGTCCCCTAGGGGAGCCCCTATTCGACTATGAATTCGGACCTAATAGTGTGCCCTACACTGGTCTCATATGCAAACTAACTTATAAAAAAAATCGAATAATATCTAACCATGCACATGCCCATCTATTGTCTTTAATGTGACATGTGAAACACTCATAGATAAATTAATTTTAAACTAATCCTACAAGCCTTTATTCACCCATATCTGACCTTACATCCTAAAATAACACGAGTAAACTCTCATTACTCTCTGCAGGGCTATCATCAAATATTTATCCAGTTCTTGACCAGAAATATATGAAAAGGAAACGTGGAGTGAGCTTGTGCTAATTATTCGGTTTGTCGGAAACCATTCGTTGAATAAATGGTTCTAACATCACTCAGTTGAGTTCCAATGTTACACTAAGCCACTAAGGCACTTTTGACTACTCATACAAGTTCCTACCTACCTTATTCTCACGGTAAACTCTATAAACAGTACCTACATAAATAATGTTGATTTCACAGAATATTCGATTGATCTCTGCTCTGTGGTTGGTTTTGTGACTAGTAGTCACGTACCAAAAGCTTCAGTGTGTGGGGTATTTAATTGTTTTCATTGGAGGAAAATACAGTGCCAGATAGAGTACAGATACAGTATGCACCTTAAACTTATACTGTATAAAAATATCCTAGAATAACCATTTAAAAAATAGTACGTCACTATTTTTTTATATACGTTCTGGATAAGCAAGTCTAAAAGGAGCTAGGTCGTAACTTCATAAAAAAATACCGTTCAAGTTTATAATTTCTTGCTCAGAAAATTTTCTTAAATTTCTTATTAAATTACTAAGCGAAAAGAATGAACAGCTTTCTCAAAAGCTATAATTTCGTTAATTACTTTTTAACTATTGCAAATAACAATAAATTTAACAGTTAATGGGATGGAAAACATAAATCAAGCAGCGAACGTTTTTTTTAAATATTCGTTTTAATAATTAAATAAATCTTTTTGTAAAATAATACGAGTGTTACACAGGGTGTAACAGAACATGTACTGTAGTCTGAGGCGTGCCAACATACCAACTACTTTATAATAATAAAAATATTAAAATATTGCTGGACATTCTTCACACGGCATCATCTAGCCCCAAACTAAGAGCTTGTATTATGTGCACTACATGACTGATATAGTAGTAAACTTATACACTTTTTTTTAAATAAATACATATTATACATAGAAAATACCCACAAAGATTTACGCACTGAGTATGTACATCATGGAAAATGCAGTCTTGAGCGTGCTTGTTTGTTTGTTTTGTTTCAAAATGTGATTTCATGTGTGACTGCTCTATTCTCGCTTACTATACGCTTATTGGGATTGAAATCAAACCTCATCTTTAAGCTAATGAATGTTAAATATATCATTTTCGCACAAAAGTCAAAGTAGGTACTAAGACCTACCTCTGTCAATGACGTCCAAAAATAAAGTACTGATTTCCAATTAATGTTTTTTTTTTCTATGCAAAGTATACATTAATTCATACAACTATGTACAAGTAGGTATATACAAAAAATACAGATGAAACAGCTTGCTATCTAAAGACCGTTATAAAAGATCTATAGATAGCTCAACTGATAAAATTAGTTGGAAATAAGGCATGAACTTGTATACTAGTATCCCGAACACATTATAGGCAGAGTTTTTTATCTGTACCTGCTTTGAGAAAAACGTTGGCTCTTTCAATGAACGTAGACTTGAAAAAGATTTTTTAATGGTGATAGTTCATAGGTGAATGCTTTCATTGTTGTTTCCACACTTCTATTGTGACTGATTTATAATGAGTTACATACCTTAATAGGTATTCACTGGCTCTCAATAAGGGTTTCTAGTTTTGTTATCTTAAACAATATAGCTCAACAATGATGCAGTACAAAATGTGCATAATGTTCAATTATTGTTCATATTTTAGCCACTGGTTCTGATGCGAATTGGAGCAAACTCTAACTAAATTAATTTAATTAATTATAACTTAAAATAAACGATCCAAGATAATCGTCATCGCCTGAAAGATCCTCTCGCACATCTTTAGAAAATATACTAAAAATAAATAAACAAAATATTTCACTACCATAGACGCTTCTCATAGAATTAATACCTACGTAACGTATTCATGACCACCTGAGCTGAAATAAAAGTGTGGGCTTTTCAACAAAATGTTTTCAAATCAATTTAAAGTTGCTCAACTACCTGTGAACGTCAAGACTTGTTTGTAAAAAGAAATTGTACAACAAGCCTACGAATTATGCAAATATTATGTCCTTAAAGAATTTTAACTCATTTTTCTATGGACAAAAATATCAGCTGTAAATAAAATTTCTGCAAAATGAAATAACGCCCAAAACGATTTTCTCGGAAACGGCAGAAATTATTTAGAAACATGAAATGATATCCTGACTCAATTAACTTGCAGGCAGTCGTTTGAATCATTTTACACGCAATATACAATATTATTTCAAATATTATTTTTTTCAACTAGAATTTGTTTTCTTATTTGAAGTTCGTTTCGCGGCCAGTTTTGAGAAAACTGAAGAATACTTCGAGTATAATAACAATACATCAAGCTTATATTTTGTTAGTATAAAGACATGGACATACTTACCAACAGAAGAATTACTCGTTTTCTTTTCCTGCATAAGAATCAAAATATATTTATAACTGTAATAGTTCGTGCATGTTATTTCATGTAGTTTAACGACAGCGAAGTCGTTTTTGCCTGAATATATGACAATTTGGTTTAATTTCCGGACCACATTTCCACATCATATTCCTAAAATCCACTCAGAGGCGTTTTCAGCTCGCAAAACATTTCCGTGTGCCCAAAAACAAAAGCGTTGGCCGTCCTGCTTGTGATACAGACATATTGCCTTTGTGTCCTTTTTTGTATTGTATATTTATTGGAATTCGTTGTGTTTGAATTCAGCGTAGGTATCATTTATTATCATTCATTATTTTTTTCTAGCTATCATTAATCTTTGTCTATTTCACCATCTTTAATTTCAATATTTTTCTCTAGATATACCAAATAACGATATCTACGATATCTACACAGACTATGTATGTTACACCTTGCTTTGGCAATAACAAAATGTGTATAAATTGTGGCACCCTTAAAAAACTAACACGCTGATGACTATATTCCCCATGGACATACTCAGATTCATACCTAGCGCGCAGATCTGTGAGAAGACCAACCAGGGCAAGAACAAACATTCCACCGCCGCTTAATGGAACACTGACTCATAGCACGCCATACGATTTCCTAACAATGCTTTCCTATACTGACCACATCCTTTTGGTTGGAAGTAGGGGCACAACCCTTTATTCATTATATGACATTATATGATCTATACGCAACTAGGGAGTCGATGCTACACGATCCTATGTGTACTTTAGATAAAGAATTATACCAAAACTTTCAAAAAAGTTTGACGTGCAGCAAAATCATCGCATTTAAGGAATCAAATTGCGGAATCTTGCAATAAAATGAAGGCTTGGAAATTGATAAATAATTATACAGATACTTCAAATATGTACTAACAAATTATATGGATGTCGCGAATGCATTTCTATGTAAGTATAATATTTATGTATTTATAAAAAAAATGTATATAAGTAGTATATCAGTCATGTAGTTCCCATAACACAAGGTCGGCTTACTTTGTTGCTAGATGATGCTGTGTGAAAATGTCCAGCATTATTTATTTATTTGTTAGTTTTTTTCTCTAATGTACCTAAAAGTGTAAAGTGTAGTGTGTTAAACTCTTCAGCCGCTAGAGTGGCTCCTTTATTAGAATCAAGTGTTGAAAAATGAGAAATCATATTTAGTTTTTGACACGTTAATGCCGATAGTATTTTAAAAACATTTAAGTCACTAAACATAAAGAATACCTAATGAAGACCTATGAGAAACATCGACAAAAGTGTTAGGTGCAAAAATCATTGATATCGCTCCGTGTTTAGCACATATTTTCAATAATACGATAGTGTATGATTCGGCAAGGCCTGTGTTATTAAAATTGGCATGCGACGTCTGTGTAGAACAGAATTTATCTCATATTCTATGAGAACTAATCTCATATTTAATGGATAGACACAACCCTTTATTCCAACAGATCTTAAATTCGCACTAAATATTAGAAAATATTAATTTGTTCGGTAAATCTATGAAACTGCAGTAGTAAATTTTTAGTATTAGCAAATTTTTGGCTAGCATCATTCGGTACAAAACTACCTATCACCTACAATGTTGAAACCATGAACTATTTACTTCTATTTGTTCACTCGGACAAACATGTGCCTTTCTTAGCGTTTACCCGAACGCTAAGAAAGGCACATGTACGTACTTTGTAGCCTTTTAGTTGTAGTTGTAGTTTTATTAGTAGCCAGTGCCAAGACAGTTTTAATTTTCCTCAGCTGAGTTTAATTGCTTCCATCGTGTAGTGAGCCGGCAATACGTTTTGAGCGTGGCTGTTAAAGCAAAGGAAAGCTAAATAGAGTATACCTACAAGCGAATTATCCAAAGAAACTAGACCACCCAAGAATATGCGATTTAGAATTAGGGTTAGATTTTGACAGTATCAAGAACAATGATTGCATTAATAAATGCACTATCCTGATAACACAATTAGGCCAGAGTTGTGGTGTCCAACGGCTAGCCCTTATCAATCTAGTGGAGACCTTATTAGAAAAGGCAGATTTAGGACTAGATAAATTAATTCCGAGTGCTTTCACCTACTAAAATACTAACAAATTATAAGGATGTCGCGAATGCATTTCTATGTAAGTATAATATTTATGTATTTATAAAAAAAATGTATATAAGTAGTATATCAATCATGTAGTTCCCATAACACAAGGTCGGCTTACTTTGGGGCTAGATGATGCTGTGTGAAAATGTCCAGCATTATTTATTTATTTGTTAGTTTTTTTCTCTAATGTACCTAAAAGTGTAAAGTGTAGTGTGTTAAACTCTTCAGCCGCTAGAGTGGCTCCTTTATTAGAATCAAGTGTTGAAAAATGAGAAATCATATTTAGTTTTTGACACGTTAATGCCGATAGTATTTTAAAAACATTTAAGTCACTAAACATAAAGAATACCTACTGAAGACCTATGAGTAACATCGACAAAAGTGTTAGGTGCAAAAATCATTGATATCGCTCCGTGTTTAGCCCATATTTTCAATAATACGATAGTGTATGATTCGGCAAGGCCTGTGTCATTAAAATTGGCGATGCGACGTCTGTGTAGAACAGAATTTATCTCACATTCTATGAGAACTAATCTCATATTTAATGGATAGATATCCCTAAAAAAGGGGAAGCCTTTTACATGTTATAATGATCGTTGAGCCCTTTGATTGATCAAAGCACTCGTTTGCTGCATGTTTACATACATTTGTGAAATGTGATTGATATGGTGTTTTTATAGGTTCAATTTAATCAACCTTTTAATTCATTTGAGCAAAACATTTATTCATACAACTATTTATAAGTAGGTATATACAAAAAATACAGATGAAACAGCTAGCTATCCAAAGACCGTTGCAAACGATCTATAGATAGCTCAACTGATCCAGATCAACTAACAGACAAAATACTGGCTGCATTGCCACGCTGAATGGCAATGCTAATGCATTGCCATTCAGCGTGGCAATGCAGATCCCGATCCCGATCCCGATCCCGATCCCGATCCCGATCCCGATCCCGATCCCGATCCCGATCCCGATTATAGAGTGCCATCTTAAATGTACAGAATTTGACCTGTTACATTCTTATTATAGTATAGATATATGTATATGTAGATATAGATTTACATATACCGTTCATAGTCTAACAAGAATGTGCACTAAGACTTTGCAATGCCCCACAACTTGGCAAAAACACTCGTTTTTCTAATTCTTTTCGTAAATCCTGTCAATCACTTAAAGGATTGTGTCAATTGTCATAGCGGTAAAGGTTTTAATCTGTTTTTCAACAAGTACATTATTTTGTGTGCTTTTCAGATCAGAAAAGTAAGCTTTCGTCCTGGCAGTGAGAAAGATATACAATGATAAAAATTTGAGATGATCTTACCACATCAATAATGTGATGCAGTGACACTCCAAAAGTGACCAATAGCGGATGGGTTGAGTTTTCGACGGGTCGCACTGAAGGATCGTATCTCTGCATCAGATGTCTTATCAATCTGTATTCATCGTCACAGCAAACGATACCTGGAAAAACATAGAAATAATTTTATATACCATTTAATAAAATTAAAATGAGGTATATTTAAAAAAAGTTGAATTACAGGCACATAATTACAACTTTTCAATTTATTTGTGTATAATTATAACTGTACTTAAATATACATAATTATGTGTATTTAAATTTATTAACTATTACACACAAACTACTAGGATGCTAACACATCTATTACAGAAAACTTCGTGGTTTTACAATGGTAATAGGAAATAATAAATAAAATAAATAAATATGCTGGTCATATTTCACACAGCATCATCTAGCCCCAAACTAAGCAGAGCTTGTATTATGGGTACTACATGACTGATATACTACTTATATAGTAACCAAAACAACTTCGATAAATCTGTCTGAAATTAGAAGAGTAAATGAGTTTCGTATTTCAAACTTTAAAAAATATTCGAATGACTGCGTCGTGCATACATTGTTATAATTACAGTAGTCTTTTTATTTAACAGCTAAATGAAAGCGGTCACTAGTGACTACACTCGTTACTAGTTAAACGTCAGGCACAAAGCCTTGCTTCTAACGTTTATTTCAAACAGACTCCTTGTCCCATTAATATTTTGTACAATCCTTGTTTAGGATAGGATATTACATGGGGATAGGACAAAAACAGAACTCGCCTAACAGGCAGATCCGGAGTTCCTTGTTTGCAGTTTCAGGTTTCAAATTATCTACTAAGCGAGTTCCTTTTTTAGAGATCATTCAAATAGCAAACCTCATTTTGGTGAGTTTCATTATTGTAACGGCAATACCTCATTTATGAATCGAAAATAAACTATTAGATACCTAAGATGAGATAGGATCGAGATATAAGAGTGGGTAAACCTTATTATGCATTAAAGTTTTGTTCTTTACCCTTTAAGATCTGAAATCACCTAGCGCAAAGGATTTAACATATCAAAAACTCGTTTAATCATTAAAGAAGCAAAGCAGTGAGTTTATAAAAGTTTCGAAGATCTCAGCTCAAAGTTTGACTAAGTACTATTACAACTCAGTTAGCGAACTCATTTAGTATTCTCTTGGTGTTTATCAATTTGTCGATCACGTATTAATGGAGGGACACTTTGTGATACACTCACTGTATTTTAATCGAGTTTTGTTTGGGACTAGCGATTCTATTAAGCTTTTATTGTATCCGAAATTGAAGAACAAAACACTGCATTAAACCGTTAGTTTTACGGGAAAAGTCTCATAAGCATTTAGTCAAAACAAACCTATTTAGTCATGTGGACGGCAAAACTTTTTTCGTCTCAAGATAAAATAAACTACTTGTTACAGGTAAATTCAATTTGGATATTAAATATTTTTTTTTCCTTTCAATCATTCGCTGCTTTGTCACTACCTAAACAAACAATTTTCTAAATTGTTGGCTACCTATTCATTGTTTGATTGCGTGTTTATTAATTGATAAAACTCCACATTTTGTAACAATGAAGAGATTAATTGATACACATAACTTTTCAAATCACTTTCATAGAATACATTTATTCATACAACTATTTACAAGTAGGTATATACAAAAAATACAGATGAAATAGCTAGCCATCTAAAGACCATTGCAAACGATCTATAGATAGCTCAACTGATCCAGATTGTTCCCAAAATACTGGCCGCAATGCCACGCTGAATGGCAATGCTAATGCGTTGACCCAGATAAGAGCCAGCTCTCTTGTCACGCGTCGCTTCGACCAGTCACCCTGAAAAAAATTAAAACGCGAAGAGCCCCGATTCCCTACGGACCCAGAGTATCAACCCCAAAAGGCTCAAATAAGTAAGCTCTGTCGAGACTTCTATATTTGCGCCTCTTGAGATCCTCGCCGAATCAACCGCTGCACCGGCTCTAACTAATGTACCCGACAGATGAGATGGTGCTAGGGTATCTTTTCAAATTGTTTTCTCATTTAAATATTCTGAATAGTCAAATTTGTTTTGAGAGTTGTAGTTACTTTATATAAAGTAGGTAGGTTCCAAATACTAATCCGAGTCAACTCAATATGAAATACTTAAAGTGAATAGAAAACATGAACTCGAAACGCAAATAAAATGTAGATAAATGTAGATGATTATGAAATGGGCCAACTCCTGACATTATAAATAAGGTACGACGAGATGTAACCGAATTCTAAGCATTACCTAGTATATTTAATTATTCAATCTACTTGAAAAACGTAGGTATGAGCCAATATAATGTTTGGGCGTGCCTCTAACCTAATCTAACTTTTTTTTTTAATTTATTAAAGGCTTTGTCGCCGAGCGACCACATAACCTAACTTGGTATTCTCAAAAATCTACGCATTAAGTATGTATCTGAGGATGTCCATTCTGGGAAATACGTGGTCGTAAGCGTGTTTTTTTTTTGCTTAGATTCAGACTTGTCAAATAGTCTGTACCAAAGTGATACACACTCCCAATTTCACAACTGTAGTTCGAATAATTACGTTTTTTTGGTACAATTAGAATAATATAACTACGTTACATAATCGTCCCTTTTCATCATGTTTCATTTGACAGTTATTTTAGCTGGTTCTACCGCTCAAATATCTTAAAAGAATCGTAAAATAACAGATAAATGTGATTAAACTCGATGTGGCTCTAGATTCAGCAATTTAAACTCGGTGTCAGCTGGTCAAAATTATGGCACCTTAGTATTACAGCCACTGTCATTTTGATTTACAGCGCGTCAGCCTGAGTAATTATTAGAAGGACCGGGAAGGGGGCGGAGGCTGACATCGTATTTATCGTAGATATGCTACGTCACATTTTATAACTAATTCCATTACATCCTATCCTACTACTATAATAAACGCGAAAGTTTGTAAGGATAGATGTTATTATTTCAAAACTAGTAAACGGATTTTGATGAAACTTTACAGTAATATAGCTTATACATCAGAATAACACAGATAGGCTACTTTTATCCGTGGGAGAAGACTGACAAAAGCTAGTCATTTATATCGGGAGAAGAAGTTCATACCCACTTGAAATAGACAGAACTCTGATGATATTTGGTACTCCCTATCATAAGTATTTTTGTTACGATACACATTGGCATTTTATTTATGGCCCACGGCGTTACCCTCGTCGTAATTGAACAAAAGTGAATGTAATTTTTACTAAAAAAACGGGATATTTACCATGATTTGTGAGTTTGAATGTTTCCCGATAAACTCACAAATCATGGTAAATATCCCGTTTTTTTAGTAAAAATTATGTTCAAAACCATGATAGTTTTAAAAGTTACAAAAGTAAATGAACTCTGCGTCACGAACAAACTTCCATACTCAGATATTTTATTGTTTATTAGTAGGATTGAGATACTTAGTACCCAAACATAATAATCGATTGATTTATAAGAACAGCGTAATGTTCTCATAAATCAATCAGGATTATGAATTTAGAACGTATAAAAAAAATTGAGTTGCTTTCCAAAATCCGATTCGGCTTTCCAGGAATTGAGATGAGATAGATATAATAAGCACATAAAATATAGGCCGAAATCTGATGTCGCATTCATTTAAATACGTTTTCAATAATTTATTATAATTTATTTTTAACGACTTCAAATAACGGGATATTTTTTTTTAGTAGGGTATTTGACAAATACCCTACCGATTAAAAAAAGTCATTAAAATTGGTTCACAGTTGGTGAAGGTATCGCGGAACAAACACAAAAAAAACATATAGACAAATTGAGAAACCCCTTTGTTGTAATCGGTTGATAATAATAAAGTCGCGAAGTTTACGGTTTCTATCCGGCAGGTACTCTATCATCAGATCCTCATATGCCCTTGCTTGCACTTTCAAATAAAAAACAAAAGAAAAATCGCACACTAAAAAAAATTCGGCTAGCCGTATAAGACGATGATGTTTTTGAAGATTTACGGGGAAAATAGAATTACTCAAGTATAAATCTTTTATGGGACCACGTCTGGATCATTCTCTATACAAGAACAAAATAATCATCAAAATCGGTTAACAATTGGCGAAGATATTTTAGAACCTCCTCCTTTTTTCGGAGTCGGAAAAAAATGAGATAAATTTAAAGTTTGCTTGTGTAACTTGTTATTTCTTAGCTAGCCACTCCCAAATCTCGAGCTTACATATGTATTTTGTAAGTAATGATTCTTGAAAAACTGTAATTTTTCAAGAACAGCATTTTTTACGCACTATGTCTCACTAGTTTATCAATAACAAATTACCTAGTAATGGGAATCCTATTAGGGTTAGAATGTATGTGACTACATAGTTCTGACCCCACTAGGATTCCCTGTCGTGAGTAACAAGAACTACGAGTTCTATACAAACAGATGCATTGTCCAGACATATTATAGACATATAAGTCATGAAAAATTTGATTATTTCATGACTTATATGAGTCATGAAATAATCTAAGAGCGGAGGAAGGTCCAATTTTGAGATTGAGGGCCGAAAATAATAATTAAATATGATATATGCTCGGAAAATTAGTTCCTGGAAGAAAATTACGAAAAATTTCAGACTCACCTCTCACGAGATAGGATGTAACCATCCAGACCACTTGTCGGACAAGACATGACAAGATCATTTTGAAATCGGGGAAGGCTTCACTTAAAAGGTAACTTTCATTTTCCGTAAATTTTAAAACCTGTTTTAAAACTTTTTCTTCAACATGGCACTAACAGAGGTTAAGAATAACTCTGAATTTTAAAAGCTTATCTATGTTATGCTTTATAAATAAAGATTTCGTTGAGTAACAAAAGGTGGATAACGTATTTTTTTACAGCGATCATAAAAGGTGATTAACGGCGCGTGTGGAAGTTGCGAACGTAGGACGATTGCGGCGTCATCGCGCGGCGGCCGCGATGTCGCTCCTAGCACTGAGCGTAGAGACCCCCGCTACGCCGCTACGGTGTGCTGACAGATTATATTTCACTTTGATTTTCTTCTAGCAACTCGACATGAAAAATTGACGTCGATCATAAAAAAGACGTGAAAGAGATTGCGTTTTCTACTTATTTTTTATGTTTGTCCACTATGCAAAACGTGGGCAAGAGCTAAATATAATGATTTCGACGTGCCTTTGAATACTCCTTCCTAGTAACTTCACGGATTAACATACTTAGTGGATAACTGGGATTTTAATCATGAGCGGGGTTGAGACTTGAGTGTTATTGGAGGAAACCGATAATGTTTCCTTACATTTAAGGAAATGTATATGATTCAATATTTGATTTTTTATTATCAATTTACTATTGTAAATTCCAAACAATAAACTATACCCCGTGCATTCTTGGCTTGACAGTGCATAAATACTCAAAGTAATGGCCCGTGGAAGCTTGGTTCGGACGCATCTTGCTAACTTGACCTATTCCAGTCAAATGTGTGACCCGACAAAGTTGAATTCAGCTTTGTGTTGGTTTACCAAGTTGTTATATCAAGTAGCTAGTCTCTCATATGACCCCCGTGTTAGGGTATAGCAACAAGGCGGCAGATCGAGGTTCTTTTTCTTTACTAAAAGGCCTATGTAGGTAGGTACTTTAATTTTCAGAGATAATTGAAGTCTGTAACGTTATTTGTAAATCGTCATATCACTGTTGATTTTTATTAATTTCAAAGTTATAAATGAATTAATTGCTACTCTTATTCTAAATAATCGTCAATATCATAATAGCATTTGCCAATGAGATTTTTTTTAGTTTACACCATGAATGCTTCACAAAGATATGGATCTAAAAACCTACCACATGTTTGGTCAAACCAATATTATATTCAGTCCTTTTGTATCGTATTGTGCTTGGCTATTTCGAACAATAGGTAATTAATTATGTAGCTAGCTACCCAACATACCTACCGCGACTTTCATTTACAGGGCAAACCACCTTGTTTTCAGTATGTGAGATGTAAAAAGCGTCTTTTGTTCTAAACCCACGTCCGGAAACCAATTAGGGTTGTCGCTCAATCAGAGCGGGAAACTAGTCCACTTAACGATTTGCTGGTTGCTGCACATAAGCAATTCCATGATACGGGTAATGACAGCCTCTGGGATCCAGGAAACGAGAGTGAATATGGTGTTTGGTAAGGAATTGGTTAATTAACACACATTAAACAGAGTACAGGAAGTCAGTTTAACAGAGAGAGAAGTATGTTTAACTTACGGAATGTCGATGGATTGAGGTAGCCCAAGATCGTTTATCATTGTACTCTTTAGACTCTGTGGCGCAGTGGGCGAAAGCCCGCCTGAGACGCAGATGGTTGCAGGTTCGATTCCTGCCGCGAGACAAATGTTTGTACGATCTGCAAATATTTGTCTCGGGTCTGGTTGTTCTATATATAATATGTTTGTTTTTACAAAAATAAATAAGTATATTAGTCATGTAGTTCCCATAAGTGTGAAAAATATCCTGCATTTCTTTTTTTGGGTGGCCTACATCCTAACTTATAGGGCTTCGACAGGCTGTTCATGATCGTGAGACTTGATGATATATAGATAGATAGATAAATAGGGAATGCTTTATTGCACAAGATAGAATCAGTACATAGGCGAGCTTAATGCTAATCAGCATTTTCTTCCCGCTAACCTTTAGAAAGATAGAGTTTTTGAGCGAATTGCTGAATTTGAGGTTAGCTGGAAGAAAACTCTTTTAGGGTTAAGCTCGCCTTTGTACATGCCTCACCCAATATTTTGTTATATATCTGTGTACAATAAAGAGTTATAAGAATTATAATGAATCGCAGGTTACGAGTAAATAAGTTACTCTACATTCCATTTTTGTTTTGAAACACCTTAGTAATAAGTAACGTATATTTATTGAGAACTTTTTTGAAAACAGCTTTTATAAATTTAAGGTTTTTTTCAGGATAAAGGAAAGGCAGTATTATACTTTATTTTGTTAAGGAATAGGAGAGGTCCGGCTTATCCGATTGAAATGCGATTTTTTGGAATCGATTCGTATGATTGCAAGGATAGTTCTTAGGTTTTATTGCCACAACCAATCATGTTAGTTGACCTGAGATTCGACAGGTAAGTTTCATTAACTGGACGGTGAGTTTAAGAAATAAATAACTAAAACAAAATGATGATTAGCAATAGTCCATTTGAGTGCAACTATTTACTAGCATTTTAGAGAACCAAACGCGATTCTCAGTGGTCACCCAAATGTGAAAATCAATCAATTTGCAGGGACCAATTCAATCGAAAGCTTTTAAACAGGAAACATTATGCTATTTTAACTGTTTGGGTATCGAAAATACGAAATTACGATTTCGAAATCTAGCTTCTACTCGTAAATTGGATAATCGCAATCACAGTATGAAAAGACTCGTCAAATATATTACAAGCAACGGCATATTATTATGGCGTATGTTAAAAAATAACAGATGCGGAATAAAAACAAAATTTTCGAATTCAATTTCGAACTAGGCTTAGAATTTGATTTTGATAAAACGTAAGAAGGTATATTTTTTATTAATCCCCTATAGACACATATGTACATAATCCTGACCCCCCACACTAATATTTCCTGTGTCGTGGGTATCAAGAACTAAGAGTACCAATAGTACCACAACACCCAAACCCAGAACAAATATCTGCAGAACATGCAAACATTTGTCCCGGTGCGGGAATCGAACCCGCATCTCTTGCTTATTTATAAATAGGAACGGTTATTTTGATCGAGAGGCTTTGAAAACTACACACTACACAGTTTCTGCTCCGTGAGGTGGAAATCATTTAATTAATCCGTGTTAGCAGAAAATACGGTGTTTTGAAAATAATTTCCATCTCGTTCATCAATATCGGTTATATTTGACGACCTCTGTGGCGCAGTGGGCGTAGGTCCGCCTGGGACGCAGAAGGTTGCGGGTTCAATTCCCGCCACGGGACAAATGTTTGTATCTGCATATATTTGTCTCAGGTCTGGGTGTTTTCTATGTACATTATGTATGTATTTACAAAAAAAATATGTATATAAGTAGTATATCAGTCATGTAGTTCCCATAATACAAGCTCTGCTTAGTTTGGGGCTAGATGATGCTGTGTGAAAATGTCCAGCATTATTTATTATTTATTATTTTATTCGGTTATATTGATAGATAGATAGATAACTCTTTATTGTACACCACATAACATGTTGCTTATAATTTCAAACAAATCAAATTAATTCGCGGGAGTACATTGGCTGGTCTTATCACTTAAAGGGATCTCTTCCAGACAACCTTTGGATGGCCAGGAATTGACGTGAGCTATAAAGGATGGTGGTGACAATACATACATAGTGACGAATTATAAGATAAAACAAATATACTTATACATGAATACATAAACCTACATACCTACGTATAATTTATAACCATAAATAATCTACATGATAGCAACTCATCAACTCTGAGATAAGGACAAATAGTGACTGTGCAATAGCGTTTTGAAGATAGGAAGGGATGATATGTTGTTAAGTAATTATGGAATATACCTATTCAATATATAACTCAGTTCTTTTATAAACATCTACTACTGAAAAGGTACTGAATGAGGTGTGTTTATGATGCTTACATTTTATAATCTTATGTTATCAAGATTTCAGATTCAACTTATTAAATTCAAAGAAAACTTTTGAGGGTCTGCTACAGTTTGTATAAGAACATCGGAGAACTTACGTTATTATCTATTAACCTATCAAGTTTTAGGTAGGTAATGCATGTCATAAAAACACAAGTTAAAAAAGTACTGAATGAAGAAGGTAAATTTCATGATAAATTTAAAAATGTATCTTGTTTACTACGACATTTTAATTTCAAAGACTTCACTAAATCTTAGACTTCTTTGTAAAAATAAAAAAAGAGAAAAATGTTGATACAAATGTACGGGGCTCGGTCTTGTCACCGTGTTTTATACTGTCATGCCGCCTCGTGCAGAAATAGCAAGAGAATACAAAAATCACTTTTTTCTGTCAATAGAAAGAGGCAGATATATTTTTGTTAACAGTGGTTGACAAAACCACGATCTTGGGTTACTAGTATGATATTATAATGTCTGTGTTTGGGTGCTCATACTAAGTGCTGACGGTTGAATGAAATGGGCTTACAGACGTCATACAGCAGATAATTTTAAATTAAAATTTAAACTGACCCCTATCCAACTTAATGTTATACCAAACCGGGAAACTTTGTCATCAAACAAAACCTCCTCAAGGAGGAGATAAGAATAAATTAGCTTCTTAAATCGACCTATTTGTTAGACAAGTGCCCTTCACCGATGAAACGTATTGCAAACAAATACCTATCTATAGCTTTTGAAAAATTTAGAGTTGATAGCGCTTGACACCTTCACTTTCTACACGCAATGCACTACATATATGCTAATAGGGCCTGCCAATAGCCACTTTAACGTGCTTATTCTGAGTGTTAATATTAATAACCTTGGATCTTTTACATATTCTTTCGTCGTTTTAGATTTTATCGTGTAATGCCATGTCCTATGCGTACTTCGTATGCGTGTCTTCTATGCGTACCTACACGAAGCTGTAGTAATACAAATTACGAAGACCATGCTTATGCGTCACTTGTAAGCGAGAGATGCCTGCCTCAGTCATTTTTGCGTTCTAATGTGACTTGTCCGTTTTGCGCTGCAGAGTTTTTAAACTTTTTTATAAATTCTTTGTATTGTGGTTTGAAGTCTGATTGATCAAGACTACGATAGATACATAAAATAGTGAATTATGATATTAGTCTTAAAATTTTGAAGAAAGTTTTTTTTTTAGAATGTGTTATATATTTGTATGTTTTTTTTCGAAATAATCTTACTTATGGATGTCAACTTCTAGACGACAGTGAGTTCCGGGTTCCAAGGTCAGGGAAAGTCAGCCCTATTTCTAACACAACCCACAATCGGAGCGAAGAAACTTAGTGGCTACCCGACAAATCTATACGAGGCAAAGGGGTTTACTTGTAGAAGCTTTCGAAACAAAGTCTACGAACGTTCTCGTAATGCTGGCTTATCTAGGTCTAGGTCAGCATGTGTTCAGTCAAGATTGGTCTACAATCATAAGTAGATTAGATCAAGAGCTTTACTTTAGCTGGATCTAGAATTTAAGATTGTGTTTAACCACTCACATGACCTTCTAAATAATGTTTGTCTTTCAAATATACTTAACATTTTTGAGTACTTGATTACTAAAGTAAGGTACAAATTTAAACATTTTAGGTAAGTACGAGTATATTATCTTATTTTTTCTTACATTACATGAGACATCTGTTGAATGAACCATTCCAATTTATTCATATTTTCCCAAATTATTTAACTGTCTATTTGGTAAATTACAAAGTTCTGATGAGAAATCATCAGGACGCCTGCTTTTTCAATTTACCTAACCCATAAAACGAATTTGTTAGTAAGTACCTATATCTATAACATTTTGCGGTAAAACAATAAATAAACCTATAATAGAGTATTCGGATTCGGGAATCGCAAGGGATGTCCAAATGTGCAAAGAGTGTAGCTTTTAGGAGTTGACTAACTAGGTTCAGCAAAGTTCAGAACACTCACATTTTGAAAGGTGAGAGAGGTATAATCAGACATTACAAACCTTCCCAGGACTTTTCTAAAACTGCACAGAAACTTCACGCAAAACCACCTCCTTAAGTATAGGAGTGTAGATAGATAGATAGAAAATACTTTATTGCACACCAAATAATACATCACTTGGATAAGTACTACAAACTTTGACAGAGCTATACAATGGGCAGTATTATTGCTAATTAGCGATCTCTACCAGACAATCTTTGGATGGAACGAACTGTACTACAGATTACAAGGGGTCCGATTGTTCTACCACATACTATGAAAATATTATGATATACAAAATATACCTACATGATTGTATACACTTAGTGTATCTAGTGCTAGTCGCATTAAAGTTTTTAAACAAGAGTCGAAAGCTACTGGTATAACTTTAATAAATTCTGGGCTAATTCAGTCACATCTACAAACAGCGGGTTGGATATTGCCTTCGAATTAGTATTAGATCTCGTCAATGTTGAATTTTAAATTCAAACAAAATTCCGGCTTTTCCAATGGCAAATTACTCTCCTATCTGTGTCATCCATCACCGTGAGTGTTTCAACAGAAACTGATTTATTTCTCTCGATTGAGGATTGAAGGATATTCAATTACGCTGGGCAAGTTTTATCACTGCTGTCTGAAAACTTTATCGCTTATTTTTGGAAGATTTTGTTCTTCATGATAAAATATATTGTCTTACTTAGGATTTTAAAGATCGTGGACCAGGGACCGACTGTGGTAGCTTCTTTCAAGACTTCTGCACACCGACTGTGCAGACTAGATGCGGTTGAAGTTGTAAACATCCAATTTCAAATTGGATTTTAAACATCCAAATTATAGCTGATCCAGAGCCATATTAGTCAGATCATATTTTTCAATATTTAAACACCACCGACTTACAAACGCACTATCAAACAAACCACCTTTTATCTCAAACACAATACCGGCTTCATTAGGATGTTTGTATTCCAGTACGGCCGTAAAATAAATTGAACAAATTGATGTATAGCTAGTTCAAAGCAAGCGCAGTGGATGTTCAGGAGCTTTATTGAATGAATGAAATCATCAAACAGTTTATAAAATCACTAGCCTCTGCCCACGACTTCTCTCGCTTGGTACCCGGATAAAAAGTAGCCTATGTGTTATTCTGATGCTATATTACTGTAAAGTTTCATCAAAATCCGTTCAGTAGTTTTTGCGTGAAAGAGTAACAAGAATCCATCCTCACAAACTCTCGTGTTTATAATATTAGTAGGATTCGAACGTCAGTAGTCTTTCAGTCACTAAGTTAAGAATATTTTATTACGTCACTTTTCCCTTGATTTTTTCTGTTTTATTCTACCGTGGCGTGGTGCGTGAAACTTTGCATGTGTATTCCATAGATGAGACGCTGTAAACAAATATTTTGTACTTACAATATGCCGCGTAAACTTCCGCAAAGTTCTTCGTTCAGTTTCCTTTTTTTATTAAATCACCTTCCCAACTTGAACGGTAGGTAGAGCGTGTGTACGAGTATAAAGAACCAACCACAGAGTTAGGTAACTACGATATCCCTTGTGAAACGATTATATTGTAAGTAGTTTTTGTTGAAAAATATGTTTTTGGATTAACCTCCTACGTCTTGGAAAACTGTTAAGTAAAATTTTTAATACAAATAAAATCAAAAACCCAAACAATTTATATAAAAAAAATATTTTTAATATTATGTGTAAATTCAAATAAAGCCATGTAGGTAGGTAGAGTGCACTATTTTATTTTAAGCTTATTGACTTGTTAATTTAATACTAACGCTAGGTTAAGAAAATTGTTACCAACAAAATGATCCAAGATGATTGATCAAATAAATTATTATCAGTTTTAATTTAGGGTTCTCGCGCTGATTGCTGAACGTTCTAACAGGGAGTCCCTCCAACAAAACTAATTATAAGTACACACTAAACCTAAACCTTGTGTGACCACAGAATAGCAGCAATTTTAACGTATCCCCAACTAGTTAGTGATTTTAACATTTGAACTGCTCAGCTATACTAAGTTCACAGGCAAGATCTGCTACCTTTAGATTTCTCAAAGGCTTACAGGCAAACTTCGTCGGACAATCCCAACTTAGTAACTCATCCTAATGTAAATCAATCCCATGATTGTATGAATTGGAGATTAGTTACAGCTTCAGCATCAGATGGAACTTAATTCGGCTTGAATCAAAATCTTTATCAGAAATCACCCACGCATTTATCTTTGAGCTTTAGATATTTTATCGACGTGATCTAAATGAGCAAATGGTTCAATCACTGATGTCTACGTTTGCAGTTGGTCTGACCTCGCCACTTCTAGGTTAAATTCAAAAAATCCACATACCTACCACCACTCTTTCTACTGCTCTAACTTTTGTACTGATGTGAAAACAAATGAGATGAACAAACATTTATTTTGGCAAAACATAAAAAATACAAAGTTGGTAGGTATCCAGATGGCACAAAAAACAAACATAATAAAGCCAAAGATATCATAATCCATCGGTAAGAAGGTAAGACACAAAACAGCAATAAAATCGCAATGTTTCAAAGACTTCGTATTATTTCTGGAGTAGGTAGGTACATTTATATTATTTTTGTTGTTTGCTTTTTATGAAGTTTGGATACAAACATCCCTAGTCTGTGATGAAAACGGTACTTAATCACACCTTGGCAGATAAGATACATACGGTGATAATAATTCCCGGCGAACTATTTAAGAAAGGAGTTCTACTACTTTTTTAATAACCTGTTGGTATTTATTTATTTATTTATTTCTTATTTATATACTTGTCTCCCCCAAATCCACACCGTTCGGTCACTCGCCACTCTTATAGCCAAATACCTATTAACAGATTACCTAATCAATGAATCTGATTGTTAGTTACAAATATGCAAGCAAACAAACGATGGGTTTAGCTAATGAATGATACTGGTGATATACCTACGCTATCTACAATATTAGAACTAATGCAACGCCAGTGGCTTTGCCCATCATCATAAGCTATAGACAGCTATGTCGATCACTTTCGTTTTCTATCGGATAATCTCGTTACAGATTTTACCCTTCAGAGAAACTCCGAGCTTATCCCGCTACATAGCTCCATACCTTAAACTGGAGACTTAACCCTGCTGTCAGTTCCTACGTCTTGGCAGCGTAGTTTATGATCGGTAGGACGCACTGAAAGAAGACTTTATACTTAATTGCTTTCAAAATTGATATCTGTCAATTGATTAATTTGAATTTTATTAATAAAGCTAGACTTTGTTCGGTACAGTGCTGATAGCAAAGTGTTTACTAATTTCTTGTCTTGTGACTAATGAAATGACATGTGCGTGAGCATCCTTGTGTTAATGAGACTCGTGAGATGGATTCTCTTTCTGGCGGGGCAATGTGATGAGTTAACAAACTTTTTAGTTTTAAGCAACCCTTCTTTAAGTAAAAACAATATAGGTATATTATCCATGATAGTTTGACGTAAACAAAAAATAACAACAGTCATGGATCTGTCAAAATCTACCAAAATTATCGGATCGAGCTAAAAATAGTATTTTATTATGAACAGATCAACATTTTCTTACTTAATCAGCATCATTTCGTAAAACTTTTATTTTTGATGCATAATTTATTAAAATCAGCAGTATGAATGATTTTGCGAATTTGGAGAAAACTATAGTGCGAGAGCTCTCATGTCGTTTGTGTTTATGCACGGACGTTGTGAAATTGAAGCCGCTCAGTGCTGAGGTAAAGAGGAAAATCAAGAGGCTCTTCGATATTATTGTGAGTGTGTCTTCCCTTTTATAAGTAATAAGACGTTTGATTCAGTAGCCCTCGGTAGAGAGAGTCGACTCTTTCCCACTGCTAAACATCATTCATAAGTAATCAATCCATAACTTATCCGCTCGATAAAAGTTGTCCGCTTCTATTATTTTAGCATTAATGCTAAAAAACAAATACATAGGCGCCTATGTATTTTTTTCTATCTTCTGTTTAATGTTGGAAAAGGACAGGGTCAAAATTATCGAACCGATAAAGTTAGGAAGTGTTTATGAATAAAAGGGTTATAGGTAATCGCTGAGTCCACTGTGTGCGTAGTCTTTTCTGTGTCCTGCGTTTTTCGAATGCCTGAAATGGCCACTATTTTTGAAGACAAACGATGGGCATGATGCGATCTTTATAGCGTCCCAGCTAAAATAAGCAGCCGAAACTTTCAAAAATATTGTCAATTGCAAAAATCAAAGGTTGGGTGAACTTGAATTTTATAATTTGGTGATATGTGAGTAATTAAGGAGCTTCTTTTTTTACACTACGAGGGCCGCTCTAAAAAAATCCAGGATTAATAAGAAAAAATACTATAAATTCATTTCTGACCAAGAAGATTGTTTCCCAAAATATCCTCCGTTAGCGTTACCTACGCTTACATTTCATACGAATAAACCAATTTTGAAAACATTTATTTCTCTTCTCCTCGGCACCTTGGACACATTTTTTTTTCGCACACAATCATTTATTATTTAAATATTTCGTAAATACATAAATTCACACCAATATCTTAAATTATCAACAAATAAATAAATAAAAATCTTTTTACTTTAATCTTATTCAAATTAAAGTAAAAAAAATCGCCATAAATAAAAACTTTAGAGTTGTTCTACTATTTTAGATGTTTAATACCTACAATATGACAATGGCCTGTTATTCATACTCTTCGATAGCCTCTTCTGGTGATGAAAATCGTTGACCGGGTATTTGATTCTTGATTTTTGAAACATATAGAAGTCACAAGGTGCCTGGTTAGACTGTATGGAGGATGGCACAAAGTTCTACGTATTTCACCTTCAACAATTCGTTTGTCTGTCTGACCGTATGAGAGCTGGCATTGTCATGGTGCAAGATGATTTTTACGGAGTTCGTCAATAGCTTCCGGCAAACAAATGGTTATGTGCCAATCACTATTCGCTGTACGACGATTCTCCAATGCAACCACGTGTCCAGTTTTGTTAAAAAAAAGAAGCTATCATCCGCTTTTCACGCGACTTTGGTTGGTTTCGGCTCGTCTTGAAAACCCAAACGGTCGATTGCTGTTTTGTTTTGGGGGTTATAACTATAAGTCCATGTTTCATCTGCTAGTATTAAAAGTGACGTTTCTATACCCCACACCAATTTATTGCCCCTTAGTTGAATCTGGTACCTAAGCATGGCATTGCACAAGTGACGCGGTGATCCATTTTTTGTGCCTCAGTCAAATTGTGAGGGAAAAATGGCATGGTGGTAGCACTTCCCCGGACGAATGCTAAAATAGCATTAAACCATCCGTACATAATTAAACTAGGTAAGCATTTTCAGGTTCGCACAGACGACAATCTCCCAAAAGCAATATGCCACGACTGTTTGCAGCAAGTAGCAGCTCTACATTTATACGCCGTCAAAGTGGAGAAGACACAAAAGTTCCTTGACTTCCACAAACTCAAAGCCGCAGAAGAGAAACCTTCGTCACAACCTATAGAAAACAAGATGCATCCTATCATAGCTGCGTTGTCTGTTCAGAACATTGAAAATAAAGTATTTCCGAAACCTAAAACACCTCCATCAGAGTTCCAACAAGGGGACGCAAAGCCGACAAAATCAAAATCCATCCCTAAGAAAAAATCGCCTTCTGATATGAAATTCATGGAGGCGCTGACGCTAGAAGAATTCGCAAAAGCGGAAAGACTTGACAAGACTTTACTAAGCACGACTTCTGCCAATAAACCGCCATCAGACAAACACGTTAGCAAAAAGGAAAGTAAATCAGAACCGGTGGACTTCACAAGCGATAGCCTTGATCCGATAGTGCTCATAGACGGCCGGCCGGCTAAGCAAGGCGCCGGCTTAGACAAACAAATCACTCTCTTCTACAAGATGGAATGCTGCATCTGCCACGAGAAGGGGTTCCACTTCCGGTCGCTCATGCGACATTACAAAGACAGGCACGGCGTCCCGGGCTATGTGACGTGTTGTGAGAAGAAATTCCACTATTTTTATCCAAAGAAGATTATTGAACACATGGCTTACCACTTGCAGCCAAACATATTCATGTAAGTTCTTTGAGAGTTCTTTGTCTATTTGAAATAGTGAAAAAATTGTAAGGATTTTTTATTTTCATTTATTGGTGCTCAAATGTAGGTTAGGTCTTACATCAAAGTACCTATGTAGCTGTAGGGGCATGGGCATGGACCCTTTCAGAGTGCTTACGTATAGTTTTAGTCAATATTCAAAAATAAATAATATAGTTACCTAGATTGGATCTTCCAAAAAAATAAAAAGAGCCTGAATCCAGGACTACCTTTTTCACTAAAGAATCTTTTCATGGAAACGATACCTCAACCAGCCTAACTAGTGCCCTTAGTATATGTTGTGATATTTTAGGTGCTCAAGCTGCCATCAAAACTTCCAAACATCGCAAGAGCTGGTCGAGCATCAAAGCAACGGCGGGCGTTCGGAGGGTAAGATCGTCTGCCCGCGGTGTTCTGAGCGATACCCGACTTACCACGAGTTGGGCTGGCACATCGTATCACATCGCTCGGATAAACTGCAGTGCGACTATTGTGGGAAACAGTAAGAACTTTTATCGTCTTCTTTTAGATACCCCAATCTTTAGACGTCATCTCTGCCAGTCATTTTCTAAGTCACGCACGCTACGAAAAAACCGCTACGATAGCGTTATCATAGCGCGTGTAGTCTTCATTACAAATTTCACCTTTCACACAATCTTATCTAATTTTCATCCTTTAGCGCAGTCACTTAACTCTTGCTCTAATTATTTACAACACTAAAAATATTGCAGTTCATCAGTCGGTTCATTATATTCAATAGAAAAGGACAACTCCTTTAGAATGCAGTGTTTGGTTTAGGCAATGATGAAAATGACACTGCATAGTTCAGTTCATTTTTGATCGACTCGCTTGGTACACCATCGCCTTCTCTGATTTTTGTCGTATTTTTCTCCTCTTTCACCCTCAGTATTTTTCATAGGGAGGTGTGTAAATTTTTTTCTTATACTCGGCTTGAGTTAAGCAAGGCATATAACTATTTTTTTTTAATGCGTTGGTTTTGAAAGCATTTTCTATAATTTCCAGATTGAAGCATCATCACCGCAAGAAGACTGTGAATCACATGGAAGACGTAATTCTATGTTCACAATGCATACGCACTTTGAAAAATATTGAAAAACAAGAAAAAGATATTGTGAGTATAATAATATACAAATGTAATTAATTAAGTTATTCATAAAGTGTAACATTATGGAGGATTTTTTTCCGAATTGATATTGCCAATTTTGCGGCGTTTACATCAAACGTGCGAGCATTCTACAGAGAACTTATGTTCTCAGCGAAGACACAAGGATAATTTCAAGGATAGGGATAGGGATTCGCCCGTTGGATCGAAATCTATTTGGATGTCTAGACAAATACCTCACGCATAGTTTTCCTTCTACACAAATTTGTCAAGGTAAAACTTCACGTGAAATTTAGCAGTCACAAGACATTTACACAGCTAATTTCATTTCCATACAACTCAATGTTTCCGCAGGCGTTAATGCCAACAGAAAATGGTGTTTGTCTAGACCCCTGTATAGGGAAAACTCATAATCGTTTTTTTTTGTTCTTTTTACCAATGCCTATCTCATTTGAAAATTGCGATACCTATAGAACTTTAATATCTATTTTATATACTTATGTTTCCAAAACGGAGTTAACCAAAACGGAGGTGTAGTACCTACTTGTTAGCAGCTTGGGGCAGGTCAAATGAATGAAAATATATATCTTTTCGTTAAATTGTATATTAATTTGAACGATGCACTTTACTCTTTTCATTAAATCGAATGTACGTCTCATACTTATTGTGTTGTATAAGTATATCGCTGTTTTTCTTTTGCCCACACAGCGAACAAACCACAGCGATTCACCGCCAAGCTCCAGGTTTTTATAGCAGTAGGCAGGCTGAGACTTATCCGTAGTGGTGAAACCTCCATGGATCATTTCTCAGGCACGTATTTACTTTCAGAAAGAAAAAGTAAAAGCAAAAAGCAACGACGCCATAACACTCCAAAAGTATCAGAAGTTCAGACAAGCTATGGGACTGTCGGGCGACGAAGACGGATCTACTGACTAAACTCAAAAAAAATCGCAACTAACCCCTAAATAAAGCATAAGTGTCCAATGTACTAAATAAAAACTGTTGTTACGAATATACCGGTTTATTTTTGGGCTTAACATAAGTACCTACTTCACACAAATTCATTTTTGGACCAAATAAGGAACATAGTGATATACTAATGCATGCGTATACAGGTGTGGCAAAATAATGGGCTTAATGGAAAGTACAGAAAAGGAACAGGTGCGGTTCAAATACAATTAGAAAGTGCAAAGAGTTTGGAACGCCCCTATAGGTGAAGATTGCCGAGACGCATAACATTTGTCGTAGTGTTGTTATGAAACATCAGGTCAATTTTAATAAAAAAAGGATTTTAGGAATACCTACAATACGTACAGCCTAGTAACTAGGACAGTAACATACCTGGTTCCAAGTTTGTCTTCAAAGTACTTAAATGGAGGTAAAAGGTACTCTCTTGAGTCTCATTATCTTGCTACACCCTGTATATATTTTGACCCCGAGGTCTGCCAGAAAGGCCAGCAATATCACCAACGTAATTACCCCTATGGCCCTTGTATAACTGTAGAGTAAAAACATGAACCAACCAAATAAAATGTGGATTGACGTGAGGCAAACCCTGCCAAGCCTAACATACATTTTCTGAGCATTTTCACATCGTTTTTTGAACATTCTTCAATCAAAGTCTGATGCATCAATTTGAGCACACAAGCATAGTGCGCGCAAGTCATAACTTAAAACTGAATTAACCTCCTTTTCAATCTATTCTAGCCTTCGTTTCTTGACTAGAGATCCAAGCAGATCCGATATGGCTGGGAGATTGTTGGTCTGATCGTTGGCGCCGGTGTTCAAGCTTGCTATGGGGATGTTCAGTTGGTTTGAAGTGACCTTCTGCTGTCCTTTCATATTTCTGTGCTGAGGGAAGCTGGGCATCAGTTTCGGGTCGCATGCTGTGGAAGAAAAAAGACCAGGTTATAGGACAGTTCAAGACAGTAAATCTCGCCGAAACATTTTTAGGTTGAAATCTATAAATGGTAAATTCTTTCCCTTTTTTTACCCGCGACGCCCGGAGCTGGTATAATGTGGTTGGCGTATGAGGTTGTTCATAAATAGTTTTTGTAATAGTAATTGCTTTCCTGTTAGTGACGGGGAGACAGAGAGAACTTTTTAAATAAATAAAAGTTTAATCTGTCCCCCCGTTGCAATAAAGGGGACAGATCGAACTTATTTTTCCCATCTGTCATCCTAGGGGGACAGAGCAGGGTGACAAATGGGCATTTTCACACAGCATCATCTAGCCCCAAAGTAAGCAGAGCTTGTGTTATGGGAACTACATTACTGATATAACAGCTTATATACATTTTTTTTTGTATGTTTTCTAACACCCAAATCCCGAGATAAATATTTGCTGATACAAACATTTGTCCCGCGGCGGGAATCGAACCCCAACCCTCTGCGTCTCAGCGAGCCTTTGCCCACTACGCCACAGAGGTCGGCAAATAGAATTATTTCAACGAATGTTCTCTGTGTGTTTCTCTGTAAAAAAAAACTCTCAAACGACGATAATGCGAAATCCTAGTGTGGGATCGACTATGAATGTGACAGTTTTTTTTTTATTTGCTTTTAGTGGCTTTGGTATCACTGCGGCCGTCACAGGCCTATTGTGATCGCCACATTCTTACTTTCCCCTCAGGGGGCGTTCAAAATGTGACAGTTAAGTATTTATTTAACTTACGTAACGGCTGTTCCTTGAAATATGAGCTTTGCAGGCATTCTTCGGCCGTAGCTCTCTTGTTGGGGTCATACATGAATAGGAAATTGAGGAGTCGAAGTCCAGCCGCGGAGAGCCACGGGAACCTCTGTTTCAGGTTGTTGTACGGCTGCTGCTTCAATGTGAAGTTCTGGAGGGCTGGTAATGCGCTGAACTCCGGCCATATAGCATCTGATGGTGTTCCTGCAAATAAAAAAATCTTCACAACTCGATTTTTATGATTTTTGCCTCGGAGCTTGCAGCCGAAACATGAAACGCTCTTGGTTTAGATGGTAAAGTCCCCGCGCAAAAAGCGGGTCGCGGGTCCCGCCTAGTTTGATATTTCTGGGATATTCATATAACCATTTGAATGATGTTTGGATATCCAAGACAAAATAGTTTATAAAAAAATCTGTGTAAGAACTAAAACTGATAAGATCGCGGGATCAAAATAGAGAGCATAATAAATTTGTTTACATTATACTATACAGGGTGTTTGTTTGAGATGGGTCAGTGAGGTGAAATCTTGAACAGTAAAACGGTAAAATTCTGAATGATTTTTATAAAAGTAAAAACTGCATTGGAAAAAGTTTTCTTTATCGAAAAAAATAGTTGTTTGTCGGGAATTGTAGAGTATTATAAAAAAACTTTATAAAGTATTTAATGCAGCATTTAAATTATCATGTTTTGGTATCTTTTTGGATATGATTATCCAAAAAGATACCAAAACACGCACGTATTTTTTTTAGAGGTCCTTCCTCATGAGCCCCGTGAGGGACCACGCTTGACTATCGCTAGGCTGGAACTGGTAACGGCTAACGAAACATTAGCAGCAGACTATTAAAGTACGTGGGTATAGTCGTAATAATATCCTAAAGTATTTTTTGTAATAAAAATAGTTGACTCACCCAGCAAGTCCACAATCAATTCCAATTGCTCGATCTCCGTCCGTCCAGGCAAAAGCGGCTTGTTCGCGAGCAGCTCGCCGAGGATACAGCCGGCGGCCCACATGTCCAGCGCGGGGGTCTGTTTCGGAGACTGCAGGAGTAGCTCCGGTGCTCTGTACCACAGCGTGACGACGCGCGGGGTCGCGCAGCGGGCGGGCGCGCCGAGCCAGCGGGCCAGCCCGAAATCAGCTGAAACAATACAAAACAATGTAAACCCTGCTATGCTATTACTGTAGGATATGTGCAAAGACATCTACATCATCATCATATAAGGCGCTACAGCCGCGGGTGGGCCTTGGTCTGGTCCAGTAAAATTCTCCAGCCGAGTCTGTCTTGGGCTTTTTCTCTCCAGCCTTCAACTCCAATTAATTTCTTGTCCCGTTCTACGCCGTCTAGCCACCTGAGTTTGGACCTGCCACAGGGTCTCTGGCCATCGGGTTTGCCTCTCAAAAGACGAAACGGTGCTCTTGCGTCCTGCATTCGTTCCACGTGACTAGCCCATCGGAGACAACCAACTTTAACAAACTTAGATATCTGCATCGCGACTGTAGCGATAGTAGCTATACTAACTATATTAACATTAACATACCATGATTCTGATATAATCATGATATGTGGGCATAACGTTGCGGGGCGCGTCTTCCTGGAATCAAAGACAACGTCCCGTCTGTTGATACAGACGGCCTTTCCGGGACTGTATCGCCGCAAAAAATCGCCGCAAAAACACCCAGATCAAGAACAAACATCTGCAGATCATGTCCCGCTCCATCGGGCCACTGAGGTCATCAATGGAGTAAAGTTATTAATAGAATTGACGTGACGACTTAAGTGTTCCCTGTGATTGTAAGGTTTTTTTTTTTTTTGTTCTGTGTTCATCTGCGATCAGTCAGACTATGAGCAGGTTCGGTGTGGGTAATCAGGCTTGTAAGGCCCAGTGAAGTGGTCCAGTGATCATTTCTCCTTTTCTTCAGGTATCATGTCCGTCGAGTTCCATGATGTGTTGTCTGCGTAGTCTCTTTGGGTAGCTGATGGTGGTTAGCTCTGATGCCAAGTGATTAGGATGTGTGTTCAGGCGTTTTTTATATTTATTCGAGTATTGTTTGATTTCTTCACTGACAGTGTCGATACCCAGTTCGGTGTGCAGTTCAGAGGTCTTCAGAAACCATGGTGCATTGGACAAGTTCCTTAGTATGGCATTTTGTGCTCTTTGTATGGTGGCGATATTTGAGTTGCAGGCTGTTGCCCCATAGTTGTATGCCATACGTCCAGATCGGCTTCAGCACGACCTTGTAGATCAGGAGTTTGTTGTCTGTGCTTAGCACCGAGCTTCTACCTAGTAACCAGTGTAGGTTTCGATATTTCAGGTTTATTTCATCTCTTTTCTTCTTCAGATGCGTTCTCCATGTCAGTCTACGATCAAGATACATTCCCAGGTATTTCACCGAGTCGCTGTGTGGTAGTATGTTTGCTCCTAGGTTGACAGGTGGGCAGTCTCCCTTGCGGAGTGCGAAGGTGGCGTGGGTTGATTTCGAAGCACTGGCTTTAATTCTCCACTTCGTCAGCCACTGCTCTATTTTATCTAACCCAATTTGAAGGGATTGCGATGCTTCGTTTAGGTCCTTGCTACTAGCCAGGATGGCTGTGTCATCCGCAAATGTAGCAGTTACTACACCTGGGATTTCGGGTAGGTCCGATGTAAAGATGGTATACAAGACAGGGCCCAGTACTGATCCTTGGGGTACTCCTGCTTGTATATCATGTAGGATCGAGGTGGATTCGCCATCCTTTACTTGGAATATTCTTCTGGAGAGATATGAGTTCAGTATTTCAAAGAACGAGTGTGGGAGTAAGTTCTCAATTTTACTAGGGGGGCCTTTATGCCAGACCTTATCAAAGGCTTGTTGTATGTCAAGGAAAGCAGCCGAGCAGTACTCTTTGAGTTCCAGAGATTTTCTTATCTGGTCAACGACCCTATGGACTTGTTCTACGGTACCATGCTCCTGCCGGAAGCCGAATTGGTGATCAGGGATTATCGATTTTTCAGCTAGTGTTTTTAGCATGTGTGAGAGTAGAATTTTTTCGAATAACTTTGAGGTAACTGGTTGCAAGCTAATCGGTCTATACGAGCCAACCTCGTTGGGAGGTTTACCCTCTTTGTGGATCATAATTATTTGTGAAATTTTCCAAGCACTTGGAATATGTCCAACTCTTAAGATCCCATTGAATAGTGTTGCAAGGAAAACTATTCCTTTCTTTGGTAGCTGAATCAGGATCTCTTTGGTTATTTGGTCGAATCCAGGGGCTTTTTTGTTGTCAAGTTTTGAAAGATGTCTAAAGACTTCTCTAGGGTTGGTTGGCTTTATAGGCACGTCTAACTGAAAGTCCTGGTTTAAAGTGGCTTCGATATCAGAATCATTGTGATTGTAAGGTATGAATATAAATAGTAGGATTCGTCAACTCTCTTGGGGTCAGGAAAATTGAAACATTACTGTCATCAACCCAAAGTTTTTATCTGCCAATTTAAGGAGTTGGGCTGGGCTGGTTGCAGTCAGGTTAGAACGGAGACAATGCACAATACTTTCCAATGAGGGACATCGGATCTTGTTTCCACACACTTTATTGAATTAGAATTAGTAAAAGGAAAAGAAGAGGCATCTCACCAATCTTCACACATCCTTTGTCAGTCAACAACAGATTAGACACCTTCAGATCTCTATGCACGATGAAATTGGAGTGGAGGTACTTGAGCCCCTTCAGTACTTGCAGCATCAGACACTTGACTTGCGACTCAGTGAAGGGAGAGCTCATGTTATCTAGCAGTGAGGCCAGGTCCTGCTCGCAGTATTCCATTGAAAGGAAGATGCTGGAAAATTATATTTAGAATTTTATTATAGTTCAATCATTCATCATGTCACCGATTCAAGCCAGCCATTTGTCAAGCCAGTGGCCTGATGTGGTGGATCTGAAAAAGCCTAATGACTGATGATGAAAGAACTAATATGGCAAAAATTTCCTCACAGACTCCTTTCATGCACATAGTCATATGTTTTCGAATTTTAATCTCTAGGATATGCCAATTTTCTCAGATATTTTTCTTCACCATTTGAACAAAGCTACTTGTTCTAATTGTAACAGATAAGGAATAGAAGCAAATGAGCATTAATTAGCATTGAGTGAGACAATAACTGAGTCAGTTGGCATGGAGATTGAAAATAAATAACTGAGTCTCTTCTCTGGAGACTTCTACTTGCATTACAGTGCCATGCAGTATGATATACAAACCTTTCCAAAGATCTGCCAACAAGAACTTCCTTCAACTGAACAATATTTTCATGGCGGCAAGCCATCAATACTTGGATCTCCCGGAGCCCGCTGAGAGGAAGCCCATCCTTTTCCACATCCATTCTCACCTTCTTCAAGGCAACAATGTTCCCATTCAGCTTATCTTTCGCTCTATCTGCATATAAACAAATAAATAATAATTAAACACTCAAACTAGGATGTCTTACATGGGCATCCAAAACTAACTAAACGATGGGGTACCATGGTACAGAATACCCTGACCTGGAACCAGTATCTGCAGAACATGCAAACATTTGTCCCACATTGGGAATTGAAAGCACTTGCGTCTCACCTGGCTAATTGGGTAGCTGCGCCACTCGAGGTTGTTAACAAGATATGTAAACAGAAGTTGTAGAACTTAGAACTTGAACAATAAAAACACACTCATGTCGATGGAAATACACAGATCCATACTCACTTGACCAATAAAACATAACAATAGTAGCATACTATTCCTGACCTCGCACTAGAAGTCCCTGTGCGGTATCAGGAACTACAAGTATGGTATTCATGCGATTATATTTTGGGGTTTCTGACAGACTTACATACAATTCCATAAGTGCCTTCTCCGATGCGGTTTATTTTCTCAAATTCACCGACGAATCTGCATCTTCCGAGCTGAAAGAATCATAAATGTGAGATTTCGAAGCGGCTACGAAGCATTGTTGACAAACGGGAGGTTATGTTTACTCACGATATCTTTTTCAGGAATTTCCATAGTTTTGCCGGTCCTGAATGAGATGAGGATACCCTTCCTAGCGGCAGGTCCGGTTGGATCCACAACATCTTGAGTTAGAGGCTTATCAGCGTCTACAAGAGAAAATAGACTTCAGTGATAATAAAATTATAAAGGTGTTCTGAATTATCGAACAACAGTGTGTTTTGTTGATAGATTCTTTACACTGTATGGGTGTAAAATACTTACTTTGACTCATTTTTAACACCTTTACAGTTTAACTATAGCAATTTGGAGTCTGGAAATCGTAAATTAATCAATACAACACAATAACAAGTTAACAACAAACCACCACAGATTAAAAATTTTGCTCCCAACCTCAGAGCCAGTACATAAAAATGTACTCTGTGCTTGATATTAAAAGAGCAAAACAGTCTCTGCCCGGGTCCACCTACATTGTACACCTAGCTGTACCAGGGCAATTTTTTTCCCGTGGTCCACCTCAAGATAACTGGGTGTACCAGGGGTTTTTATTTCTTTCCATAGTCCACCTTAGTTCACCTAGCTGTACCAGGGGTATTTTTGGTGTTCTAAATTTCAGCATTTCGTTTGTGTCCGATTCCGTACAATTCTCAAAAAACCTCTCAAAAATTTAGCACGGCCGGCCACTAACGACACAGACTAGGAGATAACGGCCACTGTGCTGTAAGATATATTTTTATATATTATTTTTTTTTTATATTATATTTATTTTGATAAATAAATTGCCTATTATAAATCGTTAGCAACGGTCTTTAGGTAGCTAGCTGTTTGATCTGTATTTAAATAAAATGTAAGTATTTTTTTTTCAAATAGGCTCGCATAAAAAGTAAAAGAAAGTTTTAAGTTTTACGGCACATTTCTTTTTAATTTATTAAATTTCAAAGAAACATGGTATTAAGATTAGGTACCTAAATAGTATTTTTACGGTCGAGCTACGTCAGATAATCACCCGGTAGATACTATTGACTAGGTAGACATCGTCGCGAAGTTTAGATAGTTCGTCAATATAACGAAGTTGAAACATCGACTAGTCGACGAATTCAACTAGTCGATGGACTAGTTGATGAGCGAAAATTAACGGTTTCGTTTCGTTTACTATAATTACGTCGACGACCCATCGCTAGAATGGAGTGGTGGTGTCACAGACTAGATACTAGGATTGGGTCACAGATATAAAAATATTTACTCTATTAGTCGTATGGTGATCGCGTAGAAAAACAAAAGCAGCGTAGCGTAAGCGCACAGATTAAAATATTTTTGCCTGTTAGCGTAACGTTACTTACAAATATTACAAATCATAAATTAGATTGATTAGATTCCCTTTGGTGATGGTTGTGTTGAGGGAGAAATAAATTAAAATTGGATTGGAATCGCTTACTATCGTATCGTGTCTATTTGTGATTGGAATTTTGTGCCTTCACCCAGAATGGTATTCTCAACCAAAGTACTTGGCCCAATGGGACGATTTTGGAGGACAAAAATGTAAGAAAAGTTTTTTAACTTTACATTTTAGCATCTAGTAAGTCTGTGTTTACATTTCCTTGTAACTAAAAGTAGTGGTAAGTCTCTCTATCACTAAACCTATTCCTCACGTTAGGTAGTTTTAATACTTTTAAAACTTCATTGAGTTTGTATTGGAAGAAACTCAATTAATATAACTTTGTGAACCATTTACGTACTAGTACCATCCACTTATTAAAACCCATAATTTAGATGCTATCATATAAAAAATAATTGTTATAGTTGATGAAAACCAGAGGTAACAAGGCATTTTTCTAAATGTCTAAAACTCTTCTTTTCTTTTACAGAAAACACTTTGGTGTGTATAAAATAGTGAACCCTGTTGAAACAACTCCAAGTAGAATTGTACCCGAGTGCATTGTAAAACCAGATTACACCTCAAGCAAAGTGCTGATACCAACAAAGCCAGATGTAAAAGATTTTAACCAACTGAGAGCCATGAAAAGGAGTTGTAAGTTGGCTTCTAATATTTTAGCTCAAGTTCAAAATGTAGTGAAGGTAACTATTGATAAACTTGTAAGTACAACCACCACTTTCCACAGGTAAACATCACAATTTTTGGTAGGTATCCTCATAGATAGGTAGGTAGGTATCTCTCCTGGTAGGTATATTGACGCCTCTGTGGATCAGTGGGTGAAGGCCTGCCTGAGACACAGAAGGTTGCTGGTTCAATTCCCGTCACGGGACAAATGTTTGCTGATACCCTAAAAAACCAACAATACAAACATGTAGATAATTACTTTCAACATACAATTTCTTACAAGTTTAAGCTTACTATTCTCCTGCTGATAATAATAGGTATAAGAATAGCCACAAATGTATATAATTTAATACATAGGTACTTTCTTAGACATCCATTAGTGAGAATGATCTCCTTTGGTACAGTCTGTTCACTAGTGTCTCCAATCTTTTCAACCAAAGAAAAGATGTGACTCCACAACACTTAATCTTCTACAGCATGCCTGCAAATAAACAGTTGCACACAGTCTTGCATGACCCCACACTAAGATACCCTGGTTTTTGGGTATCAGAAACCAAAAGTATTTATTGGACACAGATCAAATTGAACCAAGCACCTCTTGCGTCTCAGCTACCACCCGCTGAGCCACCGAGGTTCTAATTCAAATTCTAAGGGAACTAAGGCCTGCACTGATGGCCCTAATTTTTTTTGACAACCACCGGTGTTGTCCTAAATAAAATAGGATGATGATTGGCCGCCATTGCAAGCCATACAGAAAAAATCTAGTTTGCTGTGCGGCACACATTGCAATAGATATATTGCTACCCATGTACTTCATTATCAGCTCAGCTAATGCTTTACTTTGCAACTTTGTGGCATGAAGTCCATTTTTTATCCCTGTTCTTTTATTAAATTTTGTATAATTATCTAATTTTATTACAGCCTGGAGTAACAACAGATGATATAGATGAGTTTGTCCACAACTTAGCCATCGAATCAGGGGCATATCCTTCGCCGTTGCACTACAGTGGCTTTCCCAAGAGTGTGTGCACGTCAGTCAATAATGTTTGTGTGCATGGAATACCAGATCTCAGACCTTTGGAGGATGGAGACATTGTCAATGTTGATATAACCGTATGTATGCTATTCATATTGTAAAAACGGGAATTTTCACGTACTGCACTATCGGTGAAGGCACCGACTAAGTTTCGACTCATTCCGAGAGTCTTCATCAGGGTGAGTGGTTGCGAATTTCTCCGTCGTAGTCGGTGCCTTCACCGATAGTGCAGTACGTGAAAATTCCCGTTTTTACAATATGAATAGTCAAGTTCACGATAGTTTTTGGAATAAAATTCATTACACCTATTCGATATCGACGATATAGGTACATATTTTTGCCCGTGACGTAAGAGGCGCGTTTATGTGTTTGCCCTAAGAGTTTTTTTTTTGTCTTTTAAGTACCATTTACCTCCGAAAGTGCTAATCAAATAGTAATGCTGCTTTTTTGCAAAGATGGTTCTTGGAAAGGTTTTATCGCTACAAGTCACTAAGGAGCGCTGCAACTACTTGTATTTTTAATGATAGGAATACACGTCGAGAGTTTTTCGTTTTGTAAAAATGTACATGTTACCCGCGACGTAAGGAGCCCGTATATATACGTTTGCCGTAAGATGCCTGTTACCAATTAATGACACAACTTCTGTCGGAGATCCGATTGGAATGCGGTTTTTCGCAATCTAGTTGTTTTATGGCACAAGTCACTTGGGCAGACAGACTGATCGCATTCAGCTGTAATAGAAGATGGATATTAAGGCGGAGGTTTTAATTTGCTAAAACTAGCCTTTATTTTAAACCATTTCTCAATTTGCAAAATGCAATCGTTTATATTTCCAGGTCTATTACAAAGGATTTCACGGAGACTGTTCGAAAACCTTTCTAGTCGGTGAGGTCGACGACCTAGGTCTGCAGCTCGTCAGTGTAACTGAAGAATGCCTCGATATTGTAAGTTTAAGAACACTCATCATCGTGGTACCCGGATAAAAAGTAGCCTATGTGTTATTCTGTTGTATAAGTTATATTACTGTAAAGTTTCATCAAAATCCGTTCAGGAGTTTTTGCGTGAAAGAGTAACAAACATCCATCCTCACAAACTTTCGCGTAATAATAGTAGTAGGATTTGATTACCTCGCTTATGTAATTCAGTAATCACTGTACTTAGTACTGTAGGTAGGTACATAAATGGAAAAGGATTTTTGTTTAAATTACTCTTCTAGACCATTTTATTTGTATTTTTGGTTCTAATGCCCAAATCTAATCCATCTATCTCTCACTGCGCGTATTTTGGCTTGGCTTTGAGTAACAGTGACGTATTTCAAATTCACCTATTACTTATTAATTCTCATACTTACCATTTTGCAGGCAATAAATAGGTGCGGCCCCAATGTGCCATTCAGTGAAATAGGTGCAACTATCGAAAGGCAGGCCAAAAATAACGGTTTGACGGTGCTACCGGCGTTTCTTGGACACGGGATCGGGGATTACTTTCATGGACCTCCGGATATTTATCACATGAGTAAGTTTTTATATCGCTTCCAACAAACTTATCAGTGCTTTAAGCTGTAAGCTGCCTGGGATTATAATCATGCCTGAATTATCGAATTCGGCGAAATCAAAATGTAGGATATCATTACGACGAGTCAGGTATGTATAGGTATCATAGCAAATATTGAATGCAGAATCCGGCAACTAACACTGCTTTGTTAATCTTGTTATTGGTACGTGGATCGCCGGCTAGATCGCTACGCTAGAATAATCCAGCAAAAATACTCTTTTTTATTGCGTCAGTGACTCTTCCTTGATCATAAAAATTTCTTCTATTCGTTTAAGTTACGCTAAGAGGAAATGCTGTTCAGGGTTTCAAAAATTAATTGAATTGAAAAAGTTTATCTTACAGGCTTATCTTAAAAGCGAACAAGTGTTTCTAGGGGAAAAATGTATCTTTGGGAAATTAATCTCTAAAATTTACGGACTTATTGTTCCAGCCTCGTAATAAGAATTTTGTAAGCATGAATCACCAATAGCAAGCCCAGTTTGTTGCCGGTTTTTCTGGTATTTCGATCGGGAGGAGGCGGTGTATATGAGATGTATCCGAATGGTTCATGCAATCAGAAATAAACAAAATTTCACTATCACTTATTAAAATTTGAAAAGAGTACACTTTCGAACAAAAGTTTTAGAATTTTGAGTACCGTTACCTTGTTCCCGGAGCTCCTCAACCAGATACCCCCCCCCCCCCCCCCCCCCCAACCCCTCCCCCAAAACAAAAATAACAAAATATTCCAAAAACTATCGTGAACTTGATTCATATTGTAAAAACGGGAATTTTCACGTACCGCACTATCGGTGTGCATGACGCGACGCGGAGGGAGAACGTTGCGCACCCTGATGAAGACTCTCTGAATGAATCGAAACTTAGTCGGAAACTTAGTTTTAATGGGGGGGTCTGGTTAAGGTTGAAAACTTGGTTAATCTGACAAAATAGACAATCCCTTGTTTTATGTTTTTTTTTTAAATAATCTTTCATGTTTGTTTACAGCCAACGACTACCCAGGAGTGATGAAACCGGGCATGACGTTTACAATCGAGCCGGTGCTCTCACACGGTACTGATGACACGGTCATGCTCGAAGACGGCTGGACTGTGGTCACGGATGACGGTTCCCGAGCGGCGCAGGCGGAACACACTGTGTTGATCACTGATAATGGAGCCGAGATCTTGACCATGTGAATTAGTCTGCGAGAGTTGCTCAAGATGCCCGCTAGAGGCGCTATTTTCAGATGTCGTGAAGGCAGACAAACCAGTGCCTGGTTCATTGTTGAAGTATTTAGAAGTGTTTGGTTAGTCGACCCAACTTACACATAATTAAATTCCGTCTTTCTCCTAAGGACTCAAGGTGTGGCAATAACAAACCCATAGATTCTAGTAGATCGGTCTGCCGCCGTGTTGCTATACCTACCCTAACATAAGGTTCATATGAGAGACTTACTCTCTCTATACTGAACTTTATTTTATAGTTCTAGTTTGTTTAAGAAAATCCTCGGCCTACCTATCTGTTGCTATACCCTTAGACAGGGTTCATGTGAGATACTTATGAACACCGTCTATGTAGGTACCCACCATATGAAAGCAATAAATGTATTGAGATTCATGTTTAGCAGTGGTTTCGTTGACCTTCGCTAAAGAAGGTCGCTCCACTAGACCCTTGACGTTTTAATAGCTGTACAGTGATTAAGAAACTAGCTGTTTTGTTCTACTATTTAAGAAAATCGTGTTTCATTTGTAGATAGTCACTGAAAGACTAGACTGAAGGTACTTCAATTTATGTTCTTCCGTGTTGTGTTGTGTGTAAGCATACACGTATCTACTTCTAACAGTAGGTACAGTCGACAAGTCAATATATCAAGGGTCAGTTAATAAAAAAGATCAAAAATAGCGTGTAGTGTTTTATTTTCTACTTCTTAATCTTAGAATTTAAAATATTCCACTTGGTACATTAAAAGCACAAGCACATTGATTATTATCACTCATAGTTTATCAGTCGATAGATAAAATTTAAAGGCATAAGGAAGGTTTCGATTTCTGTGTTAAAAAAAATTGTAAGGTCTAAGAACGTTTTTTCATTGACCGATACAGATATTGATTTACCGTCTCAATCAGACCCACTGATTTCGGGGCAGATTATCGGCGACGATAATGTCGGTGCCATGTCCGCTTTTCATAGAAACGACCAAATAAAATGTGTAATTAAAGAGGACATGAAAGCTCTGTCATTAGTGTGTCAGTTTTGACATACTCTCATGAGACTCATGAGACTTTCGTCTCAGTTGTTCAATCAATTTAAATGTTTTTTTGAACTATTGAGAATAGACTGTTTTATCGGCATCCGGCAACGTGCCGTTCATTGAAAAGGCTTCAAAATAATATCGCTCAGTGTGTCGGCGACAATATATCGTTTTCAATATCGGTCATTGAAGTAAAACGCTCTAAGGCGTAACCATTGGGACGATATCGCACTCCCAGTTTTACAAAACATCTGGGTTTCTTTTTACTAATCAAGATTTTATTAATTTATAGAACCCGCGATCTTTCCTAGATACAGGGTCGCACTGCCGCTGCGCCACCTGGCGAAATATCCAGAACGTGCCAGGTTAAAATTATCAGGACGTTTCGGCTAAGCGCCAGCGCTTGTAGCACATATTAACTTCTCAACGTATTGGTCCCTTCAAATGGCTCTAGCTACGCCTCAAATAATCAGTTAACTTAGGTGGTTTTTATATTAGTAATAGGAAGAAATTTAACAACTAGTTAAAAATAGGCAGTTACCCACGTAGATAGTTAAAACAGCGATAAAAGTTAAGCACAAACGCTTGGGGAATATAGAATAACAAGAATCTTAAAAGTTAAAACATAACAATAGAATAATCGACATTTGACTAGTAAATTGTTAAACAAATCAACAACCGTGCTGAAAGTATAAACACCTAGATGTAAAATATAAATGCTAAATTTCATTTGGTACATTAATTGTGTGTCTTATATTATAATCCAAGTTTGTTATCCTTTATGATTTATTATATTTCGTAAAAATCATCCAACTTTGTGCATTTGACCTTAATCTTAAAATGTGAACCATTATACTAAGATAATTCATAGAGTAAAATACATTTTAAGAGTTAATCTTGTAAGTTAAACAACAGTAGATTGTTGGGACAATCAAAACATTAACAAAGCGTTTTTATTCTTACCGTTATTTTGTATATTTTAAAGTAGCCCAAGTCATATCTTAAATCGAATCATGCACGCTACAGTAAACCACGTAAATTGTAAACAAACACGCAATACTTATCGAGCGGTTTCAACAAAAAAAATATTTCAGCTTAAAACCATTTCAAGCTGGAAAACTAGACCACTACCTACTTGTAAATCCTCTTACAAATATTACGATTATAATATTTTCTTTAAACATGCTAAGGGTGCTAGGGAAGAATAAAAAGAGTGTATAAAAATTGTTACAAAATTGTTAAATAGATTTAACAACATACAAAAGCTACTTGCGACAATATACACTACAATAATGTTACTTAAACATTAATAAATATATCACGCAAGGTAACATACAATCCATAAATAAGGATCACCTCAGTCAAAATGAGAATAAAATTTCATATACACATTAATATAATAAATCTCACAATTATAATAAATATAATTAATTTTTTTGAATATCAAAACACTATTCACTCATTATAAAAATTGAAATTTAAGCACTAGCATCTCGATTATGTAACTTACATAATATATTTAGAATTTCACTATCTAATCAAATAACGGCATTCACTACATAGTTATTTAAAGGGAATAGAAGTGCTAATATTTTTATGCCGTATAATATAGAATTTAGCTAGAAAATGTCATATTATTATATATTTTTTGACTTCAGAAAGTTATGTAGGTATAATTTTATTGTTCTGTTACAAAAATATATAAATAACAAATAAATTAAAACTTATCAGAGTCAACAAATGCTGTCAGCGTTTTGGAGATGCTTCTGTTTGTGTGCAGACAAATTCTTGTCTAAGGTGCAAATAGATTTTAGTGATAATAGTAGCTGGAATAAGATGAAGATGTGTAGGACAGATAAGTCATTTCAATTTGAAAATAAGCTTAATTATTCACTAAATATCCTATTGTCAACTTCTACATTATTTTAAATGGCATTTTCATCACAGATGATTCAATTTACTTGGGAGGAAATTGACAAAAGGCTTAACAAAATAACTTAAAGATTATTAGAACATAATCAACAAAATACAAACCATTGAGGGTCATGAAATAAATTAAAATTTGACTATCCGTTTCTACCATTACTCATCTTTAATATTTCGGTTCACTTTGTAAAAGCGTTGAACAAACTCAGTCAAGTTGAATACTTGACCGGGCCCAATATCAATGTCCATGTTGATGTATTCATCTAAGTTATGAGTAGAATCTGAAAGTAATAAAAAATAATGTTTGTATGATCTGCAAATATTTGTCTTGGGTCTGGGTATTTTCAATGTATGTATTTACAAAAAAAAGTATATAATTAGTAAAATAAAATTATCAGTCATGAAGTTTCCATAATACAAGCTCTGCTTAATTTGGGGGCTAAATAATGCTGTGTGGAAAATGACCAGCATTTTTATTCCAAAAACTATCATCAACTTGACTATTCATATTGTACAAACGGGAATTTTCATGTACTGCACTATCAGTGAAAGCACGCGTCGCGTCGTGCACTACGTGACACGGAGGAAGCAAGTCGCGATCACTCACCCTGATGAAGACTCTCAAAATGAGTCGAAACTTAGTCGGTTCACTGATAGTGCAGTATGTGAAAATTCCCATTTTCATAATATGAATGACCAGCATTATTATTTCTCTGTATTTATTTAAAATCTCAGGCTTATGCCTAGAGCCTTTACAGGCATTAGCATTATAATAATTATGACAATAAATGAATAAACAGAATCAACCAATTTGTTTTTTTATTCACCATCTTTGTCAGCACAGTCAATAGGTGTTATTTCAGACATAATCACAAGGCTAATTTAAAATTGTTGTAAAACTGGATGAAATAACACAGATGCCTCACAATCAAGCATAGAAGAATAAGGCAACAAACAACAGCTTAACAATTGTTTTGACGATCCTTTATTCAGTGAAAGAATACTCACTTGAGGTACTTATCGCTGGATATGGAGGCGGTGGCTTGATCCATGATCCATCAGGTCGCTTCATGTGCCGGCGATCAGATGCAAAGTGTTGTAGAAACTGCTTGGCAGGCACCACGCGAAAGAATCTAAGTGCATTAAAATATTTATGGGAGAATCTTGATCAAAATAATAGACAATGGTGGTGTGGATTTAGGAGTGGCAGTCAACCAAATCCTCAGTGTAGGTATATTTATTAAAGTATTTGAATGGTTTTTATTACCTGTGAAAATCAGATTTCAAAACTTGGTCAGTGCGAAATGTTTCCGTAACATATTTATGGAAGAAGGTTGGAAATGGAAGTTCAGAGTCTAGATCATACACAAGGCATGTCTTGCAATCCCAGGAGTATAGGAAAATTACATGGTAATCCTGAAAATAAGTACACAATTTTACAAAAGTCACAGTAGCAATTCGAAATTGTGATAAATAATAATTCATGAACTAACGCGGTAAAGTGGCGCATCGCAGTGGTAATAAAACATTATTTAAACTGAATTATAGTAAGTATGGCGTGACATAATTTCAATACACACCCATATAACTAAGCGGTCTTCCTCACGCCCAGCCCTTTGTTTCCAAAGCGGCACCGTACGACATGGATTTGAAATAAAAACAACGTAGCAAGTATCCAGTTCCTCTGGAACTCTGATCGACACGTCTTGGCATAGCTTCCAAACATTTTCTTCACTGTGAAACCAAACAACAAAGGATGTGATCTTTTAGATCAATTATTTTTATGGTTAAAAGGAAATTGTTAAGAGTAAAAAGTATACTGACCAGTAGCAAGACACATGTGAGCATTGTTCCCTTTTAGGAAACAGGGGCTTGAGGGATTTATCGCTGCTTTTATTATTTTCATTGCTGCTCAAATGAACCTGTGCATTGACCGACATTTTGACTGACAGACAAAATAATATTGTTTGACAGGCAGGCAGGAAAAACAATCAAACAAAATACAGATGGATGATCCGTCGTCAAAGACTACCATCCTACATTGCTTGCTAAATAGATGCGAAAGTTTATTTTTTTATTAATGGCAACTTTCCGGAACGGCTACATTTCATTTGAATGGTTTTGAGAGTAAACTGTTCAATTCATGCGTACCTATAATAATCTGTGTACAATTCGATTGATACTGCACGACTTACTTAGCTGTGATAAAAAATTGGTCTCTGCTTGTTAGTAAATTTGAAAGCAAATTTTATTTTAAATTTTTTATTTGTAATGTGTAAATGTACATAAAAATGCTGATAATATCCTGTGTAAAGTATTGATAAAGCAAAACCTATGATTTTTGAGGCATACCTTTTCACTATGTCAGTAAAAAAATCAATCTGTGCACAATGTTTTTGAAAATAATTTCAGTTAGAATAGGTTATTAGGGCCACTTTAATAGTCAGTCTTAGCTTCATAATGAGGTGACTTGCTTAAAATTATCGATTATAGATATTTCAAACCCATATCAATTCCTTCAATTAATATGGGTTTCAAACATCTGTGAATCAGTGCGGTTATTATGAAAAATAAAATTAACATCAATTCTTTAAAAAGCATTTCTTGATGTATGTACTATAATTTTAATTGAGTCTAAATCTCTGACCCTATTATATTAAAATAAAACAGGTAACATAGTTGGACAAAAAATCTGTTGAACTATTCGAATTATAACTAGTGTTGTCATCGACATCACTGCTGTCAGAGGATCTATTCTGAGTTTATAACATGTCAAAACGTTGACCGTAACCTTCAAGATTCCCATACGAAAATTGTCGAAATGGACATCGTTACACTTTTTGAACGTATTTTTAACTCAGCATAGGCCCTCTGTACAGAGATATTAAGATTATTTAAAGTAGACGTGTAACTCAGGAGTGATTTAATTCATAAATTATACGTTTTCTAAATAAACCATTGATCAGTTCACTTAGGATTGACTAATGGTAGCTATACACGTTACCTACGATACAGATATTATTATAGTACCTACGATATACTTGCGCAAGTTTTAACTTTTACATATTATATAACGATCAGGTACAATGATATCATTTCTGTTAAGGTGACCGTCGTTGTACTGCGCGGTAATAGCATGCATCAATGACGTTTTGGCGTATTTTCTACAAAAAAAACTAATTATTAAAGCAATTAATTTATTAGCAGATATTATTTATCTCTATTGTGATAGGCTTTTATTTTTATTTGCCAAATACATGGTTCTTTTCTGTAAATATTTATAAATTCTTCCGAATTCTCACGAACTCCACATAATTATATAACTCGATATTTTCCGCAGGACGTGGCGTACATAGAATCAGGCGGCTAACCGTTTGAGTGATTCGGAAATCGAAAATCTCATAAGTCTACTTGCGCAAAAATTTAACACACGTTACTGTAAACTTGCGCAAGTATATCGTAACGTGTAGGGCTACTATAACACACGTAAAGATGTAGATTGAGGTTGAGTGAGATGACTGGTGCAGGATTAGATCTTGATATACATATATTGATACCTACTCCCTTCTCCCGACCTACCTCCTTACCTTACCTAATTTATGAGTAGGTGCCTACTACCGAAATGTTAACCGGAATTTCAGACCGAGATTTTGCTCGAGATATCGATTCACACATATTAATATAGTTGATTTATGTATCAGGGCACAATATAAAATTGAACCAATGGGGAAAAACCCACTGACAAACCTGCTAAGCAAAGAAAGACAATTAATAAATAATGTTGTTAAATATTGTTATGCTTCTGTTTTGTTATGCGTTAAGTTCTATGTTACTGATCACGAGCTGAGGTTGTCTGCACATTTCCTGTTTTAACAAAACGCGATGGAAAACACATAAAGATGTTCAAGAGCTGTGACACGCTCGGATTATCAATCTGTGATAATCCATGTGATAAATTCTTTGGCTGTACATACAAAGACAGGCCGTACAATAGCTAGTCGTACATAGCGTACATTACATTGTCGTCTCTCTCCTCTCGTGCGTCGGTCGGTGTGTCACCGGCAGGGTTGCCAGACGTACGAGTTTCCTCGTACAAATACGAGATTTGTGATTTTCCGTGGTTGTACGAGGACACTTTCAACCTCGTACGTAAATATGTACGAGATTTTGTGCTATCCCTATCTATACTGTCTCTACCCTATTTAAATATAGATCGCGAGCGGGTTATCAGTAAAGTGAATTGAAACAAAATATATATTAAATCGGCTTACTGGGGATACAGTTATGGCACCCTTCTTGCAGCAGCGATGTGCAAAAAATGAAAACACTACTAAATTATATTTTTCATGTTAGTTAATACAAACAACATCTGTCGTATCAACTTTTATTACCTTAATAAAGGGAAAAATTAGAAAGGTTACTTTTTTATCTATTTTAGGTTACTTTTGTTATGACCCGGCTGGCAGCACTGACAGTTTGACAATCAATCAAGCAGAGTGTGTTCTGACAATTTGGCTGGGCTTTTTGGAGAAAACAAAAAGCCAAACGGTTCTGATTTAGTTGTTCCATCGCATACCATTATTTGGTACAAAAAGGGCGGTGCGTTGTCCTAGGTTCCGGCCGGACTAGCGTATCGTCCGGGCTTCAAAACTCGAATAAATCGCTAAATTATCTAACTGCGTCTTCGTAGTAATTTCAACCTTGCTGTCGAATCGAAATCTCACTCACAGGATGACCCGTAAGTAGACAATTTTCATATTGTAATAGGAGTACCTAGATATTTATGTACAAGCAATAGGCAAATCATTTATCGAGTGCTGTACCTACCTGCTGGAACTGGAAACAAATAATTCTAGATTTCTTTGTTTGCTATCTACATTTCGCTCCATCTCTGTTGCTTGTAGTTCATTCTTACCTACCCAAAAATGCCTAATGCTGGAAGTAGTAGACATTTATTCATACAACTACGCTATCGTAATGGTTGATGATTAATTAAAAGCTCCATCTACAGGATAGGTAGTATGGTGTTACAAACTGTTTAACCCTAACCTTCTCAATTAAAGTTCCATCTTAAGATGGTATGTTAAATGAGAACGATAGTAATTTTACAATGTTTTTCAACGTTAATTCTGTATTAGTTAAGTTTTAGGCTATATTTTTGCTTAAAAAGTAGCAAAATATGACATATATTTTATGGGATAAGGGAAAAAATCAATCTTTACACTCCAGAGGGGTAATCAATTGGTTAGGCAGAGTCTGTACCTGCAACATTCTGTGGTTCAGTCGGTGTAGCACTGTGTTTTCATAACATGTATATTACCAACAGGCGGTAATCAGAGGGATTTGGCTCGAGCCAAGAACCAGAAGAAGACGCAAGAAGCCCAAAAGAAAAAAAATGCTGCCGAGAAGACTGGGATGTCCCTTCAGGAGCGAAAACATAGGTGAGTTCTTCGTTTTATAATTTTAAATTTATTTTGTATTTACTAGTTTTCGCCCATGTCTTAGCTAGCGTGGTAACCTAGGTGTTGTCAGGTCCAGATAGATCTACTACATTCCAAATTTCATCATGAAGTTTGATATTACATATCTATTTATCATCATCAGCCTAAAGTCCACTGCTGGACATAGGCCTCTCTCAAAGAGTGCCCATGATGAACACACTTGGCCATCACTTCACTGATTTTGCAACTTTTAAGATGTGATCAGTTAATCCAGTGCAGGATTTATAATTATTTGTTATTCAAATATCTTTTAACCTGTTCACTCTCCATGGGGACGAGAAGGTCCTCTTCTGGGCATTTGACATAGTTTGTTATCCGAGTGAGATGGAATTATACCCTATACATTAAACAAAATCTTTATAAAAAAGCATATTATAAAATATCTGATTATTTAGATGGCAAAAACTCTTGGGATTGAAAATGCTCCAACTCAAACCTATTTTGTAAAAGGATCATCAAAAAGAATACCCAGCCTTGTTTTCTTGCCTTTCTTTCCTGGCTTGGTTGTGGTAGAACAGGCAGTAGATAAAACCGATGTTTCAAAGAGATCCTTGTGATTTTAATGAATATATGCATTTTGACTTTGACTTTGATCAGTTTTCTGTGATCAATAAGTCAACTGACTTAACAAGAGAAATATGTGTTCTTACAGGGATGCTGAGCTTATGAGAGAAAAACAACGAAAGAAGGAAGAAGCCGAAATGGCTGCGAAACAAACAGCTTAGCCCGCTTGCAACTCTATAGCTACTCAGTGGCTGCTTTAATTAAAGTTAAGCAAATTTGTAATTTTCTATAGAAATTAAATATTTCCTGTTGTGGTTTTTTTTTCTATGCAAAATGACAAATTTGACTTCTAAACCAACCAATTGGGGTAAATAGAATAATAAACCAATAGTTGAATTCGTCCAAAAACTCCTGAAACAGATCACCATTAACAATTTAATATGTACTGGTATTTGTACACTAAAATATTGTATTGAAGAATTTCTCTTTCTGTTTTGCATTCATCCTTGGATCCCAGTTCATCCTATTTTACGGTAGGTATTAAAGCAGCCAATGTTTGGTTTTTTGACACTGGAGTGGCCTTTCAAGTACCAGATACATGTTCAAGTGGCGCCAAGGTAATATTTGTTATTTTAAAGAGCAAACATGATGACATGACGATCAAATTCACGATAGTTTTTGGAGCAAACATGATATTCTTGGTGCCTTTTTGAATATTGTAATTTGTATCTTTGGCGCCAGCGATTGACAATATAAATAATTATTTCATGAAATTATAAGCAATTGTATTTACTAATATAAACATAACTTAAATTTAGAGTTTCACATAAAGCCTTATTAACATAATGAACGTGTTTTCTTTTGTTGGAAAGTAAATGAGTATTGAATGTAGTATGATCTGATAACCAGGGTACAATTATTTGTGTCACAAATTCATCTGCGTTTATGCAAATCAATTAATGACTGAATAGAATGTTTTCAATAACCTAATTTTGTACAATATAAAAATGAAAAGCACAAAATGAGTTCTCATTGTTTATCGTCAACATCCTGTAGAAGTCACTTCTGGGTATAGACCTGTATAGATTGTGCGGTGCGACACGAAAGGAGCAAGTCGCGATCACTCACCCTGATGAAGACTCTCGGAATGAGTCGAAACTTAGTCGGTGCCTTCGCCGATAGTGCAGTACGTGAAAATTCCCGTTTTTACAATATGAATAGATTGTGCGACCTCGAACTTATGTATAAACACCCCAACAGTCATATACATAACATAGTCCTGCCTGATCCCACACTCAATTTCCTATACCGTGGGTATCAGGAACTATGAGTACCGTAGTAACACAATACCCGGACCCGAAACAAATATCTGCAAAATATTTGTGTCGCAGCGGGAATCGACCTGCACCTCTTGCGTCTCATCTGGCTACTCACCCGCTGCGCCACCGAGGTTGACATAAGGCCGCCATTTGTGGTTTTTATAATTAACATCAAAGTAGGTAACCATCATCAAACATGTGTGATGTGTTAGCTTAGGTTATTCCTGTTCTGTTGAAAGTTATCATTATCAGCATTGTTAACAGCTTAGGTAGGGACGTAAGTGCTATAGCTGCCCCTCACATCAATAAAGTATTGCAATAACCTTCACTTATTACATCACACCATTAGCCTTGAGTCTATTTCAGAAGATTTTTCTTGATCGGATATAACTTTTACAGACGACCTCTGTGGCTCCGTGGGCGAAGGCCCGCCTGAGACGCAGAAGATTGCGGGTTCGATTCCAGCCGCGGGACAAATGTTTGTATGATCTGCAAATATTTCTATCCTGTCTGGGTGTTTTCGATGCATAATATGTCAAAGTCAAAGTCAAAGTCAAAGTCAAAATTCATTTATTCAATAAAATCACAAGGACCACTTTGAAACGTCGGTTTTTATCTAGGTGCCTGTTCCTCCGCGACCAAGCCAGGAAAGAAAGGCAAGAAAACAAGGCTGGTTATTCTTTTTAATGATCCTTTTACAAAACAATAGGTTCGAGTTGGAGCATTTTCAATCCCAAGAGTTTTTGTCATCTAAATAATCAGATATTTTATAGTATGCCTTTTTATAAAGCTTTTGTTTAATTACGTTTTTAAATTTGTTAATTGATAATTTTTGTATATCTCTTGGGAGTTTGTTATAAAAGCGTACACCGTGCCCTTTAAACGATTTACCAACTTTATGGAGTCTACAAGTGGCAACAGCGAGTTTATCTTTATTTCTAGTATTAACATTGTGATTATCGCTTTTTTTCTTAAACAAATTAATATTTTTGTGAACATACATCAGATTTTCATAAATGTATTGACAATGGAATGTCATTATATTTATTTCTTTAAACTTTTCGCGAAGTGATTCTCTGGGGCCCATATTATAAATTGCTCGAACAGCCCTCTTCTGCAGCACAAAAATGGTATTGATATCAGCAGCACTCCCCCACAGCAGTATACCGTACGACATAATGCTGTGGAAGTAGCTGAAGTAAACTAGTCTAGCTGTGTCAACGTCTGTATAAAGACGGATCTTTTTGACTGCATATGCCGCAGAACTAAGTCTCTTCGATAACCCATCAATATGAGGACCCCATTGAAGCTTATTATCTAAAGTGATACCTAAGAATACGGTGGTGTCCACAAGAGCCAACTGTTCATCTTTGATTTTGATATTTGCTTTAACTTGTGTAACATTGGGTAGTATAAATCTAATACACTTTGTTTTATTTTCATTAAGTAGGAGATTGTTAACGTTGAACCATTTTACAACATTAGAGATTGCATTGTTTACATTGTCAAAATTGGTTTGTCGTCGCTTTAATTTAAATAAAAGTGACGTGTCATCTGCAAACAATACAACCTCATGATCGTCCCTTACAAGGTGGGGTAGATCATTAATGTATACTAAGAACAAAAATGGACCAAGAATTGATCCCTGCGGTACACCGATAGTAACCAGAGACCCCGGAGACCGTTTTCCATTCACGTCAACTCTTTGTACTCTGTCACTTAAATAGGAAGTGAGAAAGTCTAGAGCAACGCCCCTAATACCATAATGGTGTAGTTTCCTGATCAATGTGTCATGGTCTACGCAATCAAATGCCTTTGACAAATCACAAAAAACGCCTAAAGCGTCATGAGATTCCTCCCAGGCATCAAATATGTGCGATATTAACTCAATACCAGCATCAGTGGTTGAGCGACCCTTACTAAATCCGAATTGCTTATTATGCAGTAAATTATTTAATTTAAAATGTCTTTGCAATTGATTTAAAATTAGTTTTTCAAAAATTTTACTAAATGTAGGGAGTACTGATATAGGTCTAAAATTACTAGGGTCAGAACATGTACCCGATTTGAAAAGTGGAGTTATTTTACTGTGTTTCATTAAATCAGGGAACACACCACAGTCAATACACTCGTTGAATATTAAAGCTAGTTCGGGCGCAATAATGCCAATCAATGATTTCACAACGCAAACAGAGATACCCCAGAGGTCCGTGGTTTTTTTAACATTTATGAGTTTGAAAGCTTTTATGATGTCATCACTATTTACATGATCAAATTTGAATTGTATTTTACATTCTGTTAAGTTTTCTTTTAACAATGACTCTGCTTCTATGGGAGAGGAGTTTAAGGATTTTGTGGTAGAGACTGGAATGTCGGTAAAAAAGTTTTCGAACGCATTAGCTACATCACTATCCTGATTGACGGTGGCATTGTCAATTTTCAAATTAAACTTATTGTTCTTAGTTGTAACTCTTCCAGTCTCACTGTTGATTACTTTCCAAGTGGCTTTTACTTTATCTTGGCTATTTTTAATTTTTGAACTCAAATGACGAGCTTTTGCTTCACGACAAACATTTTTAAAAATTTTAGAATACCTTTTGACTTGTTCTTTAAACTCCTCATTAAAATTATATTGTTTTTCAGCATAAAGATCATACAATTTCTTCCTGCTTTTATGTATTCCCGCTGTTGCCCAGTCACTGAACTTTTTACCGTCAGAGACCATGATCGATTTCGATGTAAAAATTGAATTGAACACATCACTAAATTTCTTAAAAAATGTGTTGTATAAATTATTTGGATTAAAATTACCATATAAACATGGAAATACAGAAGTTAAATTCAATTTTAGTTTGTCCAATCGATCTTTGGTCATAGGTATACAAGTAATATTTCTTTTTTCAAGTTTTTTTGTTTGAACCTCTATTTTAATTATTTGTCCAAGATGATCCGACTTAATATTACTAATTAAACTCTTATTTAAAATTTTAATGTTGGCAAAGATATTGTCTATACATGTGGCCGAAGTATCGGTTATTCGAGTAGGCTCCATAAATTGAGGTTTTAAATCAAATGATTGAAATAAACTAATTATTCTAGTATTTAAGGAGTTAATTTCTAGTAAATTAACATTAAAATCTCCGCAAGTAATAATATATTTATTTGATTTAGATAATTTAAACAACATTTCTTCCATAACTTTTTCAAAAATGTCAAATGAGGCAGATGGTGGGCTGTAAACGCTTATAACTATGAATTGGTCCAACTCTATGCAAGCAACTTCAATGTGTCTTTCTACAGAGAGGTGGACTATATCTAAACGTTCTCTAAATTTTATCTGTTTATTAAGTAGGATTAATGAGCCACCACGTATAGCATGTAATCTGCAGAAAGAACTACCAACTTGGTGATTACTGAAACTGAACATGACCTCATGGCTTCGCAGCCAATGTTCTGTAATGCAAATAATGTCAATGTCATTTGAGTTCATGTACAGTTCTAGTTCTAATTCTTTACAACGAATTCCTTCAATATTTTGGTGCATCAAGTTGGTATATTTCACATTTTTATTATTTAACAACTGTTTGTTTTGTTTATTTTTAAAAAATATATTATTTGACTTTTTAGTGCTAGAGATTTCCTCTATTGTCGTGTCTGGTAATTTAAATGACATGGAATAATTTTCAATGTCTGGTTTTCAATTTTAGGACAATGCTCAAAAAAAGCATTTTGGTTAGCCAAGTTTTTGGCTGTTATACTAAAATAATAAGATAGCGAAACAGCTATCTGTCGTTTGTAAAAGTTAGAAAGGTAGTATCTACCTTTGGTCAAATAATATGTTTTACTAACAACACTGTTAGAATCAATTAAATGAATTAATTTATTATTGCATGATATTGTATGCAGAGTCATATTTAACTTATATCTAAGATCATTTTCTGCTTGTGGCAAGCTGTTGCTATAAGGGAATGTGAACATTACAATTTTATTAATTTGTAGTGAACACAGAGTATCAAAGTATTTTATAAGTTCTGATTTGTTCACATTACCCCTATTTCCAAGCCAAATAATCAGATTTGATTCACTGTCAAATTCATACTTTGATATTATTGGCATAATTTCATGAAGGCTAGAATTAGGTACACAATGATTTATGACTGAATGTCCCAATTTCATAGTCAATAACTGGCCCATGTTTTTTCCAATTTCATCGCTGAACATAATAGTTTTATTAGCAATTCTATTCAAAGTTTCAGAAGTTTTGTATCTATGTATTTACAAAAAAAGCATATAAGTCATGATATATAGACATGTAGTTCATGTAGCATAATACAAGCTTTGCTTAGTTTAGGGCTATATGATGCTGTGTGAAAAATGTCCTGCATTATTTATTCAATAGCGCCAATGGTCCCTAAATTTCGTCCGCCGTAGTTGGAATCGAACCCGCGACTTGTAGGCGTAGTCTTGCTGATCGCGTTTTTCAAATGACGGATTTAAGAGAAAACTGAAAAATTCTATTTTTTTCATGCTATCTAGAATTTCATGACAACCGTGTCTATGACTATTAGCCTCTTTTGCATTTGTCCGGAAAATCTATGATCAGAAAATACAAATTGTTAATAAAATGCAAAGTGTATGAACATTCAGCAAAATTAACATTGAAAAGTTGAATTTTTAGGTTTTTATTCATCTGGTATTATGTAAGAAAAACCTGTTAATTAACCAAGTGTACGTATTTATTAAGTACTTAGATGTTATAAGTTAGGTATTACAAAAAATCTTTACTAAATAGATAAATCATAACAAATCACATGCCGCTAACTGTCATAAAATTGCTCTTATAAAAGTAATTAGGCTGCTCAATCACTGAATGGTAACAAACTAGAAACAATATCCCATACATTATGTAGAGGCGAAGTTAAGATGCTTTCGATAACGATTTTATTCAGTAGTAATGCGAAAAATACTATTTTTTAAGACTTATGCAGATAAAATGTCGAAGCCGTAAGCATCAAAGGTCACCTCAAAAAACTAAATATAAAATCTAATACTTCAAACAGATCAACTGAAGTCAAAATCACATTTTAACTTTGGGTTTTGTACCAACAAAAATAAACTTAACAACGACAGGAACATACGAGCTAGCCTTGCTAGTGAAAAATAAATAAATTATGATATTTTTTATATAAATCTAGACTCAAGCATTGATTTTATGATACACTAGCTTCTGGCGTCGGATTCGCTCGCGTGCTACCCGGATAAGAAAGTAGTAGGTGTTATAACTATATAGGTATTTATTCGCAATCAGCACCCAAACTTTCGCATTTATAATATAATCTACGCTTTAGTCTAGCTGGAATCAGCTCGAAAACACGAGCTTTAAGGCGGGTGATGAGGGTACATAGAGGCGCAAAGTAATCTGGTTCTGCACCCCAGCGCTTAGAAATATTATAAGTGGCATAGCGAAATAAATTTGATATTTCTATGCATGACCGTTGGCTAAAGTCTTCTTTTCGAATTCGTCTCTCTGCCTGTTCAGTTCCTTGACCAAATCTTGAATGTATGGATGGTTGAATTTCCCTTCAGTTGCTGTGAAGAACTCTTGTAGTTTCTTTGGGGTGTTCTCACGTTTCTCGTACTCGAAAGCTTGCAGAATCATGTCATAGCGGTCTAGGTCTTTGGCGAACTTCGCTTCGGGAGAGCTTTGATTTTCATATTCCTGGAAAAAATGCTTACCTTAGATTAATTCATATTTATGGTATTAAATAGGTAGGTAGTTCTGCTCTAGGTATTTTGTAAAATAGAAAATTTGAGTTGAATAGAAATATGTACCTAGATGTAGGTTGCTACACAACCTTGTATTAAGTTATGTTTTACACTGTACTATGCATGGTCGCGCGCGGGGAACCAGCATAAATTCACTTTTAAATTTTAAATTCACGTAGTTTTTAAGTTGACGTTTCTATATGATCCTTGTGATTTCAATGAATAAAAACCTATTGACTTTGACTTTGTACATTTAACATTAGTAGGGGTACTCTCTCTTAAGTACTGTGACTTGTTTAAATAATTTGGCAATAGGTATATTATACATTAACAGGGCATCTCCATTTTGAATAATATTGGGTAGCTTCATGGTTTGATAATAATATCATAAGTACATAGTTAAGTAAGTAATACCGCAGTATAAAAATAATAGTAGGATGACGCCTATGACGTTGTCGACATATCTTACGAGATTGATCTCGTCTCTCGACAGCGATAGCATATGGAGGCTAGGGTTGTCACAAGAAACAATAATTTATTAATTACTTCTGCATCTAATATACACCACTATTTTTTAATTAGGTACCAAAAAAATCTGGCAATATAGAATACTTTAGAGATAGCAAATATGCAATGTATTTGGTTCCTGAACAATGGAAAAGTTCTTACATTTACAATTGTAATTACATACAAATAAAAGCAAACATGCGTTAGCCTTGAAAGTCGTATCCCGAGCGACTAATACGGTGGCGTTCGCAGCTCGGGCTCGTTCTTCCCGCGTCTCGCCCGTCACGATTGCCCTTTCTAGACGTCTTCGTCGAACTACTGTATGAATTATATAGACTGTGATAATACGCTGGTAGCTTTATGCAAATCAGTTTCATCGTTAGGCGCTACCCCGACTTCCGATCCGAAGGTAGTGGGTTCGAGCCCGGACGTACACCAATGCAATTGGTACACGAAAAATTAACGTGCGCAATAATATGTAGGCGAAGGAATGTGTCATCGGTTAGTGGTTCAATAAGCGGCGATAGGCTTGCAAACTGTCACGCGGAATGCTAGCAACTGTGCTAAGCGTGGGCATGTACCAACCCCCATGTATCTGGCTACCCCCTACCCTTTGATAAATTCGCAAGTTTAATAACTTGTGGATTCATCAAAGTATTACTTAGACTTATTATCAATTATCATCTTTGTCCGCCCAGGTTGTACCTATCAATGCAGCTAAGATTAGTGCAAAGTTTTTTTTTTACACACTGCATAGACATATAAAATATAGAACACGCAAGTCAAATGGCTACCAAATAACGGACACAAAGCTTTGAGGAATAATCCTACCACTTGCAAAAAGGGATGAGACAGGGAGACGCTGTCACCGAAACTGTTCCTTTGCATGGATGCTGAAGTTACAGGCACATAATACATAGTACTGCGTGCAGCGGAGCCGAGCCCTCCTGCCGATCCGAAACCTTACCCCGCCCGGATTTCTATAGACACTTCATTTGCTCTTACTACAGGGACATACTTCAACGTTGTTTTATATTGTTTACAAATTGAATCGTCACAACATTATCAGTATAAGACCATGTGAATAAAACTTTTATGTATATATATATACTATACTTACTTTGTACAAGTCATACATCCTGTCGCCAGCAATGCCGGTGAGCTCTGCAATTGTCTGCATGGCCTCATCCTCGCGGCGATGCTTTTCCTCTGGAGACACTCCGCAGTGTGGTGTAAGGTCTCCCACAATGCATTCTGCTAGGTCATGGACCATAGCTGGAATTTGAAAATAATTTTTTAATAATGTTACCAGTTGTGCCTAGTTGGAATTGATAGGCAAGCATTTGAACATAATCTCACCTGGTGGAAAATGTTGATAATTATGGTTGAGGATATAGCATGCTTGCCTAGAAGAAATCTATTTACCGTCCACATGAAGACTCTGAGGAGAGTTTTAGAAAAAAAATACCATCTTACCAAAACTATTAGTTGGCTGGTAGAGGACGCTAACAACATTAAGTCCACTTATTGTAACCTAGTATTTTTTAAATGTCTTACTGACTTTCACACAATATTCATGAATTTAATTTACATTAACATAAATAACAATAATGCCTATTCATAAAATACTCAAATATTACAGAGAATTTTTGTGGCAGGTTTATGAAAATGGATAGGTCAGTATAGTTAGTTCCTTTCAAGGAAAAATATGGTAGAATCTTGATCATTAGCGAAAGTTATTTCCATAACACAAGCTCTGCTTAGTTTGGGGCTAGATGGTGTATAAAAAATATCCAGAATTATTTATTTAAAGTGCATTTTGTTCCACTTTCATGACTGGCTAGACTAGGTAGGTATAGGTACTAAATTCCACTGAATAATTAATATTTCTGTAGCAGTTTGGGCATTGTCCTCAAATAAGATATGGTATCCTTTGTAACTGCTAAAACTTAATATTGGGAGTGTTATAGGACAAGTGGTTTCCACTTGAATGTAGCACAAACTAAAATCAAGCTTGATATTGCTTTCATAATTTCAAAAAAAGCTGCCCAATATGTGTCTCGATATGCTATGTTAGGGTCCCAAAGTTGCCTCATAATTTATAAAGTTATATGGTATCCTTTGTAACTGCTAAAACTTAATATTGGGAGTGTTATAGGACAAGTGGTTTCCACTTGAATGTAGCACAAACTAAAATCAAGCTTGATATTGCTTTCATAATTTCAAAAAAAGCTGCCCAATATGTGTCTCGATATGCTATGTTAGGGTCCCAAAGTTGCCTCATAATTTATAAAGTTATCATTGAAAATCCATTGAATAAATGTTTGTTTGTAGTCCATATTGAATGCTATTGGTTTAATTTTGTTTCATGGGGAGGGGAGACAACTATAGACACTTTGTTTTATTTTTATTTTCCTACAACCTAGATAAAATATGATTTTTGGGGTCCTATTCAATGATACAATACAGACTACAATGAATAAATCCTTCCATTTTATGTGTACTTAATGTGTGCAAATAAATATTCTTATATTCTGTTTTCGCTTTGGAGTTAAACAACATACCAGATTTTACCTCATTACACTTTAAACTCAGCGAGAAATTGGGGTGTCACATACATGGATATACAGTCAGACATTACGAAACTATTAAGGTTTTGTTTTGTCATTTGGCTTCAGTAATGCCTATGTTAGCTAGTTTATAACATTGTCATGGCAACATGAGATTGATTTTAATTCTAGGGAGCATGAGTAGATACAGCTGTAAAACCACTCAAGATGTGGTCAGATTATGGTCAGGATAGTATTTCAATGCTTGTCATTGTTATTGTAATAGCTACCTTCCAGTAGTAAATACCTAGTCATATTTATCTGGCAGTGCAAAATCATTGAATTATGAATTTCCTGGAAATATATTTATAATTAGTATCGTATCAGTATATTTTTTCTGAAATATATAGTAAGGAAACATACCTATTTGTTTCTATATTTCTCTTCAAACAAAAGTTTTAAAATTTTGAAGTGTTACCAAATTAGCCTAACTACTATAACATCTGTTAGTAATATAACATAATGATAATTTGAGAATAACAATTATCCTCAATTTATTTCCATTTGCTATTTTATTATAATAGTTTTCATTTTTGTAAATGTAAATAAATTTAATAAAGTTGTTAATTAGGAATATAACATATGATAATAATTATTATTTTAGAAGTAAACTCATTTGTGTTGTTTCATATCGCATTGGAGGTGCGATATGAAACAACACAAATAAAATAGGGTTACTTGAAAATACGAAATTTTCAGGAGAGAATATCAAGTTTCCTTTAGTAATCTCTTCCTAAATTAATCTACCACCTTGATGGCGTATAGTAGCACCTGTCGGGTGCTATTAATTTATTTAATAATTGCTTCATAAGAGTTTTGTAAAAACGAACAAAAGGTGTTTCTTTCAAGAACTTCTTTTAATTTCATTTTAGGTACCTATTCCCAAATTTAGTTCTGTGTGTAGTTTCTTCAAGGATGTAAAGTCATTGAATGAAAGCTCATTTACAGAGTAAGATCCGATTTTCTTAGTACAAAGCCAATATGAACTTGTTTTTATTTTGTCCTGCACAGTTATCAGAGTAAAAGGTTAAGGTTAAATAAAGGTCAACAGCAGAACCATAACTGACAATCGTTTTTCTATATAAATTTGAGTATGCAACTACCAATTTCATAATTGAAATTGGCATGAGGGAACTGGAAATACCATATATTCCCTTATATCGGAAAATTATAGTTAATCTATTTTTTGTCAAATTGTGTGATGAGATGAAAAGTAACACTCAGGGAAACGAATCTAAAATATTGATACAATTTAAAATAAAACACTTACACTTTTTTTTTTATTTGGTCACAATACTTTTTGCACTATACTGTAATAACTGTACTTGTTACTCTTTATAAGAAAAATATATATTTATGAAAATATAATTTACCTATCAATAACACCACAGTACTGTTTGGTTTGTAACACTATTTGTGTAAGCAAATGCACATCCACCTTTCACAACAGCAAATATTACTGATTTAGAACACTGAGGTGCAAAAATGTCTTAGTGGTCTAGCATTACAACTCCACCTAGCGGTGATTATTAGAGTTTCAGTGATTTTTGAGAAGAAAGATAATTAAATTTCAAGCATATAAGCTATATAATTAAGTCAAAATTAAAAGTTGTAACCCTATTTTATTGGAGGTGCAATATAATACTTTAAGGAAATAAAGTATTCCTTCATAAATTTGTATTCATTTGTAATGAAAATGAATAGACACGCTTGAGCACCACTTTGAAAGCCCATAAAAAATATAGCAGCACCTGCACTATGCCCATCCTATCTTATAACCACCAAGGGCCGGCCGGCACTCATGTGGCGTGCAGAAGTTATAGTAAATTATTTTTCATTCAAACATTACCCGTCAATAGCCTGAGGCAAGATAGGTTCGCCACATAAATAAAGGTGTCTTGCTAAAATCTGTACAATGGCTAAACTGATTTGTATGAAATTGAGTTGTTTGTGATCTACTTTTTATCTTGATTTTTATGCAAGCAGCCAAAGGCAGCAGCTACTGGAAAATATATTAGAGCTGGATTAATGTTGCCATTCCATTGTCAATTAGAATAGATTCAGGATCCAATTCTGTAGAATCAGTGCACAAGTTGAGATCTTCAGCACTTACCTATTTGTAGGCACCTGAATCGATCAAGCTTGGTAGGGTTGTTGTCATCTGTCAGCAAGAAGGTCATCATGCCCATACGATACATATGCCCAGCAATAGATTCACACTCATCTATGTCACAAATCACCCAACCCGTTCTCTTCACATGCTGAAAAGTATTGTGAACTGAATGAATTATAGCTCTGGAAATCAACATTTGTGGCAACAAGGTTACTCTTTGATGTGTCAAGGCCAGGGGCGCACGGGATGGAAATAGGAAACTTTGCAGGTACATTCTTAGTCTTCTTCAAATGGATAAAGAGCTGGATTTAGGAGAGATATTCCATTAAAATTATGAGTTTGAATCGAATTCTATCATTATAGCATGATGTGTATTGAATTAAAAATCAATATTTTACCTTCAGACGTCCAACCAATTCCAAAAACTCAAGGATTTTTGTTTGATCCTGGACTAATGCCATTTTTTATTTCAGTCAACTAAGTTTTAGGTGTTTGGCAGAATAATGACTGAACACTCCACGCACGAGGGTATTGGAATTAAAAAAGTGCAGCTATTATTTATATAACGTCATAGAAACGAAAAACTATTTCAAAACAATAAACTATCTACCACAATTGTACCACAATTGATGCAATGCAAGCAAGCGCGAGCGACATCAACAGACGAAAAGTACCCTACTTTCAACTTTCAACTTTGTATTTGTAGCGAGTAGTGGTGGGCCCTCAGCACGTGTGGCACCACTTTTGTAGCTACACACTTTCTCGAAATGAGGCCTCACTCTTTTCGTTTGGACGAGCTAGCACACCTGCACAACAACACAGTTGCACATAGCACTCCATCCATTCTATTAACACACCACACTCTATTAACGCGCACAGTACACACTGTGCGCGTGTTCCCAAGACTGCCTCACAGACTCAACTATGTTCAGAAACTGCCTTGCTGCCTCGCCTCAATTGTGGTACCACAGTGTGTTGGCTCAGTTGTAAAACTAAGCCCCTCGCACGATCCTGGTTTTCAAATTGTGCTACTCATGATTAATAGCGAGCGACTAGCCATAGATTAGTAAGGATCACTATACTCGCGTCAAGCTATCAACAGAGTGGCTATAAATTTTATTTAGATATAGTTTCTTCCTGAGGCGACGAAAACTAACTAATGTCAAACAAAAATCACAGATTAAAAATGTTTTGCTCTTACACAAATTTTGTTAGGAGCAAAACATTTTTAATCTGTGAATGAAATGAACAATGAAAGGAAGTAAAAGTTAGGTTTTTTGCTGGCGCTTGACAAATGGTCTATAAATGACTATACGGTAGGTATATAAATCTATGGTAGGTATATGGATTCTTTATAACAAATGAAGGAGAACCGTCCCACACATAATTATGTATAGTAGTGTAGTGTACATACAAAGGCTGTTCTACAAATAACCTCCTGAACATTATGCAGGGCCCGCGGAAGTACTGACGGGGGGGGGGGGGGGGGTCTTGGGAGACTACCTCACTCAACTACATTCAGAAACTGCCTCGCCTCAATTGTGGTACCCCACAGTGTGCTGGCTAAGTTGTAAAACGAGGCCCTCGCAATCCTCTTTTTCAAACAGTGTGCTTTCCTACCCTGTATGACTATGCGCGGGGGATTCCCGTATCGGTGATAAGTTGACAGGATAGTACGCTGTGTATTTCTAAAGTGCGAGTTACATGAGTTTAAAAATTATTGGATGCATATCTGTGTTGGATGCGTTTTTTAAAAATACAAAGAAGAAGATTAAGGCTCTGTCAAGTCTTTTGGTGTTATTGTTTTTTTATATCGACAAAATCAACTTATTGATATATTTTTTATTATTTTATTACGAAGATTAAAAGATTTGAAAAGTTCGTAAAAATTGGCGTACGATTTCGAATATTCGATCGTCCATCGTATCAGATCCAAAAAGGCCTTATAAATAAGATTTAAATCGTACGGTTGGCAACACTGGTACTGGGTATCGGGTAGTAAAATTGGGGGGCAAAGCCCCCCCCGTTTGATTTCAGGGGGGGCATTTGGCCCCCTCTGCCCCCCACTTCCGCGGTCCCTGACATTAATTGTCCGAAATAAAAAGTTTTGATTTTGATTTGAAAGGGCGGTTTTGCTGACCTCGACAGCCATGCACCACTTGTGTTGGACACGCCGGTAGAAGGTCAAGAACACGCTGCATCTGATGATCGGCGACATTTAGATCCTTGGCAAAGAAAAGGTATGTACACTATGCGCTGTCATCCGCGAATAGGGCGAGTACGACGTCAGACTCCCCTTTCTTACGAGTCCTCCAGGAATATCGTCCATGTAGGTAGGTACCGACAGGGCATACAAGGCAGGCGATAGTCAGCATCCTACGATTATGGAAGTAACAAACGAGTGGGCGGTACCCCGAATTCCGATCTGGAGGTCATAGGTTCTAACCCAGTCTTGTAGTACCACCGATAAGTTTATTTTGCATTAACAGTGCTCAAAACGGAGAAGGAAAACATTGTGAGGAAACTGGCATGCCCTAGAACAAAAACTCGAAGGCATCATCGGTTAGTGTTCCAATAAGTGGCGAGGGTGTTTGCATCTGTCACGTGGAATGTTACCTTCTTGCAAAATGTGGGCATGTGCCATATAGTTATGATGTTTGGACTTGCCTCTGACTACTCCCTACTTGGTATCCCGAAAGATCTATGCACTGAGTATGTATGTATCCGAGGATGTCCATCATGAGTAATACAGTAGTAAGCATGTTTGTTTTATTTTTTGTCGCGCACAATGAGAATACAACCAACATCCTCTTGTTAGATATGATATGTACCTACTTATGTGAGTACCTACATACCCAAATCACATAGAAGGTGGGTAGGTAGAACATTTTCATCTCCGTAGGTAGGTATGTAACTATTTACCACTAATATCCATAGATATACATGCTAGTATATAGACTAGCTACTGCCCACGACTTCGCCCGCGTGGTACCCGGATAAAAAGTAACCTGTGTTATTCTAATGTATCCTACTAATATTATAAACGTGTAAGTTTGTGAGGATGGATGATGGCAAAGCCGTAGGCACAAGCTAATAAGCTATATTACTGTAAAGTTTCATCAAAATCTGTTTTATGGAAACTAGGTGCATGACTGATATAGTCATGTACTCGTACCTAGTTTCCATAAAACATATGATGCCCAACATTCCAAAAAAAATCTGCTTCTGCTTCATGTTCTATCTATCTATATATGAATTGTCATTTTCTCAACTTTGCCGAGAACCCAAGTTAGATACACTATTGTGGCAGATCTTACGCATACGCTAATTGGAAACAACATTCCTTCCCAACCATTTCTACAGCAACACGTACGATTTACCTACGATTTAGAAATGTTGATAAGCTAGCATCTTATTGTTATGATCAGTGGTCAGACCGGCAGGACGTACTATGAATCGTAATGTACTTTAGGTACCGCTACGTAATTTCAAATTCAATCTTTGCCTCGTCCGAACAGTGAAAATGCGAGAGTCCTTGGCGACGGTCTTCTAATTAGATTTAGCTTCAAAATGAGCGTTCTAACCCGTTTAAAGTTTAACAAAGTTCTGGTGTGTGGAAAGTTGGTTGGTTTCGGTCTCAGTGAGTCTGTTTGCACCCTGGAAACGGAGCTGGCATGATTTGGTTGCTGTTTGCTCTTTGTTCAGGTTCGTTGTACCTACCTACCTACTAGATTCTGTCATTTGCAATTCAAATTAGTTCGTTGAAAATTTGGCTAATAAGTTTAGGTAGTCCTGTCTCTTATGGTTAGGATTACTTTTTGTAATCAAATATGTATATACCTATTTTCGAGGTAAAATATAGTAGATAGAGAACATATTAAAACAAACTATGAAGTTTTAAATTAATATATTATTTCTTAAATTAATACTTTTAACTGCTTTGAGCCTTTATGTTTGTGTTTTGGTTATCAAATTTATACGGACCCTATTGCGCTCATCTGTACATTTCGTTCAGAAAGGGATAATGCCTGCGTTCCGTTTTACGCTTAGAACTTTTAAAACGAAGGAGTTGTCTTATTGTTTTAAGTAAATAAATTATAGTATAATTTCGCCTATTATAATTATATTTTATAGAATTCAAGTATTTCGGCCCCTAATATAGTAGGATACTATATTATATAGTAGGGTTGGCAACCCTATCTATGATACCTACGTTAGTTCCTGGTTTTAGGTACCTAAATAAAGCTTAGGGGAGTAAGTTAGGTATGACTTATGTTGGTAGGTACCAACCTACCTACAATTACCTTAGTGCACTTATATATCGATATCCCAAGTGGATTTCATCCTCTCCTTAGTACCTACCTAATAAAAAGCTAGGCTAATGAGCCTATTACATTATTTTTAAAGTTACAAGATTTTTTCATATGGTTCATAAACTTTTGAAAGAAGTCGATACCTTTCTATTAACTTACCATAAAAATAAAACCTAGTTGTTTCTATGTTGTCTTAACAGTTTTAAATATTTACTTTCTCGACTTAATAGATAGGTAGCATAAAATCGTTGGTAACTGACTCACACTCAAAGTCTTGGGAGTGAGCACCTTTATTCCCTAAAAAATCTTTTATTTCTTTATTCTTACTTAGCCATGTATTGGGGTGAACTTTCCACCTCTAGAAAGTAGATACAGCAAGGAGATAAAGTATGGAAATAACTCAGCACGGACAAATTCGCATTCCACTAGTTGTCTATAGAGGTACTTAACTACTCGTAGGTACTTATCCATTTTCCTATCTATATCATGCATTAATTATAGTACGTAATATCGTCATAAGTAAGTGTCAAAGACGAATAAATAAATTAAAGTCAACATCCACAGGTTGTCCCTAAATCAAACACAATGAATATTAATTGCTTGTAGTTTGCACTTTCACAGCAAGGTGGAAACGACGGTAAAGTTCACCTACTTACATTGTATGCTAAAATAAAGATAACCATCTATATCTTTGAGTCCTTGTAGGGCGGTGGTAGAGTTTTATTTTTATGGTAAGTTAATAGAAAGCTATCGACTTCTTTCAAAAGTTTATGAACCATATGAAAAAATCTTGTAACTTTCATACGTTGGTTTACAGCAAATTAAACAACTATCACATAGCATAGTCTTGATTGATCCGAATTTAGGAATAGACACTTACGAGTGTACCTACCTACCTGTGTCGTAGGCATTAGGAACTACCTACGAGTATAGCCTACCTTCTAATCACGCAAACAGACCCGTGACAAATAACAGAACATGCCAAAAGCGCACAGCCGAATAATTAGGTTGTAATGATTTTTTTTTGAATTTATGGACTTTTTAAGCCTAGATAGTTAGCCTATCATATATAATGATAAAAACGAGGATGCATGAGAAAAAAATTGGGAGGGTTTTAAACTATAATGATCAATTTTTGTAAGCTGTTTCAAAAGAATATAATAAATCTAGAAAATAATATAAAATAATGTAATTGACACACACAACTTTCATAATTTTGGTTATAGAGCTAGACATGGTTTAGGTACCTAAACCCTGTCAAACAATCACGCCCACGACAGTAATTTACATGTTTAAGATCCTGAGATCCATACTCAGTAAGCAAATCGGTAAGAATACCAAGTAAGGGATAGTCAGAGACACATCCGAACATTATAATATGGACATGCCCTGGTTTTGCATGCTTTCGCGCGACAGGTTGCAAGCCCATCGCTGGTTATTGGAATACTAACCTATTAATGGATTTATTGTACTGTGGAAATCACAAAATGAAAAATTTAGTCTATTTCATACCTTTACCTCTCGACAATACCAATACTGCCATATGGTTAAATGGTGTTTCAAAACGTGGTTTCCGTGTTTGCAATTATTAAAGGGGAGTCCGTTCAGGGATTGGTACATCTGATAAACTCTCATGTAGTTAGAACAGGTGTTCCACAGGGGATTTCTCTACACTACTAAGTAAGACTGTTTGAAAACTTGCAAGGTTCGCTGTTTATTATGCTATTGTTGTACGGGTATAGGTAGGTACCAATGGAAGATGTATAAAGTTTATTATTATTAGTATACAGAAGGTATTCTAAAGACGGTGGGTTAGCGTCGTCATACTTTTTTTTGTAAATACACACTTATTATATATAGAAAACACCCAGACCCGAGACAAATATTTACAGATCATACAAACATTTGTTCCGCGGCGGGAATCGAATCCGCAAACTTTCTGCGTCTCAGGCGGGCCTTCGCCCACTGCGTCACAGAGGTCGTCACTGTGGTTCCTTCATGACCCCTTGTCTACCAAGACTACGGGTAAGCTTGCATTCTCTCGCGGTTGGGGTGTTGCCCTAAGCAAACACGGCTCTTTCGGGATTTTGTGATGTCTACTTTTTTCAAGTTGCTTTATATCCATAGCTGTGTCGGCGGTAGAATGGGATGCGCCTACACCGTACGATCCCGTCTGGCTGGCCAGCGTGCAGCAATACCCCCCAGCCCCCTCGCTCAACGACACCAGGCTATGGGGATGGGGCTGGGTGTACGAAACTGACGTGCAGTTCAGACTTTTTACTAGGTTAGTGATTTTATACATCTAAACTAATATTATGAAAGGTCAAGTTTGTAAGTATATAAGGGGATAATCTCAAAAAATACTCATCCAATTTCATATATTGTTTAACCAATTTTTAGAATGATTCTTCAGAGTGGAAGTAGGCTTTATATTATCCCGTTGAAATAAAAGGGCTTTTCGTTGAGACCAATTTTGCAACGTAAGTAGACGAAAAAACGGTCGAGCGAATGACTTTCCTACGAACGCTGCCTTAAGAGCTTTTCATCGGCTACTTTTTATCCGGGTACCACGCGGGCGAAGCCGTGGGCAGAAGCTAGTAAAAGGTAAGTAAGTAGTCATATAAAAGACCTCAACGCGCTCTGTCTACGCCGTAGACCTTCTCGTAGGCGTTATTTTTAACCGCGACGCAAGGAGCCCGCATATGCGCTTGCCGTAAGAGGTTGAACCTCAAGTTTCTCTCCGAACACAGATCTCCGAAACAGCATTGCGATTAAAATGCAGTTTTTCCGCAGTCGATTTGTATGACGTCACGGGCTTTAAAAATTGCCTTTGTTTTTTTATTCTGATTATGGTTACTTGTGTTGACCTACTTACAGGTTCAAATAAAGAGAGATCTCCGCTAGTTTTTTCGACTGAAGTAAAAAAATAAAGTCAAACCTCTGATTTATGTTTTTTTAATTGATAATATTTGGGGGGAAACTTGCCTGCGGTCCACCGATGGTAAGTAGTGTAAAGGAGAGATTTATAAAATAGCATTCTCATGACCCCATACCACATGATGGACATCCTCAGACTCAGAGAGTAGATATTTTTGAGGATATTAAGGGGGTAGTTTGGAGCAAGTCGCGGTTAGCAAGCAGTTAGCATCAGGTCAATTCACCATCTGAAACATAGCACCAATTGCCGCTGCGTTGCCTGCCTTATAGCCTAAAAAGTAGAAAGTCACATGTGCCTTTCATTTACCACATTGTGTATTGACTAAGTTGCGTGATTGTAAATGTAATTTTCTGCAAGCGTTTCTCTAAACCTCATTTCCTCTTTCGTCTTTCTCTTTCCTCATTAGCGAGTCTAGGTAATGTTCATTTATGAGTGTGAAAGTAGTCACAGCAGTCACCGCCACCAGGTTTATATCTTGAATAAATTAGCATGGCTATTAACATAGGCTATATACCTCTATAATAATCAATTAGAAAACTTTGCTTTGGAAACCGAGAAATTTTGGTATGAAATCCTAATATCCCTGCAGATGTGAGCTGTCATTGCGTTCATACGCATGGCGTTCATTAAGCTTGTGTAGAACGTAGAAAAAAGCTTTTATAAACTAACCGCAAAGCATAATAGTTATGTATTGCGACATTGTTCCACGAAACATGAACTAAAATAGATTTGCCTCCGCAGGTAAATTGGCTCTATTCCACCGTAAAACTTTATTCGCCATTTTTGTATGTCAATCCCGTTCAAATAGTTGAAAAGCAATTATTTCTGCTATACAAAGCTATTTCGGAACGTGACTGTGCTGGGTATTCGCCTATTTGGGTTCCTATTTAGCGTAATTTTTACATTTCTAAGCGAATAAGCGCCGAGTCCTATGTAACAAGCTTCAACGTTGAGATTCTTATAATAACGGTTTAAAGGTTTATTCCTATTTTAAAGCCTCACGTAGCACGGTATCAGCCGGCGCTCGCCCGTCAAACCACAAAGGTCACAAATGATTATGATTTTCAGACGCAATCCCTACGACTTCCAAGAACTAAGGATCAACGACTCCGCTTCTCTCTGGGATTCAAACTTCGATTTCAACAGGAAAGTAAAAGTGCTGACCCATGGCTGGCTGAACAACGGTTTTGGACCAATGCCTGAATCGATCAAAGAAGGTATATTATTGGTGCCAAGAGGCGCCAGTAGGCAAATTGAAAATTGATTCCTCAATAACAGCAGGGGGCTATCCGACCGCGTACAGTGCTCGACTAATGCTGTGCTATTTCGTAAAGGCTTCTGTTAAATTTGACTTTATATCACGCCATCAATATCCATTGCTAATATGTCAGATATCATAATGAAATATCATAGATTTTTTTTTACAAAACCGATGTTTGGCAAACGTTTTTTATGATGTGCCTTCGTAACAGTCTATACCAATGTCGACAGATTAGATCAATAATAAAATATATATCAATATCTCTGACGACTACTACATCAACACTATCACAACAGTGGTTCTGCCATTTTAAAATGTAGTTATGCCACAGGTGTTTTTTCCAATATTTTTGCAGGGATTTCAACAATACCTTTGTGATAGTATATTAATTATTTTTATGAACATCTCAAACCAACTATTGAGTATGGAGTTTTTGACATGCAATGGATGAAAGGAAACCTTTGCAGTGAATGGGACAATTAAGGCTAAGAAATTAATAAGTAATAAATAAATGAGAGCATTTTCAATTTCTAGGAAACTCAATCCACGCTTGAAACCTTACTATTTTTGAATAAAATAACGCAAAAATATTGAGAAATGAGCCAATCATAAATTGATTGGCTCATTGATTGTTAGTTTAAATTAAATGAGCAGAGCATGAGATAAGAAATAATGTAGGAAAAAATTATTTCATGTCGCGTCGATTTCTGAATAACGGATATGAACTGAAGTAATCTATCTATTTTAGAATATTATAAGGACTATACCACGTACTTTACTATTATCCTGTTGACGTTTCATTGACCAAAAATAATTCTAAAATGACACCAAACCACGATAATATCAATTCTATAATGTATCTATATTTTCAGAAGTCTACTTATTTGGCGCACAATGCAAATATAGTGTAATATTTATTTCAGCATATCTCAACGTTAGTGACCTGAACATCATTGTGGTAGATTGGGGTAATGCAGCGATGGTGAACTATATTCTCGCCAGCTACAACGTCGCTTCAGTCGGTCGCATTCTCACTGAGTTCCTGAATTTCCTCATCGGAGAAGGAGTTTCCATGGATGACGTTCACTTGATTGGACACAGCTTGGGCGCGCACGTAGTAGGCATCGCTGGAGCGTATGTGAAGGAAGGTCCCATAGATACAATAACTGGTAAGAAAATTATTTTCCTTCTTTCTTACGTAGCCGTGGTGATGCATTTCGATATAATAAGACTTCTCACAGCCATGGGAGAACAATATGCATCAATCCCATGTTCAATTTGGGCTTGCAAGTCGTAGCCACTCTTTATCATCCCAAACATGGAGGTAGTAGTCATGTAGAGTAAAATATAATTATTAATTGATGGAAATTAACTCAAATAAAACTGAATTTAATAATATCGTGTGTGACGATATCAGAGTTCGATATATAATTAGCTTAAAGTTATTTAATTTTGGTATGCCAACATCATAGCCTAGATATGCAAGTAAGTACTGGCTGTCAGTTGCATTTAATATTGTGGTTTACCGCAGCATGCAGAGTTTGTCAATATGGCTTCGATTAATGAGGGCTGGAAAATCTGTTCCAAATAAATACATAAATTACCTCCAGGCATATAATTCTGATGAGAATAGAGAACTTGATTAACCTCGACATACAATTGCCTGCCTGCTTGTGTTATAATATTGGTCTAAGAATACTTTGATTGTTGTATTTATATTGAAAATACGGCAAATTAACTACCACTGTTATGGTGGTGCTCCTGGTGAATCCTAAATTAGCTACGAAACTTAACGAAACACTACTATATGAATATTTCTTTTTATAAGTACACCAACAATATACATGCATTGTATTTATATATGTATGGTGATAATGATGAATATTCATGACGACAAGCCTACTCAACATTTACCAAGAACATGCTTGAATAAAATCAAGTACAACAAATTAGAAATAGTAAAGTAGACTTGCCATAAAATAGAAAATAAACTAAATCCAATCACTAGTAAGGTATAAATTTAGGTATAACAAAAATAACTAGAGCCAGAAGAGTATCTCGTACACCGCCATTTTAAGATTTCTTTTAGCGATTAGACCACTGACCTAACGCAGAGTGACCAACAAAGAAGTGACAAGACGAATTAATTTGGCGAGTTGGTGACCTTTTTACTTTGTCTATCTGAAAACACGTTTCACGTAAAGACAATCATCATTATATTGTTGAATTGTATACGATTTAGTCCATATTCTGTGGTCAAATCGTTGCACGTGACATTAATACTTGGCACGTATTTCGTGTACAGTGTGTAACATAATAAGATTATTCTTTAATTCTAACGAGATGTTCTGACACTGATTCAATATCCAATCCACCAAACTTTTTTCCGATTTTAGACTCTTTGATTTTATTATTTTTGATATTATTATTTACGGAAAATATGTAATTTATTTATTCTATATCGTACAAAAACGAGGCAAGATTTTGAAATGAGAGTACAAGAACAGAGGCGTGCTTAACCCTAAAAAGAGTTTAATTCCAGCAAACCTTTGAAGCAAAAGAGAGGTGGTTATATAGATCCATAAGTACTTAACTACATAGGTATCGAATAACTAACTAACTACGCTTTATATGAAAAACATAGATTTTAATACAATACACAGTAAAACATAAATATATATAATATATACATAAAAATATATACTATCATTCTACTACTATTATAAACGCGAAAGTATGTGAGGATGGATGTTTGTTACTCTTTCACGCAAAAAATACTGAACGGATTTTGATGAAACTTCACAGTAATATAGCCGAATAACACATAGGCTAGACATTTTATCGGGCACAACGTGGGCGAAGCCGTTGGCAGAAGCTAGTGGTTTCATAACCATGACAGTTTACAGTTTACAGAGTCATAGTTCTCGAAAGCATTTACTGCGGGACTATAGCGTATAACTCCAGTTGCGAGTAGCTACCTAATTCCCTGTTCCAAGGATTATTAGTATAATCCTAATTTCCTGATTCCTATCAAGTTCTATGGCACAAAAACTCAGCTTTCAGTGATAAAACCACCCATTTTTTTATTTTATTATGTTTTTGTATGTTGTACTGTAAAATGATGTTATGCGAAATAAAGAGTTTATCTATCTGAATATCTGAAGAAAGTTTTAGTGGCTAAGGTCTCATTCGCTCGCAGGGTTGGACCCAGCACTACCACTCTTCACACTCGGCAACAAAGACGCTCGCCTGGACAAGCACGACGCTAGGCATGTGGAAGTTATACATACGTGTGGGGGGTACCTGGGCTTTGCGTCCCCTTTAGGGCACATTGACTTTTACCCTAACGGCGGCACCAGACAGCCGGGCTGCGGGTTCGATTACAGAGGTGAGTCAAAATCAAAAGTATTTACTTATAGTGTATCCCAGGACATACAGGGTGTAATGTCTATTCCCGAAAACTAAAGGTCAGCAAATGGCAAAACTAGATTAACAGTACGAGTCCCCGTACGAGCTCGAACAGATATTGATCAAAACAATATCCGTTCGAGCTCGTACGTGGACGTACGAGGTTGAGGTAATCTAGACCTCGATAGCGGTGATAGTATTAAGTATCACCATACATATTTCTGCCGCCAAGTAGTAACTATTATTGCTAATTATAGCTCGAATTAATGTGTACGTCTTTGAAGAGTATGGGTGACGTTTTAATTACATATATGAGACTTTCACCCATAATGTCTTAGGTTTGGCAACGCACGAGTGATACTTCTGTAGTTGCAGGCATCCTAAGGTTACGGTAATTGCTTACCAACAGGTGGGCCATATACTTGTTTTCCACTTGATTTGTATAAAAATATATATATTTATACATTTTACACATTATATGGAAACCACAATGTGTCAGAAATCACATAAATTTCCAGGTCTTTGCGCCCACAACCGTGCACACATGTTTTTCGCTGAGTCCATAATATCTGAGGTTCCGTTCACCGCTGTGAGGTGCGAAGACTACAATGAATTGTACTATCAGGGCTCATGTAAAGGCACTGGTGAGAAGCTTATTATGGGCGGCTTTGATATTCATTACGGGTAAGTTCCATTAAAATTTAGTAGTTTTTAAATTGTCACTTCTGCCCACTCTGTTGGCGTTAACGCCTGTGGAAACATTGAGCTGTATGGAATTGGCATTAGCTGTTGAGATATCACGTGATTACTGCCAAGTTTTTTTCTGGACGAATTAGCAATAGCGTGAAAGGAAAACTAGGTGTGATGCATTTGTCTAGAGGCCCAAGACACCACAAGATAGTTAGAGATGAAAAACAGCGTGGGACCTAAAACTCTATCCTGCGGAACCATTCAAACTCTAGCTGGGGATATAAACACAAGGATATAATAACAATACCAGTGTTTTTTTTTAAAACATCTTTCTCGAATGCTAACATGTATTGCAGCGCTCCCTATTGACGTGTGGCGATTAAAGTCATAAAAAAACTATTGTAAATGAATCAAAAACTTTTAGGAGAAAGATGGTAACTTACAAACAAACTAACAAAGAACAATACCTTACCCCAAACACATTATACAGGCTTTTTGCGACGCGGGTAAGATATTGGAGAATCTGGTAAAAGCGTAAAATGGTGTTAAATGGTTCAAATGTACGTTCTTGTGCTAGTAATGCCTAGAAGTAAGTACTAGTTGCACGAATCTCGAATCTTCCACCAGAGGCACTGATATTTCCCTTCAAAATAGTCGCTAACGAGGCTGTTGCCTTTACTTTGATACTCAAGTACTGTAAAATCTTACAACATTTCTCAAAAGCTGTTCACATCAACTCATAAACTTTACTACCTTTACAAATCCGTCGTACAAATTGTTTGCAACAAAAGAAGTCAATTCTGACGCTCAAGTACACGCCACGTTTAATTAAACAAAGCATTAAGTTAAATCACTGAGATCAACGTCCATTGTTGCAGGAAGGATGGAATTTACTACCTCAAGACAAATGCGGAGAAACCCTACGCGATCGGCGACGTCGACCCGAATTTATAAACATTGTTTTGTGCTTTAACTGTTTCGAAGTAAACTTTGACTGAAAATTTGCTGAGTGAAGAGATATAAGACGAAGTAGTATTAACGAATTGAATTGCTGTACGGGATGTCCCAGAATGCAAACATTATCGAAGACTTATTAAAAGTATGGGCACTCTTATCTATTGAAGTGATCACTCCCAGATATCTTAAGAAATTTTATCATAATCTTTTACGCTTTGAAGTGCTCACTCCCATATATCTCGCGGAATTTAGCGAATAATATATTCAGAACGACCTGTGTTATTTTGCAATGGATTCTAATAGAAAAGTTGTCTTTTAATGGATATCTTTTGGGGTAATAGATACGTTTCGATGCATTCTGTAGTTTATTTATAAAATGCCTCCGAAAGTATCTCTTCGTATATCTCGAAGTGGGCAATTGGGCTACCACGATAAAATCCACACAAAAGTGCCATTATATTCCATGAATATCACACTCGATAAAATACTGTCGCTGTAGGAGGTACATTTAATCATTTAACAAGAAGATTTCTTTTTGATGTGTAAGTAGTTTTTTAAATATTTTTTCATATTTACACAGCATTGTACCCACCAAAAGTCTAGAAAATGTCCAAAATGTGGCATCTAAACTGTAGCTTCATTTGTTTTTCTCAGTTTCCTTACATATGTACGTGTGACTTATAGTGCCATCAAGTAAGATCAGGCAACTAGCCCGACGTGTCACAGATAAAAAAGAGAACCTTCAATATTTTCTGACAAGTGTCAACCACTTCCAGGTGCCTGTTTCCCTGGTTGCTTCCCAAACATGAAAGCAACTCACAAGCTTGAAAATGCATTCGGCCTAGCCCAACCAATTTTTCGTTTCGCTCCGCAAACATTGAGTCGCTCATCCGTGCATAGTTAGTGGAAAATTCTATGTATTTGTATTCCCGGTGGGGTGTTCCCAGACACCGGCGGAATATTAACCGTCGCGTCGCCCACCAGAAATAATGTAGCATAAACCGCCGCAGTGGGACGTGCAAGAGCCATGCACCGCTGGAATGCAGGGTTACCTAGACTTTAAATTTCAGCAAAATTTTAGGGCTTAAACTTGCGTAAATCTATCTACAAACAACGGAAAGACCGAGGGGGTCAGACGTATGGTAAAACAACATGGCATATAACGCGATAACTGCAGTACTACAGCAGATCCTTTTCATTAGCTAGTTAGCATTCCACTTGATAGTTTGCAAGCCTGTCGCTACTTATTGGAACACTAGGTAACCGATGGCACATGTCTTAAAGCCGGCTTTTGACAAGAGAGAGACAGTTGATGGACGATTCAATTTGTTTAAGTTTTTGAGACAAAGCAAGTTAGACTTTTTTGACCACATAAAACTTGACTCAATTTCTCTGCCATTTACTCTGGACTGGATAAATAGATACATATTATATATCTAAGTGGGGTACCTATACATTTTTTTCTACCAGTTCTAAGGTAACGACAAGGTAGCTACGTAAAATACCTGACTATAAAATATAAAAGCTCACAAAAAGCGTAACATGTGATCCGCCTTCCTTTCTAGAAAGGGTTATTTATAAATCACGCAAAACTGTCGTAACTAACTCCTGCCATTAAGAGAGAATTACAATTAATAATCAACAACTCTTAAATAAAGTAAACATTTGTTTATTTTCATAGAAAAACTAACAGAGCATTATAGCTTAAATACGAACACTAGCTCCTAACATTGTGCTTTATACATACGAAGTTAAATAAACCCTAAGGGTTATATAATTGGAGTGTTAAGTTCGAAATAGATACCCTGCCCTCCAAACTGAGACTGTATCTCGTCCAGCAGTGTTCAGATTACCCACTGGCCGGGGTAAAGGTGCAGATCAGCTGTTTATTGAAAAAAAAACTTGAAATAAAGTTCTATTAGGTCTATTAGGGCGTCATGAATCAATTGAATGTAGGCTGATATGTCAAGTGCTTACTCATATTTTATGAAACCTACAGAATATACTTAACTTAAAAAAACTGAAAGTATACTAAAACTCCAAAAAAAATCCAGAGTTTGATGGTGGCGATTTAAAAAAAACCTGTATAATATAGGATTTTTACCTTGTTAACGATTGTGGGTACAGTTTTGCCAACCCTAGTCCAAATAACTGCACATTGCCTAACCTACTTCATTCTTAGACAACACATTTGAAATTCGAACGACTATACGGTACCATCTTGCGTCCCTTCCAATGTGTGGACATTTCGCCTCAATGGTATTGTTTGCCCACAGATTGTCGATAAAAGCTCTATTTATACGGCGGTCTAAGCACAGAAGAAATAATAGGTCCTATTTACGTACGTTTCACTCAGAACACTGCAACTGTGACACATTTTCATCAGTGACGAATTTACCTTCTATAGATTCATTTTCTTCAACAGACATTTGGTAAGTTGCGCGCTCAACCTGCCAGCTTTCACTAAAGCCCAAAAATCAAGCGCGTGTACACTTACCAAATGTCTGTTGAAAACTGTTTGAAATAACTTGGTCCTAGGTCTGGTACCATACCAGCCATATCGGTTCTGAATTCAGTGTCTGCAGTGTCCCGACAAGATCATATCCAGATATGTTTACATGATAGGACGATCATTGGGATCTGGTGTTACGTCAGGATCCTCATGGCCTTCTGATGGCTTAGGCCATTAGATTTGTAATGCGAAGTAGATTATAATGATAACGGCCTAATCATTATTTAACCCCATTTATTGAAATGGGATTAGATAATGATGTAATATGCCGCTGTAACCTTGCACTATAACTATTTATTTTTTTATACTGTAACTATTTATCGCAAGTTTACAGCGGCATACGTAAGCTAGGGCCTTACTAGATTAGATTTTGAAACAGTTTATTATCTGAACACTGCTTTGACTCTCTTCAAATTATGAAGTAGAAAACAAAAAACTACAAGCAACTGATTAAAAAAAAAAATTATAAGAAGTCAAGGCCTAGTATAAAAAGTTTAAAATAAGTAGGGTGTACCAATAATTTCTGAATTCTAGGCAGGTGCTATAAAAAAAACTTGTAGATAGGTCTTATCGATTAAGTCTTTCTTGAGTTTTTTTGGTAAGTACAGTCAAACAAACAAAATTAATATACGTAGGTACGTAGCTTGTTAAGGGAATTTAAAAAATAATTTGGTTTGAATGCTAAAAAGTGAATCCATTAAAGATTTTTTAAAAAGAAACCACGATCATAAAATGAAAAGTTAGGTAGGTACAGCAAGGGATGGCGGTTGAAATAAGCCCATAAATTGCACAAACAAGCAAAAAGCTTACGCCCCTTGCAGAAAACTTTCGAAGAATCCATTTTTAAATACAAAATCCTCCTCTGGTTACGAAACTGACAAATAAAACGAGGCGTCCAAAAAACTAGAAAAGCTCCTTGCAGTTATACCAACATTTACCACCACCTTTATATAATAACCCAGACTGAACCATAGAATAAATAATAGTTAGTCTTGGTGCCACAAAAGTAGCTTTACATCTGATGTTCCCAAACACAGATGTATCCACTCATAGGCACCATTTGCACCCTCAATCAATATGATTTTCCACAGAAGAGTAAAGTAAAGTGGATTATTCGCGTTCGGAGCAGACCGTTCGTCGTAATAATGGTGGTCATGATATTGTTTGGGGTAAAGATTTAGGACTTCGCAGGTCCTCTTTGACAAATAATGAACTAGCTACGCATTTTTTTTACCTGCGACACTAGGAGGCCGTATCCTTTTAAGCGTTTGGGGTAAGATGTGGTTTGTTTATTTGTGTTTGTACGGGCTTCTTGCATCACAGGTAAAAAACTACGTACCTACCATTATCTATAGGAGCTAATGGAGAACAGCCTGCAGAGGCCAGGTGATTCAACAAAGTAACATCCTATTTAGCGATTCACGATGAAGCTAGTAAAAAAATCATAAAATGTATTGCATTGATAAAATATCGGAATGTTACAACATGATCACATTAGTGATGTGATATTTTACGTCAAGCTTATGTCTAGGTATATTTTTGTACGTTTCTAATAACATTATCACTAATCGATAAATAAATGTAACTTTGTCCAACCATAGTCGTGTGTTTACTAAAAATCACTTATGTGCCAAGCTATTTACGTCAGAATACAAACTGAACGTCAGAATTCCCGGCCGCTTCATAACTTCTCGTCTGAAAACATCTTGGCATAGGTATTATGCTTTTTGTAGCACTCTCTTGAAAGGCGAGCAATTTATTTAATGGACCAGATAGTTGTTCCCTCTTGTTTACGTGACATCTTCAGTAGGTTTGCGAGTACTATTCAGAACTTTTAAGTCTCGTTTAAGTAGGCTACGTAGCTATCTGCAAACTTATGAAAAGTTTTGGTTCAAAGTTTTCTACTATTGTGTTGAGTACCTATTAACTAAAAACCTATCTACTTGGTCCATCAGATATATTATAATAGGTACCTACTTACCAAGGAAAATGAGGTCATCACTATTATCATCAACAGCCAGTTGAAGTCCAATGTTGTACAAAGGTATCCCCTATGTCCAGCATTGAACTTCTATTGGCGAACGATTTTAGGCTTCCTCGATTCATTAACTTGTGCAACCTTTGTCGTCCTGTTTGGGGTCACCTTTCTTTCCAGATAAGTCTACAAATATCAAGGAAGAGCACCAGTTTTACCAATTTTACGTAAGTACCTACTCATGGATACATCCTATCCTACTAATATTATAAACGTGATAGTCTGTGAGGATGGATGTTTGTTACTCTTTCACGCAAAAACTACTAAACGGATTTTGATGAAAATTAACAGTAATTTATCTTATATATTAGAATAACACATAGGCTACTTTTTATCCGGGTACCACGCGGGCGAAGCCGTGGGCAGAAGATAGTTGTTTATATTAGTTAGGTTCAGGTTCATTGATTGTAACGGATTATTGTTACATGCCAGTTAAATAATTCGTTCCTACAAGCACAACATATCCTCTCGACGACCTCTGTGGCGCAGTGGGCGAAGTTCCGCCTGAGACGCAGAAGCATGGCGGTTCGATTCCCGCCACGGGACAAATGTTTGTATGATCTGTAAATATTTGTCTCGGGACTGGTTGTTTAGTATGTAAAATGTGTTTATATATACAAAAAAAAGTTTAAATAAGTAGTATATCAGTAATGTTGTTCCCATAATACAAGCTCTGCTTAGTTTGGGTCTAGATGATGCTGTGTGAAAAATTCTACAGCTCAAAAGCTGCTAGTAAATTAAGAAAAAAAAACTTATCTTAGAACATAATCTTATTTGGCGTGACATTGACCTGTCTAGATAGATTAAAATTCTTGGAATTGATCTAGATGGATTTGATTATCAGGAGGTACATTTTTTGTTTTAGTTTTGCTGATAAGTAAGCGAAGTACCTAATTGTTTTTGTTCCTAATAGTCCCAACATCAATAGGTTTTTTTTCTATATTATGTCGTGTGAAACATATGTTCTTAATTTAATTTAATTTCATTGCTATAATGTAGAATAACCGTCTTTCGGTATAATATACCAAATCCATGTAATTTCAAGCGAAAATTTCCAGGTAGGCGTATATAATAATTGCTACTAACCTACATGAATGCAACTTGGCTGGCTCTAGTGTTCTCAAATAACCCTCAGGTACAGCTTTATTTTAATGGCGAAGTTATTAAAATGATCATAGGTATTCTAATGTAAGGACCGCTTTCCAGCTAAGCGAAGCTAGGAGATACGTTCAATCCCTTTGGACTGATGTCATCGGTCCATCAGAAAGGGGGCCTTCTCTACACTATTTTAAAATGACCCTGTATATAGCCTACCATCACCACTTCTAAGATGCAACGTTAAGGACGCGTCTGTGTTTACCACAGACGAATTTCTTCTTTAACGTGTCGTTTTACGGAGTAATCCGTAAAATGGCAGACAATAGGAAGCCACCTTCTATCCCGCACGACGTCATATACGCGCAATTCAATTATTTGATTTAACACATCTCTTCGCTCCGCTGCAGTAGTGGATACCGGGCGGGTTCTAACAGTCGAACCTCACTGGCACATTCAAACAGACCGCACATTTGCAGTCAAGATGCTTACTGCACGCTGTAGAGAAGACTGCAAACGTGATCGACGTTGACACTTCTCCGTTGGTCACGAACATACAGGTACAGATGCAGTCAAGCTTGGTAACTGCAAGGCTTGTACCTAGTCAGTCTTAATATCGTGAATTGAACTCATCGACGATTATCATTGTTATGTCTGGTTGGGGTATCGTCCGTCCAGTGCGCCGCGGCGCCGCAATGCAAACTAGTTGTCAGAACCAATTGTTTTAAAGTTTTTCTATGATAATATCAATACGCAGCGGCGCCGTAACGTACAGTGTGGCTTGGCTCTTATTAGAAATAGCGAGGTAACAAAGTTTAACGCGAGAACACCGCAGTTTGCTCTTCGCTTCAACATGTTAAAAGCCACTAACTTTATATTGCCCTTTCTCTTCGGATAATTGCTTGCGGTTTGAAAACGTTGATACTTACTTACCTATGTAGGCACTCGTTATTGTGGAGCTCTACCGTGGACTAGCTTCATTAAAGATTGCGTTTAAAACCAACTTGGAAAAATCTTTATTCCTCGACTTAGAAAAATCTCATACATGCCTCGGGAATCAACCTCGCTATTTCTCATACAAATATATGAAAAAGAGAAGGGTTGATTCCCGAGGCATGTATGAGATTTTTCCATAGTCTTCTAAAAATAATACCTTGTACTAAAGCAACGTTCAGCACCAATATTGTATGGGTGACCATGAGTGGGATTGAAAATTGAGCGAGTTCGGCTGAAATCATTCATTATTGCTATTTTGTAGGACATCACGAGGCCAACAGATACTTAATTTGGATGCCTTTTATTTTGACCAAACTTCATTTTTGAATTACATTTAACAAAGTACCTACTAATAGTTTGTTGTATCGCAGCCGTTAGTAATTATTTCCAGGTAGTGTTGCAAAACTTTAGTTTAGTGGTTACTTTGATGTGACATGACTGCAACAAAGGATCTACTTTGTAAATATTCATGCGCTAGTTTGAGCTTGCTGACTCACCAAACTAGTAGATAGTATCTATGGAAACTATTGACAAACTTGTGCACAAAATCTGGAAATAAGTAGGTTCTTAGATACAATTTCACAGTTTGTTTGGTTGGAGCAAAATGATAATGTACTCATAAATTATCATCAACAGCCTGTAGAAGTCTATGGACATATATGCATCCCCCAAAGATAATGAACGACCTTCAGATAACCTTTAGATGTCACATAGACCATAAATATGAATAAATATCATTGAACGAGTTTGTGCATCAGGGGGTCTACTCTACAAACCGATAAACGATATATCGCTTCAATTATCGTGCTAAACCTACTCTACGTTACATCGTTTCGACTATCATTTGAACGATGAAACGACCGACATTACTTTTGACAATCGATGTCGTAACCCTACTCCGGCATCACTAAAAACGATACGATAATTTGAATTTGACAACGAAACAAATGTCAACCGACGAACTTATCAACGATGCCCTTGATGCTATCGTGCCCATTATCGTTTCGGGTTATATTGTTGTGTTTTCTGATAAAATCATCTCTATTTCGTTTACCGGACTCCCGAATCTTTTATACCTTCGAGCCCTGCTGCTCTGCTGGAGTCTCTGCATTCTTTTCATTCGACCTCTGCCTGCTGCACTACGGACTCTTGATTTGCCTCTTGTTTTGGAATAATGGTGAGATTTATGCTTGCCATGGAAGCCATCCACGAGGAAAAGGCTTTACAAAAACAACATTTTAAAGTGACGAGGGACCAGTTGGATTTGAACAAAATTCCCGACTATAATTTCATCGGGAATTATAAACATAGTAAAAGTTTGTTTGAAGGTAAACTTGTATATATTTTTTTAAATATTTAAAAATAAAATTGTTGTTAAAATAGTGCTTTAAACTTTAATGCTGTGTGTACTAGTATCTTTTTAATAAACAAATTTGAATATTCACCCGACGAATTTTTGCTTCAACTTCAACTTCTTAATTATGGCTTCTGTGGCTAGTTGTCACAAGAATTTTACTTGTAGTTTTCAAATCACAGGCGGGTTTGTTGATTTGACATGTCAAATGTTGTCACTTCATTTACTTTCATAGATAATTGTTATCATTTTGCCTAAAAAGTGACATAAACAGTCAAGCAAAAAGATTTAGGCTAAATGTCTATTATCCAAGCCTTTAGATTTTCCTATCATTCGTTCCGAAGATTCGATACATATTGTCTATGCTTTCGACAGACGACAAAGATTGCGAACATTTTTGAGAGTAGGGTACGGCCGAATAATTCGGAGCACTGTCGTATCGTAACGATAATGTCGATATCGTTTTACGGAGTAGACCCCCAGATTATAGAGTTAATACATTCATCTCTCGAACCTCAATTTACTGCTGCTGCGCGCATGAAATTGGCATACATTTATTCAGATTTTTTAATTCTACTGCCTGAATTCAGTTTTGTGAATAAGCACATTCATCTATCAATGTTATTTTTAACCAACTCTGGCCTTCGCAATCAATTCCACTGCATGATTTTATATGACTTAAAAAGAGGAGGTGTGGGGGTAAGTGGGTACTTACAGAATTTTTGTGGACCTTATTTGACGTAGTGCGCGGGACACCAAATTGAAATAAGGTAAAGTATTTTATTTGATTTTTATTTCGTATTATTTTTTTTTCGTAAAAACCTGATTTCACATTCGAGCTTTCCAAGCCAATTAAGATACCTTCATAAACTCTACCGATAATGGTAAAAAATAATAACTTTTTAGATATCCTAGACTCAAAGATGATGAAAAGACTGCGGCAAAGCCACAAGATTAAAGTCTTTGCGTGATCTCGGAACAAATTGGCCGTTTAATGAGATAGTTCCGAGCGGGAGGCAGGATTAGGCCTAAATGAATCAAACTTGCCGAGACTGGGTTTCGTCCAATCGATTGCTCTCCTGATATATTATGTACATTTTCTGGTAGTTAGTGGCCATACCCTTAATTATGTTACGTAAATTACCTACTATATGCTGGATATTTAGGGAACGTATGCAGTAATAAATAACGTGATATAATTGAGAGCAAAAGGAGCTGAAGGCAGCTAAGAAGTCAAGTAGGTATAATAAGACATTTTCGAAGCGGCCACGTCTAAAAATTAAAAAGTTTATCGTGTACATTTGACGGTAATTGTATTTTTTTACTTAATCTTATCTGCGAATTCGTTCAATAGATATAGGTACAATGGAATCTTAGATTTTTTGCAAATAAAATAAAAAATGTAGACCGTATCTATAAATAGGTAAGAACCTACACGATCAACACCAACCCTAACAACTACAAACATTTTTGTTGAAAATTTAATCAAGTTTCAGAAGCTTATTATACCTAGGTACATGTTTTAAAAGCGAGGTCCATTGCCCACCGGATGACGGTTCTGGTCAAGGGAAGGGCCCACGGCCCTAACGCGCTAAATAAACAATGAGACAACAAGCCATTTACTCATTTTAAAATGTAAAATAAGTATTAGAAAATACAAGCTTTGCTTTCGAGTAGGTATAATAAAGTGATGTTATTCATTTTAGGTTATATATGAAAATGCATTGTGTTTATAGCCGATTTTGGTGATAAAATTGTTATACATTGAAGCTTTGTGCCCATTGGTACAGTCAAGTTAATTGACCGAGTGAGTTATTATACCGGAGAATGAATTGAACGGCTAGTACAGTGTACTCAAGTTGGAGGTTTTTTACATTTGAAAAGATATCTACTTAACAAATTACCGATAGAGTAGTAGTCCGAGGGGGAGTCGCTGTGACCTCGCTATATGCGTGAGCCCATATAGCGAGGTCACAGGTGCGGTGATTAAAGCTCCTTTAGGTACAGTTAATCACTAACGAGTCCTAGAACTAATTAGATAAGTATCTATTTACTAAACAAACCATATTTTCTACAAACCAATGTTTTTTGGAACAATTAAATTTTACTTTACATCTTGAATTAGCCTCTGGCTTTGCCCACAGGCAACGTGCCATACGTGGGTGCGTGGTAATTTGTTAAAATTACAAATACATTACACATTTGGTATACATTAGTTAGTGAATTGATGTACAGGAAAAAACAATGAAACTATAATTTGAATGATCACTGTGGCGCATTGGGTGAAGGCCCGCATGAGACGGGTTCTATTCCCGCCGCGGGACAAATGTTTGTATTATCTGCAAATATTTGTCTCGGTTCTGGATGTTTTCTATGTATAATATGTATGTATTTACAAAAAAATATATAAGTAGCATATATAGTGTATATTCCCATAACACAAGCTCTGCTTACTAGAGATGCTCTGTGAAAATCTCCAGCATTATTATTTTTAATACAACTAATCTGCGTAGTTTCAAATAACTTGTGTAAGCAAAACAAACATTTAAAATTCTATCAGTTATTCCGCCAGTGTAAAAATGTCTCCAACAATCTGTTTATTAATTTTCCAAGTAGAAAATTAAAGTGTCAGATCGATGCAGTGTTCGTGGCCGCAATTTGCATGCTAAAGCTGGAGGCTAGTGGAGGTTCCGTGTACGTATTTTCCGCGCGGAGACGGCGAGCTTAGCGGCCCAGGCGGGCATTAATTAAAAACTGCAATTTATCTCACTTAACTCGCTCACTGATAGGTAGGTACTTGCCCTTGCGACACTTATTACTGAAATGTCCGATGGTAAAGTAGGTATTTAAAGCGTTTGTTATTGTTTCGGGAACTGGAAATACTTAAGTGGAATCGTTTTCTGTTGATTGGCACAAAGCATGTTTAGGTTGTGATTATTTCAAAGTTTCTCTAAACATGTCAGTCGAGTTTGACGAAGATTAGTCCTCGAAGTTGCCATCCATGTACCAAAAGAGTAGCTTACTTGATCAGTCTTGGGTGAAACTAAACACATTTATTTTAAATAGTTTTATTGGGAGCGGGTTAACACACACCTACACTTTGTTTGTTAAAATATTCTGGACAGACCTTGCACAGTTACTCCTTGTTAAAAATATGTGCTGTTCAATAGTGTCTTATTTTATCTAGTAATAGGTTCATGTTATTAGTCTCGAAGTAGGTAAGGTTGAGATAGCCTCAATATTGAAACAGTATTTCAGAAGGATCGCACCGCTCTCACACGAATCGAAAGATTCTGCATGGATCATTAAATTTCATAGAGAGTAGCCTCTGGATTTTGCTACTTAACTAACTTTACCGAAGCCTTTCTACAGTTTTCGACCTTTGAGCTTCGATACAAAGTTAGTGTTTTCCGACGCAGCTCACGTCTCCTTAAAACATAAGGGACAAACTTCTACACGGCTATAATTCAACACGCGAACAATGTGTTTTCATACAGAGACGGCATTCTATTTCTACTCCAAAATGGTGTCGCGTTAGAGCAATGTTTCTTCTATATAGAGAACTTTTAATTCGTTGTGGCGCGACGAATATCTGAGCATATTTGTTTACTTACTGTGGACGAATTGTTATGTTGACCTATCTATTGTATCAGCAAACGTATGCAGCCGCTTATGGGTAACTTAGTAACTTTGTATTAGCAGATGATTCTCTAGCTAACGGTAAGTATTGAATTTGCAGCCTTTAGAGAAGTTATCTAGAGTCTGAAAATTAAAAATAATTGTGCTTTTTTATACCTATCTACAGTATCTGCTGGTATTTAGTTTATAGGACGAGATAATAGTACACAGATTGGCAAATCTACGATAAGGTCGAGTAGGTATACATCAAAATCCATTATCTTAACGTAGGGCCCTCTTCACGATACTGCTTTCACGGACAGTTTTATTGGAACAATTTTAATTTATTTTATACCGCTCTATTCTACTTTTTCGTACCGATAGTTCTAGACGTCCATGCTTTGCTCGGACAGCTATATCGTTTTCTTGCCCCAAAAACCCATTCAAGTTTGATCAACGCAATACTAATAAATATAAATAAGGTCAAATCTCATGACAAGTGTGTAGCTAGTTCTTAAAATTTCGTCAACCTATTACTTTAGTTGGTAATTGGTCACCAACTAATCTAAAGTATTTAGATTCGACAACAGGTAAGTTGATTAGCCTTTAAGAAACCAGTCTTAAATCACGTAAATTTCCTCAACACCGATAAAGTCGTTATGAGGATGGCATATGATGTATGTATTTAGAAGTCGGTCCTTAAGTAAGTATATCTACATAAATCTGAATCCTGTTTTGTGCGCTCTACTATCTGGCAAAATCTAAGATGGAGCTTTATTCATTTGTGAGTCAATAAGCTGGTTCTATTCAATAATATTGGAATAGTGGCCGATTCAATTCACTTGGTGAGTCCAACTTAATTTCAATTCAAACTCTGGATCGCAATGTGGAACCACGTTCCTTGTATATTAGATGGCTCGCTAGTCTTTTATCAACAACATAGTGTGGATATGGAACCTAATGTAATCTTTTTTGTTAGTGTTACCAATTTATTTACATATGTACAACGAACATAATATTCAAGCGTTACCAGCTGGTAACGACAGAGTTTGACTGGGGTGTCTATGGTCTAATAATTTAGTAGATTTTTTATGCTATTTCGTCCAATATAATATTTCATCTTCCATTTTTTTATGCTTAGGGATGGGATTTTTTCATAAAATTTATATGCGACCAACCACGAACCTATCCAAAAATCATTAAAATCGGTTTACAATTGGCGAAGATTTCGAGTAACATACACACAAAAAACATATAGACGAATTGTGAACCTCCTCCGTTTTGAAGTCGGTTGAAAATATAATCAGCAACTAAAAACTCCAACCTCTGAAATTAACGGAAACAAGGTACATGCTTCCGTTAATTTCATATTATCTAACTGTTTCCCTTCACATTTAAAGTACCATCCGAGCTATGCTAATGTTTAAAATCCCTAGCTTTCTATTGGAAATAATTGCTGTAGATTAAGGAATTAGACCTAGACTACAAAGATAATTATGTTTCCGATTGCGGACTTGACCACAGAGAGCTTAAAATTACCTCGTATAAAGCAACACCATTGGGTACACTCGACGTACTCTAACGACGTTAAGAAAATGTAATAAGCAACTTAGTGTTTCGTTGGGAGGACAGAACTTGGAGCCAGAGATGTTCGCAAACATTCGGAGTCAGAATCGAACACGGATGAAGACGATCCTTTTTGATAGACATAAAATTTCGTGTCTGTATTGAGTCACGATATTTAATAATGAACACTACTGGTGATATCATGTTAAATAACGATACAAAAAGTTACATCACGCTACTATTTCCAAAAACGAAGCACCAAAATGTCGAAACACTTGTCTTTAAACATTGATTTAATTCAATTTCAAAATACTTTATTCCATTAAGATACATAAAGTACACTTGAAAAAATCTATTTGTATACATAATTTTAGCAATTTTTATACTTAAGTAGGTAATAACTTAACTTAGGGTAGTATTGTAGTAAAATATATAATTCAACATGTCAAAACACAATATGAAAATAACATTACTTAAAAGTGAACACTCTTTAGATCATCAGCAATTGCTTCGTCAAGATTATAATATGATTTGTCGAGTAATAGTTTTATTAATCTTATACAAAAATCTGGATCATCTGTATTCCGCAGACCAAGTGTTAATCTATTTAATACTTTTGGAAGACAAATATTTTTAATTATATCTCTAGTATTATATACATGGACGCCATTTATTTCAAATAAAATTTATTAAATATAGTTTTACATACATTAGACTCTGATAAATATACTTTCCAAGCATTGTCATAATATCTGATTGTTTAAACTTTTGTCTAAAAGATTCGAATTTTTTCATTTGCAAAATAGAACGAACTGCCCTCTTTTGCAATATGAAAATTATACAAAATTATAAAATTATACTTCTCAATCGACTTGAGAAGCGCTTCCCAAATCAAGAATACCATATGCCATAATATGCATGGTAAACAGTTTTTGTAGATATTCAGCTCAAGGGCTTAGATACCTATTATTAAAAAGGTAATTTCGAATACCTATTTACTTTTTCTTTTTCTATACAATATAGGTATTTATTCCGATTGATGTCCGATCTTGCGGACTTGAGGCTCACAGTTTCGTTCTACACGCCTAGTTAGAGCAGTCCTAATCAAGTTTTCAATGCAGCTGAAATGTGGTTTGACGGCAAACACAGGAACAACGAACCAACTAGTCGCAAGTCGCCTTAACCTGCGGACTCTTGATTTAATATAATTTAACATGGAGTCATAAACTTTTCAGAAGGATAGGTTCACGAATCCATCGTGTACATTAGACTGAGTCGCCAGAGCCGATCCAACCCTGAAATTAAAATCATAAAAACTTCCTTGTGGGTTGAGATCTAAAGATAAAAGCTAGCAAATATTGCCTGGCATAGGAAAGCTAGGTGCAATATACTCTCCATGCCCTAAGAGGCCGTTAAAGGCTCTTCGCTATCGATTGGGCCACCCTCCACAGGGACTGACTATGCAGAGCATTTTTGCCACATTCACGTATTGAGTTACAGATGACCAAGAGTTCTAGTTACGATTATGATGATAATAAAGGTCTCCTGACAAGATTATTGATCGAGTGAGCGACGAGAACGAAGATCTTTTAAGAACACTCTACTCGGACTATCCGCCGTATGTATGTAAGTTTGTTTGCCCGACGATAACTGCCCAACAGTTTATTCAATCTGTTGAAAATAGGTGCGTAGGTGGGTTATACAAATAAAATTTTGGAGTTCCAATAAGATTTTAATCGGTAGGTGGACTTTTGAACTATAGGGTAGTGGGTATCGATAGTCGAGTAAAAACAGTACATCGCGAGATCTTAGTTCATGGACAGAATGCGAAAAATGAAATCTCTATAGCATATCTAGATTGATGATATATGTGTCGCGGCCATATCGCATCTCAAATGCGCCTACCCACACACATTAGTTAGAAAAAACTCTCAACTGGGACTCGCGGACTCACAACTCGATCGCCGCTGTGTCGAGCACAAGGAATTTGTAGCTTATACTTAAATTCAAAGAAATATAATTGTTCATGAAACGTTCGGGTTTTAATCAGTCACAAAACTCAAGGTGTCCAGAAAGCCTGGACATAAATTTTTTGGCGACCGTGACAGGACCCGGACAAGAACAAAAGGTCACGGAATCACGACAAGCCACCGGTCATTTACCTACTACCTATTTTCATACAACGAGGCTGGAAAGGTTGGAGCCCAGTCGAAGATTTCTACCTATCTAATCAAGAAGCGGGAAGTTGAAGACATACACTTTCAACCAGTGAAAGGGTCACGTCTTGTTCCGGCAGCGGAGCAAAGTGGGACTTCGCCACGACCAAGGCGGCGCTCTTCGCAAAAGATAAGTGCCCTTCCTTTGACCTACACGCATCCACATTCAAACATCCAGATTCCTTGTTGTCTCCACAGTGTAAACAAGAGTAAATCCATTAGGTGTGTGCAGTTATTAGACACTATTTATTACGTACCTAGGTACCTACCTATTTCAAGTTCATGCCAAAGTGCATTTTATTCATTTCTTTTTATCCACTCAAATACTCTAACCACTCAAATTCAAAGTAAACAAAAGCATCTACCTAGTACCTACCTAGGAAGGTATATAATATTACCTAGGTACAAGCTCACTGCACATGAAAAACATTTCAACCAATCCATTCCCAATCACTAATTTAATTATCTTATTCCATTCTCGTGAGTGAATACCTAAATGGGTATGATACAATCTACTACTAAATAAATACAAACTGTTATTTAACTTTGCATATGGTTTGTCGATTTGAAATTAAATACCTACCTATTCAAAACGAATAAGATTGTGACTTATTCAGTTGTCTACCTATATTTACGATTATCAAATAAACTCGAAGTAGGTACTTACCTCACCTATATAGCCCAGCAGTCAGTCCCTTTGTCATAATCATCAACATTTTAAAGGTCCTCTCATTAATTTCACCCTATTCTGCCAAAATTTCCAGATTTAACCGGGGCGCCCCGGTCGCTGACCCGTATTTGCATACCTACCAACTGCACTACGCGTAACAGCTGATCGGCCGAGCCTGACCGCTCAGATCTGAATTCCCGTGGCGAGGTGTCTCTAAAGGGAGGAGAGTGAAGCCTACTTACCCGACTGATTGCAGCTAAGTCAGAGAGTTTTTATGATCGTACCTACTAACTAGGTATTGATTGACCTACCTACCTATTCACCTAAGACATGCGAAATCATTCAAGTTATTATTTAGTACCTATCTGCCTAGACAGTTACGTATTATCGATATAATTATTTAATTCATTACGTCATTCAATTAATGGATTCCTTAGTTATTTTTAAAGATTTATGAAGTAAATCTTTAATGCTAGTAACAATACAATACAAATAAATTATTGATAAAAAAAAATCACTGAATTACCTAACTACTAGGAAATTATTAATTTAAAAAATAATAATCATTCAATCACCTAACTACCTACCTATGTACAAATCATAAAAATTAATAAATCGATTTCAGAATAAAATATAATTAATAACTTATTCTAATTAATAATTTAATAACAATGGAGTATAAAATTATTGAATTGATTACATAGTTTACTTACTATATAATTATTATTTAATTAAAATATAAAATTTATTTGCTAAAAGACGTACACCTACTTACCGTCCTACAAATTAATTTCATACTCACTTACCTTTTACCTACCTGCCTATTTGTTTTACCTACTTATAAATTCACTTGGTTTTGCTACACATGGTACCTACCTCCTAGAACCAAGGAGCCGACCAAGCATTGCTCGGCACTGATTGTCGTTTAATCAAACACCTAACCGTTTAGTTATCTTAGTAATTAATTAATTATTTTCAAACGTCAAATCTTAAGTCATGGCTACGGAATCATCTCTGTGTTCTAAGGCTGAATCAGAAAGGTCAACCGGTAAATTAAGAGAGTTAAATGTGAAACGCAGTTCTATTAAGGGCCAAATAACAAAATTTAAAAATTATTTGGCAGTATTAGAATCTTTAGGAGATGAGTTATCTAGCATTGAATTAGCCGAATTATCTCTTAAATTAAACCGTTTTGAAGGACTTTCTACTAAATACGATAACCTTCAAAGTGAAATTGAAGTTTTGAACTCTCAAAATTTGGATGCCGAAATTGATGAACGAGATAACATAGAACATGACATTATATTCTGCATTGCGATGGGAAAAAGGTTAATCGAAACTACCAATATTCAAATTGAAACGCGACGTAAGTCCGTAGCTGCGGAGCCTTTATGCCATCACAATCACAATCAAAGCATTGGTTTTAAGTTGCCTCAAATTCATATCTCTAAGTTTGACGGCGCATATTTTCGCTGGCTGGAATTTCGTGATACTTTTCAATCATTAATTCATAAAAACGAACGAATCTCTGATATACACAAATTTCACTACCTGATATCATACCTGGAGGGAGACGCGGCGCGGATTATATCGAATCTAGAGGTATCATCACCAAACTATACAGCTGCCTGGTTGCTGCTTTGTGAACGATACGACAACAAACGACTTCTTATCAATTATCACATTTCTACATTACTCAATGTACAGCAAATTACTCGGGAGTCAGAACGGTCTTTGCGATTCTTGGTTGACCATGTCACTAAAAACTTACGTGCATTGTCTAGTTTGGGACAACCCACTGATAAATGGGACATTTTGTTAATATTTATGTTGACTTCTAAACTAGATAGCCATAGTCTGAGAAAGTGGGAAGAATTACGCAATTCATTCGATGACGTTCCAACTCTGGATCAATTCAAGAAGTTTTTAATCGACCGAGCTGATGTTTTAGAATCTTTGAATCGAAGCAAGTACGACCAATCTCCCAGGATGCAATCAGTCATGCCTCGTCCCAGTCAGGATTCTCATAAACAACAAACAAACATACATAACAGACAACACTTTATTAATAAACCATACTCAAATTTTAATAATAAACAGGAAAGAGCACCTTATGTAAAAACCTTTGCCAGTACAAATCAAGCCACACAAAAAAGGTTTTCATGCATCATTTGCAACGATGCACACAAAATATTTCAGTGTCCTATTTTTAGGAATAAAAAACATAATGATAAGATGGCTGATGTCAAGAAGTACAATTTATGTAGCAATTGCCTCAGGCAGGGACACGATGTATCTGAGTGTCGACTAGGACCCTGCATGGTGTGCAATAAAAGGCACAATACAATTTTACATCCGGATTCTGCTTCATCCATGGTTGCTTCAGCTGAAACGGTAGTCACTTTCTCCAAACAATGTCCCAAGGAAGTCATCTTATCCACAGCAATCATTGAGGTTTTGAACCCGTTGACCGCCAAGACGGAGAAGGTCCGCGCTCTTCTCGACTGCGGCAGCCAATCTTCTTTTATCACGCTGGCACTGAAACAAAAATTACAATTAGAGAAACACACAATAGATGCGATAAATATTATTGGAATAGGGAATAATTCATGTAATAAGGTAATCGAAAGTTGTAATATAGAACTAAATTCAGTTAACAATTCATACAACACAACTCTTTCTTGCTTGGTTATGGAAGAGCTAACAGGCGAATTGCCGAAAGCTCCAATAAACATACAACATATAAAATTACCAAGCAATATAAAACTAGCAGATCCTAATTTTGATGTTCCTGCAAAGATCGATGTTTTGCTTGGAGCGGACATCTTCTGGGATATCATAGGCTCGGAACAGTATTCACTTGGGCCCAAAAACCTTAAATTAATTAATTCAAAATTTGGCTGGCTTGTAGCTGGACCTTACCATGCAAGCGCTTCTAAACACATTCACTGCAACCATTCAGCCAATCACGCAATCAATCAGTGCAGTAACCCAATTAACCACTCAAATCATGAATCATGTTATCCAGATACAAATCCACTAAACCACTCAACACATGATTCATGCTATCCACATACAAATCCACTTAACCATTCAACACATGATTCATGTTATCCACATACAAACCCAATTAACCCCTCAAATCATGATTCATGTTATCCAAATAGAAATCTACTTAACCACTCAAATCATTCATGCAATCCACTTAAACACTCAAACAATAATTCATGGTATTCACATATAAATCCACTTATCCACTCAAACAATGATCTGTGCAATCTGCAAACAAACATAGAAAACATTTTGACCAAATTTTGGGAAGTCGAAGAACTTCCGCAGAGGTCAATTCTAAGTAAAGAAGAAAATATATGCGAAAATAATTTTATATCCAATACGACACGATTAAGTACAGGAAGGTTTTGCGTAAGACTACCTTTAAAAACCGACCCTAATATTTTGGGAGAGTCATACGACATGGCTAAAAGGCGTTTACTCAATCTAGAGAAGAGGTTTCGTAGAAATGTCGAATTGAAATCACAATATACAGAATTCATTCGAGAATATGCCGAATTAGGTCATTTATCAGAATCCACTAATCCTAAACCAATTCCAGGCTACTTTTTATGTCATCATGCGGTATTTCGAGATACCAGTGAATCCACCAAAATTCGAGTTGTATTTGATGGTTCAGCCCGAACTTCTTCGGGTCATTCACTCAACGATATTCTCAGGGTAGGCCCCAACGTTCAGGGTTCTCTTTTTTCCATATTGGTTAGGGCAAGACAGTATAAATACCTACTAATTGGCGACATCGCAAAAATGTACCGCCAAGTGGAAGTACATCCTGCCGATCGAAACTTGCAACTAATCTTATGGAGGGATGACGAATCGATGCCTATAAGGACCCTACGCTTAAATGTTCTCACTTACGGTACCGCAAGTGCAGCTCATCTGAGTACAAGGTGTTTGTGGCAAGTTGGGGAAGAGTGTGAGGATGAACACATTAAATCTATCATACAAAATGATTTCTACGTAGATGACATGATAACGGGCTCAAATGATAAAGATGAACTGCGCTACATCCAAAAGTCAGTTTCTGAAGCCCTTAATTCTGCTTGCTTTCCTTTGAGAAAATACAAGAGCAATTTACCCAATATCTTAGAGAATATCGAACATAATCAAAACGACAAATTAATACTAAGCGAATCTTCAAGCACGCTCGGATTAGGATGGAATCCCTCCAAAGACTTCATACACTTCCCTATAAAACCCTTATCCACTGAGAAATTTGGTATAACAAAGCGATCCATAATGTCAAATTCATTTAGAATCTTTGATCCTCTGGGGCTATTGAGTCCGTGTATTATCCAACCCAAAATGATTCTACAAAAACTATGGGTTCTCAAAATAGACTGGGATGAGCCCGTTCCTCAAGACGTCAAAAGATCTTGGGAAGAATTCGCAAATAATGTACATCATCTTTCTAACTTGCAAATACCCAGAACTGTTCTATGCAACCAGCCAACAGTCATAGAAATTCACTCTTTCAGCGATGCGTCTCAATGTGCCTATGGTGCATGCATCTACGTTAAGTCAACAAACGATAATAATGAAGTCACTATAAAGCTATTATGCGCAAAATCAAAGGTCTCACCTCTGAAGCCCATGACGATTCCTAGACTGGAGCTTTGCGCGGCTCTTCTTGCCGCCCGGCTAACCAAGAGCGTAATAGAGTCTATAAAATACAAACCTTCTCGCGTAATCCATTGGTGTGACTCCAGCGTGGTCCTCGCATGGATTCATAACGTACCTAGAAATTTGAAAACCTTCGTTGCCAACCGTATAGGTGAGATCGTAGAAGTAACCCACTCTTCGTCATGGAGATATGTACCCACTGACGATAATCCAGCCGATTTAATCTCAAGAGGGATTCATGCAAATCAATTACCAGAGTCGAATCTGTGGTGGCGCGGTCCATCCTTCCTTGCTAAAGATGAGAGTGAATGGCCAGTACTTAATCTAAATAAAATTTCAAACAACTTACCAGAAGTTAAATCTGTCCACTCCAATCCAGCCGCTCCCGCAGAACCTGTAATCAGATTTGAAAATTATTCACGTCTTTCTAAACTACAAAGGTCATTCGCATACGTCCAAAGATTTATTTTTAATTTAAAAAATCCACTCAACAAACGCACTGGCAGTTTAACTACTGACGAACTAAATAGCTCCTTTCGCCATCTGTGTTTAATAGCACAGTTGGACTCATTTTCTAAAGAATACAGAATGCTTAAACAAAACTTACCGTTAAATAACAAATCCAAAATCTTATCACTATCACCGTTTCTTGACGAGAACGAATTGATCCGAGTTGGTGGCAGAATCGACGCTTCCAACTACCCGTATGAGAAGAAGCATCCCGTCATTCTCGATTCATCCCATCATTTGGCAAAGATATTTGTTGAACGCGAGCATCTTCGTCAAATGCATGCTGGACCACAGCTACTTTTAGCCACTGTAAGAGAAACCATTTGGCCCATAAACGGGCGGCGTCTAGCTCGCAACATAGTACACAATTGCGTAAAGTGTAGACGTTTTCAGGGAAAAACTCTTTGCCCAAAGATGGGAAATCTCCCTGCACAACGCATAACACCTGACTTTCCCTTCTTATCCGTCGGGCTGGATTTTGCTGGTCCATTTTTTATTATAAATCGCAAAGGTCGTGGCTCCCAAGTAAAAAAATGCTACTTATGTTTATTTGTTTGCATGCGTTACAAATGTGTTCACTTGGAAGCAGTAAACGGTCTGTCGAAAGATGACTTTGTGATGACACTTCGAAGATTCATTTCGCGTCGTGGCAAGCCAGCGGAGATATTCTCCGACAATGGTCGAAATTTTGTCGCGGCAGCTAGGGAAATAGGATCATTTTTAAAGGAAAACAAACAAATTCTCTCTGACTTTGCTGTTCAGGAAGGAATAAGATTCTCCTTCATACCAGCTTACTCTCCCCACTTTGGAGGCATCTGGGAATCTGGAATCAAGTCCGCTAAGCACCATATCAAAAGAGTCATAGGAAATAGCCACCTCACATTTGAAGAACTTCAAACTCTATTTGCACAAGTGGAGGCAATACTCAACAGCCGTCCCTTGTGCCCGATGTCCTCCAGTCCTAACGACCTTCTCTCCCTTTCCCCAGGGCACTTTCTCATTGGAAGACCATTAACGACGTTCCCGTCTCCTGCTCTCGACGACGTGGACCCAAACAAACTTCAACGTTATCAACGACTGGAACAAATCCGACAACATTTTTGGCTCCGATGGCAGAAAGAATACATATCAGAACTTCAACAGCGTCAGAAATGGACTAAGGACACTACGACCCTCAACGTCGGCGACCTTGTTCTTATAAAGGAAGACAATATGCCACCATTATGTTGGAATCTTGGAAGAGTAACGAGACTGTTCCCAGGCCCTGATCAAATAACACGAGTGGCCGAAATCAACACATCCAAAGGCTGTATACGGCGCTCACTGGTTCGCTTGAGCCCGCTTCCGAAGCCAGAAGATATTCAATGTTGAAAGAAGTAGTCCTTTCAACGGGGCGGAATATGTCGCGGCCATATCGCATCTCAAATGCGCCTACCCACACACATTAGTTAGAAAAAACTCTCAACTGGGACTCGCGGACTCACAACTCGATCGCCGCTGTGTCGAGCACAAGGAATTTGTAGCTTATACTTAAATTCAAAGAAATATAATTGTTCATGAAACGTTCGGGTTTTAATCAGTCACAAAACTCAAGGTGTCCAGAAAGCCTGGACAATATGTTATTGATTTGGAAAGTGCTATTGAAATTAGAATTTGCAATCCATTGTAAGTATCAGCAGAGATAGATTTTGATACATACTTTTCCTTACTTATTACTGGAAAACATCCTTTCTGCGTTGGGTTATGTAACGGAATATAAATATAATCAAAAGTAAAATTTCTCCAATAACGTCCCTTCGAAACAACCAATATTATTAATATTTAGTAACCAAATCAAATCAAATCATTTATTTGCAAGAATACATATTTTATAATTAAGGTCTTAAATAATATTATGATTGCAAATGCAGGCGTGCAAATATTAAAAATGTCATGCTAATTTATTTATATTATTATAAGTAACATTCATCTAGGCTATAAAAACAATTAACCATTAACTATTTACTTAAATTTCTCTTAAATATAATTCCATCTAATGCTTTAAGTTCTTCAGGTAATTTGTTATAAATTGTTAGACACATATTATAAACATTTTTTTATAGATATCTTTAGAGCAAAGAGGTTGATACATTAGGTTAATAAACCTGGACCGTTTTTGTCGAGTTATCACTTCGCTGCGTTTTTTAAAATAATTTGTGTGAGTTTTTAGAAACCACCAAAAACTGTGCGAAAATTATTGTAGGAATTTCATCGAAAAATACAAAATTGCACCCTAAACTGTCTTTTCAATATAGCGAATGAAATGCAACTTGGGTAGTATCCTACAACTATTATAAACGAAAAGGTTTGTGAGGATGGATGTTTGTTACTCTATCACGCAAAAACTTCTGAACGGATTTTGATGAAACTTTACAGTAATATAACTTATACATCAGAATAACACATAGGCTACTTTTTATCCAAGTACCACGCGGGCTAAGCTAGGGGAGCTAGTTATACATAAACGTATAGGTACTAACCTAGTTATACAAAGGTGCATGCAATAATGATTACATGGAAACTCATATTAGGAATGGAAGGGATTTAAGGGTTCAATAAGGTTGAATATATATATACTTTATAGAGGTAGAACAGGTGACAACAGAACAGACAAATTGTAATTTTTTTTTAATGAAATTATGAATGATACATTCATAACTTAAGTAACGAACCAAAGGAAGCCGCGCACAATAGTCCTAAATGGATAAAGAATATTGCAAAATGAAAAGTATTCATGAGTGAAAATCATATTACGAACACACTCTTTGATGTGCAAATGATGTATATAAGTTATTTAATGCTTATTTGAAGACGTCCACCGCTATATCAGTAAAAGTATAAAAAATATTGAAATCAAATATTTTCAAATTAAAAAAAAAAATATTACAACCTCGGTGGCTTGGTGGGTGAGTAGTAAGCTGCGACGCAAGAGGTGCGGGTTCGATTCCCATTGCGGGACAATCATGATTGTATGTTCTTCAGATATTAGTTCTGGGTCTGGGTGTTGTGGTACCACGGTACTCGTAGTTCCCGATATGCCCGACACAGGGAATGTTTCAGGAAATGTAGGACTATGTGTATGTTGGCTGTTTGTTTATTTATTTTTCAATTTCAAATGTAATTTTGGTTTGGCTCTTGTTGACCAATTATTAATTTTTGAATAACAAAAATATACTGTCAATACCGTGATAATAAATAAAATTGAGAATAGAGATTTTCATCGATAGATCACGCGTTTTTCCCATATCTAGTCGATAATGTTTTTTTTTATAATTTTCTATATAGATGCTGGTTTGTTGTCGCATTCTATGTGGGAACTCCAAGCCGACGTCTATAAAATGTAATCTTTAATTAAATAGACAGTGTGACCAAACATATACAGCTATCTCATACGGACTTAACCCTCTTACCTATATCATCGGTTTAAGTTTAATTTATAGTTAGTCAAGCTGCTAACTAGTTTTGGCAACTTGTTTAAAGATACCTTCAGAGACCGAGACTCAATTAAAGTTAAGATGACGAAGAATCTTACAGGTGATATATTGTAGCTTTGATTAATAAACCACTTGGAAATATTAAAGGTGTATTACAAAAGTTAATTTGTTCCTAACACGCATAGACACTTTTAAGGAGTAATGAGACACAACCCTTACATAATTAGAAAATTACCTCCTATCAAACGTACTTAGTTAAAACACCACCCACATTGTCCGAAGTTAAACAAAATAAATAATACAGTTGTTGGAGTTGCCTTTCCGCCCACAATACCAGTGGCATCCAAACGAAATATATCTAGGGCGAGAATCCAAACCCGTGTATCCACGGGACGAAACACCTTTACAACATATTCTTGCCACTAATAGAAATTGCAGCAAGATTAACATTCAATACCCATCTCATATACAATTTAAAGAATTAATGCAAAACGGTATATGAAGATAGGAATACAAAAAATACCTAGACATGAAACAGCTGAGCCTTCTAAAGACGGCTGTAAGCGATCTATAACACTCGTAACTCTATTAATCCATATCTGAAAGTCAGACAGAAGCGTTCCCAAAATACATAGCGTAGCAGCTACTAAAATACCTAATGCATTTTGCATTAAAGATGTCAAGAACAGCCTTCTTTTATACATAACTAGCTTCTGCCCACGGCTTCGCCCGCGAGGTACCCGGATAAAAAGTAGCTTATGTGTTATTCTGATGTATAAGCTATATTACTATAAAGTTTCATCAAAATCTGTTCAGTAGTTTTTGCGTGAAAGAGGAACAAACATCCTCACAAACTTTCGCGTTTATAATATGAGTAAGATTGTATTGGTTGAAAAAGAGTGCCCTCCAAAGGCTTAATTCTCTCACGCGAGGTTCTGTGCCTGCTTACTGTTGATAAAGGCTTACAACGTATTAAATACGGCTTATTGAGTATTTTACCGACAATTTACATAAGCCAACAAATAATGAGACCCTGCCTTACCCGAAATGAGATTAGAAATTGATCTTTCTGCGAATCTTACAAGTATAATAATTTTGAGAAATTTTAATGAAAATACTAATTGATTTAATTTTGAAGACGAAAAAAATTTTGGATGATCTATTCAGCTTTGCCTAATATTATGTTTTTGTGCGACTTCTGTGAATTAACACTGAGAGTGCAAACGGTATGTATTAGGTATCTTACTTATGACAATATATTGACAGTTGGCAAGTAAAAATGCCCTTTATAGCTTTGTTAAACTAAACATAACAAAGCTTAGTGTTGCACATCAGTATATGTCAGGAAGTATAAGCTATCAAAGCAACAATTTGCGATATTAGTGAATATAATGCCTCGATCCAAACAGTGCTAATCAAACTGGACGAAACGGGACGAGCCGGACACATCGACGGCGGCCGGTAGTGCGATCACCGACCGTAATTGCATTGAGCAACAGGCTTCGGATTGCGTCTAATTTATGCAGCTTGGTATTAGGGAACTAGTTTAAACCCTCAAAATAGGAGATACATACTTAATCATAGAAAGGATCACCCTGAACAATCTATTAAGGCATTCGTAGCAGGCAGCTACAACCGTATTGTTGCCGTTAACCAAGGAAACCACACTTCTGCGTTCTTTTCACTGGGTAAGAATATATTTTCATAGGTGTTTTTTTTCTGGTCTGGTCAGTAAAGAACATTCATTTAAACTCTACAGCGAAAGGAATTCACCAAAAAATGATCAATCAGCTCAAGCCCCAAACACATTTTGCTGTATGGGATCGAGTCATAAGTACCTAAGTATGTATACCTAATGATATATCTTAACCTTAATTTCACTACTAAAATTAAGAGAATCAGGTTAGATCCTCTGTTGGATAAAATTAATAAAACAGAATTGGACTGACCCAAAAACCTTCGTGACGTGTGAGTTTTAGGTACATTTTTATCTCAGCTGCAAAATGGAGCAGCCAGCGTTTAGCCTTTGACATTTTCCCTCACATGAACGAATCAAGTCGAACGAATCGACGTCAAGTAGTGCACAACTAACTGACACGATAACGTTGGATGCTGAATGAAAATCCCAAGTAAAACGATTTTATTTCTGAATATACTTTCAATTATACAAAAATAAACCCATAATTGATCTTACATTATGAACTATATAGGCAGTTTGCCCAATATAGCTTTCCTTTTAATTAGTTTTTAAGTATTGTGCAGTTACCTCTCTGCCTCTCTATTGTTTAATAAACTATTACATTTGTTAGGAGTTTGAAACTATTAATAAGTATTTCGAACTATAACTACTTAATTAAGTTCAAATTCAATGTATGAATGTATACCTACTATACAGGTATACAGGTAAAGTCACAGTTTTGATATAGCGTAGTGGTGATTCACAACTAAGCCTGTAATATTTCACTGTATGTGGCCTCGCTTTTTGCCAACCTACGACCGTAATAATGAGTATACCGCTATTCTAAGAAACTCTGGTTTAAACTTGAGTTACATTCAAGAGCAAACCTAACAAGTTTCAAAGTAATGAAGATTGATCGTAAATTGGATTTGGATATCGTTCAAGTAAAATGTTATTGGTTGTGAAGTGCGTATAACTATTATTATGAGATTGAGAACTTCAAGTATTAATTCAATACAGCAACTAAGATGGGACTCAAACGAGTCTCAACTATCATCTTAAACCTAAGTCGTTGGTAATCGAAAAACTTGGTTTTAGAATTGAGCCACGACTCTTGAAGTTATTTAAAACTATCGGTCGTGTTGATTATTTTTCGGTAATTTTGCTTGCATATTTTGATGGGAATAATTGATCAAAATAGAAACATCAATAAGACCAAAAGATTCTTCAGCAGCGTCAAGAATCGCCTGTTAGTTGAAACGTTTTAATTAATCGGGTTTGTTTCAATTTCCGCTTCATTTCTGCAACCCCTTTGAAGGAGGTATTTTATTTCACAGTTTTTTAATGTCTTTGGTGAATAGCCTTCTAAATTAGATTTATTTTAATAAATAAGTCAACTCAACTAAATATTTTCACAAAATTAATAGTTGTGTTGAGTCTTGTCTTCATAAATCAATAGATTTTCATTTTACTCGCCCGTGACTAGGTATAGAAAGAGTTTGGTACTCAGAGTTTCAAGAGGATTTCTTTCAGTTTTATGTTCCTAGAAGTAACATAAGTATAGGGAAGATTTCAAAACAAAGAAAGACGAAGGGAGGGGTTTGTTCGAATGCTTATACGCTTAGTTACTTTTTTTCCTGCAAAGTATTAGATGACTACCCTGGATAATCAGACTTTTCTCGAAAACTAAAAACGCGATTTTGAAAATATCAAAGCTAGAAATAAGTTGATATTTATAGGAACACAATTATTAAAATATTAGGCCATAGGTAAAATGCCGTTTTGTCGAACTGGCCACTTCGAGTTAAAATATCTGCGGGTTGAATAGACATTCTAAATTCAAATAAATATAGTTTTTTAAAGCTTGGTATTCTTTTTTTAGTTATTCGTTTGTTTTTTACCTCCAACTTCTTTATACATATTTGCTACTATGGACTTTAAGAAAAATCGCGTTATTTTTAATTTACTTCAAAAAAAGGAGGAGGTTTTCGATTCAGGAGCCGCCTTATTTTGATAGGTACACAAACCTATATTATTCAACCACCTATGAAAAGCGGTTACCGTCACCAATTGACATATCTGCAACAACTGGGGCATTGCTGGCGCGTTGCCTGTTCCGAAGGAGTCTTTATACATTGTTTTCTCTTTATAAAAGCTGTAGGTACCTACTATTTTAAACAGTAGCAAAACATATGGTATGGCAATCGTCGTCATTTTAGTGATATTTGAGTTATTTAAAATAAAAGGTAAGTAATGAAAGTGATTTGGTTGCTAAATGGAGTTCCTTTGTGCTCGGAAGGAAACGAGCCCCGCGAATGTTTGTGCGGCGCAAACAATGAGTCTGCAATTTGCGGGTAGGCACGTATCACTATGAATCAGATCGCGTTGTAAAATGAGCTCTAACGTGCTGAGTTTAGACAGATTAGAGTTGTGGACAGAAAAATATGTCGAGTACGGCATATTTTTTTATACCGAGTTTCATGTAATTTTGTCACAAGGATTTGCATGATAACCACTATCACTGGTGATGTGCACTGTGTCGTTGAAGTGAAACTTCTGTTTCTTTTGATACTATTACTTATACTGTGACGATGCAACGGCGACGTTCGCTTTGTTGATGAGAATCAAAACCTGCCAGAACAGGAACAATTTAATTATTCCCCGAAAACCAGTCTGAGTTCAGTGATTATTAAACGCGGGTATGGTTTGAATTTTTGACAATGGTTTGCTTTTAATTCTTTCGGTAGGTAATATACAATCTAAGAATCTACGTGTTTCAATGTAGAAGGTGAAATAAAACATGACAATGTTGACGTGAACACAGAAAAAAAAAATAGAAAACCACTATTAAGTGGTCTCAGATCTTGATCAGAAAAAAATAAAAATAAGTTATTCTACCAAATAATGTTTTGCAACGTATGAAGTTATGGTTTGTGTTATTTGGATCTTACATAACAAATAGAAGAAATTCAAAATCTGCTAAGTGAGATTTCTGTTGAACTAGTAAGAAAATGGTTAAATAAAAAAAATATAAAAATATAAGACGTTAAGTACCAAAACTACAATATATTCTCAAAACAGGTATTTCCTCTTTACCTCACCAATGTAACCCACTGGTTGGGTACAGGACAATCCTCTCATTTTCTGGTTTAAAAACGTTCACTATTTTCGTTTGATTCTGCCATTTCAATCACAAAGCATATAAACCCTTTGGTCTCCGGTGCCTTATTTTCCGCAGATAGGTAGACCTTAGATAAACCTCATTTGGCAGATATACTTACTTCAAGTAATTTGGATGATAATCGTAGACTATCACACACAGACAAACACACAGCTACTAGTATGTCTTTACAATATAATTGGATGTAATCAAATGGGGCCTAGGCTGCCTAGGCTAGGTGTTAAGTAAAGACTTGTTCACATGGGAACTAGGTATTTGCTTCATCATACTAACGCTTTTAATATCCAACAGTTATATACTTGCATAGTTCTGACCCCGCACTGGGATTCCTTGAGTTGTGGGTATCAGGAACTTCAAGTAGCGTGGTACCACAACTGACCCGGAACAACCTGTAGAACATTCAAACTGCCCATGGATTTATCTGAGGTCCATACAAATAAAAATGTGAAAGATAATGCAATAGGTCATTAATTTAGTTATTCTTTCTTATATTATTCGACGATTTTGACGACCTCTGTGGCGCAGTGAGCGTAGGCCCGCCTGAGACGCAAAAGGTTGCGGGTTCGATTCCCGCCGCGAGACCAATGTTTGTATGACCTGCAAATATTTGTCTCGGGTCGAAATAATTGGCAATTTCTATCTCATCGCGTAATTGACCCGATTAATGATGTTGCAATTTACGTTCTCATACAGATTTGCAACATTTTTCGGAATATGGGTGATTTCTATGTATATATATATATATGTATTTACAAAATATTTAATATTTTGTTTTTATGTCTTGCCAAACATATTTTACCTCACACATCCAGGCCATATTTACAAACCACTCAACTCAATATACACACATGTGCGGATTTACCCTACACACAAACTTTTACACACTCACCCTAACACCCACTCAATACAACACCCCTCCACACATACAAATACCTAAGTAACAGCGCCATTTAACTTTAGGGAACATGTAAACATAATGTAGTAAAAATAATCTAAGTAAAAACATTTATCGTGCATTAGGGTACACTGAAAATCAGCGCAGGCATCTTTAGTCTGCCAGCATTTGCTGAGTGTGCATCTTTTGTCTGAATATAATTATGGCGATTGTCTGTTTAGGTATATAGTTCGTTTTTTATGTCTAAGTATCTACTTAATTATATAACCTGACTAGCTTCTGTCCACGGCTTCGCCCGCGTGGTACCCGGATAAAAAGCAGCCGAATAAAGTTTCATTAAAATCCGATCAGTAGTTTTTGCGTGAAAGAGTTTGTGTTTGCTAACACAAACTTTCGCGTTTATAATATTAGTAGGATGCTGTTATGGTCATCATTTCAGGCAATTAATATTTTTATATATCTATATTTTTCTATTTTCTTTTAAAAAATCTGGACTTAGTCCTCACTTTCTTACTTCAAACGACCAGTTGCCAGTCCACGTCGCACTTGCTTGTAGCTTGTGTCGTGTTAGTTAAACTTTATACGATTTCCGGCAGCTAGGAAACCCAATTAGCAATATCATCCGGTCTGAGAGTGTAACGAGAGTGGAGTGGCAATAAGCGCTGGTACCGTTAACATACTGCAAATTGCTGTTGAATTTACTTAAACGGCTTGTGTCTCAGAGGATAAGTGCTGATTCCGCAAATTGACTATGAGCTGGCCTTTTGTTCTGTAATGAGCGTGTATTTGTAATCGGATTCATTCGTTCATTGAATGTATTGTGAGCTTTTAATTTCTACATTGTATATTTTGCGGCGATGGCTTGCAACCTGTCACGTACTACCCCACTTGCAAAACGTGCTTCTGACTACCCTCTACTTGGCATCTTCAAAGATTTTTCGTACTGATATGAATCTGAGGGTGTACATCATGGAGACAATCTCTTTAGCGCAGTGGGCGAAGGCCCGCATGAGACGCAAAAAGTTACGGGTTCGATTACCCGCAAACAAAAACTGTATGTAAGTAGGTAGTATGTAGTCATGTAGTCCTTATAACACAAGCTATATTTATTTTGGGGCTAGATGATGCTGTGTGAAAATATCCAGTATTATTATTATTCTACATGCCGCGGTTAAAAAATAAATGCTGTGGACTAAAACATTTTAAAATAAGTTTAACCTTCCTTGAACGTTCTCTAAGTACCATTATGTATATTTATGCACTAAATAGTACCTACTAAGGATTCTATTTGCTAGCGGATAAGGATAAATCAATCCACCTCATACCATTTCAACCCAAACTTTTTCTCATTTTATTTTTTCAAGCTCTAAAATCACAACAATGGTTCCCTGCTCAAATAATTTAAGAGCTCTTCCAGTATTATGTACTCTACTCAGTAAGTGTATCTAGTTCTATTTCTACATTTTTTTTGTCTTGCTTCGTTGTGTTCTGGACACAGTGAAGATTATTGAAGTGGCTTATTAGATTTAATTTGAAATGCTCTTGGATCGGTCATTTCGCCTCTATTTCAGATATACAAAGTTCAAGGAGACACGAATAGCATATTTGTAAAGCATTCAATATTATTGATTGTAATTTGAGAAGCGACGTCCAGTCGAAAACATACTTTTGCAGTGACTTCATTATTTCTTTATTCTTTACTAGCTGTACACTGTACATACCACAGCCGCCCTCGGCCTCCAACCTACCGCGTGACATCGCTCGTCCGCGCTATTACTTCTTTTTCCCGGCTCCTAAGACGTCGTAGCGTGATGTTAAAAAGCCTTCCTCGAGAATTAAGCTATCAATTTTTTTTTTAATTATACTAGTCGGTCTGCAAATATTTTTCTAGGATGTTTTCTAAAAAAAAGTATTTAAGTAGTATATCGTCGGCTAGCTAACAACACCGCGTAAATCGATTTTTCTAACTTTTCAGGAGAACCAAAAAACTGTTTTATCAACCCCGCACAAGTCCACAGAATTGAAATCGCTAACGCTGAAATTAAAACTGTGATTGGTTGAAATTCAATGTGTGTATTGGCGAAGAAAAGGCAATGAAAATATCTATCCAATGGCATAAAAATGTAAAAACTGCAAAATTTCGACTTGAGCGGTGTTGTTAGCTAGCCGACGATATCAATCAAGTAGTTCCCATAATAAAAGCTCAGCTTAGTTTGGGGCTGTGTGAAAAATGTCTAACATTATTTATTTATATTTAGTAACGATTTATTTTTAACTTACTTCAAAAAAAAGAAGAAATTCTCAATTTTACTGGATTTTTTTATTATTATAGAGTATGTTTGTTACTTGATCTATTCTATTATCTTCTTCATGCAATGTATGAAAATGTCATTTTCTTAAAAGTTGAGTAGCCTTTCAGTATTCGCCAATAAAGCTGTCATCCAGCCGCATCGTACGCAGACGTAGGTTCGCTATGAAAACAAACCTACACCTACAGTAGCACACGCTATATGAATTTAAACAAAACTAAAAGAGATAGGAGTAGAAATACATTGGAAAATTAATTAAAAAAGCAGCTTTCTTATCTCAAGCAGTATCTTTAGTTTGGGGCTAGATGATGCTGCGTAAAAAAATGTCCAGCATTATATTATTTACTTTTATCTTTTCAAATATTATGATCACAATTCGTTGCCTCTGTATGCCCCGTGACCTATGGTTTATTGGTAAGTACGTTTTTTATATAATCGTAAACACAATTTATTATTTATTCGTTCCACGTTTCCTGTATACAAAAATATGACTCGCGTGTAACGTAAATATCAGAAACGACTGTTTAGATTGGTTCTCAAAAAGAAAAGCGACAAAACCAATCGGAATCCGATAATTATCGACAACCATAAATCAAAAATAAATGGTACTATTTCGTTTTCATGTGTACGTTCAGAGGTCTTGGACAGCGCTAAGTGAAGATTTGTGGCTGGTAATAAAATAAGTCGCTTTACTTTTGTTTTGCCGTTCTGAAGTGGAGGCATTAGGGATTGCTCCAGTTTTGAGATATTGCCAACAAACTTTATACAAGGTGTAATAGGAATAATTCTGAAAACAGATGGCATATGTATCTACCAGCTGCCCTTCTTGGTTAATGAAAGCTATATCGCTTAATCTGATATTCCATTTTTGACCAATTTATAAGAATTCTGCTTCTTGAATGTCGTAATTGCATAAAGGATCTAGATTCTTGGCAATGCTAGGAGTTATAAAGGGGTTCATCACCTTATTATTAAAAGTACCAAATTATAAGGAAGAATAATGAAAAAAATTATAAGTCTCACCAACAAGAAGTGTTCAACAGTTTTCTAAGAAAGCTGAGAGTTTAAGTTAGTGAAAGATCGTGTTGGCAAGTCTCACTAACGATGTTGAGTCTGTAGATCCATTTATTAGGACAAAAGCAACTTAAGCTTCGTTTTAATGAGTGACCTCTTATCACTTATTAAGATACCATCGACAGACGTTTCTAAATTCGGAAACTGTCCGAATTTAGACGGCCGAATGTATTTTATTTTTCACAACTTTTGCTCGAATTTAAATGGTCTGTGTTTCTATCTGTCTGTCACTCGGCTCCATCACAGTTAACGGGAACCAATTTTTCATATTTTTTTTCATTTTATAAACTATGGCAAAGAGTTTTTATCCCGTGATATTTTGGAATGGATTCATTTAGCTGAAAACCTAATTGTATTAAACATTTCTTCATCTGATCAGTCTATACTAATATTATAAAGAGGAAAGATTTTTTTTCGAACAGGATATCCGAAACTACTGAACCGATTTTAACAATAAAAAAAAAACACTAAATCAATAAAATCACCAATAGAAAGCTAAATTATCAGGAAGTAACATAGACTATAATTAATTTCAAAAATTTGGGATCCCTAAGAAAATTTCAATAATGTAACCCAAAGTAGCAACATTTTGTCTATACCTCTACAATTCATTATTGAATTTGCGTGCGCTAAGCAAAATATTGATGATACATACAAATTATGTACTACTTTACTAAATTATGTGATTAAAGTACTCATTATTACCTACAAAAAAGTCCCCGAGGAAATATATCACACAATCATAGTTAAGTCTCAATAGCAGCTTTTGTGTTCTTAAATTTAACTAGTTGACCGGTAGAAACAAAAGTTGGTTACATTCGTATCGTAGTATTAATTCTTATTCAAATAAATAGTTTTATCATCAAGAGTATTTATGTAGCAGTAAAATACTTTACTGTTATTTTTTATCCAGATATTCCCACGGAACCGAAACTGACGCGATGAAACCGCAGGGCGCAGTTAGTAAAAAATACAGGAACACTACGCTTTTATGGAGCTGGTTCCATTCCTTTTTTATACTTTAGCTTTGGAATACATAAAACTATAATCAGTTTCAATAGACAAATCAATTAAATTCAATTCCGGGGCGTTGTTATCAAGCTTATAAGATCTTTATCTTCTGAAAGTGACAAAGCGGGCAGTTTTCTTGTTATCGATACCGCTTAGCCCGGTATTAATTATCTGCTCTTTTGTCCAACCGCTATAATAGATATGGTACTACATCGTACTTCATTTTATTACATTTCTTCACAGTGAAAGAACTGAAAGGCTTGTGGAACCAATACAAGCCTTATATAGTATTGGTTCTAGACAAGACTGAAATGAGTTTAAAACATTACAAATAAATCTCTCAATGTAGTATAGATATATAGATAGATAACTCTTTATTGCATACACCAGGATAAAAAACACTTTACATAGGATCTTAAAACTAGGTTGTGGTGATACAATGGGCGGCCTTATCGCTGAGAGTGATCTCTTCCAGGCAACCTTTGGATGGACTTGAATTAAAAGAATGTGAAAAGAGGTGGTGTAACTACAATAAAAAAATAATTATAATAATTTGCAGTAGGTAATAAAATAGATATTTAATAAATAATATAAAGTGGTATAATGTATACCTATAAATAATACAGTAATATAATATATAACTACAAATTCAATGACTGGAGCTAAGAAAATGATAATACTTAGTTTACCGAAGCTGCAAAGTACAGTTTAAAGACCTCATTTTTAAAAATAGTAATCGATTTTGCATGTCTAATAGATACAGGTAAGTCGTAGGTAGGTCTACATGAGAAGATTTTTTTTACGAAGCAATACATTTTTATTTTATTTTTAATTATGCATTTTTTTTATAAAGTTAGTACATTATCTTCTTGTTACAGTATTTTGTGAATAAAATGATACTTAAGTTACAGATCTTAAAAAAGCTGTTTTTTTAAGAAACGATGTATAGAATTAATAACTTTGATGTCACAAAATAACTTTCTGTGCTTGCTAATTTTATGCTCAACAATACACATTTTTCTGAACTTAACGTTTTTACGTTTAACGTTTTCTCATCCTCAATAACTGACATATGGTATGATAATAGCCTTCAGACCACAAGGGTCATATTATATCTAATCACAGGTTTAACTCTGCATGTCGCAAAATATTTGTAAAATTATAGTCTGATACCTAGCCCTTTTTTAAGATTATGAGCTAGAATTAAAACTTATTGGTGTCCAAAAAATAATGTAAAAGCTAGTGGGTAAAGCAGTAGTAGTTGTTTGAATTTGACATTTTAAAATAACCAAACTGCAAAGGTTTGGAAAACCCATAATATAAAAATTGAACTTCTTTGCTAACTAAAGTATTGTGCCTACTAGGTAATGCTGAGCTAACACCTTTTTGGCGCGACATTAAAATGTCTAGATTGATCAGGTGCGTAGACTTTTCTGTTCAGTTACATTTATAATTAAATCATGTACATATTTGTATTTTTTCGTTTGTTTTAAGTGTCCCAACATCATATTCCTGGATCACAGGGTAGGTGTTTTTTTTTCATTGTATGAAACATATGTTTTTTTGACAGAGATAGGATGATCTCATGAAACCAGAATGAATCCTAGCGAGCGGTCACGGGACAACTCAATTCTCACTTTGTGATGTCATAATTATTATGCTATAAATTTTCATGGCATAATAAACAACAATATAACATTTCTTTTGTTTGCGTAATTTGAGTTAACCGGGGTGTAATTGGATTTAAGGCACTCAGAGTCTCACTAAATCAATTAAGAGCCGCATTTGGCGATGTTACATGCTTTGACAGCTCACCGAGACACTCCCAGTTTTCACCTTCAACCGGCGGGCCTATGGCTCAGAAGGTAACGTACCTACGTAATTTAATTTATGCCAAGCCCTGCTCGCTACCTACTCTACATTTTCTGTGAACCTGGTGTAGCTAAGTTAATTTGGGTTAAGGAATTATGCACGTAAACGAAATTTCTGACATAACATTCCTTTTACTTTTCAGGTACGTATTTGAATGCTTATTTTATGAAGTGGCAACAATGTTATGCAGAGTCGTGACCCACAGGGTGAAGAGGAGTTCGTGATGAGAGATCGTTATAACATTTACATTCACCGCAACTTTGCCGTTGCTTTATTAAATTTTATACATTACCGACGAAAGTTTAATCAACAAATCCCGTGTGTGGGGCAAATTATGCGATCGTTTGAATTGTGAGCAGAGTAATTTGTTTAAGAGTTTGGAGCTAAGAAGTATTTTGTTTATTCATATCCCAGAAAACGATAGTTGTAGTATATGTTGACGATATTTAGTTGACCGAATGATTTGAGGTTCGATATTTCCAAGTCAACTTGGTTGGATCATTAATCTTCTTATAATTTAACATATTTAAAGAATATAGAATATTTTTATTGTTGTGTGAATTTCAAATAAGTAGGGTTTTTTCATCTCATACAGGGGGGCAAAGGGAGTGTAAAAACAAAATAAATGTGGTGTCATATAAAAGAGCTTTGATTGCAAATTTCCACAATAGTTCATTTTTTTATTTGATATAAGTCTATCTATTGTCTGTGGGGATTAAAATACTTCATAGCAACAATGAGTATTCTATTCTATTCTATTCTATTCTTTAAGTTTGAGTATCTACTTTCAATTTCAGATAATTGAAAAAACTGTTTCTTATTAGATACATTCATAGAAAATGTTTTTAAACGTTGTATTTGAAATGTATACCATAAACCACAAACAAAACATCGTGAAGTATGAGTTAAGGGCAAACTGCTAGGTAGTTTCTAGTGAACTACGTAATAGGTTGATAATATTTTTTTATTTGACACACACAGAAAGGATTTGAAGGTTGGCAGCTTTATCTTTGGTGCAACGTAGCCAATCAAAGCCAATCTTTGCTTGCACCCTCAATTCTTGTGTAAAAATCAACCTTGATCAAGTAGGTGAAGAGCCTTTGCTTTTCGTTGAAAGATGTAGAAAATGAATAATTGTCCATTTAATAGGCTCTTTAATTCGGGTCAAGCTGTCGACATAATCAGAGCGCCAAGGGTGCGCTCCGTTGACTCTCGAAACATCAAAGGGCCAACAGCTCTCAACTAGTGCGGAGGATGCTGAGCAACTAACGGACGACCCATATAACTAACGCTGATGTGACTAAATCGTGATTATTTGTATATTAATCGCGTGGGTAACTTTGAATAAACAGACATAGTCTCACAAACCCACAGATATATAAAGGCTTTAAACTTATAAGTTATACGTTTAAAACTTATACGAGTATAAGTAATAACACCATACTTTATGCGTTGGGCAAACTTTTAACTTTAAAAACTGTTTCTCCTATATCTTTTAGAGTAAGAACATTTGAATCCAAGAACTCATTGACTACACAAACTTTTCAATAACTTCCCTTTCCTACATATGTAAAGGTGCACCTACTCGTATCTCTAAACGGATTTTTTTAATCAAAGGCTCTACATTGAAGTCGGTATATTTTTATACATTATGTAAAATACATTTATATATATATATATATAAAATTTATTATTATTAATATGTATATTATTAAAAAACTAACCAGGACTTGTGTTATGGGATAATTCCCATAACACAAGCTCTGCTTAGTTTGGGGCTAGATGATTCTGTATGAAAATATTGAGCATTATTTATTAATATTATTTATTTATCTGAGCTTGTGGGTAGGTAGGTTCTAGATTCAGGTTTCTTGATAATCCCGCTCATAATAAATCAAACCAATCTAATGGATGCTCACGGAAGTTCACCAAATAGTATTATTTTACAACCTCTTGCTGGCCAAATGCTACTCTTAGTGTCCATGACCATAATGCGATTAACTCATTTAATACATTTGGTAAAAGTACTTGGTCTAATCTTTTTATATTGCAAACGGTGACCTGCCTGGTAATATAGACTGCAGTATCTACGTGATTTCGCGGCAAAACAACTCGGGAATCCATTTGGAACAATGATTTCGGCGCAGCTTTTACGCCCCGCGTACAATCGCGAACTTGTTTATAGTCGAAGTTAGATGACCTACCCACCCGTTTCGTTCACAGTGGCCTCACGTACGAATACTACTTCAAAGGTAACTCGTAAAGCAATTCAAATTCAACCGTAAAACAGATATACATCAAGTACTAACAATGTAACATGCCAGGTTCCCGAGTTCTAAATAAGTTTCAATTAATTATCTATTTAAAATCGGTTCTATTGTTAGAAAGTAACATTTGAACAGATCTTTGGAAAACCATTATTTCACGATTTGTTAAAGTTCCCAAAAGGCTGACAATTGCTAGCCTGGGCTGATTGTAATACTCATCTATAAGTAGGCAGCTACAATTCTGTGGCAACCTTTCGTATTAACCCCGTCCTGCAAAAAAGTAGGTACATTCCAAATTGATTTCTTTCGTTTTAGTTTGCTTCTCTGAATTACGCAGCGGGATTGGGAAGCCTCACAGACCATTATATAAAAGGCGGAACACGGGTGGTAGATTTTTATTGAAAACCATATTCCAAACAATAAAAAATCCTTATGAAAACATTCCTTTTCCTCTCTATGATGACAATTATGTTCTCATTCTATTTAACTAGATAACGTTCAATTTCTTTAACCTATCAACGTTGGATGTCGATGGGGGAAAATAAAACGGCAATTTTCGTTTGAACCAAAAATTTGGTTTTAAGTATCCTTGTCGTATATGACGTAAATGTCATTCACTCACCGAAGTATATTTGTATTCTCTGTGTGTACTACAATATATAGGTAATCCTATTTCTATTATAAACGTGAAAGTTTGTGAGGATGGATCTTTGTTACTCATTCACGCACAAACTACTGAACGGATTTTGTTGACACTTCACAGTAATATAACTTATACATCAGAATAACACATAGGCTACTTTTTATCTGGGTACCACGCGGGCGAAGTCGTGGGCAGAAACTAGTATAGAAATAAAACAGGTGCTCATTATTTAACTTAAAATATTACAAACCTTATCGTATGTAGGCATTTATTGAAGAGAAAATATTACATCATAAAAATTAATGGCGTTATTCAAGTCTTATCTTTCATCCGATGTGGCTCTAGACTAGGCAAATATAATTATGCAGCAAAATCTCAGTAAGAAATAGCGTGTTGTCTCTAGAAGCGAAGAATAGCTCACACATAATATTCCGTTGCCTGCCTGCCGCGCAAACATAAACAGTAGCATGAATAACAGGTGGCTTCTAGTACTATGGAGCTATCATCACTATTTCGCTTTACTGCTCATTTCGACAGAGCATTCTGACTTATGACCGTCATAATACTACTGTGAGTGGAAATAAATAACGCGTGGATTGTGCTTGAATAAAGTCGTTCCAACATGTGCTGTTAAACTTAAAGAAGAAAGATATTGCTTTTTAGCATTAAGTTTGTCTATGTGCCTGAATGCAATATATGATTTTATATCTATACATTAATATGTCTATACATTCTGTTTAAGCCTATATTAATAATTAACCAGATGTGCAAGACTAATGTTTGAGTTTTTTAGATATGTACGAAGGTAGAAAATTCAGGTAACTATATTTTTCCCGTGTTGTGGTTAGAACTAAATGGGATAACATTAAGTTCAAGTTTTATACTTTTTTATGTGAATGAACTGTGATAGTACCAATTTCCGTCAGTTCTTGACTCCATGTTACCTATATAATTCGCCGTAAATATTTCCTTTACTCTTGAGTAAAGGAACCAATGTTATTTTAGCTTAAAAAAACTTTCTACATTTTGTAGTTCGTATTTATATATTTCATTTATTTATTTTAGCTGTATGGGAGTACAGTAAATACGAGTGTAACCAACAACAACTTAAATCTTTATCGATTAGACAGATAACTATTTCATTACCAAGTATACCAAGTATAAAAAGCTAGAGTCGTCACGTTGCAAGCTAGGTATAGCTTTGGGAATTGTTATACTTAAACGAGACTTTGTAATTCATAAGTAGGTATCTGATTCTATTCTTTTGTGAATCTTTATTTTATTTCAGAGTTCTCTGTAAATTTAAAGCTCCTTTTAGAGAACTAAACGATTATTTTTTTAATGAAATAGCTATCTGTCTAATCGATAAAGATTTAAGTTGTTGCTGGTTACACTCGTATTTACTGTACTTACATACAGCTAAAATAAATAAATGAAATATATAAATACGAACTACAAAATGAATAAAGTATTTTTAAGCTAAAATAACATTGGTTCCTGGTTTGATTAATTTAAACTTGGGCAAAATAAGCAAATAAAGGAAAACGTATTATTTATTTTTACAAAACTACCCCTCGAGTCGATCAAATTGAGTTTGTGCAAATTTGTCGATACTGTATCTACGTATATAGATAAAAAAATAAAGTAAATTTTATTTGAAAAAAAAAATAATTTCAGTTCTGTTTGTCGTCATTTTGGGTCAAGGCGAGTAAACAAGATGAAAAAGGACGAAGTTGATACGAGGCTTTGTACTGAAATGGGGTTAAACACAATGCGGGACATCCAGTAGTATAGCAAAAAATGAAAAAAATCAATAAGGAAAACTGCAGTTCAGAAACTGTATTTATAGAGGATTTTCTGTTATAGTTTTAGAAACAGAGTGACAACTCTCGACAATAACTAGAATTACACCTACCAACAAACATGAATGATGAATTCATAGGACTAATAGTTTGAGAGGCCGTGCATTTTTATCGATTAGTTTCAGAGAAAAGATTCGGGTCAATGAGCTTCGTACTTCGTTTGAAATTGAAATTACTGGTTTATGAAGCTTTTGTAGATGATGGACATTTTCAAACTGAATCATTACATCCCTTCCTTTATGGAATCGATTATATAAAAAACCGACCAAGTGCGTGTCGGGCGTGTAGGGTTCCGTAGTTGGCCATAAACTTATATTTACTAGCTGTTTTACACAATTAGCAACTTCATCTAAGTAATTTTTAAGTTTAGCTAGCAGTTAGGACAAAAATTAGCACTTTAAAGCTTAATATTCGCAATCAGTTCCCTTCATTTAAAAATGTTTTACTCACCCGCAATATTTTGCAATTTAGGAATGTGAAAATGAAGCAGTATTTCAATACTGTGTACTACACTGTATTGTGTACTACACTAGTGGCAGAATCATCTAATTACCCACTAAAAAAGGCATATTTTCAAGCAAATAGTTTTACTAACTTTTCAATTTAGTGCAAAGCATAGAGAAACATGATGCTTTAAGAAAACGTACTGTATTTAAAATAATGACGTTCACGTTTCAAAAACAAAAAATAATGAAAAATAATGAAAGTTGTCCGATTTGTAAATACATATTTGACAGGAGCTATCACAGTTTTAATTCGACTTAGCGTATGTAAAATTAATTAGTGCTTAGTTGTTTATATGTTTGGTGAGTGAGCCGTATATTTTCAACTAGCCCACGGCTTCGTGTGTGGTACCCGGATTAAATATTTCATCAAAATCCGTTCAGTAGTTTTTCTGTGATAGAATAACATAATCGATTCTCATAATCTTTGCGCTTATAATAGTAGAAGGATGCTCTCAAGAACTTTTCGTAATGAGTCCGTTGTTGTTTTACTTTTTCAAAAAGCAATTGTTGAGAGAGAAAATTCTAGAAATGTGACATTTGTATGTCTCTAATTTTGATGTACTAATTCGGCAGCTATCTTGCTTTTAAATTATAATAAAATTAAATAATAGCGGTCGTGAGTGACAAATTTTATTCCAATAAATTGATTTAAGAATAATATTCAGAAGCAACAATCAAACTATCTTTGCTCTTTTATCGTTGATCGAATTATAGGTAATGATTACCTATTACTTCGTCAAGGATATAAAGCATCATGGCTCTTTGTTTATAGGTCAGGAGGATTTTGGCAAATGCCCACGTTTTGTATCAGAGAAGTTTGCATTCTAAATGATAGGATCACCGTTGACCTGGAGTACTAACCGATAGAATGTGCCTTCGAACCTTTTGTGCCTGTTTTCTCTCGATGTTTTACTTCACCGTTTCCAAAACGTTTTAACGCGCATACAAACAAATGAAATAACAAAAAACCTGAAATTCCACCCAGACGCAGAATCCAGAGAAGAAACATTGTAGCTACTTTATTGGGTAAACTTTTTTTTTGAATTAATATATTAAAAAAATATATATTGGAAGTTCTGCGCTGCGAGGCATGCATATCATTGATAAGATTCGAACTTTTCATTACAACATATGTATATAGAAATATCTTCAACAATACAGTCATCTTCATATCTTCAACAATATTAATTACTATAGTAAAAATCATTTGTCTGAGGTTTTGTGTTACGACCCTGTATATAATTTTAAATTTCAAAATCTATTGTCTCACGTGACTGTGTTCAAACTCCTTCAGATAGGGTACCTCCATGTAGGCCAACGTCGGCTTATAATTTAACTAGCCTCTGCCCATGGCTTCACCCGCGTGGTACCTACTTGGATAAAAATAGCCTATGTGTTATTCTGATGTATAAGCTATACTAAGTTTCATCAAAATCCGTTCTGTTGTTTCCCCACAAACTTTCGCGTTTATAATATTAGTAGGATATTGTAAGTAATAAGTATTAAACTATTGAATAACCCACACTTACGGGGAATCACAAGATCTCGTGGCTACGTTGCACCAGCAGCGTACCGTTGCGGGTCTAATTTCTCCGAGGTAGAATTTTTGGTAAATTATAAAATTTCAGCAATGTGCATGGATAATGTATGAGTTTTTAGAGCAAGCATGGGCTTGCTCTACGATCAATGCCGTAAGAAAACCACCATTGTCTTCCTGACTATAAAGTATTCGTTGCTATGTTGATAGCTTCGGAGCCGTGTTTATTGCGTGAATCAGTTTTTCCAAGTGCGTAATCTGGGATCACATTTTCTTTTCCGTCTCGGAACTAGTGAATTCCTCTGAATTTATGCGCCTATTTTGATGGTGTGTTTCGCAGAAACAACTCATGTTTAGGGTCGATTGGGTCTAATTTTTATTTTTGATGTGCTTCGGTCGAAAACTTTTCTGTTTTTTTGTGAGAGCATAAAATGAAAGTATCCTGTTTCGTCAGGGCGTGAGAATAATTGCATTTACTTGTATAAATCGTATCTGTAGCTACGTATCCTGATTCACTACGCGTACACCCCCTATCATCTTTTATTGGGTTAAGGGCGATTCATTACAGGGTAAATTTATTGAAGGTTCTTCATGAGTGATCTATATCCCGATTATTTTTCTTCGGATGTATTGACTCACTATTGGTCTAACGCTGTTGGTTTATTGGTCTGAAACATTTTTGTCATCATCGGTACCTATACTGAAGTCAAATTCAGGTATCCTCGAAACAATAAAGTTTTAGAAACAGACATTTAAAATAAGTTAGTACCGCAACACAAAAAGTAGTTTAGAGTAGAACAATAAAACCTAACTGTTTTAGAATATAACTATTTGTTTAACAATATCAATTCCACAACGCACCGTGTGGCTTGACTTTAAAAGACTGTTCCTAATGTAAATAACAACCTACTTTTATCTACGACTATTAGGTACGAGTAGTAAATTCACTTATCATACATAAGTACATAGATTTAATTTTATAAGTTCACATTACATGATAAGAAGGTAGCAAAAGACAGTACTTGGCGAATCGGAAAGGAGCACATTTCCTCATATTGTAGAAACGGGAGCTCGGCGAGATAACGAAATAGGGTCATTTTATTGACAGATTGGTCCCGCCTAACGAGATATACGATAGTTCTTCCACTACCTGTGTGCCTCGATCCTCTGTATGGATAGCCATTCCTTGATTTGTGGTTACTACTTTTTGATGGATGAACAGCATTTTTCAGACTAGATTAAAAAGACTGATATATTGTAAGGGTGTTCTGACAGCCAATTTCAAAAAAATACCTACCCATTACAACTTCTGCGTTGTCGTCCAAACATTTTTCAATTTATTTGCACTTTTAGCTATCAATCTCCATGTTTTTTTTCTGACATACAGTGAAAGGAAAAGTGCCTTTGTTGGTATCTGGGCAGGTATTGTGTTTTTTTCTTATTCTTTATTGTTCTTATTCTTTATTGTACACACAGATAATACAGACAAAAGACTTACATATAGGACATGTACAAAGGCGAGCTTAACCCTAACAAGAGTTTTCTTCCAGCAAACCTTTGAGGATAGGGACAGCTGATAAATAGCGGTGGGTACGTGTACACAAACAGGAAAAAAATATACAATAATAGCACACATTTTATAATATAATACATAAATAGATACATAGTATAAATATATATACAAATACATAAATCACATTATACATACATACAATATATACATATTAAATATTCACAAGGAGAGGTAGTACTCTTTAACTCTAAGCTTTGAAGATGCTCAGCGATGGACTGGCGCGGACAGAGTAGGGAAGAGCATTCCACAGTTTTACAGCGTGTACAGTGAAAGAACCACCATAACAGCTGGAAGAATGAGAAGGAGTTTTAAGAAGAAGGGATATAGCTGTCCTGCAAGGCACATCACGCGAGATTAAAAATGCAAAGCGCTCACGGAGGTAAGAAGGAGACAGAGGATTGTAGAGAACATTGAAGAGAAAAGTAAGGACGTGAAAATCACGTCGGCGACGAATAGGGAGCCATTTTAATTTAATTCTGAATTCGGAAACGTGATCGAACTTGCGCAAGCCGAAAATAAATCGGATACACAAGTTCTGAAGGCGCTCTAATTTGTTCAGGAGTTCCTCCGTGGCATCAAGGAAGCAGACGTCAGCATAGTCTAGAAGAGGTAACAAGAGAGTTTGAGCAAACAAGACTTTCGTTTCATAAGGTAAAAACTTTTGGAGACGCTTGAGGGATTGGAATGAGAAGTTAACACGTTTGCTAACCGCGTTAACGTGACTTACCCAGGATAAACGGCTATCAAAAATTACCCCCAGGTTTTTAGCTTTGGTCGAGTAGCAAATTAGTGCGCCATCATATAAGACTGGAGGAAGAGCAGACTGACTCATAAGATTCAACATATAGGGACTCCCGAAAATCAACGCCTGAGACTTCAAAGGATTAACCAGCAGGCCAAAAGATTTAGCCCACGTTTTAATCCTGTTAAGGTCAGTGTTGATTAGGTGAATGCCTTCCGAGATCTCATCAACTTTGAACTGGCGGTATATTTGTAGATCATCGGCGTAGAGATGGTAGTGAGAAGAAATAACTTGAGTGATGGCGTTAATGAAAATAGAAAAAAGAAGAGGAGAGAGAACACCGCCTTGAGGTACGCCAGCAGTGATATCACACCAGTCGGAGCAGGACTCTTCCGAGCGTACACACTGCGAGCGACCTGAAAGATAGGAAGAGAACTAAGAGGTTACCGAGGAGGAAATATTGAGGGAGGAAAGGATAGAAAGAAGGATATCGTGATCCACAGAATTAAAAGCACTACTAAAGTCTTATAAAACGAGGACTTATTACTAAAAGCAACATAAAAGCATATCCTATCCTGCCGTTTACCAACAGGTGGGCCTTAAGCTTGTTTGCCACTTAAGTGGTGTAAAAAAACCCTACTTCCTACTAATACTAAATTAAATATAAATGCGAAAGGATGATTATTTGGATATATGTAAGTTATTCATCTTTGTAATGGTTTAACCAATTTGGATGAAATTTGAAATAAATGTAGTTCGTGACTAAGAATAACAAAAACATACGTTTTATCCGGGTACCACGTGGGTGAAACCGTGGGCATAAGCTAGTAAAAAATTTATAAATATGCGTGAATCATAACTGCACTGATGATGGCAGACATTAATTAAATAAAAAAACAGATATGCGTGAATCATAACCGCACAGTCGATGGCAGATTTTTATTAATTGAATTCAACAAAAGGTATTTGGAAAGGTGTAGGTAAGCTACAATACTTATTTAATAGGGCCTAGATTAGGTATGCACAGTTTTTTTATAAAACTATCTCTATATTATAAAAAATATCAAGTCATCTATTGCTGGAAAGAGTGCTTGATCCACTTATAGAATAAAAGAAACAGCTATGCATATAAGAAGATTTTTAAAAATCTGTCTTCAATCCTAGATTTCCTACAGGGCTTTTTTTAGAGTATTTTTGGATCTTTTTATTTTGATTCCCAGTTTGATCACACAAGGGTTATCTATCGGAAAAATTATAACCACGGCGCACAGCGGAATGTGAAATCACAAAAACACTTTTAAAACACTACGATGGCACCACGGTGAACGAACGGTTTTGTTCATTGTTTTAACGGTCATGCACTTTAGAATCAAGGGCCATTCAAAATATAAATCCGAATTTCAGGATCATATCGACCTCAAGATGACGTTACACATCGAATGATGTCCAAACAAACTATATCAATGTTTTCTTCAATTATTGTTTTTTTAAGTGTATTTTTATAATTACCCTTATTTGTCTAAGGCCTTGTTTCATTTAATTACAAAAGTATCAGTGGAGCATGTCGTCAACTCATCCTAAATGGGGGTTTACGTCTATCGACGATTTTCTATGATTAACGTGATGTTGACTGTATCCGCTTGTCATTTATCGCGGCCTATCGGAAATTCAATTATGCACCTTAGCCGGGTGAGTTGTCGACCTCCCACATTCACCCAGTAACAAAACAGCCTTGGCACCAGTTTCTGACGTTATACATTCCTGCCTGCGTGAATGTCAAATAAACATAACATTTATAAAAATCTACTGTCTTAGCTTTAGATTATAGTTTAGACGTTCGCGATAACCTTTTATGTAATTTAGTCTGAAACTGGTGTTAAAGGTACAAAAGGGAGGGCATCAGCCCTCTTGGGCAAACATGTCACCCTGTCTCCTTGCGCGATCTCAGGGCCTTAATATGACCTCCGCTGACACGGCGCCGCGGCGCTCCGGGTTTGATGGCGTCAATAATTCAATAATATATTTATGTAAACCGAAGGGGTTGATTATGGTGTTGATCGTATGAATAAATCAGATTGCCCTTGTTATAATGAAAATGTCAAATGTGTTATAGTCAAGCTAGTTCATCAACCAATATTTAATTTAAATTAAGTGAAAACACTACTTTTAATTTTCCATCTTGTTTTTTCTAGCTAGAATAAGTAACGAAACAATTATCTTTCAAAGAACCGAACTATTTTTTTTATGAGAACCCAACTGTTGTTTTGTTTCTAAATATTTTTGTCCTCAAAAGGCAGCCGCACCAAAAGGCGCTATGATAAATTACCGTAACAATTCAATTAAAATTTCAATTAGAACAGCAGAAACCACAAACTGGAAGAAGAAAACTGGATTAGTGAATAATAAATACAAGCAAATGTAAAGGTCTTAACTACTTCAGGGGGCTTAGTGCGACTTGTTGGTGGAAATTTAAATGTCTGATCCTGGTTTACAGAATGGTTCAATTTGCTGTGACATTTGTGTCATAATTCCAATGCCTTGATGTGTCAGATTTGGTAGTAATATTCAACTGTAGACGTATACAAGTATTTTTTTTTAAAGATTATGTACTTTGGTTTATTTCTCGATTTGCCTAAAACACACTCGTATATTTAAATTAAGAGTGACTTTATTATCATATTGTAATTATGATTTGAATGTAAAGAGTTCTTTGTGAAAAAAAATATATTTTTGCCTTATTATTTCTGATGAAATGGAAAGTTGCCAAATAATTGTGACTATTGAGGAAGTTTCTAAGTTTCGTCTCCGCGCTCAACAAATCAAAACTTTTCTATTTAGTAAACTTTACGTAAAACAACTTTATTGGTACTACTATGCAGACGAAAACTCATGAAAGTATCTCAAAAGAAAATAATTATCTTTGTTACCTACCCACATATTATGTAGATTACTTTCTGTTTCAGGCACATACAAAGGAATAGATAGTCTAATTTTAGCATCGAAATTTAATGTTTCATGTTATGAAATATTTTTTTTGTCCCAAAAAATCTGATTAAGCGCGATTCAGTGAACCTGCACCTCCGCCTCTAGACGGCAATGCGTTGGCCAATTCCATCACGAGTAATTATTTTACTTATGTAATAATTCTAAAGACCTTTGCGCACGATCTCTAAATAGATCAAATGATTCAAATGATCACTACCTACCAATGTTATGGGAACGAAAGCGTTCCCATAACATTGGCAACATTGCCACGCTGAATGGAAATGCTAATATGAGATATACAAAAAATATTAATTAACAAATTTAAAAACGTAATTAAACAAAAGCTTTATAAAAAGGCATACTATAAAATATCTGATTATTTAGATGACAAAAACTCTTGGGATTGAAAATGCTCCAACTCGAACCTGTTGTTTTGTAAAAGGATCATTAAGAATAACCAGCCTTGTTTTCTTGTCTTTCTTTCCTGGCTTGGTCGCGGAGGAACAGGCACCTAGATAAAAACCGACGTTTCAAAGTGGTCCTTGTGATTTTATTGAATAAATGAATTTTGACTTTGACTTTGTCTTTGACTTTGACTTTGACTTTGACTTTAATGCGTTGACTCAGATAAGAGCCAGCTCTTCGGTCTCGCGCCGCTTCAATCACTTTATTTTTTTAATTTCGTACCATTTTGGAAATAAGTACTTATACTTAATAGGTGCATATTTTTTGTGAAACAAAGCTTCGGTTAATTTATTACAAGATCATAATTCAATGGAAATCTGGTGCTTGCATAAATATATATTCGGAATTATTCATTCATTGGGGCAATACTTTCAGTTTCTGAAATGGTCCGCAGTCTGAGATTTATGTCTTAGCAACTTTACCTAAGTAACGTACGGCCACGGTGACGACGGCGGCGGCAGCGGCGTCGTTCCGCGTGAATAAATCAAATAACTCTACCCCTCCGACTTTCGAACCAAAGATATGCTACGAAAGAAGATATAGCTATAATGGATTCTTGGCTCTCTCGCCTCTCTAACACCCGATGAAAATATTGGATCGATAAAATACTCCATGAAATGGAATTCAAAACAAGTCTTGATTCCGCGCAGAAAACATAACGTACAATATTACACAGAAATAATGAAGTAAATGAAGATTGGTAGCTAGGTGAAGGCCGTAGCTACTTTCCCGACTCGTTATTTCTCATGAAAAACTTAATTAAAATGAATCTCTTTGGGACACGGCTTTTTTGGGCATTAAAAGTAAAAAACGCTTTAGCAAACGTTGCGTAGGTATATAAACACGCGGGGAAAATAATTAAAATTTTGATTTTGGTGTATATATAAGATATGTTAGAAACATTTGCATTATTGTGAACATGAAGGAAGATGCTAGAGGCTGTAAGTATTATTAAAAAAATAAAATTACGTACCTATATGGTCTAGTTTGAATCACCGTCATATTTGTTGCCAAATCCATTATTGACCACTATCATAGGTGCACAAAGAAAGCAATATAGGCTCGGCGGACGATGCAGTGAAAGATTTCGTTTCGTCCCGAGATGGCACAATATCTCCCAGCTACATTTCTATCGGATATTTTCCAATTTGAGATATTTCTGCTTATCATTTTCTCCTTTCAATACAGCGAAAATGTATCGTGAATCACTGTGGCTTCATTTCGTACCCTCTGTACCTTCTGTTATTTTTAGATAGTTGATGTTGTATAGTAAAGTTACAATATTAATGATTTAGCTTTAATATTTCCAAGCAGCACAACTTTACTCAGGTATGTGGAAGCTACTTTTAAACTATTGAAAGATAATTTTAACGAAAACTAATATAAAACTTAGGTACATGCCACGCCGTGTTTTATGGCATTTATATTTTGAACCTTTTTTTGGATTGCAGAGTTACAACCCTTTAATAACAACTCATTTACCAAATGAAACCTGGAAAAACTTGAAGAATGCCTATACCAGAAAGGGGTCTTCATTAAATCTACCCATTTAAAATATTTATTTATTTAGATCATAGGAAACTACAAATTATGTCAAGGAAATAAAAAAGGTTTGTTATACGTATGTGCCAAATGTAATGTTTAGACATGCGTCTAACTACCCTTTAATTGGTATCGTAGTTTACTTAGTTATATCTGTTTTTATCTGTCTTGTTTTTTTTGTAGAATAAAAACGAAAACATAGAGACCTGTAGTTCTTCGAAGGGGTTCCAGTATCTACTATCTTTGGTTCATACACATTCATATGACAAAAATCTTGTTCTAAAGAGACTCATATCAGCTTAATTTTCACATCGTCTTCATTACAACGGTAGACCCCAAGACGTTATAATCTACTAACAATTAACTTGTAGCGGGTAAGCATTAAGCAATTTACTACAAAGACGTTTGCCTTAATTTTGCGGAACTACGAGTACGTTTTAAAACAGACGACATAGAGTTGGCAGCGCTCTGGTCTGGATGGGTAAACGGTAAAAGGAAGAGGCAGAAATTTAACTGAAGCTAATGGTAACTCTGAGCACTACTGATATAATATAATACTATCGCCTTGATTATTAATGAGTTCCGTCGGCATGTCCTACTAGTATTGTAATGTTGACAAGGTAGAAACGTGAGATGTTTATTGTACATCATAGTTTAGGATAAGAAAATTATAAATATTATGTTTAGGACTGCTTTTGACAATATTCTTATAAAAATTACACGATATTTCATTTTTCATATTTAAATTGGCGTTTCCAATTTGTCACTTTATTATCTACAACGATCATTATAATAATCCTACTAATATTATAAACGTGAAAGTTTCTTAGGATGTTTGTTCTTCTTTAATTTGATGAAACTTTACAGTAATATAGCTTATACATCAGAATAACACATAGGCTACTTTTTATCCGGGTACTACGCGGGCGAAGTCGTGGGCAGAAGCTAGTAAATAAATAATGCTGGTCATTTTTCACACAGCATCATCTAGCCCCAAACTAAGCAGAGCTTGTATGTATTATGGGAACTACAAGACTGATATATTAATTATATACTTTTTTTTTGTAAATACATACATATTATATACAGGAAACACCCAGACCCGAGACAAATATTTGTAGATCATACAAACATATGTCCCGCGGCGGGAATCGAATCCGCAACCTTCTGCGCCTCAGGCGGGCCTTCGCCCACTGCGCCAGATAGATACGATACGACGATAATGCGGTCCAAATCCGGCAAGATTAATAAATTCAACTCGTTAAGATTCGATTATCAAAATGGCCACATGAGACCGAGACTGTAACTTCATAAAACTATTGTTAAAAAAAACAGGTAAGAAAATGAGCCACGTGTGAAACGGTGTCATGCACTGTGGGTTCCATACCATCACGCTATGATAGTGGTCACAGGTCATACCAAACAGTCACATAAATAGTCCTGACCCTACAATAGAATTCTCCGTATCGTGGGTATCTGAAACTACGAGTAGCATGGTACCACAACCCCTGGACCCGGAATATAATCTGTAGAACATTCATACATTTGTTCTGTGGTGGGAATCGAACCTTGAGCTCTTATGTCTCAGCCGGCTACTCACTCGTTGCCCCACCAAGGCTGTCGTATAATGTGATAGTAAGATAGACAACTATTCATATTGTACAAACGGGAATTTTCACGTACTGCACGCGTCGCGCCGTGCACTACGCGGAAGGAGAAAGTCGCAACCACACACCCTGATGAAGACTCTCGGAATGAGTCGAAACTTAGTCGGTGCCTTCACCGATAGTGCAGTACGTGAAAATTCCCGTTTGTACAATATGAATAATCAAGTTCACGATAGTTTTTGGAATAAAAAGATAGATAACCTTCAGATACACGGTTGTCAAAGTTGCGCAGTTGCATTTTCATACGATATGAATTCATGCTCGGCATTTATCTTTTTTCTCGACTTCAAAAAAACGAAGAGGTTCTCAATTCGGATGTATTTTTTTATTATTATTTCTAACGTCTGATTGATACCTGATATTTTAGCCAATCATTAATTTTGATGATCCTTTTGTTGTTGTATAGAAAATAATCTTTAGGTGGTCCCATACAAGTTTTATTCCAGAGGGATTGCAATTTTTCCGTAAAATATAAAAAAAACATCATTATCTTATAGAATCACGACTAGCCGAAACATTTTTTGTGGTTGGGATTTATTTTGTTGTTCATTTGAAAGAGATAGCAAAATAACGTGGGCACATGAGGATCACTCTATCTGATAATAGAGTATCGCGAATATCGCTCGATTTCTCATTTCGTCCGTATGTTTTTTTTTGAGCGTATGTTAAGCGATATCTTTACCTATTGTGAACTGATATTAATGATTCTTTTTTAATGGGTATGGTGGTCCCTTATCAATTTTATGAAAAAAAACCACTCCAAAGTAAATTGCTTATAAATTTTCCGTCACTTGAAGTCTTGATTACGAACTTTATATACACCTCTAAGGTCCATACAAAGTATGTGAGACAGGTCGTTGCATGTCAAGCGTCCGTGTGAGGGAACCACCAAAAGTTAAACAGAGCCTTAAAGAGATTACGAGCAGTATATGGGTAATAGGGTCATTCATCCCTTTGAGCACGAAATCCTAAAACATAGTTTTCCCGGTTATTATCACGATGTACAATAATAATTATAAATATGATATTGCACAGAAATATAAGTGTACCTACGTCTTCGTGTGTCGTGATGACTACCTCTTCCTTGGGATTTACGGGTGGGTCATAAAACCGTCATACTTATTCATGTTCATGTTTATGCTCATTGATATGGGCCGTATAATGGAGATGGCTCTAAAGGCACATAAAGCGTCTGCAGCTCACTGGACACTTGGCTGCACTTCCAGATAAGCTCACGTGTTTACTTAGAGAATGTAGACATGAGGTTCAAAATGGCTTCCTTATTGGTAAATCATATGGTTAAAAAAAATATTATTTCACAACTTTTGATACCTTTAAGTCTCATATTTTCTAGACGAGGGCTTAAAAAATTACATCCTCCACTCTATATATACTAAGAGATACGCGAAAGAGTTATTCTGATATTTTATTTCCAGATTTCTATATTTTTGGTTTATAAAACATGTCTGCATACAAAATTTTATCTCAATACGCTCTAAATTGAGGTAAAAATTGGGGTGTGACGCACGATGGACGGACGGACAGACAGACTAACGTACATGACAAAACTATAAGTGATCCGTTTTCGCATTTAGCTTCGTCACTAAAATTACGAATTTCTTTTGAAAAATAATCTCAGTGGGAGGTGGTTTCAAATCATAGTATAAACGATATTTTTGTGTGTTATTTTCTCATAAGTTCATTAGATGCATTCTGTAAATTCATCTTAATGAACCAAGTCTAGTATTTTTCAAAAGGCTCTGTTATTCAACGAACTCCTATACTTGTATTATAATAGCCAGTAAATAAACACTCAATCTTGACTATCTGTACTGCATCCGGCCACGTTAGAGGTACATGCAGCTAGTGATAGGTAAGTATGACCATGCTCGTTTTTTTAAGTCAAATTGATCTCATATGACTTGCTTCACTGAAATTAAGACACGTCACAGCCCCTGGAGTCCTGATGAGTGCAATTATTACGGATCATGGATAACTGGGTACTACGGAGTCTGCTCTGCTACTTAAGTATTTAATAAAACTTATCTGGCTGTCTGGCACTATGCTGAGCAAACTAACAATTGCTGTCTTGCCGAGGCTCGCTGTTCTGATATCACGGAGCGATACGCTAGCTAAGTATCACTTTGAGGTATGAACCGGTATCAAACATTAATTGAACACTGATAGAAACCAAACTTATAAGAGTTCTTGATATAGATAAAGAGGGTTAGGGCTGGAAAAAAGATGCTGGCTGGACTTTGTGACGGTTGAAAGACAGTGTGTTATTGACTGGGGATTCCATAAGCAGTAAACGTTATTTTGTCCCCTAATTATTTACCATATGCTGTTTATCCTCTGTGTAATATATTATGACGACCTCTGTGGTGCAGTGGACGAAGGCCCGCCTGAGACGCAGAAGGTTGTGGGTTCGATTCCCGCGGCGGGACAAATGTTTGTATCTGCAAATATTTGTCTCGGGTCTGGTTTTTTTCTATGTATAATATGTATGTATTTACAAATAAAAAAGTATATAAGTAGTATAACAGTTATGTAGTTCTCATAATACAAGCTCTGCTTAGTTTGGGGCTAGATAATGCTGTGTGAAAATGCCCAGCCCATTGAGAAAGATACGTTGAGGTGGTTTCGGAATGTAGAAAGGATGGATAAAAGAAGATGTAGAAAAGGATGGAAGGGGAAGGCCTTGGCGAACGTACTCTGACCATGTTGGATAAGACCAAGTCAAGAATACACCGAACCGACGGGCTTTTATGAAGAATGTGATGAGGATGAGTGAAGCGAAAGAGGTATGCCAGGATCGTAGAAAGTGGAATTCCGTGGTCTCTGCCTACCCTTTCGGGAAACACTTTATGTTTATTTTTTACTTGGCATAAGAAAATCAAGATCTAGCTCTAAACTTACGTTCAATAATGATGGCACTGTTTTTTTTTTGATCGCTCTGCGTTAGGCTAGCGATGTTGTGAGGCCAGGCCAGATTATGACTTATACAAATAAAGCTCTAAATGCGGCCGTCAAACCTCCTCCTTATTTATCGTCAGTATTTCACTGGATTGGTGACTAGACGTGGTCTATTAGAACGAGAAGTATTGTGATTCTCTGAAATGTATACAGATTAATTCGCATAAAATACAAAAATAACAATTAAATCCCAACTGGCTCTCTTTTCTAACGTACCGTCATCAATATTTTCGAGTTCTTTACCATTTTTGTACCACCACCATTGTATGTTTGTTTGTCGTAAAATAATAACAATTTAAACGAGGACAAACAAGATACTGGATAGGAAACAACCGACAATGGATAAACTACGTTTGAAGTGCAACACAAACGTCGGTATTTAGTTTGTTTTGTAATATGTTCGTGTCTATTGAGGTTGTGGCGGCTAAACCAGACTACAGCTATGAAATAAGCGATATTACTTATTCTTCGTTTCACTAGTTCTTTCTTGGCCTGTGTTAGGTCAGTTTCCTGACCAGGACCAGCCTGTAGAATACATAATATGTTAAGAAAATTCTAAAATTTTGATAATGTTTGCTTGGACCAAAGTTTAATAATATAAAACTCGCTTTCGGCTTGGTGATTGGCTTGGCTTGTTCCTTTACATGATCACACCATTATCATGGGTGATTTCAATACTTGTTTACGTAAGAACGATTCTCGTTCCTCGTCACTAGAAAGCATTGTACAGGCCAGCAATTTGTCCATTCTCCCTTCAGATGTAACTCACCATTTTCCAAAATGTCAACCATCCCTTCTAGATTTAATTTTTTTTTTCTTCTCCTGTTCATGTCGCTAAACACGGGCAATGCCCGGCGGATGGTTTCTCTTATCATGATTTGCTCTTCTTCTCATATAAAATTCGCCCCCTAAAGCCAAACCTAAAATTCTTCTTCAGCGCAGTTTTGGTGGTATGGATGTAGAGTCTTTGCGCAATGATGCCCGAAATGCAGACTGGTCTGAGGTTTTAAACGCTAATTCAATGGACGAAAAAATGTTTTGCTTCAATGACATGTTAAAGAAACTTTATGACGTGCATGCCCCTGTGCGAGCGGTCAAGATGAAGTATCTTCCGGCACCTTATCTTACAGAACAAATACGAGCGGAAATGCACAAAAAATTCACAGCCAAAGTCAAATACAAACGCAGATCATCCGACGAGAATAAAGAAAAGTATATAGAGCATAGAAATCACTGTAATAGGGTGTGTAGGGATGCACAACGCCGATACATCCATAAATCTGTTCAAAATATTGATCCTGTGAAGGTATGGTCATTTCTTAGGTCATTAGGAGTTGGTAAATTACGCCAAGATCTTCACTTCTCCTCTTCTTCTAATTTTGATAGAGCTCTTAAAGCCCAAACTATAAATTATCTTTCATCATTACCAACTCCTGACTTTCCACGTTTTATGTTTCGCCAATTTACTGATTGTGATGTATAAGAAGAGCATATCATCCATCTCTTCGAATGCGATTGGTAGCGACAGTATTAGTAAAAAAATTATTACACCCATCCTTGATGAAATTGTCCATGCCCTTACCTGTTTACTGAACTTCTCCATTGACACTGCAACCTTTCCAAGCGCTTGGAAGGAGGCGCAAGTGACTCCTCTACCCAAGAAACCGAATCCTTCTTCTCCTTCCAAGTATCGTCCTATCTCTATTCTCCCATTCCTATTAAAAGTTCTAGAACGCCTCGTACACCAGCAACTCAGCCTATTCATCAACACAAATAGCCTTCTTAATCCATATCATTCCGATTTTCGCCCAGGCTATAGCACCACTCTCATTAAAATAACTGATGACATCAAGTATGGCATGGAAGATGGAAAAGTCACTATCCTAACGTTACTGGATTTCAGCAATGCGTTCAATAATGTTGACTTTGATATACTGTTAGCTTTTCTCTGCTCTCTTAACATTTCTCCAACAGTAATTGACTGGTTTCGTAGTTACCTGTATGGACGCCGGCAACGTATCCGCATTGACGATACTTTTTCCTCTTGGTGTCAATTGAGTGCCGGTGTTCCTCAGGGCGGCGTTTTATCTCCTCTTCTATTTGCAATTTTTATTAACTCCATCTCCAAGCAACTTTCTTCTTCCTACCAACTCTATGCAGATGATTTACAAATCTACACTCAAGTTGACTGTCTAGACGAGGTCATCATTAGCACCAACAATAACCTGCAAAATATATTAAAGTGGAGCAAATCATATGTACTGAAGGTGAACCCGTCAAATCACAGGTGGTAGTCATATGCAGCTCGTGGATAACCCCTAAAATTGCCTGGCACTGCCTCCCGCAAGTTGTTTTTGATGGCACTGTCATCAAAATCAGTGAGGTGGTCAAAAACTTAGGCATATTCATTGATAAGCACTTGTCATGGGGACCACAATTAGCAGCAGTAAGCCGAAAGACCTTTGCTGCAAGTGCCTCACTTAAGCGGCTGCGAAACTCTCTTCCGACTTCCAATAAAATTGCGCTCGCACAATCATTGTTGCTTCGCATACTCGACTACGCCGATGCCAGCTATCCTAATTTAACCGAAGACTAACTTAACAAACTTGAGCGGCTCCAAAATTTCTCCATCAGATTCATATTTGGCTTGCGTAAATATGGTCACGTTTCCGGATATCGCACTAGACTCAAGTGGTTACCTATCCGCCTTCGCCAGAACGCATACATCCTTCTCTACAGCATTCTCTTTGTTCCCTCTACTCCATCTTATCTAAAAGAACGTTTTGAGTTCCTCCACCTCTCAAACCCTCGACCTTTACGCTCCTCTTAAACATTCCAATTAAAAACTCCTGTAAATTCCTCAGTTTTTTACGGTAATTCTTTCACACTGCAGGCTACCTAGCTCTGGAATGCTCTGCCAGTCTCCATACGACAAGCTAAGTCTCTTCCTATTTTCAAAAGCTTGATAACGAAATATTATCTTTCATCGCTCTCTACGTTGTCTTAATATAATATTTTATATATATATATATATATATATATATATATATGTAGCTGTTAGGTGTATTTATATAAGTATAGATATGTATGTAAGTTATGTAGTTTATTTTTATTGTTTTTATTTTTAACTTCTATCGGTCTCTATAATGTTGGTTATACGCTGCCGTCCTTATTTGTTCTTCCAGTTTCTGTCCATCCAAAGGTTGCCTGAAAGAGATCGCTTTCAGCGATAAGGTCGCCCATTGTATCACTAGGTATTATTATAATTTCTTTTTCGTGTTTCTTTTGTATTTACTGGTATACAATAAAGATATATTGTATTCTATTCTATTCTATTCTAATTATATCCATTATATACCTAATACCTTTCCACGACAACGGTCTTTCCATCTGATCAGATGGATCAGCCCGGTGGAAGATCTTCCCTTTTGTAAATGGAGGAGGAGTCCATTACACTCAGGTGACACTATCGAATTATCTTGGAATTATTCTTGGGCATGCAAATTCCCTCGCGATATTTTTCTTCACTACTTTGAAGCAAAATATCTTTGAGCACAAGGATTTTTTGAGTGGGATCCATTTGTGCACGACAGGATTCGGACGTTCGGATTGAATTTAATCTAACAGTACGCGTACACCAAAACCGGAACATTGGCCAATTTCAGTGGCGCAGCGGGAGAAAAGCCAGCTGGGACGCAAAAAGTGTGGGTTCGGATAAATGTTTGCATTCTCCGCAGATATTTTATCCGGGTCTGGGTGCTGTGGTACCACTGTACTCTTAGTTCTTAATACCCACGATAGAAGAGAGCTCGCCTTTGTATATATGTCTGTTCATTCTGCCTTTTTATAAGTGTTTATTTGTGTGTAAAGTAAATAATAAAGAAGAGAATCCTAGTGTGGTTTTGAGACTATGTAGGTGTCTGTTTGGTGTTCATTTATTATTATGTTATTTATTAATAAAAAGGCTTTGTCAAATCCTTTGACATTAAAGCGACAACTTATTGACATATGTATCCTACCCGCCCTTACTTACGATGCATAGACGTGGTCATTAACCGAGTTACAGAAGTCCAAACTCAAGATTTGCCAGAGGGCCATGGAACGCAGTATTCTCGGCTTAAAACGTATCGACCGAGTACGGAACACCACGCTGCGTTCTATAACTGGAATTTCTGATGTCGGTAGCAAAACAGCAAGACTCAAGTGGCAGTGGGCGAGCCACGTAAGCCGGATGCAAACTGAGAAGTGGGCAAAGGCAGCCACACCTTGGATGCCTGAGGATGGAAGAAGACGTCGTGGTCGACCGCGAAAGCGTTGGCGTGATGATCTCGATGCGTTCGAAACGGAATGGTGGGAGACCGCCAAGGATAGAGGCAGATGGAAGGAATTGGGGGAGACCTTTGCCCAGCAGTGGGACACAATAGGTTATTAAAAAAAAACACAAACCTAAAACTGAAACCTCTGGCATCATCTCATCATTATCATCATCATAATCAACAGCATATAGAAGTTCACTGCTGAGCGTAAGCTTCCCCCAAAGAGTTCCATGATGAACAATATTGGGCCGCCTCCATCCATCGACCCATCGAGTGGAAGGCCTTCTTACACTGTGTCCGTGGTCACCATTCGAGAACATTTCACCCCCAGCGGTTGTCGGTGACTTACTATCTCATGATTTTTTTTTATCACTTCCTTATTTTTGCCTTATCATGCCTTATCAAAGCAAATCAAATCAAATAATTTATTTGCAAGAATACATATTTTATAATTAAGGTCTTAAACATTATGTTTGCGAATGTACTCAGCCTGCATGCAGGCGTGCAAATATTAAAAATGTCATAAAAACTCTTATATTTACCATCTGAATTTAATTACCAAAATACTATACGTAGGTAATATTTATTATTTCAACGATCCATTTCGCAAATAAGGTACTTACTGAGAATGACAAAATATAATTAAACTTCAAAGTTCATGCCCTCTACCGGTACCTATATAAGTACGCCTACAGACGCTTATTTCGAAGCCTTATTCTCGGCAGTTGATTGAACCCATGCTCTTCCACTTCATTTGGCTTCAATAAGGAATCGATCTCTTGTCTTGCAGGATCTGATAATTGCTACCAGAAAACAAAACCTTTGTTAAAGGCGCTGGTACACCGTGAGCGCTAGACTGGTGTGGGGTAGGGCTGCTGCGTTTGTGTTTTATGTAGCATTTCATTGTTACCCGCCAATAAGGAGTCCGTGTATGCGTTATACGTAAGAGATTATTTGTTTGTGTGTTTGTTTGTATGTTACCACTTATCACCGAAACCACTAATCAGATTGGAATGCGGTTTTTTGCGATCTGTTTGTGATTAATTCATTTCGTGTCCATGACTCGTATTTTATTATGTATGTGTGACCACCTGTATAGCTTCATCGGTTGCCTATATGAGTTCTCAGGTGCAAGTGATGAGGCACAGGGGATAGAAGAGCAAGTGCACCATATTCTGTGTGGGTTCTCCAAAATCACACTCGACGTGAGATGGGTCATTTATTCCCCATTTGGCTAGGTTGCTTCTGCAGCAGTCAACTTGGGAGCGAAGTCTATTAAGCGACTTCAAAGTCGGCCATACAAATCGCTATTTGTTCTTGCACTGGTCGCATCTTGCTTCTATGCACTTTTTTCTGCAGAAACTATGTTATTAGAAGAATAAAGTGCGACTACAAAAAGAAAGTATATTTTCTATCTGTTAATAAAAATTGGGCTTACAGAAACAGAAAATAAGAAAAGCCTGATAAATACTATATCGATAGATACGAAACATTATTGATAAAAATTGGGTTTCTCGAATTTATCCAAAATAAACTTTTCATAATAATGGCAATGTTGTACAAATGTTTTGTAATCACAAAACAAAGGAAATTTATTGTATTATTTTTATAAAAGGCCAAAAGTTTGAAGAAAAAATGTTATAAGGCGAGCTTACTAAACTAAAAAAAAAGCCCGACAAGTGTCTGATTCGCGCACTGAGGCTTTCTTACAAGCTTGTATGTTCACCAGAATTAGCATTACCAAAAATAAAATAATATGATAACTACAAAATAACTATTTTCGGTCTTTTCATTTACTTGTGTTGCTACCTTGAGACCTTGCTTCTTGCCAAATTTTATTATTCTAGGTCAATGGAATTTATTACCCTATAAGTTTTGATCTACTTTGCGAGTGTCCATATATAAAAGTAATAAATGGCTGTATTTTTTGATTGCGTTGACTTAATGGTTGATATTTTCACAGCTCCAAGGACTGCAGATCTACTTATTTGATATTAATTTCAATTTGATAACTTCACGCGTTCCTGAGATAAATGGACAGACATACAGACAGACGAACGGACAACGAACTGATCGTATGAGGGTTCCTTTTTTCCTTATGAGATACGGAACCCTAAAAAAGTATTCTAAAACTATCTACGTTGCGTTGGTTGCGTCTACTATTTTACCTATCATTACTATTTGTTAAGTTAAACTGGCAGCAGAATGTTTAATCACACGATGTCATAATTTTTAGACTGTTTTTATGATGTCGGAGCTTATTGAATATAACGAAGCTAATTGAATATAACAGTCGGGGTTTGCTAGAGTCTTTAGTACCTAGTTCTAGAGTATCATAGCGGGATAACAGCTTAATCGCAATTTCGTAATTAGTGTAAGTTCGCTCAACACACTCTTGCATAAAATTATAATATCGAGCGCGTGTTTCGTCGCTAGTTCCTCGAACACTTTCGTACGGAGAAGCAGATACGAGCTATGAACGTGATAAATGCCAAGTCTGAAAGTCAAAAGAGCACCAATGTCTTACATTATTTTTGACGTGATTACTAGTTTGTAGCGTCTTCTTTTCAGTTTGAAAAGTCACTATGGCCAAGTGGGTTGTACCCCGACTTATGATCCGAAAGGGGATAATAGTTGTGAGCGTGTTTGTTTTTTTAATGTTGAGTCACTGGTTATGTCACGTTTACTTTCTGAATATACATAAAGTTTGAGTAAGAATCTGAAGATGAAATGAGGGTAGTTGCGGCTACTGCCTTTATTTTTAGACGAAAGCTCCTTATACTCCAGTCATCCCATGACCACCGCTGTTGCAACATAGTCGAAACGTGTTGGGAAAGTAATAAAAAAGGTAAAAGCGATAAAGACACTTTAAAAAAATAAGATTGTGTGGAAGAAGTATTTAATTATATTTTATAATTCGAACAACATAAACATCCCAAAGCAACCCTGTTTAAATAAATTCCCGCTGGAAGTTATAGCCATTATTTATGAGTGAGAGGGATAATAAATGTGTGTTTGCAACTAAGCAGCGGATGCCTGTGACCTGATAGGTGTGCCTTGGGCGACGACCGCTAATTCATTTACCTTGCCGCGACTTGGCATTAGAGCCTTGGCAGGAAGTGATGAGAGGTATCTCACACAATTTACAGAATATCAAATTCTTCTTGCTTTCGTGAATTACAAGAACTCGTGAGCAATGAATACGGGGAACGCTGTGGTGAACCTTGCTTTTAAAATGAAGCATACTATATAATACAATACTAAAATGAAATCAATTAACGTTATTATTATATAGAGTCCCACTACAATGTAGGATACCTGAAAATTCGACTATTTTAATAGAAAAAAATCCCCAAAATTCTACTGTTAAATAATAATTGAAAAAAAAACACCAATTCGTTGACAGAAACAAGATTTTTATTTTATTTTTATCAATCTTATTTTAATTTTAAGGATACGGTCTGGGTCACCATGGTATTTCAAAAGTGGCAAAAAAAAACATTTTTGATAATAAAGTTCTTTGTATATCCTTAATAGATGAAAATGAAAATTTTAACTCATATAATAGTAGGCTTACTGTGAGTTTTTGCTACAAGTAAACGCGATCTTCCGCGTCTGCTTAAACGCGTTCTTTGTATGAACAAATGTAGAGAGCCCGTAGTTCCAAGTTTATAAACTGAACATATGATCGTGGTAGAACGCGTTTCCTTATAGCAAAAAAGCCTACAGTCTCTTGTTTAGGTTACGACGCGTTGTTTTCTCGTGATTGTCCTCGCATGAAGCGACGACATGCGTCTCTCGTGAATGGCGAATCAGCAGTGGATCCAGGACTCGTGCAAATTCTCAACGAGGGCCGAATATCAATTGCTCTCCTGCCCAATTTTCCTGCAAATTGCTACGGAAAATTGGGCTGTGGAGTAGGAGAATATGCAGCTAGAATTGAAACTCTGAATAAATGGAAACTTATCAATTTTCATCAGACGCCCCTGCACAGAACCTGCTGTTAGTATAATTTAAGTACCTGATTGACTGATGCATTCGGTCATTTATTTGGTATCCGTAGGCAGAGGCGTTTCAATTGTGGCGTTTAAAGATAGGAGGTAAGTAGATACAACGACTGGATTTAAAGATAGGAGGTAAGTAGATACAACTTATTTCGTTGGCACCGCGGGAAAGTTGCGATTCTATCCGTTACTATACGATAATTGCCTATTCTATGATTGTACAGTAAAATTCTAATATTTGCATAACGCCGCACGCATGCAAGAAAAAAGTATAGTGAAAGTGAGTCCTGTAACAGGTGTCATTGATTTTGTTTGGTTAGTTTTGCAAATGTTTGCACTTCGTTATTGGCAATTCTGATGAAATATGTGTATGTGCGCCCCAACTGTTGTAGGCAACTTGTGGGATAACGTCTTTATTTGCAGCGTGAAAATTGTGGTAGTTGTTACCGTATTTCGAAAAACATATGCTGGGATATAAATTAAATGTTATGAATGTGTAAGACTTATTCAGAATGGAAAAGTTAGTGAACGTGACAATTTAAAAATCCTCTTTTTTGAGTCAGTAGAGCTCGGAATATACTTTTTATAAACCGTACGAATTAAAAGGGCCTTGTTTTACGCAATATATTAAACAATTTTTAAAACGCCTTAAAAAGTGCTGTGATACATTTTTATACAGCAATTACCGGGATTTCAACATTTGTTCAACAGCCTACTTCAAAACAATCAAACTCCGCACTTAACAATTTCTCTCCCGTTTTATGAAATTCTGAAATTGCTCTGTATAATTAAATAATAGAGTGTATAATTAAAGCCAGAGTATTTTGTCACGGCCGCCAGTGAAATGAGCTAGAACATAAAGCCGTCCGCCGCGGGCTGGAAATACCCCCTGTGCGACGGAGTTAGGACCTTGGATGGAATTCTGGGGTAATGCAATATTAAATTAAAATAATGCGCCAGCTGAGTGAATTACTCTGTTTCTTTAAACGGAAGAATCTACGTACCATGGTTTTCAGGAATGCGCCAATACTAAAAGCATATGTTGTATGGGATCCCATCAGTATCTTTAGTACTTTGTTTAATTAGCACCGCTTGTTATGATTATGAAATACAAGCTATGTTTGTTGCTTGTCAGGTTCTTCTAAAATAAGTAGGCATATGTTCAAAATAATCGTTGAAAAAAACATAATAATTTAAAAACCTGAAGTTGATAGCTGTCCTACGTACTGATGCGTGTTTTTGTATAAAAATATACAAACATTTTATAGAAGCATATTCTGAAAAATAGCATTGGACAGAGATTGATGAAAGAGTACAAAGTTTTGACTGCTGCCGTTAATTTTGTATAAAGCTTTGCACCTTTCCGCTTTACCTGGTTTCGTCCACCTCTCTGTTAATTGTATTTCCGTTCTCTGGCTCGCTCGACCCACTGGACTTATAGCGGATCAGGGTTATGCAATTTATTGAAATTTAAAACATTAATGTAGCACAAAATGTCTTAAACGAGGAACTCGTTTAACGGCTGTGACTCAGTTTGGATATATTTTTTTAGTAATTATTTATTTTAAGATAATTTCATACATTGCATGAATACGTATTAGCTTGGTAGGTATAGAAAATATTTTATTTTTCTTCGATACATGCCAAGATGTTCAATAGGTACTTATTTAATTGCAGCCTTATTTGAGAAATAGTTACGCCCTCTTGCTCACTACTATGAATTTATGATTATTACCTGCTTTGTACTACAGATTGCTTTGGACTTTGGTACATAAAGCCAATTGGGTAGAGTCCACACCAAGCGGTGAAATGAGCTGCGCTGCAATGGCTGCTGATTAAATTGGTATTTGCCCACAGCTATGTAGTACTCCTCAGAGCTTAAATTCTAGTTATAGCAAAATAGTGCATGTGACAGATACCTATTGATGACTTTAGTTCTCCATAATCTGAAAATTACCGAAACCAGGCTTAAGTGAATTTATTAATATGAACGATAAGTGGGTCATTCAGAACAGATTCAAGGGAGTGCAAATGCGCTGAGATTATTTATTAGTGATATCAGTAGAAATTATACGTTCTACTAGAGAATATCACCAGGGCATTTACTTGCACATTTTGAAAAACTAGATGTATTTCAGGACTGGTTTTCAGCCAATAAATTAATTATAAATGTTAAAAAGACCAATGCAATATTATTCAAATCCACTGCCAACAACAATGATAGAATAGAAGCTTTTTAAAAAAATGACAGACTAGAAAGCGTAAACTCAGTTAAATTTCTGGGGGTACACATAGACTCATTATTAAATTAGAAGAACGAATTGGAAGCTATAGAAAGCTCCATCTCGTCAGCTTGCTAGCCCTTGCGGACTTTACGTGATAAAATCAGTGTCGACCAATTAAAAATGGTGTATTATGCATTGGTTGAATCTAAATTAAGGTACAGTATTCAATTTTGGGGTAATAGCTATAACTATAACATGGAAAAAGCGTTTATTTTGCAAAAAAGGAGCATTCGGACAATACTAAGAATCTCTCAGAGAGAATCATGTAGAGAGTATTTTAAAACCTTAGGGATTCTGACAGTACCAAGTCTTTATGTACAAGTTCTCATAAATGTCTTAGCAAAGTACCTTCATGAATATGAAACGCCAGAGGAACATATCATCAGAGTAAACACTCGAAGAAAAAATATTAAGAATAAAATAACTCCTAACCTAAACATAACAAAACATTGTGCAAAATATCAAGCTGTCGAAATATTCAATAAATTACCTTTACATATCAAATCAGTCATTCATCAGAAAACTGCATTCAAAGTCAAACTCAAGTCTTTTCTACTAGAAAAGAGTTTGTACTCCCTTGACGATCTTTAAGTTCTCAACCTCCTTACTAACATGTGACATTTCATCTTATATTATTATTATTATTACCTATTGTTTTTTTTTTCGTTATTGGTTCTGTCTCTCTTATTGTGTAGTTTTAAGTGATTTGTGTACCTATGTGTAATAATGTAAGCCTTATGTAACATTACGCATACAATATATCTTTGTTAATATTGGAATAAATAAATACAAAAAAAAAATAAAAAAAATTGCTTGAAAATGGTATAGGCCCATCAACACAACACAAGTTTATCCATCAACAAAAGTTGATAGAAAATGCCTCTTTTTTATTTCACCTGCCAAAGTCGCCGTGTCAGAACCTACGAGTGGAGTGCTGTTGCGCACATTTTTTTGTGTTATTTATTGGCAGGACATCTCAAATACACTATTATTAGTACTACTACTATTATTATTTACGTATTTGCGAGATGTTAACAACACAACAAAAGGTGCAATAATTCACTAAATCAAATCAAATCGTGCACATTTTTTTTATAATACAGACATTATGTATACATAGTCCTGACCCCAAACTAGGATCTGGCCACGTACTGGGGCACCTAGGTCTAGGTGTTGTGATACCATGGCACTTGTAGTTCCTGATACACATGACACAGATTATCCTAGTGTAGGTCAGGACTATTTATGTGTCTGAAACCCTACCTTGATTTGAAGAAGTTCCTTGTTATGCCATCCGCAAGTGTTGTCAAATTGCATTGCTATCAACAATATCGCATTACCTACATACCTACAATCCTATCCTATCCTACTAACATATTAAATATGAATGCGATGTTTGTTTCTAATAATCCCCGTAGCGGCTGAACCGATTTGGATGAAATTTAGAACAAGAATAGTTCGTGACCAAGAATAAGTTACTTTTTATATGGGTACTACGCACGCAAAGCGGGCAGGGGCTATTAATTATATAGTTACGTTCTTGTAGTACTTGCGAATGTAATTTTTACTACATAGGGGATATTACATAGGGGATATTTATCACGATTTGTGAGTCTGAATTTTCATTTCAGTTCATATTACTATTTACACTAGTGCCAAAAAATTGTTTACTGTCATTTTTGTTATTATCTGTCACTTTGACATTTTGTTTAACTTTTGCAATTTTGATTTGAAAAATATTTGATTAGATTATTAAAATATTGTATTGGTTCTAGTGCGAATGGTTTTTTTTTTCAGAATTTTTAAAGTGGAACTTATACGAATTAAAATTCGCAGTAGTACCAAATTGGAACTCTTCATTGGTTGCTCCAATTAATCCGCGAATGATCCAACGGATCAAGCGATTTCAATCCGTTGAAGGCTGGTTCAATCTTTAAGGTTCTTCGATATATTTTAACGTCACAAGGGAGCGCTGGGTACGCCCTAGGTACTTATTTGTGGACAAATAATAGGGGTTGTAAAATTTTGTTAAAATTAACTTATTAAAATTGATGAACAGGTCAAAGACAACGGTTTGATTTAGACGAATAAAGAGTCTAGCACACTATAGACGTGTTCACTATTGGCTAAAGACTTAAAACTGCAGTAGGTGAGACGGAGCCTTTATCGTGCAATTTTCAGGGATTGTTAGCACAAAGTTTTTGGTATCAGAGTGCTTTGTAGACGTTTCTTAAGGTTATGATTTAATAACATTGTTGAGACAAGAGACTGCAAGAGGAACTTCACCCATTATTTCATGCCTAATGCTCTTAGTGAAACAAAAGAAACTCGAGTAGCGCATAAGAGCACGCTAAGCTTTTGTGTAACCCGTTCGTTTAGGAAATTTTATGATAGTATACGAACTATGCGTATGTGTGAGTAGCATTTATTCTATTTCGTATTTGAAACCAGTGTAAAGTTACACAGGAAATACATTTATCTCTGCATCATTTCAGGTTTGCGCAAGTATGCAATTATGTTTTATAAGTAAAGAAGTTTGCACAAATTCTTCAACGCCCGCAATTTCCTGGTTGTAACACTTGCGTGAGCCTGAAAAATAAGTGTATAGCTGATATGAATAGGAAACAATTAAAACGTCTATTTTATAGCTGTAGCTAGAGCTGTATTGCTACGTAGTAGTATGAGGATATCCGCTTTAACAAGAACATCCGCTGTGCAGATGATAGTGTTAAAATTATATGAACAATTAAAAATATTGTTGCATTTTGTTAGATTTTTATGAAAAAAGAAGTACATTACGTAGTTATTTATAGGTTTCAAAGTTTGTTAATTTTAAAATGAAAACGTTTTGTTTAAACATTTATGTTTTATTAATTCCGATTCTGCGGGTCTTGAACCGGTATTTTCGCCTCTAATCGCCAAGTGTTGGCCAATTACCCCACGGATTGAGTGACTGAAAATCTCTCTATGTTAGTTGAGAAATAAAAGAGAAAAAAACGCTAAGCACAGACTCAACCACGCTAGTGAATAAACACCGGAGAAATTCCAAAGATGCAATAAATAAATGCTTTTTTGTTGACTGATAAATCGACCGGAAGATTCTTATGTCGGAAAAAGTTGTCGCGTCCCGAGTGTTTCCTGCATCCGAAGCTTCTTTTATTACCGGAAAATCTTTAAAAATATTAGCGGAATGTTCGGAATATTAGCGCTCTAGCTAACTCTTGGGTTTTTTCTACATATAAATAAATAAATAAACACCCAATAGTCTCCTACATAGTCCTGATCCTACACTAGGATTCCCTCTGTCATTGGTATCAGAAACTACGATTATCATTGGAACCACAATACCCAAGCTTGAAACAAATATGTAGCTGCAAAATATGCAATCATGTCCCACAGCGGGAATCGAACCGCACCTCTGAAGTCGTCAATCTATGTCAAAAAAATATGGAACCGGGATAACGCATCTTCTTTCAGCTGGCAGCAACATTTTTATACCACTAAAAGTGGTACACATGTTCTACCTTTTGGTAAGCGGTTACAGCAGCCTATATTTATATATAGGCTGTGTTATAATATCTGTGATATAGGCAAGCGTCTGCTTACAATAGGCGGCTTATAGCTAAGATCGATCTCTCCGGCAACCTTTTTATGTAACAAATATATAAATAAATAAATGAAGTATACTAGACCGTTTCACACAGCATCATCTAGCCCCAAACTATGCAGAGCTTGTATTATGGGAATTACATGACTGATAAACTACTTTTATAACTTTTTACATACATATATAGACATAAAAAATACCCAGACCAGAGACAAATATTTGAATCATACAAACGTTTATAATGAATATGTATTAATATTATGTGAAGACAGGGCGCTATGGCGCTCATTAGGGGAGGCCCATGTCCAGCAGTGAACCAATATAGGCTGATGATGATGATGATGATGAATATTATGTGTGATGTACAGGTACACAAACAAATATCCGTGAGGTTAAAAAAAGCGGTAAGATATAGATAGTGAATTATGTCAATAAAAATAACAAACTGCGTGATGTTGGCCAATGATGCGACTGACTGGCTAAGGCGTTTTAGTGCGGCCGAGTTAAAGATCCAAAGAACTCGTCCAAAGGCAATAGTTTTCGTGTTGTGAATTAGAAGCAAAAAGGTATACAGCGCACTAGATGAGGTAAGTGGTTAGCAGTAACTGAGTCTCATGTGCTTACAATACGGCGCCCATATCCAAAAGATGTGCAACGTGAGCGTTACTGCATGCTCATTGATACACAAATTTCTAAAGTAAGTGATTAGCTAACGATAACGAGACTGCCTGAAAGGCTGCACTTAAAAGTGATGGTTCAATGATCATTATAAATAATAATAATCAATACCGTGAGTTGCGGAAAATGTCCGATATTATGAAAAGCTCTTGACGCAGCGTTTTTGAGAGTTATGTCGACCAGTCATATATCATTTTTGAAGTTGCCGGATTACATTAATTAAAACTTCTTTTTTGATTGCCATCGTTTTATTTTTTGTTGGATATATATCCAAATATATATTATATATTATTATATATTATTGTGACTATCTGCTTAGCTTTATAAATGGAATTTAATATAAGCGTGAAATGCATTGATTGGGATGTCCACCCTAATTATCTTCCAAAAGTGTACATTGATAAAAATACATGAAAAGTGCACAAACAGACCAAACTCAAAACAAAAAGTATTAGTTAGAATATAATCAAAATACATTTTTTTTACCAAAAATATTTAAGATTACAATGGCCTCGATTCTGTAGTACACAAATTAAACTAAATTTAAACTATCACTCTCTTTTACTGATAGTCCAAGCAAGAAAGAGATAGCTACAATTTTAGTGCTGTCAAATTAGTCAGATTTAAGTTTTCCATACAAATTAAGTCGAGATATCAAAACATGCTGACTATAAACACGAAGAAAAGCGGCACGTAAACTGATTTGATAGCAGCACACAGCACTAAAATTGTAGTTATCTCTTTCTTGCGTACACTATCAGTAAAAGAGAGCGATAGTTTAAATTTAGTTTAGTCAGTGTACTACAAAATCGAGGCCATTAGCAGTATTGCTGCAGTATTGTTTGCTAAGGTTGCTGTTGGTTCCCGTATTAGGTTGCGCCTAAATTGCAATAAATTATAGTTCAGTAAATTATGAATAATAATTGAGGGCAATTAAACTATTGGAACTAAAACTGCAAGCCCTTTTGAATCTGCTGGGCCAATTTACCGAAATTATTAGGCATCCATGGGTCAGAAAATGACAATCAGTTAAAGACAAGTCCCGTAATCCTAGCTGCCTCGATTATTACAATCAATGGAAGTTATTTCGGATATCATTGATTAGACTGTAAATATTTGATAAATCTGAGGAAAATGTCTTGGATTTAATCCAAAAGCTACTGCTTGTTCAAATATTCATTTACGTGATTATTTATATATTGCCTATCAAGACAACATGATAATTAAATTTATTAAAAAATGTTAACTGACTATGTAAGAAAAAAAAGAAACAAAATCGTAAAGAAAAACTGTGTTTGCTTCAATGAAATAGGTAAATAATAATTAAAGCTGGTGCCACTTTATATCAAAATTGAGAAAGACATTTGTGCTGAATTTTATAATGAAATAAAAATCAAATACTTATTGTATTTAATTTCTCAATTTCATTAATTAGGTGATAATTAATACTTACTGTATTTGATTACTTAATTTGGTTTTATTTCTTCGATTTATAACTTTATTTATTTTTTCAATAAAAGTTCATTTTCTGGCACACTGAACTGTAAACATCGTTTACGTCACCGAGCGTATCGCCGCGGTCGGTTATCTTTGCAATTAATAAAGTTATAAATTGATGGAGTCGAAATCATGCATAACATAGTCGTTTATTACTTACTCAAAAGGCCCACACACTTTGTTATTTATACAAATCAGAAAGAATATTTTTGAAAAATTTAAAAACTCCGACGTGTTTTCCGTCGTCTATTGCAGCGCCCCCAGTGACAAGTGAAAAAAACTACTCAAAACCATTCTTGAAATCATACAAATCGATTGCAAAAAACCGTATTTCATTCGGATGAGCCGTTTTGGTGATAAATTATAACAGACAAACAACATCTAAGAGCAAACGCATATACGTCGCGGGTAAAAATATATTTTAAGTGCAATCAATTTATCTGCAGGCGGTTTTCCAAGTGCCAATTAATGGAAAAACACCAGTCTTGCTCAACCCTAACTTATAGGTTTTTAGAGACACTACCGAACAGTGGTTAATTTTACGAGTGCCAATAAAATAAGTCTGGGTGCTGGTAAATTATCTGTTCAGAGACAGTTTATGCTGCTACAATTAAACAGCTCTAAATCTCAGACGGTAATATTGCAGCTAGTTCAATTTGTAATGAACGGTTATGAAATATCCACGAACGAGAAAAATATAAGGTCTCTGTCACTATAACTTTGCAAGGGAAGCAGCCAAAGTAGTCCACTTGCTAAAACATGCCAATCTCACATACTCACAAAATAGTACGCTGATCGGCCTTTTTTAGAGCGGTAAAGCTCTCACGCATGCATACCCCGGCCCATAGCTTCAGTTTAAAACCAGGCGGCGCGGATAGAATTTATTTATCGTCCGTGTTTCTGGCTATTTTTTTTATAACCCAATCGGTTGCTTAGTCTGCCGAATTCAAGATCTTGTGATTTCTTGACACCTTAAACCAAATATCATTGAGTATTTCAATGATATTTGGTTTAAAGTGTCTACAAAAGCCACTTGGCTCTGATATTTGATAGCTCATGAAACTACAAACCCTGATGGATACACCTGAAGAGTATTGTCGTGTTTCTGATTCCGAGTTCTGTATCTTTGGAGTGGTTAAGCTCTTCCAGCTAGCTTCGCCTAGATCTTCTTAAATTGCTGGCACTGCGTAATTGTATTCTCCTTAATAGGGAGTAGCGTCTTACGTCGTAAATATAAGGCGCTTTATCTCGTTTAATTTTCTTGTTTACAAAGACTTTTAACGTCGTTACATCGTTTCATTATCAAATTATCGAGCTATTTTGTTATTTTTAATAAGACAACGCCGTATAAGAAGTTTACACAAACTCTACAATTACTCGTTGATATCTGTTGTTTTTGAAGGGGAACATTATTTTAGGAAGTATTTTTCGTTAAATCTATCTATATCTATACTAATAATATTATAAAGAGCAAAGATTTTTTTAATCAGTATCAAAAATATTTGAAAAAGCAATGACAAATCGAATCTACAACTTCCTAGAAAAATATAATATACTTAGCCAGAATCAATATGGTTTTAGAAAGAAACGAACAACTACACTAGCAGTATATAATTTTGTCGGCGAAATATATAGTGCGATAAATGAAAGAAAATATGCGATCGGTCTCTTCCTTGACATGTCAAAAGCCTATGACAAAGTCAGTCACAAAATCCTGTTGCAGAAACTTTACGGATGTGGAATCAGAGGAACGGCCCACTGCTGGCTCCAGTCCTACCTCAGTGACAGGAAGCAATTTGTGCAAGTACAATATTTGGATGAACAAACGCGACAAATACAAAATGCAATTTCAGACATAAAAACCACGAACTACTCAATACCACAGGGAAGCGTGATCGGATGTACGCTATTTTTAATATATATCAATGACCTACCAAAAACACTTAAAACTTCGTGTGTCCTATTTGCGGACGATATATCTATCCTTTTTAAAAGTACTCTGAACATTGACAATGCTTACATAACTCACACCTTCCATAGCTGCATAAAATGGCTCCAAGATCACAACTTGGAAATAAATCTACAAAAAACAAAAATGGTTCAATTCCGAACGTACCAGAGGACTGCATTAGATATTGACTTACTTACAAAAACCCTTAAAGTAGAACAAACCGATGAATTTAATCTCCTAGGTACAACTTTAGATACTAACTTGTCATGGAAACCGCATATTCAAAAAATTAAAACCAAGCTATCACGATTTGTCTACGCACTTAGTATTTTAAAATCAAATACTAATTATGAGACCGCACTCTCAGCATACTACGCATATGCCTACTCTTGGCTCAATTATGCCACTATTATGTGGGGCGAAAGCACTGACTATATAAAATTATTTATATTACAGAAAAAATGCATACGAATCTTAGTAAACATCAAACGCCGGGTAAGCTGCAAACCATATTTTATTAAAAAAGAAATTTTAACCTTACCGTCTATCTACATTCTACAGGCTTGCTTATTTGTAAGGAATAATAAAAATATGTTTAGGTCAAATTCAGAAACACACGAAAATTACAATAGACGAAACAGAAACAAACTTAACCTACCCGCGACTACCTTGCAAACAGTACAGAACAGTCCTGCCTACAGACTTGTAAAAATATATAACAAACTGCCCGAACTAATAAAAAGTGAAGAAAAGGACTCATTATTCCAAAAACAGATTAAAACGATCCTGACGAAAAAAGCCTACTACACTGTTGGCGAATACCTATCTGACAAACTTGTATAATCTGATTATAAACTACCTACCTACATATTCTTGACCATTTCATTCTCCGACATTTCTTACTTACAAAATATGACGTACCTACTGTAGAATATACCAAAACCCAACCTTTGACATTGATTATTGAGCTACCTACCTGCTTCGTGATATTCCTATTCTTATATTAACAATTATTATTATTCTTGGCATATTTTTTCGCATAATTTTTGACATTTTGTATAATTATTGACATTTAATTTTATTTTGTTTACCTACTTATTCACCTGTTTCATTATTTAAATTGTATGTGTGTAATTTTTAAAATAATAGCTACCTGCAACGCCCTGACAGGGCCGATGTACCTACCAACCTACTAGGAGCTACACTAGACCTAAGCTTAACCATTGTATGTAGGACATTAAGCATGAATAAATGAAATATGAAATAATTTTTTACTAAAAAACGGTATATTTACCCGGACGGGATATTGGTAGTGGTATTTTTCGCAATAAAAGAGTGAGAAAGAGGGTAAATCGTTTTGTCTGCCACTAACATTCATAACCCGCAAAGACTTCAGTTCCTCCCGTGATCATGGTACATGCAACTATGCCGAAATATCGGGAAACATTCAAACTCACAAATCATGGTAAATATCCCGTTTTTTAGTAAAATGATGTTCAAAACCATGATAGTTTCAAAAGTTATAAAATTTTTTTTCTGTTTGGTTGTTTTTTTGTACCGAATAGGCTTCGGAACTACTGGACCGATTTTAACCATTTTTTCACTAATAGTAAGCTAAATTATTAGCTTTCTCAAGAAGTAACATAGGTTTTAATTTATTTTCAATAAAAATTTGAGATCCTTAAGAAAATGGCAATAATGTAACCCAAAATAGCAAAATTTTGCCTATAAAATTCATTATTTGGCGTGCGCTGAGAAAACTCTTGATGATACATAAAAATTATGTAAAACATGATTTAAGTACTCATTATTACCTATATAAAAGTCCTGGAGGGAATTTATCTAACTATCATAGTTAAGTGTTCTAAAATTTAATTAGATCGCCGGTAGAAACAAAAGTTGGCTACATTCGTATATTCGAATATTGTGTTATTTTGTACATAATATATTTGTTACTTCTTTATATTTATCTTCTTGAAACCGCGGGGCGCAGCTAGTACATTATTAACGTACTTGTTCAATTGTTCATGGCAACTGATGACGTAAAACACGTGATGATATTTTAGAAAAGCTCGTATCATCAACTTTCATTCATCAGTGTGGTATTGCTCCCATACGAAAGCACGCTGGAACAGGTAGGTATACCTATACACATACAGTGGAAACATTCTATCTTTGTCCCTTGACGGCTGGAGCCTCACTAAAGCAACCGAACTTGCATAATTTATGGATGCCAGCCAGCCTCGGCGCTGAAAATATGATCTTTCAAATATTAATGGCTAAGCTTGTTTTCAAAGTATATTACGTTTACTTACAGTAGAAGGATAATAATACCCTACGATATGGGCTGTAAGTTGTGGGAAGAGACTGGTATAGGTGAATTACACACCTTCGTCCATCAATTGAGAAGAGACACGTTATTATCAATAAACAAAAGTATAATTTCGAGTATATAATTACCATATATATAATACTTATAACTAGAAATAAACTGAACGGAAATGCTCATAATAACAGACTGCTACAATTTTGATAATATCGTAGTACCTACAAGGTACGCGTGAATTAATGATTGAGATATATACGATATTGCAGGCCAAAATTACGATAGTAGAGTCTGGCAAAGGGAAGCGAGCCAGTAACTGTAAATAATAGAAGTAAATACATGACTATGGCGATATAAAGGCTGTTTATTACTGAGGTAAAAAATTGTCGAGGGTTTTCTTTCATGTCTTTGATGGATTAAAACCGTACGACCGTATTGTATTCCAAGTAAAACTTGTCTTCACTTGGTAGGCATGTACAATAACAAGAATCTGGGGGAGATGAGAGACAAAATAGAAAGTGAAATGCCTCTTAAGAATCCTTCTCTAAAACCACCAATAACAATAAAAATATAATACTTACCACTTAAGCGGTACCAGTACATTTGTTATTCTATTCCCTTTATTTCGTGAAAGATGATCCTTTTAAAACGCAAAACAATTACATGGTCATGGTCAGAATTTCTTTGTTTACGAGTAAAATACGAGTCCCAGTGTTTTTCAATTTATTTTATCTTCTCAGTGATAATCAACGAGTGAGTTCAGTCAGACGGATGGTGTATTTTTCTCCATTCTATTCTAAAAGAAACAGATAGCGGGTGCGAACTGAATGATGCGAGTGTATACTCAGAGGTACCTATATACTCAGTACCTATGTTGTTTTTTCTATGTTATGTTGTTTTTGTAATCACCAATACTTTTTTATTCCAAAAACTATCGTGAACTTGAGTATTCATATTGTAAAAATGGGGATTTTCACGTATCGCACTCTCGGTGAAAGCACCGACTAAGTTTTTTTGACAGTAGTGCACGACGCGACGCGGAGGGAGAAAGTCGCGATTACTCACCCTGATGAAGACTCTCTGAATGAGTCGAAACTTAGTCGGTGCTTCACCGATAGTGCGGTACGTGAAAATTCCCGTTTTTACAATATGAATCACCAAGACTTATCAACATTGTAAAGTTTGTATGATTAGCAGATTTTTTCTCAGGTCTGGGTGTTTTCTATGTATAATATGTATTTACAAAAAAGTATATAAGTGGTATATCAGACATGTTGTTCCCATAATAAAAGGTCTGCTTAGTTTGGGGCTAGATGATGCTATGTGAAAAAAATGTCCAGCATTTTTATTATTATTATAAAAAACACAACCGATTTGAGAACTTCCCTAAATCCTTCTTTTTATGAAGCGTTTATATAAAAAAATCTTAAATATTAAGCATTATTTATTGTTTGTGAGCCTTTTACAATGAAAAAATATTTTAGTTGATCATATTTACAAATATGAACTTTTTACAGTGGCTTATAGTTCGTTCGAGATAAAACTCAATGAAACAAATCCATAATTAAATGGAATTGGAAAATAAGTAATGTTAGTAACTGAATCCTTTGGAATAAACCTAAAATTATTTGGTGGAATATAAGCTGCATAGTAAAATCTGTAATAATTTTGTGTGTACTGAGAAATATTACTTTTATTCAATTAGGTGTTTATTGGGACAGAAACACAATTTAAAACAGTTTTCCTCAACATTATAATTCTGGATAGAAATACAAATTTCTATCTTCAATATGAATAACTCATATGTACCTACTTCAGTAATTGAAAATGAAAAACGGGCGTCCAACAACTTCATAACAGCGCCAGCATTTATAATATAAAATATGCGCATATTTATCGCACAACTCTTCAAATAGTGATAAAATTGGCGCTACTTAAATACACCTTTGCGCTAGAATCATATAATTAACAGATTTAAGCCTTTTCCAGATATTAATTCCTTCGTTGATTTTATCCAGATTGGACGGCAACCCTTATTCAATTTAAATTCACGGTGGTAGGTAAGTGAATTGAAATCTTTTTTGTAGTGCGTCCGAAAATAAATTGAATTTCATCAAACGCAGACCGCACGGTATGTAATGGATCTCAAAACGGCGGAAAGTTACAGTTCCACTAGTTTTCTCTGTAACGTAAAATTTACTCAATCATACATGATATACAAGAATATTATATGATGTTTTATTCCATAAATGCCGGAGAAAATAAGGCGCTGAAATCTGTAGCACATGGTTTGACAAAAACGCTATGCTACGTGCCCATAAGTCATGGTAAATGGTGAGATGTCGTCCGACCGCTTTAGCTGGAGCTGCTAAGGCAAGATTTATTGCGTCTACGTGTAGATACAGTTTATAAATCAGGTACGACGTTACTTAAATTTTGTTTTAATATTTCTCTGGGATTCGCTTGATTGTACTAGCCTAGTAACATTGCAAGTTCAAATTTAACGTTAATTAAGGTAGACAGTGGCAATAAAGTAGAGTGGGCGCCAGTATAGCGCGGGGCCAAGTTAGTGACGCAAATATCCCAATAACCGTAATATACGGTTAAACTTTATCACCTTCCAGAATTTACGGATGAAGAGACCCCGACACACGACGGATTTGATTAACAATCAGCCGCTGACAAAGAACACAAAGCGCTCGTACGGCACTTTGATATCTCCAGTAGGTTTTTTCACAAAAACGTTTTTCGCATTTATGTTTTCCTTCCTGTATACTAAGACGGCTAGCCCAATTTAGGTATTGTGTCTCTGGGGACAAAATATACATAACAATTTGTAGGTATGTTTCTACAGAGCTTTAATAAGTGTCGTAGAACCCACAGGAATCAGAAGGACCGTAATTGCCATAAGCCGCTAAGATTTTCTCTTCCCGCTACACAGTCGGTAAAAAAAATATTTAATTTTTTGCTCAGTGTCTGGCACCAGGCAAATACGTGCAGCATCGGAGTTCTTTGTCGCTTAACGAACTGATGAGGCTGCATCTCCATCTTTGTTCGTACATTTATGCAAGAATCAGGGTTTTGCCTACCCCGACTTTCTTACTCCATTATTTTACTCCAAAAAAAACTAAAATACACCACGTTGTATTCGGATAAAAAGTAGCCTATGTGTTATTCTGATGTACCTATAAGCTATATTACTGTAAGGTTTCATCAAAATACGTTCAGTAGTTTTTCGCGTTTATAATAGTAGTAGGATAGTAAAAACCCCAAGAATTTATCCGCGTTGTTTTTTCCATACAAACTTTATCTACTCGGCTGCACCCTCTAAAAAATCCTTTCTTTTAGAGGGACCAAAAGCAACGTGCCATAAAAACGTGCTCTCCGAATGTTTAGTATCTATGACTTACGGTTTAGTTTGTACGTTTTAATTTTATCTATTTAAATAAGATCATTCATTTGGTAAAATCGAGTATTTTAATGTCCATACTTTAATAGATACTATACCATTATCTACTCTGGATATAGGCACCGATTGTTTTAGAGCTCATTCCGAGAGTCAAGAGTAGAAAGTTCATTAGGATGAATGATCACCATCCCTATCTAAGTCTCTGATCGCAATACACTCTGTCCGCGTCGCGTCTCGCGCGTACAGTGTGCAAATTGGTAACGGTACCTTAGCGTCAGTAGACATGCATCAGCTCTGCAATCTGCTTTCTACTTTGATTATGTCTATAGGCCGTGCGCCCTGGTTGCAGCTCTACTTTCTTTCTACAAAGTTTGTTAGTGTGTCTGGGATTTTTATTCTTTTTGTATACACAAATTAACACTTACTTATGACAAAAAAATATGGCCAAAACGGACTTCTGAGTTATATCTCGTTTAAATTTTTGAAGATGGTTAATACTCTGAAGGATTAGGTTGGTTGAACACCAAAAGTTCAAATGAAGTCCTTTTATTAAAACTTGAAAGTAGAAAGTTGTATAAAGACTTCCAGGCAATGTTTTTGTAGCGTATTTATCGTTTTCTCAACGCAAAAGCTAATAAATAAGTCGAACGTTAAACTTTCCAGATTCAATACTCCACCAGTTGTATTATTGTTCGGTACAAACTTTCAATAAAGTAAATACTTAGCAGAGGACGTATTGAACACACTATCTTAAACACTATTTAACCACTAGACTTCTCGACTGACCTCCATAATGCACTTAATTTGCGGTGAGTAAACATGACTTTGATAATGGACAACAAACCTTTACACTACCTATTTAAATTACAATAACAGCAAAAAATAATCAACACCAGCTTCATAAATTTAACAGCCAGAATAAAATATGCAACACGGACATCTGCGTAGCACATTTTATTCTGGCTGTTCACGACTTACGACTTTAAATTCTAGTTTACATCCGACATGGCAGGAATATAACAATTAAGGCTTGAGTTCACCAACAAAATAAAAGGACCGTTTAGTAAAATCATTGATTATGATAACAGATTCCTATAAAAAACATGTGACAAAAAGCTTTGATTAAGACCTAACCACCCGTTATTGCGTTGGTGAACTCGGGCCTAAGAGTATTTGTAGCATGACACATTGCTTAGCCAGACAAATAAAACATTCGAGTCTTGTCGGTTAAATCGTCGCAAAGAATTGCCGATAGTCTTGATTTAGTCTCGACTACTTCGTTTTTGTAGTGGCGCAATCATGCGCGTCTGTCCTTTGCGCTTGTGATTGGATTGCAACATTGACGCTACAACAACGATACACAGATATAGCGAAAGTATTTACTATCGATAACATCTTGTATAATAACGTGAATGATATAAATGAGGCTGAAAGACTCATTTATATCATTCATATAAATTAGTCTTTCAGCCTGTTTTTGATAACTGTGATGATTTACGAAAATGTTAGTTTGTTTACCAAAGGGATAACGTAAAAAAATAAAAAGCACATCCACGACATGCCCAGACTACTACGACGCTAACGGTATGCTACAATGTCAGTCTAAGCGAACACACACAACTTAATCCTACAAAAATGACTTGGAACTCTTAACTGTGCGGATTATCGGTGGTGTGGATGAGATCGCGGCAAGCCCACACTACTCTCCCATTAGATGGGCAATTTGTTTGGCTACAGTCGAGTAAGCCTTTAATCTCGCATGGCACTTCGCTCAAGTGACGGCCGACCGTCCGCACGTCCACTCCAATCCATTATTCCCCTGACTTTTAAATATAAAATCAACGTTGGTACCGCTTCATTGGCATCCGTTTTTTAGAAGTCGCTCCTCTATTACAGAGTGGTTTTTCATCCGCCCGAAAAAATCGTTTAGTAGCACAAACGAAACCTAGTATTAATCACTGTTCACTGGTCACCTTCTCAAAAAGAGTACGTATTTTGGATTTTTGGAACGTTCCCTCGCAATCTTTCTTTCGCTGAAAAAACGAGTGATAAATTGTTGTAGGTAAGTTCAGAGAAACTAATTTGTAGGAGCTCGAGATCGAAGGTACCTTTTGTTTGCTAGGAGCGTCTACGAGGGCTTTGAGGCTGTGGCTGCTACGGACGAATGTGTGCGCTCAAACTGTGTATTCCCATGTGTGTCATCACATGTCGTCTGTCTTCCGTTATAGCGGTTTTGTTTTGACGTTTCATGTAAGTTAAGAGGTTAGGTATCCTTATCATCATCATTATCATCAGCCTGTGGAAGACCACTACTGGCCGTTTCTAAAGAGCCCCATGGTTAGTTATGACATTGGTATAATCGTATCTACGTATTTACTTATCGTACAGGTGTTTAGCATGTTTATTAAGTAATGACGACCTCTGTGGCGTAGTGGGCGAAGGCCCGCCTGAGACGCAGAAGGTTGCGGGTTCCCGCTGCGGGACAAATGTTTGTATCTGCAAATATTTGTCTCGGGATCTGGGTGTTTTCTATGCATAATATTTATGTATTTACAAAAAAAATATAAGTAGTATATCAGTCATGTAGTTCCCATAACACAAGCTCTGCTTACTTTGGAGCTAGATGATGCTGTGTGAAAATGTCCAGCATTATTTATTTATTTAATGACTCTAGCGCAAATTACAATGCAGTATACGTTACGTTACTTACGTTAAATATATTTTTATATTGTATTTAATATTTGACTCCCAACGATTATTGGCGACGACTGTAAAGAAACAGAACCGTTACTGTCCACAGCTTGCTTGCCAAGACCTTGGTTTCGATACGCAGTTCGGCATACTCAACTTCGGGTATGGGGGCTCATTGTTATGTAATTTTAAACTTTCAAACTCGCTAAAGGATGACTTCTATTAGGTACCTACTTTATGAAAGTTGAATGGGAAATTCTGTAATTCTGTAACTCGTTTGCGAATTGTAAGATGATATTCACAATCCAAACACAAAATAATGGACATGTTTTCGGTCAAATAAAGTATTTCTATATATATATTATTAGTATGTGCTGTGTCTAATTAGTTGTTTTATCGTCGCAATTTAAATAAAATCTTTCTCAGAGTTATCATGTGTTGTGTGACAAATCTGCACTGATCGATGGAAACAATAAAATTATGTTTTACTATTTATTTCGGAGAGTAGGCTAGAGAGCGGTGCAGGTGCACGATACTGTGTCCGACAGTAGATACTCTCTCGGGCCATTGCACGTCGAAATTGCTTCAGCGCCAAAGCAAACTAACCGTATTTCACGCCCAACAGCTCAACTATTGAACCTTTTATTTCACCCTTTTTTGAATATTCGATGCGGGACTCAATATAAACAATACCAATGCCCAGTTTGAACAAACATCTATGTCAGGCGGTTTGTTTGCCAGGGTAAATTGATGCGAGATGAACACAGTCATCTTAGTATAGGAAATTATCCTCTGTTTGCCGGAGTAAATAAGCAAATATACGAATTTATTATTATTGGTATTGTTATTGGTTTAGTTGTCTAGACCTCGATATTCTTAAAAACATATCATGATTACTCGTACAAGCTGTGAAATCTACACAAACAAAAAGTACAAAATTGTTTCAAAATTATTAGGACTCTAACTTAGGATCGACAAGTTCCTGAGTTAGAGCTGACCAAGTTTGAAGCTAACATAAATCAGTTGATCCAGTTTTGGAACCCTGCCTATGCATAATCCGACACGCACTTGGCTGGCTTATTTATTTTTAACAAGCTTACAAATCCTGTAATCAAGTCTTGGAAGTCTATTTTAACCTACTTTTAATTGTCATATCAAAGTATGTTTATGTAGTTTTGATGACAATACTATAATTTGGTATCTTGGAGCTGATCTAATGATGGAGCCAGGAGGTATGTAATGGAACTCTTCAGTGGCTACTAGTTAACACCTCGAGCATGGGCTCATATGATTCGTTTTGACGAGTCCAATATATTGGACTTAGTAATAAGGGTCTGATGATATCGAGTTTTTCTAAACGAAATGTTAGTTATTGCAATTCTATTCACCAACCGCGTTGAATGCTAACGTCTATGCAAAACGCGGACTTGTGCCAAATAAGTTTGGATGTGTCTCTGACTACCCCTTACTTAGTATCATCACAGATTTGTAAACTAATTATGATTGTTTTTTTTATTTTATAAAAAGTATCATTTTAAAGATAAAATATAACCAATTTTAGTTAATTTATTATTCCTGCAAAGCTTCTTAGTTCTCTTACATTTTGAACCTCTATTTTACATATCTTGAAGACCTTGAAAACTTCTTAAGAAAATATAGCTGAGCAAAGTTAAAAATAAGTTTTTCTTTCTCAATTAGCAAAAGCGGCAACTCGGCAGCAAAGACTTAATTCTTAAGTCCAATTAACAAATGTGGAACTTTCGCCTTGTCATGAAGGTCAATTAAGAAATGTCGCATCGGTAGTACAACAATTAGTCTTGTGTACTTCACTGTGGATATATTTTATAAGGAACGTAGAATTATTAACATGATTTCGAAAAGTATTTGTATGTTACATTTTCCAGAAGCTTTGTATCTTTGAAGAATCTGCTTTGATTAATATAATTAAGATAATTATCTAAAAACCATTTTTGCTTCTATGTTTATGAATAATATCTTTATTACAAGAGGTCATTCACATCTCTGTAGGTATGACTATTTTATAAAATCCTACTTATATAATAAATGCGAAAGTATGTGTGTGTGCGTGTGCGTGTGCGTGTGCGTGTGCGTGTGCGTGTGCGTGTGCGTGTGCGTGTGCGTGTGCGTGTGCGTGTGCGTGTGCGTGTGCGTGTGCGTGTGCGTGTGCGTGTGCGTGTGCGTGTGCGTGTGCGTGTGCGTGTGCGTGTGCGTGTGCGTGTGCGTGTGCGTGTGCGTGTGCGTGTGCGTGTGCGTGTGCGTGTGCGTGTGCGTGTGCGTGTGCGTGTGCGTGTGCGTGTGCGTGTGCGTGTGCGTGTGCGTGTGCGTGTGCGTGTGCGTGTGCGTGTGCGTGTGCGTGTGCGTGTGCGTGTGCGTGTGCGTGTGCGTGTGCGTGTGCGTGTGCGTGTGCGTGTGCGTGTGCGTGTGCGTGTGCGTGTGCGTGTGCGTGTGCGTGTGCGTGTGCGTGTGCGTGTGCGTGTGCGTGTGCGTGTGCGTGTGCGTGTGCGTGTGCGTGTGCGTGTGCGTGTGCGTGTGCGTGTGCGTGTGCGTGTGCGTGTGCGTGTGCGTGTGCGTGTGCGTGTGCGTGTGCGTGTGCGTGTGCGTGTGCGTGTGCGTGTGCGTGTGCGTGTGCGTGTGCGTGTGCGTGTGCGTGTGCGTGTGCGTGTGCGTGTGCGTGTGCGTGTGCGTGTGCGTGTGCGTGTGCGTGTGCGTGTGCGTGTGCGTGTGCGTGTGCGTGTGCGTGTGCGTGTGCGTGTGCGTGTGCGTGTGCGTGTGCGTGTGCGTGTGCGTGTGCGTGTGCGTGTGCGTGTGCGTGTGCGTGTGCGTGTGTGTGCGTGTGCGTGTGCGTGTGCGTGTGCGTGTGCGTGAATGTTTGTTACCACGTATCTCCGTAACTACTAAACCGTATTTGATGAAATTTTGAATGTAGATAGTTTAGGATCTGGAATAACACATAGGCTAATCTAATTTTCGAAAATTGACCTCTGATGGGGTTAAATAGGGCGGTAAACTTTCTATGAAAAAATCTCAAAACTCTGTACAAATAAACTTTAAAGTAAATGATGAAACAAATATTTTTTATTTTTTCAAACTACCCTTTGGGGTGTGCAATTGAGTTCTAAACTTTCTATAAATTGTAATCCTTGGTTCGATTCATTCAAAAGTTGGTAGACATAGTTTGAAGCCTGGAGACGGTCATATGCTACTTTTATTAACATACCACGCGGGTGAAGCCGCGGGCAACAACTAGTAAAAAATAAAAGGGCATTTATTTACTGACACTTAAAGAAACATACCTAGCCTAAGTACAAGATAATAATAAGTAGGAAATTAAAATAGTAGGTATAGTATGAAGGTATGTCTGTATGTATGTTAAAAGGTCAGCACAAGAACTCAGCCACGCTGTTTTTCAGCCTCGCCTACTGATGTAGCTGCTGCCGTCACAGCTACCACTAAAAATGTCTAACAATCGCAAAAACATTATTATAGTAAAAATGCGTTTAGGACATAAGCTGTTCTACTTGTAAGTTTAATAAAATACTCTTCTCCAACCGTTCCTCGGCTTTCTTTTGTGGACTACAAAATGTAACACTAAGGAAATATTTGACGTTTAGGATAATGAAAGGCAAAGGCAGACGAGGGTTCGCCGGTGTGGGTAGTTCAGCGTTAGGCTCAACTAGACAGCAAGAACTCCTTACATGACAGCTCCTAATCCGCCCCGGGGAACTTCAGATACTTTCATGAGTTGTCATTTGCAGAGATATATTATATAAGATTCAGATTTCAGTTTGCTTCTGATAATTAAGCCGACCCAAGGAATACCTTCATAAACATTTTTCTTTTAAATTGTCTAAAGAAATATAGGCAAAGTATTTTTGATAATTCTTATGTAACTCCTAATAAATTGTGTTTACAGAGCTTTATTCAGGGAAGCTTCTGGTTGGAAAATAAACATTTCTTTTTGAGTGTTTCTTTAGACTTATTAGTGGTTCAAACATAAATTACGACAACAAAAAATGACTGTGAAGCCATTGAGTACAAAGAAGTCATTGTTATTTTTAAATCAGCGGTGGCAATAGAAATATTTCTTTGATAGCAGCGGATGTTTTTTTATTTTTAAAGCAAGTTTGTATATTTCCTAAAAAACACTTTTCACAAATAAAATTGCCTTAGTATAGGTATACTACTTTTAGACCTCGGCTTCTACCACGAGTTAGCTGAATAAAAATTAGCTTAGATGCCTATATGTTATCCCAAATGATGACCTAGGTTCATAATTCATTATTTCAGGTTTTACCTTGTAATTAAGTATAACGTAAGATAATTTATTTTTGTTCACAATATTTATTAGGGAGCAAAAAAATTGAAAAATGAGGTTTCATGCTTCGTTATCATGTCCATGTTATATTGCATTATGTCCATTCTAATCAGACGCTCGAAGAAAATGAACAATGAAAACACAATACAAATTTTGTGCTAATCCTTTACTGTGTTGGACGTGTTCGCCTCGCGATGTGTGGTAGCTTTCACGGACCCAATTATAGAGTTTTAACGAACTGCACACAGTTCGCTAAAAGTTTCCCATAATTCGGATTTGTTTAATTGTTACTCTGTAAAGTCAGAGCATGGACTCCTGTCGGGACCTTGGGTAAAACTTTTCAATTGTGCCCGAAAGAGTTGGGGTTAAGGGGATGAATATTTGCCGTGCCCGCATGTAGTTTAAATTGCGTTTCCTTTGAGAAGGGCACAAAGAAGTCGGCGGCGAGATGCGAGGAACTTCATCCGCAGAAGGCTTTGCCAGCTGCCTTTTTCAGTACAACTTTGAGATTGGTGTTGCAGCGAATGAAAGTGGGAGGTGCTTACAGTTATTTTCACTATTAATCTTACAAGGAGTTCACTTTTGATATTTTCTTAGATTTCATTTAGAAAGGTTAACGTATAAGCGCTTTTGTTTAGTTGAAATGTTATTATTGCATTCCCTAAAACCAAAAATTTCAAGACATGTGTCGTTGGTTGGAGTTACAATAAAACGGTGATGGGTTTACAACTAATCACGAGAATGATAACTACAATACAAAATTTGCGTATATGCCAAATTGAATGTTTAGACGTGCCTCTGACTGGTAACCTCATGAATCTACACACTAAGTATAGATTGGAGAATGTCTACTATAGGGATTTCATTCGTATTTTTGTTTATTATCGAATAGGGTCTTGTTCTAGGTTAGATTTATTCATTTGCTCATTTCGATACCATAATCGATCGATGGGAGCTGCGGTTCCCATCGATCTATTATTTTTTTGTGCCAATTGATGTTGTATCCGATTTGTTCTGCCCACGATACCATCTTACAGTCTTAAAAGTCCAGAAACAAACAATTAATATAAAAATCTCACTCTTTTCACTATATCAGCTGAGTTATCAGTAGGTTGGTGATATCAGGGCGAGTTCTATATGGCATATCAGTTGGGTTATAAACCGCAATGACACCAATAATGCAGCGGGTCATTACCCAATGATATGAACCGTAACAAGAGAAGCCAACTTTGTAACAAGGACACGTTGTCATTTGCAAAGCTTGTGCACAGTTTAGTTAGAAAAAAAATTAAGCAAGAGCAATTTAAGTCTGAAGAGGTAAAATAAAGGCACTCCAATTCTGTACAGAAGTTTCCTTTTTGAGAAACCTCAAAGGCGAGCGCGGAAGTTTATAGAAAGACAGAGTCGAACATTTCAAATGGAAAGTTTAACCTAGGACCGATCGAACTGATAAAGCTTCGTTCTCTATAGAGCTGTCAGAGTTTAGCCGAAAACGTCCGGCTTCTAGACCGTTGTCCGGTAAGTGGGTATAACACGAATTTACTCGGATATACGGCTGACTTTTTCATGTCACTGCAGTTTATTGTATTGGCTCGAAACCTGTCACGTGGAATGATAACTGCTATGCAAAACGTGAGCATGTGCCAAATATCAGGTTTATAGGTGCCACTGACTACCCCCTGATTGATATCTTCATAGATAAGATCAGAGGATGTCAATCATGGGGATTACGTTCGAGTTGTGTTTGTTTTCTAGTTGATAAGTTTTAGTTAATTCTTATCGTTTTAAAAATCTAATATTTTGGTAGGAAATTTATACAGACACCAAAAAATCATAGATTATAGACCTTTTATAGTTTGGTCGAAAGTAAAAAATATTTTCTAAGATATAACAACCCTAGTATTTGCTCCTTTGATTTTGTTAACTTTAGTGAGTCGTTAAATCAAATGTTTATAAAGCGACTCATCAACTCTCAATAATTCTGAGTAAATTTTGTTTATTTTAGACATTTTCCTAATTTTATGAGCGACAAATATTTATTTTTAGGGATGTATTTAATATTATCTGCTGGGATAATAAAAAAGTATATTTTGGTGTGACAAGGCGTAGCGCAAAGTGGTGCTACGAATGGCTACGCGCGTAGCAGTAACGAGTGGCTACGTGCGCAGTGGTAATCTTTTATCATGACGATGAGAGAAATAAAAATCATCAGCAAACATGATATTGTTTGCCGCCTGTTTTTTTTTGGGTTTTTTGTGTAGAATAAATATGAAATAACTACGTTCATCAATTAGGATAGCGATTTAAAATTACCTTTGACATTTTGATTGAAAATACAAACCTTGACTTTGGCGTTGGTTACTTCGATGATGTTTGGTATAAGTGCCTTATTTTTTCGACGTAATGAAATAAGTATCCAAAGAACACAACAGCCAAGACCATTTCCGTCCATTTGTCGTTTACTCTTCCATAAAAAAGAATTGATAATGACTCTATGACATAAGTTTCATACTTCTAAAAAGGAATAACAAAACGTTGAACTAAGATTTTTTAAGCTGATTTAGGTACCTCTGAAACATGTGTTCTAATTATTCTAAATGAGAAGAATTCTAATAAAACGCAATACAGATTGCTTATCTATTTATTTCGGTGTAACAAACATTATTCCATTAAATCGTCTACCTATTAAAATTAGCGATTCATATAATCCTAAGTCTTAAAGGTGGCTCTACATCGTGAACTCAATAACCGTGATTACCGACGATGTAATCCCAGCTTTAGGCGCTATTTACATCTACTCCTCTATGTTACTAGTTGCAGGTGACAATTTTAGGGTACGATCAGGCTACGCAAACATGTCTGTAGTATTACTACATTAGAGTGTACATATTTTACAGACTAAGTTTAGAAAAAGAAACAAAAGTTTAGTGTTTTCATTTGTTACATTTCTGAACAGAACTCAGAAATGTAACAAATGCAAGCACTGAAACAGAATAATTATTTTTTTATTTTACCACGTTTGCCTAGTCTGAACCCAGCTTTATTACACAAAATAGCTAAATATGATTCAAGTTACTGTTCAACATAAGAGTCTTACAATAAAGCTGTCGCCAGCAATTATCTACGACAGATAAGAATTTAAGAACACAACGATGATTTTTGAAATTTAATTTGGTGTTCTATGCTTTCGTAAATACCTGTTTCGTCTTCTCGTTGTTTTTTCGTTAAAGATAGTATGTTAATTTTTTTTGCAAAGTAAGTCGTTCTTTTCTGCATTTTCTATTTTTAAGTCTTTTACCTAAATTCAGTAGCTGAAAAAGTGCTATGTTTGTGTTTTGAATAGTTAGAGAAAATAGACACGCAATAAGTACCTAACTATAATTTGTTTACTTGCAAAATATAATATTTACATTTAAAGCGCACTCCTATAAAATAATAAAACACTTAATTCTATCCATTTTACACTATAAACTCGTAATTGACAGTAAGATAGTTACTTGCAAACTAGAATAATTTATTACTACGTATTTACTATACGTGATTGTATTTAAAAATTTAAGGTGACTAAAATTAAATCACAAACATCAAGATATAACGACAAAATTTTTAGACCGGGAGTTCATAGACTCTATCAATTGAGTACAGGACTGATCAAACATGGGATGAAAGAGGACAAAATAACGTAAAAGGAACGCATACTACTGGGACGAAACTTGCCAGGGCTTTTTCAAACACTTTTCTCGACTGTACCTGTCGATTGATATCGTCAACGACCATGAACTTCCGGTCAACAACCGGTACTAAATTAGATCAAAGAAACACCATTTTGTAACACAAGTTCCAACTTTAGACTATGACTCCTTATTAATCCGTAGATGGTATTAAAACTACTATTTTCATCAGTATTTACAACTTTATAGCCTAACATTAAGGAGTACCACTGAAAGACTCAACAACCACCGTCTTCCTTCGCAAATAAATAGCCGGTAAAACTTTTAGGAACGGTAGTGGTCGTTATTGCCTTTCAGTGAGAACCTTAAATTCACTTCAAAAAGTCTTTACGTTCACTGTACAAAAACCTCGAAGGAGTATTATATGTATTTTATACCGTCTAAATAAATACAAGACATTGTTACAACACTGTGGCGTGCAACTTTAATCTCAAATCAGACATCATCATTCGAATCATTTAAAGTACCTACCTCATTGTAGGTAGGTAATATACCAGACATTTTGATTTATTATGTAGTTCCCATAATACAAGCTCTGCTTAGTTTGGGGCTAGATGATGCCGTATAAAAAATTACCAGTAATAACGCATAAATAATTAATAATAAAGTATATATTTCATTATTATTTATTTATTCACCAAATTAAGTATTATATTCGTAAAATAAAAATGTTTTTCATGCTTTGCAATGTTTGTTTCCCCTTTGCGTATTGTCTCGCGGTGTTGACATTGATAGATTGAGTAACCACTTGTAAGTCCAAGCCCTGCTTATAAGATAAACCGTTGTCCTTTGTACAATCCACTTATGTATTTGTAAGTCGGGTACAATGTTACAGTAGTGTTTTTGACGAAAATTTTGTAATATTCCTGTTGGTTTCGTCCGAAACACAAATTTATTTTAACGGCGCTCTTCAAGTGCTTATTAAGTCTGAAAAAACATAGCTTTTTGAAAGTTGACGGCCGAAAATCAATAAAAAATAAATATAATAATCATAAATAATAAATTAAATAGAATTACGCCCATCAAATGGAATATAAGTAAACAGAAATGAAACGATATTACAGTCATTTCTAAATCCTATAACTTGTTACCAAATTAAGTTTGTTAGCAGTTAATGGAATTACATATTAATGATTACGAGACATCAATTGAAAATTGAAACATAGGCGTTCTTTTTTTGATAGGGTCCAGAAATGGACCGAAACCTGTTCCATATTCATAGCTCATTTGCCCTGAAAATGGAGACACTTTTAGACAGTAAGCCTCTTCTAACTTATCATATAAACTTTGTTTTACGTTGCAACCAATATATACAAATGAGTGCAAGTGATGCACTCATTTTCATGTTAATTAACAAATTTCAAGAACTTCGGAAAAGTCCAAGCAAGGCCCGCTTGCAGTGATTGCGTGGCAACATTCTACAGGACAGGAAAAGGAGTTATACCTATGTGGTTGGTTCTAGTAATAATAACTCAGTGCGGTTTTTAACGACACAGTGCACATTAAACAGTGTTAGTGCGTAGTACGTGACAGACGCAATGGGAGGCAAAACAGATGCCAGTGTTCGCAGTCACATGACCGCCGCGCCGGTAGATCGCAATTCTGACACTGTTGAAACCGCGCACAATAGTAGATAATGCACGTAAGAAAACACAAAACAACCATTTGGTCTTCCGTAGACCAAATGCAAAAAATAAAAAACTTCTGTTCTTCTTTCCTATTAGACAAAAAAGTACAGTCTTGATATAGAAATATAGGCTGCTCTTCCGTCGACGAGTATCATCTTGGTGACCAAAGTTGATTACATTTATAACACAGTCTGTAGCGTCACCGCAATTAGCAGTGAGTACAGGATGTACGTCAGCTTGGCGCATGCGGCGGTGGCCGACGCGGCCGGGACCGGCGTCGGTGGGCCGAGGCGATTGTTTGCGCGGACCACCTGCGACCGCCAGCGGATCGTATACAGCGGCTGCTGACGGGATAGAGCTACTAACCTGTATCGAACATGCAGGAAATTAATATTTCATGCAAACGAGTGTCAGTATTTATAGCTCGGCTATTTCGCGATGTAAGCACCTAACAAACGTCTCTGCCAAAAATATTTTTGTTTTCAAAACTCGGATAAATGAAGTATGATGTAACTGTAGGTTGATAGGTCTCAAGTTTCACTTTTTCAATAGTAACGTAAAAGCATAAACCATTCGTTTATTACTACTATGTAGAAAAACGTGACTATATGTGTATATATATTTTAACAAAATGATTTAAATAATGCTGGACATTTTTAAATGAAGACTTAGTAATTTTGGTAAATTTTTTCAGCTGTTTTAGCTCTCCTGTAAAATTACATACATGGAATTACATTCAGTTTGTTTTAACACAGCTATTGATGATAATTAATAAATATCATCTATTACATTCAAAAGTTTAATTATTTTGAGCTATCAAACTACTACTATTTAATCATCAAATAACAGGGCACCTTGTAGTATGAGCCGTGTTGGCTTAAGGGCGTGATTTCCTGACTTCTTATCAGGGTTTCCGGGTTTGATCCCCGGTCGCAAACCAATGAATTGTGCGCATTAACACGTGCTCAAACGGTGTAGGAAAATATTGTATGTAAACAGGCATATCCTAGAACCAAAAAATCGAGTAATGTGCCATCGGTTAGTGCGATAATGTGCTTGCAAGCTGTCACATAGAATGCTCATTACTTGCAAAACGCAGGCATATGCCAAATACAATGTTTGGACGTGCCTTTACCTTCCTCCTACTTGGTATCCTCAAAGATCTACGCACCGAGTATGTAACTAGGATAAATTTAAATGAAGTACATGTAGACAGATATTCAGAACCGTACTATTTATAAAAATCGAATGACAGCGCTTTGAAAATGGTTCTATTCATGACGGTTGACTATTTTCCTAATAAGATATTCTTTATTTATTCTCTTACGTTTCCTCAAAACAACCTTTTGGAGGAAAAGGAAAAATAGACACCCAGAAAAACTATTTATACCAGTTCACCTACTCATGTGACCATGAAAGGAGCGCTTACGTCCGTTTTTTCGACGCTTTGACAAAGATGTTTTCACACGTCGTTATACAGAATTTACGGGCGAAAACGGAATTTCGGAAACACGCCTCGTACCCACTTAGGCGTCTTATATTATGCACAAGGAAAAAAGATATATACCCACCTGTTTAAGTATCTATCTAAAAGTACCTTTGAATAAAAGCATGTGCCTGTACGCATTTGGCACGTCGCGTCGGTTTAAGATGAAGGGACATCCATAAATAATTTATCAAATGGAAGATCTGAAGCGTTTTTCCTCCTTTTGGAAATTGTTTAGAGTGAGCTAAAAGCTTATGGCTCGCTGATTTATGTGATGAAGTTGGGAGTTTTTTTACGTATTTAATGTAAACGTCGTATACCTGGGAGCAAGCTTAAAACGAAATGAATACCGATTTTCCATAAAATTGTTTGTTTCATCAAAATATAAAAACTATGCATAAAATCTGAGAAATGAAGTCTGGATTAGATAATTTAGAGACGATGTCTGGATCAGATAACGAACAAACTCCAGGCGTGATCTACTAAAAGGTCGCCCTGTTATGGCACGACCCGATGTCGTATGCAAACTTAACTTTACGGTATTAGATGAAGGTGAGGGTACTTACCTAATAACTACAGTGTTGAGCCGCCATGGTAGCGTGTACGTATGATTCTTATGCCGAGCACAGAAGGTGTATAGTAGGTCGCCGGCAGCCCCGGCAAGGCCGGCGTCACTCTTCGCACCAGGACCCGACCACTCGTGAATCGTAATGTTCCATGAACTGCATGACTTGTCCTATGCGTAAGTTAAATTTTTATGAATTTTACATGGGACATATATTATACTAGGACTAATCAGAAATCAAAAAAAGACATGAAATCATAAACTTCAAGTGTACAACTTTGTATAAAAAAACGTAAATTCAGTAGATTAAGTGTTTTTTTTTAAAAGATTCAATTTGCAGTTCTTCAAAGTTACAAAGATGGATGGCTGTCATAAATTTAGATTCAAGTGGCATGCTGGTATAAGAAAATGAAAATTAATTACATATAGTACCATCTAGCTAACGTCCGGGAATTAAATTAACCTATCACAAATGAAAAAAAAAACAATTATTTACCCACACGGTTAGAAATGAAACACTCAATATATTACCACAAAATAAAATAACAAGTGTTTTAGTATGAATTTTAAATCCTAAAGGAATATCGGTGCCTTTTAAAATATAAATCTCACCTGTTCAGAAGAGATGTCGATGAAAAGCTGCCTCTCAACGTGCGAGTCCAGAACCCAAGTGCATTGCTGATAGAAGAACTCGTTTAAACTGCCCGTTACCGACACGTTCCTCGATGATATTTCACCTAAAGCATTGAAAATATGAGCTAGAGAAAAATGATAATTTTAAGCGCCGGCCGGAGAGACATCTACGTGAGCAATAAGAAAAAGCGAACACACCGAGTCACCGCAATAGCCCGGTGTAATTGGGACTTTACGATCTTGCTCGAGGTTTTTTCGATTCAGTGTCACCGAGGGCGCGAAACTGGGTCGTGCTACGTAATTTTCTCGGACCCCCGCGGGCCGCGCACCGCCGCGCGAGAACAATATCCGACGCGTTTTTCCCAAGCGTCAGAGACGCGCGCCGAATGTCAAATAGCACTGTTTGTTTTCGTTTTAGGCGTTCGGAGAGTTCATTCGAGATAAATTGCCGATTATCTGCCCTCTCCGCGAGACAACTTTATCGAATTACCTCGGGATTTGTTTTCGTGTTGAGGAAATAGGTTTCATTTACAGGTATCTAAATGTGGTTGGAATACAGATGGTGCTTACCGGAGTGGGTGGTGTAGGTGCGCTGCCCACACATGGCGTCCTCGTTGAAGTTGTAGGCGGCCGCGTAGTCAAAACCAGGGCTCGCATAAGTGTAGTGAGCTACAGAATATTCTAGCCGAACGCTGGTCCAGCTCCGTACCACAACTGGCAGCCATGCCGCCTAAAGAAAATATAAACCGGTAAAGTTTGTGTCAGCCCACGCATAAATAAGGTTCCGCAGCAGTAAACTACGCATAAAATTGGTCGTCTATATTTCATGCTCTAGAAGACTTTAGATGGCCGTTATTAGTTATAAAGTAACTGCGTTTCTACCATGTTGTATTGTTGTTTTAGGTTTTGAATTATGACTTAGGACGAGAAACATGCAACTCTTGCAAGAAGTTCCATCTTTAGCCTAGTATTTGGTAAATAAGATCTTATTTTTTAGATTGTCACTACTCAATGAGAGCCTATTCGTAAAGAACTACGAAAACTACAGAATAATCTTCTTCCCCTTATCCCACATTACGTAGAAAACACTGACGTATTACTATCAACACACACCAGCACATTTCAGTTAGGAATTCGTTACGCCGGTTGTGCTCGTATTCCATATTATTTTCAACATCCTTCTCATCTTGCTCAAAAATTCAAATAAAAATATACTGCAGTCATTCGTGCGTACGTGCACGGCGTATTGACTGGAAATCCCGTGCAACGGCCTACGCAATACGCATACGTAGCCGGCTACTAAGTAATTGAATTTTCAGGCGAGCCTACCGGTTGGCGCCCCGAGCCCGTCGCTAATATTGCGCTAGGACACATGACATGTCGCCAGTTAGCCACTGTTTTATTGTTACTAGGACATGTGCACTTTGCTCCAACCGAATATTGCTCATAATCTATTTGAGCAACAATGCAGGCACATAACAACCGAGCGCAACGTCAGCTCGTGACAAGAGTAAGTACTGTTAATAATTAAATTACGCGCTTATACCTCCAGACCGAATAACAAAGCTCTGAGAGCGTATCTGCCCATTCCGCTGTCTAATGAATGTGTTTACATCGACGGAAATAAGGATAATCGATAAGATGTATCTAGGGAAACTACGTCTATTGTCATAGTATCTTTAAATGGATAATGTTATCTCTACCTTCCAAAATTCATTGTTATTACTCTTATCTGAGGCATCTCCAACTTTCTAGATAAGAAAAATCTCACATCTCTTTGATGTTGGTTGGTATAAAAATATTTTCTAGTAGGTAATGAATAAAGCATTCAGTAGTTAAGGAGAAGTGAATAAACCCTATAAATAATTTATAGGCATATTTACTTTTCTGTGACTACCTACACGCTTTAGTGGTCGTTTCAAGCTTTATTGCTGTTACATACTTAATAGTAACCCTCTTACTTAATTATGCGGATCGCACAGCAGGCGAGGCGTCGGCTATGAAAGGGTTAGATCGTCCTACATACGCTATAGTAGCTGCTCTGTGCTATGTTAGCATACAGCCCGACCTCACTAACACGATTAATTTATTTGGTGTCGTCTTTTGAAAGCGCTCGCAATAATTAGATCACACACTTTACTTCCTGTCGGGGAAATCCTTACGTTTTCAGCAGGAGTGCTTTATTTAAACTTTTCGAATTTAAATTGTACGTAACCAGTTGTTCAAGACGGAGTTACTCTGTTGCGCTCTACGGGGGCCTGATTCTTCCCGTCGATAACTTCCAATGTTTTCATTATTTGGGTAAATTAACGTCGATTTGCTTCGATTAGAATACTTTATTCAGTCGGGTAATTATCGTCAGTCTCAATTCTTGTCAATAGCAAGCGGATGGACGAGATAACAGGAGCCCACTAATTAATACAGAAACGTTGACGTTTTTATAAGGCAGGCGTTAGGGAAGCGAAAACAATGTGCCTTGCCGGTATTTGTTAATCAACATATTGAACGGTTTTCACTCAAGGTTTTCGCCATTGTTTAATATTTTGCTGGAGCTATATATTTTTGATAAACTGTAGTTTTTTATGGACTTAACAATAGTAAGTAGACACATTATTTGTATACATAGTTCATCAATAAGTCAGCGCATGACTTGATATTTTCTTCAATTCGTTATATTGAAGGTACTTTGTCAATTTTATAATTTCGAACCAGAAGCCTTCCTGCAAAGACTGCAGCTTTTGTTAACATATTATCGCTATGGTATATTTACGCGCGTTGTTTGTGGCTTTCTGTCTGTCGGATAAAAAAATATGTTACGGAGTAAAGTTCACCTGAAAGTCCCCACATAAGCAGCAAAGATGCGTCCCGTCTCCTGCAACTAAAGCGATGTGGTCGTGGTGGTAGAGTGCCGTGGCCGAGCGGCACTCGCAACCAGCATCACCGCACGCGGTCCGACACCCCCCTGTGCCGCTTTCTCCAGTTGATTCGGCACTCCACATGCGATCTAGCCGTTGAATCTATACAATAACAAAACAGGAAAGCTTTGTCTAAACAAAGAGCTGGAAATTATCTGAAGCCCATAATTACGGCATATATTTTTTTAATAAATAAAATACAGTTTATTTTGCAGCAACACTACGCACGATAATACGGTTAATGGCTTAATTTATAAATGTTAATAAAACTGCCTACGTCTTGACGTACCTACTTAGTTTTTTAATAATAATACTAAAAATAAAAATAATTTGCGGCCTTATTATGAAATGGCATCAAGTCGTGACCATGACTTGATATACGAGTATGTGACCTAGATTCCAGAAAATATACCTGGGTCCATTTCTTAAAATACATGTTACAAGCTACGAATGTGAGCTAGGGAAACGCACATTTTTTTCAAAAAAACAACAAATTTACCTCGGCTATACCACGTGTTGTTATTTGCAACTTGTGTTTTTAAGAAAGTAAATTACCCACTGCAAACTCCATGATTCATAGATGATAACTGCTGATTACGATTGCTAAATTTCTTCTATCTTACAATTATTGAGTTATTTTAGTTATAAGTAAGCATAATATTTTCAGAAATAAATAATTCTAATTCTTATGTCATTGTTTTATCAGCAATGGAAGAACTATTTACGTAGTATTTAGAGTCCTTGACTTTTGTCTCATCACTGACCTAATTCAGTATGACCAAGAAAGAACCGATAAAACAAGAACAAGAATAAAGACGATGAAAAAGAAAGAAGATCAGCAGTTTCGTTATACTTACTTCGATAGTGACACTCTGGTTAGACGCAGGTATAAACCGATGAGTACAGAGCAGTCTTTCCTCAATGTTCCAGTAGATGTGATGGTGTGCTGGAGCCGACACGCCTCCATGAGCCGGAGATGCCAGTCCATAATGCGTGGAGGCACAAGTAGCGTCAGGGGACACTGTGCCTTCGTGTTGCTCTACGAAAGACCAAGTTTTTTATCGCGTCAATTGTACCAGACAAAATACACATAAATAGTCCTGATCCCACACTAATATTCCTGGTGTCGTAGGTATCAGGAACTACGAATACCGTGGTACCACAATACCAAGGCCCGGAACAGATATCTCCAGAACATTTGTTAACGTGCAAACATTTGTCAGGCAGGATTGAACCCTCTTGAGTCACAGCCGGCTACTCACACGCTGCGCCACCGAGGTCAAAGCCTTTATGTTACACTGATAAGTCCAAATTATTCTCCCTCATTCTGTTTACACTATATTTCTGTTTACTGTTCAAAAAACGCTTATTGCCCCGCGGCCGCAACCTGCTGCGTCTTAGGCGGGCCTTCGCCCACTGCGCCACAGAAGTCATTAGTTGAAGTAGGTATTATTATTATTAGTAGGTAGCAATTTGGGCGTGAATGACGCATAATGTAAGCGCGGTATTAAAGATATCGATCTCTGTAAGGTAAGTTTCTTACCATCATGAAAAGCAAACGCTCCATCCACAAACTCCTCTTCATCGATAATCTGCGACGTCGCACGTCGCACTAGTATTGTCAGATTAGCACCTTTGGACGTCACAGCTTGACGTATCAGGAATCGCCCGGTGGGATCCCTCGCTTCCCTTGCAGCCGGCCCACAGACCCTCAGTAAAGCTCGATCTCCTCTCTCGTACCTATCCCCTCTTTCTCTTGAAACGAACTCGTGCAACCCTTCCAGTATCTCAATATGAGACCGGCAGCTTTGTAATCTGTTCAACAGAAAGTAAACTTCGATTTACAAACTTGGAACTTTAGAGCTTCTACACACTATATAATCGCGGAACCGGACCCGCGATAGCTGGCTTAACATGCTGAGTAGTTAGCTAAGGCCACGTCTGTATTAACATAAGCCTCTTAAAACTTTATATGTTCAGAATAGTAAGAGATGGAACGAATGGGAAGAGTGTTTCATCAGCAATTAAAACTTTATTGCAGAACTGGTAATGCAATTGGAATGTAACGTTTTATCTACGAGACTATTTTACTCGTTATTACTGTACCTATCCATTAGACTTTTAAGATAATGTGTGTTTATTAGACAACTATAAAAAAAAATATAACAGCTTTATATTTATGAGATTCTTAAAATGACATAGTCGGTTACATGAGCGAATGGGAGGTTAGTGTTGTTAGTGTATAATTTAACTCATCTTGATAGATCCGCTAGAAATACGATAGGTATACATATATGATTATGAGGTAGCCTAACATCGTTCATCATTTTTTTTTATAATTAATAAATAATCCTGGAGTTTTGCACACAACATCATCTTGTTAGGACAGTGACAGCTACAATGTTAAATGTCTAAGGTTGAGAGTAGTTGTAGGCATGGATAGTCTATGTATCCGGTTCCGATGAGTGTCATGTAGGAAAACATTGTGAAAATGAAAAATGATAATGTGTGGAAAATAAAACTTTTTTTCAGTAATTTCATTTGCCGCCACTGCTTCAGTATATCTATATCTAATACATCTAACTAAGCAGAGCTTGTACTATGGGAACTTCATGACTGTTAAACTACTTTTTTGGAAATAAAATACATACGTATTATAGAAAATATGAGGTAAACCTATGCCCAGGTATGACCTATGTAGACTACTATAGTTTATGATGATGATGTTGATAATTATATGATTACCTTAAATTATAATTAAACAGTGACACTTGAACTACGTCCGTCGGTGCTCCCAACAAATGTATGGCACACTGGGACCTCCAGGCTGTGGAGCGAGTGTCGAAATGTCCGGAGCGGGCCCCACCCACTCCGAACCCGCGAATAGTCGCGCTGCATCCGACGCGACCTCCACCATTACTGCTGTACACTTCGTTTGATACACTGTTGCTCTCTATAGCGGCCACACCATCAACTGTTGAAATTTAAAGTAACGGCTAGATGAAACCGTATCTGCGGAATAGTAGCGCGCTTTAAAAGCATTTTGCATGGTTCGTAGTTTGCATAACCTGATTGTTATAGTTACTAAGCTAACAGAATACTCGGTTTAAAAAGGATTTTGGAGACATTTAGTGCTTATATTGGTAAATATTATAGTACCAAGATATCACGATATTAACGATTCTGTTTAATGAACTTAAAAAAGAAATAGTTTATTTATTATCTAATAACTGTACCAAATAGTAATGTACATTAAAATTTGGATTCGAGGAAACAGATTCGCCTAATATATGTAATATGGTGCAATAGATGATAGTGATATCAATCTTCGCGAGCAGATTCAATATGTTGCAACCTCAGAGTGAAAGAACTACAAATGGAGATAAGGAAATTAATGAGATAGCGTCTGCAGGATAAACAATTGATTTCAGATAAAAGCTTTTCAATCCACCGAGTCATTGTAGGCATTACCCAGCAGTATCGGCCGTAGTCATTACAGCCATTAGTGAAGTGGAGTGACATATTAGACCGATGATACGAATAGCGTAGAGATTTTTGCTACCACATTTGTATTTCGTTTTGCTACTTTACTGAAATAAAATATTATCTCAAAAGCATTTCTACCAAAAATGCTTAGCTTATGTTAATATTTAATTCACATTTACCATCTATAAAATGCGTGAGAGCAGCCAGCGGCGCCGAAGCGGGCACTACAGTAGGGGGCGCTCCACTGCTCTCGATCCTCTCGATAAACTCCAGTTTTGCGATGAAACCGTTATAATCGTACGGCGGCACTAATGGCCCGGAACTGCGTGGAAAAAATACAACATCATGTTAGGAATTCCGGCGAGGTATTTCATGGGACGGAACAAAAGAAAGAGGGTTTGAATTTTGTTTTATTGGTAAACAATAAAATAGAGCTTCCCTTTTTGTGGCTATCATCGTCCTGAATTTGAAAGCTGTCAGATGCGAGATCAGTAACTGTAGTGGATAGTGCGAGTTATTTACGTTACAAAAAACTGTCTCTAAAATTTGCAAGGGGGACAAAAGCAGATCATTATTCAAATATATAGTAATGGAAATTATTTTACATGTTTTCCTTTAAATTGAAACTCCAGGTAAAGTTCGTTCATAAGCTTACTTAAATTCCAGTAATAAATTAGGTCCTGGATGCTCCAGAGTTGCTGTTCTTTCAGAACATAGCGAAGCAAGCATTGGTGCCGACGGTGAGCTCCCAGCTCGAAGAGTGAGGTAGTCCGTGGTACAGTGACTGTGGAAAACAAGTCTCGTTTACAAATTCCTACACAAAAAAATGAATTCCATGCAATCGGATCTTTAGAAAACGGCACCTATCTATACCCCTAAATAGGGGTTAATGTATACCCCTGGTTAACAATTATCGAACGCCATAATATTTTATATGTGTATAGTATAATACATACATAGGAACAGAAAGTCACGCCTGTTCCCCAGAGAGGGGATGAAAGAGACCATGGATTTCCTGGCAAAGAAAAACGAGCTCAGACGAAAAGAAACATTTGTTTGAGCTATTTAGAGCAAGTTATTTTTAATTTTATTAAGTTTAACAAAGATTGAACTAGATGCCGTCAAAAGTAGATTAGAACGTGTTATCGATGTGTTTTGAATCGCGCTTATCTAGTTAGTAAGATCTTTGATTTAGATCGAGCCTTCCTTCGAGCGATTGAACTATATTTCAAGTTTTGGGTTGAGATACTATGTGGATACGGATACTGATGACACGGATGACTAGTCGTACCACTCCCAATCACTATCCATCCTACGGGGGGTTAGCAGACCTGGATCCTCCGGATTCTGACCCTCACATTGGATCCATGTTCTTCAATGTACAGCTAAAGGCGATGAGGTTGACGCCGTGTTATTATTCCTGTCAACCCCCGTTACATTATATTTTTTAGAAAAATGTTATAAAAGGCACCCAGCGTAAATATTTATTACATCTTTCAACACTGCATAAAAGTGCAGTATGGAAATTAATGGGTACGCGCGCTAGAATTGTTCGGGGTCCCAAAATAATGCGGCTATGTATATTTTATTACAACGCAGATTTTTCTGGCTACATGTGCACATTGAAATAGTAAGATAAAAACCGCGCAAAGCGACTTCTCATAAAACTATGAATAATTTAAATAATTGATTCTAAAAATTATAATTACATAGACGTCTCAAAGAAAGCATTTTAGTTATAGAAATGGTTTTGTTCCATTTTTTCAATTCAATTTTCTATTTTTCAAACGCCCGCCTATAGATCTTTTTCCATACTTTAATTGTTGAGTATTTTGCAAGCAATACATTACAATTCTTAATATGAATCATCGTAAAATCGGCTCCGTATTTTATAAATACTGCAAAGTACAAAATGTCTAAAGCATTACATCAAGAGATAAGCTGCGCGGTTTCTTTGCCCCGTGCACACAGGCGTGCGAGAGCTGAATCCGAGGCTAGACTATCTCAGTGAGAACATTGTACCTATTAGTATGTCGGGGAACGTATTACACTCAGATAGCGCTTTTATTTCACCCACTGCCACTCCTTTGAGATTTATCTTACGGCTGCCGCCATTCAAGTGCGACGGTTCCAATTTATAGATTAGTTGCTTTTGCTGCGGAGTGTTCCGTGTCCTCGGGTCTATAAATTTGTGTCTTTTTAGGTTTTATTTATTAACATCGATGATTAAGTAACTAATAAAATGAATAAGCTCATATTTTTATTTAGGTATTATTTTGATCGAACGGTTCTTGTATTTTTAAATAAAAGGTGTATTAAGTAAAGCAAATTAAGGAGTGATAGTAATAATAATAGCTATATCGAAAATTATGTATATATTAGACATTAACGCGGGCGTAGTTTGAAAGCAATAGATAAACTATTTATAGTCTGTGATGAGGCGAAGAACAACTTAGAAGCGGCAGAATTTAAGATAATGGGCATCGTATAACACGATCCTAGCGCAAAACAATTATTGAACTATTGTAGCTTTAGCGCTAACCTACCTATTTGTGAAGATTTATTTGAAACTTATTTTGTGGAACTTATTTACCATTGACTTTTTCACGCTAGTTTTCTATCCAGTTCATTAACAAAATTGAGCCCTTGATAAAATGTAATCTGCCAGTTCATATTGAAAGCGGTCTCGAATATATTTTGCGAAAAATACATTGTTATTTTAAAAGTCAATAACGTCATTTTGGTATTTTTTAAGCCACCAACATGGGCGGGCATAAAGGTGGAACGCAGATAGTGCCAGTCTTTTATTTACAAACGATTGTTCTCTCGTGCCTTTCAAAACGTACGGATTGGTGTCATACGGGTGCTTGATAAAACATTAAAAGGAATGAGTAATGGTACCTTTGATGTGGCACGTTCGTGTTAATAGTAATAGTAAACTTTATTAGGTTTGATTAAAATTATTGATCGCAAAAACAAAGCATAATAAATCCTACTAATATTTCAAATGTGGTATTTTGAATGTTTGAATGTTGGCTGCTAACTAAATCCGTAACGGCTGAACTGATTTGGGTGAAATTTGATATCGTTATAGTTCGTGACCGAATAACACGTAGGCTACTTTCTTTGGAAACCACGTGGGCGTAGCTATGGGCAGAAGCAAGCTTGATAACATAATGATGATCTATAAACTGAATAGTAGCGTTGAGGTTTTTGAGACCATCATTATAGAACACAATCTGTAATCTTTAACAGGGTGAAATCTCAATTCAGTAATCGTGATCAAAGGAGAGCAACATTCTGGTATTCGTTTGATATCAGATATCTGTGATATCAGTATCTACCGCAATCATGTTTTCTGCGAATATTATCGGGCCGCAGCAATGTTGTTGTCACCAATATTATCAAAAATCTAATGCTACTTATTTTTGTATACGTATCTTTTCAGTATTTGACACACGTAAATAAAGCCAAAATATATTTCACTAGGTATTAGACGACGTATATGTACCGTAGGACTCGGCGGTACGTATACGCCTACTCAAATTCAAAATACTGTGTGAATGGTGAATAACGCATTTTTTATGATGTTATATTGTTCCTCTATTTCATCTGAGACTTTGGAAAGACTTAGAAACTGAATCGAAATAATATGAACTCTATTGCAATAGTGTTTGGGCGAAAACTTTTAAACATATTCTGAGAAAGACAGGTGCATTTGACAACGCTACTTATTCGAAAAATTTTGTTTGCGGCGTAAGCGCTTTTAGAGTGTGTATTGTCGCTACAAGTTTTGTGTAAACCCGAGGCCGGTCTATTTGTTATCTTGTTTAGTACCTAGTGTCTTATGACACGCCTAGAGGAGACAAACGTATGTAAATATACGGAGCCGACCACTGCGCAATGTGCCCTCGATAGCCAACTAGGTGTAGCGAAGCGACCGAACGTGTTATCTGTTTTACTCTCGATAGACGCCAGGCCTGTGGAATACTAAAGGCTCCTAGTGACTCACCTACCTGCAAACGGCTGTGCAGTCATAAATAATTCTAATTCTAATGTATCGTACCAAGCTATTAGAAAAAGGACTAGACGCTAGGTGACTGCGGTGCCCACAGACCTGCTGGGTTGTCCCAGTGCAGTGCGCGGAGAAGGATAACCTTGATGTGTGTCCCCAGGTAGCGTATAAGGGTATGGCTTTCGGATAAGGAAGCTACCAGTATACCGGCACGGACCAAACATCTTGGGGGAAGGATAAGGGGCGAGAGAGCTTCTCTACTCTTTACTCTGATGTAGCAGAGGGGGAAGTGGAGTCACTTGTGGGGAAGGCGGGCTCATAAGAGTTGCCTTAGTTGTGGACCCGTTTTGCCTTCTGCAAGGCAGTGATATTGCAGAAGGAGGCTGCGGAACAAGACACCTATCCGACTGAATTTGCAAATGTTGTGGAATCTAACATATTTACCTAGTTAGTTTGTAATCGTTTAAAAAGAACTTTCTAAGCAATTGCCTCAAGGTAATGATAACCTATATTGAGTGACCCAGATGTGGAACTAATCAACCCATTGGATACTCGAATCATGTGGCAATGTATTCACAGTAGGTAAGTACGACGTTCATCGAAAGCTGAGAACTAGGCTACGAAAACTAGGGCCTGAATGTTTGTGTTTGTAGTTTTGCAAATTGTAGTTTTATTTTGTTTATTTAGTTATATTGAAGGTTTCCGAGTATGACCTTCCTTTCATAAATATTCAGTTCTTGTTCACGACATTAGTTATTTTTAATGGACCCGCCGCCGTCTTTTCATACGGCAAATTCACGATTCGTGGTTTTAATTTTTTATAGATTTTGTCAAGCTATCACACATTTCATTTGAACATACATACACTACGAGTGTCTTCAGGCAAGTAATACAATAACCACTTGACAACAAACAAAAAGTGGTCAGCCATGAATTTGTATAAGAACATGTAATTATATTCACACGAACCACAAGCGAAGTTAAAAACTGATCACAACGCAGATACATATTAAGGCGCGCGCGTACTCTTCCCCCACTACGCTTCTATCTTTATTTTACATGAGTCGATTCAGCTACCATTCTGCTGCTAGAAAAACGCAACTGTAACGCAATTTCAGCTAGCTGAAGCAAGACCATTCACACACGACCACAGACGGCGTAATTTCTACGGTTTTTTGTTTGGTGTGGTTCTTCTGAAGACACTCTTAAGCATGGCTAAAAACCGTTATACGTTCTCAAGTCGAATCATACTCACTTCCTAGGAAGAAGAATAGACGTAAAGATGATTTTGACCCTCGTGTGGACTGAATTGGTCGCGAAGAGATATCTGCATCTGCGGTGAGGCGGGTAAAGGCCGGGGTAGCCTGGACTCGCGAGGACACAAGACCCAGCCCCCCGACATGACACGTCCTGATACAGCCAGTCGCAATCTGTGAACAGTTACACTTTTAGTTCATAGAAGTAAAAATGTGGGCTGAGGTGCTGAGGGTTTTCATAACACACTGAAACGCTTAGCAAATTCTTTCGTGTTTACTTTTCCATACAGACTTCAACGTACTGTTGTACGCTCTTGGGGTAAAATTTCGGTTATATATACTTAAAAAATCAGGAGATTAGGACTTACGGTTTAGGTTTAGGTACTATATATTGGGTTTAAGTCAGACAAACTGTGAGTCATTTGCAGAAGATAACACGTATGATTTACTATCACATTTTGAAGCCATTTGAAAACGGGCTAAACCGTGTTTGTTTGAAGGTGATCGAACTCGTAGGATATTAATAACAACGATAATACGATTACTTTCTTAGACTTTTATGTTCGTTACTTATAAGGTTTATCCGGGGGACCAAGAGCTTACATTGAACTGGGTCATTTTACTACCCAATACGCAATCGACCATACAGTTTCATGTCAGAAGCCGATAGTCTGCCTTGTACGAACTTAACAAAGCAAACCGAATGCTAGCTAAAAGCCCAAAGTAAGCAGTGCTCCCTCCGTAAACACGCTCCGGCTATTCAAGTTTACTCTGGATCTGGATTCTATTCAAATCTTTGTTCGTGGCAGATTCACAAAGTAAAGAAAAACCCTACACAACTAGTCAAAGTCAAAATCAATAGATTTGTATTCATTTAAATCACAAGGATCTTACAATCTCTTAGTATCCTCTCCATCCAATGGTTGTCTGGAAGAGATCAATTAGACTACCCATTGTACCTTAATAAGACTATTATTTTAATTATTTTGTTATTTGTCATTACGCAGGTTTTGACCTGGTCATATAAAGGCCTTAGCGGGGCCTTAACCAACGCAATGAGAACATTTATTAACATAAGTAATTATTATCATAGGATGGAGAGAGAAAATGATTTAAACTTTAATGTAGCGGCCATTGGCTTCCAACTTATCACGCGGTATGCTAACTACTTGCAAAACGTAGGCATGTGCCGAATGAATTGGGCGTGCCTCCGATTACCCCTACTTGTATCCTCAAATCAAAAATCTACGCACTGAGTATGTATCTGAGAATGTCAATCATGGGGAAAACATTCGTGAGCGTTTTTGTTTTTTGTTTTCTATAAATGTAAATATGATTATTTACAAAATCCTAAGGCAACAAAATAACACGTTGTCTTGAAAAATTAGAAAGGCTATTATTGTGTTTTTATTATTATGTTATTAATAAACTGTGTTTAAATAACTGCAGTTGAGCGTAGTTAATTTTGTAGCCCATTCCATGTAATAATAATGCTGGACATTTTCACAGTGCATCATCTAGCCCCAAAGTAAGGAGAGCTTGTGTTATAGGAACTACATGACTGATATAGGTACTACTTACATATTGTTTTTGTAAATACATAAATATTATACATAGAAAACAAAGTAGACCCGAGACAAATATTTGCAGATCATACATTGTCCTTGTCCCGCGGCGGGAAACGAACAAAGCTACAGAGGTCGTCAAAATAATTTTATATACCTCAGTAATTTACCTCGACATTCCAACGTGACCGGGCAAAGACGAGCGATAATCTCCTATCTATACGCCACACCGTTTGTCTCGACTATTGTGTCTAGACTAGACCTTCGTGTATCTACTTTCACAACAAATGTATTATCAGTGACAGTGATCGGTACGTGCTTCTAATGCGTACTGACTTCTTTTATTACCTGGATTACATTACATTTGGATTGTATATATTTTTAATCTTGATAACTAATCTATCAAAGACAGCGTTATTGTTTGAAAGCTCAACTAATAATAGCTAAATTATAAAATCATCGAAGTATCAACTTATAGCTACTAACAGCATTGAAGGTAAGAAAATCCTACTATAATATTATAAACGCGAAAGTTTATGATGGATGTTTGTTAGTCTTTCACGCAAAAACTACTGAATGGATTTTAATGGAACTTTACATTAATATAGCTTATACATCAGAATAACACAAAGGCTACTTTTTATCCGGGTTCCAAGCAGGCGAAGCCGTGGGCAGAAGCTAGTAGATATGTATGTATATACACTAGTAGTGATAATAGAATATCAGTGTATTCTATTGTATATGTATCCTATTATATCCTATCCTATCCTACTACTATTATAAACGCGCAAGTTTGTGAGGATGGATAGATGTTTGTTACTTTTTAACGCAAAAACTTCTGAACGGATTTTGATGACACTTTACAGTAATATAGAATAACACATAGGCTACTTTTTATCCAGGTACCATGCGGGCGAAGCCGTAGGGGAGAGGCTAGTTAATAATAATAAAAAACACCCAACAGACACATGCCTAGTACTGACCCAACCCCAAGATTCCCTGTATCGTCGGTTTAATAAGTAACTACGAGTACCGTGGTACCACACCACTCAATAACGGAGAAAATATATGCTGAACATAAAAACATTCGTTCCATTTATTCGTACTAAGGTATCTACACTGGTATTCTTTAGGAGACAAGTCACCAACTGAAATCAAAGTTAAAATCATGGATAAAATCAGATTTCTCAATCAACATTATTTGATCCTGCATAGACGTACTCGTAATGACTAAATTAAATAATCTATTCTATAATTTATAATCTCTTTAAGTTTTTTCTACGTTTTATTAAAATCAAGCGAAATATACTTGGTACATTGCGTTACGAATCGCACAAAAATAAAAATGGACAAATAATGCTAAAAAATGTTATGAACTTATACGGCTGTGCGTACAATGCAATGCGTAGTAAAATTTTAACAATGTTCATACTATTGCTGTTAGGTATGTGAAGTTTGGCCTGGTCACTAGTAATTTACAAGTCACATGTTCGTTATTATCAGAGGGTCTGTTAGTATGTCTACATTTACATAATAATTATTGATAGAGTAGTCGGGCTGACGAGGGTCGTGCCAACGTCCGACACACTTGCGCTTCTACTGAAATATTCCCTCGATGTTGAGAAATCAAAGCACTCATATGTGCCTTTGATACATACACGGTGTTAAAAGACCCATCACCAAGCCAAAAATCACATATTCTATACATAATTTGGATATTTTTCTACAAGACTATACATAGGAATCCAGTGGTTCTAAAAATATCGAAGCTCAAAGTCTCTCTTTTTGAGTTCTTTACTGAAATGAATTCAGAGAGTTATTATTAAACTATAGTCCGAATTTTCGATTTTTCAAGTTTCTTTTAACAAATTACGCATCTGAAGTTGCAGAAACGCAATGAATATCAAACGCAAACGCACACCACGGTTTTGACTCGTGCGTGTGCCAGAGCACATACACAAACGCGCAGTCAGCGTGCATTACATTGCTCGCTACAAAAACATCATTTTGTATGCCTAAAATTAAAAGTCGTTTCCCAGTCAATATTTTCCCGCAATGTAACTCGTCAAGATGAACAACAGTACAGCGTAGATTTCGACTTGGTGGTGGGTCTTTTTACACCCTGTATGTGTAGGCACGAATTTCAGGGCTGAAGTAGGTAAATAGGGCATATATTATACGTACGAGAACACAGGTAGATATAATAGGTAGGTAATCTAACCTAAACTATCTCGTTCATACAAATAAACTTAACATAGGACTTTGTCTAAGCATATAGTGACGACCTCTGTGGCGCAGTGGGCGAAGGACCGCCTGAGACGCAGAAGGTTGCGGGTTCAATTTCCGCCGCGGGACAATTATTTGTCTCGGGTCTAGGTGTTTTCCATGTATAATATGTATATATTTACAAAAACAAAATATAAGACTGATATACAGTCATGTAGTTCCCATAATACAAGCTCTGCTTAGTTTGGGGCTAGATGATGCTGTGTGAAAAATGTACAGCATTATTATTTTTATTATTATAGTTTGAGTTATTCCTATTACAAGCCAGTGTTGCAAACAGCCCAGGGCCTGATGTCGCAATCTTTTTCAGGTTAAGTAGCCTAATGTAGCCGTATTTCAGCTACAGTAGCCTAAAGTAGCCCAAATGCCAATTTCTATGAATAAAATGAAAATATAGTACGTCCATTTATTTATTTATACGTAATTACTTTAAAATAACACTACGAGTTACTATTATTTTAGTCAGTATAATAAAGACAATTGCGTCAGTCATTAACAGCAAAGTGAATACTTACAACTTAATTGCATACTAAATTTGGTTACATAATAGCTAAGACAAATTCAGGGTATTCCCCAAAACTCCAACCATAAACAAATAGGGTGGCAATCCTGTTTTCTTAAATATCGCAGACAATCATTTGCATGGGAATGGAATTATTTTCTTTAGCCTATACTCATTTGTGATTCGTTTTAATTAAATGCATTTGTAGCTTAGCGTGTCCCTGCTGAAGTAGCCTAAAAGGCGAACAGTCGCCTTTCAGATTTTTTCGTCGCCAATTTTCGTCCTGAGTATCCTAAATGGCGAAAAATCGTCTACGTTGGCAACACTGTTACAAGCAAGTAAGTATCGTAATATTCAAGGATATTATATCGACTATACCACATTTATTATTCTCCTGCTGACGTTTCATTGACCGTTTAGGGGTCTTTTTATGATATGTCGTATGTATATCGATATGTCAATAAAGTTTGCCATTCAACATAGTTTCATATAGCTGTTTTGACGTTTAAAATATTGAAATTTGTCGAAACACTGAAGCGATGGAGCGCTATCTTTGCACTTAATAAAGCTGGTTGAAAGCATTAAGTAACAAATCAACCAGAAATTACCTATTGTATATCAAACAGACTAACTGAACTCACATCACACCAAATCAGCGAATGTTATCTGAAACATTGGTATTGTTTATCTGATGAAATTATTATTATACAATACACGTTCGAAGGACTTCTACACTACTGAACAGCTATTAACAAGAATCTATAAATGGGAAATCGGATCCGAGGCACACAATTTTACGTCACAGTTCCGCCAGTAAATTGAATTACTCAAGTGAACATTAAATGCTCTCAAACAAGTACCTAGGAAGAGCTCGCTTTCAAAAATGTTATCAGTTGTTATTTGGTTTTTATAGTGTTTACCCATTCTTAAGGGAACACCCATTCTTAAGGGAAACCGCAAGATTTTATAATATAACAACAATTCAAACTATAAAAAATTGTGTTTAAATAGCTGGTAAAGCTCCCGCGTATCAAGTGGGAGGTCACGGGTTCAAGTTTCTTTGAGATGAATTTTGGGGATATTATAAAATCATGTTATCAATTATTAATTTTACGTATACTCATCAATTCGTTACTAGCTTATCTTATATGAAACACAATTCCGATAAAAAATAAATATCTAAAAAAAAATAGTACACATCAGACAAAATTTGAAAGTTATTTTGAAAAGTTGACTTAGTTTCCTTTTCTTTTAATCACTTTTCCAATCACAATTAGCGAAATATCTGACCATTTGATAAAATACACGATCTTAACATTCAACCAGTATAGGAGTGCTAATTAGTCACCTGTGTGAGGTATGCGCGAGCCGCCCCGAGGGTGAAACCCCACACCCTGAGTATTGCTGAGCGAGGTGAAGCTGAAGAACGCGAGGAATTGCGACCGCGTCGTCTTCTCTGTGATTCTGTTTACAAAGGAAACATTTACAGATGGGGGAAGCAGACGGTAGGTCAACAAGTTTTGGTTACATATAACTAGGTCAACCAGCTGCATCAGTTTGTTTGGTACATCACGTATTTGGAAATAGTCGTGTAGTCTACGTTTGTTGAATAAAAACAATTTCTACCTGAGCAAGTTGATGCTTAGAAGTTTTCGATCACAGCATTATTTAAGCTTGCGTGCATGCGTCATCAGTTCTGAGGCTGCAGATTTTTACGGTCGTAATTCTAGATAATCATAAAATGGAGCATTCCGTGTCGTCAGCTGACATGAGCATTTGCAATAATCTAATCCGCACAATCACGAAGCGAGCTTTACCGGTTCTGACGACCTTTTGTTCGGTCAGAGTCTGTCACAAACGTTACACGCTTCCGAAGCGAACTGCAAATGGAGATAAATTCTTGAACGGCCACAGTGCCTCTATATCCGGGAACAATGCTCATTTCAAACCATGCCGTTGCCATTAACGAACGAAAATGTAATTAATTATTGCCCTTAATGGTCGGATGCATTACCACCGCATAATGACTATGCCGGATTTTCTCTACTGCATGTGACCGACATGTAGTCAAAGCAGGACTACATTCCATTTAATTTGTACATTACACTCATTGAATTCAAATACTATCATTTGTGCAACTAATGTAACATAATGAAAAGCTTTGCAAAGTAGGATGCCACCGACACAAACCCACCCGGCAATATGATCAAGGGATTCATAAGCAGCTTAAATTGATCCTCTGCTGGGACAATGAATCCTGAAATCCTTGCTGTTTATCTGTTTATTTCACGTAACTTATCATGATGCGTTAAATTATAAGCGAAGGGATTCGCACTCAGCAGTTCAGTCAGCTTTAGCTATCAGTTTTATTCGCGTGCATTGGGTGTTTATTCATTTGTATTAGATAATAGCGGCTGCTATAAGGTGTTCACTCAGACGACAATCGGGGCTTTCGATCTTTTGCCAGCAGAGAAGGGCGATAAAACGAAAACTTGGTCTGCGAGCACGTATTACTTTCAAGATGTTATCGATATGAATACGATTGCATTCGTTCAATGTTTAGAAATATTGTGTTCAATCATAAACAATAAAAATAAAATAATTGATTTCATAAAACACTTACTTAAATTCTAGTGTAGAAGCACCATGGTCTGCGAAGAGCACGACAGGTGGGGTGTATCGTTCGTTGGCACCACATAGCCGCATCTCTGCTGCAACATCAATTCGAACCGCACTGGCACTTCCTAGCTGCAGCCAACCTCCCACGCAGCTATGCCATGGAAAAACAACTTCATCAAGTTTTGTTTAAATAAGAAAATTGGAACCGCGAATTCGTTTGAAAAACTGTCCTGACTAACTTACTATACAATAATAAGTCAAATTCATAGTCAAAGGTCAAATTAAATAGGTTTTATTTATTAAAATAATAAGGATCAACTTAAAAAAAACCACGTGATTTAAAATTTGAAAGTGAATTACCACCGATTCCTCGCGCATCACCAAGCCTAGAAGAATAAGGCAACAAACTCTGCTTGGTTATTTTTTTGATGATCCTTCATTCAGCACAATTCATACCTTTTTGTGAAGTTTATACTTTAAGTAAAATCTTTGATACAAAGACAAACAATAAAATAAAATTATTACTTATATATTTTTATGATAATGACTCCTTTTTGTATACATACTTTTTTGGAGTCGGGACCAACTAACAAACTGTTTTGCCTTTCTTATTTACAAAGTAGGTACTACGTCCACAAGTTATTTTTACCCAATTGTAGACGTAACTCTACAAAAGCCAACCTCTGTGGCAATATTACATACTGTTATAATACAGGGAGCGGTCCCCGTGAGGCACTAACCCAAAAGCGGCTTTTCAATATTCAATTTGACGGAACATTGATCATAGTCGCATATGACGAACCCCTATCGAACCCAATACTATCTCCCATTACGGTCGATCTGTCTTTCATGTAAAATTTCCATTCCCTTTATTTGCATTTTATTATCGAATAGTGGAACGTCCGCGACCTTATCCATATTAAGTTTTATCATCCCGATTCAAACTCTGACAGAAAATAACCCAGTTAGGCGTCAAGTATTTATGAGACGGCGTCAAGTTTTTTACCCACAATGCAACGCGTGTGTACAACCAAAGTACTATAAGGATGTTTTAGTTATTCAAATAATAAGACATGAAAAATTATCAATCAATGCTCTACTCAAACTATAAAATTCGAATTCGAATTATTCAATTTTCACATTTCCTTTGTATTTATATTCGATTCTTTACTAAAACAATCTGCACGGTAGGTATCCTTGAGGTTTCTTATATTGAAAATAGTTTGTAATATTTACATTATACCCGAACAAAATAAATATGATGGTTCGGAGATTCCATTTTATCCCTGAATCCTCCGACGAAATATGATTGCATATGTTACAAATAATCATAGCTGACCTAAATAAATAGACAAACCTAAAGATGCAGGGTTGGATTGTGTTCAAATACAGGCATATTTACTTTTCTTTTTACCCGACTACCTAAAAGGAGGATTATGTTTTTCGGGTGTATGTATGTATCTATGTATGCATGTCTGTTTCTTTGGTTCACGCTGTAGCCTAAGCGGCTTGATGGATTATGATAACTGTGTTATCCCATGACAATTGGATTCGTCTTGATCACAGGACTAACATAGGATATATAAAATTTCAAGAAATCTAATATGGCGGCTACAAACCGCCATATTCGATGTATGATGAATGAGTAATTTTGCTAGTGTAATTGAGGGCTGAACCCCGGTGGGTTCAGCCCTCAATTACACTAGCAAAATTACATTGGGAATGATTGCTTAGTAAGCGACCAAATACTGGACTAAAAGGCGAAAGAATAAAGAAAAAATATTTAAATCGAAAAAGTTTAATCCAATTTTGGTATAAAATTTATTGCAAATATTAGTCCTAGTTTATATAATCGAATAAATTCGCTAATTATAATAAATTAAAACATGTATTAAATAATTACCTACTAAATCTGAACTATAAAGACACTAAAGAGCAAAGCTATTATCGCAATAGATAAGAGTTTACATATAAGTCTAAAACATCAACTTTTGAGAACACTATACATTTTATCAAATCTTTTTGTTATATTCTGTACTTTTATCTCTTTTATCTCTATATATTTTAGGACCGTCTTTGTAGCAAGTTATTCTATACAATAATATTGAGGGAGTCCATCGGCGGATCCCGTGCTCACGTTATACAGGCTATTGTAGACCTAGTGCGGTCTACAGAGCATCTATGGTACGAATGTCCAAATATTTAGTGTAAGAACCAAGTTGTTAAGTGTCTTTGTAGCAAGTTATTCTATACAATAATATTGAGGGAGTCCATCGGCGGATCCCGTGCTCACGTTATACAGGCTATTGTAGACCTAGTGCGGTCTACAGAGCATCTATGGTACGAATGTCCAAATATTTAGTGTAAGAACCAAGTTGTTAAGTGCAATAAAGCACTGCCAAGCCTGTCTTAATCAATAATAATAAAATATTATTATTTATAGTTAACATAAAATAAATAAATATAAAATATTATTATTTATTATTGTTATTAGCTTCTCAAACGCAAAAAAGGAATACTTATGGATCAAATTTTTTTTTTATGTTTTTGGCATTGCTAAGCCTAGTAATTATTGAGTAGGTTATTATCGAAGTTACTTCATGCCTCATAGTTATCATTAGACATGATTAATCAATTGTTCAATGATTATAAATAACCCAAGTTTATACCCCACTGGTGACTATACACGTTGGTACTAGGGATGCTCAAAGAAGCTTTTTCTTGGATTTCCTCATTTCTAAATTTAGGTTAGCTACATTTTGGGTCATGAAACATCTGTAAAACTGGCAAATGAAAATAGGGGTTATTTAAAATTAAGGTGTGACACTCGGACGGACAATGTAGAAAATGAAATGTAGTCGTTTGGCCAACGATTTTGATTGATAAGAGCAGAAAAAAATAGGTGACTCCAGACCGTATCAATTATTATGTATAAAATTGCTAGAAACATTGTTCAGCATTGTTGATTATGATGATCGTACCTTGTGCCATTGAATCTTCCTACAGACACCAGCCTGTACAGTTGGACTTCCACCCTCTGCCCAGCATCAGGCTGCAGAAAGTACGAGCATGTTCCGGGTCCCTCGAAGGAAGGTGACTTGATCTGACCAAAAGTTTTCCCCGACTTGCTCTTCAGGATTCGAGAATCGATGGTGATATTGCACACTGAGACAAAAATAAACCTATATTAATAAAAATCTATTGCCTCATGTATGAAAAATCATCACTTGAGAACGGCTCGACCGAATTGGCAGAGTTTTTTGTGTGTGTGTTTTTAATTGTCAGTTTCCCGTGCGAAGCCGGGGCGGGTCGCTAGCAAATAATAAATAACAGACACATGCATCGCCCTGACCCCACACGAAGATTCCGTTGTCGTGGGTATCAGGAACTACGAGTACCGTGGTACCAAAACACCCATACCCGGAACAAATATCTGCAGAAGATGCAAACATTTGTCCCGCAGGGTGAATCGAACCCTCACCTCTTGCGTCGCAACTGGCTACCCATCTGCCATGCTACCGAGGTAATCATGTAATATTTATGATCTCATGATGTTAGTGGACTCTAGTAAAGTAGAATCTTTATAATGTATTACTCGATAAATCTACCAATGAATAGTTTTAACTTCGTTGAATCCTATCCTACTAATATTATAAACGTTAAAGTTTGTGAGGATGGATGTTTGTTACTCTTTCACGCAAAAACTACTGAACGGATTTTGATTTAACTTTACAGTATTATAGCTTATATATCAGAATAACACATAGGCTTCTTTTTATCCGGGTACCACGCGGGCGAAGCCGTGGGCAGAAGCTAGTTACTCGATGCATCTACCAATGAAAAGTTTTAACTTCGTTGAATATCCATATAAAAATACAATATTTACGATAAATTCGAGTATATTATTGTTTATTTTTATATTACTGTGTAAACAAGCATTCATATTTTTTACTTATATGGCTGAAAATAGTAAAAAGGTTATATAGTAAATAAAACAGCTTATCTGTTTGCACAATCTAAGCACTTTGAATCAAGGATCTAAAAAACGTCTGAAGGGATGAATAAACGAAAACAAGCTTACCGACCGCTTCCAAAAGGCGATTTTAAATCTCCCCGGGCGATTCTATTGTAAAGATTTGATAGCGGAAGGGTTAGTAGGATAATGGTTCGTTATAGAAGGAAAAGAGGTAAATATTTCATGAATTTCAATACCCAAGGGGTTCAGTGGGCAAAGCAACAACAGATGGCTTCATCATGCACTATTGTTTAAAAAATAAAAAATATGTGTCTCGCGTCTGGGTGTTTTCTATGTATAATATGTATACATTTACAAAAAAGTATATAATTAGTATATCAGTCATGTAGTTCCCATAATGCTAGCTCTGCTTAGTTTGGGGCTATAGATGATGCTGTGTGGAAAACGTCAGCATTATTTATTTATTTGTTTTGCATTCTAATAGTCAGAAATGGAAACCAGCTGAGCTACAACACACGAGTAGATACAATATAATATGCATACCTCTCGTATTTAGTTTGACTAATTAGCACACGTGTGTACATGACGACGTCATGTACGTAGGTACACGACGTGTTCTGATGCTAATTTAATTTACTAATCACGCAATGATTTGCTGACAAGTTAAAGATTGACAGGCAAGGGGTGGATCTACTTGCAATATATCAGCCTGAAGAAGTTCCCTGCAAGACATAGGTTTCCCTCAAAGAGTACCATGAACGATCTTGAGCTACCCTTATTCACTGACTCCTCGCAATCATTTAGGTGTCAAAACTCGGAAAATTTGGAGGGGGCCTTCCTACACTTTTGCAAACCTAGAGTGTAATTTTATTTGTAAACGCGTACGTAACTTAAAGTGGATAAGTAAAACACTGTTGGTGAAACGTTGTTGGGTTGTTCGAAAAAATATTACTCCACTATAATCTGATGTACCTATGTTCTGTATATATAGGTGATTCTGTGATACTGGTGGTTATTTTATATGTTGCGCTATGTACCTATATCGCGCGAAAGTCGCGTGTACATCACACTCTGTCCATCGATTACCAACGACGCCTGCATTGCAAGATCCTGTAGGGCTACTCATCAAGATTAGTTATTAGTTCAAAGGAAGCACTAACTGTTAGCACAGTGCTGTTCGAGACCGCACTGCGAGCACCGCGTCGGTGCAACGTCGCCGCAGGGGCAGGCTCCGTCGCGCACACAGCACGCGCAGTCGTCGCCGCCGCCGCCGCCTGGGCACGCGCAGCCCGACGACGCCTGCGTCCATAGGTCTACCTGGCCTGGAGAGAAGATTCAACTTATAAAATCTGGAATCTTTTTGATTCGACAACAGAAACAGGAGAGGTTTCAACTCATAAAATCAGGAATCTTTATAATTCGACAAATAAAACAAATGGGCAAGCATTTCGTTCCTGGTAACGTACGATCCTACAAACCACAAAGATTAGAATAAAATGATAATTAGCATTAAGTACTTGTTAAGTACCGCCTCTGTACTTGTTTTATCTTGTGCAATAAAGCATTTTCTATCTATCCTAACTAGATAATTCGAGCCTTGTCAATTATTGAGTTAGTTAATTGACTCAGGGTGATTTTGCAAACATACATTTTGATATACCTATTCAAAACACATAAATATTTACATTCTAATTTCCGACGGTGTATTCTATGGATGGCATAATTCAGATCACGTGCACCCTACCCACCCTCAAATAAAAGACCACTTAATTTAATTCTAAAATAAAACAAGTTCGTTATGCTTTTGTTAAACCCTACGTAGATGAAATAAAAAGTGGCAGTGGTGATCAAAGGGAAAAGGTTGTCTAGTGGTCGTCAAAGTTACTGTTTGACCGGACCTTCAAGCGGTATCAGTTTTTTTTTTAATTTCTATTTAATATTATTATGATAATTTCTTGCCGGTTCCTGATAGGATGATAGCATATACAAGAGAGATGTTGCTAGAAGCGGCTACATGCCGCATGGTATTTCAGGTTTATAATTACCATAATCGATGAAGTATCCACTATTTGGTATGGTTGTGAGCGTGTAATTTTATAAAAAAATATATATTTTGTTTTTGGACCGATAAACATGAAATTTAGCACAAGTATAGTTTGTGACCTAAAATTAACACATCCTAACTTTAAGCTACGAGCTCGTACTTTATCGAGGTACCTCGCGGGTGAAACTATGCACAGAGGCTAGTAAACGATAAATTAATCAATGAAAGTAATAAGTAAGTTTAGCAGATAAATACTTACTACTGCCATCCAGAAAAATAGGCGTCCAAGCAATCTGCGCGGAAGCAGCGGCGCACGCGACAGCCAGCAGCAGCAGCTGCCGCATGGTGCGCAAGCGCAGTCACCGCGCCCCTCGCCCCACCCACCCGCGCCGCCTGCGCATTGGAGCCCACACTCACACTTACACCTCACTTTATTCACAAACTTTTAACACTGCAAATAAAACTCACGATACGCATGATTCCACTAATCTAAAAGTCTTTTTACTGTTATTACCACACCTAGTTTATTGCGGTTTTATTACAAATCTCTTCGGTCTTCCTTTTTCTAGTTGATTGAGTTTCGCAATACCCTCGAACGGCTGTTTCCTGTAAGGAAACTCATTGTGTAATACAAATAAATTCAGACCATTCAAAATCAGTATAATAAAAATGGACAAAATAAATAAAACGAAAACTTACTAACGAAAAGAAAATGATTCCCATAATGCCAGTCTTGGAGGCAATACATAATTGGTTCTTAATTTCCTTACACAAATTAAATTAAAATAAATTGAAACGAAAAATTATCTATTGAAGACTTTCTTTTCTTAGGCACTACCGCTTGGCACTACTAATAGAGTGAAGGGAAATTTTACTTTCCCGTGACACTACTATTCTTATTGGCTGATTAAACGCATTTTATAAAATCTCCCGTGGATTACCTCATTACCAATGGCACTACTAATACTAAGTATATCAAAGCAAGATAAACAAAATATTTATTTGTTCCAATAATTAAGTTAATGTTGGTTTAAAAAATCCTTCCTAGGCAAATCCGTCTGGGATAGGTTAGGTTATTAGGTTTTTTTTATATTACCACTCAGAAAAAGATGATTGCTATCCGGACTTTAACCAAAAAACTTGGGTTAAAAATAAATAAAACCAACCGGTTAGTTTATCTACCCCACTCGTGCCACGGAAAATAATATTTCCCGTGAAACTACTGGCAACAGTGTAGTGTCACTGGAAATATACTTTTACCCGTATCACTACCAGTAGTGACACGGGAAAGTAAAATTTCCCTTCACTCTACTAGTAGTGCCAAGCGGTAGTACCTAAGAAAAGAAAGGTTTTGAAGCTAGCTTGTATGTTTTTCTAGGATCTATGAAAATTTCAAAGTTATGGAAACGGAAATTTAGATTCTGTAAATTTCCGTTTCCAGAGCACATGTGCAAATTAACTTTCATATCTACTTTTCTAAGCCGGAGTAAGAGTTTATGGGTTCAAAGTTTAATAATACATAGTGAGGTATAGGGGTGGAAGGGGTGGACTCCCCTATTCCAATGGTACCACTTCCAACGTTAAGAATCAGCCTGAAGAAGTTCCCTGTAATTTATCGAATAGTTTCCGATAAAATACGTTTTTAAATTTTGTAGGTTAAGTACTGAAAAATTATAATGCGAGCTAACTTTGTATAAGGCACCCCTAATTTCACAAAGACGAAATACAGTTCAATTAGATCATGTGACATGTGATCATGTGAAACTTTTTAATTCCTAACTTTGTAAATGAGGGCGTGCACCCTTTCCACCCATGTGCTTTTTTATCTAAATTCGTGCGACGGCTTTCTAAATTCCACCCGAACTTCGTAATATTTTTGAGTAGGTACTATCTCAATATAAAAAAATAATAACATGTAAAAGTTTTGTAATAGCCACCAAATGTTTAGGGCATGACATTCACAAAATAATTTCATCACAAAACATTTACGTCAGCAATAAAAACAACATGGTGGGTCAACAGTTTTGGCTTGGACACAGTCTACGAATTGGCACTGAGGGCTCGAGGTGCAAGGCTGGCAGGGGCGACAGGGGGCGCCAGGGTGGTGGTGGTGGTGACAGTGTTGGCATAGATGGCAAGCATGCGGGTGTCCAGCGCAACAAGTAGCGGAAATTGCCTTCTTTCTTTCAAAATGGTAGCAACAATTACCCTGCCAGACAAAAAAAACGGTGACTTTGAAAAACACCTTAAGATTCGAAATCTTAAAAAGTTCTTCTATTTGCATAAGCAGGTAATATTCAAACTTTTATTCCAGTAATTAATTAACTTTGCAGGTAAAATGCAAAGATCGCAAGTCAAAATTCCTATCTAGAAAGTTTTGTTCCATAATAATAACTGTACTCTTAATTATCAAGTTCTGAGTGAGGAAGCGGATTAAGCTTTTTTAATTTTATTCGTACATTTTTACGAGTTTCTTAAAATATGTAGCACAAATATTTTACCATACTGTTTATTCGGGATCGTGCTAACGTGACATAATTGAGAAATTGCACGTCAGCAAATATGAAAAAATAAAGAGCACGCTCACTCTGTGCGAGCCTTAGTGAGCAGAGGAAATAATGAAAGCCTCGGATTATATGGGTCGAATCACAGGATAGTTTCTGTGCCCTGCTGGTAAATAAATCCTATCTGAACCTTCGCCGCGTTCGCCAAATAAACATTGCGGTCCAGGAGACGACGCGATCGATGTCAAAAACATAGCGAGCTACCAGTCCCAAATAGCGTCTAATCTTGCGTAATTTGCCCGAAAATGGGCTGTAGACCAATTCGATTAAAACTCTAATTCGTCAGATAACGTGATTCTTGAACACTCTAATTTAAAAGTTGTGGAATCAGTTTTTGAATTGGATTTGCGAGAGTGAAATAACACAATATTATGTAAAAATAGTTAAAAAAATTGATATGAAAGCACTCATCTGAAGCTTATTTTGTTTGGATTAAAAAAACTCGATTGATGTTTTAGGGAAAAGTCAAATTCATTTTTCTAGCCATGAAGCGGATTTATAATAAAATTGAATTTCAACGGAGCGGCCTCACCAGTGGCAGTGTGGGGCGTTTATTCGGCTTTTTGCTCTGACTTCGAGAAGGATATTATTGCGTGGGAATCAATTCAGGTGGCGCTTTGTCGATCCCTAACTGAATATTAATTTTTCATAAAAAAACAGGTTCCAATAGGAATAAAGCCAACTTTACTGAGAAATCAGTATGTATTTTATGATAGCACATAATTTATTTTATGTAAATTTGCTTGATCGCTCTGTTTCTAACGTATTTATACAATAATTTATAACCAGAGCGTCAATTTAATTTATTCTGCGAGTTTTACGAAATACGTAATTGTTTTTGTAAGATTAGTAAAATAAACTAACTGGTAGATACCCGTTCATCTTCAGAGTGGAACCGGTGAACCTCGTTGTATGGATCTGCGCTGTATGAAGACTCCACAAACGGCTTCCTCCGCATGCGAGTGCCCACTGCCACTTCACAAGCCCGTCGCATCAGCACCGTCGGCTGATTCTGCTGTAACAATAAAAACAATTTTGGTTTAGTAAATAATCGACAATATGCAAACATTGGTGTGAGACAAACTTAGCAGAGTTTTAATTTCAATTTGTTTTTTTAAACAAATTAATAATCTGCAAATTCGCATAGAAACAAAAGAGCAAGTTCTGTAAACATATCTCAAAATTAAAGCCGACATAACTCGAACCCTTGCGATAATACAAAAATCCGCTTACGTGTGCTACATACTCCCGTCTAAATTCGTTACTCATTTCTCGAGCAAATTTTTCGCATATTTGGGTGCTATTTATTATGTATTTTAGTGGCAATCAATATGGTTATCGGCTTATTCAATCGTCCAATATATCTTCCAGAGACACTTCTATCGGTTTCTTTCTGAGCAAACAACACCCGAGCGCGGGGCTCTTGGTGCAACGTGGCACTTTTGCCGGGTCGCCCACTTTGACAGGATTCGTGCAAATGTCACATTCAATTGACACGTCTTGGGGGCATCGGACGAGAAAATTCGTAGTGCCGAGCAGCTTCGAGTGTTCCTGGTCCTGCATTCCGTTACGCTTGAACGCAGTCACGGGCAGCTGGCGCACCTGCAACGGACCAGACAGTCGCCCTTTAGTGCCACCTTCCTGTTTCTTTTTATCGCTCACATACTGTACCAATAAACCTGAATTACCAACATTGTATCCAATGCTTTCAAAGTATTTCAGTTTCATAGACGCTCTATTACCACTCGCTGCCAACTTTAAATAGTAAATCAAGACTACGCACCGCTTTCTTTATTTCTTAGGGACTAGGGCAGCGAGTTTCTTCATCGGTTTGACTGGGATAGCGATCGGGTTATAGCTCCACGTAGCGTTATGCCAACATTTTCTTATGTATGAAATGCCACCACTCTCCGCAAATTTCTGATCTTGAAGTCCGTTCCGTTTTAACGCAGATGAAGGCAAGGGACTCGCCTGAGTATCGTTAAGTATTGTTAGTCAATTAATCTCTAAACTCATTTTAAGTCGGAACGCCCAATTATGATGGCTAGCATATTTTTTTATCTTTCTTCTTTTTGACAGGCAAAACTTCCTGCGTTACTTTAGGAAATATTTTACGCAAAGGTTCGACAGCGGTGTAAACACAGTACCCTTGTGGGCATTCGCCGGCGCACAAATACCGCATTGCTCCTCTATAACCGTGAATTTGGTCCTGCATTCCGTTTCGCCGGTAAGCGGACATCGGGAGCCTACCGTGTCGGGTTGGAACGTACTGTTCCTGAAACCAACAACAATACAATAGTAATCCACTCAGGCAAAGCTTTTTACGGAGCGCATGCGACGCCTCGACGAAAAACAAGTAAAACCACATGAATTGCTTAAAGGTATATGTTTGTAATTTACAACGTCCAGCCCTCTAGCTCGGTATAAATTTTCGTGAAACTTGTTACGTTTTCAAGAGTTTTAGCCGTATTTTAAGCAATCAAATCACGACTACAAATAAATTTCACGCGACAGCTGTGAAGGAGGCTTTGAGGATTTTTAAGGGTCTCGATTATGAATATGCCGTTGGTTTCAGAATGCGTTCCCCTCTATAAGCTAAAAGTTATTGAGTGGTGAAATTATAATTACTCTTCGATGTCCAATTAGAACTCTTAGCCTTGAGTACCTACTTATTTAAAATTGGATTATGAAGTCCATCCAACCGTTGTTTGCATGGGCATCTGAATTATTGTTATTGATAAAGTAAGAGTAGAATGAACTTACGATGCGACCATCCTCGTATCTGTAGCACGGTATGACATATTTAGTTTTGACTGGCTTGCAGACGCTATGGCAGCAGGTGTCACAGTTATGGGGAGCATTGCTGGAGGACTGGCGACTTGGTGGTGGAGAGCGCGGCCTACGCTGCCGAGGTGGCGACCTGTCCCGTCTGTCTTCATAGTCTCTGCAGCATTCGTCACAGTCGTCGTCACGGCGTTGTGGCGTTCGAGCTGGAGCCTTCGGTGCTTTCTTCTCACAGCAATACATAAGCTGACCTTTCGGACACCGAGGCAGACAAGGAAAGCACATCGGCGGGTCTTCGCAACATTTCGACGGGTAACAAGGCGCCATCAACATTGGGGCCACGGCGAACTCACCGCAATCTTCCGGGTAACAACAAGCCATTTTTATAGTTTATAGATTTAGAGATTAATCACTTATTTATTTTAAATTTTGATTTTCATAATATTTTTGAATTTCACTAAAAATTTTGCAACATTGTTTCCAGATGATTATTTTAGTGTTACATTTGAAAATTATTCGTTCTGCTTTATCTTTTTTTTATCGGTGGCCAGCCACTGCAAAAAGGTTAAAAGTAAACTTTGTGGAAAAGTTTCTTTACGACTTTGGTGCGTGTCCGTATAATATACGGTGCTCATCGTCCCAGCACGTAGGAAGAACTTGGAGTAAGTTGCTCACTATTTCATTTTAACTCTAATTCCTTAGAGTTCGCAGCAAATATACAAGCATTTATCAAAATTTCGAGATTTTAAAGTTATGCATTGTAACATTAACATAGTCTGCATTCTTTGAGAACTCTATCCTGTTTATAATGATGCGGGATTATTTAACTCATGTTGTAGATTTTGTTTTATTAGTTATGTAGGTACTTATAATGAAATCCAAACAAGATGCATTATTATTTTTGAATAAATAATGTTTTTTCTGACCATTTGGAACTATACCAGTAGCCGTTAGGTAAATCCACTGACATTCATAATGCATCTCCTTTAAATACCACGGCCAAAGTTTTTGTTTCATTTACTGATTTTCTGCGGTCATTACATTACAATGTAGGTATTCGGCCAATTAGAGGAGTGGTATCTTAAAGTCTTCCGGTTCGTTGCCACCATACGAGAACTTATTCCTCAGAGGCTGTGTGAACTACGAATTATAGTTACCTACCTAATGTTCATTGCAAATTCAACCTGATTAATCTGTATAAATGAGTTCTGTATGTCCATACAGAACTCATTTATACAGATAACATTATCCAGATTATCTGTATTAGATTATACAGATACATTTATAGATAACGCTTAAAAAAATACGCTTAAAGCTATAAAACCCAAAATGGGCATTATCAAATTTAGTACGCAGAATCATGACGATACCAAATAGGGGCTAGTCAGAAGCACACCAAACGGTATATTTGGCACATAGTAGTTAGCATTCGGTTGCAAGCACGCAAGCACGTCACCGCTATCTGTTTAGAAACTGATTACACTGGATACCTTCAATCAGTATTTAGAAGCACAAATAATGCTTATATAAAAGAAGGTTCCTTACATAACATTAAACAAATAATCCTGCAACACTTCCACAAACATCCGGCGCCTCCTTGTCGCCTGTAGAGTCGAAATGCAATTTTCCCAATGCAAATCGAACGCCCAGACAGATTTAATGCCTTTTACTCGCCGCCGCCGGTTCCGCTCATCATTTCCGAGGGGTTTCAAATGGCCGACTCACGGCTGGAAAGTTGGATTTTTAGTTTTCTCTTGGTTTCATTATTTACACTCTGAATGCTAATACGCTATGAAATCTTGAATATCAACCTTAAAACCAAATCTAGATTGCTGCCTAATATTTGCAAACCTGCACAGATGTGCATCAAATAGCCAACTCACAGTGGAAACAGGTAGAAAGCTAAAATGTTTAAAGGCAGATCATGCCTTTATCTCGTATTATAAATACTTATTCATAACTAGTGTCGAAAAGTACTATTGTGCTATTTGCCCCCAAACATCTCTTTAGCAGGCTCCACTGTTGAGATCTGTGTCATGGTCATAGCGCATGGATGCTCTCAATTTGGCACTATGCCATTAAAACTATAAATCAATACTAAGGTAGCATGCAGTACAAAATAAAGTGACAACATGAAGAAATGCTTTCCCAACGAAAGCCAAAAAAAAAAAAATATCCTTTCATTACGCCGTATTTTTTTTTCATTTAGCTGCCGTGGTTGGAAAAGGGTCTCGTAAGATCATATTTCAATGCAAAATGCATGACAGTGTTTACAAATCTTAAATACAAAGAATATGTTTCATAATAATTTAAAATCTGTCACGCGCACAAAAAAACACAATAATACGTCTTGCTATTTCATAATTTATGGCCGGCGACGGTCTGCTCTTTTTTCTTTCACACAGGGATATCCATTTTATCCAATCGAACAGATGAATGAAGGTTTGAAAATGAGGCCCAGCTGGACGTAATTTCACATCACAACGAACAACTCGAAATCGAAATAATCTAGACAAAATTGAAGACAAAACACTATGTATAACATGATGGAACATAACCATCATTATTTCATAAAATCATAATATCGAGAAAAATTAAATATCAACCTTCAATTTCTCCAATGATGTTTGCACGCCGCCTCCATGAAAATGCACTCTCGCTACTTTTTGTTTGTATTGGTGAATCTTTGCGGCAAACATTTTACTCAGCTGTTTACGAAGTGGCAAACCCGAGTGTGTTCTCACTCGAGTATATATTTCAGTAAACTCTGCTTTTACTGCTCACATACTTACCTTCTGGTTTAAGTATTTTGTACATCAAAAATGAATAATCGAAGAGCTCAGAAGACGTTAGTGAAAATTTTTTTTGGTTTTCCAACTTATTTGATAATAGTTTGTCGGAGATCGGAAGGGTGGAAGAAGGTGGGGATACACAACAACTTTGAATAGGGGAGTACGGTGAAAAAAAATCATCAAGAAACTTTCTAAAAAAATTCAAAAACTACTAAAAAAGTAACTCTCATTTTTTAGCTGCTACAAGCGGAAATCCGTTTGTAGTGTTAATAAGTCGATGTTTAGTGTTTAAGATGGCCACATTCACCAAAATAAAACATTACATAAAAAAACACATTTATAATGCTATTTTCTTATGTTCACAGTATCCATTATAAATTATTGAAGTGTAAGTACATTCTTTCCAACTATTAGAGGTACCGGTTAAATGATACTGCCAACGAATAGTTCGCAACTGATTTATTGATTTGATTTAAGTGAACATGAAGACTTAATGCGGAAGATAGAAATCACGTTCGTACATAGCCTCACGTAGATATTATTCAGCTATAATGACCTAGGAAGTTAGGTAACCTTGACATCACATGCGTAGCCTGAATAGCACATTGTACCTTATACACTAACCGATTTGATATTTTTATTGTTTCCCTATTTTACCTACGGGATATAATCACACATTATGAATCATCTTAAAAAATATATGATCTAGTATCCTAATTTCAGCAGAAAAACATATTGAAATAACAATAAATACAGGAAATATTTAACTAAACGCCTATTTACCATTATTTACAAAGGAAATATAATTTCAACAGAGCAAAGTGGAGGATGAAAGCGTGTAAGAACGTATTTACTTACGATGGTACTTTTTGTCAATGGAGCTTGGGTTCATTTGGGTGATTTATGACCCTTCCCACAAAGAGGGTTTGTACTTATGTACCTATTTATTTATCGGAATGTAATAAATTCTGTTTGTATGGAATATACTGTTTGTTAGGATGTATGCTTCTATCGGGCGATACTACATTTATGTGTAAAAGCATGTAGATACTAACATTCGAAAAAAAGGCCAGGAAAATACCCAAGACAACAATTTATTACTATCACAGCACATAAACTTAGAACACTAGAATTTTTAATTTCAATTTTAATATTTTGATTATAAAATCTTACGCGTTTATGGATGGTTACATAATACAAATTAATACAAATAATAAATGTTTATTTGGAAATAGAAATATAAAACTGATTATTTTATTGCACATAAGAGTATGTAGAATACCCTACAGAACATCAATGTTACTACTTCTATGTTCTGGAAGCAAAATGCAATCTGAGCAAACTAAAAGTTGCTCATACGCTAGTTACAACTATTAAACTTAACAGGTTATTGACCAACTTCACAGGATCAATCATATATAAGTTAACTAATAGGTATAACTAAGTAGAGTAAGTAAGATACAAGATAGCCTAGTTCTTATTGTATCATGTTCACTTTCAAGAAAAGCACTTAAATCCAAACTAAAGTTATATATGCAAAAGTAACTATGTCTTTCTGTCTGTTACGTTTTCACGCCTAAGCCGCTTGGACCAATTTTTTGCCGCTTGAAAAATTCGTCATATCTGTACTTTTGGTAAGTAATAAAAAACGTTTCTACGTTTTTGACCAATTAAGGGGATTAATAATTCTGCACATTTTTCATACAGCATCATATTATACATAGAAAACACCCAGACCTGAGACAATTAAGTAGGTATTGCGGTGCTATACCTCTAGATAACACTGGCGGTGCGAGTGCGTGGATTAGGTAGGGCGTAGTAGGTAGGAGTAGGGGTTTGACGAGCGAAAGGCACTCATTCTCATCGTCAGTGCGGACGAAGTCGCGGACTGAAAGCTAGTATTCTATAATTTGTCATCGATCCTGTTTTCCTATGATGTTTTTTCGAAATGATCGTAAACCGAGCCGCGTAAAATGATAACGTTTTATTGTGCCATACGAACTCAAGAACATGCGTACGAAATTGTAAACCTTCTAGTGGCTACGATACTTCCATGCCAGTATTTTACTACCATGTCGTTATGTGTGTTGGGATAATACCAAGCAGTTTTATCACTTTACTATTAGAGTAGCCATAATGATGTCTCCATTAAAATTGCCAAATCAGAACAACAGACGAACTTTACTGTTTGGTAAAATAATAGTGCCTATTTTATGAGACAGTATACAGCATTAAGTAGCGGGGAATTTATAACCATGAAACAGAGAAAACTTGGTAAACAAACGGCTGTGGTATTATCGTTTTATTAATACGAGAAAACGTATAATGTTCTCAAGAGTTAGTTATTTAACCCTAGATTTCTTACTCTTTGAAGAAGGAAGCAACAGCGTGCTTATACTCATTAAAAGTTATAAAAATGGAGAGAAATATAAAATAGTATGGCCGCTATATTATTGTCAATAAGGAGAAGGTTTTTAGTGTCCGTTTTATACCACATTCGTTTCAGTCGCGGAAGATCGCGGACGACTCGTAATAACCTGAAAGGACCGGATCTTTTATATTCTCCGAGCGTAGTATAACGAACTATTCAAAAGGAAATGACACCTCGGATTTTATGAAAGCACCATTATATTTTCGCCGCCGAGTTCATGTAAGTACTTTTTGAAATTACACTTTTCACATTTGGGAAATAGTAGCAATACAAATTGGAATCAGAAACATCAATGGGCAACGATATCGGATAATCGACATCGCAGTATGGTTGGGTAAACCTAATAACAAAATATGAAATGGAAAAAACTGAAAAAGTAGGAAGTCAAATATAAGGAAGGGTAGATATTTTCGTTACACTCTCGCTGTCTGAAAGTGCAAAATGAACCGGTTTTAATATTTTAGATAGGACCCTATCCGTGCATCAATAAAGGGACGTGCAGTGAGTGCGCCCTCGTTTTTTCCCCATTATTTTACCACATAATCAGGTGCTTTTCCATCCACTCTTAATTGTTCGTTTAATTCACGCATTAAAATAACGTAAATGTATTATTTTAATTTAATATAGTAAGTGTTAATTAAGGCTGTGTAACACACAAACTTGCAGACTCTGCAATGAGGCGGACGAATCGCCCCTTCATCTGTTAGGAGAGTATGGACCTCTGATACATAAGATAGATAGATAGATAAACTCTTTATTGCACACCAAAGTAAAGTACAAAGGAATTTATAATAATATAAGATACAATGGGCATAGCCTTCAACTGGGCAAACACATTCTCAGTCCAGATGAACTAAAACTCATCACGCCTAAAAAGACCATGCAGTTTTAACAGCTACAGGGTTGAGCGGTGAACTTTGAATGCCCTTTGAGGGGTGAAGAAAGCAAGTGGCGTTATACTAAAGCCACAAAACTAAATAAATTTATTATTTTAATAAAAGGTATCGATGAAAATTCTAAATAATTAAAGAATATAAGTGGTAGAAGTAATGATTGGTATAATTGGTTATTTTATAATAAGGTAAGAAAATCATGTTAAACTACGCACAGCCTGTATTTTGGTGACCCTGTGTTTGTCATAGACAAATATGTCATATATGTCATAAATTTATTAAAATATAGGTAATTTATTAATCTAAATTAATTTGAGTAATAGATTTTGTGCTGTGCCTATTATAAATGTGTGAAAAGGCGCACGCGCGTACAGTATGGGTGTGTGCTGGCTGTGTAGTGTAGTGAGATTAAAGTTTGTGTGTGTTTGTAAGTGGGTTTTGATGTAAATGTTTTAATATACGAGCACAGTTCATTTTATGTATAAAAGCTCTTAACATGAAGATCTTCATGAAAAAGATTAGAGGTATTTTAAGATTATAACTTTACTAAATTTGAAATAGTGTAAAAATATTCACTATATTAAAGGCACTCATGACTACACGACATAAAGTAAACTTTGTATCAAAATAATCAAGTAGAAAAAACAAAATTTAAGCAAACATAAATTCAAAAGTTCAAACAGAAAATTCAAAGTTGGCTCTTACCCGAACTTCTTGAATTTTAAATTATTTCCTTAGCACTTTACCCTTGTTTAAATAAACTCAAAACGATTGTTTGTACAATCCCTGACTTTCTTTCTTAAAACATAAATACATCTTTTTCAATTTATAATTAAACGTATTTTTTATCAAACATAGTATAAAAGTACCCTAATAATATATGTAGAAAAAAATAACCTATGGTTGATAGAAAACTGATATTTAATTTTAACTTTTCCAGAGTCGATTATTATGTTCAGGAATTCCAAAATAACTTGCTTTCTTTGTTACTAATTAGCTCCTAAAACCTTAATTTAACTTAGGAACACTGCAAATAAACTAAGCTACTAAATGAAAGCAGTACATATTTACAGTGTTGTGGTCGTGATGTGAAAAACGAGGAAAGTCGAAAGATTTATTTATGTATGCCTTCCACGAAAAGGGGTTTTGTTTTAAAATAATTGTTACCCTCTGTTTTCTTGCTAATTATACATTTCGTTAGTCAAATGAAGAAGGAGATAATTATTATCAAGAAGGAGAAATGTTTTTCATTTCTTTGGCTTGTGACATAATTGTTAATTGAGGTATTTTTAACCAAATGTTCAACTTTGATGAACAGCACAACAGAACTGTGATCTCGAACAGTTGACCTATCTAGAGGTATAGATTGTTTGCAACGGTTTTAAGATAGCTAGCTGTTTCAACTGTATTTTTTGTATAATCCTACTAATACATAGTTGAATATTTAATAATTAATACACAAGCAAGCTGGTAGTTCATATAACATTCCTGGATCATAAATACATTTGGTTTTATTATCCTGCACTGGTAATGATAAATAAATAACCTACTTCTACCTACTTACTTTTATACTTGAAACATAATAACATGGTTATTATGTTAAATATTGGCTGAAGCTATAAAGTCTAATATTTTCTTAATACATGTTTACTTTATAAAATAAACCTATGTTCAAAATTTCAGCTTTCTAGAGTAGTTTTGGCAGTGCTTTGATAGATCAGTCAGTCAGGCAAAAATATTTTCTCAAATCCGACTGGTAGTTCCAAAGAATAGCGCGTTCAAACAAAAAAACTTTTCAGAATTATTATGACTAACAGATAGTAGATAGCCTCTAAGCAAAGTCTGTTTTTTGTTTTTTTTTATTCTCAATTACTGATTCTTGTTCCTGTTAGACCTCGAGCCTAATTTTTCCACCTCAAATGTATTCTGACCCATATTTTTAATTGTGTCTGGTTTGTTTCCCTTCTATCTTTGTAAGCAATTGTCTTAGAATCTAAAATAATATTAAACCAATATACGCCAATCCAATCTAATCATGGATGTGTAAATAACCTTGTCAGTCTATCCTAAAGTTCCATTCCATTATTAGCAAATCTCAGCGGGGATTGCAATAATCACGATATCATAAGCAAATTAGTCACACAATTAAAACAGATTCGAACTGAATGTAGTCAGATATTAAAACCACACAGGTTTTGTCTGGGATTTGACTCGAATATTTATATTATTTCATTTCAAATGAGCTTCATATAACTCACATCTCAATCACACTCTCTAAAGTACACCTAATTAGATAATAATTAAAACGTTCACACATCATATTAATGAGATTGCCGATGCAAATGAAGCAATTACAAGCATTTGTAAATACAAGCTAGTTTGATGCTTTAATGTAGGTAAGTTGGAGATATGCCACGTAATTTAATGTGCTTGCTCGCAGGTGTAGATTGCAGTACTGTCTGAACCCATGACCGTGCATCGACGTCCGAATGTAAGGCTGCTTCTCAGGAGACACACATATCGTCCAGAACCAGAATCCAGTTCAATCCAATACGTACACCGCCTTTTTATTCCAAAAACTATCGTGAACTTGACTATTCATATTGTAAAAACGGGAATTTTCACGTACTGCACTACCGGTTAAGGCACTGACTAAATTTCGCCTCATTCCGAAAGTCTTCATCAGGGTGAGTGATCGCGACTTGCTCCCTCCGCGTCGCACCGTGCACTACCACGGCGTAGTGCACGGCGTGACGCCGTGGTAGTGCACGGCGTGAAAATTCCCGTTTTTACAATATGAACGTACACCGCCCTCAAACCATAAAAAGAAAATGTTCAAATATCACCCACAACAGCTCTTAGAAATTCAGTAATAGTATATACATACCATTGAACATTGACCATTCAACAATTGACACGAGTTTCTCATCTTCACAAAATATCAAACACCGGACAAAATCAACTCGTTATCCACCAACTTGTAATTGTTGCAACAACTTTATAAATACATAGACGCACTCAACTATTACTATCATAAAATTATTCAAAAGGCACAGTACAAAGATTTAGCTAGAAGAGTGTATCTTTGCGCGAATCACATTGTCACAATCAACGATTAATTACTATTAGTCATTCATTATCGCACTGAAGAAGGGAAGTAATTTCCATTGTCCTTCGTCTCTCGGCGTTTACTCCTTATAAAATGGGTCAGTATTGATTTTGTTAACAAACTAAGCTAACCGGTCACGAGGTTCAGGTAATTTTACTCGAATGGATAAACTTTCTATGAAGCGATTTAGTTGATTTGCTTAGTAGTTTTTACCAGGAATAAATATTTTGATTGAGGCCACGAATTGTACTATATGATAAATTTTGATCAAAACAAGTGACATATCATTATCACAATCTTAGATTTGAATGACTATAGCTTACTAAAACCTACCGAATACTCTTTAAATTTTTATATGTTTGAGTCCTCTTTTACCTCATGATTCATCATGCACCTGCGGTCACCACCCATACTTAAAAACAAAAGTATAGCTAGGTGCTTGTCTACAAAAAAAGCATGCTGGACATTTGATCACACAGCTTAAAAATAAACAGAGCTTGTGTTGTGTACTTCTTATATACTACTTATAAATATATTTTTTTGTCAATTAAAACATATTATACATAGAAGATGCCTAGGCTCAAAATTAGCTCCTACATACCAGCCTTTCTCAGAATGTAATTCTCAGTCTAACATCCGAGTCCCCTCCCAAACTATTCCCCAAATTTTGTGTGACATCCTTCTTATTGAATCAAAACAATCTAAATTCCTTGTCATATTCGGTGGTTGATTCGCCAATAGTTGGGTACAAATTGAAATACCTTTGAAGGTTGACTGACGTTGGTGATGTAATGAAGGTTTAGCTACCTATATAGCAAACCCGCAAAGCAAGGTAGCTATAGGAACATTGTATGTATCTCTAGAGGCGGGTATATTGAAGTCAGAGTCAGGTATGTGCTAATTAATCTGTATCACGGAATGTGGCGCTGAAAGTTACTAGTAAGTATTTTCAATGAGAAATGTACTCGTAGGGTAACAAATGTGATTTTATAAACCACTAGCTTCTGCCCATGGCTTCACCCACGTGGTACCCGGATAAAAAGCAGCCTATGTGTTCTTCTGATGCATAAGCTGAATTACTGTAATGTTTCATCAAAATCCATTCAGTAGTTGTTGCGTGAAAGAGTAACAAATATCCATCCTCACAAACTTTCGCGTTTATAATATTAGTAAGAAGTAAGATAAGATAATATGTTCATTATAAAATAACCAAGCTCTTTGAAGTAAATTATAGGTCGAAGCCATACAGAAAGCGCGTTTGGCCTTCTTAATATTTAGTCAGTCTGTGTTCTATGTATCGTACAACACCATGTATCAATACTTCTAACATTAGTCTTTTCTGCCTTACGTTATCAATTATATAAATATTTGGACACCATTCACGAGCATGCAAGAATTTGCGAGTGGGCAGGCGCTGGAATTCCGTTGTTTAGTTTCGCTTTTCGTACTATGTTTAATTCACTTCTAGGGTCGACACTTTTTAAAAACAGTTCAAAAGTTTTGGTTAATTTGTGGTGAAACTTCACAATTCACGCTGAACATTTGAATAATTCAAGTACTCTGGCAATCTGTACCTACTGTGAAAAACATTGGCGCCTCTGAAGGATCAATAAGACTGCACCGTGGGAATAAAGTAACCGAATTTGAATTGGCAAGTTTACCCCATACCCCATACATATTCAGCTGAGAAAGGCAACGACGCAGTGCGCAAAACTTTTGGCACTCTCGCTTGCATACAAAAAATGAAAGTGCTCGCGGCGAAATGGTGCATTACCAGCCGTGGTTCCTGACCTATATATGAGAAGAAAGTAGTACCTGCCTACTGACGTACACTACCTGCTCAGACACAAGAAATGATACGCATGAGCGTTGCAACTTTTTTTAATTTTTTAGTTGTATGTAATTGGGTATTTGAAAAAAGTATAATTTGGATATCCATATTAGTTAGAATGGTTTACAAATTAAAGACCGTGACTGTACAAACCATTCTAAGCTTTCTACATAAAAGGCTCTTTTAGGTTGAGCTATGAGCTACATAGCTTATTACGGTGTTTACGTATATTCTCCTCTTTGACCATGAACTCTCGTCAACTACATCGGTCTTGTAGAATTCACAGGTACCTCGATACCTAAGTTTGCAATCTGACACACGCGGTAATGCTAACTTCTATTCAAAACGTGGGAAAGCACCAAATGTTTGGACGTGCCTCTGAATACTACTGTTTGGTATCCTCCCGGAACCATGTACTGGTATACTGGTATGGGAGGATATACATAATGGGAATTGATTGTTGTAAATGGTTGATTCTACGGGTAATTTTGACATTCTTACGGTTAAAGTAAAAAATAAATACGGTTTTTAAATCACAGTACTACATCAGTGAATAGATTTTTGAGTAGTGGGCAATCAGAGGCACGTCTTAATATTACAGTTTGCACATACCCGCGTTTTTAAAGTAGTTAACAAAAAGGTTCTATTTTATACAAAGTCTAAGGCGGACACTGTGATTGTGTGAGGTATTTATATTAATAAATATCTACGGTACAGTCCGCACAAATTGGATTGAAATAGTTTAATATCAGTAAAACTCAGATATCAGATTTAACTGTTAATAGAAAACTTATTAATTAATACTGATGAAATGATAATAAGTCGCGTGGTTTGATTGATTACCGAACACAAACTGGTAAGCTGCTTTTAGTGACTGGCGTGAAGTTCTTTGAGGGCACAAATTAAGTGGGTAATTGTACCTGATCGTACAGAAAGGGACTCGAACAACGTACCTATTTTTTAACAAACATGCTGTTAAACCTTGACCTTCTGCTGTTACCGTCGGAAAAGTGGTTTTCTTGCCAATTCCCGGCAAGCTAGTGCTTTTGCGTTCCAAACAACAAACGGCCGCAGTATAACTGCGGTCTCCAAAAACAAGAATTGCCCAATTTTGTTCCTTATGCCTCCAGCTCTGGAAGTCAGCAGAAGCTATAAAATTAACCGGCAGTCAACCGACGATTGACCGCTATGACCGATAATTCGTATCCCAAAAGCTGAAACCCATATGATAAATTATACAAAAATGAAAAAATATGGAACAATTTATAATACACCTGAGCTCTGTAGAGCACCGTCATTATAATAAATGAGGATAAAATAGAGGTAAAATATTCCCCTTTAAGAATGAAATCTAATACCACAAAACCCTCATTATGTCGTATTTTTCTTCGTGGGAAAATTTCTTTATTTTCCTTTCTGAGTAATAACAAGTAATCTGAAGGACTCGACGAGAGCCATCCTTGTGTTAAACTGGCCTTTTTACTAGGACGCTGTGCTTTTTTGGGATAATTGTCCATAATTAGACACCGCAATAATATCATAATTATGTATATTTTTTTCGTTTGTGCAAACATTGGCATCATCTGAGATACCCATCTAAAATTCTTACATATTTTTAGTATAAATAATTATGATCAGTAAACTTTGTGTTCAGTGCGTATACTTCAGAATATGCGTATTGCCGATGGTTTTATATATTTTTTATGTAATTATACTGTGCGATATTTAGTTTCAACTTACTTCCCAATAGATTAGGCACGGGTTTGAAATTAATTGGTTCAAAATTTTCCATTTAATTATATGATGTGGTAGGTACTATTTAATGTTCCCTTAACTTTAATTGAGAACTCGAGATGCAGCAATGAAGAACTTACTAATCAGCGTTCGGAAACTTCAAAATAAACTAAAGGACCAAACAGTTTGGACTTACTATCTATGCATCGGTAGATAGTCAGCATCTCTCAGCAGGATGACAGCAATGTTTTATCTCAATATATAACAAAAACACAAAAAAATACCCTGTAAAATACAAATTGCTATACCTACATTGTGACGATATCTTACTACAATTATAAATATGAAAGTTTGTGAGGATGGACGTTTATTCCTCTTTCACGCAAAAACTACTGAACGGATTTTGATGAAACTTTACAGTAATATAGCTTATACATTAGAATAATGCATAGGCTCCTTTTTATCTGGGTACCATGCGGGCGAAGCCGTGGACAAAGGCTAGTTTTCAATAAATTGGCCAAATATAGATATTTAGAACCCATCTCATCAAGCAATAGAGGTGGACATGAGAACCGTCGCCCGCCACAAGTGGCTCTAATGTGTGACTTCTAAGCGAGTGAGCGTCTTCTTATTCGCGAAAGACATCAAAGTATATATCGAATATGTAGTGTACACGATGCCAGTTATCACAAGGCCGTGGGTCTATAAGTAGGTAAGTTAAATCTTGATTTTCCATATAACTTTTTTACGGTTACATTTGACTTCGACGGTGCACGTGGGATGGCACAATAAATTTATTTCTTTTATTCATTATTCATTCATTCATAAAGTATACATTATAATGAATTCCGGTCCTAATTAGTTTTTTTTGCGTAACGAACCAATTTCCTATGAAGCGATTACCTTAAAAAATACTACTAATAACATAAGAACGTGATAGGATATAGATACGTCATTTGAAAAGTTTATAATATCAAATCTACATTATTTTAGTTTGACTATAGGTTTCTATTAATTTTACAAAGATCGTTTTGAACCGTCCGTCATCTTAAACTAAGTCTATACTTACATACAAAATATCTAAAACCACTCACCTCACACTGCGTTTGAATTCATATAGTCCACAGTTAAAATACACAATCTCAGTTTAATGCCTAGAGCACACAGAGTCACTCGCGATCACTCGATTTTAAATTCAAATCACTTGCGGCAACCGCCGGTTGTTAAGTTTTTTCACGTGACTTACGTAAGTATCAAGTAGGGCGGGCGGTTTCGCGGGCGCCCTCCGCTAGTTGCTGGATGCCACTGTAGTCGGCCCGGCTGTCGGCTCGGTGCACACCGCGCATGTCCTCACAATAAACCCGAGATCACACCGACGGCACTGGCTCTCACGTGAAAGACCTCGTACATCTCGCAACCGAAGCGAAATACCGAAAATGAAACCCTAATATCGTCTCTTTGGCCGTTTGCGTGTCACAACCCGATGTAACAGTAATAAAAATATTTTTTTATTTGAAGCTAAGTAGAGAATAAATAAATGTATGAAAATAAAGTATAATAATTTATTTCCATACATTTATTTATACAACTATGTACAAGTGAATACATAAAATACAGATGAAACAGTTAGCTATATAAAGACGGATGCAAACGATCAATAGATAGGTCAACTGGTCCAGATCACTACCAGATCGAGTCGTCCCTAAAATTCTGGCTGCGTGCTAAAAGACAATGCTTAAATGTTGATCCAGATAAATCCAGCTCTCTGGTCACGCGTCATTTGGATATACGCGACGGGGAACCGGGGCCCTACGGCGAATAATAATCCCAGTATAATTGATAGATTATACCTATCATTGGTAGTAATTTATAGGTAGCTACTTATTGCCTTGATCAGGTTTTTGAGCAAGCAAATAAGTATTAAAACAAACGGAATTAACTTAACGGACGACCTCTGTGGTGCAGTGGGCGAAGGCCCGACTGAGACGCAGGAGTTTGCGAGTTCGATTCCCCCTGCGAGACAAATGTTTGTCTCGGGTGATTTCCATGTAAAATATGTATGTATTTACAAAAAAGTATATAATTATCAGTCATGTATTATTATTAAATAATGATAATTAGGTAGGTAAACAATAATCTATGTTAAATTACAATTACATATAAATGAAACGTGGTGTACCGTGGAAATTGGGTAGTTTTAATCACAGTGAGCAACAACTTCGTGTTACAATGCAAATCAAAAATAAAAAAAAAAAAAAGAAAATACCCCAAGACCATGGAGACTGTAAATAATAACATCCCCCATAATTTCTAACTGCATTAGGGCGATAGATTTTATAATAATAAGAAAATAAAGGCATCGAATTTAGGACTCTACACGTCTTGGGCAGTTTTTTATTAAAAAAGCTTTATATATGCTTTTCGGAATCAATAACCCAAATCGGTTTTCGTATTTATCGGCTCGATTCTCAGTGTAGGCGCAGGTTTAACCCCACCTTATAACTATTCATGACCGGCCCTATATTCCCCGATAACCAACTGCTTGATAGCTTCCTTTTCGTATTTTTAGAACGGTCATAGTTTTCAGTGAACTGGTGATCTGATGCCCGGAAAAGTTTTACGATTTATTTATGACAACCTTATTTATACAGAAAGTTCTTTTTTACTCAATTTCTATTCGTGAAATTTCATTCGCGAATCATAGAACTGTATATTCTACTACTATTGTTTGTGAGGATGGATATTTGTTACTCTTTCACACAGGAACTACTGAACGGATTTTGATGAAACTTTACAGTAATATAGTTTATACATCAGAATAACACATAGGCTTCTTTTTATCTGGGCACAATACGGGCAAATCCGCGGGCAGAGGATGTTGTATATATATATTTTTACAGTAAATCTGGGGTAAATATTGTACTAAACATATTATACACGTGAAATTGACATCCACAAAAACACATATATTCTCTCACACTCGTAGCAAATTACCTATTTGTAAAACCCTAGTTTCCTAAACTGTGGTGGCCATCATACGATGACTATAATTATAGAGGCTGAAGTGATACAACAAAGGTTTCTATTTCTTAGACATGTGGTTGAAAACCACGTGCATTACTATATTGCGCTATGTGACGATCGCCACTTTTAAGGAAACCAGATTCTTGAGATATAACCGTAATATGGCTTATATTACGGTCTGGACGACTGAGCTTATTCGATTGACTGAATTTCCTGAACGATAAATCTTACCAAACAAGTCAATCATGCAGCACCATGGGATTAGGTTTTCATAAAGGTACCAACTGTATGTACCTTCTACAGATTCAATTGCAATTTAAGACCGAAATGCGCTCCGGGAAGCTAAAGTTTTTTGTTGTAGTCGCTACCGCTAGAGAATGATGATTCTTAAATAGCGAACACGAATCTGACGACGCAGTGTAGAACGGTACCTTAATCGATGGACCGAAAGGTAGCGGGAACTTGACGGTGGTTACCCACGTCCGATCGTCATGGTATTTTTGGGGTAGGCTTGTCCAGAATGGATCTCTCCAGATTATGATAATGAACACCAAAACTACCACTGACACAAAAACTTGTTTACATCAAAGTTGTTTACGTCACTTGCGATGCGTTATGGCCATCACTGTTTTAAGCTGAATTGCCAATTTCATACCACATCAGTTCAAATCCTCTGTATTGTCATACGCTTAGTCGGATATGTTTACAGGCTCCTCGTGGCCGCGGTACGTGATCTGAATTAAGTGGATGTGAATAAGTACTTGCCGTTTTTGCAGGAGTATTCACGAGCTGTTTAACGTAGTGACCATAATATAGCGTTTCTTATTCACCTTCTTAATTTACTTCTTTAGATTTATGTCATGGTTCTCTTCGCTTCTGAGTAATCAGACCGCCCATTGTACTTAATAACAATACGATATAATTTATTAGTTGTTTATCGTAAAGTATTTTCATTTATTAATTTTTTGTCTTTAAATGTAAACGAATTACAAGTATTACAAAATCTATTGCAGCGCTCTCAAGTGAGGTGTGGCTATAAAACTTAAAACCTCTTACTCGAAACACATAATACTGGCTTCTTCTGTTGCATTTCCAGTAATAAGTGGACAGTAATGTCTTGTCTTGTGCTAGGCCGCATCTAGCGCAAGACATATTTCAAGCAGTAAATATCTCGCGACTGATGATAACGTAGATATTGACAGAATAATTGCATTTTTTTAGGTTGTTGTTGTGTGAAGAGAAACATCGTGAGGAAACCGTCATGTTCTAGAACCGAACATTCGCAGGCATGCCCCATCTGTTAGTGTTCCAATAAGCGGTGATGGCCTTGTTACCTGTCACGTGGAATGCTTAACTACTTGCTACTTGCAAAATGCAGGTATGTGCCAATATAATATTAGGGCGTGCCTCTGACTACTTTTTACTTGGTATCCTCACAGATCTATTCACTGAGTATTTATTTGAGGAAGTCATGGGGATTACAGTCGTGAGCGTATTTTTTAGTATATTTTTTTAACGTCACTATGATATAAAAGGCAAGAAAAAACAAGGCTAGGCATAGTCATCTTAACATGTCCGTCGCTCCATCATAAATCAAGTATAATAAACTAACATAAACTGCGTGCCCGAAAGTTGTTTGATATTTTATTAAAAGAAAGGTCTATGAAAAGGTGAAGTGAATGTCACTCTAGCGCAATCAATGTCCCTAACAAACAAAATACTGCCTTCTGAACACCCTATCGGTTGTCAATATGTCGACGTTATCGTCCAGCGAAAAAAATGCTTTTGACAAAAATAGCGTTGTGTATAAATCCGTGGTAGGAAAGCGTACGTGAAAAAAAATTCTAGGGAGTGAGACTAATAAGTTATATATAATATCATAAAATAATACATAGGTCGATTTTCCACCTCCAATGACATGATGGATGTTGCAACCTGTCACGTGGAATACGAACTACTAACAAAAACGCGGATATATTATGCCATACCTTATCAAAATGATTAAACTTTGAAACCATCAAAAAGTTATACACAAAAAGTAAGCATAATTATTGTGACACATGAGCTGTCATTTAAGTTAAATGTGGGTCATAGGTACTGGAACACGCAGTAGGCAACACACTTTTGCCGTAGAAACTGCTACGTAACCAATGGCTTTAAGCTTCTAAGCGCATAGAAACTATTTCATAATCTCTGCCACACTACAGCGATGCTTGTATCAAATTATTCTGTGGCGACGCCAACAGTCTCGATTCTGTAAATAGCAACCAATCGATACGAAAGCGAATTATTTATTACCTTCCTACCATTCTCGAATTTCAAACACAAGAAATTTGATAATAGAAAAAAAATCATAATCTTTACCCTTTTATGAGAGATAAATGCTTCTGCCACCAAAGATTTTTCTCTTTGTAGATTAAATTTTACTTTGTAAACTCATTTATGTACAAACCTTTTTGTTTCGTTTTATTTTTATCAGAACTGCTGAGGCTTTTGGCAGCCTGGCCTGTCCTTTAATTACACCAACATAATGACCATGGAGGACGAAACCCTGACACAAAAATTAGATTTGACTAAGCTAAGCCTTGAGTTCTCTAACAAAATACATGGACGATAAAGTCTAAACATGGATTATGATGACGGATTCCTATGAAAACATGTATCAAAAAGCTTTGATTAGGACCTAACCAACTATTATTGTGTTGGTGAATCCCAGGCCTGTTAAACTGATTTACACAGTCATTTTGTTAGTGTAACTGGTTTGAAAGGATTTCACATATTCATTTTGAAACTCTCAATACTTATCTTACACGACTTATTAATTTGAAATATCCTCTATCAAACGCAATGCAAGTACACAGGGTGCAAACTGCACCCGAATGCAATACTACAATCTGTATAATATTATGTGTCTTACTAATTTAGGTCTTCCCCAAAATCTCTACGTCGTACATCGTACAATTTTTTTGTGAAGTAATAATAAATTGTTCCAAATTTCAGCTTTCTAGACGTAGTAGTTTTGACACTGTTTTGAAATGATAAATAGCTGTTTTAATAGAATAGATGTGCATTTATTTATCATATTAAAATCTTATAATCCTACTACTATTATAAACGCAAAAGTTTGTGAGGATGGATGTTTGTTAATCTTTCACGCAAAAACTACTGAACGGATTTTGATGAAACTTTACAATAATATAGTTTATACATCAGAATAACACATAAGCTACCTTTTATCCGAGTACCACGTGGGCGAAGCCGTGAGCAGAGGCAGACAATGCAGAGCCTAAACCGCTGGTCCTAGAGACTTGAAATTTGCAGGGTTCATTCCGCGATGGATGAATCGCCCATACAAACGTAATAACATAGTCATTTGTAATTAGAGCTTATTTCCACCATATTCTGGTATTATTTGCATTGGAATAGTATTTATCTACGTACCTTGCTATATATTTTTTCAAAATACTTACCTAAAATGAAATGTAAACGAATCACATTTTGGATATTTTTACGTCATACATGTCTAGTTTTCTTATTTTTTTCGTATTTAAAACAACAATACCTTACGTTTCGTTTGGTTAGGTACATATATTATATTGTCTAGTTACAGAATAACAACACAATGTGAAAAATAGAATAAGTTTTCATTCATCTTTTTTGGTATTACGGAACACCACCAAATTTATAACAAAATCTGAACGGCTAATATTGCTATCGCGCAAGCACGGGCGGACCTGCATCAGTCAAAAAGCTATATTTTTGTATTTTAAATTATGAGCGCTGTACGCCAGATCCTTAAAGCACGTAGACGTACGTACACTAAGATTTTTTTTAGGAATGTCCAGATTTTTTTATAGTCAAAATAAATTATGTTTGCGGAGACTTCTGAAATCATTTTTAACTGTACCAATTGTTTGATAACAATATAGGGAGCACATACATCAATAGTCTCCGCAAACCGCCAAGGCAGCTTCCCCGAGCTAATTAATGGCGACCCCCTTGGGGTGGATTAAGCTGCGTGAAACCTTTCTGGTCATGACATATGCGAGAGGCCATCGATCCTTTTCTTGTAACATAAGTCAATCAATGCAGTGCCTCCGTTATCGGTTTGCATTTGTTTTGTAGCTCGATGCATCATTTTTCAAACCGAGTAGAGACCATGACTTATTCCCCTTTTCATAATCACTCCATCGCTTTTGGCTCGATAAAAGAAAACTTACCTACCTCTATAGGATAGAGTCATGGAGTCGATTTCATGAACGCTTATGAATAAATGGGTTTTAATTGTACTATGCAGATGAAGTCTTTGAGTTAATGTGCAAGACGATGATCTTTATTACTACTTAGTCTCGGAATGTTATCTGAAACGTGATTAAATATTAACGAAAGTCTCCCTATATTAATTTCAGGATCACATATTTTATTCCCTCGATCTCAAATAATAATACACATCCGAATTTTGACAGACCATAAAAGCTTTATGCCTTCGGCGTTGATGTAAAAGATTTGGCTCGCACAAAGTTTTTATTACGGACCGCCGCAATCTAGAGCTCGTCATTAGAATGGTGACTTTATTACGGCTGTTCTCACAACGACGGGGTAGACCACGCAGCATCACGTAAGACTTGATACATATGTATTAGCATTTTTGGTTTGTATGTTCTGGCTAGCTTACTTCAACTAACAAAGTTTTTACTAAAGGTAATCCTAACATGCTTTCTACCATCTATTGCTGCTCCCCCTAGTTGTGTACTTGTGGCAATAATACATTGTCCATAGTTTACGTTTTGCTAACATAACATATCCTTGTATGTAATACATTTCGATTACAAAAAAACCGTTTTCGAACCGGATAAGCCGTTTCGTAAATACATTGTAACATACTCAAAACACAACATAATAAATGGTAAAAGACTCATACATACTATGTATGTTTCTGTTGGCTGTTTTATTTTATTTTATTATATTCATACGTTGGTCTTTACAAACAAAGTTGTACGGCAAAGTTATCTACGTCGCGCATTAGATTTGTCAGTCCAACAAAAAACTTGCAGCAAATCCGATGGCAATGTAGCAATAGACAAAGAGTGATATCTGTTTGTCGTTAGAAGCATTGTGTCACAAGAATTGCATTTTGCAGCATGCTGCAACCCTGTGTACCGGCTCTACAGGAGCCTTATGTGAAACGAATGTAAAATTTCCATGACAACAGCACTCGTTGAAATTCAGTCTGGTGGCGGGTAGACGCGTCACAATTCACACTTCCCAACCTTTCGCAACTATTGCATCCTCCTCCGCCTTTGCCAATAAATTCTGACATTGTCACCCAACGCTGCATATATTTGGAAATGCATTGAAAAGTGATGATTTTTTTTTTACGCAATGAAAATAACTAAAAGAGTTTTAAAAACAGAGTTTGTGTAGCAAAATCTGTGTTTACAACTCCACGCTCGTTTGTTTTGTTTCTCTGCAACTTTTCTCTATAGAAAGATACAGACCGCATTATAAAGAGTATATATCTACAATGGAAACCGCATCCCAGCCAACAACAGTTAGCAAATGGCGCACAATCAAAAACGCATTCTTCTTAAGCGCACAAAAGGTTTTTGCTAAAATGCCCGCGCTACCATTTATTCTGGTAACAAAAGTGACCACGATACACTGTGATGAACACCGTTAACATTTTGAATTGAATCAAAAAGAGTGAATTTTATTTTGGCAGATTGAGCTGCCTATTTATTTTTGTCATGTTAATGGAATCATTCGTAGGTAAGATCTGTAGGCAGAAGCTATAGAAACAAAAGTCATGAAATTAGGCAAACGTGACTTAGCATCTCCTCTTGGCTGTGGCACTTACGTTTTCGTTTTACATTGCGACATCCCATCGTTCTTACTACGCAATCACCGCAGCCGGTGTGACAGAGTTTAAGTTTTAAAATATCTTCAATCCTATCGGAAAATCAATACTAGTTTCGAGCTTGGTTAATGTCCTACAGAATATGCTGTCACTTTTATGAATATTCAAAAAGCTTGAAGTTATTAAAATTATTGAGCGTTAATAAGATTTTTCCGTCTATTGGCTGTAAACAAATGTTCTCATATTAATAGTATTTTTATTTAACTAGCAGTTGCGAATCACACAGATAAAATAATCAAAAAATATCAGACTCATCAAGAGTTTATATGCATCAATTAAATAAATAACACTTAATTAACACAAGAATAATCTTACACAAAAATAAAGCATAAATAGTTTAATATGTAGCGATAATATTGTTGTTAACATATTATCACTGAAGTCGATTTCTTTCAAATAACTTTAGGCAAAAATAAATTACCTAAAATTTTAGAGAATGGCAATGGACAGTTTAGAAATGAATTCTAAAAATAATAATATTTGTTTTTACTCGAGTATTAATAATAGACTTACTTATTTAAAGTATAACTTGCATGTATTAACTATACGTATATACCCTATTGACTAAACTTAGGTATTTTAAAGATTTTTTGTTATCCTCTTTCACTACGTGTCAAGATGGTATAATGGATTTATAAAATCCAGTCTGATAAAATCCGTTATTTTCAAGAGAAGTGGGGGCCAGACTCCGTACAAGCCCTGACGTGGTTACCCGCTCAATGGAAAACTTCTTATTATTCATCGCAACACCGACCAACTGATAATAAAGCGCTTAATTTTAACTGTCACCATTTAATTTTCAAGAGAACTTCACTGGATAACCTAAAATCAATGCAAAAATGTTGGCTTTTCATTTTGTATTTTCGTAATAGTATGCGTCTAGAAAAACCTTTTGTATATGTACGTACGCAGATACTTTACTTGAAACACCACACTATCTTCTTTTCATATGTAAACTAGAAAACGGTTTACGAAACTATAATAAACACAATAACCTCAACCTAGTATATCAGTCATTTAGTCCACATAACACAAGCTCTGCCTACTTTGGGGATGTGTGAAATTGTCCAGAATAATAGTTAAAACCATAGCGTCAAAAAAAAAACAGTATCAAAACAAAAGTATCTTTAAACGGTTTACGAAAAATACGTTTATCCGTAAGTCTTACGCCAGTATTTTTTACTCAAACACATAATACACCTCATATTGTCGCCAGTCGAGGCACTTAAGTTTAATCATGAGCTATTAGGGGGATTTTTGAATAAAATGGAGGATATAAATTATATTTTTTCGTGAAAATTTTACCATTATAGCCTGGTTCTTTTATTCATGGCACAGGGAAATGAATGTACGTCCTCAAAGTCCTCAAATCGGTATGATAACAATAAGTAGGATAAATCTGGAATTTGTAATTCGGCTATTTATTGTATAAAAAAATCACTCCAATAAATAAATAGTGGTTTTTCTAACAGTCTGATTCTTAAATTTTCACATGAAATTGCGTTGCGTCGTACTGTATAGGTCTCCCTCATTTAAAAACGCAGGTTTATAGACAGCCTCGATTCAATCTAAACGATTTCAGTTTTGGGAGACATAAACATTAACATCACTCTTAGTAACAATGATCCCAATTCTGAAGTCTATCTGATTCTAAACATAATCGCTTCACATGGTATGCTTCCGGCTCATCATCTCCCCACCAGAGATAACAATTGCTTGGATCACGTTATACTCAGAACCCACAGCCACGCTATTTCATAACACATAGCCTACAATTCATAATTATATTGTGTGATTTGGCCATAATATAACGATATGTATCTATATATTCCGTAAAATTATATCGGAATATCTATGCCTAAACGTGTCACGGTTAAACCGCTGAGCCGTTTGAGATGTAATTTGGACATAGTTTGAAGCCTGGATACGGTCATACGCTACTTTTATCAACATACCAAGCCAACAAAGTCGCGGGCAGAAGCTAGTTTAATATAAATAGCTTTCCCTAAACTTATTGATATAAATATTTTACTGGTTTTCTTTTTACAGAAATTGTTTTAAATTACGAAAATGAAGTACTTAGGAGTTGGGTGTTGGTGACTGCGTCACAGTTTTTTATAACGATTTGCAATTAGCATTGTTTTATTTGTTTTATGTGCCTTATTTTATTATAATTCCAATAAATTATTTTTGATTTGATTTAGATTTCAAAAATAAGGCGGGTACAAATTTTGTTATTACCATTACTAGTTTATAATTATCCAGCTGCAACGTTAAAATAACTTAAAATATTTTAATGGACTATGCTATCCTTTTTCGTATTAGGAAAGAAGTATAAAATTGCAAAAAGCACCCAACCTGGTTCAATAAGGCTTTCCTCCTACCTTCATTAAAAAGATAGAGAGATTACGTTCCTAAGAAAGTTATTGGAGTGCCGCGGTGATAATTCCCTGATAATAACACTTACAACAGCAGTTCCGAGCACATGGCGCGAACCATTTTCAGTAGATAATAGCATTTTAATTGAGATGGAGCTCCGCAGAATAGACGGTTAATTCGATGCCTATAAATTTTTATTCATAACCATTATGGCCAATCCGCTGCTGCGCGTGGATTTTGCACCCAACGTTCGCGCTCATGCCGTTTTCCCTTCGTCCTATAACTTTAACAGTATAACTGTAATCTGTAGTTACGGATTTCAGCACTCACTGCACCTAATTGTTTATTTTATTTAGAAGCAAACACGCTTTTATATCCAGAATAATATAAATCGAGTGGCATTACTATGCAATAACTAACGACCGTTACCAAATCTGTTCCGCTATCGATGTAAAATTCATATTCAATTTTGTACAGAGTTGTACATACATTGTTAACTATACATTAATAATTTTGTTCGGCTCAGCATTCTATTTGCTCAGTTAAGGAGTTCCTAGCTATGTCATATATTTATTGAATGAAAGTTCACTGGTTTCTCAGGTTGCCAAGGCTTGCTCTATTATTGCAGGCGATGGCATAAATTTATGCTTCCATCGGCCATCGACAGCACTTGGGATAAAATTGGAAGATCATAAAATGAAACCGTGCGATATTTTAACGGGCTGCCATTAACATGACACATTAACCGGTAGTTTGACCAGTCCGGAATTAACGGAGCCTGCATTACTCCGTGCCAACTGGCGAGTTAACGACTATTTGCCTTTCAACTATTAAATTATAATCATTTGAAGTGTAAAACGATAATAAACTAGTATTTTGTGTGCAAATATTCAGTTACGAGACACACTTTTATAACATCGCTGGCGTTTGTTTGTTGGATGTACCGCTGTTCAGTATTTACATTCTATGATTTTGTTTCCATTTGTAAATTCGAATACTCGAGTATTGAACTAGGACGCTGCTGATTTGTAATGTAACTTATACATGATTCTGATGATTTAATCAGAATCATGTATAAGTTACATTCGGACATTGGTCCGAGTAAAGTTTTTGAGTAGTTACCTAAAATGGAATTTTCAATTTTGTATTGTTCTGAAATTTACATAATACATTTTCGATAACTTTATCATCTTTTGGTAAACAATTATTTATGGAGGTTAAAGATTGTGAAAATTAATTCAAATTTGCTTCTGGCAGGTCATTGTCTGATGAATAATTCATTTAGTTAGCCCGTTAACCATTTTCCATTGTGTTTCGATAAATAGGACTAAGGAATACCGTAATAGTGTCTAGACCTTGGACTCATATATTTTATATCTCAGATAACACCTACTGATTTACCTAATGGATGTAAGAAATGGGGTTAGCAGGACTATTTAGCTTACAAAAGCCGTTACTTAATATATATTTTCGTTCCAAAAATCTATTTTGTTGTCAGGTATCTAATTTCATGGTAGCCTAGTTACATATTTTGAGTTCATTTTATAATATATGGGTATTTTAGAAACCAGCTTCTTGTGATCAACTTTTTAACAGCATATGAATTTTCAAATTTGATACCAAACACAGTATCGTAGCATGAAGCATCCTATCTGACATGATTCATCATATTCTATTCAAAACGTGCAATTAATTAAGTACCTTCATCAATTAAATCCTAAGAATTGTTAAATTACCACAAAAACTTAATCCAAACACTTTCTTCATTTATTTAAATGATATCATGGTGTGGTAAAGGTCATAACAGACGAACTTCACTTATTATTCATAAAGACCGCACCGCGCAGTTGCATCGAGCACTAGTGAAGTCACGTAGTTAAGTATTGAGCTGTAAGTGTATGGTCTGCCTCGACCTCTCTGTATGGCACAGTCGTACGGTAAGACAGAGCGCAGTCAAGATTATATACTGCAAACGTGCGGTCTGTCTGGATTTGCTACTGAAGCCCGTCTGATAGCACCCTAGTGTAATAGCGCCCAGGCTATCATTAAACTTTTTACCGCGCAGATCGCTAAAAAGTGCCGTATTATTCTGCCGGGGCGCCGCAGATAAATTCTAGAGCGATCGTATCTCCGAAGGCAATTAAGATAAGCGAACATTGTGCTGTCAGAGTAGCTCACTGGTAACGTTTAGCGGACGCATGCTCGATTTATGCCCGAGGCAGGATCACGGCTACACCTCTCCTACATGTTACGTAACCGACGTACAATAACAGTGACAAATGTGCACTCTATTGCCGGACAAACTGCCGGTGAGTTACAAGCAAAAGCATTGCCACGTCTAGCACGGACCGGACAGATTGGACCGAGACCACTTTGTCTCTGCAGTGATAAACTGTACGAAATCGTTTTACCTGCAATGCCGAACTCTTTGCCCTTTCCATTCACCATTTATCTTTAGCAAATAAATCTGTAAGAACAAATCGGCAAGGGACTCCAATGAAATATATTTTACCTGCATACTTATCAAAATATAAATGACAAATTGTCCCCAAACGTTACAGGTACTGTAATACGAATAAATAATAAAATACAACGGCACTATCGTTTTGTCCCTTTTCCAAGTGAGGAATTTCGGGGCGCTATCAAAATATACATTGAAATACTTATACGGGGATGAAGGAAGACCCTTTCGAAACGTACCCCAGAAGCAATAAATTTTAAAAGTATAACTCTCGGCCTTTTGTTAACAAATTACACTGTCTACTTTTGTACCTTTCTTGGATTATCCTGTTGAATTCTTTTACGGCCATTCACACCCTAACCTTTGGCGGACGAAGTCAGTGCCTAGTAATGAATGTGCAGAATTTCTTGCATTATTATAGGCAACAATGATCTCAAGAATGATTTGCAGCTTTGTGTTTCATCTTTATTTCAGCCTACTGGATATTAACTATTTTGCAAAAGCTTCTATATAATTTTGTAGACGTATACAACATACGTGAACCAATTTGTGATTTTTTCGTCGTCTTTTTAGCTCATACCCAGTCAAACTTATTGGGATGATGTCATATAAACAAAATAAATAAATGCTACGTGTTTTTATAAAAGCATTTTATAGATCAATTCATTAAAACAAGGCTGGATATAACGGCCGTTTAACATTATGATACGAAGGCTGCTATATACATAAATAATAGCTCAATTGTTCTCACGTGGTGTTGAATAATTTAAGCCAGCATATTACTGCGTGGAGAAATCTTGACGAGAAATATGTTAGTACTGCATAAGCACAGTGGAAAATAATAAGTAAAAAACGCTTCAAAGAACACACATCCAAATAACAGCTTCCTGCTTTGAAAATAGGGTTCAGATTTCTGTGTTGGTTTTTGAATTAATAATAGCAATTATTGTAGAGTATGTAGGTGCTACGAGAGAGCGTGCTAATGCATAGTGTACACGCGAGCATGGTAGATACTTGCTCGAAACGCTGAAAAGAATCTAATTAAAAAAGTAATCACGTACGTTACGGAGAAGTTCAGATTCAACAAAAACATGGGGATTGCTCTGTGACTAAACAAAATTGAAAATCAGGCGTTTTAAATTCACGTCTTGAACGGTGGAATAGGTAGAGTCTGTTTCGCGTAACGAACGAGTTATCTCCCAAGGGCATCGCGTCGGGTTTCCTAACACATAATCATTTATGTTAAGGGTTTATTTAGTGGCTGGCAGTCAGGACTCAGCGCCAAGAGCCCGAATGGAGATAGAGAGGAGAGTGTCTAGATTAGAGGCATAACTTTCAGAGGTTTCAAATGCAATGCCTCTTACTTTCCTTATCTCTCCTATCCGGCACGGTGCGATGCAAACGTCTCCACTTGCCAACGACGGGGCTCAAGTTAAGTCTGTGACGTTATGTATGCACTAGCTTCTGCCCACGGCTTTGCCCGCGTGGAACTCGAATATAAAGTAGCCTTTGAGTTTCGGGACAAATGTTTGTATAATCTGCAAATATTTGTCTCGGGTTTGGGAGTTTACTATCCTACTAATATTATATTATAAACACGAAATTTTGTGAGAATGGATGTTTGTTACTCTTTCACGCAAAAACTTCTGAATGGATTTTGATGAAACTTTACAGTAATATAGCTTACTAGTTGTTGCCCGCGGCTTCGCCCGCGTGGTATGTTAATAAAAGTAGCATATGACCGTCTCCAGGCTTCAAACTATATCCACCAACTTTTGAATAAATCGAACCAAGGATTACAATTTATACAAAGTTTAGAACACAATTGCACACCCCCAAAGTAGTAGTTAGTTTTGAGTAGGGTAGTTTTGAAAAAATTAAAAGTACGTGTTGCATTATTTACTTTAATGTTTATTTGTATAGAGTTTTGAGCGAACAAACAATTTTTTTTTCATAGAAACTTTACCGCCTTATTTAACACTCTTAGGGGTCGATTTTCGAAAATAAGATTAACCTATGTGTTATTCCAAATCCTAAACTATCTACATTCAACATTTATGTATTGACAAAAACAAATGGTATAAAATTAGTGTATCACTCATGTAATTCCCATAATACAAGCTCTGCTTAGTTTGGAGCTAGATGATGCCGTATGAAAAATGTCCAGCAATATTTATTATTTACTTATCATCCCATACAAAGTAATTATTCTATAACGATGAGATTCACTTTCATATATTACTTACACACAAACATTAATCTTTTGTATTTGAAACATATATTTTAAAATTCCATTAGATTTTTCTTGTAATGTTTGTTGTGTATCACTGTCTCAGAAATAGTATTCAGAAGCAGCATTAAAACAGTTCCGAGGGAAGTTTCCGCAAACCGATGTCATCGCGTTCATGCCCTCCGCTCCAATCATAGACTCCGCAGAAACAACAACTGGTGAACGAGCTCACTTCATTCCTGCCTTCGCAAGTTAGGGAATAACTTAGAAATTCAATTTGCTGACGGGGAACGTCGCTGCGAAGGCCTGTACCTAACCATTGCAGAACTTAGACATCGCTATAACGTCGCCGCCTACAATCTGAACACCGCATGAAATGCACATTGCACCAAAAAACTTTAACAGACAACTTTGAGTCCGATTGCGAAGTTAGAACATTTGTATGCAGTAAGAATAGCAATGATAATGATGTAGGTATTTATTTGAACGCGAAGTTTCACTTGCTTTGAAGTTAAGAAAACAAACGATAGCAGTTTCTTTTGGCTGCACTATAACGTGCTTGTTTTGAAAAAAACACAAGCGGTGATGAGCGGTCTTACATGTGGAATGCTAAGAGTATGTATCAAATTAAACTTACCTCTTGGTACCCACGGATATAAGACGTGAGTCCATAAAATATGTCCATAATGTGAGGATATCCCTCATGGGAGGGTACAGTCATAAACTCGTAAGCAATCGATCTTGGTCACAAAAAATACAGATATCTCATCAATGTCACACATAAAAACGCAGCACGTCTACCCACATAATAAAACGAATAAATAGTATGTAGGTAAGTACAAGTACTTAGTACCAAGGTACTAAGTCCATACAATTTGCGGGTACCAGGCGAAATACGTTCTATTGAAATCGTGTGCAATTTGTCGTTATCGAGTTTTTATAATAAAGCGATTTGTTTTCATGAAAAAGGCGTTCTTTCTTCCTTGTTTTGAATGAAATGGGTAAACATTAATTAACATTGGTAATTAATGAAGCCATATTTATTACCTACCGATCTTAACAAATAGTACAATAATCACAAACGTTTGCATAATCTAATCTCTGTGTTTTTAAGTTTCTACTTAGACAACATTTTTCGTGATGCCCGTCTATCACAACTCTTTAATTCTGAATAAATAAATAAATAATGTTGTACATTTTTCACACATCATCATCTAGAACCCAAACTAAGCATAGCTTGTATTATTTAAAATAAATAAATAATTCTGGACATTTTTCACACAGCATCATCTAGCCTCAAACTAAGCAGAGTTTGTATTATGAGAACTCCATATGATATACTACTTACATAATATTTTTTTTAAATACATACATATTATACATAGAAAACCACCCAGACCCGAGACAAATGAATGCAGATCATACAAACATTTGTCTCGCAGCGGGAATCGACCCGCAACCTAATGCGTTTCAGGAGGATCTTCGCCCACTGCGCCACAGAAGTTGTCTTGTATGGGAACTACATGACTGATAATACTAATTGTATACATTTTTTAAATACATATATATATATTACACATAGAAAACCGAGACAAATATTTACAGATCCCGCAACCTCAGGCATCTCAGGCGGGCGTTCGCCCACTGCGCCACAGAGGTCATCAAAGACTTTTAGTTTAAGTCTAAAAGTCTCAGAAATAATTTTGGAATAAGTATCTAAGTAAGTATACATTAATTGTTATGCCTTTTTATCCTCGTACCACGCGAACGAAGCTGTGAGCCGAGGCTATATCAATATAAATGAAAACGCTTGGGTAACATTTATATACTTGCCTACTTTTAATTAATCATATATTATACCACTTGTTCTTTTTCCTAACCAATCTCTTCTCACTCTGCTGGGCAAAAGTCTGTCCCCATATCAACTATCCCTATCCCTTGCTAAAATGTATTCAATGAAGATATCCAGCTGTAACTTTCAATTATTTAATTGCCGCAGAAACTTTATGAGATTATACTATTTATTTCTCACAAAAACAAAAAGCTTTTTCGATAAACGTAAATAATGCCATTGTTTGTAGACGTAAAGTTTATCAAAGTAAATAACCGTCATATTTAATGCAGATGTCTTAACATTGGTAATCAATACTTACGTCTGTAGGTCTTTCAAGGTGTTAGAAGCCCCTTGAGATCTAGGAGCATTCGCAATTTATTAAGTTTTTGTCTGTATCAGCTGAAATAACTAAGCAATCAGGTGCTATGGGAGTCTTACTTTTACTTAACCTAAAATTATTTAGGTACATCTAGTCTTGCAAACTGTATTTGGATAAAAAAATAAAGAAACTTAAGATTTTCATGCAATATTCAGTTACTTTTTAGCCTGAAACGGTACAAAGCATTTCAAATCACGACAGTTCCCGTCCTTTTCGATTTGTCACGAGAACTTAGAAAATTTTCTTACCTCATAAATAAATTCTCACATCTTTTTTTCATATCAGATAAATAATAAAATTACGCCGCATATCTATTAAACAAAAGGGTCACGATACGAAGCTCGAAACTTCTTGCTCCGTTTTTTCTATTCTTACACAAAAATGTGTTTTCCTTTTTCGGTAAGTTGAAAAACTGTTACAAACAAGGGAATAATGCAAAAAGTTGACTGCGAAATACCATAAATATTATTTTCTTATGTGTAAATCAATATTGTCAACGGTTTTCGTGAAGGATGTAACGTCAACCGGTGATGAAATATGGCGGCATTTGTCTTCACTAGGTACAGTTTTTTATTCCTTCGCAAACTTGTGTTTTATTACATTTTAAACATGAATTACGGCTCTTGGATACTCTCCAAACATTTCAGATATTTTTCGTGGTTCGTGAAACTGGTCCTGTTTACTTGTCATCAACTTCAGTTCAAAGTGGGAATATTTTGATACATATTGTAAAATATTTAACCTGTAATAACAACATGTATGATAAAGATCTCAAAGTAATTTCGAAGCTCTCATCTCGAGCCGGAGGTGGAGGGGCTTATTGCAAATCATAAGCATTATCTGATTCATTCAGGCGTTTTATAAGACACGCTCTCCGACATGAGGAGAAGGTGTATCTCTAAGTCTAAATAAACAGTTTTAATTTCCCTGGAGCCGGGGCGAGTTGAGCTGGCAATTTGCTGGTCTGCGTCTCATTACAAAGCCGGTTGTCTTTTAAAAGTATTCTAAGTCACCTCTTTCTTTTAAGAGAACAGTTTTACGTGCCCGAGTATTGTACTATTTTCGTTATGAAACTCGATTTAATTTTGTTCCTACCACACAATCTCAAGATGAAGCACAGCTTATATCGAGTTCGTAGTGGCTGAAATACGTGAGAAAAAAAAAACAAAGAAAGACAAACACACTTATTTTGAATCGTAATATCCGTGATGTTGATCTATACTCGGGATACCAATTAGGGGGTAGCCAGAGACACGTTCAAACATTATATTTGGCACATGTCCGCATCTTGCATAGTAGTTAGTTAGCATTTCACAAGATAGATCGCAAGCTCATCGCCGCATAATGGGAACTAACCGATCGCGCATGCCTTCGCATTTTTAAATCTTGACCATGCCGGCATCCTCACGTTTACCTTTTCCGTTTCGAGCACGTTTTAAACGTACATAAATTGAAAAACAAAAACATTAATGTGAGTATGTGAGTTACTAAGAAAATACCGAAAGCTCAACTACACCTACAATTGATATGAAATAAATGAGAAGCGCATTCCTAATTGAAGGGAACATTCTAAATCAATATCCATTAGGACTGTTCTCTTAAGCGATATAAACTCTCTCGACTAATGATACACGAGAACAGTAGCTCCAGCTGCTAACACGGTCGTTAACCGTGAGCTCATACCATTACCTGCATTAGCATTAACACACTACCAGACTAAATCCCAGACGAGAATCGCTTGCTTAATTCACACAAGAAATCTCAACTTGAACCTCTCTCTTGAGTGCTCACTAAAGACTTGCCATGAAAAACTCCCAACCACCTCACCACTTGCACAATTTATGAGAGCAGTTAGGCCAATGCAGCTTCTCCACTACCGAAAACAGGTAGTGACCATTGTAGTTGAGATCTATTTAACCCCCGTGATGGACACGAAACTGGAAACAGAGGAGTAACACAAGGAGTTGAGCTAAGGTTTACAGGCAAAGCAATATACAAAAGACGCGACGTGAATACCTGATGAAGTTTAATTACACGGCGTGGGCGGAACCTACGCGGAAGCAATTGGCTGCCTGCTGTTATTAGCATAATCATTTTGTAGCCCTCAGAGGTTAACTGGTGTGGCATTGATGATAGCTGAAATAGTGACATCTATTTTCAACCCATGTACAAAACTATAAGTATCGATAAGTTTAAGTCAATATCACTTGGAAGACAATTCTAGGATATTTGATCTTTTTTCTAGTCCTAAAAGCCGACTTCATTATTATTAACTATTCCGTTTGCGTATAAAATATAATCCACATAAATATTCTAGGCATGGAACATTTCATGAGTAGCAGTGAAAAATCGTATGAAATACTTTGAAATACTTTGAAAAATCGTGTGAAATTTTGAGTCGTTAAAATTTCATATACCTACACACATAAGTCGTTTTAGTCGTTTTTAGCTCTTTGCTTTGGTGCATAAGAATATCACGGCTATCGCCAATCATACGACAAATTAAAATAAAACAAACAAAAACGCCAAATATCCGAATTGGGAACATCGTAGTTTTTTTTAAGTCCATTTGTAAAAATCTCAAAGTATATTCCATGATAAAATTACCCAAAAAGAACGAGGACGTAGATAAAAATGTTAACGGTGAGGTAGTTTTCAACCCTTGCCTCTTCAAGATTTGTGGTAGATTATCCCCGCAGTATTGGACTATTAAAATCCGCTTTAGATTTTACGACTTTCAATCTCTTTTAAAACACTGGAGCTATTATTTTTTTGAAGCAAACTTAATGAAACGTGAGGAGATAAAAGAGTATAATTTCCAGTTGGGATGTGGAACAGGAAATTATATCCGACTGTGGAGCATGCAAAGGTTTTGCATAGTAAAACAAAAAACCGAAGCGCTTCAAAAAAACAGGTTTTAAAACAGTTTTAGAATGCCACTCTATCAATTTTTACGAATTTCTAAAGTCCAGAAGTTACATAATCAGCCAAAGATTATGTAACTTCTGGAAGCCTCCGAAGAATGCATGAATAAATTTTCCGCTTATTCTAATTTTTAAGTATTAAAAGCATAAAGTACCATGAATAAGTATTTTTCACCAAAAATGGTAGCACTTGTTTTTTCTGAACACAGCAGGAATATGACTTGACAGATTTCTTGATATAATTTATGAGGACATAGATTTTATCCCAGGGTATGAAATTTTGTACATATAACATGTAAAATGTTTTAATTGTTTTCTTCCGTTTGTCATTAAACTTTTTGGAGATAATATAGCTACTTAATATTTTCCAATCAGGATACCTACAAACTTTTGTTAATCTGCTGCATAGATATATATGTACGCTGTGACGTACATACAAATCTGTGAGACCAGGTATACATTGAATATCTATTTCATCCGCTGTCGATTCAAGTTGTGATTTCGAGTATTGCATGTCTGCTACCGACTGCTCATCCGCAACAGTGGGACCGGCGCCACTAACTACGCAAGTCTTAATGACGTCACCAGATCTTACATAGTTACCACACATTCGCTATACGAATACAGAAACGTACCAATAATTTTTTGTTACTAAACACAAAAAAAAATTGGTCTAACTAAATTAAAGACACAAAAATTTAAAATATTTTTGACTTGGTAACCATGTCTTTATTTACACGCACGCAGTGCTTAACCATTTGTGCTACAATCTATAATCTAATACATTTTTCCGAATTATAGTCTTTGGTCACCATATAGATTTATATGTTACCAGCTATCGTGAACTTGACAATTCATATTGTAAAAACGGGAATTTTCACGTACTGCACGTATTCCGTGGAAGGAGCAAGTTGCGATCATTCACCCTGATGAAGACTCTCGGAATGAGTCGAAACTTAGTCGGTGCCTTCACCGATAGTGCAGTACGTGAAAATTCCCGTTTTTACAATATGAATATGTTACCAGCTTTTGTCCACGGCTTTGCCCGCGTGGTACCCAGATAAAAAGTAGCCTATGGTACTCTGATGTATAAGCTATATTACTGTAAAGTTTCACCACAAACCGTTCTGTAGTTTTTGCGTAAAACAGTAACAAACATCCACCTCTACGACGACCTCTATAGCACAGTGGGCGAAAGCCCACTTGAGACTCAGAAGGTTGCGGGTTCGATTCCCACCGCAGGACAAATGTTTGTATGACCTACAAATATTTGTCTCAGGTCTGGGTGTTTCCTATGTATAATATGTATGTATTTACAAAAAAGTATTTAATAAATATATCAGTCATGTAGTTCCCATAATGCAAGCTCTGCTTAGTTTGGGCTAGATGATGCGGTGTGAAAAATGTCCAGCATTATTATCCATTCTCACAAACTTTCACATATTAGTAGGATTTAAAACAAACTAACATGCGGTGCAAAACTTACCGTCTCTTACTGACATTTTCAACTGGAGCATGCATAGCCGCTAGTAATTTCACCCATTATAAATCAAACTCAACTGTTCTAAATATTACTTCCTGATTTCCTGAAATTAACCAAGTAAATCATTCACATCTCAAGATTGGATATCTTAACATGGCAAAATATCTAATAAATGTGAAGGTTTCGCTTGAAAATTTAATAAAAGAAACCCTGTATATGCAGTATGGGTTGGAGTCACCTCTTCGGCTCGGCTTTGTGCCTTTCGCAACCCTCCAGGGACCTTTTACTCGAGCTTTGGCTCTGCACTTTAAGGAAACAAGGGTAGAGTTCACATCCGCCTCCGCCTAGTAAGAAGAAGGACCCAATTATCTTTGTTTGGTTTTTACGTTTCTGGTTTAGATTTCTAAAATTCTTCTATTCTCTAAAAATACGACGTTCTATTATCTGTTTCCATAATATTCATAAATTAACAAACTTTATGAAGTTATTAAAAGACATCGACTTTTAAATAATGATCACGAAAACCAATGCTCATTTAATAACAATAACGTTTAAATAACTTTAAAGCTTGAAACAAATTACGGAAATTAATGCATTATGAAGAACATAATGTGAAAATGTATTGAACCCGTTTAATTTCCGTTCAGTGACAGAGAAGTCATTATTACGGGTTCGTAAATTATGACACGATTGACCTAAAAATTACGCACCGCGGCAGGTTACACCTGAATAGTTTAGAGGGACTTTCTTTATTTATCACGGCTTATAGCCGGGAAGAGCTAGGGGGTAGGGCAGAGCAATTAAAACTTCAGTGAATGGTGAGGATGCATATTGTGGCGCTAAGATGTGGCTGGCGAGGGCGCTCTAGTCTCACCTGGCTCCACCACTCTCCAATATTAGCTGAGAAATTATTATTCCGTTGCCCGCCGTCAGCACTGCTACTATCCTTTTGAGCTTTTATTTGCAACCAAATATATTTCAGGGAAACTTCGAAAGTAATATTGTTAAAATATAAACGCGTAGAAAAGCAGGGAAAATGATGACTTTGTATAGTTTAGCTTTCATTCAATATGCACAATTAAATAACCCATTCCTGAGTACACGTAGAATCTTGTTTTAAGGGTGAAGCACTTAGAAGCGCTTTGATATTATTTGAGAGTTGAGTAATATTATACAGTTCAAAATAAAAAAAAAACTATTTTTTTTGGTAAAAATTGTGTAAGGATTTAATTTTTACTTTTCAACTACAAATGCTGTAATAAAGTCTTTACGTTGAAATAAGTTGCAGGAGGGATAAAAGTTTATAATCTTACAATTCGTGTAGACACATTAAAATGTGTTTTTATTGTGTTTTAATAAATTAAAGCCAGATTAGATAAACTAATCTGGCTTTGATTTATTAAAACACAAACTTTCATGTTTATAATAGTAGTAGGATATTGAAATAGTCTCAGTAGGTACTGAGCGACCTTATATATTTTGTTATGGACGATTGAAACAATAGATTTTTAACTGAAACCTTGTTCCGTATTGAGAGCACAAAGCGGAGTGAAAAACCCGTTATTGCCGTTATTGGTAATTTTAGACTCTCTGGCTCAAAGCTGGGGAGCTCGAGGCGGATCAGTACGGAATCCAATCTAACTATTTAGTGCTGAGGCTGACTCTGAAACTGAAGTAAATCTGAACTTTACCTGATGTGCCGTCAGCCATAGTGGACCAAATAAAACAATTGAATTTTTGATTCGATTCCAGCTGACAGCTAAAAAACAGACAGGACCAATTTAGAATACAAAGCAACGTAACAATCTGAACAGAAGATCATGTTTTAGGTTTTATTTTGGTCAATGCCAAATCTCATACGCCTTGAGTTAAAAAAAATTAAGCATGAGTTATATGCGAAGTAGTAGTTTTTTTTTGTTTTTTTGTTCAAAACATAAAAAACTCCCATTTTCGCGAGCAATTAAATCCTTACCCAATATGACTGTAGCTAAGTAGTTTATATATGTTAGTAAGCTAGCCGAGGATCGATACGGAAATCCAATCTGAACTACTTAGTGGCGAGGCCAACTGGGACAGAAATAAATTTGAATGCAAGTTGCGACCTTTGTCCTTTTCAGAACGGAATGAAATATTTAACTGTGATTCCATGGTATATTGTGTTAAAAGGCATTTGTATGAATTAAATAGCAGCTATTTCATCTAGTTTCACTATAACCTAAACTTTAGAAATAAGTCCTAAAATTTACTATTAAGTCTTTTATCAGTATCTAAATGGGGAAAAGGGAACCTTATAATGAAGATGATTGTCATGTCCGGCTGATTGTCATCTATATCTCTCTCAGTATTTTTTTAATGTAAGTATTCTTATAAAAGCACCGATGGACTAACAACCAATCAAGTGGAATGCTAATTACAATAGCCCACAAAAACTGTTTCGGCTAGTCGTGATTCCATAAGATGATGATAATTTTTTAGTTTTACAAAAACAGTAGCAACCCCTTAGGAGTCAATTTTTTTTGGGACCTTTTCGGGATTATTTTCTATACAACAATAAAATAATCATCATAATCGGTTTACAATTGGCGAAGATATCAAATGACAAACAAGTATATATGTATATATCCTACTAATATTATATACGCGAAAGTTTGTGAGGATGGATGTTTGTTACTCTTTCACGCAAAAACTACTGAACGTATTTTGATGAAACTTTACAGTAATATAGCTTATACACCAGAATAACACATAGGCTACTTTTTATCCAGGTACCACGTGGGCGAAGCCGTATATATACAAAATAATTGAGAACCTCTTTTTTCAAAATGGGTTAAAAAGAGGAGGTTCTCAATTTGCATGTACGGTTTTTTTTGTGTGTACCTATGCTGTGCGATAATTTCGCAAATTGGGAAGGGTATACAAGGGGGACCACACAACAGTGCCGGCGCGTATTTTTCAAGATTCAAAACTAATGCTGTGTACGTAAATACGACACTTCGCGTATTCTTTTGTCGAAAATAATGACAATATTTCTACGAGAACTTGACTATTCATATTGTAAAAACGGGAATTTTCACGTACTGCACTATCGGTGAAGGCACCGACTAAGTTTCGACTCATTCCGAGAGTCTTCATTAGGGTGAGTGGTTGCGACTTTCTCCTTCCGCGTCGCACGGCGCGACGATAGTGCAGTACGTGAAAATTCCCGTTTTTACAATATGAATATTTCTACGCATGTATAAGAAAATTATTTTACAGTGTCGTTCCCAGCCCTAGAAAATATTTGAAAATCTAATCAGATGTTGGATGCAGTGATTCAAAAGTAATCATATATCCACGTAGAACCAGCACTTTAAATTCTGTATAGCAAACAGGAGTTAGCAAATAGACAAACAGTGGTAATATTGTAGGAAATATACATGCATGGCGGAACGCTCCCTTCTCAATAAATACTCGCTATTATTTGCGTAAAATGTTTTAAGCATTGACGTGAAAATTAGAGATAGCATTTTGTTGGCTGTTATAAGCAATTAAGCAGACGTGGAATTCAATAATTAATGAACATATTTTTTTTCCATAAATTTCAAAAGCTATTAGGTACAAGAGCATATTTTAATTAGTACTAGAGCGACGACTAAACTTCATAGGATAGCGATATATTATATTCAACCACAGAGATGCAATACTGAGTGTATCTGCACAATGGGGTGTCGTGCCATTGTTTTTTTATATGGGAACCTACCTACATGAATTTTGACGCTGATAAATGCCTGATAAAATAAATACTAATTTATATATAAACAGGGAGAATTTTCATGATACATTTATCAAAGTTCCGAGGTATTCTTTCATGTAAAATGACTGCTAACCATAGGCATAAAAAGATCAACGATCCTACAAGCCAGTGTCTACAATACAAGGACAATGACCCGTAACACGAGCCTCCGTCCTCGCCCTACCTACCTAGGATGACATTACGTAGAGTAATTTCGAGATATACATAATTCTAATTCTAAAAAAAAGATTTATATTTATCAAAAATAGTTCCCAGCTGATGCCGCATAAATGGTAAACCAAAGATTCCCAAACATTTATTTTGATTCGGTATAACAGTTGAGTTTCCAGTCACATTTATCCGTCCACGACACAGAATGACTTATTCATTACAAAACTCATTTCTAGCTCCCAAATCCTTGTATGACACAGTAATTACTAAATTGATACCAGTCAGCCATCGAGAAGACAAAGCAACAGTTAATAATTAATATTTGATATTCAGTCAAAGTCAATAAGTTTTTATTCATTGAAATCACAAGGATCCTATAGAAACGTCAACTTAAAAACTACGTGAATTTAAAATTTTGATAGTGGATTTATGCCGATTCCTCGCGCGCGACCATGCCTAGAAGAATCAGGCAACAAACTCTGCTTGGTTATTTTTATTTTTTATTTTTATTTTTGATGATCCATAGTCCACTCCACTTCGTGACATACTCGTACCGTCTATATAATACTTAAAACACACATTTTCACTTATACGTTCCATTTCACCTTTATTCAGGCTGAACTACTACCGTTTACACTGGTAGAGTCGTTGACAGACAACCCAAAATGAATTATTGTTACGCGTCAACCAAGACAAGCTCGTTACGCTTCGCATCTAAGGCCTAAGGACTGATATCCACAAAAGCATAAAGTGACTGCAGACTCAGCTGGTGGATACCGGTTGGTGTCACGCGACGTGCGAATGTAAAAACCTCGACGACAAGGATAATAGCAGAATCTATCGGACTGCAATCTCCGCTCTAGCCAGAGCTAAAACACGATTCACGAGCTCGGAGTGTCTATGCTGAGTTTATAAGTCAAAACGGTGACCGTGTCGACAAGTTTTTAACGCATTTGTAACTCAGCATAGATACTTTGTCGAGTTTAGTGGAGCCCGGGCTTTACCTAACGATAAATTCAAGAAGAAGACGAAACTACTCCACGTGGGTACAAATGTTATGACGCTTGTTAGAAAGACAATGGAAAAGTATAGATCATCAAATACGAAATCTTCACCACACATCACCTCAACTTAAGTTTAATAAGTATTCTACTGGTGGATTGAAGACATATTTCTTGTGAGCTCTCAAAACACGATGCCAAGTGAAACAGGTTCTTATTTTTAAATTATCAAGTAACGGGACAAATGTCTGTATGATCTGCAAATATTTGTCGCGACTCTGGGTATTTTCTATATAAAATACGTATGCATTTACAAAAAGTATATAAGTAGTCTAACAGTCATTTAGTTACCATAATACAAACTTTGTTTAGTTTGGGGCTAAATGGTGCTCTGTGAAAAATGACCAGCATTATTTATTATTAAATATTGAAAAGGAAAATAAAGTTATAACTGACGACCTCTGTGACGCTGTGGACGAAGGTCCGCCTGAGACGCAGAAGGTTACGGGTTCGATTCCTGTCACGGGACAAATTTCTGTAAGATCTGCAAATATTTGTCTCGGGTCTGGGTGTTTTTCTATGTATGATATATATGTATTTACAAAAAAAACGTATATAAGTAGTATAATCAGTCATGTTGTTCCCATAATACAAGCTCTGCTTAGTTTGGGGCCAGATGATGTTGTGTGAAAAATGTACTTCACTAGCCGATGCCCGCGGTTTTACTCGCGTAGGATAGTTGCAACAAAAATAATTGCATGCCTTGCACCCTTAAGAGCTTTTTTTGAATACCTTGATACGTATTCAGTTATTTTGTATTTTAAGTATCCAAACTAAGTTTATAGCAAATTGCATCATGCGTTAAACATTTCTTAAACAATCTTAACACACCATCCTACCTCCTTTGAGGGGTAGTTTCGAAAAAAAAATGTATTTATCTTTTATCATTTGTACTAAATAATATTTATGCCGAATTTCAAGCAAATTGAACCACTCTCCATAAGTTCCCATACAAACTTGGACACCCTCTACAACCCCTTAGAGGGGTAGTTTGGGAAGATAATTATATTAGTTAAAATACTAATATAATTATCTTCCCAAACTACCCCTCTAAGGGGTTGTAGAGGGTGAAGAATATTTATGTAAAGTTTCAAGTTTGTAAGTTCAAGGAATACCATTTTATCATACAAAGGTTTTCAGCCCTTTTCACCCCTTTAGGGGTAGAATTTTCCAAATTCCTTTCTTAATGCACCCCTACACCATAATAGGAATATACCCTCCAAGTTTCATGTTTCTAGGTCTTTTGGTTTGGGCTGTGCGTTAATTCACCACACCCTACATCCCCTTTGAGGGGTATTTTGAGGAAATTATTATATAATACTTTTATCATTTGAATTGAAGAATATTTATGTGAAGTTTCAAGACTGCAAGTTCAAGGAACACGATTTTTCATACAAAGGTTTTCAGCCCTTTTCATCCCTTTAGGGGTAGAATTTTCCAAATTCCTTTCTTATTGAACCTCTACGCCATAAGAGAAATATACCCTCCAAGTTTCAGACATCTAGGACTTATGGCTTAGGCTGTGCGTTGATCCGCCAATCAGTAACGGAACAGTTTTATATATATTGATTATTTTATTTAAAGTAGGTAGGTAGCATTGTAACACGACGTTTTCTCATGAACGTTGAATCCGTAAAGCTATTTAGGTAACAGGTTGGAGTCAGTACTTAGTTTTTACCATAAACCAATGTTTTACTATACAATTCCGCAAAGAATAGTATTTTTTTATGAAACATCTGCGACGGGGAGAATAATCGTACTTACCTGAGACGTAATGACGGGGAGGTATCGCGGCGAGCGAGGCTATTTTCCGCTACGTTGGCTGGGGTGAGCCTCACCCGCAGGGTTTGATGTAAAATGACACTTCACGCTTTTGTTTCCTATCTTAATATATTAAAACAAATGAAATTAAGATTTTATTGCATGAGGGGTTAGTTATCATTATTAACAATTAAACGTTATTTAAATTACAAAGCCCTTGCCCCATTGTAATTTAAGTTTTGTCAAGTTTTATATTTATGTTTACAATCAAGTATCTTAATTCATTCATTAATTCAAAACTATTGAGTATGTTGACAACCCAACACAGACAACTATTTCTGGCTCTAATAATCTATGATTATGCATTTATCGATTCTTTCTTGTCACTCGACGTATGTTTAAGTACCAATGTGCTTAATCTTGCCTTATTAATAAAATTAAGTTAAAACGTTTTTTTTATTCTGAAAATTTACCTACCTATACTTACTAAATATTTTCATTAAAAAATAATAAAAATTTCTAACGAGAACATGATATTTTAAGGTTAGATGGAGATAATAATAATCTGAGTAATAATTATAACACTAATTACTTTTACAAAACTGAGTAGACAATCTTTGCCAAAATTTAATACTTTCGAATTTATTTTCGCAGAAATGTGTATTCCAAAATCTATCGTGTATTTGTTCATTAATATGGTAAACGTACCTACTATCAGTGTAAAGATTTTTCTTAGATATGTACTATTTGATATATATTTAAATGATCATTTTATTTTTGCAAAAACAGCATGCAAAAAAATATAAACGGTATTCTTTTTTAATGATTGATCCTCTTTTAGTGAGACATAAAATAAATCAAATCAATCGATATTTTAATTTATTTTGAACTACGCAAAAAATATTTCAAAATAGCAAGGTGATACTGGGTGCCAAAAAACAATAACCTACTGACGTACTCCGTCATTAGATTCGTATTATTGGCTGTGCATTATCGACACGTGTCAATAATATATGCATTGTACATTATTGACACATGTCGATAATGCACCACATACCCAATTTGTATATTAAGGGGATCAAATATTATTTTTGAATACCAAAAAATAATATAAAGATACATTCAAAATAGATATCCTTTATTTAAAAAGTGACCATTTCAAATAAATCAATTAGATTCCTAAGGATCAAATAATATTGTCCCGTTTTAACAACGCACATTTGCACCCTGGAAAATATTGCTTTTGAGCGATAAGATTGTCCATGGTACCTTTAATCCTACTAATATTATAAACGCGAGAGTTTGTGAGGATGGTTGTTTGTTACTCTTTCACGCAAAAACTACTGAACGGATTTTAATGATACTTTACAGTAATATACTTATAAATCAGAATAACACAGGCTACTTTTTATCCGGGTACTACGCGGGCGAAGCCGTGGGCAGAAGCTAGTTTTAAATAAAGTACAATTAAGTATTTAAGTCTAAGCTAAAATACATTTATTCATACTAATATATAGGTATATACAAATATATAAATAGGTATATACAAACATACAGCTAGCTATATAAAGATCGTTGCAAACGATCTATAGATAGCTCAACTGCTCCAGATCAGATAAAGTTTATTTTTAAGTTTATTCATTAATAAAAACGGAAATTTTGAAGTATCAAACGAGAACATCCGGTGAATTGACTTATTTTCAGAGTCATTCATCTTCTAATACACGATAGTTTCAAGAATCCCGAATAAACCTGATATATGTCAAAAGCAAAATAATGCTCAATAAAGTTTACTTATTGATGACGAAAACCCAAACTTGTTAAAAACCACCCCTAAGGAACAGTGGCTAATTCTAAATTCAACTTTTAATCACGAGTTTATAAACTTTCATTTATAAATTTGGAATGGGATTTACTTTTATTAGCTTCGATGAATTAAGTAGCGACTTTTAAGTGAATTATTGAGTTATAAAAATTATAGCTAAGAGTGTTTGGTGGTATAGCCGCAGCGTGGGCTGGTAGTTATTTAAGTAAAGCCATAAACTTTGTTATGTCCCGCCGGCGCCGAGGCCAGCCGTAATCAAATAAAACCGAGTACCTACAAGCAATGAATTTACGACACACGTAGAGTATCCTTCTTCTACTACATACATAAACACTTATTATCAGCTAATGAAATCGCACGACTTTTTCTTTTTGTAAGTTGTTTGGCACCTTTCTTTCTCACCAAATTCAATGTTCCCACAACCCAATATTATCTGACTCGAAATCGATAAACACATACAAAGTGTTCTATCGTTTGTGAAATCATGTTAACAAATACTCCTCAATTTTCACGTTGGCTGCTCTCACTACGTTCTCGTTGGAAACAGGAACGCCTGTAAATACAATGCCTGTTTATCGTACGTGTAGGTATATAAACTTCAAAGGTTCCCGAAACTGCCGCAAGTTCGTGGAAATTGTATCTGTGGATATCAGCTGTAAGCCAGTCTGCTTGCTTAATTGAGTAGGTATGAAGTTACCGGTAATATTTGGATTTCTAGTTTGTTATTGCGTGTTGCGTAACATAGAGAAATGTTAAAAATTGTAGTTTCTACTACGAGTAAATAGATAATGTAATGCATCTTTTAATAAGAACATAAAATATTTATAAAAAAATATACTAGCGTCAGTCCAGGGCTTGACCCGCATTTTAGCTGAATAAAATGTATGATTTCTTCTGGGTCATGAATTACACCTGTTCTAAATTTCATCCAAATCGGTGTAGCTGTTGCAGAGAATATTAGCAACAAACATTCAATAATCTAAACATCAAAACATTGTCATTTATAAAATTAGTAGGATAGGATTCATTTTACTATATAATATTAACTTCCTATTTAACTCATTAACTCATCCCATATTTAGGCTACAACACGCAATTGACACTTACATATATCTAGGAAACCAGAGGTAAAATAGCCGCTATCATGTCTTGAAGCCTGTACAGCTTCTCTTAAAGAGTCTACTACGACATGTCCCAAGCATGTTGGAGGTTCTCCTACCGCTGCAAAAGAAGTAAATAAATAAGTTTTAAAAAACGAAATATTTAAAAACTTATTTATATTATTTATTTTGATAACTCTAAAGTTCTAATTTACCTTTAGAACCCAAAACACCAACTGAATTGACTGATTTCTTCCTAAAATACACGCGAAAATCTTGAGGAATATCCCTAGCTCCTATAATCTTGTAGTTCCATGTTCGATCGGTGTATATTTCACCTGTTTTCTCGTTATATTTTATGTCTTCCACTATCCATACTGACAGCGCTTGGACAAAAGAGCCTTCAACCTGCGGACATAAACAATGTGTTTCAATGTAAAGATTATCTGTAGAATAAATATATGTATAAAATTTTCTGAGAACATATTTTAAGGTGCCTGGCCTATGTCTAAAGCAGGGTTGACGCTTCTACCGACGTCTTCCAAGACATCAGCTCTTACAATCCACTTGGTTCCAGTCAGAACATCTATTTCTACTTCCACTGCAGCTATGCCAAATATCGAATAGTTAACCATACGAGGATCATTTTCGCTGGTCTGATAGTTTGCTTGAAGTAATATACCACGTCGATCAGCTTCAAAAACTACTTCTTTCCATGTTGCCAGTGGCATTGCTGCTCTTACTGGAGTTAATCGCGTATTGATCTGATCGCAGCTTCGAATCACAGCATACATACAGCATTCAGAAGTAATACTCGATGCTGTGCTGAAGTTATTCGGTGCCGCAAAGTTAACAGCTGGAAGCACTGCCACGTTTTCAACTGAAATGCGCAATTCATTAGCAGCTGCCTGAGCCACACGTGTATTTATGCCTTGTCCTATTTCTATGCCACCAATGTTGACAACCACGCTGCCATCTCCATGATAAACAGATACAAGAGCCCCATAGTTTCCTAAATAAGCTGTTGGAAAAGCCATATTTGCAAGTCGCATTCCGCGTTTCTTCCAACGATTGTGCTCATTGAAATGTTTAATATCTTCTTGGCGTTTCTTAAAATCCACTTTCTCTAAAAATATAGGGATCAATGTTGGCAAATCATTATCTTCCCGTCGATAATTGGCCATGCGAACTTCTAATGGATCTATGTGCAATTCTGCTGCTATGTGTTCCATGACATGTTCTATACCAGATATTCCTTCAAATCCACCTAAAACATTAATTTTTATATTTTACTTCATACGCACAGTTTCAAAAAGTTTGATGGATTCAATATGTTTCTTACCTGGTGCTCTCATGAACGCGTTACATGGAGCATCAGTTAAAGCTCCAAAAGAATCAACCTTCCAACGTCGACTGTCATAGCAATTTTTCAATGAACTTGTAGAGTAAGAATTCTCATTCTCGTTTTGAGAATGACCATCGTTCACGTAAAATACTGCATCCATGTATTGGATCTCACCTCTGTTGTCAACGCCTACCTCGGAAATAGAAATACATTCTGATAACACATTATGTTTTTAAACTACGAGTATGTTTGTAATGCTACTGGTTTTTCAACACATACCTCATAATCAAGTCTCGTGTCAGGTCTCTTTCCTATAGCACGCATTATGTCTCTCAAATGCATAGACATACGGCAAGGTAGGTTAAGTAGTTTTGCAACTAAAGCCGTGGCGCAAACAGTGAAACCGCATCTTGCTATTCTACTTCCGAAACCACCTCCACATCTTCTATTTTTAACTATCACTCTGAAAATTAAACAATCACACAGTCAATTGATCTCTCATTGTACAATATCGTGAAATTTTTAAGCAAGCCGTTACAAAACTTACGAGTTTTCAGGAATTTTCAATATCTGAGCTATCGAAGCTTGAGTCATATCCAGCCATTGGGTGGAAGCATAAACTTCTAGCGTTTCATCAACAGGTTTAGTAACTGTTGTATGCAATTCCATCATAAAATGATATTGACGAGGACTAATAAACTTTCCTTTTATCACTCTCCGTGAATTAACCCCTCTGTCTATTGGCGTGATTCCAGTATATTGTATGAGCCGGTTTTCTTCTTTTGGAGCACGAATCGCATCTTCAATAGTTAACACAACTGGCTTCTGAGATACATTTTTAAATCTTACTTTTACTAAATAAGCCGATTTATCAGCTAAGATTTGAGTATTTGCTACAACTAAAGCTACTGGTTGATTGTAGTAAATAACTTTTTCACTTGCCAACAGTTCCTCATTTTCATAGAATAATAAAAAATCGCTGCGTAGAATACTATTCACGCCTGGTATATCAGCTGAAGTCAAAACAGCTATAACACCATCCACTTTCTGAAATTCAATTGAGTTCGGTAAAGATCTGAGACATAGCATTAAGTTTAAAATATATAGGTACATTTTAAAGAGCGCTTACCAGAGCTTCAGAACCATCAATGGATTCAATATCACCTTTGGTAACAGAAGAAAGAACAAAAGAAGCAAACACTTCGCCTTTGATTGAAGGTATATCATCACTGTATATAGCTTCACCTGCACATTGTATTAGACCTTCCTTTTTCAATAGCGGCTGTGTTATAGGATATTCCGTCTTATTTGTTTCATATTCTTGATAGCTACGACTCACTTCCGGTTTATCTTCTGCCGTTGTTGTACCACCAGACGCATAGAAAGGATTCAAGATATCCCTTGGACATAATTTTATTACACTCTGAAGTAAACAAATTTTGAATTAAATTGTTGTATTCGTCAATTGAGTACATCATAATTTAAATCTTTTATTCAGCATATAGGTACCTTATAAAAGAGGCTCAAAGCCAGCTTATTTCTAAAATAAGGTGATGGATCTGGAGGATTTACATCAGGATTAATTTCTTCTCCCAAACAATGTAAAGCAGCTTGCAATACGTTGTTGTTGAATAAGTGTTTTCCAACTAAGTACTTCTCCGTATTATACGCGTGAGTAAATGATGGATGTATCCCTCCATACACAATCGAAGCCTTTTGAACAAAATCTTTGTGTGGATCAAATTTGAATAAAAATGCCGAATTTACTTCTGCGTGAGCGTTCTGTGCTCTTGGTGTTACCTGTAACTCCTCAAAGTTAGAATAAATCATGGCATTATAATAATTTATAGGTAATAATGTATTACTTACTTTGTAGGTCACAATCTCATAACGTCGTGATAAAGGAGGTAATTTAATTTCCGTTATAATTCGACCCTTTAAGTCTGTATGTAAAAAATCAATAAGACTTATTTCCGTCACATACGAATCTTTATCGACTGAAATCAATAAAATTAAAAGGTAATATGGGAACTCTTGAATTTTCGTTGTTTCTTAGTAAAGGATATTGTAAAAATATTAGATACATACCCAGTTTGACAATGGCTCCCACGCATTCAAATAATATAAAGATATCTGATTGAAAATCTGGGTGTCGATTTTTTAGAACTAAGTTGCCAGCCAAGGTACCAATCTGTAAGAAATATAAAAAAATAGCTTCAGGCGTAGACGGAGGCGCTCTCCGAACTTTGAACCTTACTTACATTGCGCACAGGAATATGTGCTACTTGCTGAAAATGGTCATAGAATATCTTCAAATACCAAAAATCTTCATTAATCCTCGATAACTCATGGAATATATTCATGGTATCGGTCAAAGAGACGTTGCCTCCAAGAACCAAATTAACATCTAAATAATGTGTATTTAGCTCAGTCACGTTGCTAATGTCGATCAATAATTTGGGGTACATTGTTGGCTTCACTCCTGTAAAACACTAGAGAGTTATCCGTTTGTAAACATTTACCTGAGTGCATTTCAGCTACTTTTTTCGATTACCTACCTTTGGCAGTGTTACCCGCTACTAGCATATACGATTCATAACCATTTTCTTCCAACAGATTAAATATAGATTTCACGCTTTTTACTGCATGCCAGAGTCTACCGTCACACAGATAGATCTTCTTAGTATTTGTGAGTTTCTCCTTTACATCAACAACACACCAATCGTTGCTAGCCTCTTCACAAGTACCTGCACACTTTGCCCCTGTCTTTGGGCAGACTGCATCGCCGATATCCTCAATATCGTTTACTTTCTTCAATATTTCAGCACTAGAATTTTTAGTTAGCGATTTGAAGGCTTCTAGTATGGGCCGATAGCCTGTGCAACGGCAGAGATTGCTGCCGAATGAGCTTTCGACTTCTTCTGGAGTTAAGTGATGATTGTTGCTTTTTATAAGGCTAAAATCAAACGGTGAAATGAACCAAGAAACACGCTGCAATAGCCACAACACGCTGTTTCAGAAACGAGAATTTACAGTAGTAGGTTTGTAATTTTAAGCAGAGACCAAGAACTAAAATTACCTGTCTATATATCTATATATATATATATATATATATTATATATTATATAATATATATATTATAATAAATACCTACATTAATTACAAATATATATACATATCCTATATAATATACATACAAATAATAATAATGTGAGATAATAAAATGTAATAATATATAAAACTATTTACTAGCAGCTCTGAGACATAGAAAGGAAATGGTAACCTAGACACTTAGTGAGAAGAATTTTACTAAGTATTTTTATTATTTACCTGTACATACTCATGACAAATCCTGGACTGCAATATCCGCATTGTGAGCCGAAATAGTGGTTCAATCGTTTCTGTATAATATTGTATCCGGTTTTCCTGTTTCCGATGCCTTCAATTGTTGTAATATCCCAGCCATCACAGGACAAAACAGAAACCATACACTGAAATTCAGTTTTATGTAACTTGTAGAATCAAATTTTCCTTGTAATTTTATTGATAAACACATCAGAAACTAGCCACACAAATCTCTAACATAAAATAACTGTATTTACGTAATGTACATATATAACAGTATACGAAAGACCGCGATGATTGTAATATCTGCGTTCACAAAAAAGCGAGAATATCACACGTTTTTCGCTTTCATGCATTCTTAAATCGATTAGTTCAAGAAGAAAAAATAACATTTAAATTGGATTAATTCATTTCGGTTGACGCCACTGGTGACTAGAGAGCTGGCTCTTTCCTCGCTCAAAGGATTTCTTAGGCCATTCAGTGGTCTCGGCACCTTGCCGCTTATTATTCAGTTAATTTTTAGCTCTGAATTTTAACCTTTTTTTTAGATGTTGGATGAATATGAGCTAGTATTTATCCTGATGATGTGTATGAATGAATAACTATCTGACTCACTGAATTGACTGAAAAGTCCGTGTATTCCTGTGTACTGGAACTGATTGCACGCACGTTGACGATGCATGCTCCACACCCACCCTCGAGGCACATGTACTTCGTGCCGCGCAGATCTGCATGACGACGTATGTATTCGTTCAGTGATGTATCTGCTGAGTATTCACTGCCAGCTGAAAAAAATATCACCAAATTTGTATTTTTTTCTCCTCAGCTTTTTATATAAGGAATTAATGGATCTTATTCCACCGATTCGAGACCGTCTTCTTCTTTCTCGTCAGTGGTATTTTCTTGCTCAAATTGCTTTAGCCTAGCTTGAGGTATGGCACGTTTTATGGACAATTCATGACGCTATTAGAGGCAATCCGGTTTGGTTGGTAATTTCCACCCGATTAAACTATCATTCAGCATCTTACTCTAAAATATTCTCTTTAAAATATAGCTTTTTTCGTTTATCACCACTCACCACTATATTTTTTTCCATTTATTTTTAAATAAATTCTGTCCATTTTGCATACATTCACTATTAGAGATGATAAATGTATTTATGCTTCTAAACATTGAAATACAGTTGCACCAAAATAGTATTTTAACTATTGATTTCAAATAAACCGTATCTCGTGTTGCGATCTTATATTTATACGAAAATAATTATACCAAGGTACATACAATAATTATGATGTAACACCACTACAGGAAATTGCTAATAATCCAATATAATTGCTATAAATTTACCTTATAGGTGGATAACTTAATTGATTTCTGTCAGCCTTCAAGTATTCGTAAGAACAGCAAAAACCAAGTATACCTCTTTCAAAAAGTGAAACTTCTTTAGTTGAAATTAAATAGTGCTCTACGTATTTGAACCCAGTCGTATTATGGGCAGTCATATTTGGGATCATTCCAGGGACTACCGCAAATTGATTGGGAAGAAAAAATCGTTTCTACGACTAATTCATTTGATTTTTTTTTGAGAGAGATAAAAAATCCATTTAGAATGTTAGTCAAAATGGAAAACCGCAACGAGCTTTGCCGAGCTCTCCGAAACCAGCTCAGATAATGCCGCAGAATGATTCATTTTAATCTAGGATATTCTTTTATTGTACCTGAAGTTGAGCCTGTGGCACTCTAACATCAGCTTTCGCCTTGAAAAAAAAAATTCGAAAACCAACTTCAATTTTGTATTTCTAACACGAAGAAAAACAAACATTACTTGTATAAATTCTCAAATTGTTTCCAAGGCTCCGTTTAAGCCTGTAAGCCTCAGTGTCGAGGTACAAATATGTTGAAAACTGGAGAAAAACGTTTGAAAGAAAATATTATCGATACGGTTACCGTTTTGACTCTCAGCATTGGCCCCCTGTCACACGGACGCTTGACCAGTGACGTTGCGACGCAATGCTTCTATAAAACCAGAGAAAACAATATAAAAAGGCACCAGGTTCGAATGACGGGCATCTGAAGATACTCTGGCCTTTTTTTCATCTGCCAGCCTCTTCTGCATCTCTTCCCTGCGAAGATTACTATCGTCAACCCATCTCGCTTTCAAACTGATTTTTTTGGCCCAACTCCTGCCATTACTCAGCCAAGGCATTTATAGATTCAGATAAAGTATTTGCACAGAATGCAAGTAACAAAAAATACAAATGTCAAGTTAGTAAACGTTTAACTTCGCAGTGGGCGAAGGCCCGCCTGAAACGCAAAAGGTTGCGGGTTCGATTCCAGCCGCGGTACAATTGTTTGTATATGCAAATATTCGTGCCGGGTCTAGGTTTTTTATATGTATAATATGTATATATAAAATGTTTATGATATTCTACTAATCAATGCAAAAAATCATCAAATTAATAAACAATAAAATCAAAGAGACAGGGAAATCTATATAAATACAAATCTATTGCAGAAGAAAGCATTTTTTTTTTTTAAAACCCACTGAAAAAGACGGAAACTTGGATAACCTGTGTGAAGATGGGCGGGTTGTTAGTCCTACTAATATAATAAATGCGAAAGTATGTGTGTGTGAATGTTTGTTACCACGTATCTCCGTAACTACTAAACAGATTTTGATGAAATTTGGAATATAGATAGTAATCTAATTTTCCCTAATCTAATCATGGCTAATTATTTTTTTACGCCCCCTAAGGAGGTTAAATAGGGTGGTAAAGTTTCTATGAAAAAAAAAATTTGATTTGCTCAAAACTCTGTACAAATAAACTTTAAAGTAAATAATGAAACACGTATTTTTTATTTTTCCAAAACTACCCTTTGGGGGTGTGCAATTGAGTTCTATACTTTGTATTAATTGTAATCCTTGGTTAGATTCATTCAAAAGTTGGTGGACATAGTTTGAAGCCTGGAGACGGTCATATGCTACTTTTATTAACATACCAAGCGGGCGAAGCCGCGGGCAACAACTAGTTTTAAATAAATACAAGAAAACAAAGATAGACCTATTTATTCAATAATCTCATCCAAGTATTAATTTATCGAGTAGGCTTTAATAATCAAGATTTGATTCCTTTTCTATCATTTGAATTATAGTTTTTAAATAAAGAGACTTGGTTACCACAGTTTTACAACTGGTGTGATTGGGGAGAAAATTAGAATACTATTATTTATTCTGTGCAGCTGTACATTGGAGAGACGTTAATTAATTAAAAGTCCGACGAAGGTTATACCTATTGTAAAAAAAACATTAATTAAATTAAAAGTCGAGTTTCTTTGTCAATAGAGCTCGTGACTCTTTGTACTTTGGCCTCCCTGTGAGACCGTCAATGGATGAGTATCCAAAGTTGTGCAGGCCATGTTTACCACATTTTGTTGAGTCAATCGTTTGTCCTACAATTTTCTTGATGTTATATCTCTAGACAAAAAGTTATTGTTTACAAAATGTATTACAACACATTCTACACCCCCTTGTGACTTTCGACCTACCTAAGAACCATCCTTGAAGATTTGACAAATTGATAGAATGACACTGTGTCCTCTAGTTACTTGTGGCGATAAACCCTATGTTAAAATGGCCCCTTAGTTTTACGAAATCGGTTTAAAGATTCTTTATTTCTCAAAGAAAATAATTAGAGGTAAAGTTCACTTACTTATATGAGAAAATAAAACTTTTAAATACTTTAAGTAAGTATCTACTTAAATTTATATTTTAGCACGAGTGTTAAATATTGTTAACATAATAACATATTGTTAACATAATTTACTTACCTATCTGCTAAAAAACAAAAGAAAAACAACAGAAAAAAACAGAGAAAATCGCATAACAATCAGAATAAACAAACAAACCCATACAACCTTTCCCAAATACATGTACTGGCTCTTGGCGTCAAGAGTAACAAATGATGACTCTTCCAGCTTGAAACCACGGTAGTGTCATAGTTAATAATTTACCCGTGAACATATTTTATCGTCATAACAAACCACAAATTTGCATTCCCCATAGAAGACTGTATCTTTAAATTAAATTACTTTGAAAGTAGCTAGAATTCGCCGACGTAAACTCAGACAAGGCATACTTGAGATTCAGATAAGTGGATATGGATACGAAACGAGACTAGCGATGTTATTTCACTAAACAAAAGCACCGTACCGGCGCGGTTGGATCCGCGACTGAAACTTAACAGAGACGGTTTCTGAAAATACAGATTTACAATGTCTAGAGAGCATTGATGTTATTTATTTACCCGCTACGATCACTGAGTTGATGTTCAGCGATCCGAATTTTGGTAGGTATCTATAATAAGAGTTCGATATTTGGAGACATGAGACATTTAAGACAATAACGATTCAATAAAAATAACCGAAGAACCTCGTCTTACATAAACTTATAGTTAGATCTCCAACTATAAGTTTGTGTTACTATAATCTTTATTATTAGTAAAACAGGTTTCATCAATGTTATGAGTATCTTATAGGGCATCAAAAGTAAGACCTTCATAGCTCGTCAGAAAGAAGCAATACAAATTTCGAACGCAACATTACATACGCAAGACCATGGCATTGACAGAAAGTTAGAAAAACGCACTTTTTTCGCTCGGTAATAAATCGATTTTAGTAATCAGTTTTGAATAGATTGCTTTAAAAAACAAAACAAATGACCTGTTTGTAATTAATATTTTTCTCGACATTTAAATGCTCAAACATTCCAATCGTTGTTTTCGTTTAAGAAAAAAACAGTTTTTCTTTAGGATTTTTTTATTAGTATATTATAAATTATACGCTTTAGCAAATATACGCTTCAACAACATAAAAACATGTGACTATGGGAAACTTAAAACTGCTATGTTACCAATAATCAGGTCTCCTGCCTGACCAAAATATTAACATCGATGTGTTTGCCTAAGATTTTTAGAATGAATCAACAATCGAACGAAATAACTATAATGTGTAGATAGTTACCTAAGCTCCTGGTTTTTTAAACTAATTTTAATTATTATAAATAATTAATTAATTTTTATTTTTAAACTAATAAATAAGGAAAAGAAGTGAACGTTCAAGAAAAATACGAGTGTATCAAAATATATAAGCTGTGTTTTAACAGACTAATTAACACTATTATTTATTACTATTTGTTTTTTTCAGTTTGTTATCTTTGAATTATTAAATTACTCAAACGCTTTACAGCTGATTTTTTTTACGATTTACGCTCGAGAGTGAAAAATCCGGATCATCAATCCTTTGCAACTCAAAGGTCTAAAAGTTTAGAAAATTGTCGTCTGCTTGTTGCCTCTTTTTTTGGATAAGATAAGATTTTCGAGTGTATAAAATCTCCTTACTCGTGTATATTATTTTGCAATACAATGCTCCTCAGTAACATGTGGCGAAAATACTTTACTTACTTAATCCAAATTGTTATTGGAAGTCACAAAACAATTACAAAATACTGAATAGCAATCGCTTACGGCGACATTCCATCGTCTATTGTCGTGGGCTTGGACATGTGGCGATAAAAACTATCTAAGGAAATTTTGATTAAATCAAATTTTAATCTACTAAACAAACTGGATGCGATCTATTGGGAACTACGATGACACAGACAGACATACAGACAGGCACACAAAGACTTCAAACTTATAACATCCTTCATTATGCGTCGAGGGTTAAAACTATGAAAGTTTATGGTACTGTTTGGGAAATGTATTTTATATGCTTGTAACCTAGGATTTCTTAAATCTTCTCAGTTGGGTTTCGTTGCTAGTAGATACTCGTAGGTATTGCTAGGTGTTTAAATATTTTTAATTGGTTTTCTATGGTAAAAGTAGATAGGTAATTTTACCTGTTTACTTAAGCCAGATCAATAAATTATATAAAAACCCAAAGGACGAACAATGACGTAAGTAAATTACAGAAAAGAATCAATGAGAAAGGTCGGTGAGTTCTCTGAGAATGCGATAAAAGTTTCCAGTCTAAATTGACTTTCGCTGTTCTGTGAAGAAGTTACAGTTTGGATCAGTTGGTCGTACGTTGGTTGAACGGCTTTTACCGTTTAAATAAGTGGTATCACCCCTTGGGAATCAATTCCATCGCAATCTAAAATATCAATTTCTTTTTCACAGAATTTAGACTTTCGTAGCTCCGCAACGATTTGGGCAATCGGACTTGTTGGCACAACTTTCAGCAAACAAAATGCTAATCGAAGTCAAAAGGTATAATTGTAGTGAAACTACAAATATCATTGGATAATCTTTTATTATAGAAGAATTAACGCCGACTAGTGATTAAGTACAATAATTATACAACGTGAAATAACGCAAAACCTGAAAATAGTTTTTTTTATCTGATCGCAAAAGCTTTGTTCAAACGCCATCTTGTCTCGAAACGGGAATAAAACGGCACTTTTTAAACTTTGTATTCCACTTTAGTTTCCTTTTTACTGGAATCAGACTACTTAGATTCGGCTAAACGATGGATATAATAAAGTTAAGTAATCCGCAGACTGTACGGAAGCTAACCGAGCACGAGAATTCCGTATAAGAAACATTATTATAGAAGAGAGACTCCCGTACTAAGCATTTTAAAACTGGCAGTTCTCCCTGATAGCCGTCACATTCACTCGTCTCCATTTTCTTTCAACCCTATTACAACTTGAACTATTAACTAGGTACTTTAGTTTTTAGAGATAGAGATAGTAAATCTGACGCCTGCTAGTGTGCTTGCCTGACTTTTTTTATTTGGCTGAGGTTTAAAGTTATTCTAATAAAGGGTAACGGGTCTGATATCTTGACACGTGCTTTCTCGCAGCGGAATTCAAAATTTTAATTCAAACCATGTCGGTACATAGCATGGTTTGCATCAAAAATTTCTATGAGGATATTTCAGGATGATAAATCAACAAATAATGCTGGTAAATTTTCACACGGCACCATCTAGCCCCGAACTAAGCAGAGCTTCTATTGTGGGAACTACATGGACTGATATACTCTACTTATATACTACTTTTTGTAAATATGTATATAAATACATGTTATACATAGAAAAATACCCAGACCTGAGATAAATCTTTGCAGATCAATCAAGCATCTGTGTCGCGGCAGGAATCGAACCCGCAACCTTCTGCATCTCAGGCGGGCCTGCGCCCACTGTGCCACAGAGGTCGTTCTAAACACCATGTATTTACGTTATTCCTTGATCCTAGGGACATACTTTTTTTTTGCAAATTCTTTGACAATATATTTACATGGCCATGACTTCTTTGATCTTGCATCTATTGGAGGTACCGTTTCCTGGTCACTTTATTCGTTTACTCATACCTAATCTACCTACTTCTAGGACTAGTGGTGTATTAAGAGAAGCAACAGCAATATGTACGTATATATATTACTGAAATGAAAGGTCAGAGGGTCAGTGTGTTCATAATATCATTTCGATTGGCTTATTGAAACTTATATTAGATTACTTACCTAATTGAAAAACTTTTCCTATTTCAGCCCTCTCTGGTCCAAGCAACAGCCTTGGTAGAAAAGTAAGAATCGTATCTGTTTCTTCTATTTGTGGGTACAGTCGCATTCAAAAGTAGCATTAATAAAAATACTTTATACCCTGCTATTACAATCCTGCTATTAAAACTAATAGTCCAATGAGATGAACCGGCATTGTATGTGTATGTATGTATTTCCTACTATCGTGTTTGAACATGAAATTAATCATTTATAAGACTTTAAATGACAAAAAATCGATAAGTAACGGGAAATTGATAAAAAGTCCAATATGCAATTTCATCATCCATTTTCACCCTTAGGAGTATTTTTCTTTCATAAAATCTATATGGGACTAGAAGTATAACCTACCAATTAAAAAAAAATCATTAAAATCGGTTCACAATTGGCAAAGATATCGCGTAACAAACACAAAAAAACATACAGATGAATTGAGAAACTTCATGTGAACTGTTTGGTCGGGCCAATGGGGAGAGCGTTAGTGTTATGTTACATTGTATAATTATGTGTGAACCTTCTCCAGGCATCTGTACGTAGGTACGGATGTAACTTATCTGAGAATGAATGAAGGGATGTTTATTTATGAACAGCTCTATTAAGAGCGGATTTCTTGTGATTAATTGTGCAAAGAGTATTTTTATGATCAGCTGTTGCTGTTTTTCTACTTGGGATTTAATTTGTGTGAAAATATTTCGTGTTTCCACACATAAATATTTTCATTGCGAGGCAATTAAATATATAACAAAATAAATTATTGCTTTATTTTTGAAAATATAAACATAAATTTCCTAGTTTATTTCAATAAGCAATAAATAAATAATAATAATCTGCAAATATTTGTCTAGGGTCTGGGTTTTTTCTATGTATAATATGAACAGATTTACAAAAAAAATATTATATAAAAAGTATTATACTCGTATCAGTCATGTAGTTCCCATAGTTCAAGCTATGCTTAGTTTGGGGCTAGATGACGTTATGTAAAAAAATGTCCAGCATTATTATTATTAATAAATAGTATTCTTACAAAACAAATGAACACTCACTCACGACATTCCCCATGATGGACACCCTAATACAGTACACAGGTCCTTGAGATTAACAAGTAGTATTCAGAGGTACATCCAAACAATATATTTGGCACATGCCTACATTTTGCATACTAAAGTAGTTAGCATTCCGCGTGACAGGTTGCAAACCCGCCGCTTATCCGCCGCCAGCAGTACACTTGATGGCACAATGCCTTCATATTTTTCGTTCAAAAGCACTTTTTCTCAAAGTGGGCGATAACGCCCCCTTGTGGGCTCTAGAGGCCTTCAGGGGGGCGGTAGAACGCTCTAGAGGTTGATATGTTTAAAAACTTTTGAGGGCGCTAGGATTATCTATTCTAAAAGTGGGCGGTGGGAAAAATAAGTGCCTGTGTCTAAGATATGCCGGTTTCTTCACGATGTTTTTCTTAACAGTTTTGAGCTCGTGTTAATACGCACTAAGCGTTAGTCCGATAGTATTCCTACAAAACCGCGGTCTCTGCCTACTCCTCCAGCAAACAGGCGTGACTAATGTGTAGTCCCGAAAAAAATAACATTTGTGAAGATTCTTAATCAATAAAGTTCGGAAAAGTAGCAAGTCCAAGCAGCACTCAGGGGTCGGAAACTTGCAAGATATTAACAATAGATCCCCACTACATCATCTAATTAATAACGTGACCAGACTCATAGGGCTATTATTTCGATACTGAGCGAACGGATATTATTCTTTTGAGTTATAGTTATTTGATTCCCTCAAAATCTTATTTTTTATATTACTATTAATCTTTGCAACTTATTATGTTCTACCTTTATACCAACTAAGTTGGATTCCTTGATTCCTCGTTATTTACGTGTTTTCTAAAGCAGACTTACTGTTCCTTTCGTAATTAACTGCGGTATTAGTTCCATAACGCAATAACCCAGCAATGTTAGAAGGATGTAAGCAAAATGAGTGTGGTAAGTATGCGAATATTGCGTTTATTGTCGCTCGGCGGGCTCTCGACAGAATCTATGAAATCCGCGATCCTCGTGCCCGGCTCTAGGGATGTACCAGACCTTGAGTCCAAAGCCGAAGCTGAAAATATTCAAACACCGAATTCTAGGATAAGTTTTGTCGAGATAAACTCACACTTTGAATGACGACCTCGGTGACACGGCGGGTGAATAGCCAGCAGCGACGCAAGAGGTGCGGTTTCGATTCCTGCTGCGGGACTAATGTTTGCATGTTCTGCAGATATGTGTTCCAGGTCTGGATGTTGAGGTACCACAATACTCGTAGTTTCGTAAACCCACGATACAGGGAATCCTAATATGGAGTCAGTACTATGCCTGCACAATTAATTAAAAAAAAATCGAATAACTTTCAAAAACAATCACGCTCACGACTGTATTCTCCATGATGGATATTCTCTGATGCATACTCAATAAGTACATTTTTGAGGCTACCAAGTAGGCTGTAGTCAGAAGCACATACAAACATTATATTTGGCTCATGCTCGCGTTTCGCAAGTAGTTAGTATTTCATATTACCGGTTGCAAGCCCATTCCTGTTTATTGGAACACACACCGATGGCTTATGCCTTCGAATAACGTCCATACTAAGTTAATACTTAAAACTTTGTTAATCTTCGTGCGCAAAGTTTTCCTAGAAACATCCTCCAGGGATCTTCCTCCTTTCAATTCGTCAGTTTTTTTATGAAGCTGTTCTAAGGGAAGAACAAGTAAGCAATTAAACGTAGTGGTTAGTTCCTCTATACAAGCAATCAGCATATACGTACATTAAAGATGCTCTAACAGTTTTTTAAACAGTACAAAATAGGACGATGAGACTAGAATAGTTAATAAAACTGAGTAGCGGCCTAGACGCCTACCTCCTTGAAACTACACTTACGCTCGATGTAAAAAGGACTCTACTTAGCTTTTTTTATGATTAAGGCAAGCGTTTGGCCAAAATCTCACCTGATGAAAAGTGTCGATGTGGTCGAGGATGTAGCATGCTTGAAGACTCCAAGATTATATTTATCGGGAAAAACAGTCGACGGCAAAAAGTTTTATTGTACTTAGAGTTTTTCTTATAGTTTTTTTAAGTTATATCTATTTTCTTATGGTGTACGATAAAGTGTTTTCATTCATTCATTCATTCATTGCAATCTTTTGATGTCCTTCAAGCTATCTGCATTTAGAACAAAGTGACGATCGGATTTTCGTTTTCTTAGCTGACTCCGAAAGACTACTTCGTGTGTTCGTTCAAATTCTGACGCCGATAAATTTATGCATGTGCTACAACCCTAGCCGGCTATATAGCTTGAATAATGAATGCTGCGACCCCGCCATATTGCCCCATTTACTTTTTTAATTTACCGTTATGAGAGAAATTGTTACATGCAGTGAAACGATATATGCAATTTTTTTTATGAATATTTCCTGACGCTATTTCAATCTTGACAGCTTTGGATAATCGACACATCCTTTGTAAAATAACAAAGAAAACAATCTCGCAACTATAATCCCTTTGATGAATATCCGTATGAAATACACAGAACAAACAGTTATCGATATAGAATAAGACACCCTCTTTAGACCTATTTATATTACTCACTACGCAAATCAGTGAGACAATCGAGTAAGGGGGCAGTAAGAGGCACGCCCAAACATCCCCAGCATACCCACACTACTACTATTATAAACGCGAAAGTTTGTGAGGATGGATGTTTGTTACCATTTCACGAAAAAACTACTAAGCGGATTTTTATAAAACTTTACAGTAATAAAGCTTATACCTCACAATAACATATAGGCTACTTTTATCCGGATACCACGCGGGTGAAGCCGTGGGCAGAGGCTAGTGTTATAATAATGCTACATTTCTCACTTCAATAAGTCACTATAATAAAGTAGTCACTATAGTAAAGTATAAAAATTTGTAAATGTCTTTGGTAATTCAATTAATTTAAAATACGTTTTAGTCAAACATTTTGGGTTCTTATAACATTGCTGATCACAAAACTGCAACGTAAATGTCTTAAGGGAAACGTGATTCTCATAACTTATGCAAAGCTGCAAGAAACTGAGGAGCTTTGTTGGTTATAAAACGTGTCGAGTTAAAACACAAAATGGGTTTTAATTTATGAATAACTAATGTAGCTTTACGTTAACGTTTAGGCATACTTGAATATGCAATTGTTATGCAAATTTATAGGTTCAAAATCCATTATCATGGTTTAACAAACAAAAATGCTTCACTTCTATGCTCATATGCTCACTTTCATTAATGGGGGAAAGTTTGTTACTCTTTCACGCAAAAACTACTGAACGGATGTTGATGAAACATTACAGTAATATTGCATATACATCAGAATAGATAGACAACTTTTTATCTGGGTACCACGTGGGCGAAGCCATGGGCAGAAACTAGTATACAATATAGACATCCTTAGATACATGCTGGACAATGCTGGACAAATTCACACAGCATCATCTAGCCCCAAAGTAAGCAGAGCTTGTATTATGGGAACTATATACATGATTGATATACTACTTATATATATATATATATATTTTAATAGATGTTATACATGGAAAACACCCAGACCCGAGAAAAATATTTGTAGATCTTACAAACATTTCTGCCGCGGCGGGAATCGTACCCGCAACCTTTTGCGTCTCAGGCGGGCCTTCACCCACTGCGCCACAGAGGTCGTCAAACCTCATACATACTTAGTGAGTAGATCTTATGAATTAGAACTGGTGTGAAATACCAATTTGAGTATCTACTCAAGCAGGGCATAGATAAATACCTTGCATAACATTAGTTCAACCAGCGTGGGGTAGGTAAAATATCTCTTAGCAGTAATTAAGTACACGAGCCTTGAAAACTACATCCGCAAACAGAAAAGGTGAAGATATAAACGGCAGTCTCATTCAAATTAACTTCACAACCCTAAGCGCTCAAAAATAAACACACGGAAAAACAAACGGTATTTTTGAATTGAAATGCGAGAGAATGGTGGATTAATGAAGACGGCCCACCTCGACCGGAAGCCATTCCTCCGTCGCACGTCGTTCCGGTGCGACGATATCCGGTGCAGCTCAATTTCCGGGATGGTGGAAATTTCCACTGAGTTTTTATTTGCTCGCCTGATTCGTACGTCTCGCTCGTTTTATCTCTGGTTATCGCTTCTCTACCCTTGATTTGGATTTTTTCTTGTCTTTGCAGATAAGTGTTTGCTTTTGATTATGGCACAAATTTATACAAATTACATACCTATAAAGTTGCGCTTTCGATTTTGTCTTGCAGAGTTGGAAATCCAAGTTTAAATAAACTATAGATACTTGCTCATGACCAACTTATAAATTTACTAAAGACTAATAAAATATTTCGTGATTTGGAAAAGTAAACTAGAAGTAACGTTATTTCGTATCTATATTGTAAATGTCAAAGTTTGGATGTTTGAGTCTGTTCCTTATAATCTCCATAACTGGCTGGACCGGATTCGATGAAATTTTGACGAAATATAGTTCGTGACCTAGAATAACATATATAGGCTACTTTTTATTCGGGTATCATGTGGGTGAAGCCGTGGGCAGAAACTAATTTTTAAATAAAAAACCACCCCAACGGTTATTAGGCACGTGACAAACAACCTCTTTTATTTGACTTCATGTTAGTAGAAAAAAATCTAAAATAGGTTTAATACCTAGGTTTGACACTGACAGTAGAAATATTGATCTATATTGTATTGAAATAGAGTGCCGAAAAAGCTTGTTGCACATTGAACATTGTTTTTGTGCTATTTTACGATTTAGTTTTACATTTTTTTCATTAGAAATAGTGTTTTGCGACAGTTTATTTGTACATTTATCAGAGAATGCCCTGGGGCTGGGAATGCAGAGCGAAGCTTGTAAAACAGAACCCTGCGAAGCCGGCGGTTCGGCGCGGTCGTGTGTCCGGCGAGATCCAAACGCCCGGGCCCAACGAATATGAGGCACCACAAATATTTTGTAAGAATTATTTAGAAGCATACTTACTAATATAAACTCGTGTCTGAAGAACAGGCACGACTCATTATATCAGCTGGTAAGCGTCCATTGGCTGAACTTAGGACTTAGACCCCAAATGCCAACAAGATCGTTCTCTCATTGGATGGGAGTCAAAGTCAAAGTCAGAAGCGGAAATTTATTTATTCATTAAAATCACAAGGATCACTTTGAAACGTCGGTTCTATCTATTGCCTGTTCCTCCGCGACCAAGCCAAAAAAGAAAGGCAAGAAAACAAGTGATCCTCTTACAAAACCATAGGTACCTACATTTTTTATCGAGTCAACCCAGTATTATCTGTTATTTATTTAAAACTTTCACGATCAGTAAAAAACAGAATGTGTTGTGAATGTGTTGTTCCTGCTGTTGCAATAGCCGTGACAGCAATAGCCGTGACACTACGTCAGGATAGTGATAATAAAATATAGTAAACGAGATAATGACCCATATAAAACTTATAATATAATTATTATTACCTGTAGGATCATATAATAAATAAATAAAAACTATTTTTTTATTTTCTCAACACAATAAGTTCTTAATTTATAAGGTCCTTAACTATTCGTATAGTAACATACTTCATTAACCTGTTTTGTGCGAGACTGATGCCTGAGATAGGTTTAACAAACCTGTATTACAGGTCACCAGGCACTTACACTCCATGGCTTCTACAAAAAAACACTTACTAGGTCTAGCTGTTGTTATATTATATTTGGTGATGTTAAGAACAAAATAGGGGATTAAGTTGGTAAGTGGACAAAGTACTTATTTTTTTACCAACAAGAAAAAGGAAAATAAACGAAAACTAAACAAAAAGTACAAAAAATAATATATTATAAAAACGTGTTGGGGTGCGAACGTGTGTGAAAGTGTGTGAGAGAGTTTAGTGAGTGGATGTGTGTGTGGGGGGGTGTTTATGAGTATATGGGGTTGTCGAAGCTGGGTATTTCAGGGATAACTCAGTGTGTAATACATTAGTCAGACAGTAGAACAGCCCTCTAGCATGTGTGTACATATGATAATTCAGGACGCTAATGTGTGTTAGAAAAATGGCTTGCATAGTGAGAAAGGGTAGTTAGATAATTTTGAAACTCTTTGTATCGGCTGAACCAATTTAAATGAAACGAGAAACTATACCTATGTACAGCCTGTGTACAGTACTTTTTAGTTGCAATAAAGAATTTTATCTTTGTATCTATACCTACGGTTCGTACCTGGAATAATACACGGGTTACTCTTTACCAAGATACCACGCAAATGAAGCCGAGAGCAGTAGCTAGTTATTAATATAAATCACAAACAGCTCAAAGTGTGTCTTCTATTTATAATCGCAATAGGTAAAATTATCTTATGCATTTACTGGGCAAGAGAGACATATATACTGTTTTCATTGAAAATATAATCAAATTGCTTGTGTTTCCTTGAAATGTTTGTTTCGCAAGAATAAAGGCAGAACAAGCCTGTTGACATTTATTCAACCCCTATACTCTTCAATTGTTACATTATAGTTGTATCCTACCCACTGGTAAAAGGCTTTAAGGTCATTGAAAACCAGTGTTGCAGCAGTTTCTTGCTTCTGCAGCGTATAATAATGCCGAGTAGCCTATTTGTTGTTTGTTACATTGTGCTCTGAGAACAGTAAACAAAATTATTTTTATAAAGTTTAATACGGGTCTTAAGCGTGTTTTCGATTATGTCTTCTCTAAATTTGAAGAAATATGAGAGCAGTTGTGATTACTAAAGTTTTTTTTCGACGGTACCTCCATATCCTCCAGTCAAGCTGTATTACAACAGCCGAAATGTTGGAATATTAATAGTAAAAGGTAAATACGATAAATATCTGTGTAGCATCACTATTTGATTAAACGCAAGCAACGACAACGTTCGTTCATCATCGGGATCACTCGTGCGTCGTCGGCACACAGCGACGCCATCTTGGCGCCTCTCGACTATATAAGGCCTCGGTGACCGACGGAAATGGAGCAGTCTGCGCTAGCGCTCCGCCGCATCCAGTACTGTGGAACGGTGGTCACTAGTACAGGCGCTTCCCCCCTACCCTCACCTACGGTTGCATCCTAACGCTGCTTCGTATCGCATCTCGCGTCACGAACTCGTCGGGAACAACGTACCAACAATCCTACCTACTTCCTAACTACTTCAGGTTGTTATTAGTAAATATTTGTTTGGACTGTTGACTAAGAGCCTTAAATAAAAGAAGATTATTGTAACAAGTGGTATTATTCTACTTCAGGAAACCTACCCACGCTACATCTGTATAAATCTTATGCTCAAGAAATAAAAAGAACTGAAGAAGTACCACCAACTTACCTATCTAATCTGGTAATACTTGTAACTTCTGACATTATGTAAGAGTAGCACAAGTTAATCCTATTAAATCTAATCTAATCTAATGCGAAAGTGGAATCTGAACCAATTTGAACGAAACTTGGAATCAATATCGATCATGGCCTAAAATAACATATAGACTTCTACCAGGCCTTGTGCGCGAATTTAATAAACTGTTTTATAAGAAAAATACGTAGGTACCTTTTTTTACATTAATATCAAGCCTTTCAATTTTTGTATTCGCTAAGAATAGGATTTGTTTGGGACTCGATCCTTTTATACAAATGGGTCCAGAAACCACTACCAAAGGAATACTTACTGTATATTGACGAAGGCATTTTATTTTCGTAGCCGTCGTCTACCTAATTTTCACGTTGTTTACTTTATAATATTTTTATTGTTTCAGGTGGCAATGGTTTTGACAAAATAAAGCGAGCGCCGGCTTACACATTCGGCCACTTGACAAAAATAAGCTTAACGAAACCCGTCACTACGCCCTACGCACCCTTGTTTAATGTGCAAGGACTGGGCAAGACTGGTTAGTATAAATAGCAGTCATATTAAGTAACACGGCTGTCATGAAATATCAATAAACAGTGCTTATGTTTGATACACTTTTTCCATACAGAGATTTGTCAAGTAGTTTCATTATTTATGTTATTCATCTCCAACCTAGAACACAATCCATTGTCCTTATTTCATTTATTCGGAGGCAAATTGGCATAGCGGCTACTGTCACCTACTGAAATCAGCCCTAAAGACTTTGTTTGTAATTTAACCCATTGTCATTCTTATTCACTCTCTAAGTAAGAGAAAAGGTTTTTTATACAACTAAAGTGTCAAACAATCTTACGAACCACCTGTGGGTGAGCGATTATAACACCAGAGGTATCATTCCGTATTGGTGACTCTGACATAACGGACGAAAAATCTTATGTACTTGATTCATCGACACTCATAATCTTCAAACCGGAATACAACAATGCGAGCATTCCTGTTAATTTTATGATTGCTGGGATTCCAGACATAATACAAAGTATTATTAAGTAGGTAAAGTATCAATTATCGTACCAACTTAGTTCCTACTAAAATATGATTTCAGGTCCTTATAAAGTAACACATGGAGTAGTGACGCCTCACATCGAGCCTCCATACGATAAGCTGAAAGTGCCAGGGCCGGGTGCTCATGCGCCTAAAAGCGAGGTGCGGTACAAACGACCCCCGGCTTACACCATGAGGCCGGCGGCTCGACCGCCATACCAAGCTTGGGACCAATGGACACCACCACCTAATATGTATTGCCCGCCTATACCTGTCAAGTTAGTAACTCACAAAACCGGAACAAATATGGCAGCGGGCAACAGCGGGGTACAAACTCAGATTCATGTCTTGGAGATGACTTCATATCTCTAACGACGTCCTATTATCACATATTAAACTGCTGGCAACACACTGCTGAATATAGGCCTCTTCACCTACAAAGTGCCATGGCAAACAATCTCGAGCTACTTCCATCCACCGACTTCCCACAACCTTAAAGACGTCATTGTCACAGTGTCTATATTATATGTATAGACGGATGTTTAGAATTCTAGACGATGATCGTAACCAGGAATAACACTAAAAATACTTGATAATAGGATACAATGAAGCTAGTACACAATAATGTACCTTCATTCGAGATTTAAAGTAATCTCGTGAACGAGTTTTTTTAAGAATCTCATTCGTGCATGCCTTAAGACCTGAGTGCAACGTTTTTAATTCAAGAGCACTGTGTAAAATCCATAGTAGTTTGCTCGGCAGCCTTTACCATTAAACTGAACAAAGCTAGGTTTATGCGCTTAGAAGAATAAGATTAAACTGAAACGCCCACTATCGGAAAATATTCTAAAAAGAATTCCCGCTGAATAGTTCTAGCTAGAAATCAGGTAATCCAAAACAATTCTTGCTTATAGCCAGTTTTGACGTTTTCTAGGAAACCCCCTGCGTACACACTCGGTAGCATGGCCATGGATTTGAAATCCCAGGACTTGCCTGGGCCTGGCGAGCACGATCCTAACTTCAACTACGTGCGGAAAAATAAACCTGCCTATTCCTTTGGCTACCCGTTCAAACGTTTAAAACCACCTAAGACTCCGCCGCCAAACACTTATTGCGAGAAGAAGGTACTTTTATCATTACTTTATCTTATAAAATACCTACTCATATTGAAGACCCTGGATGTTAATTTGTACATTATATCATATTTCATTTATTCATACTTAATGTCTTACATACAATGGTAAGCTTAGGTGTAGTGTAGATCATAAGTAGGTTGGTAGGTTCATTGACCCTGTCAGGGCGTTGATATATGAAAGGATGAGCCCTTCCAAGTCATGAAGATGATTGAATTACACAAGTCTATATATCTGATTAGTAGATTATTAAAATTATTAAGTTTAAAATCTAAAAGAAAGTTGTAATTGCGAAGCGCTAACAAAACAGACTCCCGACAAGTGACAGATTGACTGCATATTATTATGCAAGAGGCATCTCTAAGCGCGTACATTCAATCTGATGTGATTACCCTTATACATTATTACAATTAACAAGATTATTAACCATATTAGTACCTATATTAATACAATTATCAAGTTCAAAATCCGAAAACTTTTAGTCGCAAATTGCCGGCAATACAGGCTCCCGACAAGTTGTGACAGATTGACTGCAGTAACCATAGATTATAATGCACGTGGCATATCTCAGCGAGTACATTCAACCAGATAGCTTGTTTCATCAGTAATACATTATTATCTGGCAATACAATACAATACACACATTCGAATTCTCTTAGAAATAGGTACCTTGTTTCATACCATGGTACAAATTTGTATGGCGATGTTTACCTTAGTTTTAATCAAAGGAACCACACGAGCTGCTTTTAGGAACAAATATTTGTCTTGACACTTCAATTGAGTTCAGGGGTTGGTTTATGAAATAAAATTGTAGCCTATATTGAATTGTTTTTAATGCAAGTTGCGCTTACTGTATTTAAATGTACCTACCTAACTTAATACGATGATTTTTCAGCGAGCGATTTACTTTGTTAACCTTATGAGATTGTTTTTGTTTTAATTTTATTTAAGACAACATACTATTACTTTACTCTTATATTACTTAAAAATGTTATCAACATGGTTCTTAGAGTGTAATCAGCCCCGTTATTATTACATAAGAAATCAGGGGGCGGTTTTAAAATATATGCGTGATTAAGAAAACACACTTACATGTTAATTACATCTGACAAATCTGACATAATGGGTAACTGGTGTAAAATTCAGTTGCAAGATTTGACCCCACACATACTTACAAGGTATCTTCTTAATAAGTTACCTGCTACCAAGATGAGATGGAACCAGTTCAATCAGCCTATATCAGGAGCAGCAGAAACCTAAGGCTATTTGAGGACAATCAAAACTAAATGTTACCCATAACAATGAAATGTAAATATATTTATTTAAAAAAAAACTCAAATTTACAGGCAAGGACCAAACGTTTCAGAGCGAAATATATTACAGAGAACATAAAAAAAAACATACAATAATTGACGAATATACGTTTTTTTCATAATAAAGACATCTATAAACCCCTTTTAAACTTTCTTACAGTCCGTTTCATCCAAAGGTTATCTGGTAGAGATCGCTATTTAGCGATAAGACCGCCTATTGTACAACATTGTTAAAGTTGATAGTACTTAACTAAGCTGATATGTTATTTGGTGTACAATTAAGTATTTTCTATCTATCTATCTATCTATATTTGGTTGAAGCAAGATACTATTAACATGGCTAAAGGTACTTTTTTCTTACAGTTCATGGTATCGAAGAGGAGTATACCAGCTCCGTCTTTTGGCATCCGCCACAGCCGGTACATGGGTCAGCAAGAAGTGTACTTGAAGTCCTCCAAACTAGACATTGCACTCAAAAGCGGATAGAATATGTTTAAATATTTGACATGTTTTCATAATAATTATGTTTTATCTTGCGATTTTTTTATTAGTATTGATTATTACCTACCAACGTTTGTGTTATTTCTCTTTTCATTTTTTTATTCGGGTTTTGACGAAAAGATTCCAAAGTTTTTTGCTTTTGTTTTCTAAAGAATCTTGGCATTTAATGATTTTATTTTAAACATAAATACTGGAGACGTCATTTAGGTAGGACTAATAGAACCAAATAATTCGTACATCAAATTTAAATTCACTAAGTTACTTGTTGTAAGTGCAGAAAAATACCGACGCTAAATTGAAAATTTTGATACAGCTACCAAGCTTAAGTTTTTACCGGAGTTTTCTACTTTAAACTTTCCAAGAAACTAATTCAAAAAGTAGTTGTTTGAAGATGCTGCGGATAACTATATTTTAATGCTTCGACCACGCAATAGTAGTATTAAAATGCGATCAAAGTTAATTGGCAAAATATAACGCTAACTTTGCCAGAGACGGCTGTTTTGTATGCAATGTTTCACCAGCTACTGTACCGTTAACACTCCTGGCTACTATGGCGCCACTTCAAACTTTTTCCCCGCGTTTTCAAACAAACTCTGGCCTATTCAACAGCCAACAAGAAATGGACAAGTTTTAAAAATAGCTGCGTTTTATAAGTACTTATTTTAATTTCATTCTCGAGCTCAGCACACTAAGCGATTTTGTATTGTACGTGCCCTAAATATTTCCGCAACATTGGAAAAACGTATTTGTGGTAGCCAAACTCAAGTTTTAGGTGATACAACCGGTGATAGTTTAGGTTTATTTTATTATTCTTCAATTTTGTGGAGTTCGTTTGAGAATTAGCCGTACTCCATAAACGCCATTTTAGAATGAGCGATTTTCTGTGGTCCTATGATAACAATCATATAAATACCTTCCTGATAGAACAGAATTTCAATGGAATTCCACCCTTTAATTTTGTATTACACACATTGTGCTACCTTTGCCTGAAATCAGGAAGTGTATTGAGTCGGGAGCCCCCAATCACAAATAGTAATCGGAGTACAGAGTACCTACAAACGTCGAAGTCAAACACACGTCTCGGCTGGGAATGGCCTCAGCTTTGAGCAAAGAAAAGCTAATAAAACAAACTAACGTATAGAGACACAACTCCAGTGCAAATCCCCCAAAGCCATAAAATAGTTACTTGCGCTTAAGATGCCGATTTTACACTAAGCAGCGCAGTGTCATCCCTCAAATAGGTATCACATATTCCTGGTAATATAATTGGATTTTGCTAATACTAGACCTTTGAACTTATTATATCGGTGGCAACTTTGTAATTGATTTCAATGAAGTGGAGAAACCTTGGAAAAATGACTGGAATTCGGCAGTAACTATTTAGAAGCCATAGCGTCAGAGTGTCAGTTCTACATTTCGAATATTACCTCAACTCATGCTTCAGGCATCGCAATGTTAGCTTTTGATGATTAAGTTTACGTTTCGATGTGATAGCCACTCTTTATTTGCATGGAGTACTAAAATATGTGAGTAGAATTATCATGCCATCACAAAATTTTCATTATACGGATATAGCTTTGGAAATTCTTGTTTTTTGTGGAGAGATCACTCAAAAACTACTAATGTATTGCTCACACTCACCCGATTAGCTTGAGATAAACACAACATAGTGAATATGGTGCCTTTTATGCGCCGGACTATTCAACTCGGCTGTAATAAGGAATTTTCAGTTGGTAATGCACTCGGACCGGCATTCTACATTCACATTGTGCATTCAGATATTCACGGGGCATTTCGCGTCGCTGCCATAATTTGGCACGCTGAATAAGTCGTAAGTCGCGCTTTAACCTATTATGTAGAAACATTCAGATGTTTGAACTTGGCTTCATTGAGAAAACTTTAGGAAACTTGCCAAACACTTGCTATATCACTAACTGACATCAATGTTACCTTTACCAGTTAAAAAACACAACGATCTTAAAATATCAAAAATTTGGTTCTACTACAACTGAATTGACATAGTTTCAAGAAAATGTTTAAACAGGAAGTTTTTTTTAAATAAGATAATTTTTGTAACCTCTTTCGTGTCAAGAATGATATTATAAAACTAAACAATGAGTTTCAGCCCTCTCGTTCTTTAGCTAACAAAGCTCAAATGACCCCTTTGCCGGCTACTCCTTTGTCATCGAAGCCTCCTCGTTAAATGTCGAAGAAGATTAATTACCATACAAATGAAACGCCTACAGAGCAAAAATGACATTTACGCGTGTATTGTCCGTTATCTGAAAAAGTAAAATTAATACTCCCGTCGCGGGATAAACAAATAACGCTGAAACCCCTTTTGTGGGCCGCTTATAAACATTGTGTGGTGTTCCAAAAAGGATGTGAAAAGTTGAACTAATTAAATGACATTGGGTCCTGAAACACTGCTATTAATTTGGTGAACATACTCGTAATTGAATCGATGTACTAAATTTCATCAAGTCAAACAAGTTTTGTCGGTACCGACAAAAACAAATGCACAACTGTGGTTCAACTTTGTGTTGATTCATAATCTCTCGCTCTCATTTACACCCAGTGCTAATTATGAATGTAGATGCGGTTAATGATGACGGTGACCAACTCAGGCAGTAATTAGTAAGGCGACAGTCTCTGGACAATACCTCGGAGATTGCAATCAGTAAGTTGTTACTCCTGAGTCATGAATACCTATTTGTATGTATGTAATTTATGTTATCCTGTGATAACCGAACATGGCTTGAAATAAATGATTTATATGAGTTTACTCCAAAAACTGTCGTAAAGTAGATCGTTCTTATTGTAAACACGGGAACTTTCACGTAACATTTGATAGTATGTGTACTGACATGGTTTATAATTATAAATATGACAGCAAACTGTGCTTTGCTCGACTTGGCGGGGGCACTACCGTGCCCCCAGATTATAATCGGTCATAACATTTTGTTATGGAAATATTCTACTGAAAAATGGTGACGCCATAATTTCGTAGATCCATACATTGTAACTACAATGCCACGCTTTTGTCGTGTGACGTTACACCTCGTTTCGTGATGTTTACCTACAGACCTGCAGTAAACAACCGGTAATTGGAAACTTTATCGCTAATTAAAAAATAATGTTGCGGTACCTGTAAAGTACTTTATTTTTACCCGACTGTCCAAAAGGATGGTAATTTTTTTTAAAGCATGTACTGTGCGCCACCGTCCTTTATGATTCTAATGAAATTTTGATTAATTAGAATGATAAAGAATCTTAATTTTCCATTGAAAGGTATCTGGAATATATAGCTATTAGCCATAAGATCGCTCTTTTTACTTCCGAAATTTGCCCTGTTTTAATTTGTAAATAATGTGGTGAACAATAAAGTGCTTTCTATTTAAAGTAAAAGAGCTTTACTTATAAAGATATTTTAAACAGTTGTTTAGTTTTTAAATCAAAGTATATCTGCACCTTGCACCCATTATTAAAGGCTGTGGACAGAAACTCGACAGCATTTTGAGTTGAAAATACATTGATTATTTTATTTTTTTGTAGGGGCTAGACTACCTTTTTGGACTACGCCGTTTATCATGCAGCAACATTTTAGTTGATGCAAACATTTTGAGGATTTTCATTACACATTATAGCTTCAGCCTGCGGGATGAAGCCCCGACAGAAGTGATTATATACTCCGGTGCCTGTTTTAATTTAACGCCATTTACACGACGCGACTTGCGCTCGCTAACGACTAATTAATGATACCTAGTTAAAGTAATGCTGGTACCGGGAGAAATTTAATTTGGTTACCAGAAGTTTCATTGAAGATTTTTCGACTCTTGCCATCGTAAGATATTTTAAAACTAACATTTTAATTATGAGTCTTCCAGCTTAGCAAAGAGCCATGCTCTTGAGTCGCAAAATTTAAGAAAGAGGAGCAATTATATTCTTTTTTAGGGTTCCGTACCTCAAAAGAAAAAAAGGAACCCTTATAGAATCACTTCATTGTCCGTTCGTCTGTCTATCAGTCTGTTAAGACCCTTTATCTCAGGTACGTGTGGAGTTCAAGTTGAAATTAATATCAAATATTTGTCTGCGGTCCCTTGGAGCTGTAAAAATATCAAGCTTCAACGCAATCAAAAAGTAGATACAGCCATTTATGCCTTATATTTGGACACTCGCAATTTAAATCAAAACCTAAGGAGCACTTCCCATGGACCTATAATAATAAAATTTGGCAAGAAGCAACACAAATAAAGGAAAAAGTCCGAAAATAGTTATTTTGTGGTTTTATCACATAAAAATATTTTTTCACGATTACTAACTTACATTTAATTTTGCATTTGGAGAATTGACCGTGACGTATATCAATGTATAGGCGAAAATTTTGGCAACTACAAACTTACGTATGTCTTTCAATCCGACTTATCTATTCGTTAGAGCAACGTTTGGTGCTTTCATAGTTTATGAATTTCAGTAATGCTAATTTTGGTGGAGCTTGTATAGCTTGTACGGAAAACTCGGTGCGCGAGTCAGACTCGCACTTGCCGGTTTTTTTTAATAATCCGCGACCGACGGAATGCGGACTTCTAATGATTTTAAGAAAAGCTTTTAGATAAAACTAGCTTCTGCCCAAGGCTTCGCCCGCGTGGTACTCGTAAAAAGTAGCCTATGTGTTATTCTGATGTATAAGCTATATTGCTTTAAAGTTTTACTAAAATCCATTCAGTAGTTGTTGCGTGAAAGAGTAACAAACATCTATCCTCACAAACTTTTGCGTTTATAATAATAGTAGGATTTAAAGCAACACGTCAAGGGGGCGCTGAAATACGTGATAAAATGCGTTAACTGGAAGTTTTTAATTTAATAAAAATTTACTTCGTTAGTTCCAGGCACAGGCCTGTGTAGTTATAAAATATTCCTACGCTTCTGTGCCTACATAGGTACGAATGCTACACCTAGACTGCATTGGTAGGAGATTAACACAGACTTGATTAAATCTAGTGTTCCTAGAAGTCTATTACCAAATAATGCTGCTTACTATCTATTATTTTGTAATAGATTGATTGCTAAGATAATCCTGAACTTTGAATGATATATAATAATTAATCTAATTAAAACAATGAAAACTAATACGAATGTTTGTTTGTAAACATCTCACTATTGCCGTGCCTTGCCCACTCCACAACACTCTGTGCTAACACTTAATGACACATGCCTTCAAATTCAAACATTTTTATGACTAGGTATTTGGTAGTAAACTTTTGAAGCTGATTTCGATTTCCGCTCGTTATTTTGACATTTTGAAATCGTGACCTTTTCACGGGACAGGAAATTGAATATTTGACGAGATACAGTATCCGCTTCTGGTGAATACGGCATATTTTACTTAATCCATTTTATTTAGGCTGTAGAATATAAGTTTGAAGGTTTAGATCATCATCATCATCATCAGCTTGTAGAAGTCCACTGCTGGAAGTAGGCTCCTGGAAAGAGTACCATGACAAACGGTCTTGAACCACTTCAAATCACCGACTTCCACATTTAAAATTTAATTTGCCCATCGATTGGGCGGACTATCTTCACTGCGTCGTTGGGTTTGTGGTCGCTATTCGAGAACCTTTCATTATACTTTGTCAGTTCTGCGAACCATATAGTTCATTGCCACTTTAATTTGCTTTCTTGTTTCACACATAAAACACTTTTAAATGTATATATTCATTATTCATTTTGAAGCGAGTTGCATAATCGGTGTATATTACTATTTGTCAGCCGTTCATCGGCTTACTCTATGCGGGGCCGGGTCTTAACAACGTATATTTGCATTTCTCATTTTCACCCCTCTTCTTATGCTCCCTCGAGTATAATTTTCACTCGATGCCACACTTGAAGATACGTTTTTAGTGTTCCAACAAAATTAAATTGTTATTTTATTCTTTGAAAAGGGATAAAGATTGATTGTTTAATTTATCACTCGAAACATGATGATGTAAAAGGTAAAAAATATGTGCATTAAATAAGATTAGATAATATTTATAATACACAAAAAAGTTACACAATGTTAGACAATAATATTTTTCGGGTAGCCACTTCTCTACGTTTAAGTTCAAAGTCAAAGTCAAAAGGTTTTTATTAATTGAAATCACAAAGATCATATAAAAACGTCAGCTTCAAAACTAAGTTAGTAATTTTAAAAAAATTGAGCTAGTAAGTGAATTTACGCCGATTTTTCCTAAACTATGGTAAATCGGCGTCAATGTGGAGAAACTGGTTCGTTTCGTCACTACGAGATATCGTTTGCAAAATATGCAAGACGTGTGCCTTGTCATATTAATTCCTCCGTAAGGCTTTCACCAGCGCCTTGTGCAGCTATTCTTGTCCGAGTGTGTCACATGACGATGCTCAAAGACCCAAAGGCATGACACTTAACGCCTGGAAGATAGGGTAGCTGCTAACTGTATACCCTAGCTCAATCTGAAAATTCCGAAACCATCAGCGAAATCCCTCAAAAGGCGTCAAAATGTTCTTCTGGATAGGAGTGTACATTTTGAAGCCGTTCGGATAGAAATACTACATATAGAACATATAGATACATAATCTACATATAGATTTCGTTGTTCTACAAAGTAAAGACTTGATAGAAAGGTGTTCTTTTTTTTAGGTTTACGGAGGTGAAATATTTTTACAGGGCGATTGAAGCCAGATGGTCAAAAATTGAGGGTGATATTTGTGTTAAAATTTCCTGTTGGCTAGCCTAAAACTTTCCTGTTTTGGTGAACTTCTATCCCTGAAAATTCAATATCTTCATCACTAAAAGAAAATAATTTAAATTTCCAATGTCCAATACCATAAAACATACCACAGATCGAATGGGTCACAAGGTTCTACGCCTGGTTCAATAATAAGTTTTTAATCATATTAAAATTATAATGTACATAGTCAATATAGATAGCTTAACTTTCTATGTGCATAATACCAGTTACAGTACAAAAATACGAAAACATACATAAAACAATAAAAAAATAAAAAGAAACGCTCAACATGGCGGTCTTACTGCGAAGGTGATTTTTTCCAGATGACTTTAACATGGTGCACTATCTTCTTACTGTTTATTATTGAATTAAATAGTGATATTATTTATTAGAGCTAAATAATATTATAGAGCGTTCAACCAAATATACCTATATGTGGGATCAGAATGTATGGAGGTATATAAATGTATTATGAAAGTGAGATGTTTGACAGATGATTGTGTGATAGTATCCTAACATAATAAAGATTGATGAATGTGAATTGAATGGTTTGAACGAATGAAAATAATGAATCTAAGATGTCTGAACGAACATAGAGAGTGTCTGTGGTGTTGTAACGACGAGACGACCAAGAGGCTTGCAAAAAATACGATTATAATTTTGAAGAAGAAAAAAACACAAGAAGTGAATAAACTGCATTTAATTTGGCTTCCGCATCCCACATATAAATGTTGTCTAAGCAAAACTTATATCCGATCTTTTAAATTTGGTTTCTTATCTTGTAGGTTGTTTCTTATTCTTCTTTACAACCCTACTCATTAATTTTGATTCATACAAGGAAATAGAATCTCTTATTAAAATATTCATGTCATTCAAATATATATTTTAGAAATTTACTATTTTATACTCCTTCCTTGGCATTTCTTATCTCAATACCGAATACCAAAAGGATTATTAAGCAACACAAATATTAGATAATATGTTGTTTAATCTCGACCCAATACACAATATTGAACAGCGGCGAGAGAAGAAAACCAATAAAACGCCTATTTATTTGAAAGCCAACAAAGATCGCAGTAATGAAATTCCTTGCGAAATATTACGCATTTTTTTATCAAAGAGGTAACATTATGGTAGGACTTGACTGGACTGGAACTCTGTATCGCTACAGTTTTATTAGTGGTTTACTCTCGAGGTGCCCATTTCCGGTAAAAGTAAAAGAGTTAAGACTTTTTTATATACGGGATTTATTTATCCAAGTGTCCATTAATATTCAATTTTATAATTCATTAGTTTCTGCCCGCGGCTTCGCCCGCGTGGTGTGTTAATAAAAATAGCATATGACCGTCTCCAGGCTTCAAACTATGTCCACCAACTTTGAGTGAATCGAACCAAGGATTATAATTTTCCATACAATGTTTAGAACTCAATTGCACACCCCCAAAGGGTAGTTTTGAAAAAAAAAAAATACGTATTTCATTATTTATTTTAAAGTTTATTTGTACCGAGTTTTGAGTAAATCAAACCAGGAATTATTTTTTTCCATAGAAACTTTACCACTTTTGTAGCCCCCTTAGGGGTTGATTTTCGGAAATAAGATTAGCCTATGTGTTCTTCCAGAATCTAAACTATACCATTCCAAATTTCATCAAAATCGATTAAGTAGTTACGGAGATACGTGGTAACAACATTCACACACACAGACTTTCGCATTTATTATATTAAAGTAGGACTAGGATCTAATATATGTTTACCATGCAAACTACAAATAAACAACCTATACCAATTAGTTTGATTATAGGATTGCGCCTAACAACATTTTGTAAGCCTAGACGATTTATTCATCGGAATCCCTACAAATTACAAGGGCTGTAACCGGCGTCGAAACAATCAGAGCCGATGATCCGGCCCGTGTCATGCAAATCTGGGCTTTGCTAACAATAGATCGCAGCCCAACTGACGGCGGCAACATGCTAGTTACCGTTCACGTTCTATTGTCGGAAATTGCTTTTATAGGGTCAGTAAGCCTTGTTTCTGATCACAAAAGAACGATAGATTACTTCACAACAATCTGATTCAGCAGGGAAATTCAGCAAATTGTTATTTGCTATCAAGACCACAGGAAATTTCATAGTTAAGTACTCTATCTTTTTACACGAAAATTAGACAATACAATTCCGGAGTACAATAAAGGCACAATATCTGCCGTAAATTAGCTCAAAAAGGACCGAATCTTAGCAAGTGGCAGTCTACATGTATATGTATTGTATGTTCAGAAATGCAAGTCAACAATAGGGTGTGTTGGAGTGCGCTGCAGGCTCGCAATGAGTGCTTGTCACTCCACCGCAAATCAGAAGTGTAACAATGTGTCTAGTCTGCCTACACGTACCTTCGCTATTTGCTGCCTGTGTCCTTGTCGTCTCAAGAACTGGCACTTGGAACTTCACAGAATACGTTCAATACATTTAGCATGAGTGCGAATAATAATTTATTTTATTTATCTGGTAAAAATATCAATGAAAACAAAATAATCTCAAGAAACAACTCAAATATTTTTGAGTCAATCACTAAATAAAAATCTTATGATAAAATCTTGATATTTCTAGTTAAAAACAAATATCTATCAAAAACTTCCCTCAGCTATTTCCAAATGTCAGTGTGCTGTGCGGTAATCTTCTATGTACGAGGGAACGGATCGTTATTTTAACATATTGCATAGTTTAATAGGTACCATAACTTTGCGTCCGCCTTTGGATACGACAAAGAGCTTTAAAAGTTACTTCTTACCTTTATAAGACGGTTGTTCCACCAATTTGTTCCACCGACTCAAGGGAATATAATTTATGCCCTTCTGACCGAAGGGCGGATGATGCGATGCACTTTCCGTGTCACCAGCATTACCTTTGATATATTAATGAGCTTCTACTACCATCTAAAAGCAACTGAAACCAATTGAAACTCTAACACTATCGTGTTACAGCCGATATTCATTTTCTGGAACAGTAGCTTGACTAGTCTCCTGGTAGAGTGGTGTGCAATAAGTTTAGTTGGTATAATTCTCTTGCGGCTTGCTTAAATATTGGAGATAGGTTTATGATATTTTCACAATAGATGATTGACGGCACCTTCTGCAAAGGAAATTTATTTGCAGTCAAAGAAACGGTTACTTGATCTTAATTGAAATTTAGATAAACAAACCAATAAAATTATATGACTTGTAATGATTACCTACGTAGTATTTTCTTAGTATAATTGGAACTTCCGTTTTATGCTTATTCATGTTTGGCTAAATACGTCATTCAAATAATTAGCAACATCAGACCCTCATCAGAGCGCGTTTTGCCGAGGCGTCCTCGCTGCGGCCCCTTTTTAAGACTAACTAGTGTCAACAGAAAAATTGTCTTTAGATGCTTAGGCAGCATGTTTACGTAAACAGGTGTAAAATGGATCGTTATGCGGCCAAATTACCATAATGTTTGTTGTCGAAATATTCGCTTGCCGAAACGGAATATGTAATGAGGTGGTCGAGTCAGCCCGGCAGATTTTACACGTTTATACGGCTTGATGTTCGTTAAAGGTATCCCGTAATTTTATGCAGTCATAAATTAAACTTATATTTTGTTTACAGGGTCAGTCTAGCTTGAACCTAAAAATAAAACGTCGCATAGGTATTTTAGCGAGCGCGGATAGATTTCCCGCCCAGTACGTATTTAATTTACGAGCAACCAGGCAGGATTTCTTCTCTGATCTCGTCTGGCTCTAAGAATAATCCAAACGTGCATTGTGAACGATTTTGGAAGCATTCGATTTCGCGAATAGTGTCAAGATCAGTTTCATGTCCAATTTGAGCTGCCTGTTGTAAAGAATGCGTCTGGCTGTTGTTCATAATGAAGACAAAGTATACGCCGTATTCTTGCAGCGCGGCATGTATTGTGGATCGCTGGCGCGGCTCCAGCTCTAACCAGCCCGACATATATTTATCTTGTCTTTTTCCACTAAAATTAAGCGTAAATTTTCAAAAGTAATTTACTTTTCATGCTCTGATGGCTTTCCACTTCCTTGCGTTGATTTCCATATTTCTAGAATTTGTGAGCTTTACCAAGTTTATTAAGAAAATACCTTTCGACGAATTCTTAAAACATTTGATGCACAGATTAAGATACGAGAACATCAATAAAAAAATTAAATTGTTTTGTAAATATACAAAAAAACTTTTGTATATTTATAAAACAGCATTGCTTTTACACAGCATTGGTTTGGAAAGTATAAAAGAACAACTTTTCAAACAAATCTTTCCAAAGTGTATTGGTTCATTGAAGATTCGTTCAATAAAGTCCTGCGCACAATACACCAAAGTGATAGTAAATAACATGCGAAGATCCATAAGTGCAAAACGATGGAGGAACTGAAACAAAGGAGATTCAGCAGATTTGTGAATACATATTGGGATCTATAGTAGAGCTCAGATAACTGGCCCTAAGCCAAGCCTTATTCTGTGTCTCATGAAGCGGATGTAGGTAATACCGTTATCGAGTTGAAATTCAATAAAGTTTACCTTCGAACAAACGTAAACTTTATTGGCTCTTTGTTATATCTATACCTACTCAATTGATATTATAACTTTTTTATTTTCCACTGATTGTACCGACTCGAAATTGTGTTCGCGTGGCTACACTTGAAAAGTTCTGCAGTAAAATTCGTGAATATTTAAGAGTCGTAACGTTTTGTTCCCAATTTTTTGAAGGAAATACTGTTTTCTAACATCGATTACCGAAAAATTCGGAAACTGAAAGTTCAATTACGTAGTAAAATATGGAAAGGTCTGTTGGGTTTTTGGGTAGCTTGACCGCATCCGCATCCGCATCCGCATCTCTTAACTTTTTATAAACGTACAATTCTGAAAAATACTTTCTCAGTGGTTGAATGATAAAGAAACTACAAATCTTTTTTTATGCATAGGATTGCGGTTACGTAATACAAGTTATTAGAATTATATAATGCTGGGTAAACTTACGTTAACGTTTGGAAAATATTAAAACATCCGTCGTATTTTCCTTAGTGTATTGCAAAGCCTCCTACCGACGTTGTCTTTGCAGTAATACAAATCGAATGCAAACCTAATTTCAATCGGATAAGCTTGAGAGGAATATGATATAGACAAACAAACAATTAACCTCTGACTTCAAACTTTTTTAAGGGCTCCTTAAATGCTCCTACATTACGCGTAATACCGCGTTTTCATAAGCGTCATTCACGTTCGAATGCTAACTACTTATTACTAATTTGTGGTTAAATACCCATACATATTCGCGATATTCTCATTAACAAAGTACAAGAACGTTAAAAAGGGCTGAGTTTGTGTGTGCAGCCTTCTTTTTAATTACAAAACTCGCCAGCCAGCTAACAAAATAAATTGGTTCTCGCCAATCAATAAAGAAAATGAAATCAACAAGTGCTAAACTTGTAATTTCTCTCGCCGTAACAAGCGGCAAGTTACTTGGAAATTAGTTGTACCGTTGGCACCAGACATTCACAGTAAACTTTTTTATCGTCTTGAATAAAACGCTAAGAATGGTTTTCTATTTGTGTGGTTTTCTAAACCAGTGTTATCGAAATAAGTACCTGAGGCTCATGTTACTTTATTTTATTTTCGTTCAGCGTTTACAGTGGATGATTTATTTGTAAAAAACAGAAAATATTTTCTTTTCAAAATACAAAAGTTGCTATTTATCGTGTTTTCTATGAAAACAATAAATTGTTTTACAGATAAATATGTTATGTCCAATAGCCCATAGTTAGCTTACTTCTACATACCGATTATTTTCATCACAAAAAATGTTTTACAAATTCGCGGCAAGCCGAAAAGTCATGGAAAGTTAGAATTACAATTTAGGGTGCGCGAATAACTCTATTATGTAGAGTTAAAAACAGAAAAAAATATAAATTGTTATGAAAAATAAATCAAGGACCAATAAACAAATAATTTTAAATTTAACAGGTAAGATGTATGTTCTAAATTATGTGTGGTATATGTTTTTTAGTGCTAGCCTCGGGAGTAAGGTGTCGTGGCTTCTCGCCGCGGGATGTTAAGTGGATACACAGCGGTTTATGCTAACAAGCGGCTCATTACATTGCGTTTATTAGGCGAAAGAAAAGAATGACAGAATATATGAAATGCGGAAGATAGCTATATGGAAGCGCGCGCGCGTCTCGCCGCTAGGTGCGGTCAGTCGAGTGCCGGGGCAACCGTTGGCGAGCGAGGCGCGGTGCGGGCGCGGGGGCGCCGGAGCGGGGCGCGCGTGGAGCCTGGCGGTAGCGGGGCGCGGGACGCGGACGAGGTAGACCGGTCAACAGATGACTCAACTATACGCGCTGCACGGCTCGCCGGCCGTCGTCCGTATGAAACCGTATCTGCACAAATATATCTATGAAAGAAATGTAAGGAAATAAAAATTAGGTAGCTCCCCACAGGACCCCCTTACGAATGATACGGAGTGTCAAATCGTACTGGTAATTTTACTACCCGGCCCGATCTTGTGGTACGTGAATTACAAGGTGGGATTTCGTCATTATCGTGACTGATGAAAGCAGGTTTAACTCTGTCGATAGAAACCTTTACAGTTTTATCTCCAATTTCTACATCTAATGTCTTAGAAGTTCTGGAAATCACTTTATATGGACCTGCATACGGTGGTTCTAGTGATCTACGGAGTAAATCTTGACGTAGAAACACGTGAGAAGTTGTAGATAAATCTTTGTGTACAAACACCCTGTGTTGGCCGTGTCGAGCTGCTGGACTGGGACGGAGCTGAGATATCTTCTGGCGCAGGTGACTGATAAAGTCTGGGTACTCAACCTCGGTAGATGACGAGGTGAAAAATTCACCAGGAATTCGTAGCTGTTCTCCGAATACCAACTCTGCAGATGAACACTGCAAGTCTTCTTTCCAGGCGGCTCGCATACCCAAGAGGACTATAGGAAGGGAAGAAATCCAATCTTTACCACCGTGAGTCATGATGGCTGCCTTTAAAGTCCGATGCATGCGCTCGATCATTCCATTGCAAGCCGGGTGGTAGGCCGTAGTTCTTGCAAGCTTGATGCCGCACATCTTGGCTAGGCTGTGAAAAAGACGAGATTCAAACTGCCTGCCTTGGTCCGTGACGATCTTCTTCGGACAACCGTAACGGGAAATCCAATTGTACAGGAACGCCTGGATTACCGATTCCGCTGTAATGTCAGTAAGAGGTATAACTTCTGGCCACCTAGTATACCTATCAACCGCAGTAAGGCAATATTTGTAACCCGAGGAAATTGGAAGCGGTCCAACTAAATCCATGTGAACTTCTGAAAATCGTGCATCTGGTAGTCCATAATTGCCAACTGGAGCGATGGTATGCCTCGTTACCTTAGACTTCTGACAAGGTATACATTCTCTGACCCATACACGGATATCTTTCTTAAGACCTGGCCAAACAAAACGTTCACTCACCAGCCTAATAGAAGATTTGGCGCCTGGGTGGCTCAGACTGTGTAGCGTCTCGAAAACACGACGTCTATGGGTAGCTGTCACGAAGGGACGAGGTTTAAGCATAGAAGTATCACAATAAATAAGTACGTCTGAACAAAATACCTCTTCCAGTTTCAACGAAGAATTACCCTTCAGGTGATAAAGCAGCTCAGGGTCGTTTTTCTGAGAGGCAGCAAGTTCCTTGATGTCCACTGGCGAACTGACAGCCTCTATACGGGACAAGGCATCCGCGACCAGATTTTCTTGACCTGAGATATGCTCAACATCGGTTGTAAACTGGGAAATAAAATACAATTGATTAACTTGACGAGGGGAACCCTTCTGGTCCTTCTGCTTGAAAGCAAATATCAGGGGCTTATGGTCCGTGAATATCGTAAAATGGCGGGCTTCCAGCATATGTCTGAAGTGTTTTACGGACTCATATACTGCAAGAAGTTCACGATCATAGGCGCTATACCGCTGCTGGGTAGGACTCATTTTCTTCGAGAAAAAAGCTAAGGGTTGCCAAACGTTCTCAACTCGTTGCTGGAGAACAGCTCCTAAAGAAACGTTGGACGCGTCGGTAACTAGTGCCAGTTTCGCCTCTGGAACTGGATGGACTAGCATTACTGCATCCGAGAGACTCTGTTTGCAAATATTGAAAACCTCGAGCAACTGAGGAGACCAAGCGACAGGTTTAGAACCTTTCATGTCACTCCCAACTAGAAGATCGTTAAGAGGAGCCTGTAGCTCAGCTGCATTCTTCAAGAAACGCCGATAAAAGTTCAACATTCCCAAAAATCTTCTTAAACCTTTGACAGTCTGAGGTGGTGGGAACTTTTGAATAGCATGTACCTTATCGTCTAGTGGTCGCACTCCTTCACCAGAAACGCAATATCCAAGGAAAGTTATCTGGGGTTGGCCAAAAGTGCATTTCTGTACGTTGACGACTACGCCATACTCGTTAAGCTTTGAAAAAAGGGTTCGCAGGTGTTCTTCGTGCTCTGTTTTACTTCTAGAAGCTACTAAAAGATCATCTATGTACGGGAAACAAAAATCCAGTCCACGTACAACGCCATCTATAAACCTCTGGAAAGTTTGGGCTGCGTTTCGAAGGCCAAATGACATGAAAGGAAATTCAAACAAACCGAATGGTGTTGTTATTGCAGTCTTCTCCACGTCGTTAGGGTTGACTGGAATCTGCTGATAAGCCTTCACCAAGTCAACGACAGAGAAGATAGTGCATCCATTCAAATGCTGCGAAAAATCTTCAATGTGTCGTACCGGGTATCGATCAGGAACAGTACGTGCGTTAAGAGCACGGTAGTCGCCACATGGCCTCCATGTCTGATCTTTTTTGGGCACTAAGTGAAGTGCTGATGCCCATGATCCACTGGAGCAGCGAGCAGTCCCTTCTTTCAGCATCGCCTCAAATTCCGCCTTCGCTATCTTTAGGCGGTCCGATGCTAGTCTTCGTGGTCGGCAGAACACAGCTGGACCAGGAGTTGTATTGATATAATGAACCGTAGAATGCCGTACCTGACGTGGAGCACCGGATGGGCGAACTAGATCAGGGAACTCTTTCAGTAGTTCGTGGTACTCTGATGATCCAGACATGGCTTTGATGCTTGGTAAGCTCGATGTTGCTGTTGCTGCGGTGACTGAGAGGTTAGTAACCCCATCAATCAGCTTGTTGTTGCGGCAGTCGACCATAAGATTATAAAATGAGAGAAAATCATACCCAATGATTGGCTTTGACACGTCCGCAACGATAAACTTCCAGCTGAAGTCTCTCCGGAGTCCAAGATTTAGCTGCAGATGTAGGTAGCCATAAGTAGATATGGTCGTACTATTTGCTGCGCATAGATCGTAGTTGACTCGGGCTCGACGCTCACGTAAGTAGCTACGAGGATAGACACACAGATCGGAGCCTGTATCTACGAGAAAACTCCTCTTGGAGTGGAGATCAGTGACAAATAAACGGCTGGAAATACTGCAGCAATCGCTCGCCGTCGTTAGCGACTTGCCTTGGAGTTTTCCGCTTGCGACGAGTAGTTGCAGGGCTGGTTGCAATGATGAGCGTCATTCCCGTACCTAGTATGATACCAGCAAATGGGGCTGTTGTTCTCCATGCGATAGGGGCGGTTCCTGGACCTGCTGCGGGAACGAGCTCGGTCCCTGTTACTGCTGCGGTTCCGTCTCCTATAACCTCCTTGACTACGGGAACCTGCTTCGACTTTATTAGACAGCTCGCTTACTTTCTGAGTGAGTGTAGCTATTTCTTTACGCATTACCTCGAAAATATCCGATGATGCCGCTGAGCTGGCTACCTGGGCTACCGGATTTACCGGGACGATCTCCATGACCCGGTCAGCCAATGCCGCTACCGCCTCCAGGGATGTGTCAGCCTGCGATGCCACGATTGCTTGTAGGTTGGTTGGCAGTCGGCTCGTCCAAATCGTGCGCAGGAAATCCTCAGGTACGCCTGGGCCAGCCAGGCCTTGCAGATGCCGCATAAACGCTGACGGCTTACGGTCCCCCAGCTCCTCGTGAACCAACAGCTGGCGAACTTTCTTTTCCTGCGAAGCTGACAGACGTTTTATTAATTCACTTTTAAGTTTCTCATACCTGTTTGTGGCGGGGGGGTTGCTAATCACATCCTCTAACTCAGCGATTATCGGGGCATCTAAATTTCCAACCACCGTATAGTACTTGGTAGAATCGGTGGTTATTCTGGCTAACTCAAACTGTGCCTCTATCTGCGCAAACCAAACCGCAGGTTTTTCACTCCAAAATGGTGGAACTTTAACTCGAACTTTTTGAACCTCTTTTCCTAAAACCTCCATAAGTGCATCCGTCAGACTCGTTGACGATGCGGCTTTCGCCTTACTAGGCCCGGGTTGTTCGTCCGTCGACATGATTATTGAAATAAAATAAGTTACTAAAAACTTGCACTTTTCCGTTACGCGTTATACCGCTGGACCGTAAACTTCGAAGTCTCGAACTTTCTTGAGACGCCTTTCCGTTGACGGATCTTGCCACGCGATGTTATTCCGCTGGAACCTAAGCTTCTTCGTTTTTAAAGTTTTAAATCCGTTAGGCACGTTTTCTTTGTCGTAGGTCACCAAACTTTTAGTGCTAGCCTCGGGAGTAAGGTGTCGTGGCTTCTCGCCGCGGGATGTTAAGTGGATACACAGCGGTTTATGCTAACAAGCGGCTCATTACATTGCGTTTATTAGGCGAAAGAAAAGAATGACAGAATATATGAAATGCGGAAGATAGCTATATGGAAGCGCGCGCGCGTCTCGCCGCTAGGTGCGGTCAGTCGAGTGCCGGGGCAACCGTTGGCGAGCGAGGCGCGGTGCGGGCGCGGGGGCGCCGGAGCGGGGCGCGCGTGGAGCCTGGCGGTAGCGGGGCGCGGGACGCGGACGAGGTAGACCGGTCAACAGATGACTCAACTATACGCGCTGCACGGCTCGCCGGCCGTCGTCCGTATGAAACCGTATCTGCACAAATATATCTATGAAAGAAATGTAAGGAAATAAAAATTAGGTAGCTCCCCACAGTTTTATAGTATCTATATATATATTTATTTTATGTAGTTTTAAGTAACTAAAGTATTATTTTCTTTATGTACACAATCCTACCTCTATAATTACCTCTATCTAGCTCAAGCTTTGCTGGAAGAAAACTCTTTTTAGAGTTAAGCTCGCTTTTGCGAGCTTAACCCTAAAAAGAGTTTTTTTCGTACAAAGGTACGTGTCATTTAATTCTGCCTTTTTGTAAGTGTTTATTTGTGTGTACAATAAAGAATAAAGAAGGAAGTTGGTTGACAAGTTCTACTAGGGTGTCTAGACAAATACCACTTTCTGTTAGCGTAAACGCCTACGGAAAGATTTGAATTGTATGGAAATTACATTAGCTGCGGAAATATCACGTGACTTCTGCCAAGTTTTTCCTTGACAAATTTGCGTTAGTGTGAAAGGAAAACTAAGCGTGAGGTATTTGTCTAGACCCCAGTTTGGAACCCTGTTCTGAAAATAATTTAAGCCAACATGAAGCACTATCACGTAAGACTTCAAGACACAGTGAGTGATTACTTCCTAAATCGGAAGGTTTCTGACAAAAAATATTATGATTAGGAAGGTATGTTTCTATTCTTTTAGTTTTTCCTGTCCGTTTAAACAAACCTATCAACTTCATAAAATCTCTATAGAATTTAGCTTCACTTCATACATGCATGTCCTAACATCTACATTTCTAGTAAATAATTATAAGAAACAGGTTGATTGAGTCCTATTACAATATGGTATGGCCATCAGTAGGATAAATCATCCATAAATGAAACCGTATGAACGAGTTTTCAAATTATGTGTTAATTTTCAAAGTTAATTTCGCCATACCCCCGTGGTCTCTTTAGCTAGTCTTCAACAACCCCTAAATAGCAAAAATACACATTTTCAACCATCACGGAACATTCTATGTTAGAACACAAAAACTATTCCTATTTAGCACTGCCTTAGAATTTTTGGTAGCCTTCTCTGTGTGAGTACGTTCCGGTCAGTTTTCCCGGAAAATACCTGCGTCACGATAACTGCGGCCATAAATCTGCGACTTCCGAGGAGATTTCTCGTCGCCTTCCCTTAGGAAACTTTTAGAACGCGTGCTCGAGACACTCCGGCTCGAGAGAGGTAGCTACGTAGCTCTGTCGAGAGGTCCTTCCGGGTTTTTGCCAAATTGTGGCTGTAACTACTCGTGTAAGTTTACGCAGGGAATGGGGTTATGTTGTCAAATTATGGTAGGGTAATGGGTTATTGTTGTAAGTTGCTACTTGAGTAAGTTAACATGAGAATGCCCGAAGGTAAATCTCTAGTTAAGGATAAGCCTAAGGAATACAATATTGTTTGTAGCAACTAAAACGCATTTGTGGCGTAGTATTGTCTTTGAACAAGTATATTTTGATTTGATTGCATGAAAATTAGTTGCCTAGATACAAATCAATTGTATTACATAATTATCAGTTCCATACGAGTCTCATTCACGTTTACTTTTTAGTGATCCGCTGTTTTTGTCACACAGTCGATATTATGTCGGAAAATTAATGAGAAAGCTTAATGCGATAAAGCATAAGTTTTATAAAGCGTCCGTATAAAACTTATGATGTTTACTGATCACGAAAGTTTGAATAATACAATCATATTACTGTGGCTGATTCGAATTCATAGAGTTTAATTAAGCTCATCATCAACATAACTACTAGTAATATGACTTTTACTTAACAATTATTCAATATTTTCAGCAAGAAAAAAGGCAGTCAATTATAATAGGAACCTAATAAATACCAGCGTCTTTCACGGAAACCAACACATTGTTCTCACCAAAACTCCAAATGGAATACAAAAAATTACAATTGTTTTCAAAGAAAATAAATCAAACGTACTGTCTTTATGTCATTTAAAAAGTAAGCTCGAACAGCAACGTTGACAATAATCATTTGATGTCAAGCCCAAATCAGGAACAATGAAATGGTTCAAACATCCCTGATTTTCTGAAGTGAGCCGGCTTTTAAACAGAGTGGGTTTCTTTATGCAAAGCCCTACGATATTTCAACGGCTATTCTTTTAACGCCTATTCTTTCATATTTTATTGGTATATTTGTGCTAAAAAATATTTCCTTACACTTTCGAAATACAATACATTTTTTTATGTTTTCATAAAAATCATATTTTTTTATAAAGTTGGTAATTTAGATTGGTGAAAGTGTCTATTTCAATTATACCAAAATTTTAATAAATTCTTGCGTATCAATTATTTCCTTACGGCCATGCAATTTAGCTTTTCCATTTTTTCCGTTAATATTATGCAAATACGAGTTTATAATCTTTAATTGCACACTCGGCGCCATTCCCAAACGCCTGCGGAAATAAAATATCTTTAACGTTTGAAGTGCCTGCGCAATTTTTCTTGACTGTTTATTTTTAAAAGCCGTTATTACCTTTCTTGATGCAGCGTTGGTGAAATACGGTAAGGACTTAAATTCTGGATAGAATATTATACATCGCTTGAAAACTCTGGCTGGATTAGCAACAAGCATTCCCACGTGAACTAACTATACTCTGGAACAAGATTTTGACAGTCATCATTGTGATCATTGTCAGTTTTAACCTTCCCACTGCTCACAATATGTTATTTACCTAATAAATAAATAAACGCACAATAGTCACATAGTCCTGACCTCATAGGGTTCTATGTGTCGTTGAATTCTGAAATGAAGTGTATTCTTATGATTTATTATTAAGAACCGCGTTGGCCTAGTAGGTTGCACCCTGACATCCGATCATAGATTCTAAACCGGTGGTGCGCCAACAAAATCCGTAACCCGTACTTAAAACTGTGGACGAAACAAAACATCGATTGAAAAACGGCGTGCCCTAGAACCAAAAATTTGAAGGCATGTAATCGCTCGGTAATCGGTCAGTGTTCTAATTATTGGCGATTGGCTTGCAACCTGTTACGTAGAATGGTAACTACTGCAAAACGCGGGCATGTGCCATATGTTATGTTTGGATGTGCCTCTGACTACGCCTACTTGGTATCTTCAAAAATCTATGCTCTATGTATCTGTGGATCATAGGGGTGTGAACTAGTCGTGAACGTGTTTGTTTTATGGTTTTTTATTTGACCTTGACTTGATTTCGTTAATTCATAATAGTTTGCCAGCCCTACTTTTGTTATTTCCACGAAATCTTTTGAGTCAAAAGCATCCAAGTCCAAGCTCTATCTTATCTCTTTTCCAGACATGTCGTGTACAACGTAGGTATTGAAATATCATAAAAGTAATCCAATCGCAAATCTCCTTTCCAAAATTCGTCGGTAAAATACGGTCTATATTTTCCGTCATAAACCGTACACCTACTTACCCGTATTTACGGGATAATGAAACACGGCCTAATATGAGTAGAACAGCGGCAAAATTGGGGACACTGCCAAGCTTTTTCCACTCCAAAGTGCTCCCTGAATATTTAGTCAGATGGACAGATAAATTATGCATGTCCTTTGAATGTCTGTCGTCCGCGCTACGTGATATTTTCATATACATAAATCGCCTGCTCGCGTCGTACATTCTCAAGCATGGAGCGATGATAATCTTCTACATTGAAAGCCTTCAGATTGAAATATTTATTTTGGCACGCTTTTCAGGTTCGAATGCAATACCTATATGTTGTATGTACATTAGGCAACACTCAATGCAAAATGGCGGGATGCTTGTTCCTACTTGAATGGTATTTTTCTAAAATGTGCAAAGGATAATTACGGCGTAGCTTAGTTACCATCCTACCACTATTATAAACCCGAAAGTTTGTGAGGATGGATGTTTGTTACTCTTTCACGCAAAAACTACTGAACAGATTATGATTTACCTTATACAAAAGAATAACACATAGGCTACTTTTTATCCGGGTACCACGCGGGCGAAGCCGTGGGCAGAAACTAGTACATATATATTAATGTTGATAAATGTTATCTGAATTGGATAGCAGTTTATCAAAAAATCTTAAGAAGTTGCGTGTGGGTACCATTGTGTAAAAGTATCTTATTGTAATATGCAAGTTTTGGTAAGTAAATAATATACTTTGAATATATCGACATTAATTACCTTTAAATGGATGATACTTGTCCTAGTGCTCGGAACACTAAATAAAAGTTAGTGGTTTGACTGAAAAAAAAAAGATGAGGAAAGAAATTGGTATAGTGTTCCAGCGCTATATTTTTTCCTATTTATGAAGTTCTTAACGGGTAACGGAACATTTAACGCATAAAGTTCGATAGTATTCAGTATTCAGAAGAAGATTATTTCAGCACCATTACCTCTCGCAGCTGCCACACAAAACTTTTATGTGTTCGCATCAAAATGCAGCCTTGTAAAACGCTAACTATTACAATATATAGCTTTACTTAATATCTCTAGTAGTGCTAATTTTACCAACACACTTTGGCTGTTTTGGTTGAAATTAAGGATTGTTTATGGAATTAAACTCTAACAAAATTAAAGTTATTTTGTTAGAAACTAATTTAATTTTTAACAAATTTCGATTCATTTATGTTACATTTATATACATAATTTTTATATACGTAACATATAACCGCTTACCAACAGGTGAGCCAGAGTATGCCTGTTTGTAGCATAGGTACAATGGTAAATATATATGTATCCACAAAGAAGTTACAGGGAGGTCGAAAGTGCCGTGAGTGGCTTCGAGAAAAGGATAGTATGGCTCGACTTGGCGGGGTCACTGCCGTGCCCCCAGGCAATATAAAATTTTCTTTAAAAATGTAATGGTCTAAATTTGTATACAATTTGTATATTTGCATAGATTATACATAGCTAGTTGTACACAAACGCGTTATGTATTTACGTGTTAGCTATCTAAAGACCGTTGCAAACGATGTATAGATAGGTTCACTGCTACAGATCACTAGACGAAAGCATTGTTAATTTATTTTTGTATGCACTATGTAAACTTTGCAAACTGTTTTCTTGTGCAGTTTCTAAAAAACTAGCTGAATAAATCCAGCTGAATATCAACACATGCGCGAACCCAATAAAATGTGAAACCAACAGCAATGAATTTCACAGAGAAGAGAAGATAGCCGCATCCGTGTCGTGCTAAATCTGGCGTATCGACCGCTTCTATTCATGGCGGTGTGTAGGTACGCGATGGGCATGGGCATTGGACAATGATTTCCAATTTATTTGCACATTCCATGACTTTAGTCCTGGTTTTGGATTGCAGTTGCATAACAAACGGAACACAGTATTTTAAACATAGTTATCACTTCACTGAAAATGACTATTACATTGTTCGAATGTAATATTATGAGGACATTTTGAGTTGTGAAACAAATAATTTAAAAAATCAGGAAGTGTTACACTCCATGCCCGCTATGCATGTTGGCCGAACTGAATCACACTATCAATGTCACCCCCCACACCCTAACATTACACGACATCCTTACAATACAATGTAAGATTTAACTACTTTACTAAGAAGTAATTCTGCGTTAGAATCCTAATGCCACCAAGATCTAGGCAGGATATAGGTGCCTAGTTTGGGACCCACCGCAAAAAAATTAAAACATATATTTATACCATTCTTGTTTCCTATTGCAAATAAGTATGTGAAACACTGTGTCAAATTTTTAGATACGTTTATTAATTTAAATTTATTTATGTAGTTACCTAGATCTCTCCCTATTATGGTAGATGATTTTTTAAATTTATGTGCGATTAACTTATGATCTAAATGGTGAAAGAAAATATCGCGAGAAAACCAGCCCAAGGACCAAAAATTCGAAGGCATGTCCCATCGGTTAGTGTTCCAATAAGCGATAGACTTGCAACCTATCACGTGGAATCTTAACTACCCTGCAGTGCCAAACATAGTGTTTGGACATGTCTCTGACATCCCCCTACTTGGATCCTCACGGCACTGCATTTTTTTATACCATCATAAAGTTTCATGACATCCGCTTTGAGGAATAATACAAAAAAAAATGTTCCTCAGGTGAAATCATTAATAACAATTATCAAAATCAGAAATAATAGAGCTATTCTGTTTTGGACTTTGCCATCTCTCAGTATTTAAAGCTGACGTCCGAATAAACAGATCAGATTCTGACCCATTATGTTAAAAGCTTAACGCCAAAATGCACTCGCAACACGTCCGTCACCGGCAGCCAGCCCAATCGAGGGCTTTTAATGCTAATTGCCAGAGACTGTCTGTTTCCTAAGTATTCAACGTTTAAATTCCTCAATACGCAAGTCCGACTTCTTACTAATATTATTAACGCGAAAATTTGTGAGAATGGATGTTTGATACTCTTTCACGCTAATACTACTGAACAGATTTTAATGAAACTTTACAGTATTATAGCTTATACATCAGAATAACACATAGGCTACTTATAGTAGAAAATACACTTCTATTCGATCCTCACCTTTGACGACCTCGATGGTGGAGCGGGAGTGCAGGCGGCTGCGACGTAAGAGGTGCGGGTTCGATTTCCATCTGCGAGGTAAATGTTTGCTTTTTCTGCGGGTAATTGTTCTACGTCTCGGTGTTATGGCACCACGGTACTCATAGTACCTGATACTCACGACACAGGGATTAAGTTACCTGTTTATTTTTAAATGACTAATGTTTATATGCTTTAAGGTTTAAACCCGTTTTGTGCACCATGGGATGTGAATTTTCAAAAATCATTTTTCGTAACAAAACGAAACATATTCTCCAAATTTCAAGCTCCTAGTATCTATCAGTGTTTAAGCTGTGCACAGACTAATGTGATGATAACGCATAGGCTGTGCGATGTTTATTATTCAGACAGTCCGTACATTTTTACGAGAACCACATCTGATAATAATACAATTCATAAACTTTGTATCCAATCTTCTATTTGTTCTGCATTCATTAACCAAATGATAATTAAATTAATAATATAGAGTCGCTCGCTTCAGAAATAATATAAACTATATTAAATTAATACCTAATTGTAAATTTGCGTTCCTATTATTGTCCTATTATGTCGCTATTAGCAATAAGACCGCCCATTGTACTCCCGCGATTAGATTCCCCTTTTAATTTGATCTGTTTGAAATTGTGAGCAACATGTTATGTGGTGTACAATAAAGAGTTATCTATCTATCTATCTAATATTAAGTTTAGTAAAAAAAATAGGAACGATTTAAAACGGTTACTTGACTTCACAGTACCTCGTTTGACTAAGCTAGTATGTCGTTTGATTATTAAAATTGGCAGATTAAACGCAGAGTGGTGGCGCTAGTGGACATATGACACTGCTTAAACATTGTATTGTAATAAGTAAATAAAGCTTCAATACGATAAGGTTATGGGATAGGATACAATAAAATACAAAGAGAAAGGAATGAAAAATAACAAATAAATCAACAGGTTCACGACTGTATTTCCCATATGGACATCCTCAGATACATACTCAGCGAGTAGATCTTAGACCCACTAGGTAGGGTAGTCAGAGGCAAGTCCAAACAAATCATTTGGCACATGCCCGCGTTTTGCAAGCAAGTTAGCACGTGACTGATTGTAATGAAAGATAATCATTTGAAATAATATTCCATTTAATAATTGAGTCATCCGGCTGAAGCCTAATAAAAATGCTAGGCTCCTCCGAACAGATGAGCATTCCCTCAAGCGTGCGATCTGAGTAATTAAAAGCTGACTCGTTAGCTTGCTGCACCGAGGCTGGCAACGGTAGGGGCACACTGTGAGGAGTGCCTCACAAAATGTAATCCATCCCCCTTCTTTCATTTAGCCAGGTGGATGGAACTCAATTAGTAACAGTTATGCAGACGACGATACGACGCTGACCCTAAAGTTTCTACGACTATTTCGTAATTAAATTTGTTTCTAGTAACCTCGGACTTGTCGCACCACTCAACCTTAGCGTTTATTTAACCATAAATTATTTAAAAACTTGTCCCTCGGCTAGTTTTCAAAAACGGAAACGGCAATTGCGGAAGACTTATACCAAATGGGGCGACAAGGGAAACTTTCCGATGGTTTTCACGCCCGCTACTACACAGTGGTCCATAACGACCATATAAGGCCGATTGCTTTCTTAAACTTATCCCATTTGCAGCCTCGCGTGAAGGAATTGGAACTTCTTTATTGTGCCGAAGTTGCGACTGAGAACTGCTATTTCCATTTCTATTGAATTTTAGCCAAAACTAATAAATTATTATGCCACCGAAGAAGTGGATAAATAATATTCTCCAGTCTCTAGGTTACGAAGGATAGAAGTCGCATAACTAAACTATAAAAGTAGAGTATGATAAGTGGATACCCTGTTATTATCGCGTAAAAGCCGGGCAGAACGTGTCGCCGTTAAGCGAAAGCCACTTGTTCAAACAAACCTGAGAATGCAATTATTAAAAGTTTTACATCAATAAGTGAATTAAATGTTTGGATTCGGTGGTGTAGCAGTGGACAGCAAAGTTTAAGGGTCCAGTTTAAATCATCAATGATTCCACCAAAACGTTTTGCCCTTACAATATTACTTGAAACAACGCGTGAATTGGTCGGCTCGGTGTAAAGTCCCATATTAACATAGTAAGGAACCCATTTCCATTATCATCCCCAATTTCGTGCTCGGGAGGCACTTAAGCACTTAATGGATCTCAGCTCCCCGTAATTTACCGGGACGTTGGATTGAATAAAATCGTAAATCTTAACACCAACTGAGCGAAGGTGTTATTACAAAGAATTATTCACAATCATTCTTCTTCGAATTAAATGTAGCTGAGCATAAATAATTATCCCCGGAGCAGCGCTCCCTGATTAATTAATATGTAGTGAACTATAAATATAGGAAAATATGATTGTGAAATGTTGATTGGTTAGGCTGAATCGGATTGAAATATTAATTCGCTAAGCCAGACGTCTGCGTTATATTTAGAGAGTAGAGTGGATGGTGTGAGGGTAGATGGGGTCGTCGAGGTGGCAGAATGCACCAGTCCACAAATAAACCGAATCAATAGCGCAGCCCACGCGACCCCCGCCATCGGAGGTGGCCTGTGATATACCCAATTTCACGACAACCTGATCAAATTATAACTTGATACCGTGAAATGCCAGACAGTTTCAGAATGCGAGCGTGTTTTCGTCAATTGAACACTAGAAATTACTTTAGATTTTGACTGCGCAAGTGTTCTCAAGCTGACCAACAACCAATCGTATCACTGTTTTGAGACTTTTATTTCTCTGTTTTGTATTTCCTATATTTATTAATAAAACCTACATATATCTTTTTAATTAAATCAGTATATATATATATTATATATATCTAAAATAACAAAACCTTGTTTTGAGTATGCAAAATATATTTCTCAATCTCCTAATAATACAATTCGAACTACGCATTTAAGCTTTCATAACCCCAAAACTCGAGACTAATCAGTACTCTGTTCTTACAACAGTGTTATCACTATGTAGACCTCGTGAGCCAGACAATATGGAGGTAGATTACTCGTGGAACGTGCAATTCCATATACATTTCAGAAGCCCTTTGGGAAATACAAACTGTAATACAACCGGGCAATAAAACATTGTTCTGCGTGCTCTCATGTAAATCCCATAACTACATTTGATCCTACCCTCCCAAGTGACTTGTAGTTTCAGTTCGCACTTGTAAGGCTAAAGACGGACTCTGTGAAGATGACAATACATCTACCTTAACTATTTAAAAAGGAAGATCTATTTCAGGATGTATAAGATGAGTATTTGCAAGGCAAACTCATTCAGCTTAGACTCATACAGACAAAGTCTACCCATCTCTACCATTAGTTAAACACACAATATTTGAAAAAAAATGTGTCTCAACACAATTACATTATTAAATTGCGACTTGAAATGTGTCCGTTGATCAGATTGACAAAGTTAAGAGCAGAAGCCTAACATAAACATTAATTCGATAATGTGTATGTTAGGATAGATAATCCTAATATAACAAACCACTCTTTTGCCGGGCACACATCACTGCGAGACAGAATTTATAAGAAGTTTCTGAGATCACATATGTGATTTACAGTCTATAAATTTGTCCTAATAAGTATAAAATAAAAAATAAAAAAACAATTCTCCTTAACCTGTTCATATCTCCTAGTGATCATAGGATATCTAGAATAGTAGAATTACAGGTATGATGTTTATAATGGCTTTAGGACTAGTAACTCTTCATTAATACAGATTAAAACATTTAAATACGTACCTTATCTACGCACTAGTTAAATCGAATGCCGATCGGTAGCCATTGCAAGGGATAACATTGAAATTCTCACGCAAACATAGCCGGGCCAATTTCTCACATTGCAATTAGGTAGCACGGGCTCTTTTTTTCCTGCGTGATTTTAATAATCATTTTTAGACTACGAACATTTAGTATGCTCCGTTTCCATTTTACTAAAAAGAACAAAGCTAGAGTTGAGAGGAGAGACCGAAGGAATAACTGAATATAAAAGTAACTATAAATCTGGTAACATGAGATGAAATGTCTGAGACAACATTGACTTAAAAATGCGGGTCTACCATTTTCCTACTTCAGTTTAGTTACATGGATGAGTATACCATCGCTAATTAGAATAAATTCGGCCGGCCTCGCGCATTGTATGTTTCAGATTCGATGACTGTATAACTGAAGTAGGAAGTAGGCTATTTGTAGTTACTGAGATAACACTGAAAAAAAAAACAGACAGAAGCTGATGCAGTTTATTTTTAGATAATGACCCTGATTGGCAATGGGTAATTTAGCCAAGACTTAAAGTGAGTTTCACAGCTGAATAAAAAAATAACTTACGTAAAAGCCAGCTCTAAGGTGATTCATTTTACCAAAAAAACTGAGTCAGCAGCGAGCTAGAACTAGGTCAATTAGGACTTCTAATTATATGGCTTAAACTACAAACCGAGGCTGTATAATTACCTATCCTAAAGGAATGCGCATTTTCTACTATAAATTGAACTTTCCTCATGCATTGTAAAACTTTACTATTTTTATTCAAATTTATGATAAGATCTTCAGTCAGTAGTATTATTATGTTAATTTATCAGAACCTAATATCACCGTTTGCTTAGTAAAAGCAATTATATTCCTTTAGAATTTTTGAAACAACAAGTTCGTGATGATGAGCTGACAAGCTAAGCTCTGTAGCTTATGACGAAGAAACCTTGCAATGGTGACTGAACAGACTAATTGGACCGGCCAGACTCTGGAACAAATAGCCCTCAACATTTGTTTAACCTTTTTTAGGGTTCCGTTGTTGACTAACAAGGAAGGTACCCTAAAAATAAGGGTTATTTTTAGGGTACCTTCCCAACACGTAATGTGGGATCATTTATTTTCTCATCTCGTCTTCGGTGTGGTGTGTTGTTGGATAGGTCGTTTAAAAATGTTGCAGGTGTGTGAAAACCATTTTTCGATTCAGGCATCTGTTTGAGACAAGTGTGACCTCCCCCCCTTCCTTACCCTTATACAATATAGCCCTTATAGTTACGTCAAAAGGTAAACTATTACAGCTAAGCAGGATTTACAAGTTAACGAGTAATCGACCAACTTATAAAATGTACTTGGAAAAGTTAAAGGGAAATTTCGTACAAATTCCATTGAAAACTACTTAGATGAAGTTGTTAGTTGTGTAAAACAGATACTTACCGCATATTGTGTTGGGTAACTACGGAAACCTTTTTATTTTATTTTTTGAAGGGGGGAAATGCCACGCATCCCCCTTCCGCCACGGGGGTGGCGAAAGGGGGTATGTGGGACTCTAACCCACTAAAACCCCCCTGGTTAACGTCGCCCGCCGTAGTGGGGCAAGATGGGGTCGCGTAAACATTCACCATCTTACCCCGACGGGTGGCCCAGGAACCACCCGGGCCCCGGCCATGTGTGGGGCCGTGCAAGCCGGCGGAATCCCCCGATCACCGCCAGTGACCCCACACTCGCGCTCTGAAAAGGGCGCCTCCTCCAACTTACGCTGTCCCTCACTCCAAGCCTTACCGGTATGGGAAACCCTGCCGGTATAGCCTCGAAGATCATTGGGACGCGCAAGCCCTCATCCGCGCCCTGAAAAGGGCGCCCCCTCCAACTTACGCTATCCCTCACTCCAAGCCTGACCGGTATGGGAAGCCCTGCCGGTATAGCCTCGAAGATCATTGGGACGCGCAAGCCCTCATCCGCGCCCTGAAAAGGGCGCCCCCTCCAACTTACGCTGTCCCTCACTCCAAGCCTGACCGGTATGGGAAGCCCTGCCGGTATAGCCTCGAAGATCACTGGGACACGCAGGCCCTCATCCGCGCCCTTAAAAGGGCGCCCCCTCCCACTGGAGCAGCATACACCGCCCCGGCCCTCCCATGGTGCTCCTCCACGAGCCCACCATGCTGCCCCATCCGCTGTGCCCCATGCGGCTCATAGGGACACACGGAGGGGCCCCTCCGGTCGGTCCATTAGTTGCTCGACAATAAGATCCCACGTATGGGAAGTTATTGTCGGGCTTAAACGAGGCGCACCGTCCCATAGGCTTCTGTTCACCCCGGATCCGTCTGATCCATAAGCGACCAGAGCCCACAGGCACACGAGAAGGTTGACCGACATGGCACCCCAACTACGGAACCCTACTCTGAGCGTGATCGGACACGCAGTTGGCTGGTTTTATTGTAAAAGGCTTCAAAGACCTAACGAATTTTACGAACTTGTTGTTAAAGAGATTTTAGAAAGCTCCTTTCTATGTAATATTGAAAACCTTACTTAAACTTAAATTAATTTCCGGTGAATTTAGTTTTTCTGTAAATACTAAAGCTGACATATAAAGCTTAACCCATGCTTGAAGTATTTGACTTCTAATAAATTGTTATACCAAAACCTAAATTTTATTTTGATCTGTTAAACGAACAAAACTCCACTTTATTCGATATAGCCACAGACTTCACTAACTATCAAGCAATTCTCCACAGGTTAATAATTAGATTCACGAAACTTTTAAATAATTCACGTAATAATACCAATGAAAACCACGAGCAATTTCTCACCGTGGTTCTATTTACATGGTAATTTAATACAATATTGTCCGTCCGCTTTAATTTGGAAATTCCGGAGAATCTTACTGGAACCGAGCTGCAGGTGATGAATATAAGGTATGCATCAAGGTGTCGGGTGCAACCGCAGCGTGCTCCGACACAGCTGTCCATCGCTGTAATCGGATTAGCAGTGTGTTCCGGGCCGGCTTCGGGCCGGATCACTCCCTCGTGTTCTCATTAACGTACCTAGACACTGTCGCTGGGAGAGTCTGTTTCTACACAGTACAGTAGTGCATTCGGGTAGCTACTCTAAATCCTGGTTCCTAGAATAACGCGATTTAAGGGAGCGATCGCACATTCTAGTCTACGCGTCAACGCCTGTTCTATCTCAGTACTTCGCGTGTCATATTTCTCACGGCGCCGTTAAAGTCCTGGCCGGGGCTTACGGCCCGTATAACCCATGCCATGCATACCGATAAATACTCTGTTTCTCTACGTAGCGCGCAAATCAAGCCTTCTAATCAAATCAAGCGCGCTTTGTTATTCATTAACATGTTTTTTTTTTCATAAAACTTGTCCCTTTTCTAGACCAACCACAGCGAATTATTCGCGAGTGAAAATAATACCTACTGGTTGGTAAGTCAGTTTCAAGCTCCGTACGGAGATACTTACAAAATAATGGTGCTTGCTCAAGCTATCCCATATTCTCGCATGGATGCACATTTTTCCCCTCCGCTTAGTAAAACTATATTTTATCAAACTATTAAAATATGATTCTATATGTAACAAAGGTAATTCATGTTCATACTCGTAATATATTTTTTTCTAAAAGTTACGGTTTTTAATAGTTCCCATCACGTCAAGACCAAAATAATATTTCTACTGTGAGAAAGACAGTGACAAAGAAATAGCCACCGTGCCTGTGAAACGAAATTTAAATAATTTGAAATCCTCTTCTGTGCGCTGAAAACGCGAACTGTCAAGAATTTAATTACACGTAAATAACTGGAAAAAGAAAAGAAATTGAACAAAACGCATTTCCATTCTTCCTCTAATTACAGTTTTTGCACTGCTGTAGCGTTTGGCGCGGTTTTGCCCGCTAAAGTTTATGAAAAACTTCAGTTGCATACAAACTAGTTCAATTTGCGAGAGCTTGTAACAAGCCCTTGTTTACAACCGATATAGATAGGGAGCGAATGACCATTATCTTACGCTTATTGAAACATACGGACACTGGTCAGAAGAGGTAGATTTCCCACGAAACGCTGAACTGTAGTTTATACTTAACACTTCAATACCTTGTAAATAAAGTCTCCTAGGATGTATCTTACATAGCATGGCATTATGGTGAGTACTTATAATACGCAAATTCACACTTTGTTTTGTCTCTTTCTAACTTTTGCAACATAATACTTGTTACATGTACCTTTACGAATTTCTGGGTGTTCCAAGTTACCCTTGGCAACAAACAATGCACATTTGTAAACTTAACATCTCTACCAATTACCGAAAAGGCTCTGTAAGGTTCGGTCTCGAAACGATGCAATTAGAATTTGCCATCGTTTGATTCACTATCTGGCGCTTCTGTTTTTCGTGTTTGCATATTAAATATGTTCTTAACGGGAATACGGCTGACTCAATTTTAAAGATACAAACTGTCCTCCATTATTCTATATCCTAAGAGACGCAATTATCAAGTCTTGCTCATATGTATTCCATAGCTTACAAGCAATATTTACAGGAACCGTATTTCTGTCGGTACTGTTATGTTCAAAATTTCACGACTGAAAAACTGATTATCATACCAACTTTTACATGTAATATCGTTTTAAAACATTTAACTTTCGTTAAATGTGGTTTAATCACAAAAACCACATAAGTATTGAAAGTTAATTTAAAATGCAAGCCATATGCATTTAACATGCAACAAAGTTCCCACTACTTTGGCGTGCCTCCGCAAATGACATGACAATTGACAAAATAAGAACATTCAAAGTATGCGAGTGGACGCAATATTATGAGCACTCCATTAAACTTGTCGCAAGTTTTGTATCGCGGATGTGTAACAGGGACCTGAAACGGCCAAAATATTCAATTGGCGTATCGTAGGTTGGCCGCGAGCCAGACGCCCCTGCATACTGATGTGCCAACTTTTACCCGCCGACTCAGCTCATCGAGGCAAACTTCAGCAGCTGACCTGCCAAACTATGGCCTATACGCTGATCGATGGTTTAATGAGCTGTCTGGTCTGCAAACAAAATTACTTTCACACTGCACAGAGTGCAACATAAAGTTAAAAGCCCGTGACTACGTCTGCTTGGAGCTCTTCTATTCATACATGATCTTTCAGCTGCATCCTCTAGAGTCTAGAGGGTGTTTACACCTCAAAATAAACCTACCTTCTAAATTCCAGGTTTCTGGGACGTACAGCTTAAGCAATGCGTTGATTGCTAGTCAGTAAGTCAATCTCGCATTAATTTTATATGTTTAGATTTATAGCTGTGTATTTTTAATAAAAGCTTGCTGTCATTTAATAAATTCCCCCGCGATAAATAAAGCCGATTCTTCACAAACTTTTTTCAATATGACAAAGATTATTATGGTGCGAGAAAGCAAACTATCAGGTTTCATAAATCGAACAACGATCAACTTTGATTTGATGGATGGGCTCCACCGCGTCTGCTGGGAACGGTAAAGAATCGGAGAAAATAATGCCACTGTTTGCTTTGAGACTAGTTGCAGGGATCTATTTATCGCGCCTGCCATTTCGTTATGAAATACTGATCGGGGAGCTTTGACAAACTATTGAGCAGTGAAGGGTTTAGTTAGTTGATAGAGAATTACTTTACTGAACAAAGCGGGTAGGTACAGTCAACAACGAAAGTAGACATTTAGATTTTTATAACTATAAGTTCTGGAACCCGTAGATTTAGGTTGAAATATTAAACTGCTTTTGAAGATCCGCGTCTAACTATTACGTGCTCCTAACTATTTGCAATCATGTTAAATCTGATGAAGAAAAAACACAAAAAAACAACTCCCTTACTAAAAATGTATGCCTACATTTATTATTTTATTATAAGCACTATACTACACTATACTGTACTATACTCTACTTTTGCCCTTGATTGTATTAAAACATAGCTCAGTAGTATAGTTTTCATGGATATTATTGCAACAAATCCGTATTAATTCAACGAAGTGAATTTTTACCGTGGTTTTTTTTTCTACGCAACAGGAGCTTATTGTATAGCTCTACTGTGGATGCTAAAACTGCAATCACCTGCATTTTCTAGACTATCTTTAGCATAGTAAAAACTTGAGTACCTATTCAGCGCCGGGAAAACTTTAATTACTTATCCTACTAACTTACCAAATGCAATTGGAACATTCAGCGCAGAATAAAGATCAAAGATAGTTTTATAACATAGTCTGAACTCTGAAGAGAAATCTTTTTTACGACAAAGTTATAGTTTCATATTATGAGCACTAGGGACGGAGACGCAGCGCGTCGCGCGTCGTGTAGCGCGGCGTGGCTCGCAGTTAATTCAAACATACTCGTATGACGATATTATGAGAGCGTTTATTACAAGTAAAAGCACGTAAAATTGCTCCTCCGTGAATGAGCCCTCAGTGGTCGTGATATAGCTTTGAGTTTTAATACTTACATAGAAAATTATTATTATGGAGTTTTATGTTATAATGAAGGGGCGGGAGTGTCGTTTACCAAAAAATGATAATAAAAATATATTGACATAGTAACGACAAACATTATTGTACTGACGACCTCGGTGGCGTAGCGGTTGGGTAGATGCTATGCAAGAAGGGCAGGTTCGATTCCCACTGCGTGGCATGTGTTTGTGGGTCTGGGTGTTGTGGTACTACGCACGGTACTTGTCATTCCTGATACCCATGATACAGGTAATCCTAGTCAGGACTATATTGGTATGTGTCTATTGGCTGTTTATATTATATGTATATGCTTCATATAAGGTAGGTACAGCTATCTTTCAAAATTTTTTGCTCTATTGCTTTTGTACTGAATATAAAGTTTCTTCTCTTTGGAAGGAAAGTACAGCTGCATGTTAATATAATGAAAATACTTATCAAATAACCGACTTTTCATAAATGATCAACGACTATAATACTAGATATTCTGAACTGAATTCTTGAATAAATTGATTTTACTTCATCGAGATAAAATAAGGGAACAAAGGCCCCGACGTTTAATATAAAGCTCCTTTGACGCGTTTCTCAGTCAGCAATTATTAAAATAACAAAAAATACGTTTTGTAAAATAAAAAAAGATTGTTCTCTTCAGGTGAATGAAAGGATTCTTCAAGACAAGAGCGTTGGATAAATGCTTGATAATAATTTGTTTATTTTTTTTAAATAAGTAGGGTAAATAGCGAAGAGCCTCTTTGAAAGGTTATACATAATATCCGCTTCTAAAGCCTTAAATCAAAGATTCCGTTCTGACGCATAACAAGGACCTTTCAAAGTCTTAAATTTTAGGTAAGTATCCATACTTACTTACTACTACGAGAAACTAAATAAAAAACCCACGACGTGTTCAAACGCGCTATATTAGGTCGCCTTATAACTCCTAAAGTTATCATTAGAAATCCTTTGAACGATTTTTTTTGATAGTTCCTATAAAACACTACTCGCTAAACTTTGTTAAATACTGCTAGAACTCAAGGTAAAAAATTATATTACTTGGACGAGTTCTTAAAATCAAAAAAAAATTAGGAAAGTTCTTTTTTGAGATCAATTTCAATGATATAACACAATAAAGTGCCAATTCAACAAAAACACATGCCACTTTACACGTACCAGTAATTCGAAACAGTTACTTATATTTTATTTTTTGGTTTACTTTTTTTGAGTTATGAAAACACGTCTGCATTTCTAATTTTATCTCAATTACGAATCCTCAATTTAAACTGAACTGGCGATGGAGGAGAGATAGACAAAAAGACGGGCATAATGAATCTTTAAGGGTTTTTCAGTTTTACCATTTGGCTTCGGATCCCTAAAAAGTAAGAGACGAGTAAAAAAAAGGTATTCCACAATTTCTCCGCATAGTATTTTCCTGATAGATACATGCTTTGGAGATGCATGCTGATCTCTGTGGTGCAGGGGGCACAGGCCCGCCTGTGACGCGATAGGTTGCAGATTTGATTCCCGCCACGGGACAAATGTTTATATTATCTGCAAATTCTCGGGTTGGGGTGTTCTATGTATTTATAATATGTATGAATTTGCAAAAAAAAAATATTAGTAGTATCAGTCATTTAGTTCCCATTATAAAAGCTCTACTTAGTTTGGGGCTAGATGATGCTGTGTGAAACTGTACAGCATTATTTATTCATTTATTTATGCGCATAAATATACTCTTGTAGCTAGACTTTTTGTTAATAAACGCGCTAACATTAACATGCACGTGTCTCCCTAACTCGCTTTCCATTGCCATAAACCTATCTGAAGTTTTGATACACAACCCGCGATGCTCTCAGTCTCGTGGTGCAAGTGTACCTACACGACATGAACTTTGAATGTAGAAGCGGCACTCGTGCTAGAAATATAGTCACTCATACTGCATTATAAAACCCATTTTGTTAGGCATTAACCCTTGTTCATAATCACTCACTAACTTTAGTAGCGTGATAAAAGTTGTCTGCCTCTATTCTTTTTTTAGTATTAGAGGTGGACAGAGTTAGAGTTTGCGATCTGCTAAGTTAGCGAGTGATTATGAAGATGGTAAGGTTCTCTGTTTGATTGCATACACGCATAGATTTTCAGTTTTTAATTTGTAGATTATTTTTTTTAAAGGTGATTTGTCTGTATTTTCTACGATCCTGAATGCCGGTTAATTCATTCGAACTTAGCTTCACTCAATTTATGGCGTAATTGGCCAACGCATTGCCGATTATAGTGGAACATGCTGGTTCAAAATTTTTGCTCGACTGTCGTAATACTAGCTTCTGTCCACGGCTTCGCCCGCGTATCCGGATAAGAAGTAGCCTATGTGTTATTCTGATGTATAAGCTATATTACTGTAAAGTTTCATCAAAATCCATTAAGTAGTTTTTGCTTTAATGAGTAACAAACATTCATCCCCACAAACTTTCGCGTTTATAATAGTAGTGATTCGTTAGTAATTTTTTCGCCATAAAACACATTTGTATAAGAAATAAGTTTAATGAAAAATGTAAACCCCGTATTTTCCGTCAAGCTTATTATTTCAGGGCAGGAGCTTATCATGTAACTCCACCAGGTGTATATCTAGTTAAGAAACAGCGGAAACTGGAAAGTTTTGCCTTCACCTCGTTTATACAGCTCCCGTTATCACGCCCAAGAGGCCTAACCTCTTTCTCACTGCCTTTAAGTCTACCCACCAAGTGGATAAAGTTGAAAGTTTTCGAGCTTAGCACAGATGGTTTTATGCTGAGTTGAGGACTCGAATATTAAAGATAAGGATTAATAATGTTGGTAACGTTACGAAATTCAATATCCTACTATCCTTCCTACTAATCCTATCCTATCCTTTCCTATCCTATCATATGGTATCCTATTTTATCCTACTAATATTATAAACGTGAAAGTATGTGAGGATGTTTGATACTCTTTCACGCAATAACTACTGAACGGATTTTGATAAAAATTTACAGTAGGTAATATAGCTTATGCATCAGAATAACACATAGGCTACTTTTTATCCGGGTACCACGCGGGCGAAGTCATGAGCAGAAGCTAGTATTATAAACGCGAAAGTTTGTAAGGATATTTGTGAATCTCAAATGAATTAATGATATCTCTATAGTGCAGTGGGCGAAGGCCCGCCTGAGACACAGAAAATTGCGGGTTCGATTCCCGCCGCGGGCAAATGTTTTTACGATCTCCAAATATTGGTCTAGGGTCTGGGTGTTTTTTTATGTATAGTATATATGTATTTACAAAAAAGTATATAATATCAGTCATGTAGCTCCCAAAATACAAGTTCTGCTTAGTTTGGGGCTAGATGCTGTGTGAAAAAGACCAGTATTATTTATTTATTTATACTCAGTGTGTTCATCTTTGAGGAAACCAGGTAGTGGATAGTCAGGGGTAGGTAACATAACATTTACAAACCCATCGCCGTTCTAACACTAACAAAGAATTTTCGGTTCGAAGCCATGCCGGTTTCTTCAAAAATTTCTTCCTTCACCGTTTTGAGAAAGTGTCAATTTGCATATATATTTTTCGATTGGAAAAAAAATTGGGTGCACGATCGGATTCTAACCTCCGGATCAGACGTCGATGTTAAAAAACGAAATTATTGTTAAATTATTTTTGAAGTCATCTTGATAGTGAAGGTGACCTATTTACACAGAAAATAGATACTTTAGAATTGAAATTATCATGGTTTGGTATAATTGTGTTATTATTACGATAATACCAAGTACTTTACGAGCTTAATTATAATACCTTTGTAATTTGGACACAGAATGAGTAATATACAGCAAAACATACGGAATAATTGAGACCTCCTTTTCACGACCTCTGTAGCGCTGCGGACGAAGACCTGAGACGCAGAAGGTTATTCTTCTGCTGACGTACTCATGACGAAGGACCTCAATTGATCAACGAAACGTCAGCAGAAGAATAGTAAAGTACTGTAACACCCCCTTAAATATAACCTAACCTAACCTAACCTAACAAAATATAACTTAACAGCTAACTAACTAACTAATACAACTAAACCTAAGCCTATCCTTGTCACGGCATACCCAATTTTAACAACCTACCTAGTACTCGAAATACGATGAAATAATGATAAATAGTGGCCACGTGAATCGTCTAGTGATCTATGTAGAGGTAGTATCCTAACATTATGAGAACCGTATTAACTCTGGTACTTTTAAGGACTTAGAAGCGAACAGTATTTACCTAGTTCTACCTACTTAATAATAGTGTTTACTACATAAACAAGTTCTGAATTAAGTCTACCTACCTTTAATGAAACAGAAGGTTAAATCTTACAAATATAGTAGTTATATGATATTTACTATAATAACCAAATTCCTCTCGATTTGTCTTATATTCTGGAGTCTTTCATACTGAATCTAATTGCGGCTATGATTTAACGCTCCACCTCCGCGCTAAATAGTGGAATTCGACAACCTGACTGGTTTTCCCCCTCCGCAATCTAGTATAGCAGGCACTAAGTACCGTAACTATAATAGGGGACAATTAATGAATTTACTCAGTAATGATTCAGTCAGTCAATTCTGTCTTCAAGGGATTAGAGGACATAATCTTTTATCAAAAGCTGCTTGGCCATACTTCTCTTACATTCAAAGGACTTTACGTTATGTTATTTATAAGCAAAACAATCTCTTCCATACTCATCAATCTCATGTTACCTTCGGATGAGCAATTCCCTATAACTAGAGAAAAGCCCATCCTATTTGAATCTCTTCCTACCTAGCCTATTTGTATCCTAGGTACGTTTGAATCAGCAATTTCGTTTAGTTAGAAAAGAGCTGACTCTAATTAATAAACTACTCAATTAGTACTATGACTTTACTCATTATTTTATACGCTAGGTAGATAATATTATCTACTATCTTGAAGTGTTGAATTACTAATTCATTAAGCAATAATAAACTCTGGTCTCAATAATGTAGTTAGATAAGCAAGTACAATGCTGAGATGTCTATGGGCCACCCCCAAGACTTTGAAGAATATAGAGTTTTCTGGTCAAGAAATACTCGTAATAGGAAACTACCGTTCCAGTCTTGTTAGACAAATCACCACTATTATTCCTCACACTCGGAGGTAGAAGAAAACATGAATAAGACCATTATTCACCATTAAATCAATAATATGTAATCAAACGGGTTTTCCCTAGGACTTAGAATATTAAGAGTTTTCTGGTCAAGAAATACTCTAGTAAGGAACTAGTGTTCCACTCAAATTCCTATTATACAAATAAACCAACTCTCTCATCGAGTAGCAACTATTTATATTTTCTATGCTAGGTAGATAATACCTACTACCTTGAAGTGTTGAATTACTAACTCATGAAGTAATAATAAACTCTGGTCTCAATAATGTAGTTAGATAAGCAAGTACAATGCTGAGATGTCTATGGGCCACCCCCAAGACTTCGAAGAATATAGAGTTTTCTGGTCAAGAAATACTCTAGTAAGGAACTACTGTTCCACCCAGATTCTTATTAAACTCTCACGGAGTAGCAGAAGTGATCAGATATTGATAGGTAGGTACCATTACGCAGGAATTTAAATCCATTTTAGAGCTTTATTGGAGCTGTCAATAACCTAACAAAATTGGAGTTTTATTTGTTTTATCCCTAAAATTCCCTGTAAGAATTAAACGTTTCTTACATCTTCACGTAAATAACTACCTCCCTACTGTTCCCCGTAAGAATTAAACTTTTCCTACATCTTCACCTAAGTAACTACCTCCCTACTGTTTGTTTCTACGTCCTACCTATTTTGTGTACCTCAATACGTCCCTGTAAACTAGCTAGGTGTGTGTTTAAGGCAATACTGGGAGAACTTCCACATTTACATTTAAACATGATGTCACTTATCACGGTGCAATGATAAGTTACCTAGCTAAACTAGATTCAAGCATGCGAGTCGGCAACTCGATTTTGTCCTGTCCCTAAGCCACCCCTTAGGGTGGCTTATTGGACTTACAGACCTAAGTCCAAGGATGAGAGAAGAGTGCCACCTGATATACATGAGGGAATAGATAAATATATAAAGATAGTCATGATCTGTTGAATTACAGTGCCGACAGAAGGTGCATCATGCATGGATTCACTTCGACGAGTCCCCTTCATTGGTAACCACAACTCAACAAACCAAGGGAACAGTTATCTGACTCCAATGCAAGGATATAATCAGATCCCAGCTCGTTCCAAAAGAACCTGGGTCTACCTAGCAAGATGGAATATAGCTTTCGTAATAGCATGATATAGAAACCGTATCCAGACTATATACCAATAGAAGTATTGGATTTCTAAGCACGGGGATTTGAGCTAAACTTTAGAACAATATTTTTATACCCTGAAGTTATAGAATCTACTTTGAACTTTACTTTTCCCCGGACTAGTTACACTGATCAATGAATAGCTTCAAACACTTTCACTATATCTGCCAAGATACGAAAAACACCTGAAGCCACACACAACCAGTTTCACTGTCATTCCCACATTATTAGAATTCTTTACTTTATTTCCGTAATCGGTACGAAATCACTAAACAAAATCAAATAAACAAAGAATCACCGGGATCCGCAAAGCAAAATAATATTCTAATCGGGCAGCGTGATGCCTTACCAAAATTCAAGAATAAAAGAGCCTCGATTGTTGAATGTCCGAGCTTTTATAATCGGCTGTCAACAACTTTTTATCACCGAGCAGCGCATGGAAAATACCCAGACCAAAGTCGTAAACAAGTCAATTAGCCAAGATACGAATAACACCTCAAGGTAAATTTCAATTCTCGACTTTATTCTAACAATCCTGAGCTACATTATAGCATTTCCGATGTATTCACTCGAATCTATCTACCCACATTTTGTTAAGAATAAAACATCCAGCAAACATTATTTTTTCTATCTACCCGCTCTGATTTGATCTGTTGCAATACAGGGTGGCAATCCATACTGGGTGGCGTTTATTACATTTTTATACCAAATTATTTTAATAATGTAGTGTCCAATATTTTAATTAGTCATATAAAGTAACGTAGCTATTCTGCACCGTTACAGTACCTACGTGGTATAGACGTGATAATATCCTACAATATAAGTTCCTATCCAAAGGGCATGTTGAACCCCAACAGAGCATAATTAAAACTCACGCGCATGGCTAGATGATGATAAAAAACATGTCACATTTTCAAAGAATTGACAACCATTATTGGTAAACGATAGCCTATACCCAAAGAGGGGTTCCTAGTCAAAATTAGTTTGTATATATATATCTTTCTAAAATAATTAATAATAAAATTAGATGGTAACGAAATAAAAAAGGTTTTATTAGTATTATTAGTAAACGAGCTTCTTAAGTTTCGGAACTTAAAAAACTTTTTTTTTTTACCTATTCCATTCGACTGCTAGGCAAATAGGGACCTTCGCTTCCGACCACTGATGTCCTGATCATCTTACCAGGCCTTGGTATCCATTCCGCGGCTTATTCTGATACATTTTACCTACTACGGTTCAAATATTCTATTGACAACCCCAAAAAGTGTGCAACACATGAAAACGCTTACGACAATAAGCTCTATCATTGACATCCACGCTTCCATGCTCGACGACTGCCGTGAATCAAAACCGTGAGAATTCTACTTCCTATTAATATAATAAATGCGAAAGTCTGTGTGTGTGAATGTTTATTACCACGTATCTCCGTAACTACTAAACCGGTTATGATGAAATTTGGAATGTAGGTAGTTTAAATTCTGGAATAACACATAGGTTAATCTTATTTTCGAAAATCAACCCCTAAGGAGGTTAAACAGGGTGGTAAAGTTTCTATGGAAAATTTTATTCCTTGGTTGGATTCGCTCAAAACTTGGTACAAATAAACTTTAAAATAAATGATGAAACACGTATTTTTTCTTTTTTCAAAACTACCCTTAGGGGGTGTGCAATTGAGTTCTAAACTTTGTATGGAAAATGGTACGATTCATTCAAAAGTTGGTGGACATAGTTTGAAGCCTGGGGATGGTCATACGTTACTTTTATTAACATACCACGCGGGCGAAGCCGCGGGCAGAAACTTTTTTTTATAAATACATACATAATTATTATACATAAAACACCCAGACCCGAGACAAATATTTGCAGAATAACTCGTTTTTCGAAGTAGTAAGCATTTCATGTGCCAAGTTGTAAGCCCAGCGCTGCTTATTGGAACACTTGGACACCGACTGATGTTCTGGGCTCTAGAGCAGAAAACTTTCGTTTTAGTTTAAATATTTAGTTTTCACACTACGATTTCCTTCACATAGGTTAAGAGCCGTGTTTGCCTACTGGGCGGTACCCCGACTTCTGATCCTATTTGGTCTTGGGTTCAAACCCGGCCGTGAACCCACAGAACATAATAATGACCTAAGAACTCCCTTTAAAAAGAACTGAATGGCTAATTTACGTGATGTATGTGACATGAATTACTTGGTTTTCATATTTTGACAAATTGTTTTACAAATACGCGACAAAAATCTGGTAGGTAGGTATGTAATGATAGATACACAATCAGAACCAATAATTCATGAAAAAATAACATGGTGGCCGGATGTAAAGTAGTATGACTACGGATACGGATATAGCCTGTATTATTCTGGGTTACAAACTATTTACAGGCTTTCAGATCTACCAGCTTACCTGGACCTGGAACAGAGATAAACCAAAGTTAAATCATTTACTTAAGCATCAAATTCCTAGTGCTTAATAATTTATATACCATGTAATATTTTTATTAACTTTTTTTATTATTTAACCACACCGTAAATTTCATTTGAGGAAGAGTTTTCCATATATGTATGTGTCTGTTGAGTATTTAATATTAATATTAAATATATTCTTTCAGCTTATAAGCAGTTAATCTTCAGTGTTATTAAATTAACTAACGAGTAGTAGACCCGCATCTAGCAAATTGCTAACTGTAGTGAATTTAGATTCATTAATATGACGAGAGTGCCTTAATGACTCTCCCATTATGAATATTCACGTGACTCATATGCTGGTAGTCCTGGAGCCAATGGAGATTTCATCTTTACGTTCAAACAACAGGTGATTTCAATTTAAAACAGGTTGTAGCAAACACAGAATAAATTCTAATCTCAGTTTTCTTCGGTCGCATTTTTTTTCTATAAAAGGAATACAGAAGAAAAAATATAAATTAAACAAAAAACAAATGTTTTTCTACTAGAAATATGCCCTCCACTACGAGTGACACTGTTGTGAATGTGACTGTTGGACGTTTGTAAATTAACACCCAACAGTATCTCTGAACAGTACTGTCTCTAGAAGAACACGTAACTTCAAAAGACATCACGATTCCAGAATCGAATAGTAAATTGTTCATGGTACACCATTGAATAATGTTACCGAGATCAATTATATTTGCAGCAATACAATAAATTCTTTATTTATATTCATAAGTAGCCCATAAATGTTATAAATGTTATGTAATAGAGGGTTGATTGGTGTTAACATCATAACAGAACATTTGAATTTAATAACTTACTGGGGTAGTTTTACTAAAATTTAATTTGTTTGGGAACAAATTAAATTTTAGTAAAACTTACTAATAACAATTGAACTGAAAAAAAACTGCCGTTAGAACATGAGCAAACTTCCATTTTAACTAAACAAGGGCTGATAGAGCAACAAAGTCCTATCGTAAACAAGGCCGTCATTGGTTTTATTTGAAAAGTTTCGACTATCGCGGTTCAGTGAAACGGAACTTTCAGGTTTCAGCCTTACAGGTTGAGTACAAAAAGATGTGGAAGGAATTTACAACTTTACGTGATCAAACCAAACATTATTCATACATACGTATATAAACCCACGCCTGTTTGTAGGCAGAGACCACAGATTTCTACTTGCTATGATCCTGACATACATCTTTTGCTTCACTCACTCTCATCACATTATTCATGCATGCTCATCGGTTTGGGGTACTCTTGAGTTGGCCTTTCTCTATAGAACATCTCCGAATTGATCAGAGTACTTTTGTCGAGGTCTTCCAGAACGCTATGTTATTTTACTGTTCCTCACTTTATCTCTCAAAGTCAAATTATACACACTTCGCCAAACTCTTATCTCAACTGCATTTTTTCTTCTTTCATATTTATTCTGCACAACAAGATAAAATATATTCAATTTAAAATTACCTTTATTTGTTTTGAGAGACGTAGCGCACATTACAATTTCATGTTGTTCCATGACATGTGATCTTAGAACACAATCATGTATAATATGTAAGTACCTACCCTTAGGTAGGTATACCTAAGGTATAGGTATAGGTACTTATACCTAAAAAGACTGAGATTAAGAAGTGGCTGACTTTTATATGACCTTGTAACGACCCCCCAGAACCCCTTTACCCCTAAAAATATAAAAAAATAAACAGATTTGAGCTAAAAGTTCGACCTTCAGTATTATTAAACCCTGAAGTTACTGAATTTACTTTGAACTTTTACCCCGACTAGTCACACTGATCAATGTATAGCTTCAAACACCTTCACTGTACCTACCAAGATACGAAAACACCTGAAGCCACACAATCAACCAGTATAACCGTCTTCCCACTCTAATCAACAACTACTTTCTACGATTGACTAGCCAACTCTGTTGAGCGCCCTCTGTTGATTTGTATTTAAACTACTTTATAAAATAGGAATCAATATATTTTTCTATCCACTCGCTGATTCGATCTGTTACAATTCATCTGTACTAGGTGGCGTAACACCACAACATAATATAATCTTTAAAATATTTTCTTTATTCATATAATGTAACGTAGCTAGTCCGTACCATTACAACCTACCCCCAACTCCAGTATGCCGACGATTTCTATTACCGTATAATAAATATATTTACATAGTTGTAGGGGCATTATTATTAGCCTGCATTGTCTTGTAGCAGGGCAAAGGTATACTTATCTCATTATATTAAACAAAAAAAACAAAAGTTGATTAGGTCTACACACACACTCACTTAAGTAGATATAGGTACTTAAGCACTACACAGATATATTGATATAATGCTATACACTCACCTACTACGTGAGCACTGGCTTTTATTCATTCATTTCATTGTCAAAGTTCAAACGTAGAAACCTATTATAAGCCTTAATATAGGTTTATATTTATTTTTAATCATATTTATTTGTAATTATACTCATTTGGTTTCTGTTATAAAGAAATAAATAAAAATAAATATATATTTCCACTTTTTTAGTATGTCCAGTTCTAATGAGGGCATTCCTTCTCAATCGAGTCTAGCTCGTCCCGCCATCTTAATCTGGGTCTGCCGCAATGCCGTCTTTTCTCATTAGAGACCCACTCAGTCAGTAGTGACAATATTGAATTTCCGAAACGGTTGAAAATTGAGAATGTTTTAGAACAATAATCAAACCATTTCCATTGACAGTTTATAAAGAGTTTTGAAACAAATAGGCTCATCAAACGCTTCTGATTTAAGTTTACGTAAACTATACCGGCTTAAAGCGGCTCACAATTACACTTGGTTAGTTTGGTCTATAAAATTCCATTTGTCAATGCTTACAAACGAATACCTCGGTGGGCTATTTATTTACATTTTCCCCTATGAAGGTCATGTTTGATACTCATCCCGGTAAAAAAATAAAGAAAATGTTGTTTTAGAATTATATTATTAATATGAGCAATAATTATTACATTTAAGTATATTCATAATTTGCCTCATAATTTGTTGGAGCCTTTAAAGGAGAAAACTCGTAGGTACTACCTCAACAGTTGAAGTATTATAAATTTTCTCCAACAAAGAGACTTGTGGCTAAAATATCCCTACCTATTGTGTACCTGCATATTCATATCTGGAATTGAAACACTAGCGATCAGAATAAGGCTTAACTTCCGACGACCTCAATAACGCTGACGTATTTGATGACGGGGCGCTTTAACGCAAACGGAACTCATAATCTATTCCGTCAATGGCGTCAGATAAGATTGTTCCGTCATTATTGGCCCGTAATTAATCTTTGTCAGTTGCTCTCGTTTGCAGATCTACTCCAGGGAGATATACAGCGGCTCTTTGTTACTCGTTCCGTTTATGACCCTTTCCGCGGCAGGACTGGTAGCCAAGACAATGCGAACGCTTTGGATAAAAGCATCCAGTAATACAAATTAATTATCTATTGATCTCTCCGTTTTGGCACGCCAACAGCACGCAATCTAGAATTGATCCCTTTATCTACATTTTACAAATAATTTGAAGGCGATACAACCGCTAGCTTCGACCCATAGGCAATACCAATTTCATAAACTCTGTATATATTGTAATTAATGAGATCAAAACAGCAATCACAGGAAGTGGCTTATTTATTAACTGAATTGATGAATTGCAACATAATTGGAAACATTTCAGTTTGATGATTTGCAATGCAATCAATTTGCGTTGCAGATTTCACTAGAAATCTATTTACAGTTTCCAATTTATGACATGATTCTCGAGTCAACTCTATTTGTTCATGCGAGCTGAAGCGACGCGTTCACTGATAGGTTACTATCAAGGCGGGTATTTCATAAACTGAAAATAATCGCTGCGACGGGTATCGAGCCGGGATAGTCATATATCTCTTTTGTTCGAGATTAAAGAGACGATGGCGTGGGCCGACGCCATCCATCTCCGTTAATGCTGTTTCGACACCCGTCGCTCCATCCAGCTCGATCCACCGTCGCCGGAGAGAATAAGCCCCGAGCACGCCCGTGATACACGAGCCAGACCCCCGCTGCATTCAAAACTAGATGAAAAGGTATTGTCCATCTATCTACCAATTTCTAATCATCTGCATAAAGTAAGCCGTTAATTACGACTGGATAATAAATTTCATAAACTATCGTGATTATGATGGGTGACTTTTTTTAGAAGTCAGGAATTTTCATGATGAAGTTTTGACTCATAATGGTGAGTAAACATCCGGTCAGCCTGTTCAAAACAGTATTCGCATATCCGATTAACAACAAGCAAGCAAGCTGTGATTAGTGAGTAACGTAAACTGCGGAACCCGTTACTGCTAATGCCAATAAGCTAGGGACCAGTCGCGTTATTTTCAACGATAATACCGCAACAAAACTACATCAAAAACGTTCAATTAGTTTAATTGTCAATTATCAATAGCGACGAGATCGGTGACCTGGTGGGCGTCCCGGTACTTTTGGACTGATAAATTTTGGTTGTGATTTTGATTTTGTATTATTGATCAAAAAAGCGGGATAGGCCCTCATTCGTATATGAGTAACATAAAAATATATGTTTTTGAAAACAGATAACAAAAAACTGTTTTTAACATCCATTTATTTCATACAACAACATTCACTGACGCTGCAATGAAAACGAAAATAAAATCAAAATAACAATAGCATCAGCGCATTAATTTCTTAATGCAGTGTCAATCCATTTGCTCACCAGGATGAGTAGTAGTAAGACGGGTAAGAGCTGAAACAATAAACACGGTAATCTATAGTAAAAATAATTTTGCGAACAAAAGCTTTGTAACGGCGAAAACCATTATTTTACGTTTATACGTTTTACTTTCACAAAATACATTTTTCTGCATCATTAAACTTTATGAACCCATGAATTGGGTGTCATATAGTTGCAAATTGTATAAAAAGTTTAGATATAAGTTTGTCTCTAGAATATTTGAGTATCCCAGTTATGCAACTAAAAATAACTTAAGCTAGATTCTCGAATGTTGAATACGATGCAAAGTAAGAAGGCCCCGACCCGTTGAGCTAATGACATCTCCATCCATCCATCCATCGACTTCGCGCAATCCTCAGCGCGAAGTCGATGGATGGAGGTGGCTCAATACCGTTACTAATGGCACTCTTTGGGGGTGGTCAATTTCCAGCATCATTAGATGATGGCGATAACTTGAGCTACAAACCCGAGCATAAACAATTCACTCAAAATATAAGTATAAGGTATAAGTACTGCTCCAAAATTTAAGCGGCCACTTTGCCCCATAATACTTATGTGAAGGTGATTACGAAAAGTAATCTAAACAACCCCTGGATTAAAGCGGTACCTACTTTTAATGGCGTTTTCGCGCAATTTTTTCGTGCCATAAAAATCCAAGAATTTTTATTTCTTTTCCCACGTGATACGACTGACTTTTCATTTTATTTCACAAAACTCTTTATATTAACTTACGTTGATTATGTTTTTGTTTTTTTTTATAACTAGACTTACAACCCGACAGATAGGGTTGTTGATTGTGTAATTTAGGAATTACACAATCGACAACCCTATCTGTCGATTTCAAAGACAAGTCTTGTATGGGATGAAAGAGGACAAAATAGCACATTATTGCATAGACTGCGAAAAAGGAAATTTCTATTTCCGCCAAGGCATATAAAGTACTTTTCACAAAAAAAAATTAAGGATACAAGGGTTCCTATGTGAGATACTTTTACGTATTTTCCTTTTGACTTCACTAGAAGCAGGTTTTCCATCGCTAATTTGGCTTCCGACCTTAGATCTGGTGAAGTGCAGTCAATATCCATTTCACTTTCAGAACCTTCGGCCCACGTTTTTTTTTATGTGTCTGACGACCTCTGAGGCGCAGTAGGCGAATCCTGTGACGCAAAAGGTTGCGGGTTCAATTCCCGCCGCCGAAAAAAATGTGTGTATGATCTGCAAATATTTGTCTTCTGTCTGGATGTCTTATGTTTATTAATTACATGTGTACCAAGCTCGGTGAAAGGGATCCAAAATCATATGAGGCAAACAAAGAAAAAGATTTATCATAGTCATTATTGCCGGCGTGCTGGATGCATTGGGCATACACTTAGAACGCCAGCAATGGATTTCCATACAACATTGCCGACGCGTTTTTGTTCCAAATTCAAAACTGATTCTGTGTACGTAGAGGTATATACGATACTTCGCGTGTTATTTTTTCGAAAGTTATGACAATATTTCAGCGCTACTACTATTTGCTTTCGTGACTGTACTTAACCTAGCAGGCTATGCATATGCAGCAAAAGTATTTGGTATTTGCAGCAAAAGTATTTAACACTGGTTGAAAGAGGTCACTGGTTGAAAGAGTCTCTTTCATCCAGTGTATTTTTAACTCTGTACTGAAGGGTTCTGTAGTCAGATAGGAAGCATTGGCACTATCTTTGATCTAATACTAGCAATAAATATACATGAGGCGAAAGAGAATATAAACAAATGCATGTTTTCCTTGGATTGCCCAGGCACAGCCGACTAGATTAGATACCGTCAACAAAAAATTTTAAAAAAAACCTGTTTACGTTATCTTTCATCCTATTTCCCCATGTATAACCTGTCCTGGTACTTGATGGGGATGACGACTGTAACTCCCAATCTATTGTACGCTGTAGCAAGTACTGTAGGCTGGCATGCTACTGTAGGATCTAAGAACACACCTGTAACCGCCGTAGCCTCCGTATCCACCGCCGTATCCTCCGTAGCTACCGCCGTAACCGTATCCGCCGTAGCTCCTGCCGTAGCCCCTGCTAAGTGCGCCCCCAGCCAGAGCACCGCCGACGAAGCCTGCTTTAGCACCAACCAGACCTGCGCCGAGACCGACCGCTCCTAACCCGAGTGCACCGGCGCCTAGGGCACCTAGTCCAAGGGCACTAGCTCCTATAATCATATAAAGGTATTATATTAGTGGTTTATAATTTCGATTGAAGAATATTTATGCGAAGTTTCATAATTGTAAGTTAAAGGAATACGATTTTTCATACAAAAGTTTCAGCCCTTTTCATGTAAGGGGGTAGAATTATCTAAATTTCTGTCTTAGTGTACCTCAAGAGTAATATACCCTATCAAATGTAATACGTCTAGGGTTTAGGTAGGCTGTGCAATATGATCGATCAGTCAGTAACGGAACAGTATATATATTTAGATATGTTGAATCACAATTTGCCTGCTAAAGTAAAAGAAGTTAATCTTTACATGAAATCCCCCGATGTGTTTTCCATCGTCTATTTCAGTGCCCTCTAGCGGCTTGTGGCGACAAAACCTATATAAGAACCATCCCTGAAGTCATACAAATCACAAAAAAGCGCATTACATTCAGTTTGTAAAATATACGTACTCTAACATAATGTCTTGAGTGTGTCGTTGTCGTTATCACTGATAAGATAACCAATTTTTAACCACCAGACACTGTGTGTACTGGGCACATAACCAGCGATGTGCAGGGGTTCGCTTTACTGGCCCTCTATGTTTCTACCTTGGTTTGTCTCCCTTTCATATCTATAATTCGGGGATGTTACTATGGGTACGGCGGGTATTTAAGTTACTTTAGAAACTACTCACTAACAATGTTTTGCCGCAACAGTGGACTGGCTCGAAATGTAAAATAAACACATAATACGAAAACCAGTTTCTATTTATGCTTGCCAACTGAACCATGACAATGAAACCCGCTAGGATTTATGTAATTGGCTGATTATTAAAATACTATTATGGTATGTGACTTTAGGGTATTTATTTATTACTATAAGATAAGGCTCCCCCACACATTTGTTGACGATAATAAAGAAATGTGTTTTTGCGATATCTGTTTTAGCATATTTTGCATTAAAACGCATGTGACCTTAAGACAAGAAATATAACGACGCGATACAAGTAGGACGCAAAAGCGCATTTGTTTTGCTGGATATTTTCTCACTCAACGTCATCTAGCCCCAAACTAAGCATAGCTTGTACTATATGAACTACATGACTGAAAAACTACTTATATTTGTTTTGTAAATACATACATATTATACATAGAACACCCAGACCCGTGACAAATATTTGCAGACCATACAAACATTTGTTCCTCGGCGGGAATCGAACCCCCAACCTGCTGCGTCTCAGGTAGACCTTCGCCCACTGCGCCACAGAGGCCGTCAGGAGGCATTGCAATAATATTGCCTTTATATTACATAATTTACGATTGCATTTTGTAACTGTTAAGGTTATACTAATACTCAATTCAAATCAATTTTGTTTTATATTCATATTTAATTACATAATGCAAATGAAATAAAACCTATCCAATAAACATCCTTGGAAACAAACAAACCGATTATAATAAACTGCATTACAATCCTATAAACCAAACAAATAAACACACTAAAATACAAACTACTTCTTACATCAAACGCAACAGGTTCCTGACGACTCTGGTAAAAATAAAGAATAATACGTCGGTATTTCATAATTGGGACTTTTCAGAGTACGACTATTTCTTAACCTTGGAACATCAATGTTGCGGAGAAAATGCGTTTGTTCTGACTATTAGCATATACGTCGCGTTAACACATAAACTCGTATCTACTGGGTATGTGGTTTGTACCGTAATATCCCTTGCGCCGTAACATTATTGTAATACCCATCACGAGGTATAGAAAGTAGGACCTAAGTTGGTCTTTAGGGACTCTGGAATGTGTTACGTGTTTCGCACACATTATGTACTATAGCAAAAGTAAGTGGGGATTCCGGTTTCTGTGCCTTTATTTATTTACTAATTCACACTTAACGCTCACGTTTGTATACTCCATGATGGGCATTCTAAGATACACTTATTTTCAAAAAAAAATTCAAAGGCAAACTTCGTATAAACGCGAAGTTTGTGAGGATGGATGTTTGTTACTCTTTCACGCTAAAACTACTGAATGGATTTTGATGAAACTTTACAGTATTATAGCTTATACATCAGAATAACATATAGGCTACTTTTTATCCGGGTATCACGCGCTCAAACCCGTGGGTGGAAGCTAGTATAATATAATTAATAATACTTGTGTGACCTTGTTGACAATTGAGTGTTATTTTTATAAAAGTACTTAAACCTTGTGTGATGCACGTACGCAGATGCAAATACTTGGGTACCTTGCTCTGACTAAGTATAAAACTTTTGTTTAGCAAGGAAGGGATCCTCGCTCTGACATACTTTAGATATAGGATAGGTATATCAATATAGGAAAAGCCGTTAAACAGCTAGATTAAATAATAATAAAGTTTATTTTACAAGAGCCCATGTTTTAGTTACTAAAATAAATGACATTTAAATTTAGAATATTTTATATAATAATTATGTTAGTGTATTAAATGTGAGTGGTGTGTTTGTATTTACGTGGGGGTGGATGTATGTGGTTTAAGGTGGAAAACATTAGTTATTTATTTAATATAAGGTCTTGTCAAGATTAAATCCGTAGCAATTCATCTGTTTATTGCCAGTCTAACCTACTTCAATATTTTTTAATTTGTTTTTAAATTCTTGTTGGGTTGTTTTATAAATTGATGTCTTTTATTTATTTTGTTATATATGTATTTAGATAAATAGGTTGTAGGTTTTTGTTCAAATGAGGTTTTGCAATTTTTTGTTTTGTACATTTTGTGCGTTCGTCTTTTGTTAATTTTGTTAATGGGTAGCTGGCTTAACTTTGTGTTGTTTTGGAATAATATGTTGAATAAATAGCTGTCTTTCAGATAATATCTCGCACTCATTGTAGAGCTGTTTTGTTGGGTACATAATTTGACTATTATATGCTACTTTCAGGATACATACTCATTGCGTAGATCTTTGAGGATGCTAAGTAGAGTAGTCAGAAGCACACCCAATTATTAAATTTTGCACACGCCCGCATTCCATAAGTTATCATAGACTATCATAATGACTTAAACTAATTTAGATAATTAATTAAAATAATAAATAATTGATTGACCCAGTAATAAAATATTAAAATCATAAAGTTGAGCATTCTTTAAGGAATAAATCGATAAATATTTTAGGTTCGGTAGAAGGTAAAAAAACACAAATCGTTTAAGATATCAATATTAGCATAGTTCTATTTCATAAAAGTAGTTCAACAATACTTAAATATTAGTTTCAACCGATTGTTGAAGTGGAAATAACTTAAACTTTATTTAGATTGAATTTTCAAGTTTTTTTGTTGATATCATACTAGCTCCTATGAGTGTAAAGCATACCTAATACTTTTCTGGTGTTATGATTTTTAGTGCATTATTTATTGCAGAGCAAATGCCGAATCTTTATCTGAGGATTAAAAATTACATTTACATGAAACGCGTTTATGTCTTTTGCTCTCGAATAAATTGTCTACGAGGTGCTACGAACTCTATAACCAATAATCGGATTTAATCTCAGTGAAAAATGTAAGGTCTTATTAAATTATCCTTTTTTATTTTTAGGTTGGCCGTGCTATTTACTGACTTGGTTTAGCTTCTATTATTACTGTTTTTCAAATCCATGAATCCATGCTTTTATGAAGTCTTACCTAGTAAAAGGCCCCTCTTCTGCCGGTTGTGGGCTTCCATCTGTGCAGGTTCGATGAAGACCAGCTCCCTGGCTTGCGGCTGGGGCTGAAGCGCATCGATGATGTGTCCATGTTCTACTGCAAGGGCAGCCGCGCAAGCCACCAGTACTCCAAAGACAATTGTGCACACCTTCATGTTCTATCAATCGAGAATTTGAATCAGGTCGTATTTATAGTTGGATTATTACAAAGTTAATCAAACTATAACAAGCACATGAAACTTTTATCTCTATGGCTAGGAATCGACAATGCCCCTTGTAACCACTTACCAGGTCATGGGCCATATGTTTATTCGAATAACATAAAAAAATATCAATACTAAATACCTACCTACCTTACCTAGTCATAGTAATGCTAAGTGGCTAATTAGCACTGTTTATAACTAACAACCCATTTCAACCATTCTATTAGTTTTAATGTTATTAAATAATAGCTAGTTGTAGAATTTGCATCAAATTTGGTGTGCTTATTCCGTTGGTTTTAGGTTAATCTAAAACATTGCATTATATAATTTCATTGTAAAAATACAATAGCATTGTATTTTTATATAAATAAGTATAAGTTCCGTTTTATATTAAATAAAATGTGACAATGCTCAAGTTCGCAGGACTCACCTGTTATGTTAATCACCGTGTATCACTGTCACAAACCGGCACTATTCTGGTGTCCGGTGCGATACTGCCTAAGACTTTTATAGGTCGAGCATCCAACCGCTGCTGGCCCATAATATAAGTAGGTACCTATTTACATGTATTATAAAATATAACTTCACCAAGAAAGGTATGTCACTGCCCCACCTTTCAATCATAGGTAAATCAGTACACAAATCAGTTTGAAAGACAAAGCCGGAAAAAAAACATGATTTGACTTTTTGTTACTATAGTTCAAATATATTGTCATACGATCGTTTATTACATTTCACAAGTTTTCGAAATAATTTGTATCAGTAAAGTTGAAAAATCCATATTTTACGAGTGACACATTCTGCCTTGCATTGCAGGAGGGTAAATCTGGATTTATTTTGTCTTCAAACTTATAATATGCTCTTGAAAATTTTAGCAAAGATTTAGTACATTAGTACTTACTACAAACTAGAACGATTACATGCAATTCTATTATTCACACAATAATATGAAAAAAAAATTAATTACACCAATCATCATTTTTCAAAGCGTAAGAAAAGGTTCTGGTGTTGCCGGACAAAGTTGGTGTAAGCACTGCTCAGTTCCTGCTTATAGGTTACTAATTCTCACTCAATATTCATTAGACGTTATAACTGATTATATATTAAATTGTTGCGGCAGGTACATACTTACCTCGCCAAGCCCGTGGCGGAAGGGAAATGCGTGGGTATTTCCCCAAAAAAAGGGTACATACATACATACCTACCTATGTACTGAAAGGGTTGTAACTAATATCGGATTTCGGGATTAAACTATATAGTTGACAGTTGATAGATTAGATTACTTTGAGTTGGTACATAGGTATGCATTTTGATATTTTATATAACTTGTACCTACAAATGCTACTTGAAAATGTGTGAAATAATTATGTACACATGATACTTTATCTTCTAGTCATGATTTTTGAATGAACTTGTAAAAAACATCTTCGCTCATAGATCATTGACCTTTAATGTATCTGTTAACATTTTTATTTTATGTATTTCAGAATCACGGTCTGACCCGTTGTATTTAAGTTTTGGGAGTAGTTTTACTAAATTCTATCTACGTCAGATTGTTTCGGTTTTGAATAATAGCCCCTACCTCTTAAAATTGCTTGGGTATATCTAATGATCCTATTAAAACGTTAGCCATCTCATTTATAATTTGGATCCGGTTCATCGATCGATGGCCGTTATCATCAAAGTATTACCTACTTTAGGAGTTTAAAGGTTCAACACCATGTTTGATATTGTTTTGTCCCATAACCAGTTTTTAGTGAAAAAGGTGACATCACCATGGTGGGTCACATTAGCGTCTTTTGATTAAATTTGCATAATATCCATAAAATGAGAATTCGAAAAGTGTTTGGTTATTGAAATTACACAATATTTAATAAGATTGAATCGAGATGGGTCGATGATCGATGAAAATGCAAAATCATCGCCCTGTTTTTTCTCAGAGCTTTTAGCAGAAATCTATTCAGTCAGACTTATTTCATCATCATTCGCTTGTCAACTATTATTCCTACAATACAGACACCAGACAAGTTCCTACTCCGACCACAGAAATAAAATATATTGGTAAATAATCAAACTTACGCCGACTAATGTAAGCTTTTTTCAACTTTTTTCCATATACTACTACTATTATAAACGCGAAAGTTTGTGAGGATGGATGTTTGTAACTCTTTCATGCAAAAACTACTGAACGGTTTTTGATAAAACTTTACATTAATATAGCTTATACATCAGAATAACACATAGGGTACTTTTTATCCGGGTACCATGCGGGCAAGCCGTGAGCAGAAGCTAGTGCTCCATATATTACAAATTTCTCTTATCATCTATACTATAATAATATTATAAAGAGGTAAGGTTTAGGGGCTAATGTCCGAAACTACTCATCCGATTTCAAAAATTCACAAATATTTAGAATGTACTTTCAAGGTGAACATAGACTAGTTTTTCGTTTTTCGTGGAGACCAATTTTGTAACGTTAAATCGACGGTCGAGCGAATGCGTTTCTTACGTACGCTACTTTTCATCGGCTACTTTTTATCCGGGTACCACGCTGGCAAACCCTTGCAGTAGCTAGTCTAAAATATTCACCATTCTGAGTGCAAGCTGTAACTGTTGGATGGCATTGATAGTCCGGTCAACTGTACCACGGGTAAATAGCGTATCGTTCACAGTGCCTACGAAAATAATATTATCAATATGCAATGCTGTTTGCTATTTCTTTGCTTACGTATAGAACCTCTACGCAGAGTAACTGGTTTAATTGGTTCTTTAGAGTTATTGAACTATGTGATTAATTACAAGAAGATGAAAACATGAAGAGGAGGTCATTAACTATATAATTTATACAAAACTTTCCTAATGTAGGAACAGTATTAGTAACCGTTAATAAATTCATGTAGGTATTAGGAAATACCGCAGAGCGTGTTAAGGGAACTACATGACTGATATACTGCTTATATATTTTTTTTGTTCATGCATACATATTTTCAATGGAAAACATCATCATTAGCCTGCAGAAGTCCACTTCTAGATATAGACCTTCAACAAAGTGAGCCATGGCAAACGGTCTTGAACCAGCTCCATCCACCAACTTCCCGCAATCAGTCCATCGTCTGGATGGACTTTGATACAAAAAGTTAGAGGCCACAGCAAGTTTTCAGAAGTGCTATGTTTAAAAAAATAAATAGAATACCATAAATGTAAACACAAAACGTACAATTAAATGTTTATTGAACAAAAACATTGTCTTATCTCGCATTTTAGACTCGTTGTTATAAATATTATAACAAACAACTTTTACACGAAAACCGACTGACCTATTTAAAAAGGTAGAAACAATTTCAATAAAATGATCTATTTTAGGTAGGAACCTACTTAGGAGTTTGTCAAACAAGAGCTGTAAAATACAAGCGTGAACAAATTTAATCATGGATCGTGGTTCATTGATTTATTCTCTTTTTAAAAAGTTTTTAGATTTTCTATCAAACAATTATGTTGGGTTATTGTCCTATGTAAATAGTAATGGCACATTTGAATAGCATTAGATAGATAATGGGGCAGTTTTTGGGAATCCCATTATTTAATTTATCAAATAAGGTTTTTTCTGCTCCGAGAGAAAAACTCCAAAACAAATTCTTATGCAGAACGGATTGATGATAAAGTTTGCTCTAAAACTTTCAGTTTCTCAATACTAAATCAGTCATTAGCAAAATATTATGTAGTTAAACCGAATTTTCCAATGAGCCTCTAAGATTATAAGCTAACTTATCACTTCGTACTCTACTTAAAATAATTTGGTACTAGGTACTGTACATTTGACTTGCTCGCAGAAAACTTCCAATGTAGCCTTAACCGGACCAACTGAAAATAAAAATTATGAAAGTTATAAAAAGAAGCAGGATTTTTTTTTTTGGTTCAACAATAGTTCGAAGTGATAGTCTTGAAAAAAATATATATAAAAACACAACCATTTAATAATATCTACTATCTTCGATCTTCATGTTGTTTTTTTTTGATGTAGGTAAACTGTATTAAATAAAAGAGTATCAGATATCTTAAATTAAAATTCGCGGAGCCGCATTCCTTAGTATGACACAATTTTTATGGGCTCTGATTTGTGTTATATTATACCTATCCAAAACCAGAATTAGTCACCTACGTATAATATTATTTTTGCCAAAAACTAATAACAATAAAATATTATTATAACGTTTGAACACAAAAAAATATTGTTATTTCCTGTATTCATCCATCATGAGGATGGACATCCTCAGATACTTATCAGTGCGTAGATCTTTGAAAATACTACTTGTATTATAATATCTGTGACAATACCAAGAAGGGGTAGACAGAACCATCTTTAAAATTAAATTTGGCACATGCCCGCGTTTTTGCTAGTAGTTAGTATTCCACGTGCCCGATGCAAACCCATCGCTGCTTACCAATGGCATTTCGAATTTTTGGTTCTAGGGCATGCCAATTTACTCAGAGAAAGGAGAACATCCTTTGCCGTTTTTCTTCTTATAATTGTTTCGAGTGGCAAAGCTGCTGGTCGAAGTTCGAGTTTTGTCGTCCATAATTTTATTGTAACTTTTATATTTTTGGTATATATATATGTATTTGTATTTGTCTTAATGACAAAACTAACAAAATATGTAAATCGAAATTAACAACCTATAAGAAACAGGACGTGCTTCTAGAAAAGAAGTAAGTAAGTACATTTGTATTCCTACTCGTACATTCGGAGTCTGTCATTTGAGATTAATAAGGAGAAAGAAAGGTAGTTAATTTGAATTGAGGCTCCTACTTCTATAAATAACATGATTTGTGTGGTATGTGTAAGCAACGTCACTATAAAAATGCAAGCATTAAAAAAAAATATAATGTAGAATCGTAGCTACTTTTGGTTGATTTTTTAGATTTTTTATAGTGATTTTATGATAAAATTATTGTATTAAAATTTTGAAAAAATATTTTTTCCTCCCTTCCTTAACACTTCTGCACGGCGCAGCGTGTGCATCAATGATAAAATTCGTGGAGGTTTATTATAAGCCAATCAGAACTTTTCAGAACTAAAACAAATACCTTCTTTATATATGAATGTAATTTTAGCGTGTCTGAAGTTTTGCGTTGTTTCATCAAGACCCTACCTAAATACAAGTGAAGAGTATCCGGAAACTTCGATTATTTATTTGTAATGGGGAATTATAACAGAATGGTTTAAAAACATTGACGAACTCTAAAAACAGTGAGCGCCTGAGACGCAGGTTGCGGGTTCGGTTCCAGCCACAGGATAAATGTTTGTATGATCTACAAATATTTGTCTCTGGGCTGGGTGTTTTCTATGTTTTATACGTCTTTTCATTGTATTAAATCATATTCCTAATGTAGTATCAACTCCAAAAAGTCAATTATGAATTAAAGTGCATCATAGAAATGATATAAGTGCAGAACCCAACGTCAGACGTCACTTACTCATGAACTTCCACGTGGGAATGCGCTGGTTCAAAATAATGGTGGTCATTGCTGAAAGATATTCAAAAAATGTAGTCAAAAAATAAAAAAATGTAACTACGTACAAAATACAAACCTATGTGCAACCATCCAACAATACAAACCAACGCGTGCGTCTTTATCAGATAGGTAATTATTATATAGCAATAAATTCCATTCTACTAGCAATATCGAATATCATATTCCCAATGAGCATGCCGTCATGACCGAAGAATTTACCTACTATCAAATCTACTCACCTTTTAATTTTGATTTGGGACGTAGGATGATGGCCATGGCTTACATGACCACGACTGGAAAAATATTTATAAATTTTTTACTGTTAAAATCCTATGTACGATTTCTAAATTTCTTAATATAATACATATTCAAAATATTATTTTGACGTGAGCTAAAATAGTAGTAAAATAGCAAAATTTCACAATGCATTTGTGATAATTTCCTTTTTTCCTTTTGTCTCTATTCACCCCTTTAGGGGTAGGTAGGTAGGGGGGGGGGGGGGAAGGTAAGTAAAAATAATTTGAAAAATGTTCTTGATTTTCCTTTAGTTTTAATATTTGGTATTTTTTTCAGGAGTATCATTATAGTTTTATAGTAATTTAAATACTTATTCCTACTACGTCCCTTCCCTTTCTTTATGGGTAGTTTTCCGTCAACGTTTCTTTTGGAGTTGACTACAGTCGCAAAGACGCCCTTTAGAAAATCCTAAACTATGATAAACATAATTAACATTCATGTTTTTTATGTTTTTAATATTTTTTAGTATTTCCGCAGAGATTATAAAAGTGGACAAAATCAAGTTCGATTGCCGCAACCAGTTTAAAATACTCATGTTAGCTTGTTATGGGTATTGATAAGTAGGGGAATATATTAAGTTAGATATTATGAGAATACGATGAGTTAAATTTAAATAAAAACACCGATATATTATTATAAAACTAACAAAATAGGTATTAATAGGTAAGTACCCTAAATGTTAGTATAATTTTGCTTCAATCCCTTCTGGGACTCGGATTTTCTATACTTTTTGGTATTGTAGACAAACAATAAAGATAAGATTAAAAAAATATTTCTTTAAGTTACAGAAATCCCATTCCTAATCACTCCAAGCGCCACCTATGCTCCAATATTGTATTAGAACCTTTTTTTTTATTAAACATATTATATAATATTTGGATGTTTCTTATTAGCGTTTATCATTATTCCATTCTGAAACGGCCACCATTGCGGCTGTTGGGACGTATTTTCCCGACGAGGTAGAGCGAAAGCGGCCGATGCAACTAATACAAATAAATACTAATATTGTTTTCTTACCCGGCTTTGCTTTTAAGAGCTAACGCTCCTACGACTCCAACCGCGCCAACCTTTGCAGCTTTCAGTCCAAGAGCACCTGAAAACAACAACCATAATCAACTAAGTATTAATTAAAATTGGTACGAAAACTATTTGAATTTGGATTGGAATTTAAATTTAAGTATACTACATAGATATTATATAAAAATACCAACAACTTCTAAAATTATCTTACTTAATATTCCTCAAGACGCTCGAATACTAAAAATTCGCCTATAATTATATCGACCACTTCTCAAAAGAAACACTATTGCATCACTATATTGGACACTCATCTAATATCGTAGTTAATTCTCAAATCGTCGATGGCATTACAATAGAATCCCACGAAACATTTTCATCAAGGCTGATAGGTACCTATAATCTGGTGACCAGCTACTTACATCACGCAAGCATGGTCTAACACACGCACGCTACATACCAATAATGTACCTACCAACTCAAATCCAAATATACAACCAGCTTTACGTAAACAGTGTTGCAAAAATAGCAGAAACTATGGGGATGGTATTCCATGATGGGCACTTATTTAAAGAACAACGAAAGCGAAGAGCACTGCAGCTTGCTCTTTCTAAAATATAGGTAGGTCATATGACGTACAGAGTGACATTGACCCGGTTAACTAAATAATAGCCATTTATAGGTTGGACCTCGATAAGCAGGTAATACCCAAATTAATTCATATTTGTACGATAATATTGACAATATATTTGGCATTTCAATCTGCAGGAATTCGTAATGTCCATCATCAGAAAGACTACGATACGAATATTAATAAGAAGAATAAAGAAAATAAAAGTTAGAAACCAAGAAACATTAACACAAAAGCATTATTATTAGTTTTAGAGGATCAGTAAACTTGGACCAAGTTTCGCTAAACGGTGCAAATAAATAATCAAACATTATGTAAAGAGGGAACCGCACAGAGTTCAAGAATTCAGCGGCAAATAAACAACTTGAAGGATTCGTAACTTCGGAAGGTTATTTTCGTAGGCAACGGAAGGAAATAAATATCTAATATAATTTGCACTCTGTAGGAGCTCGAAGCACCTCTAGGTTTTCTAATTTTATCAGCAGATCTAATTTATTACTGGAAGCTAAAACTACCTGAGATAGAAAAGTAACAGAACAGAATTTAGAATGAGTGTGTTACACACAGCTCAATTTTTCTTTCAGTTTTTGGCTACCTTTTTAAGAGTTCAAGATAAAAATAAGCCGCAAACAAGAGATCGACAGAATATTATGTAGAGAACTACTATGCCAAAATAACTCTTTAGTGCCTAGATTTACTTCTTATATTCTTACTAACAACTTGAAGATGGATGAATAAGAGTTTTTTTTACCAACTAAACGCAGAAGAAGACCTTACCTCTCTGTGAACAGGTGTATCGTGAACTGCTTTACCATATCCAATAAGTTTTATTCAAGAACATTAAGAAAATACAGAGCAATTTCTTACCAAGTAAGAGTTTCTTCTTGAGCAGTAGAAGACCTCTCTTGGTCCGAGGGCTCCTGTCGTGGGCAGGTGTGTCGTGGACAGCCTCCTGTACCGCATCAAATGCCGGCGCTGGGTAATGTTCGTACTGCGCGGCGGCCACCACGGTGACGAGGCAAGCAAGGATCACTATCGTGGAAGTCTGCATTGTTAAGTTTTCTGGAACAAAATCAAATAGATAATCTTTATTGTGCATAAAACCATTTTATAGTATACCATATAAAAACATAGTGAAATAAATGCAAAATGGGCGGTCTTATCACTGAAAGCGATATCTTCCAGACAATCAGACACATAGTCAAGCCCTTGGGCCTTGGTGCATTTATAAAATGTTTGCAAAGAAGTGGCTGTAATTGGTGCCGTCACAAAACATCTATAGCACCATAACATATATTAATTGTTTATTCGACATAATACAGATACAGCACAGACAAGTAGAAATGACAAGAAAAAACAGTAAAGACCAATACGTATACAAGTAAAAGGTGATGAGCATAAAAGCTGATGCATTGCTTTCTCCTAAGTTCTCTTATTGTTTTACTTATTTTTTTAATAAAAGTTTGAAAAAACTACTGTATACTTGTAGCCTTTAACTAACCGTTAAGTCACCATAAAAATCTTGTGGAATTCTTCGTAAGTACCTTATATTCTTTGTTTCCGATACGAGTACCTACTTAAAACGTTATTCGTCCTTGATATTTTAAAAATTTCCCGCCATTGTCGGTTACTTGAGAACCGGTCTTAACTAAATTACTTCGTTCGAGAGCGGTTTGCAATGTTAAGGTCCAGGAAGCGAAAGGGACACTTGAAATGGCAACTAATTGCAAACTAGTAGAACAAAGCCCCATGAAAAGTAAAAAATAAAAGATTTGTTTAAGATTCAAGGAAAAAGAGCGGTTGACCGCCTGCAGTTGAGTGCGAGTCAGACCTTGCGAATAGAGTGTTCCGTATCAATCTTCATTACTTAAAGTAACGTTAAGTTTAAGTTAATTTCTTCGGCTTAACTAACTATAACTACGAGTGAAAGTAATTATTGTAGTATGCCTACCTTACCTGTGCATTTATTAAACACTAGTGATGTAACGATATCGATTCGTCCTCTGCCGATTCAAAAACCAACGCTATGTTACTAAGGAGGTCGCACGCAATTTATGTCATAATCCATCTTCTAGTCAGATACCAAATTCAAACTTGAATCTTGTCAAACTTGTTATAGAGAAAACAGTTACTATATTTCATGAGAGCATAAGCTATTTTCAATTTGCTTTTGACACTTCTTCTGTAGATATAAAGTCACTGAAAATAGCGACATTAGTCTTTCGTAAATAATAGTATTCGTAAATATTATTATAACCAAAAACAAGTACAGTTACAACCCTATTTAAAACTCACGTGTCCAATTCCAATATTATGATTTCAATATTTTACCATGCATTCGTTCACATATCGTTTTCCCGGTGGAAAACTAGCAATTTCCTTTTTTACAACCACTACTAAAATAAGCATCACACCAAATACACGAACAGCACTCTGCATTGAAAAGCTACACCTAATAAGTAAAAGGTGGAAGATGTTTCGATAAAAATAGAGCAAGAAGAAATGTTGCAATTTTCCTAAGGAGTGTTCCAACGGAAATTGAGACATTTCTATTTGGGGTTCGTTCAATATTTCCTAGCTATCTCCCGGCGATCCGGTTGCGGTTGGCGCGAGCGAAAACATTTGCTTCGTTACCTACCATACCAACCTAGCACTCAAATACACTTGCAATCCAGCCAACTGCCAGCAACCAAGTACGAGTACGTATACAAGTACAATGATGTTTTCAGCTAAGGAAGGATGTGAAACTTCAATATTATTCATTCAATCTACTAAGACAGATAACAAGGTCTGTATCTTGGGTCTGAACGATCTCTAGGTAATTGAAAAGCGGGCAATAACGTAGGTAGGTATGTTCCTTGCGTGACTACAGCGTAAGGCTTAAATGAAATTGAGGCAAAATTAAGTATTGTGTAATTATGCAAATTATTAAGGCTAGCAAAACGACCACACTTTTTAAACTTAAACGGGCAAGTGCACGATTGGTATTCTTATTATGGGTGGTTAGCTCTAGTTTCTAACTGAACTAAAGTGGTCTAAAAATCAAGAGAACTTGTAGAAAAATCAGCTTTTTAAAATATTACGGGTACAAATATTTTTTTCACTAAAACATCCAATGAAGCATAGCCGTCTGCCGTTTACGCACCCGCGTACCAAACCACGATTAGGTAAACATTACAAGTAACTCTACCTTGGCAAGTCTTGTTTGGAGGAGCACACAACACAGCACTGCTGCAGTCACTAACTCACAGATGACAAAGACACCGTGTTCAATTCTTTTATAGACTGCAAACGAGCCTCGAGGGAGGGACAGGACCTACGCGCTAGGGTTCAAGGAAAAACAATGAGCATGGTTAGTGATACCATCAACGCTATGCTTATTAATTAATTTCCAAAAGTAGAGAATTTAAGAGCCAAAAAAATTGATAGTTATGTATAGTTTTTAGTATTAATCATGGTAAAGTCAATGGCTTTTATTCCCATCCAAGGCAACCGGCGCCGTGGAATTAAATGTTGACGCATAATATTTTTGTGCAATACCTATAGGTACATTGTTGTAACATATTTTAAGAATCTGTTGTTCTTACAGATGTATTGATTGTGTGCATATCAATGATATACGATTGAATGTAGGTACAGTATACGATGATGGGTGATAGTCACGATGACTCTCCTTATAGCAGTCTTACACAGTCTTGACGAAAATAAAAACAAAATAAAACGAAAACTCGTTCAATTTGTAAAGCTCCTACGAGAGGGACAGCTTAAATTATTTGATTGTTTTAAGTTATGATTCAGTCATGGGGATGTTTTCCTTTAATGATTTTATTGCACAAACTAGTAGATAATGCTATGAGAGTATAATGATACGTGGTAGTTCTTCTAGCAATAGCACAGAAGAGTAAAGTACTTTCCCATTCCGCAAGCACCAAGTAGGTAAATTGTTTTTGGTTCAGTTAATAAAAGTTTTATTGTTTAATAAAAGCTTTGATACCATTGGCCAATTCAAAATAAATTTAAAATTTATATTAACTTAAAATGTTAAAATAGGTTACTGTTGCATCAGCCCAATAATGCATCGTTCAAATCTGACCACAAATTCAAAGCGAATAAGATCATTATACTTTCTTATTTGTATTTCTACCAAGTAGTTGTAATATTTCCAGATTCTATACACTAAGTTTTTTTATTTAGTTTTCTTTTGGAAGCAAAATGGCACCTTTTAAATTAAAATATATATACAGTATGTCCTGCGGCCGTGCTACATGGAAGGAAAGTACTTTAAACATTCAAGTTAGGATTTACGTAATCCATTACGTAAAGTCTCCAGGCTTTCTTTTATTTTAAAAGTAAATAATACTGGTTAAAGATAAGTGCAGGGATTTTTTTATAAAATTGGTATTTTCGTTGCAGTACCAAAAATTTATAATATTACCAAAAATCTTCAAGTGGAAACTTCAATCAATACACGAAATTACAAAAAAACTAAATTGGTAAAATTACCTATAAGTTACCACTTTCGGAAAATAATACCAACATATTTTTATATTATATTTTTTATCCAGGGTAGTGGCACCAAAAGATGAACGTTTCAATCAAAAGATGAAAAACCTTTTTGATAACTTTGAATAGCATTTTCTCTGTTATTTCGTGAAATTATCGCTTGCTGGTATTTTTTATGAATTCAATAAGCACAGATATTATAATGACTCAAGGAAATCTTGACTAATGAAAAAACTACCTATTTCAATTTATTATTTTGTCAAATTACTATTTGTCAAAGGTTTTCGGATAGTTGAACGCTAAGCCTTAATTATGAACGATTTTTACCCAATTGTTGAACTGACATTCTAATTGGCACTATTGGAATTTACTTTGAGATATAAAAATATTTTGAAGGCTCTATCCTCTATATTTAGATTTACTTATATTATTCATGAAAATTGAGATAACATTGTGCATTTTTAAAAGTAATAATCTTTCATCTTCCAATTGGAGGAGACGGCAAATGATTTTTCTTCGAGAGCACAGCACAATACGAGCAACATTGTTACCTGTTTCGTTGATACCATCTAAGTATAAAATAAATCTTAGTTATAGAAGATGCAACATTGGTCGTACACAATTTTATTGGACGCAGAGCTAAAATCTGAGCTAAGTTATTCAATCAGTTAATTTTAAGACACGATACCTAAAAGTTGAACGAATAAAATATAAACATACTCGTATTCCTTGGTTCAAGTTTTGGCGATGAATCCTAAAGAACAGTGCAAAATTTCGTACTAAAACAAAGCATTTAATATAATCAAAAGTACAAAAAACATGTTCTACTTTTGGTAATTATCTTGATATAGGATTTTCGATTCATTTAAGCGTTTCTATTTTTGTCTATAAGCGTTAGTTTATAAGTTATGAGGTCTGTAAAATTATGCTATTTCTCTATTCGTTGAACAGGTCAAGGGACTAGTCATTTATTGGGTCAAGCAAACGAAATTTAATCCATTACTTGAACAATATGTCCGTAGCAGGATATTTTTAATCTTTTGAATTTTTGTAAACTTTTGTGGGTCAGAAAATGGTACAAATACCCTATGTTTTTAACCTTGTTAGTTTATATTTTCGAAAAGTAATAGTTTGAGAGAGTGCAATATATAAAAAAACACAAAAATGTGCCTTGCATATACTGATATAAGCTTTAATCCAATGAGTTTGCGCTCGAAGCTTGTATGCCTACTTTTTGATATGATAATTCGACACTTGCTTGCACCTTAAACTTGATTAATTACTTTTTATTAAAAAAACACTCTCGGAAGCAACTACGAGCTGCGTAATTGCTGACCTCGAATTAAATTATTTAAGTGATACCATCAGGAAGATGTCTCCAACATGGTGTGTTAGTGCGAACTTTTTGACATACAAAAACTCTTGAATCTTTATTCCTTCAATCAATCTTTACAAACACTTTTGTTCTACAACATTCAAAATTTAGTTTTTTTTTTTTTTAATTGACTCTAAATTATTAATCTCAAAATTCTTAGAATAAAAGTGTCCGAATAGAACTTATATGTCAAGAAGCAGTTAATTTTAGGCTGGCATGTCAAGTGCTTGCTCTTATTTCATAATGTAACTTTAAAAGATATCTATCTATAAAAAGGGTTTTCTTTGTACAAATGTGTGACTGCAAATACCGAATGGGTACGTCTTGTTCCTAGGTACCTACCTACTTTGTGTTGTGTTGGATTGAGTTATTTTGTTTTCTCTGTTTTTTTCTTTTGTTTTCTTAGTTGATAGCTACTTAAGTAAATTATAATAGCAGGTAGATAAGCACACTCGTGTTAAAATATATATTTAAGTAGATACTTACTTATAAGTAGGTACTTAAAGTTTTGTTTTCTCATATAATAAGTGAACTATAATTATGTTCTTTGAGAAATAAAGAATCTTTAAACCGAATCAGAAAATAAGTCTAGATTTGCTGGATTCGATGGTAGAAATTGTGGTCCGAGAACTTAATATCTACATAATATAATCCTGTATAATATTTATTTTACACTACATAGGTACCCATTCTTTCACTTGGTCTTTTTTAGAGTCGCCAGCCAGCGGTCAGATCACTGACCTAATGCAGGGTGACCAAGAAAGAAACGGTGACACGTCGAAGAAGACAACTTACGGAACATCGAAATTATATTTATTTAAATATAAAAAATCCTGGCGTCGTGGCCTCTGCCCACGGCTTGGCCCGTGTGGTATCCGGATAAAAAATAGCCTGTGTTTTTCTCGGTCACGAACTACACCTACCTGTTTAAATTTCATCCGTTACGGAGATAACAACCCAAACTTTCGAATTTATTATATTAACACTAGGATTCGATTGCATTATCTTGACCCAGCTGGCATTTCACACACTCAGCAAAGATTACCTATTTAATGGGCAAATATTAAATTTACTTGGCTCATCTGCTCATTGAAATCAGGTGGGTTTCAAGATCTAGAAATAATGTATGAAATTTAGCAACTACGATGGCTCACGACTGGATCATGTCCATCTGAAAAAAAACATAAAACCTGCAATTTCGATCAAATAGAAAAGTGAAAAAAGAAATGGAAAAGCACAATTCAGTTCAATAGTCACCAAAAAAATAACTATCCAAGACGTGTCTGGACACGTCTTGGATAGTTATTTTTTTGGTGTCTGGACACCAGACATGTGAAAGTAATCATTGGAAATCCGTCAAACCAATTTTCATTAGCAGCTGAAAACGAATGTCATTTGTGATTGTCCTTCAATCGATGTCTTCAGGAAAAAAGTTAAAGAGCACTATCTGTCTCTCTAAATTATGTATGGTATATGTTTTATAGTATCTATATATTTATATATATATATATATATATATTATGTTATCTTATATATATGTTTAATTATTTTTTGTAGTTTTAATAAACTAAAGTATTATTTTCTTTCTGTACACGATCCTACCTCTATAATTACCTCTCCCTAGCTCAAGGTTTGCTGGAAGAAAACTCTTTTTAGGATTAAGCTCGCCTTTGTACATGTTATTTAATTTTGCCTTTTTGTAAGTGTTTATTTGTGTGTACAATGAAGAATAAAGAAAAATTGGTTACCAAATGCTTCTACGACACAAGGTTAAAAAGTTGAAGGGGAAGGAACACTATGTACTTTTGGCTTTTAACTATGTACTTCTCTCAAACATGAAAAAAGTCATCATCATCATCAACATCATCAGCCTATATTAGTCCACTGCTGGACATAAGGCCTCCCCTAATGAGCGCCATAGCGCCCCGTCTTCAGCTTGCCGCATCCAGCATCTGTCTGCAATCTTTCGCAGATCGTCATCCCACCTGGACGGAGGGCGTCCTACACTACGTTTGCCGAGTCGCGGTATCCACTCAAGAACACGTTTACCCCAGCGGTTATCGGTTCTTCGCGAGATATGACCGGCCCACTGCCACTTCAGCTTGCTAATTCGTTGAGCTATATCGATAACTTTGGTTCTCTGACGGATGTATTCGTTACGAATCTTATCCTTCAGAGAGACTCCGAGCATAGCTCTTTCCATAGCTCGCTGAGCGACTTTGAACTGGTGGACCAGCCCTATCGTGAGTGTCCTCGTCTTAGCTCCATAGGTCATGACGGGTAGGACGCACTGATTGAAAACTTTCGTTTTCAAGCATTGCGGTATGGATGACGAGAAGACTCCACGTTGTTTTCCAACTTTTTTGTATGAAAAAAGTACATAGTTAAAAGTCAAATATTATCATTACTTTCGAAAAAAGTACACGCGAAGTTTCTAATTTACGTACACAACATCAGTTTTGAATTTGGAACAAAAATGCGCGACAATGTTGTATGGAAATCCATTGCCGGCGTGCTAGGTTGTACTTTTAATAATGACACGCCATAAGTTTTTCTTTATTTCCCTCTTTTGAATTTGGATCTCTTTCATCGTGCTTGCTACAAATAGGTTGCGTTCAAGCGGCTGTATGCACGCCTTTAATGCAGATTTTTTTTTTTTAAAAAAAGTTCGTCTCGATTCTGTTATTTTAATAATAAATACATAATATATAAAAATATGTTCCGAAAAAACCGAAAGTGAAATGGATATTTATTACCTATGAAACTTTTTGATTTCCTTGCATTTTTCGAGAAAAGCACAAGGTGCCTATATACGAGTATATGCCTCGGCGAAAATGGCAATAGCCTATTTCGCGGCTTCTGCATTCATGTACTAAGTTTTATTAAATTTCCTGGATGGGAGTTTCCTCTCAAAAATGGACAAGGAAACTTCAAACTGATTTTTTAGAGACCTGGGGCCTAACCATGAAGTCTTATAGCGATTCAATTCAGGCAAAGATGTCAATTCCCGCTTTGCGAATGACAAAGCTTTAGCTACGCCATAGCGTCCTGAATCGCAAAGCGGAAAGTGACATCTTTGCCTGAACTGAATCGCTATAAGACTTCATGGTTAGGCCCCTGGTTACCTCAATTGCGATGAGAAAAAACGCGAAGTAGTAATTATTTTGTTTTATTTTCTTTTCTATGTTGTTCGTACACGAAAACATTTTTTTTTATCTCGATATGCTATAAATTGTGAAAGAAATCGGGTTGTGGCACACAGACGGACATTAACGGAGTTTCGTTATTTGGCTGCGGAACCCTAGAGAACCATATATTTTATGAGAGAATTATATGTTTATGCTTATACTAGCTTCTGCCCACGGTTTCGCCCACGTGGTTCCCGGATAAAAAGTAGCATATGTGTTATTCTGATGTATAAGCTATATTACTATAAAGTTTCATCACAATCCATTCAATAGTTTTTGCGTGAAAGAGTAACAAACATCCATCCTCACAAACTTTCGCGTTTATAATAGTAGTAGGATGTGATTATGTTAATATGTTTGTTCGCAAAGAATCTTTAGACGCGATTATCCCGCTTTGATTTATGAGATGATGTATGAGTGAGGCATGCCTTTAAAGTTGATACCTACTTTAGAGGAAATGCGATCTATACATAAAATACCTTTTTGTAACATGGACTTTGCACTTAGGACCGATCATATCTTGAACTTGACAAATGCGTTATTTTTATATAAGCATAATCACAACGGAATACAATGTTCGTAGGTACATTTTGCTTTTATTAAACTGTTATCAAATTGTATAGGTAATACAAATTACCACTAACTACTCATTTACTTCTTTTTAGAGTGGTTAGTGGTAATTTGTATCGAATGCCAATCGCATTTTCGCATTTAAAGCTTATTGTAGGTGCTTAATACGAGTAAAAGCCTTCTTATTTGTGAATTCTTAAAAGCTGTAGATCAAGGCAAAAGGTGTTAAACAATTTGATATTTTCTTACGCAGGACTACTTTTTATACTTCGTGCTTTGTCTCTGTAGATTAGTACCTGAAATTTAAATTCAGAAATTGGTAATAGGTAGGTACACAATGTAGTAACACCTACGTGACACCACTCTTCACTAGATAAAACTTCACTTAGTTAGATTAATGATGAATTTTATGTCATTTTTTGTAAGAGATATCGTGTTGAATTAGCTGAGTCACGCCAGCCTTCACCAATATTCAGTGGAAGTGTGTAGCAATACGTGGTAATCAAACAGCAGGAATCAATAGAATCCGATAGACTAGCTGGACTATAAGCACAAATTCACTTCGCTTCTTTGATGTCATGTGGTAATAGAGCATTTTAGTTAAATATTTCGTCTGAATTAATAGTTGGATAATAGTAGGGTAGTCGGAGGCACGTCCATACATTACATTTGGCACATGCCCGCGGTTTGCAAGTAGTTACAATCCACGTGACAGGTTGCAAGCCCATCGCCGCATATTGGAACACATAACCGATGGTAGGTACATGCCTTAGAATTTTGGTTCTAGGGAATGTCTTCTTTAACAGTTTTGAAGGAAGGTACGCGGGGGCTATACCAAATAAGCCACGAGATCGTTACCAGCCAGCTCTTTGGCAAGAGGTTGAATTTTTGGGATATTATAAATTCTTGTAATTTTCCTGAAGCAGTTTAAAAACCAAATAACCGTAATGTTAGCAAAGAAAAAAAGTATTTCGTTTCGACAAAAGGGAATAAAGAATGGCTGACTTTTGAGCAAGAACGATGTGCATTCTGCAAACTACAAAATTGCCTGCTCTTTACGGTAGGTCAGGATAATATGCATTGATGACCAACACCAACTGTATTCTACCTTAGGTATTGTATAGCTTCATTCACATATTATATGTCTTTGCTCTAACGTTTAATCGATTTGACCTTCCGATTATTTGTCTACCATTTGACTGGTCGTGATTTCGCAATCAGAATGAGACGCACCTCGTATGTGCTCATAAATAAACCCTCTGCGGTTCATTTATGAGCACATACTAGGCGCGTTTGTTTTCGATGCTTGATGTACGGCCTCAATCTACACTAATATTATAAAGAGGTAAAGTTTGTAAGTTTGGATGTAAGAGGTAATCACCAAAACTACTAACTCATCCGATTTCAAAAATTATTTCGCCAATATTCAGAATGGACCCCCTGTAGGTTGCATTTTATCCCGTTTAAATAAAAAATATTTTCGTGGTACCCAATTTTGCAACGTAAGTCGACGACAAACATTCGAGCAAATGAGTTTCTTACGAACACTGCCTTAACGGTAAGAGCTAAGTACTTTTCATCCGGTACTTTTTATCCTAGTACCGCGCGGACGATACCGTGGGCAGTAGCTAGTCTTTAATAATTCGTTACCACTCTATGTTAAATCCTACCAAAAACGCAGAGGTTAGTTTGACGAGTATGACCACAGCATTAAGAGACATAAAATCCGCATATGAAGGGCATATAGTATCAAACCATCACGGTCTCAACTTACAAAGTAGAGGTTTTTGGGTTTGAAAACACAATGTAACTAGATTTTTAGATCCCATAGGTAAACATGACCAGAGTAAATAAATGAGGGCTGGTAAAAAATTACGAGGAAAATCTTGGTCTTGGAACCGAGAGCACTTCACTATATAGGGGAATAACAGTCGGTTTCTCGGCTTAACCATTGGCCAAAATAGGCTATCTTATTTCCCGAGTAAAGCTCAGTCTTCTATCAGTAAGTAAGTCTAATATAAACTCAACGTTACATCAAATATACTAAGGTAGTTCTTATTTAAGTTCATAAAATGAGTCGTTTATGTTAAACTATTGTAATTTTTGTTTTTGGCTTACGCAAGCAGTGCTGTTTATCCTCAATAACATTATTGTATTTTCATTCATGAACAGCTCTATCGTTAAACTTGGCACGAAATTTTAGAGCATGAAATAAATTATTCATTAGAAATGTTTGCAATTATTGATGTGATGATCAATTGGGTTATCATAACGTCTTGTGCTCCGAAGTACCTAGTGTTCTCCAAAGCACTAAAACAGTCGTAAATGCTTCTTGCTCTAACGAATACCTAGCTAGGCACAGAATGAATCTTAGTACTATGTAGTAGTAGGTATGTACCTAAGGTTGACGTGCGTGTGACCGTGCTGAATGGTGGTGCTTTCTTTTTACAGGCAATGCATTAGCAATGCCCCAAATGTTGCAACGGTAACCAATATTGACAATAGGCGACGATAACCGCTTTTCACCAGGTAGGTCTGTAAACCTAGGCATAAAATAAAAAAACAATATTAGCTCGTCCACGCTATCACTATGTTTTCGCTTAGCGTTCTTTCTGACTTTTTTTATATTTGCTCGACCCTTATATTTTGCTCGGGTCGCAGCGTGATGCTAAATAGCCTATAACCTTCCTCATGAATTGGGCTATCAAATGCAAAAAATATTTTTTCAAATCTGTCTGGTAGTTCCAGAGGTTAGCGCGTTCAAACAAACAAACTCTTTAGCTTTATTATATTAGTATAGATAATATCATGACCCTGTATATTGTTATTTATATAAAATAACAATCGTAAAAACCTAAAAGATTATTATGATTATTTGTCCTTACTTCGTGATTGGCCCTACTGAAATCCAGGACAAGAGTGGTTCCCTGTGGACGTACTAGGTTAACTACTTGATATATCCGCGAGGAATAAAATTCAACCGTGTTTCTAGCGCTGTCTATATATGTATAACAAAACCTGTATCACCGATGGTATCGAAAAAATCATCTATGTAATTTTCATTCTCTTCTTGGTCATCAATTAACTGCATCAGGTACACCGGTGCGGATGGCGTATCGATACAAGTTATACTTGTACATACAAGTTACGATGTTCAAACGCAAGTTCCTAATACCCACGGTACTGGGAATTCTAGTGTAGGGCCAGAACTATGTACCTAGTTCTGGCCCTGACTGTTGGTTGGTTATTTGTTTTGTATATTTGCTAATTATTCTTAAAAAAAAATAAGTAAGTACCTAGGTAATTTTGTTAAAAAACTATGAACACCTGCGGTTTTCGAGTTAGCCTCACAATGAATCAAATGAACTTATTTATATGTAGTACGAATTAAAAAAATATCCTTGATTATTTTTATACAATTTTTATGATGAACAAGTTGGCTTCTATAATAAAGAGAGCTACCACTCAATAGGTACTTGACCACGTCAAACGATCCCTTTAATATATCTGTGGTTATGTTAATCCCTAGGTTATGTTACTTATAATATCGTTCGTCCTGACTGTGACTAACTGATCTATCAACCCACAGCCAAAGCTACTTAGCTACAAAGAAAAAGCTGAAATTTGGAATAATAGGTTTATTTTATAATGATATTTAAGAAAGGATATTTAGAAATTTCTACTTTAAGTAGGGAAAATGGGGAGTCTATGTTCTTTGGAGTTAAAATTTGTGATATGTTAAAAAAATTGTGACTGAAAAGTGATATGTTTCAGGGTTTTCGGATATGAATATTTTAATGGGGGTGAAAATATTTATGGGAGTATGGGTTTATTTTTAAACACGATACCACGCGTGCAAAGCCGCTGGCAACAGCTAGTTAGAGTTAGCGACCTGCTAAGTTAGCGAGTGATTATGAAACAGAGGATTAGAAGCCATTTCCTGATAATGGCTCATCAAGCCATTATTGTGTGAAACCCTAAATATGAGTTATCGTCCTATACTCGTAATTCACGCAATAATCGCGATTCGTTGAATTAACATGTTTAAGTAACGCTCGGGTGCGTCCTTATATCAGACGGTACATATCTCGATCATGTAATTTCTAATTACATCAAATTGCGTGGCCGAAATGACATAAAGGCTACTCTAGGTATGTAGTTACTACTTAGTTTGAATTTATATTCACATGCATCCGTGCAGTATCAGGGCCGTAGAACGTTACTGCTTTACATTCTCTAAAGCCATCTCCTACAAAACATGTTGCACATTTATGTATTTAATACTTCCGCACAAACAATGTGATAAGAAGACTTAATGCAAAAGCATTTTCTACTAATCATCCTGGGTGTGCAAAAAAATGGCATGTCAAGTGAAAACAATTGATGATTACCTATTACATTAGGTACCTACATACTCACACTAAAAAAATATACCTACTGCTAAAAATATATACCTATATCTTCTATCTAATGTTAAAAATCAATTGCAGCACGTATGAAAGACCATCACTCGACAACGGCTTGATTTGGCTGTTTATGTTCGTAATTTTAACAGAAAAAGATTTGTATGAAATAACATTTTTTGGAAAATCTACCAAAAAAAGACCGAAATTTTGATAACCCGTGCAAAGCCAACCTCTGTGGCGCAGAAGGTTGGGGATTCGATTCGCCGCGGGACAAATGTTTCGGTATTTTATTATCTGCAAATATTTGTCTCAGATCTGGGTGTTTTCTGTGTGTATATTATATAAGTATCAGTCATGTAGTTCCCATAACACAAGCTCTGCTTACTTTGGGACTAAGTAATGCTGTGTAAAAATGTCCAGCATTATTATTATCGTTATATTATTTTATAATATTATAATATACACATTCGTAGTTTCGTTCACACGTCATAATGTTATAGCAAAATTGCACGAGCTTCACGATTGAATCAAATAAAAGAGATTATAGGTAAGCATCCACCTATTTTACTAAAAGACCCTACCCAAATCAAAGCTGAAAGCCAAAGATTTCAGATTTTATTTCACGCATCCCCAGCCAGACAGACTTAAGTAGGTGGAGATACTGCTCCCGCCCCTGATAACGACTAGAGTTTACAATTCCTGTAGCAATCGTAAATCGTAGTAGGTACTTAACTACTAACCGAGCCTAAAGTTGTGACTAAATCGTTCCAGTAGAGTTATTTCAATAATTATTTAATTTCTTCAGGCTTTAGTAATTATATTAAGATCTTCACAACCTTGTCCGGCGGAGGGTATTAGTTTGCCATACCACAGGTCATCTTATTTAAGGTACTAATGTTTTCCAAAAACATTTAAAAGATTAAACAGTGTTAAACATGAATTATATCTACTTATAAGGTTGTACCTAAGGTATAATTATTTTTGTTGTTTATTCAATAAAAAAAACAATTTAAAAAAAACATGCATAAAGTCACACCTGTTTCAAGGAGCGGTAGGCAGAGGACCACGGATTTTCACTTCCTACGATCCTGGCATACCTACCTCTTTCATTTCATACAAGCTCATCGCCTTAGGCTACTCTTGACTTGGCTTTCCTAAAGAATAATAATAATATAGTAAACAACCATCAGACACATGCTGAGCCCTGACCTACGATAATCAGGAACTACGATAACCGTGGTACCACAACACCCAACCAAACCCGGAGCAAATATCTGCAGAGAATGCCTATATATTAGGTCTCGCAGCGAGAATTGGACCCGCACTTCTTGCGTCGCAGCTGACTGCCTCGTCCGCCGCACCATCGAAGTCGTCAAGTTACAAATACGTTAAAAACTAGTCGAAACGATGACCGTTTCGACAATTTTTATATGGAAATCTTGTCGATACGGTCGACGTTTTGACACGTTATAAACTCAGCCCTCAGACGTCAGTCGTCACGTTCCCTGAGCCTTTATGCCGAATTACAAATACGTTGAACAGTGACCGCTGCTGTTATAATTTTTGTATGTAAATCTTGTATCTACAAGTCACAATTTTAACATCTATATCGATACTAATATTATAAAGTATTAGTATCGATATAGATACTAAAGTTTGTAAGTTTGGATGAAGGAGGTATAATCTCCGGAATTGCAAATCCGATTTCAAAAAATCACCAATACATATTTAGAATGGACCTTCAGGGTGAGCATAGGCTGTATTATTATCCGGTTAAAAAAGGGCCTTTCATGGAGACCAACTTTACAACGACGAATAAACGGTCGAGCGTTTCTTACGAAATCTGCCTTAACGGTAAGAGCTACTTTTTATCGACTGCTTTTTATCCGGTTACCACGCGGGCGAAGATGTGGGCAGTGTTATATAAACTCAGCATAGACCCTCTGATCTCATATAACGTCTCTGACACTGCCCGGATGCGTGTGAGTAGTCTTAAATGTGAAACTGTTACAATAAGCAAGATAGGTAGGTGCGTGTCCGACTCCAGCTGACTGCGAATCAGGTGGAAAATGTAAACAGCTTACAAATAAGGCGACGCGTCGTTAAAACAGTAAATTACAGGAATGCCGCAATTTAGGACCATCTGTCTTGTTGGGCGAATTACAATCAACACATTTCTATTCCAAAGCCTTTTCTTTAACGTCGACACAAAGCGATTTATAAATTTATTGTACTTACCTAACAGTCTAATAAGTACCTCGTAGGTAGTTAGCAGAGCTCCTTTGGAAGAACAGAAATAATGAGAATAGGTTAATGTACACCTTTATAAAATAAACGATTAAATAAAAAAAACATTATTACAAATTAAGGTTAAATAGGCGGTACCACACTAGGATTCCATGTGTCGTAGATATCAGGAACTAAGAGTACCTACCGAGGTACCTCAACCCCCAGACCGGGAACATATATCTGCAGATCATACAAACGTTTGTCCCTCAACGGAAATCGAACCCGCACCTCATGCGTTTCAGCCACTCGCCATCGAGGTTCTCAAATTGTTTATTTTATTTATTTCCTAGGGTGTACAATAACGTGTTTTCATAGATTCATTCATGTAATCGTCCCGAAAACTCGTTATTGGTCTCGAATAAAAAAAACAATATTTTCGTTCGTCAACTCGGCAAAAAAAAAATCTGGCGCCTAGCAGTAATGCGCGCATTGCTGTGTTTCGGTGATATGGGTATGGATGGGTGCCGGTGAAATTACATGATACATTTCAACGGCAGGCAACGCATAAATCAATCGCAAGCAAGAACAACTTATTAGTTCAAGATGCACAAAAGATAATTAGAGATAACGATCGTTAAATTATTCTGGTTTGGTACGTAATTCTAGCACGATTGGTAATTTCGTATATAGAATCAGGCGGCCTCTTGGTCTAGGGGTATGATTCCTGCTTTGGGTGCAGGAGGTCCCGGGTTCAAATCCCGGAGGGGCCCAGCTTTTTAAAGAAAATGGTATTTTTTACAAAAAATATCTTAGCAGCAGAACACTAGATTTCAAAGAGAAAATGTTTTTTTTTTCAGTTATTTTACAGGCTAACGCTCGAACTCAGCGACATCTTTTGTTCTTCTATAAAACCACAACATGAGAATGGTACACAAAACGTGTTATGAAACAAGGTAGAGAAATTTACCAATAGATGTAAATCAAGCGCCATCTATATAACGAATTAGTGACTATAAACAGCGCCATCTGTGTAATTACTTTAAAACTATTTGGCTTTCGACACCATGTGTGAAGCCGGTCAAAGGTTTTAACTTCCCATCGTGCGATGGCACAACAATCGATTGAACAGCTGTTTTGGAAATGTTTTGCTTTCAATCGTTCGTTGCTAACTTCACTCCGACCAATCCAACCAATCAGCATGCAGAAAACGGCAACTAGACAGCCAGTGCCAAGTGCCAACAAGCAGCAAGCAGCAAAGCATCATTGATGTTGTGTTGGTTAGGTTGATTGATGCTATTGACTGCCTGCCAGTGCCAGCCATTGTTTGCTGCACAATCAAATCAAATAATTAAAGAAAAAAGTGAATCGTGTACAATTTCGTGAGTTGTATCGTTTTTAAGTGGACTATTTTTCACAATTCTTCTGAGGACGTGTGTGAACTCTGCTCTATAAATAGCTGATGTGATTATAATTTTGAGTTTCTGAAAAACCTGTGCTAGAAAGTTGTGCGTTTACCTGCTGCTGCTCCTTCACAAAGGATACGGGAGACTAGTCGGAGTTAGAGTTGATTTGGTCGTGTTAATTTTCACACCCTATCTGTGCAAAGTACGTAAGTGGACAACAAAATTACTATTTTTAACAACCGCGTTTCAAAAGGGAAGTTACTTAGATGTTACATGTTTAGATGTTCTAAACGCTGAGTTATTTTATGTGAAAATGAAGTGGGTTGTGATAGTAAACCTACCTCTGTGTACAACAAAATATTTTTTTTATTATGTGAAATCTATTCAAGGAAACCTTTTTTGTATACCACTGCTATGTTTGTCAGCTGTTTAGGATGTTTGCTTCACTTTGCTAACCTACCTGCCTCACACACATCTCGTTTCTCACTAGGCACTTTATTTAAAAAAACTGCTTCTACCTAATAGCTATGTCTTGTAACCTTAAGTAAAACATTTTGTTATTGCCTAACAATGTCTTTGCCTTTCTCTTGTGGTACTGGTTTCATGGTCATAAGTACCTACTTCCTGAGGATATTTTGTCTTGAAAGGAGTCCATGGTAAGGGAACCTGTGATTTTAGGAGATACCCTTATGGTTCTGTACATCCTCATGTACACTAATTTGCACCGCAGGATTTTTTTGCATTCATCGCCTTTGTCTCGGGTCTGGGTGTTTTCTATGTATAATATGTACCTATGTATTTACATAACATATAAAAAGAATATAAGTAGTGTATCAGCCATGTAGTTCCCATAATACAAGCTCTGCTTAGGGGCTAGATGATGCTGTTTGAAAAATGTCCAGAAGTATTAAAAAAATATATTAAAGTACCCACACAGTAGAAATCAACAATCAGCAGTCATATCAAATACATATCCCTTTTAAATGTTAATTGATATGAGCAAAAAATGGTTTATACTAAAAAAGAAATCAGTATGTGTCACACAAATAGATAGACTTACGCACATGATGAAATTAAAAGGTTGCATTTCCGAAATTTGGCTAAAACTGGCTGCTTGAACAAAAGTTCACAGTAACTAAAAATCTATTTAGACATTCTATAATACACTCATGAAATACAGTATACATAATTCTGTGTGTGTTCACATAACACATTTACACCCTGTGACTGATAACCAGACTCCCAAGGGACTGAGTTTTGCCACAAGACCATCACCGCTTATTGGAACACTAACTTGTCTTGAACTTTTAGTTTTGAGTTTTTGGTGTTCCTTCACCATTGTGAGCATGTGTTTATGCGCACATAAATTATTACGGTGGAAAAAATACTTGCGCATGACCGGGCTTGAACCCACGATCTCCGGATCGGAAGTCTGAGTACCGCTCACTACGCCAATACGGCTCCATTTATTTTTTAAATAAATAAATTTATAAAATGCGTGCCTGCAACACCCAAAAGAGCATCATTTGAGTTCAAAAACACAATTAAGAGCAATAAGTATTTAATTGAATTTGACAATTGGCAATACCGCCACCAAGTAGATTCCATAAAGTTAGTAAATTGTTTAAAAGGTAAGGTGTACGTTTTTATAACAAACACCCAAGAGTTATACAAAAGTTGTCAATTAACAAATTTGAAAACGTAATTAATCAAAATCTTTATTAAAAGGCATCCTATAAAATATTTAGATGATGGTTGCCGATCGCAGTAGGTCCTTGAGATATTAATGAATAAATGAATTTTGACTTTGACTTTGCCAGCTTGATGTTTGTGGTAGGTAGGTGGGAACCATTTACTTGTATTGTAAATGTCTTGCATTTCTCTTTGTTGGCATTAGGTAGGTAAGTACTAACATGTAACATGGCAACCATTATCACGATTAGTGAAGTACCTACCTAGTGAGTGACTGTGGTTTGAAATATTTATTATGGTTCTAATCATGGTGTAATATTACGAAACAAGGAAATCCAACCACCGACATAGCTCTTAAAATCAGAGCATTGAAGTGGCAATTGGCGTGCAAAAGAACCGACAACAGCTGGCAAACAAAGGATCTCGAATGGCGACCACGAACCGGTCGACCCAGGAAGGAATCCCCAATCCGATAGGCCGACCATAGTTAAAGGTTGGTTTCTTTTGATGGAGGTAGTTCAAAAATCAGGTACGCTCTATATACACACATTTACCCACAGCAGTGGTCTTCTTCCGGTTGAAGAGAACTTAGATAACAACTGGAAGTTAAAGACATCGCTTTGATTATTTGAAATTTGCCACAGCCAAACACTTTTGGCCGATCAAAGTTCCAAGAGGAAGAGGAATAAGAATTCCAACATGCGGATCATGATTACAGATGTGATGATGATGGATAGTGAAACAGCGAGAAGGCGCTAGATACCAAGGTATAAATAATGCCGTTAGTAGTGACCGCATATAATAAGTAAGTACAACCTATCCGCTTATACAATTGAAGCCTCGTTGACATCATGAAATTACTTACCTACAAATGGTTGACTTTGTGGAATTATAAGATGTTATCTGCGTCTTTGCTGCTGCAATCTTTAATAGCCTATTCTGTTTTGTTTGATCGATACATGCATGATGAAAATATCATAAGTACGTAGGTTAGAATCTACTTACTGTAGTCCCAAACACCGAAACAAAAACAGAATCTGCGAGTTAAGTTTTATCGTTTCAATACTGGTCTACTCTGTAGTATTTATTAAGGTCTGGCTACTAAACTCGGTCGTTCCTTTAATACAGACTACTTGGGTATTAACCAATCTACGTATTTTAAATTGATCAAATGCATTAGGACTGCGTAATCTTGACCTAGATTATCGGACCTAATTCGTGTTGATGTTCATAACACGACATCTCGTTCATAATACAAACATCACGTGCGGTTTGCCTTACCCAGCAGCAAACTACAACATATCGAGCAACATCAGGTACCTATATCATAGTTTTTTTTAGTAAAGCTACTAAAACAATTGCAATTTATATCGTACTTGTACAACAGCCATTACGTTAAGCGTTCTACCATCAGATTTTGAACGTTCCTACATTCATTTACAGACTTATTAAACCGCAAAGCTAAGAACCATGCTTTATAAACAACTGTTGAGCAAAAATATTGTTAGATCACTCGTTGTTCATCCCGCATACCTCTCACGGTTCATTTCCCTGTAATAAAAAACTAGCTCTTACCTTGTTAATGAAAACTACTCCCTCCCCGCTTGTAAACAAAGATCGCAAACATAGCAAAGAACACAATGGACATTCAAGGCTTCAAACATATCAATTCGTAGCACTATCACGAGATATCCATTTTAGCCATCCTTTTGTTAGACGCTCGCTATGGTCTTCGTATTCGTCTTATTGTTTGGGGTCAGCAGGCGTAAGTCCTACCTGACGCAAGACTGTTGCGCAATTCCTGCCCATCGCCATCCCACGCTCTAGAAAGATCAGCATTCGCTACACGACATTTCTAAGAGCTCTTACATACTCTCGAATAACTATACAATATTTAACAGTATTGGCTACGGAACTCTTCTATTCATTCGGTATTTTCTTACACTGTCAAATACGTAGAGGGGTGAGGGTGGGCTTAGTGTTTTCTCATTAAGATAACTGTTTCGGTTCTAATATGTCTTCAAATTGTTTGTACATTTCAGTATTTCTTTCATATTTTCCCTCCTACGCTTCCAATTCCAATTCATCTTTAGCTTTCATCATCTCTGTGGCCTGCCTTTCATTCACGATAGATAATTATATTCACTGAATTCACTGAACATCAAAATTGTATTGCGTCAAAAATAGTTTCTTTCAAATCTCGATGCAATGAGAAGTAATTCAAAATTGAGATAACAATACAAGGTTTGATACATTCTCCCTTCTCTGCACGAAAGCAAGTCTAACAAGGAAGGTCACGTGATACGTCGAGAAATCGTGAAACTGAAACCTACATTGCATAGTCTATTAAAGTATCATTGTAAATTTAATCTAGCAAGACTGAATGAACTTCTTTTGTTGTAAAATAACACCGTTCCTTATTGCGTAACCGATGTCCTTGTTATAGATCAAGACTAGAGTTGTATCAGTGTTTTTCTTGCTACGTTATATGTACGTTATTAGATTACATTAAATCAGAGATCTTTTATTTCATAGGAAGTAATGGAAGTGTTATTGCCTGGCTCGAAGAATTCAATATTGTTCAGTTCAACAATCACAAATGCAATGTAAAAATAAAGTGGTCTTAACCATAATTTTCTCCACAAACGCTGGGTTAAAATTTTGCTCTTGATTCTATCTAAGCGAACAATGTTGTACAAAAACAATCGTACTAATAGATATTTCACTGTCTCATTTTTTATGTTTGACTGGAAGGTCATTCTCAATTACCATCAATGGTTCATCCTCATTAAATGCAGTTAGCGTGTTAGTAGATATACAGCATATTATCGTCTTATGTTATACAGTACAATAATATTTTATTTACTGCATTTACCGTTGTGTAACAGTAATTTTACGCTACGATTGTGAAAAGTAAAATCTCCGCAATCTTTATCTTAACGTAATTGTTGCTAGCCATCAAATTCCAATTAAATGTTACGTGGCAACTTTTTGGAAATCTCATCCTTGATTCTTGTCGAAGTCATTCATCTCTAGAAAATTTCGGTAGAAGTACACTGCTGGACATAACAATTCACGGTCTTGGGCGGTGGCTCCATCCACTTCCAGAAACCCTCGGTCCATCGGATGGAAAGCCCTTCCTACACCTAACATCCGGTTAATCGCGTTTATTCCTCAGCGGATATATAGTATCGCGTATAGAGCCATATGGTTTGCCCATTGCTATTAAACTTGCTAATTCTTAACACTAGTAGAGTATAGTAGTCTTCTACAAAATTGTTATTCAAAAATGTTTTGTTCAATTCTTATGCCTTTGACAGTACAAACTCACGCATGAATAATAGAAAGACTAAACATTATCAGTCCAGGCAGCATACGGATTGTAGGTTGGTAGGTCTAGGTGCAAAGCGCTAAAGACACTATACTATAAGGACAGTGTTATCAAGCGATGGCGCTGTCAAATGTCTGTGCCATTGTTCCCTATCTGTTGTATTGTCTGCTTTATGGATGTTTGAATACTTCATAAATAATAAACAAAAGTATTTGTTTTATTTGATAACGTTAGTGGTATAACTTTTTTATAAATGTTCTTAGGTAGGTACTCCTTAAACTTTGAAAGATATGCTGGAAGTTGTTGTTCAAGATGCCTGCACCATGGGAGATCTTTCAGAGGATTGACAATATCATGCATCGGCGTTCAAAAGTTTAAACACGATCTACTTAAAAAAACTAAATAATACTTTGCGAAAAGATCTCGAAGATCCAATTCTATGTGCGTAAAAAACAAAAATAAACTTAAAAGTAAATTGCAAAAAGGTGTTGAAAATTGGCGGTGAGGGTGAAACTTGCGACCTTGCAAGGTCGTTGGCGCTGCTTTGCCGTATGCCAGGGTGAACTACGCACACAACCTGACTAACACTAAACCGAGGAGGGCCGCATTCGTCGCATAATGACTTTCTTATTCAATAGTTATATCCTGCCTACAACGTTGTATACACTTAATAACTCGGTAATGTTAAATACCCACCCAAGAACACCCACCTTATTTTATTTTGGCAGCTAATGGCATTTTTAGTAAAGTTCAAAAGACCGGACCAAAGATTAGGACCTGTTTTGGACGTAGCGTCGCCTCGGGTGCGACGATTGAAAAGGCAGTGGTATGACCTTGTTGTCTTCTGCTCTATTACTGCTATCGATTTCCTACAAAAATATTAGAGTTTTGAAACTTCAGTTTCAGTACGTTAAGACCAAACTCATTGACAAGCCAAGAAAACGTATAGATGTACGCAACGCGGGTTTTATTAGAAATTCTAACCGGATCCAAACAAGGGCAGAACAGGATAAAGTGGGATAGACTACGTATTTGGCACAAATGTCGACCTTTCGATCATTGGCAAAAACGAAATGAACTTCCTGTGCCCAGTTTGACAGCAGCTGCGCAATGCGACGATATCGCGAGGTCACACGAGAACATAACAGCTGATAAAAGACTCCAGATTTTGATGACCTCCATCGCAAACTGTTTAATTGACACTGCGATTGAACGTTTCATTGTACAGTTATTATCCACATTAAACGGCACGATTTGCAATTGAGGCTTGCAACGTCAACTCTTTAAAGCGACCTTATCAAATACGTCATAACAAGCTTGCTACATTTGTAACGAATGAACCTAAGTGCACCTTTTACGATAGCCAGTTGCATGTTGCCAATGTTATTAGAATCCTTGACATTCAATTTTAAGTCAATTTTAAATGACTTTATACAACTGAAATTTGCTGGTACATCGGTAAAATTAAGTTACTACATTTATATATTTTAGTGTCATGGATAATATGGATATAATACCTAGCAAAGCGAATGCTTATTATTGGAAACGCTTGAATCAAAGAGTTCGTACAGAAACGGTATCTCTCGGTGATTTCAGACCTTTGTCAAAATGAACTGAAACCAGGCTCCTCGCATATTCATAGAGCTCTATGTTTATAAATTGAGAATAATACACCCTATCTGTGTAGCATAAGAATGGTTTTGTTAGAGTTTCAGATTTGTATTGTCAGTTGTAGAAAGTGCAGCACGAACTGGGATCACGGCGAGCATTCTAATTGTGTTGTTTCTAAAAAGGACTGCGCAAGTGAGTGGTTCAATATTTGTAGTATTTAAAACATCTTGCCGCACAGTCTGATCAAATTCAACTTCTTACTTATTGCTTACGTAAAGTATTGATAAAACTTTATCCCACTATGTCATGTCATTATAACAATGACTTTGTCATTATAGCAATAATGTTCGTATTCTTAAAAACGATTACAATAAATAACTTTAACTTTCCCTCAATAAGCATGAAACTATAAACTTAATAGCAGCCCCGCGATTTCTGTTTGTAAGCTATTTCATGCTAACTTTTACCTAATTGCTCTTGCATAGAGATATATTTGGTAAAATGTCTTCTATTTTTGACTTGTTTCAAAAAAAAATATGCTATGTGTGTTGCATAACATCAAGTAAAACAATATTTATTATTAATATTTTATATATACTACCATACACAGTCATTCTCATGTAATTGTTACCTACAGTGTACACAGCTTGAACTTTGTACTTGGTTATGCCATCTTATTTTTATTGCCATTACAATAATACAGAACTACCCACTTTTAATGGTGCTAAAATTCGAGATTAAAAGATCAAAATAACCGCGTTGCTAGAAGCCGTATGCAATTCGACGATAAATCTATTTCAGACAATTTAAAATGCCGCTACATCATCACCGATACGTATACTCCACAGAATAATGAAGTAAGTGATACTAAAGCTTCGAAGGGGTCTTTGTAAAATTGCGCAATAGAGATGAATCATTGCGGGCGACGCAGGAGAGAACCGCACGCGACGATGACCTACGAGTAGGTCGCTCACCTCGTATCTACCCTGGGACCTCACTGCATTACACCCGACAAAAACAAACCACACAAAGAAAACTGACTACTGAACGCATGGAAATCTACAGAAGTTTTAGGCGTTCAAATAACAACGCTCGAATAGATAAAAACAAGGAATGACCCAGGCTACAAGACGTGAGCGACATAGACAAGTGGTGAAGTGACTATTATCGTAGTAAACACAACTCTCACTCAAATGATTCAGAGCGTTCCGGTTTCTTTTAGTAGGTTGATCTTACACGGAAAGAATAATTTACTCATCAAATTGTTAAAGTTGATTGCTCAATGGGCAAACCAAACTTGTGATCACGGCTCGTCGAAACATCGGGAAAATAATAAAAAGGTAAACGCTATAAATACCAGTAAAACTTTAAATCATTTTATCTTATCGCAAGAGTTTGAAAAAGTAATTACAATACCACAACATCGTAGACCTTTGTTCTACTCGAACGGACAATAAAGTTATGCTGCCCATGTATTCATGTTGACCCAAAACTGGCAACGTATGCAAAATATGTATATTAACTTACTAGAAACTTTAGAAAGTGGAACGAGCTGTAGTATACATGTTTCAGACTGTTGAGGTTTAAAACTAATTATAAAATAAATAAGTAAATACGATGGTGGGCGTCTATATCATTGAAACCAATGAGAAAGACTGATAAATGTATTAACCAGAGGTTGCAAGTCCACATACCAAAAAATATTTATTAATGTATTTATTTGAACAATTAACACTCAGTAACTGTTGTCTAACAAGTTAAATTTCACAGAACCCCCTGACAAAATCACTTTTTTTTTTACCACCAAGGTCGCAAACATTCACATGGCCCGTCTCGCCTGTCAGTAAGAGATTGCCATAGCCTATAGACGCTTGCAATATCAGAGGCATCACACACGCTTTGCCAAGCATTTAACCTCATACTCTAGTCACTTAGGAAAACTACAGCAGGAAGATCATTCCATAACCTGAGTGTTCGTGGGAGGAAGTTTCTGTGAAAGCGCACGGTACGCAGCCATCCAGGCTCCAGGTGTGTTAGAATACGATATCTCTATTTAGAATCATTTGTAATCCAAAATCCAACATAGAATTCATACCCTTGAGGATGAAGCCTGAACATATTTTTTTAACCATAGTTAAGAACAATCTCGATCAAGTCACCTTTCAAACAAAAAAATCTAAATCATTATCCCACAAACAGACACACAGCTACATAGAGATACACACGTTAAATACCTTATAACATCCCTCTGTTTGCGTCGGGATTAAAAGTACAAATTAGAATAAATTACATAACAATGCATTTTATTAAAATAAGTACAAAAAAAATCGTTAAATAAGTAACACCCAATTTGATAACAAATTCTAATTATAGAGGTTTGTAAAATCCAATGTCCAAATACAAATCTTAGGATCTCCAAAGGAAAATTGGGTTAGTAATTGGGTTAGATCGATGAGGTTTCGTTACAAGGAATATAATCATTTGAATGAATACTGGGCCTCTACTCCGTAAAACGATATCGACATTATCGTTACGATACGACAGTGCTCCGAATTATTCGACCGTACCCTACTCTCAAAAATGTTCGCAATCTTTGTCGTCTGTCGAAAGCATAGACAATATGTATCGAATCTTCGGAACGAATGATAGGAAAATCTAAAGGCTTGGATAATAGACATTTAGCCTAAATCCTTTTGCTTGACTGTTTATGTCACTTTTTTAGGCAAAATTACAACAATTATCTATGAAAGTAAAAGAAGTGATAACGTCAAACGTCAAATCAACAAACCCGCCTGTTATTTGAAAACTTTACAAGCAAAATTCTTGTGACAATTAGCCACAGAAGCCATACCTAATTAAGAAGTTGAAGTTGAAGCAAAAATTCGTCGGGGTGAATATTCAAATTCGTTTATTAAAAAGATATTAGTACACACAGCATTAAAGTTTAAAGCACTATTTTAAAAACAATTTTATTTTTTATTTTTAATAAAAAACATGAAGTTAAAAAAAAAATACAAGTTTACTTTCAAACAAACTTTTAATATGTTTATAATTCCCGATGAAATTAGCCTTTTCCTCGCGGATGGCTTCCATGGCAAGCATAAATCTAGCCATTATTCCAAAACAAGAGGTAAATCAAGAGTCCGTAGTGCAGCAGGCCGAGGTCGAATGAAAAGAATGCAGAGAGTCCAGTAGGCAGCAGGGCTCGCAGGTATAAAAGATTCGGAGTCCGGTAAACGAAATGGAGATGCGTTCAAATGATAGTCGAAACGATGTAACGTAGAGTAGGTTTAGCACGATAATTGAAGCGATATATCGTTTATCGGTTTGTAGAGTAGACCCCCTGAATTCCAGGCAAATACGTGTAATTTACTATTGGGCTACTAAAACTTGGTTAGGAAATTGCAGACGCTAAATCAAGCTCAACTATTCTTAATGTTGCAGTGCAATTCAACAATCGAATGAAATAATTATATGTTGAATATAAGGATTTTGGATTACAAATGGTTCTAAATAGAGATATCTGGTAAATAGCGTATTCTAAATGAAATTCTACCTTGAAATAAATTGTGATTTCCTTAATCGCAATTCAATTCATTCGAACTTTGCAATGTAAAATGTTAGAGGAAATGCTCTGCTTTAAATTGATAAAATCATAATTATGTTGATACCAAATTCGGCCTCCATTGAGGTAAACTAATGTAACGTCGCAATAATTGTTAACATTTTCCCATTATTGTTGTTTGATGATTTTTCCGAATTTAATTCATTCGAACTTTGCAATTGGAAATGTTAGAGGAAATGCTCTGCTTTAAATTGATAAAATCATAATTATGGTGATGCCAAATTCGGCCTCCATTGAAGTAAACTAATGTAACGTCGCAATAATTGTTAACATTTTCCCATTATTGTTGTTTGATGATTATTCCGAATTTAATTCATTTGAACTTTGCAATGGGAAACGTTAGAGGAAATGCTCTGCTTTAAATTGATAAAATCATAATTATGTTGATACCAAATTCGGCCTCCATTGAGGTAAACTAATGTGACGTCTCAATAATTGTTAACATTTTCCCATTTTTGTTTGCATTGTGATAACAGTGAGGCACTCTATGGGTGCCTGCCTGCCTACTGCCGACTCCGTTCCTAAACTATCAATATTATATTGTGCTAGTAAATATCTATCATTATAGATTCAATTTTATTTAGACTGAGAATTTGTGATTTTGTGAACGGTCAGTGTAAATAGCAAAAAAACTAACACGCTTACGCCTGGGATACAGGCGTAGACATGATAGACATACTCAGTGAGTAGATCTTTGAGGGTAGATAGATTGATAGAAAAAGCCCATCGCCGCTTATTGGAACACTAACTGTTGGCACATGTCTTCGTTTGTTCTAGGTCATGCTGGTTTCCTCACGATGTTTTACTTCACTATTTTGAACAACTTTTTCACATTTATTTTTCGAGTGGAAAATCCATCGGTTCACGACCGGGTTCGAACTCAGCCCACTAGGCCAACACGTTTTATTAGTTTTAATAGAGAAAAATCATAATAATTTCATTGTCTTCGACAGTATTCGGCTGAAATTAGACTTTGATTAGGTTTCTAGCTTCCAGTTTTATCTTGCGTCATTCCAGAGTTCGTGCCAACTATGTGCCGCTCCAGCTTAGAATTCCTCTTAACTTTACAAATTAATTACTTTTCCCATCCAAGTTGTATTTTTAACTGAGTTTCTCAATTCGGCTGTATGTTTTTTTATCGTGTGTGTGTGTTACCTTATATCTTCGCCAATTGTGAACCGATTTTAAAAATTCTTTTCGTAAATAGGTAGCGTTATACTTAAGGGCGGTTCAATATATATTTTATGAAGAATCCCACTTCTAAGGGTGAAAAAATTGGTGATGAAATTGCATATTGGACTTTTTATTAATTTCCCGTTAATTGAAGTAGTTTTTTTGACATTTAATGTCTAAGAAATTATGTTACAACAAAACAGCATTGATTTTCCAAATTGTATCAAATGACGTACCATGTACCTGTAGGAGTCCACTGCTAGACATGGACATCCCCAAAGCGTTAGTATTGATATTTATTATGTTCCCAAAGTGTATGACGCACGGTCTTAAACCATCTCCATTGTAAAGATGTCATCAGATTCAATCGGGTGGGGAGTCTACGCTACGCACGCAGATATTCATGACGTCTGCTAAAATTAACGTGAGAACTCACCATAATATAATTTTGTTTCAGATATATACTGGAATGCCTGCTACAACCTTGTGGAAAACTCCGTGGTAAAGGTAAGCTCTATAAAATACGCTCCGTTTTCAAGTACCTACATAATACTCTAAAAAGCACACGACCACACAAAATAGACTTAGGCTAGTTGAGTTGTAGATGCAATAATTTGTTTTTTTATTAATTGCATCATTCATACAAGAGCGCATTTAGTAGGCAAATAAACACTGAACTGACCGAGTGACTCATGGATAGATGTTTCAACATTTGTGTCCAAAACCGGTCCCCTGACCAAGCGTTCATTGCCACGGGGCTTGCTGCGTTGATGTTACATCCGTAACATGTCTGAGGAAAAATGTAATCAAAATGCAATAAATCGTATATTTTATCCGTGGATGTCTTGACACGAATAGTCTGGCACTCACATCGGATGAGAGGGATATCATCGATCGCGCGTGACGAATTTATTTTTAGTAGGCTCTCGTCCTCATTCTTGCCTGGTCTGACTGTCCCGATCTCAACAGCACTGATCCTTTTTTGCCTGTATAAATTTAAATTTGTTCTGATTTGTATTGTAACGGGAATTTTCACGTACCGTACTAGGTCAAGGCACCTATTCTTGATGAAATTTCCGTTTTAAAAATGAATGATCTGATTCACGATTATTCTTCGTGAAAAAGATGATATCCATTATAATTATATGATTATCATTTTGCATAGAATGCAATAACCGACCTGACCTTCCGCTGCAGCACGGCATTCAGTCAGGTTCATGGAAAAAAAATATTGTCACGATTTATATCGTCCATTCATGAATCCTTAGCTAAGCTGCTAGCAGCTTAATAATAAAAACTAAATTGTGTAAAAACACGTGAGTCAACAATCTTGTTGCCGTGGTAAAAGGAAACTGGAATATTTTCTTCGAATAAGTCATGTTATCCTTTAGCCGTTGTCGAACTCTTGAACTCAAAAGACAAAGCTTAAGAAACAGAATAACATTATGAATTCGTGCTACATATTGATCCAATAGAGCATTACATAGATCAAATTGCGGATTAGCTATGAGGAATTATTCTTGTAAACATGACATTTAATAAATTCGAGCCAGCATCACCCACGCTGGCCTCGGGAGCCTTTCCCTCCGTGACGCAGCTTAAAGGCCGCACGCGCCGCACGGATCCAACGCAGCTAGACCAACTACAGGCCTCAGGGATGTAGCTAGTTGGAGAAACGGATTGGGATATGGTTTTCATTATCCTATCGTTCGATTAGGTTCGAATGATCAAGAACGGTTTTATTATATTAAACTTCGTTAAGCAGAGCCAGGCAGTATTTAGATGGACCACTTTTAGCTTGACTTGATCAAAAACAGATCACGCATAATTTGTTTCTCTGTATCTGACACTATACGAAGTAGGTACTTTTATGATATTTAGGTTCAGTGTTCATTGTGCTCTGTAAACATAATTACTGGGGAGTTGTTTGTGCAGCTGACAATAACACCTACCTGTAAATGAAAGTAATCTCTGTTTGTCGATTACATCAAATTGAGTTGAATTTCGGTTTATTAACCTGAGAGCTTTGCTTTTATAAATGTTATTGAACTTTGTTTTAAACAAGACTGCGTTTGTTAAACTTTTTAGCTCAACTTAAAAATGTTCCTCTGCAACGACGGAAGCGCTTTTTTATGCCTAATGTTATGTCCTGGGATACCTACTCGTATTAATGACAGTTTGGAAACGAGTCTACTGTTTTTAGAAACATGGAAGGTGTAACAAGACCGCTTCTTGATGATTTAGCTTCATCAAGAAACGGCTATTGAATGACTCTAAAATTTAACGAAATATGCAAGGATTAGGTAGATTTGATGTCGGGGCCAAAATAGCCAAGCGTTGATCTAAAGACGGTGCTTCGGCAACTTACGTCTTGATTCTAGATTTTAACAGTACTATACCTAACATGTTTCAATAAATCAGTATTGATATCGACCGTCACGACACGACACACCCGGCCCATTAACCTTGAAAGCACACCCTGTTTCACGTGAAACATCTTTAGCATTCATGAATTCCACCATGTTTCACTTTATTCAGTTTGAATACACATGATTAAAATTAAATAAAACGACGAACAATGACTTATTTTGTTTATTAATAATTTTCTTGGGATGAACTCTACCGTGGAAATAACTGCTGTAAATCTTAAAATACCGCAGGCATTTATACGGTACTGTTGCAATTGGCCCTATCAATTTTATTGTTTGATAATCTGCGCGATGCATTTTTAAACCTTTTCTATGTTGGATGTACATTTTTGTACGCTTTTTTGTTCAATAAATAAATTTATAGCATATTTCTTTTTGTGTGTGTGTGTGTACGCGCGCCCAAATGTTATAAATAAAGTGAAACTTAAATTTTGTTGAATATTATTACCTTGCGAAATATTTTTATAAAAACACTATAACTCTGCCCATTAACCATACTGTTGATCTAATTAGTTTCCTTTTTAAATTTTATTTTGTATCTCTAAGCCTACTTAGTGATAAAACCTCCTTTAGCATTCAGAATAATTCAGATTAACATAACTTTTATGTAAGCCCGTTCACGTACCACTTTATGCTTACGTAATGGTATTTTATTAAATTAATCCGTTACATTATGTTATATCTACTACGCAGTCAGAAAGTCTAAAAATATCATAATTATGTACCACCTTCATGGTAACTAGTTGTTAGACGCTAACTTGCTAGAGTTATTAATCAAAAGTTTTCATTAGAAAGTAATTCTGCAACTCGGAGTTGAATTTTCAATTATTGTTAAGGAGCTCAGTCTGACACAACCAATCATCTCAATCAGCTGTAGAAAGTAATATATATGTACAAAACCTCATCTCATTTTATGACTCACAAAGAAATCCACAGGAAACAAGTAGGTACCTAATATCAAATAACTGAATATCAAAATTGGTTTCGTGCCCGCTATAAATCCTCTATCCACTCTCTCCACAAATTCGATGGCATCTGTAATTCTGTAGGAGTGAAATTTTGGCATCCGTCCTACTCTGCGAAAACGTTACATAACAATGCAGGTATGCGGCCGCGTAAATAGGATATTTTGTCGATTTCATGATGTATATATCTATGGAAGAAAGTCGCACTATAAATATCCTACAAGACATGGTTTCTCTTCAAAATCGCAAAACTTCTTTCATTTATCGTTGGTAGCAGCATCCTACAATACGTAAGACACGACACGTGCAGCTGTTAAGTTTCCATGGCATTTACACGTAAGTATACGTTTCATGACAGAAGGTGAATGGCGAACAGCAGCTGGTGCTCCACTAATAATTCGCTATAAGGTTTTATTTACACTAGAGCGGTCTTATCTTATAAAGCTGTTAGCTAGCTTAGACCGACTCGTGTGAGCATGCTTCAATGGTTATTGCAATTCAAAATATTAGAATGATATGAAACCTTAAAAGATACTTTTAATACGACTGAAGCCTCGTAAGATATGTTTTGATCTCATAAATCCTACTAATATAATAAATGCGAAAGTCTGTGTGTGTGTGAATGTTTGTTACCACGTATCTCCGTAACTACTAAACCGGTTTTGATGAAATTTGGAATGTAGATAGTTTAGGTTCAGGAATAACACATAGGCTAATCTTATTTTCGAAAATCAACCCCTAAGGGTGGTAAAGTGTCTATGAAAAAAATATTCCTTGGTTTTATTCACGAAAACTCGGTACACATAAACTTTAAAATAAATAATGAGACACGTATTTTTTATTTTTTCAAAAGTACCCTTTGGGGGTTAGCAATTGAGTTCTAAACTTTGTATAAATTGTAATCCTTGGTTCGATTCATTCAAAAGTTGGTGGACATAGTTTGAAGCCTGGAGACGGTCATATGCTACTTTTATTAACATACCACGCGGGCGGAGCCGCGAGCTACAACTAATATGTTATAAGTACAACGTGTAATTTTTTGTAAATATAGACTACTAATCACTAGTTCACAGAATAAGGTTGACAGTTATACGATTTCACAATCACCGTGAGAGACTGCTACCAGCTCATTCTTTAGAAGACCCCGTTGTTTTCGCGGAACGTCATCTCAATTGAAGAATAGTGGCACTTTAACCCTCTAACTCCATTCTCATGATTATAATTTTGTCTGAATTGCAAACAAAATATTATAGGTCACTCTATAATAAGTCAGTTCTAAGGCGGTTACGTATGCTAATCTCGACCGATGTAGTGGTGCTAGCTGATTTACGATACCTACACATTATAAAGACTATATTTTTTGTAAAATGGTGTATAATAATAACAATGAGTTTCATATCAAACGCTAAACCGATTGATTGAACGGTATGACCGAATCTTAATTACAAAGCTATAGAAGATAACTGTGTATACCTAACATTCCTAAGCTCTTACGTATTAACCGGGAAGTAAATTTTCAGACCCTACTTTTTTATACATTTTTGTGTTTGATATGATAGCGGCCGTGACATGTCTATTGTGATCGCTACGTGTTTACTTACCGTTGTTTTTTCGTGACCCATGTACCTACTAACTGCTAATTTTGCTTGAGCTTGACTAGTGCCAACTATCAAAATTTATAAGAAGATTACTTCTTATAAAAAGGTAAATTACTGTTTCAGTGGTTCTACACTAACAAATGTATGTAATAAGTGTCTTGTTATTATCACTACTGCAATAATGTAATCAAACTATGTTTGCATTGCTCCCGTGTTATCGTCACCCACTGAACCAATTCAATGACTATCACACAGTCCATAATTACAATTGACGAACTAGGTCATAATGTTCACGCTTCATTTCGATAATTCGAACTGTTTTATGCAAAAGGTGAAATCATAACGGCACCGCGAATAGCGGGCTGTAGAATCAATGCAAATATCCGTAATGTACGTACCTAAATGCCGTACATTTACGGTAAACATTGGTAAAGGCTATTCAGTAAAAATATTACTACATAGCTTACCTACCATTTTCCGTTATCGTTTGAACTGAATGTTAATTTTACCGCAATAAACAAATAAAAAAATCTTGAGCTAGTTCTAAGAAATCTGAACAACCCCGTGCGTCGCCCGATATTGAACACGGTTGCGTATTATTCCTATTTTTTAATTGAAGTACCAAATAATTCAATAAAAAATCATGTTATTTGACAAAATGGCTGATTGACAAATGTTTTTATAGTATAAATGAATTCTTCGAATATAAAATGATTTAAACTAATTTTATATTAAATGTTGCATGATTAGGTAAATTTTTACATGTTTTTCTATTATTATTAATTCTTTTTGATTTGTATTTATGCACGGAATAAATATTAATTTAAATTCAATATTATATTCATACGCCTGTAAAGGCAGGTTTTGGTAGTACCTACGAGTACTATAATCATTTTAAGATATATGTGTAACCTGAAATATTATGAATAAATGATATGATGTATATAAAATTATATTTCATCTTGTATCTACCAAATTATATTGTGTTTTTGTATTGAATGCAGTTTTGTGGTACAAACAATAACAACCGAGGGTATTTTTCATGACATGTTATTTTTTGCGCATAGTAGATTTTATCCTTCAAACTATGCTAGGGAAAAACTTAGTATAATATTACTTTGAGTCAAATAACTATCATGTATAAGACTGTCTATTTTGAGAATACATTTCTTAAACCCTACGTTGTCTATCCTTACTTTCCAAATAATTTGTAAAAGTTTATGAAATAACTATCCTCTGATGTAATAAAATAGTTTCCTTGCAAACAGAATAGTAATAAGTCTTCATATATATAATCCTTACGAGAACGACTGTTCATGTTTACCCGACACAGTAAAAGCTTGTAAGGATTATAAGATAAAACACGGTTTCGACATTAACTTTCATGCGAACGGATTAACTAGCAAAGCCCTTCCTCTTTCATCGGCTTGTTACGGCGTGGGTTAGTAGTAGCCAGTGGTAGGTAAGACTACAAAACTAATTATACTGTCGTACACCCGTCTTATTTTCATTTTAAAACATTCCTGTATGACGTTAAATATCCTCAAGTATTTCTGTGCCTTCCATGACATGACAGCCGGATGTTTCGCTGGATCACCTGCCAAAAGGTTTTCCTTGGCCGCTATTATCGATTCTCACAAACGTAACCGTCTCGTCGCCGTTTAGACACGAGTTTTATCTCAATAATTTGCCAATAAGCATAAACGTTTATTGTACTTGTTGTGAATAACGAGATCACTTAAACTCATTTGAACTTCTCACTCAACCCAGTATTTAGCAATACTTACGTTTATTTTTATATATTATTTTACAATAACCTATAAGTACAGTATAATATGAAAATTATTAATCGACACTGAAGTTAATTTTAATGAGCAAAATACAATTAGCCTTCTGTTCGAGGTAATTGGTCGTCTACTTTCGTTTCCATCATCAGATCAGCTTTTATTCACCGTTATTACTTTGTGTTGTTAGTATACTTATAAGTATGTGTCGTTCTGTTACTTAATTTACACTTATTTAATTATCCTGCATTTCCACCATATTTTGACAGGTATGCAAATAGCAATTTCAAACTTAATAAAATGACAGGAACTGCGTCAAAAGCATCTCGCAAGATTTTACAACGCAACAACATATATGTACATGTTAAGTTAAATGAAAGATTCTAATGATAATCTTTGTTTTAGGTGGAGAAGCTTTCTGGAGACTGGAATGGGCGTCGGGTGAGCCACGGAGAACGACATTACAATGACGGAGGGGGAGAAGCAGCAGAATGCTGGCGGGACCAACTCCGCTCCGCAACACAGGAAAGGGCACAGGTTTGTACCGTTTAGTCTCATCTCGGGACCCTAAATAAACTGACTGACAGGCAAAACTGGTGGTTAATTAATAACCGTTTCCAAGTGCTCTCACAAGCTAAGTCCAAACCGACATATACCATAGTATTTCTTATTAAAATATGTGTTTTGTAATTATATGTTTATTTGTGGAACTTTTTGTAGTTTGGTTGAATGTTCACCATCGTTGGATATTATCATAATTTATAGACGTAATTTTTTTAAGACACATTGACTTGTAACAATATAAATTAAGTTTTTAAATAAAAACTTATTAATATGTAAATTTAATTTTCAACCAATCTGAATTTTGTTGAACTTCTTTTCAAATCGGTTACCATTTCATACCATTTCCATTCGTTCGTTCAAATATGCGATGATTTGATTCGATCGTATCTCAATAGCATTGTTCTATTTATGACTCAATTATATTTCTAAATCAGCTGCCGATCCTAGAACATCAGTTAGTAATTAATAGTTCTTATTTCGGAACGCATATCATGGCTGGCTGTGACCCACATACTACTATCCGCTTCGCTCTGATTGCTTGGTCTTAGCGACTTTAATGATGGTACTACTAGCACTTTCATTGCTCGAAAAGCTTATTATCTGATCTGCACAGTTCTCAAACTCTATCAAATCAATGTGCAATCTATCTGCCAATCTCAACCTTTGATCCAAGATCAGTTATCCACCATCAGTAGGTAATTTATGTATGTTTTTACTTTATATATTGGTAAAGATAGTACTTACTACTTGCTGATCGCGAGCAGACTAAATGTGTTTTTTCATAAAACAAGCTGCTACGACTCCGACAATTCCACTGTCCCAGGCAAAGTTATAAGAAAAATAAACCAGCCAAGTTTTTTACTTGATCCTACACACCGCTCATCCTATTTTTAGAAGTTACCAGCCTCGCGCGTAAACTCTGCTTTGATAAGGGATAATTATTCAGAACAAAGGGGATTTTATAAACGTCTTTATGCGTGAAAATTGAGTTCTCCCACGCAAGCCTCCTCTTAAGTACTTGCCAAGATTCAATACAAGTTTATTTGTTTGAACGGTATTCTCATTATCGATATTTGGTTCGCCCTTCAAGAGAGGTCTGCAGTCTAAACGCGACTCAATTTACTCTGTTGTGTTTTTGAGAACCTCCTTTTTTCTGTCTGTTAAGTCTATTAAAAGTACATAAAGTAATGATTGTTCTTCTTTCAGCTATACATCCTGGGATGTAATGTACATTAATATACATTATAGCTGCCGTGTGTGATGGGATTGATGGGCTTAACCTAAAAATCAAAAACATTATATCATTTAATACAGATTTATCTTCTGCCACCCTCACGTTGATGATGAAAAATGTTTTCTACTAGGAGCTATACTCCTAGTAGAAAACATTTTTCATCATCTAATATATAACATTTTATTTTTCATCATCAGAGTTGAGGCCTACCTAGATGCACTCGCATTCACATATAGAACAACAATCCATTAGGCACGACTTTCATACTACCGGTAGGTAGTATCTTGGGGAGTACTTACTCCCTTTAGATTTTGCTGATAAACGTGATATCAAAGATAAGTTATGATAATATCGCTGACAAAGTTGAAAACTCACAGTAATTCAACGTTATACAAGCGTAGGATCTTTAAATAGTCTAATGCTCGTCTGCACTAAAAAAACTAAAACAGCAGATTTTCTATGGAAATTTGACAAGGTAACGTAAATTTGTTACGGAAAACTTGGTAGCAGTCACGTGACATCTCAAAAGCGAATGTCATTTACTTACAATTCAACCTTTCCGCAGGCGTTGACGCCAACAGAAAGTGGTTTTTGTCTAAGGGCCTGATTATGGTTAGAAAATCTTTACGTTACCTTCTTCAAAAGGAACGCTTTGTTCTTAAAACCTAAAATATTGAAGTAATGATTTAAGTAGGTATGTATTCTGTAAGAAGTTTTGCGCAAACTGAATACTGTCGCGCTTGCTTTATGTCACAACTTTGTAACAGTTGCCCCATATTCGTACGTAATCATGTTTTATTCTCATATCTTTGTAAACAAAGCTCTAAGTTAGTCATCCTTGTGTAATGTTTGATTAGGGCACCCGCGGTGCTTGGCTCTCGAAATTCGTCAGTGTTAACAGGTGCCGACGAAAAATTGCTGGTTTCTCTGCCATTGCGTAGAATTAAAACTGTGGGTGAACTGTGTGACGGTATATGGAAGTTAACGCTATTATGAAAATTGGAACTTAAAATGAATGAAAAGTTAAGAGAACAATTCCGGTGTTTGTTACAAAGGTATTTTGTGAGTGTTATATAAAGCACATAAACTTTTGGTTCGTTCGTTATCATTCTATTGGAGCTATGACTACTCTCGAGTGCCATGACAAACGGTCTAGAGCCACTTTGGCTATCTAAAGTCTGTATTTTCACGATGAAAATACATGTTGGGTGCTCGCTTGCTCAATTGTTTGGAAGTAAAAAATATGCACTATCACCGTGCATAACCATGTGTTGTCAGTGGCGACCGATGACGTGCAGAAAGCAGTAGGCTTTTCTAGTCTTACTTCATGAACATAGTATAATTACTTACCACATGATTCGCAATTGAAGCTTGTAGTTCAGCGTCTCTAACAAAGTTTTAACGAGTACAAGGGTCGTTAATTTGTCATTCTTTATTAAGAGTGCTTCCCCGTTCGACCCAAGATTTTTTATCCAATAGGTATTTTGCTCCGTTCGACCCAAAACATTTGATTCAAGTTACCCTTTGTACCCACACCTACTTATTCCTAATTTCTTTTGTTTAAATTCAAATAAATGACACAGTGAAACACTAAAGTAGCAGGGTCAAAAGACAAAAAAATGTAGATACTTATTATAAATATTTTTATTAATAAAATCAGTCTTGTTCAGATAATAGTGAGTCAAATATTTGTCTACAAATCTAACAAAAACACTTATCAACCCTTAAATAAACAAACATAATCAAATAAACAACATTTTCGAGATCAAATATTTAAAACAAAACAATAAGTCCGCCTACTTACATTGTTCTAGAATTGCACGTGCATTCGTTTGAAGAGAATATAAACATTAGCATAAAATATTATTACCTCCATATTGTACAAAATTTGAGGTTACTGTGAGTAATAATTTAATCAAGTTCGATTTTTTATAAATATTACGGTGTCTGTACTGTTTAGAATACACTGTGACTTAGATTTTTGGGTTGGGTAGAACGGAGCATATGTTTTGGGTTGAACGGGTAAAAATAATATTGGGTAGAAAAATAGTGGGTTAAACGGGGAAGCACTCTTTATTAACAATGCCCCGCAACTCCCACACTTTCAACGCCATTTATCCGTTCTTGGCGTTAAAACAAATACCCATTTTTGTTACACTTGTTTATTGAACAGGAAGATGTCATTATCTTCAAGTTTTATTGTTCTCTTCGACAGCGCTATCCTCTGCACCTATTGTTTACGATGATCCCGTTTAACTTTCACTCACCACTTTTCAATGAATAAGGAAGTTGTAGTTTACGTTTCATTGAATTCAATTTGCATTGTAAACAACCTATTCAAGAGTTCCCAAACATATGTACCAATAATCCAAGAACCGTGCGTGAAATGTATGACGTAATGTTCCCACTAGAATTTTAATATTGTATTTGAATTTTAATCACCATAGTGTTAATCAATTTAGTTTGGCCCAGATACCTGAATGGTTTTAAACATTATGAATGAAGGAAACTGCGTCAATATTGGTAAAAGCCAAACCACAGAATAATGCAGAACCATCCCAGGAGCCTAACCATGAAGACTTATTGCGATTCAAATCAGGCAAATATGTCAAATCTCGCTTGGCGATTGACGATTATAAGACAACGCCATAGCGTCCTCAACTGCAAAGCAGGATTTGCATCTTTACCTGAATTAAATCGCAATAAGACTTGATGGTTAGGCCCTAGGACCGGTTTGTGACAAATTCCAGACAGTTTTACAAATAAACTGTCGCGATATCTTTCACTTACCATAATTATAATAAATTGTGGTATGAATCAAATTACTTCGCTGACCCTCGCTGTTACGAGGCCTGTGTCTCGCCTGATACACAATAGATTGCTGATGAAGAAATTATTGCATGGCCAAAACCGCCACATTCGTATCTCATTTGTAGTCTGATATTAGTCGTACATGACATGACTAAATCCAATATGCTCGTGTTCGTTATTCATCCAACGACATGGAGAATCTTGTCAACATAACAATCAACAGGATTTTGTTGAAGCTACTCGTAAAAAGCACGTGGTATTGCCACTTTAGATACCTTGCAAGGACATAGCGTTAAAATAGTATACTGAAAAGAATAAACCTTTACTCGCAGGAGGCAAGAATCAATGTACGCCATGACGGGCCTATACGCAGAGTCAGGGTGCGCCGAGGGCGAGGAGGTTGCTGGTCCCAGCACGCCACCTCACCCCACGCATCCTCCGCGGGAATCCATCAAGTGCCACAGCCGAAACCCTTCAGCTGGGATTTGCGACAGGTAAACTAACACGAGCAGTGGCTAGTTGGTTTCATGCGTAGGAGCAGGTCCAATGTCCAACCCAAGGAGAACTGCCGATGTTTTTCAATACAACTGTTTTTTATACCACTAAAGTGGCAAACAAGCATACATCCCACCTGTTAGTCCATTATTGGCAAAGACGACACTTATAACTTCAATATTGCATTTTGTTTTCACAGGGACCGCGAAAGGGCAAAGGAAAGAGAAAAACCTCCACAATTGTTCCCAGAAATATTAGACATTCCTCATGACACAAGGGACTGCGGCATCTTATCGTGGAGACCGCTATTTATCCAGCAATTTTCTAGCATTAAAGTAAGTAACTCGTTTCAATTTATTACGGTATAGTATATTGATGCGATGAGAATGATAACGAGCTATTTTTTTCAGGTATTTGTATTTTTCCTCTCGATCCTGGTAACACTGCAGCAAGCATTGAGTTCCGGATACATAAATTCTGTGATTACAACCATCGAGAAACGTTTTGACATACCTTCGAGCCTCTCGGGGCTTATCGCGAGCAGCTACGAGATCGGAAATGTCATAACAGTGATTTTCGTTTCGTATCTCGGTAGTAGAAGACACATTCCTGTATGGATTGCAGTAGGTAAGAATAAAAATAAAAAGGGCCTAAGACCATTGTGATCATAAACCATATAGACAGCATACCATTGCACACTTGTCCGCTTAGTTAGAGTTAAATGCGAAATCAAACCTTTGGTATAATCATCTCCGAGTTCTGTGCCCAAAGTGGAAATCTTGGACTTGACTAATCTAAAGCATTTTCATGCAGTCTATTTAAATTTTATTTTCATTTTCCTTCTGTGTTTTACGTTCGAGTTGTTATTCATGAAGGCGTATTATTTCAGGCGCGGTAATTATGGGGATCGGCTCACTAGTGTTTGTCGTTCCACATTTCATTGCGGAAGTGAACAGTGAAACTTTGGCGAACAATAAATCCGACGATAACATCTGTCGGTTGCCGCGCGCTCTCGAGGCGGATATGGGTGGACTCGGCCGGCTCTCGCAAGGCCTGCCCCCGAGCAATCTCAGGCCCGACAATTGCATCAAAGTAAGTGAATTAGCTGTTAATTTGACACGTTGGCTGCACGTGCATGTTTGCATACCTAACTATTTGGCAGCTTGGGAAGCGCAAAACTTTCGGATCGACTGGATGACTGTCCGTAGAGAAAAGTGCTACTGTCTTCCGTTTGCAGGATTGTGATATCTATTTGGGCATTTGACGAACCTTTCTTGACCGTTCTTTTACCTTGATCGTATAACAGATAATACCAAAGTGGTGGTGGTCTTCAACAAACACTTTCGTTCCCTCAAAGTCGTCACACTTTGATCTTACACGACTTGTATCTACCTACATACATACTTGACTGGCAGTGGAGAGACGTAGCGTTATGCAGTTTACTTCCCTATTCTGTGCTGCAGTTGCCAAATCGTGCAATTACATTAGCGCATTCGAAGCAAAGCAATTTCAACTTGACATAGCCAAGCGACCAATTTGCAAAACCGCACTCGACGTTTTTATTAGGTAAAATTGGTCAGCGCAGTCTTTACCTACCCCTAACAGAAAACAGTCGATATTACGTAATTTCTATGTAGGAACTAGAAGGCTCATAGATTCGAACCCGGACTAGCACTAAATGATGTTCCCATTTGGAAAATGTATGTGGGCATTAACACGTGCTCAGAACAGTGAAGGAAAACATCGTGATAAAACCATGCCGCAGATCCAAATCCGAATCGATCGGTTAGTAATCCAATAAGCGGAGATTGTTTGCAACCTCGTCACATGGAACGCTAACTACTATGCAAAACGTGGGCATGTACCAAACATAATGTTTGGATTACCACCTACTTGGTATTCTCACGGATCTGCATACTGAGTAATGGATCTGAGCTAAACGTAGTGGCTGAAAATTATATTTTACAAAATAAGGCTTTAGAACGCTGTATTTTTTAAAATATAATTTGCAGCAAAAAATAAATAGGCATTTTTTTATAGGATCTGAGGATGTCAGACTGTACAATAATATGTACAGTCTTGAGCATGTTTGTTATAGTTATTTTTTATCTTATAGTTGTGTTTTTTGTCAGAGTTCCCCGAGCACGTTCGTACCAGTAATGGTGTTCGTGGTGGCTCAACTGCTGCTGGGATGCGGCGGGTCTCCGCTCCTCACCCTTGGCACGACTTACGTCGACGATCACGTTCGGCCCGAGTCCTCCAGCATGTATATCGGTAAGTGTACTTATAAAATTGCATTATATCGCTGACTATACTACAACTTTACAATTTAAATCAAGACTTACAAAGATATTGTTGGAATAGTGTTTCTATACCATTAATAAATTTATTTATTATTATTTTTCCTCTTTATTTATTTAAAATCTCAGTTTTATGCCTGGGGCCTTTACAGGCATTAGTGAAGCCGAAACTAACACTAAGAGGCCTTTTTGTACTATACAATATTTATTATTATTTTTATTCTTTATTTATTTAAAATCACAGTTTTATGCCTGGGGCCTTTACAGGCATTAGTGGAGCCAAAGCTAACACTAAGAGGCCCTTTGTACATTATCATATAAAAACGGAATTTTGTGGATGGCGACTGATGTAAACTATTGGAAATATGAGCGATAAACTAGGTTATTGCAGTAGTATACGCTTATGGAATGGTTGCTGGGCTATCTAGGATTAAACGGCACCTGCAAATTCTGACTGAAATTCAGATTAAATCATAGGCAACGATAGGCAGCGTATAGGCAACGTTGGTGTGAACGGCTGTGTTGGTGTCGAGAGGTGTGCTGCAGTTTCACTAAACGCTACTCCCAGTTTTATTAATTCATTTATTTCAGATCATAATCCATGTACCATATACATATATACATGTACGTTTTTAAAAACAAATCATTCACAACACCATATACCATAATACATAAATAATACATAACAATAACATATTATAATAAATTATAAATCATAATTAATAACTAAATAAAATTTGATAATGATTCATTTATATTTTTTATACTTGTTGATATTTTAACCCTATTTTAATTTAATGTGGTAATTTCGAATACGATTGTTACTTGTCAACGAATAAATGAAATGAGTTTCTACTGCTGAGGTTTCTATGGCTCGTCCGACCGACGAGCGTGGTCGCGGACGGTGTTCATAACGAAGGACCTCTGCGAAACGCGGCAGCAGGGGTACGTGGTATAGTCGTAATAATGTCTTAAAATTATTCTTAATCGCGATAATTTCAATGCTATATGATTATATCTTTTTAATTGTCAGTATTCCTTACTTTTCTATTTATGCGGCGCCATGTATTCCGCTGGTTTCTATCCTCATGTAAGGCCAACATTTTAATGTCAGATTGGACATTTGTTATCTAAAGTGCCCTCTTTTTTGTGTGGACTGCATTATATCGATGTGAAACCTACAAAGTAAACTATTTTTCCTGCGATTTTGGTTCTCATATGCCTTAGTGCCCTGTGGACAGCTACAAGATCTTAAATAGTGGCATACAGTGTGATAATATATCTATGTTATTCCTGAAATCTAATTCATAAAGACAACTACGCAAACATTAACTTCGTCACAGGCGTCAAGTAGTAATCCATCCATATTTAAATGCCAGTAAGTTTCCGATGAGGCAACAGATCGATATTCTTGATTCCACCACAACGCCTAGGTATCTGTATATTTTGTTTTCGCCGTTTAAGCTGCCCTTGATCGACGTTAATGTCACGTAGAGATTTGCATGTATAGGCTAGACGGTATGGGTGTATGTCGTGCTGGGTGACTGGTTATCCGCTCGTAACACCGAGGATCTCGTAAACTGCGAGCCACTACGCAGAATAATAAAGTAGGTACAGGGGTCGTTGAACTTTTACACCATACGGACATCGACAGAACTTTTTACTCTTGCTGCAACATATCTACAAAAACTAACTAGTAAACGAAAATGATATAACGATTTTTTATTTCGTGAAATGTTATGATTTCTAAACTAAGGTTGGTTTTAAATATTTTTTTTAATTCGTTATACCGTTGGATAGTTTAAAGAAGGAAAATAGTATGGTCGTAGTATGACTAAATTCAAAATATCACACCCATAGGTAATGAGAGCCATAATCATATACACGTATATACAAGGAAAATATATATTGATTCCAACAAACCTTATTTAGGTTATCTATTGCCCGATTCATAAATTGTAAATTGGATTAGCTATTGAACAACTATATTAATTCCTAAGTTTATAAAAAGACTCATTGTGAACCCCCAACAGTCCCTTTTCGGTGGATTAATCCAGGAGTCAAAGAACCCACTCAGCATTTCGATTCAACATAGGCACCCAATGCCCGATTCATAAATCGGATTAGCTACCTATTCAACAACAATATAAATTCCTTAGTTTATAATGACTCGTTGTGAACCCGCAACAGTTTCTTTTCGATGGTTTAATCTAGGAGTCGATGAACCCACTCAGTCCACATAGTGTTAGCATTTCGATTCAACATACCTAATGTTGTTAGAGCCGCTGTAAAGCTATTCGTCCAGGTCACTCATTACTGGATATTTGTATCGCTGACAAAGGTGTGACGGGCAAAGTCGCGGTCCATCGTGGCATGAACCCGCCTCTTGACGATTACTCAAATGTGACTGTGCCATTGTTTTTACACCTCGACCCGTCACGGATAGGTGTGCTTTCTTATCTTTTATTACATATACCAATCATAGAATCAGCTTTCTTTACAATGTTTTGTTTGAAGGTTTGCAAAGCGATAAATTACCTTGCATTCATGTTCGCTTATTGCTGAACATTGACTCGTTGACAAAGGTGTGTCTGGTAATAGCAATACACATGGCTGCACGAACTTGCCCTTTTAACGATTACTCAGATTATGAGGGTGCGGTGGATTGTATACGATGTTTTTAGCTTCTAAGTAATTAGTCTACTTTATTGACGCTCCGAAAGTAAGTAGCTACGAATCATGAAAATACCAAGCTCTGCAATATTTTGTGAAAAGAAACTGCTGCTGATGTTTTGCTTGAATGCTAGGCAATAAATTCAACATTTAAAGCAAAAGTCTGAATACTGCAACATTTTTCAAGTATTCGCTGTGAAATGTCGCGTGGCAGTTCCGAATACATTATGCTTGGTTGGCGTTATTTAGGTGCCATGACAAGGCTTTGCTTGCGGCCGTGACCTGCAAGCACCCCTCCTATATCACAACAACCTGAAATCAACGGTTTAATCAAACGATCGAATCTACTCACTTTTTTGGGCGTTTTGCCAATAAATGGTTCAATAAAAAGTCTACCAATGCAACTTTAAGCACTAACGTTTTACTACCTCAAGTTCGTAGTAGATTGGACAATTTGGACATGCGGCCTCCGGTGATGTTTCTGGCAACGTAGCATTAGCTCATACGAGACCATTTCACCTCTATGAAGACATCTCTCAGGTTGAACGACAGTTCATGGTCAAGCCGAGCTTCGCTAGAGGTCGAGAGTGTTCTGGGCGAAAAGCCAAGTTCATATTTGGAAAGCCACAACGCGGTTTGGGATGCGCATCCTGCGACAATATTATAATAGACGCTATTATGTATGAACAAGATTAAAAATTTTATTCCTGGAAAGTCGCTTGCCAAATTTTTCGTAATTGGGTCAACCGTGATATGCGCATTCATTTTCGGATAGAGCTTTATGACGAGAATTTTGCGGTAGCATTAGTCGCTGACTGTACCTCCGAGGATAGATACGTACATTTATGATACCTTTGAAATCGTCGCTTCAAAGTTATTCTTAGAATATTGAGTACGAGAACAGCTCGACCAGGGGTGGATTCTTGGAAAATATCGTGCACGAGATGGTTTTGAATATCGAATGAAAATTCATGGGCGTTTTAGAAAAAAAAATATTTTACGTACGGTGAACGCGCCGACCGATTTGACTCATTCGTTTTACAAAATGAATGTTCTCGTTCATGATAGTTTTTTGGGGAAAGTGGGCGTTATTCGAGATGTAACATCATTAGAATGTAAACCCTGACCTGAACTTAAGCCGATGAAGAGCTTCTCATACTGCGTATAAAGACGGGTCACTTCCTTACCCTCTTATTTACGTCGTAGAGTGAAATATACTTGACATTTACGTCGCTACTCGACACTGTGACTAAGAGTGTACCTTGTACTGTGCTTGTAGTGTTCTAGTCGAATTGAATAATTTTGGCTTCGAGGTATTCATGGTTGTGTTATAAAATACTGGTTATACGAATGATAATAAACATAGAATTGAAATTATCGTGGGTTGGTGTCATTTTAGGATGTTATTACAACTATACCACGTGCTTTTACTATTCTCCAGCTGACGTTTCGTTGACCGTTTAGAGTTCCTTCCTCATGAGCACCGTCCAGCCACGCGAGTGAGACGGAGCGTGGTCGAGGAAATTAAAATAAAACCCGCTCCGACACATACTAAGTGCTTAAATCTTTGAAGAGACCAAGTAGGGGTAGTCAGAGGCACGTCAACACATTATATATATTCATTATTATATATAGTTTTCAGATTTTTGTTGATGGTGATAATAACACAATCTAGCTTTACCTCGATACGTTTTAAGCAGAGAGAGAAATCGGAGACGTGACGAATAAGGGAAAATTAAATTGAAAAACTGTTTGAAAAAGTTAATTTCGCTCGCGAATAGTTTGGAAGGCAATAAGTCATTGATATTAGGCGAGAAATGTGCGCCATTTGTGAGCGCACAAAACAACGATGACCTACATTTGGTCCGCAAAGCTAGTTACTGCTACCGTTTTATGATACCTAGTATGTAGGACAAAGTGATTGGGATTGTACGCTGAATTAATGTTAGTGCGTTACTGCTCTTAGAACAAAAACATGAGTACCTCTTATCTACTTTTTACAGCTCAGGATAAAACGCAAGCTTTGTAACAAAGTCCCCTTCTGATCCTAAGTAATGTGAAATTACCTACTCTAACATTATTCTTTTACAAAGAAAGTCATAATATTTTTGTCTTAAAAACATTGCCAGTTCATCAAAAAACATCTGGTACATGAGTTTCTCAAAAATATACAACAGAAACTCTTCCTTTGTCATAAATCCTGCTCACCTCGTTAATTTTCGTAATACCAGAGATTACTGACCATTTTACATACATACATATAGTCACGCCTGTTTCCCGGAGGGGTAGGCCAAGGAAGAGACCAAGGATCTCCACTTGCTACGATCCGGGCATACCTCTTTCGCTTCATCATCCTCATCAAATTCTTCATACAAGCTCTTTAATGTACTTCTAACTGACCATTTAATTTTTATAATTATTTAGTTTCTTAAATACCATATTTTTTTATTTTCAAAAACAAGTGCGAAATCGGAAATTTTCATCCAGTTATTCCAATGGCGAAACAAATGGTTGTATGATCTGATATAATATTTGTCTTAAATTTAAGTATTTTTTTATTTTTTATTTAGAGAATGTATGTATTTACAAAAAATATATAAGTAGAGCCCATAACACAAGCTCTGCTTATTTTGGGGCTAGATGATGCTGTGTGAAAATGTCCAGCATTTTTTATTCATTTTATTGCTATATTTTATTGATTTAAATCTTATCTTATCTTATCATTATTCTTCTGCTATTTTGTCTCAAATAATTTAATTATTATATTTTAATATGGGATGCAAAAATTAAATAAATAATAATTCTAATCAATTCAGGTACAAATTTTATTAGGCTACAAACTGCGCCCCGCGGTTTCACCCGCGTACGTTTCGATTTTATACTCGTGATAACTTCGAAATTAAATGTCTGATTCGAATGAATTAAAAAGTATTTTACTGCTACATAAATACTCTTGATGATATAAGTATTTATTTGAATAACAATTAATACTACGATACGAATGTAACCAACTTTTGTTTCTACCGGCGATTTAATTTCATTTTAGAACACAAAAGTTACTAATGTGACTTAACTAGTTAGAAAGAAAAGAAAGAAAGAAGATATTTTTATTCACCTTAAAAACTACTACACAAATGTTATGGTACCTGCTAAATATTTATATATACATTTTCTTAATTGCGTGCGTAGCAGAGTCTGAGGCAAATATGGCTAGTTAGATATAAACCCTCGGGGACTTTTTTGTAGGGAATAATGAGTAGTGATCATGTAGTACATTTATTTTTATGTATCATCAATAGTTTTCTTAGCGCACGCCAAATAATGAATTTTATACTACTTGCTACTTTAGGTTACATTATTGTAATTTTCTTAAAGATCTCTATTTTTCATATTGTAAAAACGGGAATTTTCACGTACTGCATTATCAGTATACGGTAGTGCACGGCGCGACGCGGAAGGAGAAATTCGCAACCACTCACCCTGATGAAGACTCTCGGAATGAGTCGAAACTTAGTCGGTGCCTTCACCGATAATGCAGTACTTGAAAATTCCCGTTTTTACAATATGAATAGTTTTTGGAATAAAATCTCTATTTTATTGAAAATAAGTTATAGCCTAAGTTACTTCGTGATAATGTAGCTTTCTATTAGTTAAAAAATGGTTAAAATCGGTCCAGTAGTTTCGGAGCCTATTCGATACAAACAAACACAATCTTTCCTCTTTATAATATTAGTATAGATAAATAAAAGTAGACTTTCACAGAAACTGTTAAAACACATACCGAAACCTACCTTTAGTAAGGTCACACTGCTATAAGTAAAACTCACGCTCGCTCGGCCCGCTTGCCGACTATTGGTGCAAGCCAGCTCGTGTGTAAAACAAGTTCTGCTTTGATTTGTAAATCGTATGACATGCCATTATCAGCTGTTTCTCTGACAATCCGCGATGTTTTTTTTTTAATTTATATGTAAAATTTGGATGATAGATTTGGTTCTGTGTTTTTTCTATTATTATTTTTTCTATTTGTGTAGGTAGGTCCCTTACCTACCTACGTACCTAGCCATGCATGTTGCCCTCACTGCGTCTAAAATGCACCTTAGTACCTACTTGTTAAGTAATATAAGAATATTGTGATTTCTCAATAAGCTATTTATAATGTAAATCTTTTTAAGAAATAAATGTTCTTAAACCGTAGATAGATAGATAAACTCTTTATTGTGCATGACACCAATTTATAGTACAAACACAGAAACATAATAAAAATAACAAATAAAATAAACAAAAGACATGCACAATGGGCGGTCTTATCACTGAAAGCGATTTCTTTCAGATTCCATATTTCTTCTTCCGTATGTACTTCATAGGTATTTGATTGTTCCAGGTTGTATGTACAGCATGGCAGCATTCGGTCCCGTGCTTGGCTTCTTGCTGGGCGCATACCTCCTGTCCTTCCACATGGACTCCTTCTCCGGTGATATCATCTCTATAGGTAACTATTCTATTGTTCACGCTCGACATAAACACTTGTCTGACGCATAAAACATGTTTACTTTACATTGATAATCACGGAGATCTGGCCCAGGTGCCGTTTTATGGTGATCTTATAAATATTTTGATGAAATCTAAACAAATCCAATGAGTAATAACATAGATAAGTGCTCGAAGGGCCGCTTATGCCAGTTTGCACTTAACTCAGTTTGCCAGTTTGCAGAAGGTTGCGGGTTCGATTCCTGTCACGAGACAAATGTTTGTAAGGTCTGCAAATATCTGTCTCAGGTCTGGGTGTGTTTCTATGTATAATATGTATGTATTTACTGTGTTTCTATGTATAATATGTATGTATTGTGTGAAAAATGTCCAGCATTATTTATTTATTTATTTAACTTAAGTTTTTATAGAACTCATGTTAAGTTTCTATAGAAAAACAGTCGCTTCTTCGGTCAAGTCTAACCATCGATTTGCCTCGGGTCCGGGTCTTTTATATGTATAATATGTATGTATTTACAAAAAAGTATATAGTAGTAAATCAGTCATGTAGTTCCCATAATACAAGCTCTGCTTAGTTTGGGGCTAGATGATGCTGTGTGAAAATTGTCCAGCATTATTTATTCATTTATTATTTATTTAGTTGTAGACTATCCCTCTTATTCATAATCACTTTCTAACTTAACAGTGTGCTAAATGTTGTCTGCCTCTATTTGTTTGTTTAGTGTTAGAAAAGGACAGGGTTAGAGTTAGCGACGTTCTAAATTAGCGAGAGATTATGAATGAGAGAGTATAACTTGAGCTATCGTATTTATATATTTGTGGAAAACTCAAAAAAGTTGCTGGAAAGGTAGAAATACTTTTAGTTTATAGCTTAGAGAATATGTTTACCTCCTCTACTCACAATCTAGGGTCTAGGGGATCACTGTACACTCAATAGGGTCACTCACGTGACTTATGAAACTTGGTAGGCAGATAAGTTGAACTTATAGAAGTTCGATCGAACATGAGCTTAATTGATAGGAGAGTTTTGAACTATAGGGTAGATGGGATTCGGTAGTTTAGTAAAATCGGTACTTTGCGGTATCTTAGGTCGAGGCGAACAACTAGTTATTTAAATTTTATATCTTCATTTCAGATCCAGGCGACCATCGCTGGGTGGGAATGTGGTGGGGAGGCTTCCTGCTCTGCGGGTTCCTGCTCATCCTAGTTGCGACCTTTTTCTTCTCGTTCCCGAAGGTTTTGGTGCGAGAGAAAGAGAAGATCAGACTGGTGGAGAAAGCAGCGGTGGCCAGTGGCGCGTCTACCACCAAGCCTCCACCAAAACCTGCCTCAGATATCAAGGATTCTGGATATGGGAAGGATATAAAAGGTACTTAGTACATGCATGCAGATAATGATCATCGCCATCTTAAATGTGACCACTGCTGAAATAAATTGACTTGTCGGCCATCGACTTCCGACCACCTTTAGGGCGTCATCGCTTCATACAAACTATATCAAAAAAGATAAAAGATTTGAAAAATAAAGAAGGTATTCGTATAGAAAAACTAACCGGAACTTCCGGACTGTTTATTGCTATTTTATTAACCTTAGGTTGTTCGCGGTGCCAAGTTCAGTAGGCCAAGATCAAAACTGCATAACTGAATAAGTTGCTTAGCTGCACTGCCCCTGACATTTCTCAAACAGTTCCTTCTAACAAGTTTGTAGTTCACTGATGGCGAAGGCATCCCACATTAATTCTCGACTGTAATAGTTCGAACGCTGAAAAGCATGAAAGCGCCAGTGGTAAAACCACGTAAAACCTCGAATCGTTCATGCTATTTCGAAGCAAAGGTATAATAATAATGCTGAACATTTTTCACACAGCATCGTCTAGCCCCAAACTAAGCAGAGCTCATTTTTGTTATAGATTTACCAGTGTCGATGATGCGCCTGCTCAAGAACCCAGTGTACGTAGTAACATGCCTGGGCGCATGCATGGAACTGATGATAGTGTCTGGCTTCGTTGTATTCCTGCCCAAATACTTGGAAACGCAGTTCAGCCTCGGCAAGAGTCAGGCTAGCGTTTTTACGGGTAAGTTAATGTTCCTTTGCCCTCCTATTCATAATATCTCACTAACTTCAGCACGAAGTGAATGATAACTCTAGATCTATATTTTTCTAACATTAAACAAAAGATAAAGGCGGACCGCTTTTATCAAACTGATTATGTAGAAGTGATAATGAATAAGGTTGTTAAAGTATGGCTGGAGTATCTTTACCGCTCTGAAGTTTGGCGATTGTTTTTTAGGAGATAGATTGACTTTTTCTATTTCAGGAGCCTAACCATCAAGCCTTATTACGATTCAATTCAGGCAAACATGACAAATCCCGCTTTGCGAATGACAAAGCTTTAACAACGCTATAGCGTCCTCAATCGCAAAGCGGAAAATGACATCTTTGCCTGAACTGATTCGCTATAAGACTTCATGGTTAGGCCCCAGTACGGTCAAGTTATGTCGGTTGTAATCAGTCTACTTACTCTTCTTCTGAATTATATTTGTGATTTCAGTTAATAAAACCTATTGATAAATAAACAAATATATCTAACGTTAAACACATGTTTTCGAGATTTCCATACAGAATTATCGGAACAGTCACCATTTCAACATGTTGTAAAAATCAGCATGGACCCTCTATTCGCTAGCTGCTTCTTCTATACACCGATATTCTTTGGTCAGTTTAAAGCTGGCGCCCACGTTTTTTTATTACTTAAACGTGTTTGTATTGTTGGTTTAGTTTTCGAATTTAATTAGTATTTCATACGGAACTGAATATCGAAAACCTATCAAAAGTGAGCTATCAGAAGTGAACACTTGGTAGGGCCGCTGAGCGCAACGACCTTGTAGACTGACGGCGCGGCGGAGCGGGCGCGGCGCTTTGTGCCGAGCCGCTAAGCGAATAGCCACTACTATCGGTGCTTAAAATATCAACTGTTTCGTGTAACTCGTATAATTTAAAAAAAAAATATTTTCGCGAACTATTATTTTTGAGTAATAATCCGGCTAATTAAATAATAATGAGTGCCGGCTTTAAACTGACCTAAAAATATCGGTGTATAACTTGATTTAAAAAGATCCTTGTGATTTCAACGGATACCAGGCTTTAAATTCTTTATTTTGCTTAACTTATCGGTTTTATTGGAGTTTCGACCTTGAGCTGCCTCAGTCTTTAATCTGTTGTGGTGGTATAAGGAAAGATTAATGACAGGGTGTGAAGATTCGAGCCGTGAATCAATCACACAGGCCCCTTAGTCAAGGTCTTCAGAATTATGTTTCCAGTCACGTCATGCGTTAGTTTCCTGAAACTAATTCGTTTAGGACCGTAGGTACGTAAAATAGTGAAGTCTGACATACTTTTTTATGGTACATACTGTGTTTACACTTTGATTATTTATCGAGCGAAACGAGATCTCCAAACCAACTTGGGAGAATCGGCATTTGTACGTGTTTATGTCGGCAATATTATGTTTTTCCGAGTATAATTTATGAGACGTTGATCCGATTGTTATGAAATCAGATTGTTGGAAATTTTATATTAACATAATTTGGATATGAATTTTATTTTCTATTGCGCAAATGATTATACAATATCACGAAAAGTTATGCTAAGAAAATTGTTACTGACAAAATGATCATATGATGATTGATGAATAAATTATATTACAAAAGGCATAATAAGTACCTTAGTGGTGTAGGCGAGTAACCAGCTCCAACACAAGAGGAGTGGGTTCGATTCCCGCTGTAGGTCAAAGATATTTTTTTTCGTATCTCGGTGTTTTGGTAACACGTAACTAGTAGTTCCTGATACCTACGACAAAAGAGAATCCTAGTCTGGACTCAGGACTATGTATGTATCTGTTGGGTGTAGAATAAAGTCCAGCATTCATCTCCTCTCAATTACAGGGTCCGTTGCCATCCCGGGCGCTTGCATCGGCATATTCATGGGCGGTTGTCTGCTGAAGCGGCTGGAACTGCGGCCAAAGGGCGCGGTCCAGTTCGTGCTGATATCCAACACAATCTGTCTCTCTTGCTATGCGCTACTCTTCTTCCTGGGATGTGATAACATCAAGATGGCTGGCACTACCATACCTTATACCAATAACAGGTAAGTTAACGTAACGTACGATTATGTAGCAATTTTTTGTAGAAGTGTAAATTATCGCTGAGATTACCAATAATTTATCCAACAGTCACCGGTTCAGTAGTTATTTGATGTTGCTAAAACTATTTTTGCTCGATAAAGTAGCGAATGACAATTAAAAATAATGTGTAGAAAGCAATTTTTAATAAATAACTATGTTTGACTTTACGCTATGTAACTAGCCGTTTTATATAGCAGTTTTATAAGTACTAGAGACCTTAAAATTGAACGTGTTATGTTTCCAAAATTCAACCCATAGGCTCTAGGGCCTAGAGGGTCCAGCGGGAAGATACATTTTGTATGCTAAACTGTAAAGGAAGCTAAAGTTGCAGGAATTTCACTAGTTAATTATAGTTTAATTTCTAAAAGCCATAGAACGAACGTTGTTATCCTATTCAATAGAGCCTATCGTGTGTAGACTGACCCTCCTAGATTGCGAATTTGTGAGTAGTGGATAAACATCTTCTGGGACTAGTTAAAGCAACGAACTGAAATGTTGTCTTCCCTTCCAGCAACTTGGAGCCGTTCAAAGTGAATCTGACAGCTGCATGCAACTTCAACTGTCTCTGCACCGAGACTGACATGGAACCGGTTTGCGGCAATAATGGCCTCACTTACTTCTCTCCGTGCCACGCGGGCTGCGCTGCTTTCTCCTCGCGATCTAACTTCACTAACTGCGCATGTAAGTGATTGATGCAAATGTAATGATGACCTCTGTGGCGCAGTGGGCGAAGGTCCACCTGAGTAGCAAAAGGTTGCGTGACATATTTTTGTATTTAATATAAAATATCTGTTAATATTTGTCTCGGGTCTGGGAGTTTTCTATGTATAATATGTATGTATTTACAGAAACAAATTATGTAAGTAGTATATCAGTCATGTAGTTCCTATAACACAAGCTCTGCTTACTTTGGGGCTAGATAATGCTGTGTGAAAAATGTCCAGCATTGTTTATTTATTTATTTAATGTATTTATTCAATGGTTTTTAAAATGTTAAGAAAAAAGACACCTCTCGTCAATTGCATTAAGTATATCATTAGCCATAGAACAGGCTTGGATAACTGCAATATTTTTACACATCTTTCCTCGTGGCCAAAGCGATTCAATTTTGTCGACGTGGACTAAGAGCATTTTTTATGCATGAGGGCTGAAAGTGTGCAAACTTTGGCAGAACTTTCAGTCCGCTTACCAGCTATAAAATGTGTCAATGTATGACCAAAGATATTAGGTCCCTCTAATCTCTTCTCTTTTTTGTCGCATTCTTCAATACTCGTCGTGCCCCTCCTGAAAAGATTTTGTTTAGGAATTGACAAGCGGCTTCCTTGCCGCTCTATCTTTAGCTTGTCTCAAGGCGACGTTGACAGGGAGGCCACTGAGGTCTCTAATAAACGCGCTATAGCTCAAATATATTTGAGCCTTTTGACAGATACAAACAGTATTTATCAGTTAAAAGTTCTGCTTGTTATTGCTCGTTTTATTCTCCATAATTTTTGTTTATGCATTACTGGATTTGTTTCTATTATTATATGACACACGTGATTTATTTCTATTGTAATATTTCATCACTTGTACTAGTGAGCGGAATAAAATGCCACACTCGGCTAAAAATATCAAGACAATAGTATGAATCATACATTAATGCAGCTGTAGCCACCTGCATATTTGAATTCTAAGAAAACCGACACATTAGCGCGGTCAAACTGACCCTGACACGTTCTATTTGCTGCACAAAATTTTGCATTATATTATGACAAATGTATTTTTGCGTTAATCATCATCAGCAGCCTGTAGCTGCAAATTTTGCATTACATTATGACAAATGTATTTTTGCGTTAATCATCATCAGCAGCCTGTAGCTGCAAATTTTGCATTACATTATGACAAATGTATTTTTGCGTTAATCATCATCAGCAGAAGTCCACTGCCTTCCTTGAAAAGTTATATGACGAACAATCTTGGACTACCTCCATTCACTGACTTCCTGCAACCTTTAAGATGACTTCGGTACTTTGGGTGGAGTCAATTTACGTGGACGCCAGTCGAGAACATTTATTTCAAAGCGGTTGTCGGTTCTGCAAGCTAAATGGCCTGCCCATTGCAACTTCAACTTGCTAATTCTAAGAGAATTACTTTATTCAGAAATTATGCGTGTTTATGCGGATTTCCTCACTCCGGTTTTTGTCACACAACGGGGTGGTCGTGCAACGGGCCATGAAGAGATCCATGTCCCGTTGAGTTAAGCTCAAAGGTTAAGTCGTTGGCTTGCCATTGGACTCCACTGAAAACCAGCGCTGGGTAGACACCCATAGTGTTTATCCAGCACAACGCTGAGTGGAGGCCATATTTGCCTCAGACTCTGCTACGCACACAATTAAGAAAATGTATATATAAATATTTAGCAGGTAGCATACAATTTGTGTAGTAGTTTTTAAGGCAAATAAAAATATTTTCTTTCTTTCTTTCTTTTCTTTCAAAGTGTGTGGCTTGTGTGTGACCATATTTTTGCGACCAAGTAACACGCACTGACGTTTTCGTCGTAGATGCCCTGCCGTATCTGCGTATTAGCGTTAGTAACGGTAATTTCGTAGGAGATTCTACTTTTTATAATCTCCGTTCTCGGTATAGATAATAGCTAGAGACAAGTACGCCAGCGCCAGTGTTTACTAATACCTGGCTACGACGTAACTCGCCTGGTTAACGACCTATAGCATATAACGTCCGGTGTCAAATTGCACGCCCGAAAATAGCATCGAGAAACTCATTGAACCGGGACAAAGTCCGCAGATGTTGGGTTTCTTAGGAACATTGTGGATGTGACTATCGTTTTTATTTATTCATCATTTATTTTTTTATCTGCGACGACTGGAGCCCGTACATGCATTTGGAATAAACCGACTTTCAAAACAAAAATACCTGATTTAAATCAGTTTGGAACCTATGATTTCAGAAAGATATACCGACTCCAAACTTTTGTGTATAACTCCCATCTTTTTGAAATGGCTACCTCGGTGGCAAAGCCGGCTGAGACGCAAGAGGTGCGGTTTCGGTTCCCGCTGTTGGACAAATGTTTGCATATTCCGCAAATATTAAATAGGGGGTAGTTAATAGTGATACACGGCGTGGGGCAGGACTTTATACGAGGATGTGACTGTTAGGTGTTTATTTATCATCCTTCTTCTTCGTGTCAAAACTCGGCTACGTTTACAGCATCTTCTGTAGCCTCGCACAGGTCTTTCATAGTGCAGGTGTTAGTGCACTGCGGACAAGATAATAGATGAGGCATTGTTTGTGGTATGGTGGTATATTTGATATTGATTCTATTATATTTTTATGCAGGTGTCCACGAAAACAGTCGTGATATGGGCATAGCAGGCGCGGCCGTCGTAAGCGGAGCGTCCGCTTCAGCGCTCACCGCAGCCGGCGTCGCCAGGGAGTACAGCGAGGTGACCGTCGTGCCGGTCGCGACGGCGGGCGCCTGCAACCCGCCTTGTACCACAATCTTCCCCTTCTTGGTGCTTCTGTTCTTCATGACCTTTGTTGTGGCTGTCACTCAGATGCCTCTACTCATGATTGTACTCAGGTATGTTAGTTACTGCAACTACTTATAAGGCTAACTAGCGGCCGGCGTCGCCAGAGAATACGGCGAGCTGACCATATCGTTACGGTAGCAACAGCGAGCGTCATTACTCCCCTACTACAACCATCTTCCCCTTATGGGTGCTTCTGTTTATGACCTTTGTTTTGGCTGGCATGTTACTGCAAAAAAATACAAAAGGTACCTACTCATCATTATCAATAATTATAGTTTTGTACTTTTAGGTTTATTTTGATATTATTTTAGTCACACTGGTGTAGCGTATAGATAATAACTTGTTATTTATGCACTGCCTCATGAATATTTTCCACATAACACAAAGGTTAGCAGGAAGAAATGGCGCTAAACACTCGTGCACACGCACACTTATTAGGCATCAACTAAGTTTTGACTCATTCCAAGAGTCTTCATCAGGGTAAAGTTTTTTCTTCATTTTTCAGGTCAGTCAGTGAGGAGGAACGCTCGTTCGCGCTCGGCATGCAGTTCGTTATATTCCGTCTGTTCGGGTACATTCCAGCGCCTATCCTGTTCGGAAACCTCATCGACTCTACCTGCATTCTGTGGAAACAATCCTGTAGTGGCGAGAAGGGCGGAAGATGCTTGCTTTACGACATCGAACAATTCAGATATAGGTGAGAATTTGAACGATATTCGGCTTGAAGGACCACTAAATAGGAACTCGCTCGAATAAATTCGTATAGTGGGATTATGTCATCATCGAGCACTGGTGGTGTAGTGCGGCTAGTGATCCAGAAATAAAGTCATAGATTCGAATCTCGAAGTTAAGAACTTAGTTTTTTTTTTTTTTTAATTAATTTAATTTGTTTCAAAAGATACGTCGGTCTCTGCGGAGGCATAAAGATAGTCGCGCTTGGCATCTTCATGGCGGACTGGTGGCTGGTGCGACGCCGGCGGCACCTGGAGACCTCCGCGCCACTCGACCCCCACAAGGACATTGCTGGCTCCATCATCAGCCTTGATAAACGTGAGTTCAATCTACCAAGTTTACCCGAATTCTTTTCCAGCATTCGAACACTAGGATTCCCTGTGCCGGTATCTATTAAAAACTACGAGATCTGGAACAAATATTTGCAGACTAGACAAATATTGTAGCTAATCCTACTAATATTTTAAACGCGAAAGTTTGTGAGGATAGATGTTTGTTACTCTTTCACGTAAAAACTACTGAACGGATTTGATGAAACTTTACAGTAATATAGCTTGTACATCAGAATAACATATAGGCTACTTTTATCCCGGTACCACGCGGGCGTAGCCGTGAACAGAGGCTAGTCTGCAATAAGGACAGATCAATAACTTCCAAAAATTTAACTAGATGGCGAATATTAAATTCGCGCGTGAAAAGGCTAATTTATAACATCAATCTCGCGTTGCAGTTTTTGAGGAGCTGCCGTCTACAGACAACGCGAGCGGATTCAGAACCGGAATGACATCGGGAATCAGTTCGGCGACCACGACGCCTATGGAAGGCGATGGCGCCGGCGGCGGCAGTATCGGCGTCGCGTCCGGCGCGAGGCTGCAACGCACGGAGTCGCAGCAGTCGCAGGACTCGCACGCGGCCGTCGCCACGTCGCGGGTCCTCACCGCCTCGCGGCATCTGCGCAACGACTCCAAGACTATTCAGCTGGAACCGCGAGCGAGACAACATTCTTTCGAGGAAGAAAAGTCGCGCCGCGTACCGCGCTCTGCAAGCCGAGACCTGACGTCACAGCAAGGGCATTCCCGCTCCGCCAGTCGCGAACTCAGCCTCGACCAGTTGAAGCAGTTAGCCCTGCGCAGCATGGAGAGCCTCGATCTAACGGTTTTACCGCTCGCGCGTTGTAATGACGAAGAAAGCAAGCGGCTGATCGAAGGCGGAGGCGTGTTACGGCACCGACGCACGGGCTCACGCGATATGAAGCCCCCTGAAAGCAAACATAAGCGGACCTCCTCCCACCATATTACCATGGAACCGCACGATCTTAGCCTGCAGATGCAGAAAGGCCGTAGCGTAGACCAGTTAGCCACAGCACCGCTCGATCCGCGCGTCTGAGCTTCTAACTTCGCTCGAATCTCAATAGTTCTTTCGCGCGCAAGCTCGCGATTGTGACAGACATTTAAATAGTGAAATTTTTAAAACGTTAAGTTCAGTAGACGGTTTCTGTAACCTAGATAAATAAATGAGTGATTTCGAATCATATCCTAGCGGTAATTTAGATGCTTTCATTAAATGATCGGAGTAATGCTCGCTTAGTGCAGCTAAGTAGCGATCTAACATAAGTGTCTAAAATTTTAGTGTTTCTTAGATGTACCTAATTTGTTTGTGAGAATATTTTGTGAGTGAAACGACAGATAGTTTTTCTTCATTATTACGCTTTTGTTGTGATATGAAGATAATATTTTATATTTTCTTCGCAGCTGTTGTACATAGTAAATTAAAAACTTTTTAACTTTTTTAAATTTAAATTTACTATGGTTTTCAAAATTTTATTAATTGTGTTTTTGGGATAAAGTAAAAAAAACAATTTTAATGCTTTTACCTGGGTTGTATTACACAATACTTTTTAAATACTGCAATCAAATCAAATTGTATGTAGTTTGATTCCGTGTAGTTTGATAGTTTGATTGAGTTTTGGTTGATATATATATAAACTAGCAAGTTCAGCATCTTTGCTATTCAATTTTTTAAGCAATCACTGGCCAACTGAAGTGACCTCAAATATAAATCTGGTGTAATAAATAAATAAAATAATCAATAAACCCCGTCACTGTCACATTGGTGTTTATTTATTTATTTATTTATGACATCACATTTTATTCCCAAGCACAAACTAGAATATTTGTGATTGTCCTCTCAATATTTATATTTTTTGCTAGAGTAAGTTTTTTTTAATTACATTCCTCTACATAAATCACAGCCCTCAATGATTTCAAAGTACAATATGCTGCTATGATTAACTAATCGCTGTGTTTGAAGACCAATGTATTTATGAATTGATCTCAAACAAGGGTTTTCGTTAGATAAAATGTGAGGTGCATGATGATTGGTTAATGCATTCATTCAAAATTTAAGGTTTTTGTGTAGGGTGTTCCAGAACATGTTTACTATGTAACTCGAAAATGCTGAATCGACCTCAAAAACAAGTCTCATTTCCAAAATGTTATTTTCAGTTTAATAATTAGAGTTGATTGACATACCATATCAGCAGATTTATTAGTTTTTTACCGAAACAGTCGATATCTATTACCGTTTTCTTCTATAAAAATAGCCGAATTTCGAAAAGTCTTAAAACCAAAGTTTTTACTTATTATGTTTGGCATAACTCCTTTACGGGCGACCTTTTAATTTGTTTTAGTTCAATTTAAAGTACCTATGTCAATTGAGTTCATAAAATTCGTATTCTTCTACTATAGATTAAGAATTTTGAAGTGTTGTTTATGTAGAGGATGCACAATAAACTTATCCTAAATACTGTCAACATTTTGCTCATACAGCTGTATTCAACAATTTCGTGGACACAACTCTATTACAGGTACTTAACTTTACTATATTTTTAGGTATTCTGGAAGAAACCTAACAGAATATCTTCTGTTATTATGGCCAGCCATTCTTTGGTCATGCTATGTCAAATAGATAATAAGAGTAAATTAGAAATAAAAAATATGATGTAAAACTGCACGAATGAATGATTTCTAAATTTTATTCTATTGTTTTCTTTAATAAAATTGTCAATTCTTGGGCTGCTCTTTCAAATAAGAATTCAATTACTACTTTAGGATATTATTTTAGTAAGAGATGTGCATAAGCAATATATTTATCTTGAATAATGAAATAAGAAAAGACAATGGCATGTAAATTTTTGTGACATAATTGTATTTAAGAGAGGTCTAAATAGTTTGATATGAAAGTGTGTTTTAAAATGCCTTATTACTACGATAGGTCTTAAGACTTGATAGATACTGACTTAGATGTACCTATGTAACTTAAACAAGTTGTTTTGTCATTCACGCTGGTGTTTGATAGCAACATAACTCCCGTAAACTAATTTGTTGCATTTAGTGATTAATAAAATTGCATACTTATTTTCATGACATTTTTATTAAAATTAAATCCATAACCACTCTAAATTAAATAAAATCTTCTTTGACGTGACACATTCGTGATCTTGTTTACTGCACACTTTGCACAGCAACTTCTTCAGCCAGATCACCTAGGCATAGGAACCAGGGTTATTTGTAGACTAAAATATTTGACATGGTACTATGCTATTTGCTACATGGTTGACTGGTATTGGCATTTAGATCGGAGCATTTTGTGCTTTAGACGTTAAGATGCTGTTTGTTAAATAGACCTTTTGTTGCCATCTCTTTCATTCAACATTCTGCCAAATGTAACATACACACAATACAAAATTTGCAGGGTCTTACTTCTCCATAAATGAGAGTAGTTTTTAAGGTACTTAATAAAAAAAAATTTTTTTAGGGCCTAATGCATTGAGGTCCCCATCGCCCTGCCACCGATGATTCCACGATCCCAGTTACACCATGTATAGTATAAGTAAATATCCAACTGGCTACCAGCTTCCAAACTATCTGAATTAAAAATATTTACCACACTTACTGCATTACTGAATGCTAACTAACAAAATTAATGCGATAGTTTTCATAACATTTACTGATATTTGGGACAAACTATTACCATATTGCGGAAAGCTAACACACATGTATTTATCAATATGTACTTAAAAACTATACAAACTAGTGAGTATTTGCAGGTTTACGGAATGGGTATTTACAGCGAAATATAACACAGTGATATATACATTTTACTTAACTTTATTATGCTTTATTTATTTACATACAATAACAACTAAAAGCTACTTCTTCTAGAAAACTCAGTCCAACTCACCACAATCGGCAATAACAACTTTCTTTGATGGCTTGCCACTTTTAGTGCCAAGATTTTCCATCTTTGTTACAACATCCAAACCTTCAACTACAGAACCAAACACAACATGTTTTCTGTCCAACCAGGGTGTGGCAGCAGTGGTGATAAAGAATTGAGATCCATTTGTGTTAGGTCCTGCGTTAGCCATGGACAGAATTCCAGGACCAGTGTGCTTCAGCTTGAAGTTCTCATCTTGGAAAGTGCGACCATAAATGGACTTGCCCCCGGTGCCATTGTGGTTGGTGAAGTCTCCACCTTGGCACATGAAGCTGGGAATTATTCTATGGAATGAGGAGCCCTTGTATCCGAATCCCTTTTCGCCAGTGCACAGAGCTCTGAAGTTTTCAGCAGTGCGCGGCACTTCTTCAGTATTCAGCTTGATAGTAATACGGCCAAGGGGCTCACCATCTACAGTAACATCGAAGAACACCTTTTTATCAGTGTTGGTCGAGGCGAATCGCAATGCAGCTGCAGAATAAATTGTGCCATTGATGAAAGTACGGCGTAACATAGCTGTGACTGCCATTCTTGGTCAGCTGAAATTTTAGACTATAGTTAGACAAATTTGTTTTAACAACTAATTTGTACCCAGCGACGTGTGGTGTGAAACACATTTTAGGAATACATACAATAACTACTATACAATACAAAAAACTGCATGCTGATTTGTTACGCCGTTTCGCATTCCAACATTGCAGAGCCCCCGGGGTTACGATTTAGAATGCCAATTAGATTAAAAAAAAGTACAAGGACCGGAAGGGGTGGACTCCACCATTATAGCGGTATCACTCGCAAAGTTAGGAACTTAAGTTTTCGAGGAATTATTATTTAAAGCTTTTTAGGTTAAGTATTGAAAAATAAAATTTACTCGAATTGGAGGCTTGTTTAGTAACGCACATGGTTTTTATGATTTCTAAAAGCATAAAACGATGGTCATTAATAATTGATTTGAATTTATTTATTTTAACTTGCTATTTTTTGCCTCCTGAATGCCGATATGCTACAGGTACATATTTACAATGGACCAATCTTCGACTAACACATAAATGACCTCATAAAACACATGCATTAAGGGTTAATAATAAAAAAATATGTAAATTATGAAAAAAATAGGTTACCTACCACACTGGCGTCAATTTTTAATCTGTGGTCTGTGCTGCTGAATTAATTCTGACAGATTGATTAATCCATTTGTCAAGATTGAAATTGACAGCCATTTGGATCGTGCTAGGCTTGGCAACCATATTCTACAACCAAACCAAGGAGTAAAGTCAACAATAATAATAATCAAAGTTAGTTTTTTATAAACGGGCTACTCAATGATCTCACAACATTGTGGACTTGATATTCCGAAAAAAATAGAAATATTAGTACTAGAATACCAGAAATATTACTAGCGTTCGAACCACATTATACTCATCACTTAGTCAAACAGCCATAGAGGATATTGCCAACTGCGTGCAACCCTTGTTAAAGTACATAATATACTAAATAGGGTGAGGGATGCTAACGCAATAATTATGCTAACATAATGTACGCGCGCGACCGACGACGTACTTCATATTGTTTGTACCTACCTACTTATCATAGAGTAGATTTGATTATGTGTGCAGTCCAAAATCTTGCTGAGTTACAAACACTTTCGAAACACGTTGTAAAGAGGACCGTACCTACGTCATACTTACCTAGTAAAATATTATTACCGAAGGTTTGGTAGGTACCTACCTAAGAAGGAATAAAAATATAAAACAAATGTTTAAGTATGTACATACCACATTATAATTATGTAGATTATGCATGAGAAAATAGATTTCTATTCATCTATGAAAAACATAAGTTTAAATTAGCTGGTGTTCTCTAAGTAAGTTCCTACCTAACCAAGGTAGGTAGACATTTACTAATAAACTTTCACGTTTATAATATTAGTAGAATTGTGATATTATAGGTACCTCCTACCTATAATATCACAATTCTACTAATATTATAAACGTGAAAGTTTGTGAGGATGGAAGGTAGAAACTACCTTCTGAACGGATTTTGATGAAACTTTACAGTAATATAGTTTATACATCAGATAACACATAGGCTACCTTTTAAACGGGTGGCTTCGCCAAGCGGGCGAAGCTAGTTAATAAAAATATAATATTGTTACTGGGCGACTAGGAAGGAATATTGCTATACTGATCTAACCAGAGGACGGTTTGCATCCCTCGCGCTCTGTCGCACGTCATAGACTGATACTGACTATTTTAATATGTTCCACATAATGTAGCCATAGTGGGTTATATCCTCTATACCCACAGAGTGCTTTAGAATAATGCCAGGTACGAGCAATAGAGCAAAATAAAAGTAAGTCTGTGGTAACCTGAACAGATATTTTTTTTTTCTGAAAAAAAATAAAATAAAATTGCTCCTACAGAAACAGAGTAACCGTATGGCGATGCAAACGGGAGACCGTATTGTACGTCCATGCAAAGCACAACCATGGAATGCACACCCCTGGAAAGTACAGCCAGTATTACAAACCATTTGGTTTGAATTATCTGGGTGTGCTTTCCATGGTCGTACAATACGCTCCGTACAAACTAAACACATGACGGTATTGCACACCCCTGGAATGTACACCCCGGATTACAAACCAATATTCTCGACGCTCATTGGTCGCGAGTTCGTCATATCCGTGAGCTCTCATTGGTCGATGCGAATAAGTCGCATGACGAGAACGAGCCTCGTTTGCACTGAGCAAGTTTTAATATGTTCAACTAAGAGTTGCCATTGATAAATAATGTAAACAATGTTGACCAAGTTGAGAAGTTGAGAAGAAACAAGTTAATGTTGACCTGAGAAATCCTTCCTAAGCAAATCCGTCTTGGATTGGTTAGGTTATTAGGTTTTTTTTTATTACCACTCAGAAAAGGAGGATTGCTATCCGAACTTTATCCAACAAACTTGGGTTCAAATAAATAAAACCAACCGGTTAGTTCATCTGCAAAAACCCGACATAAATAACTAATCTACTTACTACATCTACATTAATTTACTAATAGCGTAAAATACTATGGCAACACAGCACTTGCCCCTTGATAGCACTCGCACATGAAAACAGAGCATGAAATTGGTTCGTGTTCCATGGCTGTACATTCCAGGGTTGTACAAAACTGGCCGTACAAGGTCAACACGTGTAGGGAATGCACGCCCAGGAATGTACGCCCAGTATTACAAACCAAGTATTTGAAACCAATGGTTTGTAATACTGGCTGTACTTTCCAGGGGTGTACTTTCCATGGTTGTGCATTACATGGATGTACAATACAGGGACTCATGCAAACAACGTTTGGTTATAATTTATTTCAGATTGTTTTGTTCCTGATATTAACAATAGAAGATATCAAATAAAATATGTATTGTGTTAGAGCAGTTATTGCACACATCCGACATTCGCGGGAAATAATTAGACCCTTACAGAAAGCTGTCGATCGAAATCAGGTGTTCCAGATTTACCAACCTAGGAGTTTTTCATCCATAATCCAACCAGAAGACGATACAGGTAGACTAATTAGTATTTTTTTATAAAATCCGGTCCGCTGCGTGCATTGTAGGTTTCGACCTAAAAAGTACCCAAAATATACTCTCAAAGTGATTCAGTAGTTAGGCTTAGTTTAGAATAATGATTTTGTACTTAAGATATTTATTTTAACTTGTAAATTATAGAAATGCTTTCTTACAAGAAATAAAGAACTGAATTGACTTACCTAAAATTTTTGTTACACTAAAAAAATATATGCAAAGGTAAGAGCCAATTTTTAAGTTGTAGAACCTATTTTTTTACTTAATTTCAGAAAAGATTGTTCAAACAATTAGTAAAGGTGACAAAGAACTTGAGAAGAAGCTAAGAATTTTAATGTTGGAAGTGGAGGTAATGCGTCAAGATGGTCGGTCTGCTCCAGACTCTTTAAAAGAAGACCAATGGCAGCAGTTACTAACTTTGAACACTAAAAATCAACGATCTCAATACCTGTTGTACTTGTTCAAAGTAGAAAAATCTAAAGAAAACACAAAGGTACCTAACAAAAAACAAAGTCCAAACAGGCTATCTATGTACCAGTTATATATTTTTTGATTAAGATTATGAATTTTTTAGGCCAAAAAAGAAGCCAGAAGAAAAGAGTTTGAAGAAAGTCCTCCCCTAATAACAAAAGAATATGAAGATGATCTTTTGTATGGTATTCAACACCAATCCTTATTTCTTCGAATTCGAGATCAGTCCATGAACAATATGGACAACTATAAGTAAACATTGTTGAACTTAACTAATAATGATATATGTAAGAATGCATACATTTATTAATCTCATAATTTTTTCAGGGCATTGCAGGCAATGATGGTTGGCCAATCAGTTGTCATAGATTGTTCATATGAAGAGCACATGGTATACAGAGAAACAGTAAACTCTGCCAAGCAAATGACTTTTGTCTTTGGTGACAACCGCATACACAAAAACCCATTCAATATACATCTGTGTAATGTCAATATGAGAGGAGCTTTCATGAAACAGATGAGGAAAAATATACCATCATTAGAAGAGCCATGGTTTCCTTTAAATATCCACACAGAAAGTTATTTGGACATATTTCCTAAAGAGAAATTGGTGTACTTAACTCCTCATTGTCGTGAAGAACTGTCACAATTTGACCATGATGCTGTGTATATCATTGGATGTATGGTTGATAAAGTATGTAAAAACTTTCAACTCACATTTTATGTAATAATAATATTTTTTTTTGTTGCAACACAACCAATACATTGGATAAATTATATTAAAGGTTAACACAATAAAGACCTGTGTAACTTATGATTGTTTACTGTCAAGAAAGTTGAAAGAATTTTGTGTAATTGTTGATGCATCATAAATATAAATGTATGTATTTATTTTCATATTTCAGGTAAACAATGAACCACTTTCACTTGCTAAAGCAAAACGAGATGGACTCAAAATGGCCAAACTACCTCTGGATAGATATTTAGAATGGGCCCCAGGTGCTAAGAAAAACCTGAATATAAATCACATGATTCCCATTCTTTTGGATTTGAAATGTACTGGCAACTGGGAACACTCCTTGCAGCACATCCCCATTAGAAAACTTATGGAGACTAAAATATTGTCAATGCAGAAAAAAGTGAGACACACTAAGTCATTACCCTTCCATAAAGTATTCAAAGACTTCAAAATGCCGAATAAGCTGAGCAGAGATATCAATGAGAAAAGAAATAGATCTAGAAAGTCTCTGTTTGATGATGAATAAGTAAAATATTTAAATAATTTTGAAGTCATTTTATTTCATTTTAACTTTTTTAACTATTAATATTGAACATAAAAAAACTATAATGCTAATAACTTGCAATAAATTTAATTTTGTACACTAAATTCATAGGTGAATCCGGTGTTCCGTATTTTTAAATTAATATAAATACAACACTTCAACAACGAAGATATTTTCACATGTGATATTTTCCTTTCTTTTTTTAGGCACTACCAGTAGAGTGAAGGGAAATTTTACTTTCCCGTGCCACTACTGGTAGTTTTATGGGTAAAAGTAACATTTCCAGTGACACTACACTGTTGCCAGTAGTTTCACGGGAAACATTATTTCCCGTGGCATGAGTGGGCTATCTATAAAGGCTATTAAATCTCTAGATTAGTCATTTATGTCTCTCTTTTGCCGATAAACTAACCAGTTGGTTTCATTTATTTAGAACCCAAGTTTTTTGGGTAAAGTTAGGATAGCAATCCTCTTTTTCTGAGCGTTAATAAAAAACAAACCTAATAACCCAACCTATCCAAGATGGATTTGCCTAGGAAGGGTTTTTCAAGCCAACATTATCTTAGTTTTTGGAACAAAAATATTTTGTTTATCTAGCTTTAATATACTTAGTATTAGTAGTGCCATTATTAATGAGGTAATCCACGGGAGATTTTATAATATGAGTTTAATCAGCCAATAAGAATAGTAGTGGCACGGGAAAGTAAAATTTCCCTTCATTCTACTAGTAGTGCCAAGCGGTAGTGCCTAAGAAAAGAAAGAGATATTTTTGTTTTCAAATTAGTTATACATTCGATTACAATAGAATTACAACTAATTAATGACTTGTATTAACATTCATCTATTGCACCTTGTAACCTTTTTTAATAGTAATAAGTGTTTTATTTTTCAAAGTTATTCAATAGAAAAAATCTGATTAACCGAACTACAAAATGTAGATAAGATTATTATTTTTCAATAACAGCAATAAATTGATTTCTGATGCTTGGAAATGAACTACTTGAAGAGAGATTTTTAATGCTGAAAAACTAAACTTTCACATAATTGGTAGTGTGAGTACTGATTGTGAGCATTCAAGTTACTGACTGCTTCATAAGGGCAGGTTCCACCAGCCAGTTAAGCACAGAGTTCTTTCTCAAAGGATGACAGGATCCAATTACTATGCCTACACTGCGTTCATCCGTTTGTCTGTAACATATGTAACAAATGTGGGGGAAGGCTTTGGCCCACCAATGGGACAGCATGGGCTAATTAATAGTGATAAATAATAATGTATCCACTTAAAATTTTCACAGAATATATGTTTAATAGCAAAAAATAAACAATTTAAAAATAAAAAAAAATATGTCAAAATTCAATGGGAGATCCTATATAAGCGTTATAAATATGAAATTTTCATATTTTTTACCAATAATAAGTGTGGGTATGGAACCCTAGTGCGCGTGGTCCAACTCTCATTGGCCGGCTTATTCTTATAAACCATGAGCTATATACACATTCGAAAGATTCACAGATTAACTGGCCACTGGAAACTGCCATTTCGAAATAAGAAGTCTCAAGCTTAGCAGAATTTGATATATTTTATGTACTTAAATAGTATGTCAAAGTATAGCCCCAAATAAACTAGGAGCACACGTGTGCAAAGCGATCAGATCGCTGCCCCTTTATATATAGCACACATATTTCCAACATTACATAGAGAAAGCTTACATCTATTTCAAAAAACTTCTGTATTATTCACAATGCAGTTATGACTCGCGAGCAACACTCGACTCGAGTTTCGCTGCCGCACGGAGTTCGTTCATTTGATACGCTTTCAAATCGTAACTAGCATCCCATCAAATGCCGATATGCGGTGGAAGCATACATCAGAAAAAATCAGATTATGGATGAATATATGTCAAAAAACGGATAAGCTCAATCTGCATAATGGCACGTGATGGGAAAGGTCCGTCAAACCTACTGCCTGCTCTGACAAAATGGCAATGGGGAACATCTAATTTTGACAGGCTTAACAATGTCATTCATCTTAAACTTGAAAAGAGGTACACAATGTTTCGACTTGAAACATTTCCATTTTCAAATTTCAGACACTGGTAAGCCATGCAAAATAAGTGACATTATCTATTTCCCTTAGCCATTATGCTAGTGTATTTAGGAGGCTGTTTATTAGACAAAAAGCTTACATCTAGGGTAAAGGCAAATTACGCATGTCAACATCCGTCGATTGGTTCTCTGACCGTTGCTTGATGGTAGCAAGTATTTCTTGCAGGTTGGAAGGTAGGGCGATATCGGCTAGCGTCGGGGCCGCGGGCGGCGGGGTCATCGGCCGCGACGGAGAGTACGCTTCGTCGTCCTGAAACAGTTATTTTTCGTTACAAACTTTATGCGCCTTTTACGATCACACTAGTAAGTAAATAACACGGGCTTTGCTCAGGAACTGTGGTGCATACACTTAAAAATCTCGCACTAACGATGCTACCTACTCTCGGCCGACCTAGCTACAGGTCAACTAGTAGACGCCAGACTTTTATTCAATCTGTTTAATAAGACAAGGTAGGTACGCCACGCTTCTTTGTGTTTTAACTAGGTACCTACTCTTTATAAATCGCAGACTTCGTAATGAAATATATTAACAAGTTCATTTCTACAAAGTTTTAAAACCCTCGATGTGTTTTCTATTATCGATTGAAGCGCCCCCTACAGTGACCTGTGGCGATAAATCATAACTAAGAACCATTCTTCAAGGCATACTAAATCAATTGCATAACACCGCAATTCAAACAGATACGCCGTTTCAAAAGAGTTTCCGAGAAACAAACAAAAACTTCTTATGGAAACACATATAATTGGCTCCTTACGTTGCGGTCAAAAACGTATTGAGACATTACGACTACTGGGGGGCTACACAAATACCTCACGCTTACTTTTCCTTTCACGTTAACGCAAAATTTTCAAGGTAAAACTTGGCAGCTGTCACGTGATATTTCCTCAGCTAATGTCATTCCTATACAATTCAATCTTTCCGCAGGCGTTAAGGCAACAGAAAGTGATATTTGTCTAGCCACCCTGGGGGGCTAGACAAATGCCACTTTCTGTTGACGTTAACTCCTGCGGAAAGATAAAATTGTATGGAAATGACATTTGCTGCGGAAATGTCACGTGACATTTCCATACAATTTTATTTTCCGCAGGCGTTAACGTCAACAGAAAGTGGTATTTGTCTAGCCCCCCTGGACACTGCGTTATTGCGTAACACGTCCTAGACTACGTGATATCATAACAATGTAAGGTTAAGGTATTTATGTTATGGGCCTATTACCATCATTTTTAAAGTTGTTCATATTGTTGCCTGAAATAAATGTTTATTATTACCTCTGCGTCGACGGAAGAGTCTGCCTGCGCCATCTTCATGATCTGCTGCTTTTGCTCTTCGATCTGTCGGTTGAGCTCCTCCATCTTGGTGCGCAGCACGGTGGTGGCGGCGGGCGCGGCGGATGGCGGCGCGATCACGGCCGGTGCCGGCGCGCTGTTGCTGCTGCTCGAAGAACCGCCCGGGCTGTACGCTTCGTCGCCGTCATCCGCGCAAGCTGACCACAATTCAATATTTTTTTAAGATAATTCGTATCCAGCAACTTTGATTTCATACTTTACCCAGAGAGCCTTACTTATAAAGATTTTTTAAACAGTTGATCAGAACAAAGCAGTATTTAGCTTTGTCTCTTTCTGATAATATGTGTCATTTCAAATTCAACATTAGATTGAATTCTGCTGATAGGTCGAAACCTATCAGCCAATATAATATTTGTGCCAGAGTTAAGATCAGAAAATGGCTGATCACGCTCGACCACAATGAAACAGAGTCTATATTGGTTGCCATCTCATAACAATTTTAATCAACACAATCTACAAACTCTCTCCACACACACACACCCTCCCTCACCTTCACTGACCCATCAAACTAAATTCTGCCCGGCTAACTTAATTTTCTTTTTTAAATTATTTTTGCGATGTTTCTCAGGATATTTTGTACTCACAAGAAGTAATTTAAATGTTTGCCTTGCACTTGTTTATCTCTTATTACATATATTTCTTTGTCAAACGCTATCTGAGCTTCCGCGATACAGGCTAGACCTAGTGCGGAGCTCATTGTTAAACTTGTAACCTAGGCACACACTATTTTTGTAAATAAAGTATTTGTATTTGTAATATAATTTTACTGAATCTATAAAACTGAACTAGGGGACAACCGGAACAAATAAATTGTTGCGAAACTTTTAAAACCCTCCCGACGTGTTCATCGTTTATTGCAGCGCCCCCTAGTGACTTGTGGCGATGAAATCTATCCTTGATTTTCATAAAAATTGAATGTAAAAACATGAATTTTAATAGGATGAACCGTTTCGTTCGGATATAACTGGTAGTTTAGCTAGTAACAGAAAAACATACAAATTAACAACCTCTTATTGCAAACGCATATATGGGCTCCTTACGTAATAAAAAATCGTTCAGATGACCATTCTCGGATAAAGATATTGGACCAGTGGCGCGAGGCAATTGATAAAGATATTTGATCAAATCTTGGACCAGTGGCATATCACCCTTAGCAAGGGGGCTCAGGTACTTACCTAGGGAGGCCGCAATTTTATCCTTGACGGAAGAAGAGAGAGATGAAGCGGGGTACGTGGGTAAGGGCAGCGCACGGCGCCGAGGTGACGTCGGCGGCGTGTATGAACTCTTGTCCACAACTGGAGGCGTATATGAACGCTTACGGGTTTCCCGGGCCACCTAGAAAATTCAAAATAATGGATAAGTTATACAATCTTCGTCCCACTAGTCGAAAGCTTTTTCAGATGAATACGAATAATGCCGCGTACCAACTCTAATACAGTCAAATTCGAAGCTCATAATACCTACAGACGATCTTTTTGTTGGAAGGTACACTGCCTCAAGCAAATGAACGATTTTCAATTACGTGTAAGGTAAGATTTCTAGTGACTTCCCTACCCCCGCAAATACTTGTTTAATGTGTTGTGTGTGGCAATATAGCCAACGGACCGACCGATTTCATGAAATGTTAGTATCGATGGATTTGTGACGTCATACTGGCAATGATGTTCGACGTCAAATCGTGAAGTAGATAGGAAAAGTGGTGCTATTTTTAGCAAATAAATTACTCCTATCGGTTACCTATCCTTTGCCTACAGTTAAATCTAGGTTGAATGGAGTGTTAGGGGGACATGGAAAATAAAAAGTGGAGCATTATAAAAACATTTTATTCAAAATCTGTTTTGTCTTCATCCGATAAATTACTAACCTTTGCCGCAACGATATCTTTTGGAATGGTTGGAGCCAAACGCTTTCTTCTCTGTCGTACGATGACTGCAATGAGAAGGTGCGTCTTCACGTCTCCGAGGCCGGGTCCGTGCAGGGGAAGCAAAACTTTCGGCAAACTAGTATTCGCCGGCAAGGGTATTATGTAGAAATCTTTTATTGTTGTAGAGTTGGGCACCTTTACAACTCCTAACCTAAAAGTCAGAATTACACATTTAATACGGCCTTTCTAAGAAAGTAAAATAACAACACAATGGAATTGAAAGGATAGGGATTATTAGGGATATGATTTTATTTCAGTCACAAAAATCGATAAGGACACACCTATTACGACTACTAAGATAACTGTACAGGGCGATGTATTGCATTTTTTCTTCATCATTAGCGGCTTGTAGCCTCAGTAAGTCGATATCTTTAGTGGTGCCTTTTTTTGTTTTGTTGATGTAATCCCAGACCGTTTCTGGGTTTATTCTGCCGACAATGTCGAGCTCCGCGCAAAGTTCTTCTTCCAAATCCAATGCGCTTCCGGACACCTGAAAATGTACAACGTTCAATATGAAGGAGTTTCATTAGCCGTTTGATTATAAGTAGTGGATCTACTAAGGTGGTAAATAATAGGTACCTCGTGTGCGGATACGTAGAATCTCGCTACATCAACCATGTTAATGCAACCGTTCCAAATAACAGCGGCAGCGTTCTCCACTGTACTGCTCGGTTCTTGATCACTTTCAGCTTCTATTGACAAAATAAACATCACATGAAATAAATATAAATAAATAATGCTGGAAATTTTCACACAGTGTCAACTAAATGACTGATATACTACTTACATATTTTTTATGTTAGAATTATGAAAAATTAACAGTTATGTATTTACCAGCTGATTTATCTTGTTTTTCAAATGTCGTACTTGGCAAGATACTAGAGTCCAAAGTGAACATTTTCGTGGGATCGTATTCGATGCCGCTGTCTAGGATTTCACTTTTATATGTATCTTCAAATGCGTCTTCCGATTTCCTTAGATCTTCTTCTGAGAACGCCGAAGTAATCATGGGCTCGTGCGGGTCGTACTCAGGATGTGGGTCTTTCAACGATGCTGATTTGGGCCTCTCAATGGAATCAGAATCTGTTGAACTGAAAATAAACAATGTAATCAGTAAAGATTTACTTGATAAAATAACGTAACTCCTGAAGTTGTACAAAGTACATACTCAGTCTTATTTTTACTATAACTATTGTCTTGAGATCTGGATCTAAGTTTGGACTTTTCGTCGCCACTCGCGTGTTTGGAATGGGATCTGTGTCGCCGCCGGCCGGTGTCTTTCGAGCCGGAGCGTCGCCGGGCGCGCCCCCGCGATGGAGACCTCTCCTTTTCCCGCCCTTTCGATGCCGATCTAGATTTTTCGCGAGTTTTCGAGGCCGATCTAGATTGCTCCCGAGATTTCGAGCGTTTAGACTTTTGCCTCGATCGTGATCGGTGTCTAGAGCGTTCTGAATCGGATTTTTCTTTAGAATCTCGTTTAGATCTTTCTTTCGAAATCGATCTCGTCCGGGATTTCTTTTCCGCCCGTCTCGTAGACCGCCTTTCACTTCGTGACTCCTTTTCTCGGTACTCTGATTTCCTTCTCGACGATTTAGATTTCCTTTCGGAATCACGCCTGCTCTTTCTCCGACCAGCTGGCGAAGAATTTCGTCTACTCTTTTTGGCACGGCTTGAACTCATTTCCCTTTCTCTCTTTTTACTTTTACTCTCTTTTTTCTCTTCTGTCTTGGCTTTTGCACTGAAACAAAGGTTTTTATTATCATCTGTTTTTTTTCAATTAATCACTTATTATTATTAAGTCAGCCTGATATATACATCTCTCCCGTCACTTCTCTTGACACCTCCTCCCCAACGGTGGAATCATTCAAAACAGTGACGAGGTCTTCAACTGGCACATTCGGATCCAATTCTGTTGAAACAGACTCCTTTGTCTCCATTACCTGAAGAATAAAAAACAAAATATTTTTTTATTTAATAATTAAGGAGGCATTAGCATTTATTAAAAATGTATTGTAGGTAAGGCTAGTTACCTCTTCGCCCTTGTGCGTTTTCAGGACGTAAGTCTTGCTGGCCGCCAAGAGGTCCAATTCAGACTTTTTGATCAATTCCAACTGATATTTGGACTCTTGATCTCTCCATTCTGACAGTTCTTGACTGGCCATTTCTTCAGGAGTCAGTCTCACCTGCGAAAACGAACGATTCAAATTATCACGCAGAATTATTCTTACCATAGAGAAGGTTTTGCACAAAAATGTTTGTATACTTCTTGTATACTTGGGTCGCGAGAAATAGCCATAAACTTACCTAGTTATAGAATTATTCAAAATTATCCTTAGCATTTCAATGAACGTTGGCTTTAAAACTTACCAACTGCTGAGGTGTTATAGACTTGTCGCATATTTTCTCCCACAGCGACAAGTTCTTACGGTCCTTGATATTGAACATGAGAGACCGGTATTTAGCCTTGTATTTCATCCCGACATCTCTGAACAAATCATGCAGCTCTATCTCTGCGTCGAGCGAGAACTGTTGAATCTCATCTTCCGTGAACTTCGCGCCTTTGGTTTCTTTCATTCGAAGGCTCATCTGTTTAATAAGAAAAAGTTTGTCTTTAACAATAACCTACAACTGCAGGACACGTAACGCTATCGATACCGACAACTTACTTAAGATAACTAACTAGTTGAGTCTTGAATACCGCTGTCTAGATTAACTTACCTGTTCTTGCAAGGACTTCCGCACGTTATCCCGAATGGGCTCGGTTGAGTTCATTTTAGATTTGCTTTCAGCTGGTGTGGAATCTTTCCTGCGCGAGGTCGAAGGCGACGCTGAAGGTGGCTGCAACGTAATAAATTATCGTGAATATGCCGATCTAACACAATAATCACAATGCAAACATGACCAAGGTTATTGTTTTCAATAAAGCATGGTCAATGAAACCTTGATAATGCATGGATTATCACCTATAGGTATAATGGACCATAAATAATCAAAAGAATATCAAGATTTAGGTAATGTGGGTTAGGCGGAACGTTTCAATTATGTAATTTTGTGGAGTACCAAGAGCGAGATTTAAAAGCATAGTTTGCATGATTTATTAAAAAAATAGGTACTACCTTAACACAAGCACTAGATCTGTTTTTTTTACATTTATATTTTTACTGAAATATTTTCAAGACACAGCCGCGACTACCGGCTTTTAGTCCAGAGTGATTTATTGACTAGGTGTCATCATAATATCGCGACCTTGGACCAAATGTATGACTGTATATGTACTTACTACACGTAAATTTCCATGTTTTACGAGCGATAAAAGAACCTAACATGTTTGGCTTACAAATCGCGGGAGACCGTGGAAGATTACTCATACATAATACAGTTAATCTTGCACTTGTAGAATTCTTATGAATAACAAAACTACCCTACTGGTTATGTTAACGAAACTGATGTGTTGTTCAAACGAGTTATGTCTTTAAGGTATACTTACTTTTTCGTTGGACAGAGATCGGTTTAGGGAGGTTCGAACCAGTTTTCGCGGTTCGCTTAAGGGTTTCGCGGTCGACGTGCTCGCTTTAGGCGTATCTACAAGCTGTATCGGGTTGGACTTCGGAGTAACGGGCTTCTGCGTAACGGGATTCGGAGATGGCGTAGTGTTTTCCCTTCGAGTCAGAAGCAGTCTCCTGTCTCTTATATCGCTTTGCGGAACTCTAACGGGCGATGAACTTTGTTCAGGGGTAGTTTTTGGAAGCCGATCGAAGTTCAGAGTGGTCTGTAATCTTCTGGGATCTTTCTTCAAGCCAGGTCTGATAGAACTGAGGGCTCCCGGTCTCACCACTTCGAACGTGGGGTTCTTTTGCAGCCAAGACTTCAGCTCCCCGGCAGTTGGAGCATTGGGACCAGCTAAAAGCCTCCCAGATTGCCTTTCATACACAATAACCTAGAATAAATTAATAAATAAACAACAGGCACAAACGTAGTCCTGAACCCACACTAGGATTCCTTGTATCGTAAATATCAGGAACTAAGAGTACCTTGGTACCACAACACCCAGACCCGGTACAAATATCTGCAGAACATGCAGAAATTTGCCCCGCAGCGGGAATCAAACTCGCACCTCTTGCGTCTCAGCCGGTTTATCGCCCGCCGCGCCACCAAAATAAATGCTTTATAAAAGTAATCCCATTATGTTATAATAAATAAATAAATAAATAAATAATGCAGGACATTTTTCACACAGCATCATCTAGCCCCAAACTAAGCAGAGCTTATATTATGGAAACTACATGATTGATATACTACTTATATACATATTTTTTTGTAAATACATACATATTATACATAGAGAAAACCCAGACCCAAGACAAATATTGAAATGAAATGATAGACTTTGTCATATGAACTTCATAATGGCTGAACTGATTAGATAAAATTTGGCATAGATACAGATTGCGATCTGGAATAGCACAGGCTGCTTTTTATCCAGGTACCATGCGAGCGAAGCCGTGATAGCTAGTACCTGATAAATTGAAATTGTGCGCCAAACATATAGTAATAATAATAATAATAATGCTGGTCATTTTCACACAGCATCATCTAGCCCCAAAATAAGCAGAGCTTGTGTTATGGGAACATGACTGATATACTACTTATATTTTTTTTTTTGTAAATACATACATATTATATATAGAAAACATCCAGACCCGAGACAAATTAATGCAGATCATACAAACATTTGTCCCGCAGCGGGAATCGAACCTAATCCTAAAGTTATGCGCAAATATCGGATTGTTGGTCTTTTACAACTCAGAATCTGCGCTATGACTTACCCTAGAAGAATCTGACTTAGGTTTCTCTTGGGGCTTCCTTGCTTCAGCGTCTGGTTTAGTCGGCGTGCCGTTGCCGAGCGAGTCTTGAGCGTGTTTCAGGATGCAAGCGTCGCTGCAGTAGATGCTACTTGCGCGAGCGGGTTTCTTGCACACAATACAACTCGGTTTCGAAGAGTTCTCCTTAAGAAGAGGACTCTTAAGTGGCCCCAGGGGACTCTCTGGAGATTCATGCTTCTTCTGTGCTGTTAGGGACTGACAAAAAATAGACATTGGCTACTTACCTCACATAAACATTTACGCAATTTTGATAACGAAATCTTTTGGCTATGAAACTATGAAGTTTGATAAATTTTACACAAAATAACATACCCGCTTGTCTAGACGTAGCATGGATATGAATTTGCTTTGCAATTTGTTACAACCACAGAGTTTTATCTTTACAGTTGACTGAAATTCTTAACCAGTCAATTAATTGTTACGGTTTGATGTCTGCAATAAAACTTACCTTATTAGCTGATTTGGGGGTTGATTTTGTTTTCTTGATACAGTTTGGACACCTCCATTCTATGCCTTGCTCCTCCATCTGCTGGCCCATTGCCTTGGTGATGTTAACACACTTGCCATGAAACCAGTCCTCGCAGCCATCACAGCATATCATAAAACGGTTGTTGTGTGGCTGTTTACAAATGCACCATAACCTGGAAGAAGATTGAATATTATGTAACCAAAAAGTGCTGTACATCTTGGACATCCTGAAGTGGAGAAAAAATGTTAGTTCCTTTGTTAGGAATCCATGCTTACTTATGGATAGCCAAGTAAGACCCTGAAGTTAACAGTCATGCTCCAGAATGATTACATTAAATGTCTATATACCTGTATGGATCATCTTCAGAGTTCCAGCTCTCTTGTGATTCAGCAGAAATCTTTTCAGGAATAGGTACTTCAAGGTCTTGCGGTTCTAGTTTTTTATTTGGCAACTTTTTATTGACATATTGTTTGGAAACAGCCATCATTTGAGGTTCCGAAATGGGAGGATCAGGTGGAGGCGGAGAGAAAACTAATGGCGTGTGGACTTCTGTAGCTGTAACTGGAGCGGTTTCTATTTGACTCTTGCGCTTGGACGAACGAGTCGCAGGTGCCTCAATAGGCGGCAACGTAATAACACGACCATCACTTTTCACTATCTGTATCGGCTTTTCTTTGGGTTGTACTGTCTTTTGAGCTGATTTTGCAAGACTTTGTGAATATGCCTGCTGGAAGGGCGACTGGATCTGAGTTTTGACTGGAGTCTCAATATTTAGCACTTGGGTATCGATAACCTCCTGCAATTTGTCAGAGTGCTGAACTAAATGAGCCACATGCAGTAACAAATCCTCAGATAAGCCATCTTCTAGTCCTGTAGGTTGCAAACCCAGATCTAATGTTGGTGACATTGGCCCAACTAAACCAGGGCTATTCAAGGCTGTGGGAACCATTGGATGGGCCTTCAGAGGACTGCTGGTAATACCCTCTGTGTCTTGAAGTATCTGAGCTAAGCTAGCATCATCTATTTGTGGAATCAGATCGCAACCCTTTGCTTTATCAGCAGGGCTAAGGAGATCCTTTTTGAGAGGGACATTCATTCTTGTTACTTTTCCTCTGTTAATTTCAATCATTCTAGTGTGGTCAGTAGGTTTGGCTTCAATTTCTTGATTTTTAACAACAATAATTTTAGGAGTGGGAGGTGTGTCATTTGTAAGTTCTTTATCATCTTTACTTTTATCGGTAGATACTCTTCTGATAACGTCTGGTGTTGAGAACAAGGATGTCATATCAGACAGGAGGGCTGTCACATGAGCCGGAGTCTTCTTTTCCTTCTTCACTGTTTTAGGAGTTTGTTTCAGCACAGTTTTATTAAACTCAATGTTGGGTGCGGAAGTCACTGCAATTTTTGTTGTTGGAAGCAAACTCTCCAAATCTATCTGTTGTTCTTGTTTCTTCTCTACCACTTTTTGTGGGGTTCGAATTTCTTTGACTTCTCTTCGAACATTTTTTGGAGGTTTTAGTTTAGGTGTTGATTTGTTATCTAATCTGTTTGTTTTTGCAGATTGAGAGCTTTTTAATATTCGAGGTTTCAGTTTAGTCTTTCTTGGTTTTAATGATGCAACTTTTTGATCTTTATAATCTGAGTCAGAGTCTCTATCAACTATACTATCACCAGAAGAGCTCATAGAGGAGGATTCCGTACTCTCTTCAAGTCTCTTCAGGCTATCAGCTATTTTATCTGTTTCATGTAACTCATTAGCTTTCATTGACACTGGTAAGGGCTTGTTCAGAGCATCATTACCCTTTATGATAACAGGAGAATTGGTGGATTTGATTTGAATCTTTTTACCTTTAGGTATGATTTTTTGCTCTAATATTGTGATTTTCTTATTGCTTGGAACAGGCTTAGGTGGTGGAGTGTGAGATATTTGAATAATGGGTTCCTTGTAAGTAGTAAAATTCTCACTTTTTTCTTGGTTTGGTAAACTGACCACTTGACTTGGTGATGTAAGAGTGGTATAACAGTGGTCATTGTGGAAGCCTACCAAGCTGTTCTCTCGAGTCTCTATCCTCAATGATTGCAACATTTCAGCACCACTATCTGAAATTTACAATAATTAATTTACTACAGGACCAGTGATCATACAATCAACAAAAAAAAAACCAAAAATAGGGTCTGGTTGCTAGATATGGTGCCAATAGCTTCAGGGATATATAATGTATGTGATACATGGGTATTATATTTTTTTATTATGTAGGTTGCATAATACTAAACTTTATGGTAAAAATGGCTGATCAATATCAAACATAAATTATAAATGCAAATGTTTAGTTGTCTGTTGCAAATAATAAGCGATGAAATTTGGAAAATTTGGTTTTTGACCTAGAATAACACATTAGCTACTTTTTAACCTGATACCACACAGGTGAGTAGAGGCTAGTGAAACATAAGAGAGCTTGGGCTTACCATACTTTATAATGCTGTTGGGTTCGTTGTAATAACTGTCCACAGTTAGTGTGACATGGGGTATTTTGTCATCATCTTCATTTTCCGAATCTGTTGCGTCATCAGGCCTGCCTTCATGACCAACTCTAACTACACTGATGCCAGAGCTTTGGGAGCCATCAGTTCCTATAAGATTTTTTTACATTTCAAATTGTCTGCTTTATTTAAAAATACCTTTCTCAATAGATCGTTTCCTGATAGCAAGAATTCTTTTTTTTTTATTTCTATAAGAATGATGGAAAATTAGTTATCTAACTAAATTGGCGCCAAATTTCAGTTACTTAATTTAAAGCATCTAAAGAGTTGTATTTGATTTAATTAAGTATTCCATCATCGCTGGAAGTCTCTCTCACCCATGTTTTATAAAAATATATTTTGCGTGCCAATGCAGCTTTGAATATGATCTCCATCCAGCTCCTGCTCTATTTGGTTTCAAGTGAATGAAGGGTATCTTATAACTAACTCAACAGATAATCTTTCAGTTAATAGTGGATAATTGTCGGTATTAATTGATCACTTACCCATCAAGGTGCCCAACAAATTCTGATCAACAGACAGAGATCCATCCTTGTTTACAATAACAACAACAGAGCTGTCTGCTTTCGTTGATGGTCCATTAAGATCCGTGTAGTTAGTAATTACTGTATTTGACATTTTTCATTGCTATTCTTGGTACCAAGTCCATGCAACTCCTCTATTTATAGCCGTAAAAATTACACTTGCTCTGAGCGCGTCTATTTACGACGCATACGAATCCAAAGCGCTCCTAGAAGCCGCCATTTTGAACGATTCAAAATCTGATAGCTATTGAATTCCCGAAAATTGACCAGTTCTAGGTCTCACATTAGAAAATAACTGTTCACAATGTAAATAATAGCTAAATAGCCAATATTTAGCAACACTACAAATCAAAACATGAAGATTTCGCAAAATATTTACTATTTTTCAAAACCGCAATGTGCACTAGCAATGGCGGCGTACATTTCCATTCCACAGATGATAAACGACATCGATTTCATTGCTCTGCTCTCTAGTTGTCACAACTGGTTGTCTATGGCTAAACAAAGTCCCTTAGATCAAGATTATTTTGAATGTATTTACCTACCGTACATACCTTAACCAGTCTGTAAGCGTAAAATACATACTATTTTAGCTATATGGATCCCACACATTAGCTCAAATGCACCAATGCACATGACGAAAGGGATTTCATTCGCAGAGGCATGTGCCTTGTGGACAACTGCCATCACATTACATCAATGCTGTTGCTCCACTGCATGCACGGTCTCCCGACGTTCGAAAATCCTAGCAGCCTCTACTTCGTGAAATCCTGGGCGCACCAGTAGATTCCACGTAGAATATTAGCGCCACTGTAAGTCCAAAACAACAGCCATACACAGATGAACCACCTGAAGCGAGGAAGGCATCTGGGCAACTTCCCGTGACCTGAAAGTTTTTTCGCCTCGAGAGATGAAGCTAGGGCAAATAGTGCTGCTAGAGGTCCTTGCCCGAAGGTCGAAGAAAAAAAACTTAGCTGCTCACGACCAGAGTGTCCTGAGTTTATAATATGTCAAAACGTTGACGTATCGACAAGATTTCCATACAAAAATTGACGAAACGATTATCGTTCCCTCTAATTGATTGTATGTGCCCTATGCCTGTTTTGCATATTAAACTAAACTATTTCGACTATAAAACTAGTTTAACTGTTTCTGTTTCTTATCAAAAAAATGCTCATGTTGTGCCAAATAAGTGTTTTTCATTACGTTCAATTTTGATGGCTCCTAGGCTGCCTAATAAAAAGTTAAGGCCCGGTCAGACTGACATGGTGGCGGTGATGATCAAAGGGAAATGGTTGTCAAGTGGTTGTCAAAGTTCGTGTCTTAATCGCCATCTCCACCAAAACACTAAACAAACACATTATTCCTACGAATCTACTTACAGACGTTTCAGAACCGGAACGTTCTTTCCTATTCCTCCCATCCTGGCAGCTGCCCAAGAGTATGTTTTATCAAAAAATATTAGCGTCATTTTCGATTTAAAAACAAAAAAAAACTGTTTCACTCTGAAACTCTTGTGAATGTTGTTTGGCGAAAATTATGTAAACTTTACTATCTTCCTGGGCTTTACATGCAAAAGAATGAGAAAGCTATCGGTATTTGAATAGTTTTTGATACTAAAATGATAATTAGCACTGTGATTCATATTAAGAATACGTTATATTTTGTACAAAATTTGATAAAAGTGTACTACATCTACTTCAATAAAAACCCATTAATTTAAAAAAAAATTGACAAAACGAAAACATAAGTAATTATAATTATGATTTCATTAATTATTGGATTTGAGAACCATTCGTTCGGTTCATCAAAGTACTTCGATAAAACAATTTACTTACATTTTCACGAATGATAAAATACTTACGAAAGAAGAGTGGTATGGTCCTACGGCTATAGCCTGGACTAAAAGGGCAAATTAAAAAAAATGTTTTGAGGTTACTGTATTTTCCTATCTACGTGTATTTTTAGCATAACTAAATGAAACGCAACACATCCAATTCATCCAAACAAGCGTGTAAAAATGAGACAGCTATAACTGTTGGAGTGTAAATTTTACGCGTATTTGACTTTACACCGATCTGTCTGTTGGAATTTCGTTCGTGTTTCGTTCGATTCTTTCCTTTTGTGTAGGCTACTTTCACGCGTTCATGTTTTCCAAAATAGTGTAACTTGTACAAAACCAAAATGAGTTACTCAAAGTTCGATCTAACGTTCAAGATAGGTCAATATTTAGACCGACATCTGGTGTTTCCCTTATTGGAATTCCTAGCTGCAAAAGACGTAGGTTATGTATTATAATTTCACCGTATTTCCAGTCTATCTGTTTTTACATATTAGAAATATACAACTACATTTTTACCTATTTGTTTATTATTTTCAGACATATGACCAGTCAGAACTTTTGCAAGCTAAACTCGATATATTGAGCAAAACTAACATGATCGATTATGTTATCGACATCAGAAGAATGCTCTATCCTGATGAGGACACCCCTGAGGTAAGTACTATCCAAAAACTTGACTTTTTTTTGTAAGCATATAATTTAAAGTATATAATTTCCAATATAAGATTCCTGTATAATTATAATTAGAATCTTCCACAAACCATTGGACACTGCTATCATCAACCTGAAGTCCTTATCCACTATTTTCAAGAATTGAGATGGTTGGGGTTAGAATTTCCCTAAGCGGGATGTTGTTGCAGATCTTGGTTAGGGCTGCAAACATCAGTATGAAAAACATTGATAGTTTGAAGTATTGAAAGTTTGTGAGGATGGATGTTTGTTACTCTCACTGAACGGATTTTGATGAAACTTTACAGTAATATAGGTTATACATCAGAATAGCACATAGGCTACTTCATATCCGGGTACCATGCAGGCGAAGCTGTGGGCAAGTAGTAATATATACATTGATTTACTTTAAAAAATCTAACCTTCCACTGTTATGATTATAGTCTCTGTATTTCACAAATGAACAGTTTTATGTTCCAGCATAATGCCTACAACTTGAAATTGTTAGGTAAAATTTATAATTCAAGTAATTATTGCACAATTATCATTATATAAACAGAACTTTGAGATCTAGAAGTAAACCAATCAAAAAGTTGTTAAATTAGTTGAGCTGAATGAGTTGTCTTTTCATTCATTTAATTCGGATAGTCAACTGTTTGTGTTATCGGTTTTATTACAATCTGTCAATTAAATTTAGAACTCCCTTGAAATTAACTTCATATGGAGTTGGAAATAGGTGGCATTATAAATTGAAAACATTAGCTAAAATGATATAGATACATCAAGTTTCAGAATCAATAATCAATAAATAAATAACTAAATAATAATGCTGGACATTTTTTTCACACAGCATCATTTAGCCCCAAAGTAAGTAGAGCTGTTACTAGTGTTATGGTAACTACATGACTGATATACTACTTATTTTTTTTTTGTAAATACATGGATAGAAAACACCTAGACCCCGAGACAGATATTTGCAGATCATACAAACATTTGTCCCATGGTGGGAATTGAACCCACAAACTTCTGTGTCTCAGGCGGGCCTTCATCTACTGCGCCACAGAGGTTTTAGATGGCAAACATCAAAGTAAAAAATATTGTTATATAAGTTTCAAAAACATATATGTATCATTTGCATCCCTAATCTTGGTTCCCTCACTTATAATTAGAATCTCCAATGAAAGTGATTAAAAACTTTTGCAGGAAATCAAATCCCGCAGAGGAGTTGTCTTGAACCAGCTTCAGGAGCTGCAAGATGCTGTGGAGCCTGTCCTTCGACTCATGCAGCGGGACGATGTCATGAAGACAGTTGAGACCATGAGAGATCCCAAAACACTCATCAACCATTTGACTACAAATAAGGAATTTGAGGTAATAAATTCTAATTACGCTTACAAAGCTATCAGTAGCTTCAAGAGTTCTAACATGTAGACACATTTAACAATAGTCTTGCATTATGTTAAGACTTTTCTGTAAATAAATTAAGATAATTTGCGTTTTGATGTAAATTGATAAAGCAACTGTCCAAGGACTGAGATCCAATATTAAGTTATGTATTAGAAGTAATTAAAATGGGTCAAACAATAATATTAATAACTATTTTATACATACAATAATTTCATTAAAATTAGATAAAAATAATCAAATTGTGGGTTCAATTCCCGCAGCAGGACAAAATCTGTTTAATTATAATCACACTGTTACTATTACATAGAAGTTAAAGCCATAGTATAAGGTGTTCAAACTGTAATGTATCTATCTATTTTTCAGTTCAAAGTTGAAATGATTGACAGTATGTACCGCCTCGCTAAATACCGGTACGAATGTGGTAACTATGTAGAGTCCGCATCTTACCTCTACTTTTGTCAGCTGGTCATGTCTCCAACTGATAAGGTAAGGAATAGATGATATTTTAACTGGTTTCGCTCGCAGGTATAATGCTTGTAATGATGTGTTATGATAACCCTGGCCATAACTTTTATGTAATTATATACTGCTGGGTGACTATGCCAAATGCTGCTTTGTTAAGAATCTGGCAAGCTACTCCACATTTTGTTTGTTTTTTCCAATTCCCATCCAGGCATCAGGTTACTAATCAATTTTCATTAAATTCCTACTTACAGACTAGCTAGACGGAGAAGTAATGACCTTGATAGAATATATGCAAATTTATTTATTCTACTCAAAATTCATAATCTTAGATCAATATAATCAATCTACTTGAAAGTTGATATTATATTCATGCCCCGCTGTTATTTGGTGGGTAATATTCTGAATTTTCATTGCCCATAGAATCCTGTTGAATAAAACACAATTATTTTTGTAGCTGCTACAGCAATTTCGGTAGAATTTGTTCAGTACTGTTTATATTTCTATTTAATTGGGCTAACCAACTAAAGAAGATACTTACAGTGTTAGAAATACTAGTATCATAGGGATGATGTTGGCTTCTATGGGATATCATCTGTGGTATGGAATTGTACCAATGGCTGCAAAGCTCACATTGGTACACAAGTACGCCCAAAGACTTTGCAGTAATGTTGTGTGTTTTCGTCATGAAATGCCCCATTTTGTACCTGTGAAATCATTTTATCTCATAATTTAGGTTTCTTGTACAAACTTAAAGTCAAAGCCGTGCTCTATGGAGCGCATAGGACAGGTGTCAGTCGTTGTACTACATGACATATCACATGCAACCTATGCAATTGAAGCTGTTGACAACATACCTGTGATTGTACAACTGCTCATAATTCCTGAATTTTCGATCACAAGCGTTACAAAGCAACATTTTCGGCAATGAGAAATTGTAGAACATATTAAGCCAAGGGCATAGAGGCCAGTGTTGCTCCACTATCTTGTACGACTTAAAAGCGAATCCACACGGAATACACTCGTAGTTCTTCTCAGTGGTGTGAATCTTCGAATGTCTGAGTAGTCTTGGGATGCTAGTAAAGACTTTCTCACAAAACTCGCATTGCAATAGTAATGATGTCTTTATCTCTCTGATGAACTCTTGATTTTCCAAAAGAGCCTTGCAGCATTCTGCAGAGTGACGTAAAGCTTGGTCTTTATAAAGCTGTCTTGGCCAGACTTGGAAGCATTGCATGCATGTCCACACCATTTGCCAGCGCGGCTGGACTTCTGCGTGCTGATTCTGCTGGAATTCTGATATTGCATGTCGCATGGAATAATGCCTCCTCAAACCAGTTTCGTATACAAAGCATTTCCCGCATGCATTACATGGAAAAGTGCGCACTGATTTCGGGCTGATTATATCAAGAATCTCCTTCTTTTTTGTATAGTTCAGAGTTCTATTCAGAATATGTATGTTTTCCATGATTCGAGCATTATTCTCCTTTACTTTTTGAAGGCTTTGTTCCAGGGGATTCGCAAAATCTAAATTGTAATTGATGATCTGTTGGTTCTCTATTGGTAGGGATGTAAGACATGTTTCGAATGAAGAACCAGTGGCAAAGACTTTTCTTTCTGATTGATTAATAACTGTTGCGAAAGCCTGATCAATACCAGACTCCGTTTTACAGATTATATGATCCGTATTTTTTATTTCTTTGGCGCAGTTATCTAAATCAATTCGTTTATATTCCTCGCCAGAAACTATTTTTACGACTAAGCGAGATGATTTCTCTGTTTCCTTCTTCTTGACAATACCTTCCGTCCAATCGCCAAACCGGATGCCTGCGTTACTGTCCTCTGGAATCGTAACGTATAAAGATTTAAAATTTGACCCATCTCCAAATTTATTTATCAGTATTTTTGCTGTTGACATTTTTCTTCCACTACTTGACAGTAAGAGTCATAGAGAAAAGTCATTTATTTGTTAACTTAAATAGTTTTCATGAAGTCACAATCACTAAGTACTTTTTGGTGAGAACTCATTTTAATCTCCATAGAGGAACCAACCACTATGCTAATCTATTTTCCAAACTCCATAGATATTGTATACCCAAACTTAATAACGTGCTCTACCACACGTTGACCTATTTAACCAGTTCATATTGTAAAAACGGGATTTTTCACGTACTGCACTATCGGTGAAGGCACCGACTAAGTTTCGACTCATTCCGAGAGTCTTCATCAGGGTGAGTGGTACGTGAAAATTCCCGTTTTTACAATATGAATAGTCAAGTTCACGATAGTTTTCTATTTAACCAGCTTTCTATCTATGCAGAACAGTTTAAATGCCCTTCGAAAATATCAGGTTTCTAACAGTATTTTGAAACCCCCAATCAATCAAACTGATCAGTCTTATTTGATCAAACAGGAATTATTCCTTTAAGCTTAAAAACTTCGATATCAGGTTAAGCCACTATCCGTTCCACTATCCAGAATTACCTGCCCGTACTATGGGGCAAGCTCGCCTCCGAGATCCTGGTGCAGAACTGGGACGGAGCCCTGGAAGACCTTACGAAACTGCGCGAGTTCATCGATAACGGCGGTGCGGGAGCCACCGCTACCAACATGCAGGCTCTTCAACAACGCACGTGGCTCATACACTGGTCGCTGTTTATATTCTTCAACCACGTGAAGGGGCGCGATCTTATCATTGAGATGTTCTTGTACAAGCCTTTGTGAGTATGAGCTTATCATTATCATCAACAGCCTGTAGAAGTCAACTACTGGATTAAGCTACCGCCAAGCAATAATGTTCGCATTGCTGTGTGTCGGTTTGAAGGATATGGGTGCCGTTAAAATTACCAAAGTCAAAGTCGAAGTCAAAATTCATTTATTCATTAAAATCACAAGGATCACTTTGAAACGTCGGTTTTATCTACTGCCTGTTCTTCCGTGACCAAGGCAGGAAAGAAAGGCAAGAAAACAAGGCTGGTAATTCTTTTTAATAATCCTTTTACAAAATAATAGATACCTACATTTTTTATCGAATTGGAGCGTTTTCAATCTTGGGATTGAAAACGTCTATGTCATCTAAATTATCAGATATTTTATAGTATCTCTTTTTATAAAGTTTTTGTTTAATTACGTTTTTAAATTTGTTAATAGCCAATTTTTGTATATCTCTTGGGAGTTTGTTATAAAAGCGTACCAAGGCGTACCTTTTACACCTTGTACACCGGCACATGAGACTTTTCATAATTATTATGTCTCAGGGTCGGCAACGCCCGAGCGATACCTCTAGTGTTGCTAACGGTACGGTAACCGCTTAAAAAAACATAGGTCTCCTCTAAAGAGTGCCATTACGAACTACAGTTGATTTTATTGCGAATTGATCAATGCTTACTAGTCTATTGGCTACTTTACAATCTTTCCTTGCAGTTACCACTTTGTCTCGCGCAGCTCGGATCAATAAACTCGTTTTTTCTACCCAGGTATCTCAACGCGATCCAGACTATGTGCCCGCACATACTTCGCTACTTGGCCACCGCCGTTATCATCAACAGGTCGCGTAGAAACGCACTGAAGGACCTTGTCAAAGTTATTCAACAGGAGGCCTATACGTACAGGTACTGTTTTGGTACCTACCTCTTATTTTTACAAGCTTTTGGTGTCAATCACCAGTAAGCATGAGACTTAAGGTGTTGTCCATGGAACAGAAGGCAAAAATTGTTTCTGTCTTTTTATTTCGTCTCACGGAAAGGAGAAGCAAAGTATTCTCTGTCTTCTCTTCCGTAGACAAAATGTTTGTTTTGGTGCTCATGCAGCGAACTGGTCTGATGCAACGGAACATAGAGGAATGACCTGTATTAAATAGTCGGCCAGTTATTAATTTATTGAATGCTGACAAACCGGCAATAACGAATAGTTTTACAAACATCGGGTTCAATTAAAGAATAGAGCTCATTTTGATAAGCTTTTAGGTTCCAAATACAAACGAAAGATGCCTGCGAAAGATAAATTGTATGGAATTGACATTAGCTGTGAAAATGTCACGTGACAGCTGCCAAGTTTTACCTTGACAAATTTGCGTTACCGTGAAAGGAAAAGTAAACGTGAGGTATTTGTCTAGCCCCTGTCTAACCATACAAAATACCTCAACTCACTAACGGGCTCATTGCGTCTGCAACTTGCAGTTCGCAATCTGCGGTCGTGCTGTGAATCCGATCTTTATTCTCATGGCAACTGTTATTTTTCCTAGAGACCCGATCACCGAGTTTATCGAGCATCTGTACGTGAACTTCGACTTCGAGGCGGCGCGCCGGAAACTGAACCAATGCCAGGCGGTACTTCTGTCGGATTTCTTCCTCATCGCGTGCCTGGAGGAGTTCGTCGAGAACGCGCGTCTAATGATCTTCGAGACCTTCTGCCGCATCCACCAAGTTATCAGCATTGGGTAAATTATTCCAAAAACTATTGTGTATTTGATCATTCATATTGTAAAACGCGAATGTTCATGTACCTACTATAGGTGAAGGAACAGACTAAGTTTCGACTAGGGATGTCCAAAAAAGTCTATTGTATCGATATATCGCATCGTTATTATATTTTTAAGATATTTATTCGCCAAAAGTTTATTCACAGCGGTTACCGTAACTTAAGGACGTTTGCAACACCAGAGGTATCACTCGTGCGTTACCGACCCTTAGACATAACGGATGAAAAGTCTCATTTGCCTGTAATTTCACCGACACCCAAGTCTTCTACTTCTTCGCGGTCTTGTTATTCCGCTTGGATCAGATGCGCCCGCAGACGCCGAGCATTTCAGAGCAGGTTCTTAGCGCGCTTGTCATAAGGTAAGGTGGTTGGACCATAACCCACCATGCTAGTCCAATTTGGGTTTGTTATTGATAATATCATTTTTTTTTATTGCAGCATGTTGGCCGAGAACCTGAACATGCAGCCAGATGAAGCAGAGTGCTGGATCGTGAATCTGATTCGCAACGCGCGATTGGACGCCAAGATCGACTCCAAGCTAGGTCACGTGGTGATGGGCGCGCAGCCTCTATCCCCCTACCAGCAGTTGGTTGAGAGGATTGACTCGCTCGCCGTGCGGTCAGAAGCTTTGTCGTCATTGGTGGAGAGGAAACAGAAGACCCGTGTGTCTGATGTAAGTAATGTTTATTCAGTCAAGTACTTTTCTTTTTTGCAACTTTTGTCGATTTTCGACCATCACAGTTCTATCGTTCTCTTAACGATCTTAAAAATAAAAAATAAACTTTTTCTATAAATTAAACATATTAAAATATGTTTGTCTGATCCAATTTTATTGATTCAAAGGAAAAAATTACCTTACTTGGAGGTACTTGTGTGTACTATACACAAGTACCTCCATAATTTAAAATTATCTCTGACTGGCTGACAATCAACGCTTACCCTAAATTGTTATTACAACCTTTTCCCTTTCATCGCCATCGCGTCAGTTTGACCAGGCTTTCGATGCACCTACTGATCTCCACCACCGACCCATATCTGGTCGTCCCACTAGTATATAAAAACTATTGCCTCTTAAAATTCTATGAACGACAAAGTTTAATGAATTTTGTACTACTAGCTTCTGCCCACGGCTTGGCCCGCGTGCAAGTAGCCTATGTGTTATTCTGATTTATAAGCTATATTACTGTAAAGTTTCATCAAAATCAGTTCAGTAGTTTTTGCGTGAAAGAGTAACAAACATCTATACTCATAAACTTTCGCGTTTATAATAGAAGTATTCAAAAACATTATCTGACCTCCTCAGTTTCAAATAACTTTTAATTAGGGAGGTCACGCCAAACTTTTTACATACTCATTACATTACATTAATACAAAATTTAATAATAATACATTTTTGAATCTCTGTGTAGCCTTACTTACAGGTACTTTTTTATTGTTTCAGATTCGTTGGGGTGGTCAAGAATTCTAGAGTTGAATTTGTAAATTGAAACAATAATTTCATATTGTAATCAACAAATAACATCTTTGTTGTAATAAAGTATTTCTATTACAAATGTTATCTATCCCTTTAAAACATCCTTGCTTTTAGAAACTACTAAAATATTTTTTTATCTTAAACATACCTTTTTTTGGCCATGATTTCACCTGATGGTACACCATGATAAAGTTGGCATCACGATGATGGAGCATTCCTTCACTATTCTTATTATAATTAATGGTGAAACTGAAACATTTAGTGCAAAGGGCAACAGAACTCCATAAGAGACCAGACTTGTGCTTGATAAAGACTAAGTAGCTGTGTAAAGACAGTGGTGTAAAGCAACACCTTACCCTATTGGGTTTTCTTTTTTACAACTAAAGTAGCAAACAAGCATCATTCCACCTGGGGTGCTAGACAAATACCACTTTCTGTTGATGTTAATGCCTGCGGAAAGATAAAATTGTATGGAAATGTCAAGTGACACTTCGGCAGCAAATGTCATTTCCATACAATTTTATCTTTCCACAGGTGTTAATGTCAACAGAAAGTGGTATTTGTCTAGCCCCCTTGTTGGTAATCATTAACAATAACCTATGAATGTTTGCAACACCTTACTTGATGGTGATAAGTCTCATGTGCAATGTGAGCATTACTTTTCTTTCACAAGGAGATCTTCACAACTCTTAGAGCTTGAGGTGATTCTTAATATTTGACAATATATTATAGATATAGTACAAATTTTCTCTGTAGATACTAAAATTGCTATAAATGAAACCACATTTTAAACATACAGTTTAATAAGTATAGTACATTTCTTCTTACACACATCACTACTACCTACTAAGGGTCAGTAACATTATGCATGCTTCAACATTGCTTCTATAATGTTATTTTCTATGCAATTTTATCAGTGCTGTGCTGCATGCACATTACATGGATGTGCAGTTCCATAAATGCTCTTATTGTATGAGATGACTGCAGTGCTTAAGCATGCAAATGTAGTTTGACCCCTTTACTCATCAACCGGTTTGAGAGTTATATATCTAGACAGAATGAAGACAACAACAAAAGTTGCTAACACAAAACAAACTGCAGTAATATAGAATGTATCTTCAGAAAATATTTCAGTGAATGCTGGAATATTACTGTACAACTCCTCAATAACATGCAGGTTTCCTTTGGAACGAGCCATCTTTGATTTACTTCTTTTTGGTTTTCTTCTTCTCTGACTTAGTTTGGAGGGTTGTTACAGGGGCTTCGACCGGTGCTAAGGATGTCACGTGTTTGTTGAGTAGTTGCAAGAGCTCAAGGCAAGTTAAATTTCCACTTTTTAATGTAACTTTCTTGATATTGGCAGTCTCTGAAAACACAAAGAATTCCTTCCTGTTAAACGAAACATGAAAAATTCTATTTTAGCTGAAGCAAAATGCAGGTAGATGCTTGATAAAGTTACTTATTGTTTAGATAATACAGGATTCTTCTTGGCACTAAGCCTTAGATCAGTGTCCGTAATAGACTTGAAATCTTGTACATTTTAGGAAATTAATCTACTGTCTGTCTTTCTGTCCAACATAAGAGTCTAAAAATAAGAATAATAATAAATAATGCTGGACATTTCTCACACAGCATCTTCTAGAAAAATGTGATTATACTATACTGAATGTTTATGGTAAGATAAGTAGTGCAAATAAAGATATCTACTTGTTTATTTGCTATTAATTAAAATTCATGAAAAGCAGATCACTCACCAGCAATTGATGGCACAATAGTGATATCTACAGTAGGCTCACTGCGATCACACACTATTTCAGTTTTAAGAGCACAATTAGGATTTGTCAAAGATATTTTTGGCGAGCTTATGTAGTGCAGAAAGTTCCTGAGAAAGAATATGGTATATAAGTACTTATAGTACTAACTTGCTACCAATTTTTTTCCTCAAAGATTGGTAGCAAGTTAGTACTGAAAAATGAACAACAAACGGATCCTACCTACACGGTACTGTCCTACTGGGACAGTACCGAAATGTTACCTAAACTAGGTCTTTAATCAGTAAAGTAAAATACAACTTCAATGGTTATAATTTTCATAAATTGTGAATTGAGTAAATACTACACCTTGTGTGGGTTACGTTATCACCAAAAGGATCGAATTTCACGGTTATTCGCTTAGCAGCTTTTAAATTTACACCCTTTAGCTGTTTTCCGATAGCTGAAACAACTCCGCCCGATCTTCTGAGAGTCCCACTAAACGGAATGGACATCGCTTCAAAGAATCGATAAATTGTATCGTTAAAAATAGCAAAACATTACAGAATCGTAACATAACCTAAAAAGCGACTGACAGTGACGGATATCTACAGGTTTTGACATTGACTTACATAGCTTTACCTGATTGCTCAAATCAAAGATTTTGGTGTAAAAAACTCAGTAGGTCTATAACGCCATCTATTGGTGAGTAGCTGTACCTATAATAAAAAAACAAGAAATCGTCGCTCAATACTTACATACTGAAATACCGCGTAAGCACATTGAGTATAATATATTTAAGTTTTCAAGACCGAAATCTTGAAGGTATCACAACAAAACTACCGTTTTGCCCACACATGCGAGCCGGCTCAATAAATATTCGGTTTATTATCTGTCTGTCTTTAGTACATAATATTCTGCTAGTAGTACATTTTAGAAGAGCGCAGTACTATAATATTGTACTAATAGTACTAGAAGTCCGAACTAGCTCTAAAATTGAACCATTCAAAATATTATTTTTTTAAAGCATAAAGGAATTATAAAAATTATTATTATTAAAATTTTTATCATTTATAACAAATTTAAACTTTGAAAATAATCATTACCATGAGTACGAATTATAGAAACTAAAATAGATAAGCTAAAGCCCCTTCACAAACAGAAAATACATTAGTACGATTGTACTAGTACGGAGCGTTCTCTTTACTGACCGAGCAAGAACAAGCCCAGCCTATAGCTGATCCAGGGGACCCGAGACAAATATTTGCAGATCATACAAACATCTGTCCCGAGGCGGGAATCGAAACCGCGACCTTCTGCGTCTCAGACGGGCCTACGCCCACCGCGCCACAGGTCGTCGTTTACCTTGTTGCCTACCTTAGCTGGGTCACAGATATTATTATACGCTGGGTCAAGCCCCCTCTCAAACCAAATTACTGGATCCGCCACTGCTGGCATCGCAAGTAACAATACTATTGCGCCTTCGTTCATGATTCGCATCGAGCTTCGTGTAGCAAACATAACTATTAGCTCGATGTACGGGAATAACGCCTAGTCTCAAATATTATATATTATATCAAATATAAATACTAGCTTTGGTTAACCGATTTGGATTACCTACTTGCTACTTTCTTTTTGTAGGAACTACGCCCAAGGAGCCTTTTTCCAAGAACGCCCGATTTTTTGTGGTACCTACCTACCAGATGTGAACGTACCTACTGATATTAGTCCGTGAGCATCCCACCCTAGTTAGTTTGTGCGTCCGTTTTAAATAAACAGTTAGAGGAGATATTGTAAAATACCCCCAGGATTTCACTTCTTGTTTGAACCACCGGCAACGAAATTAAAATTAATGGTAATATCTCGTCGAATGGCGTCTGGCGCTGAAGATAACGATAATTTTCAATACTCCGCCTTATTTTCTCCGCCCTTATTAACTATTATTGTAGTATGTACCATTTTAGACACAGGAAAGTATTTATGATTAAGAAAGCAGATGTAGTTGTGGGTTATGTTATTTTACAGTTGAGAAAAATAAGATTTATTGCGTTAGTCTGAAAATTTGGTCCTTGTAAAACTAATGAGTGTACCAACTACATAACCAAAAACTATCATAAAACACTACAACAATTAAGTATTCATAAACCAAAACGTAATACAGTTAAGTTTAAAACATACGTTTTTAATCTTACAAAACAATAATAATCTACTTAACTTACTAACTATACATTTACAGACAATTAACACTTAATTTATCTTAATTTTTTTCTTCACTTTCAGTTCATCTTATGAAGCATGTAAAAAAAATAATGTGGCTCTATTTACAGCCTTCTGTGGCTAGTCTCATGCAAAATACATGACTTTTTTGGTGATAGCGTGAACTTTGATGGCTCGTTCCATGGCAACGACGGTTCTATCCTCGTTGCTGGTAGATTGATGGCTTCCTTCTCCGGAGTCGTGCTCCTTCTCGACGAGGTGGTACCTTGCGCGGAAGGCGACGAGGTGCGCGTAGTAGGCGGGCGCCGGGATGGAGACGGAGCGCGTGCAGCGCACGTACGTGTGGCACAGCTGGTACGTGAGGCACTGCAGCTCGTCCGACCCGAAGTGGTTGTCGTCCCACAGCACGTGGTAGTGCGACGGACGAGACGTGCCCTGTAACCAACCAACCAACATGCACCTGTATGCCATCTCTGCTGGCTGCACGAATACAACTCGAGCAGGTCCACGGTTGTGATGCCGGGATGTTGTAAAGCCCCCCCTCCTCACCTGTATGCCCTGGTGGCTGCACAGATAGAAGTCGAACTCGGTGGGATGCGTGATGCCCAGGTCCACCGTGGTGCCCGCGGGGATATTGCCCGACTTGCCACTCTGCTCCTTCTTGTCCGCGCAGAACAGACGCGTGTGGTGACGCTTCTGCACTGCTATGAAAGTAACACCCGGTTTGTACTCCGCTTCCAACTGAAAACGAAGAGGTTAAGAATGTATTACATTGACACATTTTTTTTCATAGCAAATTGAGAGCCTAAACAGTTAATTTGTCGTGTCGGTTCTTTTAAATCACCCTGGCATGATCAGTGACGCTTGAGGCACAGATATTATAATACTAAACTAGTACTTGAAGTATGCTGGCTCGAAGCTTAACCTGAAAAGCATTGGGCGGTCAATCCATTAAAGTTCAAATCAGTAATTAAAACAAAACGCAACTTCTGGCAATTTCGATTGTTTCAATTTTCGAGATTAATTATTTTTACTATTATATGTGACTAGCTTCTGCCCACGGCTTCGTCCGCGTAGTACCCGGATAAAAAGTAGCCTAATGTGTTATTCTGATGTACAAGCTATATTACTGTAAGTTTCATCAAAATCCGTTCAGTAGTTGTTGCGTGAAAGAGTAACAAACATTAACCCTAACAAACTTTCACATTTATAATAGTAGTAAGATTAAAATATAAGGGAAACTAACGGTTAAGTATCCCTCGTATGCATCCCTAGATCTTGGTTTTGGTTAAAACATCTAATCACACAGCCTGTGAAATGGTAATCAAGTTTTTATTCCTTGAAATCACAAGGATAATTTTAGAAAGTGAATAGACGACGATTATAAATGATCCTTGTGATTTGAATTCAAAGTAAAGTGTAACTCACCGCTAAACAAGCTTCTCTAACGGCGATCAGTTCATACTGCAACACGTGTTGGAACTGTCCTTCCGAGATACCGTCCCTATAAACAATAATTCTATACGGCTTAAATCCGCCGGTACTTTTATAAAACATTATCAGTAGTTCTTTAACCATACTACTCATCTCTTGGACGGTATCCTGTCTGAAATCAAAAGGTTTTTGTGAGTACTCCATAGAATTTCTATGAAGTACAAATAGGTTAGAAACGATATCAAATTATGAACTTAGAACTAGTAAGAATAGCGATAGAAGATTATGATACTGTACTTAGAAATACAAAAATACTAAGGATTTACATTTTTGCTAATTTTTGATTTTTTTTAAAAGCAGTATTGTCTCTCTTTGCAGGCTTTATAACAAGGTATTTTGATTGTAGCAAAAGATTAATTTCCCAACTATAAGAACGCAATGACTGGTCTAAATATAGGCATGAGTTATGTCGTTGTGGAAAAGAGTAGCGAGGTATGGTCGTTTTGCCTATATTTAGTTAAAGCGGCTTTGTTGTATGTCGTTCTTTTAAAAGGCAAAAACCACCCCATAAATGATGTTAATAACCCCTCCCCCCCTTACCCACACCATTAATAAATTCAGGCTGCTTATGCCCGTAGTAAGGTGTCGTTAGTGGGCGCGCCGATTTCCAGAACTATGAAGCTTTTATACAAATAACATTGATCGACTGGGTGATTGGCTATGCATATCTTTGGTTTGCAAGCTGAACCCATTTTTTTCTACAATCAAAATAGCTAGTAAAAGCATGTTCAAAGAGCCAAGTAAGTATATTATAGATACCTGTGTTGTTGCACGCGCACGGTGGCTGCGTAGCGGCTGGGGTGCGCGTCCATGGAGCCGACGACGGCCGCGATGGAGGGCTTCTTGTTGTCGCCGGCCGGCGGGTGCGTCACGTCCACGCCCAGGAATATCACCGGCTCGTTGAACACCTGCAGCACCAACAACAGACTTCTCACTCACACAACAACTAACTATTATAACACCACAACCTTACAAACCACATTTCAGATCAACTCAATGAAGCGAGCGCTACTACGACTGTTTTGTTTTAGTTGAACACGCACCTTTATACATCTAACTACCCTTTTCACACTTCGTTTCCCACACACCTCAGACCATTGAATGATTATTTGAGCGCCACCGTATATCAGGAGTTCGCTGCACTTCGCCCTTCGTAGAAGCGTAGCACATTGTTAACATGCGGCGAGAGATGTCGCTACCCACGCACACATACCTTGGGTCGCAGCGACGGCACGAGGATCGAGTTGATGCCGCCGAGCTTGACGTTGATCTTGAGGCATAAATTGCTGAGCGTCTGCGGCGACGTCTTGTTCACGTTCTTAGCCTGAACGCACTGCGTCGCCATCCCTAGTACGGTGTCGCCTACGCGTTTCACTTCCGCTGAAAAACACATGAAATTTATCAAATAATTGACATAGTATTGCAATTCAGCAAGTGAACTGTTCGGGTAAATGGATCACGAACTACATGACCGAAGAGTCGAGGATGGAGACAGCTTCATCTATAGTTCTAATAAATGTAATAGAACTAGCTGTTGCCAGCGGCTTTGCACGCGTGAAGTCAAGTTTTTCATTTAAAAAAAACTATATTCCCTACCCATACAAACTACGAGTATAAATATTAAAACGCACAGTCCACTGTGCAAAGAAGTTACATTATATAGAACGAATAAAAAAATCGGACAATATCATTAAATGCATGTGGAGAATAATTAAATAACAAACAAATAAAACTGTAAAAGAAAATATAAAACTAAATGTGAACAGTAAAAATATAAGCAACCCAAAGGAAACTGCAAACGAATTTAATACGTTTTTCGGGTTTGTAGGCCAAACAAATTCTAACATATTTAACGGTATACCTACTTCTTCTACCCGAACAACAAATAGCATGTTCTTGAGTCCAGTCAAGCAAAAAGAAGTACATGCAACCATACGTAACCTGAAAAACAAGCTAAGCGGGATAGACGAATTACCCACTAAATTAATAAGATTATGTGCAGATGAACTGACCTTACCATACTACTTGTTGGCAAACCAATCCTTTGCTGAAGGTACTTTTCCGGACTTATTAAAAATAGCAATTATAAAACCCATACATAAAAAAAGCTCTAAAACCGACCCAAATAACTACAGGCCCATATCATTGCTTCCGACCTCCTCTAAAATATTAGAGAAAATAATGTATAATCGTGTCTATTCCTACTGCGAAAAATATAATTTGTTTGACGAAGTCCAATGTGGATTTAGAAAAAAAATTCGACAACCCTAGCCGTTTACAAGTACATAGATCAAATATTAGGTATTTTGGACAAAAAAGAGTACGCGATCGGATTACTGTTAGATATGTCGAAAGCATACGACAATGTGCAATATAACATCCTTTTAAAGAAACTACAAGACATAGGTATCCGGGGTTTGGCACATAAATGGTTTGAGTCGTACCTACATAAGCGAGTGCAATATGTTGAAGTTGAATACTTTGACTTTAATGCAGAGGTTATACAGAACATAAGGTCGGATGCCCATCATATAACCAGCTCAATACCACAAGGCAGTGTCCTCGGATGCCTATTATTCTTAATTTACATAAACGACTTACCTAAAAACCTACAAACACCATGCGTTCTCTTTGCGGACGACATTTCTTTGTTAATGCCATGTAATAACACTGATAACATAGCCGGCACAATAACTAACGTTCTCACTGATGTTGCTAACTGGATGTCGAATCACAGCTTACAAATAAACTACTCGAAAACAAAGGTAATGGAATTTAGACCTCACCAAAAACCTACACTGAATTTACAAACAACTTTCAACAATATCTCTTTAGAATGCGTTAACACTTTCTCATTACTTGGAATTAATATTGACACACATCTTAACTTCAAAAGTCACATAGAAAAAATTAAATCCCGATTGTCGAGCTTTACGTATGCTTTGCGAGAACTAAAGAAATCAACTGATCTTTCTTGCGCGTTATCAGTTTACTGTTATAGTTATTTATCTTACGCCATTGTCTTATGGGGCAATAGCACGGATGCACAACCTGTTTATCCTACAGAAAAAGTGTGTCCGTATCCTAGCAAATATTAAGAAAAGAGTTGTTTTAAAAACCTTAAGATTTTAACTTTGCCGTCTATCTACATTTTAGAGATGTGCAAATTTGTTAGGAATAATCCCAATTTGTATACAAAACTAGATGAACTTCCTCGAAGATACGCTTTAAGACCAGGTAGGAATAAAATCATACGACCGCGATCACAACTAAAGATGCATAGCGACGGCCCATACATTATGTCAATTAAAATTTATAATAAACTTCCGACACAACTAAAACACATACAAAAACATACACTATTTATAAAAAAACTTAAATCTTTTCTAATTGACAGATGCTATTATAATATTGACGATTATCTAGAACAAGCTTAGCAGTAAATTAATTTAACATTGTACATTTTAAAATGAAATTGAAAACTGACATTAAATCTGAATTGACATGAAATAATATGACCATTACTAACAAAATAATGCACCATCTCCTAAAGTACCTACTTTGACTACCTACAATGAAAATAAAACCTCGGTCTGCCGCCGTACCCTAATACAAAGTTCATTTGAGAGACTTAACTTTATTTACTGTAGATATTAATAACTAGTTTGTTTAGCAAAACCTCAGCCTGCCTACCTATCTGTTGCTATACCCTTAGACAGGGTTCATGTGAGATACCTACCTATAAACACCATCTATGTACCTACCATGTGAAAGCAATAAATGTATAAATGTTAAAAAAAAATGTAAATGTATAACCCCCATTTCCGTCCCTTATGTTTAAATCCAAAAACCCGGAAACAAGTAATTATTTACTTTTGCTCAGTAGCTGTTATTCAAATTTTCATGTTTCTAACTTTAAAGAACAAAGACTTTCATACCAAGCTCGAAAATTCCTTTAGCACATCGTAACGTTATAAAATAAACCTATGTTCCAAATATCAGCTTTTTAGACTTATTAGTTTTGCCTGTGCGTTGATAGATCAGTCAGCCAATCAGTCTGTCAGAAAAAACGATTTCATAAGTTAAGATTGATCCTTCGAACCGGATACTCACCATAGACAGGTGTCTTTCCGGGCAGCACCACGACGACTAGCTGCAGCGAAACGAAGGTAGACTTGAGGTACTTGAACATGGGCTCTACTTGGTCCGGTCCTGTAGCATACTTGCAGAAGCAAGGCTGCCCGATTATCGGCATACCAGCATCGTTTGAGATCCTCTGTAGCTGCTGTGTGAAGTTTCTGCAAAAACAAGTCATATTTACATAAACAAAGTAACGCGGCCATTTGGCTTATATTATTGGTGTCTAGCTTGGTCCTGTTAACGTTCATTGTCACTATTTTGTTCTTAGGACACCTGGCACTCAGTTGAAGTGCAGAGTCTCTGAAAATGGCCTAATGATTGATGGTCTTTCACCAGTGTGGTGACACGATTGAGTACGCAGAGGCTCCTTTTATGCACAATTATTTTATAAGTACTTTCTTTCAAAATAGTTATTACTGGCCTTGTGTTCTGTCGGGTATGCGTCGTTGGAGTAACGATCATTCGACCTTCTATGAGATATAACTTGTGGCCATAGAGCACAGAATGCCACGCGTCCAGCTTCTTCGCCCGAGCATCTCGGAAGAGAGAATTGTTGTATTAGTCTGTGCTTGTGACCTAAGAACCTTGTATCGGTGTTTAATTGTGTGATGACGATAACCTGCAAGCTTAGCATGACCACGAAGTCAACCGTTTGTCTACAGAAGAGAAGAAATACTTTTGTCATCGAAATTTTTTATGATCTCAGAAATATAGGATCCCAAAGTTAATAATAAAATTGCGAGCCATTAAAGGCCGGTATCTAATTCTAAGTGGGGGAACTGAGATCTGCAGTCTGCACTGACGTCCACATTGGGGTGTATTGTGCATTATCCCCCTTCTAACCTAACCCCAACCAACCCAACTTCTTGAAGTAGCGGAGAAGGACTCTGGGTTGATGACAGCAGTGTTCCAGCTAAGCGGAAGTAGGCGGAGAGGAGAAAAGAGCACCATAGCATGTAGGGTGGTCTTCTCTCCACAAAGATGTGTGCTGGCTAAAGCGGAGCTGAGCTGTATGGATGTGGGAATAATGATATGCTTTATGCATTGAGTAGACAGCCTCAAGACGCAATGTTTGATAATTTGCTAGGAAACAATTTTGTCAACTGTCGTGCGAGTCCCGCCACGCCTGCTGTGCTCTGATTGGTCGAAACTGTAGTTTTAACCAATCAGAGCACAGCAGGCAACATGACGCAATGACAATGACAATGTGCACGTTTGCCAACATCAGTCCTAAAATACTGATGTGTTGACAGAACAGTGTGGTGAACAACACTGTTATATGACGCCTCTCGAAGTTATGAAAGCTCAGTATCAAGAAAAGCGAAGTAATTATTTTAAAATCAACCAATCGGATCGTGTACAAAATGGCATCATGGTATCTACACGCGTTTCTATCGTTTTAATTTATACATCTCCACTAAGAAAAAAAAATACTCCGCTTTGCTGGATACCGGTCTATCAGTGTAAGAGGGCTATTAAGGTGACGCGGCGGGCGAGCAGCTTAGACGCAAGCGGTGCAGCGACATTATCGTGTAAACTGATAATCTACATCGTTTTCAAATTTGATTGGACACCGTCGCCATTGATTCCAATTGGAGGCATTTGAAAGTTGGTGTGCACCAGTTGGTTGGCTCTACCAATAAGAAGACTTAACGACAAACAGCCTACAGTCGTAGGGCGTTTTAGAATGTCTAGCATGTACTGACTTGAGCGCGTCTTCCCTGACGGTCCGCTGCGGCGCGAAGCAGGCGATGGCCCACACGCGGATCTCGACGCCCATGAAGAACTGCTTACCGCGCATGTCCCACACACCTTGGTTCGGAAGCGCCTGAAACAAGTGCTACAATTTTAAGTGACAAACAGAACAAAGTCAAGTATGGGCTCAACTTTGCTCTATTTATTTTTAATTCGTTTTGGTTTTTTCATAAATTTAATGTGTAAATTATAAGGTGAGGTGGAGGGCTATATGTAGAGCCCTTTGTAGGTAAAGGAGGTAAGAGCTAGAAAATGGCTCAGTATAGCTTTTTAGATCAATATGGGCTGATGATGATTATTTTTACACATCTATCGATGGTTTAGCGTGTGGAAGAAATAACAGTTAGTTTGTCCAGCGGGAATACTGAAAGTATTGTCGTTTGTTAATAGGGCAAAACAGACAGAAGCCTGGTATAGACCGACTAATGTATGGAGTGATAATGAGATACCACTGAATAAAGAATAAAGAAGATTTGAAACAGTTGTTTAGCTAAATAGACATGCGCATTTTTAAAGATTTGAAACAGTTGTTTAGAGCTACACAGTGTTTTGTTTTCTTCTGTTGAATTGAAAATGACACATATCAGAAAGAGGAGACAAAGGTAATAAGTTGCTTAAAAATCTTGATAAGTACAGCCCTAAAAGACAGAAAGCCAGATAGTTTTATAACCTGTCCGCCGAGTGAAGAGACGCGACCGCCGTACTGCAGCTTGGGCGGCGGCAGCACGCGGCCCCGCACCTCCATCATGTTGTTGGAGATGGTCAGACCGAACTCCTTCACGTACAGATCCGTGTTGAAGTTCGCGCGACGCACCAGGTTGTTGATCTCGCGCTCCCTGAACACGACAATTATCACGTCACACTACGCAATAACCAAGAATCAACATCAACATAGCAAGTTCGAAGAGACGCTGAGCTGACTGAGCATAGCACAGTGCATGAAGCGAGGATAACCCAAGCGTTATAGCGAGAAAAACGTTTTGGTCTGAGTTTTAAAACTAATCTACATGTACATCAACGTAGAACATGATGTGACTGTTTTTTCCCGATGTAGCGTAATTTTGGCGTGTGAGGTGCACTAGAAAAGGAATTTCTGAAATTCCACCAATAGACGGAGCAACAGGATGATGAAGTTGAATGGAAAAAAAAGAAAGAAAAAAAAAACATTTATTTGCACAATAGAAAACAAACAGACAATACCTACCTACATAATAGCAATAAAACTATTTATGTGTCTCCCGATACCTGCCAATATGCAACGATACAAATTGACTTCCAACTCAGCATTTGTTGTGACTGGCAACACAACGCTGATCTTCCGTTGAAACCAAATACATAGTGAAATCACGGATGTCTGCTTACATTACGATTAGTAATTCTTAAAAATTGGGTGATCACTAGTATCTAATTCATCTGTTATAAGTTCATTTAATTACCTGTCGGGGGCAGAACGCGCTGTGGCTTTGATCATCGTGGAAGTTTGCATATCCGTCAGCTTCTTGATACATCTCTGTCCCGGTACTATGTTGCACACTTCGAGAGGGAGGTAGGTGTGTTTGTGTTCCTGCCCTACTTGTAAGCACGGTAGGTGCGGAAATCTGAGCTTCATCTTGTACTTTTCTAAGAAATATTTAGCTACTGTACATTCGACTGTTTGCCCATTTTCTAATTGAAGAGGAAAGCTGTAATAATGAGCAACTTATTAGTGCAAACAGAAATGAACTACTTCAAATTAAAAAATAGTTTCACAATTGGAAAAAAAACTGATGAATTCAGAAACTCCTCCTTTTTTTGAAGTTGGATGAAAAATATATTTAACTTACGACTGCATTTGTGCGGGCCTTCTAGTAACATTACATACTCTGTATTTTCTCTTCATAGTACCACAATGTGTGATTTCTATCTTTAATCCCTTGATTTCTTTTGTGAATTTGACCCTCTGCGAGTCTGTCAAGGGTTTTCTTTGTTCATTTATGTCTCGAATATCGAGTACTTCGCACATAAACTCTATAACGGGTTGTGCCTTATAAAAAGCAGTTGCTGATACTGTAAGCGAAAAAAATATCCTTTAATAAACTCAAATGTTTGAAAGAGCCATAAAATGTACTATCAATTTCACTTCTAAAGTTTTGCCTATTTAATGGCCATAGAATAGTTTCTTATTATTTATATGAAAATGAAAAAATAGGGCAATAAACTTGGACAGTTTTCTAAGGCAATAACAAATGGAACCTTTTTTTATTATAGTATGAGAGAGACTAATAATTAGAGAATAGGATGCAGTTTTGAACTAATGCTCAGGTGCGTGGGCGTATACATGTATTTTCCCCTGCAGAACATACAAAAATTTGCCCCGCAGCGGGAATCGAACCCGCACTTCTTGCGTCGCAGTCGGCTACTCCCGCAGCGCTATCGAGGTTGTCAAACTAAACTGTACTAAGAAACTGGGTACTAAGAAACACATACCATCAATATTCAGCATCATTTTCCATTGACTCGGCCTCACAGACTGATGGAAACCGAACCATACTTCTCGGCCGCCGCCAAGCGGGTGATAGTACCCTTCTGGCGAAGAGAAAAACGACCTTCCGACGGGAGTATAGATCATCGAAGGCAGGTGTCTCATTACTACATCTAACGCTAATACGGGGTCATGGGGAATCTGTCTTGTTCTACCTTCTAAGGCCTCTTCCAGTGCAGAAAATGACACCTGAAAAATATTATTATAGTCAGAAATAGTGGCTCAGGGGAGTGAGGGCTGAGACCACTATTGTTTTGGGCGATAACAGCCATTCACAGGACAGTTATGACTTCAAAGATTTCACATACCCCCGACATGACTGTATTCCGTCTTTTACTTCACCACCTAGTGAAGCCTAGGATGGTATCTAAGAACCATCCTAGTCATAAAACGCATGGCAAAAACAGCATTAGGAACGATTGATTTTGGAGAATGGGGTAACTGATAAATAAACAACCTCTTACTGTACCTGCATAAGTAGTATATCAGTCATGTAGTCCCATAACACAAGCTCTGCTTAGTTTGGGGCTAGATGATGCTATGTGAAAAATGTCCAGCATTATTTCTTTATTTATTTATGTGGAATCTGAAGTATCCATCCATTGTCAAAGACAATGTTCCGACATCTGAATGGATGTGACCTTGTTTTCAAGATCAAAAATCCATGCACAGTGTATGTAGGTACATGCTAAACTTAGAAATTAAAAAAAAATAATTGAATGTATGTATTTACCTGAGAGACCCATTTAATTGACACCCGAAATACCCTATCTTTGCCTTCTCCTGGCAAAGTAACTTCTAATTCTAGCCTGTCGCCCGGTATTGGCAGTGGATCTCTTGTGTACATATTGCTCCTTCCATCGAACACAGGCTTGAGGCCTACAAAGTATTTATTATTCCGGTCCACCATTGTTTCTACAATATCTCTATTCACCTGAAAATAATATGAGTAAACAGGTTTTTAGGCAATGTAATCTATAGAAGAACCACAGTCACCAACATATCTCTTAGAATTAGCAAGCTGAAGTGGCAATGGGAAGGCCATATAGCTTACAGAACTAACAACGGCTGGGGAAGATTCTCCAATGGCATGAACAACTGGACAATTATAGGAAGGCTCTTTTACCCAATGGACCAATGTCATATCAAAGTTTGCAAGAAGTCTGTGGATGTAGTTGGCACCATATTGTACATCATGGCACTCTTTGGGAAAGGCCTATGTCCAGCAGTGGACTTCTACAGGCTGATGATGAATTGATGATGATGATGTAAAAGTAATCCAACCCCATCCTACTAATATGGGAATGTAAAATCCATACATTCCTATTTATAATAATTTTTATAGGCATAGTTTGTGGCATAGAATAACCCATATTAAACTAATTTATACCCTTATTTAACTTGGGCACCACATGAGCTAAGCAGTGGGTAGAAGATATTAATTGAAATATATTGATTTTAATAACTTAATGTTTGCCTATAAAGTCAGAAACAAATAATACTCATTTAAAAAGGACCATGGATAAATTTTGGTCTTATTGGAATCTTATAAGACAAAATTTCATTGCATTTACAAAACTAAATACCCTAACATAGGACTAGCAACTTTTTTACCCAAGCAAGTGAAACATCCAACAAAAAACATTTATAGGAATGCTCTTTTAATCTTAGCTAGAACTGGTTTATTGAATGACAGCTGCCTGGAAGCCACAGGAACCAGTTAGTATTATGCAAAAATGCTGTAAGAAAAGTTCAATGACCTTGCACCTGTTGATATTACATTACTGTTATGACTACATTTTTATGCTTCCCATTTCAGAATGCAGTCACTTGGTAAAAATGTTACTAAAGCTGATAAATAAACTAATAATGCTTCAAGCACATTACAAAATACTATATAAAAAATACCTAAAGTTGTGAACCTCACCTTTCTGGGACATTTATCTGGCTGAATAAGCACCTCGTAGTGGTGAACATGGCCTCTAGGCATAGATATTTGAAAATGGTTAGCCCGAAGTGTGATATGCCGTCCTTCATGGCCAATGTCAGGGCGTCGTGGGCAGGGGAGATTCGGCAGGTTGAGAGAGGGCACATTGACGGGGGAGCCCATGGGGACGAGGGCTCCAGCCGCACCAGGTATTGCTACGGCATTTGGTGCGGCCGGGATCGGCGGGATGGCTGGTACAACCGCGCAGGCACCCCCACTCGGCACTGCGGCCGCACCCGCGCTCCCTCCCCCGCCACTACTAATGTCACCTGGTGGAACTAATCAAAAATCACCACTAATTATCTCTACACTTGTTTTAATTACACTTGTCTTACGCAGTGTGATAGGCATATCTTAAAGACGATGATTTTCGTATCACTCACATGCCCATCTATTGTCTTAAACAATAATGGGACATGTGAGGCAATAAACCTGTGACAAGGCATGAACTAAGGAGCTGTTCGAGTTTAGTGCTGATGAGCATAAGTATTAGGATCTCAAAGCGTCGCGTCTATACGCATAAACAGTTTGGCCTACTTATTTGTGTACAAAGCGCCTAATGTTGAGTGGGACAAAATGTATTTTTTTATTAAATTACTACTATTATGACCTTATGTTAAAACTCATGACGAATTGAAATACCAATTAAACATTCATGTTAGAAGTTATTCCACTCCAAAACACAGGATAATAATACAATACAATAGGACTCAGAATACTTTAAAAAATTAGGTTGACTCAGTTGTTGCTTGTTGCCACACCTCACCTTGACCAACAGGGAACATCTTGAAAAATGTTATTTATCTCTCGCATGCAATGTAGCTGCGTAGCACTGATTACTAAGTATAATTTTGTTCATATCATCAAAATAAAAATCATTTCACAAAGAAAAGAAAGCTGGATCGTGATTTTATAGATCGAATCCAACCACAGACAGATAGACAGAGTAGTAGGTCTGTGGGGTGGGTGGGTGGACAGAGTGTCAGAGTTGACTACATACAGTAAAGGGCCATGGCTATTTCAATTACAGATAAATCTGTAGCTGGAAGATCAAACGACCTTCCAGCTACAGAGTAGTCCGATTTTTGTCTTGCGAATTTTTTCAAGCATATTACGTTTTATTTCATTTCGAAGATCTAGGACTACGCTGCGTTGAAAAGGCATTTGCCTAGTCAACATCTATTGCAATCGATGAAGGCAATTAGGGAAAACGCTGGTACCTGGCGACACTGAATTTTTGCTGTCATTTATGTCGTGCTTACTCGATCGAACGAAAAGTGGGCTCAAATGGGTTATGTCTGTGTTGTTTCGTTGATTTTTTGGTTGATTTTTAACTTTTGACAAAAATCAACGAAACAATAACTACTATAATATGTTCCCCAGTGGTCAAGGTGAGTTAGTATGTAAGCGTAGCCGAGAAATAATGGCGACTAGCGTTTGAACAACCTGCTAAAGTAAAGTTCACTCGAATGTAGTATAGCTGCTAAAATGTGTTTTGTTTTGTGCTGTAGATCTTCTATAGAATACACGCGGGATAGTTCTAACACGCGATATTTGTATCTATTTAAAAATCGATGAAAAGTCAAGTGTATAGGCTTTGAAAACTTGTTACAAAGTGCTTACCGCCTGTTTTGTGAAACAGTGCCATAGTAAAGTAATACAAGCAAGTTCTGATGTATCCCATAACAATTCTGGGTAAGGTTATTGATATTATAATTATTATACTGTAAATTTAAAATTTCTAAGGCTTATTCCAACTAATTCTCGGAGCATGTACTGGCAAATGCATCTACTACAACTGTAAACAAGATGCTGACATTGCTTTTATCTTAAACTGAATTAAACATAAGGCTTTACTCAAAAATCTGTTAAAAGATAAATATTGCTAAGAGTTCCATTTCCTACCACTGGGCAGTTGTCAGGGCTGAGTTTAAGCCATGCTTGAATTGGAAAAACTATGTTTATACTGCTTATTCTACGAACTTAAAGTGACCTTTTGTTTGCTTATACACAGATCTAGTTGAAACATAGAGTTAAACAGTCTCAATATGAACATGCTAATTTCAGCTGCATCTGGGGAACCAAGCAGCGGCGCGGTTGGTGTAACGAGGGCTGTGACTCCAGGAGCATGCACTCCAGGGGCAGCCATCGCTGCCACGGGCACCACACCCACAGCTCCACTCTCCACCGGTCTGCCCGTGGCAGGAGCAGGCGCGGTCGCCCTCGTGTCCCCCGTCGCTCCCCCACCTGATCTGCCCATCCTGACCTGCCCTCGCCGACCTAATCTGGGCCATGAAGGACGACCAATTATGCTCCGTGCTAATCACTTCCAAATATCTATGCCTAGAGGCTTTGTACATCATTATGATGTCAGTATACAACCTGATAAATGTCCTAGAAAGGTATGACTCAATCAACAACTATAGCTGCATAAATAAATAATAAATGGCTCCTAATTTTTATTATTAAATAATTGTTCAAGTTAAACAATACTATACAATTCAATTTTTATTCATCATGTTACTTCACCATGTTCAAATATAGTGGCCCTGAAATGGGGCTTAGTGACCAATGGAGAAAGGATTCATAACAACTTATTGCCTTGAATGTTCAGCACTAGGACATGTCAGTTTTCTCAGAATGTTTCCGTTCACCTGAGGAGAGAGCTCTGGCATTGTGCACATTATTGCCTGTTGACAAATCCATTGGTGCAGGGGTGTAGACAAATATTTCACACTTAGTTTTCCTTTCACACTAACACAATTTGTCAAGGAAAATCTTGGCAGTAGTCATGTGACATTTCCACAGCTTATGTCATTTCCATACAATTCAATCTTTTTGCAGGCTTAAATGCCAACAGAAAGTGGTATTTTTCTAGACACCCAATTCTCCTGACTAAAGTCCTGACTGTTGAGTTCAGTGTAGTTCCTGACTAATTATTATTATTTCTATTTGCAGGTCAATAGAGAAATAGTAGAATGCATGGTACACAGCTACAACAAAATATTCGGGGCCATAAAACCTGTGTTTGATGGCAGAAACAATCTGTACACAAGAGACCCGCTTCCTATTGGCAACGATCGAGTAGACTTAGAAGTTACATTACCTGGGGAAGGGAAGGATAGAGTTTTTCGGGTGGCTATCAAATGGGTAGCTCAGGTAAGTTATTCACAGATATTTAACATACTTTCCCATGTGATGTCTGAAAATCACTTATAAAGTGACCAGCCTATGAATGTTATGTTAATTTTTTTAGTATATATTATAGGAATTAGACAAAGAATAATTAGAATCATTCATTTTTCATCCAAATACTGCATGGAATGTCACAGGTTTCATATTAATTGTTAAAACAGCTGAAAGAGAATGATGTGGATTTTCCTTAAAATTTTCCTTATCATTTAAAAATAGTTCAATTCCTGTTGATATAAATTCCATTTATGTTATGGAATAAATATTGGATGCCATATTATTTCCAAGTTATCTAATGTTTTAAGAATCCTTGTAATATATTGACAACCGTTGTGGCGCAGTGGGCGAAGGTCTGCCTGAGACGCAGAAGGTTGCGGGTTCGATTCCCGCCGCGGGACAAATGTTTATAACTGCGAATACTTGTCTCGGGTCTGGGAGATTTTTTTTTGTAAATATACCATATTTTTACAAAAAAAATATATAAGTATTATATCAGTCATGAAGTTTCCATAACACAAGCTCTGCTTACTTTGGGGCTAGATGCTGCTGTGTGAAAATGTCTAGTATTATTATTTATTTTATTGAAAACTTCACTTATGCATATCATTAAATTTAAATGTGTCCAATAAAACAGACCTTGAACTGACAATGAATATCATCTACAGACTACAGACACAGATATGAAAATACAATACAAGTACTATATCTGTGTCTCATTCAGTAACATTACTCAAAAGTTACATTTAAATTTTTCCTTTCAGGTATCATTATTTGCACTGGAAGAGGCCTTAGAAGGTAGAACAAGACAGATTCCCCATGACGCCATCCTAGCACTGGATGTAGTAATGAGACACCTGCCTTCCATGATGTATACTCCTGTTGGGAGGTCGTTCTTCTCGTCGCCAGAAGGGTACTACCACCCTCTTGGCGGTGGCCGAGAAGTATGGTTTGGTTTCCACCAGTCTGTAAGACCGAGTCAATGGAAAATGATGTTGAATATTGATGGTATGATAATGTTTCTTGATGCTGTCCTAAATATTCTAAAATATTGCTTAAGCAAATATAATTTCACTCCACTAAATTTGCCTATGTTTGGAAATAGGTACTTTAGATTTCTAATTTTGTTTTACAGTATCTGCAACCGCTTTCTACAAAGCACAACCCGTTATAGAGTTTATGTGCGAAGTATTAGATATAAGAGACATAAATGACCAAAGGAAGCCCTTGACAGACTCGCAGAGGGTCAAATTCACTAAAGAAATTAAAGGACTAAAAATTGAAATCACACATTGTGGTACTATGAAGAGAAAATACAGAGTTTGTAATGTGACTAGAAGGCCCGCACAAATGCAGTCGTAAGTATAGTTTATGATATAAAAAAATTAGGGAATAAATTGCTCAAGAAATGTCCAGACATGCTGTTAGGGTCTCATAACCTCTTTCCAATGATAAATGTATCATTGGAAATCCTTCCATTAATTTCAATTTTTTTTTTTTTAATAGCCCTTTTCAGATTTATATATATTTTTTTTAATTTAGTATTCATTGATTGCCTATCTGTGTGCCCACTGGCAAAGGCCTCCTCCAACCCTTTCCACTTGTCTCGGTCTTGAACGACTCTCATCCATGTTCTACCAGCTGTCCTTACTATTTCATCATCCCATCTCCGGAATGGCCTTCCTTGTTTACGTTTGCCGTTTCTTGGATACCAAGTGCTTATGGTGTTGCTCCATTTCTCTTCTCCTCGTATCATGTGACCAGCCCACCGCCATTTTAATTTTTTTATTTTTTGATTTACATCTTGTACTTTTGTTGCTGTGCATAATTTTGTCAATTCTTCTCTTTCCGGTCATGCTTCTCTCCATGCTCCTTTGTGTGGATTGAAGTTTATGTTGGTGTTAGTTAGCGCCCATGTTTGGCACCCATACATTAGTATTGGGAGAATGCAGGTGTTGAATAGCTTTCCTTTTACAGATGTGCTAATTTCCTTATCTTTCATTTAATTTCAATTAGTAGTTCCTATTAAATGTTACTTAATCAACTTTGTTTCATACTTCTAGGACTTATAGTTAAAAAGCAATTTTTGCTACTTGGATTTCCTAGACAAGGGCTTAAAATAAGAAATGGTTAAGGAAACCTCAATGTTATTTTGTGATTCATCCTCACTTTATATGTAGGTACTAGGGCTGCGCAATAAAGTTAATCTTATATTTTATTTTTGATTATACCCGAGACTGTCAAAACGAATTTAATTTCTTCGATTTTCAGGTTCCCTCTCCAATTGGAAAATGGACAAACAGTAGAATGTACAGTAGCTAAATATTTCTGCGACAAATACAAAATGAAACTAAGATACCCGCATTTACCGTGCTTACAAGTAGGGCAGGAACACAAACACACCTACCTCCCTCTCGAAGTGTGCAACATAGTACCGGGACAGAGATGTATCAAGAAGCTGACGGATATGCAAACTTCCACGATGATCAAAGCCACAGCGCGTTCTGCCCCCGACAGGTAGTTATATGCAGTGTACTAAGTAAATGCGTTAACTTCGGAAAAATTGGACTTGGGATAAAAATTCAATAATATGTTTGTGCCTGCATTGCTATACCATTAACATCATTCCTACCATTTTTTTTATCTGAACTTAAAGATAAACATTCACACGAGAGTTATCGTAATACCCGCAAATATCTGTTTTCTCGCTATAATACTTGTTTTATCAATAAATATAAATAATGCTGAACATTTTTCACACAGCATCATCTAGCCCCAAACTAAGCAGAGCTTGTATTATGAGAACTACATGACTGATATACTACTTATATAACTTATTTTGAAAATACATACATATTATACATAGATAACACCCAGACCCGAGACAAATATTTGCAGATCAAACAAAAGTCCCGCAGCTAGAATCGAACGCACAACCTTCTGCGTCTCAGGCAGGCCTTCGCCCACTGCGTCACAGGTCACACAGGTCGTCGAGTTATCTCGCTTCATGCATTTCGCTATGCTCAGCGTCTCTTTGAACATCGCTATGTTGAGTCTTGGTTATTGCGTAGGAATGTTAGTGAATTGTCGTGTTCAGGGAGCGCGAGATCAACAACCTGGTGCGTCGCGCGAACTTCAACACGGATCTGTACGTGAAGGAGTTCGGTCTGACCATCTCCAACAACATGATGGAGGTGCGGGGCCGCGTGCTGCCGCCGCCCAAGCTGCAGTACGGCGGTCGCGTCTCTTCACTCGGCGGACAGGTATTCTTCTACACCACTAATTTGAGTATAACATGAAAAAGGCATAGGGAAATATGTATGTCCTTATGTAAATAGTAGCTGTTGCCAGCAGCTTTGCACGCGTGGAGTCGTGTTTAAAAAAAAACATACTATTTTACAAACTTTCCCCTCCATTTCCCCCCTTAAAATGTGAATATCCAGAAACCCTGAAACACGTCATTATTTATTTATGTTGAGTAGTTAAATTCCAATTTTCAAGTTTCTAACTTTAAAAATTACCAATGCTCCTATATAACCTATCACTCTCCATTTCCCCCCTTTAAAATGACGAAATAAAAAAATCCTGAAATACGTTATTATTTATTTATGCTCAGTAGCAGTGTAATTAAAATTTTCATTTTTCTAACTTTAAAGAACAAAGACTTTCATACAAAGTTCCTACCACCAATCGATGCATTAGCCGTAAGAGGTATGTTTGTTTTTCTGTTACCATTTATCTCTAAAACGGCTTAACAATTATTTTAAGTTAACAGAAACAAAAACGAATTGTTATGCTAAACTTTTGCTCACTATAACCTTAATGTTACATTTATTTAGAGTAACTAGTGGTTTTTGTTGCTTACCCCCAGCAGGCGTTGCCGAACCAAGGTGTGTGGGACATGCGCGGTAAGCAGTTCTTCATGGGCGTCGAGATCCGCGTGTGGGCCATCGCCTGCTTCGCGCCGCAGCGGACCGTCAGGGAAGACGCGCTCAAGTCAGTACACACAATTTTGCTCCAGCTTAGGCAAGGTTCGCGCCCGTCTGGCTGGATCGCCACCTTCCACCACGCTATTTTATGCGGGCTTTCATTACAAAGCAGACGCAATCCCATTAAAAAACGTTTTTTGTTATGGCTGATTATGGTAGATAGATAGATAAAAGACTTTATTTGAACTTCAGACACACACATACAAAATACAACAATTATACAGTAGTAAAAATAAACAATAATTGAATACAGTTAACTATTATCAATAATATAATTAAAATCTAGGTATAATGTCTATGTGTGCTGCAGTACGTCAAAAAGGTCTTGGCTCAGCGTGATATTTTGCTTTAGAAGCAAAAACACTGATTTTCAGCCATGACCTATTGAGAGCAAGCAGAACGAGTTTCAACTCAATGTGTTATATAATAAATAAATAAATAATAATAAATAAATGCTGGTCATTTTTCACACAGCATCATCTAGCCCCAAACTAAGCAGAGCTTGTATTATGGGAACTACATGACTGATATACTACTTGAATACTTTTTTTTTGTAAATACATACATATTATACATAGGAAAACACCCAGACCCGAGACAAATATTTGCAGATCTTACAAACATTTGTCCCGTGACAGGAATCGAACCCGCAACCTTCTGCGTCTCAGGCGGACCTTCGCCCACTGCGCCACAGAGGTCGTCGAATGTACCTAATATGTACCTAGCTACTAAATGTTTTTATGGTAATCGGGCATACTTACGGCCCAACATGTGGTAATCGGTTACCGTCGCCTATTAACTGCAACACCAGGGCCATTGCTGATGTATAGCCTAACATAAATACAAAATTGAAAAGTCTTATGTGTCTGTAATTTCACCGGCACTCATACAACAACTACGATCTGGAATGGAAGTTGCCATTTTGACGGCCCTTTTTTAAAGGACTGGTTTCGTTGTAAGGATTGCAAAAATAAAGACCATTATTCATCAGCTGTGGACTTTTGATGAGTGAATTAATTCACAATTATTGGTTAAAGATTAAATTGTGGTAAATATTTGACGTGCTTGTTTTAGGAACTTTACGCAGCAACTACAAAAGATCTCAAACGATGCTGGTATGCCGATAATCGGGCAGCCTTGCTTCTGCAAGTATGCCACAGGACCGGACCAAGTAGAGCCCATGTTCAAGTACCTCAAGTCCACCTTCGTGTCGCTGCAGCTAGTCGTCGTGGTACTGCCCGGGAAGACACCTGTCTATGGTGAGTATCCTGCTCGAAGGAACAATTCTATTATATTTACTAGTCGTATAGATGGCGTTGTCTTCGTCCTCGACTCGTCGTTGATTTGTGATCCATTTATCCAAACAGTTCACTTGCTTCGCAATACTACAGTCATGATTTGATAAATGTCATGTGTTTTTCAGCGGAAGTGAAACGCGTAGGCGACACAGTACTAGGGATGGCGACGCAGTGCGTTCAGGCTAAGAACGTGAACAAGACGTCGCCGCAGACGCTCAGCAATTTATGCCTCAAGATCAACGTCAAGCTCGGCGGCATCAACTCGATCCTCGTGCCGTCGCTGCGACCCAAGGTATGTGTGCGTGGGTAGCGACATCTCTCGCCGCATGTTAACAATGTGCTACGCTTCTACGAAGGGCGAAGTGCAGCGAACTCCTGATATACGGTGGCGCTCAAATAATCATTCAATGGTCTGAGGTGTGTGAGAAACGAAGCGTGAAAAGGGTAGTTAGATATAAAGGTGCGTGTTCAACTAAAACAAAACAGTCGTAGTAGCGCTCGCTTCATTGAGTTGATCTGAAATGTGGTTTGTAAGGTTGTGGTGTTATAATAGTTAGTTGTTGTGTGAGTGAGAGGTCTGTTGTTGGTGCTGCAGGTGTTCAACGAGCCGGTGATATTCCTGGGCGTGGACGTGACGCACCCGCCGGCCGGCGACAACAAGAAGCCCTCCATCGCGGCCGTCGTCGGCTCCATGGACGCGCACCCCAGCCGCTACGCAGCCACCGTGCGCGTGCAACAACACAGGTAGTTACCAAACTAAAAGACATAATCCCACCATTTTATCCTACCCAACGCCTACCGACTCGGCTAAGCACGAACCGCATGTGATTTGTTGACCAAAATATAAAGAACCAATAACAACACTGGACATGAGATTTTACCATTATCTCCATATTGAGCTGATTTGATTTGAACCTTTCAAAAACTGGGTATGAGTCACTCTAGTGCAACGCCCGCGGTTTAGATCGCGTAGGGTATTTTTACGCATAACCCGCATATGCATTTGCCATAAAAAGTTTTTTGTTTGCTTGTTCGTATGTTAGTCTGTTACCATTTATCTCCGAAACGGCTTATTCGATTGAAATGCGGTTCTTTGCAATCGATTTGTATGACTTCAAGGATGGTCTCTAATAGGTTTTATTACTAAGTCACTAGGAGGCGTTGAAATAGAAGATATAAACATTCGTGGTTTTAAAATTTTGCAAAAATAGACTTGTATCATTTGAAAAAAAATACTACATTTTACACTCATAGGCATTAAATTAATCTGCACAAACAACGCAGTCAACCGATCACGCAAAAAAACTTATTAAGCCACTTTTTTTAAACAAGCAATGTATATTGTATTTGTTTGTATTTTAATATGTACTCGTGTAATCTCGAGAATGGCAGAAACAATTCAGAAATAATTATAAGTTCTAGATTTAACAGACGGGGGAAAATCATCATAACGGGGTAAAACATTGAACATTTTCAGATGCCATAACATCCTAGCGTACACAACGCGAGATGTTTTCTGAGTGTATCCAATTTGTATATTCAAGTTACCTAGCATAGCGAGCTAGTCTAATGATGACACTGGGTAACCTTTCAGAGATTCCATGAAACGAAATACACAGATCGAGCGTTTTTGTATACATCTATTACACTACTAAGGCCCGTGTTCTATAATGAATCTCAAAAGCATAGAGTTTCGGATGGTTTTCAAATCTTAAAAACTATGATTGAGTCTGTATTGGGTTTTTAGATTTATACTTGAATACGGGCCTCACTAAGCTCTCCCTCCATTGCTCCATCTCCACTAATCTAAGTCATACGAATATGCTTCACAAATCAAAGTAAGTAAAGTGATCTTGATTTCAGACAAGAGATTGTGCAGGAAATGAGCAGCATGGTTCAAGAGCTGCTCATAATGTTTTACAAGAGCACGGGCGGTTTCAAGCCGCACCGTATTATCATGTATCGCGACGGCATCTCCGAGGGGCAGTTCATGCACGTGTTGCAGCACGAGCTGACCGCCGTCAGGGAGGCCTGCATCAAGGTGACCTTATTTCCGTTTAAACTAAACATAGGCAAAGACTTGGGCTTAAGAAATGCGCGTCTGCAATAGAACCAAAAAAGCATATGCATGTCTTATATTAGTTTATCTATAGAAACTTCTCGTTGGACATCAACTTGGGAGCATCCATGTTTTATGCAAACGGGCATTAGGCATGCTTTATTGGAGGATTTGTATTTGTAAAAAATGTCCGTAAAGCACACCTAAGTCCTTGCAAAAGGGTCTTTCTCTTACAAACAAGGGCTTGAGGAAAAATATTTTTTGAAACCAAAACAACACTAATAAAAATCAGCAATTAATATAAAAGCACTGTTGTTTTCACTACGATTGTATCTCGAGAAAGTCAAATTCAAAATTCATTTATTCAATAAAATCACAAGGACCACTTTGACACGTCCGGCTAGTGACCTCCAGTATCTAGTAGCAATATCACTAAGAATTTGTGAGACCGCATGAGTTAGAAAGAATCAATAATAGTAATAAAAACATAATAGTCATTCGCCAATCCGAATTACCGCACCTTGCCCGGATAGACACTTCATTTGCTCTAAGCAGAGAGGCATAATACGTTACACGTGCGTGACGAACTTATTGGAAATATTGTTTATAAATTTAATTGACACGGACGTCATTGGTGGCCTGTTGCGTCGCCGACCGTCCGACTCTACTCAGTGAGGTGAGAAAGGAGTGCGCGAAAGCATGCCGTCACGCTGTGTTGATAATTCAAATTAAATTGTGCTAGCCTTTGGCATTTCTATTTATGCATAAGGTCATTACGAGGCGTTTGTTTGATACATTTTATCGAGAGTCAGGATGTGGCGTAACATTAATAATGTACGGTAATGATGAGGCAATATCAAGAAGCATCACATCATACCATTATGTTAACGCGTTAGCAACCTTTGAATTTAGTAAGCATGTCAATTTTAACAAGTTTTCGCGTATTCTACCGGTTGATCGGGCTGTCACTGTGGCCCGGTTTGATACCGTTCTCCGGGCGCCGGAGAAATTACACTCATGAGACGTTAGAGAAGCAGGGTCAACTGTGAAGTGGGTGGGGAGTATGGTGGGACAAGCTTAACTATGAAGTGCTAATTCGTCTTATGACGACCATGTGACATGGCGACCAAATGCCGCCAGTAAATAAGCTTTCTATGATGTGAGACAGCAGCGGTATCAGTACCGGCATGGCGGAAGAATATTTAACTGGAATAGCTTCTGATTGGACATCCAGGAGCGGTATGCCGATTTCAAACTGTATAGTAGAAATTAAATGGACATTAATGCACAAGTATTCCTATTAAAGTAATTGATTCAAATAGAATTTATATCAGTTGCCAACAAGAGTGTAGCTATTAAAACTAATAACTGAATGACACGTTTGAACGCATCAGCTATGCCCCTAGCGCGACACTAACAGCCCTTTGGCATTTTACGTTGACCGTTTGAACAAACTCGTCTATTACAGCTGGAAGCGGAATACAAGCCCGGTATCACCTTCATAGTGGTGCAGAAGCGTCACCACACGCGTCTGTTCTGCGCGGACAAGAAGGAGCAGAGTGGCAAGTCGGGCAACATCCCCGCGGGCACCACCGTGGACCTGGGCATCACGCACCCCACCGAGTTCGACTTCTATCTGTGCAGCCACCAGGGCATACAGGTGAGTGGGGAGGCTTTACAACATCCCGGCATCACAACCGTGGACCTGTTCGAGTTGTATTCGTGCAGCCAGCAGGGATGGCATACAGGTGCATGTTGGTTGGTTGGTTACAGGGTACGTCTCGTCCGTCGCACTACCACGTGCTGTGGGACGACAACCACTTCGGGTCGGACGAGCTGCAGTGCCTCACGTACCAGCTGTGCCACACGTACGTGCGCTGCACGCGTTCCGTCTCCATCCCGGCGCCCGCCTACTACGCGCACCTCGTCGCCTTCCGCGCAAGGTACCACCTCGTCGAGAAGGAGCACGACTCCGGAGAAGGCAGCCATCAATCCACCAGCAGCGAGGATAGAACCCCCGGTGCTATGGCGCGGGCGATCACAGTACACGCAGTCACCAAAAAGGTCATGTACTTCGCTTAGTATTTTTCATAAATTAGGTAATAATACTGACGTACATTTGAAATTCGCACATTTGTTCTTCGCTGAAAAATATGCGTGCGTCTTGTTTACATCCATAAAACTATGCTTGAGAAATTTAAGAATTATCTCATGCACAGTGTGCAATATTACGTGATTTTTGTTGCTTGTCTAATGCACCTTGTAAGTATTTACCTTGTGTGTCGTTCAAACGAGTGCGGGAACGAGCGGGTTATGTGAGAATTTCATAAGTAGGATAGTAATTAATGTATAGTTTTGTTATGTGCTTATCATTGTCTTGACGGAGGCCGTGGCCGTGATCGCAGATATCATCCGATGCCGCCTCAGCACGGCTCACGGTTGTGACAGCTAGCAGGTAACATTGTACATAGTCACAGTTTTTATACATTTTATTTTATAGTTTATTGAGCACTTACTGCACTATGAAGACCAAATGACCACTTGCCTTAAAACGGCAGTAGCGTTTAATTCTCGAATTTGTCAGTTACAAAGGTCAAATCTTATGAATTTACTTTGGACTGTTATATATCGAGATTAAATTCGTGGTGTAAGTAATGCGTTATTTCTTAAGAAGCAATATTATGTGTATCTAAGCATCTATAGAATCCAAATGGTCAGACTACAGTGTAAACTAAATAGAATAGAATTTCTTTATTTGCTTGAAATAGGGTTGTTGAAAAAGATAAGGTACGATACGAAAGATGCTTGTATTTCAGTTTGTTATCAAAACCATATTTACAATAATCATACACAGGATCATGTGTGCTGACTTCATTCATTGACATGATGAAAGACCGGAATCCACCAAAGTGGAGGGGAGAAATAATGCGTTAAGTCAAGATAGTGACATCACTTTATGCACAAAGCGATTCCATTTTTTTGATATTCATTTCCGTTCCTATCTACTTTGATAGAAACGTCACCGCTTACACTCAAGTACAATAATGTTAGAATTATGTATGAATGTTGTTAAGTCGCGAAATTCACGAATACGCTTTTATGACTCATGTATTCGTTTGGTCGTCGTTTCCCTGGCATTTTTCTTGGTAACCCTGCGATAGGTCAACGACCTGACCCTGTCGAGTTATGGTCTGAAGAGAACCTAGTGACCGATGTTGAAAGAGCCAGTGTAATGAAAATATTCAGTGAGCCTCCTTTCATGAACTAGTGTGGATACATTTTGTATATTAATGCATTTGGAAGATATTCAGAATGTTTATGAAATGGCTACGTATTATCTTAAAATAAAATTCATACATAGTAAACCAAAAGTGATAATAAGGGTAGTTAATTTAATAAGGCTAAGTTTTCTAGATTTGATGAAAATATCTAGCTAGACTAAGCAGCTAAGCATCTGGTGGCTACGCAGCTAAACCTTTCCGAAACAGACATCTTAATAATGCATATCAAAAGTAACACAAGGTAATGACTATAGTACATACTAACATACTAGTTTTTTTTTTACGATTATCGCTGACAACAAACATTCTCCTACAATAGAGGAAAATGTATGTTGTAACAAAGTGATTGTTTTGATTGAAATCCCAGAAACGCCACTTTTATGTATAAATTTTTAGACAAATATAAGCTGGTACAATTAGATTAAAAGAAATTTCATAATTTAAAAGGTTGAAAAAGTTTCGTAATCATACTTTAATCTAGTGAAACAAACCACCAATCTATAGATATTATGTCATGAAATCCGAAGAATAATGCATATTTTAAAATAAATCTTATTTTAATTGAGAATGGAAGCTTTTATTATTTTAAAGGTGTGCAGAAAATGTGACCTAAGCTTTATTGCCAATAAGAAACTTTTGTATGCCTTATCTTTATTTAATAATTTTGGATCAATAATTATAAGGGTAAATTCTTTATTGGAATAGGATGGCTATTATTATTATTACTTTCTAATAAAGTCCTTAGATTACAATGGTTAATTATACCTACTCAAACAAAGAAAAAAAATGTTCGAAAGAGATTTACATTTTTAAATACTGTGAAGTAGTAGGTATGTAGTTATATTATATTCTTATCCAATAACGTCCGTCTGTTGGTCATTCGGCAAAACGTATATTATTAAATTCCATATAATTTATACAATCTACGATTGTGTTGTAGGTACAGTCACGTACAAATATAAACGTTAACAAACTTTCGAACTAACTCAAAAACTATGATTTATTAACAATTAGTGTTATTTTAACCATGATTACAAAAATAAAGAAGTGGGGAAAAAACAAGGAATTGAGTTAATTTGAAAGTTAGTAAATATTGGTGCTCATGACTGTACATACATTTCTAGAAGCAATACGATTGGAACTTGAAAAAAATGTCTAAATTAGTACCTAGGCATTTATTTATTTGGATCTAGGTATAACAATCAGATCTCGAACAGAGATAAAATTGTAGCTAAGATTATATTTTAAAGATGATAGTTCTGTCAAATTTGTATTTAATACTTATAACTGTTTACCTAAAACAGTTTTATTTCGCATTTACATGAAGATTTAACTTCATTACTCAAAGGCCAAAATCTTACAACGCTTATAAGTGGTGAATTATTGAATAATGAATTTGACTGTACATAATTGTTGTATGTTGCCGCTTTAGAAACTAGATATAATATACAAATTTCTCAATGATATTGTAGTCAATATTTATCAAAAAGTTCTGTATCTGTTAAGACGGCGCCGCCTTGTATGATGCACGCACACGTAGCTTCAGTGTGCGTGTATTCAATAATATAACCATAATAAAATATCCTTTCAATAATGAAATGCGAAATGTTGATTTTGGGCATTTAACATTTATTTTCATTATTGACGTACACAAACTCTAGTTTTAATTAAGTAGAACTAAATGATGAATTCTTTGTTTTATCTTCTTGAAACTGTCTGTATCTTGATCAAGCCATAAATTTGATTTGTCGCATACATTTACACTCTATTTATAAGTTGCTAATTGAACCCTTTTTTATTTTATTAATGTTAATGCAAATAAATCACAAGTGTGCATTGTTTGCACACTTTAAAATAAAACTTAAATAAATCTGGCATAAAAATCAATGATCGGTACCTATGTAGTTATAACTTACCTACTCTTTATCCGTTTACACTGAAAAATGCATCAATACTTTCACTTTTTATTTAGCAAATAATTTTGTAATGTTTGTGATTTAAATCATTTTAATAGATGGTAATATAAGTGAGTGCCTAGTAATATCGGAATAGAAATTTAAGAATAATTGAATACCTACTTAAATTATTACATTAGTTTCTTAAACGTTACACTATTCTTAAATCGGCAGCGTCATAAAAAGATAACATTAATGGATATTAACACAATCAAGATCAAATGGAGGATTGAAAGCCCAATTAAATTGACATTGAAATGATAAATCGCCGCCTTAAACTGTTTATAGATCTATTTTTGTACTTTGAATAATTTGATGTGCTAGATACTTGACCAAACTTATATGACAAACAGTTAGCTTTTTGTGACGCGGTCAATGAATCTAAACAAGGGATATATAGATTAATAAACAAATGGGAATACTTTAAAAAATAATTATACTTATCTAGTTAAGCTTTAGATGTATAAAAGTCTATTTTATTCTAATTACTTTAACAATTTTGCCTCAAATACATATATGATGATGTTTGATAATATAGATAGGTTCATAATACAATGAAAACAGCAAAAATCATGAATAGGGTCATAAAAATCACTATATAATTATTTAAATCTCAGAAATGTGATCCCTCGCTACATTCAGATGCTTCAAAAAGTGAATTTACAAATAGGTAGTATAGAGAAATTGGTTTATACCTGTTTCTCTATAGTACCTATTTGTAATTTAAGAGGCTTTATGAAATAGCGAAATTTTGAAATAGCTAAATGCGTATTATTTGGCTGAATCCGAGTCTCGCTACATTTTGTGTCTAGTCTTCTAAATATATCCGCCTATAACCAAAGATCTCAAGGGCCAGATGTATAGCAACCATTTATGCTTTTAAAAATCCAGTGAAAATAAACGTGTGTTTTTGCAACATGATGAATTAACACAAATGATAATGAATTGACACAATGGTTGTTGATTATTTGCAAAAATAATACTTTACTATATAATTACTATGTATGTAAGCTTGGAAAATGGTAGAAAAATTTACGGCGCCAAATTTATTTCTGATAAATCAATTCATTCATTCTTTTGAATGAAGAATATCTTAGTTCTGTTTCAAGACTTTTTTTAAACTATGTATATGTGTTTAATAAATTGTGGGGGTAAGAAAATTTTCTTTTTTCAGACCTATATAATTATTTAGTCAAAGTAATGAGTTCTTATCAATTTGTAAACTATGTTATTATATTTATCATCAAATCGGTATTATACAATTATTTGATCTCTCATGAAGACGCGAATAGACTCAATGTATCGTGCTTTAGATCTTTGAATTGTGTAGCGAGGGATATATTAAATAATAAGTAAGTAGATCAATGAAAAATATTTACCGACGCGTTAATAAGAAACTTTTGATAGATTCAATGTTTCCAAAATCATGCTTTAACACAATTATCCTGATTCAAAAATAGACGAAATATAGGACCTTCTGTTTCATTGTTGCCAACAATGAAACAGAAGGTCCTAAAAACTAAAACTTATAATTGTTTTGAATCTGTCCTAAGCTGCTTCTTAGCGTGGCTGTATTGAATAATAAGCCAAGATCCACACTATAATAAGGTATTATCATAAAGTTTTTAGTAACGGTTCAGTGAAATAAGAAGTAACGAACGATGTCTTTCCGAGTTATGTTTATGTTTTTATCGTGTCTATTCTTGTATGGTATTAGAATTACATTATTTCTTGATTGTGTGCGTGCGGTGTCATTCACAAGGACGTAATATTTCCAGGAATTCTTTTGGAAATTCCTTACTCACATGCTCCTTAGTTTCCATGCGTGTTTTTGAATCCTTATCATTGCACACAAAAGTTCATAATACAAATAATACGTGGAAGTGACTTGAGGTTTTCGTTTGTATGTGTTTTAGATTATCACAATATTTTTTAATGAGTTCAAACGTGTTAAACAGTTAAATGTGTCAAGCAGTTCAAAAAGAAAATCGTTAGCAACAGAAACACAGGCATTTGCACATTTTATGATATTCTTTACCTACTATAGTTTGTCAATAGATCAAATTATTTTTATTGAATAGTTTTAAAACTGTTTATAAGTATGTACTATTAAACCACATTTAAAGTTCGATTGCAAATTATGTAAGTATAATAATTGTGTACTATTATTTTTAGGGTGTAAGTATTAATTTCTTTGCTTGGATATTCGGTGGTAGGATAACAGTAATTTTTGTAAAGTTGCGGTTTTGTTTTGTGGCTAATATTTGCTTTTATGAAAACAAAATAACAGCTTTAGTTGGAAAACTAAATCTAATAATTTTGTACCGTTCGATATATCTCTAACGCTTTATTTTTTTGAAAATCGATTCAAAAAATTCCAACACAGAATCATCGAATTTATTCAATTGTCTGTTCGCTATTTATTCATCTTAATTTTATTTTGAAACTGAAAATATAATAAAATGACAAATTTTACCTCTATGACAAATGTCTTAGTTCGTTATTTATGTCAATAAATCGATCAATCTGTAAATCTACCGACACACTCATCCGCTTTCTTGATCATTAATGTCTTTGTCGATCAACTAATCCATGCTAGCACCGGAGCGAGATGTTCAATAAACAGATATGTTTTTGGAATGGATAGTAGAATTCAATGAATTGATTTAAATTTAAATGTGTTCTGTAAATTCTGATAACTCAATAAAAATGCCAATAAATTCAGACTCAGTATCATAGATTATTTTTTTAAACTGGCCAATGTCGTGGCCAATTGTGAGGCCACTCGTAATTGGCCAACACATTGCCTATTAGAGGCGCAGATGCTGGTTAATATCCCGTTAATTCGGAATATTTGGGAATAATCGTTAATCGGAATAATTATACTTTAATGTGTTACATAAGTGTCGTTTTCACTTTAAAATTAGCAAATCCTTGCTTTCTACTGGCATCTTTCTAGATATTATTTTATTCACTTTCTGTGTTGAAATGAACTTTAACAAGCCCCTGACAACGACTTCGCCCGTGTGGTACCCGTGTAAGATAAGCCTTTGTGTTATTCTAGACCACGAACTATACCTGTTCTAAATTCCATCCAAATTTGTCCAGCCGTTACGGAGATTATTAGGAACAAACATGACATTTATAATAGCAAAATGTATCCGACAGAGCCTTATTTCGAATCAGGGGTATACCAATCTCAAAATCGCAACCAATTTCAAAACTTGGCTCATGACAGACCACAGAACAAAACCGCTAAATTGACGGTTTGGTGACCACGATTCTCATAAACCAGAATAGATTAGAAGTCCAAAGTGCCGGGTTTGTTCGTGAAAGTGTTAAAGTATGTAATAATATTTTAATACATTAAGCAATTAATAGCAGCTCTTGTTTTTTATTTTCAATCATAAGAATGTGTATGGCTAAAGTGGAGTCGTTAGAATTTCTCTATTAGATGTTTGGAAATGCCTTTAACTACTCCCTTACTAGATGGGGCCTCTGATCTATGATCACCACCTCTCGGACAAAGAACTTTTATAACAGACTAGCTGTTGCGAGTGGCTTACCACGCGTGGAGACGTTAAAAGTCCATAAAAAAATCCATCCATTTGACATTTTAAAGAGGGTGAAAGTGTTTATGGGAGCATACACACTTTCACCCCCTTAAAATGTCAAAATACAAAAACCCTAAAACACGTCATTATTTATTTATGATGAGTAGCTACAATTCCGATTTTCAAGTTCCTATCTTTAAAAAACCCGATACTCCCATACAAAACTTCACCCAACCGTCTTCCTCACCACTGAAAATGAAAATTTAGCTTAGTAGCTGCTCAGATATTATCTGTAATTCAAATCTTCATGTTTCTTCAAAGAACAAAAACTTCAATTTAAAGTTGACCCGTTTCCCCCCTTAAAATGTAAATTTCCAAAAGTCCTTTCTAAGGACGTTATAAAATAAACTTCATGTTCCAAATTCCAGCTTCCCTGTGCGTTGATAGATCAGTTAGTCAGGATAAACGATTTTATAAGTACGTATAGATAATTATAATCTTTCCCGTGTCAGCTGGACTATGATTAAAATAATAATATGTTCAAAACATACTTACACAGGGTAAGAAAGAGGCTAATGATAGCTACATGGCGATAACGGAAATCTTATACATAGTTTCGTCATGTTCGTCTGTCTTTTCTGTCCATCCGTCTCCGTGTGTCTCACCCCAATTCTTAGCTTAAAAGAAGTATCGTATTAGACAGAAATTGGTACACAGACGTGTTTCCATAACCCATACCTAAACGAAAACGAAAAATAAAATATAAGAGTAACCTTTTCGCGCACTAAAAGGGTGAATATTTTTTAATTTGACACATGTAATAAAATAGCATTCGTTATGTAATACATTAAGTTTATTCAACATTCTCAAAGGTATCATTGTAAATAGTGGAAATATTTTATAAGTAAGGAAAGCTAAGCATCTTATAAAAATATCATATTCAAGTAGTTTATGGACCTATCAGGCATCGGCAAGTTATCATTGTCTTACTTACAAACACTTCTTATTCGTTAATTACGGGATGAAATTAAACTTTTATAAATTCATACTTTCGAAATTTCTATCGATATCTATTTTTACCATGAAGAGGTATAACTTTAACAAAATTAATAGAGATAAATAGTATGAAAAGTCTATGAAATTTTACATGGAATGCAAAAATGTGAACATACACTTGAATTAAACACTCGTGAACCAGTGTTAAACACGTTAGCATGATAATGAGCAGTCTCATTCTCCGCCACGCCGCGTTAATTCTTGCATTGCAAGGATGCAGTATTAAATACGACAACAAAGCGTTACAATATAGATAGATTACCTAATATTTAGCAATTTCTTACCACTACAAACACATTACTTTCAAGGAAAAATAATAGGCCAAAGACCATTGTCTACAAGTTTTAAAAGAAACCATAAGTACATAATTTTATGAGTCACATTACAGCATAAATAAAACTTTAACAAAGCGTACGGTAATATGGTTGTTGCAGAGTTGTGATGCGTGATCTTTTCACCAAGATACCCAGAACTCATTTTGGTAAGAGGCTGATAACCAAATTATTTCATCTTATTGAATAGCTTTAAAAGCAAAGCGTGAGCTTATACGAAGCGCAAAGTGAACAGCGCAGCACAGGTTTTTGTTCATCATTAAGGCTTATCCATACGTTTTAACGTTTGTGTTTTTGCACCGCATAAGTCAATACAAAATAGCAAAAACGCAAACGTTAACGCAGCTATGTGGGATAGCTTTCATACACTAGAAGTTTCCTAAAATGGAGATCATCATTTTATCCAAATCGAGCCCCTAGGTGCTGAGACCACATAAACTGGGACATAGCTGAAAATAGCCTTCACCGTTTGAAAAAATCGCCTGTATATTTTATAGGAAAACTTTTTTACCTAATTTTTCACATTTTGGCTCAAACGTAAAAAAGCTAGAATTAAAAACTTTCCTATTTATAAAAGACTTACAAATAGGAAAGCTCCTTTAGTCTGCCGTATATCAAAAATATATGCATGGTGGATTTTTTATCTTATTTGGTCATCAAAGTAGATGTGCCCATTTTCGCAATAAATAACTGAATTTTTTTTTAAAGTTATCGACAGCCACATATATTATGAGTAAAAAGTGCCGATTCGCCCAACTTACTAGATTTCACTCGCTTCCCTGACTTGACCAATTACTACCCGTACGTTGAGCGGGTCGTACGCTGATATGTAATGCTAAATACCCTGTGCTAGGGGGCTCTACGTCTTGTATACGCTCACGATGAACTTCTTGCAAACTGTACGATATATGTTGTGCTACCCTTATCTACATCCGTCTTTAAGCATCGTGCCTTTTCAAAACATCCAAGGCACTAATTCTTGTGTCGATAGATATGTCAAAAGAAAAAAAATACATGACAGGTTTTGCATGGTAATTTCAAGTTCGACATTTATTTTCGACTACATATTCACAAGAATTGGTGCTCTGGCGATTTTCAGATTGTCGTGGACGAGAATGACGTCAAATGATTATGTGGAAACAGAAGTGAGTATTTGAATAAAGTTGGTGAAGGGTGCGGCGTGGATCACGTATTTAAAGCCGTTCCCAGACATGTGTACAAATGTTTGCGCAACATGCAATCCGCGGGAAGGCATTTGCAAAGGCATGTGCACAACTTTTTACATGTCTAGGATCGGAGTTAGGGATGACATCTTAGGGCAGGGGCTTGTTCTCAGGGATGGTCGGGGAGGTAGCCCCGCTTGCCCCGCGGCTCGCGTCACGCAAAGCTTCGTCGAAACTCTGCGTCGAGTTTGATCTGGACGCCACTTTACCCTGAAATAATGAGAAGTGTTACACAATTTCTTTTTATCGCAAATATAAGCTAATTTGCAGGGGTTTAAGGGGTTTAAAAAACTAGTTTTTTTTGACAAGTTTTTCAGACGTTCTGTAGCTAAGTACCTATATTTAATTAAAACTAAATTAAGCGCTACTGCACTTTATCATGAGCACCACCCGCGATCACATTCGAAGGTGGACTGACCAATTAGCCGTATTTTCATTTCTTAAATATGATATCCATCCACTATAGTGTTAATTCTGTAGTAAGCTATACTTCTCTTTCTGGTTGTCATACCTTAACGTTTTCGTAGGCGGATCCGACGCGCTCCTCGATGGAGCGGAACGACTCGGAGTTGCGCATTTGTCCGAGTTTGCTCGAGACACCGGCCGTGATGCCGCCCAGGATGGAGCTTGTCTTCTCCGTAGTCGTTCTTATCACAGATTCAGTTTTTTGGTATCTGGACAGACAAAAAAGTTTAAGTACCATGTATACTTAAACTGAAACATTTTTTCAACGATCATGTAGATCTTTGAAAAAATGTTTCAGTTTACACGTTCTACATGTTTTTGAATTACAATGAATAATGCGTATAGAAAAATATGATAAACAGATCTAGGCGTGCTATTATTCGAAAGCTTTTCTAATAATGAAGAATAGCAATTAGGCTTTTATAAAATAAAATCAACAAAACTTCTTTACGGTTAGAACAGTGAAGCAGTGGTAAACCTAAATAAAGCTGTGGCGTGGTTAACATATCGAAATAAAAAAATGAATTTGATGCTTTTTAGTCAGCATCACAATTAGAAATAAACTTTAATCTTTAAGAAAACACAATCCTTTTTTTATAAAACAGTTTATAAGCTCTAGGCATATTTTTGGTATTTCGAGCCGGATCGTTACTTTTGGGGTGATAGTTGAAATAAAATGTTAATTTTTCTTGATGGTGACTGAATGAAGTTTTTCAATGGTTCAAGATCAAATCAAAACTTACATTGGTGCTTCAGTCACAGCCTGTGTAAGCGCAGCCACGCGTGTTTCTATCGATTTATAGCTGTCGTGTAACAAACCAAATGTGAAATAAAATCAACCAAATAAACGCCACCAATAAGCCGCTTGCAACAGTCGCTACAGCCGAGTGACAGTAGATCTGCGGCTTTCAGTCCTCAGGCCAAAAACATTCTAAACTCCGCCATAAATCCACTGACTTAATCTAAAGAGTGGGAGCCGTACTACTCACAGCCAGTTCGTGGCCGCCTTGACGTGAGAACCATAATAACACAGCAGCTGTCGGTTCGTCGAGCTATGGTATGTTCATTGCTATTTTAATGGTCAACTTTGAGAACTATTACAACGATCACGGGCCTAGATAATTCTGATATGATATTATTCAGTGTGCTGGTGCACAGTGGCCAATGAAATGCCGCAGATTGTCCTGGCTCGGCCATTGGAGCAGTATGCATGCAGCAATGTCTACAAGCAAGTTCTATGAAGCAAGCACCGCTACCGTTATAAACAGATGTTCTAACCCTCTATAAACAAATTCACCTATTAAAATCAAACTCAAAGCTACTCACACTTGGCTCTCTTTCACATTTTTCAGTCCTTGATTCACATCTTCAGTTATTTCCTTCCACACTGTGATGCCAAGTTTTCGTTTTAATTCGGAACTTTGACGAATCTGAAAGTAAACATTTTTAATATATCCTATGTTTGCAATTCACATTGTGTCCTTAAAATAGTGATTATTTATTTTATGTTTATTTATATAAACGGCTTTGCACGAGTTGTAAAAAGTAGCATAATTGTGTTATTATAGGTAGGTAAATCACATACCTATTCTAAATTTTATTTAAATCGGTTCAGCCGTTACGAAGATTATGGTCGACACACATCCATACCTCCGCATTTAATATATTTTAGTAGGAAGGAAATCGAATAAAACTTGGCAAAGTTACGTTTTTATAATGGCATAACAGCGTCCAACTTCTTGGTTCAATATAAAAATTGCAGAAAATATTTAAGGTCAGTCATGAATTCATGATAAATAAACCGTGTAAAATTACAAAACAGATATAAGCCAAGATAGTGACGATTGTTGTTCCCGATAAAAACTGCAGTATTAAATAAACTACAGCAAATATAATCAATTTTTGTTACCTACATTGTAAACTGGTCACTTGTTTACTATTTTAATAGGTTACATAATCAGTAGGTAATATTTATTGATAAATTGTAATGTTATAACCTAGAAAACGCTGAGCTCTGCTCAACACAGTAAAAGTTGGACGAGTTATTTCTAAAGATTCGAGAAAGTTATTTTCTGCCAGGCTTCGAACCCGGGCGTGCACTAATGGACTCATCCACTCGAAAAATGTATGTGCGCATTAACATGTGCTCAATACGGTGAAAGAAAAGATCGTGCGGAAACTGGCATGTGCCAAATAATTCATTAGGGCTCTGACTAGCCTACATGGTATTCTTACGCATCTACGTACAAAGTATAGATCTGAAGATGTCAATCGTGGGAATTACAGTCGTGAGTTTTTTTATACATTAGAAAAGGCATGTAATTCTTAATGTACTTATTCTTAATTTTCTGTACAGACAGACATAGTTTGTTGGTCAGAGTAGTGTGATACCTTGCTCTGCAGTACAGTTCTTAGCGTGGCGATCTCGTCCTCGACACGCGCCAGCTCGCGACTCCACTCGGCTCTCAGCTGTTCCGCCTGCTCCGGCGTCAATCCTGCCAGCTCGTCAGGGGTGTGGACCTCGCCGGCGCCCGCGCCCGCCATCGCTTCTTCGGCTGCAAATCAACGAGAGGAAGTCTTGAAGGACAGACCACATAACAAAGATATATAAAAATTAGTAACGCGTCTTAAATTCGCTATAGGTTAAAAAATATGATTCTTAATGATCCTTGTGATGCTAATGACAATTATTATTATTTATTATTATTAATACTTATTGGTAACGTTTGATCAATGCTGGTCATAGACAGCGGAATACCGGGTTATTCCCGTTGTCCCCGAGATCCATTGAGTAAGTATCCATTCTGGCATTAAGTTCGCCTATCATAGTTTTGCAATAAATATTTTTTATCTATGTATCCATACTTATAGCGAGTAATAAGAGAATAATACGATACGGGAACCTTTTGAAGACTTCAATACATCTTTGAGTTTCCGGTCTACACGATTTCCGAAGTACCATTCGTCTTGTTCAAATTGTTTAGTTGGCTAAGTGAATTACGTTAATTTAGGTCAGGGCCAAAGGTATTATAAGTTGACTTGCGGTTTTTGTAAAAACGCCATAGAATCTCAGAGAACGAGATATATACTTACATACGATTTTAATAAATATTATGAAGCATCAGTGAATATTATTAGTTGTCTGTATCGCGCAAAACTTTGATATTTTTCTGATAAAAAAATATTAAAGTTTGACTCATACTCTACCATTAGCAGATATTTTTCAGCCATTTTAACATCACAATAAAAACAAGGGTTTCGGACAGGTCTTAATGCTTTGGATAAAAAAAAAAACATGCCCAATTTATTTGAGTAGGTTCGTACATCGCTTCGTCGTCGGCCAGTAAACTGTAAAAAACCTCTATCATTAAGAGGAAGGTACCTAACCATAATGAGGAAAAGATTGTATCAACCTATTGTGGGTTAGATAACTTAGGATAGTTCCTTCTATCTTAAATTCATGCATTGTATGATTATTGATTACATACCTACGATTTAGAAAATTGCCGCTTGAACCTCGACATAAGTGAAAGCTTATTTTCTGCAAATATTGTATAGAATGTATGAAACATTTTAGCTAACAATTGCAAGGTCACATAGGTAAGGCACCTACATGATGAAATGAAAAAGGTTAATAATACCTGAACTTTTAAGGACGATATCCAATTCATTAAATTGCTCATAACTTTATTTTCAGGTATGAACGTAGTCTATACAATACACAAGAAAACTGTTGCACTGCATTCTTACAGAAAAAAACTACTTTTTAAATTTACTTTTCGTACTCCTTTATGTATGTAAGCAAGTATAACATTGATACCGTTATGTTTTGTTTACTATCAGCACAAGCTACAGTGAATTTAAACTTTAGATGAGACAAAACTAACCTCCGATAGTGAGACCTAAAAACTTTTTGTAGTTTGTGTGACTGGACATCTTGGCAAGATAAGGCTTTGAGAGATCTTGAAACGTGACCCGCACGTCTCGCATTTTTTTCCTAAATATCCGTAACCGTCTTCGGCGATTGTCCATGAAGAACTCTGTCTCGATGCAAAGGGCTGATTCGGCGAGGTCGGGGAGTGCTCGCCACTCGGCGTCTGCGTCGTCTGGCGGCCAGCTCGGGATGTCTCCCAGCTCGTCCAGCTCCTCGACGGCCACATCAAAGCTCGGCGTCGAATCATCATCCGGCGGATTAAAGTAAGGATCCTCCATGTACTCCAAGCTTGCCGGGCCCCCACTCGATCTTCCATCGCCTTCCATCACTCACGCGGCTCCTGGCTCTATCTCGCCTCTTTTATCCGGCAGATCTAACACATTTTTTCCGATTGCAATATTGTTATAAAAAGTTATTTTAAAACGTCCGAATAATCTGCACATTGGAGATGCACTGTTTATGATAGTTTTGACGGATGCATAATGAAGAAAACTACTATTTTGTATCATAGACGTTGTATCTGTCACATAACAAAGATATTTCGCAATTAGTATCCACGCGTCAGATGTAAATACGTGCGCAGACGCTGATCGATGAAGTCTGTTTCTTCCGCCACGTCGAGTCGAAGCGAGGTGCTCGGCCCGTCTCGCGCCGCTGCCTCATTGCTCGCATTCGCCACTTTCACCAATAGCCCGAGCTTGGATCTTAGCAAATTAAAATAATGTATGTTGACCTCCAAAATATGAATACTGAGATAGCTAGAATAAGATCGTATTAGCGGTTTAGATGGCGCAGCTGTGAGGGTTTTTGACCGAGGAACAGACGACTTGCTTAAAACAAGTTCTAACCTTATAAGGAAAAAATAGAAATAAGTAGTCCGAGCTCACCTTGTGCGGCCAAAGTTTATTGACAGTGCTCGAGGCGAAACGAGACACGCTCGTCTCGAGCGCTAGATGGACCGCAAGGAATATTGCGTCATTTCATTTCGTAACTTTAACAAAAAGCACTTTGCACGACATGGCGTGAGTCATCGCTCGTTGAATTAGTTCCATTTCAGTACCTAACAAAAACCTCAAATTTGTTAAAGCTCGAATGTGGTGGGTATTTATGTAAATGTAAAAAAAAGTAGATGGCGAAATGGGTAGCATTAAATATGGGACATTTTACAAAATCGCCATGCCACTTTGTGCGCGTAATTTAATTCTCTCTAGTGGTTGACTTGGGAAAATTCCTTTAGCCTATGCTAAAATATGTGGTGTATGGGTAGCCATACACCACATATTTTAGGTCTATAGGTTTTACTAACCGAAGCTGTGTTCTGACTGAAGTCATCAATCACACAACAGTTTTAAATATTTAGATAGACTATTGTGCATAGCTATACCATTGTTATAGTCGAGCAATGTATATTTGTTTATTAATTGCCTGTATTGTATTCTAGTTCTTAAAAAAATGCCTGTTTATCGATTTTATATTAAATTTGATAACACAAGATCATTGACAAAATTAGTATGTAGGTTGAATATGACACAATGAACACCCCATGCATGTAGGATGAAATTGAAGAATTGATTGTGTAGTCCAAAGGTTGCCTGGAAGAGTTCGCTTTTAAGATATAAGAACGCTCATTGTCCTTTTAAATTTAATGGGTTTAATTTATTTCATAGGTGTACAAAAAAATATTTTCATTCTTTCATTTATTACCCTGTAACTTATATCCTGGGCCCCAGACTTGTGATAAGGGTTGTCAATTTAACAGTAAAGTTATTACTTCTAAAATGACTCATCATATATCATGCACATACTTAATCAACTCATCCACTTCAATTCATTTATCATAACTTTTGCATGATTTTCTGTCTACTAATAAATGTGTGACTCATTCGATTTGTTATTTTGTTGTTATCAATTTTACAACTGAAGGTAATGAGTAAGTAATTTTTTTATTTTTTCTAACAAAGCTAACAAAACTTTATCACAAACTATTAACTCTTGTACATAAGTACTAGCTAATAGATTATGAGTGCAGTGTCAGTTCGAGAATACCCTACCCTCCTAACTAGTTGGTGACTGCATCTTGTCTACTTTCTCTATTATTATAATTTCCAATGTCCCACAGCTGGGCCAAGGTCTCTCCCCACTTCTATTCATCCCTTTCCTGTGCCAAAATGGTCCAATATGCTCAGAACTTTGTGAGCTTATCCCTAGCATCTCACTCTATATCTGCAACAATGTCTTAGCACAGGCACAGTAGCAGAACACTACTCAATGAGTTGGTCTATTGGTCATCTGACATGTGGCAGACATAAACAACAGTCTAATCCCATTTGAGATCTTTATTGTTTATCTTAATTGTTTAATTTAAATAAACATTAAATATCGGAGAATAATAAGAAACATCCGAGGCAATAAAGACCAATCCAAAATTTATAATTATGTTTATTGAAGTTTGAAAAATAAAGAAATTGAGATTAGCAGTTTTCATAGTTACATCACCGGTTTTAGTTTGTGTTACAAATTAAAAAATTTCTTTAAATTGATGTCAACAAAGAAAACTTCAATTTTTTTATAAATTGATTACGTTTAGTAACAAAAACTAATGATTGGTAAAGATTTACTTATAAAAATTGTAGAACATAGTAATCACTAGCTATGCACCTTGCAAGTGACAGTCAATAGACAAGCAAACTACTTACTGTAGTGTGAACAAATAATAATGACGATGTCTACAGTACTCAGCATTGAATTGAAGTAACAATGCTACATTATAATTAGACTTCATAATCCAGCACCTACTTGTATTTAGCTAAGTATTGAAAGTTGAATTTGAGAACAACTCAAAGAAACTAAACATAGGTACTACTTAAGCCGCATTGCCTGCTACATCTACTACCAAAAATGCTTTCAACAAATTGACCAAGGGGAATAGAATGTAAAATAAAAAAAAGACTTACCAGTTGGTACGGCACTCATCGTTACACGAAATTTGCTGAAGTTACGGCTCCCTTATGATAATATAGCGCGTTGACTTATTTTCCTGAATATCTAGACTTATTTTCTTTATAGCTGAAATAAAATTCAGACAGAAACACTTCCCATCCCAATGGAATTAAAACCACGGAGCAAACAATTTTTAATCTGTGCCACAGACAGCTTAAAAGATACTATAGACTATGCCATAATCAAGTGAAGTGAAGTGAGGAAATAACCAGAAACAGATTAAAAACTTAATCCATACTTATAAAATCATTTGGCCTGACTAACTGACTGATCTATGTACAGCCAAAACTACAGTCTTTTAGACAGGGTTTTTGGGTGAAAGTTTGTATGGGACTATCGTTTTTTTAAAGGTAGGAACTTGAGAATTACAGCTACTGTGCATAAGTAAATTATGACGTGTTTCAGGGTTTTTGGTTTTTGATATTTTAAGGGGGGCAAATGGGGGTGAAAGTTTGTAGATGAGTATTTTTTTTTAAAGGTTGGAACTTGAAAATTGGAATTGTAGCTACTCATCATAAATAAATTTTAGCTCTTCAAGGGTTTTTGGATTTTCACATTTTAAAGGGAGGAAATGGGGATGAAATTGTATGGGAGTACGTTTTTTTTAAACGTGTGCAAAGCCTTTGATAAGAGAAGTCTTTGTTAGAACAAAATATTGATGATGTATCGTTATGTCAAAAGTCAAACGTATTAAGTCAATGAACCGTAACAGCTACGTTTACATACTAGTAAATAGTCTGTGATTTTGGTTAACTCCACAGATTAAAAATTGTTGCTTTTTTTACTATAAAGTCTGTGGTCTGTGCATGATTCTAAAAATTTTCGAAGTAGGTATTACTTACATACTTAGGTATTTTGTGTTTTCTTCAAATCTAAGAATATCCGTACGGTGGATACCTATCTCTCTTAGTCTTTTACCTAGTTTCTGAAGAATTATATCTTGCTGCAGCAGTTTTGCTTGAGGTAAGAAGTCAACTATCATTGTTCAAGGAAACTGTGGCAAAAGCCATGATGATAATCTAATATCATTTTTCTTCACAGGAAAAATGTCAGCTACCGCTTTATTTGGGAACACTTCGGCCCTTGGAGGTAGTTCAGGAGGCAACAAGCACCTTGTTGAGTTCCGAGCTGGCAGAATGACCCTGAAGGGACGTATGGTGCACCCTGACAAGAGGAAGGGTCTTTTGTATGTTTACCAGGGAGAGGATTCCCTTATGCATTTCTGTTGGAAAGACCGAACTACCGGCGAGGTTGAAGATGACTTGCTGATTTTCCCTGATGATTGTGAATTTGTGCGTGTCAATGAATGCACAACAGGCAGAGTGTATGTTCTGAAGTTTAAATCATTCGCAAAGAAGTACTTTTTCTGGATGCAGGTAACAATTAACTTTGATGATTGTGTTTAATGATATTTTTTTATCTGCTGCATAAAGGACCTGTAATTTGTTTACCATAAATAATAAAAAAATGAGGTACTCGTAGATCCTGATTCCCAGACACAGGGAATCAGTATGAAGTCAGGACTATGTATGTATCAGTTAAGTGTTTATTTATATACAAGAGTATTTTTATCTATTGATATTTATCTCAGAAATGGCTTATTGGATTGTAATGGGGTTTCTTGCAATCAATTTGTATATTTTCAAGCATGCTTCTTAGATATTTTATTATCACAAGTCACTGTATTAGACAATAAAAAAGATGTTTGAGGAGGTTTTTAAATTTTGCCAAAACTTACTTGTTTGTCCTTGAATGAATCATCAAAATAATAGCCAAGCCATATTTACCTAAGCTTCAAGGCTTAGTTTGGTAAGATTGGCCATAAATTCATCTAGTTTTTAAAACAATGGTTGAAAATAATTCCAATGATTTTAAATAATAATACCTTTTGACCTTGATGATGTCAATTTTATGTGTCAGTTCCCTTGTAAACTACATGAGATCTCTTTATTAAACCAGCTCATATATCAACCAGTTAAGATGAAAGCCACTGACATGCCCTAAATTGAGTGAGTAATATTAAACAATTTTAGATATGTTCTCTTAGATTATATTACCTTTATGTATATATACCTTTATGTTGCCGTGTTGGTGCCGGCTTAGAATTTGCACCACCCCAACTCTTCCCGTGGGTGTCGTAAGAGGCGACTAAGGGACATACAACGGGGGGTGGGCAGCAGCGCCCCCTGCAGAACAATCTTTTTAACCTAACTGCGATTCCCTTACCCGCATGCCCAGCTTGGGGATTATGGGCATTACCCCCCAATTGATGTTTAAAGCCACAAGAAAATGGCCCCTAGTTCCCGGCCGCCTCGCTATTCCTGGTCATGGTAGCGGCCATGGTAACGGCGGGGCAGGGGGTGCTAAGAATCACCGGGCTATCTCAGGCTACCATTCACCACTGAAACTGACCCTGGCTACGTTTAACGGACGCACACTGAGGCTTGACCATCATTTAGCGCAGTTGGAAGTGGAGTTAGAGAACATTAAATGGCATGTTCTGGGGTTATGTGAAGTCCGTAGAGAGGGAGAGGGCACCGTTACCTTAGACTTGGACCATCTTTTCTACTTTCGCGAGGGTGATAAAACATCCCAGGGTGGTGTAGGTTTCCTTGTCAATAAGGCCCTCTCTAACAACGTTGAAGAAATCTCCAGGGTAGCGTACCTGAACTCCTTCTTCAAGAAACAGCCCCAAAGGAAGTGGACATGGCAAAGTCCCGACACTGTGACTAAAAATGAGATCGACTTCATCATGACGGATAGCAAGCATATATTCAGAGATGTCTCAGTGTTCAGTTCACCGACTGCTCCGAGGCTCTCTGAATATCAACTTGAAGCTTGAAAGAAACCGTCTGATGAAGTCCACGCTCCGACCTAACCCAATACAAATCATGGCAGGCACTGGAAAGTTCCAGCAGCTTCTCGGTGATAGATTTGTTGCCTTGGAACCCACTGATGACGCTGACGAGACCCTACACAATCTGGTCGAAACGTTAAGGGACGAGGGCATCAAGTTCTGCCAAAAGCAGCATACTGGCAAGAAGTCCAAACTTTCGGATGGAACTCTTGGGCTGATGACAAAAAGACGGGGAAACCACCCAACTTCGTCAGAGAGGTCAGACCTGAACAAGTAAATCGCGAAGATGGTACGGCGCGACCTTCGGAGCTCCAACACACGCCTCATTGAAGAGGCGATAGAGCGAAACCGAGGGTCCAAAGTATTCACTCAGCAGTTTGGCAGGAGCCACCTGACGAAACTTAAAACGCACGACGGGAGGATCGTATTGTCGAAGCCGGAGATATCCGTCGAGATAGAGGATTTCTATGGCTGATTATACGCTGCACATGCCCCTTGTTCCCGACGAGACGACCACGATTCCAGAGCCACCCTGACGCGCCACTACACCGACGAACTGCCAGACATCAGTCAAGATGAGATTGTGTTAGCTCTGAGGCAGCTTAAAAATGGAAAAACCCCCGGTGAGGACGGAATTACATCAGAACTTTTGAAAGCAGGAGGAGCCCCTGTTATACAGGAGCTACAAAACCTCTTTAACACCGTCCTTCACAGTGGGAGAACTCCAAAGGCGTGGAGCGGGAGTTTGGTGGTGCTCTTTTTAAGAAGGGAGATAAAACCCTCCTTAAAAACTATAGACCCATCTCACTCTTGAGCCACGTCTATAAGCTGTTCTCATGAGTGGACACGAATCGTCTCGCCAGAAGACTCGACGAGTTCCAACCACCGGAACAGGCCGGGTTCCGCGGAGGATATGGCACCATAGACCACATTCACACAGTGAGACATATTATACAGAAGTCCGAAGAGTATAATCAGCCCCTGTGCCTGGCCTTTGTGGACTATGAGAAGGCCTTTGACTCCGTCGAAACCTGGGCTGTTCTGGAATCCTTACAGCGATGCCAAGTAGACTATCGTTATATCGAGGTGCTGAGATATCTCTACGAGGCCGCCACTATGAGTGTCCAAGTACAGGGCCAACAGTCTAAACCCATCCAATTGCGCAGAGGAGTGAGGTAGGGGGATGTCATATCCCTGAAACTGTTCACGAGCGCGTTGGAAGATATGTTTAAGATGCTGGACTGGAAAGGTAGGGGCATTAACATAAACAGCGATTACATCTCGCACCTGCGATTCGCTGATGATATAGTCTTAATGGCGGAGTCGCTAGAGGAGCTGAACCGGATGCTGGACGGCCTAGCTTCAGCCTCCCGATGTATCGGTCTTGGCATGAATTTGGATAAAACCAAAGTCATGATCAATGGCCAAATTGTTCCAAGACCGGTGGTTGTACATGGTCACCTTTTCGAAATTGTTTCCGAATATACTTACCTTGGGCAGATTCTGCAGTTGGATAAAAACAATTTCGAGAAGGAGGCCAAGAGGAGGATCCAGCTAGGCTGGGCAGCGTTTGGAAAACTACGTGGAGTCTTCTCGTCATCCATACCGCAATGCTTGAAAACGAAAGTTTTCAATCAGTGCGTCCTACCCGTCATGACCTACGGAGCTGAGACGTGGACACTCACGATAGGGCTGGTCCACCAGTTCAAAGTCGCTCAGCGAGCTATGGAAAGAGCTATGCTCGGAGTCTCTCTGAAGGATAGGATTCGTAACGAATACATCCGTCAGAGAACCAAAGTTATCGACATAGCTCAACGAATTAGCAAGCTGAAGTGGCAGTGGGCCGGTCATGTCTCGCGAAGAACCGATAACCGCTGGGGTAAACGTGTTCTTGAGTGGAGACCGCGACTCGGCAAACGTAGTGTAGGACGCTCTCTTGCCAGGTGGGATGACGATCTGCGAAAGACTGCAGGCAGATGCTGGATGCGGCAAGCTGAAGACAGGGCGCTATGGCGCTCATTAGGGGAGGCCTATGTCCAGCAGTGGACTAATATAGGCTGATGATGATGATGATGTATATCAAGAAGTACTTAGGTACATACATAAGTAATATTGTATGTCTGTAAAAGGCAAACTATTGATTCAAAACTATTATAAGATCTTATAATTATGTACACAGTTGTTACAGTCAATAATTATTCTATTCTATTCTTCCATCAATGAAACTTGAAACTAGTCAGTGGCATATATGTTGAGAGTGCACTCATGTAAAATTATCTCTTCTCTAAATGAATGCTGTCAAACAATGGTATATGATGATGCATGACAAGTTAACATTTCAACAGGAGCCTAAGACTGACAAAGATGATGATATGTGCCGTCGCATCAATGAGGCATTGAACAACCCGCCAACATCTGGCAACCGCAGTGTAGGCACCAGCAGCACCCAGGAGGGAGAGCTGCAGAACCTGCTCAACAACATGTCGCAGCAGCAGCTTATGCAACTTTTTGGTGGTGTCGGACAGATTGGGGGCCTGTCTTCCCTCCTTGGAACTATGGGGTTTGTGTTTCAATAGTTTATGTACAATTTTTTAAGTTTTCGACAAAAACTCTGCCTTTATGCCTGAACTTGCTTAGTGTGAATACTGATTGTAGATGACGACATAAAAAAAAGTTGTGCTCCATGTTCCAGCAATAGCAGTACTACTGGCGGTACGCGCACTAGCAGCGGCAGCAACGCGAGCTCACGTGGAGGGAGTGCGCCGCGCACGACCGAGGCGAGCGCCGCGCCTCGCAACCCGGCCCGCGCGCGCGACGCTCCTCCCGCCACCACCACCACGCCGCCCAACACAGCCAACGCCACACAGCCTCGCAGTGAGTGCATTCATCTAGTTACGAGCATGCATCCTGCATGCTGAGTTACCTTACTAGTCACCTGAAGGCAGCAACGCGACCCCGAGCGGAGAAAGTGCGCCGCATCCCTTGATGCTACAAGTTTTACATTGTGGGTCAGAGATCACCAGCGCCCCCAATTAAACCTATCTAAGAATCTTGAAATTAAATTGATTGCAATAAACCGCATTACAATCGGAAAAGCCATTTAGAAGTAAAATGGTAACAATCTATCTATCTATACTATAATAAGAATGTAACAGGTCAAATTCTGTACATTCAAGATATTTTGTTTTTTTTTTGGAGGGAACTCTATAATCGGTACTAAAGCAATTTTTTTTATTTATTTTTATTTTTGTATGTCTGCCTGTCTTTCAGTATCTAAAACGCGTATAACGCCGAAACTACTGAATGAATTCAAATGAAACTTGGCATGATTTGAGTTCATACTACGGGACTAGGACTAGGACTTATGATACTTTTTATCCCGAAATTCAGCATGGTTCCCTTGGGAGTGAGGATGCAAGTTAAAATGTGTACTTAGTTGTAATTCATTAACGCGTAGTCCGATTTCATTCATTCTTTTTTGTTAGAAAGGAAGTGCCTTAAAGATTTTTCCGTAAAACTTTAAAAAACAGCATCATATCATCAAGCGATTGCAATCGCGAACGAAGTCGCGGGTACAGCTAGTTATATATAGAATCCATTGGTGTCTTCACTAAGACTTAACTCGTGTAGTCCAGACTCTAGACGAGTGCCATAAATGTCAATGCTCTAGACTCTATAGGGTGGATCGAGCCTTCACAAGTTCGGAGATTACGAATGAATACGAAACTCATTTACAGGTGGTCAGATTTTCCTATCGGACCTACAGCGCTACTTCTCTGGGCTGGGCACCGCGCCGTCCGAGGGAGATAGTGCGGCGGGCACAGTTGGCGCGACGGGCACAGGTGGCGCGGCGGGCACAGGTGGCGCGAGTGGTGTCGTAGACCTGGGCGCGATGCTCTCGTCGTCCGAGGTTGTGGAGGCGGCCGCGGCGCCCGCTAACGCGCAGCGCCTCTCGCCGCACCTGCCGCCCGCACCGCCCAACGCGCCGCAGGACGATGTAAGGACTACTCTGCTCTCACCGCAGTTTGCTCAGGTGAACCCTTAACCTTGGCGCTTGGCATGACCCGCCGTTGCAACGACGCCGTGTTGAGGTTTGAATGCTTGGGACTGCATGAGCATACAGTTAGGTCTGGTTCTCGAGAAAGCGCTCGCTTTAGGTTATGTACGAATAATTCCTACATTCATATTATAAAAACGGGAATTTTCACGTACTGCACTATCGGTGAAGGCACCGACTAAGTTTTGAGTCATTCCGAGAGTCTTTATCAGGTTGAGTGGTCGCGACTTCCTCCTTCCGCGTCGCGCCGTGCATTCTTCGTCGTGCGGAATGAGTCGAAACTTAGTCGGTGCCTTCACCGATAGTGCAGTACGTGAAAATTCCCGTTCTTACAATATGAATAGTCAAGCTCACGATAGTTTTTGGAATAAAATTCATACATAGGCCATATTATGCATTATAAAATTTATTGCATGCATTTTCAAATTGAATCCTTCTTAATTTGAAAGGCTTATATTTGATATGGAATCGCTAATGAATCGTTTACGTATTAGTGCCTAGGCCTCTGGATCGCGTTCATATTGGCATGTTTGCTAATTACCTGAATTAAGTTTTCATCAAAACCGCATTGGGTACAAAGGTTGTACAAGCCCTACTACTGTTCACCTTATATAATTCAGTCTATCCATTAACTTTACTTGTCTTACTAACACAGACGTAAACTTTGTCAGCAAGGTCCACTAAATTTATTTTTATCGAAACGCTTGAATGATATGAGCACAATTTAATTTGTAATCTCATGTACGATTGATATAAACTTGGCCGGCCGTATGAATAACTGCGCGAGCGTGGTAGTCATTGTAGTTCCTAATAATTAACTTCAGGGTGGCCTGCCAGTTACATTAGTTACATTAGCTGAACTGTAAAAAGAAAACTTGACTTCGCGACCAATTAACGGAGAGGGTCTTTGGTGTGTTGACTGTTTAGTGTTCTCATTGCCACTTGCTTGAGTTGCCACTAGAAGTTATAAAAATCGCTTCAGTTTACACAGCCTTTCGAAGTGCTTTCTACATATGGTTTCTTACTTATAAGTTGGCATACCATGACATGACCTGTCTGTTTAGTTCGTCAAATATCAGAATTTAGTAGGTAGGTTAAGTACCTTTTCAGTTACCTTTAATTTGTATTCTTTGTTAAGGATCATGTAGATTTCATTTAATCTCTTGACTTGAAAAAATTAATTACAAGGCCTGTCTATTTATTTTCTTTGGTCTGACTATTTAGCTCAGGATAAATCAAATCAGGTAAGTACTTTCATCCATTCAAAGATTTTTACAACAAAAAACATAAATGAGCTTATTTTTAAAGAATTGTCAGGGAAGAGTTGCTGTGCTCCGGTTTGAAGATGTGGTGAAATGACTTAAACAATAAGATTTTTCAACTTTGTCTTTATGGCAGGAAACACACCAGCAAAGCCCTTAGTGTTGCAAATGTCAGGCGACAGTAACCACTTACCATCTTACGGGATGTATACAAATAACAAAATAATTGAGTGTTCATGAAAAGAAAACACATTTATCAATTTACGTTTTAATCAATTTAGATCCAGTTCTCCTATTTTTGTAGTAGTGTTTTTTAGCATCATGACAAAAAACATGAAATTCATGAGCTTTTCTCAGTCACACAATAGAATTGAGAGCTACATCTTGAGTCCTATGTCAAACGTTTTCTTCAGGTCTCAACAAAACATGTCTTAGAAAGTTTCAGGAAGTCTTTGAAATAATAGTTAATGCTTTCCAGGCGGCGAACCAATTCTCATCTGCGTTATCCTCTGGTCAGATGGGTCCGGTGATGGCGCAGTTCGGTTTGCCAGCTGAGGTTGCTGCGGCGGCCAACACGGGTGACATGCAAGCCTTCTTCAAAGCTCTAGAAAACACCGCCAACCCCCCTTCGGAATCTAGCGTCTCCGAAGACGATAAAAAAGAAGACAAACCGAGAGACGACAAGAAAGATAAGAAGGGTGACGATAGCGATATGGCGCTCGATTGATAAGCTTGCACTATCTTAGATAGAGGTAGCATTTTATTTTTCAACACAATTAATAAATGATCGCACGTATATAGTAATTGCGGAAAAATAAATAGTTTTATGTGTGTCATAAGATTTTTTATTTTTACCCTTGAGTGGCATAATGCCATACTTCAGTAGGTACTTACTAACCTAGTATGTACCCAACTACCTAAATCTGATAGGTAGGTACGACATCTCAAGAAGTAAAAAAAGTTTTGACAGTTTTTCTACCATGGCCTTACGGCCGTGCAAGTACACGAATCTAAAAGAACAAAACTATAGTTTGAAAGTAGGCTAATAGTCGGAGAGCTGACGACAAAACGGCCAGGTAATTTTATCTAAAAATAGGTAAAAGTAGGTATAATTATTAGTTTTTGGTGATAACTGTGTGTTATTCCAATCTGTCCTCATACTTTATCCCCGTAGAGGGACAGTTGGGAAAAAAAGTTCGATCTGTCCCCTCGTCACTAACAGGGGGACAGACAGAACTATTTATTCCTACCTGTCCTCCTCTAATAAAAGAACCCATTGAATAGGTACACTATGCACACATAAAGCTGTAGGTATACATTCAGTCTGTTTAGGTATTACAATCGCAAAATTACATATAATATCAAGCCATCAGTTACCGTCACTACTAAACTAATTTTGCTTGCAAATAAATTCCTTATGAATCAGGTTGTTATCATAATATTATAATTAGTTCGGCTATGTTCCGATACACACAAAAAACATTTTGAGTCAATCTGTTGGTGGAAAAGTGTCACCAGCCTAATCATATAATTATTTTTAAAAAAATCAGATGATAGTATCATCGCTGGATTTTTTCTGCCATAAGTTTATTCATCACAGAAGCTGGAAAAAAACTAGCCGAATATAACGAAAGAAATATTGATTTATTTTTCCCATTCTCTAATACTGAAATCGACTAGGTCCAGACTACCAGATACCCGACACGCGACGTTTGTCACAATAAATTGATTTAGCGCGAAACACGAGCCTTGTGTAAGATTTCCCATTTTTTCGGTGTTAGCCTTGAAAACATGTTACCTTCAAGAAGTCATAATTATCACAAACCCCAGAAAAATAAAGCATGAACTTCCTGATAACCTAAAGAATATTCTGGATAACGAACGTTACCAAACTTACCAAGTAATAGGTCGTACTACTAGTTTGACAAAAGTACGTGTGTTACTTACAGCGCCATCTTGAATTGGTTTGGAAAAACAGTTCGTTTGCACTTTTTCAGACTAGATGGCGCGCGCTACGCTAATTGCACAAGAGCGTGTAGAGTAGAATAAAATTAATTCTAGTGAATTGGTATTCCCCACACAGATTCTGTCAAATAGTATTTGATGCAAACATAATGATTTCCTGGACCAAGTTCCCATTGAATTGGAACTCTGTACATATTAATTTCTTTTATTTTTGATCTATAAAAATAAACAACAGAAATTTTTCGGGGAAAAACACATACTATGAGCTTTATGTGTCTTAAAACAAGAGTCACCTGTTGACAATGTGGTAGTTTGGTTTTGGACATAAACATCTATCCAGCTAGGTCGATGTTTGCATGTAATACGTACTTTCAATTCGGTCGGTTGTAATATTCATACCCCGTCCGCGTTTAACACGGAGCACGCGTATGCGTGTGTAATTTTATTGTTTATTTGGATTGTACCATATAATTTTTATACTTTATTATTCTATAACAAAATTATACTGTTAATTAATTAATGGAGTGGCAGTAGTGTAGTGCTATATTGTATCATGTAATCGGTATAGGTGTGATGGAATTGATGCAGAGTTTCCAAGATGTATGAGTAACCGATGACCGCAGGGCATCCCTGCGCGGTGCGGGCGGGGGGCAGGGCAGACCAGATCACTGGCTTCACGCGACGGGTTCTTGGCTCCTTTCAACAAAATGACAAGTGAGTAGGTATAAACTTGATTCAACATAGCTACCTACACTTCTGCTCAGTGTGTAGATTAAGTGTAGGTATTTTAAATTACCAATATACAAAAGTGCATATCATAATTTTATTGATTGCTATAAGATAATTAACATTTTCGAAAATACCTCTGAAATCGTTAAGTAGTTGCAACAAAATTAGCGGCAGGTAGGATCTTATCTATTAGCAGATACCTACTCAGTTTGATATTAACTGATAAGCCCCATTAACGAGTTTCTCTCGAGTTAGGTATCGGAAGTCGAAACACATAAGTCGCATTTACCTACATACCTCCCTACCATTTTTTTACAAATTAATCACTCAGTGACTAATTTAACTAATGTACCTAGGTAGGTAGGTCTACCTGTAGGCGGATTAATTTTATTTAAAATCAAAGGTCTCATGCGTTACGTTTAAAATCAGGGAAGGTTTTAAGTTAACGTTCTTGAACATGAACACTGAGTTACCTACCTAAGGTTGAATACAGCACCCACAAATTAATGATCACCAGGATATAAATAACGAAACAGTATGGATGGATAGAGGATACCCGCATCGTCTACGGAGTTTATTTCGGACATTCTCTGAATAAAAGTTGAAATTGTTGTGAATAAATTTAGGCGGTTAGGAGTATTTTGCGAGAGGCAGCAGCGACACGGGCACACGGTGACCTCGGACGCCAACGCGGGGAGTGCGGGGCGCTGGGGAATCCTTCTGGCGCCAGACCGGCAATAGGCGTCTGCCCGCGCCCCACCTCGGGCCTCGCCCCGCGCGGCAGCGTCGCCTACACCCGCAGCGGCCTACTCGAAATAGATGCACGGTGATTTACGCCTCGGGCGTATGAGTAAATATGTTGGTTGCTTGCCTGCCTTGGCACGTCCGCTCGCCCCCGCCGCATGCCGATCTCACTCTCAGCACTCGCATCGCATCTCGCACAACACCGACCACTCAATATGATCGCTGCGACGACGCTCATTTTGCAACTAACTAGGTACTCAATTAGTATCTAATCTCGACCACAAAAAAGAAACGTCCGCATGATACCTAGCTACGGCACTATTCACGATAAAAAGTTGGCTTTACTTTTAATGTATAAGCTGATCTTTTCGTTTAATGTTTTTAAAGGTTTTAGCTTATCACAAACTGAAATTACGATGCAGTTTTGGAAAACTTAATTCACTTCATTGCTTATTTCTATTTCCATTTATGCAGTGTGCCTATCTGATATATCTAGAACAGATAATTAGCGAGCGCTTAAAACATTCCTGATATCTGCGTAGCAAAAGAAGGTAAGTTCTACTTTGAGCTCTTTGTGACGACTGAGAGAAAAAAAGACTTGCCGCGCGACCGGTCTCACTGGTTCCCGAACACTCCCTAGTCAGTCTCCTCCGCCTCTACGTTCCATCATTACCAACATAAGCTCCATTCATCAGTATTATTTTGTCTCCCGGTCCTTCCAATTATGTCCGGTACAGTCAGTCAGTATATTGTAGCAACATTTCAATAAATGTTTTCCTTGAGATCTGGTTATCCCGTTCGCGGACTTTTCCTGAAGGACTGTTTGCAAATTTTTAAGTTTGTATGCAAGTAAAATCTCAAGTTGCTATTGAATTAAATTAAAATGACTGAAAAAAAGGAGTTCTTGGTCAAACAGACAGCAGGCAGGACGTTTGCAACTGCAGTGTCCGGTCTTGGCAGGTGCAGTGGCGTCTCGCTGCATTTACATACCTAAAAAGAATTATCGTTTTCAAGAAGAAAAAGCCACTACTTTTCGTTAAAACCATCCCACATTCTTCAATATAAAAAGGTGCATTAATTTTTTGGAGCTATGTTTATAGTTAAACAACCTATAGTATAGGTACTCAACTAAAGCTCCTTAATATCAAAATAGAATTAGATACTGAATCAAAAATGTGGCCGAATGTGAATGTGTACAGAAAGGTCTACATTACCTACACAGTACACGTATTGTAGGTAATTAATTATGTAAGTGTCGCAAAGGTCATCGGGAACACAATGACGAGGTCTGTAAGCGTTGATTTTTCATATAGTCCAAATAAATGCCGATATACTAGGATTCCCTATCGATTTTTTAAATAGTTTCCTATAAAACACAAAGCTTATTTTTTAATTTCACAAAAAGTTATCAGTCAAATTGAAGGAAATCATTAAAAACCAACAATTAAGAAGTTCTCGTGAATAATTTTTTTTATGCGGCTCTATATTATGCCCATATATTTTTCTTATTAGCACTTTAATGATGCCCATCACATCACCTTTATATTTTTTCGCACTCATTTCCAGTACAATCAAGCCAAGTAAAATTTCTCGGTACTCCTTAGCAGTGTTCAGGAAAAACATAGTAGTTGGATTTTTTTATAAGTTTAGCTAGAAGTTGGCGAAACAAAACAACGCCCCTAAAGACATTTATAAATAGCTATCGTATTAGCAGAGGGAATCGAAGAAGGTTCTTGGAAATATTGAAATGGTAAATGTGAAAAGGCTCGTTGGATAGAGCGAGTGTTTTGTTTAACCCGCCTGGCGAGTAGCATCGTCGGTTGGCCGGCCGGCCGGCGCGGCGCGTGCTCCGGAGTATTCTGGGAATTGCACACACACTGGATATGGCGGTTATTATAATAAAACAAGAATTCGCTTCTATTTATTTGAACTTCAATCAAGTACTTACTCATGTTCTGTAAGGAGAAATAGTTTTATGGTCTCCAATGCAACCAAAGTATCTAATAATTTATAAAATAATCAGTTATAAATTTATAATATTAATACTGTAAAACGGCAATTCACGTACCGGACCTAATATTGTTACTAAGTTTTGAATGAATTAATGAAAATACTTTATTGTACTTGTATAATGGGCGGCCTTATCGCTTAAAAGCGATCTCTTCCAGGCAACCTTGGGATGGAGCGGAATGTATGCAATTGTAAGAATAGTTGGCGGTGAACGTAATAATAAATAAAAGAGGAGAGTGCAATGCGATATACAACTACTAGATAAATATAATTACATAGATTCTTGTAATTTTTATATTTTTTATAATTTTTGACTCATTCCCTGAGTCTTGGTCGGTTACTACTGCCTTTTGTAGGTACCTAACCAATAATTGCAATAATTCCAATAATTGCATCCTTTATACTGGGTAGGTATAAAGGATGCAACTTTTCGATAAACTATAATTTTTTATCGGACTTTTTCCCGATAATTACCGGATTTTTAAAAAGGACTAAACACACTGTTTTTTTTTTTTTTATATGAAATGGTACCTGCCAATTCTGAATAAAATTCAAATCAAATCAGACAGGTAATGACTTGCCGTCATTGTGAACGGCTTGAGTGTCGAGAAATGTTGCAGTTTCACTAAACGCTACTCCCGTCCTTTATGACTTTATCACTTCATCACTTCCAGCCGTCTACCCGCGACCGGCCGGCTAAGGCAAGCCGAAGTTCAGGGGTCTCTGTCAACCCCAGGGAGTAATGAGGCTCCGCGGTGTCGCCACGCACCGAACACTAGCCACAAGTGCGCCCTGCGGGATTATTATTAATATTAATTTTATTATTATTTACATACATTTTCATGACTTTATCTTTTATCAGTATTTTTCATCCAAACTTTTCGTCAATTTTCGCTGAAAAAAAGAAGCCTATTACCGATAAATTATCATCGGATTGCATGCCCTAATAGGTACTTTCCGTTTTAAATATGGAACAATTAAGTTTTGGTAACTACAGATGGTGCAATTAAATGTTTTGGCCGATTTGTCTAACTAAATCAATGTAAACGAGACGTGAATACGATTTGCATATCAGTAGAATACTCGGTGAAAGTTACGTGTACCTACTTCAAGCAATTCGGCACAGGTGCTACATAAACAAATACTCACACGGATGCAAATTTGAAAACGAAATACTTATTACATTTTGATAGTTAGGTACTTGTTCATCTGTTTCTAAAGTTGAGCAATCTTTTTGCTCTTCAGAAAATACTTACTTAGCTTCATTCTGTAATTATACATACTCGTACTTGCCTACTCTAAGTATGTATTTTAGCTGTTTTTGAGCAAGTTATCAAACTAAAACAAAAGCTCGTATTCCGCGCAACTCGATAAGTTTCTAAAATATATTATTTATCTAAGATACATACCTAACTTACAACCTAGGTGAAAATGTTATCAGGTATTTCTCCAACATGCGCTTAATTTCCGCCATATTGATATTTACTGCCGTCTTTTGTTTGATACGCGTGAAACCACGAGGACGCATCAAGCGACATCTGATTCACCTATTTATCAAAATCCGACAAATAGATATAATACGGGAATGGGAACAGATTATCCTGCAGACAAATATATTATCATATCATAGTTCTTGATATCCGTCAAACAGGGAATCTTAGTATGGGGTCAGGACTGTATATGTATACGAGACTGTTGGGTTGGTAAAATTAAATAAAAACAAACAGATAGAAAGTTGGGAGGGGCCATAATCCCTAGAAACATCAATCTCAAATTATAAATTTATAACACTCCTTTTGCTTTTCTTTAGTGGGTGGGGTAAACAAGACCAGTAGTTAGTTAATTACTTAAGTATACATATGAACGAACAATTCATACGGTTGTATATAAAAAGAGCTTGCAAATTACCTACCTACATAAAATTTACGTCATTGAGGAAAGACTCGCGCGCGATCGTTTTGAATAGTTGTTTATTTGGTCAAGTGCTACCCGGCTCTGTCTGACTCACGAATATTATTGTCGCATTCATACATATGGCGTATTTTAGTTGTTGATATGCCAACGCCGGAATTCGCTAAGAATGACGACATTCTCTTGATGATCGGCTCACTATGCTTATGTTTATACGTAGGTAGGTTACCTACAGTTTGCTAAAGTGACTGACTGCACGACGAAACATTCGTAAGAGATGATTCTTTAAAAGGGATATATTATCAAAGGTAGGATATTATTTTTGCTGGTGACCCGACTAATTTAAAACATTAAAGTAAGTAAGTAGTTTCGTTTCCATTTATTTTATATACTTTCCTACTATTATATATTAATAAATAAACACCAACGGACACATGGTCCTAGTTTAAATAGGTACATAGTTTTATTTAATACTAGCTGTTGCCAGCGGCTTTGCACGCGTGGAGACGTATTTAAAAAACCTATACTCCCATACACACTTTCACCCTCCCCCCATTTCCTTTTTCTTTGCCGAAAGGAAGGAAAAAATACAGTCAAGAATGTGGCTTTGTATTGTTTCTCTGACATGCGAAGGTACATGTAACAGTCAATGCCAAAGAACTTGAACCGGACTGCTATAGAAAAAAATATAATCTCTTAGGCATAGGACGAATTAAAAGCGTTTCAAGAAAATCTGTGTCTGAGCAGGGTGCGGCTCGTCTCGGCAGCTAGTCCGAAAAGCGGTCGAGCCAGTCAGTCAGGCGATGACCTGGTTCGGAGGGAAGCTCAGACAAGCAAACAAGTCGGGGAGGTAGCGGCCTACGGACATTCTAAAATACACAAAACACAACCTAATGCGCTATCTATACTTATAAAACCGTTTGTCCTGACCGACCGACTGACTGCTGATCTATCAACACAGCTAAAACTACCAAAGTTTGTATGGCAGTATCGATTTATTACGGTAGGAACTTGAAAATTAAAGCTACTCTTCAGAAATAAATAATGACTTGTTTCAGGGTTTTTGGATTTTCACAGTTTAAGGGGGGAAATAGAAGGTGACAGTTTGTATAGGAGTATGTTTTTTTTAAACACGACTCTACGCTTGCAAGTCGCTGGCAACAGCTAGCTGTTATACATAACTAAGATGCCTTCAATAAAGTGGGAATGTTGTAACTTCGTTAAACTTCGTAGAAAGTACCTAATTACCTATTGTATTAGAACAGGCTGATACCTGTCATAAGTCAGGTACTTATTAGCCAGTTAATCTTAAAAAAAGAAAACTTTGAAAGTGAACTGAAACATTTGGCTAAGAAGGTACCTCTAATTTTTTTTATTATTTTACTTTCACTGCAGATTTTGTCTCTGAACTCCTTAAGCTGCGTTCATCCGATAAGTTGTTGATATACCTATTAACTTGCTTTGATACCTACCGACTCTACAGATAGGTAGGTTCTTGTTTCTTAGTTTCCCGCCCACGCGACTACGTGGCGCCTGACCGGACTGACATAATCATTCAATATCAGTGTTGCGAAATGCTTCAGTGTGAAATAAGTAGTGTGGATGAATACAGATTGCTTTTGATTCCGGTAGTGTCTTGCTCGGTCTGTGTCAGGAGTTCAAGACCAAGCTTGTCATACAAAACCACGCGTCACACACACAACAAAGGTACTCGTATCATTCAAATTGGTATAATATTAGCTTGTAACAATTCATAGCTTAAAAGTAGAGTAGAGTTGATAGGTTTACGATTTCGAAATTCTGCAACCAAATCACGCTCATGATCAGTAAAAATTCCTTAGGGGGATCAAACCGAGGATATTATTAATTATAAAATATTGGATAAAAAGCATTTCAATCAAGTTCCATCAGGAGGTAACAGCTATAGGAACTGCTAGTATTGGGCTCGGAACTCGGAAGGTCTGAAGAGAATGAGAAGTTCGAGTTCTAATTTTCGAACTTTTATTTCTATGGTCTTTAGAATCTAGGTCAAGCACATATTTTCAAGACTGCAAGATAGATTTAACACCCCCGTGTCGCGTGGCTCAAGGTCGTAGCAAGCATGACGTCGGCACGCTCCTACACCAAGCCAGGCCAGCCAAACAACGCAACAAGTGCCCCGCGCCGCCGCGCCCCTCACCACACACATACCATTCGCGAAGCAGCTGTCCGAGTCGCATTAACTACTGATTGCCATCACATGAGATTAATCTTTTCTAATACTGGATGCATCCAGGTATTAGTGATGCTTGTTAATGCTACATCGATCAGCTAGTATCAGTTTTGTAAAAATGTGATGGTTCTGTGTTTGCCTGTCTTTTAGACTCAGTTTTATAAATATGTAAATAGTATGAAATGTCAAAGTAAGATGATATAATATATAATAAAGTTAATACTATGGTAGCTATGTCAAAAGGTACATAGCTACCATAGTATTTACTTTATTATACGTACTTAATTTTTGATAGATTTTGTAGTCATTTTTCGGGATGCTATTTGATAAAGTTGTAAGTCGTTGGACCAACGTTCCAGCATCAAAACTTAATTATTGTTCTAATCAACAGGTCCAACCCTATATCAGGCATAGTACATTTTATCGACCACATACCTGGTCAATTTGCAGAGTACCTACCCTTTTTATTAATATTATATATTAATTACATTATTAAATGTTTAATTTACAATAAGCAATGTTTCATCCATAACATAATGTATATTTATCCTACTGATATTATAAACGTGAAAGTTTGTGAGGATGTTTGTTCCTCTTTCACGAAAAAACTACTGAACGGATTTTAATGAAACTTTACAGTAATATAGCTTAGACATCAGAATAACACATAGGCCACTTTTTATCCGGGTACCACGCTGGCGAAGCCGTGGGTAGAAGCTAGTAATACATTTAATAATAATAATAATAATAATAATAAAAAACTTACTTAAGAGTTTTATTAGAACGAAAGGCTAATCTCAGTAAAATAAATAAGACATGTTTCGGCTTATGGAGAATCTTTAATTCGCTAACCAGACTAGTTTAGGACGGTGATCGAATTTAATTATGGGCTTCAAATAAATTGAACATTTTCATATTCAATTTTGGACTAATTATATCAAGCCCATAGAAATTTAAGGTTATTTTACATACCTACGGTAATAATGACCATTTTTACGTTGACAAATTTAAGTTAAGTACCTATATTACATTGATACGACTATGGGTCAACTGTTCGTAGATGTATTATGCTAACAAACTCAATTACCTACCTCTCATAATTATTACCATCTAAGTACATAATAATATCACATTCAACACGCCGTTTCAATTCAAGCTAGTTAGGTAGGTACTTCGTAGAATCCTCGAATTGGCACTATCGCGTGCGTCATCGCCTCCGCGCTAAGTACTGATAAGCGCCTGCCTACCAATTATCATTGCAAATGATGTGTTTATTTTATACATTCATATCTATCTGGCTATGTACTGTGGAGTTTCTATATCTATTGAGTATTTTATCGATATACCTAGATAAGATTACAACAAATCTCAAGATTGAAATTTGCATGTGGCTCTCTTACTGTCTCTGCCAGATCTGCCAAAAATACCTATACCATGGTCGTCTTTTCTTAATTTGGCTTTAAAAGTAAGCATAGCACAACACAGCTATCAGTTATTCTCATCGAATGTTTTATGCCATGCATACAGTAGCTGGTAATGTTTATTTCGATATGGTCTGTGACTTTATAGATTAATATTATACTCAAGCCCAAGTATTTGCGATAGTAGGTAAAATTATGAACACAGAATTTTGATAAAGAGGTCGCTGATAAATAAGTTCACATGATAAGTTAAATATAGGAAAATACCAACCAAGTGTAAATTAATCGGCACAAATAACTCTTGTATAACTCATGAATCTAATATTCATGAGTTCTTACCTATTTCATAGTATATTAGTATATTTTATAACTATATTATGATCTGAATTTCTATTATCATCAGTTATCGCCTAAATAAGCTCTAATGGTCACTTTGCCGCCACAGATGATACTCTACTACCTGCACTACCTTTATGAATAAATGAGAATGTTATTGGACGATGTGGTGGTGGTGGCACATAAACCGATACCCGTTCTAGTCGAGCGCAACCGTTACGAAATCAGCACTGCATGAAAATTATGTTCTTGCTTCTGACGTTCACTATAGGTACCATACCTTTATTAAATGCAAATTATAACGGAGCGGAGCGGTGGCGGCGGCGGCGGAGGCTTGGCGACATTCTGCCGTAGTGTACCACCTACCCGTACATACTTAACGAAACTGATCAATCAAGAAATCAGAGACCTCTATAAAATGATAAAATCACACAAAATTAAGACGGCACTGTAATCGTTAAGGTTAAAGTCCGTGCATATAATATAGATGCCTACATATAAATAGATTGCGAAGAATAACCGATCCGGTTGCGGTGAAGGAGGGAGATAGATAAAACGCGACATGAATCACTACTTACAGCGGGCGCAGAGTCAGTGCGGTGCGCGGGTAGGAGGCAAGCGGGGCGCGCGGGGAGTACGGAACGAACAAACCGACGATATTACAAACAGTTGAACAGTCATCCGCGGCTCGACGGCACTTTGCCTTGTTCCGTAATACATTGAATCAAAATACGTTAGCGACCACCAGGGATGTAATTATATATTTTTTATAAGTAACAATAGATACAAGTCGTAGTAGACTTTAGGTTACGTTTTTGCAAAAGCAAGGGTCGCATTCGAGAATCATAGAGCAAGTGAGACGAGTGACGATAATACAGGTGTGTTTGTGTGTGTGCCGAGTAGAGTGGAACGTCGCGCAATTATTAACGATGATTCATTTGCGCGTCGTTGGTGAAATGCAGTTTATCGGACTTGTTGATATTTGTTCCGAAGGCGTCAACAAATGATATCAAGGCATTATAATAATACTATGATGTTGGACTGATTAATAGCCGCGGTAAGTTCGCTCTACCTACTAACATCTGCTCTATCAATTAGTTGTAAATTTATAATTAGGTAGGTACCTATCGTTTATAATTTAAATCCGGTCGTAGGTATCTAATGTTTTGCATGGCACCGTACCGACCTAGGTGCAAAAAACATTTTATCTTTCACAATCATGCCCACATTTTAGTTTCTTTACCTAGGTACATATTACGTATAACTACCGACCTGATGCCTTAATAAGGACTTAAATTAATAGGAATAAATACCTTTTATGTTGAGGTATTACTATACCTATTGTTAGGACAAATTTTGCAAGTAACCCCTACTATGAGCTTATCAGTTTTTATACCTATTTAGATCGGTAAGTTCATCGGTAATCTGGCACCTATCAATACCAATCAAACGTCATTGTAATGAAAGCAGTCCTCAAAATTAATTCGAGTGATTTTATCGAAAAACATAATAATGAATTTACCTAATGTTATGGAGTCAGTTTTGTAGTGGGTGGCATAGGTAGCAACGAAAGTTGGCGGCGTGCTGGCGGGCGGACTGGCGTCACCAGGGCCGCCTGGCTGGGCGCCAGGCCGGCGGGCGGCGGCTACTTGACGGGATTCCTTTGTCTCATTACAACACATCCACTGATCCGGCTTTTTGCCGTCTTCAATATTCTACGCGATAATCACTCTCGCCTGACAATGAATACCTAGTGAATAATTATTTATTGCCGTAGGAAGTAGTAAAGTATCTAATTATTCATGCAGTCAGTTACTTACTGGAAAAGTATTTAGAAAACGCAAAAAAACTTTTATTAAACACTGTCTAATACAAACTTAAAGAAAATAGCCTCGTATACGTTCACTACAACAAGCTACTTAAAATAATACCTACCTAAACACGAATGTAATAGTACTACCAACACACTAATGCAACTACACACATAGGCACACCCCCACACTGACAAGTTACGTTCGTCGAACGGAACAACTCTTACCGGGTCGGGGTTTCGTTGTGTGTGTTAGGGGCAAGTGCGTATTGAGCTTATTTGCTTACTTGTTTTTAAACGCGTTGCGGGCAGCGCGGCGGGGCGGTGGGTTGCCTGTCTTCGATTCTCAGAAATGTAACGCCTTCTCGGAACCTACTAACATCATCGTCCACGAACGGCTCAAGTTATCGCAAAGCGAGGTCGCCCCGTCGCCACTTCGTCAGTGTCTCGTCGTATCGTTTTACTTTAGTAGTATTCAAATACAAAATAGTATGTGTATGTAGGCAGTTACATTACCAAAAAACGAAAATGACAATTGGAGGTTTCTCTACGAACACTATGAAGAATATACATACCTTACTTCCAGCCCTAGTAGCACACAGGCTCCTCTGAGACCTTACAACTTAAACACCTGTTCACACTTTTACCTAATTTCTATGTTCATTCTTTAACTGTACCTACAAGCTTAAGGATAGGAAAGGGTGAAATTTTTAAAACCAATACTTATAAAACATACTATTTGATAAATAAATAAAACTTAATTATTTTATTATGCTCTGAATTATCAAACATTTTTAGTATAACGCAGGTAAGCATAATAACAGCAATAAGTAAACAGTATAAGCGCCTTTTTTGTTACTTTTCTAAGAACTTGGGAAAGATAAAGAAATCGTACAATACAGCTGGCAACTGGGGATATCCTCGTTTGTTGGGGCGACGACGTCACGATGATGTCACACAACACACCAATTGAAATAGCGCGGTGGCACATGCGCGTTGCGTCAACTCTCTCGACACAACGCAACGCGGTCCTAATATTATTGTGCTGCTGTTGACTGACTTTCAACACACATTATTAGACAAAATATAACAAAGCACAAGTCATTGCTTGATAAATATTAGGTACTAATATTAAATATATATTGTATCACCTACCTACCCAATCATGGATTATCACTGAGATTTAACATAATAAGAATAAAGAAGAGACATAGGTACACAGGGCATAGACATAAATGAAAAAAAACTCAGATTGGAATTTACTACCTACCTTAAAAAATAAGTAGGTAGTTAATTCCAATGTTCTGTGGTTTCGTACTTTCAAATTTGTAATGAGTACAAAATAGAGAAACGTTTCATATTATCTAAGGTGTGCGATAAAGGATTTTCTATCTACTTTGTTTTTAATATTTATACTTCAAAATAGTTAATATTATTTTCATGCATGTATCAAACTGAGACCAATTTGTAGTTATACTACAAAAACAAAATTATCGTTTTTACGGTTCCGAAGCCAAATGGGGAAAACTGAACCTTTGTCATGTCTGTCCGTATGTTAAACCACACCACAGAAATCGTCTCGCTAAGCGTAATCGAGTTTTTTTTATGCAGCAGACGTGTTTTTTTCACACTAAATTGACTATCAGAAATTTTGGTCTTTCTTTAAACATTTTTTATATTGAGTCCTTGTCTAGGAAATTTATAAGGCTTCAAAGTAGCTTCCCCCGTCTAACTTATAGTCCTAGAAGCATAAAACAAAGTTTAGCCTTTATAAATAACTAGCTGGACCCCGCGGTTTCACCCGCGTAATTTTCGATTCTTCAGGAATATCGGGATAAAAAGTAACAGTAAAGTTTTTTACTGCTACATAAATACCCTTGATGATAAAACTATTTATTTCAATAAGAATTGATACTATGATACGAATGTAACCAACATTTGTTTCTACCGGCGATCTATTAAAATTTTATAACACTAAAGCTGCGACTTAACTATGATAGTTAGATATATTCTCTCCAGGACTTTTTTGTAGGTAATAATGAGTACTTTAATCATGTAGTACATATTTTTTATGTATCATAAATTTTCTCAGAGCACGACAAATAATGACTTTTATATGCAAAATTTTGCTACTTTGGGTTACATTATTGAAATTTTCACAAGAATCTCTATTTTTTGAAAATAAATTATAGCCTATGTTACTTCCTGATAATTAAGCTTTCTATTGGTGAAAAAACGGGTTATTCCCGTTGTCCCCCGATTCATCCTTTTGACATCTAGTATAAAATCAAATATGGCGAACACGATTTTTTTATTCAAAAATTCATTGGGGATGCTGATTATGGCAATGAGGTTAAATTTAAAATCAAAGATGGCGGATTTTATTATTATTTAAAAAAAATATGAGTATCGTTTTCAACTAATTTGGGGATGCTGATTATGGAAATTAGGTTCATTTTGAAATCAAAGATAGTACACCATTTAATTTTTTCAAATTATTAATATGGATTTACAAAATATTAATATGGATATAACAAAATCAATACCATAATCAGCACCCCCAAATTAGTCGAAAACGATATCCATATTAATATTTTGAAAAATTAAAATAGTGTGCGCCTTCTTTGATTTCATAATGAACCTCATTTCCATAATTAGCATCCCCAAACTATTCGAAAACGATACTCATATTTTTTTTAGTAAAATTAAAATACGCATCTTTGATTTTAAATTTAACCTCTTTGCCATAAACAGCATCTTCAATGAATTATTGAATAAAAAATTCGTGTTCGCCATGTTTGATTTCATACTAGATGGCAAAAGGATGAATCGGAGGACAACGGGAATAACCCGAAAAAACGGTTAAAATCGGTCCAGTAGTTTCGGAGCTTATTCGTTACAAACAAACAAAAAAATACTTCCTCTTTATAATATTAGTATAGATATAATAATATTATTAGCTAGCTGTTTCATCTGTATTTTTTGTATAATACCCACTTGTACATAGTTGTATGAATGTTTTTTTATTTATTGTTATATTTATTTTCAATTATCAAACGATGAATACGACTATGCATTAAATTGAAAAAATACTTACTTGATAAAAGTCAGGTCAGACAGATGACATTTAATTCACAGTCACGCAGTCGCTGTAGGTAATTATATTATGTGGTCAACCAGTTGAAGATAGGCAGCAGATAAAAAAACTAGCAGGGCAAACATTACACTGTATATAATTTAAGTTTTATCAGTGTGTTTTCTTTTCTTTTTCAGGTACTAAGCTGGCGGGTACAATGCCGCTTACACAAGATAAACGTTTAGATGGCAATTTTTCCAACAATAATGACCACAGCTATCTTCATAAAAAGTTTAAGAAAATGGCAACTACCATTGCTGGGTTTCCACCAAACATTTCATTGGGTGGAGAAATCAGACAAAAGGAATCAAACATAACACAGAGTACTTGCTGCACTTCAATATCTAATGGTAGTATTGCGGCTGCCCACCCAGAAATCGAGAAGATTAGGGACGACCCACTATATCTAGACGCTCAAAACGTGGAGAAAAATGTACAAAATATTTTTAATGATGAAAATTCTAGAATAAATAACGTAAATACTATTGTTCAAGTGTCTGGTCAGACCAGTTCAACTGATGAATTTTCGAATAAGACTGAGAATCTTGAAAATGATTATATCAGAGATACCTACAATGGAAGTGTAGGTGGGCGTTACATATGCCCGTATTGTAAATTATCTTGTGCCAAGCCTTCAGTACTCCAGAAACATATCAGAGCTCATACTAATGAGCGACCCTACCCCTGTGTTCCATGCGGATTTGCTTTCAAAACCAAATCTAACTTATATAAACATCGAAGATCCAGGTCACATGCTCTGAGACTGCAAGGCGCAGATGTTCCCGTGAATTTAAATGATGATGACCTGTCCGGTGGGTCTGAAAGCGACACATCTATGCCCCCAGCATCCATTTCAGAAGCTAGCTCTGAATTACTATCAAATGTGCGCCAAGACAGCTACGAGGTTAATAGATTTTCACCAAGCGAATCGCCAGAGTCTATGATTGAGGGTGTTTCTAACAATTTGTATGCAAACGACAACAGCAAATCAAAGTATATTTATAAACCCAAGTTTAGAGCAGCATTTTATCAAGATATAGATGAAAAAGAAAAGTTAAAGAAATCCATTTCACCGAACGCTGATTTTCTCACAGAACATATTTCTAAAATTATATCAGATAATGAAGCTATTATCGACGTTATAGAAACACCGCTGCAGAAAAAATATGGTAAAATAAAGCAAATAGCAGAGAGTAAACAATTTTTGAATGAAGCCACTGACATAAAAACTGATTCATCGCCACTTAATTTAACGAAATATAATAATGAAACGGAACATCCTTTTCGAAAACGATCTCATTCTGAAAGCTTTACGCTTAATGATCAGAAGCACCCATTAAATCCTGAGGGATCAATTATAAAAGATCTTCTACTGAAAACTAAATTAAATGGTTTACTTCCAGTAACAAGTGAATTCATAGATGGATCCCTTTTTGTATGCCCATTGTGCCAGATCATTTTCAGAAGTGCAGACAATTTAGAAACACATAGAATGTACTACTGCAAAGGAATCATCACTAATGTACAAGTGAGTGTTAGTCAGAAAGATATGAAGTTTGTCAGACATGACAATGTTTTCGTGAGAAGTAACTCAGTAAATGTTCGGTTACCCGAGTCACCACAACCTAACAATTCCTTTTCCAAATGTTCCACAAAATCACAGCCATTGAGAATGAGACCAGAAAACCTTGTCATCATGAAACAGGAATGCAATGATGTTATTGCACCATTGCCATCTCCAGGCCCATTACTGGGCAACACGCGGCTAGTAGATACAAGAACGCCTTCAGATTTTGCTAGGAAAAACGAAAACATAAAAATAAAGCCTGTGCCTAGCCCAAAGAGACGAATTGACAGCAGATCCGATACATATAGCCCCAGGTTGGTGGAAAATATTTCACCTAGATCAGATTATTACAACCAATCTAAAATTCGGTGTAGTGATACCAATGCCGCAACACTACGTGCAGTTGATGAAATGTCACAACACATGAGACATCATAATACTACATCTCTTCAAATGTTTGGAGGGGAAGTAAAAATTGTTGACCATTCCGGATGTACAACTACTCTTCGTATTGAACCTAACAAAAATCAGCTATCCCCTATTCTCATACACCAAAGTCTTTCACCATCTAAGCTTGTCAATGATGCAGAAGCAAGCAGTGTTGTTGTAAGATCAAGTTTGCATTCAGGTGGAACGATGGTCCATAATCCTCCTACTCCTAAAGAGACTATGGGAACACCACAACCGCAAACCCCAAGGATATCAATGTCATCTACACCTGGTGTTTCAAGTTCAAACTTGCCGAGTATCCACGATAGAACACATTTTCAATTTCCTCCTCTAAGTGCAATAACTGCCTTTAATCCATTGACTTTGCCACCTTTAAGTCCATCAACATCTCCGAATGGAGCTACTACCATCCTGCATGGCGGGAAACTAATACCTCATGTGCCAGGCATTCCTGGACCTAACTCACCAGGTATATTCGTTAGCCATTCGAATACTTCAAAAAATATTGGAACCAATGATATGAATAGAAGTACTGTCGGACAAACTATGCGTGAAGATTTTCACGGTAATCTATTAGCTGCAAGTGTTCAACATGTAAAGGGAGCAGCATCAAGCCTAACCATACAGCAGTTACGCAACACAAGAAGTCCTAACAGAAGGCTAACTCACACTGAACCAGAAAAGCTAGTTTATAGCCGTGATATTACTTCTGATGGTCAGCAATATATTCCAACTATACCTATTATCAAAATAAAAAACATAGATGAGTCCAGTACCACACCAAGACTTATTTCGCCAGGAACTACTAAACACACACACCGACAAGAGGAAGCTATTAAAAGAAGTTTTGATGGTTTGCCAAAAACGCCGCTTCTTAAAGTAAATATGCATTACACCGCTAACAAAAAGAACAGGGAAAAAAATTTAAGCCCTTTACTTAAAATAACTGAAATCAAATCAGAGAAGGAAATAAGAAGTTATAATTTTGAAAATTTGATCACTAAAACCGAAATTTATAACAATCAAATACCCAGCTCTGCGGAAGTTCAAAAGAATACCAACGCTCAAGAAACTCCTTTTTCTGTTCAAGATGAAAGATCTGAAACATTTTATTTCCAAAAAAATGTGTCGGCAAAAGTAAATGCAGATGCTAGAAAACCAAAATTCTTGAGGCCTTCGTCTTTACCGTTAAAGCCTGGAACTTTTACACCTAAAAGACATCATGGCATAACGCCTACTGCAAATACGATGCCACTGGTGTCACCTGAAACGCCGCGTCCTGCTAAAGCATACGGACAGCTATATTTGAATGGCAATGCCTACACTTACTTAGGATTGAAGTGTTCAACTAAAGTGTTTTATTGTACAATCAATCGTCCACAACCAACATATGTTCCAAATCAACACTTTCTGTCTATGTACAGTAACTGGCAGGTAATAAACATTAATATATACGCTTGTGGTGAGATTTTCATAAATCGTAGCGTATTGATATGTTATGTTTAACTATGTTTACAGTTATTGTCTGAGCTAACGCCAGACCCGCTGGGGCTGTCAGCATCGTCTGCTATGTCTTTATATGATTCACGTCATCGACCGCAAACCGTGGCTGTCGCGGTAATTAAACAGGATCTTATATTGACTCATTCGTCCAAATGGAATACAATTTCGATGGATGGCAAACAGGTACAATTTTTGGTTACTATTTTTTCTTGAATCTCTTGACCACTAAAGAATAATTAATTCTTAATGAAATTCTTGATTTTTTTCTTGCAGATGATTCAGTCGGCCGATCTCAAAAAAGCAGAAGATAACAAAGGCATAACTCCAGACAATATCATGACACCTAAAAAAGAATTAGCAGGTGGTTTTGAAAGTAATGAGGAGTACACATACGTACGCGGAAGAGGGAGGGGGCGGTATGTCTGCTCAGAGTGTGGAATTCGGTGCAAAAAACCATCAATGCTGAAAAAACACATTCGTACTCATACAGACGTTCGTCCTTATACTTGTATACACTGCGCATTCAGGTAAGAAATAAAAAAAGTAAACAATTGACTTTCATCTTAATTGTTAGATATATTACATATATTTTTTTACAGTTTTAAAACGAAGGGCAATCTGACCAAACACATGAAGAGCAAAGCACATTATAAGAAATGTTGTGAATTGGGAATAAATCCAAATGAAGGCAACGACTGTGAAAGCGGAGAGATGGCACAGTGTTCCGGTGAGACGGACGATGATACTGATTCAGATGGTGATGAAGGAAATGAAGGAGAAACTGAATCAAGTGGTAAGTGCTTATTCATATGTAACATGAATAATTCTTCTGTCTTGATAAGTTTTAGGTGAGGTACCCTATCGAAAGTTCGTTTCGTATTTTATTAGGATTTCATTGTACGTATAAGGCTGCTTCTAATGAAACAAGCAACTAACTGTTTCAAATAAAGAAGGAAGTGCCGCCTAACCACTTTTGAATTGGTATTGATTAAAACCGGATCAAAAAAAAACCTATATTTTCCGGGTCATAAATTAATGCGTGTACTCGTAAAATAACCGTTAATGCTAATAAACTTAGTTTTTACTAAGTTCTTAGTTCTACGAAGTTTATTGGCGCATGTAATTTTTACGGTTGAGGAATGAACGCTTACTTACGTTAGTAATTAGTTTATGCAAGCTAGACTAGCTAAAATTTATGCTACAAAATCAGGATATCAATACTAATGCGACAAGGACGCGCGATGAAAAAGTCTGTCTATGATGGAGTGTAAAAGGTAAGCATAGAAA